>CM052982.1:0-4800000 GCA_028554685.1 Agrotis ipsilon
CATTGAGTTTTTGATTATTAACTTAATATTATATCCATAACTATCGAAAGTGGAAAGTGAGTTTGTTAAGTTATGTCCCCCAAAACTACTTTTTTTTAGCGTGATAAAATCATCGGACCCAGGGCAGAGCAGGAGGGTAGGGTTACGTCCCGCGCCCCCGGCAGGGGTTTGGCCCTCTAAAAGGGGATGTCGAAATGCTACATTCTTGAGGCCGCTTAATTAAGTTCCCACACTTGATAGTTTAAAAAACACTTAATTTTAGTTAAGCAGAGTAACCAGTACCAAGATGGTAATAATTCTTCTAGTAATTTATACATGTATTAAATTATATTTACTAATGGAATTTGACAATATTCTTAAACTTTCTTAATTGCTTTACTGTGCGTGGAGGGGGATTTGCTGACGAAGCGAATAGAGTTGGATCATCAGACTTAACTCGCGCTTGCTGGAACACAACATACCGTCGACCCAGGCATGGTCCATGGTTGGTACAGTGAGTTCGCCCATTACTCGTCGCCCGTCTACCATCATAGCTTAAAACTTGAAGGAAACCAAACGAAAGAAAGAAAAGTAATTCCATCCAAACATTCAAACGATTACAGTAAGAGGAAACACGGTCTTATATATCCTTATTTACAGATGGGTCTCCCAAAAGACCAAGCAGGCTGCTACATATCAACAACAACGAGTTCTAGAATTACATCTTTAACAACCACTCCCAAAACTACGCCATCAACAACCACTCCTAAGACTACGCCATATCAACAACCACTCCCAAGACTACGCCATCAACAACCACTCCCAAGACTACGCCCTTCAACAACCACTCCCAAAACTACGCCATCAACAACCGTTTGGTAGAATGAGGCCAACAACAACCAACACGCCAACAACTCCACCTTCTTATCCAGTGTGTGAAATAAACGTTATTTGGTGGTTACCTGATAACAAGGACCATACTTGCAAGCATTTTATACTTTGTGTGTATGGAACAATACTCTAGAAACATGTCCACCTGGATATTTATTTGATGCTGCTAGCAATGTAAGTGTGTTTTTTTTAATTATTATTAATCTAGATATCCAGCTGCATTCAAAATACTTTCAATTTGAGTCTGTCACGTTCAATTTTGTTTCCAAAATAAGTGAACGGATTTCAATGAAACTTCATAAACGAATACGCAGGCTGTTGCTGAAAAAAAATATTTTTCATCAGTAGTATTCATTTATCTTGTATATTTTTGACACATTCCAAGGCGTAATTTCCTACGACTCGGTGAATGACCGGGTCTAACCAGGTTGGAAATGGCCGGGCTCTCTCCGCGCCATTTTTCTCTCTCTCTCATCTCTATAAATTAGTACTACTATCTCTTTAAATTAGACAAAATATGGCATTTGCCACAAAAAACTTCTCTCTAATAATGAATCTGCTCGAACTTGGGACAAACCCACCACACTATTCCCAAACCACTGCAAACTCCTGAAAGCTAGAATCAACAGTGACAACCCACCAGAAAAGCGCCGAGACAATGAAGCTCGACGTGTCCCGGAGAATGAATTTTACCTGTCTGGATCCTGCAAAGAAATTAATCAGAAAATTATACTGAAGAAATAGGGAAAATTGTTCCATTTCAGTGGAAATGCAATTACTATATATAGAGACGACACCACGTATCACTACTATGTCCCGTCCAAGATGAGTGCACGCGCACGAGTTCATTCAATTGTTTGACAGCTCTGTGGCGTGCTCTAGGCGCGCGCACTCATCCTGGATGGGACACAGTGGTGATGCGTGGTGGTGTCGTCTCTATAAGTAGTAGTAATAGCTCAATGATTTTACACGCAATTAACTGTTAACAGGAATGCGCTCCTGAAGAAGATTGCTCTGCCATCAGGATGATTCCTGCCACTTAAATGAACACTGGCTCAAACCTGATCTTGCTGACTGTAGGTTTTCATCCTATGTATCTATGGAGAGCTATCTTATGAAGTTTGCCCGCACAGTTATGAGTTTAACCCGACTGCTCTGGTAAGTACAAATACCAACTGGACGCACTTGAGTCTATTGATAAAAGGGCCAAGAGGCTAATCGGTAACGATGCTCTGGTCGATTCAAAGCTCCAGAGCCTTGAACATCGGCGCCGTGTGGCCAGCCTGTCGGTTTTCTATCGGTTACATTTCGGAGAGTGTGCGATGGAACTCCACAATTTGATTCCGCCTAGCCCTTTCCATCATCGGACTACAAGACGTACGGCAATGCGCCATCAATATATGGTGGACATCCCTCCGGTGCGTACAAAGCGTTTTGGCAATACCTTTATTGTACGCACAGCTAAGGAGTGGAATTCCCTGCCGGCTTCTGTATTTCCCGACAGCTATAACCTTGGGGGTCTTCAAGTCAAGAGTGAACAGGTTACTTCTAGGCAAGCGTGCTTCACCGTCGACCACATCTTCGCTTGCCATCGGGCGAGGGTAGTGGTCAAACGCGAACCTATCAATAATAAAAAAAAAAAAAGTGTAGGCTACTTTTCATCATCAATACAATGCAAAGGTATTGAGTCCGTAAGTTGGATTACTATAGACGCCCCACGAAGTCGGGACGTCGGCAGACGACCTCCGGCCACGCGGCATGCGGACAGCGAGTAAAGGGCGAGTCGCCTGTCCGACCCTGGACCATACCCGGGTTGCCGGCGCGTAATGTACCACGCGCGCCTCAAAGGACCGTTGGCAAAATGACGGGGCCCCCTCCCGGAGGGCCAAAGCCTGCCGGAAGCCAAAGGCTTTCCCCCGGCACATAAAGGGCTATTGAAGGACACCGTGGATTTTAGCCAATACAAGTCTGACAGTCCGTCCCGCACTGTCCGGGGTGCGAGGACTCATTTGATTGATTTTACCACGACCAAAAAAAATAGTCGGATTACTGGAAAATAATAAACACGTTTTTTTTTTCTATTAAATTGTCTAAAGAATAACGAAAAAAAAGACCCTTGAAATAACGACGAAAAAATTTAAAAATTATTTAAAAAAGGATTCTTAATTATAATTCTAGGAATGGCCAGCCAAAAGAAAAAGCTGGTTGCTCAAAGGCAACCACTACAAGTAAACCCAACTACGACGAGAACTGAGACAACACGAATAAACACCCAGCTCTGATACTTCACCAACCACCAAACTAGTAACTGAGACTCACCACTCCAACGATCAACCCAGCACTGACGAAACATCAACAGACACGCACTGAGACAACCCAACGACACAACCACGCTGAGACGACACCAAACAGGACAGCACTGAGAAAACACAACAGACAAGCACCTTGAGGACAACCCCAACATAAACAGCACTGAGACAACACCAACGACAACACCACCGCCGAGAATACACCAACGACAGCACTGAGATCCCACCACTTACGACCAGCACTGAGAATACACCAACAGACAGCCACTGCGACTGAAGTAAAACACACAACTACAACCAGGCACTGAGAATACACCAACAGACAGCACTGAGATAAATACCCACCAAACCAGCAACTGAGAACACCAACAGACAGCCCTGAGATAAACAACAACTACAACCCAGCATGAGAATCCACCAACAGACGCACGGAGATAAACAAACAACTTACAACCGCACTGCGCATACACCATACCTGACAGCCATGAGGAATACACCAACAGACAGCACTGTAGAAATACACCAACCAGACAGCACTGAGGAAAGGAATCACCAACAGACAGCCCTGAATAACAACCAACTACAACCCACACTGAGAAACACCAACAGCCAGCACTTAGATAACACAACGGACAACCAGCCACTGAGACTACACAACAGACAGCACTGAGATAACACCCAACAGACAGCACTGAGTGGAATTACACCAAAGGACAGCACTGAGAGAATACGCCAACCAGACAGCCCTGAGATAACACCAACTATACAACCAGCACTGAGAATACACCAACCGACAGCACTGAGGATACACCACGACAACCAGCACTGAGAATACTACCAACAGGCACAGCATGAGATATAACCACCAACAGACAGAGCACTGAGATAACACCAACTACCAACCAGCACTGAGGATATTTACACCCAACAGAACAGCACTGAGTAACCCCAACAGTGACCAGCATGAGAATCACCAACATACAGACTGAGCAAACACAACTACGACCAGCATGAGCATACCACAGCAGACAGCACTGAGAATACACCAACAGACAGCACTGAGAATACACCAACAGACAGCACGGACTACCACCAACAGACAGCCCTGAGAATTACGACAACAGCAAGCACTGAGATAACACCAACTACACCCAGCACTGAGAATACACCAACAGCCAGCACTGAGATAACACCAACGCACCCAGCACTGAGAATACACAACCGGCACAGCACTGAGGATTCACACCAACAGACGCACTGAGCTAACACCAACTTACAACCAGCACTGAGAATACACAACGACAGCACTGAGTTAACACCAACAGACCATGCACTGAGAATACACAACAGACAGCACTGGAGAAAACACACCAACATACGACAGCACTGAGAATACACCAAAGACAGCCACTGAGATTAACACCAAACAGACCGCACTGAGAATACACCAAAGACCGCACTTGAGATAAACCACCAAACAGAAGCACTGAGATAAACACCAACAACAACCAGCACTGAGACTACACAACAGGACCTGCACTGGAGATAACACCAACAGGACAGCACTGAGAATACACCAACAGACAGCACTGAGATCACACCAACAGACCGCACTGAGAACACTCAACAAACCATGCACTGAGATACACCAACAGACAGCACTGAGCATAACACCAACTACAACCCTCACTGAGAATACACAACAGGGACAGCACTGAGATAACACCAACAGGGGACAGCACTGAGAATACACAACAGACAGCACGAGATAAACACCAACTACAACCGCAACTGAGAATACCCCAACAGACAGCACTGAGACTTACACCAACAGGGACAGCACTGAGATAACAACAACAGACAGCACTGAGAATACACAAAGACATCACTGAGACTAACCAAACAGACCGCACTGATAAACACCACAAACAGACAGCATGAGATAACACAACAGACAGCACTGAGAATACACCAACCAGACAGCCCTAGATAACACCAACACAGACAGGCACGAGAATACACCCAACAGGACAGCACTGAGATAACACCAACAGACAGCACTGATGTCCTTTGTTCCCTCTGTTGGATAACACCAACTTAAACCAGCACTGAGAAATACACCAACAGACAGCACTGACTGATAACACCAACATCAACCAAGGCAATGAGAATACCCCAGCAGGACCCAGCACCAGCACTGAGGACTTACACCAACATGACTAGCACTTGAGAATTAACCAAACAGACAGCCCTGAGATAACATCCAACTACACCCAGCCACTGATGAATAACACCAGCAGACGCACTGAGAATACACACCAGACAGCACTGAAATACACCAACAGGACCAGCAATGAGAATAACTCAACAGACAGCACTGAGATTAACCCCAACCAGGGACCAGCATGAGATAACACCACAAACTACAACAGCACTGAGAATACACCAAACCGACAGCACTGAGATAACACCAATACAACCAGCACTGAGAATAACACCAGCATACCGCCACGGAGGAATACACCAACAGGACAGCACTGAGAATACAACCACCAGACCGCACTGAGATAACACCAACACAACCAGCACGAGGAATACACACACAGACAGCACTGAGACTAACACACACAGACAGCACTGAGAATACACCAACAGGACGCACTGAGACCACACCAACGACAACCAGCACTGAGAATACACCAACAGGACAGCACTGAGAATACACCAACAGACAGCACGAGACTACACCAACAGACAAGGGGCAGAGATAACAACCAACAGACAGCCACTGAGGAATACACCAACAGACAGCATGAGAATACACCAACAGCAGCACTGAAATACGGACCAACAGACAGCACTGAGCATACACCAACAGTACAGCACTGAAAATACAACCAACAGACAGCACTGTAGATAACACCAACTACAACCCGCACCAGAGAATTCACAACAGACAGCACTGAAAACCACCAAAACGACAGCACGATGATAACACCAAATGACAGCACTGAGCTAACACCAACTATAACAAGCATCTGAGTGAATAAACCAAAGGACAGCACGGGAGTAACACCAAACTACAACAGTTACTGAGAATACACCGACCGACAGCATGAGCTAAACACCACCAGACAGCACTGGAGAATACACCAACAGGACAGCCTGAGTAATACACCAACAGACAGCACTGAAATAAGACTAACAGGACAGCCGAGAATACACCAAACAGACAGCACTGACAATTTACACCCACAGGACAGCACTGAGATAACACAACAGACCAGCACTGAGACTAACACCCAAACTACAACCAGCACAGAGAATTCACCAACAGACAGCTCAGAAGAATACACCCAACAACTAGCACTGAAGATAAACCACCAACTCCAACCAGCGACTGAGGATACCACAAAACAGACAGCACTGAGATAACACCAACCACAACCAGCACTGAGGACATGACACCACCAGACCGCCACTGAGATAACACAACAGGAAGACTGAGAGAAACACCAACTACAACCGCATCTGAGGATACACCAACCACGGACGCCACTGCGAGAAACACCAACAGACAAGCACTGATCAGAATAACACCAACTACACCGCACTGAGAATACACCCACAGGGTGAACAGCATAGAGAAACACCAACCGGACAGACGGATAGCTAACACCAACTACAACCAGCAATGAGAATACACAACAGACAGCACTGAGAACCACACCAACGGACATCCAGACCACTGAGATTCCACCGCAGACAGCACTGAGAATACACCACAGACAGCACTGAGAATAAACCAAGGACAGACTGAGATAACACCAAACTACACCAGCCTGAGCATACACAACAGACACGCACTGAGATAACACCACAGACAGCACTGAGAATACACCAAAACATGGACAGCACTGAGAATACACCAAAGACAGCACTGAGAATACACCAAATAGACATGCACGTGAGAATACACCAACAGACAAGCACTGAGATAACCCCCAACAGACGGCATGCGAATACACCCAAGACAGCACTGAGGACCACACCAACGACACACCCGCACTGAGATACAACCAACAGACAGGGGGGGGGAAAAAAACTGAGATAACCACCACGCGGACAGCACTGAGATAACACTCAACTACCAAACCAGCATGAGCATACACAACAGACAGTCACTGCGATAACACCAAACAGGGACAGCACTGAGCATTACACCAACAGACAGCAACTGTGAATAACACAACAGCCCGCACTGCGAATACACCAACAGACCGCACTGAGATAACACCAACTAAAAACCAGCATCGAGAATACACCAAAACAGCCAGCACGAATAACACCAACAGACAGCCCTGAGAATTTACACCAACAGACAGCACTGAGGAATACACCAACAGACAGCCATGAGACTACACATACAGGACAGCACTGGAGATAACACAAAAGGACAGCACTGAGATACCACCAACTACAACCAGCACTGAGTAAACACCAACAGACAGACACTTGAGAAGTACCCCAAAACAGGGACAGCACTGCGATAACACAAACAAACAGCTCTGAGGAATACACCAACCAGACAGCCATTGAGATACACCAACAGGACAGCATGAGATCCACCAACTACAAACCAGCCACTTGAGAACTACACCAACAGACAGCACTAGATAACACCAACAGACAGCACTGAGATGATAAACACCAACTACAACCAGCACTGAGAATTACACCAACAGAACAGTCACTGAGAAACACAATACTACAACCAGCACTGGAGAATCCACCAACGGACAGCACCGAGATAACACCAACAGACAGCATGAGATAGCACCCACACTTACAACCAGACTGAGAATACACCAACAGCAGCCCCCTGCACTGAGATAACACCAACTTACAACCAGCACTGCGAATACCACCAACCAGACCGCACTTGAGATAACCACCTAAACAGCAGCACTGAGATAACACCAACCAGACAGCACTGAGCTAAACACCAACCGACAGCACGGAGCTAACACCACATACAACCAGCACTGAGACATCCACCAACCAGACAGCACTGAGCGAACCCCAACAGACCAGCACCTGAGACCACACCAACGACAACCCATGCACTGAGACTACACCAACAGACAGCACTGAGATACACCCCCAGACAGCCCGAGATAACCCCAACAGACAGCACTGATGAGTAAACCAACTACAACCAGCACTGGAAGAAGTACACCAACAGAAAAGCAGAGAATACACCAACAGAAACACTGAGAATTACCCACAAACAGACAGACGGAAGATAAACAACAACACAACCAGCACTGAGGAATACCAAACTGTACAGCATGAGATAACACCAACTACATACCCGCACTGAGAATACACAACCAGACAGCACTCGAGAATACACCAACCGACAGCACCTGACGATAACAACAACTACAACCAGCACTGACGATAACAACTAAGAGACAGCACAGCACTGAGATAACACAACAGACAGTCATGAGATAACACCACCAGACCAGCATGAGAAAACACCACTACAACCAGCACTGAGAATACCACCAAACATTACAGCACGAGCTAACACCAAACTACAAACCAGCACTGAGGAATAAACCACCAGACAGCACTGAGATAACACCAACAGACGAGCCTGAGAATACACCAAACAGACAGCACTGATGATAAACACCAACAGACAGCACTGAGATAACACCAACTAACAACCAGATGAGAATATCACCAACAAACAGCTCTGAGAATAACCAACAGACAGCACTGAGCTTAACACCAACAGACAGCCACTGAGAACTACACCAACAGACAGCACTGAGATAACATCAACTACAACCATCACTGATTGAATTACACACAGCAGACGAGCACTGATTAATACACCAACAGACAGCAATGAGATAACACCACAGAGGACAGCACTGAGAAACACCAACAGAACAGCACTGAGATAACACCACACTACAACCAAAGCTAGAGGAATACACCAACAGACATCACTGAGACTCCACCAACAGACAGCCACTGAGAATACACCAACAGACAGCAATGAGAATACACCACAACAGAAAGCCCCCACACTGAGCTAACAACAACTCAACCAGCACTGAGAATAAAACAGACAGCACTGAGAATACACCAACAGACCGCACTGAGAATCCCCAACAGACAGCCACTGAGATAATCAACCAACTACAACAGCACTGAGACTACACCAACAGACAGCACTGATTGATAACACCAACAGAAGCCACTGATATAACACCAACAGCCAGCACTGAGATAACTACTCAACTACAACCAGCATTGAGACTACACCCCAACAGACAGCACTGAGATAACACTCTAACTTACAATCCAGCATGAGACTACACCAACAGACAGCACTGAGATAACCACCAACAGACCGCACTTGAGAATACACCAACAGGACAGCCACTGAGATAACACCATACTACAACCAGCACTGAGAATACCCAAAACAGGACCGCACTGAGGAATACACCAACAGACAGCACTGAGAATTACACCAACAGACAGCACGAGAATACACCAACAGACAGCCACTGAGAATACACCAACAGACAGCCACTGCGACGATAACACCAACAGACAGGCACTAGAGAATACACCAACAGACAGCACTGCGAATTACACTCCAACAGACAGCACTGAGAATACACCACCAGACCGCACTGATGATAACCACCAACAGACAGCACTGCGACTAACAACCAACAGACAGCCCGAGGGAGACACCAACAGACAGCCACTGAGATAACACCAAGAGACAGCACTGAGATAAACACCAACCGACAGCACTGAGAATACACCAACAGACAGCACTGGGTGAGAATACACCAACAGACAGCACTGATGAACACACCAACGACAACCAGCAATGAGGATAAACCAACAGACAGCACTGAGATAACACCAAGAGACCGCACTGAGATAACCACCAACATACAGCAGAGATAACACACAACTACCAACCAGCACAGAGAATACACAACCAGACAGCACTGAGAATACACAAACAGACAGCACTATACTACACCAACAGACAGCACTGAGAATACACCAACAGACAAGCACTGCGAGATAACACCAAAAGACGCACTGTGAGATAACACAACTACAACCAGCCTGAGAAATACCCCAACAGACAGGACTGAGAAAACACCCACAGACAGCACTGAGAATACACAAACACGACAGCACTGAGGATAACACCAACAGACAGCATGAGAATACACCAACCAGACAGCCCCGAGATAACACCAAAAGACTAGCACTGAGATGATACACATCCAACAAGGACCGCACTGAGGATAGCACCAACAGCAAGCACTGAGACTACACCAACCGGCCAAGCACTGAGGATAACACCAAACGACATCACTGAGAAAACACCAACAGACCGCACTGAGAAATACACCATACAGACAGCCCCGAGATAACACCACAGCAGCACTGAGAATACACCACACAGCAGCAGGATTGATAGCACCAACAGACCAGCACTGAGACTACACCAACAGCCAGCACTGAGATGGAAACACCAACAGACAGGCACTGAGATAACACCAAATACAACCAGCACTGAAAATTACACCAAAAGACAGCACTGAGAATACACAACAGACAGCACTGAGAATATACCACAGACAGAGTGAGAAACCACCAATACAACCAGTACTGAGAATTACACATACAGAAATAACTGATGGAGACCACACCAACGGACAACCACAAACGGAGAATACCCAACAGACAGGCACTGAGTAATACAACCAACAGGGGACCGCCACTGAGATCACACCAAGACGACAGCACTGAGAATTACACCAAACAGACCAGCACTTGAGATAAACCACCTACAACCAGGCAATGAGAAAATACACCACCAGGGAGAGCACAGAGGATAAACACCCACTACAATTAGCACTGAGGAATACACAACAGACAGCACTGAGATAACACCAACAAAAACAGCACTGAGAATACACCAACCAGACCCAGCACGAGATAACACCAAAGACAGCACTGAGTAACCAACAGACCGCACTGAGATAACACCAACTACAACCAGGCACTGAGAATACACCTAACAGCCAGCCACTGAGATACACCAACAGGACAGCCACTGAGATAACACCAACTTACAATTAGCACTGAGGAAATACACCAACAGACAGCTGAGAAACACCAACAGACAGCACTGGAATACACAACAGAACAGCTTACGAGGAAATCACTCAAACAGACCACATCTGAGCCACACCAACGACAACCAGCACTGAGGCACACCAAACAGACAGCACTTGAGATAACACCAAAGAGGACAGGCACGCAGATAAACCCCAACAGACAGCACTTGAGGATAAACACCAACTAAAACCAGCACAGAGAACACCGAGAATACACCAACAGACAAGCACTGAAGATAACACACCAACCGACAGCACTGGAGAATACAACCCAAAAGACAGCACTGAGGATAAACACCAAGAGACAGCACTGAGAAGAACACACCAACAGACAGCACTGAGATAACATTCCAAGAGACAGCACTGAGAATTACCCCAACAGACAGCACTGAGCTAACACCAACTCAACCAGCACTGAGATACACCAACAGACAACGACATGAGAATTTACACCAACCGACAGCACTGAGAATACACCAACAGACAGCACTGAGATAACACCAAGAGACAGCACTGAGGAATTTACACCAACAGACCAGCACCTGAGAATACACCAACAGACAAGCACTGATAATAACCACCACCTACAATTTTTTAGCACTGAGAATCACCAACGACAGCACTGAGGCATACACCAACAGGACCCGCATGAGATAACACCACAGTACATCCACTGAGAATCACACCAACAGACAGCACTTAGATAACACAAACTACAAACCCAGCACTGATAATTACACCAACAGCACAGCACTTAGATAACACCCACTACCAACCAGCACTGAAAATACACCAACAGACAGCACTGAGGAATACACAACAGACGCACTTGAGGAATACCACCAACAGGACAGCAACTGAGTTAACACCAAAGACAGCACTGAGAATACACCAACAGACAGCACTGAGATGAGAATACATCCACCGACAGCACTGATATAACACAACAGACAGCCACTTGGGAATACACCAACAGATCATCACTGAGATAGCACCAACACAGACAGCACTGAGAAATACACCATACAGGACAGCATGAATACACACCAACCGACAGCACTGAGATAACACCCAACTACAACCCAGCACTGTGACAAATACACCAACAGACGCACTGGAGAATACACCAACAGAAGCACTGAAATTATACCAACAGACAGCACTGAGATAACACCAAACCAACCGTTACTGAGAATACACCTACCAGAAACACTGAGCCCACACCACGGACAACCACCACGGAGAATACACCAACAGACCAGCACTAGACTACACCAACAGACAGCACTGAGATACCACAAGAGCAGCACTGCGAATAAACCAACAGACAGCACCTGAGATAAACACCAACTACACCAGCACTCGAGAATACACCACACAGCCAGCACAGAATAACACCAACGACAATTATCGCACTGAGAATACACCAACAGGCCATGCACTTGGAGATAACACCAACAAAACATCACTGAGAATACCCCAAACAGACCAGCACGAGAGGATAACACAACAGCCAGCACTGAGAATACACCCACAGAAGCAGAGAAAACACCAACTACAACCAGCACTGAGAATACCCAACAGACAGCACTGAGGATAACACCAACAGACAGCACTGCAGAGAAACACCAACTCACAATTAGCACTGAGAATACACCAACAGACAAGCACTGAGATAACACCAACAGACCGCACGAGAATACACCAAACCGCAGCACTGAGCATACTACAACAGACAGCACTGAGACCACACCAAACGAACAACCAGCACTGAGGATATCACCAAACCGACAGCACGAGATAACACCAAGAGACCGCCACTGAGATAACACCAAAACCAGACAGCTACTGAGATAACACCAACTACAAACCAAGCACAGAGAATACATCCCAAACAGACAGCATGAGAACCCACCAACAGACGCACTGAGAATACACCTAACAGACGCACTGAGCTAACACCAAGAGACAGCACTGAGAATCCACCAACAGACTAGCCACTGACGCTAACACCAAGAGGACAGCCACTGAGAATACACCAACAGGACAGCACTGAGAAACACCAAAACTACAACCAGGCACTGATAATACACCAAACAGACAGCACTGGAATACACCCAACCGACAGCATGAGAACTACACCAACAGACAGCACTGAGAGATAACACCAAGAGACAGCACTGAGAATACACCAACCGACAGCACTGAGAATACCCCAAACATACAGCAATGAGACACAACCAAACTTAAATTAGCACTGAGCATACACCCACAGACAGCACTGAGGACTACACCACCAGACAAGCAATGAGATAACACCAACAGACAGCACTGAGCATACACCATACAGGGACAGCACCTGAGATAACACCAACTACAACCAGCACTGAGAAATTTACACCAAAAGACAGCACTGAGATCCCACCAACAGACCGCCTGAATAAAAAACACCCAACTACAATTAGCACTGAGAATACACCAACAGACAGCCCTGAGATAACACCCACGACAGCACTGTCGCATACACCAAAGACAGCACTGAGATAACACCAATACCACCGCATGAGCATACACCAAACAGACCAGAGCACTGAGATCACCACAACAGACAGCACTGAGATAACACCAACTACAATTAGCACTGAGAATAACCACCAACAAGACCTCCCTGAGATAAAACCAACAGACAGCCGAGATACACCAACAGACAGCACTGAGGATAAAACCAAACAGACAGCACTGAGAATTACACCAACAGACCAGCCACTGAGACACACCACGACAACCCGCACTGAGGACTAACACACCGACAGCCGATGGATAACACCAAGAAAAGCACTGCAGAAACACCAAACAGACAGCCACTGAGATAACACAACTAAACCAGCACAGAGGATATCCACAACAGACAGCACTGAGAATCCACCAACAGGACAGCACTCGAGAATAACCAACAGGATCAGCAATGAGATAACACCAACTACAACCCGTACTGAGAATACACACAAACCGACAGCACTGAGATAACACCAACAAACAGCATCTGAGAATACACCAAACAAAACAGCACTGAGAATACACCAACAGACAGCACTGACGATAAACACCAACTTACAAACCAGCAATGAGAAACCACCAAAACAGGACTCGCACACAGCAAGCCCCCTAGCAGCCAAAAAAACAAGCACTGTCAAGCCCACTGAGAACCAGCACCCCCACAGCCAGCACTGAGATAGACCAGCACCCCCAGCCCAACACGGGGGGGGGGGGGCAAGCACTCCACAGCAGGCCCAGCCCAGCACTGAGCAGCCCAGCCCTAGGCAGCCGCACCAGCAGCCAGCAACAGAAGCCAGCAAGCAAAGCCACCATCAGACACTGAGACCTCCTCTAGCGTCCGCACAGCCCAGCCACAGCCCCTAAGAGCACTGCCCGCACAGCCAGCCAGCCATCTGAGGGAAAGCCCTAGACTCCACCCCACCTACAGGCCCCCAGCATCAGCCCCCGCCACGCGCAGTTCGACCACATGGGCGGAAACTTAGGCAATGAGAACTCATAAATACTGATAGGCAAAGACCAGCAAGAAGAAACCAGCCAAACAGAAAAGAAGAAGAGCACTTAATCAATTACAGCATAAGAACGAGAATCCAAACGACCACACGACACAAGCCAAGCAGAGGAACGGAAGAAGAGACAGTCTCAACAGAAATTCCAAACAAAGCAGAAGGACTAGCAAAGCAAAAGAGAAAAAAAGAACACTTAAACACCAGACAGCCCAGAAATAAGAAGTCTGTCTATATAAGACAGCCAAACCGTCAAGATCGTGACTCCATTACCAGTAAATCAAAGTATCGCTTGCAGGTCACGCAATCCCCAGCCCACCAGCCAGCCAATGCAGCCGCCGCACCCTGTCATGTGCCCGCCGCCAGCAAGGTCCACCGAATCACGCAATGCAGGAAAAGCCAGCACGAATGCACCAGAAGCCCACAGCAGCACACTACGAGCCACCGCACTCCAGACAGCATCAAGAGACCAGCCCAGAAGCACTGAGATAGAGAACTAAAAACGAAAAACCAAGAGAAGAAGAAAGAAGACTATAACCCGGAACCACAATAAGAATGAGAGAAGCGTCTGAACACACTATACAAAAGTGCACAACAGAAGCATAGGCAGCACCAGGCATCACCGAGCGGATTTAATAGCGGTTCAGTCTTCACACTACTTTATTCTAAGCCACCTCGTCAAGATAGAGACGCTCGACCCATAGCGTTGACGTGTAACCACAGGCAAATGAGAATTAACAGACGCTGAGTTACAGACTAGCTTGATTGTGGGTCTGTCGACCTGCGGAACCTTAAAGGGTGGGCTGGTACAGCGAAGGCAAGCTACTTGGCACGGTGAAGAGGGTGTAGGACAGGATGACGCTACCCCGAGCGCCAGGCCCTGGTACGGCGCGCAGTAGACGCAGGCGGGGTTACGAACTGAGGTGAATCTGACACAAAAAACATGTGTGCCCCGAGCCATGCTGGGCGAAAGAAGGGATCGGGCTGGAGGTCAGCTACGGCTGGACGGCCCGCTACCAGCCGAAGGGGAAGACCCGCTCTGCTCTCGTCTGTCGTACCCCTTTGTCACGGAGCGCTTCGTCCAATGACCGGACTCAAGGCGAACCCACGGGACATCGGTTGGCGGATCGCAGCGCGGAGACAAGTCACGCCTGGGGCGCCCCACGCTCTTGATGGCCCTCGCCAGCCCCCAGTCAGACCTAGCCACCCCAGCCGTGCAGCCCAGCACCCAGCAGCCACAGCACTCAGCAGTACCAGCCACTAGCCAGAGCCCCCAGCATCACACTGAGAATACACCAACAGAAGCACTGAGATAACACCAACTACAACCAGCCACTGGAATACACCAACAGACAGCACTGAGACCACCAACGACAACCCAGCACTGAGAATCACCACCAACAGACAGCATGCGAATTACACCAAACACGACCCGCCACTGAGATAACACCAAAGAAGCACTTGAGACCACACCAACGACAACCAGGCACTGCGCATACACCAAGAGACAGCACTGAGGAGATAACACCACACTCACATACCAGCATGAGAATACACCAACAGACAGCACTGAGATAACACCAACCGACAGCACTGAGATAACACCAAACAGACAGCACGCGATAACACCAACTACAACCAGCACTGAGCATACCACAACAGACGCCATGAGAATACACCAACAGGACAGCCCTGAGATAACACCAACTAGAAACAGCCCTGGAGAAACACCAACAGCAGCCACTGAGAATACAACCAACAGGACAGCCGGAGAATACACCTAAAAGACAGCACTGAGGATAACACCAAGAGACAGCACTGAGATACCACACTACAACCAGACTGAGAAATACACCAACAGACAGCACCTGAGGAATACACCACACACACATGACAAGCACGGAGAATACACCAACGACCAGCACGGACGATAACAAACAACTACAACCAGCCACTGAGACTACACCAACCCGACAGCAATGGAATACGCCAACAGACAGCACTGAGATAGCACCAAACAGACGCACTGAGAATACACCAACAGTACAGCACTGAGAACTACACCAACAGGCACTGGATAACACCAACTACAACCAGCACTGAGAATACACCAACAGACAGCACTGAGAATACACCAACAGACAGCACTGAGATAACACCAACAGACAGCACTGAGAATACACCAACAGACAGCACTGAGAATACACCAACAGACAGCACTGAGATAACACCAACAGACAGCACTGAGATAACACCAACTACAACCAGCACTGAGAATACACCAACAGACAGCACTGAGAATACACCAACAGACAGCACTGAGATAACACCAACAGACAGCACTGAGAATACACCAACAGACAGCACTGAGAATACACCAACAGACAGCACTGAGAATACACCAACAGACAGCACTGAGATAACACCAACTACAACCAGCACTGAGAATACACCAACAGACAGCACTGAGAATACACCAACAGACAGCACTGAGATAGCACCAACAGACAGCACTGAGAATACACAAACAGACAGCACTGAGAATACACCAACAGACAGCACTGAGATAACACCAACTACAACCAGCACTGAGAATACACCAACAGACAGCACTGAGATAACACCAACAGACAGCACTGAGAATACACCAACAGACAGCACTGAGAATACACCAACAGACAGCACTGAGTATACACCAACAGACAGCACTGAGACCACAACAACAGACAGCACTGAGATAACACCAACTGCAACCAGCACTGAGACCACAACAACAGACAGCACTGAGACCACACCAACCACATCCAACACTGAGACAACACCAACTACAACAACTGAACATCCACAATGTAACTCTAAAGAAATCGGACTGCGTCCAGACCCCAGTAATTGTAGGTTCTTCTATATTTGTGTATTTGGAGATCTCACGTATGAACAGTGCCCTGATGATATGGAGTTCAATCCTTTTGATTTAGTGAGTATTATTGTTTAAATTCATCAAAATCTGCGAAGGAGGAGAATCTTGTGTCTAAATAGTTACAGCCACACAGGCCTATCTTCTGCTTTAGGAGGAAACTCGGCTCTAGTCCGCGGCCCAGTTTACACGAAGTAGAAACAGTAGTGGTAAACTGGGCCGAATGTGTGAGCGAGAATATCATGGGAAAATTGCTTAGAGGGAAACTGGCCTCTGGTCGCATTTGTCCACTTGAATTCGACCACCTTCTTATAATCGTTCATTTTTCCCAGGAATGCCAACCCCCCGAACAAGCTCAATGCAGCATCAAAACAACCACGACCACGACGTCCACAACCACGATAAGCCCGACCTTGAAATGTGGGAGGTATGACTCCTGGACAAGACCTGACACCTCAGATTGTAGCAAGTTCTTCTTGTGCATATACGGACATCGGATGCATAAGTCTTGTCCACAAGGATTGGAGTTCAGCCCTACTACTTTAGTAAGTCTACTTGAATATGTTTTTATGTTAGCATAACAGCGGGATAAAATCCGGAACTAGGATAGATTGAAGTTGCAATGGGCAGGCCATATTGCCCGTAGAACTAATGAGGTATTCCACCTGGTACCTGGCACCTGCGAAAAATTCTGACAGGAGCCTTATGTTGAACGGAAAAGAACGGTGCAAAAAGCTCAGGTGTTTTTGTCAGCGGGTGCCCTTCGTGGAAAACCTCGAACTAATGAGGTATTCCTCGAAACCTGGCACCTGCGAAAAATTTTGATAGGTGCCTTATGTCGAACATAACCGAAGGGGAAGTAAAGTTTTCCACGGACTGGAAGACGCAGCGTAGGCCTCCCACTAGGTGGACCGACGACATCGTAAGAGTCGCAGGCAACCAATGAGAGCGAGCGGTGAATTCTTGTTTGGCAAAGCAGTTTAATGTTCGGCTGATGCTAAGTCTCTCATTTAATTACAATCTAGCCTGACGATAAGCGAAGATTTGGTCAACGATGATGCACGCTTGCCATGCTTCTTTTTTAATTCTCTATTTACTATTTCCACAGGAATGCGAACCAAAAGACCAGGCAGGCTGCAGCAATCAACCCTCAACTCCAACTTTCACCTTTAGCCCAATTATTGACACTCGTCGGAGTTTCATGGAGATTCCCGACGCTAGTCTCCAAGACATCAGGTGTCTCCCAACTTCTGAACGTCTTCTGTACTCCGCAGAAGATCAAGAAGATTGTACTAAATATTATATTTGTTCTTTTGGAAGAGAAACCTTGTTATATTGCCCTGAAGGATTTTCTTTTGATGAGGAGCTGCAGGTTGGTCTATTGTCTTTACAGTGCATCTTAATTAAGAATAGGACGGCATTGCCGCCATATTTTGTGGAAAATTACTAAAAAGTCACTCCTGTAATTCAATTTTTCTCGACACGAAAATGAACCCACTATGTAAAACTTGGTCGCGGAACTGCCCGGTCTCGTGACTGCCTTTTCTGGTAACCGAGGTCCTGGTACGTAATAGGCTATTGAAGGATCACCGTCTATTTTAGTCAGTAGATGTCTGACAGTCCCTCCCGTCCCACTTTGGGAGGGGGGGACTCATTTGATGATTTTAACACGGCAAAAAAAAAAAAAAACTTCTAATAACTCACTTGAATAAATTCTTTTTCAGGTATGTGCACCATCAAGCGAGGTCGAATGCAAAAAGAAGAAATCATGAAATAGGTGATTATTCAAAATAATTTTAAGTTCAATCATTTTTCAAGTTTAATTTTAAATCTGTACATTGTTGACATTTAATAAAGTAATAAAATATATATTTTTGGAAATAAAATACACAGTAAAAAGTTGCCAAAACAGAATTGTTTATTTTTTTATTTGACCATGGACTACTGAAAAAAGGAATCCACCTACCTTTTCAGCAGGGGCGACTCCGCCTCTGAATGTCGAAGTTTGAAATGTCGACGTAACATACGTCGACATTTCTAGTTCTAAAGTACAGGATCTCGATGTACGCCAGGTGGTCAATCGCGCTAATTTGAAACGTCTGCAAACGTATACGATAACGTTATGGTTCGATTGCGACAGTGGTTAGGTTTCGATTTAGCTGTTCTGATTTTGGTATTGCGTTATAAGTTCAAACGCTAACCAAAGTTGCAACGTTGCGTAACTAAGTCTAGCTTTTAAGTTTTTCGTTTTGGTTTCGGCTACATCGTATTCATGGGATTTCTCCAAGAAACCTATGTAGGCGTACATGGTAATGTTGTTATTTTTTCATGTTTTTCACTCAGAATCACTTCACAACAAAGACAAAACACTCTAACGATGCAGTAACGATCCTTAAAAAAGTAAGGTCCCATCCTAAGGTCCCATCAACTTTACGTTTGACAGCGGTTACGTTCCAGCTACGATCGTGATGCGTCTCAACTTGCTGTCAAAATTTTAGCGCGATACGAAACGGTCAAAAAGTTGTATTATAGTAGCGGTTCAGTTGCGATTTCGTTGAAAAAAAAAATACCGTGATTCGGCTCCAGTTCGAAAGTTCTGGAGCGAAATATGTAAGGCCGACGTATCGTTAGTTAGAAAGCATATACGATACATCGCACTCGTATGCTTTCTAACTAACGATACGTCGGCCAGTTCGAAATAACGCTGTTACGAAGTATGAAATGCCTCCGTACCTACTGTTAGAAAGCATACAAGAGCGGAGTCTGGGGAACCATAGAAATTGATATGTATAAACTACTGGTTGTTAACGTAAGTTATGAAGTTACAGATAAAGTTAAAAAAAATACTACATAACCATTGAGCTATTATTACTACGTATAGAGACGACACCACGCATCACCACTGTGTCCCATCCAGGATGAGTGCGAGCGCCTAGAGCACGCAACAGAGCTGTCAATCAATTGAATGAAGTTGTACTCACTATCGGGTACGCAAAAAAAAAAAGTCATCCCCACTTTACGTGTACAGGAGGTACCCTAAAAAAATATTTTACGAGATTTTATTGTACCACTTTTTCGGCACAACAAATCCGTATATTTACACCAAATTACAGCTTTCTAGTACTGGGCGTCTCTGAGCTAAGCTGCGGACAGATGGACGGACATGGCGAAACTATAAGGGTTCCTTCTTGACTACGGAACCTTAAAAATAATGTTGCCGCACTCTAGGAATTTCTTCCTGTATCATGGGTGCGTTTACAAACATAGAAACTCACATAGACAAACACCCAGACCCGGAACAACTACTTGTAGATCATACAAACATTTGTTGCATGCAGACATCGACCCGCGACACACTATGCAGTAGTCGATCGCTCAACCACTGCACCAACTCAGCCGTCAAATAGGTAAGTTCGATTCCTGGCCAGGAATACAAATAACCAATGATGCAATTTTAGTTTTCATGAAAATGGGCCTAGAAAGTCCTAACAGTATTTTTCGATGTTCCCCATAGTTTCGGATTTAACCGTCTACGCCCAATTGAAAAATTCACCCACCCTGTATACTACGCCAAAACGACAGAACAGAATTTGATACAGATTTAGATGGGACCCTAGAAAAGACACTCATATTATGTCTCTTTTTTTTTAGCTTTCTAAATTCGTCAAATGAGTCCTCCCACCCCGGGCAGAGCGGGAGGTACTGACAGACTCGTACTGACTAAAATCCACGGTGTCCTTCAATAGCCCTTTACGTTCCGGGGTCATGGTAATGAGATTAGTCCTGCGACCCCGGCAGGCTTTGGCCTGCTTCGCGAGCATGACTGCTTCGCAGAAGGAGGCCATTCCTATGTCATTTGGGTTAGGAAGGGGGGGAGGAGGAGGGAAAGTGACGCCGCGGGAAACAGTTAGAATTATACAATGTGTAACGTTAAAAGCGCAAAACCTCTCGTGGGGTAACTCAGCCCATGATACTGAACAATGTTTGTTCTAAAACTTTTGGAAATTCGCAAAAAAAAAAGATTTTTCATACTGATGGGCTCGATCAATTTCTCATTTTGAATGAAAACCATTTTTTTTTGTTTTTAATTTCCAAAAGTTTTAGAACAAACATTGTTCAGTAACATGTGCTGAGTTACTCCACGAGAGGTTTTGCGCTTTTAACATTACACGTTGTATATATAATAAACAAAATAAATATAATTATAACGCAATTACCGATTTATACAGTAAATCAATTCGTTTCAAAAGTAATTAGTAGACATAATTATGAGTATTGTAATATGCATTTTATTTATAGTATTAGTCTGAAGCACACACGAAAATGTTGGCTAGAATAAAAATATGTAAGTTGCTGCTTAAATTTTTCACCGATTTTAAAAAAGGAAGAGGTTCGCAGTTCGTTGGGAACTTTTTTAATAATTATGTTCCTCAATTTCTCGATGACGCCTGGCCCTATAGACAAACAACAGACGACAATTGATATCGCTCAACAGTCACTATTATACATATTTTCAACTTTATACCCCAGCGCACAAAGTTGAAAATCTATTAAAGACTGTTGAGCGATAACGAACGAAACAAACGAAAACGGTCTGTAAACTTCAATAGATTTTCAACTTTACGCGCTGGGGTATAAAGTTGAAAATGTATTGTGTGACTGCTGAGTGATAACAACTGTCGTTTGCTGTCGTCTGCCTGGACCGATTTCTTATTCAATCCGTGTTTTGTTTCAGTTTTGTTTTTATTTGCATTACAATGGTCATCATCATGGCTCATACCACTTGAAAAAACCGACGCTCTTTCATCATCTTCCGCCAACAATTCAGAGGTTAGTTTTACATATTTACTGGCTTTGAGTCGCGGTTTCGGCCTTAAGGAATACAGTGACTATGTCCCTTACAATTATTTTATTACTAGCCTGTACTGTAAACAAATGTAGCAGCTCACAATTTAGGACCCATTAATATTAGTAGTCATTTTTACCCGTGGGGCTAGGCAATTGGGATTCTCCCAGTTGTAATGACCCTTTGTGCATATTCGCCTTGTTTTGTTCTATCTCCTGCTTGCAAATGAAGATCCAAGACAGGTAAGTTCGTTCTCCGGGACACGTCGAGCTTCATTGTCTCGACGCTTTTCTGGTGGTTGCCACTGTTGATTCTGACTTTCAGGAGTTGCAGTGTGTACTGTACTGTCCTACTGGGCAAAGGCCTCCCTCGATTGTGTGCCATTTCCTTCCAATTCTCAAGAAAGTCATCTAGCAAATTCAAAGCAAATTAAATTATGGGGTTCTTGAAGCTTTGGAAATATAAAATTAAAGATGCAATTCCATACCATCATAACATGGCGGACCATACACAGGTAATTATTTACAGGTTTTGGAATCCATTGAAAAAATTGCTCCAATTAATACAATAAACACTGAAATGATACAGCAAATCGATGTAAAAGACGATGAAGATCAAGTGACTAGTAATATCAATCAAGTGGTTATAGGCAATGTTGCTAATGATGCAATTAAAATTAATGGCAGAACAAACAATGGAACGAATACTGTAAGTATTGTTCAAGCGCTGCCTTTAACAAGCAATTTCTCCTGTACAACACAGAAACTTATTATAAACAAACACCCAGATACGGAATAACTTTTTGCAGAACACAGCATTAATATTTGTTTGTTTTATTACTCTAATTCAGGACATAATGGTTTTGCTATAAAAAGTTTCATTCTCAGTGTTATAATTATTTCTACACTGCGGGGCAATTCTCGTTTTTAGAGATGGTGTCGAACTCGACAAAAAATTCTAATGACGTCATGTTTTCGTCAAATTTTACTGAACTCTAACGTTAGCCTTCGACAAATGGCGAATTTGACATAGCAACTTTTATTTGTCGAAAAAATGACTCATTAGAATTTTTTGTCGAGTTCGACACCATCTCTAAAACCGCGAATTGGCCCCCTGGTTTTTAAAAGTAACAAACCTGCAATACACGGTTATTTGGTTGTAAAATTATAATTAGTCCGTGTCACTTAGATTACCCTAATTCAATTTTTTCTTTAATTTATGTTTTGTTACTTAAACCAAAATTGACGGAGATAGGACGCTTTTAATATGTATTTATTTAGTTCTGCGTCAACACTCGAGCTCCGATGCGTTATATCTTCATAAATATTCATCGATTTCATCATCATCATCATCAGCCGGAAGACGTCCACTGCTGAACATAGGCCTCCCCCTTAGACCGCCACGCCGAACGACAATTCGCCACTTGCATCCATCGGTTGCCCGCGACTTTCACGTTGTCGTCGGTCTACCTAGTGGGAGGCCTATCTACGCTGCGTCTTCAGGTCCGTGGTCGCCACTCGAGAACCTTTCTTCCCCATCGGTTACCAGTTCTACGAGCGATGTGGCCTGCCCATTGCCACTTCAACTTGCAAATTTTACGAGCTATGTCGATGACTCTGGTTCTTCGCCGAATATCCGTGTTCCGGATTTTATCCCGCAAAGAAACTCCGAGCATAGGTCTTTCTTAGTATTATATTTTATTTCTACACTGGTTTTTAAAAGTACCAAACCTGCAATACACGGTTATTTGGTTGTAAAATTATAATTAGTCCCTATTTCCATTTTTTCAGTATTTATGTTTTGTTAGAGCTCTTACACACGAGCGGCATGTTTTCAACGACAGCAGTCGACTTATAACGACACTTGCAGTTGTAGCGACGGCTTCCGTTGACGCGTCGACGGCGGCAGTCGACATGCCGCCGACGCCCGTCGACCGCTGCAGTTACCTCTGCCGTTGGGAACATGCCGCTCGTGTGTAAGAGCTCTTACTCAAACCAAAATTGACGGAGATAGGACGCTTTTAATATTTAGTTCTGCGTCAACACTTGAGTTCCAATACGTTATATCTTTGTAAATATTCATCGATTTCAACATCATCATCATCAGCCGGAAGACGTCCACTATGCAACATAGGCCTCCCCCTTAGACCGCCACGCCGAACGACAATTCGCTACTTGCATCCATCGGTTGCCCGCGACTCTCACGATGTCGTCGGTCCACCTAGTGGGAGGCCTGGCGTTAATGGGTTTAGCAAAAGGAAAAACACGAGCCCGTTCGTTTTCAAAATTGAAAATGTCAGACTAATTAAGTTTGCAGTTAATAACTTAATGCTGGTAGATTACCTATTAATATCCAGTACCCAGCATGTTATGATTCAACATCAGCCTAATGTTCCCACTGCTGGGACACAGGCCTCCTCTCTGAGAGAGGGAGTGGGCCATAATCCACCACGCGGGCCCAGTGCGGATTGGTAGATGTCACATATCTTCGAATTTTTGGTTTTAGGACATGCCGGTTTCCTCACGATGTTTTCCTTCGCCGTTTTGAGAGCAGTGGTGATGAAATAAATTACACAAAGTAATACGCCTGGCGGGGTTCGAACCCACGACCTACAACTCGTAAGTCGGGACCGATACCACTTGGCCACCACTGAGTCAAGTTATGATTACTTTAATAAAAAAGGAATAACAAATACTATATTTGTTTTACAGATACCAGGACTTCACAATCAACTCGCTAATGAAACTAAAACTGAAGTAAATAATAATTCCTCCATTGAAACTGATCCTCCTAACAATACAAATCATGCTGACTCTAATCCTGTTGAAAATCCAGTTAACGATGAAGACATTTCAAATGCCGAAGCTCCAGCTTTCAGATCTTTGATACCAGAGAAAGAAAATCAAGTAAATGATGTACTTACTGAGTCGCCTAAGACTGTCGATCATAATTTAAAGCTAGAACAAGGTACAAAAGAAGCTAAAGATCATAATCTGGTACTGAATCTATCTCCTATAACCCCACCTTTAATTATTGATTTAAATCAACTACCATTCAATAATCTCTTAGAAGGCGCTTTGGGATTCATGAAAAGATTTAAAAGAAATGCAGATTCTAATCAACCTTTGAAAGAAAATTGTAAATCAACAACAATTGAGGAATTTCGTTCAGAAAAGACTTTTATGCAAGCCAGAAACTCTTTCAGCGATGTCAATTCTAATAATTTAAGAGCTGCTAAACCTATTGCACGTATATGTGCCCTTTCAATCATGGCGAAGGTGGCTACTACTCAAGTTTTAAACAGGATAGTACATGACTACCCTGATGGACTTCTAACTCAAATTATAACTTCATTTCGGAATGGTAAAGAAGATACTATCAATTTATTTACTGAAGAGTTGCCTGGTCTTCCAATCCCTATTCAGTTTAGACTGCAGATAATTCATGGAAAGACAAAAGAATTTCTGAAACGATCACGTGCATATGTTGATGAGAAGTTGTGTTCGTTACCGATGTCTTAAATTCTGTGAAGCGATTTGTGTTTTACCGTTTTCAGAGTATTTAGGTTTGAAAAAGAACAATGGCCACTCGGCAAACATGCTTGGACTAGAAAAATCTAATAAAACGACACTTGATGCAACATAATTATATCATTTCATTCGTACAGATAAAATTATCATAACACGGTCTTCAGAATATTTTCGAAAGATGGAAGGATCAAGTAATTGTAATATATGTTTGTTGAGGTTATGTTCATACTTTTAACAATCTGTGGCATTTAGGTTACGACATAGACATAGAGAATGAACATCATCAACATCATCATCTGTATGACATTGGCGATACTCTACTCTAGAATGAGAGAAAATAACAGTTATTACTAGGCCAATTGTATCTTCATAATAATTCCGTAATTGTTGAATTACGGATGCGTTCAAAGTTAGATATTTGAAGCAGCTATCCAGCTTTTAAAAATAAACTGATGGTATCCGATAATTATATTAATAATGCGTTACATATTGGTGAAAGTCTCATCTAGGTGCTATTTCCTAGTCCAAACTGGCCATTGTCCTTTTGTAACCTGGCTGACCGCTGAAAAATCACATTCTGAAAAATAGAAACAAGAAAATATTCCGTCTGGAATTTTACTACTAGTGCATTTTTATAGTACTCCTCAGTGCTTGCTTCCAGTTTGGGATCACATATAGGTACTTATAATTTATAAATATTTGTATGAAATAAAAAAAGTTACATAAATTATGAAACTTTTTATTTACCACATTTCATTCGCACCTCTGGTTTTTTGTTAAATTACGAACTTTTTTTTTATAATAATATTCCACAACTATCACACAACGCCATCTACTCCCAAGCTAAGCAGAGCTTGTGTCTGGCTGTGTGTGGCTTCGGTGTACAGACATTTTTTTTTCTTTTTGCGTGCTAAAATCATCATATTATTATGAGTCCACCCACCCCGGGCAGGGCGGGAGGGACTGTCAGACTTATACTGACTAAAATCCACGGAACAACGTGGATTTTAGTCAGTACAAGTCTGACAGTCCCAATATAAAGGGCTATTGAAGAACACTTCAATAGCCCTTTATATTCCGGGGTCACGGTGATGGAAATAAGTCCCGCGACCCCGGCGGGCTTTGGCCCCGTTATTTTGCTGACGCTCTTTGAGGCGCGCGTGGAACACGACGCGCCGTCAACCCGGGCATGGTCCATGGTCGGACAGCGAGTTTGTTTTTGCTTTGCTCGCTGTCCGCATGCCCGCATGTGCATCTTAAAGTGTTTTTGTGTTGTGTAGGTATTGTACCCATTACTGTTGTTGGTTCATAAGTTGTGGGCTATTGAGCAGTTAGTTCTAGTGTGACAACACAACACTCTTCTTGGAACTAATAAGGTACTTATGAACCAACAACACAAGAAACTTATTACTTATGAACCAACAACTACTTTAGACCCAACAACAGTATATAGAGGTGAAACTTCCAGTTAAATTACTCCGTAAGCTCTACTGATGTAAGTTGATAGCCAGTTGTTTTGTGTACAGTTGAATTTGATGTTGTAGGTTCATTAGTTGTTGACTCCAATGTTGTTGACTCATTCGTTTTTTTTTTAATGTGAAATGGGTTTGCTCTTGACCTTAGTCAAGGTCAGGAATGACTAAGAAAAGGTCGACAATGGAGCGAGCTCACCCAGAAGAAGCCTGTTCACTCTAATTTTCAAGAGATCAGGGTTGCATGCGTTCGAAAACACAGACGCAGGCAGAGTTGTGAGGTCATGATTGTGTAATTGATTCTATCAATGTGTGTGTAGTTAATAAAAAGAAACTCAGATATTATGCTCAAAATAATTTATTGGTTCTGAAAATGGGATGAAAGTTCTCTAATTACTTATTTATTACTTTCAAATTAATGATTGGATCATCAATTATAGTGGGATGTTGGTTCGTAAGTTTTGTCATCCGGTGTTGTCGTATTCTTGTTATTGGCTCTAATGTTCTTAAAATCTTTTCAGTTGTGAGGTCTCGCGTAGTTGGTTCGGAAGTTGTGGTACCAGTAATGTTGGTTCGTGAGGTGTTGTCATTGTTGAGGGCTCCTCAGTTGTTGTTGTTGAGGAACCTGTCGTTGTGGAGTCTTCAGGTGTAGTCGTTGTTGTCGGTGGCAGAATCGCCGTGGTATTACATTGTAACATGAGGGGCCAATCGCAAAGCTAGAAAAACAAAACAATCATTGTACTAGTGTTATTTATCAATTACTAGCCGTTGCCAGCGGCTTCACCCGCTACAACTCCAAAATTATCCCACGGGAACATAAAATCGAGATAAACTATCCTGTGTGTTAATCCAAGTTAGAAACTATCTGTGTACCAAATTTCAGCCAAATCCGTTCAGGAGTTTTTGCGTGAAAGAGTAACAAACAGTAGGATGTTCTCACTGCTACGACACAACACATCCGTCTATGAGTGGGACTATGTGATATGTTTTAGTTGGCTCCATTAGGTACAAATTCGAAATAAACGCGACCGAACATCGGGCGAAACCTAGTAATCTATCTATACTTATAGTAAATCTGTAGAGTGGTCAATTCTTTATTTGAAATTCATTTCCAAAATAACTATTAGGGGGTGATTAGGGATCGATACTGATGCCAAAAATGCAATCAGTAAAATTATTGTCTGTCTGTCTGTCTGTATAACCGTTATAGAAATCCACTCGACGGATTTTGACGAAACTTGGTACAATTATTTTTCATACTCCTGACCTGGTTTAAGTATACTTTTCATCGCGCTACAATTAATAGGAGCAGAGCAGTGAAGGGTAATGTTGGGAAAACGTGGGAAGTCACTCCATTTTAAGCTTCTGTCGCGTGTGCAACCTTTAATGGTTAAAGCTACACCGAAATCATTTATGACGGAAATGTTTGAACGCGATAATCACAGAAACTACAGGTTCGAAATGATTTTTTTAAATTAAATAGGCAATTTATAGAGAAAGGCTTTAGGCTATATATCTGTATGCAAAGGCCAATATTTAACTGGCCTGTTGGTCTAGTGGTTAGTGACCCTGACTGCTATACCGGGGGTCGTGGGTTCGATTCCCACCCAGGACAAATGTTTGTGTGATGAGCATGATCATTTATTCTGTGTCGGGGTGTAATTTTTCTATAATATGTATGTATTTTGAAATATATGAATATGTTAATCAGTCGTCTAGTACCCATAACACAAGCTCTGCTTAGCTTGGGAATAGATGGCGTTGTGTGATGGTTGTGGAATATTATTATTATATAATAAGAGCCGAGCGCCAATGAAGAATACCTCAAAATCGGGGTTTAATGTAACGTTAGCCCAAAGTAACTAATCTATATACATAAAAATGAAACCCGTTTATCGTTGTCACGACATAAAATGAAAACGGCTTGACCGATTCGGATAATTATTTTTTTGTTGTGTTTGTGACCATCGGGACCGGGTTTTAGACCGGGTCCTCCAGCCGTGCGAAGCCGGGACGGGCCGCTAGTAATAAATAATAATTATTTAAATACCTGCAATTCGAAGTAGAACCAAAGTCCGCTAGGGCAATTCATTTCCAACTTATTTCCTTGGGTACATTGGTAGAATTTGCCACAATCACTCTCATGAGGTAACAGCAAATTTTGGCTGAAATCTGCCGGACAACCGTTAGGTAGGAAACCTGGGCCTTCCGTTGTTGTTGTTGGTTCCTCAGTTGTCGATGTTGTTGTTGAGGACCCTTCAGTTGTTGTCGTTGTGGAGTCTTCAGTTCTAGTCGTTGTTGTTGGCGGCAGAGTCGTCGATGTGACATTACACTGGACCATGAAGGGCCAATTGCACATCTAGAAATTAAAAACAATAATTGTACTTGTGTTTTTTTTTTTGAGATTGGAAATTTTATTGGCTTATTATGTTCATGAGCGATGTTAATACCGGTGCAACGGATTACAAAATTCTAGTGCACATGTTAGAAAATGATGTATTTGACAAGAATTTGGGTTGAATATTTAAACTAAAAAGAAAATAAAAAACTTTTTTTCAAAAAATAAGCAAGTCGGTGGGAAAAAAGACAACGACATAAAAATAAAACAAAGCCACCGATTTCCGAAATAAAAATTATTTTTTATGTTATTTTACCCTTCTTTGTGGTTGTTTTAAAAGGTTATTATTTCACTTTTTTAAATACCCTCCCATTGGTAAGCTAGACAATGTTAAAGTTTGTATGGGAAAATCATAACGCGCTGACCGATGAATTTGAAACTCAATGTATTGAAATTATATAAAAAATAATCAAACTCATATTTTTGGGATTTTCGAAAATCACACCCTAAATTGATGAGAAGGGGTAATTAAGTTTTAAGGGAAGTATTCCACTGTTTGCTTCGATAAACTCAAAACTTTGCAAATAAGTCTCTCAATCGAATACATGATATATAATTATCTATATTTCAAAAACCCACCCCTAGCGATGTGAACATCGCAAAATCAATTTGTCTAAACTAATTTCAAAAAGAGGAACTGATTTGATTATTTGTTTGTATTGAATAGACTCCGAAACGACTAGACCATTTTTAATTTTTTTAACCTATAAGGAACTGACCGGGCATTAAATTCACTGAGTTTGAAGTTATGAACACGCGCGGAAGAAGTCGCGGACGGAGTTCTAGTTAATAATAATTGTATTATACAGGGTGTTTCTTTTAAATTGGCCAAAAGGGAGAAATCTGCATCCATAAGAGATACGGGAAAACTTTCTTAGGAACCTTTAGCTCTTTTTTGATACTGATAATTTTGGCGTTTTTATTTTTTTGGTCAAGTGTGAGCTGTCCACAGAAATGAGTGAAATCGACCAAAAATTGTTTTAATGCCGTTCGACTCTGTTTCATGTAAGGATCATTTCATTGTATCGGAAGAAAAAAATCAGGACGGCGGAAGTTGGTCAAATTTAACAAAATATTTTTTCATACAAATTGTATGACCGAAAAAATATACCAATTTTTTTATTATGTTGTTTGACTTACTTTCATGTAAGGATGAGATAATTGTATGGGCAGAAAAATATCTGAACATTAGAAGTTGGTCAAAAGTAGAGTAATGGTTCTTCTAACAGCATAAAGTCGTAATAAAAGTGTCAGTATTTCATAAGATTTAACCCACTTCTGTTGTCCGGGCATTTTCCTTCCCATACAATGAAATGATCTTTACAAGACACTAAATAACATAGCATCATAAAAAAATGGTATTTTTTTTCGTTCATACAATTTGTATGAAAAAATATTTTGCTAAATTTGACCAACTTCTTGATTGATTTTTTGATTTTGATTTTTGATTTTTTTCTTCCGATACAATGAAATGATCCTTACAAGAAACAGAGTCGAACAGCATTAAAAATTTTTTTGGTGAATTTCACTCATTTCTGTGGACAGCTCACACTTGACCAAAAATATAAAAACGCCAACATTTTCAGTATCAAAAAAGAGCTAAAGGTTTCTAAGAAAGTTTTCCCGTATCTCTTATGGATGCAGATTTCTCCCTTATGGCCCATTTAAAAGAAAAACTCTGTATACCTGCAATTCGAAGTCGAATCAAAGTCCGGCAGGGCAATTTATCGTCACCTTGTAGGCCAAGAGTTTAAACCGATTTCAAACAAGAGGTTACACGGATAACTCCGAGGTCTCGGGCCGATTTGCGTGTCTATTTTTTTTTTGATGTTTTCATACTGGCCATTTGGTCCCATTAAATTCGTTGAGTAAGTTGTTAGTTAAGTAGTTTTTAAATACCTGCGATTCAAAGTCGAACCAAGTTCCAGGAACGCAGTTCGTCTCCACTTTGTTGCCGTGCATACATTGGTAGAACTTGCCACAATCACTCTCATGAGGTAACAGCAAATTTTGGCTGAAATCTGCCGGACAACCGTTAGGTAGGAAACCTGGGCCTTCCGTTGTTGTTGTTGGTTCCTCAGTTGTCGATGTTGTTGTTGAGGACCCTTCAGTTGTTGTCGTTGTGGAGTCTTCAGTTGTAGTCGTTGTTGTTGGCGGCAGAGTCGTCGATGTGACATTACACTGGACCATGAAGGGCCAATTGCACATCTAGAAATTAAAAACAATAATTGTACTAGTGTTTTTTTTTTTTGAGATAGGAAATTTTATTGGCTTATTATGTTCATGAGCGATGTTAATACCGGTGCAACGGATTACAAAATTCTAGTGCACATGTAAGAAAATGATGGTATTTGACAAGAATTTGGGAATATAAATTAATAAGATAATTTTTTTTTTTCCTTTGTTATTAAGAACAGACTTCCTAATAAAATTAATTACGATCTAGCCTAAAAGACTAATAAGTAATTTAACTCTAACTTAATATGCTACGTTATACATTATTTTAAAACTAAGAATAGTGTCCATTAGCACTTTTACACAAGTCCATAGCACTTTCTTAGAGTCTCTATCACTTTATAAAAACACTTTGTTCGTGTGTTATATGTATAGCACAACACTGTTACTATTATTCACTCACTTTACTCACTACACTAATTCAAAAGGTTTAGCCTACGCACTAAGTCTGTGTGGTCTAGGAGCTGAATAGCCTCAACGTTCACGTGTCGGTGTAATCTGTGTTCGTGGGCTTCAGCAAATTTTTGAATAATGGTGGTGACGAATTCCATTTTAAGGTCACGATGAAGGCCGTCATTTCTTATATACCAGGGTGCATTCACAGCATCCCTGAGTACTTTGTTTTGGAATTGTTGTATAATTTTGACGTTGCTTGGTTTAGTACAGCCCCAAAGTTGGATACCATACGTCCAAATTGGCATCAATATTTGCTTGTATATGGTAATTTTATTATGTATTGATAGACAAGATTTCCTTCCAAGTAACCAATACATACTTTTATAACGTATGTCGAGTTCCTGTCTTTTCTTTTTGACGTGAGCTTTCCACCGCAACTTGGCATCGAGAGTCATGCCAAGGTATTTGGCCGTATCAGCATAAGGCACTTGCATGCCATTTATGTAGATCGGGTGATAGTCTGGATGTTTATTTGTGAAGTCAATGTGAATTGATTTTGATTCATTAAGTTTGATCTTCCATTTTTGTGTCCAGTCATAAACTTTGTTCACAGCTTGTTGGACTTTTTCTACTGCTTCTCTGTGGCTCGCTCCCGTAGCCATAATTGCAGTGTCGTCTGCAAAGGTCGCAATGGTGTTGTTTTCCAGTTCTGGAATGTCACAAGTGTGCAAGTACAAAATTGGACCTAACACACTTCCTTGTGGTACCCCAGCTTTTATAGGTTTCAGTTCGGAATATGCGTCTTCTTGCCGTATTCTGAACATTCTATTTGTTATGTATGACTCTAATATTTCTGCAAATTCTGGCAGCATGCGTCTGAGCTTGTATATTAGACCTTTATGCCAAACTTTATCAAAAGCTTGCGCGACATCTAAAAATACCGTTGCGCAGACTTCTTTATTTTCCAGTGTTTTTTCAATGATGTTTGTTATTCTATGTACCTGGTCTATTGTTGAGTGTTTCTCCCTAAAGCCAAATTGATGATTTGGAATAAGGCCTCTATCTTCTATTATTGGTTTTAACCGTTTCAGTAATAGTTTCTCGAAGAGTTTTGATAACACGGGCAACAAAGAAATCGGTCTGTATGATGATGCCTCGTGTGGTGGTTTCCCAGGCTTCGCAATCATAATGACTTCAGCAACCTTCCATGGCGCAGGTACATATTTTAAAATAAATGCAGCATTGATTATTTTGGTCAGCTTTACTATAGCTTTGAGAGGTAGGTGTTTAAGAATTTCGCCTGTAATGAGATCGTAGCCCGGAGATTTTTTCGAGCTAATATTATTTTGAATTTCTCTCATGACTTCTTTAGGAGTCACAAGCTTAATCCTCTGATTTCGTGGTGCGTTGTCAGTCTCAAGTATTTCTATTAAGCTTTCATTGGGCTTAAAAGTTTCTTCTAAGTGCTGAGCAAACCTTGAAGCTTTTTGGTCATTGTTTATGGCCCATTTTCCATCGCTATCTCTGATGGGCGGTATTTGCTTAATCGGCCTTTTTAGATTTTTTGTTGCTTTCCAAAGTGAATAATCTGTTGATTTGTCATTAGTTAACTGCAGAAGGTTGGTGTTCAGAGATGCTTCCTCATATTGTTGGATTTTTCTCTTCAAACTTTTCGTTAAATTGTTTAATAATGTTTTTTCTCTCGGGCATCGGGTCCGCTGCCACAGTTTCCTTTGCTTTCTTTTGTCAGATAATAAATCCACGATTTCTTTAGGATAAGTAAACCCCTTATATTTACGTTTTAATTGCGGTGTGTTGTTCCACGCACACTGCTGAATGTTCACAATATAATTGTTTACCTCGGAGTCTAGCTGATCTTGCTTTTTTATCGGAGTTTTTAGGTCGATTATACTTTCGAGATCAAGCGAAAAACTTTCCCAATCTGTGAATTTATTAATCAGGGTTAAGTGTCTTTCTTTGAGTAAGATTTTTTGACTAAGCATTAGTATAATTGAAGAGTGGTCCGAGTTCATATGAAAACCTTCCTCCAAGCTCACGTAATTAGAGGATATGTTTTTGCATATAAAAAAATGTATAAGATCTGGTATCTTCTGGTGGTCAGTGGGCCAGTATGTTGGTTTTCCAGTGCTCATAACTTCAGAATGTGTATCTGTAACTGCGCCTAAGAGCTGCCTTCCCTTAGTCGTAGTAAGCCTTGATCCCCAAAGCGTATGCTTGGCATTAAAATCACCGCCTAGGATAAATCTCTCGCCTAATAATTCAAAGAGATGTAAATATCGTTCTTTTCTTATCATGTGCCGTGGAGGACAGTAAATGGCCGCTATGGACACGGGACAGTTTCTGATTTTAACAGATAATGCCACGGCTTGAATGTCTTGTTCTTCATATATACATTGCACGAAGTGACTAATGTTCTCTTTGATTATAATTGCGCTGCCACCTCTAGCTGAGTTGTCAGGGTGAAGCGAATTATATACAATTTATCCTCTAAATTTTACAAAAGATTGCTTGGTGAAGTGCGTTTCGGATACCAAACACACGTCTATGTTTTCTGTGTCCAGGACCGCCTGCAACTCATTTTGATGTTTCAGGAGTCCATTAGAGTTCCACGCCATTATTTTAAGGGTGTTATTCATTTTTGGTTATTTAAAGTGGCTGTTTAGTGTTAGACTCTAATTTTTCTAATCTTTTGTCAAATGATGTAATACATTTGAAAATCTGGTTGATCTTGTCCTCTAAATTCAAAGGCTGAGATCTTGGTTTAACAGCTTCCGCGTAGGAACAAGTGTTGGATACTTGCATGAGTTTTACAGATGACTGGACACCGCTTGGTTTCTGTGGTTGTTTGTCAGAACTCCTTAGCGTAAAAGACGGCTGAGTAGTTGGTACCACAAGTTTTTTTTTTAATATTTTTGTTTTTTAATATTTGCATTTGTTTAGCTACCTCACACCCTCTATAGTTGGCAGGGTGGGGTAACCCACAGTGAACACATTTTGGCTTCTCTTGCGGAGATTTGGAACAGTTGGCTGTAAGATGCTTACCAGTGCATTTTACACACCTTGGCTCTTTTCTGCAATATTTATGAGTATGTCCATATGCCTGGCATCTCTTGCATTGGGGAATGAGTTTGGGATTTTTGAGTGGGTGTATTTCAATTTTACACCCTAGAATGTACTTTATGCCATAGATTTTGTTGACATCTTCTTCATTATTAAATGATAAGACGAACATGTTGAGTGGTTCTTTACTCTTCCAGCTCAATTTGCTGTCTACTTTTTCAATTTTAAAACCTTGTGTTGTTAGGTCGTCTTTGATTCGATCAGGTTGACAAGAAGAATGTAGTTTCTTAACAACAACTCTGATTGGTCTAGCCTGCTTATTCTCGTACGAATGCCAATGGTAATCTTTTTCTGTCAAAAGCCTGGCAATTACTCTATATGAGTCCTCTGTTTTGGCGTTGACTTTCACGCAATCACCATTTAACATTTTTGCGGTAAATGTTTCAGCTAATAAAGTTTCAGTTAGAGAGTCAAAGAACGTTTGGTAGTTCGTAACTCCGTCTATTATAAATGGTGGTGGCGGGGGCACCTTTTTGGCGGCAGTCTCTTTCTCAGGTTTTCGGAGATTTTCATGTTGGGGGCTTGTTACGAGTTGTTGTTTTGGAGAGTGCGAGGTGTTAAGCTTCCTCTTCTTCCTGCTCTTGGCCCTAATCCATCCTGTCTCTTTAGCGAGTTCATCCTCATCTGTGCAATATTCAACGTCAGTTTTAGTACGCTGCGAAAATGATATTGTCTGGCTGTCCTGTTTTTGTAAGGGTTCTTTGGGTTCTTTTTTTTCTTTCAAGCTATTCAGTTCTCCTTGGAGGGCTTGTACTTGTTCCTGCAAGCTATGAATATGTTCATTCAGATTACGTACCATTTGCTGCAGATTTTCTCTATCTGATTTCTCCTGGATGTAACAGTCATACAACCGTCTTTCCAGTTCAGTTTTTATCTTAATTGACTGTGAAGCCATTATTTAATTGTAAGGTGAGTTTACACCTAAACAATAAATTATTATAGACACTTCATGATTTCGTCACTTGTAACTAGGTCATAGCACTGACCGCGATAGGTTGACGTAGGTACACCGCGACGACGGTGTTGTGCTGCGTCTGCAGTATACTCTTAACTAGAGCACGCGCGCGCGATCCGTACGTTCGTTCGCTATTGCAATTAAACAACAACGCAATAAGATAATAAAAAACTTTTTTTCAAAAAATAAGGAAGTCGGTGGCAAAAAAGACAACGATATAAAAATAAAACAAAGCCACCGACTTCCGAAATAAAAATTATTTTTTAGGTTAATTTACCCTTTTTTGTGGTTGTTTTAAAAGGTGATTATTTTTTTTGTGAAAAAAAGTTTTTTTTTAAATACCCTCCATTGGTAAGCTAGACAATGTTAAAGTTTGTATGGGAAAATCATAACGCGCTGACCGATGAATTTGAAACTCAATGTATTGAAATTATATAAAAAATAATCAAACTCATATTTTTGGGATTTTCGAAAATCACACCCTAAATTGATGAGAAGGGGTAATTAAGTTTTAAGGGAAGTATTCCACTGTTTGCTTCGATAAACTCAAAACTTTGCAAATAAGTCTCTCAATCGAATACATGATATATAATTATCTATATTTCAAAAACCCACCCCTAGCGAGGTGAACATCGCAAAATCAGTTTGTCTAAACTAATTTCAAAAAGAGGAACTGATTTGATTATTTGTTTGTATTGAATAGACTCCGAAACGACTAGACCATTTTTAATTTTATTAACCTATAAGGAGGGTGACCGGTCAATATATTCACTGAGTTCGAAGTTATTAACACGCGCGGAAGAAGTCGCGGACGGAGTTCTAGTTAATAATAATCTTAATATATATAAATCTCGTGTCACAATGTTTGTCCCCAATGGACTCCTAAACCACTTAACCGATTATAATAAAATTCGCACACCATGTGCAGTTCGATCCAACTTGAGAGATAGGATAGTTTAAATCTCAAATTTTAGACCGGGTCCTCCACCCGTGCGAAGCCGGGACGGGCCGCTAGTTGTATTATATACCTGCAATTCGAAGTCGAACCAAAGTCCGGCAGGGCAATTTATCGTCACCTTGTAGGCCAAGAGTTTTAACCGATTTCAAACAGGAGGTTACACGGATAACTCCGAGGTCTCGGGCCGATTTGTGTGACTCTTTTTTGTTTTTGATGTTTTCATACTGGCCATTTGGTCCCATTAAATTACGTTGAGTAAGTTGTTAGTTAAGTAGTTTTTAAATACCTGCGATTCAAAGTCGAACCAAGTTCCTGGAACGCAGTTCGTCTCCACCTTGTTGCCGTGCATACATTGGTAGAACTTGCCACAATCACTCTCATGAGGTAACAGCAAATTTTGGCTGAAATCTGCCGGACAACCGTTAGGTAAGAAACCTGGGCCTTCCGTTGTTGTTGTTGGTTCCTCAGTTGTCGATGTTGTTGTTGAGGACCCTTCAGTTGTTGTCGTTGTGGAGTCTTCAGTTGTAGTTGTTGTTATTGAGGGCAGAGTCGTCGATGTGACATTACACTGGACCATGAAGGGCCAATTGCACATCTAGAAATTAAAAACAATAATTGTACTAGTGTTCTTTTATTTTGAGATTGGAAATTTTATTGGCTTATTATGTTCATGAGCGATGTTAATACCGTTGCTACGGATTACAAATTTCTAGAGCACATGTAAGAATATGATGATATTTGACAAGAATTTGGGAATATTTAAATTAATAAGATAATAAAAAACTTTTTTTCAAAAAATAAGGAAGTCGGTGGCAAAAAAGAAAACGACATAAAAAAACAAAGCCACCGACTTCCAAAATAAAAGTTATTTTTTAGGTTATTTTGACCTTTTTTGTGGTTGTTTTAAAAGGTGATTTTTTTTTAAATACCCTCCATTGGTAAACTAACCTAATGATTTGCTAAGTTTCGAGTTTATCGAAGCAAACAGTGGAATCCTTCCCTTAAAACTTAATTACCCCTTCTCATGAATTTAGGGTGTGATACAGAATACATAATTATCTATATTTCAAAAACCCACCCCTAGCGAGGTGAACATCGCAAAATCAGTTTGTCTAAACTAATTTCAAAAAGAGGAACTGATTTGATTATTTGTTTGTATTGAATAGACTCCGAAACGACTAGACCATTTTTAATTTTATTTAACCTATAAGGAGGGTGACCGGGCATTAAATTCACTGAGTTCAAAGTTATTAACACGCGCGGAAGAAGTCGCGGACGGAGTTCTAGTTAATAATAATTGTATTATACAGGGTGTTTCTTTTAAATTGGCCAAAAGGGAGAAATCTGCATCCATAAGAGATACGGGAAAACTTTCTTAGGAACCTTTAGCTCTTTTTTGATACTGATAATTTTGGGGTTTTTTTTTTGGTCAAGTGTGAGCTGTCCACAGAGTGTCCATGAGTGAAATTGACCGCAATTTATCGTCACCTTGTAGGCCAAGAGTTTTAACCGATTTCAAACAGGAGGTTACACGGATAACTCCGAGGTCTCGGGCCGATTTGTGTGACTCTTTTTTGTTTTTGATGTTTTGATACTGGCCATTTGGTCCCATTAAATTACGTTGAGTAAGTTGTTAGTAAAGTAGTTTTTAAATACCTGCGATTCAAAGTCGAACCAAGTTCCAGGAGGGCAGTCCCTCTCCACCTTGTTGCCGTGCATACATTGGTAGAACTTGCCACAATCACTCTCATGAGATAACAGCAAATTTTGGCTGAAATCTGCCGGACAACCGTTAGGTAAGAAACCTGGGCCTTCCGTTGTTGTTGTTGGTTCCTCAGTTGTCGATGTTGTTGTTGAGGACCCTTCAGTTGTTGTTGTTGTTGAGGGCTCTTCAGTTGTGGTTGTTGTTGAGGGCTCTTCAGTTGTGGTTGTCGTTGAGGGCTCTTCAGTTGTAGTTGTTGTTGTTGAGGGCTCCTCAGTTGTCGATGTTGTTGTTGAGGGCGCTTCAGTTGTGGTTGTCGTTGAGGGCTCTTCAGTTGTGGTTGTAGTTGAGGGCTCCTCAGTAGTAGTTGTTGTCGAGGTCTCCTCAATTGATGTTGTTGTTGAAGGCTCCTCAGTTGTCGATGTTGTCGTTGTGGAGTCTTCAGTTGTAGTCGTTGTTGTTGGTGGCAGAGTCGTCGTGATATTACACTGGACAATGGAGGGCCAATTGCAAGCCTAGAAATTAAAAACAATAATTGTGCTAGTGTCATTTATCAATAATGTTCCTACTGCTGTGACACAACACATCCGTCTATGAGTGGGACTATATGATATTGTATTTCTGTATAAAAAAAAAAAAAAATGATTTCAAAAGTTTGGTTCATTGGATGTGAGTAGTAATAACGATGGGAAAATAAGAAGGTTTCGACCGGGGGCTGTACCGCCCTTGGTGTGGTTGGCTCCTTTAGGCACAAATTCTAAATAAACAACGGGCGAAAGCTAGTAGTCTATGGGATATAAATGAACAGGGTCTTTTATTAAGACTCAACTACAGCCGAAACCGCTAAACGCAGTAACTTGAACTTCGGAGAGTACTTTGCAGTCTACCATGTAGGGAAGCAATAAGACGGTATTTTGCGAAAATCCTCTTCTAAGGGGGTGAAAACGTTTGTATGTAAAATCTTATTCCTTAGGTTTATTTTGAAATTTGCCACGAATAAAGACACAAGTAAATTAAAAAGAATGGTTTACTAAGGTTGTTAAAGTTTGTATGAGAAAATAACTAAACGCGTAAGTTGTTGAGTGTGAAAATCAGTATTGTACTATTCCAGAAATAATATAAGCGTTTATGGATTTTTCGAAAATTACCCCACAAGTCAGTGAAAAGGGGTATTCAAGTGTTAAGGGAAGGATCTTAAACCGCTAAACGATAACCTTAATTATGGACGGTAGTTGCGACATTTATTATACAGAGTGTTTCATTTAAATGGGCCAAAAGGGAGAAATCCTTATCCATAAGAGATGCGGGAAAACTTTCTTAGGAACCTTTAGCTCTTTTTTGATACTGACAATTTTGGCGTTTTTATTTTTTTGGTCAAGAGTGAGCTGTCCGCAGAAATGAGTGAAATTGACCAAATTTTTTTTTTGATGCTCTTCGACTCTCTGTCGTTTAAGGATCATTTCATTGTATCGGAAGAAAAAAATCGGGACGGCGGAAGTTGGTCAAATTTAGCAAAATATTTTTTCATACAAATTGTATGAACGAAAAAAAATACCTATTTTTTATGATGCCATGTTATTACTGACGCTGTTAATTAATACGACTTTATGCTGTTAGAAGAAACATTACCCTACTTTTGACCAACTTCTACTGTGCAGATATTTTTCCGCCCATACAATAATCTAATCCTTACATGAAAGTAAGTCAAACAGCATAATAAAAAAAATGGTATTTTTTTTCATTCATACAATTTGTATGAAAAAATATTTTGCTGAATTTGACCAACTTCCGCCGTCCCGATTTTTTTCTTCCGATACAATGAAATGATCCTTACATGAAACAGAGTCGAACGACATTAAAAAACCCAAAACAGCTATTGGTACCGGCCCAAAGACTTCATTTGTATGGTCGAAATGCCTACTGCATGGCGATAAAGATTTTTAATAAGCTTCCATCAACAATTAGACAGCTGCCTTTAAATAAATTTAAACATGCTTTATTTTCTTGGCTTCTGGACATGTGTTTTTATTCTGTTAGTGAATTTTTTGATTATAAGATTAAATAATTTTCCAATAATGATGTGAATTGTAGAATAATGGTAATATAATGTAAATTGTAATAAATAATATAATAGTATTTAGTATATGTATAGTGATTATTTTCTAATTTAAATTAATTTTAGTATATTATTATTAATCAAATCAAATCAAATCAAATCGTTTATTTCAACTAAGCCAAATATAGGCACTTTTGAAATGTCAAGACAAAAAATAAAACTAGTGCTAAAAATACACTTCTGGACACATCTATTGGCCCACCTTGTATTTTCAGTTTCGTTTGGTCCTAGCTAAAATTTTATATTAGGTCGAGCAAAAAGTTTTTATACAGTTTTGAACCTAGCACATTCACAATTTCATTCAATAGTCTTTTTTTGAATTTCGAACACAGAATTTAAAGAAACAAAAGACAATTTGGAGCCTGTTTGTTGATATCAAACAATCGAATACTAAGAAAACTTGGTTTTATTGGTTTACTTGGATTTAATTCTTGAAAAAGTGATTGATATCTTTGGTTTTGCAAAAAACATTACTTATTCTTAACATTAAGGTGAGGTTCTATCAATAATCTATGGATACTTCACCTGAAGTCGCCGCCCAAGCTGTGGCACTTATTCAGGCCGGACACAGCCAAAGAAACGTGAGTGCTCAACTTAATTTAAGTCGATCTGCGGTCCGAAATGTTTATCGGAGGTACCTAGAGACTGGCGGTTTTGTTCGTCGCCAAGGAAGGCCACGATCTCGGGTCACAACTGAAAGGCAGCATCGATTCATCGTGACGACCAGCTTGAGAAATCGTCACCTTACCTCCATTGAGATATAAAACCAACTTTGCGACTTCCACGGAGTATCTTTGAGCGCTCGAACTGTTCGGAGAAGGTTAAAAGAACGCGATATGGTACCACACAAGCCAGCTAATGGGCCCAAACTAACGCGAGCCCACCAAACAGCGCGCCTTCATTTCGCACGCAGTCATTTAAATTGGACACAGCAAAATTGGAGCCGTGTACTCTTTTCTGATGAGTCTAAAATTGTGTTACATGGCAATGATGGAAGGAAGAAGGTCTACCGACGTAAGGGAGAGCGTTTCGCACAATGCTGCTTTGAAGAGAGGACTGCTTTTGGCGGTGGCTAATGGACTGTCTGGGGCGGTATATCCGCGAGCGGCAAAACTCAACTTGAGGTTGTTACAGGACCACGGCTGCCAACATTAAATGCTGAAAGGTACATTCGTGAGTGCTTAGAACCTCACGTGATACCATACGCGGACTATGTGGGCCCAAATTTGCTTTTTATGCATGATAATGCAAGAGCCCATGCGGCCGGCATCGTCAGGGTATATCTTCGGGATGTGGCCATCACAGTTATGGACTGGCCAGCCAGAAGCCCAGACATGAACCACATTGAGCACATGTGGGACGAGCTAAAAAGACGTGTTAGGGCTCGTCAGCCAGTTGCCCAGACGATGCAGGAGTTGAAAACTGCCATAGAAGAGGAATGGGAGATGATCCCTCAAAATTTCATAGAGCGGTTGATAAACTCTATGCCTAATCGTATGAGAGCTGTGGTAGATGCCCATGGAGGCAACACGCGTTATTAAATTAAACCTTTATTTGATAAAACATGTTTTTTATTCAAAAATCAATTGCCTGTAACAAGGCGCATATCCGACTTGTTAGGCGTAGCTCCATGTCGTATGGTATTCTGAATTCAAATTTAAAACAATACGATCGAAAAAGATGGTAAAATGTATCAGGTTTAAAACTGCATCAACAGTTTTTGTTCAATCTAGCAATCATATTTCGGTAGGGGCCATCGAAACCTAAACTCTAAGGTGGGCCAATAGATGTGTCCAGAAGTGTAGTTATGGTGCTACAGTCCCAGTCACATGACATAAAAACTGTGAAAGTACCGTAGGTGCTCATTCCAAAGCGTAGATCTCAATGGAGAAGAATGAGCAAGAAACTCCATGGACACTCTTTTTCAATCGCCAAAATGATTACAGAGCTTATGTTACATCATTCATCATCAGGTGGTACATTATGTGAGAACGATGTGGCAAGTTATTAGTGTCCATAGTAAATATAAAAAAGACGACAAAAATAAAGTTATTAATTATTAAAATAGTCCGTGGCAGCTAAGAGATGACCAGTCCCAACTGACAGCGCCCGTTCACGAACATGACACATGTATCAGCACCATTCAGCTCAACCATTTTGAAGGGAGCTAAACGATCCGACACACGCGCCACCATCAGCGAGACATTTGAGTGAGCATGACATACTCTCAACCGCCAGGGTATTCAAGTCAATAAGAGACGTAGGTACTCAGTGAATGATAGCTCCGAGGTACATAGTACTCACACAATGCTGGCTATGAAACTATATAATACTAGGAAGATTGAGTCTATACAATGCAAATACAGTTTTACAATCTTCAGCAGCTGCAACTAGAATATTAAATAACGCTATCAATATTTATCCTACACTGTCAAGTGGAGCAGGACCAGCATGGAGCCAAGCATTATTATCAGCGATATAATCGTCTAGTTTATAATAAGCCATTAGTCCTATTATTGTAAAATTGTAATGTTTCTACACCGGCAACGGTAGTATATGCGAACTCATCTTTGTAATATCATCTTTGTGTACCTACCATATACTCAGAAATAAATGATATTCTATTCTAAAAACAAAAAAAAAAAAAAAATTTGGTCAATTTCACTCATTTCTGTGGACAGCTCACACTTGACCAAAAAAATAAAAACGCGAAAATTTTCAGTATCAAAAAAGAGCTAAAGGTTTCTAAGAAAGTTTTCCCGTATCTCTTATGGTTGCAGATTTCTCCCTTTTGGCCCATTTAAAAGAAACAACCTGTATAGTTGAGCACTAAGAAGGGATTTTGCTTATCCCTTAAGTTTATAAACTTGAAACTTGGTACAACTATGAGTATAAGCCAATAAAAAAGATAGATATACTATTTTTTAACCGACTTCAATATTGTATTATAATTGTACTACGTACCTGCAATTCGAAGTCGAACCAAAGTCCGGGAGGGCAATTCATCGTCACCTTGTTACCGTGGATACATTGGTAGAACTTGCCACAATCACTCTCATGAGGTAACAGCAAATCTTGGCTGAAATCTGCCGGACAACCGTTAGGTAGGAAACCTGGGCCTTCCGTTGTTGTTGTTGGCCCCTCAGTTGTTGTTGTTGTTGTGGGCTCCTCAGTTGTTGTTGTTGTTGTGGGCTCCTCAGTTGTTGTTGTTGTGGGCTCCTCAGTTGTTGTTGTTGTTGTGGGCTCCTCAGTTGTTGTTGTTATGGGCTCCTCAGTTGTTGTCGTTGTTGTTGTTGTTGTTATCTCCTCAGTTGTAGTTGTTGTTGAAGGATCTTCAGTTGTTGTTGTTGTTGTGGGCTCTTCAGTTGTAGTTGTAGAGTCTTCAGTTGTTGTTGTTGTTGGCGGCAGAGTTGTCGTTGTGACATTACACTGGACCATAAAGGGCCAACTGCAAGCCTAGAAAATAAAACTTTTAATGCAGTATACTGCCATTTTCGTCCCATTAAACTTTAGTTGAATTTCGTTAAGTAGTTTTTAAATACCTGCAATTCGAAGTCGAACCAAGTACCAGGAGCGCAGTCCCTCTCCACCTTGTTACCGTGGGTACATTGGTAGTACTTGCCACAATCATTGTCATGGGGTAATAACATTTCTTGGCTAAAATCTGCTGGGCAACCGTTAGGTAAGAAACCTGGGCCTTCTGTTGTTGTTGTTGAGGGCTCCTTAGTTGTTGTTGTTGTTGTGGGCTCCTCAGTTGTTGTTGTTATGGAGTCATCAGTCGTAGTTGTTGTTGTTGGCGGCAGAGTCGTCGTTGTGACATTACACTGGACCATGAAGGGCCAACTGCAAACCTGGAAAAGAAAACTTCCATTGTATGTATAGGCATTATTTACTTTTATTGTTTCCACTGCTGGGACAGAACTGCCTTCTATTTTTAAATAGGAATTTTCTTTGAATTTCTGTTTTAAATAGCTCAGGGAGGCGTATTACAAAAGAGAACCTAGAACTCGAACGGATGAAGCGATTTCAATTTAGTTTTTTTTTAAATTAAAAGTTATTTACGGGCGAGTGTTCTTAGACATGTTTGATGAAAATCAGCTAAGCCGTTTAGAAGTTATGGGGTTGAAAGTGGAGAAAGGTAACCGAAGGTCTGCAAATATACTCGAGTAGGGTATCAAATGAAAGCGCACTGAAAAGGAATATTGATGTCTTAATCGAGAGTACTCTTAGCAATATAAAATGATAAAGTATGTACCTATTAAATAAAAATGTAAAAACCCCCCAACCCAAAAATCAAGTTCCCTTTATAAAATAATAAAAAATACGTCACGTTGGGGGACCGCAAAAAACAGTAGATAATAAATAATTTGAAGCGGTCCCCCAAGGCGACGTATTTTTTTTTAAAGGGAACTTGGTTTTTGTGTCGGGGGTTTTTTAAATTTTAAATTTATTTATTAAATACCTGCAATTCAAAGTCGAACCAAGTACCAGGAGCGCAGTTCATCTCCACCTTGTTACCGTGAGTACATTGGTAGAACTTGGCGCAATCACTCTCATGAGGTAACAACAACTCTTTGCTGAAATCAACCGGACAACCGTTCGGCAATAACTCGGTCGTTGACTCTGTTGTTGTTGTTGGGTCAATTGTTGTTGTTGATGTGGAACTTGTTGGTGGTGGTGTCGTGGCTCCTGGGTAGCAGGTAACCATCCAAGGCCAGTTACAAATCTGTATATAAGAGATTTTATTTTAATACCATTAAATCAACGGCTCCTTAGTAAACTGAGTCGACTAACAAATTTTGATAATTGTACTTTTTGTGTATTTACAATAATTAAATTATTTTCTGTTTACCTGTAAAAGAAGAAAAACATTTGTCTTTATAAATAACTAAAAATTAAAAGGAGTTTTTGCGATGCATTCGTGCGACATCGCAAATATTTGCGATGCGATGCGAATTCGCAGTTTTGAGTGGGAGCCCAAAAATGCGCGTGTTTTTCTCTGAGAGGGTTGTAGAGCGCTGCGCAGTACAAAGAGCGGCGACAATAAAACTACAAGCGAATGAGTGCGACGCCAACAACGACGATATATTACTAGACTCCTAATAACAGGCGACTGATGTCTGTCAACTCATTAGGCAAAAAAGTCTTATTATCCGTCTTATTTCGACCACTCCTGTGAGCCGTTAACATACCTTGAGACAGAACAGACCTTGAGTTAGTCAATCACAACGCATTACCCCGCCCCCCTCGCTTACGGAATACCTCAGCGAGTCGACAGAATAGTTTTTGTTCCTTAGATCGTGGTCTAGTTATATATCGTCGTTGGACGCCAGGATACGGAGCGGTGCGGGAGAAAGGGGTATGTTAGTACCTATTCTTTTAATATAGTGTTAGCTGCGGCTCCGACCTACACCTCTCCAGAGAGCCCGGAGCACCTGATTTAGCCTATATAAGGCGACGCGTTGTGTTGCCAAGAGCCCATTTTGCCCCATTCCGTGCCCACTCACCCACTTCCATCACCCGATTCCTGTCGTCCATTCATATCGCTAATTCCCACAACCCGTGCTGGCACTCAACTAATTATTCCCTTTGTTTTTGTTTTTGATTATTGTGTAACGTTAATTTTAATTCCTTTTTTTGTTAAATAAATTACTTTTGTTAATTTGTATTAGAATTCCCTTAAAATCCCAACTTTTTATGTAAATACACTACTTTTGTAACACTTCTGATCGTTATTTTATTCAATTCCTAACAATAGATTGAATTTACAATTACCTTCTCTTCATAGTCGAATAACGTTCCAGGTGCGCAAGGCATCTCAATTGGATTACCATTACTGCATTGGTAGTACTTCGAACAGTCAGTAGGGTGAGGCAGGAAATACGGTATACTGAAGTTAGCTGGACAACCATTTGGTAGGAGGTCTATCGGCTCTGTTGTTGTGGATGTTGTTGATGTTGATGTTGGCGCCTCTGTTGTTGTTGTTGGTTGCGGTGATGGCATTGTACATTGTACTTCGAATGGCCAGTTGCATATCTGTAAAATTAGAAAAGATAAGTTAATAAAAGAAACGGTGCTTGGTCTGTGTGAAGGATGAAAATGGACTGGCCTGTTGGTCTAGTGGTTAGTGACCCTGACTGCTATGCGGGGGTCGTGGGTTCGATTCCCACCCAGGACAAATGTTTGTGTGATGAGCATGATCGTTTGTTCTGTATCTGGGTGTAATTTATCTATAATATGTATGTATTTAGAAATATATACGTATGTTTATCAGTTGTCTAGTACCCATAACCTGTGCCATAATAAAAGCTCTGCTTAGCTTGGGACTAGATGGCGTTGTGTGATAGTTGTGGAATATTATTATCATTACATACTTTTTAGATCTCGGGATCATGGGATCCCGAACTTTTAAAGGGCGTCCCAGGAGCCGCAGCCATCTTGCAGAGGCCCGTTATACAATTTAAATGAGATGAGGCCCAAACCGGCGGTTATCCCTGTATGCACTATGCCAATATACCCAAGGACAACACCCGGTTAGAGTTGGACTATTGCGGAATGTGGAAACAAAAGACTGGGTTATGGCGTTTGGTGTGCTGGTTATGTATGTATATCTATGGAAAAACTATGGCCCCAGCCTAATCAATGATTAATATACATAAACGATGGCAGGGGGTGACTTGTACACTCAACAAATGGGCCCCCAAACATATTGCTAGCACTAGGTGACGTAGCGACAAGGGGCAAACATATCCTGAGGTGCTTAAAGATTGGAGAGGTATTTCACGGTTCTCAGAATCGACCAGGAACCCGAAAGTATGGTCGATCCCTACAAACACTTACTTAAATGCAGCGTCTTTCCAGTATTTACAGCGCTTCTTGTATGAAAAAATGGAACAGCGCTTCTGGTGTGCGAAGAAGGAACTAAGACCTAGAAAATTGTTAATTTGAAATTGTCAAAGTTCCAGTTTACGTCTCAAATACTGAAAACTCGTGCATAGGGTACTGTATTTTAAGAAGTTCAAATGACGGAACAATTAGATTTGTAATGTATTAAGTAATGCAATGCTGTTGAATAGCCAATTGTGGAATCGACATCATTATGTAACTGGGCAACATTTTTTTTTTAAAAGTACTTACTTGTAAATTTACATCAAACAACAGCCCGGGGGGGCAGTTCTTCTCAACCTTGTTGCCATTGCTGCAGCTATAATACTTGGCGCAGTCACTCTCGTGAGGCAGCAGGAGGTGCTCGTCGAAGTCGGATGGGCAGCCATTGGGAAGGAACTGAGCCGAGGATGCAGCTATCAATGCCAGATAAATGATAGCTTTGTACATATCTGTGGAGATAACACATTTTATTGCAGTTACTAGCTTCTGCCCGCGACTTTGTACGCGATCCTATTGCTTATGCCAGCAAAATGTTAGTGAAATTGAAATTTTGAAAATGTGGGGGAGTGGGAAGGGGTCGCCTCCTTCTGCGAAGCAGTCATGCTCGCGAAGTAGGAGGCGGGCCGCGTGAGAGAGAGGACAATGTCCTCCCTCCGCTCCACCCGCAGTGGGGGACGCCCACGACGTTCCACGTCGCAAGACGATCTCCGGCCACCGTAGGCGTGGGCATGCGGGCGGCGAGTAAAGGGCAACTCGCTGTCCGACCATGGACCATGCCCGGGTCGACGGCGCGTCGTGTTCCACGCTCGCCTCAAAGAGCGTCAGCATAATGACGAGGCCCCCTCACAGAGGATTGATGGTTTTACCACGTAAAAAAAAAAGCTTTATCGAAAGTAGTTAAAATGAACGTAGTTATTTTGATACGGAACCGAATATTAACCAACTATACATACTAAAAACATGCACTCTAATACATAAAATTATTACACAAAGCACAAATTCACAATTAAACTTTAAAAAAAAAACTTATTCATACAATGCAAGACATCGACACAAACTAGAACTAAGACCACCTAGAACTAAATATGGTAAGAAAAACATATTATATGAGGGAGTAAAACTTTACAATGAAATACCTGATAGTGTAACCAACATCCAAAATTTAAATACATCGACACCGGAAGTATCAATTAATGTAAGGGACAAAATACGACTTTTCAGGAGAGCCAAAAAACGATTATTTTTTTATTATTTTGTCTATAACTTTTTACTGTCTGGTCCAATTTTTGTGGTGTTCAGAGCAAAGTTTCTTAGAATTTCCCCTTCTTTCTTGTTTTATAAGAAAGATTTAGGAAATCCCAGTACTTTCAAAAATAGCATGTCCTTTACATTAAAAAAAAATGTTTACATGACCCTTACGTTACTAAAATTTTATAGATAATCCGTCGAGCCTACGAAATCTTATTGTAAAGGACTTTATTAGTGTTGTAATTTAATGTAACAATAGATTATTTACTAAAATGTATGCTATTTTAACACTATAGACATGAGATAAAAGAGAAAATGAGTTTACTTTCAGGTTTGACTGCTAGGTATCGCAGATTTTAGTCCGATCCGAGTCGGACCGCGTCCTACTGTCCCGAAGTGGCCCGGATATGACTAGACTTAGAGTAGTTGTACAGAGTTTTAGATGTTCATGAAGCAGGATTTACCTATTCACTGTCTCAAATAACATTGCTAGATGTGGCATGTTCTTCGTTATCGCCGAATCAAAAGACTAGTTCAAATTCTTCTCCTTTTGTTATAAAAGACTTGTGTTTTTCCCATTTCTGACAATTTAGATACAATTTCAAAGAAAATCCGATTTTTTTCGTTGTTGACTTTAGAGTATTCAACAGTATTAACCACTATCCGAGTACACTTTGTTTAAAACTTACTCGTTTGAGCCTACTCGGTCCGAGCAAACTCTGACCGTCTTTAAAATTTTATTACTTAATCAATTTAATTAAATACTAAAGTTTTCTTGGAATTTGTTGCTAAAACTTTTGCTTCACTTGACATCACTTCTTGCCAGGTGGCAAGAACGAACGAACGAAGACGATGTGTAGGTAACGGCTCTGAAGAGGATGCCTATCCTCTTCAGTGCTGATATTGAAAGAATATATTGGAACCGAAAGACCGAAGAAAATGTAACATGATTTGTGCGAAACATGTTATTAGTGTGATAACAGTGAAAGTTTAAATGATGAATAGAGAGGACGTAAGAGGAAAAGATAGAATAGATTCTGTGTGAGGGTTATGTGAAAGCTGGATGAAGAAATGTCTGTTTGACGTATTTCATCTGCAATAATTTCAGTTCATTTCGATTTCGAATTGAGACCGCAGCGTTATGGCGCTCCTTGCGTGAAGCCTATGTCCAGAAGTGGACTTTATGAATTTCAGCTGCAGATTGATTTCTGTTGTCTATATTTTATGTTTCTTTATGTCCAACAGTTGTTCTTTTCCAAATCCCTGTACCCATTTCTGACGCATTCTAATTTTTTGGTGGTAATTCTTCGGAAAGTTTTATGTCGTAAGTGTCACCGATCTCTAACATTCTATACAAACTTCAGGTTTCGTCAAAGAATTTTGTAAAGTAAGGGACACGATGTTTTAGGTGAGTGACATTTTATTTACAGTAAGGGACATGTTTTTAAAGTTAGGGGCATTTTATTTAAAGTAAGGGACAATGTCATATAAATCGACTTATTTGAGTCTTAAGGTAAGGGTCTAAATTATTCAATACGGTGACTTACTTCAATTTTTTGAGAAGAAAAAATATTAATGACTGTTACATCACATTTTTTTTCAGAAATCGATTTACGCAGTCAAAATTTTTGTACTGTAAGGGACATTTTTTTGAAGATAGAATTTTTTTAATAATACCAATCGATAGAGCGCGAAATTCTGAATCCAATGATAATTATATTTAACTCATTTTCGCCAAAATGTCCCTTACGTTAATTGATACTTCCGGTGTCGACATTTAAAAGGGCTCTTGAGGAGCACGTCCGAGCAAGATATTCTAACTAACTAATTATTATTATTTTTTTCTATTGTATGTGATCACAGAGACTAGATCTTACTTGTAATTTATACTTTTCTCAATATGTAAGTGAACTGTAATGTTCTTTTTTTTTGAGAAATAAATGTCTTTAAACCGAATAAAAACATATATAAAAACTTTTACCAAAAATGTTTGCACTGCAGTACCTATTTACTCGATGTTTATTTACTCGTTTATGTAAACTAATTAAGTTACGATCGACGATATCGCTAAATATATCGAGGGTCTTTTTGACTATCACTCGATCGAAAATACGTCTCGTACCGGAAAACTTACGAATTCAATTTTACATGTACACATTTAAATATTTTAGACTGATAAGCCAACTTTTTTTCAGTTCAGGCTTTCTGCATCGGTCATAATTATTTTATAAGAAAAAATGCATTGAGCTATTATTACAACGTATAGAGACGACACCACTGTGTCCCATCCAGGATGAACCACGTATCACCACTATGTCCCATCCAGGATGAGTGCACGCGCACAAGTTCATTCAGTTGTTTGACAGCTCTGTGGCGTGCTCTAGGCACGCACTCATCCTGGATGGGACACAGTGGTGATACGTGGTGTCGTCTTTTCACGTAGTAATAATAGCTCAATGGTTTATTTCGGTTATTTTATTATAGAAATGCAACACCACATAGCTGTCATTCACATGCCGACTTCAAATTAATAAAAGTCCGTCTATGTTTTTTGTGAAAAATTGTTTTGGTTGGCGTTTTCGTAGTGTAAAACTTCATAAATCACATCTGGTACCCTTAGCACGAGTTTTCAGTATTAGAGACGTAAAGTAAACTGAAACTCTGACAATTTCAATTTGACAATTTTCAAGGAAAAAATATGTTCCTTTTTCACACACCAGAGGCGCTGCTCCATTTTTTCATACAAGAAACACTGTAAATACTGGAAAGACTATGTAAAGTAAAAGAGTGAAAACTCGTGCTAAGGGTACTGTTTTAGCTGTACTAAAGTAATACAAATTAATGAAATTATAAAACTGCTTAGCATGTATGAATTATCATGTCAATATTGTGACTGAGTACAAAAGTAGGTAAGTCTAAAATTGAATAGTAAAAATATGGCCGCAAAAATTAAAGTTCGTCATTTCTGTGATCACATTCTTTTATAAATGGACTTTTTGCGAAAGGGGCATTTTGCTACCTGCAGACATTCTGCGAAAGGGACATTTTGCTACCTGTGGACATTCTGCGAAAGGGACATTTTGCTACCTGTGGATATTCTGCGAAGGAGACATTTTGCTACCTGTGAACATTCTGCGGAAGGGACATTTTGCTACCTGTGAACATTCTGCGGAAGGGACATTTTGCTACCTGTGAACATTCTGCGAAAGGGACATTTTGCTACCTGTGGACATTTTGCTACCTGAGGACATTTTGCTACCTGTGGACATTTTGCTACCTGTGGACATTTTGCTACCTGTGGGCATTCTGCGAAAGGGACATTTTGCTACCTGTGGACATTTTGCTACCTGTGGGCATTCTGCGAAAGGGACATTTTGCTACCTGTGGACATTTTGCTACCTGTGGACATTCTGCGAAAGGGACATTTTGCTACCTGAGGACATTTTGCTACCTGTGGACATTTTGCTACCTGTGGACATTTTGCTACCTGTGGGCATTCTGCGAAAGGGACATTTTGCTACCTGAGGACATTTTGCTACCTGTGGACATTCTGCGAAAGGGACATTTTGCTACCTGAGGACATTTTGCTACCTGTGGACATTTTGCTACCTGAGGACATTTTGCTACCTGAGGACATTTTGCTACCTATGGGCATTCTGCGAAAGGGACATTTTGCTACCTGTGGACATTTTGCTACCTGTGGGCATTCTGCGAAAGGGACATTTTGCTACCTGTGGACATTTTGCTACCTGTGGACATTTTGCTACCTGTGGGCATTCTGCGAAAGGGACATTTTGCTACCTGTGGACATTTTGCTACCTGTGGACATTCTGCGAAAGGGACATTTTGCTACCTGAGGACATTTTGCTACCTGTGGACATTTTGCTACCTGTGGACATTTTGCTACCTGTGGGCATTCTGCGAAAGGGACATTTTGCTACCTGAGGACATTTTGCTACCTGTGGACATTCTGCGAAAGGGACATTTTGCTACCTGTGGACATTTTGCTACCTGTGGACATTTTGCGAAAGGGACATTTTGCTACCTGTGGACATTTTGCTACCTGTGGACATTTTGCGAAAGGGACATTTTGCTACCTGTGGACATTTTGCTAACAGTGGACATTCTGAAAAAGGGCATTTTGCAACCTGTGGACATTCTGCGAAAGGGACATTTTGCAACCTGTGGACATTCTGCGAAAGGGACATTTTGCTACCTGTGGACATTCTGCGAAAGGGACATTTTGCAACCTGTGGACATTCTGCGAAAGGGACATTTTGCTACCTGAGGACATTTTGCTACTTGTGGACATTCTGCGAAAGGGACATTTTGCTACCTGTGGATATTTTGCTACATGTGGACATTCTGCGAAAGGGACATTTTGCTATAGGAACATTCTGCGAAAGGAATATTTTGCGAAAGAGTCATTTTGCGAATGAGCCGTAGGGAGCAAGTCAAAATTGCAACTTTTACTAACGTAATACGACATATTATTATTGAAAATGAATCTCCAGCACGTTACAAAGAATCTGACGAAGCAGATTTGGTTGCGGACAATTCCAACAAAACGAAACCATAACTTAAAATTTAATATTTTCGCATCTGATTCGACTGATGAAGATTTTTAAAATACAGGTTGGAATTTTGTAATGCCACCTGGAGGGAAAGTACTCTTAATACTGCAGATAGAAAATTTTACTCAAAGGAAACATTTCTTTATTTTTGAATAGAAAGCAAACTGCATTCAAAGATTTTCGAAAATTCTCTTCTCCCACACCCGGGAATCTCGATTTCCACCCAGGACAAATGCTTGTGTGATGAGCATGATCATTTGTTCTGTGTCCTGGTGTAATTTTTCTATAATTATGTATGCATTTAGAAATATACATTTATGTATGTTTATCAGTTGTCTAGTACCCATAATACAAGCTCTGCTTAGCTTGGGACTAGATGGCGTTGTGTGATAGTTGTGGAATATTATTATTATTTAATAATATATAAATAATATATTTATTTTCTTATCTTTAGGATATTTAAAAACGTGGGTTTTAGATTTTTCAAATCTATTAACTATTTACATACACTTTTCAATTACCTACTTGACTTCCACAATAAATAAACTTCCACCCTCGAATTTAATGTATACCTATTGTCTTTCTCAGAAACATTATCAAGGAAATTCAGGATAAAATCACAGTTATCAACAAAATTTTAATAAACTTGTTATGTACAAACAAAAAATTATAATATTTACTTATCACAAAAGACTACTTAGGAAATACTACTTAAGATAAGAGGATCTTTCTAAGAATTGTTTTTGCTAAGGCGGGCTACAACGGGCACGCCGAAATCGCGGCGCTCTGACCCCTCTTTGAGGAGTGGCATCCAGCTACCAGGCGTCACGGTGTCCCGACCTACCGCATGACGCAGGTTCTCACCGGACATGGAAGCTTCGGGAGGTACCTGAGTCGGACAGGGAGGGAAGTATGACCACTGCGAGGACCACCCGGAGGACACGGTGGAGCATACGGTACAGGACTGCCTCGCTTGGGCAGGCCACCGCCATGTCCTCCCGGCAGCGAAAGGCGGAGTCCTCTCGCGCCCGGCATTGGACGAGGCCATGCTGCGCGGCGAGACGGAGTGGGCAGCGGTCGCCTCCTACTGCGAAGCAGTATTTCTCGCGAAGAAGGAGGCGGGCCGAGTGAGGGATAGCGTCCTCCCTCCACCCTAGCCGCAGTGGCAGACGCCCACAGCGCCGGACTTCGTTAGACAGTCTCCGACAACCGTAGGGGTATGTACCTATTATTATGATAAAAAGTCATTTTTTTTTCTAACTAACAATACGGAGGCATTTCATACTTATCAGGGTAATTTCGAACTGGCGTAGGTACGTCGCACTCATATGCTTTCTAACTAACGATACGTCGGCCTTGCAAACTTCGCTCCAGCGAACTTTTGAACTGGCGTACATCGAGATTCCGTACTTTAGAGCTAACATACATCGACATTTCAAACTTCAACATTTAGAGGCGGAGTCGCGGGCGGCGAATATGGGCGGCGATGTCCAATAATGAAGATAAATAAATCTGTATTGCATACAAAATGAGTAGTTTGGCTGCAGCAGAAGTGATGATTTTGAGGAAAGAAAATTTTTTTTTTTTTTTTTAGATTGCAAGTGGGATTCGAACCCTCGTCTTCTGGATAGGTACTCCAGACGCCTTAACCAACTAGGCCATTGCAATCCACACTTGCAAGCCGAAATTCTCTATTCCTTGTTACGCTTCATGGTAGCGTGGCGCCATCTCTTGGATTAGTGTTTACCATGAAGCGTAACAAGGAATAGAGAATTTCGGCTTGCAAGTGTGGATTGCAATGGCCTAGTTGGTTAAGGCGTCTGGAGTACCTATCCAGAAGACGCGGGTTTGAATCCCACTTGCAATCTAAAATTTTTCTTTCCTCAAAAATCATCATTACGATGCGCATCGCATGCGTTAATGCGTATAAAAATAATTAATGCAGCAGAAGTTGCTAAAGCTGTGACACTGGTCAAGGAAAGTTATTAGATACAGTTTTTATGATATTAATTATAATAGATGACTCCACCCACAGGTACAATACGAATTGATTTCAAATTCTTCATTAACGCGAGTGCAACCGCGGGTAAAATGTACATATGTACATCAGGGAAAGAAATGGTAATGTTAAAACATTCTTTATGTACATCAACACCGGCATGACCCAACTGTTGAAAGCGACCTTATTGCCACCCAACGACGATATATTACTAGACTCCTAATAACAGGAGACTGATGTCTGTCAACACATTAGGCAAAAAAGTCTTTTATCCGTCTTATTTCGACCACTCCCTGTGAGCCGTAAACGTAACTTGAGTTAGCCAATCACAACGCAGTACCCCGTCCCTCTCGCTTACGTAGTACCTCAGCGAGTTGACAGAATAGATTTTGTTCCTTAGATCGCGCATACGGAGTCTAGTAATATTATATCGTCGTTGTTGCCAACTGACAAAAGAAGGTTAATTACTTTATTCAGGCGGCCAAAGAAGCGCTCCCTCAACGATGTTTCATGTCAGCTGCAGTGCAGCATGGCACGGCAGTTGATGTGTAATGCTTCTGACATACCTTAATATTTGTAGGTCTCTGTTGAAGACAGGGATCAAAGGTGTATGGAATCTGAGAGTTGAGCTACCTCTGATTTTATAATCTCTCCTTGCTTCACATGCCTGAATGCACGTTATTTTGTCCACACCAAATGATATTCTGATGGCGCTACTGTAAGTTTCTGTTTACCTTCAGTACCTAGTATCATCAGTTGCAAGTTGTTGGAGGCAAAGAGTTTCAGATCATCCATGTAACGAAGGTGAGATAGGTATGTGCTGACCACCTCTCTTCAACCGATACTGTAGCCCCGAACCTAGCAGCGATGTGCTCAGCGGGTTCAAGGCCAGACAAAACCACAAAGGACTTAGACTATCACCCTGGAACATGCCATGCTCACTCTTTATTGGTTCGCCGTTACCTCAAACCGGTCAACAATCTAGGTAGCTAAGGACTGTTCATCAGCTCCCCATACAGAACATAGAAACGTAGAGTTATTTCTACATACTTTATACAACTCCTGCACCCTCATGAGCCATGTATTGGGTACCAATGAAGCATACATAGGGACGGGGTGCTAAGACAGACGTGGTGGTTACCACGTGCGCCCGTGGACTGGAGTTCCCTCTCGGATACGTCCGGAGGGAGAGACCATTTTTTCGGGCCGGCGCACCCTGGGATGCGGGCAAAAGCTCTTCCTTAGGCACTGTGTGCCTAAGGAGTCTCTTTGCCCGTATGCGAATAGCCTGTCGTGTGGAGCGGGCACAGCGGCGGAGCGGGCTTGCGGACGGTGAGTAATGGCTACCTCGCCGTTCGACCAAGGACCAAGCCCCGGTCGGTGGCGCGTCGTGTTTCGCGCCAAATGCCTGCTGCGGTCGCGGGTTTTCTTAACCCAGGTTACCGTGTCCCCGGAACGTAAAGGGCATCCGAAGGAACGCGGGTGGATTTCAGTCAGTAATAAAAAGCATACATAGGGACAGACAGAGGGAAGCGACTTTGTTTTTAACTGACTTCAATAAAAGGAGGAGGTTCTCAATTCGGTTCGTATTTTTTTTATACTATGTAGTGATTTCTTCTTTTTCTTAGATTCCTTATTTCAAAACATAGATTTCGAAATGTACCCCCTTTTTTTTATCGTGGTAAAACATCAAATAAGGACTCCCACCCCGGGCAGGGCGGGACGGACTGTCAGACTTTTACTGACTAAAATCCACGGTGTTCTTCAATAGTCTTTTATGTTCCTGGGTCACGGTGATGATATAAGACCCGCGACCCCGGCAGGCTTTAGCCCTCTGAGAGGTGGCCTGGTCATTTGCTGACAGCTCTTTGAAGCGCTTGTGGAACACGACGCACCGTAGACCCACGACGCGCCGTCGACCCTCGAAATGTACCTAGTGTAATGTGCCTAGTGTAAAAATGTACTAGCACGAGCTTTCACTATTTTTATACTTTCTAGTATTTACAGCGTTTCTTGTATAAAAAAACTAGCTTCTGCCCGCGGTTTCACCCGCGTCATGTTAGGTGTTTGGTCCTATGGTCCCGTCTCCATCAGTTCCCTTGAAGAGCGCGATTTCCGACGTCGTGGGCATCTTCAGTGGTGGCTGGGGCGAGAGGTAGAGGATGTCTTTTCCCTCACGCATTCCGACTGCTAACCATTCCCCTTACTTGCCACTGAATCTTGAGGTACCTCCCGAAACGAAAAAAACGAAAACCGGGAGGACTACGTCAGACTGAAGGTGAGGACGCAGCCCGTAGCGCTTTTCCAAACGATCCTCAAAGTAGGCCGGTCAATATCGACATAAAAACCAAACACGCATGTAACTACGATTCTTTTATATGTTGTTAGATCCCTTTAGAGTATTTAACACCCAAGTTTGCAACCCTGCTAACCCTGTTCTGTCAATGTCAATGTCGAATCAAAATCCGTTCAGTAGTTTTTGCGTGTATATCTCACGAACCGTGATAGCTAGAGAGTTGAAATGTTCACAGGTGATGTACTGCTGTTGCCATTATAACAAAACATACTAAAAACCAGACTCGCACTTAACCAGTTTTTAGAATTTGTTGTTATAGTGGCAATAGACACAACATCATCTGTGAAAATTTAAACTATCTAACTACGGTCACGGTTCGTGAGAAACAGCCTCCGAAACATTACATTACTTTATAATATCGACAAAAACCAGCAACAAAATCACGTTTTTTGTATGGGAGCCCCCTTTATTTACGTGCTAAATCATCAAATGAGTCCTCCCACACCGGACAGGGAGGAACTGTCAGAATAGTACTGACTAAAATCCACGGTGTCCTTCAATAGCCGTTTATGTTCCGGGGTCACGGTAATGAAATAAGTCCCGCGACCAATGGGAGCCCTTAATATTTATTAGGTTTTAGTATGTTTTGTTATAGCGGCAACAGAAGTACATCACCTGTGAAATTTCAACTCTCTGGCTATCACGGTTCATGAGATACACACGCAAAAACTACTAAATTGACAGCACAGGGTTTTTAAGGTTGCAAATTATAACAAAATGGTAGTTACATGCGCGTTTGCAATGTTTGATGGCGATATTGACCGGCCTAAACAGGGATTTTAGCGACGCAATTGTGACATATTACCCAGCCCGTCATTATTTTGTCGCGGTATTATTTTGAAACTGTGATATCTCCTAAGATATTCATTGAAATCAAATGATGTAAAGGGCAATTTCGTTCAAAATTAAATGCTTGTGATGATTAATGTATTTATTTGGATAAGGATTAATATCATATTAATGAAAACACCTTCGCAAATAATGCATTACTTTAAAACAAATTTGTTTTCCATAAAAAAGGTTATAGTGACTTAACCTTTAAAGATAGATATATGCTCTCGCGGACTTTATTTTAGAAAATTTTATGAGGAATAATTCCGTAGTACATAATTTTTGCGAAACTCTAACCATTTACGCAGCGCACGCAACGGAAGCTCTAAAAAAGGAATACATTTTCCCGATTTTGAAACATTTCTCATTACTGCTCCGCTCCTATAGGTGATAGCGTGATGTTATATAGCCTATAGCCTTCCTCGATAAATGGACTATCCAACACAAAAAGAATTTTTCAATTCCAACCAGTAGATCCTGAGATTAGCGCGTTCAAACAAACAAACAAACAAACTCTTCAGCTTTATAATATTAGTATAGATGGAACAGCGCCTCTGGTGTGCAAAGAAGGAACTAAATTTTTCCTTGAAAATTATCAATTTGAAATTGTCAAAGTTCCAGTTTACTTTACGTCTCAAATACTAAAAACTCGTGCTAAGGGTAAGCATCCGGACGCGACCAATCAAATTGGTCGCATGCCAGAGGGTCATGGCTATCCGGATGATCCGGGGATACCGCACGATTTCCGGCGAATCGGCCAACCTGCTCGCCGGATTGCTGCCCTGGGATCTGGAGGCGACTGCCCTCCAGCGCGTCTATGAATGGTGCGTGGAGGCGCAGCGCCGGGCCGTGACCCCGCTGCCTCGAGAAGTCGAGGCGCAGCGGGAAGAGCTCCGGCGCGATCTCAGGGCAGTATGGAGGGCACGACTGTCGCGACCGACGGCGGGGCACGCCGCAATAGCGGCGATAAGACCCCTCTTTGAGGAGTGGCTGTAGAGACGTCACGGCGTCCTAAGCTTCCGCTTGACGCAGGTCCTCACCGGACACGGATGTTTCGGGAGGTACTTGTGTGTTATGAGAAAGGAAGAAACGCCTGGGTGTCACCACTGCGTAGATCGCCCGGAGGACACAGTCGAGCATACGGTGCAGGATTGCCCCGCTTGGGCGGAGCACCGACGTGTCCTCACGGCGGCGATAGGCGGAGACCTCTCGCGCCCAGCACTGGTCGCGGCCATGCTGCGGGGCGAGACGGAGTGGGATGCGGTCGCCTCCTTCTGCGAAGCAGTTATGCTCGCGAAGGAGGAGGCGGGCCGCGTGAGAGAGAGGACAAGGTCCTCCCTCCGCCCCACCCGCGGTGGTGGACGCCCACGGCGTCGGACGTCGCAAGACGATCTCCGGCCACCGTAGGCGCGGGCATGCGGGCGGCGAGTAAAGGGCAACTCGCCGCCCGACCATGGACCATGCCCGGGTCGACGGCGCGTCGTGTTCCACGCGCGCCTCAAAGAGCTTCAGCATAATGACGAGGCCCCCTCTCAGAGGGCTAAAGCCTGCCGGGGTCGCGGGTCTTATACCATCACCGTGACCCCGGAACATAAAGGGCTATTGAAGGACACCGTGGATTTTAGTCAGTACAAGTCTGACAGTACCTCTCGCCCTGCCCGGGGTGGGAGGTCTCATTTGATGATTTTACCACGTAAAAAAAATTTTATTATTATTTATATATTATGGTAAGAAATAAAAAACATTAAATAAAATATGAAACTTTTTATTTACAACATTCCTTTCGCACCTCTCTGGGTTTATTAACCTTTGGTTTAAAATTAGGAACAATATAATAACTTATATATCAGACTAGTTTTACTCTTACAAAATAATATAATAAAAATAAATAATCTTATCCTAAATTTTAAATAAAAACAAAATATAGAAGAGAAATAACAAAGGTGCGAAATTTATTTCAAATATTTTTGTTAAATTAATAAAAAATACATTAATTTATTAACAGTTTCAACCAAAAAAATATTTGAAATTCAGATTCTTTTTTGTTGTTCAATTTTCTTTTTTCTAAAATTGATTGTTAAAAGTGATGAATCGAGATATCTTGGGACTTACGACCACACTGTGAAATAATAATATTTAAAGAAAAATAAAATAATAAAAATAAAAAATCTAAGAATAAAAAAAATATATAAAAAAAGGGAAAATATTTTTTTTTTGTGGTCAGCCCTACTAAAAGAAAATAATAAATAATTATCTAGCCACCTTTATATTCTCTCTAATTAAAGCCAAATAAATATCACAAAAAAGAGATTTTTTGTCTCTTTCCGTCTTTTAGCAGATTTCTCACTTCTTCTCCATTTAACAATCAATTCATCAAACAACCATTTTTCTTTTAGCTGTAGATCTCAAAGTTTCATTTACTAAGGATTATTTTTATATACAAGAATATTTTATTTAGTAATCTTATTTACAATGATTCATTTAAAGTCATGTGGTACTTTTAGTGCCAACACTGCCAAAAAATTTCCCAACTATGTTGCGATCGGCTTCCAGTCGAACCAGATGCAGCTGAATATCAGTATTTTACATGGAGCGACTGTCTACATGACCTCCACAACCAAATTTCTAAGTAGCACCGAAGTAAAAACTAGTGTTGCAAGTAAGATTACTCAATAAAATGATTTAGTGCCAAAGTCATTTTGTTCAAAAGTCGTTAGTGTCAGCCGATCATTTTGTTTTCTCCTGCAGTTTTGATGTGCAGCCGTTTTCTGATATTTCTACGCAGGACTGCAAACAAAAAAAAAACTTTATTATACAATTCAACAGGCAATGAAAAGTTATTTCTATAAATCGCCAAGCATTTTCCCAACTAATTTTGGACTAGCTTCCAGTCGAACCGGTTTTTGTCAGCAATCTGAAGAAGAAATCTAAGAGGGCCAAAGCCTGCCGGGTTCGAGGGACTGTCTCACCTGGTAACCGTGACCCTAGTCCATTAAGGACTAGTGAGGGATCACCGTGAATTTTAGTCAGTACAAGTCTGACAGTCCGTCCTGTCCCACCCTGGGCTGGAGGACTCATTTGATGATTTTACCACGATAAAAAAAGACCCAAGGTTATCCAAATCTTACCTCGGTTTTAGCATTAAATTCGTAGCCCGCAGCGCAGTGCAATTTTACAGAGTAGCCACCAATGCATTTGTAGAATGTATCGCATTTTTCTTTATCAGGGATTGCTCCATCAACGCCTTCTGGACACAGGGTTCCTGACGAGATCCCAGCTACATTGGTTGGCGGTACGGTTACTGCAGCTGGGTTTTTAGCAACCCTGCCAAGTGTACAACCACCTGGAGCTATTGCCACGCAAATCTGTAAAAAAAAGTGGATATTTTAAAAAATATTATTCGCTTTTATTATAAAATTTCCAGTTTACGTATTGCTTTTACACATTGGGCCAACGTGTGAAGATCTTTTGATTGGTGCACGAAAAACCAACAACTTTCGGTTGGCCGGCCAGTATTCCCGCCAACTACCAACATACCGCCAAGTAGGTGTATAAAAGCTGGTCCAATACGCTGGCCCAATGCGTTAGCCCAATGTGCGAAGCGCGCTTATGAGGTGGTATAATTAACTCTGACAATAGAAGGTGACCATATCACCACTCGCAAAAAAAAAATATTCACAAATTAAGTAGATTTACTCACTTGCAATCCAGGATTAAATTCTTCGCCATCAGGACAACTCATTTGTGTCGGTATACCTCCGGGGGTGCACAAATAGAAGGAAGTACAACTATCTGGATTCGCGACATTTCCAAACACACCAGGTGGACAAATCGGTACCGGTGTTGTCACTTCTGTCTTTTCCGTAGTTGAGTCAGTAGCGCCCGAAGTAACTTCGTCTTTCTCAGAAGTGGATGGTGAGCCTTGGCCGAGGGTGCATCCTCCTTCGGCGATGCGAACACAGATCTGGAGAAACAAAAATCTTGTTATTTAACTCTATCTACTAGTCGTTTCTTGAAGATATAAAAGAGGAGTGGACCTTGAGGAAGGACTAATACAATTTTAGGCAAAAAGTTGCATTGCAACTGAAAAATCACGAATAAGTTAGATTTACTCACTTGCAATCCAGGATTAAATTCTTCTCCATCAGGACAACTCATTTGTGTCGGTATACCTCCGGGCGTGCACAAATAGAAGGAAGTACAACTATCTGGATTCGGGACATTTCCAAACACACCAGGTGGACATATCGGTACCGGTGTTGTCACTTCGGTCTTTTCCGTAGTTGAGTCAGTAGCACCCGAAGTAACTTCGTCTTTCTCAGAAGTAGATGGTGCTGCTTCAGGAGTCGTGTCTTCTGTTTTTGAAGTCGTTGTTATTTCCAGGGTCGTGCTGGGATCGGCCGTTGTAATTTCTGGCTCGGATGAATCTGAATCGGATGAGCCTTGGCCGAGGGTGCATCCTCCTTCGGCGATTCTAACACAGATCTGGGGAAACAAAAATCAAGTAATTCAACAGTATCTGCTGGTCGTTTCTTGAAGATTTAAAAGAGGAGTGGACCTTGAGGAACGCCCATTACAATTTTAGACATAAAAGATGTATTCACATACATCAGTCGCGTCGCTTTATCGACAACGAATCGGAAGTTAAATTCACAAATTAGTTAGATTTAGGTACTCACTTGCAATCCAGGATTAAATTCTTCGCCATCAGGACAAATCATTTCTGTCGGTATACCTCCAGGCGTGCACAAATAGAAGGAAGTACAACTATCTGGATTCGGGACATTTCCAAACACACCAGGTGGACAAATCGGTACCGGTGTTGTCACTTCGGTCTTTTCCGTGGTTGAGTCAGTAGCACCCGAAGTAACTTCGTCTTTCTCAGAAGTAGATTGTGTCGCTTCAGAAGTAGATGGTGTTGCTTCAGGAGTCGACTGTGTCGCTTCAGAAGTCGTGTCCTCTAGTTTTGAAGTCGTTGTTACTTCCAGGGTCGTGCCGGGAACGGACGTTGTAATTTCTGGCTCGGATGAACCTGAATCGGATGAGCCTTGGCCGAGGGTGCATCCTCCTTCGGCGATGAGAACACAAGTCTATGAAGAAATGAACAAGTTTTAATAGGTGATGATGATGATTTTTTTTTTTTTGCAATTATGTTAATATAAACACTTTTGAAACACGTCGCTGTTTTAACAAACTAGATAAGGTAAGTGTTTCGTGCCTGACTACTCTGAGAAGAAACAGCCGAAACTAACTCAGAGGTCACAGTCTCTTTTGTGTCCCAGTGCAAGTCCAGAAATTGTTTTGCGTATGACGATGTCTGAGATGGTTTTTTGAGACAAGCACCATTCAAAGGACTCATTGTAGTTTAAGTGTCAGACAGTCTTTGGTAATAAATGTTAAATTAATTTACACTTACCAGTAAATTGGGGTCAAATTCCTGCCCCTCAGAACAATTTTGTTCCACCCCTTGTGTGCCGGTACACATGACGAACGAAGAGCACTTGTCTGGGTGCGGGATAATTCCGAGTACTCCTGGTGGGCAAAGTGGCGCTGGTGTGGTCACTTGCTCACTTTCTGTAGTACTGTCTTGTGGTTCTGAACTTGTGGTTGAACTCTGCCCCAGTGTGCAACCGCCCTCCATTATTGCTACACAAGACTGGAAATAAAAGTTTAATTTTATTTTACTGTTAGCCTACGTCTCTGTTCAAAACAGGCACGGTTTCTTTTCTATTGCTCAGATTTGATCAACATCTCGCCCGGCGGTAAGGCGAGAATAGATGAGGTTGGCGATAAGGCAGTTAGAGGCTCTCTTTTTCGCATTTGGACTCGCAGGTGGTCCATTATGTGTGACGTGGGGCGGTTGGCTTTATCAGCCAACCGAGCCCCTTCCAGACCTTGGAGTGCCGAGATTTTGTGAAGTGAAATAAAATTAAATAGATTTACTCACTTGCAATCCAGGATTAAATTCTTCGCCATTAGGACAAATCATTTCTGTCGGTATACCTCCAGGCGTGCACAAATAGAAGGAAGTACAACTATCTGGATTCGGGACATTTCCAAACACACCAGGTGGACAAATCGGTACTGGTGTTGTCACTTCGGTCTTTTCCGTAGTTGAGTCAGTAGCACCCGAAGTAACTTCGTCTTTCTCAGAAGTTGATGGTGTTGCTTGAGAAGTAGATGGTGTCGCTTCAGAAGTCGTGTCCTCTAGTTTTGAAGTCGTAGTTACGTCTAGGATCGTGCTGGGATCGGCAGTTGTAATTTCTGGCTCGGATGAACCTGAATCGGATGAGCCTTGGCCGAGGGTGCATCCTCCTTCGGCGATGCGAACACAGATCTGGGGAAACAAAAATTATGTTATCTAACAATATCTACAATTGTTTCTTGAAGATTTAAAAGAGGGGTGGACCTTGAGGAACGCCCAATACAATTTGAGACATCAATGAGTTCAAGTAATTTGCCTGAACCTTTCTATATTTGAGGTATGATTTTAGGTTTCCAAAAAACGTTATAATTAATTTTAAGAATGCTAGATTTTCAATAGATGTATTTCAAGGTTTACGCAATCAAAATCTTTTAAGAGGTTGTGTACTTTGAGGTTTAAGTAGATTTACTCACTTGCAATCCAGGATTAAATTCTTCGCCATCAGGACAACTCATTTCTGTCGGTATACCTCCGGGCGTGCACAAATAGAAGGAAGTACAACTATCTGGATTCGGGACATTTCCAAACACACCAGGTGGACAAATCGGTTCCGGTGTTGTCACTTCGGTCTTTTCTGTAGTTGAGTCAGTAGCACCCGAAGTAACTTCGTCTTTCTCAGAAGTTGGTGGTGTTGCTTCAGGAGTCGACTGTGTCGCTTCAGAAGTCGTATCCTCTAATTTTGAAGTCGTTGTTACGTCTAGGATCGTGCTGGGATCGGCAGTTGTAATTTCTGGCTCGGATGAATCTGAATCGGATGAGCCTTGGCCGAGGGTGCATCCTCCTTCGGCGATGCGAACACAGATCTGGGGAAACAAAAATTTAGTTACATAACATTACCTACAGTTGTTTCTTGAAGATTTTAAAGTGGGTTGGACCTTGAGGAGAACCCAATATAATTTCAGACATTAATTAATTCTAATAATTTGCCTGAACAATAACCTTTCTATGTTTGAGGTATAATTTTAGATTTTTTTAATTTGTATATTAAATTTCATAATGCTAGACTTTCAGCAGATGTATTTCATATGTATTGTTTACTCAATCAAAAGCCTTTGGGAGGTTGAGTACTTTGAGGCAAGTTGACGGAAGTGAAATCAAATTAGATAGATTTACTCACTTGCAATCCAGGATTAAATTCTTCGCCATCAGGACAACTCATTTCTGTCGGTATACCTCCAGGCGTGCACAAATAGAAGGAAGTACAACTATCTGGATTCGGGACATTTCCAAACACACCAGGTGGACAAATCGGTACCGGTGTTGTCACTTCGGTCTTTTCCGTGGTTGAGTCAGTAACACCCGAAGTTACTTCGTCTTTTTCAGTAGTAGATGGTGTCGCTTCAGGAGTCGACTGTGTCGCTTCAGAAGTCGTGTCCTCTAGTTTTGAAGTCGTTGTTACGTCTAGGATCGTGCTGGGATCTGCAGTTGTAATTTCTGGCTCGGATGAATCTGAATCGGATGAGCCTTGGCCGAGAGTGCATCCTCCTTCGGCGTTGCGAACACAGATCTGGGGAAACAAAATGTAGTTACTTAACATTACCTACAGTTGTTTCTTGAAGATTTAAATGAGGGGTGGACTTTGAGGAACGCCCAATACAATTTCAGACATTAATTAATTCAAATAATTTGCCTGAACATTAACCTTTCTGTATTTGATTTATGATTTTAGTTTTCCAAAATCTTTATGTTAAATTTCATAGTGCTAGAGTTGCAGCAGATTTATTTCATGGTTGACGCAATCAAAAGCCTTTGAGAGGTTGTGTACTTTTTTTTTTCTTGGTGAAATCATCAAATGAATCCTCCCACCTCGGGCAGGGTGCGAGGGTCTGCCAGACTTTTACTGACTAAAATCCACGGTGTCCTTCAATAGCCTTTGTTGTTCCGGGGTCACGGTGATGGAATAAGTGCCACGACCCCGGCAGACTTTGGCCCTCTGAGAGGAGGCCCCGACATTATGCCGACATGGGCATGGTCCATGGTCGGACAGCGAGTTGCCGTTTACTCGCCACCTGCATGACCGCGCCTATGGAGGCCGGAGATCGTCTTGCGACGTCCGTCGCCGTGTGCGTCCACCACCGCGGGTTGGGCGGAGGGAGTACATTGTCTCTCACGCGGCCACTTCCTCTTGCGCGAGCATGACTGCTTCGAAGTAGGAGGCGACCGCTTCCCACTCCGTCTCGCCCCGCAGCATGGCCGCAACCAGTGCCGGGCGCGAGAGGTCTCCGCCTATCGCTGCCATGAGGACACGTCGGTGCTCCGCCCAACCGGGGCAATCCTGCACCATATGCTCGACTGTGTCCTCCGGGCGATCTTCGCAGTAGTGACACCTAGGCGTTTCCTCCTTTCTCATCAGACACAGGTACCTCCCGAAACTTCCGTGTCCGGTGAGGACCTGCGTCATGCTGTAGGTAAGGACGCCGTGACGTCTCACCAAAGAGGGGTCTTACCGCCGCTATCGCGGCGTGCTCGGCCGTCGGTCGCGTCAGTCGTCCCCTCCGTACTGCAATGAGTTCGCGCCAGAGCTGTTCCCGCCGCGCCTCGACTTCTCGAGGCAGGAGAGGTTGTGTACTTGTAAGCAAATTGACGGAAGTGAAACAAAATTAGGTAGATTTACTCACTTGCAATCCAGGATTAAATTCTTCGCCATCAGGACAACTCATTTCTGTCGGTATACCTCCAGGCGTGCACAAATAGAAGGAAGTACAACTATCTGGATTCGGGACATTTCCAAACACACCAGGTGGACAAATCGGTACTGGTGTTGTCACTTCGGTCTTTTCCGTAGTTGAGTCAGTAGCACCCGAAGTAACTTCGTCTTTCTCAGAAGTTGATGGTGTTGCTTCAGAAGTAGATGGTGTTGCTTCAGGAGTCGACTGTGTCGCTTCAGAAGTCGTGTCCTCTACTTTTGAAGTCGTTGTTACGTCTAGGATCGTGCTGGGATCGGCAGTTGTAATTTCTGGCTCGGATGAGCCTTGGCCGAGGGTGCATCCTCCTTCGGCGATGCGAACACAGATCTGGGGAGTCAAAAATTTAGTTACTTAACATCACCTACAGTTATTTCTTGAAGATTTAAAAGAGGGGTCAATCTTGAGGAATGCCCAATACAATTTCAGACATTAATTAATTCAAATCATTTGCCTGAACATTAACCTTGCTATATTTGAGGTATAATTTTAGTTTTTCAAAATCGTTATATTTAATTTTAATAATGCTAGAGTTTCAGCAGACGTATTTCATGGTTTACGCAATCAAAAGATTTTTAGAGGTTGTGTACTTTGAAGTAGACGGAAGTGAAATAAAATTAAGTAGATTTACTCACTTGCAATCCAGGATTAAATTCTTCGCCATCAGGACAAATCATTTCTGTCGGTATACCTCCGGGCGTGCACAAATAGAAGGAAGTACAACTATCTAGATTCGCTACATTTCCAAACACACCAGGTGGACAAATCGGTACCGGTGTTGTCACTTCGGTCTTTTCCGTAGTTGAGTCAGTAGCACCCGAAGTAACTTCGTCTTTCTCAGAAGTTGATGGTGTCGCTTCAGAAGTAGATGTTGTTGCTTCAGGAGTCGACTGTGTCGCTTCAGAAGTCGTGTCCTCTGGTTTTAACGTCGTTGTTACTTCCAGGGTCGTGCTGGGACCGGCCGTTGTAATTTCTGGCTCGGATGAATCTGAATCGGATGAGCCTTGGCCGAGGGTGCATCCTCCTTCGGCGATTCTCACACAGATCTGGGGAAACAAAAAAATAGTTATTTGTTATACAAGAGTGCAAAGTTGAATTTTAACCGCGTGCTCAATTTTGATGACCGAGCAAGCGAATAATTCTAAAATTGAATCACGAGTGCAACGAGTGGTTCAAAAATTAGAATCATGAGTGATAGCGAGGGAATCAAAAGAGCACAAGGTGAAAAATCTTTGCACTCGAGTGCAACACGTAACTTTTCATCCCACCTCAGCGAGGAAAAAAAATGACTAAGGGACAAGGCGTATTGAATTCCGAAACGATATTAAGGATTCTGGGGGTGAACGTCCGTCCGTAGCGCAGCGAGGAGGTTCAAGTGTTAATTCCCTAAAGAAACGAGGGAATGAACTTAAAAATCCTTAGTGTAGCTAGGGATTCAAGTTAGCCCAAGACAACGCAGCTTTACTCCCGAGAAGCGTACTCTGCTTTTCACTCCTAATGCGAGGAAACAAATTCTATTTTTGAAATCTGATGTGGTACGCGACAACCTTCGAACGTCAAGTGGGCACCACAAGCGATCAGCTGTTGCGGTCACCGGCCGCCATTACTGCTACAACTCTTTAGTGCATACGATGTTCTAAATTCAAATTTACTTTATTCACTAGAGGATAAAAACGGCTTTTACGCTCAGATATCGAAGAGCAAAAGTGCCCTTGCCGAGCTGGGGGGATGAAAAAATTATTTATCACTATTTACAGTTGTTCCTTGAACATGTAAAAGAGGAGTGGACCTTGAGGTACGCCCATTAAAATTTAAGACATTAAAGGTGCATTGACATACATTAGTTGCGTCACTTCATCGACAACGGATCGGAAGTTAAAATTCACAAATTAAGTAGATTTACTCACTTGCAATACAGGATTAAATTCTTCGCCATCAGGACAACTCATTTCTGTCGGTATACCTCCGGGCGTGCACAAATAGAAGGAAGTACAACTATCTGGATTCGGGACATTTCCAAACACACCAGGTGGACATATCGGTACTGGTGTTGTCACTTCGGTCTTTTCCGTAGTTGAGTCAGTAGCACCCGAAGTAACTTCGTCTTTCTCAGGAGTAGATGGTGTTGCTTCAGAAGTAGATGGTGTTGCTTCAGGAGTCGACTGTGTCGCTTCAGAAGTCGTGTCCTCTAGTTTTGAAGTCGTTGTTACGTCTAGGATCGTGCTGGGATCGGCAGTTGTAATTTCTGGCTCGGATGAACCTGAATCGGATGAGCCTTGGCCGAGGGTGCATCCTCCTTCGGCGATGCGAACACAGATCTGGGAAGTCAAAAATGTAGTTACTTAACATCACCTACAGTTATTTCTTGAAGATTTAAAAGAGGGGTCAACCTTGAGGAATGCCCAATACAATTTCAGACATTAATTAATTCAAATCATTTGCCTGAACATTAACCTTGCTATATTTGAGGTATAATTTTAGTTTTTCAAAATCGTTATATTTAATTTTAATAATGCTAGAGTTTCAGCAAATATATTTCATGGTTTACGCAATCAAAAGATTTTTAGAGGTTGTGTACTTTGAAGTTGACGGAAGTGAAATAAAATTAAGTAGATTTACTCACTTGCAATCCAGGATTAAATTCTTCGCCATCAGGACAAATCATTTCTGTCGGTATACCTCCGGGCGTGCACAAATAGAAGGAAGTACAACTATCTGGATTCGCTACATTTCCAAATACACCAGGTGGACAAATCGGTCCTGGTGTTGTCACTTCGGTCTTTTCCGTGGTTGAGTCAGTAGCACCCGAAGTAACTTCGTCTTTCTCAGAAGTAGATGGTGTCGCTTCAGGAGTCGACTGTGTCGCTTCAGAAGTCGTGTCCTCTAGTTTTGAAGTCGTTGTTACGTCTAGGATCGTGCTGGGATCGGCAGTTGTAATTTCTGGCTCGGATGAGCCTTGGCCGAGGGTGCATCCTCCTTCGGCGATGCGAACACAGATCTGGGGAAACAAAAATTTAGTTTCTTAACATTCCCTAAAGTTGTTTCTTGAAGATTGTAAGGGGTGGACCTTGAGTAAAACCCAATATAATTTCAGACATTAATTAATTCAAATAATTTGCCTGAACAATAACCTTTCTATGTTTGAGGTATAATTTTAGATTTTTTTAATTTGTATATTAAATTTCATAATGCTAGACTTTCAGCAGATGTATTTCATATGTATTGTTTACGCAATCAAAAGCCTTTGGGAGGTTGAGTACTTTGAGGCAAGTTGACGGAAGTGAAATCAAATTTGGTAGATTTACTCACTTGCAATCCAGGATTAAATTCTTCGCCATCAGGACAACTCATTTGTGTCGGTATACCTCCGGGAGTGCACAAATAGAAGGAAGTACAACTATCTGGATTCGCTACATTTCCAAACACACCAGGTGGACATATCGGTACTGGTGTTGTCACTTCGGTCTTTTCTGTAGTCGAGTCAGTAGCACCCGAAGTAACTTCGTCTTTCTCAATAGTAGATAGTGTTGCTTCAGGAGTAGATGGTGTCGCTTCAGAAGTAGATGGTGTTGCTTCAGAAGTCGTGTCCTCTGTTTTTGAAGACGTTGTTACTTCCAGGGTCGTGCCGGGAACGGACGTTGTAATTTCTGGCTCGGATGAACCTGAATCGGATGAGCCTTGGCCGAGGGTGCATCCTCCTTCGGCGATTCTCACACAGATCTGGGGAAACAAAAAAAAAATTTATCACTATTTACAGTTGTTCCTTGAAGATTTAAAAGAGGAGTGGACCTTTAGGTACGCCCATTAAAATTTAAGACATTAAAGGTGCATTGACATACATTAGTCGCGTCACTTCATCGACAACGGATCGGAAGTTAAAATTCACAAATTAAGAAGATTTACTCACTTGCAATCCAGGATTAAATTCTTCTCCATCAGGACAACCCATTTGTGTCGGTATACCTCCGGGCGTGCACAAATAGAAGGAAGTACAACTATCTGGATTCGGGACATTTCCAAACACACCAGGTGGACATATCGGTACTGGTGTTGTCACTTCGGTCTTTTCTGTAGTCGAGTCAGTAGCACCCGAAGTAACTTCGTCTTTCTCAGTAGTAGATGGTGTTGCTTCAGGAGTAGATGGTGTCGCTTCAGTAGTAGATGGTGTTGCTTCAGGAGTAGATGGTGTCGCTTCAGAAGTAGATGGTGTCGCTTCAGAAGTAGATGGTGTCGCTTCAGAAGTCGTGTCCTCTAGTTTTGAAGTCGTAGTTACGTCTAGAATCGTGCTGGGATCGGCAGTTGTAATTTCTGGCTCGGATGAGCCTTGGCCGAGGGTGCATCCTCCTTCGGCGATGCGAACACAGATCTGGGGAAACAAAAATTTAGTTACTTAACATTACCTACAGTTGTTTCTTGAAGATTTAAAAGAGGGGTGAACCTTGAGGAACGCCCAATACAATTTCAGACAACAATGAGTTCAAATAATTTGCCTGAACATTAACCTTGCTATATTTGAGGTATAATTTTAGTTTTTCAAAATCGTTATATTTAATTTTAATAATGCTAGAGTTTCAGCAAATATATTTCATGGTTTACGCAATCAAAAGATTTTTAGAGGTTGTGTACTTTGAAGTTGACGGAAGTGAAATAAAATTAAGTAGATTTACTCACTTGCAATCCAGGATTAAATTCCTCGCCATCAGGACAACTCATTTCTGTCGGTATACCTCCAGGCGTGCACAAATAGAAGGAAGTACAACTATCTGGATTCGGGACATTTCCAAACACACCAGGTGGACAAATCGGTACCGGTGTTGTCACTTCGGTCTTTTCCGTAGTTGAGTCAGTAGCACCCGAAGTAACTTCGTCTTTCTCAGAAGTAGATGGTGTCGCTTCAGGAGTCGACTGTGTCGCTTCAGAAGTCGTGTCCTCTAATTTTGTAGTCGTTGTTACGTCTAGGATCGTGCTAGGATCGGCAGTTGTAATTTCGGGCTCGGATGAACCTGAATCGGATGAGCCTTGGCCGAGGGTGCATCCTCCTTCGGCGATGCGAACACAGATCTGGGGAATCAAAAATTTTGTTACTTAACATTACCTACAGTGGTTTCTTGAAGATTTAAAAGAGGAGTGGACCTAGAGGTACATTACAATTTTAGACATAAAAGGTGCATTCACATACATCAGTGACGTCACATTACGTCATCAACAACGGATCGGTGACGGTTTTTGTAAGTATCCCTAAACATCAGTCAACGTCACGTTGTTCGTCAGTCACGTCGGCAGTTTGACTGAATCATTGAGTAATAACATCAGTCAAGTTACGGGTTGGTCACACGTGTGGCAATAACAGTGACGATCCCGGGTGTGTGGGAATATAAGATGTAAGATGTATTTCATGGTTTACGCAATCAAAAGCTTTTAAGAGGTTGTGTACTTTGAGGTTGACGAAAATGAAATCAAATTAGGTAGATTTACTCACTTGCAATCCAGGATTAAATTCTTCTCCATCAGGACAACTCATTTGTGTCGGTATACCTCCGGGCGTGCACAAATAGAAGGAAGTACAACTATCTGGATTCGGGACATTTCCAAACACACCAGGTGGACAAATCGGTACCGGTGTTGTCACTTCGGTCTTTTCCGTGGTTGAGTCAGTAGCACCCGAAGTAACTTCGTCTGTCTCAGAAGTAGATGGTGTTGCTTCAGGAGTAGATGGTGTCGCTTCAGAAGTCGTGTCCTCTGCTTTTGAAGTCGTTGTTACTTCCAGGGTCGTGCCGGGAACGCCAGTTGTAATTTCTGGCTCGGATGAACCTGAATCGGATGAGCCTTGGCCGAGGGTGCATCCTCCTTCGGCGATGATAACACAAGTCTATGAAGAAATGAACAAGTTTTAATAGGTGATGATGATGATTTTTTTTTTTGCAATTATGTTAATATAAACACTTTTGAAACACGTCGCTGTTTTAACAAACTAGATAAGGTAAGTGTTTCGTGCCTGACTACTCTGAGAAGAAACAGCCGAAACTAACTCAGAGGTTACAGTCTCTTTTGTGTCCCAGTCCAAGTCCAGAAATTGTTTTGCGCATGACGATGTCTGAGATGGTTTTTTGAGACAAGCACCATTCAAAGGACTCATTGTAGTTTAAGTGTCAGACAGTCGTTGGAAATAAATGTTAAATTAATTTAGACTTACCAGTAAATTGGGATCAAATTCCTGCCCCTCAGAACAATTTTGTTCGACCCCTTGTGTGCCGGTACACATGACGAACGAAGAGCACTTGTCTGGGTGCGGGATAATTCCGAGTACTCCAGGCGGGCAAAGTGGCGCTGGTGTGGTCACTTGCTCACTTTCTGTAGTACTGTCTTGTGGTTCCGAACTTGTGGTTGAACTCTGCCCCAATGTACAACCGCCCTCCAGTATTGCTACACAAGACTGGAAATAAAAGTTTTATTTTATTTTACTGTTAGCCTACGTCTGTGGGGTGCTAAGGCAGGAAACCTCCACGTGCGCCCGTGGACTGGAGTTCCCTCTCGGATACGTCCGGGGGGAAGACCAGTTTTTCGGGCCGGTGCACCCTGGGATGCGGGCAAAAACTCTTCTTTAAGGAGTCTCTTTGCCCGTATGCGAATAGCCTGTCGTGTGGACGCTCCAACGCGTGTCCCTCTGATCAGCAGAGGGCACAGCGGCGGAGCGGGCTTGCGGACGGTGAGTAATGGGTGGCTCGCCGTCCGACCGAGGACCAAGCCCGGGTTGGTGGCGCGTCGTGTTTCGCGCCAAATGCCTGCTGGGGTCGCGGGTTTTTTCTTAACCCAGGTTACCGCGGCCCCGGAACGTACAGGGCATCCGAAGGAACACGGGTGGATTTTAGTCAGTAAGAGTCTGACAGTCCCTTCCGCCCCACCCAGGGCGGGAGGACTCATTTGATGATCTTACCACCTAAAAAAAAAAAAAAAAAAAAAGCCTACGTCTGTGTTCAAAAAAGGCAGGGTTTCTTTCCTATTGCTCAGGTTTGATCAATATCTCGCCCGGCGGTAAGGCAAGATGAGGTTGGCAAAAAGGCGGGTTATGGGCTCTCTTTTCCGCATTTGGATTCGCAGGTGGTCCATTATGCGTGAGGTGGAACGGTTGGCTATATCAGCCAACCCAGCTCCTTCCAGAATCTCAGAGTCTGTCTGCAAAGACAGGCTTAGCGACCTCGGAGTGCCGAGGTGTTGTGCCTGTTGGTTAGCAATATCCTCGCATTTGAGGATTACGTTGTTTGCCATTTCATCCGCGTTCAGGCAGCCCCTGCACAACGGCGTGTCTGTCGCATTGATGGTGTACCGAGTAATTTGCCTGAACATTGTATGATTTAATTTTTTTTAAACCGGTATACTTAATTTCATAGTGCTAGAGTTGCAGCTTATTTATTTCATGGTTTACGCAATCAAACGCCATTGAGAGGTTGAGTACTTTGAGGCAAGTTGATGGAAGTGAAATCAAATTAGGTAGATTTACTCACTTGCAATCCAGGATTAAATTCTTCGCCATCAGGACAACTCATTTGTGTCGGTATACCTCCGGGCGTGCACAAATAGAAGGAAGTACAACTATCTGGATTCGCTACATTTCCAAACACACCAGGTGGACATATCGGTCCTGGTGTTGTCACTTCGGTCTTTTCTGTAGTCGAGTCAGTAGCACCCGAAGTAACTTCGTCTTTCTCAGAAGTTGATGGTGTTGCTTCAGGAGTCGACTGTGTCGCTTCAGAAGTCGTGTCCTCTAATTTTGAAGTTGTTGTTACGTCTAGGATCGTGCTAGGATCGGCAGTTGTAATTTCTGGCTCGGATGAGCCTTGGCCGAGGGTGCATCCTCCTTCGGCGATGCGAACACAGATCTGGGGAGTCAAAAATTTAGTTACTTAACATCACCTACAGTTATTTCTTGAAGATTTAAAAGAGGGGTCAACCTTGAGGAATGCCCAATACAATTTCAGACATTAATTAATTCAAATCATTTGCCTGAACATTAACCTTGCTATATTTGAGGTATAATTTTAGTTTTTCAAAATCGTTATATTTAATTTTAATAATGCTAGAGTTTCAGCAAATATATTTCATGGTTTACGCAATCAAAAGATTTTTAGAGGTTGTGTACTTTGAAGTTGACGGAAGTGAAATAAAATTAAGTAGATTTACTCACTTGCAATCCAGGATTAAATTCTTCGCCATCAGGACAAATCATTTGTGTCGGTATACCTCCGGGCGTGCACAAATAGAAGGAAGTACAACTATCTGGATTCGGGACATTTCCAAACACACCAGGTGGACAAATCGGTACCGGTGTTGTCACTTCGGTCTTTTCCGTGGTTGAGTCAGTAGCACCCGAAGTAACCTCGTCTTTCTCAGGAGTAGATGGTGTTGCTTCAGGAGTCGACTGTGTCGCTTCAGAAGTCGTGTCCTCTGTTTTTGAAGTCGTTGTTACTTCCAGGGTCGTGCCGGGAACGGCAGTTGTAATTTCTGGCTCGGATGAATCTGAATCAGATGAGCCTTGGCCGAGGGTGCATCCTCCTTCGGCGATGATAACACAAGTCTGTGAAGAATTGAGTAAGATTTAACTAATGAAGACAATTATTTTTGCAAATAGGTTATTGTAAAGACTTTCGAAACACGTCGTTGTTTTTACAAACTAGATCAGTTAGTAGTGAATCATCAATGCGACGATGGTGTGTTTGTTGAGTGGGCAATAGATATTAGTAAACTCACTTTCAAATCAGGGTCGAACTCATATCCATTGCTGCAAGTCAATTGTATTGGATTTCCTCCCGTACACAGATAGAAAGAGTTGCAGTTCTCCGGATCAGCCACATTACCCCATTGTCCTGGGGGACAAATGGGTGCAGGGGTCGTTGTTGGAGGAGGTTCTGTAGTGGTTGCGGGGCCGAGGGTACAACCGCCTTCAGCAATTGGGACACAGATCTGGTAGAAAAGAGTGACAATGAAAAACATGCTGATGAGACGAACGAAAGTTACGATTTAGGAAAAATATTTAGATAGCTCCAAATGACTATAAAGTACATAGTTAACAATGGAATGAAGTTCTCGACTCTCGCGCAAGGCTGCGATAGTTCGGATAGAAAGAGCGTCTGATTTAATGAATCGGATGGAAACTGTTGGTCAGGCGCATTGCTTTGTGTAGTTTATTTCGTCATCACTGCTCAAAGCGATGCATGAGAACACTGTGAGGAAACAGGCATGGCCTAAAACCAACAAATCTAAGACATTGTGACATCTACCAACCCGCATTGAAACATTGATGTATTCTGGCCCACTCTTCCTAAAGAGTCCTGAGGCCCAGCAGTGGGAACATTATAGGCTGATACATGAGAAATTTTGAGAGTTTTAATATATTTTACAGGTTATAGCTAAACTTACCTTGGTCTCAGGATCGAATTCGAGCCCCTCACTGCAGAACAACTGTATTTGTGTTCCTCCAGCACACACATAGAATGATGTGCACAGATGCGGATGCGGTACATTTCCAGTATCACCCGCAGAACAGATTGGTGGTGGGGTCGCTATGGTTGTTGCCCTAGTCGTTGACGACTCTATGTACCCAGGTATAGACGGCTCAGGAGTTTCTGTGGTATTAGGACCAAGTGTACAACCTCCCGGGGCTATGGGTATGCATTGCTGAAAGTACAGAATTGATTAGACAAAGTTTCGAATCGGTACTTAAAAGACATTTCCAGGCAATATTAAACTTCTTTTCTATCGCTTCTGTAAGAGTAATTTGTTGAAGCTATGTAAATACTACTGGAACAGGATTGATCAAATCAAATAGCTCGCTTTTAGTATTAGCAACTCTCACGATTTCAGTCTAAGTGGTGAGCATATTATTATACATATATCTTATTATACATACATGTATATAATAAGACATTAGTTCAATTTCCTTTCCACAGTTCCGTTGCATCTGACAAAATTACTCCTAAAAGGGATAGTGAAGATGTTTAACATCAAAAAAACTTTAATAATGTTTCACTTACCACAGACGCGGGGTCAAATTCAAATTCTGCAGGGCATTGAAGTACTATGGGCGGGATGCCTACCAAACATAAAATATACATGTTACAATGCTCTGGATGAGGGACGTTACCAAATACGCCTGGTGGACATGGATCGACAGGTTCCGTAGTTGTTGATGACACTGTCGTCACTGTTGATGTTGATGGTGTTGTTGTTGAAACAGTTTCATCATTCGGAGTTGTATCTGATTCTCCTTGAGCATCAGTTGTTGTATCTGATTCATTTGGAGTAGAAATCTCTATTGACGAATCTGTATCTCCTTGAGTTGTTGTAGAATCAGAATCTCCTGGATTGGAGACACCTGTTGTGGTTTCAAAATCTTCGGGAATTGTTACAGATGGTGTCGTATCAGATACTCCTGTAGTGGTCGATGTTGTTGGATCTGATATATCTGAAGTTGTGGTCGGAGTTGTATCTAATTCTCCTTGAGCATCAGTTGTTGTATCTGATTCATTTGGAGTAGAAATCTCTATTGATGAATCTGTATCTCCTTGAGGTGTTGTTATTGTTGTAGAATCAGTCTCTCCTGGATTGGAGACACCTGTTGTGGTTTCAAAATCTTCGGGAATTGATACAGATGGTGTCGTATCAGATACTCCTGTAGTGGTCGATGTTGTTGGATCTGATATTTCTAAAGGTGTGGTCGGAGTTGTATCTGATTCTGTTTGAGCATCAGTTGTTGTATCTGATTCATTTGGAGTAGTAATGTCTGTTGTCGAATCTGTATCTCCTTGAGTTGTTGTAGAATCAGTGTCTCCTGGATTGGAAACACCTGTTGTGGTTTCTAAATCTTCAGGAATTGTTACAGATGGTGTCGTGTCAGATACTCCCGTAGTGGTCGATGTTGTTGGATCTGATACTTCTAGAGGTGTGGTCTCAGTTGTGGACAAAGTTGTGGGCACAGTTGTGGGCGCAGTTTCTCCATTGTCAGTAGTTGTGCTTTTATTGTACGTGCAACCTCCATCAGCTATTGGTACACATTGCTGAAATTAAAATAGAGTAAATTTTATAGATGGCTTAACTAATTGACATTCTATCAGGAATACCCAAAACGATGATAGCAAATTAGGAATTGTATTAATAAGACATTATGTAATTGCAATTTACGAAATCACTCCTTGAAAGGATAGTAAAGATGATAAATAATAAAAAGTTAATAGTGGATCACTTACCAAAGACACGGGGTCGAACTCGAGTCCATCAACGCATGTAAGTGGTATCGGCGAGATGCCCGGTGAACATAAATAATACATGTTGCAATGTTCTGGATGAGGGACGGTTCCAACAAAGCCTGGTGGACATGGATCGATAGGTTCCATAGGTGTTGATGACTCTGACGTCACTGTTGATGTTGATAGTGTTGTTGTTTGAACGGTAGTTGAAACAGTTTCATCATTCGGAGTTGTATCTGATTCTCCTTGAGCATCAGTTGTTGTATCTGATTCATTTGGAGTAGAAATGTCTGTTGTCGAATCTGTATCTCCTGGATTGGAGACACCTGTTGTGGTTTCAAAATCTTCGGGAATTGATACAGATGGTGTCGTGTCAGATACTCCTGTAGTGGTCGATGTTGTTGGATCTGATATATCTGAAGGTGTTGTCTCAGTAGGGGACTCAGTTGTGGGTACAGTTGTGGGCACAGTCTCTCCATTGTCAGTAGTTGTGCTTCTATTGTACGTGCAACCTCCTTCAGCTATTTGCACACATTGCTGAAAGTAAAATAGATTAAATTAATTTGATGTATTGTCAAAGTTAATTCAGTATTATTTCAGACATACCCAAAACGTTGACAGAAAAATTACGAATTGCTGTGTTGAATTTTTGACGTAAATTTATGATCCTGTTTAATGGCTCAGCAACTAACATCTTTTGGGATCTGATAATTAGACTTTTCATCTTATGATAAGAACGTGTGCTTCTAACCCTTCGTTTACACCAAGGTATAAAACATGTATTTGACAAGTTTTGACAATTCATAGACTTCAATATAAACGCAAATGTGTTTTATACTTGTATAAATACTTTTTGGTTACACAGTGTGAACGAAAGAATGTTTGAGATTATGGTTTGAGACACTCTCAATACATGTATAAAACAAACAAATATGTTATGACAAGTATTCTATAAGTTTTGTATGAAACTAGTATTTAACTTGTTTCTTGGTGTAAACGAGGGGTAAGAAACAAAGTATTACAATGTGTCTAATTTAATTTAAAGCCGTCAAATGTCTGTTACGGACATCTATCAATTACTTAATTTTAATAAACTTTTGCATTTACAATACTATTACAGCCTGTATTGTCACAAATTTTGTCAACACACCACAAATTTTTCTTGTAACATGAGTTGGTTTACTAACATAGAAACTCATATAGACCATCCAGACCCGAACCAATTTGCACGTCATTTTATTTCGTGCGGGTCCATAGGTCATGCCCGGGTCACCGGCGCGTCGTGTACCACGTGCGCTTCAAAGAGCGTCAGCAAATGACGATGCCTCATCTCAGAGGACCAAAGCCTGCCGGGGTCGCGGGACTTATTTCCATCACAGTGACCCCGGAACATAAAGGGCTAGTGAAGGACACCGTGGATTTTAGTCAGTACAAGTCTGACAGTCCTTCTCGCCATGCACGGGATGGGAGGACTCATTTGATGATTTTACCACGAAAAAAAAAACTCACCGAAGTCCCTGGATCGAACTCAAATCCTTGACTGCAAAACAGTTGTATCGGGGCCCCACCAGTACACAAGTAGAAGGCCTCACAGATTTCAGGGTGAGGTACGTTGCCCCAAGTGCCCGGCGGGCAGATGGAGGAAATGGGGTCCAATGTTGTGGTTTCTGGGGTCGGTGTTGAAGTGTTGTAGGTGCAACCACCTTCGGCTATGGCAACGCAGTTCTGGAAGCAGTAGGTGGTATTATTATATTGAAGTTAAAATCAAATAATTTATTTCAAGTAGGCCTGTCACAAGCACTTTTGAATTGTCAACAGACAAAAAATAGAAAAGGTAATATAATAGTAGATTACGCAACAAGGGAGTAAAGCATTGCCTTACGTCACCGGCGGGCACCAAGGTTATTCAAGTCACTAAAGACGTGGGTATCTAATCATTGACTGAAGAACATAGTACTCACACAATAATTGGTATTAAACTTTGTATACAATGTGTAACGTTAATAGCGCACAACCTCTCGTGGGTTAACTCAGCCCATGTTACTGAACAATGCTTGTTCTAAGACTTTTGGAAATTCGCAAATGATTTTTCTTAATGATAGTCACGATCAATTTCTCATTTTGTATGTTTTTTTTTTTTTTTTGCGAATTTCCAAAAGCCTTAGAACAAACATTGTTCAGTAACATGGGCTGAGTTACCCCACGAGAGGTTGTGTGCTATTAACGTTACACATTGTATATACAGTAACAGTCAAAAGCAGAGAGTAAGATTGGTGATTCAGAAATTCGAATGCAATCAGGCGCATTTCTAACATTAGCGGTGACAAAAACATTGTGACTTTTGAGGGACCCAGTATGTCCTAGAACCAGAAATTCGGAGACAATTGTGATATCTATCAACCCGCATTGGTCCTACGTGGTTTATTACGGGCCCGTCCTTCTCATACTTTATAAGCTGATTATGCCATGATATAGTAAAAAAAAATACCGATAAAAATAGGTATATTAAATGAAGAAAAAAATCTTTTAACGTTTTTCCTCTTCTAAATCGAGGTAACAACATAATATTATCTCTTTAAATGGTAAATGATTCTAATTCCAGCATAGCAGTAAATGGATTTGCTCTTGGTCCTCAATCTAGGCCAGATGCAAAGATGATACCTAAGATGGAGTAAGCTCAGTCAGATAAACAGACTGGAACTGCTACTGATCAATGAAATACAGTAAAATGTTTTTGGCGCTGAACTCCAAAAGGACGATAGTCACGAGCCAGGCAACCCTGGGGAAGGCTATTACCACCAATGAGATTGCTTAACGTCACCACAGGTAGCCCGTGATCATCATATCAGCCGTAAGACGTCCACTGCTGAACATAGGCCTTTAGACTTCGAGTAGGACCGGTTGTAAGCGGCCTGCATCCAGCGTGATCCTGTGGTCTTCATAAGATCGTCTGCCCACCTAGTGGGTGAACGTCCTACGCTGCGCTTGGCAGTGTGTGGTCTCCATTCGAGAACCTTAATCAGCCCGTGATGCCGTTATGAAATGAAATGAGTATAAAAATGAAACTTACAGCTAGTACAGGATCGAATTCAAAACCTGCACTGCAGGTCAACAAAATGGCGTTGCCGCCGGCACACATGTAGAACGCATCACAGCGGTACTCATGAGGAATGTTACCCCAAAATCCTTCTGGACATATTTGTGGTGGAGTTACTCCTTCAGTGGTAGAGCTGGACAGGTTTAAATCTGTAGAGGTCTCTGTGTTCGGGTAAATGCTTGTAGTTGTTGCAGTACCTAGAGTACATCCACCTGGGGCAATAGCTACGCAAGTCTGAAAAATATAAATAAATAAATATTCTTCAACTATCACACAACACAACGCCATCTAGTCCCAAGTTACTGATAAACATATATATATATTTGTATATAATTTTATATGAAGTCTTTTTTATTTTAATTTTAGGAGCCTGCTCTGTCCCACTCCTGGGCAAAGGTCTCCCTCCACTCCTTCCACCTTTCACGATACTGGGCGTCTTCCTTCCAGTTCGGACGAAACCATCTCCTACGTGGCCTGCCAGGACCTCGCCTCACTGTCTCAGGGCACCAGTTCTGAGCTATTTTGGCCCACAGTTGATCCCGGCATGCGGGAGACATGTCCCGCCCAGTCCCATTTCACCTGGGCAGCCTTCTGAGCCACGTCAGCTATTTTTGTTTTGGAGCGCAGTATTGTGTTTCGTACACGGTCTGTTAATTTAACACTCAGTATACTGTGCTCCATTGCTCGCTGGAAAACCTTGTTTTTGGACTTCTGGGTGTTCAACGACGATATATTACTAGACTCCTAATAACAGGCGACCGATGTCTGTCAACACATTAGGCAAAAAAGTCTTATATCCGTCTTATTTCAAACACCTGTTAGCCGTAAACCTACCTTAAGACAGAACAGACCTTGAGTTAGCCAATCACAACGCAATACCCCGTCCCCCTCGCTTACGTAGTACCTCAGCGAGTTGACAGAATAGTTTTTGTTCCTTAGATCGTGCATGCGGAGACTAGTAATATATCATCGTTGTGGGTGTTAGTCAATGTAGAAAATGTATGTTTAAAACCTTACCTTTAATTCTGGATCAAATTCAAATCCAGCAGAACACTTCAACTCCACAGCTACTCCACTAGCGCACAAATAGAAGGAGTCACAGAACACTGGATGCGGCACATTTCCATAAGTTCCTGGAGGACAGGGATCAAATTTCTCTGTTGTAGACGGCTCTGTCGTCACTGTACTTTCTAATTCCGTGGTTGAATCCCCTGGATTAATTGTTGAAAATTCGGTAGTTGATGAATAACCTTCGTCAGAAGAGGTTGAGTCGTTATCTTCTGGCGTAGATCCGTGATCAGGAGTTGTCGCTGAATTATCATCGTCTGAAGATGTTGTTGATTCATAATCGGGAGTAGATCCGTAATCTGAAGTTGTTGATTCTACAGTCGTAGAATCGTAATCTATAGGGGTAGAATCGTAATCTCCATGGGTAGGATCGTAATCATCTGTCGTTGATTGGTAATCAGGTGTAGTTGAAGTGTGATCATTTTCTGTTGTTGAATAATCATCACTGGTTGTCTCATTTTCATCTGTGGTGTTTGGATCCGGGGAAGTCGTGTCGCTCACTGGGGGAATATCTGTCGGTTCCTGCGTAGGAAAATATGTTCTGTTATTAGGTACTAAAGTTCTTTGTTCAAGATTTTTTTTCAGTCATAATATTTTATCGTTCCCTACTTTTGTCGCAAGTAAATGATAAGGCGCTCCCATACCGCGAGCACATTTTCACATTCACCTTACTAACTTAGAAGTGCGCAATTTGATGCTCTATTGTCTTCGAATGTTCGAATCTGTAACCTTTCATTACAGGTGAATGCTCGCGGTGAGGGAGCGCCCTTAAAGAACTTGCACATTCTAGTTCATCATTTTTCTAGCTGTTTTCTATGTTGTTGTCAGCTTCCATTTCAACTAGACGCAGCTGAATATCAGTATTTTACATCGATGGCTGCATATCTGACCTCCATAACCCTGTTAGGACTGAGTAATTACTCGGTATTATCAGAGTACCCCTGTTTTGGGTGATGTAATCATCAAATGAGTCCTCATGCTCTGGGCGCAATGAATGGGACTCCACCGTGTTCCCTCAATTGCAACTGATTTGTCCGGGTCACGTTTATCTATTTAGAAAGTATTGCGACCCAACTAGGCACCCCTTAATAAAATTAGTTGTGACATTTTCAAGCTCCGAACTACTTATTGTGACTATTTATCAAAGATCTACAAATGATAGCAGGGCCTATCGGCTTTACGTGCTTTCCGTGGCAAGGAGGCTACTCAGCCAGTAATGCATGGCTCCGGACACTCATCCCAAGATTTACTATGTGAAACAAAAAAATCGTTGTGGACTTGGAGTAAGCAAGATTTTATTTAAGGCTCATTTCCAATTAAATGTGAATTTATGACGGTTTAGCGAATCTATGATTGAAATCCATTGTATCATGTACATTTATTTTTCTCGCAGCTGACATTTCTGTTATAAGTACAGTGTGTAGTGCACAGAACAAATGATCGTGCTAACCACACAAACATTTTTCCTGCGTGGGAATCGAACGAACGGCCACCGGCATAGCTGTAAGGGTCACTAACTACTAGACCAACAGGCCATAATATTAAGACGTACATATTTTAGTTGTATCATATTGTACGTATCAACTAAAAATAGGATGACCTTCGCACCTTTGGACTGGCAAATAAAAAGGCACACCTAAGCCCTCTAGAAAACCAAACAAAACAAACCGATAATTTTGCTTCTCTTACTTTTGTCTATCGTATTTATTACTTTACTAGCTGCTGCCAGCGGTTTCACCCGCTACAACTCGAAAATTATCCCACGGGAACATAAAATCGGGATAAAAACTATCCTATGTGTTAATCCAGGTTATAAACTATCTGTGTACCAAATTTCAGCCAAATCCGTTCAGTAGTTTTTGCGTGAAACAGTAACAAACATCCATACATCCATACATACAAACTTTCACGTTTATGATATTAGTAGGATAGCTGGAGCTTTGAGGAACTCGTGGCTAAATAATAACAGCTGCACAGGTCGATCTTCCAGGTTAAGACGGGGTTGCTTAGATTTGTCTGTGAATTATTGACTATCTATCAAAGCGAGTTTCCTCCATGCCTCGGATAGCACGTAAAGCTGTCGCGACATTCCGCGAAATGTAAATATTGTATATAGCAACATTGAAACTCTATGGTAAGCAGGTCTCATTTTTCTGACTGTCATTTTTCTATTAGCGTACGTTTTGCCGCCAATCGGTACTCTTCAATTCAGATATCACTTTGTTACTGTTTATTGAGTTTCATAATCTCTTCAAGTACAGCTAGTGTGTAGTAGCGTGTTAATATTAAAGTCAGTGTCAAGTGCTGTGCAGCTATCTCGAGAGGAACCTGGATTGGATTAGCTAAGTGTCTTAGGATCACTTAATTTCATTTCAATACTAACTAACTACCTACTAAGTAAATTGATATAATGAGTCCTTCGGGGACTACATGGACCTTATCAGGTTACCCACCATAGTAACTGATTTATAGGGCTCTTAACACTCATCAGTGCTTGGCTCTGGCCACTGCACCACATAAGGCGGGTTCGCTGCCAAGGAAAGAGCCCAATTGTACTCCCATGCCTGATATAGCTGGGACCTACCGGTAGAAGAGGCGAGCTCAGGCTTGTATTTAAGATACGAGTGAGCGCGGTGAGGGACGTAGGGGCCCTCTCCGTGGTGCCATAGCACTAAGCCTGGTCACCATAGTGACATTATATAAAGGTCAAGTTAATGTATAGTAATACCAATAGTAATATCAATAGTGATACCAATATGTAGGTGATGCTGGGACGCTTGGGTGATTCCATGTAGGGAGGAATCATGATATATTTAAACCCCCAGGTGGTGAACGCAGACAGGCGAGATAGGCAGAAGGTTCACCTTAACTGCACGACTGGACACGGATGACTGGCGAGACACCACACACGGTATGGGTCACAACATGCTATACTTGCTTTCTGTTATAATAGTTGGAAACAAGGCAATGAAGTAAATCACAGCAATGCATTATTGGAATATGTATTTCGCTGGTCAGATGAATAAGTGTACATGTTTAGTATACATCATCATCATAAGGACTTGGCGACATGGTGGAGATGCTGGGATCCTTGATGAGAATCCATAAAACTAATAATGCATTATGAAAGGATTTTATAAGGCTTTCTAAAAAATAGCAAGTTGTGACTCATAACTCGTAGCGCCATCTGTGTCCAGTAAAAGAAACTAATTTTGCACTTGACTTTATTGTTTTCCTTTATTCAACTAGCTACTGATATTTGTATTAAATAACTACTTTGTTATATAAAAGCATTAATATTAAGTTCAGGTAGTACACCAAGAATTACAGTTCCAAGTGCTTCTCCCTTGTTTTTACTAAAGAGTTCTTCAAACGGAACTTACGAAAAATGAAAAATTTTGAAACCTTCATTAAGGGTATTATAGACAATGCGACTGGTCGCGATAGTATCTCAATGTAGTTGGAATGAGGGAAACAAGTTGTGATAATTGGCTGACATTATATGGAACATAGATAATTGTTTTACTGAACAAATCACTGGTTATGATCATAACCGGTTTTGACTAATTTCAAATAAGATACTAAAATAGGTATCAGGTATACTGTAATAGTTAGTAAGAAATCTGTTCATAGATAATAAGTAATAAATGTTGTCTAAACATGGGTACATAAAGCTAGATGTAAATACAATACGATTACCTGGATTTTGATCTTTGAATGAACAATCATAATTATAAATGCTAGTAATTTAACCATTTTATGTCAAGCTTATTCACATAATAATTACGCATAATTGATAGATGCATAGATACATTCATATAATAATATTATATACTAAACAACTTAAGAAAATCTTAATTTGATTAAAAGGTCGCGAAGACAACTTATCGTATAATAGACACTAAGTGTGAAGACGGCTTAACAAAACGGATATGGTCCCGTCCTGCCCAGCGTTGCCATTAGCGTAGGTACATTTTACGTACCTTTTTAGCCTTCAATGTGCAATGTGTAATTTTACCTCGTTTCGTACCTTTTTAGCACAATAATGAGGGATTTTCTTTTTATGTTTTCCCTAGTCAATGGATGGATGGCACTGAACTTGATATGTTACTGCAATGAACGAACGTCACGTCTTTTTTTTATTTTTTCACTTGGATGTAATTTTGAGATCGTAAAATAAAAAGTCGTAAAATAAAATGTCATGTCATTGTCAGTCACGTCACATCACACAAATGGCATTTTGAAAATAAATAACAACAAGGAAAAAGAAAAATAAAATATTCATTTACCAGTCTTTTTAATTTATGAGTTTTTAAACTCTAAAAGGAAAACCTCTCATTACCGTTTCAGCGTAGGATACGTACCTTTTGGAAACTCAGTTGTGGCAACACTGGTCCTGCCGCCATTTCGCGGTAATTTACTTTTCGTTTTTCTTTGGGAAGTTTGCAAAAAACTAGTTGAAAGTGAATTTAAGGTTCAAAAGTGATTTGAAATTGCATAAAACAGTGAAATTATTGTCAGGTGAGGGTCATGACGAGATATTTTAAGAGATTTATTTGTTTTCTATTGTTTGATAAAATATGTGTGCGGCAAAGTTTTTTGTTGTTGAATAGTTTATGGGTTAAAGTTGGTTTTAGCCTTCTAATACGTGATCAAAGCTAATGACAAACAATAATTACGTCTAGAAATAGCTGTGATTTCTCTCGAAACTAAATGTAAAATGTAAAGCGTTTCATGTGACATGTAGGTAGTTTGGAACGGCGTCAACACGAGCCGGAGCCCGGAGGCTCATGCAAAGTGTTATTCCCGACTGTAGGGCTGCAACACTGCGTATTATACCTACGTCGTAATCAATTTACAAATCTGAGAAAAATATAGAAACTTTAACAGAATCTTAGTTTCCTAACTTATGATTACATACTGATTGAACATTATGTGATTATGTCCACATTTTATTCAAATGTATATCAATGAAATCGCTTCCCGTGTATGTACTAACATAAACAATATCTTTTCTGGCTAAAACTAACTTTTCTCACAGACTTATATCCAGCATGGAATATTTGTTTGTTGTCATGGATAATTTTATAATTATTAGGTCTTACATTATTACCTCTAAGGTATCAATTTATTACTAATGAACTTAGAGTCTCATTTTGTTACTCTTTGTTACTGTACAGTGTGGAATAACTAATTAGAGGAGTAAACATACTAGATACATTGAGACAAACAAATAAAATATACTATGCTAATATTATAATTATATTCTTAGATACACACATAGGTAATAAACATATGTATAGATATATAACTATTTTTCAGAATTATCTCCTAAATAATGGAAGCAATACTTATGAATCGTTTGTCCAAATTTATTGAAGAAATAAAATTGCTCTCATCTCAAGCTCAAAATCTCTGTGATAACTTGAATGAAGAAAACTTAGACACATCCAAAGTAGTATCAGCTAAACTGAAATCTGTCCTGTCTCGTTTCTCATCTGAACTATATAATTACTTCAATATCTGTAAGAATCCTGATCCAGATGAGATATCTAATTTCACCACTTATCAGCTACAAGGTGAAGAAAATTTGGCCGAGCTGGAAACTAAATTAAAATTAAAATGTGAAAAACCGACAACTTTGGCAAAGGAAGCTGAACCGTCAACATATAGCAAGCTACCAGATTTAAATCTGCCGCAGTTCAGTGGTGACTTGCTGGACTGGCACCAGTTTTGGGATCAATTCAATTCAAGTATCAACCGAAGAAAATTGAATGATGTTGACAAGTTATTGTATCTGAAGAGCTCTCTTAAAGGGGACGCAGCCAGATTAGTGGATGGATTTAACACGACTAACAAGAGTTACCAAATTGCCGTAGATACTCTAAGGGCGCGGTATGGTAAAGAACATGAAGTCATACATGCACATCACCGAGCACTGAACAATGTGAAACATGCCGAAAATTTTGATGATTGCCGAACTACATTGGACGAACTCCAACGACACCTAAGAGTTCTCCAATCCATGGGAGAAAATGTGGATACCAATCAAATGAGATTCCTGGTCATGGAAAAGTTTCCTGCTGATATTATCTATGATACCAAGATGAGACTTGGGTCTGATGGTACACAAACCGTAGAAAACATCCTGGAGCATCTGTCTTTGATAGTCTCTACAAAGGAGGAAGCGATAAGGATAACTCAGAAACCTTGTACGAGTAATACGGTCGAGGTTCCGTACACAACAGAGACCTTGCACGTCAAGGACGCAGCAAATTTAGAAAAACCAGGTCCCTCAAAGAATAGTTTTTCAAATGGTACAAAAGGGTTTAAGAGACAGCAGAATAACTATAAAACTAGGACGAACTGGAACTCAAAGGACAAGAAACCTTTTAAAAGGAAACTTGATAACAAAAAAGAAAGGGAAGCTTATAAAATGGGAAAGAAAATGAAACATTGGCATTGTATTTTTTGTGGAGGAGATCATCTCAATGTAAATTGCGACAAAGCTAGAACCGTTGATGAACGAAAAGCAAAACTGAAAGATAGATGTTTTAATTGCTTTAGAAAAGGACACACTATATTTCAATGTCGTCGAAAAAGGAAATGCGAGTACTGCGGTAAATACGGACTTCATAATCAAGCATTATGTCCCAATAAGCTTCAAGGAGCAAAGGAAGAGAAAGCATCCACCAGTGCAATGCACATAAGCAGAAAGGATACTGTATTACAAACAGCTGTAGTTAAGGTACGAGGTCATGATAATATTACAAGGACCTGTCGGATTTTGCTAGACACCGGAAGTGGAAGAAGCTACATAACCGAAAGGATGGCTAAAGAACTGAATCTTCAAGCAAAAGAACAATACAATTTAGCTATATTTACTTTTGGATGCCAAAATCCTAAGAAGATAAAGAGTCCACTAGTAAAACTAGGCATCACGACGAAGAATAACACAGTCAAAACTATATTTGCTAATGTAGTAACATCAATATCGCAAGGAGTGCCTTATCCAAAGGAATTACTTGGCTGGAAGAATGATGGAAATTACCCGTTAGCTGATGATGGCTCATTGTCTGATCGGATTGACATATTACTTGGGAACGACTACTATTATACGATTATGTCTACAAACAAGATACAAATTGGAGAAGACTTGTACTTGGTTGATTCAGAATTCGGTTGGATACTTTCTGGTATAATATCCACTAAACCAATCGAACAGTTGTCTGTTCTGACATATTTTCAAACTTCTTGTGAAGTCGGTTTGGCTCATCTAGACCCACCATTAGATAATGGGGACTTAAAACGCTTATGGGACTTAGAATCAATAGGAATCACTGATTCACCAAAGGCAAACAGAGACGAAGAAGCCATAAAGCATTTCAACGAAACAACAGAATACAGAGATAAGAGATATTATGTCAGTTGGCCATGGAGTGATAGTCCAACAAATCTACCATCTAACTTTGGATTAGCATTCGGACGTCTAGTAAACTTGCTTAAAAGGTTAGATCCAGAAACTTTAATCTTATATGATAAGACATTAAAAGAACAATTAAATAAAGGGATAATTGAAGAAGTTCCCGACGGACATGTGGACCACGCGGTGCATTATATTGCTCACCATGGCGTCTCGACACCAGGAAGATCTCTTCGTATTGTCTACGACGCCTCGGCAAGGGTTAAGGATAACAAAAGTTTAAACGAACATCTCTACTCTGGACCCTTGTTACTAGAGGACTTAACTGGGTTGTTGATTAAATTCAGGTGTCACGCGATTGGAATAACAGCCGACGTGGAAAAGGCTTTTCTCCAGATCGGTCTTAAACAACAAGACAGGGACGTAACAAGATTCTTATGGTTAAAGGATCTTCGGAAACCAGCAGTAGATGATAATATCATGCACCTTAGATTCACGCGTGTTCCGTTTGGTCTAACATCATCTCCGTTCATTCTAAACGCCACAATTAAGCATCACATGATGAAATCGGAAAACGAGAGCATTAGAAAATTAGTGAACGATATATACGTCGATAATCTTGTAACCGGAACCAACAGTGCTCACGAAGCTTTAGAATTGTATCACGATTTAAAGAACACGTTTAATGAGATATCTATGAATTTGAGGCAGTGGAGTTCCAACTCCAAAGACTTCTTGGATCATATTCCAGACGCATGTCCTGAAAAAATAGTAAAATTGTTAGGTCTAGATTGGAATCTAGAGGACGATACATTGAGTATAAGGGCAAGAGTCAACGAGAATAATAAGTACACAAAGAGAGGCATCCTGAAAACGATAGCAGCTGTCTACGACCCCTGCGGTTTCACCGTGCCCATTATGCTAGCAGCCAAAATTCTTCTACAAGACCTGTGGAGAACGAAAGCGAAATGGGACACTGCTTTAGAAGAGGAAACCGTAGAACGCTGGAAGACGATTGTGAAAGACATGAAAGAAGTCGAAAATGTACGTGTACCCAGAAGAATTACTAACCTTAATGATGAAAACGCAGAATTGCACTGCTTCACTGATTCCTCGATGCAGGCTTATGCTGCTGTAGTTTATCTAGTACAGGGAAATTCCATTAATTTTTTGATAGGTAAATCAAGGCTGGTACCAATCAAAGACAAACAAAATTTGAAAATTCCTAGGTTGGAGCTTCTTGGAGTTCTAATTGGGAGCAGACTGATCAAATATGTTCTCAAAATTTTAAAGTTGAATGTCACTCGACAGACATTATGGACAGACAGTCAGGTTGTGATCGATTGGTACAATTCCGACAAACTGCTTGTGCCATTTGTAGCCAGAAGATTGGAAGAAGTGAAGCAAAATAAAGACCTCATAATTAGACACGTACCCTCAGAACTGAACTCCGCCGATGTAGGAACCAGACCGTCCGCTTCAGAAGATGAGAGATCAAGATGGTTGATGGGACCAAAATTCTTGAAGAAGAAGCATACAGAATGGCCAGTCGGACCATCTAGAACAGTTTCTCTTCTGACGCGGGAGGGTCTGCCAAACGCAGAAAGTCTACAAACAGATATAAGACCAGATGAAGAGTTAAGGTCAGATAAGGTTCGCAGTGAGCAGTTACAAGAATCACTAGAAGAACTTCCAGAAGGAATGAAACCTGAAGACAGTATATTAAAAGAAATTAAGAAAGTTCAAGCAGAACATTTTCCGGATGAAGTGAATGGCAAAGAGACCAGTCTCAGTCGGAATCTGGGACTATTCAAGGACATTGACGACATATTACGTTGCAAGGGCAGACTTAAATATGCTGAATGGTCATTTGACAAGAGGTATCCGGTAATTATACCTAAAGATTGTGAATTCACTAATAAAGTTATAAAGGACACGCATGAAAAGAATTATCATGTTGGTGTCAACCATACACTGAGTATAATACGTCAAACTTATTGGATACCGCAAGGCAAAAGTCAAGTTAAGAAAATATTAGGAAAATGTCCTCGATGTTTGAAACATGGTGGTGGGCCATATAAACTGCCATCTACACCTGCACTACCACATGAAAGGGTTAAGTACAGCAAACCATTTACCTTTACCGGAACTGACTATCTTGGACCTATATTAGTTAAGACAGAAAAGGGAATAACCAAAAGATGGATATGCTTATTCACTTGTCTTGCAGTTAGAGCTGTACATCTGGAAGTGGTTGACGATCTATCGGCTGACGAAGGTTTACTCGCTTTAAGGCGAATGATTGCAACCAGAGGAGTTCCAGCTCTCATCACTTCCGACAACGCCTTACACTTTAAACTCATCGCAGATATAGTGGGCAATGCATATTGCGTTGACAATAAAATAAAATGGCGTTTCATACCGGAACTTGCACCATGGCACGGCGGGTTCTACGAACGTTTGGTAGGACTAGTTAAACACTGTATGAGAAGAACACTTCAAAAACACCTCTTAAAAGACAGTCAACTGTTAACAATGATAAAGGAAATAGAGGCAGTAATAAACACCAGACCATTAACATGTGTTGATACAGAGTTGGAACATATTCTGAAACCGTCCGACTTTCTTCAACCCGGCAGATGTGTCACTTTAGAAACGGCAGATAATAATGCATTAGTACAAGGCACATCAACAAAAACCAATTTAATTATGGGTTGGAGAAAATCTCGGATAATGTTAGATGAATTCAAAGAAATGTTTCAAAATCGCTACTTACCGACGTTAAGGGAGAGATATAGTCACTCACACAAACAACCACGAGTGACTTCCAAACTAACTCCGAAAGAAGGCCAAATAGTTCAGATGAAAGGAGACAAGAACCGTGAAGGCTGGAAAGTAGGAAGGATAGTTTCTTTAATAAAGGGTTCCGACGGTTTGGTTAGAGTCGCACGAGTAAAAGTAGGGGAGACTATATTTACGCGCTCCATTGCGCATTTATATCCTCTAGAAATAGAAGACAACGAACAACCTGATACAATACCTCAAGATAAAGAAAAGTTTGAATCTCCTCGGTTAACTGAAGAATCTCCAGAGGACACAGAACTTTTGCCTCATGTTATCACACAGGCAGATGTTGCCCAGAAAGAGACAACTGCTAATCAGGAAATAGACGAGGAAATGACAGATGATAGGGTGAGTGTCACAAATAAAGAACCGGATCTAGAGATTGAGAGTGCTGATACTACTGATAGGGTTCAAAATGAAGAATTGAGAGATCATTCAAATAATATGGTGGACAAAGATTCCATGAAAGACAAGGATACGTCAACTGAAGAGGATCGACCTGAGGAAGTCAAAATTAAACGAATCGCTGCAGCCAAAGCCCTTGAGAAGATAAGGGAATGGACGCAAAATTTGATGTCAACTTTACTTTAACCGTTCCCGGCGGGAGTGTCGCGACATTCCGCGAAATGTAAATATTGTATATAGCAACATTGAAACTCTATGGTAAGCAGGTCTCATTTTTCTGACTGTCATTTTTCTATTAGCGTACGTTTTGCCGCCAATCGGTACTCTTCAATTCAGATATCACTTTGTTACTGTTTATTGAGTTTCATAATCTCTTCAAGTACAGCTAGTGTGTAGTAGCGTGTTAATATTAAAGTCAGTGTCAAGTGCTGTGCAGCTATCTCGAGAGGAACCTGGATTGGATTAGCTAAGTGTCTTAGGATCACTTAATTTCATTTCAATACTAACTAACTACCTACTAAGTAAATTGATATAATGAGTCCTTCGGGGACTACATGGACCTTATCAGGTTACCCACCATAGTAACTGATTTATAGGGCTCTTAACACTCATCAGTGCTTGGCTCTGGCCACTGCACCACATAAGGCGGGTTCGCTGCCAAGGAAAGAGCCCAATTGTACTCCCATGCCTGATATAGCTGGGACCTACCGGTAGAAGAGGCGAGCTCAGGCTTGTATTTAAGATACGAGTGAGCGCGGTGAGGGACGTAGGGGCCCTCTCCGTGGTGCCATAGCACTAAGCCTGGTCACCATAGTGACATTATATAAAGGTCAAGTTAATGTATAGTAATACCAATAGTAATATCAATAGTGATACCAATATGTAGGTGATGCTGGGACGCTTGGGTGATTCCATGTAGGGAGGAATCATGATATATTTAAACCCCCAGGTGGTGAACGCAGACAGGCGAGATAGGCAGAAGGTTCACCTTAACTGCACGACTGGACACGGATGACTGGCGAGACACCACACACGGTATGGGTCACAACATGCTATACTTGCTTTCTGTTATAATAGTTGGAAACAAGGCAATGAAGTAAATCACAGCAATGCATTATTGGAATATGTATTTCGCTGGTCAGATGAATAAGTGTACATGTTTAGTATACATCATCATCATAAGGACTTGGCGACAAAAGCTGTTGTTCTCAGCTGTCATTTGTAGATCTTTGACAGTCGTTACTTTCAATCAGGACTTTTGACAGTCTTACCAAGAGGTATCGGTTAACCCAGTTGCTGGGTTGTGGAGGTCAGATAATAATAATAATATTCAACAACTATCAAACAACGCCATCTAGTCCCAAGCTAAGAAGAGCTTGTGTTATAGGTACTAGACAACTAATAAATATACCTACTTGTATAACTCTAAATACATACTTATTATAAATGAATTACACCCAGACACAGAACAAAATAATGATCATGCTCATCACACAAAAATTTGTCCTGGGTGGCCAGTCCGACCAGTCAAAGATAGAGATAGGCAGTCACTCCATGTAAAATACTGATATACAGCTGTATTCGAAAGCAGAACTCAACGTGACTGGGGAAAGGCAGGCAGATGAAGAATTACCTATCAGTTAGCAAGCTTGCTCACGAAGCAGTTTGCGATTTGTAATTTCTTCTAATTAAGAATGAAAGTCGTCCTTGCTACTAACGATATAATGATGCAATTTGACTGACTTACGTCGCGTCGTGGCGAGCGTGTTTTGTTTTTCATCTACGCTTTTTTTTTAGCATTGTAAAATCATCAAATAACTCCTCCAACCCAGGGTAGAGCGGGAGGTGCTGTCAGACTTGTACTGACTAAAATCTAAACCACGGTGTCCTTCAATAGCCCTTTTCGATCCAGGGTCACGGTAATTTGATAAGTCCCGCAACCTAAGTACGGCTCTATAAGTACATACTTAGGTTGATTTTCCTTGTATCCCTACAACTGTATAAGCCTATCTTGTTGTAAGCAGATACCGTTAGCTCTACACACTTTAAATTGATAAGTACTGTGCATTTCAACAAACAACTAGACGCCATATTATGACTTTATGCGTAATTTCAAATAATCATTAACCATATGAAAATACCGCTGTGGTATACGCCCACGGCGTCGGACGTCGGCAGATGATCTCCAGCCACAGTAGGCGTAGGCATGCGGACAGCGAGTAAAGGGCAACTCGCCGTCCGACCATGGTACATGCCCGGGTCGACGGCGCGTCGTGTTCCACGCGCGCCTCAAAGAGCGTCAGCAAAATGACGGGGCGGTCACAGAGGGCTAAAACCTGCCGGGGTCGCGGGACTTATACCATCACCGTGACCCCGGAACACAAAGGGCTATTGAAGGACACAGTGGATTTTAGTCAGTACAAGTCTGACAGTCCCTCCCGCCCTGCCCGGGGTGGCAGGACTCATTTGAAGATACCACGCAAAAAAAAAACCGTATGAAAATAATGCATTTACAATGAAAATAAAAATAATTAAAAATTATGTTTGTTTATATTATGTTATATTAATAATTTTGCCCATAGCTCCTATTTTTTTTTTGTTACTTAGACGTAAGAATAGAGCTCGTGGCTAATTACAGCCGCAGAGGCCGATCTTCCGGGTTAAGCCGCGCTTGCCGAGGTTGGTCTATGGATGGGTGACCATCTGTTACAGCGAGTTTCCTCCGTGCCTCGGAAAGCACGTAAAACTGTTGTTCCTGGTTGTCATTTGTAGATCTTTGACAGTCGTTACTATTAGTCAGAAGCTCTTAAGTCTGACAACCAGTCTTACCATGGGGTATGGTATTACCACGTTACTGGGTTCTGGAGGTCCGACAGGCAGTCGCTCCATGTAAAATACTGATATCCAGCTGAATCTGGATTGACTGGAAGCCGACCCCAATATAGTTGGGAAAAGGCAGGCAGATGATGTTGATAGACGTAATAAAATTATGTTACCAAGCTCTACCTAAACATTGTCAGTCGAAACTCATAGCATTTGTTTGATCTGTAAAGTGTTAATGTGTTGTGTAGGTATTGTACTCTCTATTATTGTTAGTTCATTCTATTTTAGTTGTGGTCTATTGACTTGTTAGTTGTAGTGTGACAAAACAACTTTTCATAGAACTAAATACTTATGAACCAACAACACGAGAAACTTATAAGCCAACAACTACTTTAGACTCAACAACAGTTAAGCCAAACACATTCAGGAAGAGGTGAAACTACTGGTGAAATTACTCCTTTAGCTGATGTAAGTTGATAGCCAGTTGTTTCGTGTGCTGTTGGATTTGAAGTTGTTGGTTCATTTGTTGTTGACTCCAGTGTTGTTGATTCATTAGCTTTGAGTTCATTTGTATTTGGTTCTTATAACGAGTGTAAGAAAATGAAAAGAAACTAAGATTTATGCTCAAAATAATTTATTGGTTTCGAAAATGGGATGAAAGTTCTCAAATTACTTCTTTAAGAATTTCAGTAAATTCGTTATGATTGGATCATCAGTTATGGTGTCTTGTGTAATTGGCTCTAGTGATGTAGACTCATCTGTTGTGGCATCCTGTGTTGTTGGTTCGTAAGTTGTTGAATCCGGTGTAGTTGTTTCGTAAGTTGGTTCAAGTGTTGTTAAAATCTCTTCTGTAGTTGTGAGGTCTTGTGTTGTTGTTTCGTAAGTAGGCTCAAGTGTAGTTAAAATCTCTTCTGTAGTTGTAAGGTCTTGTGTAGTTGTTTCGTAAGTTGGCTCAAGTGTAGTTAAAATCTCTTCTGTAGTTGTAAGGTCTTGTGTAGTTGTTTCGTAAGTTGGCTCAAGTGTTGTTAAAATCTCTTCTGTAGTTGTAAGGTCTTGTGTTGTTGGTTCGTAAGTTGTCGAGCCCGGTGTAGTTGTTTCGTAAGTTGTGTTATCTGGTGTTGTTGGCTCTAGTGTTGTGGCAATGTCTTCAGTTGTGGGATCTCGTGTTGTTGGTATGAAAGTTGTGGTGTCTATAATTGTTGGTTCGTATGTTGTAGAGTCTGGTGTTGTTGGCTCTAGTGTTGTAGACTCATCAGTTGTGAGATCTTGTGTTGTTGGTTCAAATGTTGATAACGATACCTGAGTTGTTCCGTCTCCGTCGACTGTCGTACTTGTGTAGTCCGTAGGTGAAGACGGCTCCTCCGAAGTTGATGTCTCCCCAGGGGCCGTTGTTGATGAGACCTGTGTTGTTGAAGATAAATTGATATCAGTTGTTGGTTTTTGAGGGTATTAGAGGCTGATTGGTTCTAAGAAGAAATTTATTTATCTGTGATTATTGATTCATTTAGGGGGCGTCTACTAATTACATAGGGCGTTATTTTATTCGTGATTCACGAGGTGTTGTTGGATTAAGATTAGTTGATGTTTCATAATTATGTTGTTGTCATGGGTGCGTTTGTTGATGTGATTGTGTGACTGTTGAAGGTGTTAACCCTTAATTTGGCACCGTAAAGTATACTTAACATAACTTTTGAAAAAATCTAGATGTCAAATTTTCTTCCGTGATTTCAAATTTTATGGGCTAGGAATATTTCAATGATAGTTAATTTTAGTAGGAAAAAGTTTCTATCGGTCTGTCAATATTTTCCTTGACAGTAGCGAACCAGAAAGGACAATGAGACAATGTCATCTGTGAGCCATAAATGTAAATATTTATTTTTGTTGGGTTTTGGTCTAGTTTTGATACATATTTTGCTTATTTCCATTTATTTATTGTGTAATCAATAGGTTAAAAATATAATAAATCCATTCTTCACCTGGATATGAACACGAGGAGTCAGTGAATTTGATTGTTAAGTATACTCAACAAAATTCGATGGTGAGTAATCTTGTTCTGTAAAGTATACTCAACAAATCTGCATGGTGAGACTTATTGAAATAGGAGTTTTAGCACTTTTTCCAATGAAATGATGCATTCTCAGTCAAGTAATTGATTCCCCTCTACAATTTACACAAATTTTGGCTTTTGCGCCACTAGTGCCACTACCAACATGTACTACAGCTACTAGCAAATCGTCGGAGACAGAAAGGCTGTGTTCTGTCTCCACTTCACTTCACTTAACCTGATCCAGATAGCCCCTGTACCCAAAACGAGAATGTAATCAAGTTTAAATGGTCTCATAGAAGTTTCCTTCATTGTGCGGAAGTAGATCCAGAAAAGTGCGAAAGCTCTAGGGTCCCGATAGAAAGAAAGAATTCAATTATTTCATCGATTTCAGTTCTGACAATCTGTTTGATGAAATTTGTGCTAAAACTAATGGTTACTTATGGTGTTAACTAAGTGAAAATTGTTTACTACATAGAAATACTGCATGTAAACATTATTTTATATACATATTATATAATATTATATACATTTTAGTTCTTTAGCCATAGGATTTTGTTAAGTATACTTTACGTTCTGTTTTCAGGAAACCCTTCATGAAATATATTTTTTATTATTTTTCCCGTAAAGTTTCAATGCATATTAACGCAATATATTAACGCCAACTTTCTACTTCAACCTTTTTGGTCTTGCCAAATTAAGGGTTAATGATACCTCAGACGTTACCGTAGTTGATTTTTCATTGACTCTGTGGTTACTATGGGGCTTGAATGTGATTCTAGGGTAATTAATGGTAGTTGTCGGGTATGTTTTCGGTCATGGGAAGTTTTTGATTTGTCAGTTGTTGATGGTTCATACGGAGTGGTTGATGGTTCATAAGGAGTGGTTGTGAGAAATGTTGAAATGTTCGGTTGTGTGATTGTTGTATGTACCTCGTTTGTTACAGTGGTTGATTCTGTGGGTTCTGTCGGTGTGGTGTAATCATCAACAGTTGTAGGTTCTGTAACAGTGGAAGTCTCCTCAGGTGTGGTCTCCTCAGGTGTGGAGGACTCTGTTACTGTGGTAGTTTCTTCAGTTGTTGATGTAGATTCTGTAGCAGTAGGTGTGGTCTCCTGAGGTGTGGTTTCCTCAGGTGTGGTTTCCTCAGGTGTGGTTTCCTCAGGTGTGGTTTCCTGAGGTGTGGTATCCTCAGGTGTGGTTTCCTCAGGTGTGGTGGACTCTGTTACCGTGGTAGTTTCGTCAGTTGTTGTTGTAGATTCTGTAACAGTAGGTGTGGTCTCCTGAGGTGTGGTTTCCTCAGGCGTGGTTTCCTCAGGTGTGGTTTCCTTAGGTGTGGTTTCCTCAGGTGTGGTTTCCTCAGGTGTGGTTTCCTCAGGTGTGGTGGACTCTGTTACTGTGGTAGTTTCCTCAGTTGTTGATGTAGATTCTGTAACACTAGGTGTGGTCTCCTGAGGTGTGGTCTCCTGAGGTGTGGTCTCCTCAGGTGTGGTTTCCTCAGGTGTGGTTTCCTCAGGTGTGGTGGACTCTGTTACTGTGGTAGTTTCGTCAGTTGTTGTTGTAGATTCTGTAACAGTAGGTGTGGTCTCCTGAGGTGTGGTCTCCTGAGGTGTGGTCTCCTGAGGTGTGGTCTCCTCAGGTGTGGTTTCCTCAGGTGTGGTGGACTCTGTTACCGTGGTAGTTTCGTCAGTTGTTGTTGTAGATTCTGTAACAGTAGGTGTGGTCTCCTGAGGTGTGGTTTCCTCAGGTGTGGTTTCCTCAGGTGTGGTTTCCTCAGGTTTGGTGGACTCTGTTACTGTGGTAGTTTCCTCAGTTTGTTGATGTAACGATTTCCTGACAGTAGGTGTGGTCTCCTGAGGTGTGTGGTTGCCTCAGGTGTGGTTTCCTCAGGGTGTGGTTTTCCTCAGTTTGGTGGCTCTGTTCGTAAGTGTTTCCTCAGTTGTTGATCGTAGAATTCTGTACAGTAGGTTTGGGATCTCCTGAAGGTGTGGTTTGCCTCATGTGATGGTTTCCGTCAGGTTGAGGGGACTCTGTTACTGTGAGTAGTTAGCCATTCCTCAGTTGTTGCTGTAGTTTCTGTCACAAGTAGGTGTGGTTTCCTGACAGTGTGTCCTCCTGCGGTGGTGGTTTCACTACCGGTGTGGTTTGTTTACCTCCGTGTGGTGGGAAACTCGGTTACTGTAAGGTAGTTGTCTTCACTCTGTCACGTAGTAGTGGGTTCTCCTAGAGGTGGGGTTTTCCTCCGGTGGAGTAGGTTTACCATCACAGGTGGTGGATGTAGTACTGATCTGTACCAGTAGTGTAGGTTTCCTAGCGAAAGTGTGGTTATCCTCAGAGTGTGGGGTGCCTCAGTGTGGTTGCCCTCTGTTTCCAGGTGGTCGTTTCTGTAACCTCGAGTGTGGTCCCTGAGGTTGGATTTCCCTCCGGTAAGGTTGGTCGCAACTCTGTTACGCAGTGCATAGATTTCCCTCACTCCGTGTGTTGACCTGTAGCTTACCTGTCCCAGTGGTGTGGTTTCCTCCGTTGTGGGTCCTCCTGAGGTGTGGGTTTTCCTTCCCGGATGGTGGTTGCCTCCGGTGTGGGTGTCCTCTGTTCTGCTGGTCGTTTCCATCCACTCGTTGTCGGGTCGCGTCGATCACGTACGGGTGTGGTCTCCCTAGGTGGTGTTTCCTCCGAGTGTGGTTTCTCCGTGTGGTGCCGCGTTAACGAGTTGGTCGTTTCCTCGTTGTGAATGTCGCTTCGTACCCGTCGGGTGTGGTCTCTGCGGTGCTGGTTTCCCTACCGGTGTGGTTGCCCTCCCGAGTTGGTGGTGGGCACTCTGTTAACTGTGGTCAGATTTTTCCTTCCCTCCGTTGTTGCTGTCCCGCGTACTGTCACCCCGCTAGGTGTGGTCCTCCTGACGGTCGTGGTTTCTTTCAGGTAGGTGTTTCCTCAGGGGTGGTTCCTCCGGGTGGTGCGCCTATCTGTTCCTGTGGTCGCTCTGTCCCCGTGGATGTGGGTCTCCTGAGGGTGGGTTCACTCCAGTGTGGGTTTCCATTCCCTCCGGTGTGGTTATGCCGTACCCTCAGGTGTGAGTTATCCTCCCCTCAGTGTGATGGGACCCTCTGTTTCATAGTGAGTACTTTCCTCCATCAGTTTTGATGTAGATTCAGTACCCGTAGGTTGTGGTCTCCGAGGTGTGGGTTATCCTCAGGTGGTAGGATTTCCTCAGGTGTAGGATGACTCTAGTTACTGTGGTAGTTTTCCCCTCGTTGTTGATGTAGTGATTCGGTAACCGTAGAGTGTGGTTTCCTGGAGGTGATGGTCCTCCTGAGGTGTGGTTTTCCTCAGGTGGTGGTTCCTCAGGTGGGTTTCCCCTCGGTTTGAGTGCGAACTCTGTTACTGTGGTAGTGTTCTGGAACAGTAGAGTGATGGGTCTCCTGGTGTGTTTCGTCAGGTGTGGTTTTCCATCCTCAGGTGTGGTGGACTCTGTTATACTAAGTGGTAGTTGCCTCATTAGTTGACTGGGATTCAAGTAAAGTAGTGTGGGTCGCCTGAGGTGTGGTTTTCCCTCCCTCAGGTGTGGGTTTTCCTCAGGTGTGGTTGACTCTGTTACTGTGGTGTTTTCCTCAGTTGTTGATGTAGAGGTATGTCACAGTAGGGTGTGGGGTCTCCGGAGGTGATATGGGTTATCCTCAGGTGTAGGTTTCCTCCTCAGGTGTGGTGGACTCTGGTTTCCTGTGGTAAGATTTTTTCCTCCGATCCTCCGTCGTTGTTGATGGAGTGTCTGTAACAGTAGGTGTGGATTTTCCCGGAGGTGTGGTCTCCTGAGGTGTGGTTTTCCTCAGGTGTGGGTTTACCTCAGGTGTTGGTGCCTCGGTGTGGTGGACTCATGTTACGGGGGTAGTTTCCTCAGTTGTTGAAATGTAGATTCTGTAACAGTATGTGGTCTCACTGAGGTGTGGTTTCCCTCAGGTGGTGGTCTTCACTCAGTATGGTTTCCTCAGTAGTGGTGGACTCTGTGCTGTGGTAGTGTTCCCTCCTCAGTTATGTTGATTGTAGATTCTTTTCCGTAACAGTAGTGTGGTCCTCCTGAGGTGTGGTTTACCCTCAGGTGTGGGTGGACTTCCTGTGTACTGTGGGAGTTCCCTTCCCCTCAGTTGTTGATATGTTAGTTTCCTCAGTTGTTATGTAGATTTGTCCTGTAACAGTAGGTGTGGTCTCCTGCGGTGTGTTTCTCAGGTGTGGTTTCCTCAGGTGTGGTGCGACTTCTGTTACTGTCGGTAGTTTCCTCCGTTTGTGATTGTAGATTCTGTCAAGTAGGTGTGGTCTCCTGAGGTGTGGTTTCTTTCAGGTGTGGTTTCCTCAGTTGTGGTTTCCTCAGGTTGTGGGGAATCTGTTACGTGGTAGATTCTGTAACAGTAGCTGTGGGGTCTCCTGAGGTTGTGTTTTCCTCAGGTGTTGTTTCATCAGGTGTGGTTTTCCTCATGTGTGGTTTCCAGGTGTGATGGACTCTGTTTACTGTGGTAATTCCTCAGTTGTTGATTTGTCAATTCAGTAACAGTAGGTGTGGTTCCTGAGGTGTGGTTTTCCTCAGGTGTTGTTTCCTCAGGTGTGGTGGAACTCTGTTACTCGTGGTGAGTTTCCTCAGTTGTGATGTAGTTCTGTAAACAGTAGGTTGTGGTTTCCTGAGGTGTGTGGTTCTCCTGAGTTTGTGGCTTCCTCAGGTGTGTTTCCTCAGGGTGGTTTTTTCCCTCAGTGTGGTGGGATGGACTCTCTGTATTCGGTGGTAAGTTTCTGTAAAAAGTAGGTGTCGGTCTCCTGAGGTTATGTGTTTTCTTCGCTTGTGGTTTCATCAGGTGTGTTGGACTCTGTTACTGTGGTAGTCCTTCAGTTTTTTTTTTTTGGGGTTGATGTAGATTTCCGTAACAGTAGGTGTGGTTCCTGATGTGTGGTTTACCTCAGGTGTGGTTTCCTCAGGTGTGGTCGTGGACTCTGTCTACTGTGGTAGTTTCCTCAGTTGTTATGAGATTCTGTAACAGTAGGGTGTGGTCTCCTGAGGTGTGGTTTCCTCAGGGTTGTGTGGTTTCCTCAGGTGTGGTGGGACTCTGTTATGTGGTAGTTTTCCTCAGTGTTGATGTCGTTCTGTAACCCAGTATGTGTGGTTTCATGAGGTGATGTGTTTGCGTCTCATGAGGTTGTGGTTTCCTCAGGTTTGTGGTTTCGCTAGGTGTGGTTTCCTCAGGTGTGGTGACTCTGTTACTGTGTAGTTTCCTCAGTTGTTGATTGTAGATTCTGTAACAGGTCGTGTGGTCTCCTGAGGTGTGTTCCTGTCCATTAGGTGTGGTCTCCTGAGTTGTGGTTTTCCTCATGTGTGGTTTCCTCAGGTGTGGTGGACTCTGGTACTCTACTGTGGTAGTTTCCCCTCCTCAGTTTGTTGATGTAGTTTCTGTAAAGTAGGTGTGGTTTCCTGAGGTGTGTCTCCTGAGTGTGGTTTCCTCAGGTGGTGGTTTCCGCCCTCAGTGGTGGTTTCCTCAGTGTGGTGGACTCGTTTTAACTTGGTAAGTTTCCTCAGTTTGTTGATTTAGATTCTGTAACATTATGTGGTCCTCCTGATGTGTGGTTCCTCAGTTGTGGTTTCCTTCCTCATGTATGGTTTCCTCGCTCCGTATGGTGGGACTCTGTAACTATGTGGGTAGTTTCCTCAGTTTGTATGTAGATTTTCTGTAACATTAGGTGTGGTCTCCCTGAGGTGTGGTTTCCTCAGTGTGGTGGACCTCTGTTCTGTGGGAGTTTCCTCTCAGTTGGTTGCTGTAGTTTTCTGTGCAGTAGGTGTGGGTTTCCCTGTGTGTGGTCTTCCTGAGTTGTGGTTTCCTCAGTGTGGTTTTCCTCGGTGTGGTTTCCTCAGGTGTGGTGGACTCTGGTTACTGTGGTAGTTTCTGTAACAGTAGGTGTGGGTCCTCCTGAGTGGTGGTTTTCCTCAGGTGTGGTTTCCTCATGTGTGGTGGACTCTGTTACTTGTGGTAGTTTCCCTCCGTTGTTGATGTAGATTTCCTGTAAAGTATGTGTGGTCCTCCTGAGGTTGGTTTCCTCAGGTGTGGTGGACTCTGTTACGACTGTGGTAGTTTCCTCATTGTTGATGTAGTTTCTTCTGTGACATAGGTGTGTTTCCTGAGGTGTGGTCCCTCCTGAGGTGGTGGTTTCCTCAGGTGTGGTTCCCCCCCCCCCTCCTCCAGGGGTGGTTTCCTCAGGTGTGGTTTCCTCAGGTGTGGTTTCCTCAGGTGTGGTTTCCTCAGGTATGTTTCCTCATGTGTGGTTTCCTCAGTGTGTGACTCTGTTATGTGGTAGTTTCGTAACAGTAGGTGTGGTCTCCTGAGGTGTGGTTTTTTCCTCAGGTGTTGTTCCCTCAGGTGTGTGAACTCTGGTTACTGGGTTAGTTTTCCTCAGTTTTTGTTGATGTAGAATTCGTAACAGTGTTGTGTTCTCTGAGGTGTGTTTCTCAGGTGTGGTGGACGCTGTTACTGTGGTGATTCCTGTCCCGTAGGTGTGGGTCTCCTGATGTTTTTGGGTTTTTCCTCAGGTGTGGTTTCCTCAGGTGTATTTCCTCAGGTGTGGTGACTCTGTTACTGTGGTATTTTCTGTACACGAGGTGTGTCTCCTGAGGGCGGTGGTTTCCTCCTCAGGTGTGGTTTTCCTCAGGTGTGGTTTCCCCCTCAGTGTGGGTGGACTCTGTTACTGTGGTATTTTCCTCAGTTGTTGATTTGTTGTCGGTATGGTTTTCCTCAGGTGTGTTTTCCTCAGGTGTGGTGGACTCTGTTACGTGGTAGTTTCTGTCACAGTAGGTGTGGTTCTCCTGAGGTGTGGTTTCCTCAGGTGTGGTTCCTCAGGTGTGGTGACAAATCTGTTCCTGTGTTAGTTTCCTCAGTTTTTTATGTAGCTTCTGTAACAGTAGGTGGGTCTCCTGAGGTGTGGTTTCCTCCTGTGTGTGGACTCGTTACCTGGGTCGATTCTGTTGCACAGTAGGTTGTTGTCTCTGAGGTTGGTTTCCTCAGGTTGTTGGTTTCCTCAGGTGTTGTAGTTTTCCTCAGGTGCTGGCGGATGGCCTCTGTTATGTGGTATGTTTCTGTAACCCGTAGGTGTGGTCTCCTGAGGCGTGGTTTCCTCAGGTTGTTGGTTTTCCTCAGTGTTGTTTCCTCAGGTGTGGTGGGATCTGTTACTGTGGAGTTCCTCAAGTGTTGATGTTGTTGTAGTAGGTTCTGCGGTTGTAGTTGTTACCTCAGGAGTTGTAGTATCTTCTGTTGTGCTAGTCGTTGTAATTTCTTCTGTTGTACTAGTAGTTGTATCAGCCTCTGTTGTAGTTGTTGTGTCAGCCTCTGTTGTACTTGAAGTTGTTGTCTCTTCAGTTGTACTAGTAGTTGTTGTCTCTTCAGTTGTACTAGTAGTTGTAGTGTCTTCTGTTGTACTGGTAGTGGTTGTCTCTTCTGTTGTACTAGTAGTTGTATCAGCTTCAGTTGTAGTTGTTGTGTCAGCCTCCGTTGTACTAGTTGTTGTTGTCTCTTCTGTTGTGCTAGTAGTTGTATCAGCTTCTGTTGTAGTTGTTGTGTCAGCCTCTGTTGTACTAGTAGTTGTTGTCTCTTCTGTTGTACTAGTAGTTGTATCAGCCTCTGTTGTTGTTGTTGTGTCAGCCTCTGTTGTACTTGTAGTTGTAGTGTCTTCTGTTGTACTAGTAGTTGTATCAGCCTCTGTTGTAGTTGTTGTATCAGCCTCTGTTGTACTAGTAGTTGTTGTCTCTTCTGTTGTACTAGTAGTGGTTGTCTCTTCTGTTGTACTAGTAGTGGTTGTCTCTTCTGTTGTACTAGTAGTTGTATCAGCTACAGTTGTAGTTGTTGTGTCAGCCTCTGTTGTACTAGTAGTTGTTGTCTCTTCTGTTGTACTAGTAGTTGTATCAGCTTCTGTTGTAGTTGTTGTATCAGCCTCCGTTGTACTAGTAGTTGTTATCTCTTCTGTTGTACTAGTAGTGGTTGTCTCTTCTGTTGTACTAGTAGTGGTTGTCTCTTCTGTTGTGCTAGTAGTTGTATCAGCTTCAGTTGTAGTTGTTGTGTCAGCCTCTGTTGTACTAGTAGTTGTTGTCTCTTCTGTTGTACTAGTAGTTGTATCAGCCTCTGTTGTTGTTGTTGTGTCAGCCTCTGTTGTACTAGTAGTTGTAGTGTCTTCTGTTGTACTAGTAGTTGTATCAGCCTCTGTTGTAGTTGTTGTATCAGCCTCTGTTGTACTAGTAGTTGTTGTGTCTTCTGTTGTACTAGTAGTTGTATCAGCCTCTGTTGTAGTTGTTGTGTCAGCCTCCGTTGTACTAGTTGTTGTTGTGTCTTCTGTTGTACTAGTAGTTGTATCAGCCTCTGTTGTAGTTGTTGTGTCAGCCTCTGTTGTACTAGTTGTTGTTGTGTCTTCTGTTGTACTAGTAGTTGTATCAGCTTCAGTTGTAGTTGGTTTGTCAGCCTCCGTTGTACTAGTTGTTGTTGTCTCTTTCTGTTGTACTAGTAGTTGAATTCAGCCTCTGTTGTATTGTTGTATCAGCCTCTGTTGTACTAGTACGTTGTTGGTCTTTCTGTTGTACTAGTAGTGGTTGTCTCTTCTGTTGTACTAGTAGTGGTTGTCTCTTCTGTTTGGACTAGTAGTTGTATCCAGCTTCATCAGTTGTAGTTGTTGTGTCAGACCTGTTGTACTAGTAGTTGTTGTCTCTTCTGTTGTCTATAGTTGTATCCTTCTGTTGTAGTTGGTTGTATCAGCTCCGTTGTACTAGTGGTTGTTATCAGCTCAGTTCTGTTGTACTACGTAGTTGTTGTGTTTCTGTGTATAGTGTTGTATCAGCCTTGTTGTACGTTGTTGTGTCAGCCTCCGTTTTACTAGTTGTCTGTTGTGTCTTCTGTTTGTAATACGTAGTGTTCAGCTCTGTTGTAGTTGTTGTGTCGGCCTCTGTTGTATAGTTGTTGTTTGTGTCTCTCTGTTCTGTTACTCGTAGTTGTATCCGCTTCTAGCTGAGTTGGTTGTCGCCTCCGTTGCTATAGTGTTGTTGTCTCTTCTTCGTTGTACTAGTAGTTGCAATCAGCCTCTGTTGTAGTTGCTTGTATCAGCCTCTGTTGTACTCTTATCGTTGTTCGTGTCTTCTGTTGTATCTTAGTGGTTGTTCTTCTGTTGTACTAGTACGTGGTTGTCTTTCTGTTTCTAGTAGCTTGTATCCGCTTCAGTTGTAGTTGTGGTCAGCCTCTGTGTACTCGGTGTTTTTTTTAAAAGTTGTTGTTCTCTCTGTGTCTCTCGTAGTTGTAATCAGCTTCTTGTGTAGTTGTTGTATCAGCCTCCGTTGTACTAGTAGTTGTTCTCTCTTCTGTTTACTAGTCGTGGTGTTCTCTGTTGTTACTCGTAGTCGGTTGCTCTTCTGTTGTGCTAGTCGTTGTTCCGCTTCAGTTTCTGGTCGCTTGTGTTGTCAAGCCTTGTTGTCTCGTTCGTTGTTGTTCTTCTGTTTCCTCGTCGTTTGTCTCCGCCTTGTTGTTGTTGTGGTCCAGCCCTCTGTTGTCCTAGTAGTTGTTCGTGTCTTTGTTGTACTAGTCGTCGTATCAGAATTCTGGAGTTGTTTTTCAAGCTCTGTCTGACTAGGTAGTGTTGTGTCTTCTGTGTCTAGAGTTGTATCAGCCTCTGTGTAGTTGTTGTGTCAGCTTCCCGTTGTTTTTTGGTTTTAGTGTGTGTGGGTGTAATTAAACGAGTAGCTTATATCTGTTGGTTGTTGTTGTTTGTCATTCTGTTGTATAGTAGTGTATCAGCCTCTGTTGTAGTTGTTGTGTCAGCCTCTGTTGTACTAGTTGTTGTTGTGTCTTCTGTTGTACTAGTAGTTGTATCAGCTTCAGTTGTAGTTGTTTTGTCAGCCTCCGTTGTACTAGTTGTTGTTGTCTCTTCTGTTGTACTAGTAGTTGTATCAGCCTCTGTTGTAGTTGTTGTGTCAGCCTCTGTTGTACTAGTAGTTGTTGTGTCTTCTGTTGTACTAGTGGTTGTATCAGCCTCTGTTGTAGTTGTTGTATCAGCCTCTGTTGTACTAGTAGTTGTTGTGTCTTCTGTTGTACTAGTAGTTGTATCAGCCTCTGTTGTAGTTGTTGTGTCAGCCTCCGTTGTACTAGTTGTTGTTGTGTCTTCTGTTGTACTAGTAGTTGTATCAGCTTCTGTTGTAGTTGTTGTGTCAGCCTCTGTTGTACTAGTTGTTGTTGTGTCTTCTGTTGTACTAGTAGTTGTATCAGCCTCTGTTGTAGTTGTTGTGTCAGCTTCTGTTGTAGTTGTTGTGTCAGCCTCCGTTGTACTAGTTGTTGTTGTGTCTTCTGTTGTACTAGTAGTTGTATCAGCCTCTGTTGTAGTTGTTGTGTCAGCCTCTGTTGTACAGTAGGTTGTAGTGTCTTCTGTGTACTAGTGGTTGTATCATCCTTGTTGTAGTTGTTGTTCTCAGCTCTGTTGTACTCTGCTTGTTGTGTCTTCGTTGTACTAGTAGTTGTATCAGCCTCGTTGCTAGTTGTTTTGTAGCCTTCCGTGTACTAGTGTTGTTGTGTCCTTCTGTTGTGTACTAGTAGTTGTATCAGCTTCTGTTGTAGGTGTAGTTGTTGTGTCAGCCTCTGTTGTATAGCTGTTGTTGTGTCTTCTGTTTGTAATAGTAGTTGTATCAGCCTCTGTTGTATTTTGTTGTGTCAGCCTCTGTTGTTAGTTGTTGTGTCAGCCTCCGTTTGTACTCTTTTGTTGTTGGTCTTCTGTTGTACTCGTAGTGTCCCAGCCTCTGTTTTGTAGTTGTTGTGTCAGCCTCCGTTGTACTAGTTGTTGTTGTGTCTTCTGTTGTACTTCTGATTGATTGTTGGTCACCGTTAGGTTGTGTTGTACGTGTTGTTGTTGTAGGGTCTCCTTGTACAGTTGTTGTGTGTCTTCTGTTGTATAGTAGTTGTATCAGCCTCAGTTGTAGTTGTGTGTGTCAGCCTCGTTGTACTAGGTTGTTGTGTTGTGTTGCTTCTGTTGTTGTCTCCTCAGTTTTTTGTTCTTGTTGTTAGTAGTTGAATCAGCCTCTGTTGTAGTTGTTGTGTCAGCCTCTGTTGTACTAGTAGTTGTTGTGTCTTCTGTTGTACTAATGGTTGTTGTTTCCTCTGTGGTTGTCGTTGTTGGTGGCAAAGTTGTCGTTGTGACATTACATTGTACCATGAAGGGCCAACTGCAAGCCTAGAAAATAAAAGAAAGTTATATATTTAGTCTTTTTATAGATATTTTAGCGAACGTTAACTTGAACTGCGAGTGGGGCTCAAACCTGCGTCTTCTGGATAAGTACTACAGATGTGTCGATCAAGAAACAAGGGTATGAGAATATCAGCTTTCAGTTTATTAGTTGCGATAGACTAATTGTTAAGGCGTCTGGATCATATATCCAGAAGATACAGGTTCGAGACCCAATAGAATAAACAATTTTCCCACTGCTTGGAAGACACAATACCAGCTAGTGGGACTAAAGATTGATTTTTTTTTAAATATTTTTATTCATTAAAACTTTGATTTATTGTTTGTGAATGGTCATTACGATCGGAAAGTAAGTGGGTTTCGAACGGAGGCTATTCCGCCCGCTAGTGTGGTAAGCTCCTTAAAGGCCGATGTAAACATTGGGCCAAAGCAGTGGGCCATCATGTTGAGCCAAAATAATGAATTCCATGTCGGTGTTTACCTACAATTTGGCCAACGTGTGAACACTGTTTGCGAAGCACGCCAAGATCCTTTGATTGGTGCACGAAAAACCGACACTCGGTTGGCCGGCCAATACTGCCACTATTTACCAACATACCGCCAAGTAGGTCTGTACACGCTGGCCAATGCCTTGGCCCAATGTCTACAGTGGTCTTAAAACACTAATTCTATTATTGGCAAAAGCTAATAATTGATAAATAACTGTATATATATACCTGCAATTCGAAGTCGAACCAAGTTCCAGGAGGGCAGTCCCTCTCCACCTTGTTGCCGTGGGTACATTGGTAGAACTTGCCGCACTCACTCTCATGGGGTAACAGCAAATCTTGGCTGAAATCTGCCGGACAACCGTTAGGTAAGAAACCTGGGCCTTCCGTTGTTGTTGTTGAGGGCTCCTCAGTTGTTGTTGTTGTTGTTGTTGAGGGCTCCTCAGTTGTAGTTGTTGTTGAGGGCTCCTCAGTTGTTGTTGTTGTTGAGGGCTCCTCAGTTGTTGTTGTCGTTGTTGTTGTCTCCTCAGTTGTAGTTGTTGTTGTTATCTCCTCAGTTGTGGTAGTTGTGGAGTCTTCAGTTGTTGTTGTTGTTGGTGGCAGAGTTGTCGTTGTGACATTACACTGGACCATGAAGGGCCAACTGCAAGCCTAGAAAATAAAACTTTAAATGCAGTATACTGGCATTTTGGTCCCTTTAAACTTTAGTTGAATTTCGTTAAGCAGTTTTTAAATACCTGCAATTCGAAGTCGAACCAAGTACCAGGAGCGCAGTCCCTCTCAACTTTGTTACCGTGGGTACATTGATAGTACTTGCCGCAATCATTCTCATGGGGTAATAACATTTCTTGGCTGAAATCTGCTGGGCAACCGTTAGGTAAGAAACCTGGGCCTTCCGTTGTTGTTGTTGAAGGCTCCTCAGTTGTTGTTGTTGTTGTGGGCTCCCCAGTTGTTGTTGTTATGGAGTCATCAGTCGTAGTTGTTGTTGTTGGTGACAGAGTCGTCGTTGTGACATTACACTGGACCATGAAGGGCCAACTGCAAACCTAACAAAGGTAACAAACATTGTTTAAGCATTATTTATTTTTATTGTTTCCACTACTAGGACAGAAGGTTAAGGGCGCGTAACTAGAAAGTAGGCAACGTCGCTAATAGCTGTCAAATATTTACAAGTTTTAATTAATTTGGCAATATTACTGTATGGAAATAAGGCTCTGTTGTGCACTAGAAAATTGATATAGGAATGCAATTTAAACACTGAATTTGATGTTGTAACCGTTTCAGGTGTTTAAAAGGCATTTGGAAAGTTTCCAAATGGTTTTTCTACGTCTAAAACTATGTATTCAGCGATCGATATTAATTATTGCATTCCCTAATCAAGTTTTTAGTGCACTACAGAGCGATATCCTTATTTTCATACAGTTTTGCAAAATTATTTAACACTTGAAAAAATTTGACCACTATTTGCGACGTTGCCAGCTTACAGAACGCGCGCTCTTAAATTTGGTTAAGTGGTTTTTAAATACCTGCAATTCAAAGTCGAACCAAGTACCAGGAGCGCAGTTCATCTCCACCTTGTTACCGTGAGTACATTGGTAGAATTTGGCGCAATCACTTTCATGCGGTAACAACAATTCTTTGGTGAAATCAACCGGACAACCGTTCGGCAATAACTCTACGGTTGACTCTGTTGTTGTGGTTGGCTCGACTGTTGTTGTTGATGTGGGAGTTGTTGGAGGTGGCGTCGTGGCGCCTGGGTAGCACGTTACTAACCCAGGCCAGTTACAAGTCTGTAATTAAGAGATTTAATTTTAATACCATAAAAATACTAATCATGGTAGTTCGATAAAATGGTGGTTCTAAATGTGTTATTATGTAGTTTTTTTTTTATAGGTTTTTTTATTTCATTTTATAGTTACCTGCTCCTTATAGTCGAATAACGTTCCAGGTGCGCAAGGCATATCAAATTTATTACCATTACCACATTGGTAGTACCTCGAGCAGTCAGTAGGGTGAGGCAACAAATACGGTATACTGAAGTTAGCCGGACAACCATTTGGTAGGAAGTCTATCGGCTCTGTTGGTGTTGTTATTGTTGTTGTTGGTGCCTCTGTTGTCGTTGTTGGCTCCTCTGTTGTTGTTGTTGGCGCCTCAGTTGTTGTTGTTGGCGCCTCAGTTGTTGTTGTTGGCGCCTCTGTTGTGGTTGTTGGCTCCTCTGTTGTTGTTGTTGGCGCCTCTGTTGGTGTTGTTGGCGCCTCAGTTGTTGTTGTTGGCGCCTCAGTTGTTGTTGATGTTGCCTCATCTGTTGTTATTGTTGGCTCCTCTGTTGTTGTTGTTGGTGCCTCTGATGTTGTTGTTGGCGCTTCTGTTGTTGTTGGCGCCTCCGTTGTTGTTGGTGCCTCTGTTGTTGTTGTTGGTGCCTCCGTTGTTGTTGGTGCCTCTGTTGTTGTTGTTGGTTGCGGTGATGTCGTTGTACATTCTACTGCAAATGGCCAGTTGCATTCCTGTGAAATTGGAATAGAAAAGTTAATAGAAGTCACTATGGATGGACTCTGTGAAGGATGCATGTATGGATGTATAAATGGATATAAAAGACTTTCGGCTTTTCTGTCTGTCGAAAGTGCCTGATTTTGAGAGAGCCATATGAAACGCCTCCATAATATGATTTTGTTACTACCTATAGAAATAATAGCTATTTGATCTAATCTTGCCGGAAACTGGATTATCTTGTTCTACAAGTATTTTATGCCGGATGTTTTATGTTATCACATTATTTAATTTACGTTGCGAGAAAATATCTCTCGTACGTAATCTTTTTCCTATGTATGTATAATGATTTTTCATACTGCCCGATCAATTTCTCATTTTGTATGAAAAACCAAATTTTTTATTTGCCAATTTCCAAAAGTCTTCGAACAAACATTGTTCAGAGTAACATGGGCTGAGTTACTCCACAAGAGGTTATGCGCTATTAACGTTACACGTTGTAAACATGGATACTATGGACAGGGTAATACAGTCTTTTGAAACACTTACTTGTATAACAACATCAAACAACAGCCCAGGGGGGCAGTTCATCTCAATCTTGTTGCCATTGCTGCAGCTATAATACTTGGCGCAGTCACTCTCGTGAGGCAGCAGGAGGTGCTCATCGAAGTTGGATGGGCAGCCATTGGGTAGGAACTGAGCCGAGGATGTTGTTGTTGTTGTTGGCGCCTCTGTTGGTGTTGTTGGCGCCTCAGTTGTTGTTGATGTTGCCTCATCTGTTGTTGTTGTTGGCTCCTCTGTTGTTGTTGTTGGCGCCTCTGATGTTGTTGTTGGCGCCTCTGATGTTGTTGTTGGCGCTTCTGTTGTTGTTGGCGCCTCTGTTGTTGTTGTTGGCGCCTCTGTTGTTGTTGGTTGCGGTGATGTCGGTGTACATTCTACTGCAAATGGCCAGTTGCATTCCTGTGAAATTGGAATAGAAAAGTTAATAGAAGACACTATGGATGGACTCTGTGAAGGATGCATGTATGGATGTATGAATGGATACAAAAGACTTTTTGCTTGTCTGTCTGTCGAAAGTGCCTGATTTTGAGAGAGCCATATGAAACGCCTCCATAATATGATTTTGTTACTACCTATAGAAATAATAGCTATTTGATCTAATCTTGCCGGAAACTGGATTATCTTGTTCTACAAGTATTTTATGCCGGATGTTTTATGTTATCACATTATTTAATTTTCGTTGCGAGAAAATATGTCTCGCATGGACACTATGGACAGGGTAATAAAATCTTTTGAAACACTTACTTGTATAACAACATCAAACAACAGCCCCGGGGGGCATTTCATCTCAATCTTGTTGCCATTGCTGCAGCTATAATACTTGGCGCAGTCACTCTCGTGAGGCAGCAGGAGGTGCTCGTCGAAGTTGGATGGGCAGCCATTGGGGAGGAACTGAGCTGAGGATGCAGCTATCAATGCCAGATAAATGATAGCTTTGTACATATCTGTGGATAATAGAAATACATTTTATTACATTTATCTGACTTTTTAAATATGACTGACTTCTTATATTTTTATACGTATCGCTATATAATTATATATAATTATAAAGAATTTATAAATTCTTTAAAATTTATAATATACTTAGCTATAAATATAATATAAATTATAAAGAATAATCAAATAATAATTAGTCTATTATTCTATCAATAATTATTCTTTATAATTATATTCTTTATTATTTATAAAAAATCATATGTAATTAAATTGCGACAAGTATAAATATATGACGAGCCATTGGGGAAAACTGAGCCGAGGATGCAGCTTTCAATGCCAGGTAAATGATAGCTTTGTACATATCTGTTGAAAATAGAGATACATTTTATTACATTTATTTGAAAAAAAAAATCTTTTAAGTAAAATAAATTTTATTAATTTATAATTTAATAATTATTAAATAAATTTATTTCATTTGTTTGGAAAAACAGAACTTTTGTTTCTTCTTAAGAATTTTAAATTACGAGTCAACTCCCACTTTGAAATTGGGTTGTAGGTGAATTTAAGCACTGAATGAGTCACACTTTTAAGTGTCTAAATTAAAAAGTTAGATCATTAGATAGCTGAAGTTTTTTATCAATATTTAAATATTAATGTCACGGTTAAATTGCATTAATTGCGCAATTATTTTATCAATACTTTCGATGTTATCAAGTATATTAATGAACGTTATGAACGAACTGTTAAAGCGTAGTTATTTATTTCTAATCTTACTATACCAATCATAATTCATTCATAATAAATGTGAAAGAGTATGTTTTTTTTTTCTATTTTCATATCAAAACTGCTGAACCGATTTTGATGATATTTGGCACGGAGATAGTTGTGACCCTAAATACGGTTATTAGCTATATGGCAGTAGGCAGAAAGAGTAAACCCGCGGGCAACAACTAATTTCATTTAAATTGCGTAATGGGCCTCTGCAAGATGGCTTCGGCTCCTGACATGCCCTTTAAAAGTTTTTTTTTCGGCATCCCATGATCCCGAGATGTATAGACTTTAAAATAATAATAATATTCCACAACTATTACACAACGCCATCTAGTCCCAAGCTAAGCAGAGCTTGTGTTATGGGTACTAGACAACTGATAAACATACTTATACATATATTTCTAAATACATACATATTATAGATAAATTACACCCAGACACAGAACAAATGATCATGCTTATCACACTAACATTTGTCTTGGGTGGGAATCGAACCCACGACAACAATCAATGGATGCTTGTTACTCTTTCACGTTAAAACGGCTAAATAGATTTTGATAAAATTTGGTTCTCAGATTCTTTATAACTTGGATTAGCACATATATTACTTTATGACGATATGACGATCAATGTAACATTTCCGTGGAACAATTATCCAGTTTTTTTTACTCAAATCACTAAAATTGGAAACTGAATTGAAAATTATTGGGAAAAAGCTAGGCAGATAAGATTATTATCTTTAATATACTAGTTCAAAAGCCTTTTTCATTTTAAATGTAAAACACCAACTAAAATCACTGAAAATCCTCCGGCAAACGCTTTTTCAGATACCTCGTTTAGTATTTTTAATTATTAAATAAAATGTTGCGAATTTTTTCCTCAAAAATTTGCAAAAAGTATAGCAAATTCCTTAAGCTTGAAAATGAATTTGTAAAACAGAATTAAAAATAATAGGTAATGAAAATTTACCATGGCTACGGAAATTTGTATTTTAATTACATACTGATTACATTTAAATTCCCATAGTTGTTTATTTATAACAATTATTGAAAATTAATTAATTTAATTTAACTATAAACCTACATCTCATTTATTTAATGTTATCGTAAAGGTAAGTCATACTAATTTTAGTAGGTATTTACTCAATAAATAAATAAATTTAAAATGAACCAAATTAAACTACAAAAGGAAAAATCTAAAATTTGAAAAATTTAAAACAATTCATTGAAAAATTTGAAAAAATTTCGTAATGTAAGTCAACAAGTATTAAGTCCAACCTAAGTATACCAAAATAAACAAAAAAATATTTCATTACAAACTCACCTTAAAATAATAAATAAAATCACAGATCACTATTTTTTATCAAAAAACTGAATAAATACATCACTTTTGCCCTGTAGGCTAGCACTGTCAAAAAACTTTTTCCAAAAATTTTCGCACTGCAGTTATACCTCGATGTTTATTTACTCGTTTATGTAAAGTAATTAAATAATGATCGTCGATATCGCCAAATATATCGGGCGTCTTATGTACTATCACTCGATCGAAAATACGTCACCTACCGGAAAACATATCTACTTCAATTTTTACATGTACACAATTAAAATATTTTAGGCTGATTAGACAACTTTTTTTCAGTTCCTGCTTTCTGCATCGGCCATATTTTTTTAATTATAAATAGGTTTTATGTATACATTGTAAACCAAGGGGTAAAAGTATCTTATTTAGATTCTGCAACGATTCGCCGACGACCGGTTCACCATTGGACGTTTCGTCGACAGGACGATTCACTTAACCCTTAAAGTCGCAAGACGTTTCATCGAGGTAAAACATCAAAATTATTTTTGTTTATGTGTATTTGGCCTATAATAAGTGTAGGAAAAATAATGAAAAAAATCTAATTAGCTGGTAATCTGAGATAATTAGTGTATATTATACTATACATTGCCACCGACCTAAGTAATTCTCAACCGTAAGGAGCGTATAGTATAATATACAAAATACACTTTTGACATAGGTTGATCAAAATAAGATAACAACAAAACTGCTTCTAATTATAATAAAATAATGACAATCAGTGCTTATGATAAGCTACAAAACAATTCCTTTTAATCCCGTAACAAAGGTGGCCATTGCACTAGGTCAAACGAGTACTACTTTGATCTTTTTTTGCAATATTTGCACCTCAGATACTTGCTATGTTCTATCCAGTGACCTTTCAGTTGAAAACTTTTGAAAAACGTAACGTCTGCAATCTTGCCGTATTCTACCAATAATTCTTGTGGTGTTACACAAGTGGGATATCAACATCTCCCATCATATATTGATGGAAAAAAAATCAACTGTATCCTCTCTAAGCGCTTGTGTTGACTATCTCGTTTAGAATACTATATAAGTTAGTGTTATTTGCTATATCAGGTGTAATGACTTCAGGGAAAATCGATAGCAGTAGCTCACAGTCAATCAATTGCATGAAAAGGTTCCTTAAAGCCTTGATAAGACAATTCAGCTGCATATTGAAATTTTCTCTTAATCCATTGCAAAAAAAAGTTAAAATTTCTGTTTGTATTTTTATGTTTTGTCTTTTTATCCAGTTAACAGACCTCTGTATTTTCTTTGGTCCCTTTTTGACATAGTTTGCAGCGTAAACAGCGACAATTTAACTGCAAGGAGGGTAGTAATGCGAAATATGGTATATCATTGAAATTGTAGTACTTATCACAAGGATATGTTCTCAAATGAATGAGTGTGAGTGGTGTTGGATCTTTGCCTATTTCGGACACAATTTTGGGGCCTCAAAAATCTAGATTCTGAGTCTAAATGAAGAATCATCCATAGCAGCACCACCACCCATAAGTTGGCAGTGTATAGAATGATATACATCATTAACTAAATATCATTTTAGCAAACAGTGGCAATGTATAGTATGCTATACATCCAAGATTGTGGTCGTGAAAAGCTATGTAAAATTGTATATAATGTGGATAATTTAGCACTAACAGGAGCTCAATATGTTTATGATTTGAATTCACAGAACGCAAAACAGATTTTCATAATGAATAAGATATTATAATACATTTTACAGTGACGTTTATTAGGATTCTTCCGCATGGTTTTGCATTTTTGTCATAATTGTCAAATATACCGAAAATAATACGTTTATTTACTTATTATTGGAGAGAGGGGTGCTCTGACATAACTTTTTGGTAAAAATATTTCATTTTAAAGTATTTATTTTCCAAAAATATTTTTTTATATTGAAGTGTATAGTATACTATGCAAAGTGACTTTAAGGGTTATGGCCGTTTCACCGATAGACTCTTTCACCTTTGGACTTTTAGTACTGTAGTCTGGCGCCCGAAAGGAATGTCAGCGCTAATAGTTCGAAGGACTAAATTTTAATACGTCTTTTACCCGAGGTAAACATTGTGCCTTTCATTATGAATACGAGGACAGTAAAAATAAGAATATCACAGTGTTTACTTCGGGTAAAAAACTTTGTTAAACCGTCGAACTATAAGCGCCTTCACTACGTTACTAGCACCGAACCCCGCGTCACTTTAAGTAACTTTCACCTCTTCGATAACTATGCACTATTTATCAATTTATTTCCCACTGTCTTTCATTATCAGCCACCTTTTTCCCAACTACTTTGGGGTCGGCTTCCAGTCACACCAAATTTAGCTAAATATCAGTATTTTATAAAAGGTGACTACCTATCTGACCTCCACAACCCAGTAACTACGTAAAGTCCCTTAGTAAGACTGATTGTTAAACTTTCGAGTGCTGAGTAACAGAAATGACTGCGTAACATCTATAAATGACAGCCGGGAACAACGGTTTTACGTGCTTTCCGAGGTACGGAGGAAACTCGCTATGATAGATGGTCAACCAACCTCAGACTAACTTTGGCAAGTCTATCATAAAAAGATCGACCTGTGTAGCTGTTATTATATAGCTATGCGATCCTCTATCACTGCCTTTATCCCAACGACGATGTATTAATAGACTCCGCATGCACGATCTAAGGAACAAAAACTATTCTGTCAACTCGCTGAGGCACTACGTAAGCGAGGGGGACGGGGTACTGCGTCGTGATTGGCTAATTCAAGGTCTGTTCTGTCTCAAGGTATGTTTGCGGCTCACAGGAGTGGTCGAAATAAGACGGATATAAGACTTTTTTGCCTAATTTGTTGACAGACATCGGTCGCCTGTTATTAGAAGTCTAGTAATATATCGTCGTTGCTTTATCCCAATTTAGGCGCAACACGTCTCCTTATTTCATACTTCTCTATGACCCGTCATCGTAGTACCTATAGTCCCCGCCAAATAAATCTGGAATAAAGGTTATTGATCCCAATAATGCATCGTTAGAATTTCATAAAACCATCGTTCGAATTTCAAAATAAAATATAAGGTCAAGGTCGCCTCTTACCAAGATACGCTTCCTTTGATCGTGTTACGACACTTTATTTTCATTTTTACGAATGGTTTTGAAATAATTATTGGAATATATTGGTACACGGGGTCAACGAATTTTATTCCACAATTATCTGGCGGAAACTATAGTCATGTCCTATATACCATTCTTCCTTTACACAACAAATTATTGATCATTTTGTTTCTGTTTTGTTATTTTAGTTTTACTATGGACACTTTTAACTTGCTACATTGTTCTCACATAATGCACAGACGCCAGCGGGTCGACCAACCCCAATCTGTTAAATTTTAACAGTCTAACATCAACCATCCACTATAAGGCTGTAAATCTAGTTTGACAGATTCAGATAGGTTGATGTGCTAGCGACTGTAATTCAGCGTATGCGTTCTTATATACCTAAATATAATTGCCATGATTTATGTATTATAATGATTGTTTTGAAAAAAAAAAGAGTTCAGCTCCATTCAGGGCGTAATCAGATGATGATTTAACAACAAATGAAATAAAACATTAATCACATTCATCTTATCTACACTACTATTTTTCTAAACCCAGTTATCATTGAATTCCTAGAAATGAACACTAGTACCGTCATGAGTCGTCGACGAAACACAAGCTTACGTCAGAGTTAAAATTAATCAATGAATTCTTCCAATCGGCCATTTCCAGTCGATGATTGGTCTGATTTGCTACTGATTTTAAAATCTGATTGGCTGTAATTTAAGCCTATTAATTTTGATACGGGACCTCCTTCTGATTTGTTTTTTATAGTAAAATACCTTTTCTAGTTGGCGCCACAACTCATAATCATTTTTTCTTTATTTAGAAAGAAAGAAGAAAGAAAATTGCGTTTATTGGCACTTGTGCTAGAACTTAAAACTATAACAATACAAACTTAATAAAAATTAATGCCAAAGGGCCTCAGCTCAGCATAATGTCAGGTGGCAACACACAGTTAGCAACCGGACGCTGATTTTCAGCTGCAGCCCACATTTATCGTGGTAAAATCATCAAATGAGTCATACCACCCCGGGCAGGGCGGAAGGGACTGTTAGACTGGTACACACAATATGGCGTCTTTATCGCGGTCGCATTGTTTAAGTATGTTTTTTTCACATACTTTCCCGTTTTCAACAATTAATTTTACTTAACTTTCCGACTATTATCAGTTTTTTTGAGGATTATGTTATCAAAATAACGTTGAACAATGCTTTACAAAACGTAAATTTGATGTAAACACGTGCCGTGTAATTTTTTTTTTTAATGTACCTTTTATCAAAAAAGGAATTTAAATGCAGGTTTTTCCGATTCACCGATTTTAAATAAATAAATAATTCCACAACTATCACACAACACCATCTAGTCCCAAGCTAAGCAGAGCTTGAGTTATGGGTACTAGAAAACTGATAAACATACTTATATATTTCTGAATACATACGTATTATAGATAAATTACACCCAGACACAGAACAAATGATCATGCTCATCACACAAACATTTGTCCTGGGTGGGAATCAAACTACCGTGCCACCAGATACTGAAATCTTGTTATAAGTTATAGATAGTTTTTGCGTGAAAAAGTAACAAACATCCATCCATCCAAACATACTTTCACGTTTATAATATTAGTAGGATTGATTAGGATTAGATAATATTTTATTATTTATGAAGTTTGTTAAGCCGAACGCGATAATCTCAAGAACTACTGTTTCGAATTTTAAAACTATTTTTATATCGGATAGATACTCGTATTATCTAGTTTATCTACTTAGATTATGGATGGAATTACTGTTAGACGTTTTTTTTTAGTGATAACTAGGAGATCCGGCAAACTTCATACCGTCTCAGAATCATTTTTTTTATCATATTTACTCAACTTTTAAATCTTCCCTGGACTTCCTAAATACTTAATTCAAAACCTATATACGTGTGTAATGTAAAAGCGTCACCCTCACCGCGAGCATTCACCTGTAACGTAACGTTACAGATTCGAACATTCAATAACAATAGAGCATCAAATTGCGCACTTTTATGTAACATTACAGGTGCTCGAATGCTCGCGTTGAGGGAGCGCCCTAATAAAAAATTGATACACGTTACAAAACGGTAAGAACAACCTAATTCCAAATTTGCAGCGTGTTACTAATTTTTTTGGCAATGTTATTAACGAAAAACACTTTTCACCCCTTTTCAACCCTTTCCGTACACCCCAGAACGCTGCTAAATCACCCGGTAAGTTATTTTACCTTCTAGAACCCTTTAAAATTTCAGCAAGGTACTAATTATTTTCGGGTTTAGACTTTAATGACTGGACTATAACATCAATGTGCGCATTGTGATGCTCGATTGTCTTCCTTCACTGATGAAATGTTCGAATCTGTAACGTTACACTACAGGTGAATGCTCGCGGTGAGGTAGCGCCTTTAGCCAAATCGGTCCAGCCTTTCTCGAGTTCTACAATAAAATAGTTTTTTTTTATATATATGTCGTCGCGAGCAATTTTGAATTTGGAATTCAAGATGACAACATTATCAAAATAAGAATTCTATCCTTTAATTTCTTAATATTGGCAAACATGTAACTTAATTCTGATTGGTTGATCGAGTTGTACTGTGAACGCCGTGTGATGGCGCTATTGTTCTCCCGCCAAATCACGTGGACAGAGTCGATTTTTTGAATGCTTTATTCGAATAGTGCGAGGATTCCCGCCAGAGACTTGGTTGCGAGCGGACGATCGAAACTGTTATGTTCACCGTACAAACGTTATTGCTAAATTAATTATCTCAAGTAATGAAGTAAATCCGTATTGTGAATATCCTGTGAACCTACCGAATATACGTGTCTGTGATTTGTAACTAAACCTACGTTTTACTGGCTTGCCCGAGTACCTACTGACTGATCCCATGGAACTGATGGAACCTGCATGAAGAAACGATGATGATCACCAGTTTCATCAACACGCCCACAAACACATCTGACGCTCCTGCTCCTCCCCGACGAGCGACGGCGTCGTTATATATATAGATACTTACCTAATTTGATTAACAATAGATCCCTTTGGGGAACGCAGAGAATGCAGTGGTCGCCTCGATTCCTGCACTATGAAATATTCTTCTACCTGTAATAGGAAATATACCATTTTATTTATCACAGCCTTTTCAAAGAAATATCAAAACGGCTAGTTGACGCTTCCCGTGTCCTAAGAGCTGGCTTTTACTTTGGCTGCACAGACTGAGCCGCGCTTTCCGAGGTTGGTCTGTGGATGGGTGATCATCTGTCATAGCGAGTTTCCTGCGTGCTTCCGAAAGCACGTAAAGCCGTTGGTCCCGGCTGTCATTTTTAGATCTTTGACAGTCGTTATTTGTTAGAAGGTCTAAAAGTCTGAACATCTTATCATGGAGTATACAGGGTGTTTCTTTTAAATGGGCCAAAAGGGAGAAATCTGCATCCATAAGAGATACGGGCAAACTTTCTTAGGAACCTTTAGCTCTTTTTTGATACTGAAAATTTTGGCGTTTTTATTTTTTTGGTCAAGTGTGAGTTGTCCACAGAAATTAGTGAAATTTACCAAAATTTTTTTTAATGCCATTCGACTCTATTTCATGTAAGGATCATTTCATTGTATCGGAAGAAAAAAATCGGGACGGCGGAAGTTGGTCAGATTTAACAAAATATTTTTTCATACAAATTGTATGAACGAAAAAAAATACTAATTTTTTTATTATGCTGTTTGACTTACTTTCATATAAGGATTAAGTAATTGTATAGGCAGAAAAATATCTGCACAGTAGAAGTTGGTCAAAAGTAGAGTAATGTTTCTTCTAACAGCATAAAGTCGTATTAACAGTGTCAGTATTTCATAAGATTTGACCCACTTCTGTTGTCCGGGCATTTTCCTTCCCATACAATGAAATGGTCTTTACAAGACACTAAATAACATGGTATCATAAAAAAAATGGTATTTTTTTTCGTTCATACAATTTGTATGAAAAATATTTTGTTAAATTTGACCAACTTCCGCCGTCCCGATTTTTTTCTTCCGATACAATGAAATGATCCTTACACGACAGAGAGTCGAACAGCATTAAAAAAAATTTTGGTCAATTTCACTCATTTCTGTGGACAGCTCACACTTGACCAAAAAAATAAAAACGCCAAAATTGTCAGTATCAAAAAAGAGCTAAAGGTTCTTAAGAAAGTTTTCCCGTATCTCTTATGGATGCAGATTTCTCCCTTTTGGCCCATTTAAAAGAAACACTCTGTATAGTATTGCCCAGTCACTGTGTTGTAGAGGTCCGATAGGTAAAATACTGATATTCAGCTGCATCTGGTTCGACTGGAAGCCGACCACAATATAGTTGAGAAAATGCTAGACAGATGTCAAATTACTCCTCCGCTATTATTTTCTGATTAACTTCTTTACAGGATCCAAACCAGTTTTACTACCTCGGAGATTTTCTATTGGTTACCACTGTTAGTTCTGGCTTTAAGGAGTTGTGGTTTGAGAACACGGCAGTGCAATAGGGTATTTTACTGCATAAATAAATTGAAAATCTATTTAGTACGTCAGTAGTAATATTGAAAAATAATGGACAAATATTTTTTTTTAAATTCAATGAATATTGAAAAAGATATTATAACGCTTCTAAATTCGAGAGTGGGAGCTTGTGACGTCATTATGCTTGTAAAATTGTAACGACAGAGTGATGTTTTGTTATTAAATGATAAATGATGATGATGATAAATGATATTTATTGTTGTAAATAGGTTTTCACAAACACTTTTACAAGTCATAAACACTTTTTTTTATAACTAGATGAGGCCGGTGTTTCGTACCTGACTACTCTGAGAAGAAACATCCGAAACAAACTCAGAGGTCATCGTCTCTTTTAAAGTCCAGACATTAAATTGGTTAAATCATGCGAGGACAGGTTTGTGTCTGAGATGGTCTTTTGAAGAAAGAACCATACAAATTTGAGTGGACCTGTCCAGTCAGTGCAAGCATTTGTCAGTTATCGTGAAGCTCGACTCATAACTCAAGGAGCTCAACCAACTATTTTTAGAAGTATTGTATCTTCGTCAATTTGGTTTTCGTGACAAAAGAAAAAATACGGGTTTAACATTTTTTAATAATCTTTATTTCGGACAAATAAAAACATTTGAGTAAACTACCCTATTGCCCCGTTTAATTGTTACTCTTGATTCTATTGTAGATCAAAGGTGACTAAGACAAGGTCGACGATGGAGCGAGCTTAAAGAAGAAGCCTGTTCACTATAAATCTTGAAGAGATTAGGGTTGATGCATTCGAGAACATGGAAGCAGGTAATGAGTTCCACTCCTTTACCTACTATGCACATTATGAAGGATGATTGAAATTGAAGAGCCTAAGTAGTGGAATGCCGACTAAGTATGGATGGTAATTAGCAGTATACCTAAATGTTCGATGGTAGTAGGGGAAATAGGATTATAATCAACATCATCATCAGCCTATAATGTTCCCACTACTGGGACTCAGGCCTCCTCTCTGAGAGAGGAGGTCTCTAAGAGTAAGCCATAATCATGATCATTATCGTCTCAGCCATAGGACATCCACTGCTGAACATAGGCCACCCCTTAAGATCTCCACATATACCGGTTGGAAGCGACCTGCATCCAGCGTCTTCCGGCGACCTTCATAAGGTCGTCTGTCCACCTTGTTGGTGGAGGTCCTACGCTACGCTTGCTAGTCCGTGGTGTCCACTCTAGCACTTTTCGACCCCATCGGCCATCTGCTCTGCGAACAATATGGCTAAGCGTATGCTGAGACGCAGGCAATGCAGCACAGCACAGTACAGCACAGTGCAGGGCAGGCAGTTGAAGCAGACATATGCCCCCTCCGCATGCTGCGACGCAACTGACATTCGCATCATAAACAAAGTTACCTAGCAACGAATGTATCCAGCATACACAATACACGCGTCGCGCAGGATTCTGCGCCGGCACTGCAACGAGACGCAGAGCAGGACAGACACATGTCTGCGTGGCTTGTGCCTGCGCCGCAGCGTACGTAGTTCAATGACGTTCCATGCTTTACAAAATCTACTCTGCTCTGCGCTGTGTGGACCTGCGTAACCTGCGTCTCAGCATACGCCTAGCCTATGGCCTGCTCATTGCCACTTCAGCTTGCTAATCCGGTGGGCTATATCGGTGACTTTAGTTCGTCTACGGATCTCCTCATAAGTTCGTTCGTTAATAGTGATAAAATATTAAATTCTAAATTAGTATGAATGACTTTTATCAAATATCTATTAATAACTCGCTACACAATAACTTAAAAATTTAGATAATTTTTTTAACGAATCACTTTGTAGCCCGCCTTAGCGAAAAACATTTCTTGGAAAACTTCAATTATCTGATAAGCAATTCAGTGTAGTATTTCTTAAGTAACTTTTTTTTTGTGATAAGTAAACATTATAATTTTTGTTCCTACATAATAAGTTTATTAAAATTTTAGTCGATAACTGTGATTTTTTCCTGAATTTTTCGTGATAATGTTTATGGGAAGATAGTGGATCTGTATAAATTATAGTTCGAAGGTGGATGAAGATTTTTTGTGGAAGTCAAGTAATTGAGAAGTGAATGCACTCTCAAATTAATAGTATAATAATATTCCACAACTATCACACAACGCCATCTGCTCCCAAGCTAAGCAGAGCTTATGCTATGGGTACTAGACAACTGATAAACATACTTATATATTTCTAAATACATACATAGTATAGATAATTTACACCCAGACACAGAACAAATGATCATGCTCATCACACAAACATTTGTCCTGGGTGGGAATCGAACCCACGACCTCCAGCATAGCAGACAGGGTCACTAACAACTAGACCAACAGGCCTGTCAAAGGTCTCAGGTTACCGCGCGTGACCCTAGAACGTAAAGGGCTATTGAAGGATCAAGTAGATGGACAATCTCAGTTTTCGTATTTAATATTATGTAGATCTAATCGCACAATGCAAAAACTTAATATCAATAACCTCTAAAAATCATGTTATAATATTTTGCAACATATCAAAGTCAAAACCGTCCCGGTCACGGTCAACATTTTATCAATAATATAAAATAAATTAACTAACAAAAGATAACTTTTAACTTTGATAACATAATCCTTTTATAATACATTACAATTTGTCATAGAGTGGTTATCATACGATCGGTAGATACTTTTTATTTGTCATAGAAAGATATACTGAGATAACAGAGTAGCTCGTGGCTATATTTGACAGACGCACAAGTAGCCGAGGTTGATCCGTAGATGGGTGACCAAGCCAAGGTCTCACAGCGAGTTTTTTTAGACAATTCCATCGCATCGCACTATTCCCAAACCATTGCAACCCCTGTGCGCCAGAATAGAACAGTGGCAACCTCCAGAAAAGTGCCGAGACAATGAAGCTCGACGTGTCCCGGAGAATGAATTTAACTGTCTTGGATCCTGCAATGAAATTAATCAGAAAAGAATACCGGAGGAGTAGGAAAAATAATATGTTTCTACTTCCCTCCGTGCAAGCAGGAGACAGAACAAAACAAGGCCAATAGGCACAAAGGAATCTTACAACTGGGAGAAGCCCAGTTGACTAGCACCACGGGTGAAAATACTACTAATATTATTATGGGTCCTAAATTGTGAGCAGTGGTGGCCCAGTAATACCATTTATACGAGTTCTAGGTCATGGGTTCGATTCCAGCCAGGCACATTACTTTGTGTAATTTATTTCGTCACCACTGCTCTCAAAACGGTGAAGGAAAACATCGTGAGGAAACCGGCATGTCCTAGAACCAAAATATCGAAGATATGTGACATCTACCACTCCGCACTGTGCCCACTTTCTTTCATAGAGAGGAGGCTTGTATCCCAGCAGTGGGATTGGCTGATGATGACATTATGAGCTGCTTGAAGCGCTTGACCGCATAAAAATGAGTTGTTGTAGCGAGTCTTCAAGCACGTAAAGCTGTAAGTAGGTCCTAGCTAAGTTTTTAGGGCAGGTGGGGTCTAGAGGCGGTCCACCCAGAGCAACGGTACCACAGACACTAGGCAGATTCTATCCTCGCAAGGAACATGTGTTTGTATGATCTACAAGTAGTTGTTCCGAGTCTGGTCGTTGTGCATGTGTTTATACAACGACGATATATAACTAGACTCATAATAACAGGCGACCGATGTCTGTCAACACATTAGGCAAAAAAGTTTTATATCCGTCTTAGTTCGACCACTCCTGTGAGCCATAAACATACCTTGAGACAGAACAGACAGAGTTAGCCAATCACAACGCAGTACCCCGTCTCCCTCGCTTACGTAGTACCTCAGCGAGTTGACAGAATAGTTTTTGTTCCATAAATCGTGCATGCGGAGTCTAGTTATATATCGTCGTTGCACGATACAGAAGAAATTCTTAGTATGGGAAAACGATTTTAAACACCCAGCCTAAGTACCAGTCTAAGTAAAATCAGTTTATACACAACTTTAACCATGAAACCGGGTTTTATATCAAAATTGGTGAAACAAATTAGTATTTATCTACGAGTATAAGTGTATGTAACCCGAATCAAATAAATTCATTGATAGATTTTACATAGATTGATTTTAACAGTAAAACTAATGAATGAGTCGGTATTTAACAATGCAACAAAGGAAAATTGGCGCACCCAAATATAAAACGCGCAAGATAATAAAATTAATTCGATTTTACAAGAAATATTACGTCTTCGATTTAATGGCTATGACTGGTTCGACGATAAGATTTTAGTTTTTATTTCTGTGCAATTTAGAGTTCAAAGTCCAGTAAAGTTTCGAATTTATAGGAAACACCATAGTTTCTCCATGCAACAACTCGATAAAATAAAAAGTACTTTTTTTTAGGTGGTAAAATGATCAAATGAGTCCTCCCGCCCTGGGTGGGGCGGAAGGGACTGTCAAACTCTTACTGACTACAATCCACCCCACGTTCCGGGGCCGCGGTATCCTGGGTTAAGAAAAAACCCGCGACTCCAGCAGGTATTTGGCGCGAAACACGACGCGCCACCGACCCGGGCTTGGTCCTTGGTCGGACGGCGAGCTACCCATTACTCATCGTCCGCAAGCCCGCGCCGCCGCTGTGCCCTCTGCTGATCAGAGGGACACCCGTTGGGGCGTCCACACGACAGGCTATTCACATACGGGCAAAGAGACCCCTTAGACCCCCACACAGTGCCTAAGGAAGAATTTTTGTCCACTTCCCAGGGTGTACCAGCCCGAAAAACTGGTCTTCCCCCCGGACGTATCCGAGAGGGAACTCCAGTCCACGGGCGCACGTGGAGGTTTCCTGTCTTAGCACCCGAAATAAAAAGTACTTAGACATATAGTTTAAATTCTGTATTAACAAAACATTAGATACTTATTACCCCGGTATTATGTTCTTCTATGATAATTTTCGATAAACAGGCCGCCGAAATCGCTGGCAACAGCTAGTAATCTATGAAAACATTTGTTTGTTAGACTCCACAGTGGGCACAGTAGCTGAGTGATTGTATGTAGCCTGTTTGTCGCAGTTTTGATTCCTGCTCAAAAAAAAATTCTAAAATGTTTGGCTTCAGGTGTACTGTGGACCTATAACGGCCACATAAAGCAATATTCTTAATGATCTAGTTCCTAGGACATTTCCAGCACCGTCATTGGCTATACTTCCATTATTCATTTCTAGAATTCTGTGAAACTGGAAGAAGGAAAATAAAGAAACCGGCATGTCCTAGAACCAAAAATTCGAAGATAATTATGTGACATCTAATAACTCGCTCTGGCGTCGCGTGAAAATGACCAATGGTCCCAGGCGTCCTCTGTGTCCCAACAGTGATAACATGATGTCTATGATACACTTCTACCTAAACCTTTGCAAAATATAGGCATAATTAATTATTTTCAGACGCATTAACGCATGCGATGCGCATCGTAAAGATGATTTTTGAGGAAAGAAGATCAAGATCTATCCAGAAGACGCAGGTTCGAATCCCACTTGCAATCTGAAATTTCTCTTTCCCCAAAAATCATCTTTATAACCATAATTTTATATTTATAACCTACAACATTGCATCACAAAAAAAAAACAAATGACTCAAGTCATTGTTAATAAAAAACGATCCGATTAACAATCAGATCGCAATCAACTAAGTAATACATACATACATAATTGAAACTGATGAATAATGTGCGTCTCCAATAATTAATTTATTCAATAAATCTTTATCTGTTGAAATTATAATGTGATGGACAGATATCTGTGATAACTGGCGTGTCTTAAACATCGTTTTGCCATTTCGCGGAGATATAAAGTACAGTTAGTCGTTGATAAAAGGAACGGAAAGTACTAGGATAACATAAGTATGTAACACGTGTTGTAACACGTTTGTGAAACGTGATTATGTTGTTCTGTCATCGGGGCAAAGTACTACGCTTGTTCTTTCATTTGACTGGCCTGTTGGTCTAGTGGTTAGTGACCCTGTCTGCTATGCCAGGGATCGTGGGTTCGATTCCCACCCAGGACAAATGTTTGTGTGATGAGCACGATCATTTTGTTCTGTGTCTGGGTGTAATTTATCTATATTATGTATGTATTTAGAAATATATAAGTATGTTTATCAGTTGTCTAGTACCCATAATATAAGCTCTGCTTAGCTTGGGACTAGATTGGGTTGTGTGATAGTTGTGGAAAAAAAAAAAAACATTGAGATGTATTAATGACAGCCGGGACCAACGGCTTTACTGGCTTTTATTAGGTACATCTATTTATATCATAATATAATAATATTTCTTTATACCTCTACATTTTACTTTATTTTATTCTGTTAGGTAGACGTATATTTATTATTTAATTATTTTAATACACGCACTATAAAGCTGATTTACATCTGTGACGTCTCACAAGGCTCAGTTGAAAACCAGCGTCAGGCTCCCTGTGGCCTGGCTTTATGCTGAACTGAGCCTATTTGGTACAGCCGTGAGGCACACGTTACCTACCTTCATTGTATTCTCGTAATTTGTAATTGTAATTGTGTACTTCAGGCTCGCCAAATAAACTTATTTTCTTTCTTTCTTTCTTTCCGAGGCTTCTTTTTTTACGCGTAAATAATTTAATAGCGCCAGTAGCGACTACTTGAATGCTCAATTAGATAAAAACTATTCTAATCTATTCAAAATATTCTCATAATAGATTCAATAATTCCAGATATTTCTATAAATCTCTATCATATTGATAGAGATTTATAGAAATATCTGGAATGAAGAATGATATTAATCAAAAAAATAATAATTGAAAATCATTGTATTGTTACTTCGCGATACGATCATTTAATCCAATTACTTTTGAATACTTGATGACTATATTGATAATCATTATAATCAAAAAAAATATTCTCAGTACTTATCTTTTTTTTATTTTTATCTTGATTAATTATTTTTAATTTATTTTGCGAATAATTCTTGGAAGGTTAAGGTCTGAATCAACGACGATTATTACTAGACTCCGCATTCACGATCTAAGGAACAAAAACTATTCTGTCAACTCGCTGAGGTACTACGTAAGCGAGGGGGACGGGGTACTGCGTTGCTAACTCAAGGTCTGTTCTGTCTCAAGGTATCTTTACGGCTCACAGGAGTGGTCGAAATAAGACGGACAGACTAGTAAATATTCGGATAGCAGTTCGAGTAGCAGTAGACCGATGTCTGTCAACACATTAGGCAAAAAAGTCTTATATCCGTCTTATTTCGACCAGTGAGCCGTAAACATACCTTGAGACAGAACAGACTTTGAGTTAGCCAATCACAACGCAGTACCCCGTCCCCCTCGCTTACGTAGTACCTCAGCGAGTTGACAGAATAGCTTTTGTTCCTTAGATCGTTCATGCGGAGTCTAGTAATATATCGTCGATGGTTTTATCAAACTATGCAGCTAAAGCGCCATTCCAAAATCAATTTGAATGAACATTGATATCTGTTAGGATACATTAAATATAAACAGATAAGAACAAGGCGGCTTTTTAACGTGTCAAACGCAATTTTCAATATCAGATCTATCAATAAAGATAAAGTATTAAGGAATGGATAAAAACATGAATTTTTGCTTGAGTGCTTATAAAAATTGATAAGAATCAATTTTCTTGATGATGCATATCAGCCTTTTATTATTAAAATGTTGTGTAAAATTATAATATTTCGCGTGTATCTTTGTTAATGATATAATGATAAACAAATGCATAACACCCGGATTTTTTTACGTCATTAATTAGACGAACGTGTTTGACAATGATCTTGAAATTAAGGTTTTTACCCTTTTTTATAATCGTGGTAAAATCGTCAAATGAGTCCTTTCACCCCGGGCATGGCGGGAGGGACTGTCAGACTTGTACTGACTAAAATCCACGGTGACCTTCAATAGCCTTTTATGTTCCCGGGTCCCTATAATGGAAATAAGTCGCGCGACCCTGTCAGGCTTTGGCCCTCTGAGACAGGGCCCCGTCATTTTGCTGATGCTCTCTGAGGCGTGCGTGGAACACGACGCGCCGTCGACCCGGGCACAGTCCATGCCCTAAGGTTCTTACTTTTGTCAAAAAAACCTGCATAGATATTTTATTACAATAGATTTTATCAGTGTTTTCACCCGCGTAACTTAATCAGCTTATTATACAGACTTAGATATTACAATAAAACTAAATTAACCTTTGTTAAAACCTGGACTATCAAGTCCAGGCTTATTTGCAGAATTGTATTAACAGGTACCTGTGATCCTATGTAAAATTAAGTAAGAGGACTTTTGAAGGAACATCGTCGATTTTAGTCAGTATGAGTCCGACAATCTTAAAACCAGGTCTTAAAACCGAAAAGCCGGACCGAACAGTCAATTTAGCCGGAAATTCATGTGAAAAGACCGAACACCTTTAAATGTCCTAACGTAACATGACCAATTTTTATAACTTAAGGAAGGTTTTGTTCAAGTAAACGGTTCCTCTCGGCTAGTGCTAGTCACACGCTTGCGCTAACCATATAAGGTGGGCGGAGAGCAAACCAAATCATGACCGATACTTATAAAAACTGGCCTGTTGGTCTACTGGTTAGTGACCCTGACTGCTATACCGGAGGTCGTGGGTTCGATTCCCACCCAGTACAAATGTTTGTGTGATGAGCATGATCATTTGTTCTGTGTGAGGGTGTAATTTATCTATAATATGTATGTATTTAGAAATATATAAATATGTTTATCAGTTGTCTAGTACCCATAACACAAGCTCTGCTTAGCTTGGGACTAGATGACGTTGTGTGATAGTTGTGGAATATTATGATGAAAAATTCTACGTAGTGTGTGTAACGCCTTATCACTAAAAATCATAAATAAGTAATAATAAATAGTAAATAATGTTATTCCCCGCGTTTTTATAATAGTAATAAATTATTTATAAAAATAATCTCTTAGAAATTGTTTGTTAACTGATTTGAGATTTATGGAGTAGCTGTAAATTTTATAATATATCTAAACATATCTAATTTTTATTGCAAAATGATTTTTATATTTTACTGGCCTTTTTCGACATGGACTAGGTATCCGACAAAAAAGTTTTTTTTCGGACCAGTAGTTCCTGAGATTAGCGCGTTTAACCAGAAAAACTTTCCAGCTTTATAAAGCAGCAAAACGAACGAGAAATATTTACATAATTATCTATAAGTTATATAACTACTAGCGGCCCGTCCCGGCTTCGCACGGGTGGAGGACCCGGTCTAAAATTTGAGATTTAAACTATCCTATCTCTCAAGTTGGATCGAACTGCACATGGTGTGCGAATTTTATTATAATCGGTTAAGTGGTTTAGGAGTCCATTGAGGACAAACATTGTGACACGAGATTTATATGTATTAAGATTTACATATCTCTGTCGTGTTAGGGAAAACTGCCCTTTAGTGATAGGCTAAATTGGTAAATAAATAAATAAAAGTTAGTACGAGACCTACAGTGCGCAATTCCGAGTCGCACTAGCTTTTCCAAATTCCATGGGAGCGCAAAAAAAAAATTAAGAAATTAAAAAAATGCAGATTTTCATTCGATTTTATAAATTATTCATTGGATCTAATGAAAAGGAATTTGAACAAAACATGTCCGTTCAACCGTTTTTTTTTTCCTTTTAACAATGAAACAGTGACGTATAAACAAACAGTTATGTCACTGCTACGCACTCACTAATTCGTAGCGTCATTGCTACGAGGCTGCTACGAAACTTTCATCGTAGTCTTTGCTACGGAGTGCTACGAAATTTCGTAGCGCTACAGCTACGCGGCTTTTATAGATTACACTATTAGAATTTTCTCGTGTCGAGTATACAAAACTACAATCAAAACTAGACTTAATTGGCCTATGACTGTACGAGGTTTGAGTGAAATGAGGGACCAGCTTATACTGGTCATTATTAATTTTTTTTAGCAGCGGCAAAATTAACATGTTATTAATTTCGCATTTTGTTCAAAATATACAACTAATCAGGGTGGTGACGAGATTGATTATTAAATCGACGAGATCAATCCGGAGTCGCAGGACTGTCTTATCGGTTAACCGTAGTCCTGGAACGTAAAGGGCTATTGAAGACACCGTTGATTTTGTCAGTACAAGTCTGACAGTCCCTCCTGTCCTGCCCTGAGTGGGAGGATTCTTTTGATAATATTACTATGTAATAAAGGTCTCACCAACAAGGTGGACAGACGACCTTATGAAGGTCGCCGGAAGACGCTGGATTCAGGTCGCTTCCAACCGGTACATGTGGAGATCTAAAGGGGAGGCCTATGTTCAGCAGTGGACGTCCTATGGCTGAGATGATGATGATGAAAAAAGGTCTATTCGGCGAATTATGCTATTTGCTCTGATTTCTAGTGAAAAACACAAAAGAAAACAAGTTCAGTACCGTCAGCACGAGTTTTCAGTATTTGAGACGTAAAGTAAACTGTAACTTTGACTACTTGAAATTGACAATTTTCAAAGAAAAAATTGGTTCCTTCTTCGCACACCAGAGGCGCTGTTCCATATTTTCATACAATAAGCGCTGTAAATACTGGAAAAACTCTGTAAAGTAAAATAGAGTAAACTCGTGCTAGGGGTACTGAACAAAAAATTGTGATGGTAACATCCTGTATAAGACAGTCGTCAGTAAGTCTACCATATCACAGTTTAACGTCTGTTATCAGTCAGTAATACCTTTTTCTTATAGTTACTGTGATTATTATATTGTACAGTCAATTACAGTTCTTTCAGGACAAAATATACGATGTAATAATAATAAAGGAACAATAATAATATTCCACAACTATCACACAACGCCATCTTGTCCCAAGCTAAGCAGAGCTTGTGTTATGGGTACTAGACAACTGATAAACATACTTATATATTTCTAAATACATACATATTATTGCCCGTATGCGAATAGCCTGTTGTGTGGACGCTCCAACGCGTGTCCCTCTGATCAGCAGAGGGCACAGCGGCGGAGCGGGCTTGCGGACGGTGAGTAATGCCATACGACCGAGGACCAAGCCCGGGTCGGTGGCGCGTCGTGTTTCACGCCAAATGCCTGCTGGGGTCGCGGGTTTTTTCTTAACCCAAGATACCGCGGCCCCGGAACGTAAAGCGCATCCGAAGGAACACGGGTGGATTTTAGTCAGTAAGAGTCTGGCAGTCCCTTCCGCCCCACCCAGGGCAGGAGGACTTATTTGATGACTTTACGCAGTAAAAAAAAAAAGTGTGCAAAAACAGTCACACATAATTCGAGCGCAACTATCAGTTAAATTTGTTCTATCGCTGACTGTACCCTAAAAAAATAATGCTTAGTAAAACAAATCTATCTATCTAATCGTCTATCTTTATAATATCATTTTCTCAGAAAACTTTAATAAAAATATTCTATATTATTGGTCGGTTTGATTAATTACAACCAACATAACCTGATCTCTCACAATAGCGCTGCTCGCTAAGACAACTGTCATTTAAACGTCAAATTCAGTACATTTTAGGTTAGTTCCATTTTCCGCCGCGGGTCAACTTATGTTGGGGGTTCTGTATCTAACATTTAGGTGTTTTAAAATTGTTGAACTGTGATTTCTAGGGATTTTTTATCCAATAATCCTGTAAGAACTGATGATAATAATTTAGGTAGTGATTTATACTGTTATTGCGTCATATTATTGTTAAATACAGCTTGAATAATAATGATATTAAGTATAAAAAAAAAAAAAAAAAAAAAAAAAACGACTTGACCCAGTAACATTCTAATTGAGTACATCAGACGTCTTACCCAACTAATAGTCCTCCTGACCGATTTCAGTCACGGCGGCCTTTCTCAAGGATGCTTAGTCAAGTGCGGGACATATTATAGTGCACGAGTGTATGCGCAGGCACAGCTGCACTCTCTGTTCCTTTACTCTTATAGTTCCTCAGGGACGGCAATCCGACACGACCGGAGAGAGATCAAGGGAAGGACCAACGGCTTAACGTGCTTTCCGAGGTAAGCGGGTATCATACCGACTTACAAACTCCGTGCTGCTATTTACTGAGAAATTCTTGTAAAAAAAACAATTTTATTATATTGTTATTGGAATCCCGACACTAAAATATAAGTCGAGTTCACTTCACTAGCGCGTCTTACGAGAATCGCGTTTTCGGTGGAATGTGTATCTTTTCGTGTATTATGTAAATGAAATAAGGTTTTAAGATGTGCGCAGTGGTGGCCCAGTGTTATCGGCCCCGACTTACGAGTTGTAGGTTCTAATCCAGCCAGACGCATTACTTTGTGTAATATATTTCATCACACACAGCACTCAAAACGGTGAAGGAAAAAGTCGTGAGAAAACCGGCACGTCCTAGAACCAAAAATTCAAAGATATAATGACATCCAACAACCCACACTGACCCCGCGTGGTGGATTATGGCCCACTACCTCTCATAGAGAGGAGGCCTGGGTCCCAGCAGTAGGAACATTTATAGGCTGACGATGAAGATGCTCGCAATGTCGCGTCCTGTACCCCTTTTTTTTTTTTTTTACGTGGTAAAATCATCAAATGAGACCTCCCACCCCGGGCAGGGCGAGAGGTACTGTCAGACTTGTACTGACTAAAATCCACGGTGTCCTTCAATAGCCCTTTATGTTCCGGGGTCACGGTGATGGTATAAGACCCGCGACCGTCCTGTACCCCTAGCACGAGTTTTCACTATTTTACTTTACAGAGTTTTTCCAGTATTTACAGCGTTTATTGTATGAAAATATGGTACAGCGCCTCTGGTGTGCGAAGAAGGAACCAATTTTTTCCTTGAAGATTGTCAAATTGAAGTCGTCAAAGTTCCAGTTTACTTTACGTCTCAAATACTGAAAACTCGTGCTGACGCTACTGAACTAAATTTACTCCATAACTAAATAAAAAAAAGAAACATCCTATAGACAAAGATTTCGCTCCATAATTTCTGATTACTTAGTAATTAGATAACGATCAAAATTATACTGTAGTAGGTAATCTAATTAATTGATAGACAAAACCTCGTATCAATTAGTTTTTAATTAATTACATAGATTAGTACCTAGTGTGTCTATATTGTTTGCCGACACAATCATGTTCGTGCACGCTTTTCTTCGGAGCTGACAGCCTCGGCAAGTGCGGCTTAACCCGTAAGAATGGTTTCTGCGGCTGTAATTATTTAGCGCGAGGCAAAAAATGTTATCATAATAACAAAAAACGGTGACACCACGGAAATAAGTTTTGTATACGGAAGAATAGACAAAATGACAAAGAGTAGAAACATTAAATATTGAGTTAGGAATGTAGAAAAATAATGTTCTTTTCTTCAGCCGTCCACAGGTCCGTTCGATAGTCAGACAAGAACAAAATCGATTTGTATACCTACATAGGAATAACTTTGTCTATTTTTGTTAGAATAGATATAGAATTGGTCATGCGCGCTAAAGTTATAGAAGAATATTAATAATTCGATCGGCTTCTGCACAGTAAGTCACGGGTTCAAACAAATATTTGAATATGGCCTATGTGTAGGTACTTGTTTCGGGTCCGCCTGTTTGTGAGTTTAAATGGTTGTAAACATATCCAAATTACAGGAGAAATACCTAAGTGTGTGCAAACTGTTCTTATAAAAAACTAGGGCAAAATCCAGCTTGTTCAGATGGTTGATTTTTATCCAATTTGTCATAGATATATACGATTACTAGCGGCCCGTCCCGGCTTCGCAAGGGATTATAGCCTATGTTACTCAGGGTGAACAAAAAATGTGGTAAATGAAAAACCGGTCGACCGATTTTGTACCAACCAAACTAAAAAACGAACAAAGCCTAAACATTTGGTTTGGATAGGTGGGCCCCTTCTTGAGTTATAAAAACTACAATGAAAAGTGGTATTGATTTTTCTATAATATATTGATGTACCTAGTCACAAAGCAGGGGTTCACAACACAGGTAGTAACTACAAGATAAAATCAACTAATACTTTTACCATTCCTAAGAAAAACTCACATAAAAAAGATAAGAAAGATAATAACACCGAAATAAAACGAGATCCGGATCTTTACAACATGAAAATTTTTTTTATTAAAGTGATTGTTAAAATTGATAATTCGTTGTTATCATCTTATCAGTATTATCACTAATTAGTCATAATGTGTGTACTACGTGGGGAAAACTACAGAGCATAGATTGTTGACGTAATTTTTTTATGAGCCTTGTAATAACTGATACAAAAATAAAGCGACTTTGAAAACCAACTTAAAAAGGATAAAATCACGTATCTTCCGGTAAAGTCAAAGATATTCAATACAAATAATAATAATAAACCCGCAGGGCAGCTTGTGGCGAGCTGTTGGGCAGTTGCGACCCACACGGACCTGATCTCCCGGGAGATATCTCGTTCCTCATCTCTGACTTGCCATTATTGGCCGGTCAGAGTGAACACTGACGAGGAACAGATCTCCCACTTCTTTCTTGCCTTAATCGGCTGGCTAGAGTGGAGAGTCGCAAGAGCAAACGTGCTCGGAGGAAGGAAGTATTTCAGTAAGTGTTTGTAGGGATCGACCATACTTCCGGGTTCCTGGTCGATTCTGAGAACCGTGAAATACCTCTCCACTCCTCAAGCACCTCAGGATATGTTTGCCCCTTGTCGCTACGTCACCTAGTGCTAGCGATATGTTTGGGGGCCCATTTGTTGAGTGTGCGAGTCACCCCCTGCCAGCGTATCTATGTATATTAAACATTGATTAGGCAGGGGCCATAGTGTTTCCATAGATATATTTATAACCAGTTCACCAAACCCACCAAACGCCATAACCCAGTCTTTTGTTTCCACATTCCGCAATAGTCTAACTCTAACCGGGGGTTGTCCTTGGGTATACTGGCATAGTGCATACAGGGATAACCGCCGGTTTGGGCCTCATCTCATTTAAATTACGTAACGGGCCTCTGCAAGATGGCTTCGGCTCCTGGCATGCCCTCTAAAAGTCCGGGATCCCATGATCCCGAGATCTTTAAAGATTTAAATAATAATAATAATATTCCACAACTAGCACACAAGGCCATCTAGTCCCAAGCTAAGCATAGCTTGTGTTATGGGTACTAGACAACTGATAAACATACTTTTATATTTCTAAATACATACGTCTTATAGATAAATTACACCCAGACACAGAACAATTGATCATGCTCATCACACAAACCTTTATCCTAGGTGGAAATCGAACCCACGACCTCCGGTATAGCAGTCAGGGTCACTAACCACTAGACCAACAAATTCTTGTCATTAATACAATTTTCTTATATGCTCACTAGAATTTTGTAACCCGTAGGTAAGTTAATTACATCATCCACACAATAAGCAAAAAGGCCCACAAAATAAAAACTACAGAACCAAATTGAATATTTTTTACGGAACCGGCAAGTATACTGCATCGAACAAACAATGAATCGCAAAATTCGAACCAGAAATCTCGAAGTAATCGGTGTACATAAAAATTAATGCACAGGAGATCTATTAAAATGCAAATGTTGTGATCTGTGATCTATCCAAAGCCTTTGATTGCTTACATCATAACACGCTATTGCGTAAATTACATCATTACGGAGTCCAAAGCGAAGATTTTCATGCTTTAGATTCGTATTTTCTTAATAGATTCATATAGATAAACGCGAATGATGTTAAATTTTCCGGTCAACCTGTTTAGCTAGGTGTTCGTCAAGGTTCGATTCTAAGTCCGTTTTATTCGTGATTTATGTCAATGAGTTGCCAAATTCTTTACAGAACATTTGCGTCGTTCAATGATACTTCTCTTATCTTTAAAGTAGATAGGAATAGACAAGATTTTGACGATTTTAACACCGTAATAACATATATCATGAATTGGAATACCTACAACTAACATACTAGATCTTATTGCTATAAAAAAGTATATTGCAAAAACTCGCCTTACCAAATATTAGGTTCTAAGACCAAACAATGTTTTAAGGAAAGAACATCTTGAAATCGTTGACTCAGCAGTGTTTCTGGGTACTGGAGTAAATTTCAAAATTCAATTTCAAAAGAGTACTAGTAGATTTACTCTAAGATATTTGTTTGCAGAGATTGCATGCCTCGTCTTCGTTGGCTCGTATCCAGTCCTTGATCTGACAGAGCGCCACCCATTGCTTGCCGTCCGCATACTCGCACCACAGATGCGCAAGTCACATGCAGGGACTGGTCTAAACATCTTCTGCCTAGCCCAAATATGTGAGGGTCATCTTCCAGTCGAACCAGATGCAGCTGAATACAAGTAGTACATGGAACGACTGCCTATCTAACCTAAACAACCCAGTAACTTTAGTTTTTCGCAATCACGTCACACGTAGCCATCGACGATATTTTATAGACTCCGCATACACGATCTAAGGAACAAAAACTATTCTGTCAACTCGCTGAGGTACTACGTAAGCGAGGGGGACGAGGTGCTGCGTTGTGATTGGCTAACTCAAGGTCTGTTCTGTCTCAAGGTATGTTTACGGCACACAGGAGTGCTCGTAATAAGACAGATATAAGACTGTTTTGCCTAATGTGTTGACAGACATCGGTCGCCTGTTATTAGGAGTCTAGTAATATGTATAATTATCGTCGTTGTACGCAGCCAACAGAAAGATAACATTGACATTTCCTCAATTTCTTCTGAAGGTCGATTGTTTAGCATTGAAAGTTCACTAATTACTTGATAACAAAACAGTCGAAGGTTCAAAAAAATATCCGATGACGTATATAAACAAATCGATGAAAAAAAACTGATAAAATTGAGGAAAATCTGTTAACAATAATGTTTAATTAATTCAGACATGATGTTGCTTGTCTAATTATGATTGATTTATTATTTTCTACAACTCGATTGCAATCTGAAACAACAATCGAATCGAAAAATATTGATTTGATCTGAAAAATATTATTTTTACATGTTTTTTGATGCGATCTGTTTTCCTGCATTTTTTATGATATGTGTTATCTCTATCTATAAAATGCAGTAGATTGCTTGTCTACCTGTTAGTTTGTTTTTAACATTGCATGTACGACGTGCAACGTTTGTGCGTGTAACTCTTCGCTATTCTACAATTTGTCATGTTGTCTATTCCTCCGTAGACAAAGCCGGTTTCTACAGTGTGTCATGCACGCGTGCTGTGTCTTGTACTTTACGTTTAAGGCCTATACACTCTTCGCCGTTCTACATTCTGTCATGTTGTCTATTCCTCCGTAGACAAAGCCGGTTTCTACAGTGTGTCATGCACGCGTGCTGTGTCTTAATGTACTTTACGTTTAAGGCCTATAAACGGTATTAGCTACCGTTCTGCTGTAGAAAAAACTGAGTGGGTATGCGCTAATATCACACATGTCATAATAAAACGGATTTTGCTATCCTAGTGGAGAAAATACCAAGTTTGAGTTTCACTTCTTCAAATCATTCTAGACGCCGCGGATGTTGATTTTTAGTAAGAGGGAACTACAGCAGCACGAATAGCATGGCGTCGTAGAAACGGGTTTTGTCGACGGCAGAATAGACAAAATAACAGAACGTTTAATATTTTTAGCGATTTAAGCATAGCAATGCTAAAATATAAAAATAATGTTTCTATTCTTTAATGTTGTACCAATCGTGTCATAGTTGTGCAAAAAAATAGTCGATTTCTATAGAATTAACGATGACATTACTTTGTCTTTTCTTGGTAGAATAGAGATAGAATCGCCAAGCTACGCGTGCAGCACACATAACTTAAAATTCTATTCTTTTCTTTTTTAAACACCACCTTGAGGAGCTCGTAGCTAAATAATTACAGCTGCACAGGCCGATCTACCGGGTTAAGCCGCGCTTGCCGGGATTGGTCTGTGGATGGGTGACCATCTGTCGTAGCGAGTTTCCTCCGTGCCTCGGAAAGCACGTAAAGCCGTGGTCCCGGCTGTCATTTGCAGATCTTTGACAGTCTATACTGTTAGTCAGAAGCTCTAAAGTCTGACAACCAGTCTTACCATGGGGTATCGTATTACCCAGTTATTGGGTTGTGGAGGTCCCAAGGCCGACCCCAATATAATTGGGAAAAGGCTAGGCAGATGATGACCCTACATTATGAACTTCTCTTGTCTCATTTAAACTCACTCACACAAACAACCAGACCCAAACTTCTTTTAGAACAAAAAAAAATTGTTTCGTCCGGAAATTGAAACCGTAACACAAAACGCATCAATCAATCGCTCACCCACTGCGTCAATTTACCTTTATCTCCAACGACGATATATAACTAGACTCCGCATGCACGATCTAAGGAACAAAAACTATTCTGTCAACTCGCTGAGGTACTACGTAAGCGAGGGGGACGGGGCACTGCGTTGTTATTGGCTAACTCAAGGTCTGTTCTGTCTCAAGGTATGTTTACGGCTCACAGGAGTGGTCGAAATAAGACGGATATAAGACTTTTTTGCCTAATGTGTTAACAGACATCGGTCGCCTGTTATTAGGAGTCTAGCAATATATCGTCGTTGTTTATCTCCAAAACAACCAACAAACAAGGCAATATAGAGATACTGATTGGATTTCCTTAATCGCTCATTCTATTTTTGTCTCTCTTAATCCGTTTTACTAATCCATTAAATTAATCCTACTTCCTCATTCATTATTTTCGTAAAAAATTGCATTCTACTAAGCTGTACCTAATGTAATGTAATTTGTACTCGAGACAATCAATGATTAAGCTTTGATAATTAATATTTTATTGCAGACAGGGTTATTATCTTGAGGTAACAACGTCATTAATTTTCAACAATGCAATACAGGTTTTTTTTTGTTTTTTTTTTTACTGGGTTTTATTGATAGTTTGTAAATTAAGTTGAAAAATTGGTAAATAAAAATAAAAAAACAATGCAATGTGTGTTTTTCAATCAGGGAGTGTCCTATGGAATTTTGGCTTGACAAAGATGCTAAAACACTGATTTTCATTCCTTTAATCATTATCATTTCAGCTCTGGGTCACACCCTGGGTGTAGGCCTTTTCCTTATTCTGCCACACTTGTCAGTTAATCCATTTCCTAGTCAAATCATGCGTCTACGGAAAAAAAGATAAAATGACAGAAAAAAAAGGATTTTAGCGTGCGTTGCGTTGCGTTGTGCGTCCTCGGATCACGCCTTACTCGGGCAAAAGAATATACAAATTGTTTAGAAATAACTTTTTCTATTCTTAGTAGAATAGGGATAGAATTTGGTAATGTTACGCCAGAATAGTGCTCTCAGGTCATGATTTGTTTTTGCTGTGTAATCTTTACCATCGTTTCTGTGGGAGTGATTTGGTGAAATGAAATGTAAGTCTTTTGAAAGAAAACACGTTTGGTCCAACTAAATGGCACGTTCCAAACGGATATCACCGTCTTCAGGTCCGTGTTATCGTATACGTTTTTATTCGGCGATAATGTATTTTATTATTACTCGAGTTCACACACACGACAGTACGGATCCGGCAAAATAGACATCCTCAAACGATTGTCTAAGTCTGTCTGTGGATAAGCGTTAGTAAAATCTACTGATAACATCTTACATAAAAAATACATTAGATATAATTTATTATAAGGCTCACGTTTATCGCAACTGATTTCAACTAGGTTCAAGGTTAATATTATGAAATGTTCAGATTCATAGCAGGCGACTAAAAATTTAAGCCAAAAACACGGTAGGAAAATTACTAGTACTATTCCTATGTAATGACAACATTCCACAACTATCACACAACGCCATCTAGTCCCAAGCTAAGCAGAGCTTGTGTTATGGGTACTACACAACTGATAAACATACTTATATATTTCTAAATAAATATTATAGATAAATTACACCCAGATACAGAACAAATGATCATGCTCATCACACAAACATTTGTCCTGGGTGGGAATCGAACTCACGACCTCCGGCATAGCAGTCAGGGTCATTAACCACTAGACCAACAGGCCTGTCAAACAAGTGAACATCACCAAGGAAAACCTTTAAATGTGCGCGTGGCGTGGCACTCACACATTTATAAAGAAGTGGCATCGCTTAAGAACGCGTATTCTGAAAGCTGGGAACGTCGCAAATAGCTATCAAATATTTACAAATTTTAATTAATTTAGCAAAAATGTATGAAAATGAGAAATATCGCTCTGCAGTGCACTAAAACATTGATTAGGGAATGCAATAATTAACATCGTAACGCCAAATAAGTACTTTTAGACGTAGAAAAAGCATTTGGAAACTTTCCAAATGCCTTTTATACACTTGAGACGGTTACAACAATAAATTCAGTGTTTTAATTGCATTCCTATATCAATTTTCTAGTGCAGAACATAGCCTTATTTTTTTTTCTAAATAGTAAAATTGCCAAATTCATTAAAACTTGTAAATATTTGACAGCTATTAGCGACGTTGCCAACTTTCTGGTTTTGTTTTGAACACGGAATCCGCACATTTTATAATCTAAAGTTCAAGGTATAAAATCGTAACTGTAATCGTACAAGGTTTGATTATCAAATGCGAGGATTTTATAAACAAACTACTATAATCTATGTGTTGTAAATCTAATTTTTTTATCCAATTTGTGTAATAATCTGAGATTAGTGTCTCGTAGAAATTAATCCAAGGAAATGCCTACATAATAAGGTAAGTTTTCCCCACATTTCGTAAAAAAAAAAACACTTTTGAAAAGACAAAAATAAAAAAAAAACAAAAACTTGGTTAAGTAGTGATAAACGTAAATCGGTAACTGGAATCCCAACCCTACGCATCGTGGTACATCCTTAGTGGAGCAAGCAGAGACAAGTCAGGGGGACGTATGTCAGCGCGGTGTGATTTGACATGACCGGCAAATTCAAGTTGCAAGATGATAATTATATTTCATTGAATAAATGGTGGATTCAGTAATGGCGCAGTTTTCCATCTTACAGTAGCAAGCAGCGTAGGACATCCACCAACAAGATGGACAGACGACCTTATAAAGGTCGCCGGAAGACGCTGGATGCAGGTCGCTTCCAACCGGTATATGTGGAGATCTAAAGGGGAGGCCTATGTGCAGCAGTGGACATCCTATAGCTGAGATGATGATGATGATGGTGTCTGGTTAAGTATTTGAATTTTTCAACTAAATTTTAAGGTTATGTGAAAAAGTTGAAAATACAAAAGTTATAGATCTTTTTATTACCTTTATCTTTACCGTTTAAGTTATTTCCATAGGACTTAAAGTTTTGCCAACAAAACCGAATCATCAAGAATCATATTATTATTATTATTATTATTAACGACGACGATATATTACTAGACTCCGCATGCACGATCTAAGGAACAAAAACTATTCTGTCAACTCGCAGAGGTACTACGTAAGCGAGGGGGACGCGGTACTGCGTTGTGATTGGCGAATTCAAGGTCTGTTCTGTCTCAAGGTATGTTTACGGCTCACAGGAGTGCTCGAAATAAGACGGATATAAGACTTTTTTGCCTAATGTGTTGACAGTCATCGGTCGCCTGTTATTAGGAGTCTCGTAATATATCGTCGTTGAACTCATTCCTCAGTTTAATCATTTAACTTTAACATCAGATTATTCAAATTATCATCAACAACAAAATAAAAAAATCTTTTTATTTGTAATTGCCCAGACAAATTCTATTTCATAAAGTTCACTTACGACCACACTCAACAGAATTATCAATTCAAAAGAAAATTAATTTGTTTTTACATAATAAAACATCGTAGAATCACAAAGAGTACTTATATAAATAACTAGTGGCCCGTCCCGGCTTCGTACGGGTGGAATAAGTCCTCTAAAACCCGGTCCCGATGGTTACGAACACATCAAAAAAAGAATTATCCGAATTCGTTCAGCCGTTTTCGAGTTATGAGCTTAGCAAAACATTTTGCGATCCATTTTTATATTATAGAAGATTATGCTTCTCTCCAAAAGATATATAAATAATATCATCACTAAAAATAACTATCACCATTATATCACAGTTAAAACAAACAGCACTCACCGCGTTCTAAAATCACTGAGTTCTAAAATCACTCAAGTTTTCACTGAGATTCATTTATTGAGCATAATTATTTTTTTATGTAAATGTAGGAATTTCACAGTCTCACTCAAGGAACTAATCAACGCCATCTGATAATGATTAAACACATGTTTTATTAATTAATCTATCATTTGTTTCTGAAGATTACGCTCGTGTTTTATTTGTTATCATAAATACAGGTTGTTTGTTTTCTGTCAAGGATTAACGTTGAATTTTATCTTGCTTAATTTTTTCCTTTAAATTACCGACTTTACTACTTTTTGTAATCATCATCATCTCAGTCATAGGACGTCCACTGCTGAACATAGGCCTTCCCTTTAGATCTCCACATATACCGGTTGGAAGCGACCTGCATGCAGCGTCTCCCGATGACCTTGTAAGGTCGTCTGTCCCTTTTGTTGGTGGACGTCCTACGCTGCGCTTGCTAGTCCGTGGTCTCCACTCTAGTACTTTTCGACCTCATCGGCCATCTGCTCTGCGAGCAATATGGCCTGCCCATTGCCACTTCAGGGCGTCAATTCTGCTAATTTTATTTAACTCACATGCTATTGATATTCAATTGAGACTCAATCACGATTCCATTGCGATTAGAACAAATTTGGTATTCTGCAAAAACTTCTATGTAAGCTCAATAGAGTCGTAATAGAATCGTAGTGTAAGTGTAATTGACTCTCAGTTGAACAGTAGGTGTTACCAAACAAGCGTTAAATAAGAGTAGAATACCGATAAAGGCCACAATCGATTTACAATTGAAACACGATTGAAGAGCAGACTAGCAAATATTCTGATAGCAGTTCAATGGAATGTCACTGTAAAACCATTGGTCTTAAATTAGTAGCAGAATACCAAATGTAGTTAAAACTGCTACTGAGATCCAATTGATATTCAATTGAGCCATTTGTAATTTAGCAGACTTGGGGCCCAGCTTGCTGATCCGGTGCGCTATATCGGTGAATTTAGTTCGTCGACGGATCTTCTCATTTCGGATTCGATCACATTTTGTAAGCCAATAATCCATTAATGCCTTTGCCAGCGTTTTTCCCTGCTCACATATCATTCTAAATTCCTAATCATCATAAAAAGTATTAGACATAAGACGTCCACTGCTTTAATAATCCTTATTTTCACAAGAAAGTGGTTACAATTATTTTTCGAAGCCAGTGCCCTATCCTAGGATGAGACATTACTGAATCTTATGGAAAAAGATGAATCTGCTCGATATCAAATTGCGTATGCGTGCTAATGATAATGCCAACGATTGTGTTCGAAATACTGGCAACTGATTGCGCAACTGGCAACTTTTTTAAATTATTTTACATTGGCAGCGCCTTTATGTCGTGGTAGGGAGGTTGGTTTTCGCAGTTCGCGGTCGAATTGCATCGTTCCGTTAGAATATAAGTTATCTATACATATAATAAAATAGTAGGAAAGTCAAAACTGTACATTGAATATTTTTTTAAAAGAATACTTGGGGTGTGATCTACAATCGATACCGAAGCCAAAAATACAGTTTTTAGAATTTTTGTCTGTTTGTCTGTTTGTCTGTTTGTCTGTATGATGTCCGGGATAAACTCAAAAAATACTGGACGGTTTTGAATGATTCTTTTTTTGTTGCATAGGTATTAAGTCTGGTCAAAACATAGGCTATAATTTATTTTGAAAATTTGAAGAACTGGCGCAGAACCGCAACAGACCAGCTAAACTATAAGAGATACAAAAATGGTGCTATAGCAAAAATTGTTCCACGTGATGAGTATTTTCTGTTGAGAGAATTAGTTTGAAGATCTGGAACACCTAATGTGGAACTCCAAGAGCCCAGATACACTATAACATATACAGGAATGTCGTCTTAGCAAGAGTTGTTCAACGTGATGAGCACTCTCTGTTGACGTATAAAAATTGAAGATCTGGAACACCTGATGTGGAACTCCAAGAGCCCAGCTACACTATAACATATACAGGAATGACGTCTTAGCAAGAGTTGTTCAGCGTGATGAGCACTCTCTGTTGACGTATAAAAATTGGAGATCTAGAACACCTAATGTGGAACTCCAAGAGCCCAGCTACCCCGCGGTGGTGGACGCCAATGGCGTCGGACGTCACAAGACGATCTCCGGCCACCGTAGGCGCGAGCATGCGAGCGGCGAGTAAAGGGCAACTCGCCGTCCGACCATGGAGGGCGCGTCGTGTTTCACGCGCGCCTTAAAGAGCGTCAGCATAATTACGGGGCCCCCTCTCAAAGGGCTAAACCCTGCCGGGGTCGCGGGACTTATACCATCACCGTTACCCCGGAACATAAAGGGCTATTGAAGGACACCGTGGATTTTAGTCAGTACAAGTCTGATAGTAAGGGGTGGGAGAACACATTTGATGATTTACCACGAAAAAAAAAGATAGCTATCACTAATTTCACGGACTGATTTTCGATGACGATTAATATATTAATACAATTTTTATTCTACTGGCCAAACTCCCATGAATTTTTTACCCGGGCTCTTGGAGTTGGGTATCAGACTTTTCAGATCTTCGATTTTGCCGACCCCATTATCGCTGGCATAAGCAACAAGATCCGCGTACGAAGTCGCGGGCAGAAGCTAGTTATAAATATTCTGCGTGATTTGAAACGTCTGCCAATCCATAAAGATAAAGAAGACCGGTCATTATCAAACCACAAGATTGTTAAAAGAAGGAGATGTTGTGTAGAATCCGCGCCGCCGCTCATGACGCGCGGAAAATTCGTGGTACTACATTTTGGAAAGAAAGAAAGAAGCCGCGTGTAAAGGACTAGTGACGCGTGGTCAGTTGTGGCGCGGTCTTTAAAGGACTTATTTGACATTGTTATCAAAAAGATTACAACTGACAGCGCCTTAAGACATCCCTCACCGCGATCATACAGATAGCGCGCGAGTTGAATGCAGTCGGGGTCTGAGGTAAAGAGCGCCCCGCTACCCGCACGCCCCACCTCACGCGCCTGCAGTGTAGTACTGCGCCATCCTTGTCAACACCACTATCGCATTCCTAATCTCTGCATTCAACTCGCGCGCTAACTGTACATTCACCTGTAATGTAACGTTACAGATTCGAACATTTCATCAGTGAGTGAAGACAATAGAGCTTCAAATTGCGCACTTTTATGTTACATTACAGATGAATGCTCGCGGTGAGGGAGCGCCTTAAGTATAGTCCTCTTGATCGAGTTCGATCACAGCGACCACTCTCAGTAGACATCTACGCAAGAAATATTATAGTGTACTTGTGTGTGCGCAGGCACTCTAGTCTTTTACTCTCATAGTTCGATGGGACATCAATCCGACATGAACGAAAAAAGATCAGACACAGAATCAACGGCTTTACGTGCTATCTGAGGCACGGGGATAGGTATCATACTGCAAAATTCCAAACTCCGGGTTGCTATTGAGAAATTCTAATCGGGTAAAAAGTGCTACTTTTTGCCCGATTCGGGAATCGAACCCAGAGCCCTACGCTCAACAGACAATGGGGCAGTTGGTTGTCAAAATATTGCCATAATAATATAAATAGATCAGAATAGACCATTTTACGAATTGTATCGTTAAGGCGCTCCGTCTCCGCGAACCTGTAATGTAACATTACAGATTCGAACATTTCATCAGTGACGGAAGAAAATCGAGCATCACAATGCGCACCTTGTATCAAATCTATAGTAAATGTGCGCGAATGCTCGTTAGTCAGGGAGGTAGTACTGTAATGTAATGCTCAAAGTCGAATCTATAATGTTACATTACACGCGAATGCTACCGGCTTAAAAAATACTTATAAAAACTTACCTTTCTAGAATTTCTTCTCACTTTATCACGAAAAATCCTTTATCACTTTTCGCTTATGTACACAATTTTCTTTTAAAAAACCAGCACTTTTAAATAAATATTGGTACAATCACTAATACTATAAAATTTATAAAAATGGACGATAGGAAAATAAACAGATCTATTTTTTTATATTGTAGAATTTATAATATATAATTATCTACTTTAATATTTGAAATAAATAAAAAGGTAATGAGTCAGTCAATCTTTTTTCAGAATATTATTTTTCTTAATTGATAACATGATGATTTGTTTCGCAAAAGATATGTCTTTACTAAGAAGAAGAAGTTACGAATGGTTCTTCGAAATAAATTCTTCGCTAATAATATTAAAGATAAAGGTGAACTAATCCATTTTTATTGCAGTGTTATTGTTCGGATTAAGCAAATAAATGTGAGATATCGATAAAAATTAGAGATAATTTCGCGTTTTTTTAGTTATGACTTAACACGTTCGTAATTCATTGCACTTATTTCTTGGTATTAAGACTATTAAATTCATACATAATAATGATAAATTTTCCTTGTGAAATGACTCGTTTTTTGTCATGAGACTTTCTGCATGGTAGTTTTTTCAGAGCTCCGTAGTCGATTTGAAAAATAGTCACCCCTAGTCATTAAGCTATTATTACTACGTATAGAGACGACACCACGTATGGTATCACCACGCCGAGTGCACGCGCCTAGAGCACGCCATAGAGCTGTCAAACAATTGAATGAACTTGTGCGCACTCATCCTGGATGGGACACAGTGGTGATACGTGGTGTCGTCTCTATACGTAGTAATAATAGCTCAATGCCCCTAGTCTGCTATTTTAAAAGTTCGGTGCTAAAAAAAACCTTTTTGTAAAAAAAAACTTTTTTCAAAAAAAATGTAACCCCCTTCAAAAACAACTACACAAAAGGGTAAAATAACCTACAAAATAACTTTTCTTTCTGAAGTCGGTGGATTTGTTTTTTTGCATTTCGTTGTCTTTTTTGAACCTCTTCCTTATTTTGAAATCGGCTAAAAAGGAAAAACATTTGTTTTTATTTTCGCGTGGGAGCTGAGTCCGTCCTCCTTCCAGTTCGGACGGACACTGTCTTCGTCCCGCCGTCTCCTTCGTGGCTTGTTTCGCCTCATTGTCACAGAATTTAGCTCATTCAGCTAAAACCGTTATCAATGGCTGGTCATACCAGATTTGCTATTTTCAATAAGAAACCACATCGCTGGACTCTACGATGTGTTCTTTAACGCAACGGCTTTGAGATGGTCCAATTGCGAAGCTCGAGCGCTCATCGTTCGCTTATAGCATAGCATATAAGCTCATCGTTAGCTTAGAGCATAGCTTACTTTAGTTTCAGCGTAGCGTGAGCGCTGCGGCCGCTCGGTCACTTTTTTTTTTTAATAAAATCATCAAATGAGTCCTCCCACCCATACTGTCACAGTACTGACTAAAATCCACGGTGTCCTTCAATAGTTCCCCTTTACGTTCCAGTCTCACGGTAATTCTACAAGTCCCGGACGTTTTGTCACTAGGCTGAGTTTATAGAGAATAATTAGGACTGCTGTTCTCTTTACCATAAAAAAATACCCGCTCTGTGGCAGTATCACTGCGAACTTACAGCGAGCGATTCGCAGCGGACTCGTGCCAACGTACTCACTTGATACAGTATCTGATACGTTACATGCAACACTGCTTAGTGAGTAGATACCTAGCTAAAAAAGTTGAGATGGCAATAAGTTTGCTCTTGACCCTAGTCTAGGCTTAGAATAAATAATATGTCTAGGTGATGAATGACTAAGACAAGGTCAACGATGGAGCGAGCTTACCCAGAAGAAGCCTGTTCACTCTAACTTTGAAGAGATTAGGGTTGTATGCGTTCGGAAACACAGACGCTGGCAAAGAGTTCCACTCCTTCGCTGTCCTCATTATAAAAGACGTTTGGAAACATTTTACTCTAGTTTGTGTTGTTGTTGTGAATGTTACGTTTCCGATTTGAAAAAAAAAATTAAGTATATTTTGGCAATGAATATTTTTGAACATCCTGTGTCTCCGAAGCGATACTTCCCACTTCCTATAATAATATGTGCGCGTGTCAAATGTGTAACCTCTGACCATGTATTACTATCGTGCTATACCTATATTTTTCTAGGTTCAGGTGGCCTATCATGACCTCTTAAAGAGTGGGTAGTTCAGCTGTGGGAATGAGATGGAGCTAGACGACTTCTATAGTTCTGTTGTTTTCTCTCAGCGGAACTGATGCTACTCAACATTGAATCCCGCCATATCGACCGTTTTAACGTTTTTGCGTGTTAAAATCATCAAATGAGTCCTCCCACCCCGGGCAGGGCTAGGTACTATCAGACTTGTACTGAAAAAAATACACGGTGTCCCTTAATAGCCCTTTATGTTCCAGGGTCATGGTGATGGAAATAAGTCTCGTGACCCCGGCAGGCTTTGGCCCTCTGTGAGGGGGCCCCGTCATTTGCTGACAGCTCTTTGAGGCGTGCGTGGAACACGACGCGCCTCAACGCCGTGGGCGTCCACCACTGCGGCTGGGGCGGAGGGAGGACGCTGTCCTCTCCCTCACGCGGCCCGCCTCCTCCTTCGCGAGCACAACTGCTTCGCAGAAGGAGGCGACCGCTTCCCACTCCGTCTCGCCCCGCAGCATGGCCTCGGCCAATGCCGGGCGCAAGAGCTGCTCTGCCCAAGCGGGGCAGTCTTGCACCGTATGCTACACCGTGTCCTCCGGGCGATCCTCGCAGTGGTGACACCCAGGCGTTTCCTACCTAACAAAACAAGCTATGAAAGAGAATTTCTAGGCTGTAGGTTCGAGACGATGAAGTTGCATTGTTGGCAACTGGCCTCTTTGCTGTAGATTGTGTACATGTTTCCTTTTTATTTGTTTTTGTGTTCGATTATTTTAAAAATATGTTTGTCATCTGGTGTCAGCGCTGGTCTGTTTTACAACGTAAATGGAGAATTTGCTACAGCGTATCAGAATTTTATGGAAAACATCATCAAAAAGGGATACGCCGAGGAATGTTCACCAGAAACATATCACAAAAGCCTACATCAGAACCTTAACGGCGATATCCGGTGGTATTTACCGACCTTTGGAGTTTTCCATCCTCAGAAGCGTAAGCTTAGGGTTGTGCATGATGCCGCCGCAGTCACAAAGGGAGTAAGTCTTAATAGTTTATTGTTACAAGGCCCTGACTTACTACAGTCTTTATTAGAAGTTATTTTTCGATTCAGAGAGGGAGCTGTAGCTTTAAACGGTGATATTAGGGAAATGTTTCCACAAATTAAAATTGCCGCGAAAGACAGGGACGCGCAGCGATTTTTATGGCGCTCCGACAAGGGCGAATTAAAAGAGTATCGCATGGCTTCCATGATCTTTGGTGCTGTTTCCAGTCCTTTCATTGCACTGTACATCAAAAATAAAAATGCGAAAGAATTGGAAGCGGTTTATCCGGAGGCCTGCCGCGCTATAATTCACGATCATTACATGGATGACTATCTAGGAAGCACTAATTCAGTTGGCGAGGCGGCGCGGTTAGCTTCAGATATCGTAACTGTCCATAACAATTGCTGTTTTGATATGCGTTCCTGGACGTCGAATAAGGTCGAAGCGTTGTCTTTAATCCCAAAAGAATTAAGAAGCAACCCTAATTCAGACGTTGACTTGCCACCTTACAGTGACGTTGGCGTTTTAGGTGTAAAATGGAATCCTTTTCAAGACCAGCTGAGTTTCCGTACGGTGTCTGATATTCCTTTTGATACTCTGACTAAACGTAGTTTGCTTTCTAATGTTATGAAAGTTTACGACCCTCTTGGCTTATTGATGCCAGTTGTGATTTGGGGCCGTATTCTTATACAAAAGTTATGGCGCGAAGGTGTAGACTGGGACTCACCGGTTCCTGAAAAATACGTCACAGAATGTAGAGATTGGTTCATCCAATTACAGGCTACCTCTACTATAAAAATTCCTCGTTGGTACATGAGTAGGCCTGACCCCATAGACGTCCAACTACATGTACTGGCCGACGGGGGAGAGCAAGCTTACGCATGTGTGGCATACTGGCGCTTTATCTATGAAGATAACTCTGTCTCTTTAGCTTTGATAGGGAGTAAAGCGCGAGTAGCCCCTCTAAAACCCATCTCGATTCCGCGTCTCGAACTTCAAGCAGCATTAATCGCCTCATGCTTTGCTAATACCATCATAAAAGCTCATCGCATAAAGCCCTCTGATGTCATTTATTGGACGGACTCAACCACAGTTCTTAAATGGCTTCGGAGTGATGCTCGCTCTTTTAAACCATTCGTGGCCCATAGATTAGGAGAGCTACTAGAGTCAACAAATCCTTCTAATTGGAGGTGGCTCCCTAGCTCACTTAATATCGCTGACGATGCCACTAAACCGAAACAATTAAATCTTTCACTCTCACATCGTTGGTTTTCCGGTCCATCATTTTTATTACAATCATCTTCATGTTGGCCTATTGAGCCTGTCACTGACGCGGATGAGACCAAACCAGACTCCGATTTAAGGTCGGAACTTGTTGGGCTGCTCATCATGCTACCAGTTCCTCCAGTACCTGTATCGACGCGTTTTAGTAGTTGGTTGCGTCTTCAACGCACCACCGCCCGTGTTCTCCAGGGCGCGCGAATTTTTCGATGTAAAATATCTCGGCCAATCACTCAAAATTCTAAACTCTATATAGATGGCACCACGTCCTTCTGTAAAGATCTCCAGTTAGCCGAGAAGATGCTACTTCAGTGTGCTCAGGCTGAGAATTTCAGTGCAGAGTTGAAACATCTCCAGAGCTCGGAACCCGTACCCACCAATAGTCGGATCGCATCGTTAGGTCCAATCCTTGATGGAGATGGCCTCATCCGAATTGACTCTCGCTTTCGATCAGCCCCTGCCATCAGTGAAGCTTCGATATCACCGATCATACTAGACGGCAGCAACCATACAGTGCGTCTCATCATAATGCATTATCACGTTCAGTCTGCCCATTCCTTCCACGAACGCGTGCTCAATGAACTAAGGCAGAGATATTGGATACTCAAAGCGAGAACCACCATCCGCAGTATAATCAATTCCTGCCCACGCTGCAAAAGATTGAGAGGCCGCCTAAATAATCCCCAGCTTGGCGATCTACCTGCAGAAAGACTCGATCATCACAAGAGACCATTCACCCATGTAGGTCTGGATTACTTTGGGCCAGTAATTGTTATTGTACATCGCCGACGTGAGAAACGCTACGTGGCGTTATATACGTGTCTGGTCACCAGAGCGGTTCACCTAGAAGTGGTCGCATCACTTACGTCTGATTCTGCCCTTATGAGTTTAAGACGCTTTATCGCTCGTCGAGGATCCCCATCTACCATATTCTCGGACAACGGCACCAACTTCGTTGGCGCCAGTCGCGAACTTCGAGTACTGCACGGCGATTCTGTTAAGGAGTACGCTACGAATCATAAAATTGAGTGGCGCTTCATCCCGCCAGCATCCCCTTTTATGGGTGGCGCATGGGAACGTCTCATCCGATCCGTAAAAAACAGCACTTCGAGTAGTTTTAAGGGACAGAGATCCTAAGGAGGAAGTATTCGTCACATTTTTACTAGAAGCTGAAGCAATCATAAACTCAAGACCACTGACGTATATTCCAACCTCTCCTCACGCTCCAGAATCTATAACACCTTTTCATTTCATTCTTGGGTCTTCATCCGTCGCTCCTTGGACTTGTTCGCTCTCAGATGCCGACTTGATGCGCCGCTGCGAGTGGCGAAGAACTCTACGGCTGGCTGATCATTTCTGGGCGAGGTGGCTACAAGAATATTTGCCGACATTGCGTCCTAGAGGAGCACGAAGCAGCACGCCAGTTTTCAATGAGGGGGACGTGGTGCTTATCGCCGATTCAACCCTTCCCCGTGGTTTGTGGCCATTAGGTAGAATTACCAAAGCTTATCGTGGACCTGACGGACTGGTTCGCGTAGTAGACGTCCTTACTAAAGCAGGCACGTTACGCCGACCAGTCCGAAAGGTCCTACTGTTAGAGCCTGAACCTGGGCCAGTTGCCACCGAGGATTAGTGTTCCACTGGGGGGCGGGAATGTTGGCAACTGGCCTCTTTGCTGTAGATTGTGTACATGTTTCCTTTTTATTTGTTTTTGTGTTCGATTATTTTAAAAATATGTTTGTCATCTGGTGTCAGCGCTGGTCTGTTTTACAACGTAAATATAAGTACTGATTTTATTGATAATATCCTGTTTCCATTCATTTTCCTCTACTACAGTCCACCTGCTCGTTAATATGCATGAAACTTACAAAACGTCGCTGTCCGTTCAATCATTACACCCATATTTTTTCCATTGATGTGAATAATGCTTATCATTTTGCTTGCATCATGTTCTGTGAGAAAAAGTGTTATATTTTTCCTCCTTTCAATTTTAGCTTCGTTTGTGATTACGAAGATAATATGCTTTTAAAATTCATAATACGTCACATCAAGGTATTTTTTCCTTACCTCTGACGTCAAAATTTTGATGCATCTTTGTTTTATTTCATCGTTATCTTTGTCAATATTCATTTTTTTTATCGTCGTATACTACAGGTAATCAACGGTTATACTTCAATAGCCCTTTACGTTCCAGGGTTAAGGTTACCTGATAAGACAGTTCCGCGACCCTGGAATTTATTGATGGTGGAAAGTACATATTGCATAAAGTAAGAATTACGGACTGTATGATGCATAGGAGTGTAGACTTGCGGACGGCGAGTAATGGGTAGCTCGTCGTCCGATCATGGCTATTTGGTCAAACCTCTGTCAATATTGCAGGACTGTCTAAGCAGGTAACCCCGGTCCTGGAAATAAAAGGCATCAGAAGGCCGATTTTTAGTCAGTTAAAATCTGACAGTCCCTTCCACTACACGCAGGACAGGAGGACTTATTTGATAACTACTTACCCAAAAATAAGGCGTTGTGATCTCATGATCTCAGCTAAGTATTTTTCTTCTAATTTGAACCTTATGTTAAAAAAACTAGGTCTGTCTCTAAGAAAACTAATATCAACATATACAATCAAAATCTCTTTGAAACTACAAGTGCAAACTTCATCATCATCATCATCATCTCAGCCATAGGACGTCCACTGCTGAACATAGGCCTCCCCTTTTGATCTCCGCATATACCGGTTGGAAGCGACCTGCATCCAGCGTCTTCCAGCGACCTTCATAAGGTCGTCTGCCCACCTTGTTGGTGGACGTCCTACGCTGCGCTTGCTAGTGGCCTCATAGTGCAAACTTAGTACAAATTCTGATTAGATTTTGATAATTCTAGCGTACGTTTTCCGTTAATTTATCCTCTAGTTTTGGCACTTTCCTCGAAGTCTGACGTGATAAGTAATAATCAGCTTATTGCAACCAAATGATAAGGTTGTAACGTCAAACGACACATTTTTATGAATGCACGATTTTTTTCCGGCAGACATAAGAAATCTTTGTCAGCATCATCAACTGATAAGGACCTATCTAGGACTTAAAGTAAAGCAGTGGACTGTAGTTATAATAATTATATTCCAAATAGGTTTACAATGCTGATGTTTGGAACTAAGGCGTGCGCGCGCGTGCCGTCAGTGGAGATCGGTTGCGAAGTGTTGGCTCGCCGTCCCGCGCACCGCAGCTGAAGACGGCGCAGCCGATCGCCGGAGACGCCCGAACATCAACTTTTTTTACGTGGTAAAATCATCAAAAGAGTCCTCCCACCCAGGGCAGGACGGGAGGGACTTTCAGACTTGTACCTACTTACTAAAATCCACGGTGTCCTTCAATAGCCAGGTTCCAGGTTCACGGCAATTTGATAAGTCCCGCGATTCCGGCAGGCGGGCATCTTCAACTCGAGACTTCAAAGCACGAGTTAGCGCACCGGCTCATGGGATGACTCCTACACTACATATCGCGTGTTTGATTCCCGAACCGAACAAATATTTTAAAGATTTAGAAATTGTTCCGGGTGTGGGTTTTTCTGTATTCCTTCCTTGATGATGATCATCTTACTGCCCTTATCCCATTTTACTTGTGGTCGTCGCAACACGTTTTTTTCTTCCATTCTCCCCTATCAGACGTCACAGTATCATTTACTACTTTTTAAACAACTTCAAAAAAAGTAGGTTCTCAGTTCGATCTGTATGTTTGTTTGTATATGTATGTGTGTATGTTTGTTCGCGATTATGTCACGTTTGGCTGAACCGATTTACAGAAAAGTGTTTGTTACAATCTGGCGAAGATTTTCCAACTTCCAAAAGTAAAGTTATTTACACTTTTTTGTGTTTGGTTTTGAAGTCAGTTTCTTGTTTTTTCACAAGTTTTTTCTTCCATATCTTTCCTTAGAGTAGACAATCCATCTATAATTTCTTTGGCCTTCCTCTTCCTCTCCATCCATCAACATTCATACTCATCACTCTCTTAGTCACATGAGTGTCATCCCTCCTCACCAATGACGGTTCCGTTTCACATAGACTATGAGATAGGGAATGGGCGGGTAGCAGTTATAAAAGCTAGTTAGTAAATAAAACAAAATAATACATTTTTCTAAACGTATATTTATTAGAAACATAGCAACAATACCCTTATTTACTCTACAGTAATTACAAATGGCGGTGGACCACCTACAGGGCCGTCTTAAGCGGGGCGTGGGAGCAACCAGGGCGTATGGTAGCAACCGTTGCGTATGGGAGCAACCGGGGGGTATGGGAGCAACCAGTGAGTGTCAAAGTAACCATGGTGTTTGGGTACAACCAGTGCTTAGCAGTAACCACGGCGCAAGAGAGCAACCAGGGTTCATGAAAGCAATTAGGCTACTTAGAAGTGAGTTTGAGTGGAATTAGGGTGCTTGAGAGAAACCAGGGTGCATGGGAGCAACCATGGCGTATGGGAGCAACCAGGTACTATCGGGATAACCAGGATTTTTGGTAGCAATCAGAGCGCTAGGTAGTAACAACTGTGATTGGGCACAACCAAGTTACTTGGGAGTAACCAATGTGCTTAGGAGTTACCACGGTGCTTGGAAGCAACCAAAGTGCTTGGAAGCGCCAAGGTTCACAGGATTAACAAGTGGGAGTAGCAACCAGGTGCTGCATGGGAGTGATAAGGATCTGCCCGGCAGCGATTGGCGTGCATAGGAGCAACCAAGGCGTTTGAGGGCATTTCGGGTGCTTGCGAACAACCAGGCGCTAAGAAATAGGGTACACCTCTAGGCATTGCACGCATTTTTATTACAGTTTTACATACATTTGCATGACAACAGTATCTTTGCTAAAATAATATTATTTTTTTTTACATTTTTAAAGCGATTTGCTGTGATTTCCACACGCGTCTCGAGGGAGCTGTAAGCTGACTTTACCAAAAAAGAGCCTACTGGGATCGCGGGAACATCTTCAGAGGTTACCGCGACCCTGGAACTCAAAGGGCAACTGAAGGAACAGGTTCATTTTTTTGTCAGCCAAGTCTGATAGTCTTTTCCGCTCAACCCAAAGGGGAAGGCCTTTTTTTAGGTGGTACCTAACATCATCTAATGAGTCCTCCCGCCCTGCGGGGCTACTGCGTATCCCAGTGTCTGTGTGGTGACCATCAAATAGCTGTCAAAAGGTAAATTCCATAATGGCTTTTGCATTTGAAACTGATAAATGTAAATGTTCCCTAAAATCAACTATTCTACCGCTCTTGAGGCACTCCACTCCGCAACTTAGCCTCATAACAGGTATCAAGTCATCCAAGTTCAGGTTGACAACTGCTGGTCAGTGCTAGACCTAGCCGGAGCCCTATACGTTCCAAGAACATGTTTATCGGCTTGTCCAGTTCCAAGACCCTGGCAGATGTTTATCTCTATAACAGACAAGAGGTGGATATTTGAAGGACTTAAGGTATCGGAGACTTACGTCGCCTTATGTACTAAGCCCCTTCGTAGGCGACGCAAGTCTCCGATACCTTACGACTTTGGTATCCAGATGACTATCGCAATACAAATCCATAGAGGTTCGTACACAGTCACGCGTCAATGGATGTCAAAGTCGTAAGGTATCGGAGACATGCGTCGCCTAGTGTACGAAGGGGTTAATGGGGCTTACAATGGTCGCGGGACTTATACCATCACCGTGACCCCGGAACATAAAGGGCAATTGAAGGACACCGTGGATTTTAGTTAATACAAGTCTGACAGTCCCTCTCGCTCTGCCCGGGGTGGGAGGACTCATTTGATGATTTTACAACGTTAAAAAAAGGGGCTTACGTTCGTGTTTTTTTTTAATCTCCATATTGTTATTTTCATTTAAGATTTTCTCAGCATTAAGTCACAAAATGAGATCAATATTAATTGCACTACATATCAACAGGGGTATATGTTTTATATTTTTTTATTACATTGCATTAGTACATAAATTATAATTTAAAATTGTACTAAATTAATAAAGATACTTAATAAATTTAAAATTAGCTAAAAACGTAAAATAATAACTTAAAAAATAAACGACAGAAGTGTATGTAAAATAAACTTTTTTCTTGAAAGTAAATAAAGTAAATGAAACAAAACGCTCAAGTGTGTTTTTCAATTATGTACTAAACGGTAACTAAATTAGAGTGCAAAATAGCGTACAACTGATGATTTTCTTACTTATTTTTGCTAACAACCATACTCAATATAGCATGAGCGTTTTGCTCAATGCAAGCCCGCACATTTAGCGCTCCTGCACACGATGCCGCCACCGCGCCGCCGCCGCGCCGCCTCCGCGCCGCCACCGCGCGCGTTCCCAGTTATTTCATTATCCTGATTCATTCCATTGCCGGCCACGTATGAACATGCACGTGCATAACTTTTTAAGAAATAATCATGGAAAGTTTTAACCAAACTTTTAACTAAACTTATTAACGTTTCTAATCAAAACTGGAATATATAACAGGATAATGAAATAACTGGGAACGCGCGCGGTGGCGGCGCGGTGGCGGCGCGGCGGCGGCGCGGCGGCGGTCTCCGCGCGACTCGTACAGTGTAGTTGTGCGGCGTCGGCGCGGTGGCGGCATCGTGTGCAGTTGCGCTTAAGCGGCATTTTGCTACATAGTTTAACTATTGCATCTTGTATATAATTTATTCAGTAGACGCTAGGATATTATTATGCCATTTATGATATTTCAACTTAAATTAATTTATTAATTACATAGCCAATTTGTTTCAAATAAACGTTTTTTTTTAATACTTGAACACTTTTAATATAATTTTCCTCAAAATATACAAATAAATACATATTTCAATAGATTTTTAGAAACTGATTAGATTTTAAAAGGTCAGGTCTGTTGTACACTGCTACACATCAAGCTATGCAAAACCAGTATTAGCTGACCGTTCATTGTGTGTAAAAATCGTGCGAAGTAAGACCAAGACAAACTGGTTTTGTATAGCTTGATGTGTAGCCGTGTGTACTCGTAATCGACGTGTATGTATGACCAGATGTATGAATGTGGATGAGGTGGAAGAAGTATGTAAGGATCGTAACAGGTGGCGCTCCGAGGTTTCTGCCTGTCCCCATAGAAAAATGGGACTTCTCCTTAGTCTTTGGTCTAAGACCCTTCGTACACAAGACTACTCAACGCGACACAAGTCTCCGATACCTTACGACTTTGGTATCCAGGCGAATATCGCAATACAAATCCATAGAGGTTAGTACACAGGCACGCGTCAATGGATACCAAAGTCGTAAGGTATCGGAGACTTGTGCCGCGTTGTGTGCGTAGGGGCTAGTAGTATCTACACCCATATTTCGCCAGCACCATCTAAAAGGAATAGGGCTAGCCTATTGCCATCAAAACAGGCAGGAATCTACTCTTTGACTGCTAGAAAACTTGGTAAAATTCAGTCTCTAAAAATCTATTACTTAAAAAAAAATACTGATATATTTTTTATCACCTAATTGCAATCACAAAACACACAATTATATACTAACATGTTTGTACATAACAATATCAAATTATATACTGCGATATTACATACTAATGCGACCAGGATAAGAGTGAAATTATCACGGCTCCATATTGTGTCTTATAAAAAAAAGATTAAAATAATAAATATTTCAATCAATTAATGATCATCAGCCTATTAATGTTCCCACTGCTGGGACACAGGCCTCCTCTCTGTGTGAGAGTGGGCCATAATCCACCACACGGGCCCAGTGCGGGTTGGTGAATGCCACATACCTTCGAATTTTTGTCTGACATGCCGGTTTCCTCACGATGTTTTCCTTCACCGTTTTGAGAGCAGAGGTGATGAAATAAATTACGTAAAGTAATGCGCCTGGCTGGGTTGGAACCAACGACCTACAACTCGTAAGTCGGGGCCGATACCACTAGGCCACCACAAAAAATAGTTATTGTGGTGTAGTGGTAGTGGTTTTTTTTTTGCTGAACACTGTTTTCAAGTGACAGTTGACAAAAGGAGGTCATTGACATTTTCAGCCTTATCTTGGTCGCGTAGTAGATATAATTAGAGACATTAAATAATACTAAGATTAAGCCAAGTATATCATAATTTAACATAAGCACAAACGAGATACCAAAAACTGGCGAAAAGCATGGTAAGTGACGACGTGGAATCAGGATAATCCGATTGTTGAAAAGCAACGACGGTATATTACTAGACTCCGCATGCACGATCTAAGAAACAAAAACTATTCTGTCAACTCGCTGAGGTACTACGTAAGCGACGGGGACGGGGTATTGCGTTGTGATTGGCTAACTCAAGGTCTGTTCTGTCTCAAGGTATGTTTACGGCTCACAGGAGTGGTCGAAATAAGACGGATATAAGACTGTTTTGCATAATGTGTTGACAGACATCGGTCGCCTGTTATTACGAGTCTAGTAATATAAATATGTCGTCGTTATTGGGAGTCAAAATTTTGCAAAAGTTTTATTGAAATTTCAGAACAGTTGTAAGTTTTTCAATAAATTAAACTGCAAATTTGCTTCTAGGCACCTCGTTTAGGAGTGTTTTCAATTTGAGCGACAGATTGTGTTGCGTTAGTTGCGCAACAGTTGCGACACAGTTGCGCAACTAAAATACAACGGTTAATCAACATTAGCTCCACGGCTAAAATTGCTTAATTTAAGTACCACTGTTGATTAAACATTTGCAAAGAATAGAAAACACGACTGTTGCACGATTGTTCGATGCTATGTATTAATAACGTAATATAAAGGACACAGTCACGTTCCAATATAATCGCGCAACAGTTGCGCAACTATCACAAATCAATCGCTCAAACCAAAATCTCTCTTCTCATTATTAGGATCCTTATTTTCTACAAACACAATATAATGTACAGTTTTAATATCACACCGCCATTTTATCTAAAACGAAACAATTTCAAACATATTTTATTTTATTTTCATACAATTTTAGGCCAAACCTGATTAATGGAGTTTTTCGGAATGGTTTTTGGTAGAAATTGAATTGACTTCTCTTGATGATAGACTAATGATTGGTCTGATAAGAAAATAAGCGCTCTACTTCAATGAAGATACAATTTTGAAAGGGATCTTCGCCTTTAGAATTGTATTTTTTATATTGTTTGTATAAGGTACTAAATCATATGTTTAATGGCAATGACAACTATTAGTTGCTCAGTGAATACGTGAAATATCACAGAGTATAAATAAATGGAGATTTTATTTCAATTCTCAATTGGCTATGATACCTGAAAGGCATCCATACTTAACAAACTGGCATCCTGTGACGCAATTTTTTTAAATGGTGAGGGAGGGCCCCTCACCATTCATGCATTCGCATGTAATGTAACATTATACATTCGACTTTGAGCATGACATTACAATACTAGCACCTTGACTGACGAGCATTCGTGTACATTTAGTATAGATTTGATACAAGGCGCGCATTGTGATGCTCGATTGTCTTCCCTCACTGATGAAATGTTCGAATCTGCAACATTACATTACAGGTGAATGCTTGCGGTGAGGGAGCGCTTTTATGGCTTGCCATCATATCTGAAAGTACGCAATGATATTATGGTCGTCAGTGAACCACGCTTACCCAAAAGTAACCTAATCTCTCTTGACTTAAAGATCACAAAGTTGTAGCTATCAGGACCCACAGACGCCAGTATTTTTCGAAAGATAAGGCACCAGTTTCAAGGTCAAATTGTAATAGGAGGCGAAAAAATCAACTGCGAGTAGAACGTCAACGTAAGTCATTGACAAATGGAATGATTTCACCGTTCTGGACAGGACTGCGAAAATTGATAAGGCGTATGGAGTATTGGTCCAGAAGGACGTAGGTTCAAGTCCTGCTCTCAACAGTATTTTCCATTCCACTAAAAGCTTTGCGAATGATTTTATTCACCTTCTTATAAAACTGTTTGATCTGACTTGACTGGCCTATTGGTCTAGTGGTGTGACAGTGCCTTCTATGTCCCGGGCCGTGGGTTCGATTCCCACTCAGGAGAAATGTTTGTGTGATGAGCATAAACATTTGTCCTGTGTCTGGGTGTAATTTAACTATAATAATGTATATATTTAGAAATAAATAAGTATGTTTATCAGTTGTCTAGTACCCATAATACAAGCTCTGCTTAACTTGGGACATATTATTACATTATCTCCAATCATTTTAAACTCTGTGACGATTCTAACTCATTTCCGTTCATCCGCGCGATCGGGCGGACGCGGTAAAGCAAATGTATTGGCAGTGCTCCGCGCGGATACGCGGACGGCGCCGCTGGTCCGCGCGTACGTGCGGTGTAGGCATAAAACAGCTTAATTTCATAATTGATACGTTCTTAACAATAATTTTGTACCAAACTATATTATTATTTATTATTTTTTGGTGACTATTAACTGAATTTCTACGTCTATATTTCATTCTCTCTTTTGATACCTATATAATTGTGTTTTTTAGAACATCGTGAAAGCGATATAAGCCTTGTTATATTGATATAGTATATAGTTGGGTAAAATCACATCTTGTTGCATTTAAAATTGATTTTTCGGTAGTAAAAACGCAGCGTTTTTTTGACGGTTTTAACCAATTCATTTTCTTTTAACAATCAAAATTGTTCCCGAAGTATTGTTTATTGACAGATCTAAACTTTAAACACATGACTTCTCCATATAAAATCGTTTAAAACGCTGCGTTCACACTACACTAGCATATATCATACAAATTACAAAAAACTCTCATCCAAACACAAACTTTACACAAAGCAAACACACTAACAACTAATAAACGCCGCGTTTACCTGCGTCGCGACTGCGTGACAACTGCGTGGCAACTGCGTGGCGATTGCGTGGCGACTGCGTGGCAACTTTTTTTCACCGTCGATCGTTATTGTTGCGATATGCGATTCTATGCTAGTACCTATAGTAGTTGGGTTTGAAAGGTCCTACTTTATTTAAGCCTAGGTATTTGGCTTGTTCGTCTGTTAGTTCCGTGAGGTGAGCGTCGAATGTCGGTAGATGGAGACTCGCGACGTATTCGTCCATTTTCTTCGGCAATAAGTAGACGTCGGCCTGCAACAGAAATTAATATGTTTGTGAAAATATATTTGACTTGATACCATTAATTTTAACGCGATAAAATCATTAAATGAGACCTCCCAGGGCAGGACGGGAGGGACTGTCAGACTTGTATTGACTAAAATCCACGATGTCCTTCAATAGCCCTTTACGTTCCGGTTCCACGGCTACCTGATAGTCCCGCCACCCCGTGACTTGTTACACAATAGCATTATACTGAGAAATCCCTTAGGAAATAATCAAATAACACTGATGCCCAACCTAGGAATTGAACCCAGACACTCTACATCAGTAGTCGGATTTATTAACATAGGTACCTATGTACATAAAACTAATTAACAAGTGAAACTAATTTGCTTTTTATATGACAAACAAGAGTGTTCTTGTGAGCTTATAATAAACACATAGGTAGTACTACGCAATGTCTTTTCGTCCTACATACCTCAGTGCCTCAAGACGAAAGTCTTCAACCAATGTGTGTTACCAGTGATGACTTACGGCACCGAAACATGGTCTTTCACTATCGGCCTCATCTCAAAGCTCAAAGTCACTCAGCGAGCTATGGACAGGGCTATGCTCGGTGTTTCTCTACGAGATCGAATCCGTAATGAGGAGATCCGTAGACGAACTAAAGCCACCGATATAGCCCACCGGATTAGCAAGCTGAAGTGGCAATGGGCAGGCCATATTGCTCGCAGAGCAGATGGCCGATGGGGTCGAAAAGTGCTAGAGTGGAGACCACGGACTAGCAAGCGCAGCGTAGGACGTCCACCAACAAGGTGGACAGACGACCTTATAAAGGTCGCCGGAAGACGCTGGATGCAGGTCGCTTCCAACCGGTACATGTGGAGATCAAAAGGGGAGGCCTATGTTCAGCAGTGGACGTCATATGGTTAAGATGATGATAGATAGTAAATTATTTCTAAATAATAACAACCAGACAAGTCGAATTTCAAGGTTAACCGCGCCTACCGCGGTTGGTCTGTAGATGGATCTATCATAACGATTACAAAACCATTAAATTATTCAATAACTAGCGGCCTGTCCGGCTTCGTACGGTTGAATTCATTTCTTACAAATAAATGTGATAAATGAAGAACCGCTCGACGGATTTGGTGCAAACTTCACATAAACCATCTACTAAATAGTACGAACAAAGCCTTAACATTTGGTTTGATAGGTGAGCCCGTTCTTGAGTTATAAAATTACAACGAAAACTGCATTGATTTTTATATATATATAGATGTAAGATGTGTAAGTTCAGACATACTAAATTCAAAAATAACCCTTATTCCTACGTGATTACTTTTCATATACCTTCAAACCTGTTATCAATCGTCATTATCATACGAATATGTTCATTAAAACTATATTTATAAGATTCATTTTTGATAGATCATATGTGATACAACATCGTGGGTTCCCCCCTCCAAGCTAGGAGCATTACTTTGTGTATTCTATTACATCACCACTGCTCTCAAAACGGTGAAGGAAAACATCGTGATGAAACCAAAAAATCGAAGATATGTGACATCTGCGTGGTGGGCTATGTCCCACTCCCGATCTCAGAAAGGACCTGTGTCCCAGCAGTGGGAACATTATAGGCTGATGATGATATTTCACACAACAGAAATTATAAAAAGCTTGCAGTTTTACTCTATCAGTTGAAAAGTGCCTGAAATTGGATGATATAACGATTTACAGACTACTGACAAACACAGGTCATGTCGTAAAGTGACCTCTAGAACAATAACAATAAGAGCGTTTTTAGAATCATGCGGATTTGTTCAAACACACGAAATTGGCCCGCATGCCTCAATTCCTCAATTATTAAAATTCTCCTCCTTTTTGTAGAGAATAGAGGAGCGTTCCTCTTTTTATCATAGAGAAATGAGGAGAGTTCCTCTTTTTACCATAGAGAAATGAGGAGAGTTTCTCATTTGTTTATAGAAAAATGAGGAACTCTCCTCGTTTTTCCATAGAATTCCGATTCAAATATGTATGTACGACAGTTAATATAGGTTATAATTTATTGAGACAATAATAATCATATCATGGGTAGTATCGTCGTTTTATTTGGGTTTTTGGTACGTTTACAAACATATAAGCTCACATAAACTATCAGCCAGATCCAGAGAAACTTCCAATTGGGAATCGAAAGCGCGACATGCAGCACAGCGCCCAATCACTTAACCACTGCGCTAACCACCGACCGTTTTCTATTAACACTCTTAATTTATCTTAGCCGACTGGGTCTTTTCCAGGGCAAAAATATTGTATTGTATTTGAAGATATTTCACAAACATGCGAACAAATCTCGCTTCTAAAAGCAAATCCGCATGACTAAAAACGCCTTAAGTCGTGAACTCGACCGAAAAACACACACAATATGAACTAATTTACAACAACACGGAACACTCATCTACTTGTCATTCGCTCGTCTTACCTGTTGGTCCTTCATTCTTCCAGTCTCTTCCTGCAATATAAAATCTTCTAAAGCAAGTATAGCTACGAACTACTATAGTTAAAGCATTCAAAATGCATCCTTCTCGGTGTCTAAATTAAGTTTAATTTTATATTGAACTCAGCCCTTTCAATTACTATCTACCTTTCCTCTTCATTCCACACTTTTTTTTTCATTATTCCCCATTTATGTACAAATGCTATCTTACAAAGAAAACCACTTCAATGCGACCCAATACGCATTCCTTCCTCTTACCCATTTTTTTCATTTACTGTCTCGCTTCTCCCCAAAAATTCATGGAATCACTTACAACTTTTCCTCATTATTCCATACCTCGCTCATTATTACGCATATTTGAATGACACATACAACAAATAAACTACCATTCTATTTGTATATCTATCTACATATTTTATATTTAAATATTTAAATTTTCTCATCCTCCGTTTTTCCTCGACCCCTTTTTAACTTTTTATTTTTATTTCCCTATTTATATACAGCATAACTTATATCTCAACAACCACACTCTCACATTTCCCGTGCATATCATCATTTTCCATTCTCCCCTTTTCCTCCAAACTTCTCTCCACTTACCAATTTTTCTTTAACAAATTCCTTATTTTTTTCTGTACCACTTCCTTACTTCTCCACATTCTTCCTCATATTTCCATCCTCAATTTATGTCACTCATTCTTATTTAACACTTAGTTACTGTGTTGTGGAGGTCCGATAGTCAGTCGCTCCATGTAAAATACTGATATCCAGCTGTCTGGTTTGACTGGAAGCCGACCACAATATATTTAGGAAAGGCTAGACAGATGATGACTGCCTATGTATGTAACACGAACAACATATAAACTAATATACAACAACATAGAACAACTATCTATGTGTCATTCACTCGTCTTACCTGTTGGTCCTTCACTTTTCCAGTCTCTTCCTGCAATATAAAATCTTCTAAAGCAGATATAGCTACGTACTAAACTCTAAATATGAACATTCCTTCATCGTACTATCATAATATTATATTTTTATTAATTAATAGCTAGTATTTCCTCTCTATTTCTATATAATCCACCTTTTTCACACAATTTCCCCATTTTTTCTTCATTTGCTCTAAAAGCCCAATCTTATGATCCGAAATTTCTTTTCATTCCTTCACATTCTCCCATTTTTTCCTTCGCCTTTGACTCACTATCCCCAAATTTTCTCTCACATTTTCCTCATCACTCTACAATCCCTATCACTTTTTTCCTCATACTCTCTAATACCACCACTTAATCTTATTCCAAAAACCCCTCATGCTTGACCTGTAAACTACACTGCAATAAAAAATATTCAAAAGCATAACTACGATCAACTCTAGTATTTTTACTTCATCATTTATTCCCACATTCTCACTACGTATATCTACATTAATTAGAAAAATGCTTAAAATACCAAAAAGAGAACTATAAGCAGATAAAGACAATTATTATGATACAAAACAATTTCCTTGATTTTTTTCCTCGTTTACGGAATTTTCTCAATACTTCTCCGTATTCCTTCCGATGAGCGCGGTGGCGGAGACCACTTACACCCCCTGTCACCTCCGATCCCCCGTTCTGCCAGTCTCAACAACTTCCCTCATTTTTCCCAAATTCTCTCCGTTTTCCCCAATTCTCCTCATTTTCCCCAACTCTGCCCACCTCCTCCAACTCTCCTCATTTTCCCCAAACTCCCCGTCTACCCAACTCTCCTCATCTCCCCCAACTCTTCCCGTCTCCCCCGACTCTCCTCATTTTCCCCAACTCTGCCCGTCTCCTCCAACTCTCCTCATTTTTCCATCTCTCTACGTCTTCACCAACTCGCCCCATCTCCCCCAACTCTCACCGTTTCCCCCGACTCTCTCCCTACTCTCCTCATTTTCCCCTACTCCTCCTCACCTTGTACCGATGGTGCGGTGCGTTGTACAGCTCGATGAGTGCTAGTGCTTGCGTGGCTGCGGTGACTGACACCACGAAGGAAGGCAGTGAGGAGCAGCACAGGTTGGCCAGGCGACCTTCAGCCAGCAGGACTATACGCTTGCCGTGAGGCCAGATTATGTGATCTACCTGTGGGGAAGAAGAAGAATAGATTGTTAAGTATACGATTACTAGTTTTTTTTTATCTCGTCTAGCCATTATCCAGAGCCTCGGTCGCCATGGCGTTCAATATGAGCCAAAAGCGGAGTCTCTAATCGTTTACTGTAAAACTGTAATTTTGTCACAATATTTGTGAATGAGCAACGGTGACCATTAAGCCATTGTTGTTGCTGTGTCCCATGTTGCACACGACACAGCCGTTCTTCATCCGCTCCATGTGCTATGATGTTATTACCTGACTCCTCACTCTCTCCCACAGTAGGTCGGGCGTGCGCAGCGCGTGCACGTCTATCTCAGTGTTGCTGTGTCCCATGTTGCACACGACACAGCCGTTCTTCATCCGCTCCATGTGCTATGATGTTATTACCTGACTCCTCACTCTCTCCCACAGTAGGTCGGGCGTGCGCAGCGCGTGCACGTCTATCTCAGTGTTGCTGTGTCCCATGTTGCACACGACACAGCCGTTCTTCATCCGCTCCATGTGCTATGATGTTATTACCTGACTCCTCACTCTCTCCCACAGTAGGTCGGGCGTGCGCAGCGCGTGCACGTCTATCTCAGTGTTGCTGTGTCCCATGTTGCACACGACACAGCCGTTCTTCATCCGCTCCATGTGCTATGATGTTATTACCTGACTCCTCACTCTCTCCCACAGTAGGTCGGGCGTGCGCAGCGCGTGCACGTCTATCTCAGTGTTGCTGTGTCCCATGTTGCACACGACACAGCCGTTCTTCATCCGCTCCATGTGCTATGATGTTATTACCTGACTCCTCACTCTCTCCCACAGTAGGTCGGGCGTGCGCAGCGCGTGCACGTCTATCTCAGTGTTGCTGTGTCCCATGTTGCACACGACACAGCCGTTCTTCATCCGCTCCATGTGCTATGATGTTATTACCTGACTCCTCACTCTCTCCCACAGTAGGTCGGGCGTGCGCAGCGCGTGCACGTCTATCTCAGTGTTGCTGTGTCCCATGTTGCACACGACACAGCCGTTCTTCATCCGCTCCATGTGTTCGCGGGTGACGACGCCTTTGTTGCCGGTCGCTGTTATTACGATGTCTACTTGGCGTATCACCTAGAAAAAGACATTTAAAAAGAAATTAATACGCGAAATAAAAACTTTCCAAGTCAGAGATGAATTATAAACAGTATAATTTTAGCTTTATAAGCTAACAACAATGATTTTTTGTTCATAATGTAAAACAAAACTGTATTTGTCTCACCTCATTTAACTTAACGACTCTAAACCCATCCATGGCTGCTTGTAAAGCACATATAGGGTCGATCTCTGTCACGTACACCTGGAATAACGCGATTATAAATAAATTAGTTTCCCAAATTCTGAAAAAAACTGTTCTTTGGTCAATTTGATGAAGGATGGTGTGAATTTTAATTTATACTTTCGTTATCAATTCTTGTAATTCGTCACATCATCTCGTACATTATTTTCTGTAATATAATAATACTTACTACACATCCCAGCGCCTTCAATGCTTGGCAACATCCCTTGCCGACCTCTCCGTACCCGCAAACAACAGACTGTTTACCGCCGAACATTAAGTCTGTACTGCGCTTTAGAGCATCGATTATGCTTTCTCTGTAAACAAATAAGAAATAATTTTATTTCCCATGAAACTTACTGGCTAAATAATATAACATACCGATTTACAAAGTACTGTTACAATTTAATACTAAAATAGAAGAGTTCGTCAATACATTATATATTGACTTTAGCTAAGCATTTGATTAAATAAACCATCATCTCATGGTTGTAAAACTCGATCCCAGTGGTCTCTGGGGATCGTTTTTGAGGTAATCTGCATTCTACCAAATAAACCAGTCACAGACTATTGATGTTAATGAATATTTTTCAGAGAATTCCACATTCGCTGTAGAGTACCACAGGGTCAACATCTTGGTCCGACTCTGTTGTAAACTCCAATATAACCTTCACTCACTCGTTCACCTTGGAGTTCCACAAGGTTTCTTCTACGGCCCTGCTCTACTGTAAACTATAATATACCTCAAGCTCGCTTATTAATTCACTAGCTGAGTATTGTAGAAGGTTCTCAATTCAATCTAGCACTACTCTATTTATTCTATAACACAAATCGCATTTACTCGCTTGCTATGGAGTTCCACAAACGTCCAATCTACATCCCTAATCTAACCTCTAACCTAACCATTCTAATATTATAAATGCGAAAGAAAGTTTAGTTTTTTTGTTTCCTTTTCAGGCCTGGCCTAAGCCGCAGAAACGAACATTTAAAAAATTTGCATATGTTGTTGCCTACGTTGTCAAAACCGAATACACCTACCGGTACCTTTTATCCCAAAAAAAATAACGTTCATATGATTAGATAGCGCCTCATGTATGTACGATCCAACGACGATATTACTAGACTCTGCATGCACGATCTAAGGAACAAAAGCTATTCTGTCAACTCGCTGAGATACTACGTAAGCGAGGGGGACGGGGTACTGAGTTGTGATTGGCTTACTCAAAGTCTGTTCTGTCTCAAGGTATATTTACGGCTCACAGGAGTGGTCGAAATAAGACGGATGTAAGACTTTTTTGCCTTATGTGATGTAATTGGAGTCTAGTAATATATCGTCGTTGGTACGATCCGAATCGATAGTCTTATCACAAATTAACGCGAGAAAAATCGTCGGAAACAATAAAACAACTCACCGACACGAGTACAGATTGTCGAACTTGGTCTTAGTGACGCTGTCATTTACGTTCATGGCTGGTACGCACAGCTTGCCGGCTTTGGACAGTTGGTACAGACGGTGCACGCCCGTCACGCTTTCTTCTACTATTCCTGAAAGAAGAAAAAGGGAAGTTTATAACTCGTATTTCAATTTAGAAACCGTTATTTTAACACATAAAGAAATAAAATTAAAAAAACAATAAGAATTTTGGTGAGCATGTCCACATCAAAAAGGTTACCAACTCAGCATTTGCTGGGCGAAAGACGCCCAGCGCTGGTTTTAAGTTGGCACCACGCAGTAACACACGGACGATAAAGATAGGAAATAAAGATTTTATTTTTGACCAATTGTATGAATGTGGCTGAGGTGAGAAAACGTGAGTATATGTATGCATAAAGATTAGACTTTAATTAAATTGGAGAGGAAGAGGAAGACCACAGAAAAGATATGAAAGAAAAAGGAGTAAATGACACTGTGACGTCTGATATAGGAGAAATGAAGAAGAAAACGTATTGTGAAGACCACAATTAAAATGAAATAAGGAAGGAAGATGTGGTGTGATGTGATGTCAGATGATGATAATGATGAAGGTATTTATTAATAAGGATTCTCCAACAGGTTCTGCATATAAGATATCATATTGATAACTATTAGTTTTGAGGTTATACACATAAGTGAGTCAGTTATTCAGTCAAAATAAATCAGTGATTTTTTCTGAAACCTTAATGAAATCTCAATTCCAGGTTAAGAGCTGTAAAATACGAGTAGACCGAGAATACTCCACCTCTAGGCAAAGAGTGGTGTTTTACTGAAGGGACTATCAACAAATCAACAACAGTCAACGAGTAGACCATCAATAGACTATCAATAGACCAGCAGTAGACTAACAAAAGACGATCAGTACTTTACCTTTAATATGTTTGAAGGCAGCAGCATGCTTCTTGAGCATGAGATGTGTGGCGTCCCCTCCATCATCCAGGATCATATTAGGGGTCCAGGTAGCTGTTGGAGTGCAGCACTGGTCGATGCACCACCAGAATGCTTCCTCACTTTCTCCACGCCACGCAAAGATGGCGTAACCTGGAAAAAAAGAAATAGCTGGATAAACCAAAAGTTGATAGCATGTTGGCGCAGTGTCTGGGAGATTCACTGAAGCGCTGTGTTGCGGCTTCGATTTCCGCACTGATATTTTATTTAGGTTCGCGTTTGAGCACCATTACGCCTGATGGTAAGCAAGGAAGTGGTCGACGGTGAAGCACGCTTGTCCTTGGTCCCGTCATTTTGCTGACGCTCTTTGAGGTGCACGTGGAACACGACGCGCCGACGAGCCGGTCCATAGTTGGACAGCGAGTTGCCATTTACTCACTGTCTTTATGCCCGCGCCGACGTCCGACGCCGTTGGTGTCTACCACTGCGGTTGGGGCGGAGGGAGGACGCTGTCCGCTCCCTCGCGCGGCCCACCTCCTCCTTCGCGAAAATTACTGCTTCGCAGAAGGAGGCGACCGCTTCCCACTCCGTCTCGCCCCTTGTTATGGCCTCGACCAATGCCGGGCGCGAGAGGTCTCCGTCTATTGTCTCCGTGAGGACACGACGGTGCTCTGCCCAAGCAGGGCAGTCCTGCACCGTTTGCTCTCCTGTGTGGATGACCCCCCTTACAGGACCAAAGCCTACCAGCGTCGCGGGACCATCAACGGATCATACGTAATCTACAAATAGACAAAGAGTACTCCACTTACCAGCATGCGCCAAAGCAGCAGCGACTTCATTCTGCGTGCTGTAGATATTGCAGGCAGCCCAGCGCACTGTGGCCCCGAGCGCAGCGAGCGTCTCAATCAGCACCGCCGTCTGAGCGTTTATGTGTGTGCAGCCTACGATCTGTAGAAGAAAGTGTTTTGAAGGTGAAAGTTTTGTCAAGTATTTTAAGGTGAATGCTCCAACCAGGAGCTGGTTGGAGCATTCCCCTTAAGGAAGGGGTCGCGGGACTGTCTCATCAGGTAGAAGCGACCTTGAGCTTTCTGTGTCAAGGTGACGGTAACGGTAACAATCCATTAAAACACCGTACCGAAACTCCGTTTTTCGGAAAGCCCGTTAAAGTATTGGTCCCGGCTGTCATTAAATTTCTAGATTTGAGCCAGTTGTCACAGACATCCACATAGCATTGCCTTAATTTTTTTATACCTTAAACCGCTTGACGTAAAGCGATCACCGTAACTTTTGAACACTTATAGCACCAGAGGTATAACCTTTGTATTGGTGACCCTACAACAGGGTTTTTTGGGGTTGATAGTTTGTATCAAAAACTTAAATCGAGAGCGGCCGATGGGAAGCGACGCGGTGCGTCAAGAGCCAAAACTTCAAGCGAGCGAATTCGCGGGCAGGAGCTAGTAGTAGTTTAATCAACGACGATATATTACTAGACTCCTAATAACAGGCGACCGATGTCTGTCAACACATTAGGCAAAAAAGTCTTATATCCGTTTTATTTCGATCACTCCTGTGAGCCGTAAACATACCAAGAGACAGAACAGACCTTGGGTTAGCCAATCACAACGCAGTACCCCGTCCCCCTCGCTTACGTAGTATCTCAGCGAGTTGACAGAATAGTTTTTGTTCCTTAGATCGTGCATGCGGAGTCTAGTAATATATCGTCGTTGGATGTGACGCGAGCAAAAACTTCAAGCGAGCAAATTCGCGGACACAAACCAGTGTTTAATAATTACAGTGTAAACTTTCCCAACCCTTACCTCTATTTCATATTTAGAACCTTATAATTAAATTAAAACCTCATTTATTTCTCCCCAGCAACCCGTATTCAACTCTAAAAGCATTGCATTCAGTTAAACTTTCCACTATTTAGTTTGAAACGTTACGTAATCGAGTTAATGGGGTCAGCAGTATGTACCTATTATAGTTATATACCCAATGTTGTAGGTTATGTAAACAAACCAAACATACGTTTTGTGGATAGTCAATTAAATGAAGCTAGGATACGCGGAAATTGATCCTGGTTACATTGAATACGGCTTCTAGTCGAACCAGATGCAGCTGGATATCAGTATTTTACATGGTGCGACTGACTTACGGATTTCCAACCTTGACAAGTCAGTAACTGGGTAATAAGATACCCCATGGTATGACTGGTTGTCAGAATTTTAGAGCTTCTGACTACTAATAACGACTGTCAAAGATATACAAATGATATGGCATGACTGCCTATCAGACCTCCACAACTCATTAACTGGCATTGATACCCCATGGTAGGACTGGTTGTCAGACTTTTAAAGCTTCTGATTAATAGTAACGACTGTGAAAGATCTACAAATGACATGGCGTGATTGACTATCGTACCTCCACAACTCAGTAACTGGCATTATTACCCCATGGTAGGACTGGTTGTCAGACTTTTAGAGCTTCTGTCTTAACAGTAACGACTGTCAAAGACATGCAAATGATATGGCATGACTGCCTATCGGACCTCCACAACTCATTAACTGGCATTGATACCCCATGGCAGGACTGTTTGTCAAACTTTTAACCCTTCTGACTAATAGTAACGACTGTCAAAGATCTACAAATGACAGCCGGGACCAACGGCTTTATATGCTTGAGGCACGGAGGAAACTCGCTATGACAGATGGTCACCCATCCACAGACCAACCACGACAAGCGCGGGTTAAATCGAAAGATCGCCCTGTGCGGCTTTAGTTATTTAGCCACGAGCTCCTCGTAATAAATGATCAATTCAATCCCACCAAAAACATTTCATGTAAAATGTTGCCAAAACGTCCACATAAGGTTTGTCCTATGAAAAAGATATCAGATCTCATGTAGAACCAAAGTACTGAGTCACACGGCCTAACTCTAGCAACCCTAACTTCACAAATTCTAGAAAACAGTAAAATGTATGGCTTCACCGTTTCGCTACCGTTGTGGAGGTGATGCTAATATTTAGTTTCTGAAGTACCTAAGTAACGAAACAGGCTCGTCTTGGCGGGGGATATCAGATATCTCTTTTAGCAAGAACCAAAGTTACTTCTTTACAATTCATTTTGCCCGATTATGACACAACCCGTAGAAGACGTAACATTTCTGTTAGTCAAAAGCTCGCTTGTTAGCAAGCGATGGATGGATGCAAGTGGCGAATTGTCGTTCGGCGTGGCGGTCTAAGGGGGAGGCCTATGTTCAGCAGTGGACGTCTTCCGGCTGATGATGATGATGAAAAGCTCATAAGTCTGACATCCAGTCTTACCCATCGGTACCGTATTACCCAGTTACTGGGTTATGGAGAACAGATACGCAGTCGTTCCATGTAAAATACTGATAACAAATAGACGGACAAAGCCACTGGCAGCAAAAGCTACATATAAAAACTCACTTGATCCAAGATACTTAGTATAAATACCACAATTAACTTTAAGACCTAAACAAACAACTAATTGACCGATCAATCAAAACTACTTCAAGTCGTTCACTCAATCAATCATGCTGTCAATCTTTCAATCTGTTATTCAAAAACTATGTCAGACTATTTTGTTAACTACAGTACAGTAACTTTTAGTTGAAAAATGTTTTTTGAGTAAAACTAAAAGAACAGTACCCTTAGCACGAGTTTTCAGTATTTGAGACGTAAAGTAAACTGGAACTTTGAAAATTTCAATTTTTATTTTTTTCACAACAATCACACAACGCCATCTAGCCCCAAGCTAAGCAGAGCTTGTGTTATGGGTACTAGACAACTGATAAACATACTTATATATTTCGGCGATATTTATTTAGGTTTTTAACATAATGAACAGAACTAGTTACTAAAATACTACATTTAAAAACTAAAAATAAAGATAAAAGATAAGAAAGAAAGAAAGATAAGATATATTTCTAAATACATACATATTATAGATAAATTACACCCAGACACAGAACAAATGATCGTGCTCATCTACTCACTAACCACTAGACCAACAGGCCAGTAAAAAAAAAATGTCAATTTTTAAGGAAAAACTTAGTTCCTTCTTCGCACACCAGAGACGCTGTTCCATTTTTCCATACTAGAAACGCTATAAATACTGGAAAGTAAAATAGTGAAAACTCATGCTTGGGCTACAGGACGGGACACCCCTTAGAAGGCCAGAGCCTGCCGGTGTGGCGGCACTGCCTTATCAGTAAACCGTGAGCCTGGAACGCTATTGAAGAATCACCATAGATTTTAAGCAGTACCAGTCTGACAGTCTGTCCTGGGCGGGAGGACTCATTTGATGGTTTTACCACGATTAAAAATAAAATACTAGACATAACTGCCTAGTTGGTCTTGTAGTCCCACACTGCTGAATGTAGAGTTCTGTGTTTGATTCCCAGGTTAGATAAAGTGTTATTGGGTGTCTCCATCATGATTTTTATCAGAAAGAGGGACGACGACCAAGGGCTTGTTGATGATATAGTCACATAGTCAAAAAGTGAAAGATCTCACAACTGTAGATCTCAAATTCCTACTTTAACTATACATAACATAATTACTAGATTACCTTGGCATTCCTGGTCTATAACAACTGCCAAAGATCTAGAAATGACAGCCCGGACTCAGCGTACTTTCCATGGCAAGAAGGAAACTCTTCACTGTGGTGTGATATTTCGTGATAGGCATGTTTTCAATATTTTTAGCAAGTTGTTTATCGTGCTAAAATCAAGACCCATACTGTCAGACTCGTGCTGACTAAAATCCACGGCAATCCTCCAAAAACCCTTTATGTTCGAGAGCGTCAACACGAGCATCATTCATTCTCGCCGTCCGAATGCTCGCGCCATATATTTACCCGTTATGGTGAAAAAAATACTAGTAGATCAACCGATGACAATCGGAAACTCACAACCAGTTCTTTACCTAAACAACTCACAAATTAAGAGCTAAATTACCTTGGCATCCTTCAACGGCTTATCATCCTTAGCCCTGGCTCTAAGAGCCATGATGCCAGGCATCTCCTGTTCTGCAATCTCGATCTCTCGTCTTCCAAAGGCATGTTGTTCGATGTTTCTGACGCAGTAGGCTGGATTGGGGGTCCCAGCTGCGATGGCTTTCTCATGGGGCTGGACGCCTTCGTCTTCGTCTGAGGAAGACCCTGAAACAATTGAGGGGGAGGTTTAGAATAGGTGGTAGTATGGATTATGGAGTAGCGGCATCGTATAAAAAATACGGAATCACCAACCGGCGAAATCAACTGCCGTGTCTTTGTTATCCATTAACGTGTGCCGTCCCTTTTTCTCTCGTTCACTAGCAATTTTCACTCGATAGATTCTGTTTTATTCTACGTTTTATTCGTAATTTTCTGGCAATTTTTTTATGGCAGATTTCTCTAAACACAAAATTAATCTGAATAAAATTGAAACCATGGGAAACAAAGAAAGATCACTAGTTTCTATTAATGACACAAAGTTTCACAATAAATATCTTTAACCACAGAGAGCGATCAATCTCGGCGACGATCTGGAGAGGCGATCTGATCTCAAGCGATTTCTGTAACCTATGATACAATTCAGACCAACCGGCTCGCATCGCACCGGACTGGGCGGCATTTTACAATGCGGTAAAGAACATTGAAATGTATCAACAGTCATTACAGTTCATATTTGCAACTTAAGAATAGACACGTCGTGACGCGTCGCGGGATGCCGACGGACGTAACTATGCGAGCCGGTTGGTCTGAATCGTACCTATGGATGTCCATAATTTGTGCTTTCTCACTGCCGGCGGATCGTAGATTGCGATCGATGTACGGAGCAGATCGTATAGCCGAAACGTATCACGCTCTCTCGGAAAAGTCTTAAGGTGAATGCTCCAACCAGCCCGCGAAAATTCAAAATTTCTTGCGTTTTTTTGCAATTTGCAGGCCATTGCTGGGTTTCATGTTGATTAAAATATCATTCGCGGTTGTAAGACGTATGTAGTTACAGAATTATAATCATCAAAATCACCAATACAACCCTCCAAGTTCATAAAACCCTAGGAACAAATAAAACAGAAAAAGTAATTCCTTTTTTGAATTGAGAAAAAGTAATTACGTCTTACAACCGCGAATGATATTTTAATCAAAATAAAACCTGGCAATAGTCTGCGAATTGCAAAAAACGCAAGAAATTTTGAATTTCGCGGGCTGGTTGGAGCATTCACCTTAAGGGCACAGATCACACTTCTTTAAGTGTCATTAAAGCTGCTTTTCCTTTAACAAATATTTATCACAAAAAAGTAGCAGATAACTTACAAACATCACTTCCAGAGACAATAGAAAACCTCTTCTTCTTCGAAGACTCCTTGAATTTTCTCAATTCGTTTATAGTTTCCATTTTATTAACAAACTTCACTATTGAAGCCTATTACCCACTATTGCTTATATCTAGTAGTGTGCTGTGATTGGCAGTGGTGACTGGATAAGTACTACTTGGATAACTTTCGTTAAGGTGCGTCTAACTCTAAACGAGCAATTTTTTTCCCCTGACAGCTATGCCGGGGGTCGTGGGTTCGATTCCCACCCAGGACAAATGTTTGTGTGATGAGCACGATCATTTGTTCTGTGTCTGGGTGTAATTTATCTATAATAAGTATGTATTTAGAAATATATAGTATATAGAAAATATAAGTGTGTTTATCAGTTGTAGTACCCATAACACAAGCTCTGCTTAGCTTGGGACTAGATGGCGTTGTGTGATAGTTGTGGAATATGTATTTATTTATTTTATTTATTTATTGCCCCTTTAGACGCATCTTTAATTAATAAGAATACTTGCATAACATACAGGTTTTAATTACGGCTCGTTTTAAAACCTGTATCATTCCATCGCGGTTTTTGAGTTTCTCGCGAACGTAGACGCTAACAACAGCGTTACATAAGCGTTCAATATTTACTCCACTAACTATACATTAGTTAATCACGGATTATTTAATTAGGTAGACAAATTCTCTTTAAATAAGCCTATCGAACATGTTCCTAAAGTCAGGGATTAAATACCTAGGTCACAAGAAACCTTAAATAGTCTAGGTACCGCTAGCTAGATCAGATATCTTTAAAGGCCTTTACCCAATACGTTAGTACGGGTTAAATTTAGGTACGATTCAGACCATCCGGGCCGGGCGGCATTTTACAATGCGGTAAATAACATTGAAATGTATCAACAGTTATTACAGTTCATATTTGCATGCAACTTACGGGACACGTCGCTACGTGTCGCGGGATGCCGACGGAGATAAGTTTTACATGCAAATATGAACTGTGATTACTGTTGATACATTTCAATGTTGTTTGCCGCATTGTAAAATGCCGCGAGGCCCGGCCGTTTGGTCTGAATCGTACCTTAGTCAGCGATTTTCTCTTTTTTTATCGCGGCAAAATCATCAAATGAGTCATCCCACCCAGATAGGGACGGGAAAGACTGTCAGACTCGTACTGACTAAAATCCACGGTGATAAGAGATGCCCCGTCAGATTGCTAACCCGGGCACGGTTCATGATCGGACGGCGAGTCACCCATTACTCGCAGTCCGCCGGCTGGGTCGTGAGAGGCTGTCCTACAGTCAGTACGGACAAACAATACCCTCGCAACGACTAACAAGCGAATCGTTGCTCGCTGCGAATGGTACACCACGGCCAGTAACACCAGTTAGTACCCACCTTAAGCATTTTACCGCATCGCCGACTTATGTAGTACGGAAAAAAGGTAAGGTCAAGGTTTAAGTCGAGGAAAAATGTCCTTATTGACCTTTCAGTAGGCTAATAGAGTTAGAAAGAATCTAGATATTTGTGTTTAAGATATATTTTATTTAAAAAAGCATTGCCTAACATGTAGTTTTCTCCTGTATCTTGGGTGCGTTTACAAACTTACATACACAATTAGAATAGGGATACATTGTTGGAATAGCGATAGAATTGGCCATGGTACCTGCTGGAAAACAAAGGAAAACTAGGCTAGGCAAATGACAGTGAGGGATTTTCTTTTGATGGTTTCCCTAGTCGATGGATAGATGGCGCTGAACTTGGTATGTTACTGCAATGAACGGAACGTCGTAAATTTTTATTTTTTTTCACTTGATTGTAATTTTAAGATCGTAAAACGTAACGTACATGTCATTTCATTGTCAGTCACATCACATCACACCACACCACACACACATTTGGAAATAAATAACAACAAGGATAAAGAAAAAAATATTCATTGACCAGTCTTTTTAATTTATGCGTTTTCCACGCCTTAAAGAAAATGTGACAAGAGAAAAAGAATAGAAGTCTGTGCCTCGTGGATTTTTGCAAAAATGAAGGCATAAATCTAGTAACGTAGTCAGTTCAACGCCATCTACAGAGTTCTTGGAAACTACTTTTTTTTTTAATACTCGGAAAATAAAACTTCTCATTAAGCTAAATAATTTAACCCCTATTCCAACCCCATAAGAGTTAAATTAACATACAGAAAGACATAAGTATTATTGATTCACACTCCAACAACATACATTACCCTATTCTTAGCCAATGTCTGACCTTGAAGAAAAGTATATTATGTCTATGTACGAGTATATAAAGGTAACCAACTTAGCGTGGACACGACGACGTCATGACGCAATATGAACGTTGTATTTCTATAAATTATGGCGTCTTCCAGAACATTATTTTCCTGAAATCCATTTAGGGAGAGTTCATATCTGACAGAACATCCGTCGCGTATTATCAGTCGCGAAACGCCAGAGCAGACAAATGTCCTTTGTCAAATGTTTCTTGTTGTGTTTCCTTATTGCTATACCACCAATTCGCACTAAGCGTTTCCAAACGTCCTTTATAATGAGGACAGCGAAGGAGTGGAACTCTCTGCCTGCGTCCGTGTTTCCGAACGCATACAACCCTAATATCTTCAAAGTTAGAGTGAACAGGCTTCTTCTGGGTAAGCTCGCTCCATCGTCGACCTTTTCTTAGTCATTCCTGACCTAGACTAAGGTCAAGAGCAAACCCATTTAACATAAAAAAAAAATGTATAGAAAATTAATTGACCGTTCACACTCAACCGATGATACGTTAGTGCGTCAAAGAACTTTCGATGATACGCTCGACGAATGTTCCGTCAGATATGAACCCTCCCTTATTAGGGATTGTTTTTACCTTCGTGCTAGATTTAACATTTGAGATCACACATATAGTGAAGAAGAAGAAGGTCGCCGGAAGACGCTGGATGCAGGTCGCTTCCAACCGGTACTTGTGGCGATCAAAAGGGGAGGCCTATGTTCAGCAGTGGACGTCCTATGGCTGAGATGATGATGATATAGTGAAGGAGCCAGTCGTATTAGTACCACAGCTGCACAGCTGTATTACATGTGCTGGGTCCTGGCAGTCCCGGGATCACATCTTGGAGTTTTTAATTCACTTTTGGTCGCGGGACTGTCTTGTCACGTAACCGTAGCTCCGGAACGTAAAGAGCTATTGAAAGACACCGTGCATTTAGTCAAGATTAGAGACTGCATGTTTATATGTTTTTCAATGTTGTCTAGTTGACAATGATAATTTCCTTTTTTATATACAATTTTTTAGACGTCGTCATATTTTTACCTAATCTTAACCAAAAAACCTTCTCTATAATATAAAAATGGATCGCAAAATGTGTTGCTATGCTCATAACTCGAAAACGGCTGGACCGATTCCGATACTTAATTCTTTTTTTGTTGTGTTTGTAACCATCAGGACCGGGTTTTAGAGGACTTCCACCCGTGCGAAGCCGGGACGGGCCGCTAGTAAATAAGTATATTAGGTACCTCTCCTCTCCCTTTTGCAAATGAGACAGATATTTATTTTACATCTGGTAATCTGAGACAGTGAGTAAGTGGAGTACCTCTTTCATCATCAGCCTATAACGTTCCCACTGCTGGGATACAGGCCTCCCCTCTTGTGAGAGGGAGTGGGCCATAATCCACCACGCGTGCCCAGTGCGGATTGGCAGATGTCACATGTCTTCGAATTTGATGGTTCTAGGACATGCCGGTTTCCTCACGATGTTTTCCTTCACCGTTTTGAGAGCAGTGGTGATGAAATAAATTACACAAAGTAATGCGCCAAGCTGGGTTCGAGCCCACAACCTACAACTCGTAAGTCGGAACCGATACCACTGGGCCACCACTGCTCTCACCTCTTTAGGTGAGACAAAAACATAGCAACCGGGACATGCCCTGTTTTTGTCCATACCTATGTAAGTACTGCCCTGATTATTACAGTCGTTAAAAAGAGATTTTAACTTAAAGTGCTTCAACCAAAATTAGTTTCTTAAACTTTTCTTTGTGGAACACAAATTACATGGTACAAATAAGATTTTTATTTGAAAAAGTACTTTTATTGGAGTAGATTCTTTTGTTCCAGTTTTATAAGTGGGTAAGGCCAAATTAGGTATACAGACTTTTCATCATCTTACTGCCCTTATCCCACTCTACTTCGTCGAGTAAAGGGCAACTCGCTGTCCATGGACCATGCCCGGGTCGAAGGCGAGTCGTGTTCCACGCGCGCCTCAAATAGCGTCAGCATAATGACGGGTCCTCTCATAGGGTCAAAGCCTGCTGGGGTCGCGGGACTTATTCCATTACCGTGACTCCGGAACATAAAGGGCTATTGAAGGACACCGTAGATTTTAGTCAGTATTTAAGACTTTTTTGCCTAATGTGTTGACAGACATCGGTCGCCTGTTATTAGAAGTCTAGCAATAGGTAAATCGTCGTTGGTTGATAATATGAATTATGTGAATGCACACCAATAATTTTTTTGTCATAAAGATGGCGGATGACCTAAATCAGGATATATCTACTTAGTTAGAAACTCCACATAATTATCTGGAACGCAATAAATTCTAAATAATATTGAGTGTATTACGCCATCGCTCTAATAACGACTGCGTTTGACGTTTGTAGGTCACATAGATGAATCCATATTCCAAACCGACGCCATGTTCGACTGGCCTGTTGGTCTAGTGGTTAAAGACCCTGACTGCAGGACAGGACCAGTGTTGGGACAAATGTTTGTGTGATGAGCATGATCATTTGTTCTGTGTCTGGGTGAAATTTATCTATAATATGTATGTATTTAGAAACATATAAGTATGTTTATCAGTTGTCTAATACCCATAATACAAGCTCTGCTTAGCTTGGCACTAGATGGCGTTGTGTGATAGTTGTGGAATATTATTATTTTATTATGTTTCTGTAGGGATAGAAACTATTATATAATATACAAAACGAAACAACAGCCTGATAAAAATACAACAGCAACCCACGAAACAATCCTTTTTTTAATGTGGTAAAATCATCAAATAAGTCCTACCACCCAGGGCAGGGTAGGAGGGACTGTCAGACTTGTACTGACTAAAATCCACGGTGTCCTTCAATAGCCTTTTATATTCCAGGGACCATAGTTATCTGTTTTTAAACAATCCCGCGACAGCGGCGGGCTGTGGTCCTTTAAAGGGCACCCCCTTAGAGGGCAGTTAGAAGGTTAGAGGGATTCAGAAAACACGAGTGATCCTTGAATGCGAGGCGCGTTGCCAGGTGCAGGATAAGGCCAGACACTCCGGCATAGCAGTCAGGGACACTAACCACTAGACCAACACGCCTGTCAAGTATGTTAAACAGCTTCTGTCCTGTCTTAAACCTCCTATGATTTGAAGTACATACATACATAAGTAACAACTACTTGTAGATCATAAAAATAATTGCTCCGTGCGGGAATCGAACACGCAGCGCTGCAGTTCAATCGCTCAGCCAGTGCGGTCACCGTGCCGTTAATTTGTTCGTAAGGAAACAATTTTTCTAACACCCTGAGACATAGTCATAAAAATAAACTGCTTATTACCTGCACTTGACACTAAGGTTAGTTAACAGGAAAAAATGTTCCATTCAAGTCTAGAATTCTAGACCCAAACCCGTTTTTAATAGCTTGTTTCTAGTTAAAATGTAGGTAAATGTAGCAAATATGGAGTTTTGTATCGACGCCAGTTAGTCAGTCAGTTGACTGCCTTAGTTGTCAACTTCCTCTGTTAATAGGGTCATGGTTCTATGGTTGTTTATATTTTTAGGGGCAGGTTCTGTAATAGTTAATAGACGAGTAGACGAATGTAAGCGCGAGACGAAGTCGAGGGCTTACCATAGTCACGAGTTCGTAAATACCAATTTCTGCACGTGTGTCATACAATATTTTTCAACATTTTTTTCCAACAGTGAGAAAGTCGCAACCATTTTTAAATTTCTAAGAAAATGGCGCGATTTTGCAAATGGCGCCACATGCACGTGGTGAAAATTAAGTACCTATTTTACCGCACGTTCCGTTGTATGGTGGGTAATTTTTACCTTTCGAACATTGTACACAGGCTTTTTAAATGCATATTTCGAGCAAATGTGTTGAAAAAGTTTTTACACACTACGCCGGCGGGTCTATTTGAGTCAGACGGTTAAACTAACAAGGAAAGAACAACAAGAGAAAACTTCCAGTGAATTAGATGTTATTTTTAAGACATTCTGAGAAACTATAGTCCAAACTAAAGTTGTTCAAATAAGGATAAATCAATCACATTTGAAAACAACAAAGTAATTACATTATATAACTACCTACAGTGGAAATTGCATACAATATCGATTTCTTTGTCGATAATAATTGATTTTAGAGATAAAAATCAGCACGAGTGATAGCAGGATTGGCGCAGTGGCTGGGTTATAGGACTGCTGTGCAGGGCGTCGTGGGTTCGATTCTCACACGGAACAAATATTTGTATGACGTACAAGTAGTTGATCCGGGTCTTGCTGCTTGTGTATGTGAGTTTCTATGTTTGTAAACGACAGGGCAGTTTTTTTTTAGTGAGAGCCAAAGTGGTACAAACAATTGAATTATTTGTTAAAAAACGTTTTACGTTTATGGTTTTTTGTGGCCAAAACTAAAGTATACATACGCAATAACTCTTCTTTTAATGTGGTAAAAGCGTCAAATTAATCCTCCCACCCAGGGCAGGACGGGTAGGACAGTCAGATTTGTACTGACCAAAATCCACGGTGCCCTTTAAACGCACTTTACGTTCCGGGACTACGGATAGACGCGCGATCCGGTACGCAATAACGCCTGCGTCGCGTCTCGAAAAGATTTCTGAAGTTAGGTAAAATTAACCGCCTTCAAAAAGAACCACAAAAAGGGTAAAAAAATAACCTACAAAATAACTTTTCTTTCGGAAGTCGGTGGCTTTGTTTTATTTCGTTGTCTTTTTGCCATATGATGTACACACATAAAAAATAACGATCGAATTGAGAACCTCCTCCTTTTTTGAAGTCGGTTAAAAAATCAGCTTTAAGTGGGTCTCAAACCCGCGTCTTATAATAGCAAAACACTCAATAATAATACCGAACTTTGTAGTTTGAACTGCCAATAAAAACTTTACCGAGAACTTTGGTCGATAGAGCAACGGAAAATACCGTCAAATCGACCGGACTGGCTATTATTATCGAATCACGATCGTGTCTGGTTATGAGGTAGCAACTATCAATTATTCTATAACTACTAGCTTTTGCCCGCGGCTTCGCTCGCGTAATCAGTCGAAAATCTAAGAAAATTTATACAAACTTTCATCCCCTAATTTCTCCCTTTAAGGGCGGAATTTATCAAAATCCTTTCTTAGGGAATGCCTACGTGATAGTAGCTATATGCATGCAAAGTCTCAGTCCGATCGGTTTAAAATTGACTAAGTTTTTTACAAACTGTCCCCCCTTTAGGGGTGGAATTTATCAAAATCCTTTCTTAGGGGATTCCTACGTCATAGTAGCTACATGCATGCAAAGTCTCAGTCCGATCGGTTTAAAATTGACAAAGTTTTTTAAAAACTGTCATCCCCTATTTTATCCCCTTGGGGGTAGAATTGATCAAAATCTTTTCTTAGCGGATGCCTACGTCATAACATCTACCTGCATGCCAAATTTCAGTTCGATACGTCCAGTGGTTTGGGCTGTGCGTTGATAGATCACTATGTCAGTCAGTCAGTCACGTTTGAGTGATATATATATTTAGAAGATAAATATACAATAATAATAGCAATGAAGAACTTTGGAGTTTGGACTTTAAATAAAAATTTTGTGAGTCGAACTTTGCACGGTATCTCAATAGAAAATACCATGTTTACGTCCCAGTATAACCGAAATAGTAACATTTTTTACGACTTAGATTTATACCAAGTACACAGGCCACCATATCAACCTACTTCGAACTGATCAATTTCTTTAATAGATTTTTATCCTTACACATTAGTGGTAAGTTAATATTTGATTAGTAAAATTTGACAGATTCGGGTAGATTGACCTGCTGGCATCTGTACATTTATGTAAAGACATTTGATAGGATTTTATTGTGATCTATAACCAATCAGTAAATTAAGATATTAATTAATAAAAAAGTTCTTAGTAATCGATATTTTAAGAGTCATCAGACTAAATCGTTTCTTAAAAAGTCCGAAGATCAATTTAGTAAAGGATATTTGAAAAAAGATACCTAAAATTAGAATAAGATTTTTTGTTTAGCTATCAATTCTTTAATTAAAGACTCCTTTTTTGATTCAATATGGATGATAGAAATTCATAAAAAAGTAAATTGGTTTTTGGCCATTCAGCTATTATTACTATGTATAAAGACGACACCACGCATCACCACTGTGTGGTGTCTACTAATTTATAAACGTTACAATGGTCTCTCAATGGTGTGTTTTTGACAGTTTTTGTATGGCAAATCTGTCAAAAACTTACCATTGAGAGACCATTGTGACGTATATAAATTAGTAGACTTAGGCCCCTGGATGAGTGCACGCGCACAAGTTCATTCAATTGTTTGACAGCTCTGTGGCGTGCTCTAGGCGCGCGCACTCATCCTGGATGGGACACAGTGGTGATGCGTGGTGTCGTCTCTATACGTAGTAGTAATAGCTCAATGTTTTTGGCAAACTATACCCTACACTCTTGACGATCCTTTTCTTTACGAGGTAAAATCATCAAATGAGTTCTGGGTCTAGGGTCTGTCAAATTTAAATTACGGTTTTCCACAAACGAACAGTCCCATATTATTAAGGCCTTCAAAAAAAATCTGGAATCAAACCTGAGTGAGACACGCAGTAGTATAACTATCAACCGCTCAACCTCTGCGCCAACTGTACCGTCACTGTGTTTTCCCAATAAATATTATTTCTTTTTTTTTATCAGGCAATTATTTAACAAATAAGTGATACTAGATAACGTAAAACATCAATTGTGCAATCATTGCAAAATGTACTTACCTAACATTTTTTTTAACACTAGTAACTAGCCCTGGTTTTACTCGGCTGTATACAACGACGATATTATTACTAGGCTCCGCATGCACGATCTTAGGAACAAAAACTATTCTGTCAACTCGCTGAGGTACTACGTAAGCGAGGGGGACGGGGTACTGCGTTGTGATTGGCTAACTCAAGGTCTGTTCTGTCTCAAGGTATGTTTACGGCTCACAGGAGTGGTCGAAATAAGACGTATATAAGACTTTTTTGCCTAATGTGTTGACAGACATCGGTCGCCTGTTATTAGGAGTCTAGTAATATATCGTTGTTGTGTTCAACAGACGTTTAAAAGTTTTTCTGGTAGGACGGTATATTTTTAAACCTTATTCTAAATTAAATTCTCTGGGCGTTTGTGAACGTGAATTTATATGTATGTTTGTAAACTCACCCACGACACAGGAAAAATTCCTAGTGAGGAGCTCGTGGCTAAATAATTAAAGCCGCACAGGCCGATCTACCGGGTTAAGCCGCGCTTGCCGAGGTTGGTCTGTGGATGGATATGTCATAGCGAGTTTCCTCCGTGCCTCGGAAAGCACGTTAAGCCGTTGGTCCCGGCTGTCATTTGTGAATCTTTGACAGTCGTTACTGTTAGTCAGAAGCTCTAAAGTCTGACAACCACTCTTACCATGGGGTATGGTATTGCCCAGTTACTGGGTTGTGGAGGTCCGACAGGCAGTCGCTCCATTTAAAATACTGATATCCAGCTGAATCTGGTTGGACTGGAAGTCGACCCCAATATAGTTGGGAAAGAGCTAGGCAGATGATGAATTTTCGAGCTAAGCGAGCGAAGCCGCTGGCAGTATCTTGTAGTTTTTAAAAGGCCTGTTTCCATGCCAACAATTATCTAAAAAAAAATCTATTTATCCAAGGAGTTCATAGTACCAAGAAGTGTTAATAACTTTTTGTCATAACAAAACATAGGTAATCAGTAATCAAACAAGTGAAGTTTTTAAATAAACACAATTAAATAATTATTTGCAAACATCAATTTCAAGAACTTCACGTCCATTTAAATCGGAATAATACTGCTTTTTTTTCCTCATTACTATTTTTAGGGTACCGTAAGAGTGATGGCTTCCTAAGTTAAAAATTTGATGAATGCACACAAGAGGTGGGTTCCAATTTTTCGAAGATAGTGAAAAACTACAAACAACAGTTTTTCCCCATAAAAAAAGTTTACTATCAACTATTTAAATAAAAAATTAAGTACTTTCATAAGACAAAAAAATCTGTATTTATTTTTCTAAAATGTTACATCCTCTTTTTTTGGGTTATTCCACTCTGATCCCCAAAAACTGATCCCCTAGAAAGAAAAAATATATGACAGGGGATCGGTTTGGGGATCAGAGTGGAATAACTCCTTTTTTTGAAGTCATATCAATAAACAACGACGATATATTACTAGACTCCGCATGCACGATCTAAGGAACAAAAACTATTCTGTCAACTCGCTGCGTTGTGATTGGCTAAGTCAAGGTCTGTTCTGTCTCAAGGTATGTTTACGGCTCACAGGAGTGGTCGAAATAAGACGGATATAAGACTTTTTTGCCTAATGTGTTGACAGACATCGGTCGCCTGTTATTAGGAGTCTAGTAATATATCGTCGTTGGTCACAGTAAAGGAATAAAATGTAACATCCTCTTTTTTCTTTTGAAGTCAGTTATAAATAAAAAACTTTAGAATACAAATAACTCCGATCAGACTTACACTCAGGTACCCAGTTCTTATTCTAACGCAAGAAGTCTGTATTACATTATTTTTTTACGATACCTACTATTTTTTTCCAATTTATATAGGTACAGTCAACAAAAGACTTTGTATCCAGACAGCAACTTTTCCAGTTTTGTGTTTTTTTTCAACGTGTCTATGGCTCTATGTACTACCGGTTAACCTTTTTGGCTATAATTACCGGTGTAGAACATCGTGACTACGGTACGCCCTCGGCTTCGCTCGGGCGTACGTTCGTCTACTCGTTTGTAAAAAGAGCAAATAATAATACATTGGCACTCCCGAAACTGCCGCGGTGAAGCTATTGCTTATTATAATATTTTATTTTAAAAGAAAAAAATCGCCGACCGCGTATATTTAACGAGAATATCATTTATTTTTAATGTTTGTGGTGTACTAACACTGTAATAAAGAACTTCTTTGTTGTAGGAGAATTTTAAAAGTAGGTTTCATTGTGAAAACTCCTTTTGTAGCTGGCCTTTTAGAATCAGTAAGAAAAAGTAAATTGTTTAATGACGGATATTTTTATGATTGCCGAAGTCTCCCGAACTGAAACGACGTTAGACGATGCGTGGTGTCAGGTATTTTCGTTAGGTTTTGAGAATTACTTGATTCCGTCGCCGCCGCGTTCGGAGCTAAAAGCTATGCAATAGTTTAAAATTGTGAATAGGTTTTGTCCACGTTTAAAAATCTGGTAAAAAAGCACTATTTATCTACTTAAACATGTGGCTAAAATGTTTCTTTGTTTTATCTTTGTTATTTTTATATGTATTATGTTTTTTATAATTGTATTATATATATTTATAATGTTTGTATATATGTATGTATTTTATGTGTAAATAGTACACCACACACTACCTACAGTATTGTTTCTCCTTTCTCTTCAAATCCATCCAACGGTTGTCTTGAAAAAATCGCTTTTAGCGATAAGACCGCCCATTGTGTCACCTTATGACCTTATGTATAAGATATACTCTGTACCAGTAATTTGTATGGTGTGCATAATAAAGTGTATTCTATTCTATTCTAGGTTTAAAATCTAATCTAAATATAATTTGATACATGTTGTTCCCGAGTGTCCCGAATTATTTCACATTTCTCCCACATCGCGCGCTGCAATCGATTTCACAGACCCCACAACCGAGTTCCCACATAGTGTGAATACAGCTTACAGGAAAATCGTATATTTGCTCTATGGATACGTATCTGTTTTATTGACCGTACATACTTCAGAACATATTATTTAGGACTGGCTTTCCTTCGCAAAGATATATAAATGTAGATCGGTCGAGTCTATGGTCAGTCTTGAAACAACGCTTGCAAGATGAAATACTTCGTGTTATTTGTTGCCCTGGTAGCTGGGATTCACGCTGTGAGTAATAATATAATATAAATCGAGCCTTATAATATAATAATATATATATATATATATATTTATTTTTAAGTAGGTAGCATCACGATTGTTATCTTCAAAGTTTTTTTTTTTATGTGAGATGGGTTTGCTCTTGACCTTAGTCTAGGTCAGGAATGACTAAGAAAAGGTCGACGATGGAGCGAGCTTACCCAGAAGAAGCCTGTTCACTCTAACTTTGAAGAGATTAGGGTTGTATGCGATCGGAAACACAGTAGTTTTTTGGGGTTGTGAAATGCTCGAATTGGTTCTCCCGCCAGTCTGGTGGAATATATTCTACCTAAGGGTAATATTTAATTATGGATTGAAATAATTATATCTATTTAATTTCTAATATTAATAATTTTCGCGGCGGAGGTGGTGTGACGATCATGTTCGCGGGGCAGACATGGCCAGAAATTGCCCAAAATAAAGATGTTTGGAAGGAGAAATGGGAGGCCTTTAACTAGGGTATCAGAAAACCAGCGCTGTGACAGTTAAATGTCGCAGCACTCCTACATGCTGAGGTAGGAGCCTTTTTGCCTCGCATAGGACTAAATTGTTTTTATGTTTTGTTTTACCTTTGTTTTTCTCTGTTGTTTTTATTCATGTATTTTATTTATTCTGTCCTGTGTGTCCCAATAAATCTCTTTTCTTTCTTCCTATAAATAAATCTAATATCTACTTATATACACTTCTGGACACATCTATTGGCCCACCTTGTATTTTCAGTTTCGTTTGGTCCTAGCTAAAATTTTATATTAGGTCGAGCAAAAAGTTTTTATACAGTTTTGAACCTAGCACATTCACAATTTCATTCAATAGTCTTTTTTTGAATTTCGAACACAGAATTTAAAGAAACAAAAGACAATTTGGAGCCTGTTTGTTGATATCAAACAATCGAATACTAAGAAAACTTGGTTTTATTGGTTTACTTGGATTTAATTCTTGAAAAAGTGATTGATATCTTTGGTTTTGCAACAAACATTACTTATTCTTAACATTAAGGTGAGGTTCTATCAATAATCTATGGATACTTCACCTGAAGTCGCCGCCCAAGCTGTGGCACTTATTCAGGCCGGACACAGCCAAAGAAACATGAGTGCTCAACTTAATTTAAGTCGATTTGCGGTCCGAAATGTTTATCGGAGGTACCTAGAGACTGGCGGCTTTGTTCGTCGCCAAGGAAGGCCACGATCTCGGGTCACAACTGAAAGGCAGGATCGATTCATCGTGACGACCAGCTTGAGAAATCGTCACCTTACCTCCATTGAGATACAAAACCAACTTCGCGACTTCCACGGAGTATCTGTGAGCGCTCGAAACGTTCGGAGAAGGTTAAAAGAACGCGATATGGTACCACACAAGCCAGCTAATGAGCCCAAACTAACGCGAGCCCACCGAACAGCGCGCCTTCATTTCGCACGCAGTCATTTAAATTGGACACAGCAAGATTGGAGCCGTGTACTCTTTTCTGATGAGTCTAAAATTGTGTTACATGGCAATGATGGAAGGAAGAAGGTCTACCGACGTAAGGGAGAGCGTTTCGCACAATGCTGCTTTGAAGAGAGGGCTGCTTATGGCGGTGGCTCATGGACTGTCTGGGGCGGTATATCCGCGAGCGGCAAAACTCAACTTGAGGTTGTTACAGGACCACGGCTGCCAACATTAAATGCTGAAAGGTACTTTCGTGAGAGCTTAGAACCTCACGTGATACCATACGCGGACTATGTGGGCCCAAATTTCCTTTTTATGCATGATAATGCAAGAGCCCATGTGGCCGGCATCGTCAGGGAATATCTTTGGGATGTGAACATCACAGTTATGGACTGGCCAGCCAGAAGCCCAGACATGAACCCCATTGAGCACATGTGGGACGAGCTAAAAAGACGTGTTAGGGCTCGTCAGCCAGTTGCCCAGACGATGCAGGAGTTGAAAACTGCCATAGAAGAGGAATGGGAGATGATCCCTCAAAATTTCATAGAGCGGTTGATAAACTCTATGCCTAATCGTATGAGAGCTGTGGTAGATGCCCATGGAGGCAACACGCGTTATTAAATTAAACCTTTATTTGATAAAACATGTTTTTTATTCAAAAATCAATTGCCTGTAACAAGGCGCATATCCGACTTGTTAGGCGTAGCTCCATGTCGTATGGTATTCTGAATTCAAATTTAAAACAATACGATCGAAAAAGATGGTAAAATGTATCAGGTTTAAAACTGCATCAACAGTTTTTGTTCAATCTAGCAATCATATTTCGGTAGGGGCCATCGAAACCTAAACTCTAAGGTGGGCCAATAGATGTGTCCAGAAGTGTATTTTGTATTTTAATAGAATAAAAATACAAAATAAATATAATTTCATTTTGAACTATTAATGGAGCAATATAAAATTTTATTTTGTCCAACCAGTTCAAATAGATTATTAATAACTGACTGTCGATTGATATTCTATAAAATCTCAACCATTTAAGCAAATAGGGCCAGTTAATTGCTACAACTAACTGTTCATAATAACTTAATAATTCACCCACTTTTCGTCAATTATATTTAAGTCCCATTTAATGCCTGCCGGGGTCGCGGGACTTATTTCCATCACCGTGACCCCGGAACATAAAGGGCTATTGAAAGACACCGTGGATTTTAGTCAGTACAAGTCTGACAGTACCCCTCGCCCTGCCCGGGGTGGGAGGACTCATATTTTAATGACATTACCACGTAAAAAAAAAAGTTCGTAATCTACTAAATTCGTTAGTCGATCACTGGTCTGTCAAAGGTCTCGTAATAGAATTGTGTTTTGATTACATTTGAACATCTTGTTCATGCCAGATTTTATTTATATACAACGTGTAACATGTTAGTAGTAGTAGTAACATGTGCTGAGTTACCCCACGAGAGGTTTTGCGCTTTTAACGTTACACGTTGTATATATATTTTAAAATATTATTTATGAAAGCAATACTTATGTATATATTCAATAGGAATCAGTTGGACTGGCCTGTTGGTCTAGTGGTTAGTGACCCTGAATGCTATGCCGGAGGTCGTGGGTTCGATTCCCACCCAGGACAAATGTTCGTGTCTGGGTGTAATTTATATATAATATTATGTATTTAGAAATATATAAGTATGTTTATCAGCTGTTGTCTAGTACCCATAACACAAGCTCTGCTTAGCTTGGGACTAGATGGCGTTGTGTGATAGTTGTGGAATATTATTATATTCATAGATTAAGACAGGGCAACGCCTGTTGGGTCGTCTAGTTTTTTATTTAGCGATAAGTTCCCGTATGACCACGACCTCGCCTGTTTCGTAATAATTCAACAACCGTCTAAATCTTAACCTCTCCTCTTTTACAGAACGTGACTCTCCCTCCGGAACAGAGCGAGAAAGCTCTAAAGACAGCATCGGAATGCATCAAAGAAACTGGAGTCTCGAAAGAGGTATTAGCCGAAGCGAAGAAAGGCCACATTGCTGATGACGAGGGTCTAAAGAAATTCACTCTATGCTTCTTCAAAAAAGCAGGAATCGTCGACAACGATGGCAAGTTGAACTTGGAGACAGCACTCGCGAAGTTACCTCCAGGAGTTGACAAAGCTGAAGCAAAGAAGGTTCTGGAAGGATGCCAGGCGAAATCTGGAAAGACACCACAGGATACTGCGTTTGAAATCTACAAATGTTACCACGCTGGTGCTAAAACCCATATTGCTTTAGCAGGAATTTAAACAGCCGAAAAAAGTATTAAACATCATAATTTAGTTGTCCAGTACTATTTGCTAATCTAGCCTGGTGACGGCTATTTATAAGACCAAGAGGACTTCAACAATTTTTAACAGAGCTGACGTATTTTTAGTAGCTTAAGCCAAGCCTGTTGTCACATTGACTAAGCCCCTTTGGCATTTTGTCGAGGCCCCCTTTTTTAATATGACTAGGCCCTCAATGTATTACAAGGTACTCTTGTCAGTTGTTAAGGCCCTTTCAAAAGCCTCTGGTACCATTATCAGGTCCCCTTATCATATTTTCAAGACTTTTGTCAATTTTTCAATGCCTTCTTTTCTATCTGATAAGGCCCTCAATGTTATTGCACGGTACTTTTGTCCGTTGTTGAGGAACCTGTAAAGGTCTTCTTCTCACTTTATTGAGGCCCTCTAGTACCACTATCAGGCCCTATACCATCAAGGTTCTTTTGTCGAGGCCCTCTCGTCAGTTCGACGAGGCCCCCTTGTCATAATGTCAAGGCCCCCTTGTCATATTGTCGAGGCCCTCTTGTCATTCACTTAGTTATTATTGTTTTTACAGTCACCGGGACAGATGAGTTTGTAGTACTATAATCCTTTTTCTATTGTAAGACTATGTCGTTTCCTTTTGTTAGTTTGTCAGACGTGATCCTGACACCATAGACATACTTTTGTTTTTCTTTACCTTTATTTTTTGTATTTTTTTCGATGTTACCAACTAAATTATTGTTGTAATTAATTATAAAAAAATTCAATTTTTAAGTTATTTTTTTTCTTTTAGTTATCATCTTCTATCAGTTCTTATCAGTTGCTGAAAAATACGAGTATTTTACTTGAAGCGACTGTCTAACGGCCCTCAACAGACAATGTAGGGTTTATACGTCACTAGTAAAAAGTACTGCCTAAGGCCCGGTATCAACCACAGCGGACAGGAGAGGAGATGTGTTTGAATAACCAATCAGATGTCCACATTTCCTCTCCGCTTAGCTTCAGTTGACTTGAGTTGACATCTGATTGGTTATTCAAACACATCTCCTCTCCTCTCCGTTTTGGTGGATACTGGGCCTAAAGGTTGCCTGCCGGGGTCGCGGGTCTTATACCATCACCGCGACCCCGGAACATAAAGGGCTATTGAAGGACACCGTGGATTTTAGTCAGTACAAGTCTGACAGTACCTCTCGCCCTGCCCGGGGTGGGAGGTCTCATTTGATGATTTTAACACGTAAAAAAAAAAAAAAAAAGGTGCCGAGTTCGCGCGCGAGACCGCGACAAGAGATCGCAACCAAAGATTGCTACCGTATCTGTCTCCTGACGCTCGCGAACTGCCGCTCATATAATTATTAGGTTTAAAGAAACTTAATTCTCAATAAAAACATAACAATGTCACTTACTTGAGAACAATATTTAACATTTACTAATTACAAAAAGTTCGTCGTCACCAGTTACTGCTCAAACACTCACTCATCCAATGCATTCTATTTTACCGGCAGTGGCAAAATTGGGAATATTGCCACCAGGCACATCACTGGGAGGAACTATACACCGTGACTTTTTAGTCGTCTTACAAAAGTGGCACACTTAGCCCCTTCGTACACTAGGCGACGCAAGTCTCCGATACCTTACGACTTTGACATCCATTGACGCGTGCGTGTTTATGAACCTCTATGGATTGTATTGCGATAGTCGCCTGGATATCGAAATCGTAAGGAAACTTGCGTCGCCTTGTGTACGAAGGGCCTTAATGTATCCATCCGACCTAAGACCGCGACTCCGGTACACAAAGGGCTACCGAAGGACATCGTGGATTGTAGTCAGCACAAGTCTCACAGTAAGGGGTGGGAGGACTCATTTGATGATTTTAAAACCCAAAAAAAAACATAACACGCTTGCATTCTTTAAAATTTCATTTAGGAGGAATGCGAGCAAAGACACCTTTTTTATCGTGGTAAAATCATAAAATGAGTCCTCCCACCCAGGGCAGGGCGGTAGGGACTGCCAGATTCATCATCTCAGCCATAGGACGTCCACTGCTGACCATAGGCCTCTCCTTTTGATCTCCACATGTACCGGTTGGAAGCGACCTGCATCCAGCGTCTTCTAGCAACCTTTATAAGGTTGTCTGTCCACCTTGTTAGTGGACGTCCTACGCTGCGCTTGCAAACAAACTCATACTGACTAAAATCCACGGTGTCCTTCAATAGCCCTTTACTTTCCTGAGTTAGGGTAATTCTTTAGTGCCGCGACCCCGGAAATCAAATGACACTTCAATTAATTTTGACATAATATCATTCCATTTTTTATAATAATAATATCCCACAACTATTACACAACGCCATCTAGTCCCAAGCTAAGAAGAGCTTGTGTTATGGGTACTAGACAACTGATAAACATACTTGTATATTTCTAAACACATACATATTATAGATAAATTACACCCAGACACAGAACAAATGATCGTGCTCATCACACAAACATTTGTTCTGGGTTGGAATCGAACCCACGACCTCCGGCATAGCAGTCAGGATCACTAACCACTAGACCAACAGGCCAGTCAAAATATTATCATCAATGATATTCAATTCGATGATCGAGGTTGAATATCATTTATAGATATTAGTAAACACTTTCATCTTTTAAGCTTAGGGTCAGAGGATGAAAAATACTCTACAAACAAACAAAAAAAAAATCGGTCGAGTCGTTTCCTAGGAATGCAAGCCCAGACATCGTGACACACTATTTTTAATATATTCTAACAGACAGTTTTCCTCAAAGCGTTTAAAAAAAATCTCATACTTAACTGGTTTATAAAGAAGTATTATGTATTATTTATTTTGTATTATGTTAGCAGTATTTAATCAATAATAGTAAGATGCAGACGTTTCTCATGTTTTGTGGTGTGCTGATAGTTAGGATTCATGCTGAGGTGAGTATTGTACTCAACGTCGATATATTACTAGACTCCTAATAACAGGCGACCGATGTCTGTCAACAAATTAGGGCAAAACACTCTCTTATTTCAACCACTCCTGTGAGCCGTAAACATACCTTGAGGCAGAACAGACCTTGAGTTAGCCAATCACAACGCAGTACCCCGTCTCCCTCGATTACGTAGTACCTCAGTGAGTTGACATAATAGTTTTTGTTCCTTAGATCGTGCATGCGGAGTCTAGTAATATATCGTCGTTGGCATAAGTGATGGACTGATTAGATTTTTTTCAGTATAATACCTTATTGTATTCTACTTTACTCTTTCAGTTCGTTTCACCTTTTCCAAAAGATTATGATCGGATCGTAGATGACTGTCGCAATGAAACCGGTTATACAGATGAAGTGGTAGCCAAAGAAGAAAAAACCTTTTATGCCGAAAATAAAGGTCTCAGAATATTCAACTACTGCTTCCTAGAAAAAACCGGTTTTGTCACTAGTAATGGAACGTTGGATATCGATGATGCTGTGACAGAAAAAACCGGTTTCGTCACTAATAATGGGACGTTGGATATCGATGATGCTGTGACAGAAAAAACCAGTTTCGTCACTAGTAATGGGACGTTGGATATCGATGATGCTGTGACAGAAATAACCGGTTTCGTCACTAGTGATGGGACGTTGGATATCGATGATGCTGTGACAGAAAAAACCGGTTTCGTCACTAGTAATGGGACGTTTGATATCGATGATGCTGTGACAGAAAAAACCGGTTTCGTCACTAGTGATGGGTCGTTGGATATCGATGATGCTGTGACAGAAAAAACCGGTTTCGTCACTAGTAATGGGACGTTGGATATCGATGATGCTGTGACAGTAAAAACCGGTTTCGTCACTAGTGATGGGACGTTGGATATCGATGATGCTGTGACAGAAAAAACCGGTTTCGTCACTAGTAATGGGACGTTGGATATCGATGACGCTGTGACAGAAAAAACCGGTTTCGTCACTAGTAATGGGACGTTTGATATCGATGATGCTGTGACAGAAAAAACCGGTTTCGTCACTAGTAATGGGACGTTGGATATCGATGATGCTGTGACAGAAAAAACCGGTTTCGTCACTAGTAATGGGACGTTGGATATCGATGATGCTGTGACAGAAAAAACCGGTTTCGTCACTAGTGATGGGACGTTGGATATCGATGACGCTGTGACAGAAAAAACCGGTTTCGTCACTAGTAATGGGACGTTTGATATCGATGATGCCGTGACAGAAATAACCGGTTTCGTCACTAGTGATGCGAAGTTGGATATCGATGATGCCTTGGCAGAAAAAACCGGTTTCGTCACTAGTGATGGGACATTGGATATCGGTGATGCTGTGGCTTATGATGTCCCTAGTTTACTAGAAGAGTCGATTGAACACTGTAAAAGTATTGAAGAGATTTACCCAAAAAGTGTTTTCTCTACATGTTTTCATTCAAACATTTTGACTAATAAGCGATTTATTGAAATGTAAGTTATTTTTTTTTTCGTGTTTTGTTTACCCAACGACGATATATTACTAGACTCCTAATAACAGGCGACCGATGTCTGTCAACACATTAGGCAAAAAGTCTTATTTCGTGAGCCACTCCTGTGAGCCGTAGATATACCTTGGGACAGGACAGACCTTATGTAACCCAATCACAACGAAGTACCCCGCCCCCTCGCTTCCGTAGTACCTCAGCGAGTTGACAGAATAGTTTTTGTTCCTTAGATCGTGCATGCGGAGTCTAGTAATATATCGTCGATGTGTTTACCGATCTCTATATTATTTTAGTTATTTTGAGTAATTATTTTTAGTATACAGGCTGAAATTGAATAGATGCGACAAATTTAAATATACAATAATACGTGTTGTCAAGAAAACATATAAAATATCAAATGTAAAATTAATAAATAATTGGTCAGTGTTACGCTATGAACGGTAACGTTTAATAACATGAGTGCTCGATGATTATTGCGCACTGCGATGAGTGGGACGAGATTTTTTGATACTTTAATTTTTCTTACTTTTATTTTGCATATTAAATGCTGGAATACCGATAATTCCTACTTAAATAAAGCTAATAACATCAATGGACCTTTTGAAAACGAAAATCGCATGATTTTTTTATCGATTTAGATTGTTGAAAAAATAGTTTATAATTACTATGTTACTGTAACTGAAGCTCCCATTTCATTTTGTCGCATTTATTCAAAGTCACCCTGTATACGAAACTTAAGGTTCTACTGTTTGTATAGTTTGTTCAGAATCAGTGACTTTTCATGACATTTTTTCCTAAATTATTTTAATTGAATTTGGTCGCCATTTAATTACAATACAATCACTGTACGGTGAAGTACCTAACAAACTATTAATTATTAAAAATGAAATATGCTCATTTCATTTTTAATAATTAATAATTCGTTATTAAAATTAATAATTATATAATAAAATTTGTTTTTAAATAGACAACCAGGTATCATCAGTGACTAACTTTGTGATTTTCATGATTAAGTGTACATAGATTCTATCAAAATTACGAGATTGCTGTATCGGGTTTCGTATATACTAAAAATAATGTTTCGACTGGCCTGTTGGTCTAGTGGTTAGTGACCCTGACTGTTATGCCGGCGGTCGTGGGTTCGATTCCTACCCAGGAAAAATGTTTGTGTGATGAGCATAATCATTTGTTCTGTCTGAGTGTAATTTAACTGTAATATGTATGTATTTAGAAATATATAGGTATGTATGTTTATCAGTTGTATAGTACCCATAACACAAGTTCTGCTTAGCTTGGGACCAGATGGCGTTGTGTGATAGTTGTGGAATATTATTATTATGTTTTTTTTTCTTTGGCAATTGAGTCCTTCGACTACTCTGCCAGTGTCATGTAGTGCATATTAAAAAGTTGTATAAGTACTAAATTATTTTCCTTTTTACAGTGACAAAGTCTTAAAACGTCAACAAAAAGACTTCAGACAAATCTTAGAAAAATGTCGCAATAAAACTGAATACACAGACGAATTGATAATTAAGGAGCTACAAAGCCATTTAGAGAAAAGAACAGGAAACAATAAATTTAATAACTGCTTCCTTGAAAAAACCGGTTTTGGAGCTAGTGAGGAGATATTTTTTATCGATAACGCTATAACGAAGATACCGGCAGTTATTGTTAAAGAAATATTTGAATACTGTACGGAAAACGTTACAGATGACATGTTTCCAGGAAGTATTCCTTTTATTTCCGGGTGTGTGCACCTAGGAGTGTCCAACTATTTTCGATCTACTCAATCGTAAGTCCTATTAATATTATAAATGTGAAAAAGCAGGACTCGGAAACGTTTTTCAAAATAACGTTTATAAAACGTTTAGAACAGTTCTTTGCACCTACACTAAGCGCGCGAGTTGAATGCAGAGCTTAGGAATGCGGTAGTGATGTTGAAAAGTATGGCACAGTACTACACTGCAGGCGCGTGAGTTGGGGCGTGCGGGTAGCGGGGGGCTCTTCACCTCAGACCCCGACTGCATTCAACTCGCGCGCTATCTGTATTTTTGTTCAAAGGAAAACGAAATTGGAACGTTTGAATGAAATGGGAAGAACCGATTCGAACTTTAAAAAATCTGGTTTAGAAAAAAGCATTTAAAAACGTTTTTTTTTAATTATTATTCTTATTAAAGTTAATAATACTCGTCAAAACGACGAAAGAAATAACAGTGCGGGCGTGTAATATCAAGAAAAAGTTTGCAAAATTAAAATTAGTACCTACATTTTGAAGCCAAAATAATGGTTAAAAACGGTTTAAAACGTTTTATTAACCAAGAACGATAAAATTTTGTTCTTCTTCTAAACCGTTTTATTTTACGTTCCGTTCGAACGTAACCGAAACAAATAAGTTCTTAGGCATTTGAGACGAAAACGTTTCGAAAAATAAACCGTTTTCCGAGCCCTGTGTGAAAGTTTATTTGGATGGATGTTTGTTATGACGTATATTTAATTTTTTTGTTATTCTCTCTTACAGAAACTTAGTCATGCACTACGAAGACGATCAAATCGTTGATGCTATTTATAACTGTCAAGACGAAAACGGATTCGATGAAGTCCTCTCAAACAGCACTAATTTAGAAGAAAATTTTCCTGAAAAGGAAGGTCTCAAAAAATCCAACGACTGCTTTTTGAAAAAAACCGGTTTCGTCACTAGTGATGGGAAATTAAATATCGATAAAACTTTAGAAAAACTTCCACCTAGTTTCGTTAAGCCTATCGTTGAGCATTGCCAGGCAAATATAGCTTTAAACTATACAACAGATAGCGTCGAGAATTTTTCGTCGTGTTATCACGATGGGATCCTGAACCATATTTTTGCGGCAACAGAAGTAGGAATTTTTCCGTTCATTCAAACTTGGAAATTCTTTGTGCCAGGTACTTCTTTTGCAGATACGATTCTAATTTTAAACTAACCAGCGCCATTTTGAAATCTTAGACTAAAGCCCGGTTTCCATTGCAAGCGGAGCGGACACATTAATGACTCAGCGTGTGAAAAGTGTAAAAATGAGCTCGCTTCGGGAATGCAAAAACTATTTGTTGATGGAAATACAAGCATGCAGTTTGCGCTTGCGAGTTTAACGAACTCATTAATTTAATGTGAACGTTCCGCTCGCGGTAGAAAACCGGGCTTTAAGCCCGGTTTCCACCGCGAACTTTAAGCCCGGTTTCCACCGCGAGCTTTAAGCCCGGTTTCCATCGCGAGCGGTTTGCTTTCCACCAACAAATAGTTTTTACGTTCCCAGAGCTAGCTCATTTTTACTCTTTTCACCTGCTGAGTCATTAATGTGTCCGCTCCGCTTGCAATGGAAACCGGGCTTTAAGCTGACAAACTGTTGATTATTTTAATAAAAAGTAAAAATAAACATATTTTTTATTTTATTGTTGCTGATATTGAATTATATTCTCTTCTGCGAAGCAGTAGTTGCCCGCGGCGAGTAAAGGGCAACTCGCTGCCCGACCATGGACCATGCCCTTGTCGACGGGACGTTGTGTTCCACGCGCGCCTCAAAGAGCGTCAGCATGATGACGGGGGCCCCCCTTTAGAGGGTCAAAGCCTGCCTGGGTCGCGGGACTTATTTCATTAACGTGACCCGGGAACATAAAGGGCTATTGAAGGACACCGTGGATTTTAGTCAATACGAGTCTGTCAGTCTCTCCCGCCCTGCCCGGGGTGGGAGGACTAATTTGATGATTTTATCACGGAAAAAAATAAATCGTAGACTTTATTTCTGTCACCACTGACCTAGACTAGAGTCAAGAGTAAATCCAAAGCAGATTATAGAAAAGTTGACAGTGATGCAATATCAGAACCAGTATAATAATGTTATTACGACTGTAATAAATTAATAATGTTACGCCAGTTTTCCTCGTAGACACATATTGAGGTTTTTTAAATTTTAAATTTATTTTTTATTTTATACTTTTTATAGGTAGGTACATACTTCTATCATTTTATGTTGCTAAGAGTACTCCCGATTAAGTCGTCAATATTCCCTTTCAGTACGCTTTCATTTGATACCCAACTCGAGTATTTATTTATTAGAAAAGTACAGCCACATCACATACATGTAACATTAAAATTTACAGTTTATAATAAGAGCGGTCTGATGCACGTGACAATAATGGCGTACATAACATTCACAATTCTTCAGCTCGGTGAAAAAAAAAAAATTACTTATTATATGTATAACCAAGAAGAAAAAAAAATGTTGTTACTTAATGAAAGTTAATTAAAAACAAACAGTTCAATGTATCATAATAAAATATTACGAGTACCCACTTTCACCCCACAACTTCTAAACGGCTCTATCTATTTTCATCAAACATGTCTAAGAACACTCGCAGGTAAGTCACCTCTCGGCAGGCTCTGGCCCTCTAAAGGCCCTCATTATGCTGGCGCTCTTTGAGGCGCGCGTGGAACACAACGCGCCCTCGAACCGGGCATGGTCCATGGTCGGACAGCGAGTTGCCCTTTACTCGCCGCCCGCATGCCCGCGCCTACGGTGGCCGGAGATCATCCCGCAACGTCCGTCGAAGTATAATTTTAGTTAGCACTAGCTGTGCCCGCGACTTCGTTCGCGTGGAAGTCGGAACTTACCAATGTATTTTTTTGTGCGAAGCGCTGTTGAATCCTCCAACCGACACAAAAATATTATATTATTATTTTATTAGGTACTTTATATAAGCTAGTAAGCTAGTTATTCTTTATTAACAACATTTGCAGTGAACCATCATTCTGAAGCGTACATAAATATGCGTACGTAAATCACCACGCCAAGTTTTCCTAAACCCTGTATTTAGAATTTTAGTAGAATATTTGACGTAATTGTTATAAACGCCCTCTGTTGTTCATAGGCAGAACCATTCAATTGCTAATGGATTAGAGAGTAGTTTGTTTATCGGTTTGCATTATCGATATGTTTAATCAAATAAATGAAGTTTTGTATGAAAAAAAACATAGTTTATTAAAAAATATCGATAATAGGATTTCGAGTTCAAGCTTCCATCAATTTTTTTCGCGTGTACGTAAACATGTTCTAAAATACGAAAACAAAATCATAGCCCTCCTTTTGGCTTTGCCGTAGCCGGGTAAAAAGAGTTAGAACTCCAAAACAAATAAAATAGATGAGTTAAGATTAAGAGTGAATAAATGATTCTCCATCCTGTCCCATCCTGACCCATTCTGTCCCGTCCTGTCCCGTTCTGTACCGTCCTGTTCCGTCCTGTCCCGTTGTGTCCCGTCCTGTTCCGTTCTGTACCGTCCTGTCCCGTTCTGTACCGTCCTGTTCCGTCCTGTCCAGTTGTGTCCCGTCCTGTTCCGTTCTGTACCGTCCTGTCCCGTTCTGTACCGTCCTGTTCCGCCCTGTCCCGTTGTGTCCCGTCCTGTCCCGTCTTGTCCCGTCCTGTCCCGTTCTGTACCGTCCTGTTCCGCCCTGTCCCGTTGTGTCCCGTCCTGTCCCGTCTTGTCCCGTCCTGTCCCGTTCTGTACCGTCCTGTTCCGTCCTGTCCCGTTGTGTCCCGTCCTGTTCCGTTCTGTACCGTCCTGTCCCGTTCTGTACCGTCCTGTTCCGCCCTGTCCCGTTGTGTCCCGTCCTGTCCCGTCTTGTCCCGTCCTGTCCCGTTCTGTACCGTCCTGTTCCGCCCTGTCCCGTTGTGTCCCGTCCTGTCCCGTCTTGTCCCGTCCTGTCCCGTTCTGTACCGTCCTGTTCCGTCCTGTCCCGTTGTGTCCCGTCCTGTTCCGTTCTGTACCGTCCTGTCCCGTTCTGTACCGTCCTGTTCCGCCCTGTCCCGTTGTGTCCCGTCCTGTCCCGTCTTGTCCCGTCCTGTCCCGTTCTGTACCGTCCTGTTCCGCCCTGTCCCGTTGTGTCCCGTCCTGTCCCGTCTTGTCCCGTCCTGTCCCGTTCTGTACCGTCCTGTTCCGCCCTGTCCCGTTGTGTCCCGTCCTGTCCCGTCCTGTCCCGTCCTGTCCCGTCCTGTCCCGTCTTGTCCCGTCCTGTCCCGTTCTGTACCGTCCTGTTCCGCCCTGTCCCGTTGTGTCCCGTCCTGTCCCGTCTTGTCCCGTCCTGTCCCGTTCTGTACCGTCCTGTTCCGTCCTGTCCCGTTCTGTACCGTCCTGTTCCGCCCTGTCCCGTTGTGTCCCGTCCTGTCCCGTCTTGTCCCGTCCTGTCCCGTTCTGTACCGTCCTGTTCCGTCCTGTCCCGTTGTGTCCCGTCCTGTCCCGTCCTGTCCCGTCCTGTCCCGTCCTGTCCCGTCCTGTCCCGTCCTGTCCCGTCCTGTCCCGTCTTGTCCCATCCTGTCCCATCCTGTCTCATCCTATCATCATTATTAGATGAATTATTTGAATACGTAGTTTTTCTATTCGAAGCTAGATCGCGCTACTGAACTACGCGTCTTGGTCTGAACTGACCGTAATTTTACTTCTGAAACACTTTAAATTCGAATAACTTTTGATAGACTGAACCGATTGCAATGAAACAAAAACTAAATGTTACCTCAAGTTACGCTAAATCGATGTGTATCTAAGTTATTTACATTCATCTCGTACATTTTACGTGATGCCCGGACATATAAACATACAAACAGACAAACAGACAAAAATTCTAAAAATGCTAGAAATGGGTCCTATTGGTTGTCCTTTAACACCCTAGCTATTTTTTATTTATTTTATTTTGATTTACAAAAACGATTTTTCTACAGATTTATTATATGTATAGATAGAATAGATAGATAGATAACATTCAAAAATTTAAGAAATAAGTGAAACGCCTGATAATATTGTTATAGCTACAACTTATAACTTATTAAGATTGCGCATAAATATCCTGAAGAAGATAAGTGAGGGACAATCGTCCGTAAATAAGGCCAATGACTGTCAGTTTGTATGTTTCTACGGTTTAGGCGCAAAGAGCCGAATTTTCAATATGGCAACCTAGTCGCAAAAGGACAAGTTCGCAAAATGGCAAATTCTTTTCATAATGAGAAGTTTTCTTTTTCGAGTAAGTATTAAAAAGGGATACCTACGCCTGTGCGAAAGTTTTTTGTTCGATTTTTATTTTATCGAACTCGTTATGTCGAATATTCAGTTGTACGATGTTTTATTATATCGATGCTTTATTAGTGCGATGTAACGTTTGTGCGAAAAATCTTTTTACGAAGAACTTTACAGCGATTGCTCATTTGTTCGATAGTTTATTAGTTCGATGGTATGTTGATTCGAAAGATTAGCAAAAAAAAAACAAAATTAGAACTCCAATGTAGGTAACTTATTTCTTTAATAGATTTTTAACTTTGTCACATATTAATCAGAAGGATCATGTTAAATTGGTACAGGCGTCATCGAGAAACATATTTTGGTATTTTACATTTACCATTCATATTTTCAATTTTTTTATAATGTTGTTGTATGATTTTCTTATTAAAAAAAAAATATGTGAGTATTTTACGTGTTGTTAATTAATTTTAGGTGCCTACTAGCAAAAGATCTGAGAATTTAAAAAAAAAACTTACGAGCACACTTTCTTTTTGTCTTTTAGTATTTTTAGGGTATCAGGCGATTGGGCAACCATTTGGTGGACTGATATTGTCTACGTAATGTTTGACCGTGTGGTTTGACCCATGTCACAGTTAGGCAGCGGTTTCACTGAGGCGCATTGGAGCGGTGCTGTGCCGCATTCACCAATCACAATGGCTGATGCACATAGCTGACCAGGCACATGTAGTTTTCAAGCCATGAGATTGGTGATTCAGTGGAACTGCAGCCTTAAACGTGGTGAATTTGTTCGTGGTGTAATAGGCGTTTCGAACCAACATACCATCGAACTAATAAACTATCGAACAAATGAGAAATCGCTGTAAAGTTCTTCGTAAAAAGATTTTTCGCACAAACGTTACATCGCACTAATAAAGCATCGATATAATAAAACATCGTACAACTGAATATTCGACATAACGAGTTCGATAAAATAAAAATCGAACAAAAAACTTTCGCACAGGCGTAGGTATCCCATTAAAAAAAAGTAGTTTCCAAGAACTCTGTAGATGGCGTTGAACTAACTACGTTATCTACTAGATGTATGTCTTCATTTTTGCACAAATCCACAAGGCACAGACTTCTCTTTTTTTCTCTTGGGACATTTTCTTTATGGCGTGGAAAACTCATAAATTAAAAAGACTGGTCAATGAATATTTTTTTTTAGTTTTTCCTTGTTGTTATTTATTTCCAAATGCCAATGGTGTGATGTGATGTGACTGACAATGACATGACATGTACGTTACGTTTTAAGATCTCAAAATTACAATCAAGTGAAAAAAATCAAAAAATGACGACGTTCCGTTCATTGCAGTAACATACCAAGTTCAGCGCCATCTATCTATCGACTAAGGAAACAATCAAAAGAAAATCCCTCATTGAAATTTTCAACGTAATTCTTATAAATCTAAGATTTTTTTTCGCCATGTACCTAACTTATTTCATGTTGTACGGAGAAATCTTAGATTTATACTAAAACTACTGCATGGAATTGAACGCAGTTGTCAGTTGTCACCGATCAGTTTCTTGAAGCGTAACTAATAATTTAATTTAGGAAAATTACTGATGCCGATAATAAACTTGATTCAAAATTCAACGCGTCAAGTCGCGGGAAAAGATAGTAAGATATAAAAATAAAGTACTTAGCTAACCTGTTTTTTTTTTTCTAAACAAGTTTTTATTGACGATTTCCAATGTTTCATAGAAGTATTAAATTAGTCTTAGTAAGATGAAGACGTTTCTTATATTGTGTGTTGTCCTGGTAACTAGGATTCAAGCTGAGGTTAGTTAAAGCGAAAACTTCGTTCTATTAGAAAAAAAACAATAATAGCCGGTTCAATTCCCGGGTGTGGAAGAATAAAATTTTCGAAAATCTTTGAATGCAGTTTTGCTTTCTGTTCAAAAATAAAGGAATGTTTCCTTTGAGTAAAATTTTCTATCTATATTTAAGAGTACTTTCCCTCCAGGTGACATTACAAAATTCCACCCCGTATATAAAAATCAATGCCACTTATCGTTGTAACTTTATAACTCAAGATCGGGCTCACCTATCCAAACCAAATGTTTAGGCTATGTTCGGACTATTTAGTAGATTATTTTTAATGTGAAGTTTGCACAAAATCTGTCGAGCGGTTCTTCATTTATCAGTTACAACAAATGTAACAAGTAGCGAAGCACGGGACGGGCCGCTAGTAGGTCATAAAAATGCTTATTGCGTGCGGGAATAGAATCCGGGACACTTAGCGCAGCAGTCGCTAACCGTACCGTCGATTCACCTGTATCTATTTATTGTCTGTGACTGGGACTGTAGCACCATAACTTTGTAGTATTTAATTATATTTTTTATGTCTTTGACATTTCAAAAGTGCCCTATTGGTCTATTTGAAATAAATGCTTTTGATTTGATTCGAAATGTTCATTTTATTTCTCTTTCAGTTCATATCTCCTTTTCCAAAACAATATGATCAGATCGTAGATGGCTGTCGCAACGAAACCGGTTATACAGACGAAGTGGCAGCCGATGAAGAGGAAAGTTACTACGCCGAAAACAGAGGTCTTAGGAAATTAAACTATTGCTTCCTAGAAAAAACCGGTTTCGTTACTAGTGATGGGAAGATGAATATCGATAATTTAGATAAACTCGACCCTAGTTTGTTTAAGGATATAATAGAGCACTGCTATGGTCTTGAAAAGATTAACCCGAAGAGCATATTTTTAACATGTTTTCACGCTGAGACGAAATACCACATGCGGTTACTCGTAATGTAAGTACTGTTTTTTTTAATCTTTTCTTTTACTCAATTTTTTTTATTAGTCCGAAATATAAATTATTAAGAAATATTAGACCCGTATTTTTTCTTTTGTCACGTAAACCAAAATTGTCGAAGATACCTACAACACTTCCAAAAATCACAAAACGTCACTTGGTCGTTACAATTTTACAAGCTTAATGACGTCATAAGCCCAATCCCGAATCTGGAAGCTTTTTATTTTTGTCAATATTCATTGAAATAAAAAAAAAACAAAAAATACGTTTCATTTATAAAGATTTTCAATTTATTTATGCAGTAAAATACCATATTTTTGGCGGTTCACATTTTAGGCAGATAATTAGGAGCTTGTGGCGTGTCTTAAAAAAAAACCTTATACTTACCTACTGACCTTACTAATTTAGCCGTTTTATAATAATCATTTAATTAATTCATTTAATTTTTACGTTAATGTTCCTATCTCAGTAGATTTTCTATATTTACATACAATTAAACATCGTGAGGAAACCGACATGTCCTAGAACCAAAAATTCGAAGATATGTGACATCTACGGATCCGCACTGGGCCCGCATGGTGGATTATGGCCCACTCCCTATCTCAGAGAGGAGGCCTGTGTCCCAGCAGTGGGAACATTATAGGCTGATGATGATGATGATGATACATACAATTATATCTCTTACAGTAAGTACGTCGCAAACGTAATTGCTGATCACTTCACTCAGATTGTAGAAGTATGTCGAAACGAAACCGGATACACAGACGAAGTATTAGCCGAAGAGGAGAAAAGCGAATTAGACAAAGACGAAGGACTCAAAAAATTCAATGACTGCTTTCTTGAAAAAATCGGTTTCAGGAATTATGAGAAGTTTGAAATCGATAGCGCTTTAGCAAAGATTCCCGAAAGTAATGTTACGGAGATTGTCGAGCTGTGTCAGTCAAAAACTTCTGAAAAGATTATTCCAGACAGCATACCGTTTTTCTCCGCATGTATGCACCTAGGAGTGTCGGACTATATTCGGACTACTGGTTTGTAAGTATTGTCTGTTTGCTTACTGGTTTAGATTTTGTTAAGTACTCAGAAATTTGAAAATAGATGCGGACCGACGATGCTGCCCTGTAGCACACCTTTATTGATTTTTGTGAAGAAGTCAAGTATTTCAAGATTTTGACGATTATAATCTAGGTACATCCACTGTTAATTAACCATGGTCTAATGGGCATTGCCACGAATGCCATATGCGTGAAGTTTAAGAACAGTCTCATGATTTACATGGTCAAAGGCTTTCGATAGAACTGCATATATTAGGTATGTACGATTTTTGCGTCAAAATCTAGCAATGAGATTGCTAGATAGAAGAAAAACACATGATCCGGAGATTGAAAGCCTTATTGATAACGTCTTTTGGTCCTTATTAAATACTTATTTGGATTTTTAGCGGTCTCGACAGATATTTAATTTACATATTTATATTCTTTTCCCACAGTAAACTAGCTGTGCAGTCTGAAACCGATCAAGTCCTTAATTTAGTATATGATTGTCAAGAGGAAACCGGATTAACACATGAAGTGCTCCAAAAGAGGTTTACTGAAGACAACTTCACCAACGAGGAAGAACTCAGAAAATTCAACGACTGCTTCTTGAAAAAAACCGGTTTCATCACTAGTGATGGGAAATTAAATATCGATAAAACTTTAGAAAAACTTCCACCTAGTTTTGCTAAGCCTATCGTCGAGCATTGCCAGGCAAATATAGCTTTGAACTATACGACAGAGAGTGTCTATAATTTTTCTACGTGTTATCATGATGGAATTCTGAACCATCTTTCGGAAGCAGAAAGAGTAGGGTATCTGCCGTTTACAATTTCTTGGAAAGTATTTGTGCCAGGTACTGCTTTCGTTGATACAATTTTAACGTTCTAAATGATCGGATCAGATCAGTAGAAACATATTTTTCCTACTCCTCCACTATTTTTTTCTGATTAATTTCGTTGCAGGGTCCAAGACAGGTAAATTCATTCTCCGGGACACGTCGAGCTTCATTGTCTCGGCGCTTTTCTGGTGGCCACTGTTGAGTCTGGCTCTCAGAAGTTGTAGTGGTTTGAGAATAGTGTGGTGGGTATGTCCCAAAAAAAGTACTAAATGATCGTACAACAATCGAGAAGCATGCAACTAGCTGGTGACATCTTGGTTTATTTTACTTACAACTTCAAAAGGGAGAAATGGGGAAAGAGCGAGCAAAGTACTGGGGCGGTATTACAACGTCTTAAAATCAGGCTTGTTCCAATGAGGGAACGTGATGACGCTAGACCACTTGTATAGCTCTGTCACTTTCACTTACCGGAATAAGCCTGGTTTTAAGACGTTGTAATACCCCCCCCCCCCTAACTAATCATAGATTAGAAACTTCAATGCTACTTTTGATTTAATAAAAATTGATAGATTTTAATGTTCTTTTTTTACTTTTTCATATTTCAATCCGTATCACGTAACAATTTCACCTCAGTTACACAAAACCGCATACATGTAGAAATACAAAAGAATTCTCATTTTTAGGCCTTTTTTTATTTTTTTCGTGGTTACATCATCAAATGACTCCTACCGCCCTGGCTGGAACGGAAGGTACTCAATCGCAAACAGATCGCGAAAGGCGAGAAGCAACGATATATTACAAGACTCCTAATAACAGGCGACCGATGTCTGTCAACACATTAGGCAAAAAAGTCTTATATCCGTCTTATTTCGCGCACTCCTGTGAGCCGTAAACATACCTTGAGACAGAACAGACCTTGAGTTAGCCAAACACAACGCAGTACCCCGTCCCCCTCGCTTACGTAGTACCTCAGCGAGTTGACAGAATAGTTTTTGTTCCTTATATCATGCATGCGGAGTCTAGTAATATATCGTCGTTGACGAGAAGTATGGTCTTAGCAATGTGTTCGACGGCACGTTTGGCACAGTGGCTGAGCAATTGGATTGCTGTTCTGTGTGTCGCAGGTGCGATCCCCGCACTGTTCAGTCAACAAGTAGTTGTTCTGGGTCTGGGTGTTATGTGTATGTAAGTATCTATGTTTGTAAAAGCACCCACGATACGAGAAATTCCTAGTTTGGGACAAAGTTTAAAAAAAAAACAATTTGGTAAAACAACATAGGATCATAATAATTCAGTCTGATTGTGATGATAATATGAACAAAAATGTTATAAAAAGTCATTATTTTTTTGCGTTAATGTTTATTAGCCAAAACTAAAAATTAAAAACACAATAATTTATGCAGTAACTTGGCGGTACACACGGCTACACATCAAGCTATACAAAACCAGTTTGTCTTGGTCTCGCTTCGTACGATTTTACACATAATGAACGGTCAGCTAATACTGGTTTTGCATAGCTTGATGTGTAGCCGTGTGTACAAATGCATTGAAAAATTACACCTTGTTAAACTAGGTAGTAGCTCGTGCGTGAGGTCACGTCATTAGGACCCATGGTCCCATGGCGTAAATTGGTCAGTTTCAAGCTTTGTAATCAGACCATTCTGATCAATTATATTATAAATGAATAGATAAGTTACCTACACGACATTCTATCTTCAAAATCTGAATATTGTAATAGCACACTACATCACGATTAGTCGCTCGGCATCGCAAGTGAAAAAGAGACAAATATAGTCAAGGTTTGTCAATTGACCACATTTGAGCGCATATAACGTATCTACACCTTTTAACTTATAATATCATTGTTTTTGATTCATGCTGTAGTTCTACAAATTAACGAATCCAGCCCGTTCAGCTAACCAGAAATCAAAGTGTTTATCAAAAAATAAAGTTGTAAAACGAGTCTTATCAAAAGAAGTCCCAAGAACAAGCATTACCCAATAATTTTCAAACCCGTAAAAACTTAAAAGATGATTCTGTACTTCTTGATGGAAACATGTAGAAAAATCATTGACGTTCTCTTCTATGTACCCTAAAATAATATTTGCTTGGCAGTGTTCTACGAACGGCTTAGCAAAACCTGGCGGGAGTTTTTCTAAAGCCTCATCGATATTTAGTTTCCCATCACTAGTGGTGACACCGGTTTTTGCTAAGTAGCAATCATTGAATTCCCTGAGGCCTTTTCTTTGACTGAATTTTATTTCTTTCTCCTCGGGAGGCACTTGTTTTTTGAGTCCAGTTTCCTTGCTACAGATTTCAACGATCTTAGTTGTGTAGGCAGATTCACCTAACGGGAAGGATCGACTGAAATGTGAAATAAAAGCTTGTTAGTATCGATAAAAGTACATGGGAATCTAAATAACACAAGTTACGTTTGAAGAATTATGATGTGAAAGCCTAAGGCCATATTAATTTAACTGAATAATATTCCACAACTACCACACAACGCCATCAGTCCCAAGCTAAGCAGAGCTTGCGTTATAGGTACTAGACAACTGATAAACATACTTATATATTTCTAAATGCATACATATTATAGACTAGCTGTGCCCGCGACTTCGTTCGCGTGGATGTCGGAAATTACAAATGTATTTTTTTGTGCGAAGCGTCGGGTAAAAAGGTCTCCCTCCAAAATCCCACCGTATCCCATCGTATCCCACCGTATCCTATCGTATCCCATCGTATCCCATCTTATCCCATCTTATCCCATCTAATCCCATCTTATCCCATTTTATCCCATTTTATCCCATCTTATCCCATCTTATCCCGTCCTGTCCCGTCTTGTCCCGTACTGTCCCGTCCTGTCCCGTCCAGTCCCGTCCTGTCCCGAGCTGTCCCGTCCTGTTCGTCCTGTCCCGTCCTGTCCCGCCCTGTCCCGTCCTCTCCCATCCTGTCCCGTCCTGTCCCATCCTGTCCCGTCCTGTCCCATCCTGTCCCGTCCTGTCCCGTCCTGTCCCGTCCTGTCCCGTCCTGTCCCGTCCTGTCCCGCCCTGTCCCGTCCTCTCCCATCCTGTCCCGTCCTGTCCCGTCCTATCCTGTCCTGTCCCGTCCTGTCCCGTCCTGTCCCGTCCTGTCCCGTCCTCTCCCATCCTGTCCCGTCCTGTCCCGTCCTATCCTGTCCTGTCCCGTCCTGTCCCGTCCTGTCCCGTCCTGTCCCGTCCTCTCCCATCCTGTCCCGTCCTGTCCCGTCCTGTCCCGTCCTATCCCGTCCTATCCCGTCCTGTCCCGTCCTATCCCGTCCTGTCCCGCCCTGTCCCGTCCTCTCCCATCCTGTCCCGTCCTGTCCCGTCCTGTCCCGTCCTGTCCCGTCCTATCCTGTCCTGTCCCGTCCTATCCCGTCCTCTCCCATCCTGTCCCGTCCTGTCCCGTCCTGTCCCGTCCTGTCCCGTCCTATCCCGTCCTGTCCCGTCCTGTCGCGTCCTGTCCCATCCTATCCCATCCTATCCCATCCTATCCCATCCTATCCCATCCTATCCCATCGTGTCCTATCCTATCCCATCCTATCCTATCCCATCCTATCATCATCATTAGATGAATTATATTTGAATAGTAGCAGAATCGAAGCTAGATCGCGCTATGAACTACGCGTCTTGGTGTGAACTGACCGTAATTTTACTTCTGAAACACTTTATATTCGAATAACTTTTGATAGACTGAACCGATTGCAATGAAACAAAAACTAAATGTTACCTCAAGTCACGCTAAATAGTTGTGTATATAAGTTATTTACATTGATTTCGTGCATTTTACGTGATGCTCGGACATATAAACATACAAACAGACAAACAGACAAAAATTCAAAAAATGCTAGAAATGGGTCCTATTGGTTGTCCTTTAACACCCTAGCTATTTTTTTTGGATTTTATTTTGATGTACAAAAACGATTTTTCTACAGTTTTATTATATGTATAGATATAGAATAGATAGATAGAAGATATAGAAGATAGATAGAAGATAGATAAATTACACCCAGACACAGAACAAATGATCATGCTCATCACACAAACATTTGTCCTAGGTGGGAATCACCACCTGGCGTAGCAGTCAGGGTCACTAACCACTAGACCAACAGGCCAGTCTAAATAATCTAATTGGCAATCAGATTGGGTCCATAATGCCGGGAAAATACGACCAGGGGGCCGATTCACGGTTTTAGAGATGGTGTCGAACTCGACAAAAATGTCTAATGACGTCATATTTTCGACAAATTTTAAAAGCTATGTCAAATTCACAATTTGTCGAAGGCTAACGTTAGAGTTCAGTAAAATTTGTCGAAAAAATGACGTCATTAGAATTTTTTGTCGAGTTTGACACCATCTCTTAAACCGAGAATTGCCCCCCAGTTTAGGAATGCAATTAAAAATAAGCAAAAAAAATTACACTCACACTCCTCCATTTGTAGACCGCAAATACATCGAAAACTCTTGATCAAGACAGGCTGAGAAACTAGGCACACCGTATGAAATAACATTTTCAGCTATCTTCGATTTACAACTCTCGGTTACTGCCGTAACAGTCCTTTGAGGGATAAGTTCTAAAAGAATATCAATTCTAAATGTTTCATGGTTGCCAAAACCGATTTTATTTTGGAAACAATAATTGAAATTTTCAAGTCCTTCGTCTGTAGTTTTATTACTCTTCTCCTCTTCTGCTATCACCTCATCTGTGTATCCTGTCTCGTTACGACATACATCTACATTCTGAGCGAAGTTTTCATTTAGAGATTGTATGGCTTTTCGTCTGTAAAAGATATAAATTTGAAATAATAATAATAATATTCCACAACTATCACACAACGCCATCTAGTCCCAAGCTAAGCAGAGCTTGTGTTATTGGTACTAGACAACTGATAAACATACTTATATATTTCTAAATACATACATATTATAGATAAATTACACCCAGACACAGAACAGATGAGCATGCTAATCACACAAACATTAGTCCTGGGTGGGAATCGAACCCACGACCTCCGGTATAGCAGTCAGGGTCACTAACCACTAGACCAACAGGTCAGTCAAATATAGAGATAGCACAAGCATCACAGTATTACATAATTACTGTGTGTGTTAGCAAATGAGTCCTTCCAACCAGGGCGGGGCGGGAGAGACTGTCAGGCTTGTACTAACTAAAATCCACTGTGAACCTTCAATAGCTCTTTACGTTCTAAGGGTCACGGTTACCTCATGAGATAGTCCGGCGACCCTGACAGATTACTGACAGCTGGTGGAACATAATGGACAGTCGCTGTCAACCCGGGCATGGTTCAAGATCAGGCAGCGAGTCGCCCATTACTCGCTTCCCGCATACCCGTGCCTACGGTGGCCGGAAATCGTCTTGCAACGTTTCATACACTAGAGGCGCTATTCAACAACGATATATTACTAGACTCCTAATAACAGGCGACCGATGTCTGTCAACACATTAGGCAAGAAAGTCTTATATCCGTCTTATTTCGACCTCTCCTGTGAGCCGTAAACATACCTTGAAACAGAACAGACCTTGAGTTAGCCAATCACAACGCAGTACCTCGTCCCCCTCGCTTACGTAGTACCTCAGCGAGTTCACAGAATAGTTTTTGTTCCTTAGATCGTGCATGCGGAGTCTAGTAATACAGAGTATAGTATACGTCGTTGGCGCTATTACATTTTCCATACAATTTACGTCTTAATACTAGAAATTCAAAAATACGTACTTACAATTCTACTAAACGCATATAAGTTGATATTCCGGAGTGAAAACATACTGTAAAAACAGTCGTTGCATATATCTTTTCACGACGATTGCAGTTTTCAGCAATGTCCTTAAACAAACTAGGGTCGAGTTTAGCTAAAGCGTTATCAATATCCAACGTCCCATCACTAGTAACGAAACCGGTTTTTTCTAGGAAGCAGTAGTTGAATATTCTGAGACCTTTATTTTCGGCATAAAAGGTTTTTTCTTCTTTGGCTACCACTTCGTCTGTGTAACCGGTTTCATTGCGACAGTCATCTACGATCCGATCATATTCTTTTGGAAAAGGTGAAACGAACTGAAAGATATAAATATTATATACTTATTGGTGATATAGTTTGAGTTGTTAAGTTAGTAAAATTCATCATCTGCACATACTACTATTACTACGTATATAGACGACACCACGCATCAACACTGTGTCCCATCCAGGATGAGTGCGCGCGCCTATAGCACGCCACTGAGCTGTCAAACAACTGAATGAACTTGTGCGCGCGCACCTCCATCCTGGATGGGACACAGTGGTGATACTTGGTGTCGTCTCTATACGTAGTAATAATAGCTCAATGCATCTGCATAAACTTTTCCAAACTATTATATTGGGGTCGGCTTCCAGTCGAACCAGATGCAGCTGAATATCAGTATTTTACATGGAGCGTCTGACTATCGGACCTCCACAACCCAGTAACTGGGTAATAAGATACCCTGGTAAGACTGGTTGCCAAACTTTAGAGCTTCTGACTAATAGTAAAGACTGTCAAAGATCTACAAATGACAGTCGGGACCAAAGGCTTTACGCTGCAAAGTATTAGTTTATAAAATACTCACCTCGGCATGAATCCTAGGCACCAGGAAAACACACAATAATAATATATCAGACGTTTTCATCTTACAAAGACTGATTATGTACTAACAAGATAATTATTATCTACTTTTAAATACGTGTTTATAGAAACCAGTTATGATTAAGTTATGAGGAAATAGTCGCACTATGTTATTATGTCTTTATCATTGCATAATCAAATACACATGCTCTTAGTCTTCCTTCCCTATACAACACAGGTTACCTCCCGAAACTTCCGTGTCCGGTGAGGACCTGCGTCATGCACACGTGCATGGTCTTCGCATGGCTTCAACAGTATACTCGTAATATCTGGACTTTAAAAGAGGCTGTGACCTCTGAGTTTGTGTCGGATGTTTCTTCTCAGAGTAGTCAAGTACGAAACACCGGCCTCATCTAGCTTTAAAAAATATCATATGACGTTTAAAAGTGTTTTTAACAACCAACTTGCAAAATAAACATAATTTATCATTGAAACGGTAGGTCAGGATGCCGTGACGTCTATCCAGCCACTCCTCAAAGAGGGGTCTTACCGCCGCGATTGCGGCGTGCCCGTGATAATCCCCGTACTTACGGTTTTTTGCTGATTTACCGGTTTTCTTTTTCTTTTTCAATTGTGTTGAAAAACTTAAACGTTTATATTTTTTTCAACAAGTTTTTTAAAATAGCTGTCTATTATGTAAGTAATGCAAAAACAACAAGTTTGTGGCACGTATTATTAAGAAAAACGTACTTACTTTAGGTTTTTTCTCCTTTGCTGGATTCTCCCACGTTTTACATCTAAGCAACTTTTTTGCTGAAGTTGTCGCGAAATTCAATTGCCTTATAACGCAAATTTTTGTAAAGAGTATTACTTTAATGTTTATAAATACATACAGCACACGTAGCTTTGACCAATTCTATCTCTAGATTTTTTATTTTTCACTAGTATGACACGCTCTGTAGTACGTAAACATTACAAATACATACTACATATGATTACAGATCATGTACACTAATATTATAAAGAGTTAAGATTGTATGTTTGAGTGAAATATCTCGCTGATGGTGGCGCGCGTGTCAGATCATTTAGTTCCCTTCAAAATGGTTGAGCTGAATGGTGCTGATATATGTGTCATGTTCGTGAACGGGCGCTGTCAGTTGGGACTCATCATCTCTGAGCTGTGCTTATATTTACTCGTTTGTTTCAAAATATCAAAGTCAATTATAGTCCTTATCGAGTGCTGACATGGTTACTTTCACGCCTCAACTGGTAAATCAGTGTCCAAGAGAGCGATAAGGCAGTGTGAATAAATTCTTAATAACCTCTTTGAAATGGAAAAATAAAGAAAATAATATATGAGGTGGTAAGGTTATGAAAAAGGTTGAGGAGCTCGTGGCTAAATAATTACAGCCGCGCAGGCCGATCTACAGAGTTAAGCCGCGCTTGCCGAGGTTGGTCTGTGGATGGGTGACCATCTGTCATAGCGAGTTTCCTCCGTGCCTCGGAAAGCATGTTAAGCCGTTGGTCTCGGCTGTCATTTGTGAATCTTTGACAGTCGTTACAGTTAGTCAGAAGCTCTAAAGTCTGACAACCAGTCTTACCATGGCGTATGGTATTGCTCAGTTACTGTGTTGTGGAGGTCCGACAGGCAGTCGCTCCATGTAAAATACTGATATCCAGCTGAATCTGGTTTGACTGGAAGCCGACCCCAATATAGTTGGGAAAAGGCAAGCAGATGGTAAGGATATGAAAATCAAATAAAGTCAACTAACTAAACAAAGACTAGGTGGCCTACTATGACGTCTTAAAGCCAGAGTTCCAGTACGGGAACGAGGTAACTAAGACGGGGAAGGGAGGTATAATAGGGACAAACCCTCTTTAGCCATACTTAGGGTTGCCATCCGTCCGGGTTTCCCCTAGTTTAGAGGGCGTCCGGGGACGTCGATGACTATGATCTAGATGTACGCTAAGCGCGCGAGTTGAATGCAGAGCTTAGGAATGCGGTAGTGCTGTTGACAAGGATGGCAAAGTACTACACTGCAGGCGCGTGAAGTGGGGCGTGCGGGTAGCGGGGGGCTCTTCACCTGAGACCCCGACTGCATTCAACTCACGCGCTATCTGTAGTTGTAAGCTTAAATGTTTGTAAGCTCACCCACTGATGAGGGGGTGAGTTGTATAGTGTATAGTATAGATTAGTATTCTGTATAGTGATATAGGAGAAATTCTTGGTGAGAGGGAAAAGATAGACGTGTTTCATTTGGGAATCAATTTGCCAATATTTGAACTTTGTTGAAAGTTGTTGTAAAAGTTGTTTAAATAACGAAATTACCCCTTTCTATTTCTTTTTACGCGGCAAATGAGTCCTCCCACCCAGGGCAGGACGTGAAATACTGTCAGACTTGTACTGACGAAAAGGACGTGAGGTACTGTCAGACTTGTACTGACTAAAATCCACGGTGTGCTCCAAAAGCCCTTAACGTTCCGAAGACACGATTACCTGATAAGACAGTACCGCGACCCCGGGGACAGTAACCCAACCCCTAATGACCTCTAAAGAGGTTAAGTGCAAATAAATACTAAGTTTATGTTATTATTTTCATACCTGGTATCAATCCTAATACTGATTCTTATCATAAAAACAAATGCTTATCGCGTAAACCACTTACTACAAACGTAGAATACATTACCCTAGATTTAATATCAGAAATCGATTAAGCAACTACTATTTCGCCGTACGATTCAATTATATGCAAGTATTCTTGGCCGAAAACAGTCATACATTTATTTATACATACTTAAACCACATTAATATAAAAAAAATACCGAAATTAATACCCGTTTCAAAAACCGTAACCAATCGTAAAATCAATCACTGCACATCACTAGCACTTGCACATTGAAGAATTTAAAAATTAAAATTCGAATTCTATTTTCAAATACGTTCACTTCGTTTCGCGCGTTAAACGTGTATGACGGATGGTGGTATCGCGTTTAGAAAGTTGGCTATCAACATTTTTTTTTTTAATGTTAACTTATTATCAGAATATAATTGACGTTTTTATGTGTATTTTCGTCTTGTGGCTTTACGTGGATGACCATAAATATTGCATTCCTTTTTTCTTATGGCTCAGACAAACTTACAGACGTCGGTCACGCCTTTCATTAGTTAGATATAGCTGTGATGTGACAGACGTTCGAAAGTCGTTCGAAAGTCTAGACCAGCGGTTCTTAACTGTTTTGGTTGGCGAAGACAATATACCTATTTTTTTTATGTGGAAAATCATCATACGAGTCCTCTCCCACCCGGCAGGGCGGGAGGGACTGTCAGGCTTGTACTGACTAAAATCCACAGTGTCCTTCAATAGCCCTTTATGTTCCGGGGTCACGAAGATGGAATAAGACCCGCGACCCGGTGATGGAATAAGTCCCGCGACCAGGAATAAGTCCCGCGACTATATGTATATATACCTATTTCAATTCCGAGACACAATTTTTGGGGTGGGAAATCATCAAATGACTCTCACTCAGGGTAGAGCGGACTGTCAGCCGCACTGACTTAAACTTATCCTATCCCAGCGGAGGATAAGCTCGCTGCTTTGATGTAGGAGAAATGTTTAGCTTGACGTCCGATCAAGGACAAGGCCAGGTTGACCGCGTAGTATGCCAGGCGCGACGCAAGTAGCTGTCAGTCAGCAAACTGATGAGGCACAAGCCCAAACGCTTGATGGGTTTAAGGAACTGTCTAAGGAGGTCGTACCTTGATCCTGGCTAACAAAGGGCTATTGTAGGAACAGGGTGGATTTCCAGTCAGCAAACCTGACAGTCCCTGCCCTTCCACCCAGGGCGATAGGTCTCATTTGATGAAAATGAACTATCGTAGTTATGGATTCTCTCATGGGAAAAAGTCATTTGACGTTTGTAATAATGTTTAATATACATTTGTGACATTGACAGGCCTGTTGGTCTAGTGGTTAGCGACCCTAACTGCTATGGCAGAGGTCGTGGGTTCGATTCCCACCCAGGACAAATGTTTGTGTGATGAGCACGATCATTTGTTCTGTGTCTGGGTGTAATATATCTATAATATGTATGTATTTAGAAATATATAAGTATGTTTATCAGTTGTCTAGTACCCATAAAACAAGCTCTGGACCCATAACTTAGCTAGAGACTAGATGGCGTTGTGTGATAGTTGTGGAATATTATTATTATATGATTTATCAAGGCTATCCATACATACCTCGTTTTGAGCACGCAAACTTTAATTTGTTAATGAAAATTAATTTAAAACAACAAATATTTAATTACACCTTATCTTGAAGTTTTTATCTGTTAAGTGACTTATGATCGTTCGCGTTGGTAACAGAAAGTAAGGAAACTGTGGATATAATTTATAAGATCACATTAGTAATCTCTGCAGGTGGTGTATCATGACGTCATAAAAGTATTATATAAGATTTAATCAATTATTATATAAAGTACGATTTTTAATTGTAGTCAGTAAAATGACAAGTAGATATGGGCGCCGCGCCGGCGCAGCGCCGCCGTGTGCCCTCCGCACGCCGCCGCCGCCGCCGACATTCACCGCGCGGCGTGAGTGGCGTAAAGACGTGTATTTGTTTTCGTGATTGACTCATCCAAAATTACTAAATTAATATCCCAATAATCATTGGTGAACAGTTTAGGGGATATAAAATCAACCTGCGCAACAGGATATGTTTAGACTGTTGGTTCTGTACTTAGACACTCATAGTCGTGGCGTCATACAATACACACATTTCAGCAGTCGATGTACAGCCAGTCCACTTGACATCGCTGCAGTGATTGTAGAACCAGGTTTCAACAGAGTCAAAGGTATTTTCTTAAGCAACAAATGTTAAGCACAGGGGCTCCGTGGTAGACGACCACGGCGTCGGACGTCGGCAGACGACCTCCAGCCACCGTAGGCGCGAGCATGCGGACAACGAGTAAAGGGCAACTCGCTGTCCGACCATGAACCGGGTCCGGACCATGTCCGGGTCGACGGCGCGTCGTGTTCCACGCGCGCCTCAAGGAGCGTTAGCATAATGATGGGGCCCTCTCAGAGGGCCAAAGCCTGCCGGGGTCGCGTTACTTATTTCATAACCGTGAGCCCGGAACATAAATGGCTTTTGTCACCCTTCTTGAAAAAAAAGACCACAACACTCCTGTTCCACGCCTTTGGAGTTGTCCCAGTGTCTAAAATAGAGTTTAATAGTTTTTGGAACTCCTGAAGTACGGGCTTTCTACCTGCTTTCAGAAGCACCGAAGTGATTCCATCGTCACCTCATCTAGGCTGATTTCCGGCAGCTCATCGGTGTAGTGGCGTGTTAGAGTGGCTCGGTTATCCTCTGAAGAAGGGGCTTGTAGACCACGACTGTCGTACAACTGACCATAAAAGCCTTTTTATCTCAACTAGGATCTCCGGCTTTGATGTTATGGTTTGGCCATTAGGTGATTTAAGCTTCGTCAGATGCGAGCGTTTCAGCTGTTGGGCGAACACTTTAGCATCCCGATTTTCTTCTATTGCCTTTTCAATTCCGCGTTAATTAGTGGTTCGGAGGTCCCGTCGCACCAACTTACTTATTTTCTTATTGAGTACTCGCTTCTCTGATATAACTTTTTTTTGTACCTGATGACTTGATCAGGTCAAGGTATTTGCTGTACTGTATAGGACTGACATTTCCCCCTCCCCCGTGACGCCCGAAGCTGAGGTCCGTACCCCAAAGGCCCTTAGCGTGTGGTCGCTTAGTTTTTTTTTAACTAAGTTTGTTGCCCTGGCTGAGGCCTTAAATTTTAAGGCATCCACAGAAAAGTCTGGTTGCGCCGTACACAACCTACTAGAGGATGAATTTCGAGTTGCCAAATAAAACAAAAAAAAACGACATTTTCCTGTCGTCCGCCTGAAACGACATTAAGGAGCCGGCCGGTTTTCAGTCTCGCGCCGTACACTACGGAGCACGGTCGTGTGTGTCGCTACCGGTGACTTATGCGTTAAGGGCAATGGCCTCGTCTATTGTGAAGTGTTCGAACTGTAATGTGGTGATCAACGAACTTTTAGCGTTTCTTTCGAACGTGCTTGATTACATGGATGAAGACAGCATACATCAACTGGTAACATCATCTTACAACGTAGAAACCATTTCACAGGCAAAACGTTTGCTTTTCGATTCTGTTCCCAATGCAAGAAAAATGCCGGTGAGGCGTAAAGAGGGGAAGAAGAGAATGTCTCGAGACTTAGATGACATAATATGTCTCATGAAAGGAATGGATGCCGAAATCTTCCCTGTGTTCGTGGCTAAAGATTTACACAAAGTGCCTAGTGTGAGTTTCGATCATATTGATTGCACCCGTTTGCTAAAGGACATAGCGAGGCTTCGAAATGAAGTCAGTTTGTTACAAGAAAACGTCGTTACAAAAGAGATGTTAGATGTGTTTAAAAAAGACCTGAGACACGCGTCGATTATTGTTGACAATTGTCCATCTCAGGAACAATTTGTCAATAGAAAGAGAGGAGCTTGTCTGCTAGAGAGCTATTATGAATTATGCAGCGGACCTGTTGGATTGCAGTATGTTCCTGTTAAGGCCAACAATGCCTCGTCATCGTCGTCGTCAGGAGCGAAACATCACTCAACGCCTACCAGTGCGCCTACTAGAAATGAAGCATCGCCATCGCCCGTAAGCGCGCAGCCTGTCTCTTTCCAACGCGGAGAATCGAATGAAATGGAGACATGCGCAAGCAGCCACGGGGAGGCCCGGACGGGGGTTCCGAACAGCTCGAACGTTGTGAGCGAGAGCAACGATGGGTACAGTCCTCGAGGCGGCGGCGGCGGGAGTGAGACAGCGATGGTCGGTGAGGCCCATCCACAAGTGACCGCGGTTTCGAATGCACCGAATAGTGATCACGAATACAATTGCGCGAGCGCTTCGGTTAACAAATCGGGTATAGTGCAAAGTGTTAATTCTAAAACAGCTGTTACTACTGTGTTACCTTCTTTGTTATTAAATGAAAATGTTAGTCAGGTTGCTAAGAACTGCTCACTGGTAACTGAAGATAAGTCCGAATGGCAAGTTGTTCAGTCAAAAACTGCCAGGCAATATAAACTTATTGGCCAAAAAGGCCGGGCTTCTACAGCGCCGGACGGCAAGTTTAAAGCTGCTGACATAAAAGTACCGTTGTTTATTTCTAACGTATCTAAAGATACTTGTGAGCAGGACATAGTTGACTACATTAAGGATAAGACCGGCGAGGCTGTGTCATTGAAAATGATAAAAATGAAAACAAATAGAAAGTATAACGCTTATAAGTTATTTGTATCAAAGAGTACTTTGCATTTGTTTTTGAATGACAATTTCTGGCCTAATGGCATTACGTTTCGACGTTTTGTGCATTTCATGTACGGACCGAAACAAGGAAATAGTAATGTTAAAGTTTGATTGTGTTTAATTATGGATGATAGTCACAAAACAAGATATAAAAAATTTAAAAATATGGATAAAAATTGTAAATTCATGAGTTTTAATTGTAAAAATTTTAAAACTTCCATAGAAGATGTGAGAAAATTATGTAATTCGTCTAATGTAGATATAGTCTGTCTCCAGGAGACGTGGTTACTCAACCACGACCTTCCGCTGTTAGGTACTGTATCTTCTGATTTTGAGTATATAGGTAAGAGCTCAGTGGATAGTGGCGAATTACTGGTCGGTAGACCATATGGCGGTGTTGCAATATTGTGGCGAAAGGGCATTTTTGATAGTGTTTCTCTTATAAATTGCAACAGTGACAGGCTATTAGCTATTAGGGCTAATATAGGTGGTCGCTCCATATTGGTCTTCTGCGTATACATGCCAGTAAAAGCGAGAGAAAACTTGCCTATCTTCACTGATATTCTTAGTGAGATTAGCTCAATTGAAGAAGGTAGTGATGTTCAAACTGTTTTTGTTTTGGGGGATTTAAATGCGCAGCCTGGCCAATTATTTTATACCGAGCTTAATAGCTTTTGCGCGGACAGATCGTGGGTGTGCGCGGACATAGAATTGTTGGGAATTGATTCCAATACGATTACCTATTTTGACACGTTTCATCGTAGGGGCAGCTGGTTAGACCATTGTATTGTCTCACAAGCGGCCTGGCAATGTACAGTTAACGTCGGAATAATTGAGGATATTTTTGTCTCTGACCATCTGCCTATATTTGTCGAGTGCAAGTTGGGTTCAATTAGTCCTACACTCACGAGTCAAAATACATCGCGGAGTGCTGTAATCTGGGGAGAAAGAGATGAGGCCGAAATGAGTAAATATCGAGAGCTATGTAGCAGGGGCTTACGAGACATTGACTTCCCCTCTGAATTTGAAACATGTAGTTTTGGGCCTTGTACTTTATCAGATCATAAGTTAGTCTTAGATAAAATGTATAAGACAATCGTGGATGTTTTAAGTGATGCGGCTGTACAATCCAAAAACAATGTAAGAAGTAAAGGGCATAATAAACGTGTGTGCGGCTGGAACGATCATGTTAAGGAAGCGCATCGGGAGGCTAGACTAAAATATCAAAACTGGGTGGCTCAGGGTAGACCTAGTACTGGTCCCGCTTACGACCAGATGACCGAGTCCCGGAAAGTTTTTAAAGGCCGGCTAAAATGGTGCTACAAACACCAGGATCAAATTAGAATGGACGTAATAGCTAAGCAAAGAGCTGAAAAAGATTTTTCAAAATTTTGGAAATCCACCAGTAGGCTTGATGTTAAGCCTGGCCTCCCTGCGAATGTTGATGGACGAAGTGACCCAGAGGAGATAGCTAATTTGTTCATGGAGCACTTTAAAGTACGTTCTCCTCTGGGTCCTTTGACCACTAAGCCAGATGGTGAGCCCATCGTGGTGGGCAAGGAACCTTTACTTAAAGTCACAACTAAGCAACTGAAAGAAGTGATAAAAGGTATGCGTAGGGGCAAATCTCCTGGCCACGATGGGCTCAGTATCGAGCATTTTAAATATGCGGGTGTCCACGTTCCGAGGGTCCTGTCTATGTTCTTCAATATGTGTATTAGTCACTCATATTTACCGGAAGATCTGATGAAAACTACTGTGGTTCCCATAGTGAAGAACAGGACAGGAGACATCTCGGAGAAGGAAAACTATCGCCCGATCTCTCTCGCGACAACTATAGCAAAGGTGTTGGATAGTGTGCTTGAGTCCTGTCTGGATAACTACTTAAATATACATGACGCACAGTTTGGGTTCAGACCTGAACTATCAACTGAAAGCGCGATTCTGGTTCTTAAGCACACTGTCCAATACTATATTGAAAGGAAGACCCCGGTGTACGCCTGTTTTTTGGATCTCACCAAAGCCTTCGATCTCGTTTCGTATGAAGTGCTTTGGAGAAAGATGAAGGACAGGGGTATACCGGCAGAACTGTTGAAAATATTTCAATACTGGTACGCGAATCAGACTAATTGTGTTAGGTGGTCGAACTGCCTCTCAAAGTCATACAGGTTGGAGTGCGGAGTGAGACAGGGGGGGTTGTCCTCTCCAAAACTGTTTAACTTGTATGTAAATGACCTCATAGTCGAGCTCAGCGACATGCGTGTGGGTTGCCGTGTGGGGGGTGTTTGTGTGAACAACATCAGCTACGCGGACGACATGGTGTTGCTGGGCCCGACTGCGAGGTCAATCAAGGAGATGCTCAAGGTTTGCGAAAAATACGCCGCATCACATGGTCTTATTTATAATATAAGGAAAACCGAGTTCATGGTCTTTAAGGCCGCCGGCAAGTGCCCTGACACCATCCCTTCAATTTCGCTAAACGGTGCCACGATAAAGCAGGTGAATAAGTTTAAATATCTGGGCCATATACTTGTCGATGACCTTAAAGACGATGAAGATGTGGAGAGGGAGCGCAGGGCGTTGGCGGTCCGTGGGAACATGTTGGCGCGCAGATTTTCTCGTTGTACCGATCAGGTCAAAATAACCTTATTTAAAGCGTATTGTCAAGGCCTGTACACGGGAAGTCTGTGGTTCAACTGCTCACGGGGGACGCTAAGCGCCTTGCGCGTCCAATATAATAATGTTTTCAGGATGATGTTGAAACTCCCTCGTTTCTGTAGTGCCTCGGGGATGTTTGTCCAATCAAATACAGATGGTTTCCATGCTATCATTAGGAAAAAGGTGGCATCGCTTGTGAGGAGAATTCGAGGGAGTAGCAACAGCATCCTGAAAGTGGTGGCTGAGGACTCGAGAGCCCCTGTGCTGAGGCATCTCATGCGGATTCATTGTCCGTATGACATGCCTCGTAAATACATGACTAACTAATTGTCTCTCTTTTTATTTTATTAGGTATTACTAATCCTAGTTTATAAGTCTTTGCATCTAAGCTGTATACTAACAAAAATGGTTCCTATGTTGTGCCAAATAAAATAATAATAATAAAAAAATAATAAAAGAAGATAGGGAGTAGATTTCGAGTTTTAGTTGAAGGTAGTAGAAAACCACGCCGCCGGCGCCACGCCGCCGCCGTTTCAATTTGGTCAGCGCGCCGCCGCCGAGAATTTTTAAGGCGGCGCCCACGTCTAATGACAAGTGCAACTGTCACTGATACAAGGAAATTTTGTACATTTCTTTGGTGAACAAATGTCATTTTACTGTCATTTTACTGACTACAATTAATAATCGTACTTTAGTTTAAAATACTGAATATTATTTTGTATGTTTAGGGTTGATTTTTCAATAGACAGATTTCTTTTATCTGCGGAATAAAAATGGCGGTTTGACGGCTTATATAAAGAAAAATATGTCAAATCGCTATTTACATTCCTCAGGTAAAAGTTAGTATTAGGTTTCTAATTTTTGACGAATACGTAATCTAAGTATCTATTTAGGTATAGACAAGGTCATTGATGTCAAGTAGCGTTTACGAAGTAAGCTTCAATCCAAATCGATAGTGTCGCAGTGCATTGATAGCTAGAATTGTAAGTTATTGACCGACTTTTCCTGGCTTCTAAAAATAGTAATTTACCTACAACCTAATAGACATACGCACACACGTATGATTGGTGCAGTGTTTGAGCGAAAGACTGCTGCACAGCGTGTCGCGGATTCGATCCCCGAACAGGTTTTTTTTTCTGTTCTACAAGTAGTTGTTCCGAGTCTGGATGTTTGGTTTCTATGTTTGTAAATGCACCCATAATACAGGAGAAATTCTACGGGCAAAACATTGAGCTATTATTACTACGTAAGGTAAGTATAGAGACGACGCCACGTATCACCACTATGTCATCCAGGATGAGTGCGTGCGCACAATTTCATTCAGTTGTTAGACAGCTCTGTGGCGTGCTCTAGGCGCGTGCACTCATCCTGGATGGGACACAGTGGTGATACGAGGTGACGTCTCGATACGTAGTAATAATAGGTCAATGGGGCAAAATAATTAAAAAAATATTGTAAGCTACTTATTTTTATTTTGAACCATTATGATATTTTTTTTTTACGTGGTAAAATCATCAGATGAGGCCTCCCACCCCGAGCAGGGCGGGAGGGACTGTCAGACTTGTACTGACTAAAATCCACGGTGTTCTTCAATTGCCTTTTATGTTCCGGGGTCACGGTGATGGTATAAGACCCGCGACCCCGGCAGGCTTTAGCCCTCTGAGAGCCCCTCGTCATTATGCTAACGCTCTTAGAGGCGCGCGTGGAACACGACAGGCCGTCAACCCGGGCATGGTCCATGGTCGGACAGCGAGTTGCCCTTTACTCGCCGCCCGCATGCCCGCGCCTACGGTGGCCGGAGATCGTCTTGCGACGTCCGACGCCGTGGGCGTCCACCACCGCGGGAACCATTATGATAATGTTCCCATTCATTTTGACGGGTGCTCAATTCGAGAAGTGCACCATTTGAGAAATGCTCATTGTGAGAATTACTATTTTGCAAAAGACATTTTACGAATTGCACAATTTGTGAATTGCACAATTTGCAAAGTGCACATTTTGCGAAGTGCACAATCTGCGTTAAACCCATTTCAATAAAGTTTTTCACCAATAATCTGTGTTAAAGCCGCTGCATAAGTGACGGGATTTTTCACAGACGGGGCGGAACGGGAAATTTTGGAAATATCGTTTCATACAAAATGTATATGGAAGCGCATACGTCACGGACACGGACGCAATGACGATATATTACTAGACCCCTTATAACAGGCGACCGATGTCTGTCAACACATTAGGCAAAAAAGTCTTATATCCGCCTGATTTCGACCAATCCTGTGAGCCGTAAACATACCTTGAGCCAGAGCAGACCTTGAGTAAGCCAATCACAACGCAGTACCCCGTCCCCCTCGCTTACGTAGTACCTCAGCGAGTTGACAGAATAGTTTTTGTTCCTTCAATCGTAGCATGCGGAGTCTAGTAATATATCGTCGGTGCACGGACGGGACGGGAACGTGGCACTGACGGGCGGAAAAAATATCGTCGCCAACGATGTTTAGCACGTCCCGTCCCGTGCACGCCCCGTCAGAGGACTCAGAGGTTTCATCCCGTCACGTATGCAGCGGCCTCTATTTAGATTCTCCCACACTCATATTTCAAAATATTGCTGATCTATCAAACATAAAGATATGCCACACAGGTACGTTGATCCCTAGAAATTGATGACACAGCATTTGTTCAAAGTAGAGATGTGCCACGTGTTTGCAGTTACCGGCTATTCGGAGATAAGTTGGCCGAAAACGCGGAATATTCGGCAGGTCTGGTGAAGAGAATTAACGCCGAACGAAATTTTAAAAACAAACTTTCAAATCCTTATTTTATCGAAATAGCTGAACCGGATTTAAAAGACTAAAAAATTGAAAACTTTTCATCATTTGCTCATCTCATCTGCATCATTCGTCATTGTGCTGACGCTCTTTGAGGCGCGCGTGGAACACGACGCGCCGTCGACCCGGGAATGGTCCATGGTCGGACAGCGAGTTGCCCTTTACTCGCTGTCCGCATGACCGCGCCTACGGTGGCCGGAGGTCATCTACCGACGTCCAACACCGTGGGCGTGAGGTAAGCAGCCTTAAAGTTTATTGAAAAAAAAATCTATGACCGCACAACCGTAGCTATAGAGCACATTTTTATAATCAACTCAATGTAACTAACTTAGATTTACATAAAACAACACTGACATTTCCTAAAGCCCTTAAACTCAATAGACGAGAAAGATCGGCTAGGCCGAATAGTCGACGAAAATTACCATCAGCACATCTCTAGTCGAAAGATGTTCGTACACAAATAGCTGTATCGATTCTTTATACAAATATCTTAGAAAGGGTGAGATGGCAAAGGTTTCTTAATAAAGGGTTACCCTTTTTTAAAAAATGGCAATAACTTAGGGGCCTTCACATTCTTGCATAATATTATACAAAGTATGGATTATTGGATACTAGCTGCTGCCAGCGGTTTCACCCGCTACAACTCGAAAATTATCCCACGGGAACATAAAATCGGGATAAAAACTATCCTATGTGTTAATCCAGGTTATAAACTATCTGTGTACCAAATTTCATCCAAATCCATTCAGTAGTTTTTGCGTGAAAGAGTAACAAACATCCATCCACACATACAAACTTTCACGTTTATATTAGTCATCCAAATCCATTCAGTAGATTTTGCGTGAAAGAGTACCAAACATCCATCCACACATACAAACTTTCACGTTTATAATATTAGTAGGATTACAAGGGAAGACGTAACGTCTGCCGCATGCCCAATGAGCTGTAGGTCAAAATAACCACTTTGTGGAGCCCTGACATAGCCAGAAGGGATCGCGGCAGACCTCGTAGAAGATGGCGGGACGAGCTTGACAAAACCAATGACCAGGGGTCCACTTTGGATCGTGAAAACTGAAGATCATGGGGAAGGGCAACGACAATATATTACTAGACTCCTAATAACAGGCGACCGATGTCTGTCAACACATTAGGCAAAAAAGTCTTATAGCCGTCTTATTTCGACCACTCCTGTGAGCCGTAAACATACCTTGAGACAGAACTGACCTTGAGTTAGCCAATCACAACGCAGTACCCCGCCCCCCTCGCTTACGTAGTACCTCAGCGAGTTGACAGAATATTTTTTGTTCCTTAATATATCGTCATTGGCTAACAGTATCAGTAGTATAAGGGATGAGGCTTTAGGTGCAGAAGGCCAAATTGTTATGCCTCATTTACATTCAGCTGTAGTGAGCAGGGAAGTGGGCAGGGAAGTGGGCAGGACGAGTATGTAAACGTATACTTCTCATGCCACTGCTTAATGCCACTCGCGCTGCCCAGCGCTCCCCAAAAGAGCGGTTTTTATGCGGACTTCAAAGGACCGGCAGCGCGAGCGGTAGAGCGTGCTTACATTCTGCTCAAGCGCTCTGTTGACGCCGAATATAATGCCTCGTAGACTTCTTCTGCATTATAAAATATTATCTTAAACAGGTTGGTAGGTACTTACAAAAATCTTTTACGATGAATAGATATCATCCACCATCTTCTACGACGTCTTTTCTTTTTTTTCATTAGATTTATTTTTAACTGACGCACATAATTATGTATCGCTAAAAGACACAGCGCGGACACTGCAAAAATTTCAACGTCTGCCAATGCCGGAACTTGAAAGCGAAGTGAGAGGCAGGGCAGTATGTAAACACACATTTCGTTCGGTCCTGCCACAGCATTATTTAGGGAATTATTGCCGGCAGCGCGAGGAGCAGCGATAGGGGCTGAATGTAAATGAGGCATTAAAATGGTCAGTCGCAAAAGGACAAGTCTTATCAGGTAAACTTGACACTGGAACGTAAAGGACTATTGAAGGACCACCGTGAATTTTAGTCAGTACAAGTCTGACAGTCCCTGTCTCTCGTCCCAGAGGATTCATTTGATGAATATACTACGTTATGAAAAACGATTGCGCAGTAGCAGAGTAAAAGACTCCTGCGCAGCGTATTGTGGGTTCGATCCCCGCATGGAACATAATCATCATCATCAAATAATTTATTTCAAGTAGGCCTCTCACAAGCACTTTTGAATTGTCAAAAGACAAAAAATAAAATAGTAATATAAAAATAGTAGTATAGTAAAAATATCATCATGTGCTGAGCCTTTCCCAACTATATTGGGGTCGGCTTCCAGTCGAACCAGATGCAGCTGAATATCTGTATTTTACATGGAGCGACTGCCTATCGGACCTCCACAACCTCCACTGGGTAATACAATACGCCATGTTAAGACTGGTTGTCAGACTTTAGAGCTTCTGACTAACAGTAACGACTGTCAAAGATCTACAAATGACAGCCGGGACCAACGGCTTTACGTGCTTTCCGAGGCACGGAGGAAACTGGGTATGACAAATGGTCACTCATCCACAGACCAACCCCGGAAGATCATTTAGTAAATGATTTGCATTTAGTTTTTCCGGTATTTCTGTATGTCAGTTGCTATGTTTGTAACCTCACCCAACACCATACAGAAAGAAACTCCTAGAGTGGAGCAAAAATATAAAAAAGAAAGAAAAAGAAACCGTGTTAATAATGCGACAATAAACTTACCATGTCAATATTCCACAACTATTACACAACGCCATCTAGTCCCAAGCTAAGCAGAGCTTGTGTTATGGGTACTAGACAACTGATAAACATACTTTTTATATTTCTAAATACATACCTACATGTTATAGATAAATTACACCCAGACACACAACAAATGATCATGCTCATCACACAAACATTTGTCCTGGGTGGGAATCGAACCCACGACCCCCGGCATAGCAGTCAGGGTCACTAACCACTAGACCAACAGGCCAGTCTGTAAAAAGTCAATAAAAAGTCCTTACCGTCCGCATCACTTAAATCCAATTTTTTCACGTCTTCCTCTATAATGGTTGGCACAAAATGTTTTTCACTCAACTTAGGCATAATCACGTTTAATCACAAAAAGAAATACTATTTTTATCTAACGTTTAAACTGAACAACAATACACACAACACTTTTGTATGGAATTTGACATAAGACTGACGTAAGATAAATGTCTAAAGCTTATCGTCCACGACACTATTTGAAAGTGACGTACAACGACGATATTTTACTAGACTCCGCATGCACGATCTAAGGAACAACAACTATTCTGTCAACTCGCTGAGGTACTACGTAAGCGGGCGGGACGGGGTACTGCGTTGTAATTGGCTAACTCAAGGTCTGTTCTGTCTCAAGGTATGTTTACCGCTCACAGGATTGGTCGAAATAAGACGGATATAACACTTTTTTGCCTAATGTGTTGACACACATCGGTCGCCTGCTATTAGGAATCTAGTAATATATCGTCGTTGGTGACGTATACATTTTTGATCGTAACCGGAATTCGATTTTTTGGCCGAAACCGAACCTTTGGGCTGTCTCTAATATACTCCCACTTCTGGGACACAGGCCTCCTCTCTGAGAAAGAGTGGGCTCTATTATAATCCAGCACGAGGACTCAGTGTGGGTTGGCACTTGGCAGATGTCACATGTCTTAGAAAATGACGTTACAGTTACGATTCAGACCAAACGGCCAGGCCAGGCGGCATTTTACAATGCGGTAAAGAACATTGAAATGTATCAACAGTAATTACAGTTCATATTTGCATGCAAAGTTATATCCGTCGGCATCCCGCGACACGTAGCGACGCGTCCCGTAAGTTGCAACTATAAACTGTAATTACTGTTGATACATTTCAATGTTCTTTACCGCATTGTAAAATGCCGCCCGGCCCGGCCGATTTGTCTGAATCGTACCTTCCTTACAAGTCTGACGATAACGTCTCGATCGGTCATCAGTTCTTAGAGCGATATGGCTTGCTACTTGAACTTGCTTACTGACTTATTTTCTCAATGTCCATACGGTTCATGAAAAATTTATATACAGGGTGAATTTTTCAACTGGGCGTGGATGGCTACTTTCGAAACTATGAGGAATATCGAAAAACGTTGAAAGGAGTCTCGAGGCCGATTTTGACGAAAACTAAAACTGCATCATTGGATTTTAGAAAAATCAAAAATCCTGGCCAGGAATCGAACCCGCTGATTTTGGAAAAAAAATCACACCCTGTATTATTACACCGTTCGATAGTGTTGCTAATAAGGATCAAATTCTGGGAAGTAACCATATACGGCAAACTTAAGAAATGGCAGATTTTTTATGAAATTGCTATTTTTCCATGTTACTTTACATCTACTGAGCCATAATTTATTCGAAATATAAAATTTCATTGTTTTCAATGTCTCACTGGATTTGACGTTTCAACAATCCCTCTGTACTTAGCAATACGACATTATTGAGTTGAACTAAAAATAGCATTATTTTAAAGAAGAAACGGTAACTTAAGTTTCAAATACAGTCTTTGCCTTGAAGATTAATCAGTTTTTTTGTAATTATACGTTTTCCTTAAGTTTGCCGTATATTATTACTTCCCAGAATTTGATCCTTATTAGCAACACTATCGAACGGTGTAATAATACAGGGTGTGATTTTTTTTCCAAAATCAGCGGGTTCGATTCCTGGCCAGGATTTTTGATTTTTTTAAAATCCAATGATGCAGTTTTAGTTTTCGTCAAAATCGGCCTCGAGACTCCTTTCAACGTTTTTCGATATTTCTCATAGTTTCGAAAGTAGCCATCCACGCCCAGTTGAAAAATTCACCCTGTATATCAATAATTGTCTATATTAGTTTGAATGACTCTCATTAATTCCGGAGTATTTGTCTCTGTCGATGTCCATAAATTTTTCGTAGGTACGGATCCGCCTACTATCAAAAGTCTGCAATTAACTGTCCGTTTGAAAGACTGAACGAAATTGATGGCCGTTTTCGCAGTAAGTTCACAATAATTATGTCGGTACCGGTTTCCAACTAGTCACTTTTAAAATTCGTCGTGGAAGACGTGCCTAAGTTCTTGCGGTAAAATCTAATGACTGGGTAAGTGCCCGCGAAAAAAGTCACCAGCCAGCGCTCGGCCTAGTCCCCATGTCCGTACCGGTTTTCAACTAGTCACTTTTAAAAAGTGTCGTGGAAGACGGCCATGGGTTTTTGCGGTAAGATTCAATGACGGACTAAGTAGCCACGACAAAATGTCACCAGTCAGTGCCCGGCCTATAATAACCGTACCGGATTCCGACTAGTCACTTTTAAAATGCATCGTGGAAGGCACGCCTAAGTTCTAGCGGTAAAATCCAATGACTGACTAAGTGCCCGCAAAAAAAGTCACCAGTCAGCGCCCGACCTAATGCACAATATAATCGTACCGGATTCCAACAAGTCACTTTTAAAATGCGTCGTGGAAGACAGGCCTTAGTTCTTGCGCTAAAATCCAATGACTGACTAACTGACCGCGAAAAAAGTCACCAGTCGGCGCCCGGCCTAGTCCCTATGTCCGTACCGGTTTTCAACTAGTCACTTTTAAAAAGTGTCGTGGAAGACGGCCATGGGTTTTTGCGGTAAGATCCAATGACGGACTAAGTAACCACGACAAAAAGTCACCAGTCAGTGCCCGGCCTAGTCCACCAATATAACCGTACCGGATTCCAACTAAGTCACTTTTAAAATGCGTCGTGGAAGACGCGCCTTAGTTCTTCGGTAAAATCCAATGACTGTCTAAGTGTCCGCGAAAAAAGTCATCAGTCAGCGCCCGACCTAGTCCACAATATAACCGTACCAATTTCAACATTGACTAAGTGACCGCAAAAAAGTCACCAGTCAGCGCCCGGCCTAGTCCCCATGTCCGTACCGGTTTCCAACAAGTCACTTTTAAAATGCGTCGTGGAAGACGGGCGTAAGTTCTTGCGGTAAGATCCAATGGCTGACTGACCGCAAAACCCGTACTAACTACAGCATACGACTGATAAATATGACATATTAGGACATTACTTAGGACAGTGTCTCATCGTAAGCGATTAGCGTGGAAGACGTCAGGCCAACAGACTAGATGAACGGTTGGCGCAGCGGCTGAGCGATTGAAATCATCAAAATCAAAAGTCATTTATTCAAAATAGCGTTAATTTATCGGGACTTTTTAAAGATCCATTAATCACATAAAGACACATATTATTTCGCCAGTTCCTAACATTTTAGCTGGTAAGAGAAGAAATGGCAGATGCCACAAACAAAATATAAGCGCGGGCAGGCGAAGGGAAGCGATCATGCGACGATCGGTGGTAGGCCAAACCTCACGCCAATGATGTCGCGAATAGAAGCTAGCTAGATAGATAGCATGTCGCATAAAGCGCGCATTGAGACCACAGCCTTACATAACCTTGCCTGTCAACGCAGTAAATATTTAATAAGTCAACACTTAGATAAATTAAGAAATACATGTTTTTGTCCTTATAAAAACTATCTCGACTGACAATCAACATACCAGTCTGATGAATGTGAGGCACAAATATAATTTGAAAGATAAGTTACTTTTGTTCTAACTACATATACATATGCATGTATTGCATAGATAGATAGCGCGCGAGTTGAATGCAGTCGGGGTCTGAGGTGAAGAGCCCCCCGCTACCCGCACGCCCCACCTCACGCGCCTGCAGTGTAGTACTTTGCCATCCTTGTCAACAGCACTACCGCATTCCTAAGCTCTGCATTCAACTCGCGCGCTTAGTGTAGGTAAAATCATGAAAGGAGTCCTCCTACAGGGGGGGTATTACAACGTCTTAAAACCAGGCTTGTGGAGGCCTGGCGAGTGCAAGTGACAGAGCTATACAAGTCGTTTAGCGCCATCTCGTACACTCACTGGAACTAGCCTGGTTTTATGACTTTGTAATACCCGCCCAGGTCGGGGCAGGAGGGACTTTCAGACTTGTATTGACTAAGTCCACGGTGACCTTCAACAGCCCTTTACGTTCCAGGGTCATGGTAATTGGATAAGTTCCGCGACCCCGGCAGGCTTTGGCCCTCTGTGAGGGGGCCCCGTCATTACGCTTACACTCTGGCGGCGCCGTCAACCCAGAGATAAGTTAATTTTTTTTTTACGTGTTGAAATCATCAAATGAGTCCTCCCACCTAGAGCAGGGCAGGAGGGACTGTCAGACTCTTACTGACTAAAATCCACGGTGTCTTTCAAAAGCCCTTTACGTTCCAGGGTCATGGTAATTGGATAAGTCCCGCAACCCCGGCAGGCTTTGGACCTGTAGAGGCCCCGTCATTACTACCTATAATAATATACTACCTAGGTCCTATTTCCAACAACGGCCTGTGCCAAAGTCAGCCCTAATCCTACAAAGGTCGTTGCCCCGACATCGCGTCTTGTCATATCGTGCCAAAATCCAGATAAGCGAAGGCAGTAACTTTGTTGGATAGTTTATGGAGATCGCTTTATCTGTCTGTTTATCTGTATCATTGGAATAGTTGAATAATCTACTACGGTATGATTTGGCACGATCGGCGGGCTAGCTTTCTTTTTAATGTGGTAAGGCAGGGGGTATTGTCAGACTTATACTGACTAAAATTCAAGGTGTCCTTCACGGTTACCTGATAAGACCTGGCAAGGCTTTGATCCTCTAAGGGTCGATATGCTGACACTTTACAGATGTTCGAGGCGCGACAGAAATACGACGCGCACTCAAACCCATGGTTCATGATCAGACGGCAAGTGACTGGCGTATGTGGGTTCAATTCTTCTACAGAACAAATATTTGTTTGGAATAAGGTAATTGTTCCGGATCTGGGTGTTTCTGTACGTAATTTTAATTGTTAGCAAACGTACCCACGTTACAGGAGAAATACCTAGCCCCACACATTGAGCTATTCATTCAGTTGTTTGACAGCTCTGTGGCGTCCTCTAGGCGCGCGCACTCATCCTGGATGGGACACAGTGGTGATGCGTGGTGTCATGTCTATACGTATTAATAATAGCTCAATGGCCCCACATTAGGAATTTTTCCTTTATCCTGTGTGTAAGGTTTTTTAAATAAAAAACACGAATTTCTATAAGAAATAAAAGCTTATACCTTCCAACCGATAGTACCTACCAAACGTACCTAGCTCAACCTTAATAAATCGTTTCCTAGTAATACTTGCCCCGAGCTCAAGCGAGCTAAATCCCGAGCGAGAAACAGGCATATTGCCAAAAAACTCTAACAAGAAACAAACAATGGTTTGCGTAATCCCTCAAACAGATATAAGCCTTATGTACAAAGTAAATAGAACCCAGATTTTTATGTAAACATGGAGATTTGATACATTTCGGATCAACAACTTTTTTTAGGTTTTTATAGGCGTTTATAGAAAACGCTGGCGCCTTTTTTTCATCCGACCTCACACCCACGGCAGGGCGGGAGGGACTGTCAGACTTAATCATCATCATCAGCCTATAATGTTCCCACTGCTGGGACACAGGCCTCCTCTCTGAGAGAGGGAGTGGGCCATAATCCACCATGCGGATTGGTAGATGTCACATATCTTCGAATTTTTGGTTCTAGGACATGCCGGTTTCCTCACGATGTTTTCCCTCACCGTTTTTAGAGCAGTGGTGATGAAAAATTTTAGAGATGGCAACCTTATTTTCAGGTTATTGACCCCAAATACCTACCTACTCAGAGCTAAGATAATGACACAGTAAATACAAAGCAATTTATCTATAAACAATATTGTTTTTCTAATGTCCCGTGTTTTTCCGACATATTTCAAATGACAGTCCAAGATAAAAATATATCTCACGTGAACGATTGATACACGTAACAAAAATATTATTGTTTTACTTCGATATTTATCGGTCAAAGTTCCATATCTAGGGATTAGATTTCATATTATCTTTAGTACACTAAGCGCGCGAGTTGAATGCAGAGCTTAGGAATGCGGTAGGGCTGTTGACAAGTATGGCAAAGTACTACACTGCAGGCGCGTGAGGTGGGGCGTGCGGGTAGCGGGGGGCTCTTCACCTCAGACCCCGACTGCATTCAACTCGCGCGCTATCTGTAGATATCTGGTTATATCTTATAGCGAGCTATGGAGAGGGCTATGCTCGGTGTGTCTCTGCGTGATCAAATCCGAAATGAGGAGATCCGTAGACGAACTAAAGCCACCGCCGTAGCTCACTGGATTAGCAAGCTGAAGTGGCAATAGGCAGGCCATATTGCTCGCAGAGCAGATGGCCGATGGGGTCGAAAAGTGCTAAAGTAGAGACCACGGACTAGCCAGCGCAGTGTAGGACGTCCACCAACAACTTTTTACTTTGATCCTATTTTATTATTGTTTTTTGTTTAAGTATCATTTATGGCATTGTAACGATCCAATCTTTTGTAAATCTGTTTAATTTTGTTTGTATGGGTATTTTGCCTGAAATAAATGCATATTTTATATTTATTTATTTAAAAAGGAAAATCAATGAATTTTATACCTCATTCGCTTTAGTGACGCTAGAGCTTAAACCAACACAAAATGTACAAGAAAATAAAGCCAAGAGTATCTCATACATTTTATCTGAATATGTAAAAGACTCTTCTATGTAAAAACAGCATATTCAGAACAATGTTTTTACTTAGAGAAACATGCTACGTTGACTTCGTTCAATATTATGCAAATAATATTTTAGAAAAACAAAGCGTTTTGTGGTAAACTTGCTTACAGCGAACGAAAAATGTTTTAAAGAAATTGTGTGCTGAAAATATTCACAAACAAGAGTTTTTATTTCACTTAATTTAAGATTATGGTAAGTCAAGAGTGAATATGTTACTTCCAACGACGATATATTACTAGACTCCTAATAACAGGCGACCGATGTCTGTCAACACATTAGGCAAAAAAGTCTTAAATCCTGTGAGCCGTAAACATACCTTGAGACAGAACAGACCTTGAGTTAGCCATTCACAAGGCAGTACCGTCCCCCTCGCTTACGTAGCACCTCAGCGAGTTGACAGAATAGTTTTTGTTCCTTAGATCGTGCTTGCGGAGTCTAGTAATATAAATCATCGTTGGTTACTTCTAGGCAAGCGTGCTTCACCGTCGACCATATCGTAAGAAAATTGCTGTAGCATCCATTGAGCTATTATTACTACGTATAGAGACGACACCACGTATCACCACTGTGTCCCATCCAGGATGAGTGCGCGCGCCTAGAGCACGACACAGAGCTGTCAAACAACTGAATGAACTTGTGCGCGTTGTCTCATCTTGGATGGGACATAGCGGTAATACGTGGTGTCGTCTCTATACGTAGTAATAATAGCTCAATGGTAGCATCACGTTTATCGAAAACTGTAGTAAGCTGAAGTGGCAGTGGGCTGGTCACGTCTGCCGCAGAACCAACGAAAGGTGGAGTAGGAAGGTTCTCGAATGGAGAGCGCGTGTAGGTAAACGTAGGATGGGACGCCCCCCGGCAAGATGGACCGATGACCTGAAGATGGTGGCTGGCAGTGGCTGGATGAAAAAAGTGGAAGATCGCTCCCTGGGAGCGGCCTATGTCCAGCAGTGGACTTCAATAGGCTGAAATGATGAAGATGATCACGTTTGATCTCTGTTAGAGGTATTCACGTGTCCTAGTGAGAGGCAATTGTTTTTTTTGCGGTATTCCACGAAGGGCACAAGCTGACAATGGCACCTAAGCTACTTGCACCTTATCTATTCGACATAAGGCTCCTGTGAAAATTGTTCGCAAATGCCAATTGCCCTAAGTGGAATATCTCTCTATATATGCACCAAATTCCATCCAAATCAGTTAAGTAGTTTATGCGTGAAAGAGTATAAAACATACACTAAAATTATGCACCAACACCACCATCTTACTAGAACAGCTTCAAACAAGACCGCCGACATCTTCAAAAACGCCGCCCAGTAACATCAAATAACACCACCGACAATTTCAAAACTACCGCTCAGTAACATGCACTGACCTGTTGGTCTAGTGGTTAGTGAACCTGACTGCTATGCCGGGGGTCGTGGGTTCGATTCCCACCCAGGACAAATGTTTGTGTGATGAGCATGATCATTTGTTCTGTGTCTGGGTGTAATTTATCTATAATATGTATGTATTTAGAAATATATAAGTATGTTTATCAGTTGTCTAGTACCCATAACACAAGCTCTGCTTAGCTTGGGACTAGATGGCGTTGTGTGATAGTTGTGGAATATTTATTTATTTATTTATTTCACAAAGGGCACCCGCTGACAATGGCACCTCTAAGCTACTTGCACCTTATCTATTCGACATAAGACTCGTGTGAAAATTGTTTGCAGGTGCCAAGTGCCCTAAGTGGAATATCTCTCTATATATGCACCAAATTCCATCCAAATCAGTTAAGTAGTTTATGCGTGAAAGAGTATAAAACATACCCTAAAATTATGCACCAACACCACCATCTTACTAGAACAGTTTCAAACAAGACCGCCGACATCTTCAAAAACGCCGCCCAGTAACATCAAATAACACCGGCGACAATTTCAAAACGACCGCTCAATAACATCAAAAAAGACCGCCGAACAAAGGACAACATTCAAAAGCGGCAAGCCTTACAAAATTCAAATGTTTACGAAATGAAACAAGTACTCTTCCATTGTTCTTTATATTATGTCAAACTTTTACATTTTCCCCGACCTTTGAAAGTTTTCTGTTTTCTTAGAAAACTTTCAAGATTATTTTGGAAATTTACAGTAAAATAAAATAATATGCTGTGGTCGTGAGTTTGATGATCATCAGCCTATAACGTTCCCACTGCTGGGACACAGGCCTCCTCTCTTGTGAGAGGGAGTGGGCCATAATCCACCACGCGGGCCCAGTGCGGGTTGGTAGATGTCACATGTCTTCGAATTTTTGGTTCTAGGACATTCCGGTTTCCTCATGATGTTTTCCTTCACCGTTTTGAGAGCAGTGGTGATGAAATAAATTACACAAAGTAATGCAACAAGCTAGGTTCGAACCCACGACCTACAACTCGTAAGTCGGGACCTATACCACTGGGCCACCACTGGTCACAGAATACACAGTGTGTGGTTGTTACAGAATGTGGTTTACAGAATAATAAAATAATATACTGTGGATCTGACTTCACTTGTTTGCAAATGTCTCATTTTGTTTTTGTTGGTAAAGCTAAAGGCATATCCAAATATACAGCGGATTTTTTTTGGATGCGACCATCATCATCATCTTCCTGCCCTTATCCCATTTTACTTGTGGTCGGCGCAACACGTTTGTTTCTTCCATTCTCCCCTTACACAAGTCATAGTATCATTTACTCCTTTTTCTTTCATATCCTTACTTATACAATCCATCCATCTTTTCTTTGGCCTTCCTCTTCCTCTCCATCCATCAATATTCATAATCATCACTCTCTTCTTTTTTTGGATATGACCATTGTCTTAAATATCCCAACTTTATTATCAAATTCCTCAAGCTGTTTTCTTATTCAAAACCTAAAAATCTCTTGCCATGGTATTCGAACAAACCTAAGAACCACCAGAAAAAAAACTTGCCAAGATTATTCAAGCAAGATCAGTTCAGTTTAGTTTAGCCACAAAAATACTCACAAAGTACTATTCAATATTGTTATGAAAATATATGGAAGGAAAATCTGGTGTAACATTTAGCATTGGGCTACATACCAAGGGCTGTCGGTAAGCGATCAATCAAAACAATGTATCGGAGTTTTCTGCTGAGTGCGATTTCTCCAACTCTATACTAATTTTATAAACAGGCCTGTTGGTCTAGTGGTTAGTGACCCTGACTGCTATGGCGGAGGTCGTAGGTTCGGACATCTGTCCAAAAAGGTAACCGACATCTTAGAACGTAGATAAACTGGGTAGGGTCAATGGAACGCAAAGGTACTGAAGGAACTGGGTGGATTTTTAGTAAGAGTCTGACAGTACGAGATAATCCAGGACGGGAGGACTCATTTGACCGGCCTGTTGGTCTAGTGGTTAGTGACCCTGACTGCTATGCCGGAGGTCGAGTCCCAACCAGGACAAATGTTTGTGTGATGAGCATGATCATTTGTTCTGTGTCTGGGTGTAATTTATCTATAATATGTATGTGTTTAGAAAAATATAAGTATGTTTATCAGTTGTCTAGTACCCATAACACAAGCTCTGCTTAGATTGGGACTAGATGGCGTTGTGTGATAGTTATTTCAATGTATCGGAGTTTTCTGCCAGATCTGATTTCTCCAAAGTTTTCTTTACTATATTATAAGCCCGGTCAATATAGACATTTAAAATAACAAAAACCCCGGAAATCTGAATATTGGACTTAGGGTTTACCATTGCGTCGTGTTCCACGCGCGCCTCAAAGAGCTGTCAGCAAAATGACGGGGGACCTCTCAGAGGGCCAAAGCCTGCCGGGGTCGCGGGACTTATTTCTATTACCGTGACCCCGGAACATAAAGGGCTACTGAAGGAAACCGTGGATTTTAGTCAGTACAAGTCTGACAGTACCTCCCGCCCTGCCCGGGGTTGGAGGTCTCATTTGATGATTTTACAACGCTAAAAAAAAAAAAAGGGGTTTACCATTACAAATAAAGTTTTAGAAGATCCTATGCGTGCTTTACAGGTTATTCGGGGGCAAAGGTTAGAGGTTTATTGGACTTTTTTCGGAAACGGTAAGTTTTATCAAAAAACTGAAACCTAACTTGTAGATTTTTATATTCTCTACAAAAATGGTCCTTGTGATTTTTTCCTAAGAGTTACCATTCGTGTAATATCGCGGTTCTAAGAGTCACATTATACATGATTTATGCACATACATAATTATAATCCACGTTATTTGATCACTATTTTTAATTCTCAATTGTCAATTTTCACATACAAATAGTCGTTTTGAGAATTAGGCGTTTAGAAAATTTGCCATTTTGAAAAATTGTGTTTTTGCGACTAGGTTGCCATTTTACGAATTGGGCTTTTTGCGTCTAAATCATATATTTCAATTCGAGCCGTTATTTCCTTAAATTACACAGTTCAACCACAAGCTCTTCAGCATTATAACATTATTATAGAAAACAAAAAAAACTGGGTATATAACCGTTGCATTCAAGTTCCAACCCCCTAGGGGGTCGCTAGAGGGGGTGCGTGCGTCATCGACCTGTGTTGACGCGCTGTCTGGTTAGTCTACGTAGTTCAAAACTACGTTGTTATATCTGAAAATAGCTCTTTCAGGAAAATATACATCATGGCAAACTTATAGTAAAAATCTTTACAGCATGGACTAGCAATCACAGACTCTGTGGTTCAACTATTTGGATATTTTCGTAACAGTATGATTCTGAACTCTACTGCGACACAAACTGTTTAAAATCTCAGACGGCACCAACGGCTTTAAGTGATTTCTGAAACACAGAGGCATCTCAGTACTTAAGAGATGGTCACCCATCTACACAGCGGGTTTGCCAACCGTTACTGAACCTCGAACTGACATAATATCCTTAAAAGTCAACGACGATATATAACTAGACCCCGCATGCACGATCTAAGGAACAAAAACTATTCTGTTAACTCGCGGAGGTACTACGTAAGCGAGGGCGACGGGGTACTGCGTTGTGATTGGCTAACTCAAGGTCTGTTCTGTCTCAAGGTATGTTTACGGCTCACAGGATTGGTCGAAATAAGAGGGATATAAGACTTTTGGTGCCCAATGTGTTGGCAGACATCGGTCGCCTGTTATTAGGAGTCTAGTAATATATCGTCGTTGTTAATAGTCCTGCGATCCCGGTTATAGGCGTTTGGTCCTATAGTTCCGTCAAATTGCGGACAGCACCTTAAGGCGCGCGGGGAACACTATGCAGACCCAGGCTTGGCCCTTGATCAGACGGCAAGCAAGCCCGTGCCTACGGTCTCCAGAAACCACCCTGCAAGATCGCCCCGGTTATTTCTAACAAGTCACAAGCCAACACAGCACACACACTTATAATTTTAATCAAAACCGCTTTTATTACAAGAACGTCCGCATTGCACTCACGGTCACGGGTGCATTAAATTGATTGGCCGAGACGGTTAGTACCGCGCGCGGCCGGCCACTACTTACGACTACGTGGACGCAGTGCACATAAATTAATATTCTGATGGATTTGTGTTACGTATTTTTTGGTGGTGGGGGATATATTTTTAGGTGGTGGCCTCTTTAATATGTTGGTTCAGAGTTTGAAATTGTTGAGTTTGGTGTCAGTCAGTCAATCAAAAGGGTCAGTTCATACAAAGACGCGATCACGCTGCGCGCGGATTTTTAATAGAGCGACTTTTAAAATCTAACTTTATTTGCTAGGCGAAAAGATACACATTTATTTGAGGTATCGTTGCGTCACGTCGTCGTGCCGGTCAGTTCGCAACGTCTAGGTGTAAACTGACCGTAATCGTCAGCATCAATTTCATTACCGCCATCTATGAAGTAATGGAGAAACTAAGGTGTAAAAATGTCTACATCGCGCAATCAAAGTTAACAGCGAACTTAGAAGACATAATTCCGAATTTGAACGTGTTGGGTAGAAAGCCCACCAGACACAACACCTGGTCGGAAGGAGCCATCCTTTTCACAGGGGTCTCTAACACCTTTCCACTTTGTTGTCCTACCCCCAAAGAGTCCAAAATACTAATATTCAGTTCTCTCCTCTCCTCATCCATAGTTAGGAACTGGGACTAAAATCCAAGATGTTTCTTCAATAGCCCTTTACGTTCCAGACTCACGGTTACCTAATGAGAGTCCCGCGAACCCGTCAGGCTATGAGAGGGGCTCAGTCTGACTACTGATAGAACTTGAAAGTGATCGAGGAAAAGGACGCGTCATCAATCCGTGCATGGTTTTTGATCGGATGGCGAGTTACCCATTGCTCGCCATCCGCATGACCGCACCCGGCTGTGTCGGGAGGTGGACGCTGTCCTCTCCCTCGCTAGTCAGGCGTTCTCCTTCGCTAGCAGGATTGCTTCGCAGAAGCAGGCGTCCGCTTCCCATTTCTTCTCATTTCCCGCGAGAAGTCGCCGCCTATCGTCTCCGTGAGGAAAAAAAAAGTCGAAACCGTGATTTGGCAACATTCGTATATTTAAATCTTATTTCAGTTCCCGCTTTTTATAGCTTAAAATAGGGCAATTGCAAACACATGACAGAAAAATCCATCCTCCACTCATCAATCCAGCTCTCATCCTGGATGGGACACAGTGGTGATACGTGGTGTCGTCTCTATACGCAGTAATAATAGCTCAATGTCTTCAAAGCATTATCAAAGTCATAAATAACTGCAGTCTCAATGCAAATAAACAGTGCTAAATGCACACCGGACGTCTGCCTTGACCCGCCGTCAATAACCAGTAGTGTACACAACTGTGGGAACCATCACGTGCGTCCTACATAGATGGAGAATTGTGCTTATTAAATACTAGCGACCCGCCCCGGCTCCGCACGGGTGCAACCTCTATTAAATTATGCATGTTATATACATAAAAACCTTCCTCTTGAATTACTCTATCTATTAAAAAAAACCGCATCAAAATCCGTTGCGTAGTTTCAAAGATTTAAGCATACAAAGGGACATAGGGACAGAGAAAGCGACTTTGTTTTATACTATGTAGTGATTGAGTATTGTTTGTCCACATAAACTTAGAACTTTCACGCCAAGATTCTATTCCTAAAGATGTAGATCTTGAACAACTTAACAAACATTTCTCAATTTCTTCTAATTTTAATAGCGCTATTAAAGCCGAAACTCTGAATAATCTTTCATCTCTTCCTACTCCTGATTACTCTCCATTCGTCTTTAATCAGTTCTCGGCTTGTGATGTTAAGAAGAGCATTTTGTCAATCACTTCAAATGCTGTTGGTAGTGACTGTGTCAGTCGCAAGATGATCCTTCCTATCCTTGATGAAATCCTTCCTGCCATCGGCCATATCCTTAATTATTCCATATCCTGTGGTGTATTTCCCTCATCTTGGAAAGAAGCCCAAATTACCCCTCTACCTAAAAAGTGTAATCCTGTGTCTTTTTCTGAATTCCGTCCTATCTCCATATTACCGTTTCTATCCAAAGTCCTAGAACGTCTCATTTATAACCAGCTTAGTGCCTTCCTTTGTAAAAACAGTCTCCTTAATGCTTTCCAATCTGGATTTCGTGCGGGGCACAGCACTACAACAGCACTTGTAAAAATTACGGACGATATAAGGTCGGGTATGGAAAATGGAAATCTGACGGTCCTGTCCTTATTAGATTTTAGTAACGCTTTTAACACCGTAGATTTTGACATCCTACTCGGCATACTCTGCTCTCTTAACATATCTCCAACGGCAATTGATTGGTTTCGAAGTTACCTGTGGGGCCGTCGGCAGCGTATTTGCATTGAAGGCCAGTCGTCTTCTTGGTGCAATACCTCTGCCGGCGTACCGCAAGGAGGCGTTTTATCTCCTCTTCTTTTTGCAATTTTTATAAATTCTATTTCCAATGACCTTCTTTCATCCTACCACCTATATGCTGACGATTTGCAAATTTATACTCAAGCTCCCTTAGACGAATTGTCGGAGGCTGTTAGTATGATCAATAAGGATTTGGCACGCATTTCTGAGTGGAGTACTGCTTACGGCTTAAAAATTAATCCAGTGAAGACGCAAGTCATTGTTGTTGGCAGCCCGCGGCTGCGTTCAAGAATCAATTGGTTGCAGCTTCCTCAGATTGCATTTGAAGGTACTACTATCCCTTATAGTGACATGGTTAAGGATCTGGGTATCTACATCGATAAAGACTTCTCTTGGGTTCCCCAGATACAAGAAGTAAGTCGCAAATTGTTTGCATCGGCGGGGTCACTGCGAAGGTTGCGTAATTTCCTTCCGACTGCCACTAAGACTGCGCTTGCCCAGTCCCTCCTTCTCCCCATCCTTGATTACGCCGATGCCAGCTATCTAGATCTCACAGAAGCACAGTTAGATAAGCTTGAGCGACTTCAAAACTTTTGTATAAGATTCATATTTGGTTTGCGCAAATATGATCATGTTTCAGAATTTCGCAATAAACTCAAGTGGCTACCTATCCGCCTTCGCCGGAATACTCACATTTTAACAATGCTTTTTAACATTCTTTTTAATCCCGCTACCCCTTCTTATCTCAAAGAGCGTTTTAAGTTCCTGCACGATGCACATTCTAGAGATTTGAGGTCATCGGAAAATTTGATACTTTTGATGCCTGTGCACTCCACAAAATTTTATGATGATTCCTTCACTGTCCAGGCTGTCCGTTTGTGGAATGCATTACCATTGTCAGTAAGACAAGCTCAGTCACTGGTTTCTTTTAAAACATTAGTTATAAATCATTTCCTTTCTCTCTAATGTATATATATATTTAAATGTGTATGTGTATTCTATATTACAAGTATTTAGGTATATTATATATATATTATATTACAAGTATTTAGGTTATCTGTTATTTGTTGTGCATCACTGCCTACCCTCTTGTTTTAATAAAAGTTCTTTAAGTCCATCCTAAGGTTGTCTGGAAGATATCGCTTTTAGCGATAAGACCGCCGTTGTACCCTTAATATTGTAAATTTTAATTTTAAGTTAGTATTCATTTTGGTGTACAATAAAGAATATTCTATTCTATTCTATTCTAACTTTTTCATAAAGTGTAGGTAAAAAATGCAGAAAAGCATCTACCGCAATTAGGGTTGCCAATCCTACTATATAATATAGTATCCTTCTATTTTAAAGGATCAAATACTATTCTTCTAGAAAATATATATAGTAGGGGAAACTACTATATCCTATTAATCCTATTAATAATATAAACGTGAAAGTTTGTATGTGTGGATGGATGTTTGTTACTCTTTCACACAAAAACCACTGAACGGATTTGGATGAAATTTGGTACACAGATAGTTTATAACCTAGATTAACACATAGGATAGTTTTTATCCCGATTAAATGTTCCCACGGGAGTTAAAGCGGGTGAAACCGCAGGCAACAGCTAGTTTTGCATAATGCTAAACGCAGCCTTATCTGCGTGGCGTGGATAGGCATCGCGCGCGAAAAAAGATATTCGTCTGTCATGTCAATTGACATTAAGATTGCAAACAAAATCAATCTTATTTGTTTTGCTTTAAAAAAAAAATAATATTAAGAGCCGAGTACCAAAATTAATCTTAACAACGTTGACGCAAGAGCTAAAATCGAACTAACACTAAAATTCAACACGTGATGCTTATTGCTTAAGCCAGTGGACAGCATACAGACCATAAAACCATTTCTTGTGGAGTTTGCATACAAAAATAGCTTGGCAATTCGTCATTGACATTGTTAAAATGTCCATTTCGACGTAAGATTATAAACAGATAGAATAATAAATAATAATATTCCACAACTATCACACAACGCCATCGAGTCCCAAGCTAAGCAGAGCTTGTGTTATGGGTACTAGACAACTGATAAACACACTTTTATATTTCTAAATACATACATATTTTAGATAAATTACACCCAGACACAGAACAAATGATCATGCTCATCACACAAACATTTGTCCTGGGTGGGAATCGAACCCACGACCCCCGGCATAGCAGTCAGGGTCACTAACCAGTAGACCAACAGGCCAGTCAAGAATAAAACAGATGTGAAATCTGAGAGGAGAGCTGTCTCTTTATCTAGACTCTTTCGCTCTTCCCAAGGTGCAGAATGATCAATGTATGTCGAATTGTGCGACTTGGTGGCATGACGTCTGGTGACGACGATAGCTCGTGGAGAGAATAAATTAAAATTGTTAGCGGACTGTATATAAACTTGTAATTACGTGAATTTAAAATTAACAAATAATATGATTAAAATTAAGATGAATAAGATGCGCAAGCGCAGCCGTGCTTGAAGACGCGCAACAGCTGACTGGTGTGGTGTCGGGGCCTCGCTCGGCCGCCGGCGTCGATGAATGCACCGCTGCCCCCGCACCCCTCGTTCACTCCCGCAGAGTGCGGCGGCGCGCTGCTGATGGTGACTGCTGGGTTGAGGCTAGTGGCACATCTAGTGGCCTCAACAACGTCTTAAAACCAAGAGTAGTTCCAGTGAGGGTGTTCCCTCAGAGATGGCGCTAGACGACATTTATAGCTCTGTCTCTTAGCCACAGTTAAACCACTCTCATTGTAAGGTGTCATGGTACGCCACGAGATATTAAATCTGAGAGAGGAGTCTGTCTCTTCTTCTCAACGACGATATGTTACTAGACTTCGCATGCACGATCTAAGGAACAAAAACTATTCTGTCAACTCGCTGAGGTACTACGTAAGCGAGAGGGACGGGCTACTGCGTTGTGATTGGCTAACTCAAGGTCTTTTCTGTCTCAAGGTATGTTTACGGCTCACAGGAGTGGTCGAAATAAGACGGATATAAGACTTTTTTGCCTAATGTGTTGACAGACATCGGTCGCCTGTTATTAGGAGTCTAGTAATATAATTTCGGCCGTTGGTAGTAACCGACAAGTGCCATATCCAAGTTTGTCTTATCTAATTGTATTTTCAAGCCCCCATCTTCAAGATGTACTGTAGCCTATTCTTATTTCAGAAAAGCTTAGCTTAGCCAGTTGTGTTTTTTTAATACTATCCTTTACTAATTAGTCCAGTCAGTAGTTAAAAAATAGGGATCAAAATTCATAATAAGGGATGATAAGCTAAAAACTCGCATACACGTTAATTTTGGTGTTCTAATGATTGTATCTGTAGCGTACATAATCATCTACAAAAAGTACACTAGCGCCATCTATGAAGCGATGGAGAAACTAAGTTGTTAAAATGCCTACATCGCACCATCAAAGTCAACAGCGAACTTAGAAGACATAGAAATTCCGAATTTGAATGTTGGGCAGAAAGCCCACCAGACACAACACCCGGTCGGAAGGTACCTTCCTTTTCGCCGGGTATGGAGGATTTTACCACTCTGTTTCTCGGTTGGAAGGTACATTTCTTTTCACCGGGCATGGAGGAACTTTCCACTTCTCCTACCCCTAAAGTATCAAAAGAGAAACGGTTCAGAAAAGTTGCTTCATGTAATAAAATCAGCTTTCTTTTTTTTTTAGCTGCCCCGCCCCTGTCGCGGGACTTATTTCTTTACCGTGACCCCGGAACATAAAGGGCTATTGAAGGAGACCGTGGATTTTAAACAGGTCAAGTCTGACAGTCCCTCCGGCCCTGCCCGAGGTGGGAGGACTCATCTGATGATATTACCTCGTAAAAAAAATATCTACCCCGCCCCAGGAATCTCTAAGTACCTACTTCCACCCTGAGCCTTGTAAACCCAGATCATTTAAAAAACTCTTTTCTTGAGGCGTTTAACACTGAAAGTCCTAGACACGAGGTTTTATGAGACTTGAAACAACCTAGGAATGGAATTCCCTATCGGCATCTGTATTTCCCTACAGCTATACATCTTTGAGTCTTTAAGTCAAAAGTGAACAGGTTACTTGTAGGCAAGCGTGCTTCACCTTCGACCACATCATAGCAAGATATAGTCAAACGAAGCCAACGACGATATATTACTAGACTCCTAATAACAGGCGACCGATGTCTGTCAACACATTAGGCAAAAAAGTCTTATATCCGTCTTATTTCAACCACTCCTGTGAGCCGTAAACATACCTTGAGACAGAAAAGACCTCGAGTTAGACAATCACAACGCAGTACCCCGACCCCCTCGCTTACGTAGTACCTCAGCAAGTTGACAGAATAGTTTTTGTTCCGTGCATGCGGAGTCTAGTAATATATCGTCGTTGCGCGAAGCTATCCTTAAATTTTAAACTCCTAAATGAAAGCATATAGAGTTTCTGCTTATTATCCCAGATTTGACTGAACTAAGGGCCGGTATTTCAATAGCTTATCTCGAAGTGATCCAGGATTGAAGATAAGAACTACTTAAGTGTATTTTGATACAGGATTAAAGTTAAGCGGCAAAAACGACGATATAATATTACTAGACTCCGCATGGACGATCTAAAGAACAAAAACTATTCTGTCAACTCGCTGAGGTACTACGTAAGCGAGGGGGACGGGATACTGCGTTGTGATTGGCTAACTCAAGGTCTGTTCTGTCTCAAGGTATGTTTACGGCTAACAGGAGTGGTCGAAATAAGACGGACATAAGACTTTTTTTGCCTAATGTGTTGACAGACATCGATCGCCTGTTATTAGGAGTCTAGTAATATATCGTCGTTGAGCGGCAAATAAAGTCCACCCTAAGTAACCTTAATCTTCTAGCAGCTCCATAAAGTGCGTGTGACCTAGCAAAAGCAGTTACAGCTCCTAGTGGAAGCCAACTCCAACGTGCTGAAGGTCTAAACCTCATTTAAATATTTGGACTGACCTGGATCTCCAATAGAGCTCTGAGCTTCGAGTTTGGCAGTAGCGCTTGGTACCACTAGAACAACGAGATGGTTACTTCTTTTTTGATAACCCTTTTCGAACGTCCTCTTAAAGATTAAGAATTTTAGTTTCTAAGGCCCTCAATATAAAGAATATAGTAGATAGTTGACTAACCATGAAGCAAAGTAGAATTTAATATTTGATTTTGGGACAAACTTTTTTCTAGAAAATTCTTTTTACAGAAGATTATATTTAGGGAAATAAGCTTACAGGTATGTAGAAAAATTCTGCCCGCAGCCGACTTGAAGGATTCAGACAGTTCCTCCCGTTCCTCCCTGGGGGGGGGGGGCTCATTTGATGATTTTACACGGTAAAAATGGCTTCTCTTAGAGAGACGACATCCTTAAAACGATTTGGCAATTTAAGAATTATTTTAATGTATAAATCTGGCAAGCGTAACAAGACAAATTCTATTTCTATTCTAGCTGTTATGGCCTAAAGATTCCAATTTACCTTTCCATGAACAGAGAAGCTAAACAATCCTACTGTTAAGATTGTTTGAGGAAAGAAAATTTTAGCAGCGAGCGGCCTCGAACCTGCGTCTTTTGGAAGTATTCCAGACGCCTTACCAAATAGGCCATCGCAACCACTAGCTTTGAAGCTGAATCTTCCATTCCCATATTTTTGAACGCTTTACACGTAATGGGCCTACCACACGCTCAAGCTTTACCACAGTTTTGCCTGCGCAAGCCAGTTTGTACACGGAACACCGTACGTGTGGTTGGTAAAACTGTATCACGCGCAAACCCCACAGTGCGGCCTGCGCGATTGCCTGCGCTATTGGAACTGTGGTGAAGCATGAGCGTGTCGAAGGCCCATTAGTAAAGCTTGCGCATGTGGTTGGGCGTTCGGTGTTCAAGCGACAGTCATCGTTCGGTAAAAGTCATCGTCCGTGAAGTTTGCGCAGTTAGAGCTATGGTGAAGGTTGCGCGTGTGGTTATGCCGTCCGTGTACAGTTTTTTCATGAGAGAAGCTTGCGCGTTTAAAACTGTGGTGAAGCATGAGCGTGTGGTAGGCCCATTAGTCCAACTGTTAGTTTTATTAACATCAATACAGCAACACCACAAATCAGTGCGAACTAGTTATGATAAGTTTGTGAATTTTCACATGCGTTTCCAAAATTATTTGCAAGAGATGTTTAGTGCATTGAAAATGGGACCCTATTCACATGAGGTGTGAAATAGCGTGAGTTTCTGATTGACCACAATCAGTTGATATACCCAAATAAGTGGCAACGTCATAACAGATAATTTGGAAGCGTACAAAAATCTCAATACTCAAAGGTGACTGACTGACATAGTGATCTATCAACGCACAGCCCAAACCACTGGACGGATCGGGCTGAAATTGGGCATGTTATGACGTAGGCATCCGCTAATAAAGGATTTTGATGAATTCTATCCTCAAGGGGATTAAATAGGGGATGGACAGAAGTGGAGTTGGTTTTTTAGGAGATCCCGGTTCCCTCATCCATATGCTGATGATGATGAATCTTACACCCGGTCTTATCCCTAAAGACTGGCCACCTTTTGAAGGTTTAACACCGACAAAAAGAAATTCCATGGCTACGGTAAAGGTTTTATGCAACAACAATATATAACTACTCCTAATAACAGGCGACCGATGTCTGTCAACACATTACGCAAAAAAGTCTTATATCCGTCTCATTTCGACCACTTCTGCGAGCCGTAAACATACCTTGAGACAGAACAGACCTTGAGTTAGATCGTCGGACTCCTACTGTCTGACAACCCGTAACGTTATCAAACAAGAATTAACATGACAATAAATAAATAAAGCAGTAATTTGTAGTGGAAATACTGTCATCTGTCGTGTGTGTACGTAATCGAACCAACAGTATCATGTTACTATCAATATATAACTGGAAGGGCATTTGTTGTTACATAATAAATACATATGTATATGTAGGGTATTGGATATACATCGTACTAGATTCTGCCCGCGACTTATTTCGAGTATAGTTGACAGGCCCGTTGGTCTAGTGGTTAGTGACCCTGACTGCTATGCCGGAGGTCGTGGGTTCGATTCCCACCCAGGACAAATGGTTGTGTGATGAGCATGATCATTTTTTCCGTGTCTGGGTGTAATTTATCTATAATATGTATGTATTTAGAAATATTTAAGTATGTTTATCAGTTGTCTAGTACCCATAACACAAGCTCTGATTAGCTTGGGACTAGATGGCGTTGTGTGATAGTTGTGGAATATTATATATTTGTTGTTACATAATAAATGTCGTATCGTTAAGCTCCTTGTGTTACAAGTTGAGCTACGCGGTAACTGACACATGCTTGCACTGACTGGACAGGTCCACTCAAATCTGTGTGGTTATTTCTTCAAAAGACCACCTCAGACACCCGCATGGTTCTCATAGTACTTTACCAATACAAAATTGTCTGGACTTTAAAAGAGACTGTGACATCTGAGTTTGTTTCGGCTGTTTCTTCTCAGAGTAGTCAGGTACGAAATACCGGCCTCATCTAGTTTAAAGATAATGTCTTTTTGACGTGTAAAAGAGTATGTCAAAACCAACGACGATATATTACTGGACTCCTAATAACAGGCGACCGATGTCTGTCAACACATTAGGCAAAAAAGTCTTACTTATATCCGTCTTATTTCGACCACTCCTGTGAGCCGCAAACATACCATGAGACAGAACAGACCTTGAGTAAGCCAATCACAAAGCAGTACCCCGTCCCCCTCGCTTACGTAGTACCTCAGCGAGTTGACAGAATAGTTTTTGTTCCTTAGATCGTGCATAGTAGTCTAGTAGTGTATCGTCGTTGGCCAAAGCCAATAAGCTAAATAAGGATATACATAGTACTAGCTTCTGTCCACGACTTCGTTCGCTTGAAGATTCAGTAACCAACGCCAGTGCAATGTGGCCGATTTTTTTAGAAGTATTTAATTCCATCATGATGGCCGCGGGACCAATCCCTAGATTTAAACAGATATACAGGGTTTCCTGAATTTTTGTCGTAAGGTGCTCGCTGTTGAAGTCATCAGACTAGCCGACCTGGGAAACGAACCCAGGCCTTCATATTCAGCAGTCTCATATGCGATGCGATCATTAGGACAGCAGGTTTTTTTCCGTGGTAAAATCATCAAATGAGTACTCGAGCCCAGGACGCGACGGTACAGACTGTCAGGCTCGTACTGACTAAAATCCTTCAATACCCCTTTATGTTCCAGGGTCACGGTTTCATGATAATACATACAGTCCAAACCCAGCCACTGAACAGCAGGTAATAAGAAAAGAGCTTTCCAAAATGTGACCTTTGCATGTGAACCGACAATTTCGGGTAGTAATTTATTTCTTGTCATCCATTGAACCCGATGCCATGAATATTTGAATAATGGTGGTTTTATGAACCCTGTAGCGCTATTCTCTAAAGATTCAGCGCCGCGGCAGCGCTGATTTTTTTCCTTTAAAGCATACAATTGAAAAATCTAAGAGACGATTCATAGTATAATCTCATACGGCATTTTACTATGGGGACGTGCTGCAAATACCGAGTCTATATTTATTCTGCAGAATAGAGCCAGACTCCGTGACTGTTACTAAAAAACTCCTAATAGAAAAACCCAGTATCAGTTTGTCCGACCCGTGAATCGAACCCAAAACCTGGTACTTGGCTGTCGCGTTTACGACCACTAGTACTACGTACTGAGTATGTCAATAATCTGATTTTGTGTTATCTGCACCAAGATAAAAACAATATCGATAGTTTTGTAAGCCATGCAAACAAGATAAGATTAAAAATATAACGAATCAGGTCATTGCCCTAAAAAAAAAACAATTGCCTCCAACGACGATATATTACAGACTCCTAATATCAGGCTACCGATGGCTGTCAACACATTAGGCAAAAAAGTCTTAAAGTCTTCTCTCACTCCTGTGAGCCGTAAACATACCTTGAGACAGAACAGACCTTGAGTTAGCCAATCACAACGCAGCACCCCGTCCCCCTCGCTTACGTAGTACATCAGCGAGTTGACAGAATAGTGTTTGTTCCTTAGATCGTGCATGCGTCGTTGCTTCAAATAATCACGAATCACATTGCACTCAAAAAAAAAAAAAAAAAATTGCTTCTAACTAGCAATACTCGTAACTCCACAAGCCCACAGGAATTGTGGATGCGTTTACAAACATATAAACTCACATATACAAACAACCAGACCCGGAAAAACTATCTGATCCTGGGTTATAAGGGACAATGGCGTCCCAGGCCGAGACGGCGAGTAATTTGTAACTCACCGTCCGATCAAGGACCAGGCTCGGGACTAGTTGCGACGTATGTATGTTCCTACTGGAGATGGACGAATGTTTGTCACCCTTTCACACAAAAACTACTGAACGAATTTCGATAAAATTTAGTGTAACGATAGCTTATAATCTGGATTAAACCGTAATTTTTTTATTAGCGAAGTAAAATAATCAAATGGGTCCTCCCACCCTGGGTAGGGCGGGAGGGACTGTCAGACCTGTACTGACTAAAATCCACGATGTCCTTCAATAGCCCTTTACGTTCCATGGGCACGGTATTGGTTAGCCCCGCGACCCCGACCGTGAATAACTTTTATCCTAATATGATGGGATATTTTTTATCCCAATATGATGGGATATATTTTATCCCAATATGGTGGGATAATTTTTATCCCAATATGATGGGATATTTTTATTCCCAATATGATATGGGATATTTGTTATCCCAATATTATGGGATATTTGTTATCCCAATTTTATGGGATAATTTTTATCCCATTATGAACTTCATGTAGGTAACGCCGCGGGCATAAGTTAGTAGTTTGTATTTCGTCACAATAACGTATTAAGTACGGTTTCGTCGATGAGGGACGCGAGGCAGATTATAGATTATTTTGTAAGGCGATACTTGATACTTATGTAACGCTACAATCGTTCCATTGAGTGGGTAGTGTGTTCATGACCCATTTTGGTAAAGTTTGTAAAATAGAGATGCAAGAATATTTTCTTACTATGCGAAAGACATCATCATCATCATCATCTCAGCCATAGGACGTCCACTGCTGAACATAGGCCTCCCCTTTTGATCTCCACATGTACCGGTTGGAAGCGACCTGCATCCAGCGTCTTGTTCTACGTGTCATCCCGTTGTGTTCCACGTGCGCCACAAAGAATGTCAGCATAATGACGGGTCGCCCCTTTAGAGGGCTAAAGCCTGCCGGGGTCGCGGGACACACGAATTACCGTGACCCAGGAACGCAAAGGTCTATTGAAGGACACCGTGGATTTTAGTAATGTATGGAAAAAAAGCTAGGGTTGAAAAATAATAGACACATATATTTTCTTTCGATAAAGTAATGCATAATATTACAAAGCATCATTTAGTGGGGTTCATGACGACAGAAACTGACGAGATATTTATCTGCATCCGGTTAGACTGAGAGTCAAACAGAAGCCAACCCCAACATAATTGGGAAAAACTTTACGATTTTGTACGGATTCTTCGCAACCGCGCATTTGCGAAACACCGGAATCATTACAGGAGCATTGTGTCGAAACGGCGCAGATTTACGATCGCAAAAACGGGCTAATACTTGCCGAAAATAGGTTCAAGGGAAACAAACTCAGTTTATATTGCGTTACGTAATACTGTTAGTACAACAATTCCTATTCATTTGGGCGATTGGACGTGTACAATATTAATTTAGCTATCTTGTTGGTTTCAGTGTAAAACTATTGGGACAAACCCACCACACTATTCCCAAACCACTGCAACTCCTGAGAGCCAGAATCAACAGTGGCAACCACCAGAAAAGCGCCGAGACAATGAAGCTCGACGTGTCCCGGAGAATGAATTTACCTGTCTTGGATCCTACAACGAAATTAAACAGAAAAGAATTGTGGAGCAGTTGGAAAAATATGTTTCCACTTCCCTCCTTGCAAGCAGGAGACAGAACAAAACAAGGCCAATAGGCACAAAGGGATATTACAACTGGGAGAAGCCTGGTTGCACAGCGCCACGGGTAAAAATGAATACTAATATTAATGGGTCCTAAATGGTGAGCTGCTATATTTGTTTCCAATAATAGGTATGGCAAAAACGCTTGAACGCACGGAAGTTTGCTCGAGTTTCCACTAGGTCCGTATAGTAAATGACTCCAGATGTAGTCTGTACAGTATCTAACATAATATTGCGTTCGTCCTGCCAAAGAATACACTCCCATAGAATATGGTGTGCTGTTTGTTCATATTCACAATCTGATGATGAACATTGACAGAAAGGCGACGGAACAAGCTTGAAGCAAAATAATTTACTTTTAAAGTTACCATGTCCTGTGAGAAATTGGGCAACACAGTGATCCACCTCCAGCCACGTCAAGTGTAAGAACTAGGTTACTTTTGGACATGAGATCCTGGGATCCCAGGTTGGATGAAGTAAGAACCCTTAGTTACAACCTGGAGTTGTACTTTTCTGCCCGATTGAGGGTTAGGTTAGGTTAGGTTAGATATTCAATTGGGCTATTGTCTATACTGATATTATAAAGCTGAAGACTTTATTTGTAAGGTTGAACGCGCTAATCTCAGGAACGTTAGAATAGAATATTTTTGTATCGGATAGTCCATTTACCGAAGAAGGTTATAGGCTATAAAACATCTCACATTCATCGTGCCAGCGATTACAAGAAAAAGATCTTTTTTTTTGCGTGGTAATATCATCAAATGAGTCCTCTCACCCAGGGCAGGGCGGGAGGGACTGTCAGACTTGTACTGACTAAAATCCACGGTGTCCTTCAATAGCCCTTCATGTTCCGGGGTCACGGTGATGGTATAAGTCATGCGACCCTGGCAGGCTTTAGCCCTCTGAGGGGGCCTCGACATTTTGCTGACGCTCTTTGAGCAGCGTGGAACACAACGCGCCGTCGACCCGGGCATGGCCCATGGTCGGACAGCGAGTTACCCTTTACTCGCTGTCCGCACGCCCGCGCCTACGGTGGCCGGAGATCATCTGCCGTTTGTAAAAGCCTTGTGTGGTTTTATTGTAGCCGCTGTTTTAATATCTGGTGGCCTACCCTGACGTCTAAACCGTGAGTACCGCTGACGGAAAAAGAGCTTAGGTCGTCTATGATAAAATGAATAACGCGTGTCGGTTGTTTCTCATAGACTAACTTTTTTCTAGAATAACCAAAGACTACAATAGTGATGTACAGAGTACCTATCTAGTGTTGTTCCATACTAATTTAGATGCAGATAGCATAATAGTAAGTTTATATTTTGATAATTCCAACAGTCTATTGGTGTATGGGCTTCCGAAATAACTGAGAGGCGCCGGATATGCAAACAATCAGTAAAACATATTCAAGATATGAATCGCAGCCAACATTGATTTGCATTGTAAATAGATCTACTTACATAATATCGATCGACACGGTACTGCTGAAGTTCGTATTGATAAAGCCGATGTTTTATTATATATTGAATTTATTAGGACTTTCTATCGCCAACGTTTTTGAGCTACACAGGGCGTCCCACTCCAGGGGAGGTAAAGTACCTTGAAACGGATGCAGATGAATATCAGTATTTTACATGGAACGACTGTCTGGACCAACGACGATATATTACTAGACTCCGCATGCACGATCTAAGGAACAAAAACTATTCTGTCAACTCGCTGAGGTACTACGTAAGCGAGTGGGACGGGGTACTGCGTTGTGATTGGCTAACTCATGGTTTACGGCTCACAGGAGTGGTCGAAATAAGACGGATATAAGACTTTTTTTCCTAATGTGTTGACAGACATCGGTCGCCTGTTATTAGGAGTCTAGTAATATATCGTCGTTGGTCTGGACTGACTGACACTCATGTGACTAAGAGAGTGATGAATATGAATATTGATGGATGGAGAGGAAGAGGAAGGCCAAACGAAAAGATGGATGGATTGTATAAGTAAGGATATGAAAGAAAAAGGAGTAAATGATACTATGACTTGTGATAGGGGAGAATGGAAGAAAGAAACGTGTTGCGCCGACCACAAGTAAAATGGGATAAGGGCAGGAAGATGCTGGCATGGAGCGACTGTCTATTAGACCTCCACAACCCAGTAACTGGGTAATACGATACCCCATGGTGAGACATGTTGTCAGATTTTTAGACTTTTGCTTAATAACATAGTGTCAGAAATAAAAGGAAGACCTTACATTTTAACATAATATGTTAAAATATTGAAAACCTGACATTGTCGTAAGGACAAACAACTGAAATTATCATTAAGTATATTAAGTACCTCTTACCAATAAATGTACCTACTTGAGAAGTATGCACACAGAAATAATATACGTATCTATGAGTATGCATCATTTGCCTATTATGGCGGCTCCACACTAGACCGTGAACCCCCGGAACAGGCGCGAACGAGAATGTGGATGGTTTTTGCGGGGTTCACGCGCGTTCGCGCCTGTTCCCCGATCAGTATCGGTATTTTCGCGCCTCCTTCGTGCGGCGTTCACGCGTATATCCACATTCATGGCTCCGTGAATTTAATTAATTTATTATTTTTAACGTAATTCTGGTAACTATTTTTCACATAAAGTCTGAAATGAATCTTATATATTTAATAAAGACAGTTTTCATCATATTCTTACAAAGTAAGTTCAGCAAACAAAGTTATTGCAGCAGCAGCTTTTACGTCCATTTCGCGGCAGGTTTCACGAACAACTGAGAGCATCCCGATAATGTGTAAGGCACGTCTTGTGCCTAGAATTCACGGCGAGAATTCGCGGAGTGAATTCACGGCACTAATGTGAAGCCGCCATTATAATTGAAGTGGATGATAAAATGATTAAAAGATACACAAATAGTAGGTAACTACCTAGATGCCCCGTCAACATCTCTTGAAAATGCCCTCCTCAGAAGATGTTGACTTGTCCATCGAATCCTGGATTTTTTATTCGCGTAAGAAACGCTTTTCATAAAATTTCCGGGTTAAGCCGCGCTTGCCGAGGTTGGTCTGTGGATGAGCCCGTCTGTCATAGCGAGATACTGCTGTGGCTCGGAAAGCAAGTCAAGCCGTTGGTCTTTGTAGATCTTTAACAGTGGATAACTAGGTATTAAGTCAGAAGCTCTAAAACTCTGACAACCAGTCTTACCATGGGGTTTCGTATTACCCAGTTTTGGTTGTGGAGATCCGATAGGCAGTCGCTCCATGTAAAATACTGATATACAGCTGCATCTGGTTCGACTGGAAGCCGACCACAATATACCTAGTTGGGAAAAGGCTAGGCAGATGATGACGATTCCATTACTTCTGTCTGTTGTTGCAACGTTTTTTAGAATAGCAGTAGGTATCAGCCGATGGATCAGCCTCGAGCGTTATTAATGTACCTAATGCTCGAGGTGCCGTCCACACCTAGAATTCGCGTCACATTACACGGTGGATTCGCGTTACATTACACCAGTCTGGACCCGGCTTTAAGCGAGAAATTCACTAGACGTACGGGCATGTCTTTCGCATGCGTGTTATTACGCAGACTTATCAGTTTGTTGTAGGGACATGCCGCGCTGTTTAAATGAGAACGCGCGGACGACCAATATGGGCATTAATGGGCAAATCTGCCAGAATGACTGTGACGGTTATTAACTAACTTATATTGCACAGATCTATAATAGCGAGGTCCTGAGAGCATGTCATGCGGGCATGCCTATAGCACTCAATCTCTCATTTATACCTACCTAATAGGTACAATAATAGTAGTAATCATGTTTACGAATCTCCAACTCAAATGGAGGTGTTCCTGATTACCATAATGCGTTGTCGCGCGAATTTATACGACGACGAGGAATAAATGTCTCTTTATTTTTTCACAGGGTATCCCCTCGAGTAAGTACCCTATTATATGGAATGTATAATAAAAGTATTCAAGATTATTTCTCATGAAAAGTAATTGAAATAAGTGGCTTGTTCTAAGTACCTTTTTGTCTCTTAGTAGGTAGATCATTTACCAGCTACACATTCACTAGCGTAGCGGGCATGCCAACGACGATATATTACTAGACTCCTAATAACAGGCGACCGATGTCTGTCAACACATTAGGCAAAGAAGTCTTATATCCGGGTTATTTCGACCACTCCTGCGAGCCGTAAACATACCTTGAGGCGGAACAGACCTTGATTTAGTCAAGCACAACGCAGTACCCCGTCCCCCTCGCTTACGTAGTACCTGAGCGAGTTGACAGAATAGTTTTTGTTCCTTAGATCGTGCATGCGGAGTCTAGTTTTATATCGTCGTTGGGGCATGCCCATGAGCAGCTTTTACGGGCATGACTGTCGCGACAATACACTACGCAGAATCATCAGTCTTTCTTGTATGGACATAATAAATTATTGCCGCAGAGTTATAAATGAGATCGCGGAAGAGCAACGGGCACGTCCGCTAGGGCCAAAGCATGCCAGGGCCGCGGGACTTATCTCATTACCGTGACCCCGGATCATAAAGGGCTATTGAAGGACACCGTGGATTTTAGTCAGTACGAGTTCAACAGTCCCTCCCGCCCTGCCCTGGGTGGGAGGACTTATTGGATGATTTTACCAGGTAAAAATAGAAATTCTAAGTACGACGGTTATATGTAGGTATACTAGCATTGCACAGACCTTGCACAGACCCGGAGGTTGTGGGTTCGATCCCACCCCGGACCAATGCTTGTTTGATGAGCATGATCATTTGTTCTGTGTCTGGGTGTAATTTATGTGTTTAGAAATATACAGGGTGAATTTTTCAACTGGGCGTGGATGGCTACTTTCGAAACTATGAGGAATATCGAAAAACGTTGAAAGGAGTCTTGAGGCCGATTTTGACGAAAACTAAAACTGCATCATTGGATTTTAGAAAAATCTAAAATCCTGGCCAGGAATCGAACCCGCTGATTTACTGATACCGGTCGATAATGTTGCTAATAAGGATCAAATTTTGGGAAGTAATCATACACGGCAAACTTATATGATTACTTCCCAGAATTTGATCCTTATTAGCAACACTATCGAACGGTGTAATAATACAGGGTGTCATTTTTTTCCCAAATTCAGCGGGTTCGATTCCTGGCCAGGATTTTAGATTTTTCTAAAATCCAATGATGCAGTTTTAGTTTTCGTCAAAATCGGTCTCGAGACTCCTTTCAAAGTTTTTCGATATTCATCATAAGTTTCGAAAGTAGCCATCCACGCCCAGTTGAAAAATTCACCCTGTATAAGTATTGTTATCATTTGTCTAGTACCCATAACACAAGCTCTGCTTAGCTTGGGACTAGATGGCGTTGTGTGATAGTTGTGGAATATTATAATTATTTATTTACTTCAAAAATTTTTTTCTTAGTTGCTTTTTGTGTCTAGACCACATTATAGACTGTTGAATGAAACTGGTGTACAATTTCTAGTCTTTAGAATGAGCAAACCCAGATCAGGCCTCTCATTCGCTTTGAAGACAAACTGGTTTTAGGGACACGCACAAGCATCTCACATGCTTTGAAATATATGCCAATAGTACCACAATTTGGTTGACTGGTAAAGAATGCCTCAGGCATTAAAGTACGTTTTTTTTTTTTCTTTTCTTCTTTGGCAATTGAGCCCTTCGACTACTCTGCCAGTGTCATGTAGTGTGAAGGTACAATTATTAATTGTAGTCAGTAAAATGACAAGTGCAACTGTCACTGATACAATGAAATTTAATACATTTCTATTGTCATTTTACTATCATTTTACTGACTACAATTATTAGTCGTACTTTAAGTCTGCCTATGTACCTAACTTTTCTTATGAAGTTCTAAATAAAAAATGTGTAAATAATTTTAATATATTAATGAAAAATTCGGCACATTTTGCGCAGTGGCTGAGCAATTGGACTGCTGTGCTGTATGTCGCGGGTTTGATCCACACACGGAACAAATATTTGTATGATCTGCAAGTAGTTGTTCCGGGTCTGGGTGTTTGTGTATGTGAGTTTCTATGTTTGTAAACGCACCCACGATATAGGAGAAATTCATAGTGAGGGGCAACATTCCACCAACTCCCGAAAGAAAAGTTATTCTAAGTAAGACTATTCTGTTTAATAATCATCATAACCCCAAGGGGGTACAAAAGCCAACGTTTATTAAAATAAGAAGAAACAGTTTAAAAATAGTAAAATAGATAGATATGTAACTTATCAAAGTATTTTAATTTTTATAGTAAACTAGCGGCCCGTCCCGGCTTCGCATGGGTGGAAGACCCGGTCTAAAACCAGGTCCCGATGGTTACAAACACAACAAAAAACTAATTATCCGAATTGGTCCAGCCGTTTTCGAATTATGAGCTTAGCAACACATTTAGCGATCCATTTTTATATTATAGAAGATATTTTTTTAAATTAAACTTCTCCAGATTTTTATAAAATAAAAAATGGTTCCTCTTTTAATTTTTAAATATTGCAATATGAAGAAAGCACATATACAAAATGATAGCCCGGTGGAATTCCAAACAGGGTCCAAGTTACCAGAAGTCAGAGCTCCAGAGAAATTAAATACCTACCTAAAAACTAAAAAAAAATATTTTATCTATGAATCAAAAGCCAATGAATAATGTCTATTTGGCAGAATTGCATAAAAAATGTTTATGAGAGTGTTAAATATTAATTAATGCACCTAGCTATTGCAAATGGATAAACCATGACCTGTGAATTGATTTAAAAATACAAACAGCATTTTTGTTGATAAAACTCTTTGCACAATCAGGCTGAATAAAAAATTCTTGGCACATTCACACAAAAATAAAAACTTACCTTTGTTTACAAACATTGTTTGTGTTGCTAAAAATAACAATTATTTTCACAATTTAAGTAATTTCTACAAGATTTGTGCATCAGTTTTGCCTGGAATGTAATTATGAGTGATTCACTTACCAGTATATGATGTGGAGCTGTAGGAATCAGCCGATGAAGCCGATAAGGATCTGCTTCTGTACCGCGCAGATTTTTTCAAAGCGCCTGATTTCCCGCGCTGGCCTTCGAATTTGCCAGCCGCTGCACCAGCCTCCGCGTTCCCGCCACGCACCTGTCCCGGGTCGGTCACGGGACTATCACTCGGCACATTAGCAGCCGCAACACTTTCTTTCCTATTCGAATTCAGCTGATTCGGCTCTCCATGACCGTCAGACATATTTGAATTTGATTTTTTAATTATATTTTTTTTTATAAAATTATTTCATTCGAATTTACGGTTTTCTTTATCAAAACCTCTTTGCTGTAACACACTTTATTTTTTTAACGATTTTTTTCCAATTTTCGCACTCAAGAAAGGTGAAATAAAAATATCAATAATAAAAACAGCAGTACAAACAACCGCAGTGGCGATTAAAATAAATTTGAAGATTAGGGGAACACTTCGCGGTACAAAAATAAATTCATTTGTTAGTTAGACGTTCTTTTGTTATCGGTAAAGTCATGAAAAAGTAAAAAATTAAATAGAACAGATGGAAAATAGAATATCTTTAGTTATCCGCCCGAGCAAATACGCACACCCCGCTTCCATGCTTCACCCCCGAAACTGAAATGTCATTTTTTCGATCGGCATTCGGCATTCAGCCAGTGTTTGCAATAGCAGTAATTGGACTATAAACCGTAACTTAAATTAACGGTTCTGATATTAGTCTAATAAGATATTTTAAATCTTTTCACTTTTATGTATCTTCTAAAATGTTTGAATAAAAGAAATTATTTAGTAAACAATCTTATACCTGCAGAAATTATTGCTGTTATTCGAACGCCTCAATGAATGTATTTGAAAATGCTAAACTGTCAGTTATGATTGCGTTAATTTATGCAAATCTGACATTGACTCAATTTTTTTCACTATGTCCCACTGTTTCTTTATATAATTCCATTTTTATTTTTTGTTTTAACTTTGAACGATAAACCGTTTACCGGTTTTTAGTCGATGCATGTTTTGATTAGAAACTCTTTCGCCCATCACTATACTCGCCAATATGGAAGTGAAACGTATGTCAACTACTGCGCGACCAAACAACTAGGAAATAAATAACTCAAAAATACTTTCTATTATTTATCCTGGTGAGTAAACATTTACTAAATTAATAATTTTACTGTTATCTCACAAATTTCACTTAAAATCATCAATTTTTCGTTGCTGTTCTCAAATGGAAATGTACCCGATAATCGTCATCAGAGCATTCGCCGGCGAACAAAGATATTTTTAAAAGATACATAGCCTATAAATATTCAAATTACATTCGAAAGCGTTGTAAACAAAACCTTTTCAACGTATCCTTTGAGTTTTCATTGATGGTTTTCCTGTATATTTTTGAAAACATACATGTGTGACATTCTAAGTTGTCATCATGTTTACATGTCATGCATTTTATTATTTTACGTATTTAATGTAGAGAAAAGGTGTTGGAGCGTGTCTATTTATCTTTGTTAGCGTCATGTTGTGTAAAGTTAAGTGATAATGTTGTGTAAATAGTTATTTTCAAGAGATTCAGCCAAGGTTGAAAATCTCGTTAATTTATTGAACACACGCTTTGACATGTGCAGCTTCGGTTTTTTTTTTTTAATTATTATCCTCATGTCGTTGAAGATTCGTCATTCAGCCTAAAATTATTTCGAGTTCAAACTTTTTGTGTGATTTTCTTTAGATTTTTATTTATTTTATAGGATCAACACTAGTACCTTAGTGCTCTTCAACTTTCATAACAATTTTTTCAAATATCTGAATGAAATAACAGTAATGTATCTATCATTTATAATCTTGTTATTTAAGCAAGTGGGCTAAAACATCTTATGTGCCCAACATAAAATTTGTTATATTAATAACAACAAAACCTAATAAGACACTAAAGCCAACTTTTTTACCTGAATTATCATCATATTGAATTTTATGGTATTTGACAGCTGACTTGTAAAAAGGTCAAATGATATCTTCCAAGAAATTAACATATTTACACTCAAATATTGTACATAATAAAGTAGAAATAGAAGGAATTAGGTTTTCTTTCCTAAAAATACATGTCTTCGGTGGCCATAGTCAATTAAATAAAAAATAAAGCCACCAACTTCTAAAAGAAAAGTTATTTTATACTTTTTTTGTGTTTGGTTTTGAAGTTGGTTCCTTTTTATTTCAGAAAGTTTAAAAGAAATATATTTTATCACAATCTAAAAAACAGTGCAAGAAAGTCTTACCAAACAAGTGAGTTAAGACAATAAATCAAGAAAACAAATGGTTGGGTGACCATCTATAATAACAATGTTTCTCTGTGCCACAGAAATCATGTAAAAGCCAGTCCCTTCTGTCACTTGAAAATCTTTGACAGACGTTACTTTTAGTCCGATGCTAGAAATTCTGGCAACCTGTCTTACTACGAGATGTTGTATTACCCAGTTACTGTGTTGTGGAGGTCCGATAGTCAGTTGCTCCATGTAAAATACTGATATTCAGCTGCATCTGGTTCTACTGGAAGCCGACCCCAATATAGTTGGGAAAAAGGCAGACAGAATCTGCCATGTACGTTGTGAAAGTATCAGCTTTCGAATGAGCGTTATCAATGAAAACTTGTCAATATTATTATTTAGTACATTTAAATGATAAATGATGTTATCGGACGCAAAAATATTACGTTACTATTATATCATTTTGCACTGATAAAAAATATTAAACACTTGTGATAACCTGCAATAATAATATAATATTATGGAGAGTTTATTTCAATTCAAATAGGTACTGATCTGTGTTCTTCATAAAAGAAGAACAGTTTTCTTTAAATTGCTATTTTTTATAGTGGTTAAAACAACGACGATATATTACTAGACTCCGCATGCACGATCTAAGGAACAAATACTATTCTGTCAACTCGCTGAGGTACTACGTAAGCGAGGGGGACGGGGTACTGCGTTGTGATTGGCTAACTCAAGGTCTGTTCTGTCTCAAGGTATATTTACAGCTCACAGGAGTGGTCGAAATAAGTCGGATGTAAGACTTTTTTGCCTAATGTGTTGACAGAAATCGGTCGCCTGTTATTAGGAGTCTAGTAATATATCGTCGTTGGGTTAAAATCATCAAATGAGTTCTTCTGACTGTCTCATCCGGTAACCGCCAATTTGGAACGTTAATAGCTTTTATAGGATTCACGAGGATTTTTGTCAGTAGGTAGAAGTCTGACAGTGCCTCCCATCCCACCCTGGGTGGGAGAACACATTTGATTTTGCCTCTATAATAAAAAAACACTGCAGAATAGTGGAAATTTAGAGCAATCCTATTGGTTAGTGTTTTTCCACTCCGCAGCTTCGCTCCGCTTCTGTGGGGAGGATGCCTAAGCCCCTTCGTGCACAAGGCGACGCAAATCTCCGATATCTTACGATTTTAGCATCCATTGACGCGTGCCTGTTAACGAACTTTTATGGATGTGTATTGCGATAGTCGCCTGGATACCAAAGTCGTAAGGTATCTGAGACTTGCGTTACCCAGTGTACGAAGTGCCTAATTCTTGCCAAGTAGCCTGCCCATGCTGCGGGGCGAGACGGAGTGGGAAGTAGTCATGCGCGCGAAGAAGGAGGCGGGCCGTGTGAGGGAGACGACAATGTCCTCCCTCCGCCGGTGACGGACGTCGCAAGACGATCTCCGGCCACCGTAGGCGCGGGTATGCGGGCGGCGAGTAAAGGGCAACTCGCTGTCCGACCATGGACTATGCCCGGGTCGACGGCGCGTCGTGTTCCACGCGCGCCTCGAAGAGCGTCAGCATAATGACGGGGCCCTCCTCCAGAGGGCCAAAGCCTGCCGGGGTCGCAGGACTTAACTCATTACCGTGAACCCGGAACATAAAGGGCTACTGAAGGACACCGTGATGAATGAAATGAGTCCTACCGCTCGGAGTGGGAGGACTCATTTAAAAAAAAAGGGAAGCCTGCCCATCCTATAACATAGGAATTAACAGCGTGATTATACGCACTGAATGCCCCATTAAATTTGATTTATTATCAAGGTTACATCAATATAACAATAGTTTAAGATACTCTGCAGAGTCATTGAAAACTCTAATAATATGATAATTTATTTCACAAAAAAAATCTATTGCATAGGCACTGACGTAACGCTTGTATTTCGTCAAAGATTTGATGGATTTATTTATCTTTCAAGGAGCTTGTGCTAATTTTTTTTTTGCCTCACACTAGGTATTTCTTCTGTGTCGTGGGTGCGTTTACAAACATATAAACTCACATACACAAACGCCCAGACCAGAAACAACTACTTGTACGTCATACAAATATTTGTTCCGTGCGGCAATCGAATCCGCGACACCCAGCGCAGAAGACCAATCGCTCAGCCACTGCGCTAACCGTGCCGTCAATATTGAACTTTATGTACAAACAATGGTACAATGAATATCAGTATTTTACATGGACCGACTGCCTATCTGTACCCTTAGCACGAGTTTTCAGTATTTGAGACGTAAACTGGAACTTTGACAATTTCAAATTGACAATTTTCAAGGAAAAAATTAGTTCCTTCTTCGCACACCAGAGGCGCTGTTCCATTTTTTCACAAGAAACGCTGTAAATACTAAAAAGACGCTGTAAAGTAAAAGAGTGAAAACTCGTGCTAAGGGTACTGACCTCCACAACACAGTAACTTAGTAACACGATAATTACCCCTTGGTAAGACTAGTTGTCAGACTTTCGAGCTTCTGACTGTGATTAACGACTGTCAAAGATCTACAAATTAGAAAGAAAGAAAGAAAATTGGGTTTATTGGCACAAACTTAAAACGAAACATTACAAAAAAAGATAGAGTAGTTAGTAAAAACAGAGCAAATAAAAAAACTTAACAATTTAATGCCAAAGCTCAGCATTATGGTTAATTACAGCCGGGACCAACGGCTTTACGTGCATTCCGAGACAGTGAGGCTCCTCGCTATGATATAAACGGTCACCCATCCACAGACCAACCTCGGCTAGCGCGGCTTTACTTGCGAGGCTGGTATAATTTAACCACGGGGTTATACTGCTCGCTCGCCTAGCTCGCCGTCCGGACAAGGACCAAGCCCGGGTCGGTGGCGCGTCGTGTTTCGCGCCAAATGCCTGCTGGGGTCGCGGGTTATTCTTAACCCAGGTTACCGTGGCCCCGGAACGTAAAAGGCATCCGAAGGAACACGGGTGGATTTTAGTCAGTAAGAGTCTGACAGTACCTTTCGCCCTACCCAGGGCGGGAGGACTCATTTGATGATTTAACCACCTAAAAAAAAAGAAGTAGTTCTTCACAGTTGATATTTGCAAATGCGTGCATATCAAACATGTGCGACTGTTTTCTTAAACGAAGTTCGTTGCATGAGTCATAGCGGGCCACCATGCAGTAGCTTTAGAACATGTGGTGTTTGTGTTTTTCAACTCCATATGACCTTATGAAAACACTTGCAGTTGCCAGCGGCTTTGCCCGCTATAACTCGAAAATTATCCAACGGAAAGATAAAATCTGTGTACCAAATTTTATCCAAATCGGTTCTATGGCTTTTGCGTATGCGGGCGGAGAGTAAAGGGCAACTCGCTGTCCGACCATGGACCATGCCCGGGTCGACGGCGCGTCGTGTTCCACGCGCGCCTCAAAGAGCGTCAGCACAATGACGGGGCCCCCTCTCAGAGGGCCAAAGCCTGCCGGGGTCGCGGGACTTATTCCATCGCAGTGACCCCGGAACATAAAGGGCTATTGAAGGACACCGTGAATTTTAGTCAGTACAAGTCTGACAGTCCCTCCCGCCCTGCCCGGGGTGGGAGGACTCATCTGATGATTTTACAACGTAAAAGAAAAAAAAAAGCAGACTTTCACGTATAAAATATGTGTTTTTCCACTCTGATCTCCAAACCGATCCCCCGTCAAATATTTTTACTTTCTAGGGGATCAGAATGCAATAACTCTCTAATATTAGTAGGAAGTAGGATAGTGTATACTTTCATTACCTTTTCCCGTGACTTCACTCCCGCTGCTCAGCTCCTATTGGTCGTAGGGGTATGCTATATAGCCTATAGCCTTCCTCGATAAATGGACTATCCAACACAAAAAGAATTTTTCAATTCGGACCAGTAGTTCCTGAGATTAGCGTGTTCAACCGAACAAAGCCTTCAGCTTTATAATATTAGTATTGATGCTAAATAAGGTTGCTCCCAGATTGATTGGCTTAAGCCGATTCCGCGTCGAAACACTATATACTTATCGCCGATCATCTGTAGGCGAACGGCTCGTTTCGCCGTCGGCCGGCGTCGCGCCGCGTCGTCCGAGCCGAGCCGATGCGAATGGTATTAGTAACACCCTTATTACGTAGACATATAGGCTTTATTTGACCGGCGTTAGCCGATTCCGCGTCAATATATGTGGGAGCACCCTAATCTTACTTTTTTTATGACGTTTGAGTAAGTAACCTTAAAAATACCAACAAGGTTTAACCTTGTACTTGATTTATTTTGATCTGCGACCACGATAGAGTAATTAGGTGATTCAGATATATTCTAATTAGATTTCAAATTAACTAATTGCTAATGACATCGTCGAAAAGGCATCAAATGATAAACCATTAAGAAACAGTTACTTAATTTGCAAGATAACTGTATTATTATGTAAATCCGTCGAATATTATATAAATGTACATATACTTTTAGTTCGAATTCCTGCCGGGATCGGGGGCCCATCTTAACAGCAACCGTGGCCCCAGAACTTAAAGGGATGTTGATGTTAGTCCGTACGAGTCTTAAGAAGAGTCTTTTCCGCTCGACCCAATGCGGGATTACGTGCCTTACCTGTGTCGAATTAACACATTTTTTTTTCAATAAACCACCTACTGAATTGATTTTCCTAATTTATTTTTTCTTTCAATTTCAGCTAGTTATAATGTCGAGTGTTGGCCGCGGCCGAGGGTACACCGGTCGGCATCACTTGCGGGAGCAGAGACCCGGTGACGACCGAGACAGCGAGTCGGACGCCGCGCGGACACTGGCGGAACTTAGTCCCAGATCTACTGGTTAGTGTATTGTTAGTCATCACTTGCGGGAGCAGAGACCCGGTGACGACCGAGACAGCGAGTCGGACGCCGCGCGGACACTGGCGGAACTTAGTCCCAGCTCTACTGGTTAGTGTGTTGTTAGTCATCACTTGCGGGAGCAGAGACCCGGTGACGACCGAGACAGCGAGTCGGACGCCGCGCGGACACTGGCGGAACTTAGTCCCAGATCTACTGGTTAGTGTGTTGTTAGTCATCACTTGCGGGAGCAGAGACGCGGTGACGACCGAGACAGCGAGTCGGACGCCGCGCGGACACTGGCGGAACTTAGTCCCAGATCTACTGGTTAGTGTGTTGTTAGGCATCACTTGTGGGAGCAGAGACCCGGTGACGACCGAGACAGCGAGTCGGACGCCGCGCGGACACTGGCGGAACTTAGTCCCAGATCTACTGGTTAGTGTGTTGTTAGTCATTACTTGCGGGAGCAGAGACCCGGTGACGACCGAGACAGCGAGTCGGACGCCGCGCGGACACTGGCGGAACTTATTCCCAGATGGGTACTGGTAAGTCTAGTATTATACTAGACTCCGCATGCACGATCTAAGGAACAAGAACTATTCTGTCAACTCGCTGAGGTACTACGTAAGCGAGAGGGACGGGGTACTGCGTTGTGATTGGCTAACTCAAGGTCTGTTGTGTATCAAGATATGTTAACGGCTCACAGGAGTGGTCGAAATAAGACGGATATAATACTTTTTTGCCTAATGTGTTGACAGACATCGGTCGCCTGTTATTAGGAGTCTAGTAATTTAACGTCGTTGGACAAATATAATAAAAAGTAAAACTTCCCCACATAGGGCCTGGCATTCACAATAATATAACACAGAAACAAAAAAAAGTACATAATCGCGTATTTTTTCAGAAGGAAAGAAAGAAAAGTTATTGAATTTTATAATGCCACTCGGCAACCATTTAAACTTATAACAGTAAAAACTTAAACAAAGTACCTTTCAAGAACATCTTCTATTCAACAAAACTAATAAAGGTTCAAGTGACTTTCTACCTCAAAACGAGCAAAAAAATAAAGCAAAGATACCTGCAGTAAACAAAAACATTATTATTTAAAAAAAAAATTGCACTGTCGTAATCCATTTTACAATGAAATGACAGCTGTGTTAGGTCTTTGCCTCGAGTTTAGCGATGAGCGGGGTGACGGGAAGCGCGGGCAACACACAAACGTTATGGACGGCCCAGCTATGGCCCGATGCTTTCGAGGGTCCATTTGATTTCATCTATAAAAACCTCCCGCCCCGCTTTCTGCTAATGTAAATAATGTAAACTATCGAAAAAGTATCACTTTAGCGTCCTGAACGTCGAATTTTTTTTACAATAATGAGTTTATGACGCAGAGGTGGAATATTTTTGAAACAATTTAAAAGTCTATTAACTCAAAAACGGTAAGGATTAGGATAGGGGTTCCCATAGTAACATCAGTCAAGAATGATGTCTACTTTAACCCCTTAAAGGGACTAAGTCGACTTAACCAGTAACCCTATATACAGGGCGTATATGAATGTGTACAATTGTACATACGACTAAAAGAGATTTTTTAAACCTTTACATAATTGGGATGCAGGTGCCATTTTACACACCTTTGCTACCTGAACTAAACATGATTCAAACTTAATGGTATGGGTGTATTCTTACCTGTATTAGGAACAAATAGACTTTTAGCTTTTATAAAATAACAGCTAAGGAGGGGAACTCTCTGCCGGGGTCTTTATTATGTAGTTGATACGGTAAAAGCGCGAAATGTGGCAACACCAAGGTAACCGACCACATACGGTTAAACCTAGGTGTATCCTACTTATCTTCGGTCAGAACTAGGTTTAGCCCAACGACGATATATTACTAGACTCCTAATAACAGGCGACCGATGTCTGTCAACACTTTAGGCAAAAAAGTTTATTATCCGTTTTATTTCTCTCACTCCTGTGAGCCGTAAACATACCTTGCGACAGAACAGACCTTGAGTTAGCCAATCACAACGCAGTACCCCGTCCCCCTCGCTTACGTAGTACCTCAGCGAGTGGACAGAATAGTTTTTGTTCCTTAGATCGTGCATGCGGAGTCTAGTAATATATCGTCGTTGGTTTAGCCGGTTAGAACTAGGTTTAATCTTGGGACTTGCTGGCACCCCGACTCGGACAATTTAGGTTAGAAGTTGTTTATGGACTTTGTGGTTATTTTTTAACCGACTTCAAAAAGAAGGAGGTTATCAATTCGACTGTATGTTTTTTTTTTTTTTTTTGTGTGTTTGTTACGCGATTTCTCCGGCGATTGTGGACCGATTTTCAAAATTCTTTTTTTGTTCGAAAGGAGATGCTTTCGGAGTGGTCCCATATTCACCAAGTCAAGATCTGATGATTGGATCCTGGAGAAATCGAGGGCAACCCTCAAATTTTATAGGCCCACATATAGTTTTTCGCAAATATTATGAAGTAATTTAAGTATTTGCGTGTGGTAATCATAATCTCATGTAGCTGAGCTGATGATGGAAGGTACAACTCCTTAACAGTAAGGAGTAGGCATCGACTGATTTAGTTTGTGTTCGCTTATCTCCGGAAGTACAAGTCCGATTTAGGTCATTCTTTTTTTGTTATACTAGGTATCGTTCAACTGAGGGAACACTGCAAGTTTCATCAAAATCGGTTCAGTCGTTTTTGAGATAGGGAATTTTATTAGCTAATTTTGTACATGAGCGATGTTATTACCGGTGCTACGGATTACAAAATTCTAGTGCACATGTAAGAAAATGATGTACCTATTTGACAAGAATTTGGGTTGAATATTTAAACTAAAAAGAGTAAAATAAAAGCTTTTTCAAAAAAAATGTAACCGCCTTCAAAACCAACCACTAAAAAAGGGTAAAATAACCTACAAAATAACTTTTCTTTCGGAAGTCGGTGGCAAAAAAGACAATTAAAAAAATAAACACCGACTTCCGAAAGAAAAGTTATTTTGTAGGTTATTTTACCCTTTTTTAGTGGTTGGTTTTGAAGGCGGTTACATTTTTTTTTGAAAAAGCTTTTATTTTAAGCCACGCTGAAGAAAACTCCGTTGACTGGATCCTGTGACGGATACTCCTAGGTGTAACCGCATGTGGTCAGCTAAACCTAGGTTTAGCCGGTTAAACCTAGGTTTAACCGCACTTCGGATACTAGTCGTAAAATAGCTACAAAATTTGGGGTTACCATGAGACGCTACATAAAAAAAATATCATCCGTCGCGGACTCTTAGTCCACAAACAATATGAATGCATTACCTGCCACAAATTCTCATAGATCCATTTACAAAGAAGTCATTAAAAATTTTTTTACAATGAAAAAAGTCTTAAGGACCCTCTCCAAATACAAAATTAAAAACAATTAAGTTAAATTACTAATTTACCTGTTCTAATCTTTTTGGGAACGAAGTCTTAATGGCACTTCTCATTATTCATAGTTCTATGAAAGAATGAGACAGTGCTTTACAATAGAAAGAGTCAAAAATATCAGGTAGTGATTACCGCTCCTGTGTTCCTTTAGAAATAGTTTTGCGTCCATTTTGACATTCGCCATTGTGCCTTCGGCGGAAGCAGTCGCGTGTTTTTCAATAATTTTTTTTTATATTTTTTACACGTAGGTAACTTGTGACTTAAAATCTTAGTACTTAACAGTATTTCTTAAGGGAACAGTTTTTTTTTTTCTTAAATATTAATATGTAGTTTTAGCCTTAACTTTGGTAGAAGAAATAGTGATTTTCAGATAGTGTGTGATTTATTTAAAGTCAGTTCTCAGTGTTTCCATAATGGTTCGGAATAATAAAGTCAGTTGGATCGAAATGATGGACGGTAGGTATTTGAACAACGACGATATATTACGAGACTCCGCATGCATGATCTAAGGAACAAAAACTATTCTGTCAACTCGCTGAGGTACTACGTAAGCGAGGGGGACGGGGTACTGCGTTGTAATTGGTGAACTCAAGGTCTGTTCTGTCTCAAGGTATGTTTACGGCTCACAGGAGTAAGAGAAATAAGACTGTTATAAGAGTTTTTTGCCTAATGTGTTGACAGACATCGGTCGCCTGTTATTAGGAGTCTAGTAATATATCGTCGTTGTATTTGAACTATTGTTATTATAAGCATTTGTTCGATCCTGTTTCGTGGGTACGTTTACAAACATATAAACTCACATACACAAACACCCAGACCCGGAACAACTACTTGTAGGTCTTAAATATTTGTTCCATGTGAGAATCGAACCCATGACATGTGTATTCGTCGATATTTAGTCAAAAAAGAGAATTACCTACGTATTTTTTTTTTCAATTTAAGTGTATCAAAAATATACAATAATACAATTTTTTTTTTCTTAATTTATACAACGTGTAATGTTAATAGCGCAAAACCTCTCGTGGGGTAACTCAGCCCATGTTACTGAACAATGTTTGTTCTAAGTATGAAAATTCGCAATAAAATAAAAAGATTTTTCATACTGATGGGCTGGATCAATTTCTCATTTTGTATGAAAAACTATTTTTTTTTTGCGAATTTCCAATGTTTTTAGAACAAACATTGTTCAGTAACTTGGGCTGAGTTACCCCACGAGAGGTTTTGCGCTTTTAACGTTACACGTTGTATACAATAAACAAAAAAAAAATTAAAAAAAAAAACTGCAAATCACTCAAAATTTACTAAATTCCTACAATTTTCGATAATAATAACAAATGTTTGTATTAAATTAAGACAGCCATATTGTGTCGTAATTATTCACTCACTTCTTTCCTTGTTTACATTTAATTGATGGTTACTCTAGACAGATTTTCCGGCTTCTTTATAAAATACTGATTTTATCCGCTCCGATTCTGTCTTTCCTTATAGTAGCAAAAAAAAACAACAAAATGGGTAAATTAATGAGTAAATTCAAAAAGTACTGGAACGAATCCACAAAATTATTTCAACAAAAGCTAAAAAATCCTCGATCTCAAGAACTACTGAACAGATTTTGATGAAATCTGCAGTATTCCAAGAGTTGAACAATACCTAGTACAACAAAAAAAGAATTACTTAAATTGGACTTGTAGTTACGGAGATATGCGAACACAAACATAAAAACATACACTTTTGAAAGGCTTGAACTTGTAACTAATCAAAACCTCTTTTTCCAGACCCCACTAGAATGGAAGTGAAACGTGAGAGTGAGAGAGAGAGGGACTTGGAGCCAGAGAAGGAGACAGTAGCAGACAAGCCGGAGAAGCAGTCGCCGGTGGAAGAGGACAGCACACTGAAGGAGATGCTAAGAGTTGATGAGCAGTATGTCCCGCTTTTGACGCTGGTGAGACAATTATTTACTGAATATGTACCTTTATTTGATAAAAGGACACTTTGGTCCCGGCTGTCATTTGTAGATCTTTGACAGTCGTTACTGTTAGTCAGAAGCTCTAAAGTCTGACAACCAGTCTTACCATGGTGTATTACCCAGTTACTGGGTTGTGGAGGTCCGACAGGCAGTCGTTCCAAGTAAAATACTGATATCCAGTTGAATCTGGTTTGACTGGAAGCCGACCACAATATAGTTGGGAAAAGGCAGGCAGATGATGATTTGATAAAAGCATACATCATCATCAGCCGGAAGACGTCCACTGCTGAACATAGGCCTCCCCCTTAGACCTCCACGCCGAACGACAATTCGCCACTTGCATCCATCGGTTGCCCGCGACTCTCACAATGTCGTCGGTCCACCTAGTGGGAGGCCTACGCTGCTTGGTTGTCACTGTTGATTCTGGCTTTCAGGAGTTGCAGTGGTTTGAGAATAGTATAGAGGGTACACACAAAAAAATGTTAATCTAGGTTATAAAGTTCTTTCGTTCAGTAGTTTTTTAATGAAACAGTAACAAACATCCATACATACATACATCGTGGCAAAGTTTTGCATTTATAATATTACTTTTATATTTGTCCTCAGTTGGAACAGTTCTCTCCGGGAGAGGACGGTATTCAGTTCAACAGAAAATTGCGGCACTTCGAGACCACAGTGTCTTCCATGTGCCCTGATGAGACGCGGCTGCAGTAAGTACCTAAAGAAATAATAATTATTATTAATAGTAAAAAGACGGAGTAAAATTTTTTTCAGTCATTTAAGCTAATTTTTGTGAACTTCCCCAGACAAGCCTTCGCCACATTCCGTGCGGCAGCGCTGCTGAGTCCGGTCACAGCTCGCAAGCTGGCGGCCGTGGGAGCATCGTTCACTAGACAGCAGCGACAGCAGCTGCTGCGGGGAGCCCTGCTCAACGTCGTCATGCAGGGCACCTTCTCTAGTGAGTTACCTTCATATTTGGCTCAAGTCTAGGTCACAAGCTGGCGGCCGTGGGAGCATCGTTCACTAGACAGCAGCGACAGCAGCTGCTGCGGGGAGCCCTGCTCAACGTCGTCATGCAGGGCACCTTCTCTAGTGAGTTACCTTCATATTTGGCTCAAGTCTAGGTCACAAGCTGGCGGCCGTGGGAGCATCGTTCACTAGACAGCAGCGACAGCAGCTGCTGCGGGGAGCCCTGCTCAACGTCGTCATGCAGGGCACCTTCTCTAGTGAGTTACCTTCATATTTGGCTCAAGTCTAGGTCACAAGCTGGCGGCCGTGGGAGCATCGTTCACTAGACAGCAGCGACAGCAGCTGCTGCGGGGAGCCCTGCTCAACGTCGTCATGCAGGGCACCTTCTCTAGTGAGTTACCTTCATATTTGGCTCAAGTCTAGGTCACAAGCTGGCGGCCGTGGGAGCATCGTTCACTAGACAGCAGCGACAGCAGCTGCTGCGGGGAGCCCTGCTCAACGTCGTCATGCAGGGCACCTTCTCTAGTGAGTTACCTTCATATTTGGCTCAAGTCTAGGTCACAAGCTGGCGGCCGTGGGAGCATCGTTCACTAGACAGCAGCGACAGCAGCTGCTGCGGGGAGCCCTGCTCAACGTCGTCATGCAGGGCACCTTCTCTAGTGAGTTACCTTCATATTTGGCTCAAGTCTAGGTCACAAGCTGGCGGCCGTGGGAGCATCGTTCACTAGACAGCAGCGACAGCAGCTGCTGCGGGGAGCCCTGCTCAACGTCGTCATGCAGGGCACCTTCTCTAGTGAGTTACCTTCATATTTGGCTCAAGTCTAGGTCACAAGCTGGCGGCCGTGGGAGCATCGTTCACTAGACAGCAGCGACAGCAGCTGCTGCGGGGAGCCCTGCTCAACGTCGTCATGCAGGGCACCTTCTCTAGTGAGTTACCTTCATATTTGGCTCAAGTCTAGGTCACAAGCTGGCGGCCGTGGGAGCATCGTTCACTAGACAGCAGCGACAGCAGCTGCTGCGGGGAGCCCTGCTCAACGTCGTCATGCAGGGCACCTTCTCTAGTGAGTTACCTTCATATTTGGCTCAAGTCTAGGTCACAAGCTGGCGGCTGTAAAATCATCAAATGAGTCTTCCCACCAGGCTGGCGGGAGGGACTGTCAGACTCGTACTGACTGAAATCCACGGTGTCCTAATAGCCCTTTATGATCCGGGGTCACGGGAATGCGATAAGTCCTGCAACCCCGGCAGGCTTGGGCCCTCTAGAGGAGGGCCCCGTCATCATGTTGACGCTCTTTGAGGCGCGGGTGGAACACAACTCGCCGTCCGCATTCCCAAAACTATACATTGCTTGTTACAATTTCTTAACATTTTGATTGTATTTGTTCGCAGAATTGGATGTATTGGAGCGATCAAACCCGTTATTTTTAATAAACGCTGCTAACCTCATGGGAGATTATTTCGCAGGTAAATACAAAGAATTTATTTCCAACTAGCTGTTACCAGCGGTGCCACCCGCTACAACTCGATAATTATCCCACGGGAACATAAATCGGGATAAAAACTATCCTATGTGTTAATCCAGGTTATAAACTATCTGTGTACCAATTTTCATACAAATCCGTTCAGTGGTTTTTGTGTGAAAGAGTAACAAACATCCATCCACACATACAAACTTTCACGTTTATAATATTAGCAGGATAACATCTCTGTGTAGTTATATCATCAAATGAGTCCTTCCACCCGGGACAGGGCAGCAGGGACTGTCAGACTCGTACTAACTAAAATCCACGGTGTCCTTCAATAACCCTTTACGTTTCGGGGTCGCAGTTACCCGAGAGTCCCACGTCTCCGGCAATTTTGGACCCTCTATGGGGGGCCTCATCATATTGCTGACAGCTCTTGGAACACGACTTGCCGTCGACCCCGGCATGGTCCGTAATCGGACAAGGAGTTGACCAATACTTGCTGTCCGCATGCCCGAGTCTACGGTGGCCGGAATCCTACCGCGACGTCCGTTCGTTCGTTGCCGTGGGCATCACCTGAGTCATCTGGGTCGTGAGGTGGACGCTGTCCTCTCCCTCACGCGTCCCGCGTCAATCCTCCCACCCAAGACAAGTCAAGACTCATACTGACTGAAATCAACCGTGTTCCTTCTATTGCCCATTACGTTCCAGGGCCACCGTATCTTTTAACAGTCCCGCGACCCAAAAGAAGTTGTTTAACAGACACTAGTACTTACAACTTGTAAGCGCATGAATTTTATCTCAATTCAGGCGCATTACTTTGTGTAATTTATTTAATCACCCGTTTTTGTTTCAACCTCGTAAAATCATCATATGAGTCCTCCCACCCAGGACGGGGCAGGAGGGACTGTCAGACTTGTACTGACTAAAATCCACGGTGTCCTTCAATAACCCTTTACGTTCCGGGGTCATGGTACCCAGTACCGGCGTTAGGGTAAGGCGCGGTTAGGCGACCGCCCAGGGCCTACTATTTCTCCGGAAAAAAAATTGAGTTTGAAATTTTCAACTGTCTTTTGGACACTTCTATAATTTCAGTCCATGAAAGATGCACAGCTCAACGAGTATTCAGAATATTGGCCTTATTATACAATATGAAAAAGATTCCGGAAAAACCTGACCTTCCAAAATCTGTGGAGATCTCCAATTAAAATTAACTGTAGACTTTAAATCCGATTTTTTTTTTACTTGGTATAATCATCAAATGAGTCCTCCCGCCCCGGGCAGGGCGGGAGGGACTGTCAGACTTGACTGACTAAAATCCACGGTGTCCTTCGGTAGCCCTTTGTGTACCGGAGTCGCGGTATATTTCCCGCGGAGCGGGGCTCCGTCGACTTGCTCCTGTGAAGGAAGTTTACTTATTACATTTATCACGACTAGGGTCAAATTATTAATAATAACCGACAAATGTGATTAATTAATCACTTTAACCTCGACTTTCGGTAATTATTAATAATAATAGATAATTATTAATAATCTTCAATTATTCACTCTTACCGTAACATATATACGTATGTCCTGCAACCCAAATCCGATATAGATGGGTGTATGTTATGTGATGAGCTTTTAAGCCTGAAATCGTTTTTGCCAGATCAGAATGTGGCTACCCCTGGTTTTGAGTTTGTATTCGGGCACGCCGCAATCGCGGCGATAAGAGCCCTCTTTGAGTAGTGTCTGGATAGGCGTCACGACATCCTGACCTAGCGCATAACGCTGGTCCTCACCGGACACAGAAGTTTCGGGAGGTACCTGTGTCTGATGAGGAAGGAGGAAACGCCTGGGTGTCATCACTGTGAGGATCACCCGGAGAACACAGTAGAGCAAATGGTGCAGGACTGCCCCGCTTGGGAAGAGCACGGACGTGTCCTCACGGTGGCTATAGGCGGAGACGCATTGGTCCTGACATGCTGCGGGGCGAGACGGAGTGGGAAGCGGTAACCTCCTTCTGTGACGCAGTCATGCTCGCGAAGGAGGAGGCGGACCGCGTGAGGGAGACGATAGCGTCCTCCCTCCACCCCAGCCGCAGTTGAGACGGCCCACGGTGTCGGACGTCGGTAGACGATCTCCGGCCACTGTAGGCGCGGACTTGCGGGCAGCGAGTAAAGGGCAACACGCTGTCCGACCACGGACCACGCCCGGATCAACATCGCGTTGTGTTCCATGCGCGACTTAAAGTGCGTCAGCACGATGTCGGCCCCGCCCTCTAGAGGGCCAGAGCCTGCCAGGGTCGCGGGACTTATCTCATTACCGTGACCCCGGAACATAAAGGGCTATTGAAGGACACCGTGGATTTTAGTCAGTACAAGTCTGACAGTCCCTCCCGCCCTGACCGAGGTGGGATGTGTCATTTGATGATGTTACCACGCTAAAAAAATGGGTTTGTATTGCACTTAGGGGGCGCCGTAGAAAATTTCGCCCAAGGGCGCTGGTAGTGCTAAAACCGGCACTGATGGTACCCCCTTTTTTAAACTCTTTGAAACGATATTAACTCATACGGCCTTATTACAAAAACTAAATAAACCTTGGTTTAAACCTGTACTAACAAGTCCAGGCTTATCTTTAGAACCATGGTTTAAATTACTCCGTATTACAAAACTTAGATAAAACGTAGACTTTAGTACCGTCATTTGAACCATTGTCTTAACATTTAAATACGCCATGTGTACTAACAATTAAATCTAGCACGTTCTAATCCATTTTGGGTGAAAATACACACAAAAACAACAACACAATGAAAAAGTAGCTTTGAGAAACTTTGACACACCTTTGACAGCTACGACTGTTAGACCATGGTTTATTGCAAAACCAAGATTTGTGTATATAATAACGTTTGTGTAAACCGTAGTTTTTGGTGATGTAAACCTTGGTTTTTAGTTAAACCCTATTTTGTAATAAGGCGGTTTATGTTTGTATTTCAGAGGCACGCCTATGTAACGGCAACAAAGTCCATATACTAGCCAGTCCGTTGTTACAATACATGCGCGCGTTACTCGGCAGTGACGATATTAGGGCGCACCGCAGTCTCGCCACACAGGTACGTACCTATTATACAGGGTGTTTCTTTTAAATGGGCCAAAAGGGAGAAATCCTTATCCATAAGAGATACGGGAAAACTTTCTTAGGAACCTTTAGCTCTTTTTTGATGTTTATTTATTTATTTATATTAGGGATAACAACAGCATCCAACACTTAACTAAGTACTTAACTATAATACTTGAGTAGCCAATAATAGTTATCCACGGTGGATTCATTATAGTGGACAATATATGGTAAGATTATATTCAAACTGATTGGCAGACTTCGACAAAACAATACCATGTAACATACCGAAATTTGAAACAAAAAAAAAATAAAATAAAAAAAAAATAGCAAAAATACAACATTTATTTAATGGTTATTTCATAATAAATGATAAATAAATAGTAAATACATAATTAAGTTAATAAATATTAGTTAGAATAAAATTACATAAATACAAAAGAAAATAAATAAATAGGATATACCTAGAAAACCATCCGCTAAATTGTAACATTTTGACGTTATGATAACCTATGATGAAAGCAATGTAATAACTTGGTTTTTGAAGTTATTTTTGGAACCAATGAATGGATCCACACTATTAAAGTGTTTATTGTAAGTGTCAAGTAATCGTGATATTACGCTATTCTTGCCATAATTAGTCGAGTGGAATGGGGTGCAAAACAATGTGGTGTGTCTGGTGCGTTTCTTGGGCACATTAAACTTAATGTTGCTTTATGTTGACAATTTTGGCGTTTTTATTTTTTTGGTCAAGTTCCATTGCCCATACATTTTCTTTCCCATACAATGAAATGATCCTTACATGACACTCAATCAAAAAACATCTTAAAAATTGGTAATTTTTTCCTTCATACAATTTGTATGAAAAAATATTTTGCTAAATTTGACCAACTTCCGCCGTCCCGATTTTTTCCTTCCGATACAATGAAATGATCCTTACATGAAAGAGAGTCGATAGGCATTAAAAAAAAATTTGGTCCATTTTACTCATTTTGGGGACAACTCACACTTGACCAAAAAAGTAAAAACGCCAAAATTGTCAACATCAAAAAAGAGCTAAAGGTTCCTAAGAAAGTTTTCCCGTATCTCTTATGGATAAGGATTTTTCCCTTTTGGCCCATCTAAAAGAAACACTCTGTATATATATTTTTACTTCTACTATTTTTCGATACTGTAACCGATGGATTAATTGTATTAAAACGGCACGGTCGGGCGCAGTGGGTGAGCCAACGACGATATATTACAAGACTCCGCATGCACGATCTAAGGAACAAAAACTATTCTGTCAACTCGCTGAGGTACTACGTAAGCGAGGGGGACGGGGTACTGCGTTGTGATTGGCTAACTCAAAGTCTGTTCTGTCTCAACGTATGTTTACGGCTCACAGGAGTGAGAGAAATAAGACGGATATAAGACTTTTTTGTCTAAAGTGTTGACAGACATCGGTCGCCTGTTATTAGGAGTCTAGCAATATATCGTCGTTGGTTTATAAACTCATCCACGATACAGGAGAAATTCCTAGTGTAGTGAAAGGTGTTTAAAAAAAAAAACATTACTTCAAATACTCTTAATTATATCTTACAACATTTTTCCCGCGACTTCGCACACGCATAACGTTTTTTATCGTTCCTGCCGGAATTTTGGGATAAAAACTATCCTATGTCCATTCTCGGTTCTCAAACTATCTCCGTACTAAATTTCATCCAAATCGGTTCAGTGGTTTAAGCGTGGAAAAGAGACAGACAGACTTACTTTCGCATTATAATATTAAAGTAGGAAGTAGGATATTGTCAATATTAAACCCTATAAGTTAACAAATAAAATATCTTTTACAGCTCATGCAAAACGGCCGCGAGCTCCTCTCAGTGCTTGCTCAAGAACTAGACGAACTATCAATCTCCATCCGCCTCCGCCTGCTCTCTCCGCCACCAATCAGCACAATATGGCTCCTACTCTCAGCTGACCTCTGCCTCAACAAGTTTCTCCCACTACCAAACACCTTACAACAATTCTACGCCGCCCATCTAGAATTAACAACTGAGGAAAACTTCAGCGAAGTCAGTTACGGCTCTTGGAAGAAAAGCCCAGAAAAGGAAGACTATAGGTCAGATAGTAACGAAATGCCTGAGAAACTCAATCTATCACAAATAAGTCTCAATAATAATGACGATACGAAGCCTAAACTAAGACCGATTTTAGGCGCAGGAGCCGGCTTGTTAAGACAGGAGCAAGCGCTATCTGTTAGCCAGGATACCTTTGAGACTTGGACAGCCAAAAATAACTTGAATAAGAGATATGATTTAAACTCCTGGCGGCAGCAACAAGAAGAAGAGAAAAAAGAAGAGGTGGAGTACAACCAAACTGTCCTACCCCCAAATGTTCAACCATTTCCAGTACCTGACTACCCGCCACCTAGGTTTAATTACTCCGATAACTTTGTCAACTATCTGCAACAAGGAGACGGAGCATATATACAGAGCCAGTACACAAATGTGGCTTTCAACCAACAAGGCGGTGATACTTTCCAGAATTTTCCAGAAAGAACAGTCCCACCTCCCAATACAGAGCGACCACCTCCTGTGGTAGAACGAGTCGCTCCCTCACAACCACAGCAAATACCTGAACGTGTTAACAATGAAGTGCAGAAAAACAGTAACAGACGTCCCGTAGAAAACTGGAGAAAAGAGAAAAATGAGGGGCAAGAGGATCCTAACAGGAATAGACAGAGGAATTGGACACGTCAGAAATCTAAAGACAATGTTAGCGAAGATGAGGATAAGGAGAAATATAAAGACCGGTCTACATCCAGGAATAGAGATGGTAGACCAGCCAGGATGAACCGTAGAAGTAGTGGAGAGGAGGAAGGAGGACAAGCGAAGACCCCTCCAAGGAGACATGTGACAGAGGTCCCGAGGAACACCAAGTATTGGGACCACGACGACCGCTGTGATAAAGATTATAATAGTTAGTACGAAGTGTAGGAACAGGCTTTCGGGCCATTTTGGGGGCGTTGTGTTGAAATTTGGGGTCTTTGGGAACAACCCTATGGTCTGTGACCCTTTAAGATAGTGAATAAAATTTGTATGTGATTTCTTATTTGAAGAAAATTTCTTGAATAAAATATAGCATAATAATTGTCAAGAAAATTTACCCCGAAATAAGGCAAAAAGAAGCATTTTTCATAAAACTACTGCCATAATTAACTATATCCATATTTTTTATTCACTATAACGTCGTTAATCCTTTCTGGCATAAACAGAAAGCACACAACGCCATCTACGGTGAAATTAAGTAAAAAAAATGGACTTTTCTTACAAATTTTTGGGACTTTGATAGTGAAATTATAAGGTGACAAGTGACACTGCATAGTGAAGTGACATTAATGACAAAATTGGATGTCAGATGACAAATTTTAGTGTTAAATTATAAGCACCAATTATGTACGAAACAGTTGTACCTATAACGGTACCGGGCAGATCGCAGACCGATCTGTTGGCGTCCGATTTTGTATCGGACAGCGTAATATGAAATTGGATTGGACCTACATTGCGCATCGGCACTTATATAAATTAATTGGTAACCAACTTTTACTCGGTTGCCTAAGTTGGTCGTTATGTCGGATGCCTTTATATTAATAGTGTATGGTTAGCCAGCTTTTAGAAGATTGTCAAATTCGGACGAAAAGTCGGTTGCTTATAAATAGGTGACCAACATTTAGTCGGTTGCCGAAATTGGACGATAAGTCGGTTGCCTGTGATCTGACCTCATAAAGACTACTTTTATAGTTTGTTGCATGAATAACACGAAAAAAATATAAAATGTGTTCATAAAATCTTTTATCGTGATTGCATAATTTAATCTATTAAATAAAATTGATTAACGATTTACTTAATTGTAAATTTCGGGACGCACCGATTAATTTCGGCGTGGGATACAGCCGAGTTTTCCCACTGCTGGGACACAGACATTTGTACCTAAGTGTAGCTGAACGGTCCCGAAATATTAACGAGTAGAATCGCGATCTTTTATAAATGTCTCGAGAAAATTGTAACAAATTGTATGCGTGTGTTATTATTAGTGTCTAAACACACTATGCCGAACGTACGCGACCGAAGTTCCGCGGCTGATTTTACGTTCCAACGTATTCGGCTGATGTGACACACCATAAGTGCCGAACTTACGCGGCAGAAATTCAGTTGCGCAATTTTGTGTGTATATTCAGTGTTTCGAGCGCTGTCGTGGCGTCGTGTCGTGTTATCTAAACAGCCGGACAGACAAATGTAAATAAAGTGATCCTGTTAGGGTTCCGTTATTACTTTTGAGGTGCGACTGAATTTCCGCTGAACTTACGCCCGACTGAAGTTCGGCTGTACGCTATAATGCAACGTAATTTCGGCATATGTGTCGCCAGTAATTCAAATAGCATTGCAGGCGTAATCATACCGAACTTTCGTCGCGTATCCTCGGCATAGTGTGTTTAGACACTTAGAGGTTGGAATTAGATAGAGTCATGTACTTACACCGATTACATACAGCGAAAGAGTAAAGCCAACGACGATATATTACTATACTCCGCATGCACGATCTAAGGAACAAAAACTACTCTGTCAACTCGCTGAGGTACTACGTAAGCGAGGGGGACGGGGTACTGCGTTGTGATTGGCTAACTCAAGGTCTGTTCTGTCTCAAGGTATGTTTACGGCTCACAGGAGTGGTCGAAATAAGACGGATATAAGATTGCCTAATGTGTTGACAAACATCGGTCGCCTGTTATTAGAAGTCTAGTAATATATCGTCGTTGAGTAAAGTGGATATGCCCAAAATCACGGGATTACTATTAAAGGTCAGAAAAATCCCGTAAATTATACTTTTAACAATTTATTAGACAATTTATTTGTCTAATCTATCTCTGAGGTTTGCATTATTTACTAGCTGACCCGGCAAACGTTGTTTTGCCATATAAATAATTACATTTAGGGGGATGAAAAATAGATGTTGGCCGATTCTCATAGATACCGGATAAGCACAAAAAATTTCATCAAAATCGGTCAAGCCGTTTCGGAGGAGTATGGCAACGAAAACTGTGACACGAGAATTTTATTATATTAGATTTGTAATACTGTTTTCAACACGGGATTGTCTATTAGACATGGCACATTACGGGTTTTGTCTATTAGAAATCCCGGGAAGATCTATATTAACCGCAATGTTTCGATGTAAGTACTAAAATAACTACCTAATTCCGGCTTCTGAATTATTATTATTAGAACAATGAATGCTCGAAAATTGTGAAGATTTTTCCTAAAAAGTTTTGACTTTTTATATGTATATTGGATTTAGGCTCGCCCTAACACATGGGACTTTATTAGGAGAGGTAGTACACCCGTTGTTAACCAGTAAATTTGTGCCGAACGGTAAAATCCGTTCGGCATCTGTCATAATTAAATAAGGTAAAAGATTAATTGACAAGCTTTTATGAGCTGACAATATACTATTACTTCGTAATTTTTTTGGTGCAATAGACTAATAGACGTCACTGATTTCTCAAACCACTGTCTCAACTATTTATTGATTTGAATGCAACTTATAAACTTATTTTACGATTAATGCAATATGTTTGAGAGTTTTCAGGATTAAAATAGTGTTTATTGAAGGATTAATGTTACATGGTGCCTCAGTTCGTGCCGATCGGTAAAAACCGTTCGGCATGTAAAATATATTTAATGTTCGGTTCGGCACGTTTCGAATAAAGCTGAACGGCTTTTTCCGAACGTTAATATACATTCGATATTGCCGATCGACTACATAAGCGGTAAAACCGACCCGTCTAGTTTTATATAACGAAATGGGTGTGCTACAAATCTCTGCCTATCCTTATAACTTTTTTGGTGATCTTCACATTATGTATAGGTAAATAACAAATATATAATGTAACTAGGAAATATTATGTTGCTACTTTTTTTTAATATTAGTAATTTTAGCAACTGAAGTTATATTTTTTTTAATAAAAAAATATGTCGTGTGCTAACAAAAATTACAAATGAAAGGTTTTCCCTTGACGGGGATATTAAAATAGAATATATTTAATTAATTAAATTTAGTCGGATAGTCTTAAAAAATAAATTTAAATAAACATTTTGTTTTTCTTCTCATTTGAAATAGTTATAGATTATTTATTATAATTGTAGATGCAACTGGATTCTTAAAAAAAGCGTTATTTAAACTTGCGATTTTTTTGTCGCAGTTGCGATTTTGTCGCCGTTAGTCAGTTTTATGTTAAAATTCAACGTCGTGTTCAGAATATTCATAATCTACTTACTACCAATCGCAACTGCGACAAAACAGTCGCAAGTTTGTAACGCGACCTAAGTACACTTACGAAAGCGACTGCTCACAATAATCGCAAGCGTCTTATTAATTCTTCTTAATATTTTCTTGACTTTGCTCGCTACAACATGAAAATTATCCCACGGGAACATAAAATTGGGATAAAAACTATCCTATGTGTTAATCCAGTTTATAAACTATCTGTGAGCCAAATTTCATCCAAATCCGTTCAGTCGTTTTTGCGTGAAAGAGTAACAAACAGGCACATACATACAAACTTTCTCATTATTAATATTAGTAAGCAGTCATCATCCTCATCAGCCTATAATGTTCCCACTGCTGGGACACAGGCCTCTCTCTATTTGAGTGAGTGGGCCATATTCCACCACGCGGGCCCAGTGCGGGTTGGTAGATGTCACATGTCTTTGAATTTTTGGTTCTAGGACATGCCGGTTTCCTCACGATGTTTTCCTTCATCGTTTTGAGAGCAGTGGTGATGAAATAAATTACACAAAATAATGCGCCTGGCTGAGTTTGAACCCAAGACCTACAACTCGTAAGTCGGGGCCATCGTAGCTTTTATCTTTCATATTGTTTTAATTATAATAATATTCCACAACTATCACACAACGCCATCTAGTCCCAAGCTAAGCAGAGCTTGTGTTATGGGTACTAGACAACTGATAAACATACTTAAATATTTCTAAATACATACATATTATACGAGTAGATAAATTACACCCAGACACAGAACAAATAATCATGCTCATCACACAAACATTAGTCCTGGGTGGGAATCGAACCCACGGCCCTCGGCATAGCACTCAGGGTCACTAACCACTAGACCAACAGGCCAGTCCGTCAAGTTCAGACCAGAGATGGGGGCGAAGCGAACCCTAGCCCCCGACCTCGCAATTGAAGAGACCTCTAGCTCAGAAAAAAAACAAAAGTCTTGACAACGGCGATCACCAGTCAGTAAGTCAGTGTAACTTCTACTAAGAAATAAAGATGAAGAAAAAAAAAGTATAATGACATACTTCTGGAGTCTGATGAGAAGGAACTAAAATAAACTAAGCGCCTTCGTACACAGGAGGCGGGCCGCGAGAGGAAGAAGACAGCGTCCTCCCTCCGCCCTAACCGCAGTGGTAGACACGGCGTCTGACGTCGGCAGTCGACTTCCGGCCACCGTAGGCGCGGGCATGCGGACAGCGAGTAAAGGGCAACTCGCTGTCCGATCATGGACTATGCCCAGTTCGCGGCGCGTCGTGTTCCACGCGCGCCTCAAAGAGCGTCAGCAAAAATGACGGGGCTCCCTCTCTGAGGACCAAAGCCTGCCGGAGTCGCGGGGCTTATTTCCATCACCGTGACCCCGGAACAAAGGGCTATTGAAGGACACCGTGGATTTTCGTCAGTACAAGTCTGACAGTCCCTCCCGCCCATTTAGACGAGCGAAAAAATGGCCACTTACGATTTTTGGTCGTAAACTAGCTCTGATTTGGCACGCGAAGTAGTTGCTCTTGCGGTATCTAGGTAGGTATATACAGGGTGAATTTTTCAACTGGGCGTGGATGGCTACTTTCGAAACTTATGATGAATATCGAAAAACTTTGAAAGGAGTCTCGAGACCGATTTTGACGAAAACTAAAACTGCATCATTGGATTTTAGAAAAATCTAAAATCCTGGTCAGGAATCGAACCCGCTGATTTTAGAAAAAAAATCACACCCGCCCAAACGCGCAGGTAAAACTGTATCGAAGCTTGTGCGTGTGTTAGGCCCATTACGGAATTACACATTAGGAAAGTTAATAAATGGAATCCATACAGTCACGTGCGGCCGCAAGCTTTATATGATTATACTCTTGGACGACACTGCCGCATGCCGTTGCGGTTAGCCGTCGCCTGTGGAACTGTACTTTTACTTAACATAGATATTAGTTGCGCAAAACTTTAGTTTCAAGTCATAATGGTCTTCTTATTATATGATCAATATGTGATTGATAAAATAATCTAATTGTGTGGGCGTGTAGACAACTTCATACTTCCTGCTAACTATAAAAGCCATATTATGAAGTTGAAAATAATGGAATCAGCCTAAGTAAACGCATAATAAAAATAAAATTAGATTTCTTATTTTTTCATATTCTTATCATAGTTAAAATAGTATAATTACTAGGTATATAAAATAGTACTAAGACTACATAACTTGTATTATATTTGGATTATGATTAGTAAAATTGCAATGTTTTTTAAAATATGAATTTTTTTATTATATTTCCTTAGCTTTTCCCAAGTTGAGATCGGTTTTCAATCCAAACATTTTAATGAACATTCATGAATTCATTTGCAAGTGAAACAGAGACAAATATAGTCAAGGTTTGCAAATTGACTACATTTGAGCGCGTCTAACTTAAATAGGGTAAAACACCCAATTATTGACCCTTTAAGCGGTTTTTCTTGCTTCTTTCGCAAAATAAACTAATGCACGAGTTGCAAGTGGTAATGAATGTTTTTTGGAAGATAAAATAAACGTTGGAGAATGTAACTAAAACATTATAAATAGTCGTACAAAGGTAAAAAGTGTTTTTTTTCTCGAGTTTAGCAAAAACAGGCCATTTGACCAATTACCAACATGCCTGTACCAAATTTTCATCATGCAAATGACCAATTTTTTGACCTCCTGTAGTATAAGAATAAACTCAAATATTATTTATTAGGACTGTGATACGAGGTTTTATTTGATAAAAAACAAACAAAGGTAGTCTTATTGCCCTACTCATTTTCTTTTTTCACACAATTTTGGTCTACAGTCTTCAAACGCGGCCTATAATATTCTTGCACTTATTTTTGAAGTTTTGTTGTAGTTTAATCACTTTTTGTCCAATTTTTCCTCTTTATTATTAGTTATTTCATTTGTTTGTATTATGCAACAGATTAAAAATGCTCGCCGGTAAAACAAATTGAAAGAATACGGCCTTAGTTCTTCAAAGTTAGTTTAAAAAAGTTTAAATTAATATTTTCCCAATTACATAAGACTATTTAAACTTTTTCACCTTATGTAGAAGATCCTCACAAATGAAGAGAGCATAGACACAAATCTAAAACTACCTAACACTTTGCCTCGGATATGATTTAAGTCAGTTTGTTCAAACATGCAGGTTTGAGTAATTTTTGTCATAATTTTATGCATTAAACCAACTTATACCTGAGGCATTGCCCGTGTTATGTTCGGCAATTGTCCCACGGGATCATATACCTACATAAAAAGTATCCTGCGTCCAGGTAAACCCACCTAACCAGGTTTTTATATTATCCGCTTGCCAAATTGTTTCAAAATCCATTCAGCCGTTAACTTTTCCTATAATTGTAGTAAGTTTAAACTATTCAGGAGGATCCAGAATGTGACAGTAGATCGAAAATGTAAGTACCTCGCTCAAATTAAGCTAGGTTCATAGGTTACTACGTAAGGTATTTTTTATGTTTTTGATTGTGCAGATACACACATTTAGGGGTGCCAACACCCATGGGCATAATACAGATGCATTAAAGTTAAGCTACCTCACCATTAAAATGAAATACACGTATAAACCGTGGTGTCAGTAACTGGTATATTCGTACATATGGTTCATTACCAGCTATTGACATGTCATGTCAAATAAATGGTTATCCATACATTTGAGTTTACCACATATTGACCCCATCATTTTAACAAGTTAAGGCTCATTAAAACTTGAAAATCATATGGAAAAGCATTATGTCTGTCTTAAATAACGAAAAAATACCAAACTCTAAGGAATCTATCGTGTAAAACTGAAATAAAATGACATTGAAAACAACCTTCAGCTTAGCAAATTGTTAAATTTCTTGATGATTTTAGCAGGGTATATTATTATCATAGGTTTACGGACGCAATATCGCTTTATTTAAATTTTCTGTGACGCCGATATATTACAAGATAAATTATTTTTCATTTTCTGTATTCTTTATGCAGCACTGCAAGAAGATTTATCATTATTACAATGTAAGTGAAGATGAGGATAAGGAGAAATATAAAGACCGGTCTACATCCAGGAATAGAGATGGCAGACCAGCGAGGATGAACCGTAGAAGTAGTGGAGAGGAGGAAGGAGGGCAAGCGAAGACCCCTCCAAGGAGACACGTGACAGAGGTCCCGAGGAACACTAAGTATTGGGACCACGACGACCGCTGTGATAAAGATTATAATAGTTAGTACGAAGTGTAGGAACAGGCTTTCGGGCCATTTTGGGGGCGTTGTGTTGAAATTTGGGGTCTTTGGGAACAACCCTATGGTCTGTGACCCTTTAAGATAGTGAATAAAATTTTTATGTGATTTCTTATTTGAAGAATATTTCTTGAATAAAATATAGCATAATAATTGTCAAGAAAATTTACCCCGAAATAAGGCAAAAAGAAGCATTTTTCATAAAACTACTGCCATAATTAACTATATCTATATTTTTTATTCACTATAACGTCGTTAATCCTTTCTGGCATAAACAGAAAGCACACAACGCCATCTACGGTGAAATTAAGTAAAAAAAATGGACTTTTCTTACAAATTTTTGGGACTTTGATAGTGAAATTATAAGGTGACAAGTGACACTGCATAGTGAAGTGACATTAATGACAAAATTGGATGTCAGATGACAAATTTTAGTGTTAAATTATAAGCACCAATTATGTACGAAACAGTTGTACCTGTTGCGGTACCGGGCAGATCGCAGACCGATCTGTTGGCGTCCGATTTTGTATCGGACAGCGTAATATGAAATTGGATTGGACCTACATTGCGCATCGGCACTTATATAAATTAATTGGTAACCAACTTTTAATCGGTTACCTAAGTTGGCCGATATGTCGGATGCCTTTATATTAATAGTGTATGGTTAGCCAGCTTTTAGAAGATTGTCAAATTCGGACGAAAAGTCGGTTGCTTATAAATTGGTGACCAACATTTTGTCGGTTGCCGAAATTGGACGATAACTCGGTTGCCTGCGATCTGACCTCATAAAGACTACTTTTATAGTTTGTTGCATGAATAACACGAAAAAAATATAAAATGTGTTCATAAAATCTTTTATCGTGATTGCATAATTTAATCTATTAAATAAATTTGATTAACGATTTACTTAATTGTAAATTTCGGGACGGACCGATTAATTTCGGCGTGGGATACAGCCGAGTGTTCCCACTGCTGGGACACAGACATTTGTACCTAAGTGTAGCTGAACGGTCCCGAAATATTAACGAGTAGAATCGCGATTCTTTTATAAATGTCTCGAGAAAAATTGTAACAAATTGTATGCATTTGTGTTATTATTAGTATCTAAACACACTATGCCGAACGTACGCCACCGAAGTTCCGCGGCTGACTTTACGTTCCAACGTATTCGGCTGATATGACACACCATAAGTGCCGAACTTACGCGGCAGAAATTCAGTTGCGCAATTTTGTGTGTATATTCAGTGTTTCGAGCGCTGTCGTGGCGTCGTGTCGTGTTATCATAACAGCCGGACAGACAAATGTAAATAAAGTGATCCTGTTAGGGTTCCGTTATTACTTTTGAGGTGCGACCGAATTTCCGCTGAACTTACGCCCGACTGAAGTTCGGCTGTACGCTATAATGCAACGTAATTTCGGCATAATGTGTCGCCAGTAATTCAAATAGCATTGCAGGCGTAATCATACCGAACTTCCGTCGCGTATCCTCGGCATAGTGTGTTTAGACACTTAGAGGTTGGAATTAAATAGAGTCATACATGTACTTACACCGATTTCATACAGCGAAAGAGTCAACGACGATATATTACTAGACTCCGCATGCACGATCTAAGGAACAAAAACTATTCTGTCAACTCGCTGAGGTACTACGTAAGCGAGGGGGACGGGTTACTGCGTTGTGATTGGCTAACTCAAGGTCTGTTCTGTGTCAAGATATGTTTACGGCTCACAGGAGTGGTCGAAAGACGGATATAAGACTTTTTGCCTAATGTGTTGACAGACATCGGTCGCCTGTTATTAGGAGTCTAGTAATATATCGTCGTCGAGTAAAGTGGATATGCCCAAAATCACGGGATTACTTTTAAAGGTCAGAAAAATCCCGTAAATTATACTTTTAACAATTTATTTGTCTAATCTATCTCTGAGGTTTTTATTATTTACTAGCTGTCCCGGCAAACGTTGTTTTGCCATATAAATAATTACATTTAGGGGGATGAATAATAGATGTTGGCCGATTCTCATAGATACCGGATAAGCACAAAAAATTTCATCAAAATCGGTCAAGCCGTTTCGGAGGAGTATGGCAACGAAAACTGTGACACGAGAATTTTATATATTAGATTTGTAATACTGTTTTCCACACGGGATTGTCTATTAGACATGGCACATTACGGGTTTTGTCTATTAGCAATCTCGAGAAGATCTATATTAACCGCAATGTTTCGATGTAAGTACAAAAATTACTACCTAATTCCGGCTTCTGAATTATTATTATTAGAACAATGAATGCTCGAAAATTGTGAAGATTTGTCCTAAAAAGTTTTGACTTTTTATATGTATATTGGCTTTAGGCTCGCCCTAACACATGGGACTTTATTAGAAGAGGTAGTACACCCGTTGTTAACCAGTAAATTTGTGCCGAACGGTAAAATCCGTTCGGCATCTGTCATAATTAAATAAGGTAACAGATCAATTGACAAGCTTTTATGAGCTGACAATATAGAATTCTTTCGTATTTTTTTTTTTTTGGTGCAATAGACTGATAGACGTCACTGATTTCTCAAACCACTGTGTCAACTATTTATTGATTTGAATGCAACTAATAAACTTATTTTACGGTTAATTCAAAATGTTTGGGAGTTTACAGGATTAAAATATGTAGTGTTTATTGAAGGATTAATGTTACATGGTGCCTCAGTTCGTGCCGATCGGTAAAATCCGTTCGGCATGTAAAAGATATTTAATGTTCGGTTCGGCACGTTTCGAATAAAGCTGAACGGCTTATTCCGAACGTTAATATACATTCGATATTGCCGATCGACTACATAAGCGGTAAAACCGACCCGTCTAGTTTTATATAACGAAATGGGTGTGCTACAAATCTCTACCTATCCTTATAACTTTTTGGTGATCTTCACATTATGTATAGGTAAATAACAAATATATAATGTAACTAGGAAATATTATGTTGCTACTTTTTTTTTAATATTAGTAATTTTAGCAACTGAATTTATATTTTTTTTAATAAAAAAATATGTCGTGTGCTAACAAAAATTACAAATGAAAGGTTTTCCCTTGACGGGGATATTAAAATAGAATATATTTAATTAATTAAATTTAGTCGGATAGTCTTAAAAAATAAATTTAAATAAACATTTTGTTTTTCTTCTCATTTGAAATAGTTATAAATTATTTATTATATTTATAGATGCAACTGGATTCTTAAAAAAAGCGTTATTTAAACTTGCGTTTTTTTTGTCGCAGTTGCGATTTTGTCGCCGTTAGTCAGTTTTATGTTAAAATTCAACGTCGTGTTCAGAACATTCATAATCTACTACCAATCGCAACTGCGACAAAACAGTCGCAAGTTTGTAACGCGACCGAAGTACACTTACGAAGGCGACTGCTCACAATAATCGCAAGCGATACTTGTCTTCTTATTAATTCTTCTTAATATTTTAGAACTTCTTTTACAACACGAAAATTATCCCACGGGAACATAAAATTGGGATAAAAACTATCCTATGTGTTAATCCAGGTTATAAACTATCTGTGAGCCAAATTTCATCTAAATCCGTTCAGTAGTTTTTGCGTGAAAGAGTAACAAACACGCACATACATACAAACTTTCTCATTATTAATATTAGTAAGCAGTCATCATCATCATCAGCCTATAATGTTCCCACTGCTGGGACACAGGCCTCTCTCTATTTGAGTGAGTGGGTCATATTCTACCACGCGGGCCCAGTGCGGGTTGGTAGATGTCACATGTCTTCGAATGTTTGGTTCTAGTACATGCCGGTTTCCTCACGATGTTTTCCTTCACCGTTTTGAGAGCAGTGGTGATGAAATAAATTACACAAAGTAATGCGCCAAGCTGAGTTTGAACCCAAGACCTACAACTCGTAAGTCGGGGCCATCGCAGCTTTTATCTTTCATATACATAGTTTTAATTATAATAATATTCCACAACTACCACACAACGCCATCCAGTCCCAAGCTAAGCAGAGCTTGTGTTATGGACTAGACAACTGATAAACATACTTATATATTTCTAAATACATACATATCACTACATAGTATAAAACAAAGTCGCTTTCTCTGTCCCTATGTCCCTTTGTATGCTTAAATCTTTGAAACTACGCAACGGATTTTGATGCGGTTTTTTTTAATAGATAGAGTGATTGTGATTCAAGAGGAAGGTTTTTATGTATATAACATGCATAATATAATAGAGGTTGCACCCGTGCGGAGCCGGGGCGGGTCGCTAGTTATAGATAAATTACACCCAGACACAGAACAAATAATCATGCTCATCACACAAACATTAGTCCTGGGTGGGAATCGAACCCACGGCCCTCGGCATAGCACTCAGGGTCACTAACCACTAGACCAACAGGCCAGTCCGTCAAGTTCAGACCAGAGACGGGGCGAAGCGGACCCTAGCCCCCGACCTCGCAATTGAAGAGACCTCGCGCTCAGAAAAAAAACAAAAGTCTTGACAACGGCGATCATCTGTCAGTAAGTCAGTGTAACTTCTACTAAGAAATGAGCATGAAGAAAAAAAAAGTAGAATGACATACTTCTGGAGTCTGATGAGAAGGAACTAAAATAAACTTAGCGCCTTCGTACACAGGAGGCGGGCCGCGAGAGGAAGAAGACAGCGTCCTCCCTCCGCCCCAACCGCAGTGGTAGACACGGCGTCTGACGTCGGCAGTCGACTTCCGGCCACCGCGTAGGTAGGCGCGGGCATGCGGACAGCGAGTAAAGGGCAACTCGCTGTCCGATCATGGACCATGCCCAGTTCGACGGCGCGTCGTGTTCCACGCGCGCCTCAAAGAGCGTCAGCAAAAATGACGGGGCCCCCTCTCTGAGGATCAAAGCCTGCCGGAGTCGCGGGACTTATTTCCATCACCGTGATCCCGGAACATAAAGGACTATTGAAGGACCCCGTGGATTTTAGTCAGTACAAGTCTGACAGTCCCTCCCACCCATTTCGACGAGCGCGAAAATGGCCACTTACGATTTTTGGTCGTAAACGGAAATAATCTTAAACGGCAAACTTAAGGAAATGGCAGATTTTTATGAAATTGCTATTTTTCCATGTTACTTTACATCTACTGAGCCACAATTTATTCGAAATTATAAAAATTCATTGTTTTCAATGTCTCACTGGATTTGACGTTTCAACAATCCCACTGTACTTAGCAATACGAAATTATTGAGTTGAAATAAAAATAGCATTATTTTAAAGAAGGAACGGTAACCTAGGTTTCGATTACAGTCTTTGCCTTGAAGATTAATCAGTTTTTTTTGTAATTATACGTTTTCCTTAAGTTTGCCGTATATGATTACCTCCCAGAATTTGATCCTTATTAGCAACACTATCGAAGGGTGTAATAATACAGGGTGTGATTTTTTTTCCAAAATCAGCGGGTTCGATTCCTGACCAGGATTTTTGATTTTTCTAAAATCCAATGATGCAGTTTTAGTTTTCGTCAAAATCGGTCTCGAGACTCCTTTCAACGTTTTTCGATATTCCTCATAGTTTCGAAAGTAGCCATCCACGCCCAGTTGAAAAATTCACCCTGTATATCTGTGTCGGCAACACTGAACGTCCAAACGCGCAGGTAAAACTGTGTCGAAGCTTGTGCGTGTGGTAGGCCCATTACGGTATTACACATTAGGAAAGTTAATAAATGGAATCCATACAGTCACGTGCGGCCGCCAGCCTTATATGATTACACTCTTGGACGACACTGCCGCATGCCGTAGCGGTTAGCCGTCGCCTGTGGAACTGTACTTTTACTTTTTTTTTTTTTTACGTGGTAAAATCATCAAATGAGGCCTCCCACCCCGGGCAGGGCGGGAGGGACTGTCAGACTTGTACTGACTAAAATCCACGGTGTCCTTCAATAGCCCTTTATGTTCCGGGGTCACGGTGATGGTATAAGACCCGCGACCCCGGCAGGCTTTAGCCCTCTGAGAGTGTGCCTCGTCATTTTGCTGACGTTCTTTGAGGCGCGCGTGGAACACGACGCGCCGTCGACCCGGGCATGGTCCATGGTCGGGCGGCGAGTTGCCCTTTACTTGTCGCCCGCATGCCCGCGCCTACGGTGGTCGGAGATCGTCTTGCGACGTCCGACGCCGTGGGCGTCCACCACCGCGGGTGGGGCTGAGGGAGGACCTTGTCCTCCCTCTCACGCGGCCCGCCTCCTCCTTCGCGAACTGTACTTTTACTTAACATAGATATTAGTTGCGCAAAACTTTAGTTTCAAGCCATAATGGTCTTCTTATTATATGATCAATATGTGATTGATAAAATAATCTAATTGTGTGGGCGTGTAGACTACTTCATGCTAACTATAAAAGCCATATTATGAAGTTGAAACTAATGGAATCAGCCTAAGTAAACGCATAATAAAAATAAAATTAGATTTCTTATTTTTTCATATTCTTATCATAGTTAAAATAGTATAATTACTAGGTATATAAAATAGTACTAAGACTACATAACTTGTAATAAAATTGGATTATGATTAGTAAAATTGCAATGTTTTTTAAACCATGAATTTCTTTATTATATTTCCTTAGCTTTTCCTAAGTTGAGATCGGCTTTGAATCCAAACATTTTAATGAAAATTCATGAATTCATTTGCAAGTGAAACAGAGACAAATATAGTCAAGGTTTGTCAATTGACTACATTTGAGCGCATCTAACGTATCTACACCTTTATAATGAGAAGTTTTCTTTTTCGAGTATTAAAAAAAAAAGTAGTTTCCAAGAACTCTGTAGATGGCGTTGAACTGACTACGTTACTAGATTTATGCCTTCATTTTTGCACAAATCCACGAGGAACAGACTTCTCTTCTTTTTCTCTTGGGACATTTTTTTTTATGGCGTGATAAAACTCATAAATTAAAAAGACTGGTGAATATTATTTTTTTCTTTTTCCTTGTTGTTATTTATTTCCAAATGCCAATGGTGTTATGTGATGTGACTGTCAATGACATGACATGTACGTTACGTTTTAAGATCTCAAAATTACAATCAAGCGAAAAAAAAATGACGACGTTCCGTTCATTGCAGTAACATACCAAGTTCAGCGTCATCTATCCATCGACTAGGGAAACAATAAAAAAAAATCCCTCATTCCGGAAACAGCGTTTAAAAATGTTTTGATGATTGGATTATTCGTAGGCGTAAGAGTATCGTTTCTGAAGGAGCATACTTTGACGGTGATAAGGATGAATAACAAACGTTTTCGTACCACTTGCTAAAAAAGTGACATTCTATGCCACAAAAAGCGAACATAACAATAGTCATTTTTAATCTGTGAAAAACAGGGAAAGAATGTTGTACTGAATTTCATTCTCTCTCTAGGGAGAGAATGTGATTTAAATTTGGAATTTGGAATTGGAATTGGAATTGGAATCTATACTATCTATACTATACAGGGTGTTTCTTTTAAATGGGCCAAAAGGAAGAAATCCTTATCCATAAGAGATACGGGAAAACTTTCTTAGGAACCTTTAGCTCTTTTTTGATGTTGACAATTTTGGCATTTTTACTTTTTTGGTCAAGTGTGAGTTGTCCACAAAAATGAGTGAAATTGGCCAACTTTTTTTTTAATGTCTATCGACTCTGTTTCGTGTAAGGATCATTTCATTGTATCGGAAGAAAAAAATCGGGACGGCGGAAGTTGGTCAAATTTAGCAAAATATTTTTTCATACAAATTGTATGAACGAAAAAATTACCAATTTTTTTATGATGTTTTTTGACTTAGTGTCATGTAAGGATCATTTCATTGTATGGGAAGGAAAATGTCAGGGCAACGGAAGTTAGCCAAAAGTACAGTAATGTTTCTTCTTACAGCATAAAAACGTATTAGTAGTACTCAGTATTTCATAAGATTTGACCCACTTCTGTTGCCCGGGCATTTTCCTTCCCATACAATGAAATGGTCTTTACAAGACACTTAATCAAAAGGCATCTTAAAAAAAATTGGGAATTTTTTCGTTCATACAATTTGTATGAAAAAATATTTTGCTAAATTTGACCCACTTCCGCCGTCCCGATTTTTTTCTTCCGATACAATGAAATGATCCTTACATGAAACAGAGTCGAAAGGCATTAAAAAAATTTTTGGTCAATTTCACTCATTTCTGCGGACAACTCACACTTGACCAAAAAAATAAAAACGCCAAAATTATCAGTATCAAAAAAGAGCTAAAGGTTCCTGAGAATGTTTTCCTGTATCTCTTATGGATAAGGATTTCTCCCTTTTGGCCCATTTAAAAGAAACACTCTGTATATTATAAAGCTGAAGAGTTTGTTTGTTTGTTTGTTTGTTTGAACGCGCTAATCTCAGGATCTACTGGTTGGAATTGAAAAATTCTTTTTGTGTTGGATAGTCCATTTATCGAGGAAGGCTATAGGCTATATAACATCACGCTATCACATATAGGAGCGGAACAGTAATGAGAAATGTTTCAAAATCGGGAAAATGTATTCCTTTTTTAGAGCTTCCGTTGCGTGCGCTGCGTAAACGGTTAGAGTTTCGCAAAAATTATGTACTACGGAATTATTCCTCATAAAATTTTCTAAAATAAAGTCCGCGACAGCATATATCTATCTCTAAAGGTTAAGTCACTATAACCTTTTTTATGGGAACCAAATTTGTTTTAGAGTAATGCGTTATTTGCGAAGGTGTTTTCATTAACATGATATTAATCCTTATCCAAATAAATACGTTAATCATCACAAGCATTTAATTTTGAACGAAATTGCCCTTTACATCATTTCATTTCAATGAATATCTTAGGAGATATCACAGTTTCAAAATAATACCGCGACAAAATAATGACGGGCTGGCATAATTGCGTCGATAAAATCCCTCTTTAGGCCGGTCAATATCGACATCAAACATTGCAAACGCGCATGTAACTACCATTTTGTTATAATTTGCAACCTTGAATACCCTGTGTCGTCAATTCAGTAGTTTTTTCGTGTGTATCTCATGAACCGTGATAGCTAGAGATTTGAAATTTTCACAGGTGATGTACATCTGTTGCTGCTATAACAAAACATACTAAAAAACAGAATACAATAAATATTAAGGGGGGATCTCATTGGTCGCGGGACTTATTTCATTACCGTGACCCCGGAACATAAAGAGCTATTGAAGGACACCATGGATTTTAGTCAGTACAAGTCTAACAGTCCCTCCCAGCCCGGGGTGGGAGGGCTCAAAAAAAGGGGGGCTCCCATACAAAAAACGTGGTTTTGTTGCTGGTTTTTGTAGATGTTATAAAGTAATGTAATGTTTCGGAGGCTGTTTCTCACGAACCGTGATAGTTAGATAGGTTACATTTTCACAGATGATGTGTGTCCGCTGTAACAACAAATACTAAAAACTGGTTAAGTGCGATTTTGATTCGACATTGACATTGACAGAACAGGGTTATCAGGGTTGCAAACTTGGGTGTTAAATACTCTAAACTCTAAAGGGACCTAACAACATATAAAAGAATCGTAGTTACATGCGCGTGTGCAATGTTTGGTTTTTTTATGTCGATATTGACCGGCCTACTTTAAGGATCGTTTGGAAAGGCTACGGGCTGCGTCCTCACCTTCAGTCTGACGCAGTCCTACCGGTTTTCGTTTTTTTCGTTTCGGGAGGTACCTCAAGATTCAGTGGCAATTAAGGGGAATGGTTAGCAGTCGGAATGCGTGAGGGAAAAGACATCCTCTACCTCTCGCCCCAGCCACCACTGAAGATACCCACGACGTCGGAAATAGCGCTCTTCAAGGGAACTCATGGAGACGGGACTATAGGACCAAACTCCTAACATGACGCGGGTGAAACCGCGGGCAGAAGCTAGTTTGGAATACTTAGCTTACGGTAGACTCGATCGAAAGCTAACCAGAATAATAAAACATTAAAAAATAAAGATTTCGAGTCGACAACATAATATATCCGCAAAATTCGGATTGTCGAGTATTTTGTAAATTTCTAATGATTTTCTGACCATGTTGAGTTTTTTTTTATTTTTTTTATTTTCGGCTTATGACTTACCGTGACACCTACATTAAGTACCTTGATGTGTAGTATTTGGGACACACGTTTCACCCGAGCGAAGCCGGATTTTCATCTAGTTAAATAAAATTACGAAAACCGACGAGGCCGTATGAGCTTGATGCCTTTGCTTTTTTAATTTGCCGCGTTTTTGTATTCTTCAAATACATAAACGTTGAGTTTATTTTTACTTATTTTTATAAATAAGTTAATGTTAAATATTAATGTTTAAAATGCGTATCTCAAATTATTACTGTGTTATTTTTTTCGCAAATGGTACGAAAAGTAGAGTATTTTCCTCGGTGATAAAGCTGTCTTAGTCTTGGGTGAACTTAAATCCCTCGCTACACTCAGGACTCGTCTTAAATCCCTCGCTTCGCTCGTGATTTAAGTTGTTAACACCCTCGCTACTCTCGGGAGTAAACCTCGAGTCCTTCGTTACGCTCGTGATTTAATTCGCCACCCGCGACAGAAGACCCTGCTTTATCCCCTTGGTTAATAATCTACTATTTGTGTATGATTGATCAGTTCCCGGTACTTTCTTGACAGAGTGTAGGTATGAAACAAAAACTAAATTTTATTTCGTAGGTATTATTTTCTTCTCGAAGTCTTCTACGTCACATTATTTTTATAATCAGGCAATTTATACGCTTTGCACGTCTCTGGCAACACTTGAATGAACCACAGACTATAGAGTACCTATAAATTAACTATATATATAAAAATGAAACCCGTTTTCCGTTGTCACGACATAACATGAAAACGGCTTGACCGATTCGGATAATTATTTTTTTGTTGTGTTTGTAACCATCGGGACCGGGTTTTAGACCGGGTCCTCCACCCGTGCGAAGCCGGGACGGGCCGCTAGTAAATTAATAATTATGTCTATGCTACGGATATAGTGGTATAGTATAAAATAAAAATAAACTTATATTGTATCAACATCAGTAGGTATGACTGTGAGTTTGTAGATATGTAGGAACTAATCTCTGGAACTACTGAACTTTACTGAACTATTGAAAATTCTTTCATTATGGAGAAATCTACAATTTTCTTTAGCGTAGGAAAAATCATCAAATGAGTCCTCCCTCCTGTTCGGAGTGACTGTCAGACATGCACTGACTAAAATCCACGGTGAACATTCAATAGCCCTTTACGTTCCACGGTTACCAGATAAGACAATAATAAGTAAAATAAGTAATGGGCGACTCGCTGTCCAATCCTGGACTTAGTGCCCAAGCGACCGACGCCGCGGTCAACAATATGCTATCAGTAGGTAGGCTACTTATTATATTGATAAGCCAAGTGAGTCAGAGAGCCACAAATAAACGAGTATTGGAATTGAGTGTTGCTAATGTGAGTTTGTGATGCATTTTACGTTTCAAATTCACAAAATCAAAGACAGACAATGCATTTTACGTTTAAAATTCACAAAATCTACAGTTTAAAAATAGTTGGTTCATAATATCTACAAAAGTTGGATTCTCCATCACTTAAAGTCAATTGATTGAACATGGATTTAGCAATAAGTCTGTATTCGAATTCTATGTTTAATTTAATTGTGAATGCGTTTGATAGTTACCTATCACCTTTTTTTGATTATTTCACAAATGAGGTAAGTTATTGAATATTGTATTTGTGTTTATCAACTATAGTGCGAGTCCCTGGTTTGCCCCTTTCTTAGTATCTATTACAATTACATTTTTCACACTACTTGCTCGTAAATGTCAAATTATATATCAGGAAAACCTACTGTTAAGCAAGCCATTGTTCCCGCTCGCTCGAGCCGGGCAATAATATTGTACTGAATTTTATTATAAACGAGGGAATAATGAGTTTTGAATTTCTGATCTGATTGCTCGCAGTAGTGCCAACTTCACGTTCGAAGGTTGTCGTACCACATCAAATTTCAAAAATCGAATTTATTTCCTCGCAGTAGGTGTGAAAAGCAGAGTACGCTCCTCGGGAGTAAAGCTGCCTTGTCTTGGGCTAACTTGAATCCCTCGCTACACTAATCGTCTCACTCGGGAATTAGGTAACTCTTGAACTTGGGATTCAATACGCCCGTGACGTAAGGCAATGCTTTACTCCCTTGTTGCGTAATCTACTATTATGATCATGTTTGGACTTGTCTTGTAAGTAAGTAGGCATCTTTGATAAAACATACCTATCTAATATTAAATTAGGTCATTGATATGGAATAGGTGCGTCCACACAGCGAGCAGCCTCGCGAGGCATTTATCGCTTGCTCTGTGACGCGTCTATTGTTTCTGTACCGAGGCACGAAATAAAATACGCGAGCAAAACAAAAGCCGACACTGGATGGCTCTGGGGCTCGGTCGCTCGCCCGCGGCAGCGCGCGCGCTTTCCTCGGCCGTTACATTTACACCAACCGAGCTGGTTCGCGCGGCAAATTAATGCCTCGCACTCAAGCAACTACAACATCAACAGCAAATATCAACTCGCGACCGTACCAAGCTACGCGGCGTTGTTATTGTTTGCCAAAAAATTGTATTGTAAAAGTTGTTCTCAAAAACAAAGCAATATGAAATGTACCTAATTAATAATAATAATAATATTCCACAACTATCACACAACGCCATCTAGTCCCAAGCTAAGCAGAGCTTGTGTTATGGGTACTAGACAACTGGTAAACATACTTATATATTTCTAAATACATACATATTATAGATAAATTACACCCAGACACAGAACAAATGATCATGCTCATCACACAAACATTTGTCCTGGGTGGGAATCGAACCCACGACCCGCGGCATAGCAGTCAGGGTCACTAACCACTAGACCAACAGGCCAGTCGATTCGATGTGTTTTTGTATTTGCTTTGGCGGACACTCTCGCGTGTTCTGAGCGTTATATCTGCCTATTACTGATCTTCGATCTGAGGCCTCGCAAGGCTGTTCTCTCTATGTGGACTCACCTAGTGAATGAAGAGGCAATGAGAAGTTTTCTTTTTCGAGTATTAAAAAAAACAAGTAGTTTCCAAGAACTCTGTAGATGGCGTTGTACTGACTACGTTACTAGATTTATGCCTTCATTTTTGCACAAATCCACGAGGCACAGACTTCTCTTCTTTTTCTCTTGGGACATTTTCTTTATGGCGTGGAAAACTCATAAATTAAAAAGACTGGTCACAAATATTTTTTTCTTTTTCCTTGTTGTTATTATTTCCAAATGCCAATGGTGTGATGTGATGTGACTGACAATGACATGACATGTACGTTACGTCTTAAGATCTCAAAATTACAATCAAGTGAAAAAAAACAAAAAATGACGATGTTCCGTTCATTGCAGTAACATACCAAGTTCAGCGCCATCTATCCATCGACTAGGGAAACAATCAAAAGAAAATCCCTCATTGTATGTAGCTTTTTTTTTTTTTTTATCGTGGTAAAATCATCAAATGAGACCTCCAACCCCGGGCAGGGCGGGAGGTACTGTCAGACTTGTACTGACTAAAATCCACGGTGTCCTTCAGTAGCCCTTTATGTTCCGGGGTCACGGTAATAGAAATAAGTCCCGCGACCCCGGCAGGCTTTGGCCCTCTGAGAGGGGGCCCCGTCATTTTTGCTGACAGCTCTTTGAGGCACGCGTGGAACACGACGCGCCGTCGACCCGGGCATGGTCCATGGTCGGACAGCGAGTTGCCCTTTACTCGCTGTCCGCATGCCCGCGCCTACGGTGGCCGGAGATCGTCTTGCGACGTACGGCGCCGTGGGCGTACACCACTGCGGTTGGGGCGGAGGGAGGACGCTGTCCTCTCTCTCTCGCGGCCCGCCGCCTCCTTCACGAGCATTACTGCCTCGCAGAAGGCGGCGACTGCTTCCCACTCCGTCTCGCTCCGCAGCATGGCCGAAACCAATGCCGGGCATTGTATGTAGCTTAGATGAAAATAAGTAGATAGTGCGAGTAGTTTTTGCGGGTCTGGGTGTTTGTGTATGTGAGTTTCTATGTTTGTAAACGTACCCACGATACAGGAAGAAATTCCTAGTGTATAGCAGCATTAAAAAAAAAAAACGAAACGAAAGATGTTCACCAGTCGCCTTAACACGAGCTCTTGACGCGATCCAGTTCAGGCTGTTGGAAAGGGACAGAGCTATACAAGTCTTCTAGCGCCATCTATTTCCTACAGCCTAAACTGGATCGCGTTAAGAGTTCATGGGAGGCCACCTATTCCTAATATGAAATATATTTTTTTTACAGGCGGAAAGAAGAAAAAGAATATTATCAAGAACTTTAAGAAAATTGCAACACTCCATCGGAAAAGGAGATATAGAGAATATCAAGAAAATAATAGATCACTTTCATCAGAACTTGGCAGAAAACAAACAACTTTTGACAGAAATATACACTAGCGGCGAACATTGTGTAACTCAGACAGACTTAATCCTTGCAGCATGTCAGAACAAACAAGTGGATATCCTCGACTACTTATTACATGAGACTGATATCCTAGTCCACCTCTACGATGTTAGTTTCGATGTTACAAAGGTCAACAAGCAGAGAACTAAAGTTATCAAGCACGCGCTGCGATTAAACGATTTTGACATGGTCGAAATGCTTTACGACTTTTGGTGTGGAAACTTACACTGGAGCGGACATAACATAAAAAATATACAATTTGTTGGAAATATACTTCAAAATGCACGTGACGATTGCCCAACTGGTGAGAACCAATTACAAGCAAATGTTCACTGTCTTATAACGTTCAACGCTTTCCAATTTGAAGTTTACAACGAAATTTCTAAACTAAACAAAAACAATGTGGATGCCAAAGAAACTGCGGAAATGATATTGATAGTGTTGCAAATTTATGATAGATACTCACAAATTGAAATGATAAGAAGAGAACACACTATAAAAGAACGAGAACTGGCAATACAAGCCAACATTGCTGACAATAGTAGCACGTATTTTAAAAATCTGGAATACATTTATTACGAAAAATATTTTCGTAAGATAGACTTCTATGTTGCCTTACTTATTCTGGAAAATTTATTTGTTATTAGAGAAAAATTAAAGATACGTGTCAATAAAACTGATGCATATTTCAATAATAACCCGGCTTTACATGCTCTTTATGTAGATGCGGTAAAGACGTACGAAGACTTAGAATCAGAGATCTATCGTTTCATCTACTGCACTAGTGAAAACTGGCGGCTCTACTTACCTGAAAATAGACAGATAATAATAAAAGAATACATTGTTAATGAAAATGGAAGAAAACGCTATGAAAAACTTACACATGACCCTGCTATGCTGCGTGCACCAGTCATTTATTTAGAACGAGAGTGTTTCAAAGGTAATATTGAAAAGTTGAAAGTAATACTAGAAGAATATGTTATACGTGACCTCCCAGAAACACACATAAATAACAACACAATTTTAAACAACAACTTTTTAAAAACAATAAGCTACTTGAGAGATCATTATTCACTTATAAAGATAGTTTACTACATAGAAGCTATTGAGAATAATGCTAACATTAATGTTATAATGATTGAAAGAGTCCTCCAGGTTGTAGGAGAAATGTTAAAAAGCACTGACGACTCTCTTCATCTCTCACGATCCACGAGAGCATTGCTACAGGCAGCAATATCTGTAGAGACAGTCAAACACCTCCATAAGATAAGAGACTTCTTGTCACACATGCGTAATGGAGAACTGAGTGCAAGGATTATAATAGCAAACACACACGCCCAAACCTTTGGAGACATCAAGGATGAGCTGATAAGGATCAAAGAGAATATGACAACTAATTTAGATATACTTAAGTCTATTGTTGATAAATCGTTACTGGAAAAAGGATTTGGTCTCTTGGAGCAACGAATCGAAGACTTACCTGATGAGGCAAAACAACGAGTTGATGACATTTATGACCGTTTTAAAACGAATGGGGAAGATGTAGTTAATGAATCTGGACAGTATTATCAAAACGAATGGAAACCAATTGGCTTAAGTCTTCAACTACTGCAAGAAATTCCTAGGACATTGCAAAATAAAGAAGCTATTCATGTAAAAGTGCAGTTGGCTAAAAAACTTATAAGTGACAAAGTTGTCAACATGTTACCAACAATCATACCAAATGTTAGACAAATGCTAGATCGTATAATACAGAATAATAATAATAATGTGAAATCGTTTTACCAAGAGATGTCCAAACATAATATCACAATCCAAATGACTGAGTGTCCCGATGACGATGAAATAAAGAAAACTAAAAAGGAAGTGAAAAATGTAATGAAGAGAAACAGAAATCTACAGATAGTTCTAAGACTTTTAGATAATATTAAGAATTATAAAGATCATTGGGAGTCTGTCAAAGGAATACTATCGTTTTGTCTTACAGAATGTGAACTGTTTGCCCCGATTAAAGGCAATCTGACTGATACGACAACACCTACAGAAGCATATGATATTTTAACAAAGTTGGAAGATATATGTGCAAAGGAAAATTCGTATTACGTACGTAACACTATGACAACAAATACAAAACATTTTATAGGTATAGAGAGACTGTACAATGCACAAATCGACTGTATTAAGAAACTAAATGATCCGAGACAAGCGCGGGAGGAATTAATATCATGTTTAATCAATAGACTGGACCTGTTGAAACAGACATTGTTGTATCCGCAGAAGATACCACTGAGTGATCTCGTGCGAAGATTTGACCACGACGTGCAGTTCCGTACTATAATAGAAATGGTACTGGCCGATATAGACAATGTTTTGGCCGAGTCTAAAATAAAATTAATGAAGAAGCCTTGCAACCTACTACGAGGCATTAACTTAGGAAATGTGTTAGACCATGGCAATCCATTTCTTGAGGTTATAGGAGATATCTTTAATTCTCATGATCTAGCCGCTGAATTGCTGGATAAAGCGATGATGTTTGCTGAAGATGCAGAATCAATTGAAGCTCTTTATGAACTATTCAAAGGTAAAATGGACTATAAAACTATTTTGGCGGGTGACCTGAGTCAAATGAATGACCAACAAAAGAAACAGTATACACAGTATAGAAAATCTTCGAACTGGAAATATTATGCACTTCTTGCTCGTTACCCAATCCCCAAAAGCACAAAGACAAAACGTACAACCTTAGTTTAAAATTTTACCAGAAAACTGTTCAAATACCTATTCATCATATTATGAATTTCTTTTTTACTTGTGATTAACTCTGAGAGCGAAAAAATCATCAGTACCCTTAGCACGAGTTTTCAGTACCCCTAGCACGAGTTTTCAGTACCCCTAGCACGAGTTTTCACTATTTTACTTTACAGAGTTTTTCCAGTATTTACAGCGTTTCTTGTATGAAAATATACTCTCAAATACCGAAAACTCGTGCTGACGGTACAGTATTTGAGACGTAAAGTAAACTGGAACTTTGACAATTTCAAATTGTCAATTTTCAAGGAAAAAAATAGTTCCTTCTTCACACACACCAGAGGCGCTGTTCCATTTTTTCATACAAGAAACGCTGTAAATACTGGAAAGACGCTGTAAAGTAAAATAGTGAAAACTCCTGCTAGGGGTACAGGTGTGTCTATATCTCGACAAACCAGTGAGTGACAGATCACATAAGATAGTGTATGAGAGAGGCAATGCTCCACGAAGTTAAAACTATTGTCTTCCAAGACACGCATTAATTATGGAATTCGCTTCCGCCTAGTGTTAGCGAGTCGAATTTAATTTCTAGTTTCAAAAATAGAGTCAAAGAGCATTATCTTTCCTGTCAAAATTGATTAGGTATTTTATTTCTTTAACATCATTTACTTAGTTACATTTTTGGCTTTTGTATTATATAAGTGCTTATATATTATTTATAATTTATAAGTGTACTAATATTTTTTTAAGTTAAGACATTCATTTTTATCTCATTATTATTTTCTTGTTCTCACACACTACTGTCTACATTTCTTTTTTTTCACTCTTCCTGTCGCAGGTCTGCTGGTAGAAATTTCTTATGATATAAGCAGTGCTTTTGTACTATTAAGTTTAAGTATGTCCTTATATTTTATATTGTGTGTAAATAAATGATTAAATAAATAAATAATTTAAAAGAGAGCTTATTTTAACGACGATATATTACTAGACTCCGCATGCACGATCTAAGGAACAAAAACTATTCCGTCAACACGCTGAGGTACTACGTAAGCGAGGGGGCGGGGTACTGCGATGTGATTGGCTAACTCAAGGTCTGTTCTGTCTCACTGTTTGTTTACGGCTCACAGGAGTGGTCGAAATAAGACGAATATAAGACTTTTTTGCCTAATGTGTTGAGAGACATCAGTCGCCTGTTATTAGGGGTCTAGTAATATTTAGTCGTTGATGAAGACATTTATTATTTCACCTTGATTTCTTGCAGGTAAATCGGTTTTTCAGGTTTCAATTCGAATCGAAATTTTTCGGAAAGAATCGCCATCACTAATCACAGCATCCTAAAGTTAAAAAGTAACAAAACAACATAACATTTTTTATTTATTATTATTTGTATTATTCCTGCGATCAGCCGTCTAGACTAGATAAGGAAGGTTGAGTGCGGTAGTCGCTAGATGAGGTATAGCCACTGCTCCATCTTCCCTTAGCAGCAGCACTTCGGCTCTCTTGAGTCTTCTAAATGGGTTTGGCTGTACGAGCATACTGATTTGGGTGAGTTATCAGTCGGTCTTTGTAGTTAGCTGAAAACCGCTTTATTTCGTCCAAGATGGTTGAAATTTCCAGGTACTCATGGATTTTCGAATTGCGAGCGTAACAAGGCGCCAATGAGAGTACCCTTAAGATGATGTTTTGAGCACTCTGGAGGCACGTAATGTTAGATCGACTGGCTGTCGACCACAATTGGATTACATAGGTCCAGTACGTAGCACGAGTTTTCACTCTTTTACTTTACAGCGTCTTTCCAGTATTTACAGCGTTTCTTGTATGAAAAAATGGAACAGCGCCTCTGGTGTGCGAAGAAGGAACTAATTTTTTCCTTGAAAATTGTCAATTTGAATTTGTCAAAGTTCCAGTTTACTTTACGTCTCAAATACTGAAAACTCGTGCTAAGGGTACAGTACCCCTAGCACGAGTTTTGTCTATTTTACTTTACAGAGTTTTTCCAGTATTTACAGCGTTTATTGTATGAAAATATGGTACAGCGCCTCTGGTGTGCGAAGAAGGAACCAATTTTTCCCTTGAAAATTGTCAATTTGAAGTCGTCAAAGTTTCAGTTTACTTTACGTCTCAAATACTGAAAACTCGTGTTGACGGTACAGTACCCTTAGCACGATTTTTCAATCTTTTACTTTACAGAAACTTTCCAGTATTTACAGCGTTTTTGTATGAGAATATGGAACAGCGCCTCTGGTGTGCGAAGAAGGAACCAATTTTTCCCTTGAAAATTGTCAATTTGAAGTCGTCAAAGTTTCAGTTTACTTTACGTCTCAAATACTGAAAACTCGTGCTGACGGTACTGATCGGTTAACAACATAACATGAAAGAAGAAAAATAAAATCATATAGGGCCTATGCAGCCGATTATTACTTAGCGAACAACTACAAGAATGTAGAGTCTGTAACGTTTGACCAACATTCGTTTGGTCCATGAACTTTTGGTCAACAATTTTTTTGACCCATGAATTTTTCATCCAAAGAACTTTTGACCCACGAACGTTTCGCCCACAGAACTTTACGCCAGTGAATGTTTAACCAACAGAATGTTTTGACCAATAACTTTTCATCCAAAGAACGTTTGGCCAACAGACACCGGGATCGCTGGTAAATAAAATCTATTTGAAATCCAACTAATATAGTGGTTATAAATAATATTACCGAAAAAGTTAACTAATCCATACTATCCATTAATATTATAAATGCGATTTCAGCAGACTCGGTGTTTCCTGACAGCTATAACCTTGTGGTCTTCAAGTCAAGAGTGAACAAGTTACTTCTAGACAAACGTTCTTCACCGTCGATCACGTCTTCGCTTACCATGAGGCAAAAGTCGGCGAGATAATGGCTAAACGCGAACCGATCCTTAAATAAACAAAGAAATGTGTCGTAAAATTGGTAAATAGTAATGAAGTGGCAACATTTTTGTTCAAACACTAGCAATTGCTTAATGGTTGGGGAGTCCCATAGTGGGTCGTTATAAACAAGACTGAAAGATTGTCTGTCCTTTCACACAATCATTAAAAGCAAGGTTGATCATAATCAGAATCCTTTGTGCCCCGTGGTCAGGAGTGGATGGCACAAATTGCTATAGGGTTTTTAAAGACTTTAAAAAAGAAAAGCGTTCTCAGTTCGACCTGTATGATTGCATGTATGTTTGTTTGTACGCGATTATCTCGCGTTTGGCTGCACCGATTTTGATGCGGTTTTTAGATAAGTATTTCTTACATTCTAGAGAAAGTTTTAATACATAACACTAATGGATATCCCGTGCGTCGTTGCCCGCATGGATCCGTTTCTTTTTGCTTACATTGTTTTTTTTGCTTGGATTGTAGATTTTCAAAGACGCTGATTATACATTTCTGTTGAATATCTTAACTGGAAAGGTTAAAATTAATTGAGAGGGGTAACCCCTCTCAAATAAAAGTAGTTGTAAAAAGTCTCGACTTATTTTGAGGGGTTAAATTTCGGGAGGAGGTGAATAATTTCATTTGACATACGTTTGACAGCCGGGGCCAACGGCTTAACGTGCTTTTCGAGACACGGAGGAAACTCGCTATGAGAGATGGTCAAGCATCCACAGGCCAACCTCGACAAGCGCGGCTTACCCGGAAAAAAAAATAATTAAAAAACATTGGTAAACTAAACTTGTATATTTTGTCTCTGGCATTTGGGGATTGGGTAACGAGCAAGAAGTGCATAAGATTCCCAGTTTGAAGACGTCTTAAGCTGTGTATATTGTTGCTTTTGTTGGTCATTCATTTGACTCAGGTCACCCGCCGAAATAGTTTTATAGTCCATTTTACCTTTGAATAGTTCATAAAGAGCTTCAATTGATTCTGCATCTTCAGCAAACATCATCGCTTTATCCAGCAATTCAGCGGCTAGATCATGAGAATTTAACATATCTCCTATAACCTCAAGAAATGGATTACCGTGGTCTAACACGTTACCCAAGTCAATATCTCTTAATAATTTTGAAGACTTGTACATTAATTTGATTTTACCCTCAGCCAAAACATTTGCTATATCGGCAAGTAACATTTCTATTATAGTACGGAACTGCACGTCGTGGTCAAATCTTCGCACGAGATCACTCAGTGGTATCTTCTGCGGATACAACAATGTCTGTTTCAACAGCTCCAGTCTTTTGATTAAACATGATATTAATTCCTCCCGCGCTTGTCTCGGATCATCTTCTTTCTTAATGGAGTTGATTTGGTCATTGTGCAGACTCTCTATACCTATAAAATGTTGTTTATTTAAGGTTATACTGTTACGTACGTAATACGAATTTTCCTTTGCACATATGTCTTCCAACTTTGTTAAAATATCAAATGCTTCTGTAGGTGTTGTCGTATCGGTCAGATTTTCTTTAATTGGAGCAAATAATTCACATTCTGTAAGGCAAAATGATAGTATTCCTTTCACAGATTTCCAATGATCTTTATAATTCTTAATATTATCTAAAAGTGTTAGATCTATCTGTATAATTTTCTTTTTCTTTATAGCTTTTTTCACTTGCGTTTTAAAATCACCTATTTCCTTGGTATCAGGGAAGTCAGGCAGTTGTGCACAGATTTCATTAACGGTTAGGACTTCGTTGAACGACTTGATATACATATTATTCTCGATGATAAGATTAAGCATTTGCTTTGAATCTTGTATAAATAATGGTATAACTTTTACAACGTTCATATTATGGTGTATTTTAGCTTTCAATATGTTTGAATAAATACGGGCTTTATTTTCCAAAATCAAAGTAATTTCGTATAAAATTAAATAAGACAAACCTATTTTTTGCCAAATTGATATAAAAAACGCGTAGCCCTGCGGTGAAGACAATCCATAACGACAAAATTTGAGTCTACGAATTTCATCAAAGTGCGGCTTAGCCTCAGGTATAGCTTCAAGTCTTTGTTCCAATAGACGAAAACCTTTTTCAAGTAACGATTTATCAAGAATGGACTTATATATTTGAAGAATGGGATTTATAATCCTTTTGATCATTATCAGTTCTTTCTTGATTTTTTCAAACCTCAGGGCCTGTGTATTTGCCATATGGATCCTTGCACTCAGTTCGCCACCACGCGTGTGTGACAAAAAGTTTCGTATATTTTGGAGATGTCTGACTGTCTCTACAGATATTGCTGTCTGTAGCAACGCTTGTGTAGATCGTGAGAGATGGTGAGAGTCGTCCGTGCTTTTTAACATTTCTCCGACAACATGGAGGACTCTTTCAATTATTATAACATTAACGGTGGCAGTATTCTCGATAGCTTCTATGTAGTAAACTATCTTCAGAAGCGAATAATGGTCTCTCATGTAACTTACTGTTTGTAAGTAGTTCTCGTTTAACAATTTTTTTACATTTGTTTTATCGTTTTGGTTATTTTTCATCCAAACTACAGCTGGGTCGTCGCTTATAACATGTTCTTCTAGTATTGCTTTTAGATCATGGAGACATTTTTTGAAACGCTTTCGTTCGAAATATATGGCTGATCCATTTGCTACCAGATGCATTTTGAGTGTCCAAGATTCCCTAATTTTAAATTGTTTTATCTGACAATCGTACAAACGCCAATCCTCGCTAGTGCGGTAGATGAAATGATAGATCTCTGCTTCTATTTCTCTGTACTTCTTTACTGCATTTTCATACAGGTCAAGTGCAGCTGGATTATCTGCGAAATATTTTTCAATTTTATTGAAACGAGTCTTTAAATGTTTCCTAATAACGTATAAATTCTCCATTATGAGCCAGGAAACATAAAAATCTAATTTACGGAAATATTTTTCGTAGAGAATGATTTCAGTAATAATTCTATTGTATGAGCTAACATCATCATTAACGCAGGTCTCACTATCGGCATCGGCATCCAGGTCTTCAGGTCTGTATGATTTTATTCTTACCTTTTCCATACATGAATATTCATCATAAGTAAACAAGATATCCAATAGCATATTTACCGTTTCTTTAGGTTGTAATACGCAATTTTTTAGCTTAGCCAGCTTGGGATAAATTTCACATTGAAATTCGTTGAAAGTTACAAGAGACCAAAATTCAATTCCCAGTTGCAAACCAACATATTTCAATGTACCACCGCCAAGCGCTAGTTGAAACACTAATCCGACCATTTCTATGTTTTTCACATCATTTCCGCTCCAGTGGAAGTTTCCGCACCAAAAGTCGTAAAGCATTTCGACCATGTCAAAATCTTTTAAACGCATCACGTGTCTCATAGTTTCTATTCTCTGCTTGTAGAGCACTTTTATACTGAAACTGTCCTCGGGGAGATGAAATAAGATGTCAGTCTCTTTCAATAAGTAGTAGAGGATGTCCGCTCGTTTATTCTGACATGCTGCAAGGATTAAGTCAGACTGAGTTATTCTGCGTGCGTATATCTTTGACAAAAGTTCTTTGTTGCGCGCCAAGTTCTGATGAAAGCGTTCATTTATTTTCTTGATATTTACTAAATCTCCGTTTCGGATGGAATGTCGTAGTTCTTGTAAAGTTCTTATTAAATTTCTTCTTTCCGGCAACTGTGAATAAAATAAAAATATGATTTTGTCAGTTGTATTGTAGACAGGAACAGATAATGATGATTTAGTATGTATGTTTGTATTTACATAATAAATAATACAATCTAAAGAAAGGGACTGGTCATCTCTTATCTGCCTCGGTTTATTTTAATTATAAATAATTTTATTTCTGAATTTGTCTTTTGTATATTTCTTTTGGACACTTTTTAACTTGCTACATCGTTCTCACATAATGTACCATCTTAAAGGAATGATGGAACAAAGTTTGTGTAATAATTTTGGGATTTGATTTGATTTGAAATCATCTTCAATCATCGACACAGCGGGCGGCCGCGCGCTCCTCACCCCCGCTACAACACTGAAACTAGTCAAGAGGAGACTAGTTCTAGGTGCGTGGGGTCTGGAGGCTGCGCGAGGTCGCCACCTGCCGCTGACATTCCGTTGTGACTCGGCCGTGAGAATCCGCACCACAAAATTAGTGTGTGTCAATGACCACCAGACAGAAAACTTAAAGGCGACGTTCAAAATTAAAATAATACTATTTTTAGCGTGGTAAAATCACCCATTGCTGTCAGACTCGTAATGACTAAAATCCACGGCGTCCTTCAATAGCCTTTACGTTACAGGGTCACGGTATTCTTTAGTACCACGACCCCGGCAGGGTTTGACCCTCTAAAGGGGGAGGGGCCGGGGGGGCATTTTCCTGACACTCCTTAAGACGCGCGTAGAAAACAACGCGCCGTCGACCCGGGCGTGGTCCATGGTCTTACAGTGAATCACCCGTACCACTCATGGCTTGTGAAAAATTTGTGGTACTACATTATTATAATGCAATTTGATGTGGGCCTTGCGGAGTCTTGCTAACCAGGCTCTCAAACTCATGCAATTCATAAAGGATGGTGTCAAAATTGGAATGGTCACTGGTACCGTGTTCTTGGATCTGTCAGCTGCCTACGACACTGTTAACCTTAAAAGGGTCTTGGGGAAAGTAGAATTCATGAATAAAGATACGAATTTTGTTGAAATACTCTGGGATCTTTTCTATAATCTACATTTTTAGGACAATCTTCATACAGGCAGAAGTGATTGGAGAACTCAAATAATGGTCTAGCCCAAGGCAGTATCTTGGCGCCGCTCCTTTTTAAATTTAAAAGTCATTTATTGAAAATAGGTTGAGTTATCAGCAATATTTGAAGGTCAGTTTTTTTTTACATAAGACAACCCCTTTCTATTTACTATTAACGAACTTCTTGCTATTGGAACAGCGCCTCTGGTGTGCGAAGAAGGAACTATTTTTTTCCTTGAAAATTGTCAATTTGAAATTGTCAAAGTTCCAGTTTACTTTACGTCTCAAATACTGAAAACTCGTGCTCGTGAAGGTACTGATGAATCTATCACGTATAAAAAAAAAGTATAAATATAGATAAATCAAGTTTAGTGTAGCACAATTATACACTTCTGGACACATCTATTGGCCCACCTTGTATTTTCAGTTTCGTTTGGTCCTAGCTAAAATTTTATATTAGGTCGAGCAAAAAGTTTTTATACAGTTTTGAACCTGGCACATTCACAATTTAATTCAATAGTCTTTTTTTGAATTTCGAACACAGAATTTAAAGAAACAAAAGACAATTTGGAGCCTGTTCGTTGATATCAAACAATCGAATACTAAGAAAACTTGGTTTTATTGGTTTACTTGGATTTAATTCTTGAAAAAGTGATTGATATCTTTGGTTTTGCAACAAACATTACTTATTCTTAACATTAAGGTGAGGTTCTATCAATAATCTATGGATACTTCACCTGAAGTCGCCGCCCAAGCTGTGGCACTTATTCAGGCCGGACACAGCAAGAAGAAACGTGAGTACTCAACTTAATTTAAGTCCATCTGCGGTCCGAAATGTTTATCGGAGGTACCCAGAGACTGGCGGCTTTGTTCGTCGCCAAGGAAGGCCACGATCTCGGGTCACAACTGAAAGGCAGGATCGATTCATCGTGACGACCAGCTTGAGAAATCGTCACCTTACCTCCACTGAGATCCAAAACCAACTTCGCGACTTCCACGGAGTATCTGTGAGCGCTCGAACGGTTCGGAGAAGGTTAAAAGAACGCGATATGGTACCACACAAGCCAGCTAATGGGCCCAAACTAACGCGAGCCCACCGAACAGCGCGCCTTCATTTCGCACGCAGTCATTTAAATTGGACACAGCAAGGTTGGAGCCGTGTTCTCTTTTCTGATGAGTCTAAAATTGTGTTACATGGCAATGATGGAAGGAAGAAGGTCTACCGACGTAAGGGAGAGCGTTTTGCACAATGCTGCTTTGAAGAGAGGACTGCTTATGGCGGTGGCTCATGGACTGTCTGGGGCGGTATATCCGCGAGCGGCAAAACTCAACTTGAGGTTGTTACAGGACCACGGCTGCCAACATTAAATGCTGAAAGGTACATTCCTGAGTGCTTAGAACCTCACGTGATACCATACGCGGACTATGTGGGCCCAAATTTCCTTTTTATGCATGATAATGCAAGAGCCCATGCGGCCGGCATCGTCAGGGAATATCTTCGGGATGTGAACATCACAGTTATGGACTGGCCAGCCAGAAGCCCAGACATGAACCCCATTGAGCACATGTGGGACGAGCTAAAAAGACGTGTTAGGGCTCGTCAGCCAATTGCCCAGACGGTGCAGGAGTTGAAAACTGCCATAGAAGAGGAAGGGGAGATGATCCCTCAAAATTTCATAGAGTGGTTGATAAACTCTATGCCTAATCGTATGAGAGCTGTGGTAGATGCCCATGGAGGCAACACGCGTTATTAAATTAAACCTTTATTTGATAAAACATGTTTTTTATTCAAAAATCAATTGCCTTTAACAAGACGCATATCCGACTTGTTAGGCGTAGCTCCATGTTCTATGGTATTCTGAATTCAAATTTAAAACAATACGATCGAAAAAGATGGTAAAATGTATCAGGTTTAAAACTGCATCAACAGTTTTTGTTCAATCTAGCAATAATATTTCGGTAGGGGCCATCGAAACCTAAACTCTAAGGTGGGCCAATAGATGTGTCCAGAAGTGTATTACGAGAGCATTGACCGACCAATGGTCGACTAATGATTTAGCAGATTACGAACTTTTAGCTAAGTGACAATCAGATGGGCATGCGGACGGCGAGTAATGGGCGACTGGCTGCCCGTCCATTGACCATGCACGGGTCAACGGCGCGTTGTTTCACGCACGCCTCAAAGAGTGTCGCGGGACTTATCAAATTACCGTGACCCTGAAACGTAAAGAGCTGATGCAGGACGGAGGAGAGATTGCAGGACACCGTGGATTTTAGTCAGTACGATTCTGACAGTCCCTCCCGCTGTGCCCTGGGTGAGAGGACTCAGTTGATGATTTTAACATGTAAAAAAAATCTTGAAAACAAGGGGCCCGTATACTAATACCAACGATAAACAAAAATAATTATGTTATGAATATTCGCTGAGTTACGGTACTTACCTCTTTTGTGTAAAAATAATAAATTGACGATAAATATCCAGAAAACGTATTTATAATTACGTTAAACACAGAATATAGACTTAATTTTAGAGACATTTTCTACTGACAGTATTTAATGACGTTTTTTTAAACTTTTAACTTAATTGTTATTTTATTAAACATAAATTAACACATTATAGACTATCACAGCATTTAATTTCTTTGTCTACTGAATCATCATGTTTTATCAAATAACTGATAACGAGACTCTTACCCACGGCGATAACTCGATAACAAGGGAAGGTGTGATGAAATGAAGGGTTATTGTGACGTCATGCACACTGTTGGGTCATGGCACACTATAGGTACCGGCACGGCTCCAACCAACGACGATATACTACTAGACTCCGCATGCACGATCTAAGGAACAAAAACTATTCTGTCAACTCGCTGAGGTACTACGTAAGCGAGGGGGACGGGGTACTGCGTTGTGATTGGCTAACTCAAGGTCTGTTCTGTCTCAAGATATGTTTACGGCTCACAGGAGTGGTCGAAATAAGATGGATATAAGACTTTTTTGCAGTCTTTTACAAATTAACCTTACAGGACGACCGTTAGTCGAAGGTTCAGCAGCTCTATAGCTATCAACACGTAGTAGCACCGTGCTCCTCCTCAATATGTGTCCGGAATGTTTGCCGTATATGATTACTTCCCAGAATTTGTTCCCTATTAGCAACACTATCGATTAGTGTAATAATACAAGGTGTGATTTTTTATCCAAAATCAGCGGGTTCGATTCCTGGCCAGGATTATAGATTTTTCTACAATCCATTGATGCAGTTTTCGTTTTCATTAAAATCGGCCTCGAGACTCCTTTCAACGTTTTTCGATATTCCTCATAGTTTCGAAAATAGCCATCCACGCCCGGTTGAAAAATTCACCCTGTATATTATATTATTGATAAAATGTTGACCGTGACCGGAACGGTTTTGACTTTGATATGTTGCAAAATATTATAACATGATTGTTAGAGGTTAATGATATGAAGTTTTTGCATTGTATCATTAGATCTAAATAATATTAAATACGAAAACTGAGATTGTTTTTCATTTTTATTTGCTTTTGCACGTCAAACCATCTAATGAGGCCTTTCTACGGGGAGCGGAAGGGACTGTCAGACTGACTAAAATCCATCCATCCATTCATGTGATCCTTCAATAGCCCTTTACGTTCTAGGGTCACGGTAACCAGAGCCCTTAAACCAAAAAGGTAGACTTTCTTCCATCATCTTCATATGGTCTATGTCCAGACATAGTCTTAAGCGCCGTATTCACGTTCCATCTTGCTGTACGTCCCGCCAAGGCCATGCACGATGCACGACGCAAAAACACCGTGAATAGGCTTGACGTACGTCAATACTTATTATTAATTGTTTGCTGGATGTGCACGACCCATTTTTCATCCAGCGAGCACCCCCACCACCGCGAACGTCGTGCAGATGGACAGTGAATAACGTGGACGTACGTCGGAGCAGTCCAGCGTCGTGCATGCTGGACCGTGTATAGGCTTGCTGTACAGCAAATTTAACATTTAGAGCTTGTCTCGAGAGAAGACTGCACGTGAAAATGGATGGTGAAACACTTTCAAGATCTATTGAAAAAAATAAGTTCCGTATTTGACTGTATTCTGTACGTTTATGATATTTTTTTTAAATCCAAAATCTTTTCCTTTTTCTGTTGCTGCTGACAACATAAGAAGAAGTCCCATTTATTGTCGTTTTGTTAAAACTGTTGGCATTTTCTAAAACACGTCTTTATTCGTTCGATTGTTTCTGCTCGCTGGATGCGCGCACGATAGTGTGTATGCTACATCCATCACAGCGACCTTGAGCTGACGTACAGCCGTGACAGATGGTGAATACGGTGCTTAAGTGTCAGAGCAAAACAATATCAGGTGATTATCATCAGCTTGCTTTTTCTTTATTTTATGATTGACTTCCAGTCAAATAGGATGCTTTTAAAATAGTTATTTATGATACTAATAGATAGTGCGGTAAGTTCGTTTCTACAAACGAGTAGACGAATGTAAGCCCAAGACTCTGTCGAGGGCTTACCATAGTCACATAGCCAACCTAGGCAAACGCGGCAAAGTTGATTAGAAAAGATATTCATAATTGGACGATACACACTATTGTGTACACTTCTCGCTAAGAAGCACTCGTAATCTGGAACTTTAGAAGTGCCAATTAGAATTTGATCCGGCTCGAAGGACGCCAGCACATCCATCTATGTCTGTCAGATTTCTTTAATAGATTTTCAACCTTATCACAATAAAAGAAGGTTAATGTACGGTTGGTAAAATTTAACAGATTCGGGTAGGTTGACCTGCCTGGTGTCTGTATGTTTCTTACACTTGCAGATGTAGATATTTGTTTATTTTTTTGTTTAAAAAAAGAGTTGCCCCACGCTATGAAATTCTTTTTCATCAACTCTATTCGAAAAGGAATTGGTTCGCCTTTTAGTGCGCCTAAAAGTGGTGTTTTCTCTAGGAAACTTTTAGCGGGCAGTAACGAGTTTTTAATCCTCTTTATAAGTGCGCCGCAATAGTAAATTATTAACCAAGGGGATAAAGCAGGGTCTTCTGTCGCGGGTGGCGAATTAAATCGCAAGCGTAACGAAGGACTCGAGGTTTACTCCCGAGCGTAGCGAGGGTGTTTAAAACTTAAATCACGAGCGAAGCGAGGGATTTAAGACGAGTCCTGAGTGTAGCGAGGGATTTAAGTTGACCCAAGACTAAGACAGCTTTATCACCGAGGAAAATACTCTACTTTTCGTACCATTTGTGAAAAAAATAACACAGTAATAATATGAGATACGCATTTTAAACATTAATATTTAACATTAACTTATAAAAATAAGTAAAAATAAACTCAACGTTTATGTATTTGAAGAATACAAAAACACGGCAAATTAAAAAAGCAAAGGCATCAAGCTCATACGGCCTCGTCGGTTTTCGTAATTTTATTTAACTAGATGAAAATCCGGCTTCGCTCGGGTGAAACGTGTGTCCCAAAAATACTACACATCAAGGTACTAAATGTAGGTGTCACGGTAAGTCATAGGCCGAAAATAAAGAAAGAAAAAAAAACTCAACATGATAACCGATGTCAATAATGGCGGCTGTGATCTGTCTGGTCAGAAAATCATTAGAAATTTACAAAATACTCGACAATCCGAATTTTGCGGATATAATTATGTTGTCGACTCGAAATCCTTATTTTTTAATGTTTTATTATTCTGGTTAGCTTTCGATCGAGTCTACCGTAATCTAAGTATTCCAAATTTAAATCACATTCTCTCCCTAGAGAGAGAATGAAATTCAGTACAACATTCTTTCCCTGTTTTTCACAGATTAAAAATGACTATTGTTATGTTCGCTTTTTGTGGCATAGAATGTCACTTTTTTGAGCAAGTGGTACGAAAATTACTTTTTGAATTTAGAACATCTTGGTGTTAAACAAACAGAATAAATTCATTATTTCTAGCATTTTTAGAATTTTGGTCTGTTTGTATGTTTATATGTCCGCGCACCACGTAAAATGAGTGAGTGGGTGGGTTTTTGAATGAGTTTGAATGAGTGAGTGAGTGAGTGGGTGGAGTGGGTGGAGTGAGTGGAGTGGGTGGAGTGGGTGGAGTGGGTGGAGTGAGTGGAGTGGGTGGAGTGAGTGGAGTGGGTGGAGTGGGTGGATTGGGTGGAGTGGGTGGAGTGGGGAGTGGGTGGAGTGAGTGGAGTGGGTGGAGTGAGTGGAGTGGGTGGAGTGGGTGGAGTGGGTGGAGTGAGTGGAGTGGGTGGAGTGGGTGGAGTGAGTGGAGTGGGTGGAGTGGGTGGATTGGGTGGAGTGGATGGAGTGGGTGGAGTGGGTGGAGTGGGTGGAGTGGGTGGAGTGAGTGGAGTGGGTGGAGTGGGTGGATTGGGTGGAGTGGATGGAGTGGGTGGAGTGAGTGGAGTGGGTGGAGTGGGTGGAGTGGGTGGAGTGGATGGAGTGGGAGGAGTGGGTGGAGTGGGTGGAGTGGGTGGAGTGGGTGGAGTGGGTGGAGTGGGAGGAGTGGGTGGAGTGGGTAGAGTGGGTCTCCATCCACTCTACCCACTCACATTATTATCAAAAAAAACTTTATCCCAAAAACATTATCAAAAAATATCAGGAAAAAATCACAATAATTATCGACTAAAATTTTAATAAACTTATTATGTAAGGAACAAAAATTATAATGTTTTCTTATAACAAAAAAAGTTACTTAAGAAATATTACATTGAATTGCTTATCAGATAATTGAAGTTTTCCAAGAAATGTTTTTCGCTAAGGCGGGCTACAAAGTGATTCGTTAAAAAAAAAACTATTTTTTTAAGTTATTGTGTAGCGAGTTATTAATAGATATTTGATAAAAGTCATTCATACTAATTTAGAATTTAATATTTTATCATTATTATAATCCACTATTATAGAGCAGTGGTCCCGACTTACGAGTCTTGGTTTTAAACCCCGCCAGGCGCATTACTTTGTGTAATTATTTCATCACCACTGCTCTCAAAACGGTGAAGAAAAACATCGTGAGGAATCCGGTAGGTATGTCCTAGAAACAAAAAATCGAAGATATGTGACATCTACCAATCCGCTCTGGGTCCGCGTGGTGGATTATGGCCCACTCCCTCTCTTTCAGAGAGGAAGCCTGAGTCCCAGCAGTGGGAACATTATAGGCTGATGGTGATGATGTTAATCCCATTTTCTCTACTACCATCGAACATTTAGGTATACTGCTAATTACCATCCATACTTAGTCGGCATTCCACTACTTAAGCTCTTTTAATCATCCTCCATAATGCGCATAGTAAAGGAGTGGAACTCACTACCTGCTTCCATGTTCTCGAACACATACAACTCTAATCTCTTCAAAGTTATAGTGAACAGACTTCTTCTGGGTAAGCTCGCTACATCCACAATATTAATTTTATTCCACAACTATCACACAACGCCATCTAGTCCCAAGCTAAGCAGAGCTTGTGTTATGGGTACTAGACAACTGATAAACATACTTATATATTTCTAAATACATAAATATTATAGATACATTACACCCATCTACAATAGAGTCAAGAGTAACAATAAAAACAAAACAAAACGGGGTGATTCCACTGCCCTGTTCCCAAATCACTACAACTCCTGAAAGCCAGAACGAACAGTGGCAACCAATAGAAAATCCCCGAGGTAGTAAAACTGTTTTGGATCCTGTAAAGAACTAATCAGAAAAAAAAAGCGGAGGAGTCATTTGACATCTGTCTATCCTTTTCCCAACTATATTGTAGTCGGCTTCTAGTCGAACCAGATGCAGCTCTCACTATCCATGTTATTTTACATGGACTTCCACAACACAGTAACTGGACAATACGATACCCCATGGTTGTTAGACTAATGAGTTTCTGACTAACAGTAACAACTGTCAAAGATCTACAAGTGACAGCCGGGACCAAGGACTTTACGTGCTTTCCGAGGTATGGAGTAAACTCGCTACTACAGATGGTCACCCATCCACAGACCAACCTCGGCAACCGTAGGTAATTATTTAGCCACGAGCTCCTCAGATAGCCTCGACGAGAACCTCGTGAAAGCTGAAAAAGATAAGCAAATCAAGTATATTGATTTGGCTCGCGAGGTTGTCGATATGTGGGATGTGGATTCAGCAGTCATTGTGCCGATAGTCGTGTCGGCCCATGGCTTAATCCCCAAGAGCCTGGACAAACATCTCAGGAGGCTCTTGTTAGGCAGCTGCATCAAGGGCCAGATTCAGAGAGCAGTTCTTCTGGGCACGGCGCGCATTGTTCGGAGATTCCTTACTCTGGAGCCCTGACTGCCGGTAGCTTGGACCCTGTTCCCGATACCGGCGGGCCACTATTATTTATATTTTTAAATGATTTTATTATTATTTTTTTGTTTCTGTAAAAATATTTAAAAATGTACATGATAAAGGAAAAAAAATGAATAAAGGGAAGAAAAAATAAGTCGTGAGTGGTGGCGCTAACTGGAAAAGGTATTTTACTATAAAAAAACAAATCAGTACCGTCAGCACGAGTTTTCAGTATTTGAGACGTAAAGTAAACTGCAACTTTGACAATTTCAAATTGACAATTTTCAAGGAAAAAATTAGTTCCTTCGTCGCACACCAGAAGCGCTGTTCCATTTTTTTCTTGAAAATTGTCAATTTGAAAGTGTCAAAGTTCCTGTTTACTTTACGTCTCATTTACAGAAAACTCGTGCTGACGGTACAGAAGGAGATTCCGTATCAAACTTAATAGGCTTAAATAACAGCCAATCAGATTTTAAAATCAGTAGCAAATCAGACCAATCATCAACTGGAAATGGCCGATTGGAACAATTCATTGATTAATTTTAAACTCTGACGTAAGCTTGTAATTCGTCGACGACTCATGACGGTACTAGAGTTTTCCCAACTATATTGTGGTCGGCTTGCAGTCGAACCAGATGCAGCTGAATATCAGTATTTTACATGGAGCGACTGACTATCGGACCTCCACAACTCAGTAACTGGGCAATACGATACCCCATGGTTGTAAAGCCGCGTACAGACATCGCGAGGCGTGCGATACGAATGGTTCGTCTCGCATGCCTCGGGCTGTGTGGACGTGTGTGCTCACAGTGAGCATTCGCGCCATACGATCGTTGCGAATGCTGCCTCAGTACGAGCCGTGCGCTCCGTGTGGACGGACAGGTGTTGTTTGCGTTGCGCGCATGCATCATGGACGCCAAAACCGAGTCACTACGTGAGCTGGTTCAAGTTTATGAAATTAATAGAGTGCTGTGGGACTCTTAACATTCTGATTATTACAAGAAATGTAAAAGGGAAGACGCGTGGCGTCAAATATCACAGCAAGTCAACGACGACTGACGAACACCGTGCGTGGTGGTTTGCTTGCTCAGCTTGAGCATGTTTCGTTCGGGACGCACATATAAATGTACCATCGTATGCCTCAGGTTGAGGCATGCGAGACGAACCATTCGTGTCGCACGCCTCGCGATGTCTGTACGCGGCTTTAGACTAATGAGTTTCTGACTAACAGTAACAACTGTCAAAGATCTACAAGTGACAGCCGGGACCAAGAACTTTACGTGCTTTCCGAAGTATGGAGTAAACTCGCTACTACAGATGGTCACCCATCCACAGACCAACCTCGGCAAGCGTAGGTAATTATTTAGCCACGAGCTCCTCAGATAGTCTATATTTAGTTAGTCTACATATTATTATCAAAGCTTTTAATTAGGTGCGTCCACACAGAACGAGCAGCCTTATGATGCATTTGCCGCGCGAGGAAGCTGCCTAGCGAGGCAACTTGCTCTGTGTGGAGGCGTCTATTGCTTCTCGATCGAATCACGAAACAAAATACGCGAGCAAAACAAAAGCCGACAGTGGATGGCTCGGGCGCTCGGTCACCGGCCCGCGACAGCGCGCGCGCTTGCTTCGGCCGAGACACGTCCACATTAACCGAGTTGCTTCACGAGGCAAATGCCTCCGAGGCTGCGCGCTCTGTGTGGACGCACCTTTTCAAGTAGGCCACCACAGGCACTTTTGAATTCCCTTTAGCATTAAAAAAGCTGAAAGCGATATCACTTTTAAAAGAAAACTGCGTATGTTCTATTTAAGTCACAATAAATAGCTCTCTTTGTCAAGTCATAATAGTTATTGTTGAGTTATTTTTTTATGTTGTTACTTTAATATTGTTTATTTTATCTGTATATATGTATTAGAATCATAATAATGATAGTATATTTATAAAATATATTCTGTTTGCTAAATTTCGGTATTTTTTATTTATTTTTGTACCCTACCACAATATTCTCCTATTTAACCCAAAGGTTGACTGGTAGAGAATGCCTTGTGGCATTAAGTCCGCCTATGTACCACGGTTTGTACATGAAGCTTAAATAAATAAAATTGTCAAAAGACAAAAAATAAAACTATAACTTAAAATAATTATGGTGCCAGTAACAAAATAAATAACTGTGAAAATAGAGTAGATACCCATTTCAAAGCACAGTTCCGTCATCACGAGTTTTCAGTATTTGAGACGTAAAGTAAACTGGAACTTTGACGACTTCAAATTGACAATTTTCAATGAAAATATTGGTTCCTTCTTCGCACACCAGAGGCGCTGTTCCATATTTTCATACAAGAAACGCTGTAAATACTGGAAAAACTCTGTAAAGTAAAATAGTGAAAACTCGTGCTAGGGGTACAGATCTCTATGGAGAAGAACGGGAAAGAAATACAGACATCTTTTCTTGGTTACTAGATTTAAAATAATTATAACTGAACGAGCACTCCCACCGTAGAAATTAAGTTCTCAAACTGCATTTTAAACTTACAGGTCCTTTTATTCAGAAATAACTGAACTTATTTTAATGAAACTTCATAGTAGGTATAAGCAGCAAACTTCGGCCTTAAAAGTTACCTTTATGGGACCTATTAAACTATTATTTGATTTACCCGTTTCATGTAGGTAGAAGAAATTATGTCCGTTTCGACCGCGCGGCCATGACGTTTTTTTTAAATAAAAACCATCCCAAGTTTTTGTAAAAAAATGTAAAAGTCGATTGCCAAAAACCACAAATTTGTCAAAGCAATGGTTAAAAAGTTATAAGGGTTTGAACGTGGCCGCGCCATCGAAACGCGGCGAATGGCGCGGCCATGGAGATCTTTAAAACTAAGAGTCGCAGAGAACTGAAATTTTGGGAAATACTAGATTGAATTTGTAAACAATTTGTAAAAATATAGAAAAAAATCCTGTGTTTATATTTTAAAAGCTACAAGGCTAAAACCTCATGGCCGCGCCATTGAAACGGTGACCAACACGTTATCGCCGAAATCTCGCTGAAAAAGCATCGCAGACGTCTGAAGTTTTTTGTAAAACATAGATTTGAATTTGTCGAAACTAGTAAAAATACAACAAAAAATCCTAGGTTTATATTTAAGGAGCTGTAAGACTAAAACGCCATGGCCGCGCCATCGAAACGCTGAAAATTTAGTTTTTCGTCGAAATCTCGCTGAAAAAGCATCGCAGACGTCTGAAGTTTTTTGTAAAACATATATTTGAATTTGTCGAAACTAGTAAAAATACAACAAAAAATCCTAGGTTTATATTTCAGGAGCTGTAAGACTAAAACGCCATGGCCACGCCATCGAAACGTTGAAAATTTAGTTTTCCGCCAATATCTCGCTGAAAAAGCATCGCAGAGGTCTGAAGTTTTTTGTAAAACCTAGATTTGAATTTGTCGAAACTAGCAAAAATACATAAAAAAATCCTAGGTTTATATTTCAGGAGCCGTTGAACAAAATCTTTAATGCGTCTTGAATATGTCGATTAGGGTGACCACGGATTATCATTTACAGAGAACTTTCCACCTTTTTTATTGGATATGTAATCTGAAGGATTTGGTGGACAACGAGAAGCAATAATATGGCTATACAGGGTGATTTTTTCAACTGGGCGTGGATGGCTATTTTCGAAATCGAATCCAATCCTGTATTATTACACCGTTCGATAGTGTTGCTAATAAGGATCAAATTCTGGGAAGTAATCATAAACGGCAAACTTAAGGAAATGGCAGATTTTTATGAAATTGCTATTTTTCCATGTTACTTTGCTTCTACTGAGCCATAATTTACTCAAAATTATAACCTGTCCGAGTCGGGGTGCCCCAAGTCCCGAAATTTCATTGTTCTCAATGTTTCACTGGATTTGACGTATCAACAATCCCACTGTACTTTGCAATACGAAATTATTGAGTTGAACTAAAAATAGCATTAGTTTAAAGAAGAAACGGTAACTTTTGTTTCAAATACAGACTTTGCCTTGAAGATTAATCAGTTTTTTTTTTGTAATTATACGTTTTCCTTAAGTTTGCCATATAAGATTACTTCCCAGAATTTGTTCCCTATTAGCAACACTATCGAACGGTGTAATAATACAGGATGTGATTTTTTTTTTCAATATCAGCGGGTTCGATTCCTGTCGAGGATTATTGATTTTTCTAAAATCCAATGATGCAGTTTTCGTTTTCATCAAAATCGGCCTCGAGACTCCTTTCAAGGTTTTTCGATAATTCTCATAGTTTCGAAAATAGCCATCCACGACCAGTTGAAAAATTCACTCTGTATATCTTTAAAAATCAAGTAAATTAGAGATTGTTCGCTGTGTGTGGACGCACCTTTTGTATTGTTTTTGTTAGGCTTTGAGGAAGTCTTTGGCCACAAGGTTGGTTTTAAAGAAATTTATGACCTAGTGTAAGCAAACAATCTGTAATTTATGTGATTTTAAAGAAATATATACCCTAGTGTAAGCGAACAATCTCTAATTTACGTGATTTTTAAAGTTATAACCATATTATTGCTTCTCATTGTTCACCGAATCCTTCAGATTCAATTTCTAATAAAAAAGGTGGAAAGTTCTCTGTAAATGGTAATCCGTGGTCACCCTAATCGACATATTCAAGACGTATTAAAGATTTTGTTCAACGGCTCCTGAAATATAAACCTAGGATTTTTTTATGTATTTTTGCTAGTTTCGACAAATTCAAATCTAGGTTTTACAAAAAACTTCAGACCTCTGCGATGCTTTTTCAGCGAGATATTGGCGGAAAACTAAATTTTCAGCGTTTCGATGGCGCGGCCATGGCGTTTTAGTCTTACAGCTCCTGAAATATAAACCTAAGATTTTTTTATGTATTTTTGCTAGTTTCGACAAATTCAAATCTAGGTTTTACAAAAAACTTCAGACGTCTACGATGCTTTTTCAGCGAGATAATAGCGAAAAACTAAATTTTCAGCGTTTCGATGGCGCGGCCATGGCGTTTTAGTCTTACAGCTCCTGAAATATAAACCTAGGATTTTTATTGTATTTTTGCTAGTTTCGACAAATTCAAATCTAGGTTTTACAAAAAACTTCAGATCTCTGCGATGCTTTTTCAGCGAGATATTGGCGAAAAACTAAATTTTCAGCGTTTCGATGGCGCGGCCATGGCGTTTTAGTCTTACAGCTCCTGAAATATAAACCTAGGATTTTTTGTTGTATTTTTACTAGTTTCGACAAATTCAAATCTATGTTTTACAAAAAACTTCAGACGTCTGCGATGCTTTTTCAGCGAAATTTCGGCGATAACGTGTTTGTCACCGTTTCAATGGCGCGGCCATGAGGTTTTAGCCTTGTAGCTCTTAAAATATAAACACAGGATTTTTTTCAATATTTTTACAAATTGTTTACAAATTCAATCTAGTATTTCCCAAAATTTCAGGTCTCTGCGACTCTTAGTTTTAAAGATCTCCACACGCCACGTTCAAACCCTTATAACTGCTTAACCATTGCTTTGACAAATTTGTGGTTTTTGGGAATCGACTTTTACATTTTTTTACAAAAACTTGGAATGGTTTTTATTTAAAAAAAACGTCATGGCCGCGCGGTCGAAACGGACATGAAGAAATTAAGTCAATATTTATAGTACATTATGGTACAAGTGTGTAATGTTGGTGATTACCGCTGAGGCGCCATTAAGACCCGAGCTGTCAGGTGAGGGTCTTAAGAGAGCCGAGGATGGTAATCATCAATACACACGTGTATCATACGACGTTTTTCAACACACTTGTGAAGAAAATAATACTAACAAGCCATTTTGTTTACGTCAGACAGGGGGATGTTATCTCCCCTAAACTGTTTACTGCCGCAATGGAAGACGCCTTCAAGCTCCTGGAATGGCAAGGACTTGGCATCAAAATCAACGAGTACATCACTCACCTTCGGTTTGCCGACGACATCGTAGTCATGGCAAAGTCGATGGAGGTACTCAGCATGATGCTCGATCGCCTCCGACGAGTTTCGCAACGGGTGGGCTTGAAAATGAACATGGACAAGACGAAAATTATGTCAAATGCCAATGTTGTGCCCACCCCAGTCTCTGTTGGAAACTCAGTACTCGAAGTTGTTGACTCATATATCTACATAGGACAAGTAGTCCAATTAGGTAGATCCAACTTCGAGAAAGAGGTCAGCCGCCGAATCCAACTCGGTTGGGCAGCGTTCGGGAAACTTCGCAGTGTCTTTTCGTCGTATATACCTCAGTGCCTCAAGACGAAAGTCTTCAACCAATGTGTGTTACCAGTGATGAGTTACGGCACCGAAACGTGGTCTTTCACTATCGGCCTCATCTCAAAGCTCAAAGTCGCTCAGCGAGCTATGGAGAGAGCTATGCTCGGTATTTCTCTGCGTGATCGAATCCGAAATGAGGATATCCGTAGACGAACTAAAGTCACCGATATAGCCCACCGGATTAGCGAGCTGAAGTGGCAATGGGCAGGCCATATTGCTCGCAGAGCGGATGGCCGATGGGGTCGAAAAGTTCTAGAGTGGAGACCACGGACTAGCAAGCGCAGCGTAGGACGTCCACCAACAAGGTGGACAGACGACCTTATAAAGGTCGCCGAAAGACGCTGGATGCAGGTCGCTTCCAATCGGTACATGTGGAGATCTAAAGGGGAGGCCTATGCCCAGCAGTGGGACACAAGATAGGCTATACAAAAAAAATCTTTGCGTTATAACTGAAAAAAATATGATTCAGAAAGCAGGAACTGAAAAAAAGTTGTCTAATCAGCCTAAAATATTTTAATGTATGTTATACATGTACACAACATGTTAAAATTGAAGTAGATATGTTTTCCGGTAGGTGACGTATTTTCGATCGAGTGATAGTACATAAGACGCCCGATATATTTGGCGATATCGACGATCATTATTTAATTACTTTACATAAACGAGTAAATAAACATCGAGGTATAACTGCAGTGCGAAAATTTTTGGGAAAAGTTTTTTGACAGTGCTAGCCTACAGGGCAAAAGTGATGTATTTATTCAGTTTTTTGATAAAAAATAGTGATCTGTGATTTTATTTATTATTTTAAGGTGAGTTTGTTATAAAATAAATTTTTGTTTATTTTGGTATACTTAGGTTGGAAATAATACTTGTTGACTTACATTTCGGAAATTTTTAAAATTTTTCAATGAATTGTTTTAAATTTTAGATTTTTTCCTTTTTAGTTCGATAAAAAAAAATCATTTTTGTGCCTGGTACTTTATTAATCCAGGAAGGCTATAAACTATATAACATCACGCTACGACTTATAGCACCTGAGCAGCAGGAGTCAGTCATATTTAAGATATAATTATGTAATGAAATGTATCTCTATTTTCAACAGATATGTACAAAGCTATCATCTATCTGGCATTGATAGCTGCATCCTCGGCTCAGTTCCTTCCTAATGGCTCGTTATATATTTATACGTGTCGCTATATAATTACATATAAATTCTTTATAACTTATATAAATAATAAAGAATACAATTATAAAGAATAATTATTGACAGAATAATAGACTAATTATTTGATTATTCTTTATATTTTATATTTAATTTTATAGCTAAATTATATATTATAAAGAATTTATAAATTCTTTATAATTTATATATAATTATATAGCGACACGTATAAAAATATAAGAAGTCAGTCATATTTAAAAAGTCAGATAAATGCAATAAAATGTATTTCTATTATCCACAGATATGTACAAAGTTATCATTTATCTGGCATTGATAGCTGCATCCTCGGCTCAGTTCCTTCCCAATGGCTGCCCATCCAACTTCGACGAGCACCTCCTGCTGCCTCACGAGAGTGACTGCGCCAAGTATTATAGCTGCAGCAATGGCAACAAGATTGAGATGAACTGCCCCCCGGGGCTGTTGTTTGATGTTAATATACAAGTAAGTAAAATAATATAGGTAATAATATATAAAAGAATATTTTATAATTTTATAATATAATATAAATAATAAATAAATGGGTTATTATTTATTATTGTTATTATTATTAAAAAACTTTATCACCCTGTCCATGTATACAACGTGTAACGTTAATAGCGCACAACCTCTCGTGGGGTAACTCAGCCCATGTTACTGAACAATGTTTGTTATAAGACTTTTGGAAATTCGCAAAAAAAAAATTTGCTATTTCATGCAAGATGAGAAATTGGTCGAGCCCATCAGTATGAAAAGGGGAGGCCTATGTTCAGAAGTGGACGTCCTATAGCTAAGATGATGATGATGATGGTGATCAGTATGAAAATTTTTTTTTTTCGATTTTTCCAAGTCTTAACAAACATTGTTCAGTATCATGGACTGCGTTACCCCACGAGAGGTTTTGCGCTATTACTGTTACACGTTGTATAGATAAGTTGGCAACACCGATAAACATTAAATTTTCAATCTTAACCATCAGCCTATAATGTTCCCACTGCTGGGACACAGGCCTCCTCTCTGTGAGAGGGATGTGGCCATAATCCACCACGCGGGCCCAGTGCGTGTTGGTAGATGTCACATGTCTTCGAATTTTTCGTTCTAGGACTTGTCGGTTTCCTCACGATGTTTTCCTTCACCGTTTTGAGACCAGTGGTATTGAAATAAATTCGAGAAAGTAATGCGCGTGGCGGGGTTCAAACCCACGACCTGCAACTCGTAAGTTAGGACCGATACCACTGGGCTACCGCTATATCTAAATATCTTGTTTATGCGATTTTAAAAATAATGGACACGTATTTTTCTTTTGAATATTTTCAAAGTTAAAACGCATTAAAATTTGAGAATACTCCTTGTGACGTCACAAACAAGTACGAACTGTACTTGCTAGTGACGTTTTGCCAATTTTGAAAGTCTTGCTCCTTCGTCACCTGTAAGACGTATTTTTTATAATCTCAGTGACAGACTAGATTTTTTTGGCAATTAGGATAACAGCGACAAACATAAATGATGGTGATGACTATCTGTTATTTTTTTTTATAACCTTGTTTGTTCTTCCCTTTTTCCTTCCAAATCTGTCTATTATGTACAATTTCTATCAGTCCGTCACACCACCTCCGCCGCGGAAATTAAGGAAAAATAACACGTATGAGATATATTTTCTCGCAACGTAAATTAAATAATGTGATAACATGAAACATCCGGCATAAAAAAAAAACTTGTAGAACAAGATAATCTAGTTTCCGGCAAGATTAGATCAAATAGCTATTATTTCTATAGGTAGTAACAAAATCATATATCATATAATTTGACTGGCCGGTTGGTCTAGTAGTTAGTGACCCTGACTGCTATGCCGGGGGTCGTGGGTTCGATTCCCACCCAGAACAAATGTTTGTGTGATGAGCACGATCATTCGTTCTGTGTCTGGGTGTTATTTATCTATAATATGTATGTATTTAGAAATATATAAGTATGTACATATGTTTATCAGTTGTCTAGTACCCATAACACAAGCTCTGCTTAGCTTGGGACTACATGGCGTTGTGTGATATTTGTGGAATATTTATTATTTATTGTATTATGGAGGCGTTTCATATGGCTCTCTCAAAATCAGGCACTTTTGACAGACAGACAAGCAAAAAGTCTTTTATATCCATTTATACATCCATACATGCATCCTTCACAGAGTCCATCCTTAGTGTCTTCTATTAACTTTTCTATTCCAATTTCACAGGAATGCAGCTGGCCATTTGCAGTAGAATGTACAACGACATCACCGCAACCAACAACAACAACAGAGGCGCCAACAACAACAACGGAGGCGCCAACAACAACAACAGAGGCGCCTACAACAACAACAGAGTCACCAACAACAACATCAGAGGCGCCAACAACAACACCGGAGTCGCCGACAACAACAACAGAGGCGCCAGAAACAACAACAGAGGAGCCAACAACAACAACAGACTCGCCAACAAGAACGGAGGAGCCAACAACAACACCAGAGGTGCCAACAACAGAAGCGCCAACAACAACAACAACAACAGAGGTGCCAACAACAACAACTGAGGCGCCAACAACAACACCAGAGTCGCCAACAACAACAACAGAGGCGCCAACAACAACAACACAGGAGCCAACAACAACAACAGAGGCGCCAACAACAACAACAGAGGAGCCAACAACGACAACAGAGGCACCAACAACAACAATAACAACACCAACAGAGCCGATAGACTTCCTACCAAATGGTTGTCCGGCTAACTTCAGTATACCGTATTTGTTGCCTCACCCTACTGACTGCTCGAGGTACTACCAATGTGGTAATGGTAATACATTCGATATGCCTTGCGCACCTGGAACGTTATTCGACTATAAGGAGCAGGTAACTATAAAATGAAATAAAAAAACCTATAAAAAAAAACTACATAATAACACATTTAGAACTACCATTTTATCGAACTACCATGATTAATATTTTTATGGTATTAAAATTAAATCTCTTAATTACAGACTTGTAACTGGCCTGGGTTAGTAACGTGCTACCCAGGCGCCACGACGCCACCTCCAACAACTCCCACATCAACAACAACAGTCGAGCCAACCACAACAACAGAGTCAACCGTAGAGTTATTGCCGAACGGTTGTCCGGTTGATTTCAGCAAAGAGTTGTTGTTACCGCATGAAAGTGATTGCGCCAAGTTCTACCAATGTACTCATGGTAACAAGGTGGAGATGAACTGCGCTCCTGGTACTTGGTTCGACTTTGAATTTCAGGTATTTAAAAACCACTTAACCAAACTTAAGGGCGCGTATTCTAAAACCTGGCAACGTCGCAATAGCGGTCAAATATTTACAAGTGTTAAATAATTCGGGCATGCGGACAGCGAGTAAAGGGCAACTCGCTGTCCGACCATGGACCATGCCCGGGTCGACGGCGCGTCGTGTTCCACGCGCGCCTCAAAGAGCTGTCAGCAAATAACAGGGCCCCAGAGGGCCAAAGCCTGTCGGGGTCGCGGGATTTATTTCCTCACCGTGACCCCGGAACATAAAGGGCTAATGAAGAACACCGTGGATTTTAGTCAGTACAAGTCTGACAGTACCTCTCGCCCTGCCCGGGGTGGGAGGTCTCATTTGATGACTTTACCACGTAAAAAAAAAAAAACAAGTTAAATAATTTTGCAAAGGCGATGGTATCAAAATTCACCCGAAATCAAATTTTGATCGATAAGGTCAAACTGCATGCCGATAGATTATCTAGAACTATCTTAATAATCGCACCAAGTTTCAATATTCTAACCCATGGGATATCGGAGTTATGGGCTGTCAAAGTGTGCAAAAAATATCCATCTTGTTACTTGAGATTTCACGTTTGTGATGCTAAAGTAGTCATGCTGCCGATAATATCGCGTACCAACGACGCCATAGATGTTATAAAACATTAAACAACAAAAAAATGCCAGCATTACATAAGCGGTGTCGCAATTGATCTGATATATAGAATGTCGCCTGCCTGTCGGTCTTCTACAGACTGTACTTCGGAGAGTGTGCCCAAGAACTCCACGACCTCATCCCACCGGCCCCCTTCTATCATCGCACATCCAGACGCACGGCAAACTACCATCCTTTCCTTATAATGCTATACCACCAATTCGCACTAAGCGTTTCCAAACGTCCTTTATAATGAGAACAGCGAATGAGTGGAACTCTCTGCCTGCGTCTGTGCTTCCGAACGCATACAACCCTAATATCTTCAAAGTTAGAGTGAACAGGCTTCTTCTGGGTAAGCTCGCTCCATCGTCGACCTTTTCTTGGTCATTCCTGACCTAGACTAAGGTCAAGAGCAAACCCATCTAAAATAAATAAAATATATATATATATATATATCACCGCTTGACTTTGGTCATCCACCCAACTTTAAGAAACGAAACACTTTGGAAAATGTTACTTTACTTTGGCAACTCATCCTCAGATTGTTCTCAGCATGCCACCTCGGGCACCTGTCACCCCGGGCTGGGCGGGAAGGACTGTCAGACTTGTACTGACTAAAATCTACGATGTACAGTCCCGTGACCCTGGTTGACTTTGGATCTATAAGAGTTGTCCTGTCTGATTGTTGACACTGTATGAAAATAAGAAATATCGCTCTGTAGTGCACTAAAAACTTGATTAGGGAATGCAATCATTAATATCGCAACGCCGAATACATAGTTTTAGATGTAGAAAAAGCATTTGGAAACTTTCCAAATGCCTTTTATACACCTGAAACGGTGACAACATCAAATTCAGTGTTTTAATTGCATTCCTATATCAATTTTCTAGTGCACAACAGAGCCTTATTTCCATACAGTAATATTGCCAAATTAATTAAAACTTGTAAATATTTGACAGCTATTAGCGACGTTGCCAACTTTCTGGTTTCGCGCCCTTAACCTTCTGTCCTAGTAGTGGAAACAATAAAAAAAAATGCTTAAACAATGTTTGTTACCTTTGTTAGGTTTGCAATTGGCCCTTCATGGTCCAGTGTAATGTAACAACGACGACTCCTTCACCAACAACAACAACTACGACTGATGACTCCATAACAACAACAACTGAGGAGCCCTCAACAACAACAACGGAAGGCCCAGGTTTCTTACCTAACGGTTGCCCAGCAGATTTTAGCCAAGAAATGTTACTACCCCATGACAATGATTGTGGCAAGTACTACCAATGTACCCACGGTAACAAGGTCGAGAGGGACTGCGCTCCTGGTACTTGGTTCGACTTCGAATTGCAGGTATTTAAAAACTGCTTTACGAAACTCAACTAAAGTTTAATGGGACCAAAATGCCAGTATACTGCATTAAAAGTTTTATTTCTAGGCTTGCAGTTGGCCCTTCATGGTCCAGTGTAATGTCACAACGACGACTCTGCCGCCAACAACAACAAAAACAACAATTGAAGACTCCACAACTACCACAACTGAGGAGATAACAACAACAACTACAACTGAGGAGACCTCAACAACAACAACAACGGAAGGCCCAGGTTTCGTACCTAACGATTGTCCGACAGATTTCAGCCAAGATTTGCTGTTACCCCATGAGAGTGAGTGCGGCAAGTTCTACCAATGTACTCACGGTAACAAGGTTGAGAGGGACTGCCCTCCTGAAACTTGGTTCGACTTCGAATTGCAGGTATATATATATTGTTATTTATCAATTACTAGCTTTTGCCAATAGATTCGCTTGCGTCTCTTTAGAATTTGTGTTTTAAGACCACTATAGACATGTGGCCAAGGCGTGTACTGACTTACTTGGCGGTGTGTTGGTAAATAGTGGCAGTATTGGCCGGCCAACCGAATGTTGTCGGTTATTCGTGCACTAATCAAAGGATCTTGGCGTGCTTGCAAACAGTGTTCACACGTTGGCCCAATGTGTAGGTAAACACCGACTAGATGGCGTTGTGTGATAGTTATGGAATATTTATTTATATTTGACTGGCCTGTTGGGCTAGTGGTTAGTGACCCTGACTGCTATGCCGGGGATTGTGGGTTCGATTCCCACCCAGGACAAATGTTTGTGTGATGAGCACGATCATTTGTTCTGTGTCTGGGTGTAATTTATCTATAATATGTATGTATTTAGAAATATATAAGTATGTTTATCAGTTGTCTAGTACCCATAACACAAGCTCTGCTTAGCTTGGGACTAGATGGCGTTGTGTGATAGTTGTGGAATATTTATTTATATTTTTCAGACTTGCGTAGCTATTGCCCCAGGAGGATGTACTCTAGATACTGCAACAACTACAAGTCTATACCCGAACACAGAGACCTCTACAGATTCAAACCTGTCCAGCTCTACCACTGAAGGAGTGACTCCACCACCAATATGTCCAGAAGGATTTTGGGGTAACATTCCTCATGAGTACCGCTGTGATTCTTTCTACTTGTGTGTTGGCGGCAACGCCTTTTTGTTGACCTGCGGTGAAGGTTTTGAATTCGATCCTGTACTAGCTGTGAGTTTCATTTTAATAATCATTAATATTTTAATATTCATCATCTGCCTGCCTTTTCCCAAATATATTGGGGTCGGCTTCCAGTGAAACCAGATTCAGCTGGATATCAGTATTTTACATGGAGCGACTGCCTGTTGGACCTCCACAACCCAGTAACTGGGAAATATCATGCACCATGGTTGCACTGGTTGTCAGACTTTAGAGCTTCTGACTAACAGTAACGACTGTCAAAGATCTACAAATGACAGCCGGGACCAACGGCTTTACGTGCTTTCCGAGGCACGGAGGAAACTCGCTATGACAGATGGTCACCCATCCACAGACCAACCTCGGCAAGCGCGACTTAACCCAGAAGATCGGCTTGTGTGGCTGTACTTATTTAGCCACGAGCTCCTTCATTAATATTTTAATTTTATAAAGAAGAATTTGTTTATAATGTAGCGGGTAATTTCCAGAACAAATAATTGTTTATTAACTAAACCTTAATATTTAACAAACAAAAAAAAAACTGTACATAAATCAATAACTAAATTAAAATATTACATGGCATCGAAAACTACATCCTCAAAATAAGTCCCGCGACCCTGGCTATTATATTATGTTATGTTAAATAATAATACTACCTACTGCTTCCAGAGAGCAGTGCTGGCCTAGTGGTATCGGCCCCGACTTACGAGTTGTAGGTCGCGGGTTCGAACCCAGCCTGGCGCATTACTTTGTGTAATTTATTTCATCACCACTGCTCTCAAAACGGTGAAGGAAAACATCAAATTCGAAGACATGTGACATCTGCCAACCCGCACTGGGCCCGCGTGGTGGATTATGGCCCACTCCCTCTCACAAGAGAGGAAACCTGTGTCCCAGCAGTGGGAACGTTATAGGCTGATGATGATGACTGCTTCCAGAGCTGCGTTGCCATAGCCGAAGGTGGTTGCACTTACAACACTTCGACACCGACCCCAGAAACCACCACATTGGACCCCATTTCCTCCATCTGCCCGCCGGGCACTTGGGGCAATGTACCCCACCCTGAAATCTGTGAGGCCTTCTACTTGTGTACTGCTGGAGCGCCGATACAACTGTTTTGCAGTCAAGGATTTGAGTTCGATCCAGGGACTGCGGTGAGTTTTTTTTTTCGTGGTAAAATCATCAAATGAGTCATCCCAATTTTGGTGGCACGGTTGACAAAGTGGCTGAGCTATTGACAGCTGCGCAGCTTATTGCGAGTTGGACTCCCGTACGAAATAAAATGACCTGTAAATTGGTTTTGGCCTGGATATTAGTCTATATGAGTTTTTATATTTGTAAACCAACTCATGATACAAGAAAAATTCGTGGTGTGTTGACAAAATTTGTGACAATACAGGCTGTAACGGTATTGTAAATGCGAAAGTTTATTAAAATTAATAATTGATGGATTATTGTTACGCTTTAAGTAAACAAAAATTTGACGGCTAATTAAATTAGACACATAATGCTGTATATCTTAGAAGCACACGTTCTTATCATAAGATGAAAAGTCAAATTATCAGTTCCGAAAATATATTAGTTGGTGAGCTATTAAACAGGTTCATTTACGTCAGCAATTCAACACAGCAATTCGTAATTTTTCTATCAACGTTTTGGGTATGTCTGAAATAATACTCAATTAACTTTGACACTACATAAAATTAATTTACTCTAATTTACTTTCAGCAATGTGTACCAATAGCCGAAGGAGGTTGCACGTACAATAAAAGCACAACTACTGACAATGGAGAAACTGTGCCCACAACTGTGTCCCCTACTGAGACAACACCTTCAGATATATCAGATCCAACAACATCGACCACTACAGGAGTATCTGACACGACACCATCTGTATCAATTCCCGAAGATTTTGAAACCACAACGGGTGTCTCCAATCCAGGAGAGTCTGATTCTACAACAACTCAAGGAGATACAGATTCGACAATAGAGATTTCGACTCCAAATGAATCAGATACAACAACTGATGCTCAAGAAGAATCAGATACAACTCCGAATGAAGAAACTGTTTCAACTACCGTTCAAACAACAACACCATCAACATCAACAGTGACGACAGTGTCATCAACACCTATGGAACCTGTCGATCAATGTCCACCAGGCGCATCTAGTAACATCCCTCATCCAGAGCATTGTAACATGTATTTGTTATGTTTAATAGGCACCCCGCCCATAGTACTTACATGCCCGCTAGGATTTGAATTTGACCCCGCGTCTTTTGTAAGTGAAACATTTTTAAAGTTTTTTTGATGTTAAACATTTTTACTATCCCTTTTAGGAGTAATTTGGTCGGATACAACGGAACTGTGTAAAGAAAATTGGAACAGGACTGGTAAAACTTAACGAATGTCTTATTTTATACATGTACTAGCTTCTGCCCGCGACTTCGTAAGCGGATCTTGTTGCTTATGCCAGCGACAATGGGATCGTCAAAATCGAAGATCTGAAAAGTCTGATACCCAACTCCAAGAGCCCGGGTAAATAATTAATGGGAGTTCGGCCAGTAGAATAAAAGTTTTATAAATATTTATTGTCATCGAAAATGAATCTTAGACTGCGACCAGGCCTTCACTGCATGAGGTAATCCCAGCTTATGTTATTTGATACTTATACAGTGAAATTAGTGATAGCTTTGATTTCTACATCAGGTGTTCCAGATCTTACATTTTTATACACCAACAGATAATGCTCATCAGGCTGAACGACTCTTTCTAAAACGTCATTCCTATATACATAATTATGTTAAAGTGTAGCTGGGCCTTTGGAGTTCCACATTAGATGTTCTAGATCTTCAATTTTTATACGTCAACAGAGAGTGCTCATCAGGCTGAACAACTCCTTCTAAGACATCATTCCTACATATGTTATAGTTTAGCTGGGCTTTTGGTGTTCCACATCAGGTGTTCCAGATCTTCAATTTTTATAGGTCTACAGGGAGTGCTCATCAGGCCGAACAATTCTTGCTAAGACGTCATTCCTGTATATGTTATAGTGTAGCTGGGCTCTTGGAGTTCCACATCAGGTGTTCCAGATCTTCAAATTTATTATCTCATCAGAAAATGCTTATCATGTGGAACAATTTTTGCTATGGCACCATTTTAGTATCTCTTATAGTTTAGCTGGTCTATTGCGGTTCTGCGCCAGGTGTTCAAGTTTCCAAAATAAATTATAGCCTATGTGGTGGCCAGACTTAATACCTTTACAACAAAAAAAGAATCATTAAAATCCGTCCAGTACTTTTTGAGTTTATCCCGGACATACATACAGACAAACAGACAAAAATTCTAAAAACTATATTTTTGGCTTCGGTATCAATTGTAGATCACACCCCAAGTATTCTTTAAAAAAAATATTCAATGTACAGTTTTGACTTTCCTACTATTTTATTATATGTATAGATGTGTAATAAGATATTATAATATTTGCTCACCACTTAGACTGAAATCGTGAGAGTTGCTAATACTAAAAGCGAGCTATTTGATTTGATCAATCCTGTTCCAGTACTATTTACAGAGCTTCAACAAATTACTCTTACAGAAGCGATAGAAAAGAAGTTTCACGTCAAAAATTGCCTAGAAATGTCTTTTAAGTACCGATTCGAAACTTTGTCTTATCAATTCTATACTTTCAGCAATGCCTTCCGATAGCCCCGGGAGGTTGTACACTTGGTCCTAATACCACAGAAACTCCTGAGCCATCCAAACCTGTATACATAGAATCGTCAACGACTAGGGTAACAACCATAGCGACCCCACCACCAATCTGTTCTGCGGGTGATACTGGAAATGTACCGCATCCGCATCTGTGCACATCGTTCCATGTGTGTGCTGGAGGGACACCAATACAGTTGTTCTGTAGTGAGGGTTTCGAATTTGATCCTGAGACCAAGGTAAGTTTAACTATAACCTGTAAAATATCTTAAAACTCTCAAAATTTCTTATTTATCATCATCAGCCTATAATGTTTTCACTGCTGGGCCTCTCTTTTCGAGGAGTGGGCCAGAATACATCAATGTTTCAGTGCGCGTTGGCAGATGTCACAATGTCTTAGATTTTTTGGTTTTAGGCCTTGCCTGTTTCTTCACAGTGTTCTCATTCACCGCTTTGAGAGCAGTGATGACGAAATAAACTACACAAAGCAATGCGCCTGACCAACAGTTTCCATCCAATTCATTAAATCTTTCTATCCGAGACGCTCTTTCTATCCGGACTATCGCAGCCTTGCGCGAGAGTCGAGAACTTCATTCCATGTGTCCAGTGATTTTGGAGCTATCTGGTGTAGATACATCAAACTAATTATTTTTCCGATATTTTCGTAACTTTCGTTCGTCTCAACATTTTTTTTTCATTGTAATTGTTTTCTTCTAGATCTGTGTCCCAATTGCTGAAGGCGGTTGTACCCTCGGCCCCGCGACCACTACCGAACCTCCTCCAACAACGACCCCTGCACCTATTTGTCCCCCAGGACAATGGGGTAATGTGGCTGATCCGGAGAACTGCAACTCTTTCTATCTGTGTACGGGAGGAAATCCAATACAATTGACTTGCAGCAATGGATACGAGTTCGACCCTGATTTGAAAGTGAGTTTACTAATATCTATCATTGCCCACTCAACAAACATCCTTCCAACCCCAATTTACTGGTAAGTCTCAATTAATTTAACATTTATTAGGTACCAAAGACTGTCTGAGTCTGACACTTAAACTACAAAAGTCCATTGAATGGTGCTCGTCTCTAAAAACCATCTCAGACATCGTCATACGCAAAACAATTTCTGGACTTGGACTGGGACACAAAAGAGACTGTCACCTCTGAGTTTGTTTCGGTTGTTTCTTCTCAGAGTAGTCAGGCACGAAACACTAACCTGATCTAGTTTTTAAAAACACCGACGTGTTTCGAAAGTCTTTATAATAACCTACTTGCAAAAATAATGGTCATCATTAGTTAAATCTTACTCAATTCTTCACAGACTTGTGTTATCATCGCCGAAGGAGGATGCACCCTCGGCCAAGGCTCATCCGACTCAGATTCATCCGAGCCAGAAATTACAACGGCCGTTCCCGGCACGACCCTGGAGGTAACAACGACTTCAAAAACAGAGGACACGACTTCTGAAGCGACACAGTCGACTTCTGAAGCAACACCATCTACTTCTGAGAAAGACGAGGTTACTTCGGGTGCTACTGACTCAACTACGGAAAAGACCGAAGTGACAACACCGGTACCGATTTGTCCACCTGGTGTGTTTGGAAATGTCCCGAATCCAGATAGTTGTACTTCCTTCTATTTGTGCATTCCTGGAGGTATACCGATTCAAATACGTTGTCCTGATGGCGAAGAATTTAATCCTGGATTGAAAGTGAGTAAATCTACCTAATTTGATTTCACTTCCGTCAACTTGTCTCACAGTACTCAACCTCTCAAAGGCGTTTGATTACGTAAACCATGAAATAAATCTGCTGCAACTCTAGCACTATGAAATTAAATATACCGGTTTTGAATACCTTTTAAAATCATACAATGTTCAAGTAAATAAAATAAAAATCATAGAATATTAAAAAAGAAACAGAAATAATTTCACCAAAATTAGGTAAAAATCGTTATTGTTGAAATTCGTAAGTATGGATCAAATTGAACATGGAGCAGTGGTGGCCCAGTGGTATCGGTCCCGACTTACGAGTTGTAGGTCGTGGGTTCGAACCCAGCTTGGCGCATTACTTTGTGTAATTTATTTCATCACCACTGCTCTCAAAACGGTGAAGGAAAACATCGTGAGGAAACCGGCATGTCCTAGAACCACCAAATTCGAAGACATGTGACATGCCAACCCGCACTGGGCCCGCGTGGTGGATTATGGCCCACTCCCTCTCACAAGAGAGGAGGCCTGTGTCCCAGCAGTGGGGTTATAGGCTGATGATGATGATATTGAACATGGGAAAGGTCATTTCTATTTGGTTTTCTCTGAGACCGTACGTCTCGTTCTATTTTTTACGGATCATAAGCTATGACACGAGGTATTCCATATAGAGGCACCTAGGGCCTTAGTCAAACAGCAGACGATAGTAGACGACAATCGTTATCGTTCATCAGTCACCAATACATTTTCAACTTTATACCCCAGCACGTAAAGTCGAAAATCTATTAAAAACCGCTGATCTATAACAAACGAAAACGATCTGTGAAATTCAATAGATTTTCAACTTTACGCGCTGTGCGCTGTGAGACAGTTCCTCGAACCCGGCAGGCTTTGGCCCTCTTAGGGTTGTTGTTGTATAGTCAGATTGCTGATAGCTCTTTCAGGAGCGCGTGGAAAACAACGCACCGTTGACCGTAACATGGTCCATGAGCGCATGCCCGCGCTGACAGTGGCCGGGGGTCGTCTCGCAACGTCCATTACCGTGGGCGTCTCCCACGGCGGCTGGGTTGTGAGGTGGAACCTGACCCCCCCCCTCACGTATCCTGCCTCTTCCTTTGCTAGCATGACTGCTTCGCAGAAGGAGGCGACCGCTTCCCATTCCATTTCGCCCCGCAGCATGGCATCGACCAGTGGCGGGCGCGAGAGGTCACCGCCTATCGCCTGCGTGAGGACACGGCGGTGCTCTGCCCAAGCTGGGCAGTCCTGTACCGTATGCTCCACCGTGTACTCATACCTTGAGTCTTTAAGTCAAGGGTGAAGAGTTTACTTCTTGGCTAGAGTGCTTCACCGTCGACCACATCATCTCTTAATATCAGAGGAGATACTAAACGAGACACTATCGCAAAATAAAGAATTTAAAGAGATAGAGTTTTGTAGCTAAATTATAACAACTGCACAGGTTTCTGATCTTGCTATTCAAGCCGCTTTTGCCGTGGTTGGATTGTGAATATGACCATCTATAAAAGACAGTTTCCACCGTGGCTCGGAAAGTATGTAAAGCCGTTAGTCCTGGCTGTCATTGGTAGACCTTTGAGAGAAGTAAGACTGTAAGTGTGAAGTCCGAAATTCTGACAACCAGTATTACCAAAAAGCAACGACGATATATTACTAGACTTCTAATAACAGGCGACCGATGTCTGTCAACACATTAGGTCTTATATCCGTCTTATTTCGACCACTCCTGTGAGCCGTAAACATACCTTGAGACGAAACAAACCTTGAGTTAGCCAATCACAACGCAGTACCCCGTCACCCTCGCTTACGTAGTACCTCAGCGAGTTGACGGAATAGTTTTTGTTCCTTTGATCGTGCAAGCGGAGTCTATTAATATATCGTCGTTGCCAAAAAGTATCGTATTACCCAGTTATTGGGTTGCGGAGGTAAAGCACGCCGTTCCATGTAAAATACTGTTATTCAGAAACCGGGTTGACTGAAAGCCAAGCATTACATAGTTGGAAAAACGCTAGGCAGATGATGAGTAGAAGTTAATAACTTTTATTGTCTGTGTCCTGACGACTAATGTTTTATTTTTTTTTTGCAGTCCTGCGTCGAAATATCAGAAAACGGCTGCACATCAAAACTGAAGGAGAAAACAATATGATCGGCTGACACTAACGACTTTTGAACAAAATGACTTTGGCACTAAATCATTTTATTGAGTAATCTTATTTGCAACACTAGTATATACTTTTATGTCGGTGCTTCCCAGAAACTGGGTTATGGTGGTCAGGTAGGCAGTCGCTCCATGTAAAATACTGATATTCAGCTGCATCTGGTTCGACTGGAAGCCGACCCCAACATAGTTGGGAAAAAATTTAGCAGTGTTGGCACTAAAAGTACCACATGATTTTAAATTAAACATTGTTAATAAGATTACTAAATAAAATATTTTTGTTTATAAAAATAATCCTTAGTAAATGAAACTTTGAGATCTACAGCTAAAAGAAAAATGGTTGTTTGACGAATTGATTGTTAAATGGAGATGAAGTGAGAAATCTGCTAAAAGACGACATTATGACGATATTATTTTGCTTTTTTATAAATATTTATTTTTTTATTCTTAGATTTTTTATTTTTATTCTTTTATTTTTCTTTAAATATTTTTATTTCAAACTGTGGTCGTAAGTCCCAAGATATCTCGATTCATCACTTTTAACAATCAATTTTAGAAAAAAGAAAATTGAACAACAAAAAAGAATCTGAATTTTAAATATTTTTTTTGCTTGAAACTGTTAATAAATTAATGTATTTTTTATTATTTTAACAAAATAAATTTCGCATCTTTTTATTTCTCTTTTATATTTTGTTTTTATTATTTAAAATGTAGGATAAGTTTATTTATTTTTATTATATTATTTTGTAAGAGTAAAAATAGTCTGATATATAAGTTATTATATTGTTCGTAATGTTAAACCAAAGGTTAATAAAAACCCAGAGAGGTGCGAAAGAAATGTTGTAAATAAAAAGTTTCATATTTTATTTAATGTTTTTTATTTCTTACCATTATATATAAATAATAATGATGTGGTCCCACACTGGAGCATTCATATGCATTGTAATGCATATGAATTTACATATGCATTACAATGTAAACAGTGTTTCTCGCCGTGTGTATACAGACACACGGCGAGAAACACTGAAAAGACTCGAAAAAGGTAAATTTGAAAGGTCACTCTACTCAAAAAAATGAACCTTCACAAAGGTTTACATAGATAACTTTATGGAAAAACAATTGAACAGTACCCTTAGCACGAGTTTTTAGTATTTGAGACGTAAAGTAAACTGGAACTTTGACAATTTTCAAGGAAAAAATTAGTTCCTTCTTCGCACACCCGAGGCGCTATTCCATTTTTTCATACAAGAAACGCTGTAAATACTGGAAAGACGCTGTAAATTAAAAGAGTGGAAACTCGTGCTAGGAGTACAGTTCGAAATCTATGTTTTTAAATAAAGAATCCAAGAAAAAGAAGAAATCACTACATAGTATAAAAAAATACCAAGCGAATTGAGAACCTCCTCCATTTTTGAAGTCAGTTAAAAACAAAGTCGCTTCCCTCTGTCTGCCCGTGGTCTGCCCCTATGAATTCAAGCCACTGGCTCTATTGAAGTCATTGGTGTACTAAATGAAAGCAATTTTTTTGCGAAGTCTATCTGTGCTATTATTATGAAAATCCTTTTATTCAAAACCTAGTAATTTATAAAAATAAATAATACCTAAAATTATATGCATAAAATATTACAGTAATACTTCTTACTGGGTTATTGCAGTAAATTTATCAAATAAAATCTATATATATAAAATTCAAAACTGACTGACTGATCTGACAACGCACAGCCCAAACCGCTGGGCCTAGAAACTTGAAATTTGGCATAAGCCTTCCTTATACCACGTAGGTGAGCACTAAGAACGGATTTTGAGAAATTCCGCCCCTAAGGGGTTGTTTTTGGGGTTGATAGTTTGTATGAAACTTCGCTACTGCAGGTGGTAGGAATTCCAAATTTTGCATGGGGTGTCCTTTTAGAACGTAGATGCTCACCATGACGGGATTTTGCGAAATCCGACCCCTGAGGGGTTTGTTTTTGGGGTCGATAGTTTGTATGAAACTTTGTTACTACAAGTGCTAGGCGTCTCAAATCTTTTATGCCGGGTTCTTTTTAAGACGTAAATGCTCAACAAGGTAGAAATTTTGTGAAACTCGACCCCTAAGGGGTTGTTTTTGGGTTGATAGTTTTGAGATTTAATTTTTTACATATGGATTCTTTGTTGGACGTAAGTGATACCAAAGACGGGATTTTGTGAAATTTGACCCCCAAGGGGTTGTTTTTGGGGTTGATAGTTTGTATGAAACTTTGTTACTACAAGTGCTAGGAGTCTCAAGACGTAAGTGATAATTAAAACGGGATTGATGTATTGATAGTTAGAGGTCTCAAATTTTACAGGAGGTTCTATTTTAGATATAGGTTCTCACTAAGTGAGGATCTTGCGAAATTCAACCCCTTAAGAGTAGTTTTGGGGTTGTTAGAAAGGAATCCCAATATATTCATTGGGGTTATTTTAAGAACGTAGGTACCACCCAAGACGGGATACTGCGAGTAGATAGAAAATTTGTTGAATATTGATTTAGATTTTCGAAAAGTATCCCTTATAGAGGGTGGCTGGGAGTAAAAATTCACAAAAGCAAAGTTCGAAAATCACGCGGACGAAGTCGCGGGCGGAGTGCTCGTACTTCATAACATTTCATTACGGGCTTCTGAGGCGTTATTTTATATTTAAGGGCTGATACATTACTTGTTTTGAGTTATTCTACTCTGATCCCCAAAAACTGATCCCCTAGAAAGTAAAAATATATGACAGGGGATCGGTTTGGGGATCAGAGTGGAATAACTCCTTGTTTTTACGGAGTTATTGTGGTAATGTCAAATAATTTAAAAAAAGGTATTAATAAATAACATTGTTAGTGCATATTACGGCACACGTACTGTAAAATTATTTCAACAAAAACCCCATGAACACGTTTACCAAAAATCTCATCGTTTTTGGTGATCGTAACTTACCAAAATATAATGATATTAACACCAATAACCCGATAATCACAACTTAGCAAAATAAAAAATAAATAGTTATAAAAAATAAATAGCTATAACAGGTTTTTCGCCGAAATATTATTTTGTCTAAATTCCCAACAATAACCATGTCGATGGCCCCGCAGAATAAACGTGCAAGAGCTATTACCCATTTTTTTTTTTGCATTTTTCGTTTCTTTGACCTATGCTGCACTTTCTGAATTTCTTTAACATTTTTATTTCTCAAAATACGCCTTTAGACCTATATCATTTGATTCATTTGTTCTAGTGAAAAAACATGCAATTATATCACAAGAATAAAAGCATATGCTATTGTTAAACGATTTTTTGGTTCACACGAGTAAACGTGTAAAAACAAATGAATGTTTGAGAAGAATTGTGCACTTCTTCGAGTTTCTTTTTTTTCTGGCAACACCGGCTGACAGGTCACGGAAAAAACGACCTCGTAGTTTTAATATTTTAAATTATTAGAAATAGTGTTTTAATTGTAACAAAACTATTGTTATTGATCCTATAATAGTGTAAAGTGTCACACACAGTGTTTTTTATGTATACAAACGGTAATAAATCCCAAAATCATTACTTCTTAAACTCATTGTACCGGCTGTCAACGTTGGACTGGATTTGAATTCCTTGAACTGGGGGAGTATTTTGTTTTGTTTTATTTAATAGTATTATTCTATTACTACACAACACAAACACTGCTCAGAGCTCTGAGCTACGTCCAGTACACACCGGCTTCGTTTATGTCTCTTTTCACTTGACAATTAAATAACTCGAAAAGTACTGGCCGCATTGGAATCTTTCATACACCGATTTGTTTTTAATTTATCTCAGACTAATTCCAAATTCAAATTTTTGAAAATTCTTTTGTTTCGGTGGCATAAAAATGTCTTGATGTATAGGAAAGGGAATTTTCATTTGTGCGTAATTTAGAAAACAATACGAATTACGTTAAGTTACAGTTTTTTTTTTCATTTTTAAACGAAAGATAATTAAAATTGAGGTATTGTAGCCATGCAACGCCGACATTTGACGAGGGCGGAGATGTTACGAGCTGTGAGAATGCTGGAAGCTGGATCTGTTCAGCGTAATGTTGCTGAGGCCATAGAGACCCATCAAAATATAATTTTAAGATTGTGGACACGCTATCGTGCCACAGGTGAAGTAGCGGAGAAGCACCAGGGGCCAAATCGCATCACTACCCCCAGACAAGACCGATTTGCAAATTACTGCGCGAGCACAACCAAATGCAACGGCGACTCAATTGGTCCAAAGGCTGCGAATGGAACACCAAGTGCTTGTGAGTGACCAAACTGTAAGAAGGCGACTGCATGAAAGCAATCAACGCTCTCGTAGACCACTCCGGGTCCCACCTTTACGGAGAAGCAATCGTGGACGACGATTAGAATGGGTTCGGAACCACGTGGACTGGGGCCGTGAGCAATGGTCCAATGTGCTGTTCACGGATGAATCAAGGTTCGGCTTCCATCCAGATTCACGAAGGACGCGTGTTTGGCGAGTTCCTGGACGATGGAGCCGTCTCCAGAACCCTCAGGAAGTTCACCCATACCAAAGAGGAACAATTATAGTTTGGACAGGAATTCGTCTTGGAGGATGGACGGATCTCGTTTGGGTGCGGGGCAATATGACGACAGAACTAAAGCAAGCATTGTGTGAGTGCTATGTACTTCAGAGATTTCAATGATTAGATACCCACGTCTTTTAGTGACTTGAATAACCCTGGTGGTTGAGAATATGTCATGCTCACTCAAATGTCTCGCTGGCGGTGGCGCGTGTGTCGGGTCATTTAGTTCCCTCCAAAATGGTTGAGCTGAATGGTGCTGATGCATGTGTCATGTTCGTGAACAGGGCCGTCAGTCGTGACTGGTCATCTCTTAGCTACCACGGTCTATTTTAACGATTTATAATTTTCTTGAATTGTCTTTTTTATATTTTCCTATGGGCACCTTTTACTTGATACATCGTTCTCACATTATGCACCATCTTAAGATGAATGATGTAACAAAGATTTTGTTATAATTTTGGCGATTGAAAAAGAGTGTCCATGGAGTTTCTTGCTCATTCTTCTCCATAGAGATCTACGCTTTGGAATGAGCACCTACGGTACTTTCACAGTTTTTATGTCATGTGACTGGGACTGTAGCACCATAACTATTTTTATATTACCTATTTTATTTTGTCTTTTGACAATTCAAAAGTGCTTGTGACAAGCCTACTTGAAATAAATTATTTGATTTTGATTGAACGATACGTCCAACAGGTGGTGAAATCTCGAGCTCTTGGTTGGCACCAAGAGCTCGAGATTTCATTGTCAAAATAAAACAGTTGAAAAACATTTTCAAATTGTTTATTGAAAAAATAATATAGTATTACTGACAATTTGTGATAACTTAAAAATAGATTAAACATGATAGGAACAATAACTATTATATTATATTTACAAATAACTAAGTACCTACAAGAGCAGTTGCGGGTCGTGGGTTCGAACCCAGCCAGACTAATTTGTGTAATTTATTTCATCACCACTGCTCTTATAACGGTGAAGGAAAACATCGTGAGGAAACCGACATGTCCTAGAACCAAAAATTCGAAGACATGTGACATCTACCAACCCGCACTGGGCCCGCGTGGAGGATTATGGCCCACTCCCTCTCACAGAGAGGCCTGTGTCCCAGCAGTGGGAACATTGCTGATGATGAAGTACCTACATATTATGGCTAAACTCATCGAGAAACAAATTAACATAAGTTTAATAAAGATGATTTTTTGAGGAAAGAAATTTTTTTTAGATTGCAAGTGGGATTCGAACCCGCGTCTTCTGGATAGGTACTCCAGGCGCCTTAACCAACTAGGCCTAACTTTCTTTCCTCAAAAAATCATCTTTACGATGCGCATCGCATGCGTTAATGCGTTTAAAAATAATTAATTAGTTTGGTAGACGCTATCTTATTATACAACATTGATTTGGCTGTAATGTCAACATGTTGGGTGGAAGTTAGTTAAGCACTAATCCAAGAGATGGCGCCACGCTATTATAGCGTTAACAAGGAATAGAGAATTTCGGAAATGTATCATGGAATTTCAGTTTTCACAGAAAATAAGTCTATAATTGAGCTAGCCTTCACTGAAATCAATGATTTTGACTCCGTACACAATCGTCAGGTTTCTGAAACAAAACAAAAATTATTTTTTATTTTTAAAACGTTGTCCCACACTTTTTGTCGTGGTAAAATCATCAAATGAGTCCTCCCACCCCGGGCAGGGCGGGAGGGACTGTCAGACTTGTACTGACTAAAATCCACGGTGTCCTTCAATAGCCTTTTATGTTCCGGGGTCACGGTGATGGAAATAAGTCCCGCGACCCCGGCAAGCTTTGGCCCCCTGAGAGGGGGCCTCGTCACGACGCGCCGTCGACTCGGGCTGCGTCCATGGTCGGACAGCGAGTTGCCCTTTACTCGCTGTCCGCATGCCCGTTACACTAAGAAGTTCTCCTGTATCGTGGGTGTGTTTACAAACATATAAACTCACATACACAAACACCCAGATCCGGAACAAATACTTGTAGATGCAAATATTTGCTCCGTGCGGGAATCGAACCCTGTCACGGGTTCGATTCCCGCATAACGCAGCAACAACGATATATTACTAGACTCCGCATGCACGATCTAAGGAACAAAAACTATTCTGTCAACTCGCTGAGGTACTACGTAAGCGAGGGGGACGGGGTACTGCGTTGTGATTGGCTAACTCAAGGTCTGTTCTGTCTCAAGGTATGTTTACAGCTCACAGGAGTGGTCGAAATAAGATGGATATAAGACTTTTTTGCCAAAAGTGTTGACAGACATCGATCGCCTGTTATTAGGAGTCTAGTAATATATCGTCGTTGCAGCGCAGTAGTCCAATCGTCATACCAAAATATGTAGCAAAAAATTTACAGATCCTGATCGGACGGCGAGCAACCCAGTTACTCGCCGGTGGTATAATCGCTACAGTAACTCACCCTCAACACGTGGTAGCACCGTGCTCCTCCTCGATATGTGTTCGGAACACAGACCGCGATCCGGATTCGAACCCGCACGCGCCGCACACCAGCACGTCGGCCGCCTCAACTTCTTGTGTGTTTAAATGTACTGTATCTGTTAACAAGTGTTTTCATTAAGTTTATTGATGACGCGACGCGACGCAATCCGACCGATTCCAACTACAAGCGAAAATCATCCTTACCACTACGACATATGACATAAAACGTGCGGTTATCTGCGGATGAAAAACAAAACACGCTCGCCACGACGACGTAAGCCACTCGAATTGCATCATTATATCGTAGTAGCAATGACGATTTTCATTTTTAGTTAATAGAAAAAAATGCAAATCGCACTAATGGCGTCACAACCAAGATCCCTTACGAGTACTTGTTATAGGTATGCTCCACGACTACTCGCTCTTAGGTTGGATATTATCAGGCATATAGACTGCGAGTAATGGGCAACTCGCTGTCCGATCATGCACCATGCCCGAAGCATGAGGGATCGTGGGACTATCCGGTGGGGACAGGAACTGTGGCGCCGGAAGGTAAAGGACTATTGAAGTACACCGCGGATTTTAGAGTACAAGTCTGACAGTACCCCATTTTACCACGATTAAAAAAAAACAGTCCCGCAACAAATGCAAGAACAAATAATCATGCTCATCACTCAAACATTTGTCCTGGGTGGGAATCGAACTCACGACCTCATAGCAGTCAGGGTCACTAACCACTAGACCAATAGGCCAGTCCAAAATATAAGTACTTCTAACGAGTGTCAAATACATACAATTTGGTGACTTACTGCTTGTTCCGTCCATATGTTTGTCTTGTACGTGTTTCATGAGCTGAAAACAAAAAAAAATACATTTTACATACAAAAATATCATAGATAATTATGTTCTAGGAACCAAATTTTAGCCACACGCATTACTTTGTGTAATTTATTTCGTCACCACTGCTCTCAAAACGGTGAAGGAAAACATCGTGAGGAAACCGGCATGTCCTAGAACCAAAACAGAAGATATGTGACATCTACCAACCCGCACTGGGCCCGCGTGGTGGATTATGACCCACTCTCTCTCTCTCTCAGAGAGGAGGCCGGTGTCCCAGCAGTGGGAACATTATAAGCTTATTATGTTATGTTCAACGACGATATATTACTAGACTCCGCATGCACGATCTAAGGAACAAAAACTATTCTGTCAACTCGCTGAGGTACTACGTAAGCGAGGGGGACGGGGTACTGCGTTGTGATTGGCTAACTCAAGGTCTGTTCTGTCTCAAGGTATGTTTACGGCTCACAGGAGTGGTCGAAATAAGACGGATATAAGACTTTTTTGCCTAATGTGTAGACAGAAGTCGGTGGCCTGCTATTCTTATAGAGTCTAGTAATATATCGTCGTTGGTTATATTAGACATTGAAGTGAAGGGAAGTGAAAACTACGTATTTTCATACATCTTCGATATTATTTTCTGATTAATTTCGTTGCAGGATCCAAAATAGGTAAATTCATTCTCCAGGACACGTCGAGCTTCATTGTCTCGGCCAATGATATTATAAATGAATAGATACGCTACACGACATTCTATCTTCAAAAACGGCACACTAACGCACACATGAATAACTAAATATTGCAATAGCACACTACATCACGATTAGTCGCTAAAGTAGTATGGCATCGCAAGTGAAAAAGAGACAAATATAGTCAAGGTTTGTCAATTGACCACATTTGAGCGCGTCACTTTTTGAGCGTGTATAACGTATCTACACCTTTTTAATTATAATATCATTGGTCTCGGCACTTTTCTGGAGCGCTTTTTCAGTTGGGAATAGTTTGTTGGGGTTCCCAATAATTAAAAAAAAATGTTTTTCACTTCTCTTGCTCTGAAAGTGCTTCTTTGTGCAGGGTATAGGCTGCACAAAATCGAATTTTGTGCACAAGGGCGTCAACGTATCTACTCATAAATGTATTATATTAAGGCAAAGAAAATGAGCCATACAGCCAAATGCAATAAGAAGTTCATAGATAGAATTTGTTATTACATAATATTTACTTTAATTTATTTGCCTTATGTGTTTTTAAGATATAATAGATATTAAAATTTTAATTCAAGTACGGTAGGTTAGTTGATTTAAGAAAATTATTATTACAGAATTAATTAGTAGGCTGTATGTGTATAGGTCTGCAGCCTAATTTCAATTTCCTAAGATTTAAAAAAATATAAAGCGGCGGGAAACAGCTCTTGCTTTTTTTTTCAATTTGCTAAAATTGTTAAAAATGTCCAGTGAAGAAAAAAAAAATATGATAAAAATAAATAAAAAGAAAACAAATTCAGAAGAATACCGTTAATATGGAAAAACAATTTCGTTCCGTATTCAAAACTGTTCTAATTTTACTTTGAATTTTAATTAAAGAAATGTTATGTTATACTGTTTTATTTGAGGTATTCCAGTTAGGGCACCCACTGTGAATGGCACCTGAGCTACTTAGACCTTGTCTATTCGACATAAGGCTTCTGTCAAAATTTTTCGCAGGTGCCAGGTGCCCTAAGTGGAATACCTCCATTTCATTTCCGAGGTATTCCAGTTGGGCACCCACTGTGAATGGCACCTGAGCTACTTAGACCTTGTCTATTCGACATAAGGCTTCTGTCAAAATTTTTCGCAGGTGCCAGGTGCCCTAAGTGGAATACCTCTTTTATTTCCTCGCAATCGAAGTGAAAAGCAGAGTTTATAACTCGTCCACAAAACCATTTATATCCTCGATATTACTATCAGCTCTCGCCTTTGGCTCGAGCTGCTAAAAATCTCGGATAAAAATGGTTTGTTTTGTGCACTTGTTGTAAAATCTACTATTAATAACTATCACCGTCAAAACAACATTTCGTGTTGATTATTTTGCAATTACACTTTTATTAGACAAGTATGTATACAGGGTGAATTTTTCAACTGGGCGTGGATGGCTACTTTCGAAACTATGAGGAATATCGGAAAACGTTGAAAAAAGTCTCGAGGCCGATTTTGACGAAAACTAAAACTGCATCATCGGATTACTGTACATGAGCGCGTATTCTGAAATCTGGCAACGTCGCAAATGGCTGTCAAAAATTTACAAGTTTTACTAACAATTGACTAACAATAGTAGTGTGTTACCTGTGTGTGTGTGGCGGCCCGGAAGGGACAGCGTGCACACTGCAGCGTGACGGCGGCCCCGCGGCCCCCCGCGCGACCGCGGGAGGAGCCCGCGCCGTGCTCGCGGGCCTGGAACAACACCACATTACTTATTTTTTAATACTCCATCTATCGCGCGTTCTACTATTTTACTTCGAGCACACAGATGCATCTTGTGGATTTTTAACGTGATTTAAATTTTGACTGGCCTGTTGGTCTAGTGGTTAGTGACCTTGACTGCTATGATGGAGGTCGTGGGTTCGATTCCCACCCAGGACAAATGTTTGTGTGATGAGCATGATCACTTGTTCTAGGTCTGGGTGTAATTTATCTGTAATTTTTATGTACCCATACCACTCTGCTTAGCTTGGGACTAGATGGCGTTGTGTGATAGTTGTGGAATATTATATTACACTAGCTGTGCCCGCGACTTCGTTCGCGTGAATGTCCTAACTTAACATTGTATTTTTTATCAAATCGACAAAGTTTTATACAAATTTTCATCCCCTATTTTATCGCCTTGGGGGTAGAATTGATCAAAATCCTTTCTTAGCGGATGCCTACGTCATAACATCTACCTGCATGACAAATTTCAGTCCGATCCGTCCAGTGGTTTGGGCTGTGCGTTGATAGATCACTATGTCAGTCAGTCACCTTTGAGTTATATATATTTAGATTATATTATTTTAATGAGAAGTTTTCTTTTTTGAGTATTAAAAAAAAGTAGTTTCCAAGAACTCTGTAGATGGCGTTGAACTGACTACGTTACTAGATGTATGCCTTCATTTTTGCACAAATCCACGAGGAACAGACTTCTCTTCTTTTTCTTTTGGGACATTTTCTTTATGGCGTGGAAAACTCATAAATTAAAAAGACTGGTCAATGAATATTTTTTCTTTTTCCTTGTTGTTATTTATTTCCAAATGCCAATGGTGTGATGTGATTTGACTGACAATGACATGACATGTACGTTACGTTTTACGATCTCAAAATTACATCCAACTGAAAAAAATCAAATAATGACGACGTTCCGTTCATTGCAGTAACATACCAAGTTCAGCGCCATCTATCCATCGACTACGGAAACAATCAAAAGAAAATCCCTCATTGTATGTTAAATATAATGTTGATGTTTACCTTATGAGCCGACATTTCCTTGACAGCATTACATTTGAAGCTACACATCTTACAACTGTAGAGATATAACTTGAAGTTCGGTGAGGCAAGGAGTTCGTGAGGTGGAGGGAGGTCGCTCTTACGTTTACGACCTCGAGTGCGACCGCGGGACGAGCTTGAGAGGAGAGCTCTGGAAAAAACAAAAAAAAATACTGTTCTTCGGGGTGATATCGAAATCGTGCGCAATAATTTAATTTAATCTAAGGCTCTACTAAACGCTGGCATGCGGACAGCGAGTAAAGGGCAACTCGCTGTCCGACCATGGCCCATCCCCGGGTCGACGGCGCGTCGTGTTCCACGCGCGCCTCAAAGAGCGTCAGCAAAATGACGAGGCCCTCCTCTAGAAGGCCAAAGCCTGCCGGGGTCGCGGGACTTATACCATCACCGTGACCCCGGAACATAAAGGGCTATTGAAGGACACCGTGGATACTAGTCAGTACAAGTCTGACAGTCCCTCCCGCCCTGGTAACTAGCCTACTTGAAGAAAATGATTTGATTTGAATGAAAAAATAACTTACTTGGCTTTTTGTAAAGATTTCGCCTTTTCTAATATTTCAGTAGGTGTTAACGCTTTCTGTAACAAAAAATAATAAATTAATATAATAAGTATTATTACTCTTCTTATCTTAAAGTAAATTCTCACGACAGGAAACGGCCGGCGTCAAACAATGACAGGCTATTTCCGACCACTGCAAACTCGGCCATGCGGCCGGCGAGTAATGGTTAGCTCGCCGTCCAATCACTGACCATGCCCGGGTCGATGGCGCGTGTTCTTCGCGCGCCTCAATAAGTACCATTTTTGAGTTGTATGTAAGAAGATTAAATAACATTAACAATAATAATATTCCACAACTATCACACAACGCCATCTAGTCCCAAGCTAAGCAGAGCTTATGTTATGAGTACTAGTCAACTGATAAACATACTTGTATATTTCTAAATACATACATATTATATATAAACTACATCCAAACACAGAACAAATGATCGTGCTCATCACACAAACATTTGTCCTGAGTGGGAATCGAACCCACGACCCTCGGCATAGCAGTCAGGATCACTAACCAACTGGCCTGTTGGTTAAATGAGTCCTCCCGTCCTGGATTATCTCGTACTGCCGATCCTAGACGCTAACAAACATACCTTTGCTTGCCGGGGTCGCGGGAAAGGGCGCTAAGGACACGATGGATTTTAGTCAGTACAAGTCTGACAGTCCCACCTAGCATGCCCTGGGTGGGAGGCCTCATTTGATGATTTTACCATGCTAAAAAATAAAAACATACATACCTTAACTTCTGGCTTCGTCTGCATAGCCGTTGCTTGTTGTAACGCAGATTTGAGTATGACCAACGAGTTCTGTCCATTCTCATTTTCCACCATTACGAAGGAATCTTGGTTGTCCGGATCTGAAAGAGACATAATGACAATATGATAACAGATGGCACCAATTAATTTTTTTTAACACATTAACGTTTGCGATCTGCATTGTAATTGTAATTTCTAACCGACTTTAAAAAAATAGTAGGTTCTCAGTTCGACCTGTATGTACATTTGTATGTATATATGTTTGTCCGCGATTATCTCGCGTTTGGCTGCACCGATTTCGATGCGATTTACAGAAAAGTTTTAGTTACATTCTGGAGGTTTTAGTATTTAACATTAATGGAAATCCCGTGACGATGCCCGCAAATATCCGTTTTTGTTTCTGACTAGGATTGTAGATTTTCAAAGTTGCCATTTAGGTATGAAGATTTTTGATGAATATCTATACTAAAACGGATAAAATAAAAACTCAGCTCATTGGGGAAGAAAAATTCAGCTGCAAATGGGATTTGAACAGGTATCTTCTTCATAGGTACTCTACGGTCCTCTTCCGGTACTCCGGGCCTCGGTTACCCGGCTTTGGCCCTCTAAGGGAAGCCCCGTCATATTGCTAACAGCTCTTTGAGGCGCGCGTGGAACACGACGCGGTGTATGGTCCCTGATCGGACAGCGAGACGCTTATTACTCGCCGTCCGCATGCCGAAAGCGGGGAACAGCTAGTTATCAAATATATACCTTCATTATCGCTTGTTTGTAGTACACAGGTGACGGTTGCAGCATCAGAAGACATTTCTCCGTCTGAGGTGCCTGCATTGGCCAACAGCTGGTATGACTCCTCTCCATCCTGACACCTGAAAGGAAGGTAATGTTTTAGCAAACCTGCTCATGGGCCGCGATTCGGGCACTTACAATTTCTGCTAACTTAATATAATATAGCCTTCGGGCATGGTGCATGATCGGACAGCGAGTTGCCCATTACTCGCAGTCCATATGCCTGATAATATACAACCTAAAAGCGAGTAAAGTCGTAGAGCAAACCTATAACAAGTACTCGTAAGGGATCTTGGTTGTGACGCCATTAGTGCGATTTGCATTATTTCTGCTAACTTAATATAAAAATCTTCCTTGCTACTACGATATAATGATACAATTCGACTGACTTACGTCGTCGTGGCGAGCGTGTTTTGTTTTTCATCTACTCGTAGATAACCGCACGTTTTATGTCATATGTCGTAGTGGTAAGGGTGATTTTCGCTTGTAGTGGGAATCGGTCGAATTGCGTCGCATGGCTAGCTCGCTATGAGGCAACGACGATATATTACTAGACACCTAATAACAGGCGATCGATGTCTGTCAACACATTAGGCAAAAAAGTCTTATATCCGTCTTATTTCGACCACTCCTGTGAGCCGTAAACATACCTTGAGGCAGAACAGACCCTGAGTTAGCCAATCACAACGCAGTACCCCGCCCCCCTCGCTTACGTAGTACCTCAGCGAGTTGACAGAATAGTTTTTGTTCCTTAGATCGTGCATGCGGAGTCTAGTAATATATCGTCGTTGAGCGAAAAATACTCAAAGGAGTTTCGAAGCCGATTTTCATGAAAAAAATCCTCGATTTTTTATATGAGATTATTTAAGAAAATAAGTAAATGCCTAGCAAAGGGAACATTATAAATGCTAATTAAGCTATAAGCACATTTTTTTTATCGTAGTGTACCACCTAAGGCAGTCCGGGCGGGAAGACTGTCAGACTTGTACTGACTAAAACCCACAGTGACCCTTCAATAACCCTTTACCTTCCAGAGTCAGGGTTACCTGATAAGACAGTCCCGCGACCCCGGAAGGCTTTGGAGCCGCGTCAGATTCTGACATCTCTTAGACGGGAACACGACGCGCCGTCGACCTGGGAATGATCCATGGTCGGACGGCGAGTCGCCCATTTCTCGCCGCCCGCATGCCCGAGCAGTTAACAGCTAGTAAAACATATAGAGAATACCCCTTTTGATCGGACGGCGAGTCACCCATTATGCCATGTTAAGGTTCCATTATGATCCCAACGACGATATATTACTAGACTCCGTATGCACGATCTAAGGAACAAAAACTATTCTGTCAACTCGCTGAGGTACTACGTAAGCGAGGGGGACGGGGTACTGCGTTGTGATTGGCTAACTCAAGGTCTGTTCTGTCTCAAGGTATGTTTACGGCTCACAGGAGTGGTCGAAATAAGACGGATATAAGACTTTTTTGCTTAATGTGTTGATAGACATCGGTCGCCTGTTATTAGGAGTCTAGAAATATATCGTCGTTGGTTGATCCACATACCTGACTAGAGTCAAATTGAGTAGATCCAGTTGCACCAGGCCCTTGCTTGTGTCCAGTACTTGCATGTATTTAGATTCGTGCTCCTCAACATCGGTAAGATCGGGCAGGATGTGCGTCTCTTGCTGAAATTGAGACAAAATTTTCAAACAAAAGTGCTGTGTAGTCTGTCATAGATTTTCCTACCTTATTTTTTAGTGTATAGAGTTGAAAATCTATTGAAGACTAGGACAAGAATGGAGGTAAATACATTATTATCTTCTATCTATCTATAATATAAAAATGGATCGGTAAATGTGTTGCTAAGCTCATAACTCTAAAACGGCTGGACCGATTCAGATAATTCTTTTTTTGTTGTGTTTGTAACTATGGGGACCGGGTATTCGGGACGAACCGCTAGTCTATTATATAAAAATCAATTGCTGTTGGTTAGTCTCGGTAAAACTCGAGAACGGCTGGACTGATTTGGCTGATTTTGGTTTTGAATTATTTTGGGAAGTCCAGGGAAGATTTAAAAAATGAGTAAATATGATTCTGAGGCAGTACGAAGTTTGCCCGGTCAACTAGTCCTTAATAGATTCTCAACTTTATTTTATAGGGTCGCGGGACTCTCCCACCAAGCCCAGAACGGTAGGGACTGTCAGACTTGTACTAACTAAAATCCAGTGATCCTTCAATAGCCCTTTACGTTACAGGGTCACGATTACCTGCTGGAGAGCCCCGCGATCCTGGGATTTTGCACCCATAGCAGTAGAATTAATTAGGTAATGTTTATTTGATAAAATTAATAAGATCATGTACTAATGAAATATGATGATGAATGATGTAAAAAAAGTTCAGTACCCTTAACACGAGTTTTCAGTAAATGAGACGTAAAGTAAACTGGAACTTTGACACATTCAAATTGACAATTTTCAAGGAAAAAATTAGTTCCTTGTTCGCACACCAGAGGCGCTGTTCCATTTTTTCCTGTGGTACTTTAATGATTGTGGCGATTGAAAAAGAGTGTCCATGAAGTTTCTTGCTCATTCTTCTCCATAGAGATCTATGCTTTGGAATGAGCACCTACGGTACTTTCACAGTTTTTATGTCATGTGACTGGGACTGTAGCACCATAACTATTTTTAGTACTAGTTTTATTTTATGTGTTTTGACAATAAATACAAAAGTGCCTGTAATAGCCTAATTAAATAAATAAATATACTCCATAACTATCACACAACGCCATCTAGTACCAAGTTAAGCAGAGCTTGTGTTATGGGTACTAGACAACTGATAAACACACTTATATATTTCTAAATACATACATATTATGGATAAATTACATCCAGACACAGAACAAATGATCATGCTCATCACACAAACATTTGTCCTGGGTGGGAATCGAACCCACGACTCCCGGCATAGGAGTCAGGGTCAGTAACCACTAGACCAACAGGCCTGTCAAATTGAAGTAAAGACTTTGATTTTGAGAATAGTCTTACCCGTTCCTTTTCAAAAGGTGTCACCTCCACTATTTGTAGTTGTCCTGAAAAAAAAAAAAACATTATTGATAATTAATTATTATTGTAAGAACATTTTGGAATGCAAAAGGAGGAAGATTTTGCCAAGAAGTGGATAAAAAAAGTTAGTTACCAGATTTGTCTTTCAATATAGTATTACTGTGTTTGTACATGGCAGTGGCCTCTCAACGTGAAGAAATCCTAGGAACAATGAGGTCGCTCCACGAAGCCTGTGAAGCTCCCAGGAAGCTTCTGTGCTTTTGGGCGGAGCTAGGTTAGCCAGAACCCCACGCACAACGGACCAATACCGTCAGCACGAGTTTTCAGTATTTGAGACGTAAAGTAAACTGGAACTTTGACGACTTCAAATTGACAATTTTCAAGGAAAAAAATTGGTTCCTTCTTTGCACACCAGAGGCGCTGTTCCATATTTTCATACAAGAAACGCTGTAAATACTGGAAAAACTCTGTAAAGTAAAATAGTGAAAACTCGTGCAAGGGGTAAAAAAAAAAAAAAAAAAAAACGGGAACAAACGAGTCTAAGTGCGGAAAAAGGAGTCCCATCATCATACTGTGTTTGTATGTACTGAGCCAAAATCTACCCCAGAAGCAAAGATGAGACCATCTTGGGAGATGGTCGCTTGCTTTATCTCACTTAGAAAAAAATTATTGAGCACCCGTCTCTGAATAGTAGTTTTAAGACTGCTGGCTTCTTAATTATTATTTTTTTTACGTATAGATTGTGATTATAAACTCGCAAACAACAGTTAGACCTGGAACAATTACTTGTAGGTCACACAAATATCTGTTTCGTGCGTGGATCAAACACACGACATGCTGTGCAGGCTTTAATGAGTGAAATCACAGCCGTCTTTGCAATTTACAGGTAATCTACAGTGCTATTGCCCAATGTGGACCTCTAAAAGCTGAATCCCACCAATTTTAAAGAGTATTGTGCTATTATACTCACCATCTTTATACTCCGCAGAGAGCATCTGTCCATCTGAAGTCTCAACGGTCACCTCTTCCTCTTCGGACATGGTGTTCTAGGTCTGAAAATTAAAATAAATTAAATGAAAATTTTAACTAGGTACCGTAAAACGGGGTGAATAGGGACGCAGGGGTGAATCAGGACAAAACTTTAACAGGGATTTAAATGCTGAATTAATGTGATAGGTTACCAACAACTACTCAATTTTATTTATTGATTAATACTACATTAATTTGAAACCTTGCTGGCAACATACCATCATAATTTTTCGTTAAAATCCACTTCAAAGTTTTGTCCCGATTCACCCCGTTTGACTGTACCTATGTAATGATTTGAGAGAGATTTGGGTTGTTTGGGATCTATCTACCTCCTAGCCACCCAAGACAGTAGCACCACAGGCTACCTGACTGCTATATTACTGCTTATTTGGTCAGTGGGTCATCTTTGGGTAGTTTCTATAGTGAAAATTGCAAGTTACAATTGGCTCTATGCCTTCTAACCTTGGTCGCGGGACTTATTTCTATTACCGTGACCCCGGAACATAAAGGGCTACTGAAGGACACCGTGGATTTTAGACAATACAAGTCTGACAGTCCCTCCCGCCCTGCCCGGGGTCGGAGGACTCATTTGATGATTTTACCACGAAAAAAAAAAATGCCTTCTAACCTTGCCCTAATGTTACTCTGTAAACCCAGGTTTAAAGAATGTAACTACGCGAAATATAGGACTAGTCTAAAGTAAATAGAAAACCGGTCATAATGAGTTTGGTACACGGATTGTGGAATGACAATCTAAAAAACTAAGTGAAATCATAAAGAGGTACCTCGGCAGACAAGCAATGACAATGAGGCCATATTTTCCATTAAACAAGAAGTCTACAGCCATTTTATAGCGAATAAACAAGATATTCGTATTTTCGTGTAAAATATAGACAAAATAAACGTCAATCAAAGTTTGTCAAAGATTCTTGCAACACCAAATTCGAAATGCGGTGTTTCTACGCTATGGCGATGACTTTTTTAATTTTATTATTGCAACAATCAATACTCACATTTAATGGCAACAATGAAGTTTTATCACACTTATTTTCACTGCAATAAGCGAGCACAAGACGAATAGCACGATTTATTAAAAGAATAAACTTGATTTAGCGAACGAAAATGGCGTCGGCATTAAATAAAATATCTTTTTCTTTGTAAATTACGAGTGAAAGACATCTCGGCATTCTGCCAGGGTTGCCAGCGGGAATTTAGTTTACCCACAAAAATGCAACAGGAAATTATTTTTTAGATTATTTGGTTGTTTTGGTAAAATAACAACGTTAATATTAAAATAAAATAATTAAAATATTATTTAACAAGCTTTAACTTATACCACAGTTTTTTTTAAATGTCAACCAATCAAATGTTTTATAATACTTAAATTATAAATTAAATAGGTCCATATGCTCTATCAGTAGGTATCTAAAATTAAAATCGTATTTTTATCTATTCCTTTAATTGTAATAGTTTAATACGCCACGTTTATACGATAATGATGCGAAGTTTATCTCGTTTTAACACTCCTCGTTTATATTGCTATCTCAGTCTTAAAACTGATAGCATGACGTCATTTTGGAGAGACGGTAGAGCCAAAAGGGCACAAGATGAGCTGACGCATTGAATTCTAAACAGGTTTATCTGCCAGAGCGAGAATACTCTATCCTCTTTACTCGCACAAGATTCCCATAAGAAAAGCCGGCGAAATGAAAACCTTCTTTAAAATAATAATTACAACTTCAATTCCAAAATAAAAAATACTGAAATAAACTTCATTGTATTTGAAACATATTTCCTAAACAAACTACAGCATTTTAAGTAGTGGTTTATGAGAAAAAAAATAAACGAAGTGAAAATCCTACATCTCGCAAGTAAAATTTTCACGCCGTTTAGATCGGTGAAGATATTTGTGATCGTGATAACGGGGAGTCCGTAGCTACTTCGTAAGCCGGTCGTGACGAGGAACCGGTCTAACTCCACGTCATCAGATATGTTGAAGCGTATAAGCAATCATATAATGGTAAAATATAATGTCAAATATGTCAAGAAAAATGATAAAGAGAGACTAGGTCTCATCCACACGTTAGTAGCTAATTTGACTTCCTTTTGTTTCTTTTTTCACCCTTACGAATCAAGGAATTGATATCAAAACCTATTTTTACATTTATTACCATTTTTTTGGCTAACTTAGTGGTGATTTGACTGCCTTTCTATTTGGATTTACTTTACTTTTACTCCTTTATGCAAAAAACGTAAAACTTGGGATATACCTATACCACTTTGTATTAGACGGTTTATACAGTTCTTTTTTTTATAATACAAAAAACTAAAAATAACAAACCCTATAAAGAATTAATTTATTCTCTTAACATACTTACAAGTTTTTCCTATTTTAATTAATTTATTAGATGCAGGGTATTCAATCAGAAAATAAGCACTAGGGCTTTTTAAATTAATACCCATCCGTTATCAATAACAATAAGCTAAAAATAAACAAAATGCAACAAAAGTATTTATAGTTCGTTAAAAGCAACACCCACATAACTCAATAAACGGTCAAATTGATACAAGGGGTCATTGAACTGTCTTCACAGCTCTGCATGCAGTTTCAATGACTCTAGCTGCGAAAATAAAAATATCAATCAGAATTTTTATCAGTGACTAAAATCGCAATCAATCTTTTGTTTTTGTAGAGTCGAATTACAAACAAAGATTTTGGACTCTACCTCTGTGTATGTGAAATGAAAATGTAGAGTCATTCCAGTTGGTACGATGAAAGAAAATAACATAAATTCTAATTAGAATCTAGTTATAGAGTACCTATTATAGAGTCTGTGAGTTTTGCGAAATATTCACGTCTAGGTGGTGCTAACTTCACTATCTTGAGAAAACAGTAGAATTAATAATTATAATAATAGCTGAGCCCGGCAAACTTCGTACCGCCTCAGAATAAACCTTCAAAACCAAAATTAGCAAAATCGGTCCAGCCGTTCTCGAGTTTTAGCGAGACTAACGAACAGCAATTCATTTTTATATGTATATAAGAAGAAGATACAATTTGGAAGAAAAGCACTTATTTATGTAACATACAATAGAAAATATTTGTTGAAATAATTATGATACAACTGGTAATTATAACATTGTTCAGGAATAATCCTTTTATACAACTTTTGCTTGTATAAGGGAGACCTTTCTTCTTCTTTATCAAATCTTTACAAAGGTGTTTGAATGGAATTTGGTCCGAGGGTGACCGATAGGGCCATAACCTTCTCAATGGATGAGCTTACGTATTTAATTGTTTTATAAAGTAAAATAATAGAATTCTATACGATTTATTTTTAAAATAAGAATTCCGCCTACCCTCTACAGCTAAAATCGAAGAATGGAAATGACCAACCGAAATATTTTTTTACAAATTTCCACAAAAAGGAAGTCATAGTTGCTACATCGGTGTATGTGAGAAGGAATTCTCGTTTTTCATTGAACAGAATGATTGAACATTATTCTTTAAACATTTTATATTAAACCCATACATGACATCTGTGGAGACGACATATTCAGATGGCGGGAGCTTAGACCGGCCTCCCGCCACAACCGGTTACCCTCGTAGCATTGGACTTCCCATTTACAGTACCAAGCCTTTTGTATATAATGCTAACAGGAGCGAAAACTTCGCTTGCGTGATGCAGGCCTGGGCCCCTGATTGGTCGGTTTCCATGACGTAATTCGCGTAATGTAAGTCTTTGAATGGAAAAGGTGGATAAGTCTCGTTTTTGTCTGAAAATTTTCATGTACAGGGATAAATTCTGGAGCATTCTCATTTTCTTATGCAGTTGTATTCAAACTCTTACTTTGCTACTTAACTCGTTCGAAGTGGTACAAGAAAACAGCTTCAAGATGAAATTTGAGGAAGCATGCACATCGTGGGAATGGAATTGGTTAAAAAAACTCGATCATAACCAAATCCTAGCTATTATACATTTCAGAAGATAAAACACCAACTGCAACATTAAATTCAGTTATGATCGGCATATCACTTATTTTCTTCCTCCATACTTCTCTATTACTCGTCATCTCACCAGTAACCTCCTTTCTAGCCTTTTCATCCCATAAACAACGTTGAATCTAAAAATATCCACTTCCTGTAACTTCCTTTGTTGGCAGGTGCGAGGGGTCAACGCCATTTGCAGCTACAAAAACGCTCGCATTGAATCCAATTTAGCCGTTGTTGAATGGAGTTTGAGAGCTGCGTTCAGAACTTTTGTAGTATAAAAACTGCTTACTGGATTGTTGGATAGGTAGTATTTATTGTTTAGGGCCCCTTTTCCGCATCTAGACTTTAAGGCGGTCCCGAATCAATAAGCGTGAGTTGGGCCATTGGCTACATGAGCCAATCCAGCCCCTTCCAGAAGCTGAGAAGTCTCCAGAAACGTTCGCAGGCTTTTTGGAGCAACCTCGGCCTGCCGAAGATTTGTGCCTATTAGTCAGCAACAACATTCGCATTCTAGGACTTTGTTTCGTATAAGCCCTCTACGTAAAACACAGGTAAACAACTGCATCCCATTACGACTGCAAGTTGATTCCAAAATGCAGAAAGATTTGTCAGAAAATATTGGGAAAGCCTTTAACAAGAGTTTAGAAGAAAGCAAATGTAAAAATAAAATTTCTAACGTATCACAGTTTCCTTGCAAGGCGGATGACGCAGAGGCGGCTGGAATTGATCGCTAGCACGTCACAGCTCTACACAGAACCGCTATGTTTGAAACATGACCTACCTACATAGAGCTACTACATACATATTATAAGCACTCTACTTTGTTCATCGATATACCCGTCATATACAGATATGGCACCATATATGTATACGATGGTGATTCAGCTCGTGGCTAAATAATAATAACAGCCGCATAGTTTAAGCTGCCCTTGCCAAGTTTGGTCTATAGTAGATGTTCTACATAATCGACTTTCCTCCGTGCATTGGATAGCACATTAAACCCATGGTCCCTGCTGTCATGATCTATGATAGACGTTACAGGTAGTCAGTGGCCTATCTTAGTAGTTATCGTATTACCCAGTAGCAACTGTGTAGTGGAGCTGAAGATCAGATAGGCAGTCGTTCTATGTAAAATACTGGTATAGCTGCATTTGGTTCGACTTGAAGCCGATCTTAACATGGTTGGTGAATATAGCTAGGTAGATGATGACGATGCGGTATGCTTAGAATCAACGTTTGTTTCTGGCAGTGTACATCTTGTGAAGTGCATGTTGATGACTCTTATTTCTCGTTTGATGCCTTTTGAAGACCAAATACCTACTTCTCTTTGCAAGGAAGTGGTGAAAATAAGTTACTAATTAAATAATTATGCAAAGATCTTCGCCAGTGACATTTTTTGTCCGTCTTCCTAACTCGGCAAGATATAAGATATCGATATTTAAGTCAAATCAATAAATGTCATTCCATATAGAGATTGAATGAAATATCGCATTGTTACACGCGCAAGCGATGACGCATCTTAAATCAATCGCAAGAGAGTAGGCACTTTACTTTCGATACGAATTAAACTGATATTTCTGATACTGCTATTGACTAACAATTTTTCTTCGGTCTGTTTTTAGTTTGAGATGTTCATATTATATTTTGATCTCTTTTCATAGATTTAGACTTATTAGGATGTGACTGATAGAAAATTTCCTTTTGCAACCTAACTTGGCTAGATACGCGACCGCATGTCCTGTGCCTATGTTACAGTTAACGCGCAGGTACTATACAGACAGAGTATAGGCACAGTAGTATAGGCCATGACTTTGCTTTTATTTCCATCTTCACTGTACTATTCCAGGGGAGCTCGATGAGGAGACGCCGATCTCCCCTGGAACATGCGAAAGAACCAACGACGAAATATTACTAGACTCCTAATAACAGGCGACCGATGTCTGTCAACACATAAGGCAAAGTCTTATATTCGACTTATTTCTCTCACTCCTGTGAGCCGTAAACATACCTTGACACAGAACAGACCTTGAATTAGTCAATCACAACGCAGTACCCCGTCCCCCTCGCTTACGTAGTACCTCAGCAAGTTGACAGAATAATTTTTGCTCCTTAGATCGCGCATGCGGAGTCTAGTAATATATCGTCGTTAGAAAGAACCGAAAGAACTCAAGAGATAATTAACATTGCATGCAACGTCTTAAACATTGAGCTAGTTCAATGCTATTATATGGCTTTAGTCAATGTTAAGTTAATTTTTTAATTAAAATGTTGAATAAAGATGGATTAGAATTTCTGAGTAACGATAAATATTAGAGGCTGATGTTTGTTTTGCGCTAATTATTATGTGCATCTAGACCAAAAGTATTTTTGCTTGTCTGTTTGCTTTTATATCAGTAATTAAAAACAGTTTTTTTTTTTCTAAAAATGATTAGCGGAAGACCTACAAGTAAAACGATCAATTATCTTCGCCAAAAGGTAGTCAATTGATAAATCTTCCGGCGTGTAGTCACGGGTGCATGCCTCCGTGACGCTCTATTTATTTTGTTAAGGCATAACTATTATCTCTATGCAAAAACCTATATCCGTCCTCAATAAATGGACTATCCAACAAAATTCTTTTTTTAATTTGAACAAATACTTTCTGAGATTAGCACGTTTATGCATACTTCAGCTTTATAAAATTAGTATAATCTATGACTTTTCTTAATTCTATATCCTGGTTTCATTTATTGCTTTTGCATACATCTTTGGAAATTACAGGAGTGATGTTATATGAACATTGTTCTTTTGTTTAATAATCTCCAAGGACTCTACAATATTATATATAATCATCAGGTTTTTTAACCGGTCTACTTTGATAAAATGTAGAGCCATTGTGCAACTTGGCCTTAACGTCTCCATTCATGAAACCTGATTGCCACCCCTCTACTACTGGATAATGTAGAGTAGTGTAAGGTAGAGACTTTATTTTAAGTACAAATATTCTGAGTTTATGGAAGACTAGAGAGACTCTTATAAGAATAACACATTAGATGGAGAAACTCATAAATCACCACATTTATCAATATTCTAAAATTTTGAAAATTTTACTTAGACCGTTCTCTTTTATCTCTTATGTCTATCCAAGTATTATATAGTGAGAAGGGTACTGAACTACTGAAGTTATTGTCGTCCACGGAATTTTGAGTAGGCATTATATTCTTTGCCATACAATCAGATCATCTACAAAACCTTTAACTACCAAAATCAGTAGAGGCTTTTAAAAAAATGTTACCTAGCTGGCATCTGAACAGAACTACAAGAACAGCTTTATTCCAAACACTACGTAAAGAAGAAGAATAAAAATATTAACACCATGTTGCCTCTAACAATTTTAATTGACCTACAATACCTACATCGCGCAAGTAAAGTTTTCGTGCAACTTACAACGAGCACACCAACTTCTCTCCACAAAATATGGAGTCCCCTACCACAAGGTAAAGTGGTTCCGTGCATCCACTTCAACCAAGTGCACAGCACAATAATAAATTCTGACGTACACGATCTCAGTCGCCATAAACAAACTTCAACATTTGCCATTCTGCCGACTAGAACAAATTGCTAGACTGTATTTGGAATACCTGCGACTCAAGAGAATGACGAATGCTTGGACTTGTCACTGAATGCTTACAGCACCTGTGTGGTTACAATGACTCCTTTTATGTTTTAAAATCCAAAAATTTATTCTTTATTAGACTGTACATAGATCTTTTGGCGCGTGGCCAATGTCGGTACTAAAGCCGTCATAATGATTTTGGTCGTTTGATTTTGTTAACAAGCGTCTTCGTATTTTCGTTTCAATGATAAATAAAAATTAAAACAGTATTTCTCATAACTGTTGATGGATATAAATTAACTGTCGATATTTTTTCCTTAAACTCAAACTAGAATCAATTTCGAAGAATAAAAAGGTTTCTTATTTGTTTTTATGATCTAAGATTTACATAAATACACAAATAAGGAAATAAAATTACCTTCGAATTACCTTTTGTAACGACATCTGTGTTGGTTCTCAAGAGTTTTCTTAAAACAGCATGGCGGATAAAATCTGCAATGAGACCTCAAACCGGCAAGACACAATTTGAACTTATTTCACTAGTAAGAATCTGGATGGCGCTCTACAATACGATATAATTAAAAGAAATTCATAGAGTTTCTAATTTACACTTAATTTATTGTGAGGAACACATTTTTCAACTAAAATAACTTTTATTGAATTAAACTTTTCCCAGAAAAACGCAATGGGTCTCAGCTCCCGAAACTAATTTTATTTTTCCCTTGATGACAACCCCAAAGTCATAAGGGTGTACTGCGCAAGTCAAAACTGTGTCAAATCCGCTTTGTCAAAATTATCAACGCGACAACAAATCTTTAAAAATGATTAAATATTCATTTCCAACGTATGTTTTTACTATGTATTAGTTTATAAAATTTATTCCTTTTATTAAAAGATCCTGAAACAAAAAAGGATTTGTCTTGAGGTAATTCAACCATAATTTTTTGCGATGTTATTGACGCAGTATTATCAATTTTATTACTTTAATTCGAATGTGTTTTAATATATTTATTTAGCTGTATTACCTGCAAAATATCCTATAGATTATATCATTATATTAAATGTCGTCAAATATAAAAACGTTGCAATAAAGTTGTAATATATTACGTAAAAATTATGAAAGGCACCCCTAAATATTTTGTAGTCAAGAGACGAACTAAGTACTTACGAATAATAAATTCATTCATTGTTATTTTTTCGTTGGTAAAACAGCTAAATAAATAAAATGTGTATTACTTTTATGTTTATCAACATTACTAAGCATGACTTTCTCGAGTTGAAGTAATTAAATGTTTCTCTATTGATATTTCGTGGTTAAAAGTCATCCGAGTATTTTGTTATTTTTCAATAGAACTAACATAATATTAAATGTTTTCAGAATAAAATGGCAACTGGCGGTTCGGGTGCAGTATTCTTTCTAGGCACGCGAGCGCATTATCAGGTATTTTCTAGCAATACATTTGATTAATAAGTTGTTGTATCTATCTATTGCCACTCTTGATTAAGAATATGACAAGCAGTTCAGTATGAAGAATTTTTTAGCAGCGCAGTGGTCTACCGCTCGGTTGCTACGCTATTTTTATTAAGGAGATAAAGCATATAAGTTTGTAGGAATAATTTCTGGAACTACTGAACTATCGTTGCCTTAGATGGAGCGGAAGGAACTCTTAGACTTTACTGACTAAAAACTATTCTATTCTGCTGGGACTCTAATATATACCATTTTTTAAACGTGGCAATAGGTATCATCAAATTAACCACCTACCCAAGCAGGGCAGGAGATCAGGGACTGTCATACTCGTACTGACTAAAATCCACGGTGTCCTTCAATAGCCCTTTAAGTTCCGGTAGCGACCCCGGCTAATATTAGCACTTAGCAGTGCCGGTCCTACTAACATTTTCAACCGGTGCGAGGACTAACAATGGCGCCCCTCTAAAAAAAAATCTTTAAGCAGTATTTATTTTCAACCAGAAAAAGCAATGGGTTCATTTCATTCCTAGGATTTCTTCAGAGGCGCGGTAGCGGCGTGTTAGCGTTCGTATAGGTACACAGCCTAGAGACGCGGTAGCGATCATATACACAGCCTAGACGCGCGGTGGCGGCGCGGTAGCTGCCGTATACACAGCTTAGAGGCGCGGTAGCGACCGTATAGAAAGCCTAGAGGCGCGGTGGCGGCGCGGTAGCTACCGTATACACAGCCTAGAGGCGCGGTGGCGACCGTATACACAGCCTAGAGGCGCGGTAGCGACCGTATACACAGCCTAGACACGTGGTGGAAGCGCGGTAGCTACCGTATACACAGCCTATACACGCGGTGGCGGCGCGGTAGCGACCGTATACACAGCCTAGATACGCGGTGGTGGCGCGGTAGGTACCGTATACACAGCCTAGAGGCGCGGTAGCGACCGTATACACAGCCTAGAGGCGCGGTGGCGACCGTATACACAGCCTAGAGGCGCGGTGGCGACCTTATACACAGCCTAGACACGCGGTGGCGGCGCGGTAGCTACCGTATACACAGCCTAGAGGCGCGGTTGGGGCGCGGCGGCGGCGGCGGCGTAGTGTACATGAGCGCTTACGCGACTCGCGCGTTCGATCGAGCGTCTTTTGTTTCAAGTTTTGGTACATTTTGGCGCCCCCCCCTTAGAAGGCGCCCGGTGCGGTCGCACCACTCGCACCGCCCTAGGACCGGCCCTGGCACTTAGCACAGTTATCGCAGTGGCTGAGCAATTTCACTGCTGCGCTGCGTGTTGCGGTTTCGATTCCCGCACGGAGCAAGTATTTGTATGATCTAAAAGTAGGGTCTGGGCGCTTGTTTATGTGAGTTTCTATGTTTGTAAACGCACCCACGAAATGCCTAGTGTGGGGCAACTTTAAAAAAAATATTATGTACTTACCCTAGGGAGTTTCTAGTACTGGGCGTCTCTGAGCTAAGCTGCGGACAGACGGACGGACGGACATGGCGAAACTATAGGGGTTCCTTGTTGACTACGGAACCCTAAAAATGACGTGACTTAAATGAATTCGATATCAATTTAAAGTTAAGAGCCCTATTACAAAATGAAAGAACACAGTTTCTGTCAATTTGACATCGTGATGCCCCCCGCATAAAAACAAAACACAATCAACACAGCTACGCCTTGTATACCAGGACGAAAACAACATGAGCTTTTGCCACTTTTCTTTCGAATAAACAAAGTGAGATCCCGGGCTTCTAGACACTACTTATTTTCTTAGTTCATTCATTCATCATCATCAGCCTATAATGTTCCCACTGCTGGGACACAGGCCTCCTCTCTGAGAGAGGGAGTGGGCCATAATCCACCACGCGGGCCCAGTGCGGATTGGTAGATGTCACATATCTTCGAATTTTTGTTTCTAGGACATGCCGGTTTCCTCACGATGTTTTCCTTCACCGTTTTGAGAGCAGTGGTGATGAAATAAATTACACAAAGTAATACGCCTGACGGGGTTCGAACCCACGACCTACAACTCGTAAGTCGGGACCGATACCACTGGGCCACCACTGATCATTTTCTTAGTTACGAATGGATAATATGATAAATGTATATCTAGCAAAATAAAATAAGGGCCACTCATTAAATTACACTTTAAACAAGTATAACTCTTATACTGATCGATTTTAGCGATTAGACCGCCCATTGTGTCACACTGCGAATTGGATATATTTGTAATTTAGAAGGTATGCATTTTAAAGATTATTCAATTCCATTCTATACGAGTAAATAATCTTGTTGGGATATCTTTCAAGTGCTCATTTTGTTTCTTGTGACTAACTGGAATTCATAACTTATTTAATTAGATTTTTGAAATTATTTAGAACTGACGATTTGGTGTTTAAAAACTTTTTCTTGGACTTATACATCAAACCGTCATTTATGCCATCCGTTTAGAGACATAATTATGGGCCAAAAATGAGCCACTTGCGGTGATTAAGGTGACATAGATAAGGAGATATAGCCAGAAGAGGTCGGTTTTATGGTCGAATATTCCCAACCAGTGTTTTAAAATATTTTAAACTGGTGTCAAGAGACAAGAGTAATATCACCAAACGCCGAGATCCAGGAAGAAACTGAGTAAGGCCCAAGAAGACGTGTTCGGTAAATCACGCAAAGAGAACGATAAATCTACTACGCGGATCATAAAAACTCAAACTATTTTGACTGGGCTTCAGTGTTTCTTATACTGGGTCACTGCTGGTTTCTTTTTTAATAAAAACAGATCTTTCAGAGTGTACTCTTGAAACAGAATGTTTCGGTGAGCTCTAAATTAAGTGCTCTGGGGTGGTTATTCTGTCTCGCAAAACTGAGGTTACACTTCCCAACGAAGGTACTAACTTCTCAAAATTGCGTAGAAAATGTGGTACAACTCCACATTATTCCATTCGCATAGCAAATAGTAGGATAGTAGGTATCTGAGTTCATCCACGATCAATCGCGACTAACAGTGCATAGATTCGCTTATGCTCGAATTACGATGCTACAGTTGGTCACTTAGGCTTTTTACCTGATTTCTATTGAAATGGCATAGAAAATGTTTGTTATTTAATCCAGAACATTTACACCTTTAATACAGGGTTTTAGAGAAATTAAAAAAAAAACTCTTTGGAACATTGAAAACGTTATTTTTTTTGATTTTATTATTCAATATGAAACCTGACACATTCCTGTAATTTTTCACTTTTTATTCAATTTCGTTTATTTTTACAATTTATTGGAATGCTAACTTATTTTTTGTATGTTTTGTTCTGAGTAGTACCTGTTTTCATGAATAAAATTCACAAAATAATATCAGGCGAAAGAACCATGGCCGTTTGAGTGCTTGAACTTCAATGCTGCTAAGACGTGAATTTTTCCGCAATAAGCCATCCGACCGTTACCCTATCTTTCTGAGGTGCAACCGTAAAAAATTACAGACCATCTTGACGTTGTTGGGGTGCCGTTAACATCGACCCCGAATATTAGTCCACTTTTTGAGTTGGCTGCAAAAAAGTTAGGTATCCTAGTCAAGCGGTACTTCACGCCTGAACAGTTGATGAACTTGTATAATGTTCAAGTCTGGTACATGGAGTGGTACAGGTTGGCCAAATCCCAACTCGATGCACTCGAGTCAGTTTAAAAGCGCCCGGCATTGATCGAGGCCACGATCTGCGGGGCGAGACGGAATGAGAAGTATACCTCCTTATGCAAAGCAGTCATGATAGCGAAGTAGGAGGTGGAACACGTGAGGGAGAGGAAAGCCGCGTTACCTAAGACGCCGTGAAGCGATTTCCAATCAGGGAGGTAAGCCTTGGAGGGCCGGAGCTTGTCGTGGTCACTGGACTGTCTCACCACGGTGAAAAATACAAATACAATGCAGCTGCCAAAACGAAATACCGCAATTGACTGGATGCCGAACCTGATACAAGACTTCAACTCTCTTCGATGAAACCTAATTACAATCGATTGATGAAAAATAAGAAGCTGTTCACTCTCAACAAGGTGGCGGAGGTCATAGATATGTATATTCGACTGTACACTGAGTGAGTTCACAAGGGCCACATACTGTGTAGCATGTAAGGATTAGTTAAGCTTATTTTGAGTTACTTTGTCGCATTAGATTATAAGATATCTGTAATGGCAAAGAAACATGTGATAAATAAATAAATAAATATTTTGTTATCCATTTTGTTGATAGGTGTACAGTGGAAAGTTTTAAGTAAATCACGTGAGATTAAATTATTTTCATACAAACTTTAATCCCAATTTTCAAGTCTCTTGAGAAAATCCGTATTCAGGTCATAGTAATACATATCACCATAGTCAATTATGGGGAAGATGGGGGACTGAACAACGATTGCCTTTACGTGAGCAAAAGAGATATAGGAACGTTGCGTTCCTGTACCTCTTTTGCTCACACATATCGCTATGCCATCCTAGATACTTGACGTCAAAGGATCAGAATAACAGCGCAGTCAATGATATAATCGGCGATACAGTTAATCCGTTCCACCTCTACAAGTTATGGCTTCCTATAATAGCAGACTGGCACATGTCTGGGTTAACCGCTACCTCAAAACAATCTGTACCCTTAGCCCGAGTTTTCAGTATTTGAGACGTAAAGTAAACTGGAACTTTGACAATTTCAAATTGACAATTTTCAAGAAAAAACTTAGCTCTTTCTTCGCACACCAGAGGCGCTGTTCCATTTTTCCATACAAGAAACTCTGTAAATACCGTAAAGTAAAATAGTAAAAACTCGTGCTAGGGGTACAGATCAATTTTTCACGGATTCTTGGGGCGCACGTTAGAGAGCCAAATCCTGCCGGCGTCGCGGGACTGTCTTATCAAGTATCTATGCCCCCGGATCGCAGTGGGTTATTGAAGGACACCGTAGATTTTAGTCATTACAAGTTTGAATGTCCCTCCCGTCCTTCCCTGGGTAGAAGTGCTGATCTGATGATTTTACCACGTATTAAAAAGCCATACCACCAGGGGCATGGCCGGTGGTATTGTGCGTCCGCAGCGAGCTATAGGTATTATACGAATGAACTGGAATGTTTGGGAAGTTGGCAAGTCTGAAATTACATTTAATTACCAATTCAGAAAAAAAGCTATCAGAATTATTTACATTTATTGTCTAGAATTATATCCACATTCGAATATAGGGAAAATACAATCAACACATTTATATGTTTACATTGCAAACAGATCAGAATTAAATTAATTCAAAATATTAGCTTGTATCAAAAAAGGTTGGTCGCGCTATACTCTCGGCGATTGGAAATATTCCTGGCCACCGCTCATGACCTGCGGAAAATTAGAGGTACTTCATTTTTTATATGGAATTTGATGCTATGACAAAGATACTAGCGCCGCGTCTAAAGGTCATGAATGATGGCGTGTATTTTAAATTTTAATGATTACGTGACTAATGTCAAAATGGTTGCGAGCGGTACGTCCTCCCTCTGAGAGCGCTCCGCGCTGTCTAAATCAAAGAACAAACCGTTCTTGGTTTTATATTGAATTTTGTCGTTGCATATTTTAATTATTTTATACTATTAGTTTACTTTTAAATGCGCTAATTATTTTTTTCATGCAAGCTAACATAGTAAACTTAGTTATTGAATACTTTTTGGTTGAATATTCAGTAAATATTGATAGATAAAAAATATAATTTCGGACAAAAAAATGTCAAATTCTTCCTGTTTTCCAGAATTATTTTTGGTGTATTTCTAAATGAAAAATAAAAATCTGATTAATACACTCCAAATATAAATTTTCAGATGTACCATGGACATTTTCAAATGTTATTTTACTATTATACATTCTATGTAATTCAATACAAAAGTATGACAAAAAGTAGAATTTTATGAAACATCCTTTGCAGAGACAAGGTTTTTACTCATGTATGTAAACAAATCTAAAAATGTTTTCAATACACTCCACGCAGAAATAATCAAACTTTCTCGAGTATACTTTTTTTTTTAATTTGTGGCCATATCCTAACCAGAATCAGGTTAAAAACCTTGTACAAAAACAAGGAAACGTGTGATAGCCCTCTTAACAATAAAACCATTATAATGGTACAATTTTTAACTAGTCATTAAGTACTCAAGATCGCGTGGAATTTAAGTGGTTCTATGTTAAACTTTTGCTTGCGAGTGTTTGACAGATCTTATAAGTCTCGAAAAAATGCGGTCCATAGGACTTGCACACACCAAAACCTCCGTTAGCTCTCTCTCGTTCAACAGGTCCTCAACCAGCCCGAGACACGCTTCGACGCGGAGAACGGCAACGCTTCCACGGAGACGATCTACCAGAATCCCTCGGTCCAGGAGTTGTGGCCCGCCGACCAGAAGAGAGATGACAACGAGCGTTGGGGCTACTGCGATCAGGACGTTTCTGGTGAGGAATCTGTTGAGCCTATCATCATCATCATCAACATAATTAACATCAGCCTAAGGTGCAACGCAGACAGAAGGCGGCGAGGCGAATGTAAGGTGCCAACGACGATATATTACTAGACTCCGCATGCAAGATCTAAGAGAGAAAAACTATTCTGTCAACTCGCTGAGTAAGCGAAGGGGACGGGGTACTGCGTTGTGATTGGCTAACTCAAGGTCTGTTCTGTCTCAAGGTATGTTTACGGCTCACAGGAGTGAGAGAAATAAGACGAATATAAGACTTTATTGCCTAATGTGTTGACAGACATCGGTCGCCTGGAGTCCAGTAATATATCGTCGTTGTACGGCGCAGATTAATGATATAGTAAAAAGAAGCGCTGAGACGTTGCAGGCGCGATACACACAAACCAACGACGATATATTACTAGACTCCTAATAACAGGCGACCGATGTCTGTCAACACATTAGGCAAAAAAAGTCTTATATCCGTCTTATTTCAACCACTCCTTTGAGCCGTAAACATACCTTGAGACAGAACAGACCTTGAGTTAGCCAATCACAACGCAGTACCCCGTCCCCCTCGCTTACGTAGTACCTCAGCGAGTTGACAGAATAGTTTTTGTTCCTTAGATCGTGGATGCGGAGTCTAATAATATATCGTCGTTGTACGGCGCAGATTAATGATATAGTAAAAAGAGGCGCAGAGACGGTGCAGGCGCGATACACACAAACAGACGCGAAGACGATACGGCACAGAGTATTAATATACAAAGTGCTATTTACTATTTACTGGAAATAACACTTCTTGCACATTCATTGCAATCGATTTCCATAAATGGTTGATGGATTATTAGTTTGTGGCAATATGACTTGCCCTGCCATTTGCCGCGCCTGTTTGCGGAGATATCGCGCCTGCACCGTATCTGTACCTAACCTTCGCCTCGCCGCCTTCTGTCTGCGTTGCGCCTTAAGCAGTACACTGTTGGTCATACGGGACTTCTCCCAGTTGTAATGTCCCTTTGTACCTATTGGGCTTGTTTTGTTCTGCCTCCCCCTCAAATGGAGGACACAGGAAAAAAAAACATTTTACTACATCTCCACTATTTACACGTAAATTCATTCTCCAGGAAACGTCGAGCTTCATTGTCTCGGCTCATTTCTGGCGGCCACTGTTGATTCTGGCGCACAGGAGTTGCAGTGGTTTGGGAATAGTGTGGTGGGTTTGTGCTGAACATAGGCCTCTGATCACACGCCATTTCACTCGATCACTGGCTACTCTCATCTAGCTGACCGCGAAGGTCGTCGCTCCAGCTTGCCTGAGAGCCAACGACTATATATTAGCCTACGTTTGCCGATTTCCCTATTCAAAAACACGTTTACCCCAACGGTCAACGTTTCTGCGACTAATATAGCCGGTCCATTGCCACTTCAGCTTGCTTATTCTGTGGGCTATGTCAATTATTTTCTATCTGTGTCAGATGACTTTTTTTATATTACATGGTAAAATCAACAAATGAGTCCTCCCACCACGGGTGGGGCGGGAGGGACTGTCAGATTTGTTCTGACTAAAATCCACGGTGTCCTTCAATAGCCCTTTATGTTCCTGCGACCCGAGCAGGATATGGCCCTCTGAGAGAGGCCCGTCATTATGCTATTGCTCGTTGAAGCGCGCGTGGAACACGACGCCCGGGATGTCGGATCAGTTTATGACGAATTCAGTAACGCAGAGAAACACCAAGCATTGCCCTTTAGCCCTTTCAATAGCTCGCTGTGCTACTTAAACATTTTGGACAAGCCATATCGTGAGTGTCCATGTCTGGGCACTACAAATGAGTTTTTCCGTTCCATCCGGGACTGAGAACTGTCAGACTCTTACCCACCCTTCTCCTTCGTTTGCCCTTGGTATCCCGGTTACCCTGTGTGCCCTTTTAAGACAGTCCTGCGGCCCAATAGTACCTCATATCCCTGCAGGAATTACAGGCGTAATAATCAAGTCCTCTAGCATATTTTTTATGAACAGTGACAGACGAGAAAGAGAAATCAGAAAGCATGCTGCGCTCGCGTCGACGACAGAGCACCACTGCGCTCTGTGAGGCAGAGGATATGAAGCCGGCGTTATTAAACAATGTTGGGAACAGGTAAGATTTTATTCCGGGAGCTTGCTCTTGACGCGAAAAGCATATTGTAGAGTCCAGCGATTTCTTATATACAGAATAACATTGGTCTTTGGCTTGACATTGTCGTCGCAAACAGCGCGGGGCCCACGAAGAGGTCTAAATACCTAATGTAGTTAATATAGGTACCATAAATAGTGTGCCAAAAACAATGGCACATTACTGGCACTGCTGTGGTCGCTGGCACGTTGCAAACGACGCGGGGCCCATGATGAGATCGATATCTATAGTTCAAACACCATAAATACACTTGTATTGTTAACAGCGGTCCTACGAAGTGTGCCAAAGGCCGTGGCACGTTACTGGCACTGCTATGTTTGGCACGTCGCAAACAACGCGGGGCCCACGATGAGACCTATATAGCTACAGTTCATATACAATAAATACACACATGTATTGTTGACTTGACAGTGGCCCTACCAAGTGTGCCAAAGGCCGTGGCACGCTACTGGCACTGCTGTGGTCGCTGGCACGTCGCAAACGGCGCGGGGCCCATGACGAGATCTATCTGCGACACATCGACAACGCGTTGACGAACACCTGCACTTACAGAGAAAGTTGTCGGTGTTTGGAATGTCAGGTTAGTGGATTTAAAAAAAAAAATTAGGGACACACGGCTACACATCAAGCTATGCAAAACCAGAATAAGCTGATCGTTGAACGTGTGACTAAATAATAGGAAGCGAGACCACGTTAAAGTCGTTACAGCTTGATGTGTAGCCGTGTGTACTAGATTATTAACTGTGGCTTCATTCCACTCGCGTTTTTGATCGACAAAACGATATTTTATCAACGTTTGAAGCTTTTTTTTTATCGTGGTAAAATCATCAAATGAGTCCTTCCACCCCGGGCAGGGCGGGAGGACTACACTGGGTGTCCCTGGTATTATGAATCGAATGTAATAGGGGTATTAACGAGCGGTAACGACCCACAGAATATGTCAGCCTAGTTCGACCTTGAGGTCTACCATGACATATTAAAACGCGAGTATTTCCACTGTGGGAACGAGACAGAACTATTCTAGTCATCTACCGCCATCTCGTTCCCACAGAGCAACGACGATATATTAGTAGACTCCGCATGCACGATCTAACGAACAAAAATTATTCTGTCAACTCGCTGAGGTACTACGTAAGCGAGGCGGACGGGGTACTGCGTTGTGATTGGCTAACTCAAGGTCTGTTCTGTCTCAAGGTGTTTACGGCTCACAGGAGTGAGAGAAATAAGACGGATATTAGACTTTTTTGCCTAATGTGTTGACAGACATCGGTCGCCTGTTATTAGGAGTCTAGTAATATATCGTCGTTCCCACAGAGGCACAACTCTTGCTTTTAGACGTCATTGTAGGCCACATGGACTGTACGATCAGGACATAAAGGCTAAATTATTAATTTGGGAAACGTTGCTGGACTATACAGAGTGTTTCTTTTAAATGGGCCAAAAGGGAGAAATCCTTATCCATAAGAGATACGGGAAAACTTTGTTAGGAACCTTTAGCTCTTTTTTGATGATGACAATTTTGGCGTTTTTACTTTTTTGGTCAAGTGTGAGTTGTCCCCAAAAATGAGTAAATTTGACCACATTTTTTTTTAAAGCCTATCGACTCTGTTTCATGTAAGGATCATTTCATTGTATCGGAAGAAAAAAATCCGGACGGCGGAAGTTGGGCAAATTTAGCAAAATATTTTTTCATACAAATTGTATGAAGGAAAAAATTACCATTTTTTTTTAAGATGATTTTTGATTAAGTGTCATGTAAGGATCATTTCATTGTATGGGAAGGAAAATGTATGGGCAACAGAAGTGGGTCAAATCTGAGTACTTACTAATAATACGTGTTTATGCTGTAAGACGAAACATTACTGTATTTTTGACTAACTTCCATTGTCCAGACACTTTTCTTCCCATACAATGAAATGATCCTTACATGACACTAAATCAAAAAACATCCTAAAAAAAAATTGAATTTTTTTCGTTCAAACAATTTTTATGAAAAAATATTTTGCTAAATTTGACCAACTTCCGCCGTCCCGATTTTTTTCTTCCGATACAATGAAACGATCCTTACATGGAACAGAGTCGAAAGGCATTAAAAAAAAATTAGGTGAATTTTACTCAGTTTTGGGGACAACTTACACTTGACCAAAAAAGTATAAACGCCAAAATTGTCAACATCAAAAAAGAGCTAAAGGTTCCTAAGAAAATTTTCCCGTATCTCTTATGGATAAGGATTTCTCCCTTTTGGCCCATTTAAAAGAAACACCCTGTATAACGAGCTAACATGGTAACATGACCCCGGAACATAAGGGCTATTGAAGGACACCGTGGATTTTAGTCATTGTCATTGTCTCGGCGCTTTTCTGGTGGTTGCCACTGTTGATTCTGGCTCTCAGGAGTTGCAGTGGTTTGGGAATAGTGTGGTGGGTTTGTCCCAAAAAAAAAACCGTGACGTTGGAACGTAAAGTGCTTTTGAAGGACACCGTGGATTTTAGTCAGTACAAGTCTGACAGTCCCTCCTGCCCTGTACTGGGTGGAGGAGTCATTTGATGATTTTATCACGCTTAAAAAACATATATTATGGTAAATTGTACCTACTTTATCAGTTTTGCAACGATGGCCTCTATTTATTCAACGTTCACGGTTGGTAGTTGGAATAATTATTGTGCTATGTTGAAATTAGCATGTTTATCGTACTTTTATTTCTCGTCAACGACGATATATTACTTGACTCCTAATAACAGGCGACCGATGTCTGTCAACACATTAGGCAAAAAAGTCTTATATCCGTCTTATTTCGACCATTCCTGTGAGCCGTAAACATACCTTGAGACAGAACAAACCTTGAGTTAGCCAATCACAACGCAGTACCACGTCCCCCTCGCTTACGTAGTACCTCAGCGAGTTGATAGAATAGTTTTTGTTCCTTAGATCGTGCATGCGGATTCTAGTAATATATCGTCGTTGTTTCTCGTACTTATAGGCAGAAGCTAGGTTTTTAATCCTCTGTAACAAGGAGAATATCACCTTCCTACCTAACCTTTGCCCAACTATGTTGGGGTAGGTATTATTCACGGCTGTAAGACCTACGTAGTTACAGAATTATAATTATCAAAATCACCAATAAAATTCTCCAAGTTCATAAAGCTCTAGCAGGCGTAGCATGGCGCCGCAGAAAGGGGTTTTGTCGACAGAAGAATAGACAAAATGACAGAACGTAGAAATATTTTTATTGTTTTAAGCATGGTAATGTAAAAAATATGGAAAATAAACGTTCTTTTCTTCAATAGTGTACGAATGGTGTCATATTTGTGCAAAAAAACAGTCGACTTGTATAGAAATAACGATGAAATAACTTTGTTTTTTCTTGGTAGAACAGACATAGAATCGCCATGCTACGCGTGCAGGAATGACTTTTCTGTTTTTTTTTTTGTTTCAAGGCCTTAATGAACTTGGGGGGTTGTATTGGTGATTTTGATGATTATAATTCTGTAACTACATACGTCATTTTAGTAGTGATCTTCGCAGTGGTGACAACCAGGCGTTTCCTCCTTTCTCATAAGACACAGTTACTTCCCGAAACTTCCGTGTCCGGTGAGGATCTGCGTCATGCGGTAGGTCAAGACGCCGTGACGTCTCTCCAGTCACTCCTCAAAGAGGGGTCTTACCGCCGTGATTGTGACGTGCCCGATGTGTATCGCAGGCCTAATGGGAAAATACGTCTTTTCTTACCTTTGAGTATAAATAAGACAACGTGTTTCCATTGTATAACATTAATGTTACTTGTACTCGTAAAAGCGTTGCCTTGAATCCCGCACTACGTTAAGAATTTCTAGCTTACCTTCCTTGCTTTGTTCGGGAGTTACTCTATACAGAATCCCCTTACCAATATGCTCAGGTTCATTCATCCCGATAATTCTAAGTGACTGTCGGGCTTATATGTTTATGCGCGTGACCACGACATAAAACACTGCTACACATTATCTTTTGTTACTGAATGAAAAAGGAATAAATGATTCGGTGACGTTTGATCGGCGAGAATGGAAGAAAAAAACGTGTTGCGCCGACCCCAAGTAAAATGGGATAAGGGCAGGAAGATGATGACTGAAAACAGACATTAATCATTCCATAAAAAAAAAACCGCTTATCCCTTGTCCGATTAAAAAACTACGAGATGCGTCATAGACATACGCACATCAAAATACCAGTCACATATCTCTGTCACGTCGAGTAGATTAGATATTATTAATTAATTCAGGAAATTCCTATTGTTATCGAGAGATGCTTTCGAGTACCGACTCGACTGGACAAAGCCTCTATCATGAGTTGTCATTACGATACTCGATCATCGACATCGACCAGGGGCCTAAGTCTACTAATTTATAAACATTACAATGGTCTCTCAATGGTGTGTTTTTGACAGTTTTTGTATGGCAAATCTGTCAAAAACTTACCATTGAGAGACCATTGTGACGTATATAAATTAGTAGACTTAGGCCCCAGGTATGGATACAGGACTGCGTGCGCACTGCGCCTAGAGCACGCCACAGAGGTGTCAAACAACTGAATGAACTTGTGCGCGTTGTCTCATCCTTGATGGGACACAGTGGTGATACGTGGTGTCGTCTCTATACGCAGGGTTGGGCAGTATTTGAATTACTTGTATTTGAAATACAAATACGTATTTTGTATTTGTATTTCAATTACTTGCTTAAAATGTAATTTGTAATTCGTATTTCAAATACCTGACGACGAAGTATTTTGTAATTAGTATTTCAAATACATGAAACTCCAAAATACATTTTAACAAAAGACATTTAAACTTAATTTACTGTAATTGCACTCTCTGCAATGATGGTAAAGCAGCTAATTAGAGTTGGCAATACTGCACCTGTTATGTACTACTACCACAATCTGTCAAATTTCATTAATAGATTTTGAATCTTATTACAATACTTAATGGAAAGTTATTTTTTGATTGGTAAAAATTGACAGATACGGGCAGGTGGACCTGCTGGCGTCTTTGCACTGTACGTCGAACATGACGAAAACACGCAAAAAAAATGAACGTCGAATTGAGAACATTCCAGGCCACTCAGCCCATGCTGTTCTAGATTACAAATTTAGTAAAATGTAATTTGTAATTAGTATTTTGTATTTCAATTAAAAAAAGCTAAAATACAGTATTTTGTATTTTATATTTTAAATACTTTACTTAAAGGTATTTTGTATTTTATATTTTAATTACTTGCGATACTGTATTTTGTAATTTGTATTTCAATTAAAGCAGAGCATGTATTTTGCCCAGCTCTGTCTATACGTAGTAATAATATCTCAATGCTCTTAAAGGATATTTTTTTGCGTTGCTGACTGATTGGGGTTTATCAGTGCCAGACATATTAATAAATAATCCAGACGGACGTGTTATCATTAAATTGGGATAGGATAAAGTTATTATTAAAATTCACACCATAAAAATACGTAATTTTCAAAGCAGTAACTGGAATTGACGAAACTTAAAAGTCCCGAAATAATGTGTTGATGTGGTCACTAGGAGGCGTTGTAATCGCGCACACAGCATTGTTTACTCAACGATAAAAATAAACACAGATTTTAAAAATTCGAATATTATTTATTTCATGTCAATAAGACGACTGTTAAATTACAATATCATTTACAGTTTTTAAACGGTCACAGATGAATTTTAAATAATTTGTTACAGATTTTAAAGCTTTGTCAGCAAAACGAAACATATTTTCACCATTTCGATTTTCCGGCATCGTCAATACAATGTTTTTAGGCAGTCAAAAGCTTAGCCAAGCGATTTTTTTGTCGCGAAGCTACAATATAAAACGCATTACAGATTTAGGCACAAAATAGTTTAAGATTAAACTTTGTCAAATTCACATTTTATAAGCCCAGTTATACATGCTTTTTTGGCAAGGATTCCACCAACGCTGAGACTGAGGGGAGTGGAATTAACCAATCATATTGGTAAAAAACCATATTGCTTGCAATATGTTTTGTGATTGGTCCAATCTTGCAAGAGCTGGATAAACAAAGCTGGAGACACAATTCCAATACCTCTTTAGCTATGAATTACATAATTTGTAATTAAATTAGAAATTGCAATCAAAGTATTGTTTGTATTCACCCTCAATATCATTTATATCATTAAAATGTCAATAGAAAAGAAAATGTGACTCACATTTTGGTGCCCATTCCAAAACATATATATTTTGATGTAGAGGAATAGACAAGAAATTCCATGGACAATCCTTCTTTTTCTCAATCAATTAATCCAGGGATACCTTATCACCCCATTGGACACCCCATACTTGTCTCAGCGTTGGTACGAACTCGCTGCTCTCAGATTTGCAACCAATCCCTAGATTTTTGCGTCAAAAATCACAAATCTACCTATCTAATATTGATTTAGCAAAATATAATTTGTTACAATAATAATATTTTTTATTAATAATAGCATTTATATATTATACACATTTATTTGACACATATTCGCTAATCTGCAAGCGGACTATGCCAATTAAAAACTTCAATATTGATTTTCACTTTATACATAAAATGATTAATTAACAAACTTGTCAATCTCATACTCTAAAGTGTCCGGAGTATCCACTTGCACTTCATCAACGGTCTTTTTACGTTCCTCCAAACGCACACACTTCAAACATTTCTGCCCTTTACGCAGCCAACATCCTCTATGGTACATAGAATTACATTTATCACACATTAAAGCTCCGCTGTCAAACGGATACAGCACCTCGTTGTTTTTACAGACTTCGCACAGGTAGCCTTTGCCGGAACATAAATCACAGCTTGTTATGTGTGACCGGCATACCTCTGTCAGTTCCGTTAGCTGTGTTTCTAAAGAACCATCATTGATGGCTTGGAGATGACCCATACTGTATTTCTTGTTTACGTCACCAAGCTGTACAAATAATGGTGAAAGCAGGGTTGTACCGTCAGCGCAGGCACATAGGTATCTTCGCATCCATTCTAAATCTTTCCTCATTTTATGCACCCACTCTAGCTCTGCGATAAAGTTGAAAAGTTTGGGGTTTATACTCTCTATATCAATATACAGCCTTGTCCACGATAAATTCAGCATTTGAAATGCTATTCGAGACACATAACGCTTATCCCAGTCCCAATTATGAATTACTCTTGCTGGTATTGCTGCTAGATCATTCCAGTGGCACGTTGCACAGAAATATAGGCCAGTATAGTCACATAAACGAGGTTCATTCCACATATCTTTGAAGGTCAAAGCTGTTTGGCACTCTGCGCACTTATAATCTTGTGCCGCTAACCCTTTTTCGGGACATATACTCATTTCGAAGCTTCCTTTCTCGGTCATAACGACATGGGCGCATACCCTGCATATATGGTCGACACATTTGTAGTGGCATAAGTACCCGCAGTCGGTACAAATGTAAGAACCTTGAACAATACTCCATATTACCCCACTGCAGTGATCACAGTACTGTTTTCTGTTACTAGGGTTCGTTTGCTGTTCAAAATGATGGCCTTTTATCGAGACTTGCACTCTCGCTAGTCCATTATTTTCTTTTAAATCTTCTAATCTTAATCGTAACTCCACTAGGTATCTTACAAGCCATTTTCTCTCGTCCGAACATTGTACACTGCTTAAAACGAGTTCCTTGCACTGTACTATTGCTTTTTCCACCTCCTCTTTTGTAGCGGAACTGTGGATCTTCAATTTTTTATTCGCAATTGATTTCGGGATACAATTTGAGTCGTATCCTTCGTCGACTGAAACACACCCGGAATTTGACGAAGTTGAAGTTCTGGATGTGGCTTCCACGCTAGGACTGCAGCAGATTAAGCTGTTCCTGTATTTAGGAGAGTCATTTGCTATTGCAGCAGCCATGGTCATTTAATTTTCAAACAAAGGATGTCACGAATACATCGCGGAATTTTTGCATAAAATTTTGCAATGTCACTCGTTGATTTTATTGTTGAAACTGTAGCTGGGTATTACACACAACTGTTATCTAAGATTATGTCTCATTTCCACTGCGATCCACTAATGTTTTGATAGTGATACGTAATTTTTTTTCACAATAGAACTGTTGTCTTCATTTTTGACAGCTGAATAAATTGGTGTCTCTAGGTTGGCGAATTGGAAGTTGCATTCCGTTTCGCCTTAACTTATATAGTCCCGGAATATTTTGCACTTAGATATTTCCATTATTATATTTTTTTTCTTTTATAACGTGAAACTAAATAAGAAAATAATATTTAAGATTGCCTGATAATCATTTTATGTGGACAAAATAAACTTATCAGAGAAAACTTAAAAAATATAGGTACTAAAAAGTTACGTTTGCCATCGACACAATAACTAACGGAACGTGTTTCCACCGCGCAGGCGTACCAACTTGACACAAATTCTCTTTTACTGTCAACTGTCAATGAAAAGTCAATTCATTGCGCATTTGTTGTCACATGATTTTCAACATACATTGCTTGCTAAATACGAAAGAACATTTTCGTTTTGCTAAAAATTCGTCAATGTATGTAAAAATGGATTTAACCTCGAGGTTTACTTTTTTTAAATGTATGATACGGACGCGTATGAGATCAGCCTCTATTTTCGTGCCAATTACCTAGATTAAGGTACTTAGTTATGACCTATGACCATACACGTGCGGGAACGGGACATCCGCGGAGTTTAGATAATATTGTTACTCACTAATATAATTTGTTAGTAACTAATATGTTGTTGGGTATTGGTCGTCTACACAGTGGTCTGTATTGGCGCGTTTTCCTTTGTTTTTTTTTTATGTCTACGTAAATAAAGTTTTACACCTCTTTTTTATGGTGTAGGCAGAAGGGACTGTCAGACTTGTTCAGACAGAAATCCACAGTGCTCCTTCAATTGCTCTTTACGTTCCAAGTTCAGGATTACCCGTTTGCACAGTTCCACGTCCCGGTTGCGATTTCGAACCCTGGCAAACAGTTTATTTTTTACTTAGTATATTACTATCAATCTAGACATTTTTTGATCTAAGGCTAAATTGTTCCCACGGCGTCGGACGTCACAAGACGATCTCCGGCCACCGTAGGTGCGCATGCGGGCAGCGAGTAAAGGGCAACTCCCTGTCCGACCATGGACCATGCCCGGGTCAATGGCGCGTCGTGTTCCACGCGCGCCTCAAAGAGCGTCAGTGTAATGACGGGGCCCCCTCTCAGAGGGCCAAAGCCTGCCGGGGTCGCCGGACTTATTCCATCACCGTGACCCCGGTACATAAAGGGCTATTGAAGGACACCGTGGATTTTAGTCAGTACGAGTCTGACGGTCCTTCCATAAGGACACTTATTTGATGATTTAACCACGTCAAAAAAAGGGCTAAATTGTTATGTAAGTATGTTTAATTTTCAGAGCCGGTACTTCGAATGCGACGAGGACAGTGAGGACTATAGCTCTGATGAGGACAGCTACGTCCCTCGCTACGTCGTGGAAGCCATGGAGGCGCAGCAGCATCAGCAGGAGGTGGAGACTGATGACGATGATGACGAGGTAAGACTAAGTCAAAGTCAAAGTCAAATCATTTATTCCAATTAGGCCATCAAAGAGGCACTTTTGAACGTCGATTATTAAAATTAAAGGAAATAGGAAGGGATAGGATTGATTCTACACCTATAAGAACTATTCGAGTGGTTAGTGACCCTGACTGCTATGCCGGATGGGTTTGAATATTGTTATTATTATTTCGTTTATTCATTTTTTTAACATATAATTTACATTTTTACAAAAAAGAAATAAAAAACATTTAAAAATATAAAAAATAGCAATCCACCAGTACCGGGAACAGGGTCCGGGACACCCATAGATATAATAAAGAAGGAGATATGGCGTGAAGTTCAAAATGTATAGAAAACCGGTGAAGCCACAATTGCCCCTCCATAACGCTAATATTGCACACACAGTTAGGTCAAAACAATACTACGAACAAGTGCACACACGCGCCGACGATAACTCTGTCATTTAAATATAAACCTTATTCTTTAAACTGCAGCGTGCTTTTTCCGTATCATTTGCTCACACTCAAAAAAATATCATTGTGTGTTGTAGGGACACGGGGGCGGAACGGCATAGTGCTTGACTAAATCGAAGAATTTTGATAAATATATCGATTAAATTGTACAGGTTTGGAATTAAAGTAAATAAAAACGATATGAAACCAACAAAACATTATTTAATTAATGTATAAAATGTTCCAAATTAGATCTTTTAATTTAGTGCACATAGGTTACTAAACTAAACATTAATGAACTTACCTACTTCACGATCTTGGTTACGCATTTATCTACTACGCTTTAAAGCAATAAAAATCGACCTTTCAAACTTATAACAAGTTAACAAATTGAAAAAAAATCTAAAATATTATTAAAACAATATTAGAAGTCGACTTTTTGTCGATAGACTTTGTCAGACCTCCACGAGCACAACACTAACTCGTGCTCAAATACGGCGGACCGGAGCAGCGGACGCACCATGCGACATTACGGCTCGATGAGGTATCGTTATGTCAGTTTTACATTGCTTGTTCAGTTCACTCGGTGATAGACTGAGGTGGTTGTAAAAGAGCAATGTATTTAAAACAAAAATAAAGCAGTCGAAGAGATATCGGAAAACAAAAGTATAGTAGTACAAGTCAGGTATATTTTACGGCTTGCAGTTTTTCTTGATTTTTAAGACAAATATTGTAAAATACTTTTATTTACCTGTGGCGACTGATGCCATGAGTTCTAAAGTTTTTGTTTTGGCTACTATTTCTGCGCAAAACCTTTGAACAAGACGGCATAATCGTTTTTTTTCACGATCGCGGTTGACAACAGACTAACTCGCGGTGACGGGCATTTTTTCATTATCTGAGCGTAACGCTCAGCACCGCTAGGTTGCCGCCACGCCCCCTTGCCACTTCTCCTGTTTTTAATATTTCTGTGGGGACACCGGTGGTCAGGGCTCATACATTATTATTATTATTATTTCTCACTTTTGGCAGAAGATAATAGGGTACCAGATAAAATAAAAAAACATTAGTCCGTCAGTAACATTATCAAAATATATTTGACACGTAATTTTTTCTTTTGTTACGTAAACCAAAATTTACAAAAATACGAAATTTTTTAAATTGCCCTATTTCAGAACGTGATGAGACATTTAAAAGAAAAGACAGTGCTGGTTGAGGTACATTAATAATAATAATATTCCACAACTATCACACAATGCCATCTAGTCGCAAGCTAAGCACAGCTTGTGTTATGGGTACTAGACAACTGATAAACATACTTATATATTTCTAAATACATACATATTATAGATAAATTACACCCAGACACAGAACAAATTCTCATGCTCATAACACAAAAATTTGTCCTGGGTGGGAATCGAACCCACGACCCCCGGCACTAACCACTAGACCAACAGGCCAGTCAGTATGTTCTTAATAAGAAAGTTAATGACAATTTACATCAAACCTTCTAACTTCTTTCCCCAGGTATTCATAGACACAGTCCCCGGCGACAACACATCAACGGACATGCTACTGGACAACAAAATGTCCGTGTCCTCAGACGAGCCCAGTACCGAACAAGACGAGGAGGACAAATTACAGCTGGAAGCGGCCGCGGCCACACCAGTCTTACTTAACTATCTCCTCACTCATCCTATCACTTGTAGTATACAGTGAATGACGGGATAAGACAGAGGGGACAGTATAAAAAGTATGGTGGCAAAGGGAGATAGAATGCTAAAGAAAGTATGATATCACGCACGTGCAACATTTTGTCCATTGGATGCTTTGAAATTGGACATGATATACAAAGCGCCCCGGGCGCTGTAATGATATTGGCTCTTATTGTATACAGACTTGACTATGCGCTGTCGACGCGATGCTTAAGATATTTTTTGTGCAAAGTTGTTTTTTGACGCGAGTAGGTACTTAAATTGAATCTTGAGCGTAGCGAACTTTTTAAAGGTACAATACAACTCTGCTACACATCAAGCTATGCCAAACCAGTATTAGCTGACCGTTTATTGTGTGAAATAATCGTACGAAGCAAGACCAAGGCAAACTGGTTTTTATAGCTTGATGTGTACGAGACGCAGAATAACTTTGCCGCCTAGTGCAACACACAACTTTTCAGCTCATTACAGCGAGGAAAATGTCGGGTCAGCTAGCCTGCCAGTGTAGAAAATAATTAAATAAAAAACGTCTTCGTATTTTTTCACAAATAAACTAAAATGTAGTTTTGCGCTCAGATTATGAATATGTCTTTCCTAGCGAGTGAGGTGAAAAATAAATTTGACGAGCATATCCCTACTAATATTATAAATGCGAAAGTAACTCTGTCTGTCTGTTACTTTTTCACGCTTAAACCACTGAACCGATTTGGATTAAATTTGGTACACAGATAGTTTTAGTGCCGAGAATGGATATAGGATAGTTTTTATCCCGAAATTTCCACAGGAAAGATTAAAAAAGGTTTTGCGCGTACGAAGTCGCGGCCAAACCTTTTTAGCTAGTTATTTTATATAGTGACAATGTTGGCCATGGAAACGCGCCCCGGGCGCTTTGTATATCACGTCTCTAAGCAGACGATTATTAAAGCTTTGGCGTCATTTTATGAATAGATAACCAATCGGTGCGTGTTTGTATGTGAAATGATTATACACGGAAATGTGCGCCCCGGGCGCTTTGTATATCACGTCTCTAAGCAGACGAATATTAAAGCTTGGCGTCATTAATTTGGAAAATTAATTATGTCTGACTGTATGTGTACAGTCTAATCTCCAAAACTGCTCGGCCGATTTGAATGTGAGTTTTGTATGGTTGTATTGTATTGTATAATTCGTTAGCAACGACGATATATTAATAGACTCCGCATGCACGATTTATGGAACAAAAACTATTCTGTCAACTCGTTGAGGTACTACGTAAGCGAGGGGGACGGGGTACTGCGTTGTGATTGGCTAACTCAAGGTCTTTTCTGTCTCAAGGTATGTTTACGGCTCACAGGAGTGAGAGAAATAAGACGGATATAAGACTTTTTTGCCTAATGTGTTGACAGACATCGGTCGCCTGTTATTAGGAGTCTAGTAATATATCGTCGTTGTTCGTTAGTATCAACTCCACGTCATAAGCCGTATTTAATTTTCAGACAGAATAAAATGTCTGCCAACAGCGTCACTCAATGTGATTAAATATGCCTTCATTAATAAATTAAATGTTGTTTAGTATAAATCATAATTAGCACTATATGTAGGTCTAGAAGTAGCGGCACGCTTAGAAATTGACAATGGCACCCGGCAGCCTACCATGTCTTATAGCAAGAGTAGTTCCAGTGAGGAAACGAGATGGCGCTCGTCGACTTGTATAGCTCTGTCTTTTTTCCACAGTGGAATTACTCGCGCTTTAAGGGGCTCATGGCGCGACGCGACGCGATTCCAACTACAAGTGAAAATCAACCTTGCTACTAAGAAATAATGATGCAATGGGATTGGCAATAGGGGAACTAAATGGCACTAGTATAGCTTGTACCAAGGATCGTCATTGGTTCAATTCAGTTCAAATCTTAAAGGTACTTCAAAAGCTCCTTGAGTTATGAGTCGAGCTTCACGATAACTGACAAATGCTTGCACTGACTGGACAGGTCCACTCAAATTTGTATGGTTCTTTCTTCAAAAGACCATCTCAGACACAAACATGCAGGGTCCTCGCATGATTTAACCAATTTAATGTCTGGACTTTAAAAGAGACGATGACCTCTGAGTTTGTTTCGGATGTTTCTTCTCAGAGTAGTCAGGTACGAAACACCGGCCTCATCTAGTTAAGAAAAGTGTTTTGACTTGTAAAAGTGTTTCCGAAAACCTATTTGCAAAATAAATATCATTTATGAAAATAGTACTACGTCATTGGTCGGACTAGGACTAAGCTATGGTGGCGCCATCTACAATTAGCTTTGACTTGCCTTCCCCATTGGGTCGACTTGACGTCGTCATGGCGATCGTGTTTTGTTTTTCATCTATCCATAGATGACAACGGATTTTATGTCATATGTCATAGTGGTAAGGTTGATTTTCACTTGCAGTTGCAATGCGTCGCATCGCGTCATGAGTAAAGTCCCTGTTGTGATGGAAGGCTTCATATCTTTGCTTCTAGTCTTGATTGAAGCTAAAAGAATGAATAATGATGATCTGCCTCTAAGGCTATGCGGCCATAACATGTATCAAGCGTCTGTATGCAAATATGATCTCTAAATAGTGGCATAAGAGAGTCCACTTTCGCTTATAACGTCTAGTCTAGATATATCTTAGTCCTTTTTGTCTCTTTACCTGATATGTAGATGTAAATAGATACTAGAATTTGTCTGTTTGTCTTGTAAGTATGATTTAGCTAAACAGCTTCTAAATATGTATTGTAATTAATTACAAATAAATAAATAAAAAATGCTGCCTGTAATTTAACTAAGTACAACGACGATATATTACTAGACTCCGCATGCACGATCTAAGGAACAAAAACTATTCTGTCAACTCGCTGAGGTACTACGTAAGCGAGGGGGGCGGGGTACTGCGTTGTGATTGGCTAACTCAAGGTCTGTTCTGTCTCAAGGTATGTTTACGGCTCACAGGAGTGGTCGAAATAAGACGGATATAAGACTTTTTTGCCTAATGTGTTGACAGACATCGGTCGCCTGTTATTAGGAGTCTAGTAATATATCGTCGTTGACAAAGTACAAGATCAAATTTAATTCCCTAGTTTTTCGTCGTAAGTCGACGTCGCTTTGTGTTCCACACGCCTCAGAGTGTCAGCATGATGACGGGGCCCCCTCTAGAGGGCCAAAGCCTGCCTGGTCGCGGGACTTATCAAATTACCGTGTTCCTGGAACGTAAAGGGCTATTGAAGGGCAGCGTGGATTTTAGTCAGTACAAGTCTGACAGTCCCTCCCGCCCTGCTCTGGGTGGGAGGACTCATTTGATGATATTACCATGTAAAAAATGTACCTAAAGCTTTTGCTAATGAATTAAATTTAATCTTGTATTTTATAACTAATTTATAAAAATCTTATGAAAGTCATTCCGTGCAATTTTGATAATTTTATGTCTAATGTTACTTAATTAATTTACTACTAAAAATAAATCGTCAATTTTAAATTTAATTGAACAAAAATTTTCTGTCCATTTCAACGAATTTTACTTCTTTATTAATTTACCTATTTGTAGCTTACTTTTGATAAGTTATTTAAATCAAAGAAATAAAGTTATGTAAAGTCTTCTGAATATCCGGATAGAAGTCTAGATCCGGATATTCAGAAAAAATAAACATACTTATATATTTCTAAAAACATAAATATTACCTATAGATAAATTACACCCAGACACAGAACAAATGATCATGCTCATCAGGCGTCGTCCTAATTGCGAGCGATCTTACGATGGCGCGATGCGTTCTCGTCGTGCGATGAGTTCAAACATACAGATATCATCAGAGTGGTCCTATTTGAACCTCGCAAGTAATCGTGTGAGCATATGAAATGCTTAATAACGATCGTATGATGCGATACACTGATGAAATCTGTATGTTTGAACTCATCGCACGACGAGAACGCATCGCGCCATCGTACGATCGATCCCAATTAGGACGACGCCTCACACAAACATTATTGTCCTGGGTGGGAATCGAACACACGACCTCCTTCATAGCAGTCAGAGTCACTAACCACTAGACCAACAGGCCTGACCTTATATCTATGTTAAGTTTCTTTAAAAATCTATACGACTACTGTACCTGCTTATATTCAAAATAAAAGTTCCTTTATAATTAGTGAAACAGTGAGAAATTTTGTTAATTACTGATCTCGTTAGATGAATAAGTAGTTATTATTTATTAATGTAGTTATAAATAATAGTGTTTAGTTATGGCTACACAATGCGGATATGCAGTGATACTCAACATTTCATCATTATCATCAGTCGGAAGACGTCCACTGCTGAACATAGGCCTCCCCCTCAGACCGCCACGCCGAACGACAATTCTCCACTTGCATCCATCGGTTGCCCGCGACTCTCACGATGTCGTCGGTCCACCTAGTGGGAGGCATACCTACGCTGCGTCTTCCGGTCCGTGGTCGCCACTCGAGAACTTTTCTTCCCCATCGGTTGTCAGTTCTACGAGCGATGTGATCTGCCCATTGCAACTTAACTTGCTATTTTAAGAGCTATGTCGGTGACTCTGGTTCTTCGCCGAATATCCGTGTTCCGGATTTTATCCCGCAAAGAAACTCCGAGCATAGCTCTTTCTTTGCTCGTTGAGTGACTCTTAGTCTCTCTAAAAGGTCGGCAGTCAAAGACTCGATATTTACTTGTGTATATATCTCAATATTTTATGTAAAGATTGCGTGAGATGTTTTGTAAATACAGCCTGATTCATTAAGTATGGCTTACTCGAAGCGATTACCTACTGCAAATGTAAATTCGGATTTTAAGATCATTTCTTTTTATATCATTTTGTGGTTCATATCAAGTAGCATTTTCAGAGTTTTTCGATTAAATTTTACCATGTAGATTTATTTAATTGAGGAGCTCATGGCTAAATAATTACAGCCGCACAGGCTGATCTTCCGCGTTAAGCCGCGCTTGCCGAAGTTGGTCTTTGGGTGACCATCTGTCATAGCGAGTTTCCTCCGTGCCGCGGAAAGCACGAAAAGCCTTTGGTCCCGGCTGTCATTTGTAGATCTTCGACAGTCGTTACTGTTAGTCAAAAGTTCTAGTCTGACAACCAGTTTTACCATGTGGTATCGTATTACCCAGTTACTGTGTTGTGGAGGTCCGATAGGCAGTTGCTCTATGTAAAATACTAATATTCAGCTGCATCTGGTTTGACTGGAAGCCGACCACAATATAGTTGGGAAAACGCAGGCAGATAAAGAAGAAGAAATAAATCATTGAGTATCACTGCATTCTTCAAATTGTATTCCAAATAGTATTGTAGTTGTAAGCCATTGAGCTATTATTACTACGTATAGAGACGACATCACGCATCACCACTGTGTCCCATCCAGGATGAGTGCGCGCGCCTAGAGCACGCCACAGAGCTGTCAAACAACTGAATGAACTTGTGCGCGCGCACTCATCCTGGATGGGACACAGTGGTGATCCGTGATACGTGGTGTCGTCTCTATACGTAGTAATAATAGCTCAATGTTGTAAGCTGACGTCTTTGTAAGTTCCTAACGCTTGTAATTGTGCATAGAATAGTGATGATATAGATATTATGATGGCTTGATTATTGTCCTCAGATTATACAGATGTGAGAGATTAACGAACCATTTTTTTTTTAAACTTCTCACTACTTTCTCCTGTTTCGTGGGATCGTTAAGAAACATTTAAACTCTCTGTAAGAGTTTAAGTTGTTTATCCTTTGATTGGTGCACGAAAAACCGACAAGTTTCGGTTGGCCGGCTAATATTACCGCCAACTATCAACATACCGCCAACTAGGTCTGTACAGACCAGACTGACCCAATGTGTACAGCTGGCTTTACACCCAGCATAATTGACACTTTTTGTGCACAATAAAGAATATATACAGGGTGACTTTGAATAAATGCGACAAAATGAAATGGGAGCTTCAGTTACAGTAACATAGTAATTATAAACTGTTTTTTCAACAATCTAAATCGGTAAAAAAAATTACGCGATTTTCGTTTTCAAAAGGTCCATTGATGTTATTAGCTTTATTTAAGTACGAATCATCGGTATTCCAGTATTTAATATGCATAATAAATGTAAGAAAAATTAAAATATCAAAAAATCTCGTCCCACTCATCGCAGTGCTCAATAATCATCGAGCACTCATGTTATTAAACATTGCCGTTCATAGCTTAACACTGACCAATTATTTTTAAATTTTACATTTGATATTTTATATGTTTTCTTGACAACACGTATTATTGTATATTTAAATTTGTCGCATCTATTCAATTTCACCCTGTATACAGGGTGAATTTTTCAACTGGGCGTGGATGGCTATTTTCGAAACTGTGAGGAATATCGAAAAACGTTGAAAGGAGTCTCGAGGCCGATTTTGACGAAAACTAAAACTGCATCATTGGATTTTAGAAAAATCTAAAATCCTGGCCAGGAATCGAACCCGCTGATTTTGGAAAAAAAATCACACCCCGTATTATTACACCGTTCGATAGTGTTGCTAATAAGGATCAAATTCTGGGAAGTAATCATATACGCCAAACTTAAGAAAATGGCTGATTTTTATGAAATTCCTATTTTTCCATGTTACTTTACATCTACTGAGCCATAATTTATTCGAAATTATAAAATTTCATTTTTTTTTATGTGTCACTGGATTTGACGTTTCAACAATCCCACTGTACTTAGCAATACGACATTATTGAGTTCAACTAAAAATAGCATTATTGTAAAGAAGAAACGGTAACTTATGTTTCAAATACAGTGTTTGCCTTGAAGATTAATCAGTTTTTTTGTAATTATACGTTTTCTTTAAGTTTGCCGTATATGATTACTTCCCAGAATTTGATCCTTATTTGCAACACTATCGAACGGTATAATAATACAGGGTGTGATTTTTTTTCCAAAATCAGCGGGTTCGATTCCTGACCAGGATTTTAGTTTTTTCTAAAATCCAATGATGCAGTTTTAGTTTTCGTCAAAATCGGCCTCGAGACTCCTTTCGACGTTTTTCGATATTCCTCATAGTTTCGAAAGTAGCCATCCACTTCCAGTTGAAAAATTCACCCTGTATATATATATATATAATTTCTAGGCGTAGATTCGTTACAAAATAAAAAGTAGACTGAATTCCAGTATTGCCATTTTCTTTTTTCGCTGAGAGAATTTTCCTAGGAATCAATTTGTAACACTTTTACTGTAAATGTAATTATGATACTATGCGTTTCAAATAACAATGGGATGACCTAGGCGCCATATTGTGACGTTTAAGATAAAAAAAAATCGTGCAAATCAAAATGTTAATTTTGTTAATGTTATTTTTATACGATTACTGTTATAAAAGAACATGTAAATATTAGAGCAGTGTTGTTCCAGTGTTATCGGTCCAAACCCAGTCAGGCGCATTACTTTGTGTAATTTATTTCATCACCACTGCTCTCAAAACGGTGAAGGAAAACATCGTGAGGAAACCGGCATGTCCTAGAACCAAACATTCAAAGACATGTGACATCTACCAACCCGCACTGAGCTAGCGTGGTGGATTATGGCCCACTCCCTCTTACAGAGAGGAGGCCTGTGTCCCAGCAGTGGGAACATTATATGCTGATGAAGATGTGTATGAAGCCACAATATGGCGCCTAGGTAATCTCATTCTTAAATGAGACACATAGTAGTAATTCTACTATAACAGTTTTCAAACTAATGTATTTCTTAATATTTAAGTTTTAATTATAACATGCCAATGTAACGCCATTTTTGCTACAAAGTTTATTGTAAGAATTATTTCTGATTTTATTAAAATAAGAAATTAAATAATGCTTGTGTAAAATAACAATAAATGATCTCATTATTTACTTTTTAGTGTTTTTTTTTAGAGTTGTTTACCCAACGCTAAGGGAAAGATACAGATCTACAGAGTCTTTCTTTTAAATGGGCCAAAAGGGAGAAATCTGCATCCCTAAGAGATACGAGAAAACTTTCTTAGGAACCTTTAGTTGTTTTTTGATACTGACAATTTTGGTGTTTTTATTTTTTTGGTCAAGTGTGACCTGTCCACAGAAACGAGTGAAATTGACCAAAATTTTTTTAATGCCTTTCGACCCTGTTTCTTGTAAGGATCATTTCATTGTATCGGAAGAAAAAAATCGAGACGGCGGAAGTTGGTCAAATTTAGCAAAATATTTTTTCATACAAATTGTATGAACGAAAAAAAATACTGACACTGTTAATACGACTTTATGCTGTTAGAAAAAACATTACTCTACTTTTGACCAACTTCTAATGTTCAGATACTTTTCTGCCCATACAAATATCTTACCCTTATATGAAAGTAAGTCAAACAGCGTAATAAAAAAAATGGTATTTTTTTTCGTTCATACAATTTGTATGAAAAAATATTTTGCTAAATTTGACCAACTTCCGCCGTCCCGATTTTTTTCTTCCGATACAATGAAATGATCCTTACATGAAACAGAGTAGAACGGCATTAAAAAAAAGTTGGTCAATTTCACTCATTTCTGTGGACAGGTCACACTTGACCAAAAAAATAAAAACGCCAAAATTATCAGTATCAAAAAAGAGCTAAAGGTTCCTAAGAAAGTTTTCCCGTATCTCTTATGGATGCAGATTTCTCCCTTTTGGCCAATTTAAAAGAAACACCCTGTATACTGTACCGTCAGCGTCAGCACGAGTTTTCAGTATTTGAGACGTAAAGTAAACTGCAACTTTGACAATTTCAAATTGACAATTTTCAAGAAAAAAAATAGTTCCTTCTTCGCACACCAGAGGCGCTGTTCCAATTTTTCATACAAGAAACGCTGTAAATACTGGAAAGACTCTGTAAAGTAAAATAGTGAAAACTCGTGCTAGGGGTACTGGTCTCTCTCGCGCCCGGCATTGGTTTCGGCCATGGTGCGGGGCGAGACGGAGTGGGAAGCGGTCGCCACCTTCTGCGAGGCAGTAATGCTCGCGAAGGAGATGGCGGGCCGCGAGAGAGAGAGGACAGCGTCCTCCCTCCGCCCCAACCGCAGTGGTGTACGCCCACGGCGTCGTACGTCGCAAGAGCGAGACGATCTCCGGCCACCGTAGGCGCGGGCATGCGGACAGCGAGTAAAGGGCAACTCGCTGTCCGACCATGGACCATGCCCGGGTCGACGGCGCTTCGTGTTCCACGCGCGCCTCAAAGAGCTGTCAGCAAATGACGGGGCCCCCTCACAGAGGGCCAAAGCCTGCCGAGGTCGCGGGATTTATTTCCTCACCGTGACCCCGGAACATAAAGGGCTAATGAAGAACACCGTGGATTTTAGTCAGTACAAGTCTGACAGTACCTCTCACCCTGCCCGGGGTGGGAGGTTTCATTTGATGATTGTACCACGTAAAAAAAAAAAAAAAGGTGGGTACTGGTCTCCTAGCGCCACCTCGTTTAGCGGAACTACTCACGGTTTGTACATGTTACTTGTAGTGGTTTTCAAAATAAGAGACAAAAAATCTCCTTAAATCTATTTTTATTCTCAGTCATTAAAAAATCCATTTAATTATAATACAAATATAATCATTCACACAGACGTTTTATAAAATTATTTAATAACTACATCTTAACGAATACGGGTTAAGGCAGAGAGGATGCCCATATGGTACAGGATTAAAAAGGTCCCACAAATACGTCAATCAAGTATTTTGTACACAAAACCAACGACGATATATCACTAGACTCCGCATGCACGATCTAAGGAACAAAAACTATTCTATCAACTCGCTGAGGTACTACGTAAGCGAGGGGGGCGGGGTACTGCGTTGTGATTGGCTAACTCAAGGTCTGTTCTGTCTCAAGGTATGTTTACGGCTCACAGGAGTGAGAGAAATAACAGGCGACCGATGTCTGTCAACACATTAGGCAAAAGTCTTTTATACTACACCTGCTTGGAAAGTACCTCGTTACTTTATCAAATTTACGGTAGAAAGTACGTCATTGCATATCGACCAAATATGCGGGGAGAAAACGCATCTGAGCGGGAGAGAAAAGTGTATGAAAATCCATTTCTAACGTGTTTTTTCTTTTTTAATTTTGGGTAAGACTATGCGCCGGTAACCTAAATATCAAAAGCCAAAAAGTTTTTACAGTGAGTTGTTATCTCCAAGTTCGCAAAATGTCACTGGCCACTAGCTGTGTGTTGGATGGTGTCGGGCTGGCAGTGCGACCCTGCGGCGGCAGGATAAACAATTTGAAAAAAGAACATGTGAAAATTGCAGACGCCATTGGCGCCATTTTCAATTTGTGTGTTGTTTGAGGATTCAGTTTTCGTAGAAAGTAATTTATTTTCCTCGTAGGTGTAGTATAAAGCACTATGTATCACTCGAGAGAAAGTGCGATTCCCGATCTCGGGTATTTTAAAGTCCTCGGCTACGCCTCGTCCTTTAAACGATACCCTCGATGGTAATCGGTCACTTTCTCCTCTCGGTGAACAATGTACTAATATCCGTCTTATTTCTCTCACTCCTGTGAGCCGTAAACATACCTTGAGACAGTACAGACCTTGAGTTAGCCAATCACAACGCAGTACCCCGTCCCCCTCGCTTACGTAGTACCTCAGCGAGTTGACAGAATAGTTTTTGTTCCTTAGATCGTGCATGCGGGGTCTAGTTATATATCGTCGTTGGCTCTAGGTAAGACAAATATTGACACTGTCAATAGATTGCAAATCTGTTTAGCTTGTCAGTTTTAGTAGGTATTGAAAAATAATAGACACACTTTATTAATTTGAAGAGTTTCGTTTGGTTGAATGCGCTAATCTCAGTAACTAGTGCTGGTTAGAATTGTTTTTTTTTATGTTGGATAGTCCATTTATCGAGCTTCGGGTGTGAAACCACGGGCATAGGTACTTATTTAATATTTTTACAATAGCCAGTAAAAATAAACATTAATCGTCGTACTATAAAAGTTAAAAATCTGTTGAACAGTTGTCTAAAAACAGTCAACTTCAAAAGGGAATTTGACGATGATTTGCAATGAGAAGTTTTCTTTTTCGAGTATTAAAAAAAAAGTATTTTCAAGAACTCTGTAGATGGCGTTGAACTGACTACGTTACTAGATTTATGCCTTCATTTTTGCACAAATCCACGAGGCACAGACTTCTCTTCTTTTTCTCTTGGCTCATTTACTTTATGGCGTGGAAAACTCATAAATTAAAAAGACTGGTCAATGAATATTTTTTTTCTTTTTCCTTGTTGTTATTTATTTACAAATGCCAATGGTGTGATGTGATGTGACCTTTGACTATGGAAAAAAGAATGGACTCGGCGTAAACAATTTATACGAACAAAATCGCAGCGGCCCCCCGTGGCCGGTCGCCATGTTTTGTCACGGCTTTTTAATCTGTGGTCAAAGCCAACAACAAGTACATCAGTTGTCATCGCAACTTGTTTGTTTACGTGTTTTGAAGAAAATTTAGTGATATTAAGCGAAAATTATGCTTGTTTATAGTGTTTGAACTTGCATAATACTGTATTTATTATGGGTAGGTGCAGTGTGTCAGGCTGCCGCATGAAAAGCGACAAAAAACATGCCAATATAACGTTGCACAGGTTAGTAACCGAATTCATTCAAAATATCTTGTTTTTTTCTACTATTTCAAAAGATTTTGCTATTTGCGAGGAAGTTCATAAGCATATACTTGCTTTTCTGTAATCATTTACTGTTTTGCTATTAATACTAAGTGTTTTTTAAGAAAATCAGTTGTCCCTAATAAATAGAGTTTCGGTTCGACATTTTCAATTTATCGACAATATATCGATAAGTGGATATTATTTAAGCACGATTTGTTTTTTTGTAATTTCAGATTGCCAACATGTAAAAAAAGAAAAGAACAGTGGCATACTGGGGACTGAAAATTTGAATACTACCAAGCATATTTTTATTTGTTCCCTACATTTTGAAGATAAATGAACATGATAACATCACATTTTGAATATGATTGAGATCGACGGTTAAATGAACTCACATTTGATTATTGTGAAAAAAACTTATTCAAAGAACGCATTTTTAGAACTCGACTTTAACCGGAACCAACGGCTATTATATTTTTTATTAAATCTGTGTAAAATGTTTTTCTGGTTTAATTTTCATAATGCTGTCATTTTTCCCAATCCAACATAAACCTTCTTCTTTTGTGATAAAGTTGAAAATATCGGAGTAGGAAAAAGCCGATAGAAAGCTATTAGAAACACATTGTCGAAAAACACCGTGCAATTCAACTATCGATAATAAAATGCGCGCAGCTCTATGGCAAGCCGCCATCTTTGTGCCAGACACAATAATAGGCAGGCACGTTTTTTTCGAAGGTATTTCATGTCTACTCTTTTCCATAGTCTAAGGATGTGACTGACAATGACATGACATGTACGTTACGTTTTAAGATCTCAAAATTACAATCAAGTGTAGAATATTAATACGTGCTAACACCTGTGTTCGTCCTTGCAGCTACTAACAACTTGTACGAAGTATAAAGTTCGACGGCTCAACCCGCTACGCAGCCGTCACTACATGACACTGGCAGTAGTCGAAGGACTCAATTGCCAAAGAAGAAAAAAAATTACAATCAAGTGAAAAAAATCAAAAAATGACGACGTTCCGTTCATTGCAGTAACATACCAAGTTCAGCGCCATCTATCCATCGACTAGGGAAACAATCAAAAGAAAATCCCTCATTACACTTTCTTAAGACTAGTGTTTAACAGATGTTTAACTTGTTGTAGTAAGACAGATCGTATCTCATTTTAAATTCTATTGATAGAAATCCTGTAATAACGAAAAGTTGTTCTAGGGACATTTTCTCTCGAGCTGCCCTTTACCTCCCTCGTCGTACTCTTGTGAGGATATCCACATCTGTTGGAAGGAGCCGATTGAAGCCAGGATCGAACCACCTGGAAACATACAATGTTTCATTGAAAGATCATCATAATAATAATATTCCACAACTATCACACAACGCCATCTGGTCCCAAGCTAAGCAGAGCTTGTGTTATGGGTACTAGACAACTGATAAACATACTTATATATTTCTAAATACATACATATTATAGATAAATTACACCCAGACACAGAACAAATGATCATGCTCATCACACAAACATTTGTCCTGGGTGGGAATCGAGCCCACGACCCCCGGCATAGCTGTCAGGGTCACTAACCACTAGACTAAAAAGCCAGTCAAAAAATATATAATATTATAATCTGCAGGACGTCCACGGCTGAATATAGGCCTTCCTAAATTTCCAATAATAGGACCACGTTAAAACGGATTAAAGAAAACGAAAAAAAATACGAGAAACCTATTTAAAAAGTGTGTTGAAATAATGGATGTTTGTTACTCAACCACGCCAAAACGGCTGAACAAATACTGATAAACGCTGGTAACGCCCCATGTTTTAAACCCAATTATTGACCCTTTAAGCATTTCTTTGCATTTTACTTGTAAGGTAATTCATTGGTTGATTTGAGCAAGATCAGCCCCGTTTGCCCAATTATTGACACGCTTGCTTCAATATTGTCACCAAAAATACCAAATTATTGACACCTTCATCATACAGATTAGGAATAAATCTGATTATTTATTATGCATGTGGTATTGAGTTAGGGTTGATGAAAAACAAATAGAGCGAATTTTAACGCCACTAACGTCGCCTTGACAAAAAGAATTTCCTTAAAAAATCTCCCAAAAGTCCCGTGATCTCCTTAATCATGTGACATTGTTTAATTTTTTTTGTGGGTAAAATTGTAAGGGTGTCGATAATTGGTAGAAGGTATCAACAATTGGGCATTTTACCATGGATAATATTTTATTCCAGAGCAAATCATATTACGTAAATTACACCTGTAACATTAAAAGCGTACAAGTGAAACTTATTGAATAGACAGTAACTCAAGACAAGAAGACTTAACGTTTGTGTAAACTATGTTGTAGTGTAGTGTATAAAAAAACTTACCTATCCAAGCGGCGAACCGCCTCTCTGTAGAATTAGGCGCCGCATGACTCTTGAGGCGATGACTGGAGGGCGCGCGTGTGGCGAGCTCCTTCCCGAGTCGCTCGAGCCAGCCGGCCGTGTTGGCCACCCCGCCGCACGCCACCACCGAGCCCCACAGCGCGGGCCGCGCGTCCGCGTCGCACGCCGCCGCGGCCGCGCACACTGTGCATACCAGACATGTCACTCACTCCAGTAGAACAACTACCCCGTACCCCAGCCTGTAAGCTAGCCGGCTGTGTTTGGCCACCCAAACAGCAACCTAAACTCCTTAACCACCTGCCACGCTAAAGCAACTGCGGAGAGAGTAGGTGACCAGCGAGAGCGCGAGGAGTTTTGACGCTGCAGTAAGCCACGTTGAGGCGACTGCGAGACGCGTGTTTGTCTATATTATGTTCTAGCTCTCACTCTACTAAATATGAGTTTGTTGTGAAATACAACTGTTGTGTTTATAAGTGTGTTTTTCAGACACACACCCAGTTATTAACCCTTTAGCCAACTTTCCATCCGTCTGTCTAAAAATAAACTAACGAACGTTTTGCAAGAAGAGGAAATGAGACACAAGTAAACATTGGATAATGTAACTAAAAAATCATGAACAGTAATTCAAAGATGAAAAGTATTTTGTTTCTCGACTTTAGCAAGAACAGGCCATGTGACCAGTTATTGACATGATTTTACCAACTATCCTCATGAAATTGACCTATTTATTGACCCCCTGTAGTTCAATAATAAAATAATTCAAATATAAATTAAATGAGTTTGATACGAGACTTGGTTTGTTAAACCAATTTAATAAGAGATTAATTATATATTTAATTTTCTGTAGTTTTCTGCATGAAAACACTGCAAGAAGATTTATTATTATTATTCTTGATAATAAAATATTGACCGGTCAATAGTTGGTGGGAATTGGTTATTGAACCCTACATAACACAAATTACATTGAAATGGGGGTGCATGAACTACCTACGTAAAAAAAATAGTTATATATTCTGGTAGCCGAAGTGGCTAAGAGAGTGATGAGCATGAATGTTGATGGATGGAGAGGAAGAGGAAGGTCAAAGAAAAGATGGATGGATTGTGTAAGGGATGATATGAATGAAAAAGGAGTAAATGATTCGGTGATGTTTGATAAGGGAGAATGGAAGAAAAAAACGTGTTGCGACGACCACAAGTAAAATGGGATAAGGGCAGGAAGATGATGATGATTCTGGTAGCCATTATTTCCTTGCAGGTGGACACATTATTTCACTAAACAAGTCTCGGTGTCTATATTTTTGTAATTTATTTAGCAAAGCCCGCGGAAAAATCAACACTATTTTTTCCGCGCGTCGCGCTCGCACTGATTTTTCAAATAGTATAATAATATACAGGGTGAATTTTTCAACTGGGCGTGGATGGCTATATTTGAAACTATGAGGAATATCTAAAAACGTTGAAAGGAGTCTCGAGGCCGATTTTGATGAAAACGAAAACTGCATCATTGGATTTTAGAAAAATTAATAATCCTGGCCAGGAATCGAACCCGCTGATTTTGGAAAAAAAAACCTGTATCATTACACTAATCGATAGTGTTGCTAATAGGTAACAAATTCTGGGAAGTAATCATATACGGCAAACTTAAGGAAATGGCTGATTTGTAACAGGTATGTCATATAACCTGTTACAACTCAGTACACCGGGTATTGATTCTTACCTAAATGTGGTGCTCCTAAAGTAGGTTCGAAGAGGCATTCAGTCAACTTGAACCGCTCTGGACCGAAGTCCTGATGGTACCCTCCGGGGAACTCGTAGTGGCTGAACGGTACTGATGCCACCTGACGCTCTTCATATTGAGTTTCTGCTATCTGTGAACAAGACATTTTAAATTTAAGTAGTGTAAGAGCAACGACGATATATTACTAGACTCCGCATGCACGATCTAAGGAACAAAAACTATTCTGTCAACTCGCTGAGGTACTACGTAAGCGAGGGGGACGGGGTACTGCGTTGTGATTGGCTAACTCAAGGTCTGTTCTGTCTCAAGGTATGTTTACGGCCCACAGGATTTGTCGAAATAAGACGGATATAAGACTTTTTTGCCTAATGTGTTGATAGTCATCGGTCGTCTGTTATTAGGAGTTTAGTAATATATCTCTCTGTAGTCGGTCCCTCATGTCTGAGGATCGTGGTCAGCTTCAGAGTTGCATCTGGAGCGGATGATCCGCTTCCACCGGTTTCTGTCCAGCGCATTCTTTACCACCGAGTAGAATTTAGAGGATGATGATTCCTTCACCTGATCTGTCCATCGAGTTGGTGAACGACCGCGCGATCGTTTGCCTTCAGTGTTCCCAACTACAATCAGTTTCTCCAAGCTTTCATCGCCTCTGCGCTCCAGGTGGCCGAAATAGGAGAGAATTCGTTGTTGGCGTATAGTTGACAAGCGAGTTTTTATTCGAAGCTGGCTTAGGATCGATGCATTGGTGCGTTTTGCAGTCCACGGTATTCTCAACAGTCGTCTCCAGCACCACATCTCAAATGCATCAATCCTCTGTCTTTCTCGAGCTAAAATGGTCCATGTTTCCACTCCATACAGGAATATAGGGAATAATAGTAATATATAGTCGTTGTGTAAAAGCAATGGCGGCCCTGTGGTAACTAACGGGTGGACTTAAGAGTTGTAAGTAGATTTATTTTGGAGGTATTCCACGAAGGGCACCAGCTGACAATGGTACCTGAGTTACTTGCACCTTATCTATTCGACATAAGGTTCCTGTCAATTTTTTTTGCAGTTGCCAAGTGCCCTTCGTGGAATACCTCTTATTTTGTGGTGGTTAAACCATCAGATGTGTCCTTCCAGCCCATGTGAACGAAAAAGTGTCAGACTCGATAGTGGTGAATTTTGAGTCGATAAGACTCAAAATTCACCGTTCCTACGGTCGCCCTTTTCGTTACAGGGCCACATTGATGTTTCAAGACAGCCTCGCGACCCCGTTTAGCCTCCATCAGTTTGCTGAGAACTCCTTGAAGTACGCCTGGAACGCAACGCGCCATCGTTCCAGGCCTTGGTCCTTGATCTGACGGCGAGTTTCTTTTAACTCATCGTCCACAATCTACGGTGACCGGAAATTACCGGTCTTGGGTGCGAAAACAACCAGGTGATTAATTTGTATAATTTATTTCAACACCACTGTTTTCAAACCTGGATGAAACCGGCATTACTTGGAGCCAAAATTCGAAGACATATGACATCTACCAACCCGCACTGGGCCTACATGGTGGAAAACAAGTCATTCCCTCCCACAAAGAGCTCTGTGTCCCAGCAGTGGGATTTCATTTCATTTCATTTATTTATTCATCAAACAATTTACATTGTGTCTGAATTTACTATATAAAATCAATACACAATAATAACATATCAATACATAACAGAACAAGATTAATAATATATAACATTTTCAATCAAAGCACCACATTAAAGTTACATTTCCATCCATAAAAAGTTCAACAACCACCCTGTCCAATCCAATTTCATATCACATGAATCAAATCAAATCAAATCTTAATTGAATAAATAGCAGCTAAGCAAATAAACAATCAAATCTAGTACCAATTACATCAAATTATTATCAAATAATAATGATTATCAAAGGCTTACCTGCGCCACACAGTGGCAGAAGTCCTCGTACTGCCTCTTCAGCATGTACTGTTGCCAGGAGTGTGTCAGGCCTGCTGGTAGAGTCTTCAGGGTGTAGCGACCTCTCTCCCGTTCTCTTATAACTTCTTTACTCTGAAATAATTTTAGAATATTATAGCTTAATAATATGTTACTTCCTACTTATATTATAAACGTGAGTTTGGATGGATGTTTGACAGGCCTGTTGGTCTAGTAGTTAGTCACCCTAAGGGCCTATGCACACCACGTTTTTTAAACGCGCGTTTTTGTCCATCAGAGTAGTTTGTTGTCGTGATACAAAGTGTCAAACGCGCGTTTGCATCGCTACAAACGCGCGTCGACGGCGCGTTTAAAAAACGTGTTGTGCATAGGCCCTAACTGCTATGCCGGAGGGATACCCAGGAAAAATGTTTGTGAATGAGCACGATCATTGCGCGAAGACGCGACGCAGGCGTCATTGCGTGTAAAAATATAACTTAAGATAGAATAACTTCTACTGACCTGTATACTGTAGATAGGCAACATCTGTATATGCATGTTGTTGAGCATGTGTTTAGCCTGAGCGGCAAGATGGTCGCCTCCCACCGGAGACCGGACTGCCGCGTTCACGAGGGCGTAGCTGCAAGGAAATAGATCATTTTAGTTAGTCGTTGGAATCAATCAATCAATCATTTATTTGCAATAAGTATTGGTACAATGTAGGTGTTCAAGCAAATTATAAATAGTTTCCTAATACATAGTCAAACTTTTGACATGCAAATCATCACAACAATATGCAAGAATGGCATGCAAGATTATTATTTTATACAATTATATGTTTATTTATTAATTGTCATTACGTTAAACATTATCTTCTAATATATAAAAATCAATTGCAGTTTGTTAGTCTGGTCAAAACTCTAGAACGGCTGGACCGATTTGTTTGATTTTGGTTTTGAATTACTTTGGGAAGTCCAGGGAAGGTTTAAAATGTTCTTTTTTTTTTTAATTGTTTCTGACGCGGTACAAAGTTTGCCTGGTCAGCTAGTGTATTTATAAATTCATTTACGGAATAAAATTGTTTTTCCAAAAGCCATGATTTTAATTTTGTAAAAAATAAATTGCTAGATAAGTCTTTCAAGTTCTTTGGTATTTTGTTATATATAAATCCACACATATAATAACAGTTCTTTTTATACAGAGAGGTCTTTGGTGCCCTAGGCAGAACTATTCTATCTGGATCTCTTACTATTCTAGGGCAACGGTCTTGTGCCTTCTTAAACAGGTTGAAGTGCTGTCGGACAAATTTAGCACATTCTAGGATATACATACTGGGCAATGTAAGGAGTTTCAACCTTTGAAACAACGGTTTACAAGATTCCCATGGTGGCATGCCACATAAGGTAATAATAATAATATTCCACAACGCCATCTAGTCCCAAGCTAAGCAGAGCTCGTGTTATGGGTACTAGACAACTGATAAACATACTTATATATTTCTAAATACATACATATTATAGATAAATTACACCCAGACACAGAACAAATGATCATGCTCATTACACAAACAATTGTCCTGGTTGGGAATCGAATCCACAACCTCTGGCATAGCAGTTAGGGTAACTAACCACCAGACTTCTATGCCAGGGGTCGTGGGTTCGATTCGAGTTCGAATATTTATGTATTTAGAAATATATAAGTATGTTATCAGTTGTCTAGTACCTATAACACAAGCTCAGCTTAACTTGGGACTAGATGGCGTTGAGTGACAGTTGTGAAAAAAAAACATGACCTATAAACTATAGACTCTACTTACCCATCAATAACAGGTACAGCACTAGTCTGACTGGCTCCGGCATCTACCACCAACGCAGTGGACTTGCCGTTAGCGAATGCTGCCAACACAGCACTCTTCACCAAGAAGAACGCTGGAGCCTGGTACTTCTCAAATAACAGTTCTGCCAGCTTCTCCCGGGCAGGCCTGGTGGTCCACACTGCTTCTGTGAAGAGCGCTGGATGGTGCTCCGATGGGGAACGGATTACCTGAAAAAAAAGGGTAATTTCAACGACAATATATTACTAGACTCCTAATAACAGCCGACCGATGTCTGTCATCATATTAGGCAAAAAAGTCTTATATTCCAAATATCATTGAGCTATTTTTACCATGTATAAAGACGACACCACGTATCACCACTGTGTCCCATTCAAGATGAGACAACGCGCACAAGTTCATTCAGTTGTTTGACAGCTCTGTGGCGTGCTCTAGGCGCGCGCACTCATCCTGGATGTAACACAGAGGTGATGCGTGGTGTCGTCTCTATACGTAGTAATAATACATCAATGACTAATAGAGCATTCTTTTGGAATGAGTTCAAATCTAGTAATCTTTTAACATTAATGCAACGACGATATATTATTAGACTCCGCATGCACGATCTAAGGAACAAAAACTATTCTGTCAACTCGCTGAGGTACTACGTAAGCGAGGGGGACGTGGTACTGCGTTGTGATTGGCTAATTCAAGGTCTGTTCTCTCTCAAGGTATGTTTACGGCTCACAGGAGTGAGAGAAATAAGATGGATATAAGACTTTAATGCCTAATGTGTTGCAAGACATCGGTCGCCTGTTTTTAGGAGTCTAGTAATATATCGCTGTTGCATTAATCATATTAGTCGGGAAGAGGAAGGAATCTCGTAGACCAACCTTTGCATAGCAATAATCAAGCATCTTCTCAAACAAGTCCCAGTTGTCGACCTGTCCATCCTTCATGTACGTGTGGACCTCCATGCCCGCTCGGGGCACATGCAGCTCGGTCACATCGATGTAGTGGCGGAGCTCACCGCCTGCCTTTGTGCCTGTAGGGACATAGTAGGCAATTAGTTGTGGATGATTATGATTTAATTTTTTAAAGGTTAGTGTCATCAGTATGTGTCCCTGTGTTGTGTGTGTTTAAAAATATACATATAATTCAAACACATAGTGTAATCCACTGGCCTGTTGGTCTAGTGGTTAGTGACCCTGACTACTATGCCGGAGGTCGTGGGTTCTATTCCCACCCAGGACAAATTAAATAAATAAATAAATTAATGTGTGATGAGCATGCTCATTTGTTCTGTGTCTGGGTGTAATTTATCTATAATATGTATGTATTTAGAAATATATAAGTATGTTAATCAGTTGTCTAATACCCATAACACAAGCTCTGCTTAGCTCGGTACTAGATGGCGTTGTGTGATAGTTGTGGAATATTATTATTATTATGACTTATAAGAATTATGCAGGTTGCAGACTGAAAGCTAAGCTAGCTTAGCTCACATAACTGACATGGTTTTTGGTACTCAAGTTTTAAAAACTGCATCAGCTATGCGAGCTAAGCTATATTAACTTTTAGCTTAGCTCTCAGTCTGTAAGGCTGTATGTGTAGGTATGTGTGTGTAGGCTTCATAGAAACACAATTTCTATGATATTAAGCAGTTTCCTCACAGTATGGCCATGGTTTATTTTCATCTAAAAGTTACTATTTAGAACTCAAAAACATATTTATATGATATGGATCAGTATTCAGACACAACAACAGTTTTCATTGTTTTGTTTGCAAATAAAGCCTAAAAACTGCTTAAAATAGTGATTCGATGCACATAAACCACCTAAAAACTATAAAACAGGCTCATATACTGAACTTAAAAGCTTTTTTTGCCAGTTTTGAGCCAAATCGAACCAGGCTATCACAACAAGAAAGACGCTTTAGTTTTTTACTAAATTTTCGTCCAAAAACATACCGCTTTGTGTGACATTCCCGTCGGGAACCTTCTCCTCAGCATCAGGGATATGTGTGGCCGGTCCCACACCCACCACAGCCGGAATATCAGCCTTCGGAGTATCCTCTTGGGCATAACCAACGCGCAAGGAATGATGTCCAGGATCGAACACCAACGCGCCTATTTCATCGCCACCATACAACATCCCGTTAGGACCACTCATTTTTGTGTTTTAAACTTAGATTTTGCAATTTTTTGTTATATTTTAAGAAATTACACAATTTCGGCGCGATGCAGTTTTTGTTGATCATGAAGCAAGCAAACTGAAATATTTTTGTGAATCTGTGGTTTATACGTTTTGGTAGCAATAGATTTGATTTTAAGCATAGGTTTGTAGAAGACAGAGATAGCAAGATACAAGTTTAATTTTGTGAGAAGGACAAGTGGTTGAAAGTTAAAAAATGTGACTGCAAAATTTTATTACTGGCGCTGGAACGCAGCTCACAGCGTTACGTGAAACGAAATTGAAATTCATTCTGACGAAAGCAGTGAGTTTTCGTTATCGTTATGTTACCTACCAATTGTGAAGTTTAATTAGTTTTGGTGTGCTTTAATTAGTTTTTGTTGTATTATTTTACATTTTTATCCGATAATATTATCGACATATTTGAGAGAACATAGTGCATTGATAACAATAATTTGCGTATAAAGGACCGCAAGCCAAACAGCCGCAAGCTCAATCGACTATCCACAGACTAAGTAGCGACTATCGACCGTATCACTTTCAAATCGTTACAAATAATACTCTTTAATTTTAATATAGCGAGTTAAAAAACAACATTATAGGCATCAAACACATTTTATTTCATAAAGTATAGACATAATTATGTGGTAGATAAGCACAAACTATTTAGGTGTGGAATTATGGCAATTTGACTTTTATCGGGTTATTATTTCGTATGTTTTATTAATCGAAAAGTTTATTTTATAAGTATATATTTTCATTCGAGCAGAGCTCGGATCAGTTCATAGGGTACTGAATTAAAAAAAAACACAAAAATCTGACAGCACAATAAATATATTACAACACAATACTTAATAAATATTTTATGCGAACAAAAATACGGTTATGTAACATTTTGAAATAAACAATTAATACATTTTATTGCTCCTAATTTAAAGGTTATTTTTAAGTAAACAATAATTTTACTATTATTTTAACAGTTTTCTTGAGAGTAAAACTGCAGAGTTCTAAAAAGTCTGCAATATAACTTTCAAAAGAACTAGTTTACATTTACAGATGGCGCCACTACAGCGTAAGTGACTAGCTAAATTAACAAATTAGTAAAAAAAATATTCGGATTGAATATAAAAAAGAAACGGCACATAAATGTTTTCTTATTAATTATTAGTGGCACTTCAAATTTTTATATTTTATCAAAAGTGATTATTTGCTGTGTTTAGAGGTGAATAATTATACACAACAGATAAAGATGAAAACGTGGTTATGTTATGACTGCAATAAAACATGCCTATTAGATAAAAAATGCAAATTTTAGACATAGTTCTGCCAAAATGAACTAACCCACATTAAAAAATATATATATAAGAAAATATCTTTGACATATAAGAAAATGCCTTTGAAGAAGAGACCTCGAGCAAATAAGTGAAAATTATTAAAATTTAATTTAGTTTTCGGAGTTCTATCACAATTTATGAAGCAGTTGCCTTTTTACAGTTACTGGACTTAGTGATTAAAAAAACTGTACTTCAGAAAAAGAAACTGAAAGTAGGTTAGTACATTTTAGCACAACAAAAAAGTCTTCATCAATAAATATCACATTACTAACAATTATTGAAACTATTTTAAAGTTTTCTTTTCTTGCACACACTATGTGGTTAGCTAACACAGCTATAGATAGAAAATTTTCACATATTGACAGTAAGAAATTGTATAGGAACCATACTAAAAGGCGAGTAAGTTGTAATATCATAAGTACACACACTTAATACGAAATATTTAGATGTGACTCGATAGGAATTAGTTTTAATTGAACACTTTAATTTAAAAATCCTAAAAATATTTTAAATGCTAAAGTATCTACTGTTTTCACGTTGAAATGTCTCAATCGATTTTTTATGGATTTCGGTGCAGAGACCTAAAACCGTCTCTAACGGCCTAAACGTTAAAGACGGTTTTAGGTTCTAAAGAAGGACGAAGACGACCGAACCAGCAGGACAGCGCATATAGCTACACTATAAACCAGTGATAAACATAATATTAGAGAAATTATACTGTTAATGTCTCACAGATTATGCTTTAAAGTTTAATTGTAGTTTTGGAGTGTAATAGAATAAAATGTTTAGAAAAAGTGCGCTAAAAGGGTCTAAAACTTCAACAGGATATCAAATGGTCACTATCGAGCCAAATCTTTATAAAACACACGGTATTAAAGTTTACCTAATAAGGTATTATATTTATACTATGTACTAATACGTATATCTACCTGTATAATATATAATACATAACATATAGGTACATGAAATACAGTGTCTTAATAGACTTGAAATTATGAATTTTTGTTTGAAAGGACGCTTAATTGCCTTTTTAGTAGATAAACAACGGTAGTGAATAAAGTTTATGTTATTAATGACTAGTAAATTACTATAAATAATATATTTTTATACAAACAAGAAACAGAAGGGCCTTTCGTAAACGTCCCTGCAGTTATGGTATATAAGGTAAACCACGCAATATAATATTTGAAAATCGTAGATTTAACTACAAAGTTTACTTGTAAAAATAAATTTCTTTACTTTTTAATCACGCATTCATTCTAATCGTTTTCTTTTTAACCGACTTCAAAAAGAAGGAGGTTATCAATTCGACGGTATGTTTTTTTTTTTTTTTGTGTGTTTGTTACGCGATTTCTCCGGCGATTGTGGACCGATTTTCAAAATTCTTGTTTTGTTCAAAAGGAGATGCTTCCGGAGTGGTCCCATATTCACCAAGTCAAGATCTGATGATTGGATCCTGGAGAAATCGAGGGCAACCTTCAAATTTTATGGGCCCACATGTAGTTTTTCGTAAATATTATGAAGTAATTTAAGTATTTGCGTATGGTAATCATAATCTTATGAAGCTGAGCTGATGATGGAAGGTACAACTCCTTAACATAAGGAGTAGGCATCGACTGATTTTGTTTGTGTTCGCTTATCTCTGGAACTACAAGTCCGATTTAAGTCATTCTTTTTTTGTTATACTAGGTATTGTTCAACTGAGGGAACACTGCAAGTTTTATCAAAATCGGTTTAGTAGTTTTTGAGATAGGGAATTTTATTAGCTAATTTTGTACATGAGCGATGTTATTACCGGTGCTACGGATTACAAAATTTTAGTGCACATGTAAGAAAATGATGTACCTATTTGACAAGAATTTTGGTTGAATATTTAAACTAAAAAGAGTAAAATAAAAGCCTAAAAGTTTTTGCCACCGACTTCGGGAAGTCGGTGGCAAAAAAGACAATGAATAATAAAATCACCGACTTCCGAAAGAAAAGTTATTTTGTAGGTTATTTTACCCTTTTTTAGTGGTTGGTTTTGAAGGCGGTTACATTTTTTTTTGAAAAAGCTTTTATTAATTTTGTGTTTCCCAATATCGTGCATGAAGCTTAAAGTTTAAAAAAAAGTATTAAAGATTGCTTTTGAAAAGCCGCACATAAGGCGATCGCTGGGCTAAATATCCTTTTTTGGACACAACACTACACTTCAAACTGTAAATAACCAGTATACCTTCGCATCACTTTATATGGTCTTTCCACGCAATGAACGATCAACTTACATTGGTTTTACAATATAGCTTGTTGTGCAGAGCTGAATGGTTAGGAACTTTTGTTAAACCCCATAAATAAATATAACTTTAATGTGACTTAAGTGTGGGAAGGAGATAGAGTTATAGTTAGTGTCGGTGCCATCTATGATTAGATGATCATAGGTGGCACTGAAACTAAGAAGCATTTGAAACCATAGACAGCCAGATCCCTGTATAGCGTTTCAACATGCTTCTGACAGCGACGTGCTGCGACAGTATCTTGTCACTGGTTCTATCACGAAGACGACGTCGTCTTAGCGTACTGCTTAGAAATTGTCTTTCATAGCAAAGCGGTTTACTCCATCTCTTCTCACACTGAAATTACATTCATAGAATAGATATTAGAGGATATAATGGGCTATAATCATCAATAATAGGTAATAATCATGAACAAAATCAAAATTATTGATCTAAATACCGTTATACATTAATCACCATTTACTAATACTATAATTATTCAGGTTAAGGCGGGTTTACATATTTATTTTAATAGATATAAAAGCCCATGAACATTGACACACACAGCGGGACAACAGTGGCTTGAACAAGATTTAGTCTTGCAAAAGTGAGCTAACCCACAATCTATTGTTAATTTGGGAAAATACAATAGATTATTCAAAATCATTGCTTCGAAGATTAAAAATCGTTACATTTTCTTTGAACATGTGGATTGGTACTTTTTTGCAAAACTAAATTTTTTATAGCAACTATTCACCTGTACTCAAATTATGAACATAATGAAACTTATCATCTCTAGCTGTATTATAATAATTTTACTTCTGTGTAAGAACGAGACAGAGCTAGACGCTTTGTATAGCGCCGTTTCTTTTAACACACAGAAGTGACACTAAAATTACACTGAGAGATGGCTGTAAACCAATCAAGCTATCATAACCAATGTAAGTTGATCTTTAACTGTATGTGAGATCATACATAACAAGTTCAGGTTATATTGGATAATTATGCATAGCTCGATATGGGCAGCCTTTGGGCAAAAATTAAGTCAAAATAGTAACTTTTAGGCTTTGTAATACATTGATTCTATATATTTTACTAAACATTGATGAAAAACCTACAATTATTAGTACTAACACACATATTATAGCTACAAATTCTAAGAAAACCTAGCCTGTAGGTGAATCTTACGAAATTCATTGCATTGAAAAAGACTACGTGTTGGTAAGTTTATAAGGTTTAATTCCCGCCAGCAGGAATTTGTTTCTTGAAACCTCTTTATTATAGCATTTGCCCAGCATACAGGGTCAAAGTTGAATAACTAGTTTTAGAGTAACTAGTAGTTAATCAAATTTGGACCTTGTAACAAAAATCTAGACTAGAAAATTGAACTAACTTAGTTTTCTCTCGTATTACAGTCTACTGAGTTAGTTTTTAGTATAGTGACATAGTCGTGTCAGTGAATGGTGACAAAATTCCATAGAAAGGTGACAATAGATTCTGAAATCAGCCCCGTTCACAACCTCAGGAGATACGTCTTGCGATACAGTTTTTTTTAGTGCTTAAGGTTTTGCCACAACACCCACGACCAGTGAAAGACAATATCAGTTGCAATATCGAATTATGCATACTGCAATTTAACAACCGCACTGCAGTTTTAGAAACAAGGTATTACCTACACAAAATCCCATACAGCTACTGGCGTCATCTGTACGCACCAAATCGTCTCTGGTAACCTCTATAAATATCCCTTTTCTCTATCGCAAGACGCATGTTGCTCGATCGTGTAGGTCGTGGTCAAGGGGTCGAGGAGACACTACTAACTACTTACAATATAATCTATTCTAAAACACAGTACTTATAGGTATAGAGTTGTGGGCAAAAGCTATGATAAAAGGTATTTTACTCACATTGCAGTCAAAAATGGCCCTTATGGCAATGGACAGACGACGGATTCTTTGTCAGCTAGACAGAAATGACACTTGAAATCTGGCAGGGGAGAATGGAAGAAGAAAATATGTTGCATCGACGAAGATGATGATATATAGTTTCTGCACGCGTCTATCCGTCTAGCCCCGCTACAGTTTTAGTCGCAAGATCATGCACCGTCAGTACCGCGCGAATTTTCGCCCCAACGCATGTCCCGTGGCCAGGCGTTTACAGATGAAAAATCCGTCGTCTGCGCAGCACTTTATTCTCTTAACAGCTTCCACCACAAATGTATCCATTAAACAGCTTTGTTTTCATTTAAATAGGCTTCATTTCACTCTCATACCTCCAATATCCTTAAATACACAATTAGTGAGTATATGTCAGTCTTACTCGGAATTATACAGAGGCCATTTTGTCAAATCGCTTGAAGATTGAGAATAATTCACTTGTTTCTAGATTTTTTTTAAATATTACAATATCATAGTTGGGAAAAATTCATTGAAGATGAAATTCCAATGGCAGTCGCAGAATACAGACTAATGTATAACACAGGAGCAGATTTCTATGAACTGTAAGCGACCTTAACTCCCCACGGCCACGTACAACCTCAAGAGATTGATTTGTTTTTTTTTTTGATTGATTTGTCAAACGAAATACACAACCGAGACTGTACCAAAGCTACCAATCACATAGGTCTCTGCAGCACGTGACAAACTTTGCAAATTTTCTCAGCGATTTAATGGAATTCGAGTTTTACAATCTTTTCCTTTCTTTTGTAAACCGTCGCATCCGAAGAATGCCCTAAAAGAAACCTTGTTGGTATCGCAACTCACGATTCTCTTAAGCGTCGTGGTCGAGCAGCTCTATGGTGAAGAGTCTACATTCTACAACTATCATCGGAATTGTCACAAAAAATATCAACACTCGTTTGCATTTAGAAAATGTTTTTTTTTTGTCAACAATAATTATAACATCGAGATTATAAGCTAATACTTTAATTAAAATCCAACTACATATTGTTACGTAGGTACAAAAGTAGTAAAATATTTAACTATCAGTGGCTATTATTTGAAAATTATGGCAGTAAAACCAGAGAAATGTCTTGTCTTATTTATCTATGCTACACACGTAACTATCTATTAAAAATTAAATGAAAAAAAAAAAATCATTTTAAACTATTTGCATACTTACATTGAAAATCCGACTATAGTACGATTTTTAATTGTAGTCAGTAAAATGACATTTGTTCACTATAGAAATGTACAAAATTCCATAGTATAAGTGACAGTTGCACTGGTCATTTTACTGACCACAATTAATAATCGTACTTTAGATTTTAATTTATCAGCTTTTATTTTTGTATATTACTGTAGTTAATTGTTAGAACCCGCGCCACCACTCATGACTAGCGGTAAATTCAGGTACGACTTTTTTAACGTATTTTTGTCGTAATGACGTAGTCACTATCGCCATGCCATAAGGACTTCAGTAGTGGCACGGTCTCAAAGTAGATATTTCAGTCAAATAGCCTGAACTAAGAGTAGAATTTTTCCACACATGATACTATTATTACAAAGTAGACAATATATGTTAGTATACAATATACACATAACTAAATTGACTAAACATTTATTTATCACAAGCTACATTTGAAGGCAAGCCTTCTGAGGACCTGTCATCACCTCAAATAACAGTATCATCATTATCACTCATACATTGTTATAGTCGCTGGAACCAACGTACAAATGAGGAACATGCTATTTTCTTTTCCAGGTGGCCTACCATGACGTCTCAAAGCGTGTGTATTTCCACTGTAGGAGAGCGACAGAGCTATACAAGTCGTCTAGCGCCATCTCATTCCCACGGCTAAACTACTCACGTAAAAAACAAAAAACATTTTATATATAAGTATAAGGTACAGTGTTAGTGATTATACAGAGATCAAAATGAGGCTAAAATTACGTAGTAAACACATTATTAGTTGTTATCTCACTTTGCACCCAGAATAGCCATCAATTCATTTTTTTCTCTAAAAAAACTCTGCAAAATTCCACTCTGCATTTTTACTACTAAAAGTAAAATTGCTGAGTTACTTGATAAATTACTTTCAACAAAAATAAAACTGTGTTTTTTATTTTGTTGTAACTGTTGTTTTCTATTACTTAATGTTTTAAATGATTCTGTTATAAATAAAATTCAGAATAAGAATAATAACTTTTGGAACTGGGAATTTTAGGTATATTTTTTTCTGACATGACTTCTGGGCTATTGAGTCTGTAACGTTTGACCAACATTCGTTTGGTCCATGAACTTTTCATCCAAAGAACTTTTGACCCACGAACGTTTCGCCCACAGAACTTTACGCCAGTGAATGTTTAACCAACAGAATGTTTTGTCCAATAAATTTTCACCCAAAGAACGATTGGCCAACAGACACCGGGATCGCTGAAATCGCATTTATAATATTAATGGATAGTATGGATTAGTTAATTTTGTCGGTAATATTATTTAAAACCACAATATTAGTTGGATTTCATATAGGATTTATTTACTTTCAGCAGTCCCGGTGTCTGTTGGCCAATCGTTCTTTGGGTGAAAAGTTATTGGACAAAACATTCTGCTGGTTAAACATTCACTGGCGTAAAGTTCTGTGGGCGAAACGTTCGTGGGTCAAAAGTTCTTTGGATGAAAAGTTCATGGACCAAACGCATGTTGGTCAAACGTTACAGACTTGGTCAAACGTTAGATACAGACTCATTGTGCCAAGCTTTTACAAATCCAACAAAACAGAGTTGCTAGAACGAATAACCACACACGTTTACCAATGCTACCAACCTTAAAAAACACACACAGTCCTTCCAAATCACTGGCCTCATAATCTTTTTGAACTAGTACTTGGTATTCATACTTTTACTGAACAATGCAGCCGACACTGATGGCGTTGAAGAGGGGCGCAGCTCCTAGGCCTCCGTCCCCGTCGGTGACCCCAGCGAGGTACTTCGCCCTCACACAATCGTCGCAGGTACAGCTGTCTTTAAGAGTGCAAAGTCCTCGGGCTGTCGCTATAGCTTCCCATTTTATTTGGTCATCTAGAGTGCCGCTTCTGCTTAGAAGATTCTGAAAGTAACAAGTCAAGTAGGATTTGCCTCAAGGAGCTGACGGTGTTCTGACGGATATGCGCGAAAATACGAGTATGTGGTCACCGTCAAAGAACGCAAAGCGCAACTTAAGGAACAGATTGATTTTTAGCCAGTCAAGTCGATCGTTGTTTGCCCAAAGCGGAGGAAAACCACCCAAAATAACTTTTTTTCAGAAAGTCAAAAAGGCAAAAAAGTCAATGAAATAAAAAAACAAAGACACCGACTTCATAAACAAAAAAATATTTTACACGTTTTTTGTGGTTGTTTTTAAAGGCAGTTTTTTTTTTTTAAGTTGTAGTACACACAAACCAGTATACGTAGCCTTATGGACGCCTGCAACACGAGTGGTATGGCTTGCGCGTTATCTATCCTGACTTCATCATCAGCTTATTATGTTCCCACTGCTGGGACACCGGCCTCCTCTCTGTGAGAGGGAGTTGGTCATAATCCACCACGCGGGCCCAGTGTGGGTTGGTAGATGTCTTCGAATTTTTTGGTTCTAGGACATGCCGATTTCTTCACGATGTTTTCCTTCACCGTTTTGAGAGCAGTGGTGATGAAATAAATTACACAAAGTAATGCGCCTGGCGGGGTTCGAACCCACAACCTACAACTCGTAAGTCGGGACCGATACCACTGGGCCACCACTGCTCTCCTGACTAACCTGTATAAACTATTTCACATTGAAAAGCCCCAAATTGTAGTTTATTGGGGAAGCCGAAACAACTTGAATTTTAAACAATAACATAACCACAACAGTCACTAACCTGCATAACTTCAACATTACTAGCTTGCCACATATCCAGATCCCTCAACTGCTTCTCCTCCTTACTCCTAATCTTCTTGGTCTTCTTCAACGTCCCGCAGTAGACCGACAGGTCCTCACTAGCTGCTATGGACGTCTCATCAAACTGTAAGGAGAGAACGTCACAGGACGTCGAGGCACCATCCCCATCGTCTATTAACGTTTGATCCTGGTCTTCGGGATCTGAGTTGAGGGTTGACATGGATGTGGCGTCTGTGGGTTGGTTTTTTAGAGGCTGGTAGTTGATCTGGAAGAATTAAGGGTTGGATTAAACGCAGAAGATCTATAGCTAGGTAGAGTGCACTTTAAGCGAGAAATCGTCTAGATTAGAGAGCAGTGGTGGCCCCGACTTACGAGTTGTAGATCGTGGTTTCGAATCCCGCCAGGTGCATTACTTTGTGTAATTTATTTCATCACCACTGCCCCCAAAACGGTGAAGGAAAACATCATGAGAAAATCGGGATGTCCTAGAACTAAAAATTTGCAGACTTATTTTATCACCAACCCGCACTGGGGTCGCGTGCTGGATTATGGCCCACTCCTCTCTCAGAAAGGAGGCCTGTGTCTAAGTAGAATACCTACGCCATAGCAATACGTCATATCAAGTCGCTACTGATACAGTGCCCAAAAAACCGGCCCTTTGTTCAGTATTTCCTTCCAGTCCTAAACAAAGGAGTCGAAACGTGGAACATGATAGGTAAGGTGGTCCACCGACTGCATATCACACAGCGTGCTATGGTTGGGATCTCGTCAAAGGGATAAAATCCGGAATGAGCCATAAATCCGGCTGGCTACAGTTTTGGTTAATATGTATCACTCGATAGAATATTCTCTAAAACTGTAGCAAGGCGAAGTGGGAGTGGGCCGGTCATGCCTGTCAAAAAATCGAAGAAAATTAGAGTAGGAAGGTTCTCGAATGGAGATCGCGCGGTAAACGTAAATAGTTTGGGATGCCGCCCGGCAAGATCGACCGATGACCTAAAGAAGATAGATGGTACTGGATAGATGAACAAGTGCGAGATCGTGCGCTGTGGCCAACGACGATATATTACTAGACTCCTAATAACAGGCGACCGATGTCTGTTTAACACATTAGACAAAAAAGTCTTATATCCGTCTTATTTCGACCACTCCTGTGAGCCGTAAACATACCTTGAGATGAGACAGAACAGACCTTGAGTTAGCCAATCACAACGCAGTACCCCGTCCCCCTCGCTTACGTAGTACCTCAGCGAGTTGACAGAATAGTTTTTGTTCCTTAGATCGTGCATGCGGAGTCTAGTAATATATCGTCGTTGGGCGAGATAGTGGTCAAATGTGAGCCTGTTTTTAAATAAAAAATATGATGAGATATTCAATACCTGTGATTCTTCTAGTCTGCTTGTTTCACTAACGCGTCTAGTTACAATGTTCTGCTGTGATAATGTGTCCTGGAAGGAGAATAGCAATGTTAAAATTAGATGATGATTACTTAGGTATTAGAAGATGTTTAGTCCGTCGCTGCACCAGATAATAATAATAATATTCCACAACTATCACACAACGGAAGCCTCGATCGTGCAGGCCTGGGTGTCATCACCGGACAGGCCTGCCGACGTCAATGACGAGGCGGAGTGGTTCCGGGAGGCCATGTCGGAAATCTGCGACGTGGCCATGCCCCGGGTCCGGCAAGGACGCGCCCGGCGTCAGTTGTACTGGTGGTCGAGTGAGCTGGCAGCGCTGCGCGAATCGTGCGTTGCCGCGCGACGCCGGTACACCAGGTTCCGCAGGCGCCGCACCAGACCTCCGGATGCGGCGACTGTAGAGGCGGAGCTACTAGAGGGCTACAAGGCAGCGAAGACCGTCCTCCGCGACGAGATCTGGCGGGCCAAGGAATTGGCCCGCAAGGAGATGCTGGAATCTCTGGACGGGGACCCATGGGGCCGACCCTACAAGTGGGCGAGAGCGAAGCTCCGGCCCTGGGCTCCCCCGTTGACGCAGAGTCTCCAGCCTCAGTTCGTGGAGGAAGTGGTGGGTGCCTTGTTCCCATCGCGAGGGGAGTATACTCCCCCGCCCATGGCTCCGCCACCGACGGAACCTGACGGTGACGCTGACGCAAACGCGGATCACAGCGACGACGACGTCTACGACGCCCCAGAGGTGACCGAGGTAGACTTGAGAGTGGCGGTACTACGGCTCAAAGCCAAAAACACCGCCCCAGGACCCGATGGCCTGCCAGGAAAAGCCTGGGTCCTGGCCTCCGGGACTCTCGGGCCTCGACTGGGGGGGCTCTTCAGCGCGTGCCTGGAGAGGTCTCCGGTATCACCGGGTGCCAACCTACCTCCGTCGCATAGTCGAGGACTACCTGACGGACAGAGCCGTAATCTACCCCGGTCACCGGGGAGAATGGAACCGGCGAGAGATGTCGTGCGGTGTTCCACAGGGTTCGGTCTTGGGGCCACACCTGTGGAACATCGGTTACGACTACGTGCTGCGCGGCGACCTCCCTGACGGCGTCGGCGTAATATGTTACGCCGACGACACGCTCGTCCTGGCAGAGGGAGAGTCGCACCAGGCGGCGGCCGACAAGGCGACGCAAGCGGTCGCGACAGTCGTTGGGAGGATCCGGCAATTGGGACTCGAGGTGGCGCTGCATAAAACAGAGGCCATGTCTTTTCATGGTCGTCTGAACGCGCCACGGACCGAGTCCCACATAACGGTGGGAGGGGTTCGCATCGGCGTCGGGGGTACGATGAAGTACCTGGGACTCGTCCTCGACAGCCGGTGGAACTTTAGGGAGCACTTCCTGCGTTTGGCCCCGAAACTGAACTGAACCAATCTTAGCGGGCCAACCGCCTCCTGCCGGAGGCTGTACGCCGGTGTCGTGCGGTCCATGGCCCTCTACGGGGCCCCAGTGTGGGCCCTGAGCATTCGGTCGCGACCAGCGAAGCTGGTCGCATGCCAGAGGGTCATGGCTATCCGGATGATCCGAGGATACCGCACGATCGCCGGCGAATCAGCCAACCTCCTAGCCGGATTACTGCCCTGGGATCTGGAGGCGACTGCCCTCCAGCGCGTCTATGAGTGGCGCGTGGAGGCGCAGCGCCGGGGAGAATTCCCGCTGCCCCGACAAGTCGAGGCGCGGCGGGAAGAGGTCCGGCGCGATCTCAGGGTGGTATGGAGACAGCGACTGTCGCAACCGAGGTTCGGGCACGCCGCAATCGCGGCGGTAAGACCCCTCTTTGAGGAGTGGCTAGAGAGACGTCACGGCGTCCTGACCTATCGGATGACGCAGGTCCTCACCGGACACGGAAGTTTCGGGAGGTACCTGTGTCGGATAGGGAGGGAGGATACGCCTGGGTGTCACCACTGTGAAGATCGCCCGGAGGACACCGTAGAGCACACGGTGCAAGACTGCCCAGCTTGGGCAGAGCACCGACGTGTCCTCAGGGAGGCGATAGGCGGAGACCTTTCGCGCCCAGCATTGGTCGAGGCCATGCTGCGGGGCGAGACGGAGTGGGAGGCGGTCGCCTCCTTCTGCGAAGCAGTAATGCTCGTGAAGGAGGAGGCGGGCCGCGAGAGGGAGAGGACAGCGTCCTCCCTCCGCCCCAACCGCAGTGGTAGACGCCCACGGCGTCGGACGTCGGCAGACGACCTCCGGCCACCGTAGGCGCGGGCATGCGGACAGCGAGTAAAGGGCAACTCGCTGTCCGACCATGGACCATGCCCGGGTCGACGGCGCGTCGTGTTCCACGCGCGCCTCAAAGAGCGTCAGCAAAATGACGGGGCCCCCTCACAGAGGGCCAAAGCCTGCCGGGGTCGCGGGACTTATTCCCATCACCGTGACCCCGGAACATAAAGGGCTATCGAAGGACACCGTGGATTTTAGTCAGTACAAGTCTGACAGTCCCTCCCGCCCTGCCCGGGGTGGGAGGACTCATTTGATGATTTTACCACGATAAAAAAAAAAAAAAAAAAAAAAAAAAACTATCACACAACGCCATCTAGTCCCAAGCTAAGCAGAGCTTGTGTTATGTGTACTAGACAACTGACAAACATACTTATATAGTTCTAAAAACATACATATTATAGACTAGCTGTGCCCGCAACTTCGTTCGCGTGGATGTCGAAATTTAACAATGTATTTTTTAAATGCAAGCGCTTAAGTCAGGCCACGTTTTTCATTATAAACCGTGTATTAAGAATTTTCTTAGAATAATCCAAAATATTTGACACTTGTATTCCAGGTTTATGTAGGACTATTTTCCTAATGCCCGCTCTCACCACACCACCTCGCACCACACCTCACCACACCACTCCACTCCACTCCACTCCACTCCACTCCACTCCACTCCACTCCACTCCACTCCACTCCACTCCACTCCACTCCACTCCACTCCACTCCACTCCACTCCACTCCACTCCACTCCACTCCACTCCACTCCACTCCACTCCACTCCACTCCACTCCACTCCACTCCACTCCACTCCACTCCACTCCACTCCACTCCACTCCACTCCACTCCACTCCACTCCACTCCACTCCACTCCACTCCACTCCACTCCACTCCACTCCACTCCACTCCACTCCACTCCACTCCACTCCACTCCACTCCACTCCACTCCACTCCACTCCACTCCACTCCACTCCACTCCACTCCACTCCACTCCACTCCACTCCACTCCACTCCACTCCACTCCACATCACACACCACACCACACCATACCACGCTATCTGCCGTGCATTGTAGTTTTGCTATTCGAAGTTAGATCGCGCGACTGACGTACGAAATCAAATTGTGAGACCAAAGTGCACCCGTAATTTTACTTCTAAAACACTTTAAATTCAAATATCTTTTGATAGACTGAACCGATTCCAATGAAACAAAAACTAAATTCCTCTCCAAGTTACGGTTAATCGTTGTGTATAAAAGTTATCTACATTAATTTCGTACATTTTACGTGATACCTGGACAAATAAACATACAAACAGACAAACAGATAAACAGATAAACAGACAAACAGACAAAAATTTTAAAAATGCTAGAAATGTGTTCTATTGGTTGTCCTTTAATACCCTGGCTATATTTTTTGAGTTTTTTTTTAATGTACAAAAATAACTTTTCTTCAGTTTTATTATATGTATAGATGACTGGCCTGTTGGTCTAGTGGTTAGTAACCCTGACTGCCATGCCGGGGGTCGTGGGTTCGATTCCCACCCAAAAAAAACAAATTTTTGTGTGATGAGCATGATCATTTGTTCTGTGTCTGGGTGTAATTTGTCTCTATACGTAGTAATAATAGCTCTTGTACTCACATCGTCTTCACTGTCAATGTTCAGTACGGAAAGATCAGCTGATGCTGCGTCCTCCAACAATCCTTTACTCGTCGAGGGTATGGGGGAAGATGGAGTGCCCAGCGCGCCCACTGAAAACAAAAGAGAATACATTACGTATTATAATGTTTATGATGAAAATGTATAGCAATGGGCGACTAGCTGTCCGACCATGCCTGGGTCGATGGATAGAGCTGTCAGCAATCTGTCGGGGCGGGGACTAGAGGGCCAAAGCCTCCCGGGGTCGCAGGATTGTCTCATGGTGTAACCGTGACCGCCCGGATAGAAAAGGGCTATTGAAGGACACCGTGGATTTAAGTCAGTACAGGTCTGATAGTTTCTCCCATCTCACCTTTTTTTCTTTACGTGGTAAAATCATCAAATGAGTCCTCAAATCTCCTGAAAATCCCCGGTGTCTTTCAATAGTCCTTTATGTTCTGGGGTCACGGTAATGAGGTAAGACCGCCTATTGTGTCAACCTATGTGTAACTTTTAATTTGTAATGTTATGTACCTTGAAATTGTATGGTGTGCATAATAAAGAGTATTCTATCTACCTAAGTCCCGCGACCTCCCGTCTCGCCTTGGTTGGAAAGACTCATTTGATGATGTTACCACGATACAAAAAACAGTTTCGGACAATTAGAAAGAAAGAAAAAACATTTATTTGGCGCAAGGGGGCCACGATATACACACATTCAAAGTAAAGCAGCGTACAGTCATCGCGAGGCGTGCGACACGAATGGTTCGTCTCGCATGCCTCGGGCTGTGTGGACGTGTGTGCTCACAGTGAGCATTCGCGCCATACGATCGTTGCGAACGCCGCCTCAGTACGAACAGTGCGCTCCGTGTGGACGGACAGGTGTTGTTTGCGTTGCGCGCATGCATCATGGAGGCCAATACCGAGTCACTACGTGAGCTGGTTCAACTTTATGAAATTAATAGTGTTGTGGGACTCTATTATTATACTATAAAACTAATTTAGTAGTCACTATGGAGGCGCTGTTATCACGCTTCCTACTAATTAATTATCGTGATTATTGTAAAACAAACCCAGTTGCGTGTTCTTGTAGAAAAATACCCGACCTACACAGGCGTACCCGAGAGCATAACCTACAGTTACATAATAATAAATGAAGGGCATCTGCGATGTCGTACTGTTTGCAGATGACACCTCTCTGATCTTTAAAGTAGATAGGAATAGACAAGATTTTGATGAGGTTAACAGGGCACTATCAAAGGTCACAGATTGGTTCACAACAAATAACCTTGTTCTTAATGCCAAGAAGACTAAATGCATAAAGTTCACTTTGCCCAATGTCAGAAATCTGGGTCCCAGCATTGTTCTCGATAATGTGGCACTTGAAACTGTTGATTCAGCTGTGTTTCTGGGTATCACAGTGGATTCAAAATTACAATGGGGTCAACATATAGCAAGCCTAGCAGGTAGGCTTAGTTCGGCCGCCTACGCTGTTAGGAAGGTTAGACAGTATACTGATGTTGACACAGCAAGATTAGTATATTTTAGTTACTTTCACAGCGTCATGTCCTACGGTATTCTGCTGTGGGGCAAAGCCGCTGATATCCAAAACATATTTGTACTCCAGAAACGAGCGGTTCGTGCCATTTACCAATTAGGTGCGCGAGACTCTCTAAAAGATTTCTTTAAAGAGATTGGTATTCTAACAGTGGCTTCACAGTACATATTCGCCAACATTTTATATATCAGGCAAAACATACACCTGTACAGTAAAAACAGTGATATCCACAACTTTAACACTAGGAATAAGCACAAACTACGTGCTCCCTTTCATCGGCTTCACAAGGTACATAATTCATTCGTTGGGGTTGGTATTACTTTTTATAACAAGTTACCGTCCTCTTTTCTAGATTTGCCATTTAACGTGTTTAAAGCAAAAGTAAAAGCTAATCTTTGTTCTAAAGCATACTATTCTGTGAGAGATTATTTAGATGATAAGCATAGTTGGTCGCTGTGTTGAAAACAAGACTTAGTTCATGTTCTTTTAACTAAATAGCTAGCACATGGTTATGGGACTCAACAACATACAACTCTGTATTTAATTGTATTTTGTGTATATTTTTATTTTTGATTACGACAGTCGTAGGGTATCATATAGTACTATTGTCGGAGCGGATGAAGATTGTAAAATATCCTTGCATTGTATAGAATCAATCTTTCTAGTATTATATAGTTTAAAAGCAAGCATTGTGTGAGTGCTATGTACTTCAGAGATTTCAATGATTAGATACCCACGTCTTTTAGTGACTTGAATAACCCTGGTGGTTGAGAATATGTCATGCTCACTCAAATGTCTCGCTGGCGGTGGCGCGTGTGTCGGGTCATTTAGTTCCCTCCAAAATGGTTGAGCTGAATGGTGCTGATGCATGTGTCATGTTCGTGAACGGGCGCCGTCAGTCGTGACTGGTCATCTCTTAGCTACCACGGTCTATTTTAACGATTTATAATTTTCTTGAATTGTCTTTTTTATATTTTCCTATGGGCACCTTTTACTTGATACATCGTTCTCACATTATGCACCATCTTAAGATGAATGATGTAACAAAGATTTTGTTATAATTTTGGCGATTGAAAAGAGTGTCCATGGAGTTTCTTGCTCATTCTTCTCCATAGAGATCTACGCTTTGGAATGAGCACCTACGGTACTTTCACAGTTTTTATGTCATGTGACTGGGACTGTAGCACCATAACTATTTTTATATTACCTATTTTATTTTATGTCTTTTGACAATTCAAAAGTGCTTGTGACAAGCCTACTTGAAATAAATTATTTGATTTGATTTGATTTGATAACTATGCAGCGGAAATAAATGCGGTGTCGGAGGCTGTACAACTGTGTCGGAATCGGAGATGAGATACCATCTATTGGAAGTTGTTATCTTTTGCGGACTTTCAATGTTGCATCGATTGTTGGAAATGAACATAGAGTAAAGTTATTTGTTTTTTAAAGAGCAATGTTGTTGCTTACGACCATTATGATCAACTTAAACTACACTTGGTACAAGTTATAAGCGGCTATGAACTTTTAGAGAACGAGAAGTAGCCCTAATCAGAAGTAACCCTAACCAGAAGTAGCCAAAATGAGAAGTAGCCCTAACCAGAAGTAGCCAAAATGAGAAGTACTCCTAATCAGATGTAGCCAAAATGAGAAGTAGCTCCAAGCTACTAGCCAAAATGAGAAGTAGCCCTAATCAGAAGTAACCAATATGAGAAGTAGCCCTAGTCAGAACTAACCAAAATGAGAAGTAGCCCTAACCAGAAGTAGCCAAAATGAGAAGTAGCTCTAATCAGAAGTAACCAAAATGAGAAGTAGCACTAATCAGAAGTAGCCAAAATTAAAAGTAGCCGTAATCAGAAGTAGCCAAAATGAGAAGTAGCCCTAATAAGAAGTAACCAAAATGAGAAGTAACCCTAATTAGAAGTAGCCAAAATGAGAAGTAGCCCTAATCAGAAGTAACCATTGAAATGAGAAGTAGCCCTAATCAGAAGTAGCCAAAATGAGAAGTAGCCATAATGAGAAGTAGTCCATTTGGGAGTCGGTTGCCAAAATGAGAATTAGCTCTAATGCGCCTAAACCAAAATATAGTCGCGGCCACAGAGAGACAGCAGCCTCTCTTGCAAAAATTTGCCGCGCGAGGAAACTGCCTCGCGTGCTGCTTACTCCGCGTCCAGAGCGTCCAGAGTGCGCGCGGAAAACGATTGAGTCTTTGATCAAAACAAGAGCCGACACTGGATCGGGCGCTTGGTCGCGTGACGGCGACAGCGCGCGCTGTTGCCTTGGCCGAGCTGCTTCGCGCGTCAAATGCCTGGAGAGGCTGCTCATTCTGTGTGGACGCACCTTCATTAAGCCAGTGACATCACGATTGGACAATCTGAAAGCCGTCGCATCGTAGAGGTGAGCATTTCTTTTTAATTTTCGCTCTAGTCTCTTGTGTCTTGTGTGTGCATCCTAAATTGGCTGCATACATGCGCACATAGCATATAGCATGCATATAGAAAAGAATCGAATTATCTTTATTCAAGTATCATGACTGAATATATTACATATAAATACTAATAGTGGATCACTGCGGTGACAACCCAAGTAAGATGGCACAACAGAGACTCAAGAAAACACAGTCTAGGCGACTTGAAATCATGTCCAGGATACTGTTGGAGCTGCCCCACACCCTGCGCACCTTTTGCATATAGTTGTGTATGTATACTCAGGGCCATAGAAGTCTGGAATAAAGGTCATTGATCCTAATAACGCATCGTTAGAATTCCATTAAACCACCGTTCGAATTTCAAAATAAAATGTAAGGTCACGGTCGCCTCTTACCACGATTCGTTTATTTTGATCGTGTTACGACACTTTCTTTACATTTTTTCGAATAGTTTTGAAATATTGGAATACATTGGTACACGGGGTCAACGAATTTTATTCCACACTTATCTGGCGGAACCTATAGAAACAATCAACATGCGCATCAGCGAATTAATCATGAATAATATAGGATACAGGAAAACATTTTAAAATTGCTGACTAGACGTACAGACGTAGGTACGGAAGCCTAACAACATAAAAATGTTAAAAGCCTGCCCTCTCGATAAACCTATAGATGGCCGTTTGATCTCGTCATCAAAGTCTAAGGGGATGAAACTCAAGTAGATTGAAACGTGCCTAAAGAGAGGCGGCATTGACACATCTTTTAAGATGACTTCGACCTTGGACGCTACTTTATTGTTGAAGGTCTTTGAGGGTTAGAAAAAGTGATATTCTATTGAAAAACTTTTTCTTTCATATCATTCCTTAGACAATCCATCCATTTTTTCTTTCAACTCTGCACTTAACTTTGCACTCAAAAGGGAAAATGGGAAATGGAAATGGCTTATTACAAGACTACGTTGTCCGTCTGTCTGTTTGTCACCAGGCTGTATCTCAAGAACCGTGATAGTTAGACACTTTTTTTTTATCGTGGTAAAATCTTCAAAAATGAGTCCTTCCACCACGGGCATGGCGGGTGGGACTGTCAGACTTGTACTCACCAAAATCCACGGTTCAGTCCTTTAAAAGCCCTTATGTTCCGGGGTCACGGTAATGAAATAAGTCCCGCAACCCCGGCAGGCTTTGGCCCTCGGAGAGGGGGCCCCGTCATTTTGCTGACGCTCTTTGAGGCGCGCGTGGAACACGACGCGCCGCCGTGAGGACCGTGAGGAGATGGTTCCCACCCATTACAAAAAGGCGGGGTTCATATTTCATAATAATATACTTACAATGGTCAGTACTATGGCTGGTGTGAAGTAAATTCTCCGTCGAAGGCTGTTGGTCCTGATAATCCCTGCTTCTGGCTTTGAACAGTCCAAACTTCACTGGTGCCATAATCTGAAACAAAAAGTAATTATGACACGATTTTTCACAACACCGCGCATTTTGACATGACATCAATCATTTTTACACGACACGCCTGATTTACTCACGACACAGCTCATTTTGACACGACACCGATCATTTTTACATGACACACCTGATTTACTCACGACACAGCTCATTTTCACACGACACGCCTAATTTACTCACGACACAACTCATTTACACACTTATTCCACTACTTTTTTTTTCTAGACGTTGCTAGCATCGCCTTTATAAGAAAACAATTGAACTAAGCTATTTATTTTAGTTGCATACACAAACAGTCGGACTAGGAACAACTATTTCTTGATTATATTTATAAATATTTGTTCCTTGTGAGTATCGAACCCGCGACAGCAGTGCAGCAGTCAATCACATGACTACTGCGGCCACCATCACATCACTGCTGTCGTATTTAGGTTTATTTATATTAAAAAATCGTTAACAAAAATGGAGGTTTTAAAAGTAACCTCAATTTGTCCAATAAAAACATTTTTACGGTCAATTAAAGTTATAATTTAGAATTTAAATAATTTAAATCGAAGCTATCAATTTGAAATCAGCACTAAATATAGGCATTCACTTTCTGAACTGTTTATTTACTTAGATACTTTTTCATCACAACTTTTTCACAATACAAAAACATTATTTACCCTATACCACGACCCGCTCCAAGGAGCCATCTTTTCATCTCGATACGTGACCAAAGAATGAGAAGAATCGGCTATTCGATGACTCATAAAGGCCGGTGCTCACAGTACGGCATGGCACGGCGTGGCATAGATTTTTTTTTTGGGGGCAAATGATGACATTATTTTTATGAATTGAGCGCTAAAATTGATGTAAGGCCGGTGTTCATAGTACGGCTTGGCACGGCACGGCATAGGTTTATTTTTGTACAAATGATGTTTGGCTTTATTTGTAGGACTTTAGAGCTGAAATTCTTTTTGTTTAATACGAATGTGATGATTAAAACATCTCGCGTGATGACGCGATGTGCTGCGGTAGATAGGTTGTTACTGTACGCCGCTGGATCACGGGAGTGAGTCGTATAGGTTTTTTCACCTGTATTTTCCCACTGCTGGGCAAAGGTCTCTCCCAATACCTTCCACCTTTACCCCAGTGCTACCTTCTCCGCATACTTAGTCGCATTATGAAATGAATAAAAGTGGAATGTTTTTCGTTGAAACTGGGCCCGTCGCATCGGGTGCAAACTCATCGGCTAGCACGAGAGCTCGCTTTCGTCCTGACGCGGAATGCTACAAGAACTAGACGTTCTGCCGAGTGCCGGTGGATTCTTCTGTTTGTATGTACCTACCTATACCACAGTACCGTTAGCACGAGTTTTCAGTATTTGAGACGTGAAGTAAACTGCAACTTTGACAATTTCAAATTGACAATTTTCAAGGAAAAAAATAGTTCCTTCTTCGCACACCAGAGGCGCTGTTCCAATTTTTCATACAAGAAACGCTGTAAATATGTACTGGAAAGTTTCTGTAAAGTAAAATAGTGAAAACTCGTGCTAGGGGTACAGGATGCCACAAAATCGTTAGGTATCCCAAAAAGTGATGTGCCACACCATGCCATGCCGTCAGTGAGAGCTGACCCTAAGCTACTTCCATTGACAAGAGGCTTAAATTTGTCGTCTTTTCAGTACAATTTGTTGTTAGTAGTCGTCATTATGTGATAAAGAACTCTATACTTTAAGAAATAGGGATCATTGTTTTGTAACTAGACTATACAACCTGTTTTTTTTGATATCCCATAACTCTAGGGTTATATTCTGTAGGTAAAAATAATACTAAAACTCCTAGAATAGGTGGTCCAAAAATGCATCGTTTCGGAGATATCATCAATCATAGTTAAATTAGGTCAAAAAATGTCACCGGTATGACGAATCTTTACTTTTGCGAGGTTGCCAAACTTCGCAGTAGAATAGACCCTCGATGTGTCTAGGTATCTAAGTTTCATTGATAAATACAAGTAATTCATTTTTATTTAAACCAATCATTCATATTTAAAGCTAAGAAAATGCGACGTTGTCATATTTCACGTAAGGGTGTTTTACATTAATAATCGTGACTTTGCCGAATTATTTTGTATGAAAAATGAAAAAAAAAAATTAACGAAGGTTTGGAACATAACTCATATGCCAGTTGATTTTTTGATATGGCCTCAATCATACCCTAGAGTTATGGGATATCAAAAAAAACACGTTGTATAATTATGTGCTCGAAATCTTCCTAGCTATGGTTGTATTTACCGTATGTCATTACTTCACAGAATTTGAAACATTTTTAAAACTTTCGAATAGAACAGAATTTGTTAAAAAAAAAAAATAACGGTAACGACTCCTGGCCAGAAATATTTCAAAAATCATGTTGTTTTTTCTTAATTTGCGTCAAAATCCTATTCGTCATTCCTCATATCCCATGTCATTTTTATGGACAACTCACACTTGACCAAAAAAATAAATATGCCAAAATTGTTGACATCATAAAAGAGCCAATTTTCCATCTATTTTGGAATCGGATTTCTCCGTGTTGGGCGATATAAAAATATTACCCTTACAACCAGTCTTTCCATGGGTCGTATTTACCTAGTTATTGTGTCGTGAAGGTCAGATAGGCAGTCGCTCAATGTAAAATACTAATATTCAGTGCTGGACTGAACTGGAATGCAATCTAATGATCAAAGGCTTACAATAAATTAATTTCTATAATTATAAATTCACTAATTCAAAAGTAAATTACGAAACAACGAATAAACATTTTTCTGCACAAATCTTTTTAGGGGGACGAATGGTACTAATTGAAGAACATATTCCCATTCGTCCCCTCTTGAATTAAGATTGGGACGATCGGGAACTAATTATATATTATTTTTGTGAATTCCCGTTCGTCTCCCTTGGGGGACGAAGCCGAGGGGACGAACGAGAATACACGTTTCTATCGAGGTTTTTAATTGTCCTTACAATTCTATTACATTTGTCTGTTTTCGTAGAAACCTGTATTGTTTCTGTGTTACATTAAATATTTGGTTATATATTACCAGCTGTTTGTTCTCCCATTAATAATTAAAGAAATAATAACTCCTACCATCTGTTACAACGTATTTCCGTATAGTAACAACAGCTGATACCTATTACTATACCCCTCGTTTATCTTATTCTAATTTTATTATTCTTTAAGTCACTATAATATAAGAAAAAAATTATTACCTTTTATACTTTATATTTCAGCAGGAAAAAACAACTGAAAAAACACTTTTACGGAGTCAAAAAACGCATTAATTACAAAACACTTCACTGATATGGGTCTTAAGACAACAAATGTTACAAAATTCTCTTTTAATACAGGAATCACTCTCAAAAATATCATTCAGGTAGAAAATGTGTGTATAAAATAGTCGCTTTAGATAAATATTTAGTTTAAAATATAGTTTTTTTTAGTAAAAAACAAGCGGTGTCGTCCGCCTTCCTGAATTCCGACGACTGAGCTCTTTTTGGTTGCAACTCTGCGGTCAAAGGGAGTATGGAAAGGAACAGGTATTTTTCGTGAGACAGATATCTTTTACATGTTATTCTTTATACTTCCATTGTAATTTGAACGTTAAAAAACGGGAAATTATCAGAGATTGACACAGACCAAAAATAAGGCTATAAATAAATCTAATAGTTTTGACACTCTTGCCGTCATCAGAATAACAGACTATTGATCCATGTTAATATATTTGCTAGCTTTCAAATATTTCTTCAGTATTGGTAAATTTTGTGTACCATGGTTATATTGTTTTTAAAAAGCTATAATGAAATATCTTAAGTCCCAGTCTGGGCGCCACTTTCCAGTTAGTCCCATGATGGGCGCCAATTTGCAGTTTGTCCCATGTTGGGGGGCATTTTGCAATGGCTGTACTATAATTGCCAATTTATTTATTTTTACATCAGACAAAGCAAACATTCGTAGAGTGATTAAATGCTTTGTTTCTAAGGTAAGCTAAGTCGAACAAAAAATCATTGATTGTTAAATATTATTACTTTAGCTATCAACACTCTATGACACACAAACCAAACTATGTTACTATGTAACAGCTCAATAATATTTTGTAACAGTTCCAAAATTCACTGTTCCAGAGCGTCAAGCAAAAAGAGCCTTCCGCCATTACACCACAACATCGTAGTTGCGCGCGCATTCTGTTTATAATCCACTTAGTTTCGATTTGACATCATCCCCTAACACCTAGCTGTTAATCTAATATACACTTTATTCGTTCCCAACGAAGGTTTGTAGTTGATTGAGTGAAATACGAAAGCAATACAAGAAGATTATGCGGTTCTGTTTGGGTTCAATTGGAATTAATTTGAAATTGAATATTGGTTTGATTGTTTTAGTGATAAATCATCCCAGATAGTACTGCATGTACTAACTGGGTTTTAGAGCTCAAATAAGCAGATGGATCCATATTAAACTGGTAATCAGCTGCATTTAGTGAGGTTAAGTTACTGGAATTCGATACTAACATAGTTGCGAAAAAGTCAGGCAGTCAGGGAATGTGGTGGGTTTAAAATAGATCGTTAAAACATCATCAATTCTGCCCATTTAGCTATTATTACTACGTACAGAGACGACACAACGCATCACCACCGTGTCCCATCCAGGATGAGTGCACGCGCCTAGAGCACGCCACAGAGCTATCAAACAACTGAATGAACTTGTGTGCACGCACTCATCCTGGATGGGACACAGTGGTGATGCGTGGTGTCGTCTCTATACGTAGTAATAATAGCTTAATGGGCAGAATTGATGATGTTTAAATGATCTATCTTGAACCCATCACATTCATAGTATAAGATTTATAGTACACTAGCTGTTGCCAGCTCCAAAATTATCCCACGGGAACATAAAATCGGGATAAAAACTATCCTATGTGTTAATCCAGGTTATAAACTATCTGTGTACCAAATTTCAGCCAAATCCGTTCAGTAGTTTTTGCGTGAAAGAGTAACAAACATCCATCCACACATACAAACTTTAGTAGGATATCACATTTTAATTCAGTGACTAGCTGACTGGGCAAACTTCATACCGCCTCACAATCATTTTTATTCACCTTTTAAACCTTCCGTAGACTTCCAAAAATAATTCAAAACTACAATTAGCTAAATCATCAAAAAATAGAAAAATACCAGATTTGACTACTTAATACGTAATATTGTTAATCTATCCATAACTATCTAATCTAAAAACTACGTACAGTCATAATCTTCATGCATCTTAGGTTATGTGACGTCATTATCTATAAATATAAAGTTGTGACGTAATGGAATTACCAAAAAGCTTAGCTCTGTGTTATCGTTGACGAAATGTCATTGACTATTGATTTTCTTAATGGATGTTTAACGATCAATGTGAAATGGTTTACTAATTACCATGACGTCTTAGAGCGATAATAGTTCCATTGTGGGAACGAGATGGCGCTAGACAACTTTTATAGTTCTGTCTCTTTCCTAAAATGGAAATACTCTCGCTTTAACACGTGCCACCTGAAGAGTTCATTCATTTATATTTTGTCCTAAGTATGGATGGGAACCAATAAATTTATATTGGTAAGCTTTTTGTAAGAGTGAAAATAGCTGGCCACCGTAAGCGCGGGCATGCGGGCGGCGAGTAAAGGGCAACTCGCTGTCCAACCATGGACCATGCCCGGGTCGACGGCGTGTCGTGTTCCACGCGCGCCTCAAAGAGCGTCAGCAAAATGACGGGGCCCCCTCACAGAGGGCCAAAGCCTGCCGTGGTCGCGGAACTTATTTCCATCACCGTGAACTCGTAAGGGCTATTGAAGGACACCGTGGATTTTAGTCAGTACAAGTCTGACGGTCCCTCCCGCCCTGCCTGGGAGGACTCATTTAATGATTTTACAACGTAAAAAAAAGAGTAAAAATAGCTACACATTCCGAAATCAAGCCAATATTATCTCTTCGACGAATAACACTATCATCATTCTTCTTCTTCATCGTTCAGCCCATCATTGAATGCTGGCTCTAGAGTTCTCCAGTTACTTCTGTCATAGTTCCATGTGATTCCATGCATCCTCATTTTGGTTTTCCAAACAATTATTTAAATATACAGTATCCCTAGTACGAGTTTTCTCTATTTTACTTTACAGGGTTTTTCCAGTATTTACAGCGTTTATTGTATGAAAATATGGTACAGCGCCTCTGGTGTGCGAAGAAGGAACCAATTTTTCCCTTGAAAATTGACAATTTGAAGTCGTCAAAGTTCCAGTTTACTTTACGTCTCAAATACTTAAAACTCGTGCTGACAGTACAGATATCGAAAAAAAACTGTCAACCAAAACTTTATAACCTAAAATATTCTGGGCAAAGGCCATTGAGCTATTATTACTACGTATAGAGACACCACGTATCACCACTGTGTCCCATCCAGGATGAGTGCGCGCGCACAAGTTCATTCAGTTGTTTGACAGCTCTGTGGCATGCTCTAGGCGCGCGCACTCATCCTGGATGGGACACAGTGGTGATGCGTGGTGTCGTCTCTATACGTAGTAGTAATAGCTCAATGGCAAAGGCCTCCGCCATTTCGACAGGCATTTTTTTCCTGCATTATTCATGATTTATTTTTCTAGTTAATAAATAATATAAAAGCTTAAACAGACAGACAAACCGACTCATTGCCTTACTAATAGGGATAAATACCTCGTACAAGTTTCATCAAAACCTGCCAACACAAACATAACCTTCTTCCATAACAGATAAGGTTTAAAATTGTGAAAGGTAAATTATGTCATTTGATCACTCTATTTTAATGGCAGACTTAATTGATGGAGGTTTTAAAATGGAGGTTACCGTGATTATACTGGCACGGTTTATGTGCTAATTAGTAAGGTGGAAATGAGTACTTACTACTTTAACGCACGTAATTATGACTCATTGTCTGACACTTCTTTGCTTTTTGGGATTCGTAGCTTGTTTTCATCGTTGTAAAAACATCATATGTGTTCTTCCACTACTGTCAGACTTGTACTGGTTAAAATCCACGGTATTCCTTCGATAGCCCTTTACGTTCCTGATTCACTGGGTTACCTAACCTAAATGGTAAAACGGGATCCTGCCGGGGTCGCGGGACACACGTATACCGCGACTCCAGTACATAAAGGGCTATTGAAGAACACCGTGGATCTTAGTCAGTACGAGTCTGAGAGTCCCTCCCGCTCTGCCCTGGATAGAAGGGGTAAAACGGGACCCTTTCTGTCACTCATGTATCTCATGACCCTGATAGACAGTTGAAATTTTCACAGATGTTGCCGCTGTTTCAAGAAATATTAATAACAGAATAAAATAAATATATAAGGGGTTTCTATTCAAAAGGCATGATTTTCTTGCTGTTTTATCTGAGCCACGGTCACCGTAGGATTTGGACGTCTGCAGTACCAAAAGTATTGCTTACCTGTTCTTGGCCTTACAAGTTATAAGCCTCATTTAGACGGAGCAAGGACTCGCATGCGAGTTTCATAACATTGCGGTATACGATTTTTTCACACACAATGAACGGTCAGTTAATACTGGTTTTGTATAGCTTGATGTGTAGCCGTGTGTACCTACAAAGTCGAGTTCTTGCATCGTCTAAATGAGGCTATAGACGTCCTCTTTGACGTCCTGAAAAGGTAGAAACAAACGATATATCTACTGAAAATTAATGGTACAATCGTTTCTTTTGCGTCTTATAAAAACCGATGATCGCCCGCCAGGCTTTCCTGCTGAGCGCTTATAGTTCAACCTAACTGCATTACTTCGGGCACGCCGCAATCGCGGCGATAAGATCTCTCTTTGAGGAGTGGCTGGAGGATAGGCGTCACGGCGTCCTGATGTTCCGCTTGACGCAAGACCTCACCAGATACGGAGGTACCTGTGTCGGATGAGGAAGGAATAAACGCCTGAGTGTCACCACTGCGAGGATCGCCCGAGGACTAGGTGAAGCATAATTATGTTGCAAGACTGCCCACTTGGGCAGAACACCGCCATGTCCTCATTCTTACGAGTATTATAAAGGTTTTTAAATAATACAATAAAACAAAAAGGCCATGAAACAATCTTGCATTTTGAATAAATACTACATACATTTTATTAACACTATTATTTTGTTTATTTATTACATATTTTTATTATTTATTTATTACAATAAAAGTGACGTAATTATAAAAATCCCTAAAAATAGTCGTTCACCCAGCTTGAAAACTATTTTTAGGGCTTTTTTTAAATAAGCTGTTTTTTTGACTAGAATAAAAATCTGTTGCATTTCAATAGTTGTTTTTTGACTAGAATCATATTGAATTCAGTTATTTTTGAAATCATTGTTATAAAATAACAGTATTTATTAAACTAAAATGCTTGAGATGAGCGGTCAGTAGCGGTTAAAAAGATATTAAATTCTATACTTAAATTATGTCACAAATGATAATTACTAATTATTAACGAAAAACTATGTGTTAACAAACAATAGATATTTTCATCAGGTTTAAATAAAAGAGCAAAATATTTAAAAAGTTCCTAATCAAAACAAAACAGTTAACAATGAACATTTTTTTTCAAGGACATCAAAACCAATTATTTTATTTTTTAAATTAGTCGTTCAAAAACTAAATGGTCAAAATAAATCTTAGTTAAAAAATACCTGCAAATAAATAATTAAATTAGCAAATTATAAATAAAGAAAATTGACAAAGAGTTTTTTATTTTTACACGGTGATATTTATTGTTGTTTTTTTTTTATTACTTATATATTTTAATTTACTTATAGCCAAGGTTTTTGAACGCCGGTTCATCGTTGAGATTGTGTTCGAAGAAGGGACTTTCTCGGAAGATTACAGATGCATCAGCTATGTGCATTTGTCTCTTGCCATATCTGGAAGGAAATACAAAAAGGTTATATTTTATACGCAATAACGCCTGCGTTGCGTCTTCGCAAAGATATTTTTGGTAGTAGTAGTTTGAAACATTACCAATAGATGGCGCAAAATGTATACAGCGTTTCATAAAAAAAAAAACAAGCAAACGAGAAATTCAGCTGCGAGTGTTAGTGGTTGCAATGGCATAATTGGTTAAGGCGTCTGGAGTACCTATCCAGAAGACAACACAATTTTTCGTTCCTTGAAAAATATCTTTGGAAATACATCATCATCATCATCAGCCTATAACGTTCCCACTGCTGGGACACAGGCCTCCTCTCTTGTGAGAGGGAGTGGGCAATAATCCACCACGCGGGCCCAGTGCGGATTGGCAGATCATGTCACATGTCTTCGAATTTGATGGTTCTAGGACATGCCGGTTTCCTCACGATGTTTTTCTTCACCGTTTTGAGAGCAGTGGTGATGAAAAAATTACACAAAGTAATTGGCGCATTCTGCTAGCTGGGTTCCTATACTTCGGAAATACGAAAATAAATAATTATTCAAATATCACAATAGTTACAATGACTGGAAATCAGCAAAACTTAATAATTATAAAATCTTGTCATCATCGCAGTGGCCGGGAATGGCTGCTGAGTAGCAGTTCTCTCAGGTCTGTGTGTTTCGCGGGCATGCGGGGGCGAGTAAAGGGCAACTCGCTGTCCGAACATGGACCATGCCCGGGTGGACGGCGCGTCGTGTTCCACGCGCGCTTCTAAGAACGTCAGCATAATGACGGGGCCCCTCTCTGAGGGCCAAAGCCTGCCGGGTTCGCGGGAATTATTCCATCACCGTGACCCCGGAACATAAAGGGCTATTGAAGGACACCGTGGATTTTAGTCAGTACAATTCTAACAGTCCCTCCCGCCCTACCCGGGGTGGGAGGACTCATTTGATGAATTTACCACGTAGTAAAAAGTTAAAAAAGGCCTGTGTCTTTATGTATGTAAAATGGTTGTAAACGCCTCACATAATACGGCGAGGCAAAATGAATTGTTTTATATAAAAACAATAATGTTTTATTTCTAAACTTAAATGACAGTAACTAAAATTACTAATCAGTGAGTGAGTTACGCTGTTTTCGACTTTCTATCATGCCCTCTATGTCGTGTACTACGCAAACTAACCTAACCTCTGGGTACAAAGCAAAGGTTAGAGATAATGTGACGACGCTGAAAAGTTGCGACTTAGTGACCAAAATTAAAGGACTAAATTACATGCTGGGTGTATTTTGTAGTACTTTAGTCAAACCTATTCATGCGAAACAAAATTGAATGAAGACACATCCACATTGTGAACCTTATCTTTTAAAAAATCCGTAGCAAAAAGTTCTCGGTGAAGTTGGTAGATGTCGCTATTCACTCTAAATTAGAGACATCTAGTGTCAAATAGCAAAAATGAAAACTTAACAACATGTTACTGACGTAAGGAGATAAGTAACTTTTCACAAAATAACATAAATACAAGTTGTTTGATGAAACAGAAAATATTTATCAAAAAGTTATAACGGGTAATTTGTCCTTAGAGTAACAGAATTAATAATGCACGTGAAAATTAAAAAGTTTGCAAGAAGAAAATATGTTTTAAATGATACTGACGCCCAACATTGGACTTTCAGTATAATGACGCCCAACGTGGGACTCTTTTTGTAATGCCGCCCAACATGGGACAATTTTAGTAATTTTATATGCATTACTATTCTTTTTTAAACATCGGAAACATTTAGTGATTGATAATATATAGCAATAAAAAAATTACTCATAAAAATTGTATTCAACAAATACATTGACAGTATTTTCTTTAATTTGGCGCCCACTGTGGGACACACATTTTATTTTTATAAAGACTTTTGAATTACCGATTTTGTACTTGTCTGTGAAATAATCCGCTTTGATGCCAAAATGTTTGTTTTAAATATCCACGAAACAAATGATCCTTTGTTTATAAGGATTTAAATACGAATTCGTTATTAGATTCTGCTAAATAATCCTGCAATAAAATATGTTCGTGGATATAATGGACGTAGTACAGACGCCAGCACATCAAACACTCAATCTGTCAAACTCTAATAGTTGAAAAAACTTTGAATTTCTTCTGAGTCATGGGTGTTGCATATATTTCAACCAAGTATCAGACATTTCCACACCCCGAATGGGCAAATATTTATTTGATCAACAAGACATTTTTCCAGATCTTTATGCGTGTTGGTTTAAATGTTTGTAAACACACCTACGATACTTGAGATTTTCCTGGTGTGTGTTTCTTACCTTCCTCTCCCATGTACCGAGTAATACTCCTGCAACTCTTTCAAATAGTTGGAGATTTGCTCAGCGGTGTCGAAGCGCTCCGGGCGGCGCGGGCGCGGGTACTGCGCCTGCGTCGCGCACGACAAGATGGCTGACAGCAGCAAGATGGCGGATAGAAGGAAACGCATTTTGACTGGAAAAGAAAAATATAAAGATGAAAATGGAGTTTCTTCTGTTAGTCCACTTTCATTCATGACCGAACCATCACATTCTTAACTTTTCAATATTTTTCTTGAAAAGGGATGAGTGAGAAGTTTCGGACGATTTATGAATGTGGATGAGGCAAAATGAGTAAGTAAGGATCGTAACAGGTGGCGCTTCTTAGTTTTTGCCGGCCTTAACAAAGGAAGAAGGCTTTATGTCATCATCATCATCATCAGCCGGAAGACGTCCACTGCTGAACATAGGCCTCCCCCTTAGACCGCCACGCCGAACGACAATTCGCCACTTGCATCCATCGGTTGCCCGCGACCCTCACGATGTCGTCGGTCCACCTAGTGGGAGGCCTGCCTACACTGCGTGGTCCGTAGTCGCCACTCGAAAACTTTTCTTCCCCATCGGTTTGTCAGTTCTACGAGCGATGTGGCCTGCGCATTGCCACTTCAACTTGCAAATTTTTTGAGCTATGTCGGTGACTCTGGTTCTTCGCGGAATATCCGTCCTGCGTCCGTCCTATAGTTTATCCTTAGTTTATGTTTTTAGATTATTTTTTACTACCTACCCTATATTTATTATCTTGTATAATTTATTTTCTATATACTTAATTATATTTGTTTTCTAAGTTAATATAAGTATTTATGTATTTCACAGCACACACATAGCACGATTGGATGTTTTAAAGCTGCTTTGCGTCCGTCACGTCACCGTCCAGGTCCAGTTGAAAACTAGCGTCGAGCACTTAGCTGCTCGACAATTTGCTGAACTGGACCCATTTGGCGTAGCCGTGGGACACACAATCTTATATTATTTCGACTGTTATATTTATTGTTTTTATGTTATATAATTTAATCTTTTACCAACTATTTTTTTCTTCTTTTATTTGTTTATGTTGTATGAACCGGCTACTCAAATAAACGTTTTTTCTTTCTTTCTTTTCTTCTATCCGTGTTCCGGATTTTACCCCGCAAAGTAACTCCGAGTATAGCTCTTTCCATTGCTAGTTGAGTGACTCTTATATAGTCTCTCGGTACAATTTTTAAGTTACAGTTGATTAGTCTTGTTGAGTGACTTGTTGCGCTCCTGCTCGAAACAAATGTTTATTTATTGCATGGCCACAGGTAGTTCCTGCTCTGACGGTTTAAATTATACATACCCATGATAAATGAAGAAATTCTTAGTGTGGGACAACGTTTATAAAAATACTTCTAATATTAATGGGACCTAAATTGTGACACAGTCATGTAAACATCACGTATATAAATATAGCGACATGAATGCGTGATGGTCCGTAACAGTTATCATAGTTACACCGAAGTTAGGAAATAATCCGTTGGTATCACGGTTTTGGTTCACTGCCAAACATTAGATACGAGACGATACAAGTTTATATTCCAAACTTTCACAACTGGCTTTTATTCCTTTTGGCCGACTGGTGGCTAAGGTTTGGTTAAAGTAACCAGGGGTACTACTTTCTAATAACGAAACCCGTTGTTTCGGTCGAAGTTTCAGGCATTTTCTACTCCATATTGCTGACGGACATAATAATAGGCTACTCGGTCGCTCCCAATATTTTTTCAACTAATAATTATTATAATAGGGAGTAGAGTTCACACAAAAGTTTCGTTTCGGATGGGCACATATTTATGTTTTTTTTTTTCATTTTGTAAATAAAATACAGAAAACTAGTTCTCAATTGCCTGCCTCTGATTATGGGAGACTTGAGCTCTTTTAAAATGTAAATAATTTTCACCCAGTGGGACATCACAAAATACCAAATGTTGGGTAAAATTCTTAGTATAATTTGAACAAAAACTATATTTTATTTTTATTTCATTACCAAACCTCTTTTCGAAATTCCTTCAAAACCATATTAACAAACTTCCCACATTTAAAACAACAAAAACTATCCGTTACATAATAATTAAATTAACAGTGACCGGCTATGGGCCATGGCTGTCAAGTGGTGAGTACACAATGGTCCATGTTTGGGGAGCTCTCGACTGGACCAAAACGTTAGTGTTTAAATTAACAATGCACTTTATATGCGGGAATATTCAGAGTCTATTTTTATATAGAGACGATTTGTGGATACATATGTTTTCCTACTCCTCCACTACTCTTTTCTGATTCATTTCGTTGCAGGATCCAAGACAGGTAAATTCATTCTCCGGGACAGTTCGAGCTTCATTGTCTCGGCGCTTTTCTGATGGTTACCACTGTTGATTCTGGCTCTCAGGAGTTGCAGTGGTTTGGGAACAGTGTCCCAAAAAAAAGAGACGACTTTCTAATCGAAAGTATTATGATCCTTTAGCCTTATGGCGCTCCCTCACCGCGAGCATTCACCTGTTATGTTACATAAAAGTGCGCGATTTGATGCTCTATTGTCTTCGAATGTTCGAATCTGTAACGTAACATTATAGAATGTCTAAATTCCTAGTAGGCCACTAAAATTTTTTTTTTTTACTTTCTAAAATCATCAAATGAGGCCTCCCACCCCCAACTGTCAGACTTGTACTGACTAAAATCCACGGTGTCCTTCAATAGCCCTTTATGTTGCGGGGTCAGGCTTTAGCCCTCTGAGAGGGGGCCTCGTCATTATGCTGACGCTCTTCGAGGCTGTCGACCCGGGAGGCCACTAAGAATTGAAACCAAAATAAAAGAAGAAATAATTATTATCCCCGTCCTTTGATTCCTACGTAAAACAAGTGAACATCTCGAACGAAAATATTTAAATGTGTGCGTGGTGCTCACTCACACATTTATAAAAAAGTGGCTTCAAAATTAACATGATGAATGTCTTATTTCCGTAATATTTATGCCATTTTTTAAATTACCAGATAATACGCCACAAACAAGCACAGTTTGTACTTGCTTCTAAAGTCACGAGCCTTTGAATTTTGATGCCTTAAGGCGCTGATCACCAGGAGCATTCGAGTATAATGTAGTAACATTATAGAATCGACTTTGAGCATTACATTACAATACTACCTCGATTTCGCTACTAGATTTCGCGTACATTTAGTATACATTTGATACAAGATGCGCATTGTGATGCTCGATTGCAACGACGATATATTACTAGACTCCGCATGCACGATCTAAGGAACAAAAACTATTCTGTCAACTCGCTGAGGTACTACGTAAGCGAGGTGGACGGGGTACTGCGTTGTGATTGACTAACTCAAGGTCTGTTCTGTCTCAAGGTATGTTTACGGCTCACAGGAGTGGTTGAAATAAGACGGATATAAGACTTTTTTGCCTAATGTGTTGACAGACATCGGTCGCCTGTTATTAGGCGTCTAGTAATATATCGTCGTTGCTCGATTGTCTCCGTCACTGATGAAATGCTCGCGGTGAGAAAAATACATGACCATTATTTTTCAAAACTCTATCTGACGGCCTAATTAACTACATATGCAATTTATTTATGTTGTTAACATGCATATATTGCGTACAATGTGTAATGTCCTATTTTAAATCTCGCCAATATCTAGGTGTACAAATAATTCCCGAGTTTTATTGTGCACTAAATAGCTTAACATATACAAGTTAAACACTAGATTCCCATCACTAATTACCACTACTATCGTAGGTTGTAAACTAGTGATGTACCCATCGATAACGAATGTCACATGGCAGAGATAGAGAGGGGGCTTTATCGATAAAATGAAGTTATCGATAGTCCTAGCTTTATGAGATTATCTCGATTACTTTTTAATGTTTAATCTTTTGATTCTAGTGTGGGCTTTGGTATATTAATTAGATTGTAGTGTAGGTTGTAAAAATATGAGTGGTTTTGTGCAGTCGAGGAGTTGAGAAATTAAGGCTTTTGGCTTTTCGAGACATTATAGAATTTATGCTGTATTTATTTAAAACGTTGCCCCACATGAGTGACTTCTCCTGTGTCACTTTAAATATAATAATATTCCACAACTATCACACAACGCCATCTAGTCCCAAGCTAAGCAGAGCTTGTGTTATGGGTACTAGACAACTGATAAATATATTTATATATTTCTAAATACATACATATTATGGATAAATTACACCCAGACACAGAACAAATGATCATGCTCATCACACAAACATTTGTCCTGGGTGGGAATCGAACCTACGACCCGCGGCATAGCAGTCAGGGTCACTAACCACTAGATCAACGGGCCAGTCAAAATACATTTAAACTCAAATAATTATCACCCAGAACCGGAACAATTAGCCCTTTCGTACCCAAGTCGACGCAAGTCTCCGATACCTTACGACTTTGGTATCCATTGACGCGTGCCTGTGTACGAACCTGTATGGATTTGTATTGCGATAGTCGCCTGGACACCAAAGTCGTGAAGTATCGGAGACTTGCGTCGCCTTGTATAAGAAGGGGCTTGATTGTAGGTCATACAAATATTTTTTCCGTGCGAGGATCGAACCTACGGCACGCAGCGCAACAATCGATTGCTCAGTCACTGCGTCAACCATGCCATCGAATTATAAGAAGGTATTGACTACATGTGTTTCTTGAGAAATTAGAAATACCTACGACTTTACAAGTTTAATTTCTAGTAATTTATAATATATAAAGCTCGTTTGTATATAATATTTAAAATTTAAATTCCTGTACTCTACAGTCGTACAGTTTAATTTATAATTATTTTCAATTTTTCTTTTATTATTCATTAATTTAAATAACAAAAAAAGTTAATTAAAGTTTAAGGGGATCTATTTGGTCGCGGGACTTATTTCCACTACCATGACCTCGGAACATAAAGAGCTATTGAAGGACACCGTGGATTTTTGTCAGTACAAGTCTGACAGTAACTCTCGCCCTGCCCGGGGTGCGGGTCCCCTTTTTTTATTGTGGTAAAATCATCAAATGAGTCCTTCATTTGATGATTTTACCACAATAAAAAAGGGGATTTTTTTACATACTCTTATTGGCATAATAAAAATGACTCCACGATTTATTTATCTATTACTAGCTGTTGCCAGCGGCTTCACCCGCTACAACTCCAAAATTATCCCACGGGAACATAAAATCGGGATAAAAACTATTCCATGTGTTAATCCAGGTTATTAACTATCTGTGTACCAAATTTCATCCAAATCCATTCAGTAGTTTTTGCGTGAAAGAGTAACAAACATCCATCCACACATACAAACTTAGTAGGATTTTACAAAAAAAAAACTATAAAATGCATTTGAATACCTACTCTATAACTGGAAAAACTTGAAATCTTTCATCAAAAGGGTGCTGCTTACAAGGTAAACGATTTAAATGTGTTTTCAAAACTAATTATAAACTTCAATGAAGTTTTCAAAATGCCATCTTGTCTAGTGGTGAAGTATGCAGGTTAGATTTAAAATCTTATATTTAACTCTTTAGAACGGATGTTTTATTCATGTAGCATTGATCATCTTTCCCTAATACTCTTTGTAGGTTTTTATTAAAAACTAGCGGCCTGTCCCGGCTTCACACGGGTGGAGGACCCGGTCTAAAACCCGGTCCCGATGGTTAGAAACACAAAAAGAAAAAAAAATATCCGAATCGGTCCAGCCGTTTTCGAGTTATGAGCTTAGCAACACATTTTGCGATCCATAGCACGAGTTTTCAGTATTTGAGACGTAAAGTAAACTGAAACTTTGACAATTTCAAATTGTCAATTTCAAGGAAAGAATTAGTTCCTTCTTCGCACACCAGAGGCGCTGTTCCATTTTTTCATACAAGAAACGCTGTAAATACTGGAAAGATGCTTTTAAGTAAAAGAGGGGAAACTCGTTCTGGGGGTACTGGACTTTGCATAGAGATTATTATAGGCTACTGACAGTTGCTTTACGTATATTTCGAAATTTCATCCAAATTCGTTCAGTACTTTTTGCATGAAGAATTACAAACATCCGTACACCCCTCCTCACAAACCTCCCCATTTAAGATATTAGTTAGATTAGTAAGAAGTAAGATACTTAGAGGCAACGACGATATATTACTAGACTCCTATTAACACGCGACCGATGTCTGTTAACACATTAGGCAAAAAAGTCCTATATCCGTCTTATTTCGACCAATCCTGTGAGCCGTAAACACACCTTGAGACAGAACAGACCTTGAGTTAGCCAATCACAACGCAGTAACCCGTCCCGCTCGCTTACGTAGTACCTCAGCGAGTTGACAGAATAGTTTTTGTTCCTTAGATCGTGCACGCGGAGTCTAGTAATATATCGTCGTTGCTCAGAGGAGAAGCGGGAAAGGCGACCGAAGTCCTAACTAAAAGCTAGAGAACATTAGTATCCTAACCCCGTTTAATCTTTTAAGGATAGCTTTAAAGACACGTCTTGCTACATCAAAAAGCGCAGTATGGGACCACTTAGTAGAACTTTTACTACGCTCAAGAGTCAAATTAACGTCCATAGCATTTAAATAATCCGTTCCATCTTTTTGGAGTTCTGTACCCTTAGCACTAATTTTCACTCTTTTACTTTACAGCGTCTTTCCAGTATTTACAACGTTTCTTGTATGAAAAAATGGAACAGCGCCTCTGGTGTGCGAAGAAGGAGCTAATTTTTTCCTTCAAAATTGACAAGTTGAAATTGTCAAAGTTCCAGTTTACTTTACGTCTCAAATATTGAAAACTCGTGCTAGGGGTACTGTACTCTGTTTACAATATACAAAGTCATTTTTTTTCTATCTAGTTCTACAAAATTAACGGGCCTCTAGAGGGGCAATGCCTACCGGGCTCGCGGGACTAATTCCGTTACCGTGACTCTGGAACTTAAAGGACTATATTATATGTATTGAAGGACACTGTGGATTTTAGTCAGTACGAGTCTAACAGGGTGCCGCCCTACCTTGGGTGGGAGGACTCAATTGATGATTTTACCACGATAAAAAAATCTGTCATGACAGACTGGCCGGAGAAAGCCGCACACAGAAAAGATTGGATGGTTATGGGGGAGACCTTTGCCAAGTAGTGGGACTACATAGGTTAAAAAAAAACTAGTTCTATAGTGCGGCGTTGCATGCTTCTTGGTGTAATTAATAAAAAAAAAAATTGTCGATGATTTAATTAATTAGAACACAAATTTTATTATTATCTGGCAACATTTTTTTTTTAAGCCAGGGACACATTTGTAACACAAACAAAACAATATATTGGCACACTTCTTTTTACATATATTACATTTAGAAACTAAACTTAAAGGTAAAATATTTACAAAAACGATTGAAATAAAACCAAAAAAAAAATTAACAAAAAATAAATAAATAAATTGAATAAAAAATCTCCGAACAAGGAAATCTAAAAACACGTAGGGAACGTGATTTTCAAATCCCCTAAACCCTTAAATTGTTGTTTTGTTTTATTTACAAGAATAACCGTTTAACAAAATGTCGGTGTGTTTGTAAACTTGAGTAGCATTTGCAGCGCCTTTCAATGGCGCCGCGCGGGAAAATTACCCGCCAACGTACAACAAGTGGTTTAGGGATGGGATACGATGAGTTGAGGTCGTCGATATCGATGAAAATCTAATAAGGATACTTGTTAATTATTTTGAAGAAATTAAAGAACAAAAAAGGTTTGGGTGCTTCCGACGATGCCGTAAAAATAACGAAAATTACGCATATGACCTTCTTTTCGTTTTTGAGATGCGAAGTCATGAAAAGTCGAAATATTTCATATGCCTAGATGAGAATAAAAATTATCCTTGAAATGAATGTTCATAATATGAACTCAAAATTTTACAAGTCATAAATATGTATAACAGAAACCCAACAGAGTCTTGATAATACACTAACAAAACTTTTCTATTACCCAATTGACTTAAAATCTTATTTATAACATCCATCAAATATATTTTTTATAATCCCGTTTTTGTTTTCTTATTTTTATAATCTCTCATCATGAGATCACGAGTCCTTTTTTTTAATGCTTTTTTTCTGTGTCCCAAGTAAGACATTTTATCAAACCAACTTTTTCAAATCTCTGTGAAATTATTTTTCTACATGCGCATACTAATTACAATAAGCTATTTTCACTTAAAAAAACACCCCAATCCAAGAAATATTTTATCGATATCGATAGTTCGACATCCCAGCACTACGCAGTTGATTTGCCGCCCTGAGAACAATAGAGGGGCTCCACAATTTTCATCATGCGTAGGGGCTGGATGCGGGCAGATGCCAATTTTCAAACGGTCTGTTGTTTAGAACTTTATGGTAGATGATAATGTTTGTCTATGGTTCAGAGAGTGTTGACTTTTTGCAGTGGCGCGAAACTTTTTGTTTGTTTTGTCTATAGGCTGGAAAAATATTAAATTTTCTTCACTTACCTTATTAAATATATGATTAATATGTTACATAAGAATTTAAAATGGATTAACTAATTTGATATTATCCGTATAACTTAAAACAATTAAAGAAAAATAGCCCCCTTTACGTACTTATTAAAGTTATAAATAATTTAGTTAGCATCTGCCTAGTCTTTTCTCACTATGCTTCAAAGTCAGCTCCAAGTCGAACTGAAATATAGCTGAATATCAGTGTTTTGTATGGAGCGAGTCTAAAATCAAATTTTTTTTTTTTAATATTTCGAGTAGGCCTGTCACAAGCACTTTTGAATTGACAAGACAAGACAAGACATTTATTTGTAGAATCATGAGTATACATACAAGGCATGCAAGTTGTTGTTAGCATAAAAACAGCTCCATCATGTTCGGCCCTTAAGGCATACAAAAATAGATATTTAAAAAGTAGTTAATAGACATTAAATTACTATCAAACAAAGATAACAAACACAATAAGTATTAACATTATATTTTTTTATAAAACTAAAAAATAAATAGGCAAATTACTAACAATAATTTAAACTTAAACATAATTATTGACAAAAAATAAAATAGCTAATATAAAAATAGTTACTCTATGAGTAGGTACTGTAATTATTAAGAAGTAATTATACCAATTAGGGTTGTCAATTAATATTTAAATCCCTAAAAAACAGAGCATTTGCTGGTTTATAGATTTCTATTTGTCCAATTTAAAAAATTCAAAACAAAATACTTCAACTTGTTTTATGTTTTTAAAATTAAACTAAATCTAATGTCTAAATTCTTTGTCGCGGGACGGTCTTAACAGGTAATTGTGACCCTGGTACTTATAGGGCTATTGAAGGAACACCGTGGATTTTAGTAAGTACAAGTCTAACAGTACCTCCCATCCCGACTGGGAGTACTCATTTGATGATTTTCTCATTCATTTGATCTAAGTTCCCACGTTTTATTATTTTGTTTTTTTTTTTTTATCGATAAATTGACTTTGGAACACCCTGTCCAGCTATATTGTTTGCGTCATTTAAATCTTAGAAGTAACAGGTGGTTGGGCAGGATAGGCCAGAAATGAGAACTCAAAATCTATTTATAATACTCCCAAATTAAATCAAAACCCGTATTAATTTAAGACGTGTGTTATGACAAGACGCACCATGCATAATAAAATCTTCATCAAATAGGTATCCATGTTAATATACATACCTACATATCTAAAATCCAACCCATTATAACTTCAATAAATTTTACTGAAAAACTTACGCACGAACAAAAATATTTGAATAATAAACAGGCAACAGTGTTGCCAGCCTCAAAGGCTGTATTCACACCACGGCGGATATTATTTTCACGCTTGGCAACATCGTAACTAGAAACGGAACGTGCAAGATGGCGCCGCGTGGTTTGAATTCCCGCCAACTTCGTAGAACAGTTTACAAGTTCTAGTTTTACAAGTAAGTGTTAATTACGTTCGTCCCTTTTTGATAAAACTTTGCATATTTCATCTTTGTAGCTATAAATAAATGGTTTTAAATCTAGCCATTCGTTTAGACGTGACTTTTAGAGTTATGAGGACGCCCACCTCAAATTACCTCTATCTTCCACATCTGTACAACTCCTTTATAATCTGAGGTATTAAATGGTTAATGACTATATATGTAGGTACTTAAGCTAAAAAAACAACCAGATTTTCTGATGGGTGTAGAATCAATCCTATCCCTTCCTATTTCCTTTAATTTTAATAATCGATGTTCAAAAGTGGCTCTTTGATGGCCTAATTGGAATAAATGATTTGACTTTGACTTTGATCGTTGGTTTGGTGATAAATCTCACCGAAGACGCAGCTTAAGCAGGCCTCCCACTAGGTGGACCGACGAGATCGTTACGGTCGCGGGCAACCGATGGATGCAAGTGGCGAATTGTCGTTCGGCGTGGCGGTCTAAGAGGGAGGCCTATGTTCAGCAGTGGACGTCTTCCGGCTGATGATGATGATGATGAAATATCACGCCTGTGTGTTTATGTAAAGGCCAAACTAAAAAAAAAATAGTACCTAAGTAATTATATTTCAGGTGACTAATAATTGCCATACAACGTGGTAATATCAGTCGTTAGGGATTTTTACCTGTTGACAATAGATGAAGAAATTTTTATAATATTTCTTTTAATTTTTTTCGTTGATGACTTACCTATTAAAAATATTTTAAAAGAAAAGGGAATCTACCTCTTTTCTAGCACATTAAATTCGTTTTACTTGGTAAAAATATAAAAAAAGGAATTTACCTCTAAGCACATTATACCTATTCGTTGTGTCGTGGGTGCGTTTACAGATAAAGAAACACACAATACACTGACACTCAGACCCGGAACTACTTTTAGGTCATACAATAAAGGTTCATGGGAGGATCGTACCCACGACACACTGCGACGCAGCCATCCAATAGCTCAGCCACTGCGCTAACCAACGACGATATATTACTAGACTCCTAATAACAGGCCACCGATGTCTGTCAAAACATTAGGCAAAAAAGTCTTATATCCGTCTTATTTCGACCACTCCTGTGAGCCGCAAACATACCTTGAGACAGAACAGACCTTGAGTTAGCCAATCACAACGCAGTATCCCGTCCCCCTCGCTTACTTAGTACCTCAGCTAGTTGACAGAATAGTTTTTGTTCCTTAGATCGTGCATGCGGAGTCTAGTAATATAATTATTGTCGTTGGCGCTAACCGTGCCCTCAATTGTTAAGGACTTTTTTCAAAAGTTACCACTACCTTTAAACTCCTAAATCACATACAGAAACGGACCCATTTAAATATAAATTGAGAGAAAACATAAAAAACTCCATTTTAAATTGAACATAACCTCAAAAAACACCGTGCACACAAAATGTCACCTGCCGCCATTTTGAAGACACCCTCGAGACCTGTCGATCTGTTCTAAGGTAAGAAGTCGTTGGAAAGTCAAGACATCTCATAGCTTGAGGCAATGAGACTCAAGCTGTCTCCGGGGTGTCTTTCTTGGAGGTTTAATCAGGAGAATTTTAAGGAATATGTTTTTACATATTTCAATCTTAAGGCTTAAAGATAAGTCCGCCATGTTAAAAATGGTTGTCAGACTTTTAGAGCTACTGACTGACACTTAACGACTATCAAAGATCTACAAATGACAGGACCAAGGCTTAACGGCCGGTCCTGTCATTTGTAGATGATTTTTTGATTTGACTTGTTTTTTTTTTAATGCCAAGTCGCTATTTGCGCAAGGACACCAACAAATAACAAGGAAACTTGGTAACTTTACATGCTTTCTAAGGCACGGAGGAAACTCGCTATGACAGATTGTCATTGCCAACGACGATATATTACTAGACTCCGCATGTACGATCTAAGGAACAAAAACTACTCTGTCAGCTCGCTGAGGTACTACGTAAGCGAGGGGGACGGGGTACTGCGTTGTGATTGGCTAACTCAAGGTCTGTTCTGTCTCAAGGTATGTGTACGGCTCACAGGAGTGGTCGAAATAAGACGGATATAAGACTTTTTTGCCTAATGTGTTGACAGACATCGGTCGCCTGTTATTAGGAGTCTAGTAATATATCGTCGTTGGTCATTGGTTACCCATGTACAGACAACCTCGTCAAGAGCGGCTTAACCCGGAAAATCGGCCTTTGTGCTGTAATTATTTAGCTACGAGTTATAAAAAAGACAATTCAATTTTAAACACTCCCAATCCATTTGTTCGAGTACTTGAAAAGTGTGAACTGTCAAAATGAACAGACATTTTATGTGCGTAAAACGGCGCCATTTTAAACACATTCGCCCACATTAGGGTTCTTAGACATGCCAGTAACATCTTTAACAGCCGCCATTACCCGTGGAGGGCTTAATTTAGAATTAATTGTTTAATTCTATTTAATTACGTTTCGAAAACGAGTTGCCAGCTATTCGATTGGGGATCTAGAGGGATTTGTTTTATTTTCGTATGTTTTGTCAAGATGTTTTTGAATTATTTCTTAAAGAGAAACGTTTAGGAACAGATAAATCAAATGTGAAAATAGCAGTTTCGAAATAGTATCTTCCGATTATCATACAAATAATAATATACTGTCTTTAAAAATTTACTAAAGAAAAAAAAAGGATACATCGTGCTCGACCATAATAATAACCTCCTTTGTCTAAAGTCGATTATAAATAAAAATGCCCGCAAACAAGACATCCGGATTTGAAGTACCGCAAACTATACTTGGAAAAGGGCATCATATTAGAATCCAGCTTTCCCTTAACCCAAAATATATAAAAAGAGGATCACCTACTTAAAATGCCTCTTGAACCGAACGATTGTCCTCACAATCAAATAATAAAATCTGACCTAATCAATCTAAAAATATTCACAACAAAAGATTTCTTCCGTACGCCATTTTTTTTTTCAATTGACGTATACAATTCTTTACTCTATGGTTAGAATGGAACCTTCTTTCGCAAGTCGACTTTTATTTGACTACGGTTATTTATTTTTAATGTTATGATCACTTGTTATTAGGTCAAGTATGTTTTTTTTTTGTAGTTTTGAAGCTAAGAATAAAAGAAAATAAATGATTCAATGCCTAATTAATTTTATTTCGTCTTTAAAAATAGGTTTACTAAACTGCGTGGGATTTCCTATTACTTGGTTCTAAATAGTTTAAGGTTTCTAACACAATTTTCGTACTTAATTTAAAGAGGAATGAAGCATTTATTCGAAACAAAAGAATTACGTAGTGTAGCCGAGTTCCGAATGCGTTAAAAACCTGAAAACTGGTAAAAATTATCTTTTGACCAAAAAATGTTTCCTAATGTATCTATGTACGTAAAATAATGTTAATTGTGGTCACTAATGACCAGTGATGTTAAAAAGTGACCTTAAATAAAAAAATAAAATAAAACATGCCAAAATTTGTAACGTCAAAAACTCCAATAAAGTCTCCTACGAAAGTTTTTTTTGTATCTTAAACGGATTTCCCACTGTTGGCCTACTTAATCATTAATATTTTCTAAATCGAGATCAAATTGGTAATTTTTATGTAAATATTGTTACTTGTAAGTTAAACATAACACTTGAACGCTCTGCTGGCGCTGCTGCTGCGGTTGCTGAGAACCTCAAGCGGCGAAAATACAGTAACTTGAGTAGTAACTATATTTTTGCGCCGTTTGGGGTTGAAACTATAGGGCCATGGGGTCCGAGTGCTCACAGCCTCTTCAGAGACCTTTCAAAAAGACTTGTTGACGCTTCCCGTGACCCAAGAGCTGGCTTTTACCTTGGTCAGAGGCTAAGCTTAGCTATTCAAAGAGGCAACGCTGCCAGTCTCTTGGGCACATTACCGGCTGACAGCGTTGAGGAGGAATTTTTCGATGCCTTGTAATATTTTATTTAGTTTTTGCTTTATATGTCTACAGTGTTTTTTTTTTTTTGTTAAATATTAAGGTATAATTAATTGAGTTATTCCACTCTGATCCCCAAAAACTGATCCCCTAGAAGTAAAAATATATGAAAGGGGATCGGTTTGGGGATCAGAGTGGAATAACTCAATTAATTTATTATTGTAGTTTAGAATTAATTTAAATAAAACCGTAATAAAAAATTAACATACTAACATAACACTTTAAATCATAACATTCCATTCACTGTAGCGGAAACCCGGAAACCCTTAGGAACTCCACTTAAGACAAAAAAATATATTTAAATGATTTGGTCATATTAAGAGGACTGGTGGAAGGAGCTCCACCCAGAGCAGGAGAGGACTTTTGAAGACATATCACCAAAAAAATAAAACTGATCAAGCGCGTGTTGGACCACACACAATAAAGGGTTCCGTGGTTGAAAATTATTTATGCCATACGCAAACCAAACAGCATTTTAGTTGAACCAGGGATTTTGACAGTTAGCGCACGCGCACAAGTTCATTCATTTGTTTGACAGCTCTGTGGCGTGCTCTAGGCGCGCGCACTCATCCTGGATGGGACACAGTGGTGATGCGTGGTGTCGTCTCTATACGTAGTAATAATAGCTCAATGGTTAGAACTTGATAATTATCCCACGGGGGCATTTAATCAGGATAATACAGCTTTTATACTAAGTACTTAAAGGTGTGTGAAATTCATCCGCATCTGTTGATGAGGAACAAAATTAATTACAAAATGAAATCAACTACAAATGTAAGTTTGTAATGGTTTTTGGATTCCCGCACCCAAAAGGTAAAACAGGAACCTATTACTAACAATCAGTTGTCCGTCTGTCACCAGGCTATATCTCATAAACCGTGTTAAGATATAATATAGGTATATATTTTCATATGTATTAGTATAATTATTTATAAATAGTCATAGTTAGATGTAGTAGTTTTAATTGTTTCGTATTGTACGGTTGCACCTATTCCAACTTCTTCTCCATTTGACCCAAAGGTTGACTGGTAGGTAATGCCTTGCGGCATTAAGTCCGCCTTATGTACAACAATTGTACGTAAATGTTTAAATAAATAGTTAGGATAATTTTAAAATCATCAAATGAATTCTTCCACCCAAGGCGGGACGGGAGGGACTGTCAGACTTATACTGACTAAAATCCACGACGGTCTGTCAATAGCCCTTTACATTTCAGGGTCACGGTTACCTGATGAGACAGTCCCGCGACCCCGGCAGGCTTTGGCCCTCCCGTCAGATTGCCGACAGCTCTATGAGGCGCGCGTGCAACACGCCGTCGACCCGAGTTAGGTCCATGATCCGACGGCGAGTCACCCATTACTCACCGTCCGCCCTAGTTACTAGTTAGGATAGTGAGGATTGTAGTTGGTGGCATTCTGTATTTTTTTTATCCCCAAGGGAAAAAGGCAAGGTAAGTTCATGAATGAATTTTAATGATAAAATCTTAACGATAGTGGATTGGCGTTCTGCGTAATTTTTATTAATGGAATTAACTGTTTTTGCAGCGTCATGGGTATGGAGTGGCTGCCAAATTAACGCGTCCTAAAAGTAGATACGTCCAATAAACAATTTAACCTAATCTATAACGGGGCTCCTCTTAGACACTAAGGCTTTTTTTTTAGGTGGTAAAATCATCAAATGAGTCCTCCCGTGAGTGGGGCGGAAGTGACTGTCAGAGTCTTACTGACTAAAATCCACCCGTGTTCGTTCGGCCGCGATATCCTGGGTTAAGCAGGATATCGCGGCCAGCAGGCATTATGCGTGAAACACGACGCGCCACCGACCCGGGCTTGGTCCTCGGTCGGACGGCGAGCTATCCATTACTCACCGTCCGCAAGCCCGCTCCGCCACTGTGCCCTCTGCTGATCAGAGGGATACGCATTGGAGCGTCCACACGACAGGCTATTCGCATACAGGCAAAGGGACCCCTTAGGCACACAGTGCCTTAGGAAGAGTTTTTGCCCGCATCCCAGGGTGCACCGGAACGAAAAACTGGTATTCTGGTCGTATCCGAGAGGGAACTCCAGTCCACGGGCGCACGTGGAGGTTTCCCGTCTTAGCACCCCAGACTCTAAGGCTTAGAGGGCCAAAGCCTGCTGGGGTCGTGGGACTGTCTAGTCAGGTAACCATGGCCACGTAACGTAAAGGGCTATTGAAGGACATCGTGGATTTTAGTCAGTACGAGTCTGACAGGCCCTCCCGCCCTGCCCTGGGTTCCCAGACCTCATTTGATGATTTTAAATTTATAATAAGTCAAAAAACCCTCAATCTGTATGTTTTTCCCAATCTAAAAAAAACCTTCTCCCCTTTGAAATAAAGTTAAAAATCGATTAAAGTAATTTGAGAGATTTGGATAAATTATTGATGTGCTGCGGGCCTAAAACGGACACTGCAATATTTCTAATGATTCACTTCTTGGATCAATAATAGTAGAATAGCCAATGAGGATCTCATGGCTCGAGTCTAGTGCCTTGCGCGCTCGGAAACGGACGCGTTTGCGCTACTAAGCAAGAATTTTATATTCACGTATTGTGCAGTATTAACCGCTGCCCGATTTTGTTTGCAATGGCTACAAAGCAGTTCATTGTCAACGAACTCTTGGCATTCATCAAGCATGCCATCGATTACATGGACGAGGTCAGCATCTTGCAGATCTGCAAGTCCTCCTACAAAGAGGAAGAGGTATGCAGTGCCAAGTTGCTGCTGTTTCAAACACTCGACCAAGTTGGACAAATGCCATCACGACGGAGGGATGGTGGCGAGAAGAGTCTGCAGGACATCATCGACCTGCTGAGGAGGACCGATCCGGATGACGTGCCAGATTTTGTGGCGAAGGACCTGCACAAGCTGCCTCCCGTCACTTTCGACCACGTCGACGTCACCAGGCTGCTGAAAGACATCACGTCTCTAAAGGTGAGCCAGGCCTGAATGAAGTCCAAGTTGGAGTCATCGGATGTCATCATTGGTGATCTGCGAGCCGAAGTAGCGTTGTTGCGCAAGGCTATTCCGAAAAGTAGGTCACCGGAGGACTCCAACGTGAACACACGCCGTGGAGCACAAAATGCCTCAGTTTGCAGTTTTCAGTCGGCGAGTGAATCAACGTCGCCGGCCGTCAAGAATGCAGACGTTGCATCGTGTTCGGCTGATCGCGTCGTACCTGCCGGAGAAGCGACGCGTGTAATAGGTACATCGACCCCTAAATGTGACAATTCTACAATTGTCGCCAAGACAAAACCTGCTGCGTCGGAAACGAAACGACAAGCAGAAAAAACAAAAGGGGCTAAGCAGAGTCGCTCAGTATTGAGCGCGACGACTAAAGGCGCTGTGGTGGACCACAAACAGCAAGGACCACCGAAGCACACATGCGATGAGGACGGTTTCATCAAGGTGGAGAGAAAGAAGAAGAAGCCTACTTATCGCAACCAGTGCGGGACAGCGCTGGCAGGACCCAACATGCTGCTACGTCCTGCATTACCGACGACGCAGCTGTACGTATCCCGGTTACACTACTCTACGAAGACGGAGGACATCGTCGAGTACATAAGGGTGAAGACCAACTGGGACTTGAGGGTGGAGAAGTTGGAGGCACGCCACAACACCAATTTTAATTCGTTTGTGGTGCGCGTTCCGACCAGGGCTGGGCAAAATACATGCACTGCTTTAATTGAAATACAAATTACAAAATACAGTATCGCAAGTAATTAAAATATAAAATACAAAATACCTTTAACTAAAGTATTTAAAATATAAAATACAAAATACAGTATTTTAGCTTTTTTTAATTTAAATACAAAATACAAATTACATTTTGCAAAATATGTAACCTAAACCAGCATGGCCTGGAATGTTGTCAAATCGACGTTCATTATTTTGCGTTTTTTTAGCCATGTTCGACGTACACTCATAGCGTACAGTGTGAAGACGCCAGCAGGTCCACCTGCCACTCAGAGGGCTAAATCCTGCCGGGGTCGCGGGACTTATACCATCACGGGGTCACGGACCCCGGAACATACAGGGCTATTGAAGGACACCGTGGATTTTAGTCAGTACAAGTCTGACAGTCCCTCCCGCCCTGCCCGGGGTGGGAGGACGACTCATCTGATGTTTTACCACGTAAAAAAAAAAGTCCACCTGCCCGAATCTGTCAATTTTTACCAATCAAAAAATAACCTTCCAGTATTGTAATAAGGTTCAAAATCTATTAATGAAATTTGACAGATTGTGGTAAGTAGCTTGATGTGCTGGCGTCAGTACATTACAGGTGCAATATTGCCAACTCTAATTAGCTGCTTTACCATCATTGCAGAGAGTGCAATGACAGTAAATTAAGTTTAAATGTATTTTGTTAAAATGTATTTTGGAGCCTCATGTATTTGAAATACTAATTACAAAATACTTCACCGTCAGGTATTTAAAATACAAATTACAAATTACATTTTAGGGAAGTATTTAAAATACAAATACAAAATACGTATTTGTATTTCAAATACGTATTTTAATTACAAGTAATTCAAATACTGCCCAACTCTGGTTCCGACCCATAATTTGGCGACCTTTCTCAAGGAAGAGTTTTGGCCGAAAGGTGTGCTGTATCGGCGATTCCGAGGCCGGCTACGCGACACCTCGCAGCGTAACACGACGCCGACACTTCGTGTGCAGTAGTTTTAAATATATTTTTGAATATGTATTAGTTTATAGTTATTGTTTTATGTCTATATGTGTATTGTGTTTTATGGGCCTTTAGATGCCTGAAATAAAGGATAAAATAAAAATTAAAAAATAAAAATAAATAATACAGCAGCAGCAGAGGTTGGTCTGTGGATTTGTGACCATCTGTCATAGCGAGTTTCCTCCGTGCCTCGGAAAGCACGTAAAGCCGTTGGTCACGACTGTCATTTGTAGATCTTTGACAGTCGTTACTGTTATTCAAAAGCTTAAAGTCTGACAACAGACTTACCATGGGGTATCGTATTACCCAGTTACTGTGTGGTGGAGGTCCGATAGGCAGTCGCTTCATGTTAAATACTGATATTCAGCTGCACCTGGTTCGACTGGAAGCCGACCACAATATAGTTGGGAAAAGTCTAGGCAGATGACGATATGTGAAAAGTAACAAACATCAATTTTAATGTAGTAAGTTTTTTTTACTTTATAAAGCCCACAGTTTCACAATTTGCATAAAACAACGACGAATGCTAACAAAATATTAAAAATCTTTTGTAACTGTCGCCATTTTTACATACAAATCAATGCCTATTGAATGCTAAATTAATTTGATTTTCGAACTGATAAGTCACAACGGAATACGGTGGCCATTGTTGTACACAGATTATAAAACACAATTGATGAAAAACAAAACAATGAAAAACAGTGTGAAAATTCACGATTAAATACTCTTTCAGTTTGTTAGGGTTAAAATTGTATTAAATATCACATACTTTTGAATTTCAGAAAGGATTTAATAATTTTTGCCACGCCGAATTTCACCTATAATTACTTTGCAGGAGAAAAGATGGTGTGTTTATGGTTGGTTAGGCTACTGGGAAACATTGAGCTATTATTACTACGAATAGAGACGACACCACGCATCACCACTGTGTCCATCCAGGATGAGTGCGCACGCCTAGAGCACGCCACAGAGCTATCAAACAACTGAATGAACTTGTGCGCGTGCACTCATCCTGGATGAGACACAGTGGTGATACGTGGTGTCGTCTCTATACGTAGTAATAATAGCTCAATGCTGGGAAATGATTTATTCGCTAGTCATCTTGATGATGAATGTTTACCTATACGAAAATTCAGATAAAGTTTTACTGCAACAAAAAAGAGTAAAATTACCTACAAAATAACTTTTGTTTTGGAAGTCTGTGGCTTTGTTTTTTTTTTTCGATGTGTTTTTTGCAAGCGACTTCCGAAAGAAAAGTTATTTGTAGGTTATTTCACCCTTTTTTGTGGTTGCTCTTGAAGGAGGCTAGTTATATACTATACCTAAACAGTTTATGTAAATATTCAACCCAAATTCTTGTCGCATACATGTGCACTAGAATTTTGTAATCCGTAGCACCGGTATTAACATCACTCATGTACACAATAAGCTAAAAAAAACCCTATCTCAAAAAGTACTGAACCGATTTTAATGAAACTTGCAGTTTTCCCTAAGGTAAACGATCCCTAGTACAACAAAAAAAAGAATTTTCACAATCGGTCCACAATTGGCGGAGTAATCGCATAAGAAACACACAAAAAGTAAAGTTCATCATGTCATCGACGAAAGGGCGGCGAGTAAAGGGCAACTCACCGTCCGAGAACGACCATGCCCGGGTCGACGGCGCGTCGTGTTCCCTCTAAGAGCGTCAGCATAATGACGGGGACGAAGCACTCATTCCATCACCGTGACCCCGGAACATAAAGGGCTATTGAAGGACACCGTGGATTTTAGTGAGTACAAATCTGACAGTCCCTCCCGCCCTGCCCGGGGTGGGAGGACTCATTTGATGATTTTACCACGCAAAAAAAGAAAAAAAAATGACATGACAAAAATACCGACCGAGAACCTCCTCCTTTTTTTGAAGTCGGTTAGAACAGTTAAACATCTGTTGAACACTAGTCGACTTTTTTTTGGAGTCCTAAGTGGAATAGTTTAGGTGCCATAGGTTCATGTGCCTTTTCGGCGGGTGCCCAATGTCGAATACCTCGAGGGCAACGACGATATTATATTACTAGACTCCGCATGCACAATATAAGGAACAAAAACTATTCTGTCAACTCGCTGAGGTACTACGTAAGCGAGGGGGACGGGGTACTGCGTTGTGATTGGCTAACTCAAGGTCTGTTCTGTCTAAAGGGATGTTTACGGCTCACAGGAGTGGTCGAAATAAGACGGATATAAGACTTTTTTGCTAAATGTGCTGACAGACATCGGTCGCCTGTTATTAGGAGTCTAGTAATATATCGTCGTTGCTCGGCTTGAGGCTTGTACTCTGCTGTATAGCATAAACCCATCTTTTACAAATACAAGGAACTACACCACCCAATCATTGAAATATTATATCTACCAATATCCTGAGTCATACTACCCGGTTCTGACTACCCGCCGGTTACGACTGTCATAAATATACGTTTGAAAACCCGGACTGACAGCTTAACGTGCTCGCAAACCTAGGAAACGGATGATTTATAATATGCACAGCATTTGTATTGCTAGAAGGAGTCTGCAGAAATGTAAACTGCACTAACTCGTCGGTTTGCAGTACCTTTAGCACGAGTTTTCAGTATTTGAGACGTAAAGTAAACTTGAACTTTGACAATTTCAAATTGACAATTTTCAAGGAAAAAATTAGTTCAAGTAAATAAAATTAGTTTTCCAGTATTTACAGCGTTTATTGTATGGAAATATGGAACAGCGCCTCTGGTGTGCGAAGAAGGAACCAATTTTTCCCTTGAAAATTGTCAATTTGAAGTCGTCAAAGTTCCAGTTTACTTTACGTCTCAAATACTGAAAACTCGTGCTGACGGTACTGATCTAATTAGTCCGACAGAGTTTAAAAAAATAGTGGACAAATGTTTTTTTCTTTGGTTAAATTAATGAATTTCAAGTAAGCATTATTAAATGAAAAAAACTTGAATGTAGATAACATAATATCTTAATGTTTTAACAACTAAATATTTGAATACTTGGTACGTCAATATCCCTTTTTTCATTTGAGTCTTCCCACCCATGGCAGGACAGGAGGGACTGTCAAACTGGTACTGACTAAAACCCACCCTGTCCTTCAATAGCCCTATACGTTCCGGGGTCACGGAAATTCGTTTGTTACGCGATTGTGGATGTCCGATAGTCAGTCGCTCCATGTAACATAAATTGATATTCAGCTGCATCTGTTTCGACTGGAAGCCGACCACAAAATAGTTAGGAAAAGGAAGGCAGATGATGATTAATGGTGTGACTTAAGCTATCGAAAATAATTGACATAGCCTAATGAATCCTGTTGAATGTCAGTGTAGAATACGAAGGCGATTGTCAGTTGTACAAGCCGTCGCCATTATTAGGTAACATTATTTATTGTCTTAATAATTTTTAAATTATGCAAGAAAAAGTTAAAAGAATACAAAAAAATCTTGACTAAAACGAAGTTAGGGCAGTCGTCTAGCCATAAATATTGTTTAATTACCCAAATAATTTTATATTCTGTCGTGAACGCGGCAAAGGTGAGGTAAACGCCATTTTAATAGATTTGAAAATGGAAGGTCCGCGTTTGAATTTCGAGTAAAGAGGTTTATTCTTATTTTTTTTTATTTTATCTGTATTTTATGTCTAAGAAACTTTTTATCTGTGTTTGCAAAGTTTTTGTCACTGATTGCGTTTGATAAATAAATATGATATAAATGAAGAACCAAATAATTAAGTAGAGAGAAAATTAGACACAATTTGCAAGTTTGTGTTTATGATTAAATTGCAAGATTTATTTGATTTTTTTTAACTTTATTTTCAATTATATTTTTTGAGTCGATTTATATTCCACTATCAAAATGTGAAAAATCACCTCAACGTTATAATTTCTTTAATTTTGTAGATTTGAATGAATCATAATTGATTCCAACATGTGTACCTATCAGAAGAAAAGTCTTACCTTTATTTTAAACATTTATTCTCTGTTACTAATTTATGAATTTTACTAAAAAAATATCTAAAACAAAAGCAATTTTGTCGTCGCAAGTTCAGATTTTTTGAAGCATGTGGGATCCAACGGGAATAGTTTTTGGGATTCAATGGGAATAAAACGTTTTTCTTTTGTTATGGGATTCAATGCGAAAAGTTATTTTAATTTTTTGTGGGATTCAACGGAAAAATATTCAAGTGGGATCAACGGGAATAATTCAATTTTTCTACCGTGTTTTTGGCTTTAATTCTCATTGGCCTACTGGACATCCTATCCTACTATAATACCTATTAAAAATATTAAAGTTTGTTTGGATGGATGTTTGTCCCTCTTTCACGCAAAAACCACTGAACAGTTTTTATTGAAATTCGGTACACAGATAGTTCATAACCTGGATTAACACTTAGGATAGTTTTTATCCCAATTTTACGTTGCCACGAAATGATTTTTGAGAGAAAAGAAAAAAAGCTTGTCAAAAAATCCACTAACCTGTCTTGACGAAGGTTTGCCACCAGTCAGGAGTTGTCCAGGTGTTGTTGTGCACGTTGTTGGGCTATCAATGGGAGCGGGGCAGAGCGCTCACGGTTTATACAGCCCGCTACAGGTGGGCGGCGCTGTGGGCGGGCGGGAGATGTGGAGTCGCTGTTAGGAGCTAAAGATTTTTTTGAAAAATGTAAAAGTGATGTTGTTTTTTTTTTGTTGTTGTTTTGTGTGTTTTTGATAAGTAAGTTTGTTCAAGGGCATATTTATCAAAAAAAAAAAACTTTTTTTTTTTTTAATTTTTGATTTTTTTTTGAACTTCATCTTATTCTGTCCCTGTTTTGTACAAGTAAAAAATTAAGTTATCTCAATCATTTATAGTAAGAGGCTAAAAACATTTATTTTTGCACTATCCTCATTTTTTATTTGCCCTATTCCCTTTAACAAATTAACATTTATCATGAATCATGTAACAATCGCTTAAAATTCTATTTTAAAACATGTGGAAAAATATAGCTTCATTAATGGGTTTTTCTCAGAGGTCCACGATTCTATTGTATTTCTCTTCCCAACGGGAAAATGAAAGAATATAATAATAAAAAAAACGTTTTAAATGTTTCCAAGTCATGTATCATACTACTACCATATGTAGGTGACGGTTACAAACAGGTCCCATCTGGATTTCTATCTCTAATTGATTTTATATATTTTGTTGTATGTATGTATTTATTTTAATATTTATGAATTTTCATAATTTTCTTGCTGCACCTACATACTGTGTTTATTTCTCTGCATCATAAGGTAGACTGGTAGAAAATGCCTAAGGCATAAAGTCCGCCTATGTGCTCTGTGCATGAAGTTTTAATAAAAAAATAAATAAATATGTATACTACGTAATCTGTACTGCTACTTCGTATGTAAATAAAAAGATAAGACTAACCATTTAGTTTCTCCAAATAAACATAGCTTTAATAAAGTCCTTAAAAATCACAGAGTATTTTTTCTGTAATAACAGTTAAACTCAATCCCACCAAAAACATTTCATGTAAACTGTTGCCAAAACGAGCACATAAGGTGTGTCCTACGAAAAAGATATCAGATCTCATGTACAACCAAGCTTCTGAATCTACACGGCCTAACTCTAGCAACCCTAACTTCACAAATTCTACAAATCAGTAAAATGTATGGCTTCACCGTTTCGCTACCGTTGTGAGGTGATGCTAATATTTAGTTTCTGAAGTACCTAAGTAACGAAACAGCCAAGCCACCAGTTAAAATTAAATGATTCTAATGTATTAGAGAGAGATCTACCTATGATTTATGCTTATGTGTTAGCTAGAACCAGCTACAATAATAAACTCGTTCAAAAAGTGTGTGTTTTCTTTTAAGCTATCAAGCTCCTCATCTTCAACAGATAAAAACAAATTTTTCGAAAACTAAACACGACTCCACAGCTTTCTCTGTCCGCGAATCACAAGCGCACCACTGTACTTTGTAATTACAGTATTTCGTGAAGCACTCATTTCAGTATTCGGTGAAATACTCTAGCACATGATCTACGATTGATTTCAGCGATTTCAGGATCAAATCAGGACTAAATAATCTTAATATATATAAATCTCGTGTCACAATGTTTGTCCTCAATGGACTCCTAAACCACTTAACCGATTATTATAAAATTCGCACACCATGTGCAGTTCGATTCAACTTGAGAGATAGGATAGTTTAAATCTCAAATTTTAGACCGGGTCTTCCACCCGTGCGAAGCTGGGACGGGCCGCTAGTTATGATATATATGATAAGACAGTATTTTTTGATATCACTGCTAAAAATAACTCGTGGCAGCTGTTAAAGGGCTGAGATTATCGATTTCTGAGGTTAAGCTAGACTTGCTGAGGTTGGTCGAGGGATGGGTTACCTTTTTTGTGTTTTTTGGGAATCTGCATGTTCTAAATAATTTCTAGTTTTTTGTAATGATGCCTGTGTTGTGAGACTGTTTTTATAACGGCATTGTGGCACTTTTTTTTGGGTGTTAAAATCATCAAATGAGTTCCCGCCCTGTGTGGAGCGAAATGGACTGTCGTTCCGTCAGTTGCCCTTTTTGTTCCAGTACAGCGATAACCTGATTAGACATTTCGAGAGTTCGATTGCTGCATGGAACAATTTGTATGACTTACAAGCAGTTGTTCCGGGTCTGGGGTACGTGTTTATAATGTATGTAGTGTATTAGTGTTTGTAAACGTACGACACCGGAGAAATGCCTAGAATGGGGTAACACCATTAAAAAAATACCCACGAACCGTGTACCCCGGAACATATTTTTTTTTAGCTTCATAAAATCATCAAATGAGTCCTCCCACCCAGGGCAGAGCGGGATGGACCTGCCAGACTCGTACAGACTAAAATCCACGGTGATCCTTCATTAGCCCTTTACGTTCCGGGGTCACGGCAATGAGATAAGTACCGCGACCAACATAAAAGGCATTAGGTTTGTTTTTAATCAATCAAATCTACCAAAACTACCCAAAAAAGGTGTTTTTTGTGTAGAAGAGGTGCAATTTAAGTCACAGACAATATTTTAATCTAAGGCTCTACTCGTTCCATCACCGTGACCCCGGAACATAAAGGGCTATTGAAGGACACCGTGGATTTTAGTCAGTACAAGTCTGACAGTCGATCCCGTCCTGCCCGGGGTGGGAGGACTCATTTGATGCTTTTACCACGATAAAAAAAAGGCTCTACTCGCGGTACTGGCTGTATTTTGCAACTCAAAAACATTATTGATGCAAGAATTTAAAACCTTAAAAAAATTAATAAGTGTTCGGCGTTTACTTTTCGTTCCGAGCGCGGTGTATACTGCGCTTTAAAATTTGATACTTCATGACTTATAGGGGTTTATGAATTATTTTTTAATTACTTTTAATGTTTATTTGCAATGAAAAGCCTTTGCAATGTGACATACTACATTTTTAAAGGTGTCCTTAATTGCATTACCTAATAATATTTTTGATTTGCGATTTATTAGCCGTAATGCAATCAGCATCGTGAGTGGAGCCTTGGATTAAATTAAATTATTGCCCATGATTTTGATTACACCCTGTATTATGAGCTTTTATTAATTCTTAAAAGAAAGTGTTAGTTCTACAACTGAGAACAGACGAAGGCGACTAAGTCTTACAAAGCAATCTCCTAAATTGAGAGAAGATGGTCTGAGTGAGGCTAAGTGTCACGACAAGCCCTTTGCCTTGCTGTGACAACAATGTCCTAAACAAAGCAGTGAGTAATACACATTTCTCTTTAGCAACTCTAGAACTGGATTTTTACCTGAGTTCCATGTCTGCTATTTTTATAAATTCGTCATTTTGGGTAATCTAGTCTATTTGCTAAAGTTTGCCGTATATGAATACTTAATAGAATTTTATTCGTATATTGGCAACAATATCGAACGGTGATTCCTGGTCAGGATTACTGAATTTTCTAAAATCCAACGATGCAGTTTTAGTTTTCGTCAAAATCTTCCTCGAGACTCCTTTCAACATTTTTGCAATATTCCTCATAGTTTCGGATAAAGCCATCCACACACAGTTAAAAAAACACCTTGTATATAAATTTGGTGCTAACTGTTTCCCGTGGCTTTGCTTGTCAACCCGAAAGACTCAAGGTCCCATTTATCCAACGACGATATATTATACTAGACTCCTAATAACAGGCGACCGATGTCTGTCAACACATTAAGCAAAAAAGTCTTACATTCGTCTTATTTCTCTCACTCCTGTGAGCCGTAAACATACCTTGAGACAGAACAGACCTTGAGTTAGCCAATCACAACGCAGTACCCCGTCCCCGTCGCTTACGTAGTACCTCAGCGAGTTGACAGAATAGTTTTTGTTCCTTAGATCGTGCATGCGGAGTCTAGTAATATATCGTCGTTGCATTTATCTCTGTACCTAAATTCATCAGCTGCTAGGCTGAAATGGGATTGGGCGGGTCACAACTGTTACATGCAAGAGGACCGCTGGGCAAAGATCTCCACCCAATGGAAGCCGGGAGATGGACGGCGCCGCCGAGGCCGGCCCAGAAAAAGATGGCGAGACGACTCTAGGGGCCTTAGTCAAACAGCAGACGACAGCAAACGACAATCGTTATCGTTCATCAGTCACCAATACATTTTCAACTTTATACTCCAGCGCGTATAGTTGAAAATCTATTAAAAACTGCTGATCTATAACGAACGAAACAAACGAAAACGATCTGTGGACTTCAATAGATTTTCAACTTTACGCGCTGGGGTATAATGTTGAAAATGTATTGGTGACTGATGAACGATAACGATTGTCGTCTGCTATCGTCTGCTGTTTGACTAAGGCCCTAGGTCGTCATGAGAGCTGGTTCGAAGCGGCCCAGAAAAAGAATTCCTGGAAGGCATTGGGGGAGGCCTTTCCTCAGCAGTGGAACAGTATAATTATGTAGGTTATTAAAAAAAAAAACATCAATAGGTTCAACCGGTATTAATGTGAAAATGGAACATACTTACATAAGTGAAACATATTTTTCCTACTCCTCCACTATTCTTTTCTGATTAATTTCGTTGCAGGATCCAAGACAGGTAAATTCATTCTCCGGGACACGTCGAGCTTCATTGTCTCGGCGCTTTTCTGGTGATTGTTACTGTTGATTCTGGCTTTCAGGAGTTGCAGTGGTTTGGGAATATTTTAGGGTGGTGGGTTTGTCCCACAAAAAAAAAATACTTACATAATTATTACAGAGTACAATAATACACACTCGCATTTATAATAATTTATTAGGATAGAAAACGTAGGACTTACCTGATATCTACCCACGTAGAAGGATTTTTCTCAAAGTAATGTCATCGAAGACATGTAATGGCCACTTGACCAGTCCAGTAGAATCTCCTTTGTATATTTATCTATTTATATCTTTCTTATCTAAGTCAGCGCTGTTTATGGCGCCGTCTGTTTGTCACGAAGTTACTAGGAACCATAGACAAATGGTCTTTTTTTTTACGTGGTAAAATCATCAACTCATTTGATGATTTTACCACGTCCCTCCCACCCCGGGCAGGGCGGGAGGGACTGATAGACTTGTACTGACTAAAATCCACGGTGTCCTTCATTAGCCCTTTATGTTCCAGGGTCACGGTGATGGAATAAGGCCCTCTGAGACGGCCCCGTCATTATGCTGAAGCTCTTTGAGGCGCGCGTGGAACACGACGCGCCGTCGACCCGGGCATGGTCCACAATCGGACAGCGAGTTGCCCTTTACTCGCCGTCCCCAAGCCCTACCCGAGGTGGGAGGACTAATTTAATGATTTTATCACGTAAAAAAAAGCACTTTCTCAAAAATTCACCGAGCTTTCCTAGAACCAGTCCAGTACTTGATTAGACGGCAAGGCAACCATTACTCGCCGTCCCCAAGCCCGCGCCTCCGCTAGCCGGGAATACCTCCGTGATCCCCTCTTCCTAAACCTTTTGAAAAAACAATTTGAACCCACGTGAATCCGGGTGGAGCAGCTAGTTTAAGGCAGTTCAGAATCTCTTTTGCGCATTCACTAAACGCATGGACAGTTTCCTAGAGTCATTCGTGCAACAATAATCTTAATACACATGCAGTCCACTCCTTTAAGGTCAATTCAAAACGTTTTCAAGAATTTTAAGACTACAGTTAAGGAGCTTGCATACTGCAATGGGTCAGAATTTAGAGTGGGCTGTGAATGTAACAACCCCCTTAAAAGCGTTCCCTCATCGGGAGCATTCGCGTGTAATGTAACATTATAGATTCGACTTTGAGCATTACATTACAGTACTACCTCTCTGACTGGCGAGAATTCGCGTACATTTAGTATAGATTTGATAAAAGGTGCGCATTGTGATGCTCGATTGTTCTCCCTCACCGATGAAATGCTCGAATCTGTAACGTTACATGACGGGTGAATGCTCGCGGTGAGGTAGCGAGCGCCTGAATTCTCATTTCTGTAACATCGCGCTCTGCTATCTATTTGATAGTCTCCACCACCGAATTCGCACGTAGCGTATAGGTTTTTATGACATTAAAATCTCATATCAACCCATAAGTACGCTATGAACCGAGCGCGGCAGAACTGCTGCGCGCAGTGTCGCCGACTGACAGGACTGCCGAAATCGAATCACAGTTAATTTTAATCGAGTCGATTGCCGATTCTAATGGACCAATGCAATGCAATTTGACCGTAATCTACGAAAATAAACCTTACTACTATGAAATAAAGGCGCTGCTAATTTAAAACGTTTTCTGATATGACCAGATGCACAATCGATCGCCAATCGTAATTCGGAGACAAAATCATGTACATAGTCATAAGTGCGCAATTCGATATCGAGCAGTTCTGTGAGCGATATCGTCAACCCATGCGACTACATTAGCAAACGTTTATAATTGGCCGAACGTTTGTGCGATATCGTCAATTGATGCAATTCTGTATCGCATCGCGTCATGACTCATGAGCGATTAGTCTGCATACACCTTAATGCAAAGCGAGATTTGAATACAAAGAATCGAACGTGTGCAAAGAATCAATGACGTTTTTTGAAGAGCATGATTGTGTTGGCCCAGTGGGATCAGCCCCGACTTATGAGTTGATGGTCGTGGGTCCGATGCCAGTCAGGCACATTATCATCATCTGCCTGCCTTTTCCCAACTATATTGTGGTCGGCTTCCGGTCGAACCAGATGCAACTGAACATCAGTATTTTACATGGAACGACTGCCTATCGGACCTCCAGAGCCCAGTAACGGGGTAATACGATACCCCATGGTAAGACTGGTGTTGTCAGACTTAAGAGCTTCTGACTAACAGTAACGACTTTCAAAGATCTACAAATGACAGCCGGAACCAACAGCTTTACGTGCTTTCCGAAGCACGGAGGAAACTCGCTATGACAGATGGTTACCCATTCACAAACCAACCTCGGCAAGCGCGGCTTAACCCGGAAGATCGGCCATTACTTTGTATAATTATTCCAAGACCACTGCTCTCAAAACGATGAAGGAAAACATCGTGAAGAAACCGACATTTTCTAGAACCATTTCGAAGACATGTGACATCTATCAATCCGCACTGGGTGGGCCCGCGTGGTGGATTATGGCCCACTCCCTCTCTCAAGAGAGGAGGCCTGTGTCCCAGCAGTGGGAACATTTATAGGCTTGAGATGATTATGATGATTCATCAGGGTTCGATTATCTTTTATAATGTAATATTTTTAGTACGAGACTGAAAATTGGATGGTGAAATGTAATTTATGAATGAACCATTTTCAAAATTAAAGAACTAATAAAATAAAACGAATAATAATTTATATTGCATTCTGTTTATTTCTTTAAAATAAAGTGAAATATTAGCTTTACGATTATTTTCTTTAAAATGCGGAGTCGTTAACTAAAATAGTTTTTTAAAAGAATTAGATACCGAATTAGATTTTGTTTTTAAAATTGAATCGAGAGTTACTGAAAAACGACAATTTAACATTAAGATTTTTTTCTTTATGATGTTTTACTTCAACGTAACGTAACATTACTTCTGTAATGTCAAAGGGGTAGGGCAGAGCTGTAAGTAAGTCCATATTATTTTACTATCAGTAATTTTTAATGTCTCCTGTATTATAAGACCATTCCATTCCCATCGAATGGTCTCAAATACAGTCTCCTGGATGCTACCGGAAAGTCGCGAGAATATCTTGAAAGGTTACAGCGACCCTGGAACAAAAAGGGTGACTGAAGAAACAGGCTGCTAATAACTAAATAGGATTTTTATAAATATAAATTATGTTTATAAAGACAAGTTAAAGAAATGGAAAAATATAAAGGACGTCAAAAAGTTCATCTGCGTCACCGAAACTGGAAAAATACCCAGAAAGTTGAACGTTTCACGATCATGGTTTCGAGATACGAAGGTCGCGTGACCCAGGCAGGCTTTGGCCCTCTAAGCCCCGTTAGATTGCTGAAAGCTCTTTGAGGCGCGCGTGGAACTTTGACCAAAAAAATAAACATTGATTTGAATTGAAAACCTCCTCTTATTTGTCGTCGGTTAAAAAAAAATAGATTAATGGGTACTTTTTATCTGATCATTCACAGAAACGTTTCACTACTTTTTTTAACGTGCTAAATTAAATCATCAAATGAGTCTTCCCACTCAGGGCAGGGCGGGAAGGGATTGTCACACTCGTACTGACTAAAATCCACGGTGTCCTTCAATAGGCCTTTACGTTCCGGGGTCACGGATAAGTACCTACCGCGACTAAATTTAGACTACCTACTTTACAAATTATTCTTTTAAAAATAATATTTGTAATTACCAAACATGTGACCCGACTCTTAGATGTCTATAATACAGTCACTGCACCCATGGAACCTACAGGTTTTTATATCGCTTATTTTGATACTTTGTTTAAGAAGCAGCGGTTTCATTTTTCAATATTATTGCAAATACACTGTCAGGCGAAATTGGACTGTATGGTGTAGAAAAGAACCAAGCATATTTTATTGTGAAAGTGTAATAATTGTTTTACGTGAATTTAAAATAATAATACATTAAGATAATGTCCTGAAGGACTCATGGCTTAATAATAAGAACTGGTCTTATAGGTCAGTATGCGAATGGCGAGTAACGGGTGACTCGCCGCATATTCCACGCACGCCTCGAAGAGCTGTCAGCAATCTGACGTGGCTGTCTTAGATGGCAAAAGCCTGCCAGGATCGCGGCACTGTCTCATCAGCATAATGACGGGGCCTCCTCTCAGACGATCAAAGCCTGCCGGGGTCGCGGGACTTCTTCCATCACCGTGACCCCGGAACATAAAGGGCTATTGAAGGACATCGTGGATTTTAGTCAGTACAAGTCTGACAGTCCCTCCCGCCCTGCCCGGGGTGGGAGGACTCATTTGATGATATTACCACGCAAAAAAAAAAGTAGGTACGTGACTTTTTCCTGTCCTTTTTGAGAATCAAGTTCCTTAAAACTAATTCCAAAAAAGTTAACAAAATAAACCAAAAACCTGTAAGCTAAAAAAATAATATAATATTCTTGCCTTTATAAAGAACTAGCATAACACCATCCAATCGCAGGAACATCATTTTTACAGTTATTTATTTCAATAACCACCGCAGCGCTTTATTTTGTTTTGCTTGAAGCCGCTTGATCGCTTCCATTTGATTAAATACCTATTTATTTAAGGTAAATAAACCTGAGCTGTGTTGTCACGGGACTGCCTAAACAGGTTAACGTGACCCTGTAACGTAAAGAGGGAACTCCGTACATTTTAGTCTTTTAGAAAAAAAAGCATTGCCCCACGCCAGGCATTTTTTCCTGTATTGTGGGTGCGTTTACAAAGAAACGTGGTCTTTGACTGCTGGCCTTTTAGAGAGACTAAGAGTCACTCAACGAGCAATGGAAAGAGCTATCCTCGGAGTTTCTTTGCGGGATAAAATCCGGAACACGGATATTCGGCGAAGAACCAGAGTCACCGACAAGACTCGTAAAATTTGCAATTGGCAATGGGCAGGCCACATCGATCGTAGAACTGACAACCGATGGGGAAGAAAGGATCTCGAGTGGCGACCACGGACCGGAAGACGCAGCGTAGGTAGGCCTCCCACTAGGTGGACCGACGACATCGTGATAGTCGCGGGCAACCTATGAATGCAAGTGGCGAATGGTTTTTCGGCGTGGCGGTCTAAGGGGGAGGCCTATGTTCAGCAGTGGACGTCTTCCGGCTGATGATGATTACAAAGAAACTTATATTACTTTGTCTAATTTATTTCATCACCACTTCTCTCTAAACGGTGATCGGAAACGTCGTGAGGAAACCGGCATGTCCTAGAACTAAAAAAATAACAACGTTGTGTCCCAGCAGTGGTATTCAAAATTCAGCAAATTATAAACTGATTATACAGGGTGTCTGGACAATGAAAGTTAGTCAAAAGTACAGTAGTACAGTAATGTTTCTTCTTACAGCGTAAAAACGTATTAGAAGTACTCAGTATTTCATTAGATTTGACCCACTTCTGTTATCCCGACATTTTCATTCCCATACAACGAAATGATCCCTACATGACACTAAGTCAAAAAACATCATAAAAAAATGATAATTTTTTCGTTCATACAATTTGTTTGAAAAAATATTTTGCTTTTGACCAACTTCCACCGTCCCGATTTTTTTCTTCCGCTACAATGAAATGATCCTTAAATAAAAGAGAGTCGATAAGCATTTAAAAAAAAGGCTATTTCACTCATTTTTGTGGACAACTCGCACTTGACCAAAAAAGTAAAACGCTAAAATTGTCAACATCAAAAAAGAGCTAAAGAAAGTTTTTCCGTATCTCTTATGGATAAGAATTCCTCCCTTTTGGCCAATTTAAAAGAAACACCCTGTATAATGTGCAGATAGATTCTGGCGATTACCTATTCCACATCTTCAATACAGGAGTAATGCCTAAATCTTTGTAAATACGTGTCCATTATTTTTCAAAATTCTAGCGGATGGACTAATTAAAGCAATTTATTGATGGATGTCGCATAAATGATTACCTATGTGAATAATTTGATACTCTATTTTATGTGTCAGCTAAACTCTACAGGTGTATTTTGATACATTATTAAAACTGCAGTATGTTACATTAAGTAGTTTTTGTTGAAAGTGTAAAAAACATCCATGCACTCAATTTTGTATGATTATACAGAATGAATTTTTCAACTGGGCTTGGATGGCTACTTTCGAAACTATGATGAATATCGAAAAACGTTGAAAGGAGTCTCGAGGCCGATTTTGACGAAAACTAATACTGCATCATTGAATTATACAAAAATCTCTGGTCAGGAATCGAACCCGCTGATTTTGGAAAAAAAATCACACCCTGTATTATTATACCGTTCGATAGTGTTGCTAATAAGGATCAAATTCTGGGAAGTACTCATATGAGGCAAACTTAAGGAAAACGTATAATTACAAAAAAAAACTGATAAATCTTCAAGGCAAAGACTGTATTTGAAACACAAGTTACCGTTTCTTCTTTAAAGTAATGCTATTTTTAGTTCAACTCAATAATGTCGTATTGCTAAGTACAGTGGGAGTGTTGAAACGACAAATCCAGTGAGACATTGAAAACAATAAAATGTTATAATTTCGAATAAATTATGGCTCCTGTAGATGTAAAGTAACATGGAAAAATAGCAATTTCATAAAAATCAGCCATTTCCTTAAGTTTGCCTGTATATGAATTTTGTAACAGTAGTAAGTTTGCACGTGTGCGAAGCGTTTTTACTTTAAAACAAATAATTATAGAAAATCTATTGTCTAACGAGTTTTCCCAAGAGTTATCAAGTTATTATGCAATCCACACATACCTTTTGCATTATTTTCATAATAAATTCACAGGAAATTTCAATAAACTATTCAAATTGAACTAGGATATAATAATAACGTTATAGATCATAATATTTTTTTAAATAAGTTAGGTAAAGTGTCAGTGCGCTGTGTTGAGCAGTTGCAGTGAGAAGTGCGCGCGAAATGGCCGCCATTTTATATTTCTTATTATTTTTGTTTTTTCATTTTTTTGTTCCGATTTTGGCCAGTTACCATGAACAGTATAGAGGTTGGTATATTTTGTTATTTTTATCATTTTTTTATTTCTTTCTGATTATTCTTCATTTCATTTTTTTTTTTAAATAGCGCCCTCTTTTAGAAAAGGTTTAAATGTCCTAGTGCGATACAATCGACAAAATATTTGGTTGGGGGACCTTCAAAGCGTTGCGTAACTGACATAAAGACCATTGAGCTATTACTACTACGTATAAAGACGACACCACGCATCACCACTGTGTCCCATCCATGATGAGTGCACGCGCACAAGTTCATTCAATTGTTTGACATCTCTGTGGCGTGCTCTAGGCGCGCGCACTCATTCTGGATGGGACACAGTGGTGATGCGTGGTGTCGTCTCTATACGTAGTAATAATAGCTGAATGATAAAGACTGACATCTGTTTACTGTCGTCATGGCGAGCGTGTTTTGTTTTACATCTAACTTAACCGCACGTTTTATGTCATATGTCGTAGTGGTAAGGATTATTTTCACTTGTATTTGAAATCGGTGGAATTGCGTCCAATCGCGTGACCAGGGGACCAATTCTCGGTTTCAAAGATGGTGTCGAACTCGACAAAAATTTCTAATGACGTAATTTTTTCTGCAAATTTTAAAAGTTGCTATTCGTGGGGATGTCAAATTCGCCATTTGTCGAAGGCTAACGTTAGAGTTCAGTAAAATTTGTCGAAAAAATGACGTCATTAGACATTTTTGTCGAGTTCGACACCATCTCTAAAACCGAGAATCATTCCTGTAACAATGTAACAGTAACTATTGGTTTGTTTCAGTACCACAATTGAGTACTCCAAAGTATGAGTCGTATATCCTCAATGAGAAGGAGTACATCGTACAGGTCCTGCCTGTGAACTGGGAGGAAGCAAAGATCATTTGCCGGTTTGTATTATAATAATATTCAACACCTATGTATTTTATCAAATTGACAAAGTTTCATACAAACTTTCATCCCCTATTTTATCTCCTTAAGGGTAAAATTGATCAAAATCCTTTCTTAGCGGATGCCTACATCATAACATCTACCTGCATGCCAAATTTCAACTCGATCCGTTCAGTGGTTTGGGCTGTGCGTTGATAGATCACTATGTCAGTCAGTCACCTTTGAGTTATATAAAATTAGATTACTTTAAAAATTAATGTTTATTGCAGGGGCTATCACAATGGTACTCTAGCTATTCTAGATACAAAAGATAAAGCTGAATTCTTGGCTGAAGCATTATCTGAATCACAGTTTGGTAAGTATTTTAAAATATAACTTCATTCTACCCCCCTTTCTCACACTTTTTATTTTATTACTTGGTAAATTCATAAAATGTGTGAAAATCCCACTCGAGCCCTTATCACGAAGTTTACATAAAGTTTTCAGTATTTTACTTTACAGCGTCTTTCCAGTATTTACATCGTTTCTTGTATGAAAAAATGGAACAACGCCTCTGGTGTGCGAAGAAGGAACCAGTTTTTTCCTTGAAAATCGTCAATTTGAAGTCGTCAAAGTTCCAGTTTACTTTACGTCTCAAATACTGAAAACTTGTGCTGACGGCTGAGCCCTTATCACAAAGTTTACATAAAGTTTTCAGTATTTTACTTTACAGCGTCTTTCCAGTATTTACGTCGTTTGTTGTATGAAAAAATGGAACAGCGCCTCTGGTGTGTGAAGAAGGAATTAATTTTTTCTTTGAAATAAATGTCAAAGTTCCAGTTTACGTCACAATAACTGAAAATTGAAATGATATGAGAAAATCCAAGGTGTCCTTCAATATTCCTTTACGTTCCGGGATCACGGTATTTCATTATTCACGCGGCCCCGGAAGAAGCAGTCGGGTTGGGGTAGGTTAATGACCTGCTGGCGTCTGTAACTACCACTTTCTATTAAAATTATCTTCCTCTTCCCGGCAGCCCTAACATCAGTATGGGTGGGCGCTCGCCGGGACTCGGCTGAAGACGCAGCAGGCTACCGGTGGGGACCCGGCATGGAGCTCCGGAGGACTGCCCTCGATGTACTGGCTAATGAGGAGGAGGATGACACCGTGGAGAGGCATTATCCTATGGTGAGGAGTAGTCAAACAGGATTTGTTTTAGAGTACAAACATCTAAATGAGCCATGCTGCCCTGTGTCGGAATAAAATAGGATATACTTTAATGTAAGTACATCAAAATTAATGATGTAATGCAAACAGCGTTTTCACAATGTTGTTAGTCCTAAAATTACAATGGTGGTCTTAACGTTGATAGCGATGTTTTCCAGAAAACCTCTGAATATACTAAAATAAGTTAGTGAAGGGAAGCACAGCAAATACGTACACAAATAATAATGGGTCAAATACTCACTGACAAAAAATAGTTTCTTTAGTTGTCTTTCACGTTCCAACAGCGATTACCAGGCCCTTTAGGGCCTCGTCAGTTTGACAGCTCCTCGAAATGCGCGTGAAACACGACGCGTCATCGCCCCGAGCCTGCAGTGCTATTCTCTATAAACACAGCCTTGTCAGCGCGGCTGCAACGCTCACGCCACGCTGGGACTAAAGTTTGCAATTCACTAAGGTACTGACAACGACGATTTATTACTAACAGGCGACCGATGTCTGTCAACACATTAGGCAAAAAAGTCTTATATCCGTCTCATTTCGACCACTCCTGTGAGCCGTAAACTTACCTTGAGACAGAACAGACCTTGAGTTAGGCAATCACAACGCAGTAACCCGTCCCCCTCGCTTACGTAGTACCTCAGCGAGTTGACAGAATAGTTTTTGTTCCTTAGATCGTGCATGCAGAGTCTAGTAATATATCGTCGTTGGGTACTGACAACGACACGTGTAAGAGCACATCGTAGAATCCAGCGCTGAGGTTTCTTATAGAGCATAGCATAGCTGGTCCTTGATCAGCAAGGAATTACCTAGTACTCGTCACTTGTAAGTCCATGCTATGGTTAGCAGAAACTCAAACTATTGTGTAAATGAACTAATTTCTTCCTTCGTACAGTGGTTGAACAGGACTCACGTCCCCGTCCCAGAAATGGGCGCTGACTGCGTGGCCCTGGAGCGAGTGAAGCACGACCGCCCCGTGTTCCTGGACCTGCCCTGCCATCTGGATAGAGCCTTCGCTTGTGAAAGAGGCAAGAACTAGTTCATTTTTATGTTAAGAATTTGGGAAAAATGTGAAAAACCTAACGACGATATATTACTAGACTCCGCATGCACGATCTAAGGAACAAAAACTATTCTGTCAACTCGCTGAGGTACTACGTAAGCGAGGGGGGCGGGGTACTGCGTTGTGATTGGTTAACTCAAGGTCTGTTCTGTCTCAAGGTATGTTTACGGCTCACAGGATTGGTCGAAATAAGACGGATATAAGGCTTTTTTGCCTAATGTGTTGACAGACATCGGTCGCCTGTTGTTAGGAGTCTAGTAATATATCGTCGTTGGAAAAACCACACACAATTACTTTGTTATCCATCTGTCCATTTTTGTTAAGATCAATTTTGTCAGAAACGGAAGTATTAAATTAAGTTAAAATTTAAGGCTTAAATGTTGTGATACCCGCAAGTAAATCAAAACTAGGAACATTCCCATCATCATCATCTCCCTGCCCTTATCCCATTTGAACGACGATATATTACTAGACTCCTAATAACAGGCGCCCGATGTCTGTCAACACATTAGGCAAAAAAGTCTTATATCCGTCCCATTTCGACCACTCCTGTGAACCGCAAACATACCTTAAGACAGAACAGACCTTGAGTTAGCCAATCACAACGCACTACCCCGTCCCCCTCGCTTACGTAGTACATCAGCGAGTTGACAGAATATTTTTTGTTCCTTAGATCGTGCATGCGGAGTCTAGTAATATATCGTCGTTGTCCCATTTACTTGTGGTCGTCGCAACACGTTTTTTTCTTCCATTCTCCCCTATCAGACGTCACAATTAAGTATCATTACTCCTTTTTTTTTCATATATTTAATTCCTTATTCAATGCATGCATCCAGCTTTTCTTCATTGTCGACATAGGTTGACAATGGGCATGAAGCACAACTTTCAAAGAGCACAAGGAAATGATTTAAAAGAAAAATAATTGTAATTTTATCGCAAAAAAAAGCGGTTTAGAAGCATTGAGCTATTACTACTTATAGAGACGACACCACGTATCACCACTGTGTCCCATCCAGGATGAGTGCGCGCGCCTAGAGCACGCCACAGAGCTGACAAACAACTGAATGAACTTGTGCGCGTTGTCTCATCCTGGATGGGACACAGTGGTGATACGTGGTGTCGTCTCTATCCGTAGTAATAATAGCTCAATGTTTTGAAGTTTTTTTTTCCGGATCAACCCTCGTCGACCCTTAATTTATGAACGGTCCAACACGCACTTTTCTTACAATAAGATCATTCCCAGATGCTAGCGAGCTGAATGCCGTGAAAGAAGTGAAGACAGTTCGTTGCAGGAGTGGACTGTATCACTTGTATGACGGCAAGATGGACTGGCACCAAGCGGCTGCCTACTGCGTGCTGCGAGGAATGGCGTAAGCTTAAGAATTAGCCTATTATGTTCCCATTACTGGGACCTGGGACACAGGCCTCCTCTCTGTGAGAGAAAGTGGGCTGTAATCCACCACGCGGGCCCAATGCGGGTTTATAGATGTCACGTGTCTTCGAATTTTTGGTTCTAAGACATGCCGGTTTCATCACGATGTTTTCCTTTACCGTTTTGAGAGCAGTAATAATGAAATAAATTACACAAAGTAATGCGCCTGGCTGGTTCGAACCCACGATCTACAACTCTTTCAGACTTCTACTGACTAAAATCCACGGTGTTCTTCAATAGCCCTTTATTTTCCGGGGTCACGGTGATGGTATGAGTCCCGCGACCCCGGCAGGCTTTGGCCCTCTGAGAGGGGGCCCCGTCATTTTGCTGACAGCTCTTTAAGGCGCGCGTGGAACACGACGCGCCGTCGACCCGGGCATGGTCCATCGTCGGACAGCGAGTTGCCCTTTACTCGCTGTCCGCATGCCCGCGCCTACGGTGGCCGGAGATCGTCTGCTGACGTCCGACGCCGTGGGCGTGTACCACTGCGGTTGGGGCGGAGGGAGGACGCTGTCCTCTCTCTCTCGCGGCCCGCCATCTCCTTTTCGAGCATTACTGCCTCGCAGAAGGTGGCGACCGCTTCCCACTCCGTCTCGCTCCGCAGCATGGCCGAAACCAATGCCGGGAAGTTGCCTAAACTTAGAATCTAGATTGACATTACCATCCTCACCTTATTGCTATACCACCAATTCGCACTAAGCGTTTCCAAACGTCTTTTATAATGCGGACAGCGAAGGATTGGAAATCTCTGCCTGCGTCTGTGTTTCCGAACGCATACAACCCTAATATCTTCAAAGTTAGAGTGAACAGGCTTCTTCTGGGTAAGCTCGCTCCATTGTCGACATTGTCTTAGTCATTCCTGACCTAGACTAAGGTCAAGAGCAAACCGATCTCACATAAAAAAAAAACATTAGCTAAGCTTATTGTTCATGCATTTCTTCATTTCAACGACATATCCATAGAATATCTTCCTTTTAACAAATTTGTATAATAACTTAATTTATTGTTTACAGGCTAGCAAATATTGGCACTTTAAAATGCTTAAAGAAACTGGGCATGACGATGTTGAGGAATCGACCAAGTAAGTCTAATTACTAACAAAACACTTTGAGAATAAATCGCAGTGACGCGTAGCCTATCGTAGATTTGATGCTACGCAGCCGTAGTGCTACAAAACACTGCTTAGCAGTTTCGTCATAGTTGCTACGACAATACGGCGTAGCAGTTAACGATGCTACGAAAATACGGCGTAGCAGTTAAAAATGCTACACATACACTGCGTAGCAGTTAAAGATGCTACACAAACACTGCGTAGCAGTACCGTATTCAGTTGCTACGCACATATGGCGTAGCACTATAGTAAACCATGCTACACAAACACTGCGTAGCAGTACCGTATTCAGTTGCTACGCACATACGGCGTAGCACTATAGTAAACCATGCTACACAAACACTGTGTAGCAGTACCATAGTCAGTTGCTACGCACATACGGCGTAGCAATATTGAAACATGCTACACAAACACTGCGTAGCAGTACCGTAGTTAGTTGCTGCGCACATACGGCGTAGCAATATTGAAACATGCTACACAAACACTGCGTAGCAGTTCCGTAATCAGTTGCTACGCATATACGGCGGCGTAGCAATATAGTAGAATATGCTACGCTACGAAAAGCGTAGCGTAGACTTGAGGCGTAGCACACAAGCCGTAATAGTTAGTTAATATTTCTATGTTGTTTTTTCTTTGTATTAATTTAGTTTGTATCCCACAGGTATTGAGAACGCCTGGATAGGTGCTAAGGGCACGCTCGGCCATTGGAAGTGGGTTGACACTGGAGTCAGCGTGTTCCGAACACCTGCTTTGACAGACGCTAAGGAAGACGCCTGGCCTCCTATGAGGTAATCATCATCATCATCAGCCTATAATGTTCCCACTGCTGGGACACAGGCCTCCTCTCTGAGAGAGGGAGTGGGCCATAATCCACCACGCGGGCCCAGTGCGGATTGGTAGATGTCACATATCTTCGAATTTTTAGTTCTAGGACATGCCGGTTTCCTCACAATGTTTTCCTTCACCGTTTTGAGAGCAGTGGTGATGAAATAAATTACACAAAGTAATACGTCTGGCGGGGTTCGAACCCACGACCTACAACTCGTAAGTCGGGACCGATACCACTGGGCCACCACTGCTCTATGAGGTAATAGTGGGTTATATATCCATGCTACAATAGGATATTTCCCATTTCAATAAATTGGAGTACTTTCATGAGCGGTCTAAATGCGATTTCCCGACCGCGAATCGCAATTCGCATCACTGATGTGCCGGGTGTGTGACAGGCCCAACAGCCTCGTGACTACTGTAGCCGGCAGGGTTGATGGGCCAATAATGTGTTACAGGCCATCTTTCAGATATGTGCTACAGTACCCCTAGCACGAGTTTTCACTATTTTACTTTACAGAGTTTTTCCAGTATTTATAACACATTTGCTCGTAAAAGGTCTTTTACTGCACCACTATCAGTATCGTAATGTACCTTATTACGCACTAGTGCGGTAATGTAAAACGTATCAAGATGTTCCGTATAAAACGAACGGTACTTTTTTAAATCTTAGCAAAGAGTTTTTATGTCAGAAAAGTGGTCAACATTTTATGAATAAAATTAACTTTGAGAGATAAAATATAATAAAAAAACATTTAATTCTTTAATTTAATTAATTTTGACATTTAATTACAACCATTTATCCGTAACAAAAATACAAAAGTATTAATTTACTTTATTAGTAATACTGGCTGTTTTTGTGCCTTTGCCATAAACAAAAGACGTTGATGCGCGAACTTCTCAACTTGGTAACCGATGTCAAAAATGGCGGCTGCGATCTGTCTTGTAAGAAAACCATTACAATTTTACAAAATACTCTTCAACCCGAATTTTGCGGATATATGTTGTTGACTCGAAATCTCTATTTTTTAATGTTTTATTATTCAGGTTAGCTTTCGATCGAGTCCACCGTAGACCGGCACGAAATTATGAATACTTATAGATGTCAAGTAATAATGAATTTATTCGTTTAATAAAGTCCGAGTTTTATTTATTTCCTCACAAATGTGTTATAAAACGTCGTATGACATACGTGCGGTTTGATAATTACAGCCTCTGCTTTCTAATAGCACTCGCCCTACGGGCTCGTGCGAGCAATATCGCCTCGGCTGTAATGATCAACTTACCGCACTTGTATCATAATGTACTATTACAGCGTTTCTTTTATGAAAATATGGAACAGCGCCTGTGGTGTGCGAAGAAGGAACCAATTTTTTCCTTGAAAATTGTCAATTTGAAGTCGTCAAAGTTCCAGTTTACTTTACATCTCAAATACTGAAAACTCGTGCTGACGGTACTGATTATTTTATGTAACATGTTTTAGTCCGTAAGTTATTTTGTTTTAGTTTGTAGTATTTATGGATCTGTGGTCTGAAAATAAATTATTATTATTACTATTGAAAATGCCGGACACAGTCAGGTTTTTTGGTTGCGTGTCCAGCCAAATTAGAGCGTGTCCGGCGGTTGCTTGCGACGTTTACGCCGAGTGGAAACGTTTTAAAGTTGAGCGAAACTTTGCTTGAGTTTGAAAAAATTGGTCGCGTTGTATTTTTTTTTTATCGTGGTAAAATCATCAAATGAGTCCTACTCGTACTGTCAGACTTGTACTGACTAAAATCCAAGGTGTCCTTCAATAGCCCTTTATGTTCCGGGGTCAAGGCGATGGAAATAAGTCCCGCGACTCCGGCAGTCTTTGGCCCTCTGTGAGGGGGCCCCCGTCATTTTGCTGACGCTCTTTGAGGCGCGCGTGGAACACGATGCGCCGTCGACCTGGGCATGGGATGGCCTAATTGGAATAAATGATTTGACTTTGACTTTATGGTCCATGTGACAGCGAGTTGCCCTTTACTCGCTGTCCGCATGCCCGCGCGTCGTGTTATTTTTGGAAAAAAAGTTTAAGCTGTCACTCTCTGGTCTATTCACCTAAATGTTCGGCTTAAATGAGTTGTCTGTCTGGGTTTTCGGTTTTAAGACCTGGCAACCCTAATTAGAAACGTTTCCCAGGGACCGGAGTAACATCAAGCAGAATGGATGTCTCCAGCTGGACAGACACGCCACACATCCACCTGTGTTCCTTGAAGCCAGGTGCGAGAGGAGGATGCAGTTCATCTGCTACGAAGGTAAGCAAAACATTGGGTATAGTTTTTTTTTTTTTTCAAATTTATCAAATTTTTCTTTCCTCAAAAATCATCTTTACGATGCGCATCGCATGCGTTAATGCGTTTAAAAATAATTAATTAGTACGGTAGACGCTATCTCATAAAAAAAAACCAATAAAAACCAAAATATTTTTTTGCGAATTTCCAAAAGTCTTAAAACAAACATTGTTCAGTAACATGGGCTGAGTTACCCCACGAGAGGTTTTGCGCTTTTAACGTTACACGTTGTATATTAGATCACCAGAGATGAAGCCATTTGCCTTTTCCTCTTTACTATCTCGGTACGTTTCAACGCATTTACACCATCGCCTTGTATTGAAAAGTTTGCCAATCATTTTCGATTATTTTCTTCAATTGAGATTAACTATTCTTTCTGAATTCAAATCCCGTTTCTTTGATTTTGACTGATGCCATCTGATTGGACCTGTTTAAGACTAGGATATAGACAATTAGGTGATTGGTTAGAGACAAAGATCGGCATTAAGATAGCAAACGAGATTGATAAATTAATATCTAGTACAAAATGAAATGTTCCTCTTATCCAACGACGATATATTACTAGACTCCTAATAACAGGCGACCGATGTCTGTCAACACATTAAGCAAAAAAGTGTTGTATCCGTCTTATTTCTCTCACTCCTGTGAGCCGTAAACATACCTTGAGACAGAACAGACCTTGAGTTAGCCAATCACAACGCAGTACCCCGTCCCCCTCGCTTACGTAGTACCTCAGCGAGTTGACAGACTAGTTTTTGTTCTTTAGATCGTGTTTGCGGAGGTTAGTAATATATCGTCGTTGCTGTTATCACACATAAATCGTAAAATTCGGGGCTTTGGGAGACTGTCTTGTTTAAAAATTGACTTTCAAAAAGCTGATAAATGATGATAATGCCATCTAGCTGTTTTTGGCTACAACGACTGTAATCGATGGTTTTTTAAAGTCTTTCAAAATCAAAATAAAACAATTTATTTCAAGTAGGCCTGTCACAAGCACTTTTAAATTGTCAAAAGATAAAAAATAAATTAGCTAATATAAAAAATAGTTATGGTGCTACAGTCCCAGTCACAAGACATAAAAACTGTGAAAGTACCGGGTGCTCATTCCAAAGCGTAAATCTCTATGGAGAAGAATGAGCAAGAAACTCCATGGACACTCTTTTTCAATTGCCAAAAATTAAAATATAATGTTCATCGCCCGTGATAGTCCACCAAGCGATCTAGTTTTTGTGTGATAAAATCATCAAATGAGTCCTAACACCCAGTGGCAGAGTGCGAGGGACTGTCAGACTCGTAGTGACTAAAATCCACGGTGTTCATCAATAGCCCTTTCCGTTCCGGAGTCGTAATTCGTGAGTCCCGCGACCATCTAGTACCTACCATGGGAAAATTTTATTTATCCACGAGCACCACGGGCAATAAACGAAAAATAAGTTAAGTTCGAATAAAAAGCTAGGCGTCACAGTTCTTATAACACAGAAATATTATAGATCACAGAATAACAGAGCTGTTTGACAGTCAACGTTTTTTCCAAGAACATCGCGGCAGTGTTGCCATCTCGAGTCGGTGCGTTCGGAAATCAAACGCCGCCAGTTTTAATAAATGCTTCATTAATTCCAGGATCCTCCCAGAAGGTTCCCCTGGAGACACCAAGCGACGACCAGTACTACTATGTGCTGGTGCGCCAGTTGTTCTACTGGCAGCATGCCAACCAGAACTGTCTGAAGATGAATGGCACCCTCGCGTCCTTGGACAACAACGATATCCTGATACAACTGCTATTGGTTATGGGGGAGAATAAGGACGAACGTGAGTTTTGTAAAAGGAGGTTCATCATCGTCATCAGCCTATAATGTTCCCACTGCTGGGACGCAAGCGACGCAAGCTCTGTGAGAGGGAGTGAGCCATAATCCAGTGCGTGTTGGTAGATGTCTTCGAATTTGATGGTTCTAGGACATGCCGGTTTCCTCACGATGTTTTCCTTCACCGTTTTGAGAGCAGTGGTGATGATAAATTACACAAAGTAATGCGCCTGGCGGGGTTCTAACTCGTAAGTCGGGGCCGATACCACTTTTTTTTTTTTTTTTTTTATCGTGGTAAAATCATCAAATGAGACCTCCCACCCCGGGCAGGGCGAGAGGTACTGTCAGACTTGTACTGACTAAAATCCACGGTGTCCTTCAATAGCCCTTTATGTTCCGGGGTCACGGTGATGGTATAAGACCCGCGACCCCGGCAGGCTTTAGCCCTCTGAGAGGGGGCCTCGTCATTATGCTGACGCTCTTTGAGGCGCGCGTGGAACACGACGCGCCGTCGACCCGGGCATGGTCCATGTTCGGGCGGCGAGTTGCGCTTTACTCGCCGCCCGCATGCCCGCGCCTACTGTGGCCGGAGATCGTCTTGCGACGTCCGACGCCGTGGGCGTCCACCACCGCGGGTGGGGTGGAGGGAGGACCTTGTCCTCTCTCTCACGCGGCCCGCCTTCTCCTTCGCGAGCATGACTGCTTCGCAGAAGGAGGCGACCGCTTCCCACTCCGTCTCGCCCCGCAGCATGGCCGCGACCAGTGCTGGGCGCGAGAGGTCTCCGCCTATCGCCGCCGTGAGGACACGTCGGTGCTCCGCCCAAGCGGGGCAATCCTGCACCGTATGCTCGACTGTGTCCTCCGGGCGATCTACGCAGTGGTGACACCCAGGCGTTTCTTCCTTTCTCATAAGACACAGGTACCTCCCGAAACATCCGTGTCCGGTGAGGACCTGCGTCAAGCGGAAGCTTAGGACGCCGTGACGTCTCTCCAGCCACTCCTCAAAGAGGGGTCTTATCGCCGCTATTGCGGCGTGCCCGGCCGTCGGTCGCGACAGTCGTGCCCTCCATACTGCCCTGAGATCGCGCCGGAGCTCTTCCCGCCGCGCCTCGACTTCTCGAGGCAGCGGGGTCACGCCCCGGCGCTGCGCCTCCACGCGCCATTCATAGACGCGCTGGAGGGCAGTCGCCTCCAGATCCCAGGGTAGCAATCCGGCGAGTAGGTTGGCCGATTCGCCGGCAATCGTGCGGTATCCTCGGATCATCCGGATAGCCATGACCCTCTGGCATGCGACCAATTTGATTGGTCGCGTCCGGATGCTTAGGGCCCACACTGGGGCCCCGTAGAGGGCCATGGACCGCACGACACCGGCGTACAGCCTACGGCAGGAGGCGTTTGGCCCACTGAGGTTGGGCAGGAGTCGCCTGAGGGCGCCCGCTGCCCGATTCAGTTTCGGGGCCAAACACAGGAAGTGCTCCCGGAAGTTCCACCGGCTGTCGAGGGCCGATACCACTAGACCACCACTGCTCTCATTAACTAGGAGGAACTATTTTCTTAATAAAAATAATTAAATAATTTAATTCAATTGATAACAAGAACAGCTTTCGTAACTTTTAAAGAATCGTTTTTTTTCTAGCTATCGAACACATCTGGGTCTCCGGTCGTCTGAACATGACGAAGGACGTGCCGACGGACACAGTCAAGTTCAGTTGGTACAATCCCAACAATGGGAAAGTCATCCCAAACCCTAAATCTGGAGCCACTGTGCCTGGGTCTTATGTGAGTAGATCGCATGTATTAAAATATTCTAGAAAAAAATAATCTCGCACAAAGAAAAATAATTAACTCATTATTTTCAGTTTTCCCCGCTAGATGGCAGTAAACATGCGCTACTTTTTGTAAAACTGGCTTTGTACTAAGTACTGCCATTCGTCAAAAGATGGCAGTACAATAACGTCATATTTTTGACAGCCATGTTCCATTAACATTTTTGCTATTCTCCGCTAGATGGCACTATACTAAAGTCAAATGTTTGACAACCATTTTTCTTGAAAATTTTACCATTTCCCGCTAGATGACACTAAATACACATGACATTTTGTAAACTATTTGACGTAGAAGTTTTGCGATTCCTCAATAGATGTCACTGTTCTAAATAGTTATTACTTTCACCGCTAGATGTCTCTATCCGCAATTTATAAGTATCGTTTACTAATTAGTTCTTCTATTTCTCACTAGATGCCGCCGTGGTGGTTAGATGAAGAGTTCACAATGGACAACTCTTGCCTCAACTTGGACAGGCAGGATCATCTTATCGGATTGATCTATGGGCTACCTTGTGACACGGCACAGTACTCAATTTGTATGATAGGTAAGCTAGTATATAATGTTCGTCGTGCTAAAATATAAGCTAAAAGAGTCAAAATCAAAGCATTTATTTCAAGTAAGCCAGTTTTCAATTTTAAAAAGACAAAAAATAAAAATAGTTATGGTGCTACAGTCCCAGTCACAAGACGTAAGTAATAACTATGAAAGTACCGTAGGTGCCCAATGTGCCCATTCTAAAGCGTAGATCTCTATGGAAAAGAATGTGCAAGAAAATCCATGGACACTCTTTTCAATCGCCAAAATGATTACAGAAACTTTGTTACATTACATCATTCATTTTCAGATGATACATTATGTGAGAATGATTTAGCAAGTTAAAAATTGTCCATAATAAATATAAAAAAAACAATTCTGAAATAAAAAAGCGATTTTCTCGGTCTCCTTAGGTACCCAATATATTAATCTTTCTTTGCCTTTTATTTCTAGAAAAATCTCGAAGACCGTCGCCAATCATTGTCCCGCCTCTTTCAACCACTCCGGCAGCGGTGGTGGTGACAGGAATATCGACTTTAGCATTCACGACTGATAGCTATGAAAGTAGCTGAATCGCCCGGATGAAGATCTTTTACTGATCTAGCCAATTATTTCAAAACGAAGCCAGTACCTAATATAAGTCAATGAATCTGGTCGAGCATACTTATTTATTATAAGCTACCTATAACAATGTGAAACATTTGTAATTTTTATTTATTTCTTTTGTGCATAATTTCTAGTTACCTTTATTTATATTTAAATTTAATAATGTACATTTTTTATATAAAACACTAGTTGTGCCCCGCTGCTCAGCTCCTATTTATCGTAACGTGATTTTATACAGTCTATAGCCTCTCTTGATAAATCGACTATTCAACATAAACATATTTTTTCAATTCAAACCGGTAGTTCCTGAGATCAGCGCGTTCAATCAAACAATTGGCGGAATGGTCGCTGAACCTACATCCCTTTTATATTTTTATTATAGTATTACAATAAATAGTACTTAAATGAATTATTATTGGAGATCTTAATTTGAATTTTTATTTAAATTTTTTTCCTATGGATATTTGACTGATCTATTGTGGGAAGATGACACGGTTGATGCAGTGGCTCAGCGATAGACTAATGAGCTGCGTGTCGCGGGTTCGGCTCTGGCACCGAAAAAATTAATGTATGATTTATTAGACAGTGACTCAGCTCTGCAAGGCAGACTCCCCGGACTCTGGGGTTGCAGGCCCGTCTAAGCAGGATATAGTGATCCTGAAACACAGAAACCTATTGCAGGCACAACGGGGATGTTTAGTCTTTGAGTCTGCCAATTCTTTGCCTTCTACACAGACCTCTGGACCAGTGGACTCAAAAAAAACAGACTAGGGCACACATAGCTAGTATCAACATAAATAAAAGAAGTGCAAATTCTTAAAAAAATAATTTATTTCTAACAAAATTCATTTCTTCATACTCAACACATCGACCCACTGTTTGTTAACTTTGCCCATCTGTGTGTAATTATCATAGACAACTTTTAAATTCTTGTTAAGACCTGTCAGATGTTCCAAGTAGGCTCTAAGACTGTTGTTCATTGCCCGCACTGCGTCTATCTCTTGTGCTAGCTCTGTGTTGGCTTTCTGGAATAAAAAAGTAGAAATTAAAAAAAAAACTAGCTTTTGGTTTAAAATACATAAAATTGGTCCTGTAGTATAAAGCATGAAAACAAATAATTAATATGAACATAAAAAATAAGGTTTACAATGATATTTTTTACTATGCATGTGTAAGAAATAGGATGTATCTATGTGATAGTTATGGTGGGTATTTCTGGTTTTATTGATATTAATATGGATTTTATTGTAAAGTATTCGATGCCAGGATGGTTACTGCTATTAATTTACTACATGTAAAGTATTTCATAAAGACTTGTGTGTAGGAATGGGTTTATAAAGAAAAGCACAAAATCACGACTAGGTATTTATTACCAAGCTACCTCTGTTCGCAAATCCTAGGTCTTCGTGGAGAAGAACAGAGAAAGAAACTCCACGGCAACATATTTTATCAGTACACACATTTATAAGACATACAATATCAGTAATATTCAGATCATAAAAGTATCGGTTAACTTACATTTTCATTGCAGAACATTAGGACACAAATTATAACTTTCAGCACGACATCTTGGATTCTCTATTATTATATCACATTAATTACACAGAACACAACTAAGAGCACAGCTTTTTACCTTATAAAACGATTGGATAATAATGACCACGAATGTGGGGGTACATCTGTTTTTATAAACTTAGAATCGTACCACTTCCAACAAATATTACCGCCATTACTGACCAATCACGGATTGCCATACATTTTAGCTAAATAACTAATGAAATAAGCAATATTAAACAAATCTTATGTAGTAGAACCTTTTTAAAACTTGATTACATCATTTAGAAATTTAGTTATTATTTATTTGTAACCTTTATTAAATTCGATACAAAGTTTGACTATCAACTGACTGTTTTCGTTCGGAAATCATTGATCGTACTTTTAAATATATTTCTATTGTTAATTACATATTGTATATATAATACAATAATATATCTAACACGGCCATTCTGACAATACTTCGTTCTCGAAGTTTATACCGTTTTGATAAAATATATTCGTTAATTAATCTTTATACACATGATTTAACATCAACATACATTATACATAATCACACATACACAGTACATGGTTTAACATCAAAATACAGCATACATCATCACACGATTTAACATCAACACAGTTTTATACTATAGGAATAGCCACAGGTAAATCCACAGGCTCAGTCCAAGTCATAGGTTAGGTCTTGGTCATGGCCACAGGCACTGGCAACAGGCACGGGCATAACTATATGCGAACGGCACTGGCACAGTATCAGCCACGGGCACAGTCATAGTTATAGTCACAGTCACAGGCACTGGCAACAGGCACGGGCATAAGTATATGCGAACGGCACTGGCACAGTATCAGCCATGGGCATAATCATAATTATATTCATAGCTATAGCCACAGACACAGCCACAGGAATATCCACAGGCACAGCCACAGAAAAGTAATTGTTATAGCCACAAACACAGCCACAGGAATATCCACAGGAATATACCACAGGCACAGCCTCAAGCACTGCCACAGACACAGGCACAGCCAACAGGCACAGCCAACAGGCACAGCCAACAGGCACAGCCAACAGGCACAGCCAACAGGCACAGCCAACAGTTACAATCAACAGGCACAGCCAACGGGCACAGCCACAGGCAAAGTTATTAACCACAGCCATTGGCACTGGTACAGCCTAAGCCACAGGCACAGACAGTCACTTTTATTTTATTTAACTCTGGCTTCAAGGCCCATATAAAATATAATAAAGTACAATATGCCACGTGACTAACATAAAAGTACAATATTATACACAACCAATAGTAGAATAACACTTACAAAGATTTTTAGTTTGCTATGGTTTGATCTTTAGATTCGACTCAGGCTCGACTTTTTAATTTCCAAATGTAGGTAGGTAGTAGGTTCTGATGTGTACCAGACAATATAATATTCGAATCAAAGAATTTGCGTTTTGTTTTCCAAAGTATCTTACTGCTCGGTCATTCTGACAATTATTTTTATCATTCCAGTTGAGACCTTTTTAAAACACGACTTAAATCGATGTGCAAAGCTATGCTTTTAATTTCGTGGCTCTAAAATGTATTTGAAATCCTTCCATCAATTTCTAGTGTCATAGTAGTCATGTTACATTGATCAATCCTATGATCTTATGATTAATATTGGCGTTTTTCCTGAAATAAAACGCTTATTAAACTACTTACCTTATTCGAAGCATAAACAAACAATTGAGATAGGCTGTATCTTAATTCCTTTGCCTTTTTCCTTACGATATAGCTCTTTCTCGCTCTCATGACGTCACCAGGTCAGAGAGGGGAGCGCGCTTGTGAGCGCGCGTCGCCCGTCTTGTTCATTGGATGATTTTCTTTATATCACCAGGCAGAAATTACTGTTTATGCTTCGAATAAGGTAAGTAGTTTAATAAGCGTTTTATTTCAGGAAAAACGCCAATATTAAACCACTTGACCGTTATTCGAAGCATAAACAAACAATTGAGATATGTCTGTTATCGCCTGGTGACGTCCAGGGAGAACGCCAATGTGTAGGGATTAAAATGAAGCGAAATAGGTATAATTACAAAATAATTTATTACCAACATTAATATAATAACAAAATTTACATTACATTAAATCAACATAATTTCACAGTAGGACTGGGTTGAATAGATCTGTAATGTTGTTATTTCTAGAAGAATCCAAAACTTGACGCTTGTAAAATTTTACAAAAGTATTAGAAGACCTCCAATTTCCCCGAGCTATAATTTCTTCTATAGGGAAGTTGTCCAACCAATTCTTGGAGGCAACAGCAGAACGAATGCTTCCAGGAGTAGCAACAATGCCAGCCCGACGCATAAGGGTTTTGATCCAGCCCGCAATAACCGTCCGTGAGGCCCCACGAACTGCACCTCTTGTGGTAATAAACAAGTTATGACAATTAGCTTCTTGTCGTCTAACGGAAAGCACTGATACAGTCCGTTCAATCCAGTATACCGGATCTAAATTCCTATTATTAGTATTTTTAAATAATTTCCAACCTGATTGCCTATGGTCGGATGAATCAGTCTTGGACCCAAAGGCAGGCCATAGAGTTATAAAATCATGCTCTGATGATCGAATATAATTGTCTTTATCGGTCATAAGGAGGGTCAGGTCGTGAATACGCCTACCAGAGCAGAGAACTAAAAGGGCAGCGGCTTGACTCGATACATCAAACATATTATCAATATTTATCGTTCTACTGCCAAGAAAGGATACAAAATCATCAATATTCCAAACGGGTAGCTTCGGGTCCTTAGGCATTTTGATTGAAATGGATTTCAAAATGTGCTTAACTAAAACATGATTACTTAGATTACCTGAATTGTTTACATTACAAAGGGTGGAGACTACAGACTTGTGTAACATGATTGTATTGTAAGAAAGTTTATATTTTATATGCAGATCAGCTAGAAACCGAGCTAGATCAGAACCCGAGGGGTTCTCAGGGTTAATACCACAAGCTTTACACCATGACACCCAGCGGGTCCATGCAGGTTTATAAGTTCTAAGGGTTGAAGCACGCCAAGAACTTTTTAAAAGATTTATTTGTGAATTATCCCAATCGTTTAAATGACGTGTCCACCCCCACATTTCCAGACTTCCAACACGAGATCCTGGACTCGAGGCGGTGGCAGTCCCGTTGTCACATCTATTAACACTTGGTTCAGGTTCAGTATTGTGAATGGTGGGGCTAGAGCTCGGGCTTTGAGATCGCCGCGCCAGAATACACGTTCCCATCTCGGTGCTACCAGTAGGTAAATTCCCGATGCCTGATTGAGGTAGCTCAGAACTTTGGGTATCAGGAACGGGGGTGGGAACACCCATGCCAGATCGAATGTCCAAGCAATCGAGAATGCGTCGTGGGCTACAGCTTGCATGTCTTTTTGATCCTTCGATACGTAAAAAGGGACTACGTGGGCGTTGCTGGAGGCAAACAGGTCCCCTTGGGGAATCCCCCATTTTAGGAAGATCATTTTGGTGATCTCGGGTAACAGATGCCATTCGGGGACCTGGCGAAACCGTGACAAGTGGTCGGCATGGTTGTTGTATCTCCCCGGAATGTAGTGCACGTTTATTTGAATTTGATATTGATCTATTAAGCAAAATAGATCGTAAGTTACGTCCATCAACTGCGTAGATTTTGTTCCTCCTTCGTGTCGGAGATATGCTACTACCGTGCGATTGTCGCATTGTATTGTGACTGTAGATTGGCTCAGGTATACTGCATGACTTTGAAACACCTTCAGTATTGCCAACATCTCTTTTACGTTGCAGTGACCATTTCTCTCGTTCTGGGACCAAGTTCCCCATAGAGACTGGTTGTCCATTTGGGCACCCCATCCTAAGTCGGAGGCGTCTGTCGTGATAAAATGGGTTGCTGGAGCATGGTGCAGAATTGATGGACGTTGTAGATTGTGGGTCCACCAGCGTAGATCGTTCATTGCATCTACAGGTACAGAATACACTCTGGTTGAATTTATTAGTTCTAGAGTGTTTAGAAATTTTAATAGAGCTCGATAATGCAATCTCCCTCTTTGAACAACAAAACTTGCAAAGTTTAGGGATCCTATTATACTCTGCAACTTTTTCAGATCTGTCTTCCCAAGGTTTATAATTTCGTACATTTTCGCCAGTAAACAATTTACTTTTTCCTTTGGTAGACATTTCGAATTTTGCCAAGGATCCCACAGTACGCCGAGATAAATAAGCGATTTCTTGGGCGTTAAGATAGATTTTTCGAAATTTATTTGCCATCCCAGGTATTGCAATGTATTTACCAGAAGGTTCACATGGCTTGTGAGAATTTCTGGGTCTTGGTGAGCCAGAAGAAAATCGTCGAGAAATACCAATATTCTCACACCTTTGCTTCTCATTATTTGGGCAATCCAATTTGTTAAACTGGCAAAGGTCTTTGGAGCCGTGCTGAGACCGAATGGGAGGCAAGTCACTTGAAAAAGTTGCCCTTTGTAAATAAGACGTAGAAAACGCCTGTGGCACTCTGCTATCTTCAGGTGAAAGTACGCCTGAGAAATATCTAGCTTGCACATCCAATCCTGGGGTTGAATGAAATCTGGGACTCTGAATACATTTATCAGACTGAAAGGGGTGGTAAGCACGAATTCGTTTAAGGCTCTTAAATTGAAAATCGGACGAGCCGACCCGTCGCTTTTTGGTACAAGAAAAAGCGTGGATAAGAAACTTGGAGTTGGACTCGCAATTTCTAGGATTCCTTGCTTCAACATTTTTTGGATTACTAAAGACATTTCCGGCGACACTGGTGTGTGAAACGCCTTGTTGTCTAATCTGGGCATTACTAAAGGTGGTTTGTGTTGAAAAGGTATACGGTATCCCTGAATTATTTGTATGAGAAATTCTGGTGCTTGCATTTCCCTCCAATGATGGACGAAATTCGATAACTGACCCGCTTGGAATATTTTCGTGTCAATGCTTAGACTTTTTGGCATTGAAATCTGAAGGTGATGACCTTCGTTTCTGACCACCACGTTTGTGAGCGTGGTACCTTTGGTTCTGTCTTGCCCCACGAGAACGAAAGGAATCTCTATCGCCTGTGCCTCTACCCTGACGAGGATAGTTGTAGTACGTATGAGGCGGTCCTTGCGAAGGACATTGTATATTATTCTGCAAATAGCCACCCTGCGAGGGGGCATTACAATTCTGACAGCCCTGTAGGGACATGCTATTATTATAGTTCTTACCCTGTGAGGGCGGAACAGAGTATTGTCCCTGCGAGGGACGTATTAGCCATTTACCAACTTGCGGAGTTGAGGCGGGACCAGAAGTTGATTTAGATGAGCTGGTCGATTTGGAAGCAGGCCAAAAGGCTTTTTTGACACCACCAACTTTTTCCAATGAAACGACTAACTGCTCAGAATTAAATAAGTTGACCTCAGATGGAGGTATTTTCCTAATTGATGCTTTAACCAACGGATCGCGAATTGCATTGGTTATGCTATCTCTGCGCATTTGAATTGTTTCAGCCCTGTGTCCACAAACCATCTGCAAAAGGTCTGCCGAAACCTTACTAAATTCACTAGCAGTATAAATATCATTAAGCCTTTGGTTTATAGCTTCGAAGCTAATTTCCTCTTTTTGGTCACGGACCCATGACATAAATGTACAAAGCTCCTTTTTTAAAGACTCTTTTTGCCTTAGTAGACCGTAAGTTAACGAAGCATAAGCCCTCTCGGAGTAGCTTAGGTGTTTAAGCGTATCATAGGGTCTGATCTCTTCATTTGCTTCGAGTTCAACGAAACCCGGGCTATGATTATAAGATTTTTGGGTATCCGCGTAACGTACCTCACTCCATTCTGGTTTATTGAAAAACTGAATTTCTTTTAATATATCTAAGTAACGCACGTCTGTCTTCGGAATAGCCGGCTCCTTAAGCTTAATTTCAACATCTAAATCATTTAGAAAAGTACTACCTTCCTGCTCGAAATCATCCACTGCATAAAGCGAAATGGCGTCATCGGCCACTGGATTATTATGATTAGGTAAATCGTTTGTTTGTTTCACTTTACGCCCTGTGCGGCGGTGCTTACGTTTGCCCCCCCTTTTTTTGTTACGGCGGCGACGAGCACTTTTGTGTTTAGACCTATGGTCTGAAGAGCTAGATGAACTGGAACTACTATCGTCCGAGCTACTACTACTACTGCTAGAACGTGAACGCCTCCGTTTCGAACTAGATTCTTTATTATTTGCAGCATAGGAAGGGCCTGCGACCGGCTCATCAAGCGAAATCAACGTTATATCCTTATCCATTACTAATTATTTAAACAGTTGAACACCACAATACTGAGAAAAAGGAATATGTAACACGCGAACGGAAAACCGTTAATTTAAAATATCAACGTTGATTTATACTGTAATACACTTATCAGTAACACACTGTAATACACTTAGCAGTAACACACTGTAATACACTAAAAACAATGCACTAAAAATAATTTTAGTCTAAATATAAAAACTGATAGCCAGTTTTTGATCGTAAGGAAAAATAAAGACGGTTGTAGAAAAAAAGTTAAATAACTCACCAGCTAGTAAGGCACAACCGTCTCCGGCAAGGAAAAGAACGCCAATGAACAAGACGGGCGACGCGCGCTCACAAGCGCGCTCCCCTCTCTGACCTGGTGACGTCATGAGAGCGAGAAAGAGCTATATCGTAAGGAAAAAGGCAAAGGAATTAAGATACAGCCTATCTCAATTGTTTGTTTATGCTTCGAATAACGGTCAAGTGGTTTAATTAATGATTTTATGGAAATCAAAATTTAAATAATTTTAAAATCAAACCGCCTTTTTATTTTAAAAGATAAAAATGTTAAACTATTGTTTACAAATATACCCACTAATAGCAAAAAAAAGATATTTTTTTATTTTGTTTATAAATTAATGTATTTTTCTTATGAAAATGACCTTTACATTAAGATCTGGTCATTAAATAGAGGGTCTACAACTACTTTGCTTTCTACATCAGGTTTAAAGTATGTTCACCTCCAGGAAAACTATGTAGGTATCTATATTTTGCAAATGGAAAACCGAATCAATAAACAAAAACATCATGAGTCTTAATCTTTATCAATTCTACCTTTTATTCAATTCTGTAAGAACTTGTTACCTTTTTTTGTAACCTGTTATCAGTTTTTCATACTTTCACTTTTAATTTATATCCCTCCCCCTTTTTTTTAGGTTCGTTAAATTTAACGAAGCTTAACTTTCAAAAACAATGATAAAATAAGTTTCAGGGTATAAATCTATGATCTTTTCGACTAGCTTTTAGTTTGATTACAACATAATAAAACAACGAGCCTCCGAGGGTCTTACCGACATTAGCCAATAATTAATACGGTGGTGCAGAAGGTCTTGTTCCGATATCCTCGGCATAGCTTCGATCCTTTTCAGCAGCGGCGTCGCAGTCCTGCTGTTCGAGGTGGCAGCACGTTTTCATAGCTCTTCCAAAGACGATTCGTCCACCCGATCACGTCACAGCTTTCAGCAGGGATGTGCAGATTGATAGCTCCGACGTTGATTATGAAAAACAAAATAAAGTTCATTAGAATTAATAAATAGGTTAGGGCACAATCCCACTTCTGATGTAAGAAATAGGATGTATCTATGTGATAGTTATGGTGGGTATTTCTGGTTTTATTGATATTAATATGGATTTTATTGTAAAGTATTCGATGCCAGGATGGTTACTGCTATTAATTTACTACATGTAAAGTATTTCATAAAGACTTGTGTGTAGGAATGGGTTTATAAAGAAAAGCACAAAATCACGACTAGGTATTTATTACCAAGCTACCTCTGTTCGCAAATCCTAGGTCTTCGTGGAGAAGAACAGAGAAAGAAACTCCACGGCAACATATTTTATCAGTACACACATTTATAAGACATACAATATCAGTAATATTCAGATCATAAAAGTATCGGTTAACTTACATTTTCATTGCAGAACATTAGGACACAAATTATAACTTTCAGCACGACATCTTGGATTCTCTATTATTATATCACATTAATTACACAGAACACAACTAAGAGCACAGCTTTTTACCTTATAAAACGATTGGATAATAATGACCACGAATGTGGGGGTACATCTGTTTTTATAAACTTAGAATCGTACCACTTCCAACAAATATTACCGCCATTACTGACCAATCACGGATTGCCATACATTTTTGCTAAATAACTAAGGAAATAAGCAATATTAAACAAATCTTATGTAGTAGAACCTTTTTAAAACTTGATTACATCATTTAGAAATTTAGTTATTATTTATTTGTAACCTTTATTAAATTCGATACAAAGTTTGACTATCAACTGACTGTTTTCGTTCGGAAATCATTGATTGTACTTTTAAATATATTTCTATTGTTAATTACATATTGTATATATAATACAATAATATATCTAACACATGCTAGTTTAGAAAAGACTTCGAAACATCATCACAATAATTGATGATAAATGATTACAACTAAAATGTGATGAAGGCAGTAAGATGATGAGGTCTATGCCTCTAAAAAGACTAACTACTCTCAGAACAGTTAAATCCAAAGGAGACACAGCCTCTTTTGGTCTGCAATTTACTTATTTTACAGTAGGTATTTAAAAATATTTTGGTGAAAGATGAATGGATTGTATCTGGAAGGATATGAATGAAAAAGGAGTAAATGATACTGTAACGTCTGTAGGGGAGAATGTGTTGCGCCGACCCCAAGCAAAATGGGTTTTGGGCAGGAAGCAGATGATTTAGAAATATTTTGGCCAGATCAAAATTTTGTTGGAGAACAATGTAGATAGAGCAGATAGGGGAACACTTACTTGACAAGAGAGATAAGCGATTTAGCTTCAAAATGATAATTACTACTTTTAAACTAGAAATATGAATCAACGTTTAACGAACTTGGATCAAGAAAAAACGAATATTACCTCACGCTTAGACGAAGTCATAGACACACTCGACATTTTAATTCGGTAACAAAACCTTTATTTATTTTTAAAGTCAACAAGACTAAAGTTTGCAAACAAAACAAAGATGAAAAGAAAACAAAACATGAAAACAACTTTTATTTTGGCGGTTGGTTTTGTGTTGCCATACTTAACATTCAAAACTCCCCAAGTTTTGTCATCTTTTATTAGGAAAATTCTTTTTAAAAGTTTCAATAATTATTCAACCCCATCGCATTCATTGGGTTTGGCTGTATTTGATTGAATAATAATTTGATATGTCTATCTATTTTGAAAAAAAGCCGATAGATAATGTTCTGCTAGATTATGGTGGTGAGGAGTGATAGCGATGTGAAAAATAGTGTGCATAGACGCCAGCAGATCACCTGAATCTGTCAACTTTTACCAATCGAACATATTCCTTCCACAGTTCCACTATTGTGTGTTTTGGTTAAAAATATATTCAAGAAATTTGTCAGATTGTGGTAGGTCTATACATATATAGAAGTCACAGATCACAATTTTACAAATGTTTGAAACTGGAATGTTAATAGCGACATTCCAAGACATATTACTAGTAATCTGTGATATTACATAGGTTAAGGGAAAGCAGCTAAAGTGGCAACACTTCGGAGAACTCCATACATGTGACACGTGCGGTTCATTTCAAGCAGAATTTCACTATTCATAATTTCAGAATTAAAACAAAACTACTTTTGGGATCAATAGCAAAACAAAATAGAATACATCTTTTCTATTTATTTATCCATCCATTAGCTTCCTTTCTTTCTGTTATTGACATTTGCTCTTTCGTTTTTTCAGTCTATCTTGAGTTTTCAGTAATATTCGCAATGTTTAACTTACACGGTTTTACCCTGGGTGAAAGCCAGTTCCTTCTCTTGCCTTTTTCATTCTAAGGACACTTTTAATTAAAACAGATGACGTTGTAATAGGTCAGATTGGATTGAATCCTAAATATGGACACGTTATCTTCAAAACAAAACTTGATATCAGTTGTATTGGACCTTCTTCATTAGGATACAAAACCTTAAACGGTATGGAACCATATCCTCCTTTTTAAAAGTTTCTACATAGTAGGAACCACAGTAGGAACTTGACCTTAGAGTTTTATGTTTTAGGAACCTTTACTCATCCTAAACATCGCAATTCTGTATCATTTATGTATAAAGTGTAGGAATGTAGGTAGGTACAGTAATAAGTTGTAAATCAAATCAAAACACCGGCTGGTTTCACCCCCCAATGCTTACAATCTTCAAAACCTCGAACTCAGCCCAACCCCCAGTATCGACCTTCGGAGCAGTCACAAAACGCATGCGCACAGCGAGCCAAGGCGCCATCTGCAGAAAAACCTTGCAGTTAGAAAAAGAAACGCCGCCATTTTGACATTTGTTTGGCTTTTGTGTTCTACAATTTAAGTTATCATGTAATTACTCGTTACGAGTTATTATTCAATATATTTCCGCTATCGAACTATTTCGCTGGTAATTTGGATGAATAAAATCCAACGCATCAGTGGCAATCGCATGCGTCGAGCAGCGGAAAAATCGATAATGTGCCAGTGCCGCTTTTTTACTTTCGCATTAGAAATGTTCGTGTTTTAATACTAATTTAACTACTAAACTAAGTTAAAATACAGCTTGTATTCATCATGAAGTGTTTTAATTGTGTTTGGACTGGAAACTGACAGTGATATGTGGTGAAAAGTGGATTTGGAAAAAGGCGCGAAGTGCCTGAGCCGATATTGACCACGGAAATAAAAAAATAATATCTAAATTAAAACAAAGAGATCCTTACAACGCGCTATGCGTAAAACTTCGAACTGGTGTTTAATTTAATTTCCCGGTTATGTATTACGCACTGCAAATGGAATAAATGAAACTTTCTAAAAATTAAGTTCATGTAAGTACACATATTTCCTGAATTAGGTAATTTCATATTGCTAGATTTACATACGTTTTCGATGCATCGTTTTTATTACAATTAACCTACTATTACTGCTGATCATCCATTTAAAAATTGGATTGATAATGTTCATGTCAATATTGCCACCAATTATTGGTACCTAACATTAGATAATATTTTGACAGAAAAATGTAAACAAAAAAATGTTATTTGTTGACATTTTTTACATGTTTTTGTCAAAACATGGGGCTTATAATTTTGTTCATAGAATGATAGACTTCATTCAATATATAAAGTTAGATTCTAATGTGTAAGCCAATTATATTTTGAGAGTCCTCTTCTATAGTAAATTGTCTATTTTTCTACAGCTAACTCAACAAATTGATCTTTTGAATTTTTATACATTAATTTGTAAAATTAATAAGAGGTAGAAACTCTAATAGATAGTAGAAAATCTTGTACAAGAGATGAGTCATTCAATTCCAAACCAGTAAAAGCATTCCCAAAATAGCAAGAAAAAAAATAGATTATTTATTGCATTTCATATGTTACAAAGATGGTAAAAAACAAGTTAAAAGATACAATATGGACCCTGTCGGGCACGCAAAAGTTAGGAGAGAGGAAGAGGGCTGAATAGCAATTTAATCAGATCTATATTATTTTTAATTACTGGGACATGTATCATTGTGTATAATAATAATATTCCACAACTATCACACAACGCCATTGAGTCCCAAGCTAAGCAGAGCTTGTGTTATGTGTACTAGACAACTGATAAACATACTTATAAATACATACATATTATAGATAATTTCCATTTAAATTTTCACCTTCAGGATTGTGTAACTCTGAGTTATTAAGGACTTAGAACATGGTCCCATCCATTATAATTTTCTAAGCAGTACAAAATAATGCTGAGGAGTAGTTTTTTTTCATTTCTTGGCACGTGAGTAGATGTCAGCTACTCTTCCAGCATCATCTGGTGATATTTGTAGAGTAGAGAAATGCAATTGAGATGAAAAACATGGAACCCAGCATAATTTTCTAAGCAGTACAAAATATGCTGAGGAGTCGTTTTTTATTTATTTCTTGGCACATGAGTAGATGTCGGCTAATCTTCCAGCATCATCTGGTGATATTTGGTAGAGTGGAGAATTGCAATTGAGATGAAAATTCCTAAAAATAAATGATTCGTGTCAGTTATAATGTAGTTAATTATTTGGCCCAAGTTTCAGTCGGCTATGGCTGAGAGTAAGCCTTGCTTTTTTTCATGTTAAGATTGTATTCCTTTTGTAATTAACAATATTCATTTTAATTATTATAAGTCTACTTAGCAATTTAGTAACCGGATGGGCGGGGACGGTGATTGGTAATCAGGACCTTGGATTGGTATAGTTCCCCTCATGTGTACTGAATTGGCCACAAATGAATTAGGGTGTTATCATTTTTTTTTTGCCTTCACACAAAATTAGTCACTTTTGTTATTGCCAGCCACCAAACTTTGGAGTAAAAATTTTTTTTTTGCTGTTTCCTGCTACAGTGTAATCTGTTATAGGAACAATAATCCACTTCTTTGACTGATAGTTATCCGATTGAGGTGTCGTCTATGAGAGCTAAAAACTGTTGGCTAATTTCTTTCCAGCAAGCTCTCTCCTTGTCTTATTGTGAAAATCTTTTGGTGAGATTAGGGATGTCATGTCTTTTCAGTCGGGTATGTTGGAGTCCGCCTTTTCCGCTCAGTTGGACTAAAAATGCCATCCCATTATATGCAGTTTATGAGAAAAAAGGTTTGAAAAGTATGTTCACCAATTCCAAATTGGTTAATTAGCAATGTTTTCATGTTGTGGGAAAAATCTTTTATTGCTCTCAATCCTCTCATGGTCTTTTTGGTTGATAAAAGAAGGAACTCCAACACTCCATGTCCCCATAAATTATATATATATATATATATAAATTTTGATTTTTAATTTCAATTATGAATTTAATTGAATTTTGTTGAATTTATTGTAATGTGTCGTCTCTTTGTTTTTAATTTTCTTTTGTAAATATATCCATATATTTACAAAAGAAAATTCACAAAGAAACAGTCCACTGTGTCTGAATTAAATAAATAATAATAATAAACAATCCCCACTGGGTTGCCTTTCCAACATACATTTTAATGTGCTATTGCTTTGGATACTACTAATTGAACCATTTGCCAATAAAGCCTAATCCTGACCATAACTTAAATTCTCCAGGTTCAGTTGTCCTCTAATCTTGCGATGCGGTTAAGAAGTAGGAAGAGGGAGCGACCGCTCTCAAGTAAACGGAGTTCTAAGGTAACGAAGATAAAGACGCCCATAAAGCCTCTAACTAAGCCGCCAAACGCTTGGAAGAATATCCTCAAGCGTGAAGTGAAAAATGCGGTGTCTGAGACACCACAATTCTGCATTACTCGGTCACAGAAGAATTTAAAAACTCGTCCTGTAAGAACTAAACTAAGCATGGAGAAGCCTTTGGAGACAACGCACAAGAAGGCGAAGCACAAAGATGATACGCGCACAAAGAAACCAATATTCCAGACCGTTGTGCGGAGCTCCTCTGCAAAAGATCCAGTGTCATCTTCAACTGCGGTAAAGAAACCTCAGAATGATAAAATTACAACTACATCTAAAAGCAAAGAGGTTCGTACAACAAAGAGTGTGCAGCTGAGACACAGCTCGTTGAACCGAGAGCTGAAGAAGACTGAAGTGATATCTTCAGCAATAAGTTCACCTCGTAAAACAAGACGGATGGACAAGACTGACAAGTCTGCTTCGTTGAACAGCTCACCAATACGTAAGGTCCGTCAAATAGGGATCATAACTCCTAAAATAACAAAGTCTTCGGTTAGCTCCACTAATGAGAGTCCTAAGAAAAGGACTAAGAAAGCTCCCGTTGTGCCAGAGACTAACTGCTACCCAGAAGATAATGATGTCACTATGTACGAAGCCCACACTACTACCTTCGTTGACTTTCCAACTCAGAAGTCCGAGGAATCTGATTCAGATGGTCATGTTGAATCTTCAGAACTGTGTCTTCCAAATGATTGTCTTAATGACTTCATGGCTATAGCGGAATGTGCTAGACTGATTAACGAAGATATGCCAGCTACCGAAGAAGATATAAACTTCTTAGCTGACAAAGCAGCGAGGGTTATGACAACGGAGAAGGCGGAGGAAAAGACTTCACGGACTAACTCTGTGGACAAGCGAGTGATGAAACGCAGGAAGTCAAGTAATGATTTGGAGATGTACCAGCCCACGTCTACTACAGATGATTTGGATAATTGTACAGATTTCTTGACTAACGGGGAAAAATATGTTCAGGTGAGAATTTTTACCTTGTATGATTTTAGATACTTTCAACTAACCTGTTTTAATTATTTGCAGCCAAAAATAACTTTAGTAGACACTATGAAATTATTGAAACTTGATAAAAGCAGTTGTTAAAACTACTTTAACAAAATTCTCTATCTTTTTCACACAGCCCGACTTTGTATCAATGCTAGAGCAGGACGGTTACGTCCGCGATTCCGAATGCGAAATCTCCTCAACCTGCGACACTCAAGGAACTGCTATAGAGAGTCTCGAAGCCTTATCAGCTCGCAGCCCTAGCTCCGGGTTCTTGGCCGAGATAAGTCAGAGCTTGGCTGCCGAGGCGCACGTTACGGTGAGTTTTTATACTTCTATTTCTTTCTGTATATGATTACTTCCCAGAATTTGATCCTTATTAGCAACACTATTGAATGGTGTAATAGTACAGTTGTGTGTGTTTTTTTTTCCAAAATCTGCTGATTCGATTCCTGGCCAAGATTACTTATTTTTCTAAAATCCAATGATGCAATTTTAGTTTTGGTCAAAATCCGTCTCGAGACTCCTTTCAACGTTTTTCGATATTCCTGATATTTTTTGTGCTGCTAAGAACCTTTTTAAGATAAATTTATTTTCGTTTTTAGTTATTTAAGAAATTAACTACGAGACTAACATATTCCATGACGGAATAAAAAAGTCCCTCAATAATTATTTTTAACTAGCCCGATAAATAATCATATAAGATCCAGCCTGTCCCTAGCTGTCTTTCCCAGCGACACCTTAAGCCGAGGTCCGTACCCCACAGGGGGTGCCCTTAGCGTGTGGTCGCTTAGTTTTTAACTAAGTTTGTTGCCCGGGCTGGAGGCCTTAAATTCTTAAGGCATCCACAGAAAAGTGCGGTTAACCCTAGAAAGATAATCATATTGTGTAGTACGGAAAAGATACTCATGCGTAAAATTGACGCATGTGGTATAATTGGCTGTAGGTTGAGGTTTATTAATTTATTTCAATAAAATCGTATGGTACATATATTTACACATATATTAGATTATTTAAGACTGTAAATATTTTAATTAAAATTATTTATTTATTAAATAAAACATATCTTTAACCTTCTGCCGTAAATGATAATTTTTTTAACACCTAGTCTTTTTTAATTTATTTTTATGAAAATCCGCGTTTTTTTTTAGCACAAAATCAAAAATCAGAATATCTTATACATATTAGAAACATATATTTGTATAAAAATCTGTTACAAAAAGCTTTTCAACATTTAAAAGTTAGGCATACAACATATTGGTTTTTACAGGACGCATTTGCTCTTTGTCTCATTTCAAAAGGGGAAAGGGGCTGTTCTTCCTGTTATTCATCTATAGAAACTTCTTCTGGATCGCTCGGCACTTCAGTTTTACTTTCATGGTCCGCGGTTTCACAGTTAGTATCCTCATAGAGAAGCTCGTTGTATCCTTGTATAAGACTAGCCAGGTTATGGTCTTCGTCCAAGTTTCTACTCCCCATTATGTTATATTTTTACTTCAATATCTGTAAAAGGGAACTGATAATGTAAGTAATGAAATACAGTTAAAATAATATAAAAAATAAATAAAAAGAACATACAAGTCAAAATCATAAAAGTCACATTAAAGATAATCATGCGTAATTTTGACGCATGTGGTCGTTATATTTCAAAATCGGTTACACTTACCTTATTGACACATGGACCATACGGTAGCTCCCAGCGACTAATGAGATGTCCTAAACGCACAGCTATGTATTCGCGCTATTTATAAAGACAGAGCAATATTTCGAAAATGCATGCGTAAATTTTACGCAGACTATCTTTCTAGGGTTAAGTAGTACACAACCTACTAGAGGTTGACCTGCGAGATGCCACACACAAAAAAAAAAAAAAATTTTTAAAACACTGTATTTGTAGAAATGGGAGTATGTCAGTCAGACACACTTGGCCAATCTACAACCTTGTTGGCCAAGTCTGTTGTCTACTGCCAAGTTGTCCAACGATTTCTTCATTCTTTATTTTTCTTCTTATTTATTTAGATACTCAAAGGCCAAGTGTTAATTAAAGATTGTCTTATGAACAGAATGGAACAGATCTCATTGTCGATGACGCCGCGCTTGCTTACCACGACGAGCAGTCACCGACAGACATAGAGGTTAGTGTTGTTACTATAATAACTAGTGATGTACACACGTTTATCCAACAAGCTACACAAAACCAGCTTGTCTTGGTCTAGCTTTGTACGATTTTTACACACAATAAACGGTCAGCTAATATTGGTTTTGTATAGCTTGATGTGTAGCCGTGTGTACAGTGAAAGTTCGTTAACTCTTTGAGTTTTAAAATCTTAAGTTACAATTAAACTGTTTAATATTGGTATACATAGTAATTTGCTTCACTAAGGGCTGATTTTTCAATAGACAGATAAAATCAAAGGAATTTTTTTTTAACGAAATCAATACAATTGAGATCATTCACGCTACATACATTGTTGGGCTTATTCTGAAAGTGCCAACGATAAAAAAAGGTGCCTTTTCGCAGTACTAGTCATTTGGAGCAATAGTTACTATGGCACAAAAGTTTTAGGATTGCTCTCGGCCAAGTTATACAAGTTCGAAGAGTCGTCAGTTTCATACATTTGTTGATTTTTGAAAGTCGAAATCACAGAATAATGATAAGTTTTGCTAAAACTAGACTTTTTTTGTGGTCAAATCAACGACGATATATAACTAGACTCCGCATGCACGATCTAAGAAACAATAACTATTCTGTCAACTCAACTCGCTGAGGTACTACGTAAGCGAGGGGGACGGGGTACTGCGTTGTGATTGGCTAACTCAAGGTCTGTTCTGTCTCAAGGTATGTTTACGGCTAACAGCAGTGAGAGAAATAAGACGGATATAAGAGTTTTTTGCCAGACATCGGTCGCCTGTTATTAGGAGTCTAGTAATATATCGTCGTTGGGTCAAATTGACCATGTTTCTTCTTAAAAAAAGGTGTACACAAAAAAAACGGTACTTTTTTGACATTGGTCCTCTTCAGTATAAAATAAGCATGTGTATATGTTATCAGGGTACCCTATTGTGTATGTTGTTCCAGGAGGAAGCTGCCGACGTGATCTCTTCGTGCAGCAACCGCGTGGACTGCGAGCAGATCTCATCGTGGGTCGACGCCTTCGATCCTTATCTCTTTATTAAACAGGTGAGAACATTAACTAAGTCCTAGGCTAAGACACTTTCAATCATATCCATTGGGTTTTTTTTATGACGTGACTATGGGTTTGTACACACCGAGACGCGACGCGACGCGACGATAGGTACTGGAAATAATAATAATATTATTCCACAACTATCACACAACGCCATCTAGTCCCAAGCTAAGCAGATCTTGTGTTATGGGTACTAGACAACAGATAAACATATTTATATATTTCTAAATACATACATATTATAGATAAATAACACCCAGACACAGAACAAATGATCATGCTCATCACACAAAGTTTGTGTTATGAGCACGATCATTCACCCAGGGAAATTGTTTGTGTCACAAACAATTTCCCTGGGTGGTAATCGAACCCACGACCTCTGGCATAGCAGTCAGTGTCACTAACCACTGGACCAACAGACCTGTCGAATTGTGTGTCTTTTGGTGTAGTAAATAAACTTGAATTTTAATTGCTCGATTAAAATGATCGGTGTAAATTGACCCTAAAATGTTTCTGGACAGAGCTAAGTCGGTATCTGACATTTTTAGACATTTCACCAAAAAAAAGCTTTTCCATAAAAAAAAATCTGGTAGTAGGTATTTTTATGAAGCATTGTTTTGTTATTAAATTATCATCATCTCAGCCATAGGACGTCCACTGCTGAACATAGGCCTCCCCTTTTGATCTCCACATATACCGGTTGGAAGCGACCTGCATCCAGCGTCTTCCGGCGACCTTCATAAGGTCGTCTGTCCACCTTGTTGGTGGACGTCCTACGCTGCGCTTGCTAGTCCGTTAAATTGTAATTAAATTATAGCTTTTGTTAATTTAAAAGAAATAAAATCGACCATTTTTTGTATATATATTATACCTTTAATACTTATTTTTTCCTATTGTTACAGTTACCGCCTTTAGAGACAGTAGCAACAGGCGCGTTGCGAGCTCGCTACCCCGCGCTACCTCTGAAAACAAGGACCAGCCCGGATTTCAGTCTTGTAAGTAAATGTTTCTAAATAGCAACCATTTTTTTTACAAAGTGGACGCCCTTTTTTATCGTGGTAAAATCATCAAATGAGTCCTCCCACGCCGGGCAGGGCGGGAGGGACTGTCAGACTTGTACTGACTATAATCCACGGTGTACTTCAATAGCCCTTTATGTTCCGGGGTCACGGTAATGGAAATAAGTCCCGGGACCAAGTGGACGCCCTAGGAAAACCTACACTGACTTTGGCGTCAACAGTGTTGAAGTGCTTGGGCATGCCGACGGCGAGTAATGGGCGACTCGCTGTCCGACCATGGCCCATGCCCGGGTCGCCGGCGCGTTGTGTTTTTCTTCCATTCTCCACTATCAGACGTCACAGTATCATTTACTCTTTTTTTCTGTCATATCATTCCTTAGATCCATCCATCTTTTCTTTGGCCTTCCTCTTCCTCTCCATCCATTAACATTCATACTCATCACTCTCTTAGTCACATGAGTGTCATCTATAAGGTCGCGGGACTTATCCCATCACCGTGACCCCGCGAACATAAAGGGCTATTGAAGGACACCGTGGATTTTAGTCAGTACAAGTCTGACAGTCCCTGCCTGGGGTGGGAAGACTCATCTGATGATTTTACAACGTAAAAAAAAAATTGTCATCTATAAAACTAAAAATTATAATTTGTTGTCCATATATCCAGGTGTTGGATCTAGATGAGACCCTGGTACACTGCTCGCTCCAGGAGCTGCCGGACGCGAGTTTCCACTTCCCGGTGTTGTTCCAGGACTGCAGATACACTGTGAGTACATTTAGTATGCTCAGGTCTCAATGGCGCCTCAGCGGTAATCACCAACATTACACACTTGTACCATAATGTACTATTCCTCTCTCATCAGGTATTCGTCCGCACTCGTCCTCACTTCGCGGAGTTCCTGTCGCGCGTGTCTCGCCTGTACGAGGTGATCCTGTTCACGGCCAGCAAGCGAGTGTACGCCGACAGACTGCTCAACCTACTGGACCCGGCCAGGCAGTGGATCAAGTACAGGTTAATAAATCTTTATTATTTTCTTCCTTTTTAAAAAAACGTTGCCCCATTACCAACGACGATATATTACTAGACTTCGCATGCACGAGCTAACGAACAAAAACTATTCTGTCAACTCGCTGAGGTACTACGTAAGCGAGGGGGACGGGGTACTGCGTTGTGATTGGCTAACTCAAGGTCTGTTCTGTCTCAAGGTATGTTTACGGCTCACAGGAGTGGTCGAAATAAGACGGATATAAGACTTTTCTGCCTAATGTGTTGACAGACATTGGTCGACTGTTATTAGGAGTCTAGTAATATATCGTCGTTTCCCCATTACATACACAAACATCTAAACCCGGAACAAGTACTTGTAGATCATAATTTTTTTTAACGTCACTTTAAAACTTTTAAATGTATTATCACAGAAGTGACAATTCCTTCTGACAGGGCTGTTGGTCTAGTGGTTAGTGACCCTGACTGCTATGCCGGGGGTCGTGGGTTCGATTCCCACCCAGGACAAATGTTTGTGTGATGAGCATAATCATTTGTTCTGTGTCCGGGTGTCCAGCACTCCTGAGTTCAAAACTCGACCTGGCTTTTTCTATTTCCCCCATCAAACACCATGGGTGGAAGCCCAGTACTCCTAGCACGAGTTTTCACTATTTTACTTTACAGAGTTTTTCCAGTATTTACAGCGTTTCTTGTATGAAAATATGGAATTGCGCCTCTGGTGTGCGAAGAAGCAACCAATTTTTTCCTTGAAAATTGTCAATTTGAAGTCGTCAAAGTTCCAGTTTACTTTACGTCTCAAATACTGAAAACTCGTGCTGATGGTACTGGTCGTTCACATGTAAACCAAACTTGACGAAGATATAACGCTTCTAAATATCACAAAACGTCACTCGGTTGATATAATTTTACAGGTTTTATGACGTCACAACCATAAAACTCCCACGCTAACTAATTAGATTTTTACTTTATTGGTGCCGGAAACTAGCCTATGTCACGGTCGGCCTAAGATAAAAACATGATAATGCATTATGTTCTTGGGAACATGGGAATGGGAACTGCAGCAAACTCTTACATTGAAATCCTTCAAAAATTTCAATCAAAAACACTATAGTCCTCGCCATTTAAGTGTGGAATAAAGGTCATTGATCCTAATAACGCATCGTTAGAATTCCATTATACCATCGTTCGAATTTCAAAATAAAATGTAAGGTCACGGTCGCCCCTTACCACGATTCGTTTATTTTGATCGTGTTACGACACTCTTTACATTTTTTCGAATGGTTTTGAAATATTGGAATACATTGGTACACGGGGGTCAACGAATTTTATTCCAGACTTATCTGGCTCAAACTATAAGACAGTTAGTAAATGCTCCCTGGTATATTACAAATGAAACAATACATAAAGATTTAAAGATAAAAACTGTCAAAGAGGAAATCAAAGCTAATATAATCACATACTCGACAAGATTAAAAGTTCACCCAAATCAATTAGCAACGAAATTAATGACAAACCTAGTTACCTTCTCAAGACTGAAAAGAAGGGCACCTCAAGACTATACCAACCAGCATAAATGAACTGTAGTATCGATCGGATGAGGCAGTGGCTTCATACCGGGAACACCCAAATACTCCGAAATATTTTATTCCGAATTTCGATATTCCGATTTTCAAAACTCCGAAGATCATAATACCTAAAAATTACAATGTCTATTATTTAGAATCTCGAAATTGATTTGACCGAAAATCATATGTCCGATTTCTTCGTTTTCCGATTTTCACATATTCGAAAAATGTAATGCTCGATGAGTTCTCATTCCTAAAAACGAAACTCCGATTTTCAATATTCCGAATAAACTGTTTTTTTTCGGTATATTGAAAATTGGAGTTTCGTTTCTTATTCTACAAAGTCTTCTTAGAAATATTGAAATTTCGGAATTGTGAAAATATAAATAATGATCAATCGGAGTTGTTATATTAGGAATTTCGAACCATTCGGAATTATGAAAATCGGTATTTTGAAATTCGTATTTATGAATTTCGGAATTAAGTTTTTCGTATTATCGTAGTGTACCCCTTCATACCGTGCAAGATGAGGAACTGCATTAAATAAAATGAGCTAAAAAAAATAAAATTCTGTTCTTGTTTTAATATAATTATTTTCGTTTGTCAACAGATTGTTCCGCGAGCACTGTCTCCTGGTGAACGGTAACTACGTGAAGGACCTGTCCATCCTCGGCCGCGATCTACGGAAGACTGTCATTGTGGATAATAGTCCACAGGTAAGTACATCATCTGCCTGTCTTTTTTCCCAACTATATTGTGGTCGGCTTCCAGTCGTACCAGATGCAGCTGAATATCAATATTTTACATGGAGCGACTGACTATCGGACCTCCACAACACAGTTGACACATGGTAATAGAATACATTTGTTTTTGTGATAAAATCTGGCATATCGGGGGTTCACGCTCTTCAGTGAACTTTTATCATCATCATCAGCCTATAACGTTCCCACTGTATGTTATACAAGTAGTTGTTACGGGTCTGGGTGTTTGTGTATGTGAGTTTATATGTTTGTAAACTCACCCACGACACAGGAGAAATTCCTGGCGTGGGGCAAAGTTAAAAAAAAAACAATTATGTCAGCCGATATCAACTACTATAGAGGGCTCGAAACTTTATGGAATTCGTTTAACCATAAATATTGATTCACGCGGCTGTTGTTATTTAAAAAGTAACTGATTTACACTTTTTCCACAACTTGTTAACAAGTTATACGTACATAAATTCTCACATTTCCCCATGGTAGCCAGTAAACTACAGAAGCACAACATGAAATTAATAATAAAATAAACGTATTATTTCCAGGCATTCGGCTACCAGCTCGAGAACGGCATCCCGATCGACAGTTGGTTCGTAGACCGCAGCGACAACGAGCTGCTCAAGTTACTACCCTTTCTCGAACATCTGGCTACTGTAAGTAGTTTCTTTTTTAACCCCCGACGGAAAAAGAAGGGTGTTATAAGTTTGACGTGTCTGTCTGTTTGTGGCATCATAGAGCCCGAACGGATAAAGCAATTTGATTTTTTTTTTATTTGTATGAAAGGTGACTTACCTGCGAGTGTTCTTAGACATGTTTGATGAAAATCGGTTGAGCCGTTTAGAAGTTGTGGGGGTGAAAGTGGGGAAAGGAAACCGAGGGTCTGCAAATATACTCGAGTTGGGTATCAAATGAAAGAGTACTGAAAGGGAATATTGATGACTTAATCGGGAGTACTCTTAGCAACAAAAAAAGTATATAAGTATGTACCTATAAAAAGTATTAAATAAAAAATAAATTTAAAATTTATAAAACCCCCGACACAAAAACCAAGTTCCCTTTAAAAAGTAAAAAATAATAAAATACGTCGCGTTGGGGGACTGCAAAAAAACAGGAGATGATAAATAATTTGGAGCAGTTCCCCAGTCCAGCAGTCCAGTTTCTTTTTTAAAATATTGATTGTATTGTCTGCATGTAGTTGTTCGGGTTTATTCCACTCTGTTCAACCAGGTGACAAACAAGGAAAAAAAAAAGTCCACTACATCGCGGAAGGAAAGTCGCCTTTGTTCACCCAGGTGATAATTTTCCGAGGTGAACAAAGTGGACAACAGTGTCTTCAATTTTTCCGAGGTGAATTGAAGGCAGTGGTAGCCCAGTGGTATCGGTCCCGACTTACGAATTGTAGGTCGTGGGTTCGAACCCCGCCAGACGCATTACTTTGTGTAATTTATTTCATCACTACTGCTCTCAAAATGGTGAAGGAAAACATCGTGAGGAAACCGGCATGTCCTAGAACCAAAAATTCGAAGACATGTGACATCTACCAATCCGCACTGGGCCTGCGTGGTAGCTCACTCCCTCTCACAGAGAGGAGGCCTGTGTCCCAGCAGTGGGAACATAATAGGCTGATGATGATGAATTGAGGACACCAATGTTGTCCACTTTGTTCGGGGTCTGGGTGTCTGTGTATAGTTGTAGTTTCTATGTTTGTAAACGTACCCACAATACAGGAGAAATTCCTAGTATGGGACAAGAAAGGACTTTAAAATCCGAACAAAAATTACAGGAGTTAAACAAAATTGTAGAAAAAGTAATAATGAAAAAAAAAAACGACAGAGTCAAAAGAGAAACTCTTTTTTTTTTTGTTGTCTGTTAGTAACAAAGACAGTAGTTGTAGTACTTAGTGAACATTATTGTCACTTCAGCAACGTAAATCAGTCAAATCGCGTCATGAGCCAGCTCACTAAGCCTCCTTACTCGCCTGCGCGGCGAAACGGAGTGGGAAGCGGTCGCCTCCTTCTGCGAAGCAGTACTGCTCGCGAAGGAGGAGGCGGGCCGCGTGAGAGAGAGGACAGCGTCTTCCCTCCGCCCCACCCGTGGTGGTGTACGCCCACGGCGTCGGACGTCGCAAGACGATCTCCGGCCACCGTAGGCGCGGGCATGCGGGCGGCGAGTAAAGGGCAACTCGCTGTCCGACCATGGACCATGCCCCGGTCGACGGCGCGTCGTGTCCCACGCGCACCTCAAAGAGCGTCAGCATAATGATGAGCCCGGTCTCAGAGGGCTAATGCCTGCCGGGGTCGCGGGACTTATACCATCACCGTGACTCCGGAACATAAAGGGCTATTGAAGGACAACGTGGATTTTAGTCAGTACAAGTCTGACAGTCCCTCCCGCCCTGCCCGGGGTGGGAGGACTCATTTGATGAGTTAACCACAATAAGAATGAAAAAATAACCTCGATTTGAATGCTATGACGTCACAATATGGCGACCAAGCCAATCCTATTCTTAGTTGAAACGCTTTGTAGATCAAATTACTAATTTAAACATTTTTTTTCTGCAGAAAGACGACGTACGTCCGTACATAAGGGACAAGTACAAACTATTTAGCTACCTTCCACCGGACTAAGAACTACCCGCATCTATTTATACTACACACATATGACTGTATGGACATTTCGGAGATTGACCGGTCAGAGTGGAAAATTAGAGGTATGGACTGTAATCTATTTGGTAGTTGAAAGTGTGACGTTTCGTAGAATGACCGGGTAAAGTGGATAATTTTTATGGAGTTTGACTTTTATTTTGTGAAAGATTTGTTAATGAATTTTGTATATCAATTTTTGTACTGAAAATCTAATACTTAGATATTTTTTTTTCTGCTTTTATTTTATTTATTTTCAAATCTTTTTACATAAATAAAAAAAAAAACGGTCTACAATTAAAAAAAAAACTCCAAAATGTACTTACAGTTTTAAAACTAGTGTTAAAACTAAAAAAAAGAAGAAAATTTCGATAAAATTCATATTTTATTTCTAAAAGTTTAGGAGAAGATATTCTAAAGTTATAGATTAATTTATTATTTAATGTGAAAAATAAACAATGGAATCGGCATACTATTAGATTTTATTGATTTAGTTTTAGTAACTTAGACTTTTGGCTGTTGTTATAGGGACTATTTTTATTTGGACCAGTCATGCTAAGATGATTTGTATCAGTCAAAAAAGAACCTTATGTCGTTGCAATATAACGAACAGAAATGCCTGTTTTGAACAAAGAAATATCTAATTGAAAAGCTCGCCGTTATATTTTCAACTTTAAACTCTAAAGGTGAGTGTTCAAAATCCAATGGACGTTTTTATATCTGCAATTATATGAAAATGGACATAAAAGCATGAAATATAAACTCTCCCTATTCCAACAACCAAATAAATAATAATTTTAATGCATTTGACGTAAAAATTATATTAAAAAATCGAATGCAACCGGAAATTGGGCTTACAAATCTGTGATTATGTTTTCAATATAATGTTTCTCAATTTGTTTAAACGTGCACCTACAATCTTGTGTAGACATAGCCTTTATAATGTTCCCACTGCTGGGACACAGGCCTCGTCTCTGTTACTGTGCAATTAGGTAGGCAAAATACTAGTTTTTTGTGAAATTCTCTATAGTGGGTGTAAGGGACAGCCAACGACGATATATTACTAGACTCCTAATAACAGGCGACCGATGTCTGTCAACACATTAGGCAATCTTATATCCGTTTTATTCCTCTCACTCCTGTGAGCCGTAAACATACCTTGAGACAGAACAGACCTTGAGTTAGCCAATCACAACGCAGTACCCCGTCCCCCTCGCTTACGTAGTACCTCAGCGAGTTGACAGAATAGTTTTTGTTCCTTAGATCGTGCATGCGGAGTCTGGTAATATATCGTCGTTGGCTGTCCCTTACACCCAGTATAGTTATTTTTTACCGGTAATTGTTGACAATTAACGATTTAGTTTCTTTCAGTTAATGTATTAAATTATATACTTCTATGTATATAAATGATTACTATGTTAAATATTTAGAAAATCACGATTTGAAATCGGACTAGCGGCCACTGCGCCAATCAAATAGTAATTTTCTTTAAATTTAACTTAGATACACATAAAACAAGTACATAGACTATCATTAATTTTAACGGTCCATTTTTAAACTTAAGCTATGTCTACACAAAATTAATTTTATAATAAGTATTCATGTACACAAATATAACAAAAAAAATATAATTACAATCGTCATCATCTGCCTGCCTTTTCCCAACTATATTGTGGTCTGCTTCCAGTCGAACCAGATTCAGCTGGATATCAGTATTTTACGTGGAGCGACTGACTATCGGATCTCCACAACCCAATAACTGGGTAATACGATACCTCATGGTAAGACTGGTTATCAGACTTTAGAGCTTCTGACTAACAGTAACGACTGTCAAAGATTCATATTTTTTTTTATATTTGTGTATATGAAATAATAAATATAATTTTATAATTTAAACAGTAAGTGTTTTTATATATTATAATTATTTAATATATTATAAGCGAACTCGAATGAGGTGCTAAACATTTTTTTTTAATTTTTGTAAACAATAAGGCTATATTTTTTTTGTATTACTTTTTTTATTGTGTGTGTGTGTTTCTTGAGGGTGTGTGGAATTAATTCTTGGTCTGTGATTCTTAGGTAAACAGTTGACAAAGGTCCAAATCGCAATACCTACTAATAATACACAGGCACTAATTACTTTTGTATGGCCTTTGTGTACTTTAGGCGCCCATTAAACAGTCAGTGACATTTGACAACTGTTTTTTTTATAAAGAAGTAGTGATCCCACACATTCTCAAAAAAATAAATCAAATAATGTTTTTTTTTAACAGTACTGTTAAGGTTTTTTTTTTAATTATTATTAATTAGTGTACGTCCATTATTTTTTTACAATTATCATGTGTTTTTTAATAGTTTAGCTATATTATAGTTAAAATATCTATAGGCTGTATAAATTTCATGTCATCACCGCGATTTTTATAATGTAAGAATAAAATAAAACTGATATTGTCTATGGTAGATAAAATATTGGTATGTTAGCTGCTAATTTTAACCGATTTAAGAAAATTAGGAGGTTATTTTTCTTCGATTACGTTAAATAAACGATAGCTTACGAAAACTTCACTTTTGGGCGGTTTATGAAAATAACATTTCGCGTGCATGTAGGAAAAGATGGTCGCGGGACTTATACCATCACCGTGACCCGGAACCGTGGATTTTAGTCAGTACTAGTCTGACAGTCCTTACCGCCCTGCCCGGGGTGGGAGGACTCATTTGATGATTTTACCACGACAAAAAAAAAATATAGGAAGAGAATTCGTTTGTAAAAGCTTTTTTTTATTAATATAGCAGTTCACATATCAATAATTTATTAAAATTCAAAATATACTTCCTAAATTATACATACTTTATTAAAAATCAATTTATGTTATTTATTAATGTTTTAATGGTGCAAGAATAACTGACAACTGTCGTTAGTTTAATCAAATATTTGGTTAGAAAAAAAATATTATGAGGTAATTATATTCGTCACCGTAGCGTCAATGCGACCCATTCTTAAAATCAATGAGAAGTTTTCTTTTTCGAGTATTAAAAAAAACGTAGTTTCCAAGAACTCTATAGATGGCGTTGAACTGACTACGTTACTAGATTTATGCCTTCATTTTTGCACAAATCCACGAGGCACAGACTTCTCTTCATTTTCTCTTGGAACATTTTCTTTATGGCGTGGAAAACTCATAAATTAAAAAGACTGGTCAATGAATATTTTTTCTTTTTCCTTGTTGTTATTTATTTACAAATGCCAATGGTGTGATGTGATGTGACTGATAATGACATGACATGTACGTTACGTTTTAAGATCTCAAAGTGATCTCAAGTGAAAAAAATCAAAAAATGACGACGTTCCGTTCATTGCAGTAACATACCAAGTTCAGCGCCATCTATCCATTGACTAGGGAAACAATCAAAAGAAAATCCCTCATTTAAACAAATACTTGACTAAAATGACATTCAAATTAAAAATCTATTTATGTTATTTCTACAATGATAGAATCCAGTTTTTTTTTATAATAAGTCTGATGTATTTGATCTGAAAGAAAAAAGTTTAAGTACGACATCTATAAAGGTTACTTTTAGCAATGACTCTGACAGTTAATTTTTGTGCTAAGTAAAAGAAGAATGGACAAAACGTCCCATCCCTTGTAACACTTCCATCTATATATCAAATGAAAGCACTTGAAAAGTGTACAATTGGATTAATACAATTTAAGACATACACGACTTCTGCCTAACATTATGTATCATTGGTATTTTGACTTTCAAGTCTCAATAACTTTTTTCTCCCATAGTTTACAGGTTTGCTGTCATACAATGAAATGATACATTTTTCACGTACTTTCATTTGATATATGGATGGGAGTGTTACAAGGAAAGGGACGGGGTCCATACATTTCTGCCCATTCTTCTTTATAGATTTCAGTCTAAGACAAGCCAAATCGCCTATCAAGGTACACCTAAAATGGTGTCCAATTTTCGGATAGAAAATGAACTAAAATTCTGATAAAAAGTATTATTACTAATGTTTGATTTATTTTTTTAAACGTATATTGTATACAGTAACTGTAGCTAGACTAATAATGTTCTGTGGTTTTGGTTAATAATGGAGATTTAAAACTTAGGTAAGTTCACTCTTTTTGTAAGGACATAATTTTCAAGTCTACTTATAAATCTAGATAACTATTAGCCGTAAGGTTCTCGAATGGAAACCACGCACCGGCAAGCTCATAGGACGTCCACCTACAAGGTGGTCAGACGATCTGTACCCCTAGCACGAGTTTTCACTATTTTACTTTACAGAGTCTTTCCAGTATTTACAGCGTTTCTTGTATGAAAAAATGGAACAGCGCCTCTGGTGTGCGAAGAAGGAACTAATTTTTTCCTTGAAAATTGTCAAAGTTCCAGTTTACGGCTCAAATACTGAAAACTCGTGCTGAGGGTACTGATGGAGACCACAGGATCACGATGGATGCAAGCCGCGACAACCGGTCCTATTAGACATCTAAGGAGGCCTATGCTAACTTGATGACCACCAAGATATGGACATACACTCATCCTATTATACCAGTTTAAGCATTCAACAGAGGCACTACTTATAACGCGCAGCTTTCACTAAAGATTTCAATATTTTGTTTAAACTACAACATATTATGCTTATTTCCCACTCACTGCTTTAAAATACTATAAATATCTTAAATATACTTATTAATTCTATATCTTCCATAATAATTATTATATTTATTCAATTTTGACCAAAACCACACCCAATCATTAAGATTTAAATCCACAATTTTAAATACGATGTAATATATTTAATAAAATAAAAAATAAATATTCATCTCTACTACTTAATGGCTATATTTAAATATTATTTAAGATTTTAACTTCCAAATGTATTTTCAATACTAGCGGTCCGTCCCGGCTTCGCACGGGTGGAAGACCCGGTCTAAAACCCGGTCCCGATGGTTACAAACACAACAAAAAAAAAAGAATAATCCGAATCGGTCTGGCCGTTTTCGAGTTATGAGCTTAGCAACACATTTTGCGATCCATTTTTTTTTATATTACTAGCGGCCCGTCCCGGCTTCGCACGGGTGGAGGACCCGGTGTAAGACCCGGTCCCGATGGTTACAAACACAACAAAAAAATAATTATCCGAATCGGTCAAGCCGTTTTCATGTTATGTCGTGACAACGGAAAACGGGTTTCATTTTTATATATATAGATTATAGAAGATAGATTAGAAGAGACACTGGATGGCTCGGATGCTCGGTCACTCGGCGCGCGCTTGCCTCGACCGAGACACGTCCGAGCCGCTTCGCGCGGAAAATGCCTCGCGAGGCTATTCGTCCTATAGACCTAATCTCTCATGTAAGTTTGCCATATATGATTACTTCCCAGAATTTGATCCTTATTAGCAACACTATCGAACGGTGCAATAATATAGGGTGTGATTTTTTTTCCAAAATCAGCGGGTTTGATTCCTGGCCAGGATTTTTGATTTTTCTAAAATCCAATGATGTAGTTTTAGTTTTCGTCAAAATCGGCCTCGAGACTCCTTTCAACGTTTTTCGATATTCCTCATAGTTTCGAAAGCAGCCATCCACGCCCAGTTGAAAAATTCACCCTGTATAAAGTCGAATTGAGAACCTCCTCCTTTTTTTGAAGTCGACTTTTACCCTTAAAACGCATTGAGCTATTATTACTACGTATAGAGACGACACCACGCATCACCACTGTGTCCCATCCAGGATGAGTGCGCGCGCCTAGAGCATGCCACAGAGCTGTCAAACAACTGAATGAACTTGTGCGCTCGCACTCATCCTGGATGGGACATAGTGGTGATACGTGGTGTTGTCTCTATACGTAGTAGTAATAGCTCTATGTTAAAACGGAGTTCCAGTTTCTTCTAGGTCAGCTCGCTCCATCTTACGTCTCATCTTTGCTTCTGAATTACGTCAACGCCAAAAGCCATTGGTAGCATATTAAAAAAAATACATTTGAAAGTTAAAATTTCATAAAAAACCGTTAATTGTCTTGTTCTTGTTTTAAAAATAATTATTTATTAATAAGGTGGTCTCAGCATTGTTTCAACGCCTGTTTATGATTCTTTTTGAAGAGATTCGATAGTGATTCGTTTATTTATGTACGCTATGTTTTGACCGAAAGTGGGTTAAATTCTTTCTGCAAAATAAGTCTAATTGTGCTTACCGTACAAGAGATGAGGGCATGAAAATATATTATTATAATTAACAATATTATAATATTTATTATTTTTTACGGTTTTTATCCAAACAGTACCCTTAGCACGAATTTTCATTATTTTACTTTCCAGTATTGACATCGTTTCTTGTATGAAAAATTGGAACAGCGCCTCTGGTGTGCGAAGAAGGAACTAATTTATTCCTTTGTCAATTTGAAATTGTCAAAGTTCCAGTTTACTTTACGTCTCAAATACTGAAAACTCGTGCTAAGGGTACAGTTTCTTGTTTTTGTAAAACTTCAAAAATGGCTTTTGCATAACATTTTTTGGTCTTGTAAATTTATCATGCTGACATTAACTCATCCCTGTTCTTAAAAGGGGTAAGTAGAGATATGTACTAGTATTTAAAGACATACATTTCATCAGTTATGAATTATATTTATTTCAAAATTGTAATTAAATTATCTACAATCACTAATTATGTCCAAAATGTATTAATAAATTACTTTATGTAAATTATTTATTTTTTACCTAAAAATTTGTTTCTCGAATCATAAATGGGGTTGATAGAAATCAAATATCTAGATTAAAGTGTAGATAAGTGAAAATTTAAATGTAATTAGTTGTAAAATCGATGTAAGTTATGTAGCGATCAAATTGTTTTCAATCTTATTGTAGTTTTAAGACGTAATCAACTGTTTAGTCTAATAAAAGTATTTAAAGAAAAATATTTTAACTGTTTTATTTTTTACTATATGTTGCCCGCTTCTTCGCTCGTCCCTCAGAAAGTCCTATCTATCTCTGTACCAAACAACGACGATATATTACTAGACTCCTAATAACCGGCGACCGATGTCTGTCAACACATTAGGCAAAAAAGTCTTATATAGTCCAGTCATTAAAGCCAAAACCCGAAAATAATTAGTAACTTGCTGAAATTTTAAGAGGTTTTTAAAGAAGGTAAAATAACTTACCGGGTGATTTTGCAGCGTTCTGGGGTGTACGGAAAGGGTTGAAAAGGGGTGAAAAGTGTTTTTCGTTAATAACATTGCCAAAAAAATTAGTAACATGCTGCAAATTTGGAATTAGGTTGTTCTTACCGTTTTATAACGTGTATCAAATTTGCAGCGTTTTGCAACATACGGAACATTGTTTATTTATAAAAAACAATGCAATTTGTTAATAACAAGGGTAAAAAAAATAGTAACACGCTGCAAATTTGGAATTAGGTTGTTCTTACCAGTTTGTAACGTGTATCAAATTTGCAGCGTTTTGCAACATACGGAACATTGTTTATTTATAAAAAACAATGCAATTCGTTAATAACAAGGGTAAAAAAAATAGTAACACGCTGCAAATTTGGAATTAGGTTGTTCTTACCAGTTTGTAACGTGTATCGAATTTGCAGCGTTTTGCAACATACGGAACATTGTTTATTATTAAAAAAACAATGATTTTTTTAATAAAAGGGGTGGAAAATATTAGTAACTCGTTGTAAATTTGTAATTATGTTGTTTTTACCGTTTTGTAACGTATATCAAAGGACATTGGGAAACCGATGTATGAAATCTGGGCCCACCCTCAATAGTAACATGTGACACACCGTTGGATAGGGCTTTCAAAGCGGAACATTAGTTACTAACAAAAATATGGTCTAACGTTAATACTTTTTAAGATACGACGTGTTAAAGTCGTCTCGGTAAAACATTTTTTCATAATTTTAATAATAATCAATGTTCCGTATATTGCAAAACGCTGCAAATTTGATACACGTTACAAACCGGTAAGAACAACCTAATTCCAAATTTGCAGCGTGTTACTAATTTCTTTACCCTTGTTATTAACAAATTGCATTGTTTTTTAAAAATAAACAATGTTCCGTATGTTGCAAAACGCTGCAAATTTGATACACGTTACAAAACGGTAAGAACAACCTAATTCCAAATTTGCAGCGTGTTACTAATTTTTTTGGCAATGTTATTAACGAAAAAACACTTTTCACCCTTTTTCAACCCTTTCCGTACACCCCAGAACGCTGCAAAATCACCCGGTAAGTTATTTTACCTTCTTTAAGAACCCATTAAAATTTCAGCAAGTTACTAATTATTTTCGGGTTTTGGCTTTAATGACTGGACTATTATAACCGTCTTATTTCGACCACTCCTGTGAGCCGTAAACATACCTTGAGACAGAACAGACCTTGAGTTAGCCAATCACAACGCAGTACCCCGCCCCCCTCGTTTACGTAGTACCTCAGCGAGTTGACAGAATAGTTTTTGTTCCTTAGATCGTGCATGCGGAGTCTAGTAATATATCGTCGTTGGTACCAAAGTTAATCAAAAACGGTAAATCCGTTTTGACTTTAAAACAAAATATACAAACATTCACCACCAACGGACCTACTGGTCTATTAAAGCGCTGCCTCACCGCGAGCATTCGCGTGTAATGTAACATTATAGATTCGACTTGAGCATTACATTACAGTACTACCACCCTGACTGACGAGTATTCGCTTAGGTACATTTAGTAGATATAGATTTGATACAAGGTGCCCATTGTGATGCTCGATTGTTCTCCCTCACCGATGAAATGTTCCAATCTGTAACGTTACATTACAGGTGAATGCTCGCAGTGAGGGATTGCCCTTAAGAAGCCCTGCTCAGCGGGGCTTCTATTTCTATGTCCACGGTAAAGACACCTTAAATGATGTAACTTTTTTTAAGGATATGAAACTTGAATGATAAACTAAGTTCACGGTTGTTTCCTTCGTAATTACAAAGCATTTAATATCTTCAGGAAAAACGTGAAGGGATAATGATTCAGCTATCAGAAATCGTTGCAATTAAATACCAAAAAGTTCCTATCAAATATAATATCTAAGATCAAAATAAAAAGTGGATGATATGTATTAGGTAAGATAACGATCTACAATTTTATAAAATTGATAACATCAATAAAACATGCCTAATTGAATTACACAATTATAATACGAAAACGCAATAATTTGGGAATTACGATTAAAGAAAGGCCTAAAAACGTGATACGCATTTTGACATGAATTTACTATTTGAAGATTTTTATCGGTATTATTACGATATTTGTAAATTTGACGTAATTGTCTGTAATTTACAGTCAAGGATTAAACCTTGGAAGCCTTAGCATTGAAAACAACATTACTTCCTGAAAACGAATCAATTTTTTACGGTAAATTTTGAAAATGATAGTAGTGAAGGTGTAGGATAATAAAGGATAATATTTTTTGGGACATGCCCATCATACTATTCCCAAACCACTGCAACTCCTGAGAGCCAGAATCAACAGTGGCAACCACCAGAAAAGCGCCGAGACAATGAAGCTCGACGTGTCCCGGAGAATGAATTTACCTGTCTTGGATCCTACAACGATAATTTCGTTGCAGGATTCAGAAAAGAATAGTGGAGGAGTAGGAAAAAAACGTTTCCCTGAAAGGATGGATGGATAATGATTGTTACTCTTTCGCAGTGACGGATTAAGACTATTTGATGCCCTAAGCAATTGAAGCTTTTGGTGCCCCCCTATCCACAGGTTTTTTTTCGTGATTAATTACATCAAATAGGTCGTCCCACCCGGGCCGGGACGTGAGGGACTGTCAGATTTGTACTGACTAAAATCCACGGTTATCGTTCAATAGTCCTTTACGTTCCAGGATTACGGTTACTGGTTGAGATAGTCCCGCGAGTCCGGCAGTGCTTTCCCTCTAAAGGGGGGCACAGTCAGTTTGCTGATAGCTCTTTGAGGTGCACGTGGAACACGACGCGCCGTCGAACTGGAACAGCGAAGACTGTGATCGGACGGCGAGTCACCCATTACTCGCCATCCGTATGACTGCGCCTACGGTGACCGGAAATCGCCTCGCGACGTCAGTTGTCGTGAGCGTCTATACAAGAGCGAGCGAAGCGAGCTCCATTTTTTTTTTATCACCTTTCTAGTATATGCAATAAATAAGGTAACCAGGCCTATACACGATGGAATAGCGAGCGAAGCGAGCTAGAAAATTGAAGCAGTTTCAGTAAATTTTTGGTGACGTGAGAGTGAGACGTGATGCCCATGAGGGCACCAGAAGAAGCACAATAAAATCCGTACTTAGGATTTTTTTGTGCTTCTTCTGGTGCCCTCCAGACGTGATGCCCTAGGCAATTGCTTAATTTGATTAAGGGTTAATCCGTCACTGCTCTTTTGCACAAAAATTACTGAACGGGTTTTTTGTTATTAATTACCCTGAGATAGCTAGGCGGACGGGCAGCCTAGGAAAAGATAGCGGGACGCTTTGGATGGATTCCTTGTGACAGTTTGTTTGGTTGATCGCGTTAATCTCAGGAAGTACTGGTTCGAATTGAACAATTATTTTAGTGTTGGGTGGTCCATTTATCGAGGAAGGCTAAAGTCTGACGCCACGACAAATATGAGCTGAGCAGCGGGTAAAACCGCGGGGAAACGCTAAATATAAAATCATAACCTATTGCCAAAGTGAGCAACGTACCTAGTCACAATTCGATAAGGAACGAGATTCCCATTACTGGGATGTGCCCCAGTAACCTTCCATCCTTATACTTTTTTCAGGTAAAAATCAAATTGGGACTGAATGACGGTAAAAATTGGTACAACGCAGCAATTGACTGCTTTGCTGTGTTGCGGGTTCGATTCCCGCACAGAATAATTATTTCTATGAACTACAAGCAGTTGTTCCTTGTCTGGGTGTTTGTGTATGTGAGTTTAAATGTTTGCAAGCGCACCCACGATACAGGATAAAAACCTAGTGTATGAAATAGTATTTTATTTATGTTATTGTTTAAAAATAACTTGTTTACAATATAAGTCAGTAGATTATATCAATGTTTTCAATAAAAATTCACGGAAACCATGAATAATATGCACCGTTACTCATTGTTTACTTTGATGAAAGAAAGCATGAAAACAATAACAATATATAACTTTTTGTTTTTTTTTTTTTTAACGTGGTAAAATCATCAAATGAGACCTCCAACCCCGGGCAGGGCGGGAGGTACTGTCAGACTTCAACTGACTAAAATCCACGGTGTTCTTCAATAGCCCTTTGTGTACCGGGGTCACGGTAAGGAAATAAATCCCGCGGCCCCGGCAGGCTTTGGCCCTCTGTGAGGGGGCCCCGTCATTTGCTGACGCTCCTTGAGGCGCGCGTGGAACACAACGCGCCGTCGACCCGGGCATGGTCGATGGTCGGGCAGCGAGTTGCCCTTTACTCACTGCCCGCATGCCCGCGCCTACGGTGGCCGGAGATCGCCTCGCGACGTCCGACGCCGTGGGCGTTCACCACTGCGGCTGGGATGGAGGGAGGACGCTATCCTCTCCCTCTCGCGGCCCGCCTCCTCCTTTACGAGCATGACTGCTTCGCAGAAGGAGGCGACCGCTTCCCACTCCGAATAATATATTATATCTACGAGAACCATCTAACTGCTCTATGATATCTGTTTTTTATCTTAAGGTTCTAACTATCAACACTGAAGATCGCCCGCCGGAGGACACAGTAGATCATACGGTGCAAGACTGCCCAGCTTGGGCAGGGCACCGACTTGTCCTTAGGGAGGCGATAGGCGGAGACCTCTCGCGCCCGGCATTGGTCGAGGCCATCCTGCGGGGCGAGACGGTGTGGGAAGCGGTCGCCTCCTACGAAGCAGTAATGTTCGTGAAGGAGGAGGCGGGCCGCGAGAGGGAGAGGAAAGCGTCTTCCCTCCGCCCCAACCGCAGTGGTAGACGCCCGCGGCGTCGGACGTCGGCAGACGACCTCCGGCCACCGTAGGCGCGGGCATGCGGACAGCGAGTAAAGGGCAACTCACTGTCCGATCATTGACCGTGCCCAGAGTTAGGATTCTTTTAAAATTGGAAATACATACGTCACAACTTTGTACAACATTTGCGAAAAAAAAAATTGAAAAAATTTGACACATATTTTATTTTTTGTGAATAAGTGGGGACTTATTCACAAAAAATAAAATATTTGTGTGAATTTTTTTTCAAAACTCCTAATTATTAGATTTGCAATTTTATCGATGCAAATACTTACTCAATTATTTCAACATTAAAATTAGTTTATCAAAACAACTTGATCGATTTTAAAAATTAACAACTATGCAATAATAATGAGGTAATTCCTATTTATTGCTGTTTTCCGTTAATAAATAGCTAATGCCCGATAAATCTGTTAATCCGACGAAAACTATGATAATTGATAAGAAATTTAAAATCTTTGTGGTATTTGACGTCACACTGAAACATATTGGTTCATCTTTCTCAATATTAACATAATATTTTATGCCGGGGTCGCGGGACTAACGAGTAACCGTCGGCTCGGAACGTAAAGGGCTATTGAAGGACTCCGTGGATTTTAGTCAGTACAAGTCTGACAATCATCCCCACCCAGGTCAGTACCCTTAGCACGAGTTTTCAGTAAATGAGACGTAAAGTAAACTGGAACTTTGACACTTTCAAATTGACAATTTTCAAGGAAAAAATGGAACAGCGCCTCTGGTGTGCGATGAAGGAATTAATTTTTTCCTTGAAAATTGTCAATTTGAAAGTGTCAAAGTTCCAGTTTACGTCTCATTTATTGAAAACTCGTGCTAAGGGTACAGGGCGGGAGGTCTCATTCGATGATTTTATCACGATAAAAAATACCTCGACTATGTGGCCAGTCGAAACTGATTCTACCTAGACAAACCTATTAACCGACTTCAAAAAAGAAGGAGGCTATCAATTCGACGCTATGTTTTATTTTTACACGATTCGATTATTTTTGCTCGACTATGGTACGACACCTAGACGACAAAAAAAAATAGCAACAGCTCTGCCACATTTAAACCATGTCTATGACGATAGAAATCTTTCTACAGTCTGTCATGTTGTCTATTCCTCCGTCGACAAAACACGTTTAATACTAATTTGTCATGTTACGTACGCAATCTATCAAGATACCTTCCTTTTGTTAACTAGTAAAGTACCTGAATCAGAATGGCCTATTTTTATAAGTCGTAAACACAAATAATGGTCGTAAATAAACAATTTCTGATCTGTAGGACAGACTTAGTGCCGATGACTTTTTATCGAAACAATATAAAGATATCTATGATTGTATTTATTAATCTTTCCGACTAGTATGTTCTTCCTCCTTCGATTATTATCTTTACAAACTTAATTTCAGCTCAATTAAAAAACAAAAATCTTTACTGTGGATAAAATAAAGCTGCGTTTTGTATGTTTTTCAGTTTTTTGATAGCAATATCTTTGCTGATTAATTTGTAAGCCTGTTTTCTATAAAAGTAATTGATTAGTTTCGATAATTAGACAGTAAAACACAGCATTCGACTGTTTAGGAGTCTGTCCCAGTCACATCTAGTACAACATCGTGACAAAAAATCAAGTGATTTTTTTTTAAAATTATTTTATTTTTTTTGTGCATAGACAACGAATTTTTTGAAAATGATCGGTGAGTTTTTTTTTAGTTTTTCTATAAAATTTTAACCAGTTGCAAATATTTTATCGTGTATTTTTATACTTAGTGGGTATAGGATATTTATTTAGCTGCATTTTTACAATATTCAAAGAGAAATTTCATTTAAGTATTTTTTTTTTATATTTTCATAAAGCAATTCATTTTATATTGAAAAGTTTATTTCCAAAAAAATCTTTTTATTACTAAATTCTCGTAAAACGGTAAAATATTACAATATTAAAAAAAGGATGAGTTTATGTCTAGGTAATTATAATGTTTCAAATAAATACCGCAGCAAAAGAAAACAAATGTATTTTAAATGATTTAATAAAACAAATGATATTTTCTAAAGTAGACCACTTCAATTTATTTTTATTTTGCAAATATTATGTTTTTTTTTGCCTCATTTGTCCTGTTGGGACCCAATATTATCTAATACCACAGATTACTACTAATACCTAGTGGTCAGTATGGCAGATAGTTTTCTATAGTTACCCAAGAATCCAGGTCTTGAAACAAGACATGTCAAAGATCTGTGGGGTTCTCAGATGCGGCCACCAGCATGCGTAGCATGGCACCGTAGAAACGGGTTTTGTCGACGGGAGAATAGACAAAATGAGTGTGTAGAACTATTTCTATCGTGATGTTAAAAATATAGAAAAACAAATTGTTTCTATTCTTCAATTGTCTACGATATCTGCAATTTCTACTCGGGGATTTTTTTTTCTTCAGTTTTTTAAAAATTACTTTGTCTATTCTTGGTAGAATAGAGCTAAAACTTGCTATGCATGGTCATGTTACGTGTGTAGGTGGTCATATTACCTACACAAAAAAATAAGAACGATCTAGAGAACAACATAAGTACTGCACTGAATTTATGATGTTACTAAAACGTCTGTGTATTAGGTAGGTACCTACGTAACGTAGTACCTACCTAAGTCTATGACGATAATTAATCCTAATGATTAAATTATGGATTAGGGCGATTATAATAGAAAAATAATACACGTCTGTGATATGAAAAATGAAAATCTATGCTATTGGTTGTTGTTAAGTTGATTCATAGATATTTTATTACATTAGGTTTTAGTCTATGTATGTAGGTACATACTTAGTAGGTAGGTTTGTATATGAGGCATTTAATAATAATTATCTAATAAGTTGTACATCTATCCTAGGATTGAGGTGCATGTAGGTAAGGCAGCTAAATAAAACAGCCTTTTAAAGGTGAACGCACACTTATCCGAGCCGAACGCTTCGAACGAAACGAATTTTAGAATTCTGTATACAGGGTGTTCCAAAAGGGAGATATCTGCATCCATGAAAGATACGGGAAAACTTTTTTAGGAATCTTTAGCTCTTTTTTGATACTGATAACTTTGGCGTTTTTATTTGAGCTGCCCACAGAAAAACCTTCCTTAATTAAGCACGTTTTTTTTTGGAATATTAATATCCTCAAATGACTCCTCCCGCCCACGCCGCCGCCCCGTGGGTGGAACGAAAGGGACTATTAGACTTTTCCTGACTAAACCCTGTTACTTCACAATCTTCACATGCATTTTGCGTTCCAGGGTTAAGACATTAAACAGTCCCGAGAGACCAAAGAGCAAAGTATCATTATGACCTACTTTTTAAATCCACGTTCACGCGATTACTCACATATCAATCAAAACAATAGGTAAACAATATCAACAAAATAATACCTAATAAATAGGTACAGCCATAAAAATAACAAGACCATTCAGTGCAAAGAGTATTTATTATTGGTATTAATCTTCTATCTAGTCTGTGTGTAATCCGTCTGAAAATTATTGAGTCGTTCAAAAGTTTACCAACCTTTTTTTAGGCTGTTTAAAATTAACTCATCAATTGAGTCTGAGTTGAGGGAAACGAACTGTCAGAGCCTTAGGGTACTGTCTAATGGGCACTTTTTTTATCGTGATAAAATCATCAAATGAGTCCTGTCCTATCTGACAGTCCCTCCCGCCCCGGGCAGGGCGGGAGGGACTGTCAGACTTGCACTGACTAAAATCCTCGGTGTCCTTCAATAGCCCTTTATGTTCACGGTGATGGAAATAAGTACCGCGAACCCGGCAGGCTTTGGCCCTCTGTGAGGGGGCCCCGTCATTTTGCTGACGCTTTTAGAGGCACACGTGGAACACGACTCGCCGTCGAATCGGGCATGTTCCATGGTCGGACAGCGAGTTGCCCTTTACTCGCTGTCCGCATGCCCACGCCTACGTCTGCCAATGTCCGACGCCGTGGGCGTCTAATGGGTCTGACCACTGCTGTCTAATAGGCACCTTACTGATTAAATAAGTAACGATTAATTAAGAAACTCCTCCTTTTTGAAGTCGGTTAAAATCCGTTCTGTTCCTTGCGTTCCAGGGCAACGCCGTGCGGTCCCGCGACCCCAGCCTTATACCTTTTTTTCTTATTTTCTTCAGAAAGCATGTTTAGTTGGTCCTGGCTTGTCTCAACTACTCCTGCGATTGGGTAAAATCGAACCTGATCCATCGGTTGTCCTTTGCGTTTTAGTGGCACAGTATCACTGGTATGGTAAGTTTGCTGACACCTCCTTGAGTCGCGAGGAACTAGACGCGTTGTTGACTCGGGTCTGGTTCTTGATCAGAAGACGAGTTAGTTTACTCGCCGTCCGTAAGCCAAATATCCTGGGCATCCCGAAGCGACTGGTGCGTGAGGTGAAAGAATGTTCTTTTCCTCGATCGTTCCATCTTCCTAGAGTCTGCTTTCCAATTCCCTCGCTCCGTAACATGGTCTGAATCAGGCAACGACGATATCGACACCGGAAGTATCAATTAACGTAAGGGACAAAATACGACTTTTCAGGAGAGCCAAAAAACGATTATTTTTTTATTATTTTGTCTATAACTTTTTACTGTCTGGTCCAATTTTTGTGGTGTTCAGGGCAAAGTTTCTTAGAATTTCCCCTTCTTTCTTGTTTTATACGAAAGATTTAGGAATTCCCTGTACTTTCAAAAATAGCATGTCCTTTACATTAAAAAAAAATGTTTACATGACCCTTACGTTACTGAAATTTTATAGATAATCCGTCGAGCCTACGAAATTTTATTGTAAAGGACTTTATCAGTGTTGCAATTTAATGTAACAATAGATTATCTACTAAAATGTATACTATTTTAACACTATAGAAATGAGATAAAAGAGAAAATGAGTTTATTTTCAGGTTTTACCGCCAGCTATCGCAGATTTAAGTCCGATCCGAGTCGGACCGCGTCCTACTGTCCCGAGGTGGCTCGGATACGACTAGGCTTAGAGTACCTAGTTCTACAGAGTTTTAGATGTTCATGAAGCAGGATTTACCTATTCACTGTCTCAAACAACATTGCTAGATGTGGGATGTTCTTCGTTATCGCCGAATCAAAAGACTAGTCCAAATTCTTCTCCTTTTGCTATAAAAGACTTGTGTTTTTCCCATTTTAACCCTTCGATTATCATGTTTCTGACAATTTAGATACAATTTCAAACAAAATCCGATTTTTTTTTTGTTGTAGATTTTAGATTATTTGACAGTATTAACCACTTATCCGAGTACACTTTGTATGAAACTTACTCGTTTGAGCCTACTCGGTCCAAGCAAACTCTGACTCTGAGTTAACACGGCTTTAATTGTCTTTAAAATTTTATTACTTAATCAATTTAATTAAATGCTAAAGTTTTCTTGGAATTTATTGCTAACACTTTTGCTTCACTTGACATCACTTCTTGTCATGTGGCAAGAACGAACGAACGAAGACGATGTGTAGGTAACGGCTCTGAAGAGGATGCCTATCCTCTTCAGTGCTGATATTGAATGAATATAAGACCGAAGAAAAATGAAACATGATTTGTGCGAAACATGGTATTAGTGTGATAGCAGTGAAAGAGAGAGGTTGAAATGATGAATAGAGAGAACGTAAGAGGAAAGATAGAATAAAAGGTGCATGGGTTATGTGAAAGCTGGATGAATAAATATCTGTTTGACGTATTTCGTCTGCAGTAATTTCAGCTCATTTCGAGTTCGAATGGAGACCGCAGCGCTGTGGCGCTCCTTGCGTGAAGCCTATGTCCAGAAGTGGACTTTACTATGAATTTCAACTGCAGATTGATTTCTGTTGAATATATTTTATGTTTCTTTATGTCCAACAGTTGTTCTTTTCCAAATCCCTTGACCCATTTCTGACGCATTGTAATTATTTGGTAGTAATTCTTCGGAAAGTTTTATGTCGTAAGTGTCACCGATCCCTAACATTCTATACAAACTTCAGGTTTCGTCAAAGAATTTTGTAAAGTAAGGGACACGATGGTTTAGGTGAGAGACATTTTATTTACAGTAAGAGACATGTTTTTAAAGTTAGGGGCATTTTATTTAAGGTAAGGGACAATCTATATATATAAAATTCAAAACTGACTGACTGATCTGACAACGCACAGCCCAAACCGCTGGGCCTAGAAACTTGAAATTTGGCATAAGCCTTCCTTATACCACGTAAGTGAGCACTAAGAACGGATTTTGCGAAATTCGGCCCCTAAGGGGTTGTTTTTGGGGTTGATAGTTTGTATGAAACTTCGCTACTGCAGGCGCTAGGAATTCCAAATTTTGCATGGGGTGACGTTTTAGAACGTAGATGCTCACCATGATGGGATTTTGCGAAATCCGACCCCTGAGGGGTTTGTTTTTGGGGTCGATAGTTTGTATGAAACTTTGTTACTGCAAGTGCTAGGGGTCTTAAATCTTGTATGCCTTTCTTTTTAAGGTTCTTTTTAAGATGTAAAAGCTCAACAAGGTGAAACTCGACCCCTAAGGGGTTGTTTTTGGGGTTGATAGTTTTGAGATTTAATTTTTTACATATGGATTCTCTGTTGGACGTAAGTGATACTAAAGACGGGATTTTGTGAAATTCGACCCCCAAAGGGTTGTTTTTGGGGTTGATAGTTTGTATGAAACTTTGTTACTACAAGTGCTAGGAGTCTCAAGACGTAAGTGATAGTTAAAACGGGATTGATGTATTGATAGTTAGAGGTCTCAAATTTTACAGGAGGTTCTACTTTAGACATAGGTTCTCACTAAGTGAGAGGATCTTGCGAAATTCAACCCCTTAAGAGTAGTTTTGGGTTTGTTAGCAAGGAATCCCAATATATTCATTGCGGTTATTTTAAGAACGTAGGTACCACCCAAGACGGGATACTGCGACTAGATAGAAATTTTGTTGAATATTGATTTAGATTTTCGAAAAGTATCCCTTATAGAGCGTGACTGGGAGTAAAAATTCACAAAAGCAAAGTTCGAAAATCACGCGGACGAAGTCGCGGGCGGAGCGGCTCGTGTCATATAAATCGACATATTTGAGTCTTAAGGTAAGGGTGTAAATTATTCAATACGGTGACTTACTTCAATTTTTTGAGAAGAAAAAATATTAATGACTGTTACATCACATTTATTTTCAGAATCCGATTTTCGCAGTCAAAATTTTTGTACTGTAAGGGACATTTTTTTGAAGATAGAATTTTTTTAATAATACCAATCGATAGAGCGCGAAATTCTGAATCCAATGATATATATAACTCATTTTCGCCAAAACGTCCCTTACGTTAATTGATACTTCCGGTGTCGATATATTACTAGGCTCCTAATCCGATGTCTGTCAACACATTAGGCAAAAAAGTCTTATATCAGTCTTATTTCGACCCCTCCTGTGATCCGTAAATATACCTTGAAACAGAACAGACCTTGAGTTAGACCAATCACAACGTAGTACCACAACGAGTTGACAGAATAGTTTTTGTTCCTTAGATCGTGCATGCGGAGTCTAGTAATATATCGTCGTTGGAATCAGGGATGGATGCGAGAGCTAGGTCGCTGCCGTCTACCGCCTCCGTGAGGACACGGGGCGGTGCCCTACCCAAGCCGGGCCGACCTCCACCGTATCCGTGATCTCTTCAAGTTTATCGTCCTTAACATTCACTTATCACAATAACTCATTATTACTTTACTCGATTAGAGAATTGAATTTAGACCCTAATGTTTAACAGAAAAGATCTATATACTAATAGGTACACCTCTGCGTAACCCAACGACGATACATTACTAGACTCCTAATAACAGGCGACCGACGTTTGTCAACACATTAGGCAAAAAATCTTATATCCGTCTTATTTCGACCACTCCTGTGAGCCGTAAACATACCTTGAGACAGAACATACCTTGAGACAGAACAGACCTTGAGTTAGCCAATCACAACGCAGTACTCCGTCCTCCTCGCTTACGTAGTACCTCAGCGAGTTGACAGAATAGTTTTTGTTCCTTAGATCGTGCATGCGGAATCTAGTAATATATCGTCGTTGGGGAATCGAATCTAGACCCTAATGTTCAGCAGAAAAGCTCTATATACTAATAGGTACACCTCTGCGTAACCCTTCCTTGATTACAGGCGTAATGATTATACGGAAAAGAAAGAAAAAAACAAGTGCGCCTTATGTACTATAATTGTAAATAAGTGTTAATAAAACCAGGCGTACATCCGGACATTGATACTATCAAACAACAACTCGATAGGAAACAATAATTGATTTAGATCGAAAACTTGATTAAATTAGATCGAAAACTTGATTAAAGTAGATCGAAATCTTGATTAAAATCAAAACAAAGTGTGGAAATAGGAAATTCATTTATTATTATCAGCTGTTTGCTATCTTTACATCGATGCACTCTCCGCCCTCTAACTCGAGGTCTCGTGGTGTGTTTTTACCTGTAAAAAAATAAATAATATAATTATTCTAACATTGGATATTTTTTTTTAATTGTGTGCAAGCTTGCTGATGACGCGATGCGACGTAATTTGACCGATTTCAACTCATCTGACTAGCCTTTTCCCAACTATATTAGGAGCCGACCCTAATATAGTTGGGTCCCATCGAAACGCAGCTAAATATCATAGACGAGGAGGCACTAATCCTGAAAGCTTCCTCGATCACGGATTCTAATAATTTTAATAAAAAGAGAGGGGAGAACTCTGATAAAACTTACTACGCCATCTATCGAGCATCGGGTAAACTTTGTCTCAATACTTGGGTTTTTGGTTCGACGGTTAACACACAGCTTTCAGGATTGGTGCCTCCTGGGCTATCAGTATTTTTCATGGAGCGACTGCCCTCCACAACCCAGTTACTGGGTAATATAATATCGTACTTTTTAGAGCTTAAAGGACAGCTGGGACCAACGGCTTTACGAGCTTTCTGAGGCACGGAAGAAACTCGCTATGAGAGATGGTCACCCATCCACAGACCAACCTCGGCAAGCGTGACTTAACCCGGAAGATCGGCCTGTGGGGCTGTAAATATTTAGCCACGCAGCACTCCTCCAAGCAGTAGATAGAAACTTGTAGATTATTCTAAAACTTATCCCAGTTTTAGTAGAAATATTATCACTATCAGACGATATTTTTTCTGTATACTAGTTCAGTATGTGATAGAAGCGCCATCTATACGAGCATTAATGATACAAAAGTACCTCATATAGGCGGCGCTATAATAAATATTGTAAAAAAAGGTGATCGCATATTTTTAGCCCATGAAATGCCAGAAAATAGAGAAAACCTCTTGCCTGCTTACATTCTTCTTTTCAAGTTATCCACATTAATATATTTTATCACAGAAGCAAAATTTTTTTTTTTCTTCTTGGCCCTCCATACATTTCCATCATTCAAACAATTGCAATGCTGAGGGTTGTCCCTGTCCTCACGGAACAAATATTTGTATGATTTACAAATACAGTAGAATCCGTTTATAATGACCAACCGCTTATTATGACGTATTACACAGCGAAGTTTGCTTTTCATAGAAAATTATTTCAACTCCTTCGATAAGTGTTCGCAAGCGTCACGTGATACCCGATGATGTTCGGCGCATGCATGGTTGTTTTGAGTCTCAGTGGGTAAATACAATTAATATTATTGACTTAGTTCTATATTGTCTCTCTGTGTAAAATAAATACATACTGACAAAAACAGGAGGTTGTTTATTTTGTACAAAATGCTTTGTATGACGTCCGCTTAGAATGACCTGTTTATTATATCCCTTCAATGTCATAATAAACGGATTCAACTGTAGTTGTTCCAGATGTAAGTTTCCTAGTAGGTAATAAATATTAAAAAACAAAAAAAATCTTACTTGTAATCAAATCTCCATCGAAGTAGAATTTTAACCGTTCCAATGGTGTTTCTAAGTGCTCAGCACATTTCATCATCGCCAACGCAAGCTTATCTTCAGGCCTCAACGTCGTTTCAAATGGTTTCTTCTTATTCTGACATTGAAATTTGATTTTAAGTCCACCATTTTCTTTATCTCGACTACTCCCTTGAGCTAAATGTGTAACGTTCTGGTTAACAATACCCCCATCAATAAACTTCGCTATGCTATAATTAATTGAATCCGGAGTATCATCCAATTTTAAAATTCTATCATTATATGTAAATAATAACTTATCGTTGGTAACGCCTTCTTTTTCAGTAAAATAATCGAATATTTGAGTTATTTTCTGATACTTCCGTATTTTGAATTTAAATATTTCCAAGTTCTGCCAGTAGACTTTAACAGACATCTCTTCGTTGTCTTCATCAAGCGGATCTTCTTCGATGACCTCAACATCATCTGTGGTTGTCACTCTCGTTGAGAACAACTGTTGGTTATCAGACTGGTCGGGATACTCATCGGTATTCCCAACACTGTATGTAGGATAATTTGGAGTAGTAGTCCTTGAAGGATTTGATGTTGTGGAGTTTGAAGAGTGACTGGAAGCGTAACCAAACATTTGATCAAACAAAGCCCAGAGTTCTCTTCTGGTGCGACCGCGCGCTCGGGTCCTGCCGCGACCACCTCGGCCTCTGCCTCTGGCACTGCTTCTTCCTCTCGCTGCAATTTCTGCTATAGACTCGAGAAGTTCTGGCACTGGTGCAGTACTAGCTTCTGTACTGGGCTCTGGAACTGGACTGGTTCTACCTGAAACACAAAAATAAAGACGTGATCCCATAACTTAAAAAAAACTGCTTAAGTAGAGCTTTATTAAAGACAGTAATGGATTATAAATGTGATCATCAGCCTATAAAGTTCCCACTGCTGGGACTCAGGCCTCCTCTCTGAGAGAGGGAGTGGGCCACAATCCACCACGTGGGCCCAGTTTTGGTTAGAGGATATTACATTGGTTCTAGGACATGCCGGTTTCTTCACAATGTTTTCCTTCACCGTTTTGAGAGCAGTGGTGATGAAATAAATAAATGAAATACAAAGTAATGGCTGGATTCTAACCCACAACCTACAACTCGTAAGACTCTCATAGACACTCTTTTTACCTCAACTCTAAAAAGAGTTACCTCAACTCTAGAGAGAGAGAATTTAATGTAACTATGTTTGAACTGTTTTTTCTTTTGACATCTCAAAAGTGCTATAACTGGCCTACTTGAAATAAATGCTTTGATTTGATAGTCAGGGCAGATACCACTGCTCTAAATGTGATGCTTTTTCACCAAGAATGGGAACCCTATTACTCACCGTCCCCATGCCCAAGTTATTCAGCCTTAATATCCACTTAACATAACAAAATAATACTTTGCTTGATCCAGGAAACACATAAATAGGACACATAATGCCCTGTGTGCCTTGACAATTATCCTTCATTATAGCTAATTTCTGGGCCGACACGATCACACACAAAAGTAATCTATAAACACACAAAGACATAAAACGCCAAAAAAGGAACAAGTAGGGATGACATATACGCGTCATATATATTTAAAACTAGCGGCCCGTCCCGGCTTCGCACGGGTGGAAGTCCTCTAAAACCCGGTCCAGATGGTTACAAACACAACAAAAAAATAAGTATCCGAATCGGTCAAGCCGTTTTCATGTTATGTCGTGACAACGGAAATCGAGTTTCATTTTTATTTATATAGATAGATAGATAGATGTTCTCTACCTCTACTAGAATTTGAAGTTCTCCGTCGCGTTGCTCTTGTTTCCCGTTCAGAGGTCTCAGGAGGATCAGGAGTAGCTTTCCGTTTGGTACCACGTCCTCGACCACGACCTCGCGGTTTCTCTTTAGAATTCCTAGCTATAATCGCGTCCAGCGAGAATTCCTCATTATCCGTACTATTTACAGTTGTGTTCAAGTCCTCTGTCTCGATTTCTGGAGTATTTTCTACGTTTATTGACAATGTACCACTGGTTTTTGGTACTTCGTCGCTGTCAATTATTACAGCGCTTTCAACTTTTTCTTCTATCAATGTGCTTTTTATTTGCTTTAGTTTTTGAGCTATATTTCCATAGCAATCGTCTTCGGACTCTGAAGAAGACATAATTTTACTTAATTTCACTAAAACATTCAGTCTCTGTAAAACACTCTCGCAAATTCAATTCAAAATATTTGAAGTATGTAGTGATGTACCATAAAGCATGTGATAGCGTCCTTTGACAAAATTATCGATAAGTCACAGAATCGCGACTATTTAGTAGACTCATAAAAAAATTGTATTTCAGCTATTATCATGGTGATAGGTAAAATTATTGTAACGTATATTTTAGCAACGCATTTTAAGTACCAACATATTCTTGATAAGGAAAACAATATAATTTGCAGACGGATTATACGCGGTTTAGTCGAATGACTCACTTATCAACTAATTGCTTTTTTTAATAGTCACGCACGCTTCCAATTACTTTGTCACATCGCTGTTTCATTAATTTGTACTTTCAACAATGATTTTTTGTAGGCTCACACAATATTTTTTTATTAATTTATCGATCAAAATATTTTGCAAACACAGTGGCAATCCCTAGCTTAAAACGTCACATTCAGCGTTTTGTTACTTTTGAAGTAACATGAAATTACTTGAAAAAAATGTTCTTCAAAATCTTACTTAATACATTTGAATTTTATTTACAAATATAAAACTTGAAGAAACGATAACTTTTTATAGTAGTAATTAATTTACATAAAATGTTTCAATTTTCCTGTTTACATCCAATTTTGCAATAATAAAACGCTTCATAAGGGTGCGTTCATGATTAAAATTGTGCTTTCATTAAATCTTTTTCATTATCCGCGCAATTTTGTTATCAGAAAGATAACAGTGGAAATTATCGTTTATTATTGATATGGTTCACAGTGACGCATCGTTATGCCCATTTCTTGGACCATGTTAGTTTAGTTTCCCAAAAAGGTTTTGCGTGGGTCGGAGAATTACTTGGGCCTAGACTACTGAGGCCCGTTCACGTGACAACTGTTGTGGGACCAAGTGTTTGTCCAGCAGTGGACGATATTCGGCTGTAGTCAGTAACAGTTATTCAATAAATTGATGTTTTTTATGAGTAGAAAGAGGAGGTATCGTATTTCGTTCTAAATCATGTTATTTATTTTTATACGTGATTATCAATCACTAACGAATCACACATTATTTTATTGTAGGATATAAAATAAAATCAAACTATTTATTTTAATCTTAATTTATTATAGTTCCATTGTAGTTATAAAGTTATAGGTACATTTATTTTTGATAAAATCAAATAGTTAAGGATTGTTTATCTGATTTTATTGATATGGAATAATGTGACTTACAAACACGTAGGCCTATACAAAAAATTACGAACCAAAATAATATGAGTTGCTTGCCATTTTTCTGCGCTTATGTCTTTTAGTACATAATGACTACCATCGCAATACAAATCCTAGAGGTTCGTACACAGGGACTCGTCAATGGATTAGGTGTCAAACCAAAGTCGTGAGGTATCGGAGACTTGCGTCGCGTAGTGTACCGACAGTCATACAGTGGCTGTGTGTGTTCCCAGAGGCGGCTTAGTAAGTTCTGTAGCATTGTAACAAGATTTCAATATTTAATTTGTACAGCGTACTTGAAGTACCTACTTGAATTTACTGCGTTTTTCTATGGAAAAATGGAACAGCGCCTCTAGTTTATGAAGAAGGAACTATTTTTTTTTCATTGAAATTAATGTCAAAGTTCCAGTTTAGTACAAAAACTGTAAATTCATGATAAGGATACCAGATACTCTGATACCAGAGAGAGAGAGGGAAAGAGAAAGAGAGTTGTCACATTTTCGCACTAAACAAACAAATGTTTTGGGAAACTTTACCCAACATTACTTAGTTTTCCTTATTTACCGAGAAAATCACACGTATTATTTGCTATTAACACGCTATTTACAATCATAAGAACTAAAACGAGATAAGAATAGACCAAGTTATAGATAAACATCGATGTTCTTTAAATCGGAACATCTAACAACTATTTTATTAAAACATTAGAAGATAAGAATCATAGACATTTTTTTTTATCGTGGTAAAATCATCAAATGAGTCCTTCAACCCAGGGCAGGGCGGGAGAGATTGTCAGACTCGTACTGACTTAAATCCACGGTGTCCTTCAATAGCCTTTTACGTTCCCCGGCAGGCTTTGGCCCTCTGTAGAGTGGTCCCGTCATTATGCAGAGACTCTTAGAGGCGCGCGTGGAACACAACGCGCCGTCGACCCGGGCATGGTCCATGGTCGGACAGCGAGTCGCCCATTACTAGCCGCCCGCATGCCCGCGCCTGCGATGGCTGGCACAGGTGGCTCTAGATCGTCTTGCAAGAATCTATAGACGTGGGTTTAAATTGCAACGTGTTATAAGGTTTTCATCACTGTCGCAGACGCATGACTCCAACTTATTTGTTTTGCGTTCCAGGGCCAAAGTGCCCTTTTACGACAATCCAAATTTATAAGAAACTAGCACTCCGCCCGCGACTTCGTCCGCATCATTTTCGAACTTTGCTTTTGCAAATGTCTACTCCTAGCCACCCTCTTTACGGAATACTTTTGGAAAATCTAAATAAACATTCAACAAAAATTCTAACTACCCACAGTATCCCGTCTTGGGTGGTACCTACGTACTAAAAATAACCCCAATGCATATATTGGGATTCCTTGCTGACAACCCCCAAAACTATCAACCTCTAAAACAAACCGCTTAGGGTCCAATTTCGCAATATCCCGTGATGGTGAGCATCTATGTCCTAAAAAGAAACCCTCATGCAGAACTTGAAATTCCTAGTACCTGTAGTAACGAAGTTTCATACAAACTATCAACCCCAAAAACAACCCCTTAGGGACCGAATTTCGCAAAATCCGTTCTCAGTGCTCACCTGCGTGGTATAAGGCGAGCTTATACCGAATTTCAAGTTTCTAGGCCCAGCGGTTTGTCGTGAAGTCTTTTTCCATTTCTTTATAAGTCTCACACACATCATACGAAGAGTTACCATTTTTTTTTTCAATTAGGTAAGTATCTCTATCGTATCGGTTTACCAAATCCAAATACGAACGATTAAATTCTAGGATTAATCTAGGAATTTTGTTTATCTGAATTAATCTACACGTAAATTACATTTAGAAAATCCGGATGTATGAATTTGATAAGAAATAGGTACATAATTATTATCTTTTCATAACAATAGCCTAGCTATGTCACACTTCAGAAAAGGGCAACTCGCTGTCCGACCATGGACGCAGCCCGGGTCGACGGCGCGTCGTGTTCCACGCGCGCCTCAAAGAGCGTCAGCAAAATGACGGGGCCCCCTCACAGAGGGCCAAAGCCTGCCGGGGTCGCAGGCCTTATTTCCATCACCGTGTCCCCGGAACATAAAGGGCTATTGAAGGACACCGTGGATTTTAGTCAGTACAAGTCTGACAGTCCCTCCTGCCCTGCGTCGAAATCGTCGAGCACTTAGCTGCTCGACAATTTGCTGAACTGGACCCATTTGGCGTAGCCGTGGGACACACAATGTTATATTATTTGCTGTTATATTTATTGTTTTATGTTAAGTATACAATTTAATCTTTTATCCACTATTTTTTTCTTCTTTCATTTGTTTATGTTGTGTGTACCGGCTACTCAATTAAACGTTTTTTCTTTCTATTCCCTGTCCGGAGTGGGAGGACTCATTTGGTGATTTTATCACGCACAAAAAAAAACCTAAATATTTTTTTTCCCTCCACAGCTCAACTCCTGACCACCTTCTTGCTGCTCAATGTGGCTCTCGCAGCAGAGATCCCAAAGAAGAACGCCACGGAGGAGGCTATACACAGAGCCTTTGACCCTAATGTGGACCCCAACCACCTCAGCTGCGACCCTTCGGGACATGTAAGTTTGATGCCTTTAATTCTCTCGCAGTAAGAAAATATACTGCACCATGTAGGTACAACATAAAGGTAACCATGATCCTGGAATGTAAAGGGCTATTGAGGGATCACCGTGGATTTGTCAGTACAAGTCTGACAGTCCCGTCACACCATGGGTGGGACTCATTTGATGACAGTCCCTCCCGCCCTGTCTGTCTGTCTGACTGTCAGACTTGACTGACTAAAATCCACGGTGTCCTTCGGTAGCCTTTTGTGTATCTGAGTCGCCCTCTATAGGGGGGGGCCGTCAGCGTGCTGACGCTCTTTGTGGAACACAACGCGTCGTCAATTCGGGCATGGTCCATGGTCGGACAGCGAGTTGCCCTTTACTCGCCGAAGACATGGTAGATCACCAAAGTCCACCTTTTTGGCAACAATTCGTTCATCATTCATTCATTTCAGCCTATTGCAGTCCACTGCTGGACATAGGCCTCTCCCAGGGAGCGCCACAGCGCACGATCTCCTGCTTTTTTCATCCAGCCACTGCCAGCCACCTTTTTCAAGTCATCGGTTCATCTTGTCGGGGGGCGTCCCACGCTACGCTTACCTACACGCGGTCTCCATTCGAGAACCTTCCTACTCCACCTATCGTCGGTCTGCGGCAGACATGACCAGCCCATTGCGACTTCAGCTTGCTTTGGCGACAATGGTCCCGGATTATTATAATGACCAGCATGTTTTTCTTCCAGATATTCTTACTCCTCCCGCACTACAGTGACTGCACAAAATTCTTCATGTGCGCGCACGGAGAGGAGGTCGAGTTTGTCTGCCCGGGAGGACTCATCTTCGACTTCCAATTACAGGTAATTTGCATACCCACTTCATTATTTTGACTGGCCTGTTGGTCTAGTGGTTAGTGACCCTGACTGCTATGCCGCGGAGAAATGTTTGTGTGATGAGCACGGTCATTTTGTTCTGTGTCTGGGTGTAATTTATCTATAATATGTATGTATTTAGAGATATAGAAGTATGTGTATCAGTTGTCTGGTACCCATAACACAAGCTCTGCTTAGCTTGGGACTAGATTGCGTTGTGTGATAGTTGTGGATAGTATTATAGATAAATTACACCCAGACACAGAATAAATGATCATGCTCATCACAGAAACATTATTTTGTCCTGGGTGGGAATCGAACCCACGACCATAGTAGTCAGGGTCACTAACCACTATAGTCCTCGCCATATAAGTGTGGAATAAAGGTCATTGATCCTAGTAACGCATCGTTAGAATTCCATTATACCATCGTTCGAATTTCAAAATAAAATGTAAGGTCACGGTCGCCCCTTACCACGAGTCGTTTATTTTGATCGTGTTACGACACTTTCTTTACATTTTTTCGAATGGTTTTGAAATATTGGAATACATTGGTACACGGGGGTCAACGCATTTTATTCCACACTTATCTGGCTCAAACTATAGACCAACAGGCCAGTCATATAATTTTGTTTCTTTTTCTTCTGTGTACTTTTGTTTTTCTGTCATATATGTGTGTCAATAAATCTTTTTTCTTTCTTTCTATCTAATATCCTCATTGAAAACCACCAGACCTGCAACTGGAAGTGGGCTACCAAATGCCAGCTGAGAACACCTCAAGACCAGGTTGAAGGTTCTGGAGACGAGGCTGACAATCTCATCGGCCTCTTCAGTGATGAGCTGGAACAGCTGCCTGTTGGTAAGGATATCCTAGCTAGAATATTAAAAAAATTAAAGTTTACTCGCGCCCGGCATTGGTTGCGGCCATGCGGGCGGCGAGTAATGGGAGACTGGCTGTCCGACCATGGACTATGCCCGAGTCGACGGCGCGTTGTGTTCCACGCACCCATGTCACATAAAAAAAATAGATAGTGCTTTGATTAAAAACCCTGTCTCGCATCTTAAAATACTGAAACAATTATTGTTTTTAGTAAACGTGATCTCTAATTATAGAAGACTTAAATAATAATTAACAAATACGTTTATTTATAAAACTTTGCAAAACAACATTTCTTAATTTTTCTTCTTTTAAGAAATCTGTCCTTAATAAAAAAAAAACTAAGGCGCACGGCCGGACGGGCCGAGACGCCGCCGCCGCCGTGAAAATATTCAGGCCACGCCGCCGCAGTGGAATTCGCCATCGCCGCTCATATCTACGTACCAGCGCACTAGGCGAGATTTTCTACGGCGCCCCCCTAACTGCAATACAAACCCATATGAAAAAAGGAAAAAGATTTAATTAAAAAACTATAAATTCACGTAAATTCGATAAAAAAGTAAACTGGCGATTTTTACTAAGTTTTGTGTTTTTTTTAGACGGGTTTTGGGTTTATCCCTTAAAAATGGGATGAAATTTGCGAGAATGTAGGCCTGCGGCGCCCCTTTGTATTCGGCGCCCTGGGCGGTCGCTTAACCGCGCCTTACCCTAACGCTGGTAATGGCGACAACAGATATAATATTTGTGAAAATTTCAACTGTCTGACCTATTACGGATTACGAGATACCTACAGCCTGTATATTGGCAGACAGACAAGACATTCTGAATTTTCAGTACTTGAATATAAGTTTGTTTCTTGCTTGCAGACACAGTAGCCAGCGTGCGTCCCATCTCCCCAATAGTGGACAGACACAACACCGTCATCAACTGCGCCCGCGCTGACGCAGCAGCGAGACAAGTACCTTACAAGTGAGTTCAGTAGATCCATTATCAATTGTTACTGCCAAAATTACTGCTTCTGGCAATTAGTGAGGCGCTCACTGCTGCCATCTGTTGAGAAAATGAAGAACAAAAAATAGCCAGTCGAATAGCCACTGTTAGGAGGATACTTTGTATGGGATTGGGTATCTGTATCTGTGGTTTTTTTATCGTGGTAAAATGATCAAATGAGTCCTCCCACCCCGGGCAGGACGAGAGGGACTGTTAGACTTGTACTGACTAAAATCCACGGTGTCCTTCAATAGCCCTTTATGTTCCGGGGTCACGGTGATGGTATAAGCCCCACGACCCCGGCAGGCATGTAATCTGTGGTTACTGATAAAGAACCTATAACTACTGGCGTCATTTCAACTGCTTTAGTGAAAATCATCCTTACCACTACGACATATTTATGACATAAAACGTGCGGTTACCTACGGGTATATGAAAAACAAAACACGCTCGCTGCGACGATTGAAGTCAGTCGAATTGCATCATTATGTCGTAGTAGCAAGGTCGATTTTAATTTTCAGTAAAAATCGTTCAAATTTCGGCACATAATGAGTAGTGCTTCCAGGTCTGCTGTTTGTGAATGTCAGTTTTAATCATCATCATCACCTCGGCCATAGGACGTCCACTGCTGAACAAAGGCCTCCCCTTTTGATCTCCACATGTACCGGTTGGAAGCGACCTGCATCCAGCGTCTTCCGGCGACTTTCATAAGGTTGTCTGTCCACCTTATTGGTGGACGTCCTACGCTGCGCTTGCTAGTCCGTGGTCTCCACTCTAGCACTTTTCGACCCCATCGGTCATCCACTCTGCGAGCAATATGGCCTGCCCATTGCCACTTCAGCTTGCTAATCCGGTGGGCTATATCGGTGACTTTAGTTCGTCTACGGATCTCCTCATTTGGGATTCGATCACGTAGAGAAACACCGAGCATAGCCCAGTGTGGGTTTTAATGTTTTTAAGGAAATGAAGAGCTAAACAACTTCTTTTTCTTCCTTCAGGGGTGACTGCCAGAGGTACTGGAGATGCGTCGCAGGAGTGCCCCAAGTGGCCTTCTGTTCCGACGGTCTATTTTTCAATGAACACACCCAGCAATGCGACTTCGAAGCCAACTCAAAATGCGTGCTGTCTCAAGAAGACGAGCTGAAGAGTGAATTTATTAAGTACGAGCCATAATCAACCTTATAGACATTCTTTTTAGTGTAATGCAGACGTTTAAGAGCGTTTATTGCATTGAGCTATTATGACTACGTATAGAGACGACACCACGTATCACCACTGTGTCCCATCCAGGATGAGACAACGCGCACAAGTTCATTCAGTTGTTTGACAGCTCTGTGGCGTGCTCTAGGCACGCGCACTCATCCTGGATGGGACACAGTGGTGATACGTAGTAGTAATAGCTCAATGGTCAAAAGTTAATTTGTTAAATCTGGTGGTCAATACTAATAAATAATACTTGCTGGTTCAAGTACTTACACAATTTAGTGTTGCCATTATCTTTCTAACCAATCCTGCAACTCTGCAATGAGTAAGTATTATTAGTTTTAGGTGTAAGTCATTTTGCAGAGTGCAAAGATTGTTCTTCGTTAATCCTCAGTTTTTGAATTTAATATAATTATTTCTGTTGTCAAAACTACCGCAGCGCCAGAAATGACTTTGACAGCTGTCAATTTTCGTGTTAATCATTCGTTCGGAAACTGAGAGTTAATTTTTTTTACTAATTATGTTTGTAGATCTTGTAAATTATATAATTCTGTAAATCTTGTACAGAAAACTGTATTTTTGTATCATTATTTTAAGTTGAATATTATATTGTATAATTGAGGTATTCATTTTATTCAAGACTGTACAGTGTTAATGAATAATAACCATCAATTAAAAAAGAAAACATTAATTGCACTATTTCGTTTTTATTCATCTCGTCAAAAAGAACAAAATTTCCCCCCCAAAAAAAAAATACGTTCAGGCAAGTGGAATCAGAGCACAGGAGGCCGATTCTCGATTTTAGAGATGGTGTCGAACTCGACAAAAATATCTAATGACGTCATTATTTCGAAAAATTTTACTGAACTCTAACGTTAGCCTTCGACAAATGGTGAATTTGACATAGCTACTTTTAAAATTTAACCGAGAATTGCCCCCCTGGTCGTTTGCCCGCATTCTATTGCTCATGGAATACGAGCAAACGAATCGGGTCGAGTGCGCGGCACCCTCTGTGTACGTGACAGTGACCAATATGGAACGTAAAGGGTAATTTAAGGAACAAAATGGTGGTCGCCACTTTTAATTATAGTTTTCAGGAATTGCGGTGGTTTGGGCAACGACGATATATTACTAGACTCTGCATGTACAATCTAAGGAACAAAAACTATTCTGTCAACTCGCTGAGGTACTACGTAAGCGAGGGGGACGGGGTACTGCTTTGTATTTGGCTAACTGAAGGTCCGTTCTGTCTCAAGGTAAGTTTACGGCTCACAGCAGGGCTATTGGCTAACCGGTGTGAAACTGGTGGCATAGTGGATACTTACTGGACATCTCTATTTTTATCGATTGTTATCCGGCTAAGTTGAGGAGTGCCTCTAGAGCGTTAGAATAGTTGCTTAGAGACGAATATTTAAATTGATCAGGTTCATTGAAATTTACCCTTTGACAGCTATTAAATGCGTTCTTTTGGTTGCGTTCCGATTGTCTAACATCAAATTTATATGAAATGGGTGGAAAGTGGCAACTTTTTAAAACACTGCTCATGAGCAGTGTTTTAGCTTATCCACCGGTCTGTGCCGGGCCATTATTAAGTCTAATTTGTTTTGTTTATTAAGTTTCGGGGATTTTTGTTTGTGTTGAAGGATGGTAAAGACTAAAACGTAAACGAGATGTATAAATAACTGTTTAAAGTAAAATAAGTTGTGTGAGTACTATCATAGATATATAAGATGGACTGATCTGACTGTCAATGAAAACATTAAACAGGAAAAATATATTTTCTTTAAAATCAGAAACCTCTTGGAGTGGGGACGGCACTATTTATCTTGTTTGGGTGTGTGGGAGAAATCCACATCCATAAGAGATACGGGAAAACTTTCTTAGGAACCTTTAGCTCTTTTTTGATTTTGAAAATTTTGGCGTTGTTATTTTATACTCAAATGTGAATTTTCCATAAAAATGAGTGAAATTGACCAATTTTTTTTAAATGCCTTTCGGCTCTGTTTCATGTAAGGATCATTTCATTGTATCGGAAAAAATAATCGGTACGGCGGGAGTTGGTCAAATTTAGAAATATATTTTTTCATACTGATGATGTGGATTTCTCCCACACACCCAAACAAGATAAATAGTTCCGTCCCCACTCCAAGAGGTTTCTGATTTTAAAGAAAATATATTTTTCCTGTTTTATGTATTCATTGACAGTCAGATCAGACCATCTTATATATCTATGATAGTACTCACACAACTTATTTTACTTTAAACAGTTATTTATACATCTCGTTTACGTTTTAGTCTTTACCATCCTTCAACACAAACAAACATCCCCGAAACTTAATAAACAAAACAAATTAGACTTAATAATGGCCCGGCACAGACCGGTGGATAAGCTAAAACACTGCTCATGAGCAGTGTTTTAAAAAGTTGCCACTTTCCACCCATTTCATATATATTTGATGTTAGACAATCGGAACGCAACCAAAAGAACGCATTTAATAGCTGTCAAAGGGTAAATTTCAATGAACCTGATCAATTTAAATATTCGTCTCTAAGCAACTATTCTAACGCTCTAGAGGCACTCCTCAACTTAGCCGGATAACAATCGATAAAAATAGAGATGTCCAGTAAGTATCCACTATGCCACCAGTTTCACACCGGTTAGCCAATAGCCCTGCAGGAGTGGTCGAAATAAGACGGATATAAGACTTTTTTTCTGTGTTGACAGACATGGTCGCCTGTTATTAGGAGTCTAGTAATATATCGTCGTTGGGTTTGGGTTTGTCCTTTCCACTCCACCCGGGAGGACACTGATGATTATTTAAAAATAAGACACAAATAAAAACTCTCATTATTTATTTTTTAAACCCAACGAGTAACAACGATATTGTCGTTGTTTGAACCTGTGGCTACTCTATTCCTTTTTGTTGAATAGATCGGGAGCGGGTACGTCTACTCTCTCATAGGGGTAGTAGGGATGTTCCTGCCAGAAACTGGGAAACACTACCCTGTAATCTTTGTTGAATTTACCTGAAAAACAAAGTCAAAATAAAATATAAGTATTTTTTTTTTTAGTTTTCACAAATTGTAAACTTTAATGAGTACACAAAGTCGATCTTCTTAGCTTGAACCATCAAACATGTCAATGTTACAAAACTATACAGGGTGGAACTTTGTAATGCCACCTGGAGGGAAAGTACTCTTAATACTGCAGATAGAAAATTTTACTCAAAGGAAACATTCCTTTATTTTTGAATAGAAAGCAAACTGCATTCAAAGATTTTCGAAAATTGTCTTCTTAGGACTGTCAGGCTATCAGACTTCTGGGAGGGACTGTCAGACTTGACTGACTTAAATCCAAGGTGTCCTTCAATAGCCGTTTATGTTCCGGAGTCGCGGTATACGTATGTCCCGTAAACCCCGGCAAGGTTATCCCCCCGTCATCATGCTGATGCTCTCTGAGGCGCGCGTGGAACACGACGTGCCGTCGACCCGGGTCCATGGTCGGGCAGCGAGTTGCCCTTTACTCGCCGCCCGCATGCCTGCTCCAACACTTACTTAGAGTCTCCATTTCATCCTTACTCAGCTCGAAGTCAAACACATCAATATTTTCTTCCACTCGGTTTTTTTTCACAGACTTCGGAATGGGAACTACTCCTCTTTGTACCTGAAAATAAGCATTCAAATTATTCAGCCTTACAAAGAGTCATTTTCACTTATACGCGTAGTATCTTTAATTAATTATCATGATCAATCTATCTACCACAATCTAATCAACGACGATATATTACTAGACTTCTAATAATAACAGGCGACCGATGTCTGTCAACACATTAGGTAAAAAAGGCTTATATCCGTCTTATTTCGACCACTCCTGTGAGCCGTAAACATACCTTGAGACAGAAAAGACCTTGAGTTAGCCAATCACAACGCAGTACCCCGTCCCCCTCCCTTACGTAGTACCTCAGCGAGTTGACAGAATAGTTTTTATTCCTTATATCGTGCATGCGGAGTCTAGTAATATAATTTATCGTCATTGGTTCTAATACACAGGTTTATTTCTATACAAGTGGGCTTTTATTTTTGCCCGAGTATAGCACGTCCAGTGCATAAGCTTGGCGATCTTTAGGAACGACTTACGATGATATAAATCTTTCCACATTCATTGACCTATTATTACTACGTATAGAGACGACACCACGCATCACCGCTGTGTCCCATCATGGATGAGTGCGCGCGCCTAAAACACGCCGCAGAGCTGTCAAACAACTGAATGAACTTGTGCGCGTTGTCTCATCCTGGATGGGACTCAGTGGTGATACGTGGTGTAGCCTCCATACGTAGTAATAATAGCTCAAAGTCCACATTCTGTTTTTTCTATTCTACTGTCGATAAAACCCATATACCCTATGTTGTAAAGCTTAGCATGCCTCAGTAGTTTCCTACTCACCAAATATCTCAACACAATTTGCGGCACAGTCTTTCCGTATTTCCTGGCGAGCGCTACGAGCGTGGGGTCGTCTACTCTGGGGGCTGGGGGTCCTGACTCCTGGCTGAAGAGAGAGCCGAACGGGGTGTACGCCATCACTACGATGTCCTGGCTCTTGCAGTAGTCGAGCAGCCTGTTCTGGGCTAAGTTTAGGTTTACCTGCGCAAGAGCAAAGATTAATAAGATGACAGATTAAATTTGCTTAGTCTAGCGTTTGCGTAGCACCAACGACAATATATTACTAGACTCCTAATGACAGGCGTCGGATGTCTGTCAACACATTAGGCAAAAAAGTCTTATATCCGTCTTATTTCGACCAATCCTGTGAGCCGTAAACATACCTTGAGACGGAACAGACTTTGAGTTAGCCAATCACAACGCAGTACCCCGTCCCCCTCGCTTACGTAGTACCTCAGCGAGTTGACAGAATAGTTTTTGTTCCTTAGATCGTGCATGTGGAGTCTAGTAATATATCGTCGCTGCACATAATGCATATTTTAACTTTTGAAAGTAGTTGATGTATAAATGAAGGTAACCGCATATTTTTACTGTGGTAATAGATAGAATCACGCGGGATTTCGCTATGAGCGGCAACTCCTGGCGAGCTTCAAACATGTTCTTACGCTCGTCGCTCCACGCTAAGCCACCACTCACAGCGGCCAGGGGCCTTAGTCAAACAGCATACGACAGCAGACGACAATCGTTATCGTTCATCAGTCACCAATACATTTTCAACTTTATACCTCAGCGCTTAAAGTTGAAAATCTATTGAAGTTCACAGATTGTTTTCGTTTGTTTCTTTTGTTATCGATCAGCACGGCAGCTTCAGGGGTCGGGTTGCCTCCTACCCACTCACATGGCGTGGGGGACAACGGCTGATCCTAGCGTTATACTCGTGAACGGGTGCTGCTTGTGGTGACTGGTCGACTTCCTGACCTTCGGTTTTCTTAAATGTATTTTAATTTATTTTCTGTGTAGGTATCGTTATTTACTGCAATGGTCCTAGTTTGTCTTTTTGTGCCTTCTAGTCACGATTGGGATGTAATTTCGAATTGATGTATAATGTGAATGTTCTATTAAATTGTAGTAAATCTTGGTTCTTCTAACCGTACAGACAGATGTGTTGCTGGGGAGTTTGTTCCGCCACTTCTTCTTCCCAGCCAAAACACTAGGAAGTGTCGAAAGGGGGGGCGCTTTGGGGGACTGTCTTATGTAAAAATTGACCTTCAAAAAGTGCTGATAAATCAGCCTAATTTGAATAAATGACTTTTGATTTTGCAGGCTTAAATTTTTTGACTAGCAAAGTTTACTCTTACCTCAACCTGCAACACGGAAGGTTTAACCTCGCAGTTGGCCAGCAGTCTCTCGATCATGCTGATGTTAAAGTTAGATATGCCTATAGACTTGGCCAGGCCCAACTTCTTGGCCTCTTCCATGGCCTTCCAGGTGTCCACATAGTCTATGTCCAAGTCGAAACCGCTGTGATCTGGCTGGAAGGGAAAAAAAATACTTTAATAAAAAACATATCATCATCAGCCTATAATGTTCCCACTGCTGGGACACAGGCCTCCTCTCTGTGAGGGGGAGTGGGCCATAATCCACCACGCGGGCCCAGTGCGGATTGGTAGATGTCACATATCTTCGAATTTTTGGTTCTAGGACATGCCGGTTTCCTCACGATGTTTTCCTTCACCGTTTTGCGAGCAGTGGTGATGAAATAAATTACACAAAGTAATGCGCCTGGCGGGGTTCGAACCTACGACCTACAACTCGTAAGTCGGGACCGATACCACTGGGCCACCACTGCTCCCTTATTGCTACTCTTATTGTAATTCTACCAATATTTATTCTACCAAGATAGATAAGGTTGGAGTGGGAAGCGGTCGCCTCCTTCTGCGAAGCAGTCATGCTCGCGAAGGACGAGGCGGGCCGCGAGAGAGAGAGGTCACTGTCCTCCCTCCATCCCACCCGCGGTGGTGGACGCCCAAAGCGACGGACGTCGTAAGACGAACTCCGGCCAACCTAGGCGCGGGCATGCGGGCGGCGAGTAAAGGGCAAGTCGCTGTCCGACCATGGACCATGCCCGGGTCCACGGCGCGTTGTGTTCCACGCGTGCCTCAAAGTGCGTCAGTAAAATGACGGGGCGTCTCAAAGGGCCAAAGCTTGCCGGGGGCTTATTCCATCACCGTGACCCCGGAACATAAAGGGCTATTGAAGGACACCGTGGCTTTTAGTCAGTATAAGTCTGATAGTCCCTCCCGCCCTGCCCGGGGTGGGAGGGACTGATTTGATGATTTTACATAACATATGAAACTAATTAATCTGTAGATGATTATCTTTCATAATTAAATTATCGTTCGAAAACGGTTGATTATAGCGCGGGTTGTTTGATGATCAGAAAATTAATAGACTATTTTTCCTTAAATTTTTCTAATGCAAATTTTTATTTATCGTCGAATCTAATCTTGGAACACAATCTTGAACATTATTTTAATTGTATTAGGTATGTTACAAGCAGATCGTGTCTGGATAACTGTTGTTATTTCGAGACATAGGCTTAGGCAATAGGCATGATGCGACGTCTGATAATGATTCAGTGAAACGTGTTTAATAAACGTGAAAACACGAGTCTATTGCATGCTTATCACAGACCGTATGCAGTACTCCCAAATTAATAATGCGCATAGAAATCTTCGTCACTGTTCGGCAACGGTCGTATTCTCCGAGCGTCGGACACTATATGTGTATAGAGTGGTTAAGTGCATTTTCTTCATGCATAATTTAGTAGAATTATGTGTTTTGTGCTAAAAGAGATAAATATTGATTTATTAGTAACGAAATTCATTCGATAATTCGATGTGAGGAAAACGACACGATTGCGAATATGCTACAATCTAATAAAACCAAGAAGGGTGTGTAATTGCAGCTCTATATGATTCCACACAGAGAGAATACGTGCAGTCACCACCAATATATAACGACGACTGACGAACCTTTGACTGACGAACCTTTGACTGACCGGCGACAGCCGCCGACCACCCTAATTGTTTTCAATTGTTTCACATGATTTCTCATATGACATTGACTCCTGTTTCTTTCAAACAAGGTGCAAAATGCAAGTGCATTGTTTAGGGTTCTCTCCGATTCAATGATTCGGGTGTTTCCGAGAATACGACGATTAGCGAAGATTTGCATGCTCATTATTAATTTGGGAGTACTGTACACTATGTTTACCGTCCGTACAAAGGTCCGTACTTACTTTTACACCTAAAGGCCGTTACACACATCCATAAGCAAGTAAGTAGTAAGTTAAAAACCACGACCGGCAATTACTACTAAGAATGTGTGTAGTATAGATAAGTTCTTCTTGTTAGTAAATTAAGACAGTACGCAAGTTGAACTTTACTTACTGGATGTGGCCATCGGTCTAGGAACTTTCTATCTTCCCGCAGGCCGGATTCACACGTGGTTTTTGCTTACTTACCATATGGAAGTGTAAATCGGCATTTAGCCATTGAGCTGTTATTACTACGTATAGAGACGACACCACGTATCACCAATGTGTCCCATCCAGGATGAGACAACGCGCACAAGTTCATTCAGTTGTTTGACAGCTCTGTGGCGTGCTCTTGGCGCGCGCATTCATCCTGGATGGGACACAGTGGTGATACGTGGTGTCGTCTAGTAATAAGTAGTAGTAATAACTCAATGCCTTTAGAGAACTTATTTTAACGTTTCGTTGAGAATCCACGATGATCTATCGAGCCTGCTGATAAAGCGATGCGACGCAATTAGACCGATTGCCGATGGCAACTACAAGTGAAAATCATCCTTACCACTAAAACATAATTACGAAATAAAGCTTAAACTTTAAATTAAATGAGATCAATTGTGCGCTCACTTGGTTGAAGTGAGCAGTTAAAGCTAGTACATACACATACAGCTACATACCTTAAAAGTGACAGTAGAATGTATGAGGTACAGGTCCACATATGTCATGTTCAGCCGACTGAGGGAGTTCCTCAAGGAAGACAACACATCCCGAGCCTCGTGGGATGGAAGCTGTAACAACAAAACAATACTTAATCATCATCTTTTTGACTGGCCTGTTGGTCTAGCAACGACGATATATTACTAGACTCCTAATAACGGGCGACCGATGTCTGTCAACACATTAGGCAAAAAAAGTCTAATATCCGTCTTATTTCGACCACTCCTGTGAGCCGTAAATATACCTTGAGACAGAACAGACCTTGATGACCAAACACAACGCAGTACCCCGTCCCCCTCGCTTACGTAGTACCTCAGCGAGTTGACAGAATACTTTTTGTTCGTGCGTATGGCGTCTATAATCGTAATATATCGTCGTTGGACTCGACCCTTATTATTCACCTGGTAATTGTCATCAACTAAGTAGAGCACCGAGAAAAGGGCAACTCGCCGTTTCTTTCCTCAAAAACCTTTATTTATTTAAAGTCTGTGTTCTCACCTTGGTGACTACGAAGACATTCTCCCTGGGCACTCCAGATGCCCTCACTCCTGCGCCGACCTGGTCTTCATTCTTGTAAGCGGCTGCCGTATCTAACATTCTGTTAATAGAAGATATTATGCAAATAAATTCTGAGATTTATTGTAAGTAGCTATCAGAGGGGTATTGGCATACGGACAGCGAGTAAAGGGCAACTCGCTGTCCGACCATGGACCATGCCCGGGTCGACAGCGCGTCGTGTTCCACGCGCGCCTCAATGAGCTGCAAAATGTCGTGGCCCGCTCACAGAGGGCCAAAGCCTACCGGGGTTGCGGGACTTATTTCCATCACCGTGATCCCGGAACATAAAGGGCTATTGAAAGACACCGTGAATTTTAGTCAGTACAAGTCTGACAGTCCCGCCCTTTGATGATTTTACCACGTAATAAAAAAATAGGGTTATTACTTTTTGGGTGATGTATGTACTATATACTGTTGAAAGAAAGGGATCTTGATCTCTCTCTTTTCAGTTTGAAAATCGCGCCGGTTATAGAAAAAGTGAAAGGGAATCGTCTATCTTGGTATGGACATGTTATGAGGAGGGATGACACTCATGTGACTAAGAGAGTGATGAGTATGAATATTGATGGATGGAGAGGAAGAGGAAGGCCAAAGAAAAGATGGATGGATTGTATAAGTAAGGATATGAAAGAAAAAGGAGTAAATGATACTATGACTTGTGATAGGGGAGAATGGAAGAAAAAAACGTGTTGCGACGACCCCATGTAATATGGGATAAGGGCAGGAAGATGATGATGTACTATATACTGTATAGCTGGGCGACCACAGGACAGAAAAGTAATAAAAAAGACACACACATTAAACGCCCGGGAAACCAGCAATCTAGTTTACACTTTTTTTTCTTTGGATATGTAATTATTTATTTATTATAAACTATAGGGCCATGGGGTCCGAGTGCTCACAGCCTCTTCAGAGACCTTTCAAAAACACTTGTTGAGGCTTCCCGTGACCCAAGAGCCGGCTTTTACCTTGGTCAGAGGCTAAGCATAGCCAGGCAAAGAGGTAACGCCGCCAGTCTCTTGGGCACATTACTGGCTGACAGCGTTGAGGAGGAATTTTTCGATATCTTGTAATATTTTAATTTAGTTTTTGGTTTATGTACAGGGTTTTTTTTTTGTTTATATTTAGGTCTGCCCTGATAATTGTAAATGCAGTACTCGCAAATTGGCGGTTCCGAGATAAACGCGGAAAACGTGTTTTGTTATATCTGCACAACAAGTCTGAATTAAATAATGTTTTAAATATACCAGAAAAATAAGAAAAAAATCAAACTTTATATTGATCAATTTTTTTCTTTACTTTATTATTTATTTTGGATAATATGCGCATTACTGCATTTTGTTCTACCATCTAGACTTGTGAACATAACAGTATCACTAAGCCAAAAGGCAGTATTTGTGTTCATTACTGCAAAATCACCTAGCACGTGTTCAATACTGCGTTTCTATTTATGAATTGTGTCTTATTTTCATGCCTGATACTAGTTGAAAGATTAATTAACCTTCTACTTCAGCTATCAGATACCATATGAGAGGATATGTGACGAAATAAAACAGACCTTAATAGGAACTAGAAAATTGGTTTATTATATTTCTACATAAAATATCACAATCAAAATTACATTATTTTTAATTACTAATTAAAATCAGTCTTTAAAATACACTTTAGGAACATTTCTAGTCTTTTTTATTATATGGGTAAAGTAAATCTATTATATATAAATATTATGGTATATATTATAATATCAAAGCGACGTGACCTGCGTGCTAGTGCAGCACGGATCAAAGAGGCGATCGAGCGGAACCAGGGCTCAAAAGTTTTCGCAAAGAATTCGTCTATTGGGCAAAGCCAAATGACAAGGCTGATGATTAACGACGCAGCATCATTTCGACGAAACCGGAGATCTTAAGAGGTTTTACGGACAGTTATACACATCAACACGACAACCCAGTGTCGGTACAGCTCGAGACGAAAGAGCTTAACTGACGTGCCGAGTCAGTTAAGCTCTACACTGAGCCTACACTGAGGATATCCCGGATATCAGCCTGTAAGAGATTAGAATGGCTCTTAACCAGCTCAAGAATATCAAGGCGCCAGGCGATGACGGAATCACAACATAATTTCTGAGAGCGGGTGGAAAACCTGTACTTCTAGTCCTCCAGAAGTTATTTCATTCCTTCATACACGAAGGCACTACGCCAGAAGCATGGCACAGGGTGAAAACAACTTGTTGAAGAACTACAGGCCAATCTCACTTCTGAGCCATGTTTACAAGCAGGTTTGATGACTTCCAGCCTCCCGAATAAGCCGGTTTCCGAAAAGGTTTTAGCACCATAGACCACATACACACGCTTCGCCAGATTATACAGAAGACAGAGGAGTATAATCGGCCATTATGTTTAGCGTTTGTGGACTATGAAAAAGCTTTCGATCTTTTGCAGTCCTTCCAACGATGTCATATCGACTATAGGTACATCGAAGTGTTGAAGTGTTTGTATAGTAACGCAACCATGTCCATCCGACTTCATGAAGAGAGCACGAAACCAATCAATGAACATGGAAAAGACGAAAGTCATGTCGAATGTCCATGTGGCGCCTTTACCGGTTGTTGTTGGGAATGATACTCTCGAAGTTGTAGACCATTATACTTACCTTGGACAGATTGTTCAGTTAGATAGGTCCAACTTCGAGAAAGAGGTCACCCGAAGAATCCAACTCGGATGGGCAGCGTTTGGGAAGCTACGTGATATCTTCTCGTCGAGAATCCCGCAGAGTCTCAAAACAAGGGTGTTTAACCAGAGTGTGTTGCCAGTGATTACATATGACTCTGAAACGTGGTCTTTACTGCTGGATTTTTAGAGAAACTAAGAGTCACTCAACGAGCAATGGAAAGAGCTATGCTCGGAGTTTCTTTGCGGGATAAAATCCGGAACACGGATATTCGGCGAAGAACCAGAGTCACCGACAAAATTTACAAGTTGAAGTGGCAATGGGCAGGCCACATCGCTCGTAGAACCGACAACCGATGGAGAAGAAAGGTTCTCGAGTAGCGACCACGGACCGGAAGACGCAGCGTAGGTAGGCCTTCCACTAGGTGGACCGACGACATCGTGAGAGTCGCGGGCAACCGATGGATGCAAGTGGCGAATTGTCGTTTGGCGTGGCGGTCTAAGGGGGAGGCCTATGTTCAGCAGTGGACGTCTTCCGGCTGATGATGATATTCTATTATTCTTATTAAGTTTACTTGTAGATATCATCATACTGCCCTTATCCCATTTTAGGTGTTTTCACCGTTACCTACATCTTTTTTAGTCTTTCATTCATCACTATCACACATCGCTTAAGTACCTACTCACAACGCATACATGCAAATTATTCGTCATGAAAATTAAATAATAACCAGACTATACCTACATACGTCCTACGACCACTATTATTGGACATAGGCCTCATTAATTCAACTGAGAGTTGGTGTGAGCCTGCTTCAACCTGTGAGCCCATTTTATGTTGGTAGAGAGGGATGAAAAAACACCCAATCTTAGTAAGTACAAACGCGGTTTTGATTTACTAATACTACTGAGTATACTTATGAGTATACGTATATTAAAACAAAGCTATTTGAATAAAATAAATGAATAAAACTTACCAAAACAGAACGAAACAAACAAATTATTAGCACTACGGAGTGGCTGAGCTACACACGTGTTCCGTCCGCGAACGACGTCAACGCACTGATTTACTAGTGCGAAACGCAGCACTTTACCTTGCGACTTCGGTGTGTGAAAATTTTTGTTACTTTTGCTACCCTCAAACGCAGCACTGTACAATACTACATTCAGTGTCAGTGGTGCAATAGAACTTATTTATTATACTTGTTACGCTCAAACGCGGCATTGTCGAATACTGCGTGTAGTTTTAGTTAGTATTGGTTGCAAAGTACTAGAACGTTGTATCAAGTTGCTGTAAACGTAGCAAGTACTGCACAACCTTCTAGTACATGCTGAGTACTGTATATCCTGTTAGCAAAAGTAATAATTTGGTGCAAGTACTGTGTATCTTGTTATATAAAAAACAGGTTATTTTTCGTATGATCGCGAAACCTAGTCTCGAGATTATAATATTATTATTAGCTTGGGACTAGATGGCGTTGTGTGGTAGTTGTGAAAAAAAGAAAACTTCATACCTATATCCAGCCTGCAGCGCCCAGGTAACTGGATATTCCACTTCATGCGCTTCAACCGATTTCTGTCCATTCTATAAAAAAGATGAACTATTTAAAATATTATGAATATTTTCGTGTTTTTGAATGTCATTATAACAAGGTTTTATTTTAAAATAAGAGGAGCAACGGCTCTTTTGGTGAACGCGTACGGCGTCGGACGTCGCGAGACGATCTCCGGCCACCGTAGGCGAGTAAAGAGCAACTCGCTGTCCGACCATGGACCATGCCCGAATACACGGCGCGTTGTGAGATTGAAGAGCGTTAGCATGATGACGGGGGGCCTCTAAAGGGCCAAAGCCTGCCGGGGTCGCGGGACTTATTTCATTACCGTGACCCCGGAATATAAAGAGCTGTTGAAGGACACCGTGGATTTTAGTCAGTACAAGTCTAACAGTCCCTCCCGCCCTGCCGGGGGTGGGAAGACTCATTTGATGATTTTACCACGTAGGTAAAAAAAAAAAGTATCACAGGGTCCTTTAAGCTAAAATGTAAGTCGTTGTTTTTTTATAGGCGCTTCTTTTTACTCAATCACAAGAGCATTATACTTCATTTACTTTACAAAAACGATACAATAAAATAAAGTGGTCTGGGGCCTTAGAAAAACAGCAGACGACGGCAGACGACAATCGTTATCGTTCATCAGTCACCAATACATTTTCAACTTTAAACCCCAGCGCGTAAAGTTGAAAATCTATTAAAAACTGCTGATCGATAACGAACGAAACAAACGAAAACGATCTGTGCACTTCAATAGATTTTCAACTTTACGCGCTGGGGTCTCGTCATTCCTTGAAAGGTTTTTTAAACTACCCAGAAATAGGAGCCCTGCTAAGCGGGACTCCATCGATACTACCCAATTTCGTTGCTATTGACCGAATTACCCCATAAAAACCCAGCTAGAACCCGACATCCCCAGCTTAGCGGTAAATTTTGAAACCACCCAGAAATTGGAGCCCTGCTAAGCGAGGCTCCGTCGATAGTGACCAGTTTCGTATCCACTGACTTACCTCATCAAAACCCAGGAATGTACCAAGTCCCAACGCTGGTATAGCGTTCCCATCGTTCAGCGGTATCCTGAAAGCTTTGCCGCCATCTTTCTCATCGCATAACTGAAAATGAAAAGATAATGTAAGATCTTTGCCCAATGACGACGCGTCGGGTCGACGGCGCGTCGGGTCTACGGTGCATCGGGTCGACGACGGCGGCGCGTCGGGTCGACGGTGCATCGGGTCGAAGGCGCGTCGGGTCGACGGTGCGTTGTGTTCCACGCGCGCCTCAAAGAGCTGTCAGCAATATGACGGGGCCCCCTTAGAGGGCCAAAGCCTGCCGGGGTCACGACCTACCGTGACCCCGGAACGTTATAGGGATATGAAGGACATCGTGGCTTTTAGTCAGTACAAGTCGGATTAGTCTCTCCTGCCCCGCCCTGGGTAAGGAGGACTCATTTGATGATTTTATTTTACCGCGATAAAATATAAAATCTCTTTGCCCAAAGTATAAGTAGGTAGGTACTTATTGCCATTCAATATTGCAATGAGAAGTTTTCTTTTTCGAGTATTAAAAAAAAGTAGTTTTCAAGAACTCTGTAGATATAACATACCAAGTTCAGCGCCATCTATCCATCGACTAGGCAAACAATGAAAAGAAAATCCCTCATTGGTAATTGACAACATCATTTTTGATTCGTTTTCGAAGCAGCACGCGTAGCATTTTTAGAAACGGGTTTTGTCGAAGGCAAAATAGACAAAATGACAGAGCGTAAAAGATTTTTATCGATTTCAGCATAGCAATGTTTAAAATATAGAAAAGATATGTTTCTATTCTTTAATAGTGTAAGAATGGTGTCATACTTGAGCAAAAAAACAGTAGATTTGTATAGAAATAACTATGAAATAACTTTGTCTTTTCTTGGTAGAATAGAGATAGAATCGCCATGCTACGCGTGCTAAAGTCCAAGCGATCGTAAACACAAACAAAATTAGACACAAAATTAAAAAAAACTTACCACTCCAACTACCACAGATAATAAAATTAAAAGAAACGTCATGTTCTATGCTCTGACTTAGTAAGACTAAACATTCTCTGGACTTATTTACTGCCCCTATAAATAAGCTTATTAACATTCTCATTTTACACGATTGTAGACCTTTACACTTATACAGACAGGTTTTAAATTCAAAAAACAGGTGCCCAGTGGAACTTTTTAGCTTTTCATTGAGGTGTTTTTAGATTTTGAATTTTGTATCAGAGCAGCTAAAGGTGGAAGTCAATTGTAGGATGTAATACAAAGGGTTTCTTAGATATAACTCGACAACTTTTGTTTGAACACTCGTTATCACTTAGGAGTAGGTACCAACAACATTGCTAGTAGGAGTGTTTATTTATTTTATGAATGTTGATTAATAAACTATTGATAAATAAACTTTAAATAATTTAATTATTGTGACCATGAAACTGGCGGCGATTCCTCTTTGCATGGCACCTTTTATACTCTGTAAGTAAGTAACTAAGTAAGTCTGTATTTTTTTTTTAATAATATTTTCACAACTATCACGCAACGCCATCTAGTCCCAAGCTAAGAAGAGCTTGTGTTATGGATACTAGACAACTGATAAACATACTTATATATTTCTAAATACAAACATAATTATAGATAAATAACACCCAGACACAGAACAAATGATCATGCTCATCACACAAACATTTGTCCTGGGTGGGATGCGAATCCACGACCCCCGGCATAGCAACCACTAGACCAACAGGCCAGTCAGTCAAAAAAGTAAGGTGAACACACAGACATGCACCAATCGCCGATGATTGGCTGACACTGAAGAATTCCTTCGATTTCTTCAAGATCACCAGAGGCCTTAGTCAAACAGCAGATGACAGCAGACGACAATCGTTATCGTTCATCAGTCACCGATACATTTTCAACTTTATACCCCAGCGCGTAAAGTTGAAAATCTATTAAAAACTGTTGAACGATAACGAATGAAACAAACAAAAACGATCTGTGAACTTCAATAGAATTGCAACTCTACGCGCTGGGGTATAAAGTTGAAAATTTATTGGTGACTGATGAACGATAACGATTGTCGTCTGCTGTCGTCTGCTGTTTGGCTAAGGCCCCTGACCCGATTGCAATATGGGACTATAATGCCCTTTGAAACAATTTTTCAAATCGGTTTAGGCTTCATCGAGAAATCAGGGAACATAATGCATAACCGTCTTATTACAAAAACAACGCAAAACCCTGGTTTAGACCAGAACTATCAAGTCTAGGCTTAAGTGCTAAACCATGGTTTAAAATTATTCGTATTACAAAACATAAATAAACCTCAGACTTCTTAGTACCGTCATTTGAACAGAGGTCTAAATCCAACCACAGATTAATACAAATTTCATTCGTTCACCATGATATCATTCGATTGCAACGTTCCATATTACCAGAAAATAGAATGTATTGATAATTCGTTTATGATTAACTGAGGTTTAGAGATATTAAAAATATTGATTTATTTTTTAGAATTTAGATATAAGTCATTTCCTATACTGTAGTTTGATTTTTTAAGCATATTATTTAATATTGGATTCTTTACTTACATAATATTTAAAGCGCGTAATGGAACGTAACATTCTCGCGCGTCATAATAAACTATGACATGTTTACTAATTATTTTTTGGAATTATTATGAAGTTTTGTTTTCATTTTTTAGAACAGTTGCCTCTTTTTAATAATTTCACCATCTTTATTAATGTGAATATTACTAGTGTATGTCTAAGTAAAGTATGTTTGGGATAAGTATGTCAGGCAATTATCCCACGGGAACATGACGAAACGAAATTAAAAGTAGTAACGAAATTAAAAGTAGCCTAAGTGTTAATCTAGGATCATTATCCATTAAGTCGACCATGTTTTAGGTAAAAATATCACAAAAACAACAATACAATGAAAAATATTCAATGAAAAACTGACACAACTTTGACAGCTACGACTTAGACCACCGCTAAACTAGGGGGTGGCGTGGATTAAAGTTAGACCAAGGTTTAGTCCATGGTTTAACGCAAAACCACGTTTTGTAATAACGTTTTTAGGTAAACCATAGTTTGACGTGATTTAAGCCTGGGTTTATAGTTAAACCTCGTTTTGTAATAAGACGGTAATAGTTTCTAAAAGATAAACTGAGAACCTCCTCCTTTTTTCAAAGTCGGTCAAAAAGAACTGTTCCTTAGAAAAAGTCCCCGTAACAGTGGAAATGTATTATTCCCACTGTCATACTCAACGACGATATATTACTAGACTCCGCATGCACGATCTAAGGAACAAAAACTATTCTATCAACTCGCTGAGGTACTACGTAAACGAGGGAGACGGAGTACTGCGTTGTGATTGGCTAACTCAAGGTCTGTTCTGTTTCAAGGTATCTATCTTTACGGCTCACAGGAGTGGTCGCAATAAGACAGATACAAGACTTTTTTGCCTAATGTGTTGACAGACATGGGTCACCTGTTATTAGGAGTCTAGTAATATATCGACGTTGGTTATACAGTATACCTACTCAATCGATTTTATTATTGCAGTTGACTCGAGTTGCTTCAAATAAAGTAGTCATGCTATATTAATATCGATGTCAACAATGTGTCCAAGGTGAACGAGTATTATACGATGAAGTTATTCAATTTGTTATAAAAACTATCAATGGCTTGTTTCCTGTGATTGTTATACTTTTTTACGATATTATTTAACTATGCAAATTCCAATGCATGCAAAACTCAATTTGGTGCTTACTTTCTTTAAATTATATCGTTCCTTTTTATTTATTTTTACGTGGTAAAATCATCAAATGAGCCCTCCCACCCGGGCGCGTATTTCCAAAGCCTATACTAGTTCAGTCACGAGGCAGACTTTATTAGATGAGCTTTTGTTTATGCATATTACTCAACAATACCTAATCTAGCTCAGTAAAAGAATTGACTCAAATAGATTAGCTTTTGTTTTGATATTTTCAAAGAAAATGCTCGGTTATAATCTAGTTCTATATTTCACTCGAATAGCTAAGCTTTTGGCGAGATATTTTTAAACATTACCTACGAACAAAACCTAGTAGAGTAGAAGCTCACTAGCTATATGAGTGAATTTATCTTTCCTCAACTTGATTTTGTGCGTGAAATCGAAAAAAAACCGGGCGGTGCGAGTCGGAATCGCCCATAAAGGGTTCTATAGCAGCAAGTATTTTATAACGATTTATGACGTATAAAAAAAATAATTACTTGATCTCGTTCCAATTTTCGCTGGAAGTTTGTATATATAGTAATGTACAGACGCCAGCACATCAACCTACCTGTCTTATTTATTTAGAGGATTTTCAACCTTATCACAATAGTGGTAGGTTGCTGTTCGATTGGTAAAATTTTACAGGTTCGGGTAGGTTGACCTGCTGGCGTCTGTACATCAGATATTTTAAAGTTTTCGTGTGAAAATCCTAATGCGGTTCATACAATACATCTAGGTACTAACCAAGTTTCAACAGGATAGCTTTTATACTTTCGAAAAAAAGTGGCTGTGACATACGAACGGACAGACAGACATGACGAATCTATAAGGGTTTTTTGCCATTTGGCTACGGAACCCTAAAAAGCAGTAATCCATTTGAGTATTTTTTACTGGGGTAGATTAGGTATTGTCTGTGACTTGTAATTATGCATATTTAAACTCGTTTACGTACGAACAAACATTAGTCGAGTAGAGGCTCACCGCCATATTTTTTTATCGTGAACGCGATAGACTGTCGTCTTGTTTCAAATCAAATCAAAGCATTTATTTCAAGTAGGTAGGCCAGTTATAGCACTTTTGAAATGTCAAAAGACAAAAACATTTCAAAAATATTTACGTTAATTAAATGAAAACAGTTCAAAGTTGTTCGTTGTTCACTTCTGTTATGATCATAATGTTTAGTTGCCGCTGTTGCGTTGTTTCGAGGTTATATAATGCAGCAATAACAAAACCGAAATCATGATAAAAACCGTTTTAAGTAATATTTTGGGCGACAATATCTAGATTCTAAATATGCGTATATATAATATAATAGTAATATGCGTAAACAAAAGCTCATCTATTAGAGTCTGCCTCGTGACTGAACTGGTATAGGCTTTGGAAATACGCGACCCAGGCATGGTCCATGGTCGGACAGCGAGTTGCCCATTACTCGCCGCCCGCATGCCCGCGCCTACGGTGGCCGGAGATCGTCTTGCGACGTCCTCAGTGGATTGAGCGTAAATAGTAGGTAACAAATCTTTCGAATTTATAATATTAATTTAGGATTAAATGAAATCCAAACAAGATAAAAGAGAAGAATATTTTAATTAACATATTATACTTAAAATAACTATAATCATATTGATTATTAACTCTAACAACTTTTCAAAACAGGTCATCAAGCAACCACGATAAGAAAGAAAATGTCAGTGACCTCTATAATGTCAACTGTCACTTCAAAATTACGATTAACAAAAAGGTACTTTTTTTTGGAATTTTTGTCGTTTATGTTATTTTCAGATTATTTCTGTTACTTAAGAGCGTGCAAGCGTTAGAAAAACATTAATGAAATCACAATAAATGGCGTCGTGACAATTTCGTTCTTATAGTGGTCGCAAAGTACCGGCGATAGTATATTATTACACATCGATCTAAGGCGCGTTTCCATTAGGCAAGTCTAGGTATAACGATTATAAAATGTATAACTACTAGTAAATCATATGCCGCCAACGACGATATATTACTAGACTCCGCATGCACGATCTAAGGAACAAAAACTATTCTGTCAACTCGCTGAGGTACTACGTAAGCAAGGGTTGTGATTGGCTAACTCAAGGTCTGTTCTGTCTCAAGGTATGTTTACGGCTCACAGGAGTGGTCAAAATAAGACGGATATCAGACTTTTTTGCCTAATGTGTTGACAGACATCGGTCGCCTGTTATTAGGAGTCTAGTAATATATCGTCGTTGTATGCCGCTTTGTGCGGTGGATATGCTGATCCAAATTTTTATAATTATATAACATCTCTGCCCCTACCATATTCAACGAATAAATGTCTTTGTCTTTGTATACAATTATGACGTCATATTTAGTATACAAGTTGCTTGAATTGGAAAAAACTTCCTGCATGTACAAGTTGCATACAAGGCAAAGTTTGGTCTGTGGAGAGTGACCATCTGTCATAGAGTTTCCTCCGTGCCTCGGAAAGCACGTAAAGTCGTAGGTCCCGGCTGTCAATTGTAGATCTTTGACAGTCGTTACTGCTAGTCAGACGCTGTAAAAGTCTGACAACCAGTCTTACCATGGGTCCCCACTTGTGGAGGTTTGACTGGAAGCCGACCACAATATCGTTGGGAAAAGGGTAGGAAAATGAGACAAGTAACTTGAATAATTGAAACAGCCTTATAAAGAGTTAATACACTAAAGTGTGGCGCGCATAAATGATAGGTTACCTTACATACTTTGACTAACATGCCATTGGCACGGGCGCTTTTTTCCGGGCGTTAAAAAATGTCATGTTTCCAGTATCTGTTCACACGTCAGCGCTATAAAAGCGCTGCGCTTTTTTTTTAACTCTATTTGATTTTAAGTTCTGGACTCGGACAGTGACATTTAAGTTAAATTTACCCTTTTTGTTAAAACTCAGCGTTTTTTTAACGCCTTAAAAAGCGCTCTTACAAATGGTGACTAAAATTAAAACATGTATTTCTTAATCAATATCCAAATTAAGTCCATTCTTCCAAATACGTAGAGACTCAGGGATCTCCATTTTATCCGGGATCTTGTCGAATGGGTAATTCTGATAATCTTGCCAGAAGAAGGGTCGGACTGTGCGGAACCCATTGTCGAACTTGGCGAGGGTGTCCATATCACCTTTGTCTATGGTGAAGTCGAATATGGACGCGTTCTCAACAACGCGGGAGTTGGTCACCGTTTTTGGTATACTGACGATTCCGCGCTGATACTGAAATAAGAAAAAAAGTGAATGAGGGAGTGCTAAAGTTAAAAAAAAAGCCTAGTGCTAGTCGGACTCGTTCGGTACCAATCTATCTAAACACTTAAATAAAAAAAAAGATTAAAAAAAACAAAAACCCACGTTTTTAAACGAGACTGAGAGAGGGGCCACTCAAAACGTGGGGGCGTGAGTCCAACCGGAACGACAAACAAACAAGAAAAGTGAGTGTATAAAAAAAACGGGGGATTTGATTTGTTGCAAAGTGCCTCCTTATACAACCTGTTTTTTTTATATCCCATAGCTCTAGGGTTATATTCTGTAGGTAAAAATAATACTAAAACTCCTAGAATAGGTGGTCCAAAAATGCATCGTTTCGGAGATATCATCAATCATAGTTAAATTAGGTCAAAAAATGTCACCAGTATGACGAATCTTTACTTTTGCGAGGTTGCCAAACTTCGCAGTAGAATAGACCCTCGATGTGTCTAGGTATCTAAGTTTCATTGATAAATACAAGTTATTCATTTTTATTCAAACCAATCATTCATATTTAAAGCTAAGAAAATGCGACGTTGTCTTATTTCACTTAAGGGTGTTTTACATTAATAATCGTGACTTTGCCGAATTATTTTGTATGAAAAATGAAAAAAAAAATAACGAAGGTTTGGAACATAACTCATATGCCAGTTGATTCTTTGATATGGCCTCAATCATACCCTAGAGTTATGGGATATCAAAAAAAAACACGTTGTATATAATCTTGAATTTAAATTAATAATTTATCTTGAAAGTGAATATTTCAAGCGTCTACCTAAGTATTGCCGTTATTAATATTGAGAAAAATCAGAAAAAAAAAACATTTTTGCTGTATAACGTTGTTTTTTTGTTATGACGGCAACAGAAATAATACTAGTAATATATATCGTCGTTGGTGACAGGGTTCTATTTTGTCCTTTAGAAAAACACTCGAAAGTTGGAATAAACATTTTTATAAAATGCAAAAACAAAACTCTTCTTACCAGATATCTCAATGTAACTTGGGTGACAGTCTTTCCATACTTCTTGGCCATAGCGACCATCGTGGGGTTATTCAGCTTGGGTTCGGGGGAGTTGGGGGCGCTTCGGGAGGGAACCATCGTCCCGAAGGGGGAGTACGCCGTGATGAGCACGTTGTGGGACTGACAGAAGTCTACCAGCTCCTTCTGGCCCAAGTTTAGGTTGATCTGGAATAGAAAAAGGGATTGTTTACAATTATGACTTGTGTTTTAACGCCTACCAGAAAAGTACCTATTTTAAAAATGCTCACTAAATTGTGTATCTTAAAGTGTTGTAGAAATTATCCTACTTTGAGTAGGTATCTAATAATTTAAAAAAAACGACGTAGGGTAGACGAAGCCCCGCCTCACGGGGCTTCTATTTCTGTTTGCAGGGTTTGAAGGAACCCAACCAAACCGACGATCAGAGTGTCCCTGTAACCTTGCTAAAGCGAGTTTTGGATTTGGTTACCATTTATCCAATTTGGTATACTAAAAGAATATTATTGATGAGAATTTGAGTTGTAGCCGTTTAAAATAAGATGAAATGTGTTCTCATACAAAACTTTCACAATAGGTTTTTTTTCCATTTAATCGCTATATTTAACCATATCAAACAAAATTTCGAGTCTTTATTTTTCGTAATGAATGCCCAAATCTGGATCATCATCATCATTAGGGATGGCAAGAACCATTGCTGGTTGACGTCTAGCGTTCGATTTGCAGGCCAGAATAATGACATCGGGTATTTTTCAGTAGGTAGGTGGGGATGGACATCGGGAATCATCGGAAATGCCAGGGGAAATATACAGGGTGATAAGATTCCATCCAAATTTTAATAAGTACTTATATTATACAAGATGATGAATCTGGACACCGCGGGCGGGGTGCGCTCTGCCCGTTTTATGCGCAAGTGTAATATTATTAACGTTTAACTTAGTGACCACGCAGAGCGGATAATTCTTATGAGAAAATGAAAACTTGACGTATCGATTTTTTTTTTCAAAAATGGGGTTAGTGATTGATACCTAATGCCTAGAAAAAATTTGGACGGTGGTAATAATCTCCCTGTATACTAGGTACTGAAGTCTCACCTCAACCTGGTTGGTGACTGGTGGCACCTTGCAGTTCTTCAGCAACCTGTCCATCTGCTCCACATTGAAGTTGGACACGCCGATGCTCTTCACCAGCCCCTTGCGCAGCACGGACTCGAACCCGCGCCAGGTTTCTAAGTAATCGATCTTTTCATCAACTCCTTCTTGCTGGAAGATAAAATTGGGGATGTTAGGAGATCTGGATTTTTTTAGTCACCTTGGCTCATTAAACTTCTCTGTGTCGAGGATGCGTTAAAAATATTTAAGTCGAATATACCCAGACCCCAAACGACTTTTAGATCAATCAAATATTTGTTCCATGCAGCGTTTGAACTCTGAACTGATCGTTTAGAGTGTATCGTCACTGCGCCAACACAAAAATAATAAAATTATCAATAGATTTAAAAAATGTAAATACCCACGTTTTTAAATTTCCCGAAAATAACACTACGGGACTGAGAGAGGGGCTACTCATAACGTGGGGGCGTATATTATTTAATGAATTATTTATGGGATATATTTACATGACGTGTATAGATCGTGGGTGTACAGTGAGTGTATAAAAACGCGGGAAAAAATTTGATTGCTTTCCTTTGCTATATATTTACAGAGCTATTATTTGGCTAACACACCTGGAAGATCTGCAACACCTAAATGGGTCTCAACTCACCGAGATTGACCTGTGTCAATGTATAAACACCAGGTCAATGTACTTGAAGTTCCTAGCAACTATCAGACCAACACCTGCATATCACCTGGAAGACCTGCAACACCTGGATGGTTCCCAACTCACCGAGATAGACATGGGCCAGTGCATGAGCACCAGGTCAATGTAATCCAGGTTCAGACGTCGGAGAGACCCTCGGACTGAGACTTCCACGTCAGCCTCGCGGTGGAAGTGATGCCACACCTGGAACAGTAAAAAGGTTTGATGTTATTGGAGGACATTTTTCGTAAAAGATATTGTTAGTTGGCAATGACGATAAATTACTAGATTCCTAATAACAGGCGACCGATGTCTGTCAACACATTAGGCAAAAAAGTCTTATATCCGTCTTATTTCGACCACTCCTGTGAGCCGTAAACATACCTTGAGACAGAACAGACCTTGAGTTAGCCAATCATAACGCAGTACCCCGCCCCCTCGCTTACGTAGTACCTCAGCGAGTTGACAGAATAGTTTTTGTTCCTTAGATCGTGCATGCGGAGTCTAGTAATATATCGTCGTTGTTGGTTGGTTTAAAAAATGCATGGTATAAAAAGAAATTAGACACATGAGGGCGTCAGGGATCGGGCGGCGAGTATTTTGGATTTTGGCCTGGCCTGTGTCGATAACGCGTTAATTGTGTTGTATGCTCTCAAGGAGATGTTACTCGAGCTCAAGGTTGCAAACTGAAATGCCTGACAGGGTCGCAGCCCTCTCTAAACAGGCGGCTCTGGAACGCAAAGGGCAACTGAAGAAACAGTACCCTTAGCACGAGTTTTCAGTATTTGAGACGTAAAGTAAACTGGAACTTTGACAATTTAAAATTGACAATTTCAAGAAAAAAAAAATTATCTTCTTCGCACACCAGAGGCGCTGTTCCATTTTTTCATACAAGAACCGCTGTAAATACTGGAAAGTAAAAAAGTGAAAACTCGTGCTAGGGGTACTGGATACAATCAAAAAAAGGGGTACTGGATGGTTTTTAGTCAGTACGAGTCTGACAGCCCCTTCTGTACCGCCCAGGACGGTAGGACTCATATTTTGATAATTTTGAAACAAAAAAAAACGTGTTTCTATTAATAAAAAAAATAATTCACCTTAGTAGTAACAAAAAGTTCTTCCCTCTTAACAACGCCATCTTTAATTTTCTGCTGTATGATCTTGCCGACTTCCGGTTCCACTCTATACAGGTGGGCAGTGTCTATGTGTCGGTATCCAATGTCTATGGCATAGGAGAGTGCCTCCATCATCTTTGGCATGCCTTCTGCGCTGAATTCAAACTGGAAATTGATTTTGAGTATGTTATTTAATCTCATAAGTTTAAAAAAACGTTGCCCCAGTCTAGAGTTGAGGTATTCCAGATAGGGCACCCGCTGAAATGGCGCCTGAGCGAATGGTCCCTAAGCTATTCCACGAACGGCACCTATCAAATTTATTTGCAGGTGCCCTTAGTGGAATAGTTTTTCGTGCAGCTTTTTATTCCACATAGCCACGAATCGTACTGCACCTGCAAAAAATTTTGATAGGTGCCGTTCGTAGAATAGCTTAGGAGCCATTCGCTCAGGTGCCATTTTCATCATCATCAGCCGGAAGACGTCCTCTGCTGAACATAGGCCTCCGCCTTAGACCGCCACGCCGAACGACAATTCGCCACTTACATCCATCGGTTGCCCGCGACTCTCACGATGTCGTCGGCCCACCTAGTGGGAGGCCTACCTACGCTGCGTCTTCTGGTAGCCATTTTAGTGGGTGCCCTATCTGGAATACCTCTGGGAGTTACCCTTGTGTCGTGAGTGCGTTTACAAACATAGAAACTCACAGACTCAAACACCCAGACCCGGAAAAACTATTCGCAGATCATATACTTATTTGTTCTGTGCCGGGATCGAACCCGTGACACGCTATGCATCAGTCGATCGGTCAGCCACGGAGCCAACCGTGCCGTTAATTTAAAGGCACGGTTGTTCCTAGGTGTTTGTGTATGTGAGTTTCTATGTTTGTAAACACATCCACAATACAGGAAGAAATTTCTAGTGGGCGACGTTTATTAAACAAGAATGTTACAATCACAAATAGCTGTACCCATAATGGAACCGACACCGTGTTAATATGTCGCAAGACGATCTCCGGCCACCGTTGGAGCGGTCATGCGGGCGGCGAGTAAAGGGCAACTCGCTGTCCGACCATGGACCATGCCATGGTCGACGGCGAGTCTTGTTCTACGCGCGCCTCAAAGAGCGTCAGCATAATGACGGGGCCGTCTCAGAGGGCCAAAGCCTGCCGGGGTCGGGACTAATTCCATCACCGTGACCCCGGAACATAAAGGGCTATTGAAGGACACCGTGGATTTTAGTTAGTACAAGTCTGACAGTCCCTCCCGCTCTGTCCGGGGTGGGAGGACCCAATTGATGATTTTACCACGTAAAAAAAACCGTGTAAATATGAGGTCATATTTACACGTTTTTTTTTTACGTTATAGTTTGCAACTTTTATACATGGAAACGCGCCCTAAACAAGCTTGCTGATGACGCGTTTCGATCGATTTCAACTACAAGTAAAAATCAACCTTACCACTACGACATATGACATAAAACGAGCGGTTATCTACGAGTAGATGAAAACAAAACACGCTCGCCACGACGACGGACGTGTCAGTCAAATTGCATCTTTATAGCGTAGTAGCAAGGACGAATTTTAGTTAGTAGAAATTGCAAATCGCAGGAATAGCGTCATGAGCAAGCGCGCTTAGGGTACTATGGACTATCCATTTATGAACCCGTCAATATGTATAAGGCCGATATAATGACGATCGATGTTAGTGACTGTCGATATTATGAACTAGACCCAAACATAACATAGAATATATATATATATATATATATAGAATATAACATAGAGACGACACCACGCATCACCACTATGTCCCATCCAGGATGAGACAACGCGCACAAGTTCATTCAGTTGTTTGACAGCTCTGTGGCGTGCTCTAGGCGCGCGCACTCACCCTGGATGGGACACAGTGGTGATGCGTGGTGTCGTTTCTATACGTAGTAGTAATAGCTCAATTATTGATGGTAAGAAAGCGTAAATCAAAAGACATGCAAAAAGTATACCTAGATATAGATAACTTAAATCCCACCCTTAAGCCCGCTGTACACATTGGACCAAGGCATTGCCAGCATGTTGGGCCGAAATAGTGAACTTTAAATGTCGCTGTTTACGCATTGGGCCAACGTGTGAACACTGTATGTGAAGCACGCCAAGATCCTTTGATTGGTGCACGATAAAACCGACAACTTTCGGTTGGCCGGCCAGTATTATTCCCGCCAACTACCAACATACCGCCGAGTAGGTCTGTACACGCTGGGCCAATGCGTTGGCCTAATGGGTACAGCGGGCTGTAGATCATAGAATGTTTAGATTCTAGCAGGCCACTCAGAATTGAAGCCAAAAAAAGGAATAAAATTATCCCTTTCGTTCGATTCCTTATTTAATTTAATTCGACAAGGATAATATTTACCTAAATGTGTGCGTGGCGCTCACTCACACACATTTATAAAAATGTGGCTTCACGAAGAACGTTTAAGCCTGAAACACATTATAAAAACGCGACACGACCCGATGAAACGAGTGCGTGACGCGCGAGATGCGTGTTGAGTCGAATTAAATGTTTTGTTTTCTATAGACCAGAATCACACTATGAACATCCGACGCGACGCCATGCGTGCACATTTGATACGAGTCAACACGCGTCACGTTTCATCGGGTCGCGTCGCGTTTAATAATGTGTTTCCGCCTTTACATTTTGTTTTGAATTCGGAATCTGGACATTTTATAATTTTACGAAGATAATTATACAGGCATTACTATACTAACCGAAAACGGCTTATCCGGGCTCTTCTCCTCCTAAATTAAAATAAAATGCAAAAATAATATAAATCACATGCAAACTAAATACCTACAATGGAAGAAAGTAAAGCATTCAGTACCCTTAGCACGAGTTTTCACTCTTTTACTTTACAGCGTCTTTCCAGTATTTACAGCGTTTCTTGTATGGAAAAATGGAACAGCGCCTCTGGTGTGCGAAGAAGGAACTAATTTTTTCCTTGAAAATTGTCAATTTAAAATTGTCAAAGTTCCAGTTTCCTTTACGTCTCAAATACCGAAAACTCGTGCTAAAGGTACAGTCAGCATCAAAAGTCGCTGATCACATTCTGATTTTCAAAATCGCTGTACACCGTATTGTTACGTATCGTCACGATGTACAGCGATTTTGAAAATCAGAATGTGATCAGCGACTTTTGATGCTGACTGTACCTACATGCAATGAGAACCAAAATATAGGGAAAATCAAAAAAAAAAACTTAATAGGCAATGAAAAATCTTATTAGTCCGTCAAGTAGATAAGAGAGATTTTTCGTGACGTTTTGGGAGTGGCTCTAAAACAAAGTTTTAGTTCATCTGTTTGCAGTTTTTTTTTTAAATAACAAATGGACTAACTGAATTTTCAAACTGACATACTTATTATGAAAAGATTAGTTGTAGCATGCGGCAACGCTTAGGCCGCGTTCAAGAAGACGCAGCGCGTCGAGCGGTGCGTTAGACGGTGCGTCGGCATCGGGTGGAGCGTGCTGCGCGTCGCTAATTGTTTTCTCCGTCTATGATATCCACAGCGTCCACCGCGGCGTCCAAAGTGGTGTACAACACGGTGTCCACAACAAACGCTTCTAAAGCCGCGTACAGACATCGCGAGGCGTGCGACACGAATGGTTCGTCTCGCATGCCTCAACCTGAGGCATACGATGGTACATTTATATGTGCGTCCCGAACGAAACATGCTCAAGCTGAGCAAGCAAACCACCACGCACGGTGTTCGTCAGTCGTCGTTGACTTGCTGTGATATTTGACGCCACGCGTCTTCCCTTTTACATTTCTTGTAATAATCAGAATGTTTAGAGTCCCACAGCACTCTATTAATTTTATAAACTTGAACCACCTCACGTAGTGACTCGGTTTTGGCGTCCATGATGCATGCGCGCAACGCAAACAACACCTGTCCGTCCACACGGAGCGCACGGCTCGTACTGAGGCAGCATTCGCAACGATCGTATGGCGCGAATGCTCACTGTGAGCACACACGTCCACACAGCCCGAGGCATGCGAGACGAACCATTCGTATCGCACGCCTCGCGATGTCTGTACGCGGCTTTAAGCCAACGAGCGGCTTTGAATATCGCCGTATGCTTGTGTTTCGAGCGACACCCGCTCCGATCCGACTCCGACGCGTCACTATTTTTGAACGAGACCTAAGTGTGTGACAGAGACAACGCTCTTCGTAGCCGAAACTAGTTGAATCTCCCTTTCTAAAGGTTAATTTGCAATATTTATTAGTAATAGCTTGAAAAAGATTCATTCCCTCTACATGTACAGTAACTACATCTACGTTACCTTCTCGTCCATGCCCAGCCAGGTCCCATAGCCCAGCGCTGGGATCTCCTGTCCATTGTTCAGCTTGAAAGATGGGATGTTTACCTGGAATTACAAAAAACTTGATTAAAACTTGAATTCAGTTACGGTTAAGCAACGCTTACGAAGTACCTATGCTATATGGATGGGTGACCAAATTTTTCTATTCAGTAATTTTAAACTACAATGAAATCTTAACATAGATTTTTAATTTACACAATAAAAAAATGGAAGGAATATGAAAAATAATGCTTTCTATTAGTGATATAATTTTCTAAATTGGTTCACTACTTCCAGAGATTACAAACCTAGATTGATTACAATTTATATTACAAACATAACCCCCTCATATTTATTTTTGTACTATATTTATCTTTACTCCTTCCATAAATGTATTAGTTGATAGATAATGTTTATATCAATTACATAACTAACAAATGATAGTGAGTAAATATAAATTTCTTATTTAATCAGCTCAAGTTCAAAAGTTTATCAATTATTTTTTAATAGTTCATAATTATAATCTTACGAATGCCATGGTGTCACAAACGATATTTTTTGGGTAAAATTTGGCATCACGATCATAAGCCTTACAGTCGGGACCGACACAACTGGTTTTATTTTTTTGCTTAATTAAAAACAAAATAATTGATTCTAATTTAAGACAACGAATCAGCATTGCCACGTTGTATGGCAATGCTGATTCGTTAGGCCTAGGAATAGACCTCAGTGTATTGTCTATTCGTTTAGTGTTCGCTGATACTTTGACCAAGAAATAGGCCAGCCCTCTGGTCACGAGAGGCGTCGACTAAGCGCTTGGCGATGTCTTTGAAGACTTGGTGGGCACTCGGACAGTCGGACCCCATGGCCGTAGTGTTTCAACCCCAAACGGTATACACGGTAAACTCAAATACATAGCTACAAGTCAAGCCATTGTATTTGCGCCGTTTAAGTTTTCGGCACTTGCAGCAGGCGTAGCATGGCGCCGTAGAAAGAGGTTTTGTCGACAGAAGAATAGACAAAATGACAGAACGTAGAAATAATTTTAGCGTTTTAAGGATGGTACTTAATGTAAAAAATATAGAAAATAAATGTTCTATTCTTCAATAGTGAACGAATGGTGTCATATTTGTGCAGGAAACAGTCGATTTGTGTAGAAATAACGATGAAATTAGGTACTTTGTCTATTTGGTAGAATAGAGATAGAATCGCCATGCTACGCGTGCAGCAGCCGGACCAGCCAGTGGCGGATTAAACGTTGAGAGCGCTGTAGGCAAGCATCTCATCAGCGCCCCTATATTAAAGATAACACGTAGATACTATAGTTTGACCAAAACCGATGTACCTTAGGAAAATGCGGTGAGATGGGGGCCAAGAAAAAAAGAGCATCAGTTTACATGAGATCGATATCTGTCGAACAGATCTTACGAATTCGGTTTACAATATTTTAAAGCCTTAGGTAAGACCAGTGGCGTATTTTAAAATTGAGCGCGAAGCCCGGAACTAAACACAAAAAAAAAATAATTCAGTGCTACTCAAACTTCACACCCACACCACCTTGTAGAAGACAAACCTAAAATGTTCAGTTTTATAGACCGCGTCGAGACTAACTAACACAAGAAGAGTTTGCATTGAAAATGAGCAATTAAAATCGCAAGCAAAGTAAAAGCGCGAGCGCAGCGAGCGCGAATTTTTTTTGGTTTTTTGGGCATACTAGGAAAACCAAATTTTCATTTTAATTTCGTTAAACATTTCCGTACTTCAAGAAAAGTTTTAATCTAAAAGCAAAATCAATTTGAAGTCACTCCTGAAGAGCGAGCGTAGCGAGCGCGAAATTTTTTAGCTTTTTGGAAAAGAAGAAGCCAAATTTTCGTTTTCACATCGTTAGACGTTTCCGTACTTCAAGACAAGTCTTAATCTAAAAACGAGATCAATTTGAAGTCTTTTTTGAAGAGCAAGCTTGGTTAATGTAAGTTGCTTAGGTTTTAGTAGTTTTTTTATGACCTAGGTAGATTTTTTTAAATTTCTTCGAAGGTAAGAACTCGGTGCGGCTTGCGCCTCCCCTCGCAGCCTGCTGCGACCCTCTTGGCATGGCCCTCTTGTCCAAAGGGTAAATACGCCACTGGGTAAGACTGGCAGTCGACGCGACGAACATTGTCGTATCTTTCCAACTTCAATCAGAGATCATGTAGCATCGACAAAGTTGTTTGTAGGCGTAAGTTTTAGTCAGTCCCATCGTATAATTTGTATTTTATTATAAATTGAAGCGAATTGTTTATGCTATATTTTTTTATTTTAGTAGTATATTGTAAATTTTTTCTTATTTTTTACTATTTTTTTTTTACAATTCGCCCGCGCGCCCCTTCGTACCTTCGCGCCCCTAGGCAGATGCCTAGTTTGCCTTAAGGATAATCCGCCTCTGGGACCAGCACAGCATATAGTTTTAACTCCAAACGACTCAAACACCATAATATACGAATTCAATGCGACTTGCTTGAGAGTATAATGAAACGACAAAGAAAAAATAAAGCAGAAGGATTTTATTTGGCTACGAGCGACATCCTGAAAAGTTATTGTACCAATATGATTGTACCAACATGATCATACCAACATGATTGTACCGACATGATTGTATCAATATGATTGTATCGATATCTACATATTCCATATTAGGTACTATTTATTTATAGACTTTTCTTTGGAAAGAAAATTTTTGAAAATTGCTACGCATGCGTTAAGACAATCGTCTACCGAGTCCATACTAAAAGAAAAAACGTTTTCCTGCTCCTAAATGTTATCCTATCTCAATGATTTTTTAGAATGCTTCTGAAACAGTAAAAAACTAGGTTTATAGGTTTTCTTTTTTTCAAAATTTATAATAGTTTGAAAGTTACAGGCGCCTCAGAGTAATAGTAATTTTTAATGACAAAATCTTCATTGAAGTAAAACCTTTGTATTCTAAAAACAAAGAAGTTTTAGAAAAAAAGCAAAACCTACAAACCTAGAATATAATATGCTGAAACGATTGCCGCCAGAATCTAAGAGATTGGTCGTGATCTAGTATGTGAAAAACGTTTTCTCCCGTTAGACAAATTTCATTTAATATTTATTAAAACATTTATAGACGTTCTGTATTATTGCGATTGTTCTATAAATAAAATAAACTATGCAGTTACCTACGCTACTGTATCTATTTCTCAAGTAGACGTGAATCAAGAATAACAAATAACTACCTACCTAGTTAATGATTTATCTTAAACACAGTAGGTATACATTGAGTGAAGGACATCTATTCTTAACGATGCAGGCAGATGTGTGTTTAGACTATAAATGCATATGCATATTATATCATTTATAAACTAAGGTACTCATTAGGTACGTGCATATTATGTTACTACGTGACCACGGAACGTAAAGTGCTATATAAGGACACCGCGGATTTTAGTCAGTACGAGTTTCAGTTTCTCCGGCTCTGTCCTGGGTGGGAGGACTCATTTATTGATGATTTTACCACGATAAATAAAACGAGAAAACAAATAAAGTATTAAATGACTTGTAAAAAGATTACACGTTTAGAAAATTAAATTAATAGTGTAGCGTCACAAAATAACGTATGATTTGCAGAATGTCCGAATCTTGATGTAATCAACTTTATTGATCCTGTTTCACAGATGATAAGAAATATTGTATTTACTGATATCAGCTAATCAGTTGGATTTGACAAAAATAAAACATTGGTTATCAATACTTGGGAGTACAACGACGATATATTACTAGACTCCGCATGCACGATCTAAGGAATAAAACTATTCTGTCAACTCGCTGAGGTACATAACTACTACGTAAGCGAGGGGGACGAGCCGGCATGCGGACAACGAGTAAAGGGCAACTCGCTGTCAGCCTGACGGGGTCGCGGGACTTATTTCCATCACCGTGACCCCGGTACATAAAGGGCTATTGAAGGAGACCGTGGATTTTCAAATCAAATCAAATTCATTTATTGCAAATATGGGTAGTTTTACAGGTGGGTTTATAATAGTACATTATGATACAAGTGCGGTAAGTTGATCATTACAGCCGAGGCGATATTGCTCGCACGAGCCCGTAGGGCGAGTGCTATTAGAAAGCAGAGGCTGTAATTATCAAACTGCACGTATATCATACGACGTTTTATAACACATTTGTGAGGAAATAAATAACACTCGGACTTTATTAAACGAATAAATTCATTATTACTTGACATCTGTACATCTGTACTTAATAATAATTTCGTGCAGGGGCCTAAGTCTACTAATTTATAAACGTTACAATGGTCTCTCAATGGTGTGTTTTTGACAGTTTTTGTATGGCAAATCTGTCAAAAACTTACCATTGAGAGACCATTGTGACGTATATAAATTAGTAGACTTAGGCCCCAGGTCTACGGTAGACTCGATCGAGAGCTAACCTGAATAATAAAACATAAAAAAATAGAGATTTCGAGTCGACAACATTTATATCCGCAAAATTCGGGTTGAGGAGTATTTTGTAAAATTGTAATGGTTTTCTTTCAAGACAGATCGCAGCCGCCATTTTTGACATCGGTTACCAAGTTGAGAAGTTCGCGCATCAACGTCTTTTGTTTATGGCAAAGGCAAAAAAACAGCCAGTATTACTAATAAAGTAAATTAATACTTTTGTATTTTTGTTATGGATAAATGGTTGTAATTAAATGTCAAAATTAATTAAATTAAAGAATTAAATGTTTTTTATTATGTTTTATCTCTCAAAGTTAATTTTATTCATAAAATGTTGACCACTTTTCTGACATAAAAACTCTTTGCTAAGATTTTAAAAAGTACCGTTCTTTTTAGACGGAACATCTTGATGCGTTTTACATTACCGCACTAGTGCGTAATAAGGTACATTACAGTACTGATTGTGGTGCAGTAAGAGACCTTTTACGAGCAAATGTGTTATAAATAACAGGAAAGTTATTGTTGGTGTCACCATATTCTGCTCTAGGCATGCAACATTTAGTCCGGAACATGGTTAGTCCTTAAATTAAAAATTTAAACAAATATAAAGAATTCAGAATTACTTATTAATGAAATGAAATGAAATTGTCAAATGTAGTTAAAGTAAATTATGTCAAAGTTAATCCGTTAATCCGTTAAGTTAAGCTAAATGTCAAGAATTGGTAATTGTAAAAGCCATAATTTATGTCAACTTAATTATTAAACATTATTTAGAATTTGTCACACAAATATTCATTAACAGTATAATAATACTTTTCCAGTAGCATTTTTTTAACATTACATTTAAATATGTCCACACTATTTAATTCTATGGTACAGTTTGGTAAATGGTTGTAAAGGCGAGGTGCCATCCAAAAAATACTATTGCTAAATAAAGTAGTTCTACTGCTGTCAGGGAAATATATTTTTTTTCACACTACTTGCTCGTAAATGTCAAATTATATATCAGGCAACCCTACTGCAAAGCAAGTCATTGTTCCCTCTCGCTTGAACCGGGCAATAATATATGTACTGAATTTCATTATTCCCGTGGGAATAATGTGATTTGAATTTGGAACCTCAAATAAAACCGTATGAAAACGTTCACCAAGGAGTTGTATCAATCATGGCGGCTGCTGGCCGCAACAGCTGATCGGTTGCAGTGGTGCCAACTTCACGTTCGAAGGTTATCGTACCACATCAAATTTCAAAAATCGAATTTATTTCCTCGCAGTAGGTGTGAAAAGCAGAGTACGCTCCTCGGGAGTAAAGCTGCCTTGTCTTGGGCTAACTTGAATCCCTCGCTACACTAAGGATTCTTAACTAAATTCCCTCGTTTCACTCGGGAATTAACACTTGAACCTCCTCGCTGCGCTACGGAGGTTCACCCCCAGAATCCTTAGTGTCGCTTCGGGATTCAATAAGCCCGTGACGTAAGGCAATGCTTTACTCCCTTGTTGCGTAATCTACTATTATTGTTGCGTTGACTTCTATAATTTTTGTAATAATGCAAGTTTATTTTAGTCAGTACAAGTCTGATAGTCCCTTCCGCCCGGGGTGGGAGGACTCATTTGATTACCACGTAAAAGAAAAGCGACTGCCACGGGTCTAAAACGGCCTTTTAGCAATGTTCCTAATGATTCACTTCGTGAATGAATAAATTAACATTAGCCAATGAAGTTGCTGGAAATGCAACATTACTTAAAGTGGCCGTTTTTGACTTGCTGATGTTTTATTTTCGATATTTCGAGTAGATTCGAAGTAACTTTTCAATTTTCAAATTAAGATAAGACGGTACAGTAGAAAGATTATTTACAAAATTAATGTTTTAACGTCACGTATTGACATACTTAACTCGTTTATACTTATTAACCAATCAACTTTCGATAAGTTAATCAATTGGCTTAAATCGATATAGAACGATGAGATTACTTAGCCATTTGATTAAGGAAAAGGCTACGCTAGACTGATGACGATAAGGCTTAATGATTTATTTTGTAAATACCCTATACTTTAATTATACATCAATAAATCATTGATAAAGATTAGACTAAAAATCAACTATTCAAGAAATGCCAGGGGGTGACTTGCTCAAGTCCCTGTGAAGGTTATAATATCACCACTTTTTTCTCGCCCGTTCTTCTCCATAGAGATCTACTTCTTGGAATGAGCATCTACGGTATTTTCACAGTTATTATGTCGTGTGACTGGGACTGTAGCACCATAATTATTGTAGTGTCTATTATTATTTTATTTGTCTTTGACAATTCAAAAGTGCTTAACTGGCTTATTTGAAACTAGCTTCTGCCCACGACTTCGTACGCGGATCCTGTTGCTTATGCCAGCCACAGCGGGATCGTCAAAATCATTTTGGTTTGATTTAATGGACTTTTTAAAATGGCTAATATTTTTAACGTACTTCTAGCCGAAACGAAAATGTTTGGATTGATCAAGATTAGACTCAAAATCAGGTTGTGGCACTCTCTCATTAGATAACCGTGACCCTGGAACGTAGAACGTGAAAAAGGACAACATAGTGAAAGAAAAAATACACTTCAATAAGAAAATAATAATAAGAATATTCCACAACTATCACACAACGCCATCTAGTCCCAAGCTAAGCAGAGCTTGTGTTATGGGTACTAGACAACTGATATACATACTTATATACTTCTAAATACATACATATGTAGATAAATTACACACAGACACAGAACAAATGATCATGCTCATCACACAAACATTTGTCCTGGGTGTGAATCGAACCCACGACCCCCGGCATAGCAGTCGGGGTCACTAACCACTAGAACAACAGGCCAGTCATCAGGTTAGACTTTTGTTTCAGGAGAGTCCTGTGTCGGATTCGAATGGCAGGATATGCTAGAGTGTCTCAATTGAGCGGATCACCTGGACCAACGACGATATTCTAGACTCCGCATGCACGATCTAAGGAACAAAAACTATTCTGTCAACTGGCTGAGGTACTACGTAAGCGAGGGGGACGTGGTACTGCGTTGTGATTGGCTAACTCAAGGTCTGATCTGTCTCAAGGTATGTTTACGGCTCACAGGAGTGCTCGAAATAAGTTGGATGTAAGACTTTTTTGCCTAATGTGTTGACAGACATCGGTCGCCAGTTATTAGGAGTCTAGTAATATATCGTCGTTGGCCTGGACGATACCATGTAGAATACTGTGGAAGTCTACCCGTTTGTACGGAGCACCGTCGTTTCCTCATGGTGATCAGCGGTGGTGGATTCTCGAGACCGGCCCAAGTCAGCGAGGGGTAATGGGAAGAAGACCACATCATCATCATCACGAGGAGCTCGTGGCTAAATAATTAACAGCCGCACAGGCCGATCTTCCGGGTTAAGCCGCGCTTGCCGAGGTTGGTTGGTTGGTTGCCACGTAAAGCCGTTGGTCCCGGCTGACATTTGTAGATCTTTGACAGACGTTACTGTTAGTCAGAAGCTGTAAAGTCTGACAACCAGTCTTACCATGGGGTATGGTATTGCCCAGTTACTGGATTCTGGAGGTCCGACAGGCAGTCGCTCTATGTAAGATACTGATATCCAGCTGATTCTGGTTTGACTGGAAGCCGACCCCAATATACAGTAGAATCCGTTTATTATGACCCCGCTTATAATGACCAACCGCTTATTATGACGTATTACACAGAGAAGTTTGGTTTTCATACAAAATTCTTTAAACAAAGTCGGATAGACTGACTTCGCATTATGAGACATACCGTTTATTATGACCTATTTTTAATCAATTAAGTCCAGTTGATGCAGTTACTGATGTGATTCATAACATCTTCGACATTTTTCGAGACCGTCGTCGTACACGACGATGTTCGGTGCATGCATGGTTTTTTACATTTTCAGTGGTTAATAGACAGTTGAATTATTAGATATAATTGTCTTAGTTCTATTTTGTCTTTCGCTATAAAAATAAATACTTACATACTGACAAAAACAGGAGATTGTTTTTATTGTACAAAATGCTTTGTATGACGTCCGCTTAGTATGACGTGATTATTATTTCCCTTCGATGTCATAATAAACGGATTCAACTGTAGTTGGAAAAAGGCAGGCATATGATGAATGGGAAGAAGACAATATACAGATACTTCTGGTAAGCAATAATGATAGAGAAGGAGACGGTATGTGCGAGGGAGAGGTAATCCTCCTCTCCACGCTCCAAATACCGTGAAATGGCGAAATCGAATAGTTCCTCATACTTTTCTTTAAGAATTCTGCCGATCTACCAATAAAATTATTATGTATACTATACCAACCTGATATCTTCTAATATTTTATCTTATGGAAGTTATGGATTGTTACTCTACGGGAAGGTAGGAAAATCTGGCAAGTCTGCATTTCCTAGAAACTCAACCCGACGGCACGGTTCGATTCTGCAACGACTCACCGACGACCGGTTCATCATTGGACGTTTCGTGACAGTACGATTCACTTATGGCCGTTTCACCGATAGATTCTTTCACCTTTGGACTTTTCGCCGATACGACGATTCATTTATGCCCGGTTCATCGATAGAATCTTTCACCTAGGGACTTTTCGGCGACAGGACTATTCGTTTATATCCGTTTCATCAATAGACTCTTTCAACAACGGATTTTTTGATGATGAAGAAGACAAGTTTAAAAGAGTTTAAAGATTTATAGGTTAACCGTCGTGTCGGCAAAACGTCCGTTGTTGAAAAAGTCTATTGATGAAACGAATCGTCGTATCGGCGAAAAGTCCAAAGGTGAAAGAGTCTATCGGTGAAACGGCCATAAGTGAATCGTCCTGTCGACGAAACGTCGTCGGTGAATCGTTGCAGAATCGCACGGTGATTTTCGCGACGTGTCTTGTGGTCGATTCCTCATGAAAATAATATTTGTATGACCTTAGTAGTGTACCTAGTGTAGGTCTTAGTCAACGACGATATATTACTAGACTCCGCATGCACGATCTAAGGAACAAAAACTATTCTGTCAACTCGCTGAGGTACTGCGTAAGCGAGAGGGACGGGGTACTGCGTTGTGATTGGCTAACTCTAGGTCTGTTCTGTCTCAAGGTATGTTTACGGCTCGCAGGAGTGATCGAAATAAGACGGATATAAGACTTTTTTGCTTAATGTGTTGACAGACATCGGTCGCCTGTTATTAAGAGTCTAGTTTATATCGTCGTTGCTTAGATTAAATTATTCAACTAAACAACAAAACATTAAGGTCGGTACTTACATAATGAAATAATTAGCTAAGTAGGTAAGTACTAGTTTTAATCACACCACCGGCGGTTTTAATCAATTCTTACATAATTAATGAAGCACTTAGGTATTTACTATTAAACAATGATTTAATCATGGTCGTCTTTGCTTTTATCGCGTACCTAATTCATAAATAATAATATAATATAGGTAATATTCCACAACTATCACACAACGCCGTCTAGTCCCAAGCTAAGCAGAGCTTGTGTTATGGGTACTAGATAACTGATAAACATACTTATATATTTCTAAATACATACATATTATAGATTAATTACACCCAGACACAGAACAAATGATCGTGCTCATCACACAAACATTTGTCCTGGGTGGAAATCGAACCCACGACCCCCGGCATAGCAGTCAGGGTCACTAACCACTAGGCCAACAAGCCAGTCAGTTAAAGATGCCAAGTGCAAAATACTTGGATTTTAGGACAAATCAAATACCAAAAAACAGTGCAACATAACTATAGCTTGTGACTGCAATTCCTGTACATCAGAATCAACAGTGGCGAAAAACAACCACCAGAAAAGTGTCGAGACAACGAAGATCCGGACTTCGATCAATAATAGCTCTGGGGGCCGATTCTCGGTTTTAGACTTGGTGTTGAACTCGACAAAAATTTATAATGACATAAGGACCACGGGCAGAAATATATGGAGACTGGCCCATCGTTCAACAGTGATGGAACCTATGCCAAATGAAAGCTTTGAGGATGTGATGCATTTCTTATTATGGCAGCTAAGTCGAATTCGAGCGCCAACAAGGTGATTTCGAGCATTGAAAACATATGCCCTTACCTAACCTAACATGTGGCAACATTCTCCTACTGATTTGAAACAGGTGTCATTTGAAGCGTGTAGTAGATACAATATACTTTTACTATGGCGACATTCTTCAAATGTGTAAGGTTCACCTGGAATATCTGAAAATGTCAACCTAACCTAACCTGTGGCAACAATCTCCTACTGATTTGAAACAGATGTCAATCGAAGCGTGTGGTAGATACGATATACTTTTAGTATGGCGACATTCTTCAAATGTGTAAGGTTCACCTGGAATATCTGAAAATGTCAACCTAACCTAACTGTGGCAACATTCTCCTACTGATTTGAAACAGATGTCATTCGATGCGTGTGGTAGATACGATATACTTTTACTATGGCGACATTCTTCAAATGTGTAAGGTTCACCTGTAATATCTGAAAATGTCAACCTAACCTAACTGTGGCAACATTCTCCTACTGATTTGAAACAGATGTCATTCGATGCGTGTGGTAGATACGATATACTTTTACTATGGCGACATTCTTCAAATGTGTAAGGTACACCTGGAATATCTGAAAATCTAACCTAACCTAACCTGTGGAAACATTCTCCTACTGATTTGCAGTATGGAACACCGAGTGGTTTTAGTCAGTCGAGTCTGACATGCCTCTTCCGTGTTCTCCACGCTGACAACACAACAAGCCCATGAGGGTTTCCACACTTAAAAATAGGTGGGTTAGTTAGGTTCGTTTAAGAAAAGCCTAGGAATCCCAGGTAAAACCCACACGTCTGAAGATGTCGCGATCATAAAAATATGTCTTATCCACTACACGCTTCGAATAACACGTGTTTCAAATCAGTTTTTTTTTATCGTGGTAAAATCATCAAATGAGGCCTCCCACCCCGGGCAGGGCAGAAAGGTCTGTCAAACTTGTACTGACTAAAATCCACGGTGTCCTTCAATAGTCCTTTATGTTCCGGGGTCACGGTGATTAAAATAAGTCACTGGCAGGCTTCGGCCCTCCGTGAGGGGGCCTCGTCATTGTGCTGATTATCTTTGAGTCGTCGACCCGGGCATGGTCCACGGTCGGACAGCGAGTTGCCCTTTACTCGCTGTCCGCATGCCCACGCCTACTGTGTCCTCCGGGCGATCTTCACAGGTGGCACCCAGGCGTATCTTTCTTCCCTATCCGACACAGGTACCTCCTGAACGAAGCCACGTCTTTCCAGCCACTCCTCAAAGAGGGGTCTTACCGTCGCGATTGCGGTGTGCCCGAACCTCAGTTGTTTCAAATCAGTTGGAGAATATTGCTACAGCCTTCTTAGGTTAGGTTGACATTTTTAGATATTCCAGGTGAACCTTACACATTTGAAGAATGTCGCCATACTAAAAGTATATCGTATCTACTATACGCTTTGAATGACACCTGTTTCAAATCAGTAGGAGAATGTTGCCACATGTTAGGTTAGGTTGACATTTTCAGATATTCCAGGTGAATCTCACACATTTGAAGAAAGTCGCCATAGTAATAATATATTGTATCTACCACACGCTTCGAATGACACCTGTTTCAAATCAGTAGGAGAATGTTGCCACAGTTAGGTTAGGTTGACATTTTCAGATATTCCAGATGAACCTTACACATTTGAAGAATGTCGCCATACTAAAAGTATATCATATTTACCACACGCTTCGAATGACACCTGTTTCAAATCAGTAGGAGAATGTTGTCATAGTTAGGTTAGGTTGACATTTTCAGATATTCCAGGTGAACCTCACACATTTGAAGAATGTCGCCATAGTAATAGTATATCGTATCTACCACACGCTTCGAATGACACCTGTTTCAAATCAGTAGGAGATTGTTGCCACAGGTTAGGTTAGGTTGACATTTTCAGATATTCCAGGTGAACCTTACACATTTGAAGAATGATGCCATAGTAAAAGTATATCTTATCTACCACACGCTTCGAATGACACCTGTTTCAAATCAGTAGGAGAATGTTGTCACAGTTAGGTTAGGTTGACATTTTCAGATATTCCAGGTGAACCTTACACATTTGAAGAATGTCGCCATAGTAAAAGTATATCGTATCCAATACACGCTTCGAATGACACCTGTTTCAAATCAGTAGGAGAATGTTGCCACATGTTAGGTTAGGTAAGTGCATATGTTTTCAATGCTCGAAATCACCTTGTTGGCGCTTGAATTCGACTTAGCTGCCATAATAAGAAATGCATAACATCCTCAAAGCTTTCATTTGGCATAGTTTTCATCGCTGTTGAGCGATGGGCCAAAATGCGCATGGTCCTTTTCTACAGTTTTATTATATGTATAGATTAATCACACCACCGGCAGTTTTAATCAATTCTTACATAATTAATGAAGCACTTAGGTATAAATCGACTATAAAACAATAATTTAATCATGGTCGTCTTTGCTTTTATCGCGTACCTATTTCATAAATAATAATATAAGTAATATTCCACAACTATCACACAACGCCATCTAGTCCCAAGCTAAGCAGAGCTTGTGTTATGGGTACTAGATAACTGATAAACATACTTATATATTTCTAAATACATACATATTAGAGATAAATTACACCCAGACACAGAACAAATGATCGTGCTCATCACACAAACATTTGTCCGGGGTGGAAATCGAACCCACGACCGCAGGCATAGCAGTCAGGGTCACTAACCACTAGGCCAACAAGCCAGTCAATTAAAGATGCCAAGTGCAAAATACTTGGTTATCTTGGATTTTAGGACAAATCAAATACCAAAAAAACACTGCAACATAATTATAGTTTGTGAATGCAATCCCTGTAGGTACACCAGAATCAACAGTGCCGAAAAACAACCACCAGAATAGTGTCGAGACAACGAAGATCCCGGACTTCGATCAATAATAGTTCTGGGGGCCGATTCTCGGTTTTAGAGTTGGTATCAAACTCGACAAAAATTTCTAATGACGTCATTTTTTCGACAAATTTTAAAAGTTGGTACGTCAAATTGGCCATTTGTCGAAGGCTAACGTTAGAGTTCAGTAAAATTTGACGAAAAAATGACGTCATTAGAAGTTTTTGTCGAGTTCGACACCATCTCTAAAACCGAGAATCCGCTCCCTGGAAAGTGTCGAGACAACGAAGATCTAGGACTTCGATCAATTTAGCTCTGATCGAAACTTCCCGAGAATAAATTTAACGTCTCGGCAGATTCCGCAACAGAATTATATATCGGTTTAAATACCATAGCATTATTATGTAGCTTTTTAGCTTCATAATTTAACAATCCAATCCTAAAATGTTTAGCTACAATTAAAAAAAATATCGTAAATAAAAATATTGCATGTACTCACGCGCGCCATTTTGTAGTATGTCCTCCTTGGCAGTTTGACACAACACTGGCCGAATCGCCGGCCGGCCTCGCGCCGCGGTTTATAAACATACCACCACAGATTATGCAACGCAGATAAGATTATGAGCTTAGATTATTAAACGTCCAGATACACGGACGTTTTGTGAACACACTTTTGTTTTTATTAATGATTGAGTTCGCGCCAAACAAAAAAAAAAACTGTACATAAACCAAAAACTAAATTAAAATATTACAAGGCATCGAAAAATTCCTCCTCAACGCTGTCAGTCGGTAATGTGCCCAAGAGACTGGCGGCGTTGCCTCTTTGAAAAAGCCAAAAAAAACTGCTTTTTCGCGTAATTAATGGACGGCCCCCTACTAGAAATCTGGACTCTGGACATACTATTATCTAAGATTATAAGTTTATCTTTGAATTTGATATGCTTCATATCGCAGCTATTATTATTTTTAGATAGGGTTTTCTTAATCTTAAATCAATGAAATACATTACATTGCATATTTAGGTAATCATGTAAACACTTTCCTAGCACAATTCATGGCGAGTTTTTCGTAAAATGCCTACTTATAATTTAAGATTAGACCTATTTCGTATCAGAGGCTCTAAAACGACAACTCAGCAATAATCCAAATGATTCACTTCATGGATGAATAGCTAAAGACGTTGCTGGAAACCATTGAGCTATTACTACTACGTATAGAGACGACACCACGTATCACCACTGTGTCCCATCCAGGATGAGTGCGCGCGCACAAGTTCATTCAGTTGTTTGACAGCTCTGTGGCGTGCTCTAGGCGCGCGCACTCATCCTGGATGGGATACAGTGGTGATACGTGGTGTCGTCTCTATACGTAGTAGTAATAGCTCAATGCTGGAAACACACGAAGTGAGTCATTAATAATTGCTAGCAGTGGCGTTTTACACCCGCAGTTAGGTAAGGCTTCCAAACAACATGTTCGTAAAAACTTGTAACATCAACTGCTTAGCCTTTGCCGGGGTCGTAGGATAGTTTTATCAGGTAATTATGGCCCCGAAACAAGTATTAGTTCCGGGTATGGGTGTTTGTGTGTTTCTAAGTTTGTAAAGGCACCCACGATATTGGAAAAAATGTTATTGAGACCTGTACCCCTAGCACGAGTTTTCACTTTTACTTTACAGCGTCTTTTCAGTATTTCTACAGCGTTTTTTGTATGAAAAAATGGAACAGCGCCTCTGGTGTGCAAAGAAGGAACTAATTTTTTCCTTGAAAATTATCAATTTAAAATTGTCTAAGTTCCAGTTTACTTTACGTCTCAAATACTGAACTTGTGCTAAGGGTACTGGTGTCGGGGAAACGCAAAAAAAAAAATGAAAGATTTATTTATATTCATTTAATAAAAAAAAATACAAATTATCTTTCAAATTAACAATTTAGATATATTATACAAGAACTACCACATTTTTTTTCATATCTAACATAAGAAACAGGTTATTGCTAGTTTCAGCTTCGTTTATTTGTCACACACTACCTATGTGACATAATGTAGCTGGTTAGTGCCTCGTGAGACTTTTTTTTTTTTTTTTTTTTTTAACGTGGTAAAATCATCAAATGAGACCTCCAACCCCGGGCAGGGCGGGAGGTACTGTCAGACTTCTACTGACTAAAATCCACGGTGTTCTTCAATAGCCCTTTATGTTCCAGGGTCACGGTAAGGAAATAAAGCCCGCGACCCCGGCAGGCTTTGGCCCTCTGTGAGGGGGCCCCGTCATTTGCTGACGCTCCTTGAGGCGCGCGTGGAACACAACGCGCCGTCGACCCGGGCATGGTCCATGGTCGGGCAGCGAGTTGCCCTTTACTCACTGCCCGCATGCCCGCGCCTACGGTGGCCGGAGATCGCCTCGCGACGTCCGACGCCGTGGGCGTTCACCACTGCGGCTGGGATGGAGGGAGGACGCTATCCTCTCCCTCTCGCGGCCCGCCTCCTCCTTTACGAGCATGACTGCTTCGCAGAAGGAGGCGACCGCTTCCCACTCCGTCTCGCTCCGCAGCATGGCCGCAACCAATGCCGGGCGCGAGAGGTCCCTGCCTATCGTCGCTGTGAGGACACGGCGGGGCCCCGCCCAAGCGGGGCAGTCCTGCACCGTGTGCTCCACCGTGTCCTCAGGGCGATCCGCGCAGTGGTGACACCCGGGCGTCTCTTCCTTACCCATCAGACACAGGTACCTCCCGAAACTTCCGTGTCCGGTGAGGACCTGCGTCATGCGGTAGGTAAGGACGCCATGGCGTCTCTCCAACCACTCCTCAAAGAGGGGTCTTACCGCCGCTATTGCAGCGTGCCCGGCCTCGTGAGACTTGGGACAACTCTCTAATATGACCAGCCTATATTGTTCCTAGTGCTGGGACACAGGCCTCCTCTCTTCTATAGGGAGTAGGCTGTAATCAACGACGATATATTACTAGACTCTTAATAACAGGCGACCGATGTCTGTCAACACATTAGGCAAAATAGTCTTATATCCGTCTTATTTCGACCACTCCTGTGAGCCGTAAACATACCTTGAGACAGAACAGACCTTGAGTTAGCCAATCACAACGCAGTACCCCGTCCCCCTCGCTTACGTAGTACCTCAGCGAGTTGACAGAATAGTTTTTGTTCCTTAGATCGTGCATGCGGAGTCTAGTAATATATCGTCGTTGGTGGAAAAACACGAAGTGAGTCATTAGTAATGTTGCTAGCAGTGGCGTTTTAGACCCGCAGTTAGGTAAGGCTTCCAAACAATGTTCGTAAAAACTTGTAACATCAACTGCTTAGCCTTTGCCGGGGTCGTAGGATTATTTCATAGGACTGGCCTGTTGGTCTAGCGTTTAGTGACCCTGACTGCTATGGCGGGGGTCGTGTGTTCGATTCCCACCCAGGACAAATGTTTGTGTGATGAGCATGATCATTTGTTCTGTGTCTGGGTGTAATTTATCTATAATATGTATGTGTTTAGAAATATATAAGAATGTTTATCAGTTGTCTAGTACCCATAACACAAGCTCTGCTTAGCTTGGGACTAGATGGCGTTGTGTGATAGTTGTGGAATATTATTATTATTAATTATGGCCCCGAAACAAGTATTAGTTCCGGGTCTGGTTTAATTTTGTAATGGCACCCACGATATTGGAAAAATTGTTATTGAGACCTGTACCCCTAGCACGAGTTTTCACTCTTACTTTACAGCGTCTTTTCAGTATTTCTACAGCGTTTCTTGTATGAAAAAATGGAACAGCGCCTCTGGTGTGCGAAGAAGAAACTAATTTTTTCCTTGAAAATTGTCAATTTAAAATTGTCAAAGTTCCAGTTTACTTTACGTCTCAAATACTGAAAACTTGTGCTGAGGGTACTGGTGACGAGGACCGCAAAAAAAAAAAGATTTGTTTATATTAATTTAATAAAAAAAAAAATACAAATTATCTTTCAAATTAACAATTTTGATATATTATACAAGAACTACCACATTTTTTTTCATATCTAACATAAGAAACAGGCTATTGCTAGTTTCAGCTTCGTTTATTTGTCACACACTACCTATGCGACATAATGTAGCTGGTTTGTGCCTCGTGGGACTTGGGACAACACTCTAATATGACCAGCCTGTATTGTTCCTAGTCCTGGGACACAGGCCTCCTCTCTTCTATAGGGAGTGGGCTGTAATCAACGACGATATATACCTAACTAGACTCCTAATTGTTATTAGGAGTCTAGTTAGGTTAGGTCGCCTGTTGGCGACCGATGTCTGTCAACACATTAGGCATAAAAGTCTTATATCCGTCTTATTTCGACCACTCCTGTCAGCCGTAAACATACCTTGAGACAGAACAGACCTTGAGTTAGCCAATCACAACGCAGTACCCCGTCCCTCTCGCTTACGTAGTACCTCAGCGAGTTGACAGAATAGTTTTTGTTCCTAAAGGTGTCTACACACCAGCCCGCCGGCACGACCCGGCGGGCAAAGCCGGCGGCCTAATTGTGACGGCCGGCGGCCTGATTTTGACGATTTTGCATTGTCCAATCAGGTCGCCGGTCTTGCCCGCCGGGTCGTGCCGGCGGGCTGGCGGCTTCGGTGTGTAGACACCTTTAGATCGTGCATGCGGAGTCTAGTAATATATCGTCGTTGGCTGTAATTATCAAACCCCGTGCAGTTAGTATTTATCACATGTCTTCAAATTTTTGGTTCTAGGACATGCCGGTTTCCTCACGATGTTTTTTATCACCGTTTTGAGAGCAGTGGTGATGAAATAAATTACACGAGCAATGCGCCTGGCGGGGATCGAACTAGATATGAGCGCCGATGGTCAATTCCACGGCGGCGGCGTGGCCTGAATATTTTACGGCGGCGGCGTTCACCGTTTTGAGAGCAGTGGTGATAAAAGAAATTATATAACGCATCTGGTTGAATTTGGAGTTACGACAAAATTCCCATTACCACTGAGCAATCACAAGGAAGCTGAAACTAGCTTAACCTTTCCCTAAATGAAGAAACAACCTTTTTTAATTAATATCCAAATTAATTCCATTCTTCCAAACAAGTAGAGACTCCGGAATCTCCATTTTCTCCGGGATCTTATCGAATGGGTAGTTCTGATAATCTTGGAAGAAGTAGGGTCTGACCGTGCGGTACCCATTGTCGAACTTGGCGAGGGTCTCAATGTCAGCCTGGCCGATGGAAAAGTCGAAGATGGACGCATTCTCCAAGACACGGTTGTTGGTCACCGTTTTTGGTATACTGGCGAGTCCACGCTGGTACTGAAATAAATTTAAAAGAAGGGGGATAAGTGAGTGCTATAGAGAATAAAAAAGCCCCGACACAAAAACCAAGTTCCCTTTAAAAAGTAAAAAATAATCAAAATACGTCGCGTTGGGGGACTGCTCCATTAATTATTCATCATCTCCTGTTTTTTTGCAGTCCCCCAACGCGACCCCTTCAGTACGCTTTCATTTGATACCCAACTCGAGTATATTTGCAGACCCTCGGTTACCTTTACCCACTTTCACCCCCATAACTTCTAAACGGCTCAACCGATTTTTATCAAACATGTCTAAGAACACTCGCAGGTAAGTCACCTTTCATACAAAAAAAAAACTAAATTGAAATTGCTTCATCCGTTCGGGCTCTATGATGCCACAGACAGACAGATGGACAGACAGACACGTCAAACTTATAACACCCCTCTTTTTCCGTCGGGGGTTAAAAATAGTTATTTGTTATACAAGAGTGCAAAGTTGATTTTTAACCGCGTGCTCATGTTTGATGACCGAGCAAGCGAATGATTCTAAATTTGAATCACGAGTGCAACGAGTGATTCAAAAATTAGAATCATGAGTGATAGCGAGGGAATCAAAAGAGCACAAGGTGAAAAATCTTTGCACTCGAGTGCAACACGTAACTTTTCATCCCACCTCAGCGAGGAAATTACTAAATGCAAAAACCAACAAAAAAACAGATGTACAATCGTATAAACACAAGATAGGCTTTTATTTCAGTTTAGGTATTAACTAAGACATTATTATAGAACAGAATAATTTTTAAATTAAAACAAATAATACTTAGGTAGTATATAGTTGAAAACTACTACCTAAGTATTATTAAGTTACTTATTTTTAGCTTGGTTTGTCATAACATAACAATAAGACGTGAAATAAAAACCGCACAAAGCAAATAAAAAAAGGTATAACAAAGTACTGAGCCAAGAATGTTCCGGGTCTGAGATTTTAACAAAATAATTGTAGATTACGCTCCAAGGGAGGCGTATTGAATTCCGAAGCGATACTGAGGATTCTTGGGGTGAACCTCCGTCCGTAGCGTAGCGAGGAGGTTCAAGTGTTAATACCCGAAATAAACGAGGGAATAAAGTTAAAAATCCTTTGTGAAGCAAGGGATTCAAGTTAGCCCAGAGCAACACAGCCTTACACCCGAGGAGCGCCCTCTGCTTCCACCTAAGGCGAGTAAACAAATTCTATTTTTAAAATTTGATGTTACCACATCAAATTTTAAAAATAGAATTTATTTCTTCGACAACCCTCGAACGTCAAGTGGGCACCAGAGCAAGCGATCAGCTGTTGCGGTCATCGGCCGCCATTACTGCTGCTACTCTTTTGTTCGTACGATGTTCTAAATTCAAATTTACTTTATTCACTAGAGGATAAAAACGGCTTTTACTCACTTGAGGATAAAAACGGCTTTTACGGTCAGATATCGAAGAGCAAAAGTACCCTTTCCGAGATGGGGGGATGAAAAAAGAATTGTTCGCGCTGGTTAAGCAATCGACAGCTGAGCAGTGAGTCGCTGGTTATGCTTGGATGATCTGCAAGAACAAATTCCTTTTTTTATCGACGAAACGACTAGCATAAAGTTTCCAATTAACCTCTTCCTCTCTCCTAACTTTTGCGTGCCCGACAGGGTCCATATTGTATCTTTTAACTTGTTTTTTACCATCTCTGTAACATATGGAATGCAATAAATAATTGAGTATTGAGTATTCCAATTAACTTTTAAGGGCTTATGCACACTACGTTTTTTAAACGCGTTTAAAAAACGCGCGTTGTGTCGTAGCGATACAGACGCGATGCAAACACGCGTTTGACACTTTGTATTGCAAGAACAAACAGCTCTCTTTGACAAAAACGCGCTGTAGACGCGCGTTTTTAAAACGCGTGTTGACGGCGCATGTATGAAGAACCATGTATCCTACTTAAAGGAAGTATAAAGATTCATAAAAAAATAAAACTTGAGACTTTGAATGAATATTTTTAGAAAGTGTTAAACAACGACGATATAATTATTACTAGACTCCTAATAACAGGCGACCGATGTCTGTCAACACATTAGGCAAAAAAGTCTTATATCCGTCTTATTTCGACCACTCCTGTGAGCCGTAAACATACCTTGAGACAGAACAGAGCTTGAGTTAGCCAATCAGACGCAGTACCCCGTCCACCTCGCTTACGTAGTACCTCAGCGAGTTGACAGAATAGTTTTTGTTCCTTAGATCGTGCATGCGGAGTCTAGTAAATATCGTCGTTGGTGTAAAACCTTAAGTTTTCTTACCAGATATCTCAATGTAACTTGGGTGACAGTCTTTCCATATTTCTTGGCCATAGCCACCATCGTGGGGTTATTCAGCTTGGGTTCGGGGGAGTTGGGGGCGCTTCTGGTGGGGACCATCGTCCCGAAGGGGGAGTACGCCGTGATCAGCACGTTGTGGGACTGGCAGAAGTCTACCAGCTCCATTTGACCTAAGTTTAAGTTGATCTGGAATAGAAAAAGGGTTTATAATGTAGCGGACATAAACTACTACAAAAAAGAACAGCAGCGCCATCTATGCAAAGACTGAGAAACTAAGAAGTCTACTTCGCGCAATCAAAGTTATGCTCGACATTAGAACACATAGGATATTCCAACTAAAAATGTTGGGCAGAAAGCCAACCAGATGCAACACCCGTCTGGTCGGAAGGTACCTTCCCTTCCACCGGGTAGCGAGGAACTTTCCACTCTACCCCCAAAATATTTTAGAGACGATAAAATAATATGTTTTTTTTCAATTTATTTGCTGTTTTTAGAAGCGCTTTTTGAAATTTATACGCGACAGCATCATAGAAAGTCATCGTGGGCTAAGAGGTAAAGGAAAATATACTAGGTTCTGAAGTTTCCACCTCACCTCAATCTGGTTGGTGACTGGAGGCACCTTGCAGTTCTTCAGCAACCTGTCCATCTGCTCCACATTGAAGTTGGACACGCCGATGCTCTTCACCAGCCCCTTGCGCAGCACGGACTCGAACCCGCGCCAGGTTTCCAAGTAGTCGATCTTTTCGTCTACTCCTTCTTGCTGGAAAATGGAAAGTAGAAGAGATTTAGGAGACCTGTCTTTATTTTTAAAGTAGTCCCGCCTCAAGAGACACGGTTTCACCAAAATAGAGTAAAACATTACGAACTGATGTAACACCTGGAGAATTCTCAACCAATTTGAATAGACATGTGCCAGTGTATGAACACCAGGTCAATGTACCACAAGTTCCCATCGACCTTCAGACCAACACCTGTATATCACCTGGAAAACCAGCAACACCTGGATGGCCCACAATTCACCTACATAGACATGCGTCACTGTGTGAGCATCAGGTCAATGTACTAGAAGTTCCAATCGACCTTCAGACCAACACCTGCATATCACCTGGAAAACCTGCAACACCTGGAGGGCCCACAATTCTCCTTCATAGACATGAGTCAGTGTGTGAGCATCAGGTCAATGTACTAGAAGTTCCTATCAACCTTTGTACCAACACCTGCATATCAGCTGGAAAACCTGCAACACCTGGAGGACCCACAATTCACTTACATAGACATGCGTCACTGTGTGAGCATCAGGTCAATGTACTAGGAGTTCCTATCGACCTTCAGACCAACACCTGCATATCAGCTGAAAAACCTGCAACACCTGGATGATTCTCAACTCACCGAGATGGACATGGGCCAGTGCATGAGTATCAGGTCAATGTAGTCCAAGTTTAGGCGTCGCAGAGATCCTCGGACTGAGACTTCCACGTCAGCCTCACGGTGGAAGTGTTGCCACACCTGGAAAAAGACGTTTCGATGTTAGTGGAGGAGATTCTTTGTAATAGATATATCGAAGACTCGCTGCAACTAGAGTTTAAAACACCGATAAGACAGGTCCTGTAGCCATGTAACAAACAGTAGGCTTTAATCGATTTTAAACTTTATGTGCTTGTTTATAACGTTAAAGATTTAGTGGAGATTGATTATCGTTTCCGATCCTTCCTGTCGCTAACGCTCAGAAATCTTAAATAGATTTTCAACTTTAGGCTCTACGTTGTTAAGTTGAAAATCTATTTGTTACGACTTGTTGTGACTTGGCTAGGGGGGCTGAAACCCCAGGGAACAGCTAGTGATTTATAAAAAGATCAAGACGGCCAGCATGACGAGGTTTGGACGGCGAGTAATAGGTATTTCCAAAATTGATCTTGGCCCTGTGGCCTATTCTCTCGATACGAGTACAGGCCTACTCTCCGTTTGGGTCTGATAGTCCCTTTCTATCCGGTAGGACGAAAGACCTCTTGGGGAATTTCTACATAAAAAAAAAGAGTTATGTGTAGATACCAACGACGATATATTACTAGACTCCTAATAACAGGCGACCGATGTCTGTCAACACATTAGGCAAAAAAGTCTTATATCCGTCTTATTTCGACCACTCCTGTGAGCTGTAAACATACCTTGAGACAGAACAGACCTTGCGTTAGCCAATCACAACGCAGTTCCCCGTCCCCCGCGCTAACGTAGTACCTCAGCGAGTTGACAGAATAGTTTTTGTTCCATAGATCGTGTATGCGGAGTTTTGCAATATATCGTCGTTGGTAGATACTATCTTCAAAAAATCATACTAGCCTTAGTAGAAACAAAAAGCTCGTCCCTCTTAACGACGCCTTGTTTGATTTTCTGCTGTATGACCTTCCCAACTTCCGGTTCCACTCTATAGAGGTGGGCGGTGTCTATGTACCGGTATCCGATGTCTATGGCATAGGAGAGAGCGTCCATCATCTTTGGAATGCCTTCCACGCTGAATTCAAACTGAAAATTGATTTTAAAGTTATTGAGCTATTATTACTACGTATAGAGACTACACCACGTATCACCACTATGTCCAGGATGAGTGCGTACGCCTAGAGCACGTCACAGAGCTGTCAAACAACTGAATGAACTTGTGCGCGTTGTCTCATCCTTGATGGGACACATTGGTGATATGGTGTCGTCTCTATACGTAGAAATAATAGCTCAATGTTTAAAGTATATTAAGTTTTTTTTTTCAATGCATTAGGAATTCTATAGGTAATAACAGCTAACATTTGCTAACAAATTTTTGGTTGCGCGAAGTGGAAACGCGGCTAGATTGAGCAAGCGAGCATTCGTTCACTCAGTTCAGCCGAACATCGCTAAACGAATGTTTTCTCGCTAAAAACAGTACCCCTAGCACGAGTTTTCACTATTTTACTTTCCAGTATTTACAGCGTTTCTTGTATTAAAAAATGGAACAGCGCCTCGTGTGAGAAGATGGAACTAATTTTTTCCTTGAAAATTGTCAATTTGATATTGTCAAAGTTCCAGTTTATTTTCCGTCAACACTGAAAATTCGTGATAAGGGTACTGTTCTGCGATAAGTGGAAATGCAGCTTTAGAAAGCGTAACACGCAATCCAAAAGTATACCAAGATAATTATAATACTATCCCATTACCAAGGTACAAAAAATAAGGCATGGATACTAACCGAAAATGGTTTATTCGGGTCCTTGTCCTCCTAAATTAAAAGAAAATGCAAAAGAAAATATTAAAACACATGCAAATTAAATACATTTAAATGAAGTTAGGAACGATATATATGTATATGCACTGAAATCCAATTTTACAGAAAAAAAGGGTGTTAAATAATTCGGTATTCGAGCTTGCTCATGCATGACGCAACACGACCCCTGCGATCAACGACGATAATTATATTACTAGACTCCTAATAACAGGCGACCGATGTCTGTCAACACATTAGGCAAAAAAGTCTTATATCCGTCTTATTTCGACCATTCCTGTGAGCCGTAAACATACCATGAGACAAAACAGACCTTGAGTTAGCCAATCACAACGCAGTAACCCGTCCCCCTCGCTTACGTAGTACCTCAGCAAGTTGACAGAATAGTTTTTGTTCCTTAAATCGTGCATGCGGAGTCTAGTAATATTATCGTCGTTGGTTTGTGCGATATCTGCCGATATCGTCATTCGCTGCAATTTTGCATCGCGTCGTGTTGTGTTGAGCAACCTAAGGGTAAGGCAAAAGTAAGGGTGCAATCAAGAACTAAAAGTTACTCCTACTACTCTACTAATTTGGACGTTCTGTATTCTGTACCTTCTCGTCCATCCCCAACCAGGTTCCATAACCCAGCGCTGGGACCTCTTGACCGTTGTTGAGCTTGAATGTTGGGATGTTTACCTGGAATTACAGAAATTTTACTTGATTAAAACTCAGTAAAGATGAAATAGGTGCAAGGATCGATTATCATGGTTAAGCAATACTTGTGAAGTTAACATCACGGATGGGTGACCAAATTTTGCATACCAGTAATTTAAAATTATAATCTCAATCATTTAGAATAATTTAAAAACTATGAGGAAACTATGAGGAATATCGAAAAACATTGAAAGGAGTCTCGACGTCGATTTTGACGAAAACGAAAACTGCATCATTGGATTTAAGAAAAATGTCACAGCCACTTTTAGTCGAAAGCATAAGAGCTATCCTGTTGAAACTTGGTAAGTACAACACAAAAATAAAAATAAAACTGGAGGTTGCTCCCATAATTACAATGAAAAGTTTTCTTTTTCGAGTATTAAAAAAAAGTAGTTTCCAAGAACTCTGTAGATGGCGTTAAACTGACTACGTTACTAAATATAAGCCTTCATTTTTGCACAAATCCACGAGGCACAGACTTCTCTTCTTTTTCTCTTGGGACATTTTCTTTATGGCGTGGAAAACTCATAAATTAAAAAGACTGGTCAATGAATTTTTTTTTTCCTTGTTGTTATTTATTTACAAATGCCAATGGTGTGATTTGATGTGACTGACAATGACATGACATGTACGTTACGTCATAAGATCTCAAAATTACAATCAAGCGAAAAAAAAAACAAAAAATGACGACGTTCCGTTCATTGCAGTAACATACCAAGTTCAGCGCCATCTATACATCGACTAGGGAAACAGTCAAAAGCAAATCTCTCATTGAAACTCAATTTTTTTTTTCATAGAACCCATACTGGTGGGGAATCTACAGATAGCTCTTTAAAAATGATTCTAAAATAAGAGACTGATGAAACTAAAAAAATGGCGGGCGAGATATAAGGGCGAGTCCGACTCGCACTTGTTTAGATTTACGATGTGTAAGCCCCATTTTTATCAAACGGTCATATTATTGGAATTTTATCTTACACGTGGGAAAAACTAAATAAAGTATAGAATGACTTGTGAAAAGATTACACGTTTTGAAACTCAAAGTAATGGTTTAGCGTCACACAATGTTGATTATGATTTGCAGAAATCCAAATTGATCCTGTTTCATATAAATGATAAGAAATGTATATTAACTGCTATCATTTGGATTTAACAAATAAATCATTGCTTATCAAAACATAAGAGTTATATCAAATCAACGACGATATATTACTAGACTCCTAATAACAGGCGACCGATGTCTGCCAACACATTAGGCATAAAAGTCTTATTTCGACCACTCCTGTGAGCAGTAAACATACCTTGAGACAGAACAGACCTTGAGTTAGCAATCACAACGCAGTACCCCGTCCCCCTCGCTTACGTAGTACCTCAGCGAGTTGACAGAATAGTTTTTGTTTCTTAGATCGTGCATGCGGAGTCTAGTAATATATCGTCGTTGATTTAGGAAATGTTAAGCATTTGGCTTAAATATTGATACAGATTGATAAGATAATTTAGCCATTTCATTAAGGAAGTGGCTAAACTGATGACGATAAGGCTTAATGATTTGTTTTGTAAATATCTACTATAGTAATCGTCATTGTAGTTAAATCATTGATCAAGATTAGACTGAAAATCAGCACTTCATGAAACGCTAGGGGGTGACTTGCACACTCAAGCCCCTGAAAATTGACTAGCCGTACTAATTAATAATAATAATATTCCACACAACTATCACACAACGCCATCTAGTCTCAAGCTAAGCAGAGCTTGTGTTATGGGTACTAGACAACTGATAAACATACTTATATATTTCTAAATACATACACATACTATAGAAAAATTACACCCAGACACAGAACAAATAATCATGCTCATCACACAAACATTTGTCCTGGGTGGGAATCGAACCCACGACCCCCCCGGCATAGCTGTCAGGGTCACTAACCACTAGACCAACACCACGAGCCCACAATTGTTTTGACGGGTTTAATCTTTGCCAATATAATTATTAAATATTATGTCTTCCAACTATTTAGCAAATGTCATCAGATTTGCAATTCATTGATGCTTTTTTTTTTTTTTTTCGTGGTAAAATCATCAAATGAGACCTCACACTCCGGGCAGGGTGGGAGGTACTGTCAGACTTGTACTGACTAAAATCCACGGTCTCCTTCTAGCCCTTTATGTGCCGGGGTCACGGTAATAGAAATAAGTCTATAACAATATATATGTATATATAATAATATATCTATAACCTTGTGGTCTTCAAGTCAAGAGTGAACAGGTTACTTCTAGACAAGCGTGCTTCACCGTCGACCACATCATCGATTACCATCATGCGAGACAGTGGTCAAACGCGAACCTATCCATAATAAAAATAAAAAAAAAAGTCCCGCGACCCCGGCAGGCTTTGGCCCTGTGTAAGGGGGCCCCGTCATTTTGCTGACAGCTCTTTGAGGCGCGCGTGGAACCGGGCATGGTCCATGGTCGGACAGCGAGTTGCCCTTTACTCGCTGTCCGCATGTCCGCGCCTACGGTGGCCAGAGATCGTCTGCCGACGTCTTACGCCGTGGGCGTGTACCACTGTGGTTGGGGCGGAGGGAAGACGCTGTCCTCTCTCTCTCGCGGCCCACCACCTCCTTCACAAGCAATTCATTGATGCTTAAAGATATTTTGGTTATTAAAAATGTAAGTACAATTTAAGTATGTTTGTCCTCAATAAGTGCTGATTTGTTTACATTACTTATCAAAATGAGCCTGCACTTTTCGAAGGACTTTTTTATTATTGTGAAATATAGCCAAAACAGTATTTGAACAGTTTTTCAGCATAAACGAGCTTACGTCAAATGGAAAATATGGTGTAACAATCCAACATTATCTGTGGAAATATACAACACTAGCTGTCCCGTACCCACTTCGTTGGGTGGTAAAAATATGTAGATATATCTTTATAATGTATAGCCTACTAGCGGCCCGTCCCGGCTTCGCACGGGTGGAGGACCCGGTCTAAAACCCGGTCCCGATGGTTACAAACACAACAAAAAAATAATTATCCGAATCGGTCAAGCCGTTTTCATGTTATGTCGTGACATCGGAAAACGGGTTTCATTTTTATATATTACTAGCGGCCCGTCCCGGCTTCGCACGGTCGGAAGACCCGGTCTAAAACCCGGTCCCGATGGTTACAAACAGAACAAAAAAAGAATTATCCGAATTGGTCCAGCCGTTTTCATGTTATGTCGTGACAACGGAAAAGGGGTTTCATTTTTATATATATAGATATAGATATAACACTGAATAATATAGCTTTCAACAGTGAAACCATTAAACAAACTTACATGCTTTTACCTCTTTGTAATATTTCTAGTGTAACGAAAGAAAAAGTACATTTTCACATGAAATATTGAAGACCCAGGGGCCTTAGTCAAACTGCAGACGACAATCGTTATCGTTCATTAGTCACCAACACATTTTCAACTTTATACCCCAGAGCGTAAAGTTGAAAACTATTAAAAACTGCTGATCGATAACGAACGAAACAAACGAAAACGATCTGTGAACTTCAATAGATTTTCAACTTTAAGCGCTGGGATTTAAAGTTGAAACTTTATTGGTGAGTCATGCACGATAACGATTGTCGTCTGCTATAGCCAAACAGCAGGCTTCAAAGAGTGTCAGCAAAATGACGGGGGCCTAAGCCCCTTTATATCCAAGGCTCCGACCTTACCGATACCTTACGACTTTGGTATCCATTGACGCGTGCCTGTGTACGAACCTCTATGGATTTGTATTGCGATAGTCGCCTGGATACCAAAGTCGTAAGGTATCGGAGACTTGTATCGCCAAGTGTACGAGGGGCTTAGAGGACCAAAGTTTGTCGGGGTCGCGGGACTAACGACCTACTGTGATGTAAAGGGCTATTGAGGGACACCGTGGATTTTATTCAGTCCAAGTCTGATTTTACCAAGCTAAAAAGAAGAATTTTAGGAGGTTCCTGTGTCGAATCGGCGGCAAATTATGATCGATTGTCATTGTGTGGACACTGTCGTGCTTATAGTGGAAGCTTGCCTCGCTTGGGCAAACCAACACCGTCCTCATGGAGGCGATCACCGATGTTCAGGGTCTGGTCTGAGTTTTTGTGTATGTGAGTTTAAATATGTTTGTAAACGACAACGTCTTTGGAAGAAAAGGTGTAATTAAAGGAACAGAGTGAAATTTAAAGCAGCACAAGTCTGAGTTGAGCTCCTTGTGTTATAAGTTCAGCTACACGGTAACTGACACATGCTTGCACTGACTGGACAGGTCCACTCAAGTCTGTGTGGTTCTTTCATCAAAAGACCACCTCAGACACCTGCATGGTTCTCACAGTACTTTACCAATACAAAATGGTCTGGACTTTAAAAGAGACTGTGACCTCTGAGTTTGTTTCGGATGTTTCTTCTCAGAGTAGTCAGGTACGAAACACCGGCCTCATCTAGTCTAAAAATAGTGTCTTTTGACGTGTAAAGCCGCGTACAGACATCGCGAGGCGTGCGACACGAATGGTTCGTCTCGCATGCCTCGGGCTGTGTGGACGTGTGTGCTCACAGTGAGCATTCGCGCCATACGATCGTTGCGAACGCCGCCTCAGTACGAGCCGTGCGCTCCGTGTGGACGGACAGGTGTTTTTTGCGTTGCGCGCATGCATCATGGAGGCCAATACCGAGTCACTACTTGAGCTGGTTCAACTTTATGAAATTAATAGAGTGTTGTGGGACTCTAAACATTCTGATTATTACAATAAATGTAAAAGGGAAGACGCGTGGCGTCAAATATCACAGCAAGTCAACGACGACTGACGAACACCTTGCGTGGTGGTTTGCTTGCTCAGCTTGAGCATGTTTCGTTCGGGACGCACGTATAAATGTACCATCGTATGCCTCAGGTTGAGGCATGCGAGACGAACCATTCGTGTCGCACGCCTCGCGATGTCTGTACGCGGCTTAAAAGAGTTTGTAAAAACGAATTTGCTGAATAAATATCATTTATCATTATCATTTGAGTCTTTTCCGTTCCTCCTACAGCGAAAGGACTCATTTGATGAAATTTCAACCCAAAAAAAAAGGTCAGAAGAAGTTGATATTTGTGAGCTCTTAGCTAGATATTTGTTAGTTCTTTCACTCTGGGATGAGAGATCAAAATAAACGCAGATACCTAGCCAAATCATAAGTCATGAATGTGGATACTTTCTTTTTTTTTAACGTGATAAAATCATCAAATGAGGACTCATTTGATGATTTTATGGGCAGGGCGGGAGGGACTGTCAGACTTGTGCCTACTGACTAAAATCCACGGTGTTCTTCAATAGCCCTTTATTTTCTGTGGTCACAGTGATGGAATATGTCCCGCGATCCCGGCTGACGCTCTTTGAGGCGCGCGTGGGACACAACGCGCCGTCGACCCGGGCATGGTCCATGGTCGGACAGCGAGTCGCCCTTTACTCGCCGCCCGCATGCCTGCGACGACTGTGGCCAGAGATCGTCTTGCGACATCTGTCGCCGTGGGCGTCCACCACTTAATGTGGTTACTTGGAGACGCTATCACCGCGGACATAGCATTTTATTTTGTTTCTTTCACACAAAAGTTTATGTTGATTATTTGAACTAAAATGTTTTTTTATTTTACCCTTTTTAGTTCAAATATTCAACCAAATATCTATTTCAAATACGTTATCCGTAGTACCGGTAAAACATCCTCCCAGCAAGCAATAAGCGAAAAATGCTCCTATTACTTAAAAAAAAACTGCTAAAGCAAACTGCGTAGGACGTCCACCAACAAGGAGGACAGACGACCTTATGAAGGTCGCCGGAAGACGCTGGATGCAGGTCGCTTCCAACCGGTACATGTGGAGATCAAAAGGGGAGGCCTATGTTCAGCAGTGGACGTCCTATGGCTGAGATGATAATGATGAAAGCAAACTGAAGGAAATTTTATGGGACCAAATGACGATTACTACATCAAAAAAGGATCACGATTCAAAAAAAAAAAAAAAAAATAACGTCGAATTGAGAACCTCCTCCTTTTTTTTTGAAATCGGTTAAAAATAAACTAACATAATATTTGAATTGAGAACTTCTTTTTTTAAGGCGGTTAAAATTTAAATTAAATACAGTCGAATTGAGACCTCCTTTTTTTGAACTCGGTTATCATCATCTGCCTGCCTTTCCCCAACTATATTGTGGTCGCCTTCCAGTCGAACCAGATGCAGCTGTATATCAGTATTTTACATGGAGCGACTGACTATCGGATCTCCACAACTCAGTAACTGGGTATTACGATACCCCATGGTAAGACTGGTTGTCAGACTTTAAAGCTTCTGACTAACAGTAACGACTGTCAAAGATCTACAAATGGCAGCCGGGACCAACGGCTTTAAGTGATTTCCGAGATCCGGAGGAAACTCGCTAAGACAGATGGTCACCCATCCACAGACCCACCTCGGCAAGCGCGGCTTAACCCGGAAGATCGGCCTGTGCGGCTGTAATTATTTAGCCACGAGCTCCTCTTTTTTGAAGTGGGTTAAAAATAAAATAAAATAAATATACAGTTAAATTGAAAACAGTTAAAAATATTGTACTTATCTACTTACGCGCGCCATTTTGTAAGAAAGTAACTATTTACTTCTTGTCAGTTTGACACAACACTGTCTGAATCCCCTGCTGGCGTCCGCAGTATATAAACAAACCACCACAGATTATGCAATGCAGATTACGATTATCTCTAAACGTGATAATAATTCTCATCGTAACTAATATTATTTTTAGATAGGTCTTTCCTAATCTTCAATCAATGAAATACCTACGTTACACTGCATTTTTTGGCCGTCATGTAAACAGTTAGCTAGCAAAATCCAAAGCGAAATTGACGTTATTAATGATGTACCAAATTTTGATCTAAGTATTTCATAACAATATGGTTTCCAGCAAAGGTGATGACGAATAGAATTCATCAGTGACGGAAAACAATTGAGCATCACAATGCGCACGTCGTATCAAATCTATACATAAAATTAAAAAAATAGTAGGAAAGTCAAAACTGTACATTGAATTTTTTTTTTTTAAAGAATACTTGGGATCTACAATCGATACCGAAGCCAAAAATATAGTTTTTAGAATTTTTGTCTGTTTGTCTGTAAATATAAAAGTACAGTACGAATTTGAATGATTCTTTTTTTTTGTATAGGTATTAAGTCTGGCTAACACATAGGCTATAATTTATTTTGAAAACTTGAACACCTGGCGCAGAACCGCAACAGACCAGCTAAACTACAAGAGATAAGTACAAAAATGATGCGATAGCAGAAATTGTTCCACATGATGAGCATTTTCTGCTGAGAGAATAAATTTGAAGATCTGGAACACCTGATGTGGTAATCAAAGCTATCACTGATTTCACTGCCTAATTGTAAAATAACATAAGCTGGGATTATCTACTCAACAGGCCCAACTCTCATTATTTTTTTACTCGGGCTCTTGGAGTTGGGTATCAGACTTTTCAGATCTTCAATTTTGACGACCTTGTTGTCGCTGGCATAAGCAACAGGATCCGCGTACGAAGTCGCGGGCAGAAGCTAGTCAATACTAAATGTACGCGAATTGCTCGTCAGTCAGGGACTACTGTAATGTAATGCTAAAAGTCGAATAGTAATCGCCGCTTCTCGGTTTTAGAGATGGTGTCGAACTCGACAAAAATTTCTAATGACGTCACTTTTTCGACAAATTTTAAAAGTTGCTATGTCAAATTCGCCATTTGTCGAAAGCTAACGTTGAAGGTTAACGTTTTAGAGTTCAGTTAAAGTCGAAAAAATGACGTCATTAGAATTTTTTGTCGAGTTCGACACCATCTTTAGAACCGAGAATTGCCCCCCCCGAACGCAACATTGAAAATGGCGGTGTGGCAATTGAATGCTATGCTATGAGTACATTATGTCTCGGCTAAATAGTCCCTTTTCAGGCACGACAAGATGAAGAGGTTGCTCGACGCACCGAAAATGCATTTTTCATGGTGGTTAAATCTTCAAATGAGTCCTCCAGGCAGTACAAGTCTGACAGTTCCTCCTGCCCGGCCGGGACTTGTCCTGACTAAAAACCACGGTGACGTTACGTTCCAGAGGCTTTGGCCCTCTAAGGGGCGCCCCGTCATATTGGAACACGACGCACCGTCGACCCGGGCATGGTCCATGATCAGACAGCCAGTAGCCCATTATTCGCCTTGCCCGCGCATGCCGCATATCCTTGAAATTCATGGTGTCTTTTCAAAGCTTCACGTTTCGAGGTCACGGCAATTCGTGAGTCCCGCGACCCGGTCCAATCTGACTTGAAAAGTGTTCGAATTCAACAGGAAATTCTAAGGCTCTTTTCTCAAGGCTCGCAGTAGATAAATGAAACCTGAAATACTATTCTTTAGGCCACTTTAGGCAAAGGTAATAATAATACTAGCGTCTTTAGGGAAACATTCCCGCGCACAGCGTCGAACTCGAAACCACAGCCTCGACCTTATACATCCTATTCTACTTCCTATTATTAGGATAATATAATCCTACCGTAATAATATTAAGTGTTATGTGATCCTTTTTTTTATCGTGGTAAAATCCTCCACCTCCTCCCACCCCGGGCAGGGCAGGAGGGACCGTCAGACTTGTACTGGCTAAAATCCACGGTGTCCTTCAATAGCCCTTTATGTTCCGGGGTCACGGTAATGGAAATAGCTTACGAAGTATTCATTGTTAACTGGTTATCTGTACCTATCTATAGTTTCCACCAATCTTCATGTCGTTTTCGCTTTAAGCACCAAAGGCGTAGCTCCCTCCGTTTCAACCGTACTAATTATACGGGGCCCCCAAGCGTCAGGGGCACCCGACGATTGAAATAAAATAATAAATTAAAATGTTGCTCTTATATGAAAACTTATCGCGGCTATAAAGCTCCAATTATTATCGAACGCCTAACATATCTCAATTTTTGAAAAGTTTATGTCGTTGTCAGAAATGAGCCTTCTCTTCTCAATTTTCTACCTCCCTGTAAATTTCTCTTAATTAGATCAGATTGTAATACGAGTCTGGATGCTATTATTACTATATAACGTGTAACCCAAATGCGCAAAACATCTCGTGGGATAACTCGGCCAATGTTACTGAATTTTTGTTCTAAGACTTGTAGAAAATCTCAAAATAATATTTGGTTTTTCATGCAAAATGAGAAATTGATCGGGGCCAATGTCATATTATATGTCAGGCAAACCTACTGTAAAGCATGACATTATTCCCCCTCGCTCGAGCCGGGAATAATATATGTACTAAATTTCATTATTCCCGTGGGAATAATGTGATTTGAATTTGGAACCTCAAAGAAAACCGTATGAAAACTTTCACCAAGGAGTAGTTTCCGTAATGGCGGCCGCTGGCCGCAACAGCTGATCGCTTACAGTGGTGCCAACTTCACGACTCACGTTCAAAGGTTGTCGTACCACATCAAATTTCAAAAATCGAATTTATTTCCTCGCAGTAGGTGTGAAAAGCAGAGTACGCTCCTCGGGAGTAAAGCTGCCTTGTCTTGGGCTGACTTGAATCCCTCGCTACACTAAGGATTCTTAACTTAATTCCCTCGTTTCACTCGGGAATTAACACTTGAACCTCCTCGCTGCGCTACGGAGGTTCACACCAGAATCCTTAGTGTCGCTTCGGGATTCAATACGCCCGTGACGTAAGGCAATGCTTTACTCCCTTGGTGCGTAATCTACTATTTTTTTATTACGAAATTTCAAGTCTTAGAACAAAATTGTTCAGTGACATGGGTTCAGTTACCCCACGAGAGGTTTTGCGCATTTGGTGTGGAACATAACCACTTCTGCGTTCTTTAATCTATGGCCTGGCTACTCTTGTGTTGATTAAATAGATTACTATGCTATTGTCATAGCACTTGACACCGCTGGTTGTTACGATTGATTTAATAAAATCACTTAGGTAAACAAGTTGTAATAAGTATAACTAGCTTCAGCTCGGGGTTTCACAAGCTTTTTGTAAGGAGTCTAGCGCTATGGAGGTCCCGTCGGTTTCCTTAGGAAGCGCGTGGAATACCTATTCGCCGACGTGGTCCTTTGTCCTTGGTCTGACGGCGAGCTACCCATTACTCGCCGTCCGCGAGCCAATGCCTACTGTAATAACTGGATTATCCCCCGAGATGTCTGTCGGCCTGGCGGTTTTTGTTGGTGGCTGCATCATGAGGTAGAGGATGGTACCTACCTACTTCACGCGATCCGACTGCTCCTCTTTGCCCTCATCACCTGGCGCTGAATCAATTAAGTACCTCCTGAAAAAAACGTGTCAGGTGAGGACTTGAGTTAGGCGGAAGATGAGGACGCATAATATTAATACAAATAGTATTAGATTTATTATATCTGATAAGATAAACTACTAAAATTGTTAGTAACAATAATTGGTATTAGCGTCATCTGTCTTCAAATGCATTTACTAAGAAAGCATAATATTTTCTAATGGAACAAGTGGTAAAGCTACTCGCCGCTAGATGTCACTTTCTCGAATATGAATATTTTAAATTTTCTAGTTCATCTATTCGATACTAGATGGCGCTACCAGTCATAAACTATTATACTAGCTAGATTATTATCTAGGAAATTGCCTGCTAAAGATGCATATCTGAGCGAGTCGGCGAAACGTTTCATTGAATCACATCGGAACGTGTTATTATACTCCATAATACACTCTTTATTGCACAATTTTCTTTTATTCTGGTTCTTATACATTCCTCATTAGGATTGAGTTTTCAAGAACAGTAATTATTTCTAATTGCCATACATTACAACGCGTTTCTTGATAGTACGAGACGTAATGAGAGTGTAAGCAGTAATTTTGAAGCAATACTCATGAGAAGTGGTTCCTATTTATTTTTTTGAGTGAATTTTATTGTTTCTACGCGTAGATTAAATTGGTAGGAGAGATTTCCTGTTGGAGCTTTTAAATTATGTAAGTAGCTTTAAGATTGGTTATAACAGCTATAAATATGTTCTAGGGTGCCGCTTGTGTTCTACTTTGATAATGTTAAAAGGTGTTAGGTCGTGGGAAATTATTTCCCGTAGTTTCCCGCAGCAGTACCTATAAATAGTTAACTGTTAGGTGTGTAATACCTACTTATTTATTTATTGTATTTCCTTTGTTTTCAGAATTGGGACTTGGAGGTGAATTAAGTGAAGAAGTAAGAACTTTTCGTTGGTTCCTGCATTCAAATATTTTTTTTTAGGTGGTAAAATCATCAAATGAGTCCTTACGCCATTGGCAGTGCGGAAAGGACAGTCAGACTCTCACTGACTAGAAATCCACCCTGTACCTTTAGCTGCCCTTTTCGTTCCTGGGCCACGGTGATCTATTGAGATAGATCCGCGACTCTAACATAAGATTACAGGATCAGAAGTCATTAATTCCAACTAAGTATGTGAAAGTCTCAACCATTTTTGGGAACTCAAGTTTCACACTTTGGTACTGAAAGCTTTTGAAAGTCAAAATTACATGTTTTTCAACCTAACCAACGCTACAAATTACAAAAACACTTAAAATTAAATTAAAAGAACAAAAACAAACAATTCATAGACTCCCTTTTTACTTTTTTTAACGAAGAAAAGTCTCAAATGTACCAAAGTGACTTGTAAGTTAACTTTTTTAATTAAAAAGGGAGCTAACATAACTATTTGTAAAGAAACGTGGCGAAAGAAAACATTTTCCGTGTTTTACGAGAAAATAAGACTTATTCGCAACTAGCTAAGATATTTGGGGTCCGTTTAGTTCGGGCGAGTTACTTGCGCTAGTTGGTAGAAGCTAGTGACTTGCTACTGTTGAATATATTTAGTTGAGGTTTTTGTGAATATTTTATAATAGTATAAGTCTGTAATTCATTCTCCGGGACACGTCGAGCTTCATTGTCTCGGCGCTTTTCTGGTGGTTGTCACTGTTGATTCTGGCTTTCAGGAGTTGCAGTGGTTTGGGAATAGTGTGGTGGGTATGTACAAAATACTTAAAAGGTGATGGTGAGGTTGTAGATTATTTTCATTGTAATTGTTACTTATAAAAATTATAAGGTATGATGAAGATACTTGTGTATAAATGCAATCTTTCAATAATTATATAAATATAGATTTCTAAAGCTTGGTTTAGAATTACCTAAAACATAATTTATTCTCTTTTATGAGTTCGAATGTCTGCTGTATTAGATAATGATCACCTTAGTAGCTTACTAGATTAATAAGATCGCACAGACATTTTCATTGAAAATATAGCATTCTGGTGAAAGAATTTATTTATTACAAACAAAAATACATGTCTTTTGTGTGATCTAGTGATACTATTACTGTTTTTGCGATATAATATGATAGTTAAAACTTTTCAATCCATTTTTATGAAGTCATAAATAACGTCAAACAATTTCACAAAACACAGTTTGCTTCGAAATAACAAAAAAAAAAACAATCTTGTTAAAATATTTACTACATTACGTGAAGTAATAAAATTGTTTCGAAATATATTAAAATATATAGAAAAACAAAAAAAGTCATTTCACAAAGTAAATTAAAATATAAAATTGGTTTTCATAAAAACTTATTCAATTTACGTTCAATCACGTTCCGATTTCAATTATTTATAACAAGCTAGTTTAGTTGTTATATTGTTATTTAAGTAGATTGGTATTGTGACTATATAATAATGCTGTTTTAACAATAAAAAGATGTTTAGATTCTTAAAAAACAATGAAATTTTGGAGAAAACAGTCTCTTTTTACGTGGTCTTCTTCATCTTCCTGCCCTTATCCCATTTTACTTGTGGTCGTCGCAACACGTTTTTTTTCTTCCATTCTCCCCTATCAGACGTCACAGTATCATTTACTCCTTTTTATCATTTAATCCATCTTTTCTTTGGCCTTCCTCTTCCTCTCCATCCATCAACATTCATACTCCTCATCACTCCCTTAGTCACATGAGTTTCATCCCTCCTCACCTCTTTTTACGTGGTAAAATCATCAAATAAGTCCTCCCGCCCAGGGCCGAACGGAAAGACTGTCAGACTCGTACTGACTAAAATCCACGGAGTCCATCAATAGGCCTTTACGTTCCAGGGACTCGGTTATCCGTTTAAAAAGTCTCCCGACCCCAGAGCTGCCGAAAGTCTTTAGTAATTTTGACGGTCATATCTGTTTTTCAGGATTATTACTTTATAAGATCCATAATAGAACATAGCAGTTAATTCTTTTAGCCTTAAGATCATCATTTCATGACTTAAAATCAACTTAAACTAAAATAAACTAACTACTAGTACTCAACATTCAGATCGAGCACTCTACTCGTCTGTAAGTCACTCTACCACTCCACGAACCAGTCTAAACGCAGCATCCGTCTTAAAACACTTAAAAAAGGTGACTAATTAAAAAACTCCCTTCCTTTGGGGTGTTTTTTTTTTATTTCCCCCCCCCTTCAACCCCCTCCAGGTGGATAGGAATGCAAGGGGGTGAGAATTACAGACAGTGTAATGTTGCTTTGAAAGAAATAGTTGTTTCGATGTGTTTTTTTCGGAAATGAGACATTTTGTTAAAGAAATACCCGTAGGGTATGAGACTGAAAAATTACATCCGTCCTAAAAGAATTGACATGTTTTGTTTTCTTTGTTACGGAAACCAAAATTGATGAAGATACGACGCTTTTAAAACTGCCATTACGTCACAAGCAAGTACAGATTTTATTTGTTTCTGACGTCACAGTACCCCCTACTCGTTATACGTTTGTTAATATGCTTTGATTTATTTAATCCACGTAATCGAATAAATGAGGAGATCGGTAGACGAACTAAAGTCACCGATATAGCCCACCGGATTAGCAAGCTGAAGTGGCAATGGGCAGGCCATATTGCTCGCAGAGCAGATGGCCGATGGGGTCGAAAAGTGCTAGAGTGGAGACCACGGACTAGCAAGCGCAGTGTAGGACGTCCACCAACAAGGTGGAAAAACGACCTTATGAAGGTCGACGGAAGACGCTGGATGCAGGTCGCTTCCAACCGGTACATGTGGAGGTCTAAAGGGGAGGCCTATGTTCAGCAGTGGACGTCCTATGGCTGAGATGATGATGATTGATTTAACAGAAGAAAAAAATACGTGTCCATTATTTTTCAAAACTCTTACTGACTAATTAAACAATTTATTGATGCTTTTAACATGCCTATTCCAAGAAGACCTCATCTTCATCATCAGCCTACAATGTTCCCACTGCTGGGACACAGGCCTCCTCTCTGTGAGAGGGACTGTGCCATAATCCACCAAGCGGGCCCAATGCGTGTTGGTAGATGTCACATGGTCTTCGAATTTTTGGTTCTAGGACATGCCGGTTTCCTCACGATGTTTTTCTTCATCGTTTTGAGAGCAGTGGTGATGAAATAAATTACACAAAGCCTGGCTTGGTTCGAAGCCACGACTTACAACTCGAAAGTGGGATTCCACTGGGCCACCACTGTGTAACTGGAAGACCTACACTGACCTTATTGGTGAAGTACTTCAGAAAGGCCGGGTGTGTAGTACTAACAATCGACGAGCGTGTATGACCAGATGTATGAATGTGGATGAGGTGGAAGGAGTATGTAAGGATCGTAGCAGGTGGTGCTCTGTAGTTTCTGCTTACCCCCATGGAAAGAAGGGCGGCCCCCATTGGGTGAGTTCATTTCTTTAAGTTTGCCGTCTACTGCGCAAGCAACGACGATATATTACTAGACTCCGCATGCACAATCTAAGGAATAAAAACTATTCTGTCAACTCGCTGAGGTACTAAGCGAGGGGGACGGGGTACTGCGTTGTGATTGGCTAACTCAAGGTCTGTTCTGTCTCAAGGTATGTTTACGGCTCATAGGAGTGGTCGAAATAAGACTGATATAAGACTTTTTTACCTAATGTGTTCACAGACATCAGTTGCCTGTTATTAGGAGTCTAGTAATATATCGTCGTTGTGCGCAAGAGATATTGGGTTTGAAACACGGGTCACGCAAAGTGTAATTGAGTTTTTCCGAAATTTAATTCTTCACCTGCAACGATGAAGTGGAGATATTTTTTTTGCCTGGTAAAACTATTAAATGAACCTTCCCACCCAGGTCTGGGCGAAAGGGACTGTCAGACTCATACTGTACTGACTAAAATCCACGGCAATTTTTAAAAACCTTTTACGATCCAGGGTTACGATAATCTGACAAGACGGTCCACAACATGTTACTTATGTTATTAACGTAGCTTTTAAATTAATAATTTTTTAACGAAGTCTCTAAAATCTGACAACCAGTTCTACCATGGGTTATCGTATTACCCAGTTACTGGGTTATAGAGGTCCGATAGTCAGTCGCTCCATGTAAAATACTGATATTCAGCTGCATCTAGTTCGACTGGAAGCAGACCACTATATAAATGGGAAAAGGCAGGCAGATGATGCTTAGCTGTTTAAAGAAAAATGGCTACTTTATAATAACTTTACTTAATAGTTTGTATTCAAAGAGTACACACGGCTTCACATCAACCTATACAAAACCACTATAAAGTGGTCTCGCTTCCCGGGTCGACGGCGCGTCGTGTTCCAACGCGCGCCTCAAAGAGCGTCAGCATAATGACGGGGCTCCCTCTCAGAGGGCCAAAGCCTGCCGAGGTCGCGGGACTTATTCCATCACCGTGACCCCGGGCTATTGAAGGACACCGTGGATTTTAGTCAGTACAAGTCTGACAGTCCTTCCCGCCCTGCCCGGGGTGTGAGGACTCATTCGATGATTTTTCCACGAAAAAAAAAAATAGTGGTCTCGCTTCCTATTATCTAGTCACACGTTTCACGATCAGCTTATTCTGGTTTTGCATAGCTTGATGTGTAGCCGTGTGTACAAGATTAAGTAGTAGTTATTTTATACAAACTTTAACATTATACATTATAGAAGCGAAGAAAATTATTCCAGATAATTATATAATGATTAAGCTATTAGAATTATAATTTTCTAAGAGTTATGTTTCAGCTGGTTTGGTGTCTAACATAATTATGTGTAATTTCTTAAACGGGTTTAAGGTATTATGTCAAATTATGCGAATTAGTTTAGCCTTGTTGGCTGAATTATGTGTGTTTCTGTTTATTAATATTTAACTAGGTAAGTAGATAATAACTACGTGTTTATTTTGTGTAAAATTTATTTTGGGTAAAAAATTGGTCATAAATGTAAAAATTAAGTATTTATTTTTCGGAAAGCTAACATAGTAATGCCTTAAAAAATGCTTGCTATTAACAAGTGTCTAAAAAGGCTGGTATGTATTTTTTTTTTGCAATTTATTATAGTGGCACTTGTAGCAACATCGAGATATATATACATATATCTAATATGTAAATAAAATTTTATAGAAGAAGAAAGAAAAATAAAGAAAAAAATATCATGATTTTCATGGAAAATATCACGATTAAGTTGTAAATTGTAGTACAGTAGCTAGACTCAACTTTGTGTAATTTATTTCATCATCACTGCTCTCAAAACGGTGAAGGAAAACATCGTGAGGAAACCGACATGTCTTAGAACCAAAAATTCGAAGCTATGTGACATCTACCAACCCGCACTGGACCCGCGTGGTGGATTACAGCCCACTCCATTGCACAGAGGCTTGAGTTCCAGCAGTGGGAACATTATAGGAAGATTATGAGTCGGACAGTGATCCTTTCCCTCTACCTAGAGACAAAGGGACTTTTCGATAGGTTTCTTCTACAAAAAAAAAACATATCTTGCTTCCTAAAAATATTTGTACTTAAGTAGGTTCATCATAGTGACAGTTGACATTATTAGTTGGTAAGTAGGTCTCTACTGAAAGAATATCTATAATTATGCTACATATTTCACTAATTAGGCATAGCTAATGATAGTTCAAGAATTTAATGATAATCTCTAGCTACAATAGTCAGGTATAATTTTTTATTTCAAATTATAACAATTATATATATTTTTTAGGAAGACCAAAAATACAGGTAAGGAATCGGACAATTGTTACATTTTATATTTAAATAAGATAGAAGAAGATATAAAAGTTCGTTAAGATTTAAATAAATTCACAATACTCTACAATATTTTTTATTAAGGCTTGGGAATAATGTCGCAAAACTAATTTTCACACTAAAATTACTTATAAGATGAAATCTATCAAAATCACAGCTAAACAATACAAAATAAAATCAATAATACAATCACAGAAACATTTTGCATCAGTACAAAGAAAATAAATTTCCGAAAATTCAAAAAACGAAACGTCAAAAATTTAAATTTTCGGAACCACAGAATAAATACCAACAGAGTACTAATTAATGCCACCCAGCGCTTTAAACTTAAAAATGGCGGCAAGCCTGTCCTATCACAAAAAATGTTTCTCAATTAAGACACGAAAAATCACGGAGTCAATACAATGACGAACAAACAGACGGACATTACAATATAATAAACTGCCCACGAATATAATAAAACCAAGAAAGTATAAATAGAAAAAAAATATTACTAGAGGCCCCGCCTCGCGGTGGGTATGTTCAAGCCACGCCTTTAGAAGGGGGGTGGTAGACTCATTCGCCAGTCGATGCCGATTCGCGTATAGAGTTAGCGCTCCAAACGTTGAAAACCTCTTTTGTAAAAATTCAATTAACTGTCAAAATTTATTTTTTATCTGTATTTTTTTCGTCTCCCGCGCGATTTTGACAGTTTGTTACATTTTTTTTTTTAATTTTAAGGCGCGTTCAGTGTTAGTGTGTTTAGTGAGTGAGTGTGACTGTTCCACGAGATTTATTTTTTAAGAAAATTGTTGTTATTATGAAGGATTGTTTTAGTGAATCAAGTGGGATTTTGTAGAAACGTAAGTACTCGTAACGTAGTAACTCTACTATTTTATCATTATTTAATCTTATGATTGTTTCTCGGGAGAACCGGCTTTCTCGGCAAATTAAAAAAAATGGAACAGTGATGTCTATGGCTTGTATTTACTATTAAAAAAAAGTAATAAACGAATCTTTTCACATTTAGAAAGCTATTGCCAAAATATTTTCCTAACACATGATTCATAAGAATTTATTTAGAGTTATCTGATGCTATCTGATGGCCTGAATTATCCAGTAAATTAATTTATGACTGTTCTAATTTACGGCCTGTGTGGGATTATTATGATTTATCGATATTTTAATTTACAAGACAGATTTTATGTTGCGACGCATTTGAGAAATGGCAAATGTGTTTTCCGTTTTTCAGTAAGAAAACTCTATTTTAGAAATAATTGAGTTTTATAAATTGATAGGTAATTTGGCTGTAATTATGGGCCAATATGTTTTTTTTTTTCAAGAAATACAAACTAACGTTTTACGTTCATTATAAGCTGAAAAATGATTTTTTCTGGAGTAAGAACGATTTAGTAGGAAGATTTTAACACACAGGAGAGATAAATAATGTATAGGTATTATTAGGTATATAGCTTAGATTTATGCGTACCAAATATGCGTTATAAATGATATTTTTGCGTCTTTAGAATTTAGAATAAAAAAGAAAAACAATTAGAAAAGGAGTTTTCTTTCTATGTCTTCTAACGATATTTAAAAATAAGAGGAATGTCTGTATGTTTGTCTTGTAAGTGTTTTTAAACCATTGATCCGATTGTGATAAAAATTTGGCAGATTTTTCTGTTTTTGACCCAAAAAATAAATAAATAATAAATCTTTATTGAACAAAACCTCACAATTTGCTTAACAATACTTATTGATATTTTACACAAAGTGTGAGGCGTGCAAACTTTAACCTCTTCCTCCTAAACTAGGAAAATCTAGCATTCTCGAATACAATTATCGTGTTATTGTATTGCATACTAATACTAGCTGTTGCCAGCGGCTTCACCCGCTACAACTCGAAAATTATCCCACGGGAACATAAAATCGGGATTAAAACTATCCTATGTGTTAATCCAGGTTATAATCTATCTGTGTACCAAATTTCATCCAAATCCGTTCAGTGGTTTTTGCGTGAAAGAGTAACAAACATCCATCCACATATACAAACTTTAACGTTTATAATATTAGTAGGATGACTTGTTTTTAATACTCAAAAGAATTATCCTTCTAAAATTATAACTGTGTCATTAATTACTAAAACACGCAAAAAACGCTGGATCGATTTAGATAAAATTTTGTACACAGATAGTTTATGATCTACATTAACACATGGGATACTTTTTATCCCGGTAGCAAAATCATATGCGACAAAATATACCTATTTAATTTCAAGCGAAATCGCAGGCATAAGGTAGTTTAGCATATCTACAATAATGATTACATATAACAGGTTTTTAAAATGACAGGTATCATGATATTCAATTTAGCTTAGCAAAATCATTAATCAAGAATCGTTATAAAATGGAGGCAATAAATATAATATCTCTTATCTTAATCCTATCTTACTAATATATTAGATAAAAATGCGAAAAGTAATTATGTATGTCTGTGCGTGTGTTTGTTACTCTTTCACGCGAAAACTACTGAATGGATTTTGATGAAATTTGGTCTATAGATAGTTTAAAAACGGATTAAAACATAGGATAGTTTTTATTCCGAATTTATGTTCCCGTGGGATAAATTTTGTGTTGTAGCGGGCGAAGCCGCTTGCATCACTCAATAATCTATCTCCTATCTTTCTATAATATAAAAATGGATCGCTAAATGTGTTGTTAAGCTCATAACTCGAAAATGGCTGGACCGATTCGGATAATCCTTTTTTTGTTGTGTTTGTAATCATCGGGACCGGGTTTTAAACCGGGTCTTCCACCCGTGCGAAGCCGGGACGGGCCGCTAGTAATATTATAAATGCGAAAGTAAGTTTGTTTGTTACCGTTTAACGTCTAAACTACTGAACCGATTATCGTGAAATTTTGCATCTACGTTGTCAGGTGTACAGACATGGACATAGAGTACCTTTTATTACAAAAAAAATTGTTCCCGAGGAAATCAGTACAGTAACATTTTTGTGATAATAGATGGCGCTATATGTCATCGAATCGGTTGTCAAATTGTAATATAATGCGCGCATTGCCGCGTGTTAAAGCTAGTTATATATATTTTAGATATTTTAAACCATAGATACTGAACGTCTTGATTTTATCATTTTAGGCAAAAAATAAAATAAAAGAAAAAAATGATGCCTACATTTTGAGCTGTCATCAAATAGTATTTTTAGGAAATAATTTAAAATAAAATTGAGATGTTTTTGTTAAAATAACGTAGCACATTTTAATTTTATAACTTATCCTAAAAAGGTGATAATTTATGTGCAGTTATATTTATGTTTTTATTGCTCTTTTTTATTTTATGCTAACTAGAACATACTTTAGGTGTTTTATTTATGTTTGGAGACGCAAGCATGACCGACTGCTGCTCAGAATGTCGCGGGTTCGATTCCCGATAACTATCAATTTTAGAAAAACGTTAGATTTTTATGAAATTTTAATTATATTTGGATATTAAAATCATATAATTAGTTCTCCCTCTGTGGAGCAGAAGAAACAGTCAGACTTTTACTGACAATAGTCCACTCTGTTCTCTAAGTTGCTCCTTGTGTTCCAGGGCCACGTTATTATGCTAACACAGTCCCACTACCCACTACGCAGAGTTAGATAACTTTGATAAACACATAACATAGCATTTTTTATTCCGAAATGAAGTGCCGTGCGTATGGTTAGGTTAAAATTATTTTTTATAACAGCTGTATAAAGATAATATGTATGTATTAAGAATTAACATAAGAAATGAGTCTAGACAAATTTAAAAATACTAGAATAAATACGTTGGTACCAAGTACATATGTATCAAAGCAAATAATAAGTCATCATCTGCCTGCCTTTTCTCAACTATACTTATTGTGGTCAGCTTCCACTCGAACCAGATGCAGCTGAATATCAGTATTTTACATGGAGCGACTGCCTGTCGGTCCACAACCCAGTAACTGGGTAATACGATACCCCATGTTAAGACTGGTTGTCAGACTTTAGAGCTTCTGACTAACAGTAACGAATGTCAAAGATCTACAAATGACAGCCGGGACCAACGGCTTTACGTGCTTACCGAGGCACGGAGGAAACTCGCTATGACAGATGGTCACCCATCCACAGGCCAACCTCGGCAAGCGCGGCTTAACCTGGAAGATCGGCCTGTGCGGCTGTAATTATTTAGCCACGAGCTCCTCGATAAAAAGAATTAGTATGAAAATTAATATGTACTTTGCACATAATTATGTTAATCATTAAAACTACGTATTTTGTCTTTATTATAAAAAGTATTTAATAAACATCAGGCGTAAGCAAAAATAATAATAACATAACATATTTTTAAAACAATACTTAATCATAATATCATTCATTAATAATGTTTTAAACTATTAATCATTTTCACGATTCAATTTTATATTAAATTCGCCCAACATTATGTACACAACTGTGTATAATAATACACAGCAATGTTTAACAATACACAGTTGTGTTTTTTTACACAAAAATGTGTATATCATTCGTATAAATAAATTTCATACAATAGGGTGCGATCACTAGTTGTCGGCCTTTTTTTATCGTGGTAAAATCATCAAATGAGTCCTCACACCCAGGGCAGGGCGGGAGCTACTGTCAGACTTGTACTGACTAAAATCCACGGTGTCCTTCAATAGCCCTTCATGTTCCGGGGTCACGGTGATGGAAATAAGTCCCGCGACCCGGGCAGGCTTTGGCCCTCTGTGAGGGGGGCCCCGTCATTTTGCTGACGCTCCATGAGGCGCGCGTGGAACACGACGCGCCGTCGACCCGGGCATGGTCCATGGTCGGACAGCGAGTTGCCCTTTACTCGTTGTCTGCATGCCCGCGTAGTTGTCGGCCTTAGCATATTTTAATAAACAATATAACTTGAGCATAAAATAAATTCTCAAAGACCTTAATAAATTAATTTAAGGGTGATAAAATATATACAATAAACATATTTATGTATTGAACTATAAATTATTAATTACTCCGATAATAAATAATTAATAGATATATAAACATTTCACACTGCTAGTCTAAACACTATAACTCTGTGTTACATCTTGAATATTAAAATATAATATACATAAATTATATGAATTTGTATATAGCATACCTTAGTATGTAATCATGAAGTAATTATTAGGATCTAAGGTATACCTATTATAAGTTATATATAAGTTATATATTTGGATGTTTCTGCTTTTTATATATTCATTTTGTAAGTTAAGCTATAAAAAAAAAAACAAAAAAAAAACTGAAAACTTTTGTCGTACTTTTTTATAATTGGAACAATTTACAAGACATAGACAGATACATAACAGTTAACAAACATAACAGTTATTGGGTTGTGGAGGTCCAACAGGCAATCGCTCCATGTGAAATACTGATATCCAGCTGACTCTGATTTGACTGGAAGCCGACCACAATATAGTTGGGAAAAGGCAGGCAGATGAGACAGATACATAACAATAACGAAAGACAATATTAATAAAAAATAACTCAAAAAATACTTATTTTTGTCACTATTTTACTCTACAACATTTCGGTAAAATTTCATCATCTGCCTGTCTTTTCCCAACTATATTGTGGTCTGCTTCCAGTTGAACCAGATGCAGCGGAATATCAGTATTTTACATGGAGCGACTGACTAACAGACCTCTACAACCCAGTAACTGGGCAATACGATACCCCATGGTGGACTGGTTGTTAGACTTATGAGTTTCTGACTAAAAGTAACGCCTGTCAAAGATCTACAAAGTCAAGCAGAAAAACCATTTTTCTTTGGTAAGGTAAATCATCAAGCCCGGGTCGACGGCGCGTCGTGTTCCACGCGCGCCTCAAAGAGCGTCAGCATAATGACGGGACCCCCTCTCAGAGGGCTAAAGCCTACCGGGGTCGCGGGTCTTATACCATCACCCTGACCCCGGAACATAAAGGGCTATTGAAGGACACCGTGGATTTTAGTCAGTACAAGTCTGACAGTCCCTCCCGCCCTGCCCGGGGTTGGGAGGCCTCATTTGATGATTTTAGCAAGTAAAAAAAAAAAAGGTAAATCATCAAATGAGTCCTCCCGCCCTCAATGGAACGTAAGAGACTCTCAGACTCGTACTAATTAAAAATCTGCCCTGTTCCTTCCTTTGCGCGTTCCACAAAACCAGAAAAAACCATGGTTACAATGTCGGATAAGTTTTATCACAGAAAATCGTATCTGTGGAAGTAATATTTAAAATGAGGCGGCAGTGTAAAATTACTAGCCCTTGGCACTTAGATTTCACCAGTTTTAAAAAGCTGTCGAGTTTGTTTCGTTTGCTTGAACGCGTTAATCTCAGGAAATACTCATCATCATCATATCAGCCGTAAGACGTCTACAGCTGAACATAGGCCTCCCCTATAGACTTCCAGTAAGACCGGTTGTAAGCGGCCTGCATCCAGCGTGATCCTGTGATCTTCATAAGATCGTCTGCCCACCTAGTGGGTGGACGTCCTACGCTGCGCTTGCCGGTGCGTGTTGGTGTTAAAATAATCAAAGGAGTCCTACCCTGGGTGGGGCGGAAGGATCTGCCGGACTTCTAGTAACTTGAATCCACGGTGTTCCTTCAACATCCTTTTACGTTCCCGGGTCACGATTTCCAATGAAGAATGTACAGCTTTAGACAAAATCACACTAACTAAGGTATACTCCACTCCACACATTATTATTATGGTTGTCAACCCGCGCAAATTGTAGGTACCCAGCGGAAGGAAATGACTCATTGCGGAGTGTATTCGATAAATTATCGAGTCTTTAACTAACATACTGTACTGAGTGAACAATTGTGAACTTGTTCAGTTGTGAACAATTGTGTTATTGAAATTGAAGAAGTATTTGGCGATCGTTTTGAACAATGGGCCATGTCGGTTTTAGAATTTAATTTGATACGCTAAAGGTTTTGGTAAAATAATTATCTGTAACAGTTCTTTGGACACTTTTTTGTCATTTTTTTTATCGTGGTAAAATCATCAAATGAGTTCTCCCACCCTGGGCAGGGCGGGAGGGACTGGCAGACTTGTACTGACTAAAATCCACGGTGTCCTTCAATAGCCCTTTATGTTCCGGGGTCACGGTGATGGAATAAGTCTCGCGACCCCGGCAGGCTTTGGTCCTCTGAGAGGCCCGTCATTATGCTGACGCTTTTTGAGGCGCGCGTGGAACACAACGCGCCGTCGACCCGGGCATGGTCCATGGTCGGGCAGCAAGTCGCCCATTAATCGCCGTCGGCATAGGTTTTTGTCTTAGCGTTTATTTGTGTAATTTATTTCATCACCACTGCTCTCAAAACAGTGAAGGAAAACATCGTGAGGAAACCGACATGTCTTAGAACCAAAAATTCAAAGACATGTGATATCTGCCAACCCGCACTGGCAACAACCCACTCCCTCTTACAGAGAGGAGGCCTGTGTCCCAGCAGTGGGAACATTATAGGCTGATTATGTTAAGCCGTAGGCAGACTAATCAGAGAAAAAAATAAACAAATGCCACGGTAAAAAAGGGTACTTTTCATTCATTTTGAATGCGTTTTTCATCGTTTGTGGTTACGTGAAGTTGAATGAATGTGAAATCAATGAATGAATGTTTTTACCACAGAGTTAATGCAACAATTCATTCACAATATTATTGGTTTTACGAGCATATAACAAAATGTAAAGGTATGAATATGTTTTTTTTCTAGTGAAGTGTTTTGCGAAAAAAGTCATCAAATTAATGAATCCTCTCGCCCTAGGTAGAGCTTAAAAGACTGTCATACTCATACTGTCCTTTACGTTCCAGGGTCATGGTATCTTGCTTAGGCTATTCCGCAGCCCTAGCAGGCATTTGGCTCTATCGGGCCTTTAAAATGTATGTAATATTTATTTATTACCCTAGATATGTATTTTTTTTTACTATTTTTTCTTGTTGTCAAACTGCCTTATTTTTTTAAGATATACTAATTCTAATATTTCCAGAAATACATAGTAATCAAATAACATAATAAATTAATCAAAAGAAAATAATTTTCCGGTATCCCTACTATTTACTAATAAATAATAACCTAAGACATCAACTGGGCCTCGCACCCTAATTTTAATTATATTTACACAAATGCTGTAATTAAGTTTAAAATATAATTAATACGTCTTTTGTAACAATTGGACCTCATTAACGATATTATTGAATATTCATTTATTTGAAAAATAAAACAAACATTGTTATTTAAAACTCAGCAAGCGTAGCATGGCGCCGTAGAAAAAGGGGTTTTGTCGACGGGAGAATAGACAGAATGACAGAACGTAGAAATATTTTTATTGTTTTAAGCATGGTAATGTAAAAAATATGGAAAATAAACGTTCTTTTCTTCAATAGTGTACGAATGGTGTCATATTTGTGTAAAAATCAGTTGACTTGTGTAGAAATAACGATGAAATAAATTTGTCTTTTCTTGGTAGAATAGACATAGAATCGCCATGCTACGCGTGCAGGAGGAGCTCGTGGCTAAATAATTACAGCCGCACAGGCCGATCTTCCGTGTTATATTCGCGCTTGCCGAGGTTGGTCTGTAGATGGGTGACCATCTATCATAGCGAGTTTCCTCCGTGCCTCAGAAAGCACGTAAACCCGTTGGTCCCGGCTGACATTTGTAGATCTTTGACAGTCGTTAATGTTAGTCAGAAGCACTGACAAACAGTCTTACTATGGGGTATCCTATTACACAGTTACGGTGTTGTGGAGGTCCGACAGTCAGTCGCTCCATGTAAAATACTGATATCCAGCTGCATCTGGTTCGACTGGAAGCCGACCACAATATAGTTGGGAAAAGGCAGGCAGATGATGATGACTATCTACTTTACTACACTATTCTTTTGTTTTACGTCACTTAACAAGCTTCCTATGTAATAAAACAAAGAATAAATTAACATAAATAAAAGATACAATATCGCCATTTAAATGTATGACAGATCATAAATAGCTTTGACATAACCGAACACTAGTTATTTTTTGTTGTGTTGCCCGCATTAACTTAGAATTTGACTATCAATTCGCGTTGTATTTAGTTAAAATTAAAACAAAGCCTTCTTCGATAATTGGGCTATCCAACAAGATAATATTTTTTTGATTCGAACCAGTAGTTCCTGAGATTAATGCGGTCAAACAAACAAACAAACTCTTGAGCTTTATTTTTATAGTAGGTATAGTTTGTGTTAGAATTTATCATCACAAATGTAATATGGCGGTCAATAATACCATTTATGTGATGTGTTTAGCACCTTATTGTGTTGATAACTTATTCTTTTGTTATGGTCTTTTTATTATTTTATTTTTGTAAGGAAAATAATCATTAGTATCTTATCCTAACCAATATTATTGTAAGTAAGTTTGTTTTTGACCTTTTTACTCCTAAACCACTGAGCTCATGAAACTTTGCATATAATTACGTTATCAGGTGTATCGAGATACACATATTTCTTTTTTTTTACGTGGTAATATCATCAGATGAGTCCTCCCACCCCGGGCAGGGCGGGAGGGACTGTCAGACTTGTACTGACTAAAATCTACGGTGTCCTTCAATAGCCCTTTATGTTCCGGGGTCACGGTGATGGTATAAGTCCCGCGACCACCTAGATGCACATAGGATATCTTTCATCCAAAAATAGGACTTCAGGCAACTTCCTTTGTCTCATTGTTGACAAATGGGAATATTTTTGACGTTTGTCTCCAGTTGGGACTATCGGATTTTTTCCCATTTGTGGGAACAATACAAGGAATGTAATATTGGGATGTTTCAGTAGTTCCTGAGATTAGCGCGTTCAAACAAACAAACTCTTCAGCTTTATAATATTAGTATAGATTATAACCTTTATCTGTACCAAAATGCATCCAAATCCATTCATGAGTTTTCGTGGGAAAGACTAACAAACATGAATCCATATTTTTCTATTACTTATCATTTTCACTATCGACTTAGATTTTGTATTCTATCGTGCAACGGTCAAACAGAACAAAAAAAAAAAACCGGCCAAGTGCGTGTCGGGCCACGCACAGTGTAGGGTTCCGTAGTTGCCCATCAAAATACTTGCGCAAACTAACTAAACTGATTCGCTGAATTTAATTTTAACTAATTAAAGTTGACAAACTTACATTTGCAGTTACAAAACATGTTCTCCGATACATTTTGTTTAGGAAACCCCCAAACATAACCGTTTAGCTGGTAGAGGGTGGAATACTCGAGTCGAGCAATAATTTAGCACTTTAAAGCTTAATATTTCACAAACGAATCTTTTTATCAAATAATTGTTAATGGAAACTGTCAATATTTTTTAAAGACCTATTTAATGATACCCCACACTAAGGGGTACGCGAGCAAAAAGGAAACATCCCCATTTTACGTGTACAGAAGGTACCCTAAAAAAATTATTTTACGAGATTTTATTTTACCACTTTTTCGGCACAGCAAATCCGTATATTTACACCAAATAACAGCTTTCTAGTACTGGGCGTCTCTGAGCTAAGCTGCGGACAGACGGACGGACGGACATGGCGAAACTATAAGGGTTCCTTGTTGACTACGGAACCCTAAAAAGGAACATCAAAATTCGAATCTCCCACCCGTGTCAAACATTTTCAAACGTCATCTAATTCACGCGTTGGCCGCTAGATGGCGCTAACACCCCGGAGCGTCGCACGCGCATTGTTTATCGCTCATTCTACTATGATTAAGGAGATCGTGATGCAACGCTGTTTATGTTACGAAGTGTTTGTTTTTATTTTATTCTTGTTATTTTGCCGTTTATTATATTTGTAAGAATTGATGGTTTCTTTTTTTTATCGTGGTAAATTCATCCAATGAGTCCTCTTACTTAGGACGGGGTTTGAGGGACTGTCAGATTTGTACAACGACAATATATTACTAGACTCCGCATGCACGATCTAAGGAACAAAAACTATTCTGTCAACTCGCTGATGTACTACGTAAGCGAGGGGGACGGGGTACTGCGTTGTGATTGGCTAACTCAAGGTCTTTTCTGTCTCCAGGTATGTTTACGGCTCACAGGAGTGGTCGAAATGAGACGGATATAACACTTTTTTGCCTAATGTGTTGACAGACATCGGTCGCCTGTTATTAGGAGGCTAGTAATATATCGTCGTTGGATTTGTACTGACTAAAATCCACGGTGATCCTTCAATAGCCCTTAACGTTCCAAAGTCACGGTTACCTGATAAGTCAGTCCCGCGACCCCGGCAGGCTTTGGCCCTCTCATGGAGTCCCGTCAGATTGACTGATTACTCTTTGAGGCGCGTGGAACACGACGCGCCGTCGACCCGGGCATGGTCAATGATCGGACGGCGATTCACCCATTACGTTACCTAGTTACTTGGTTTGTGAAGGTTAGATAGGCAGTCACTCCATTTAAAATACTGATATTCAGCTGCATCTGTTGCGACTGGGACCACACGGAACCCGGGCATCCACGACGATATATTACTAGACTCCTAATAACAGGCGACCGATGTCTGTCAACACATTAGGCAAAAAAGTCTTATATCCGTCTTATTTCTCTCACTCCTGTGAGCCGTAAACATACCTTGAGACAGAACAGACCTTGAGTTAGCCAATCACAACGCAGTACCCCGTCTCCCTCGCTTACATAGTACCTCAGCGAGTTGACAGAATAGTTTTTGTTCATAGATCGTGCATGCGGAGTCTAGTAATATATCGTCGTTGCCGGACATGGTCTATGATCGGACAGCGAGTCAGCATGCCTACACATCTTTCAACCCTAACATTGATAAAAATACCAAATAATTATGTAACTTTCCCCGCGGGCAAGCGTGATGAATCGCCAATAAAAGATGCCCAAAACAATAATATATAAATTACGAACACACAAACAAACAGACGTTTAGTCGTAGTTAAATTTGTCTGTTTATTCTGTAAAAGATTTATGATTTTAAGATCGTTCCGGGCGCGGTTTTAATTAGTTTTTCAAATGTAAGTTCGGCTTAACTGTTTGTGGAAATTGTACTGTGTGTGTCTTTAAATTCTGAAATGGTTTTCTATAGATGTTTGAGATGTAAAACGCGCCATTTGTAAAAGAATCTGGAATAACGAAACCCTGTGGGCAACGACGATATATTACTAGACTCCTAATAACAGGCGACCGATGTCTGTCAACACATTAGGCAAAAAGTCTTATATCCGTCTTATTTCGACCACTCCTGTGAACCGTAAACATACCTTGAGACAGAACAGACCTTGAGTTAGCCAATCACAACGCAGTACCCCGTCCCTCTCGCTTACGTAGTACCTCAGCGAGTTGACAGAATAGTTTTTGTTCCTTAGGTCGTGCATGCGGAGTCTAGTTAATATATCGTCGTTGCCTGCGGGGCTATTGTTGTATCTCGGTGTCTATGTGGTGACCATCAAATAGCTGTCAAAAGGTAAATTTCGTATTAGCTTTTGCATTTGCAATGAAACTGATAAATGTTCCCTAAAATCAACTATTCTAACGCTTTTGAGGCACTCCACTCCTCAACTTAGCCTCAGAACAGGTATCTATCAAGCCATCCAAGTTCAGGTTGACAACTGCTGGTCAGTTTGCAACCAGTTAACCAATAGCCCTGCTGTTGGCCTACCGTCTTAAATTCACAGTTGTTCCAGTGAAGGAAAAGAGACAGAGCTATACTAGTTGTCTAGTGCCATCTCGTTTCCTCACTGGAACTACTCTAGGTTTAAGACGTCATGTTAGGCCACTTGAGGCTCTATCATCATCATCATCATCATATCAGCCGTAAGACGTCCACTGCTGAATATAGGCCTCCCCTTTAGACTTCCAGTAGGACCGGTTGTAAGCGGCCTGCATCCAGCGCGATCCTGTGGCCTTCATAAGATCGTCTACCCACCTAGCGGGTGGACGTCCTACGCTGTATGAAATGAGGCTCTATCATGACTTTGCCCATTATTGTGACGTCAACTGGAACTTTGACGTTAATTTTAAGGAAAAAGTTTCACGTCCGAACCGTAGAGGCGCTGTTTCATTATTCCTTATGTTAAACGCAGTAAATACTTTAAGTTTGATTTTAATAAAATACAGAAATCTTCTGAAAAGGCTGATCTTGACAAGCATATTTTCAAAGCTTTTTTTGACAATTTGAATTTGAGCTTTCCATTAGTACAATGGTAAATAATGTCAGTTTAGGAGCTCGAGGCAAAATAATAACAGACCCACAGGTCGATCGCCTATCATCATGCTATGCCGCGCTTACCAAGGTTGGTTTGTGGATGGGTGACCATCTGTCATAGCGAGTTTCCTCCGTGCCTCGGAAAGCACGTAATGCCGTTGGTCCCGGCTGTCATTTATATTTATATCTTTGACAATCGTTACTGTTAGTCAGAAGCTGTTAAGTCTGACAACCAGTCTTACCATGGGATATCGTATTGCCCAGTTAAGGTTGTGGAGGTCCGATAGTCAGTCGCTCCATGTAAAATACTGATATTCAGCTGCATCTGGTTCGACTGGAAGCCGACCACAATATAGTTGGGAAAAGACAGGCAGATGATGATGATTATTAATGTCAGCTTAACATATTTTTGGCTCTCTGCTAATTGAAAGATAAAGTTGTATGAGTATTGTATCCTTTTAAAGGCACCTGCATGCGTAGCATGGCGATTCTATCTCTATTCTACCAAGAAAAGACAAATTTATTTCATCGTTATTTCTATACAAATCGACTGTTTTTTTGCACAAGTATGACACGATTCTTACACTATTAAAGAATAGAAACATATCTTTTCTATATTTTAAACATTGTTATGCTTAAATCGATAAAAATCTTTTACGTTCTGTCATTTTGTCTATTCTCCCGTCGAGAAAACCCGTTTCTACAGCGCCATGCTACGCGTGCTGCTGAAATCGAACCTCCAAAACGTAGTACGGAAACCTTTCGCTAATCCACTTTACCAGCCTTCCCTTTACTGCGGTTAATACAAAACAAAATGTCAATTTTGCTCGAACTACCACGCAAATTCGTGGTTCTATTAACAATTTATTAGAACAAGAGCTATGAGAAAGTGGTCTATAAATTAAAAGCAAAATTAATCTGTTTTAATTACTTCCACGTTATATTGAAGTTTAGCAGGACCTTAAGATAATCAGCATAGATTGTTCCCACAACTGGGCCATAGGCCTCCTCCAACGACGATATATTACTAGACTCCGCATGCACGATCTAAGGAACAAAAACTATTTACAGTTCACAGTAGTGGTCGAAATAAGACGGATATAAGACTTTTTTGCCTAATGTGTTGACAGACATCGGTCGCCTGTTATTAGGAGTCTAGTAATATATCGTCGTTGGCCTCCTCTTAGTGAGAGGGAGTGGGCTATAATCCACCACGCAGTCCAGTGCGGGATGGTAGATGTAACATGTCTTCGAGTTTTTGGTTCTAGGACATGCCGGTTTCCTGTCGATGTGTTCCTTCACCGTTTTGAGAGCAGTGGTGATGAAATAAAAACAAAGTAAATGGTTGGTGTGGGTTATGTAAGGAGTCTTAATTACAATATTATTATCCAGTTTCCTAGTAGTTTACTAAGAATTGAAGGAAAAAAAAAGAAGATACATTATCCCCTTCGATTTCGTTCGAAATCGAACGCAATTCCTACGTAAAACAAGTGAACGTCACTAGGGGGAACATATATAAAAAAGTGGCTTCATGAAAAACGTTACGTTTTGTTTCGAACACGGAATCTAAATATAGCCTTATAGCATAGATTATAAAGTGTCCATTTTTGGTAGATTGCGACTAGTCGATCGTGGACCACGATACATGTTGATTCAACATCATCAACTCAGACTTCCATTCCGAAGTATTAGTTTAGTAGTTTTAAGAAAACAAATCTCACATGAAATATGATGAAGAGGAGCTCCTAAGACAGCTCAATAAAAAATACTACATGATTGTGTACTAAACTATGATGTTTCATTTTAAGATTTCAAGAAGTATGTAATTGGTAGCATGCGCACAGGGTTTCAAACAGTGAATCTTATGTCTAATCAAGTTGGGCACCCCTGATGATGATGATGCGATCCGATCGATTTCGACCAGGGCGATTTCTTCAGCTGCCTTGTAGTTGCCGTTCGTGTGTTCGCATGTTTCTTATATATCCAATCTTTTTTGCAAAGATCCGCGCACAATGCGGGCATGTGACCACACCATTGATATAATACACCACCGCCACGCCTGTTATACCAGATTCTGCAACGATTCACCGACGACCGTTTCACCATTGGACGTTTCGTCGACAGGACGATTCACTTTTGGTCGTTTCACCGATAGACTCTTTCACCTTTGGACTTTTCGATGATGAAGATGATAAGTTTAAAAGAGTTTAGAAAGTTATACTTAACCGTCGTGTCGGCAAAACGTCCGTTGTTAGTCTATTGATGAAACGAATCGTCCTGTCGGCGAATAGTCCTTAGGTGAAAAGTTCTATCGATGAACCGGGCATAAATGAATCGTCGTATCGACGAAAAATCCAAAGGTGAAAGAGTCTATCGGTGAAACGACCATAAGTGAATCGTACTGTCGATGAAATGGTGAATCGGTCGTCGGTGAATCGTTGCAGATTCGTTATACCAAGAGCATAAGAGTGTTTGGTGTAGTCATACTAAAATCCAAGGTGTCCTTCAGTGGCCTTTTACGTTCCGGGCTCACGGTAGCTTGTTAGTTCCACGACCTCGGGTGTTTGATTGGCCACGCTAATTTCAGAAAGCACTGGTTCAAATTTTTTTTTTTACGAACACCTTTAAAAATTCCAAACAATTGTAACGAAATAGAAAATCGAATCACAAATGTAAACCTTACATGACACCTTTGAAATGAGGGTAGGGGAGCACTACAATGCTTCTACAAATTTTATACCTTACTTCAATTGCAATAAAGCTCATTACACAATACGAGGTACCCACAATGACGGGTACTCTGTTCACTCCCCTAAATATTTGTTTGTTACGGCAATTTTGTCCAACGCCTTATAGTGACATCATGCCTGTTTTTCTTGAAGGGTAAGACAGAGGCCTACGTAATAGTTCAACTTTCTTTAAGTCCCATTTAAAGCGGGCATGCGGACAGCGAGTAAAGGGCAACTTGCTGTCCGACCGCATGGACCATGTCCGGGTCGACGACGCGTCGTGTTCCACGCGCGCCTCAAAGAGCGTCAGCAAAATGACGGGGCCTCACAGAGGGCCAAAGCCATCACCGTGACCCCGGAACATAAAGGGTTATCGAAGAACACTTGGATACTCTACGTTCAGCAGTAGATGTTCTATGGCTGATAGTGACCTCTAGTTTGTTAAAGAAGCCCAATGATAATATAAGTGAAAAGGTGTAGATACGTTATACGCGCTCAGTAAGTGACGCGCTCAAATGTGGTCCCCCAATTGCATAGACGAAAGTCTATCCTCTAGTTAATTGAGTTGTTGTAATGTTTTCTTCTAGCTCCACATCCCGTTACATAATTGGTCTTTTTTCAAAAATAGCCTTTATTTCTAGTTACAATTTTAAATAGTAAATAAGCAATTATTCATGTTTCAACTTGTGGCTACAACTATAATTTTCACACTCTCAACTCGTTAGTGACTCACAAAAAATATTGATTAATTCATTTAAATACATTCAATTCGCGATTTTAATAATTTTAACGTATAATTTGATAGTCTTTTTTACCAAGTTCTACCATAAAACATAATGGCGTCCAATTTTGTTGTAAAACCATAGATTTTTATAGAATTTTCGTGTTAGTAATTAATTGATTCGGAATTTGAATAATATAGACTGGTTTTTATTAAAAAAAAATTGTATGTCACTCTGCCTGGCTAAAAGACCAACATTTCACTTTATCAGTATTTTGATAGCTAAGTAAAACAGGCAAAGAAATAAAAGTAAAGAAGAGTTTTTTTTTTCCATAGAGGTAGGTTGAAACTACAGAGCGCCACCTGCTCCGATCCTTAAAACTCCTTTCGCCTCGACCACAGACAAACATAACTTTTTATTATATCTACTTAGATATCTTTATGTTACCACTAACTACTGGGCATTTAATTATCACAATTTATCATACAGCCACTCACTAAATAAACGAGGTGCGTTCGTATTAGCAGCCATGTGCAAACTTAATGTGTAAAGATAAAAATGACGGATAAACATTGACACATTGCTATAAAAATATCCCTAAATATATAGTGAAACAGCTGAAACATTTTACTTTAATAAAAAAATCATATAAACGTAATAAAAACGACCTTCTTTGATAGTAATCAACGGGGCACAGGCTGTATATGTAGCCATTCCTTATACGCAACTTCTTAATGTTTCCACTAAGCATTAGCACCGTGAATGGAACGCGGCTAGGCCGGAATTAAAAAAAAGTTAACTGTCAAAGTGACGTTTGCATTTTTCCCGCCAATTTAAACGTCAAATGAGTCTAAGGTTGGACGTTTGTGACCGTTATTTACCTTTTTGAGGACTCTAGGTGTCGCAAATGACACTTTGATGAGTATTTGGTGTGATAAAAATTTATTGTATCAAGTTCTTTTTTGTTATTTTATGTTTGTTTTCCCTTAAAAGATGAGCTGAATTTAATGTATCAAGATTTGGTATTCGTACCATTTTTTCTTTGATTCTAATCTTAGGCCATGTGTGTGTGAATACACGTATTGATAATTTTCAACCGTAATAATCATTTCATATGATAGATTTTCATTGTACATTTGTGATAGTTATTCAGTATTTCCCACATTTTCTCAGAAAAACCCTTTTTCTTTTGTATCTTTTCCTACAATCAAGATTAATCGTTTGGGGATAACAGTTGTGATGTTGCTCCATTTTAAAAAGGCTTTACATTGTTTTTCGCTAATCAATGTCATTAACATACAGTTTATTTTATCATTGTAATAATTACTGACCGTTGAAAGAATGACAATGGTTAACGTGAGGATGGGTTTCAACTGTCTAGGGCCTGGAACCCAGTGGTACAGTTGTGTAAAAACCGAAAAAACTCGGTAGCAACTTCGCAAGCGGATACAGTGAGTTTTGTGTGTCGGGAACAATATCGTGTTGTGATTGAGACGAGTGACACTAGTAGTGGTGTCGAACGCAAAAAACGAACGAGAAAGAGGGTAGACCGATTTGTCTGCTCATAAACATCCACCCGCAATAACTTCAGTTCATCCGTGACCATGGCGCTTGCAACAGTGCCGAAATATCAGAAACTCAAAACAAATACTAAACATGGGAAATATCCCGTTTTAGACCCTAATATTTATAACAGTGACCATGCCAGTCTAAAAAAATATTTCTTGGACAATCTGTACAGTCAGCTAGTACTTACTTGCATTATTGATAAGCCAATATTTTTTTATTTTGATTAATCTTATATCATTACCGTTTTACTTGTTAATTCATTGCAAAAACACGAAACGCTATCTCAGCCGATCTTTATGCAAGCATCTGACATTACTAACAAATGTCATTAACGTCAAAACAATTTAAATTGAAAGTTATATGTTTAAATTAGCAAAAAAACCATGACAAAAGAAAATGGCGTGTCACAATACAATAACTGTTTAATTAAAATGTCCAACCTGCATGTGTAAAAACCATAAATATGTAAACAATTCGGTGACATCCGCCATTTTGAAATGAATGTCAGTTGCAATTAAGTTTATAAAATGGTGTCAAGTTGTCTTTACAATCTGTTTCGAATTGTTTGACGACTGAATAATTGATTGATTGTGACAATTGAATGACATTATAAGTTAATTTATCTATGATAATTGTGACTGGAAATCATTGTTTTGTTTCTTTAATTGCAATTATAACGAATCTTTTATCGAAAATGTAGTAAGCCTAGCATTAATAACGACGGACGCTAGGCTTTTTAGGTACGTGTCGGGGTCGCGGGACTGTGTCATTAATTAACAGTGACCCTGTAACGTAAAGGGTTATTTAAGGATCATTGTGGATATTAGACAGTACGAGTCTGACCGTCCCTCGCGTCCCGCCCTGGATGGGGTCTTCCCATTCTCATTTGATGATATAAACGTTAAACATAGTTTTAAAACGACTAAATAGGAACTAGGATTTTCTCCTGTGTTGTGCGCTAACAAAAATTTAAACTCACATACACAAACACCCAGACCCGGAAAAACTACTTGTAGGTCATCTAATACAAGTATGTACAGTCGCCTAACGTAATCCCTTACCACCCTAAAGACTATTCCCTTATGCAGCGCTCAGCCGCTATAGACGTTGTTATGTAAAGCATCAGCCAATAGCAGTAGATAGGAAATGTTGCTAACCTATTTGTTTCATGCGGGGATCGAATTCGCGACATACAGTGCAGTCAATTGCTAACTACGGTGGTGACAGAAAATTTATTGTGTCACGGCTGAGCTAAACACTACAATGACAGAAAAATGCAGCATGAAAAATAAAGTACCAATTCCTACACTAAGGGCTGATTTTTTCTGAGGAATAAAAATAGCGACTTGACATATTTTCCATAGATTAGCTGCCAAACCGAGATTTTTGTTCCTCAGATAAAAGTTATCTGGCTGTTGAAAAATTAGCCCTAAGTATGATAAGTAAGACTGATGAAAGATCACAATGAAGACTTTTCAATTAAAAACTTGGCTTAAAGGTCTCGTAACCAAGCCAGTGGCATAGCCACAACATTAAAAAAAATGAAAGATCACAATATTAAAAAAAAAAAACAAGAGACAATTTCGTTCTGAATTTTGTCAAGACAAAGACAGGTTCGCTGAAAAAGAAAATGCAGAAAAGAAGTAGATCCAACTTCAGTCAATGATATACCGCAAATAGTCTTTATTAACCACAAATCGGTGTTATTACGGTAAAAACTTGAATGCAACGTTTTGTTGAACAAATCAATAGATTGGCATAAACCTAGAAAATAGTGATATAAGTATGATAACTGATAATTTTCGAGTTAGCAACCATACAAGTACTGACACAACTAACACCTCTAAAATTGCGAAATCGTGATACTAAAAAAAAAAATACGATTCGCTACACCCTGACCACGTAATCTTCCACAAAGATAACTTTACAGTTCATATCAACCTTAGTATCCTTTCAATAAAGTCGATATTCGATTAATTTCAGAAGAAACATATCGTGGTTTCGTCTCGTTGTTTGACAACTATAATTTTGCGGTTTGAAAAGTGCATAATGTAAGAGCATTAAGTTCGAAAATCGTTTGGTTGGTAGTAAGTGTAAGTTGGTGGTCGGATTAAACGAAATATCTGGTTGGAGCTCGTACGCTCGACGTGTGTGGTCCCGAGACGGTACGCAAGGAAAGTGGCTCTACTTTAATATTGCGAAATAATTGAAGGATTATTTTTTCGACGAGTTTTAAATTAGTTTTGTTTCGGTATAATGTCATTCATTATTGGATATTGGAGTATTTTTTATATTGCATCCATTTTTTACAATTGAAATTTTATTAAAATTACAATAAGCTTTTTAAGTTTTTTGAGAAAGTCCATCGTGTTTTTATTAACAAAAAAAAAACGTTGATTAATTTTCTTCAGTACTTATTTATCTTTTACATAACTATTTAGGTATCTTATCTTCTGTTGTATAAATTAATATTCTGTCTTTAAAAATAAATAAATAGAGAAAACTTTTAGCGCTAACTGCAGTTATATCCAAGAAGCAATTAATCATACAATGTTAGAATCTAAATATAAATTCTAAGAACTAAATGCGCATAGTTGAGTCTAAAAATAACTTGCTTGTAATATGATTTAGCTTTTACATGACTAATTTCCCAATGACAGATATAGAAAATGGCTGCTATTTGTAGCTTTTGATTCGTGTCAAATTCTATGAACCAAAGTGCTGTGTTAAGTGGAGTGTCAATTAATCATGTCAAATTAACTCGGAGATCTCTTCTCTAAAAGCTTGTCATTTAAATCATTTATGCAAATATTTCATTTCAATTTAAATAGTCTCTAATAGAAAATGCGAAAAGTGGTGCGAAATCACAAATTCCCACAACCAGTCTGAAAATATTAAACAAACTAATATACTAATATAGAATTTATAAATCTGTACTTATATGAAAATTCTTTTTGTCCTTATATTTTCAAGCTTCTGAATCGATTGGAATTAATAAAAATACAGGTTGAATTTTGTTTTTTGTTTTATATTTTTCTGATAAAAAAATGACAGCTTAACACCTACTAAAGTACGATTACTAATTCCAGTCAATAAAATGACAAGTGCAACTGTCACTGATACAATGAAATTTTGTACATTTCTATAGTGAACAAATGTCATTTTACTGACTCGAATTAATAATCGTACTTTACTTAGTAAGCCGTCAAATTTTTACATAATGAATTGAATATAATAAAGTACTTGTGTGAATATGGACTACCTTTACCCTATAATTGCAGATACCGGTCATAACAATTAAAATATGTTTTTTTTTCCTTTTTTAAATAACACTACTATTATTCTCAAAGACCTATTCTTTAAGGATGAGTAATAAATGTTTGCGTTTTTTTTTTTAATTCAAAATGCTTATAGTACAGTGAATGTATACTTGACTAACAAGCCTATTCTGCCTCCTGAATTATCTGCCACTCTAACCTCGTTAATTTTATGCTCTAACCTTAAGCTAAGGCCATTTAGTTTAACTACATTTACATTAAGTTAATCACAAGGGTTCACTCTGCCATTAATACTGATCAGTTAAGCAGTAGCGGTTCATTTTGAATCATATCTAAGGTATCTCTAAGATAAAAATATGTACCCAAGACTTGGCTTTAATATTTTCAAATGAGCAAATAATAATGGTGCAGTATGTAGAAAAATAAAATGTAGCAAAAAAAAAATACAATTGTGGAACTGAATGCTTAAATGTTGCATCGTGCATTATTATCATTCGCCCGCCTTTATCCCATTTCATTTTTGGGGTCTGCATAAGAATGTATTTTTTAAATATATAGTTATAATAATAGTTTTGAGAGAAACGAAAGTAGAACTATTTACTTAGCGCGCCAAAATCATTATATCTCAATCGATTGAAATGTGCTGAATAAACTTTTTTTCTCACGTTGTTATGCTGAATGGCTTTAGATTTTAATAAGCTAACAGCATAAAACCCAGGTAAAATCTGAACATCAGATATTTTGACTGGCCTGTTGGTCTAGTGGTTAGTGACCCTGACTGCTATGCCATGGGTCGTGGGTTCGATTCCCATCTAGGACAAATGTTTGTGTGATGAGCACGATCATTTGTTCTGTGTCTGGGTGTAATTTATCTATAATATGTAATGTCTTTAGAAATATATAAGTATGTTTATCAGTTGTCTAGTACCCATAACACAAGCTCTGCTTAGCTTGGGACTAGATGGCGTTGTGTAATAGTTGTGGAGCATTATATTATATTTTTTATGGTGACACGTTCCTTTGGGATAAATTGATACTCAGGCAAATACGTATGCAATATCTAGTATTTAACGCAATAAAACCAAGCAGAGCATTTCACCTGTCATACCTCATGCAACCTCTCCTGACTACCGTCACCGCGATATGCTAGCCATTTTATCATTATTGCGGTGAACGCCGGGGCAATAGCTAATGCAACACAATATAACAAAGTAGAGCAGTCTACCAGCCATACCGTTTTTACCGTCACCGCGATATGTTAACGTTTTATCGTTATTTGCGTTATCCTTACCGCAGTAGACCTGATTGGCTACCTTTATGCCCTGGTTATAGACGGAAAAACTGTCAAATTGTAAAATTCGATCATCATATCAGCCGTAGGACGTCCACTGCTGAACATAGCCCCCCCCCCCCCCCCATAGATTTCTAATAGGACTGGATGTAAGCGGCTTGCATCCAGCGTGATCCTGTGGTCTTCATCAGATCGTCTGTCCACCTTGTGGGTGAACATCCTACGCTGCGCTTGCCAGTGCGTGGTCTCCATTCGAGAACCTTACGGTCCCATCGGCCATCTGTTCTTTTAGACGTGCTATTGCTTGCTCTTTGTCTGTGGTCGATGAGATGATGAGCACGATCATTTAATTTTGTTCTGTGTCTGGGTGTAATTTATCTATCATCATCTCAGCCATAGGACGTCCACTGCTGCACATAGGCCTTTTTGTTATCTATAATATGTATGTATTCAGAAATATATATGTTTATCAGTTGTTTAGTAACCAGAACACAAGCTCTGCTTAGCTTGGGACTAGATGGCGTTGTGTGATAGTTGTGGAATATTATTATAATTAAAGGTGATTGACTGACATAGTGATCTTTCAACGCACAGCCCAAACTACTGAACGGATCGGGCTAAAATTTGTCATGCAGGTAGATGTTATGACGTAGACATTCGCTAAGAAAGGATTTTGATGAATTCTACCCCCAAGGGGATAAATTAGATGATGAAAGTTTGGATGAAACTTTGTCAATTTGATAAAAATACATTGTTAAGTTCCGACATCCACGCGAACGAAGTCGCGGGTACAGCTAGTTTGTGATATAATGCAAAGCTTTAATTATCTCAATCTAGCTTAGAGGCAAAGATGAGACCTTAAATGGAGCGATCTGTCCCAGAACGAACTGAAACTCCTGCGCACTAACGGAACACAGTAAGAACTGTTTGGTACCGGACTCTGACAGGATGGTGGTCCAGCCAGGCGGCCCTGGTGAGGTCTACCACCGCCAGTCAATGATATTATAAGTAAAAAGCTGTAGATAAAACCTAAGATAAAACTATCAATAGTTTGGATGAAACTTTGTCACACACAATAATTTCAGCCCGATCTGTCCAGTGGTTTGGGCTGTGCGTTGATAGATCACTATGTCTGTCAGTCACCTTTGAGTTAGATATATTTAGATATACGCTGAACCGATAGTCGTCCTGTCTTAACGGGTCAGGGCCCATTCGTACCCTAAAATTCGTCCCCCAGCATAAAGTTGTGGATTCGGCCCCTATTTAAGGGCCCATTGGTCTCCTGGTAGGGGACCAATTAATATTTCAATAAAAAATATTATTTTTAAAGTACCCATTCGTCCCCTCTAATATAAATACAATATAAGTTAAAGATTCGGCACCTATTCAGGTGCCTATTGGTCCCCTGAGATAAAATTAGCTATATTTTACCTAAGAAACGGTAACATAGTACACTTGTGAACAGTTTATTAACGGAATTAATTTAATAAATCATAACAGATCATTAAAAAAGGAGATGTGATGAATGATAATCCGTCATAATAATAATATAACCTGTCGATAGGCTTACGATGTAGAATTCTCTACAAAATATTTTTTTTTTAGATTTAAGTTATTATGATTTTGCATGTATGTAGTTGGTAAACATACAAAAAAATAAGAAGTGATTATTTACCGTTGATATGTGTTCTATATTTTTCGCATATTGTATATTTAATGTCGATTTATATAATGGTCAATCAAGGCTGATTTTTGTAAAAGACTTGTATTTATTGTTAGTAAAAATTTTGGTTTTACATAGTTGATAAAGACTGGTTTTACTTTTTATATTCATTGACTGTACGAAGTACTAACAATTAATTGTTATTTTTGTTATATTGGTATTGATGTTACCGGCCAAACCCGATTTCAGGACAAACTAGTTTGGCCTAGGCTAAACTAGTTTCGACAGAGTCCCGCTTTGCGGATTTCCTACTACTGGGTGGATTTAAAAAAAAGAACCACGAAGAGGATGGCGGGGTCTTTCAGACCCCGCCATCCTCTTCTAACCTAAATTGTCCGAGTCGGGGTGCCAGCAAGTCCCTAGCTTGCAAAAAACGTTTAGCCTAGGCCAAACTAGTTTGTCCTGAAAATCGGGTTTGGCCGGTAACATTGATATTTGGTTATTTGTTTGTACACTGGATGTGTATCTAAAATTCAGTTATTACTGGGATTTTTTTTAAATAGTTACACAGTTTTATTTTACTACATAAAGTAGTAGTTATCATATATTTTGCTAAATATTTAAAAATGTACAAGAAACCAAAAGTTGATTAATTTTTTTGAAGACTGATTTAATGCCTAGAGCCTTTTCCCTTTTTTTTGTGGTAAAATCATCAAATGAGTCCTCCCACCCCGGGCAGGGCGGGAGGGACTGTCAGACTTGTGCTGACTAAAATCCACGGTGTCCTTCAATAACCCTTTATGTTCCGGGGTTACGGTGATGGTATAAGTCCCGTGACTCCGGCAGGCTTTAGTCCTCTGAGAGGGGGCCCCGTCATTATGCTGACGCTCTTTGAGGTGCACGTGGAACACAACGCGCCGTCGACCCAGGCATGGTCCATGGTCGGGCAGCGAGTTGCCCTTTACTCGCCGCCAACATGCCCGCGATGCCTAGAGCCTAGAAGCATTTTCTTAAACTTAATCTTATTTAAAATAAACATGGTATCCACCGAATGACTATATTTTTAATTTTGACCTTTTCTGCGCGACTGTACCAGGACTACCAAGCTGCAGTATACACATATACATGTACTTATATTAGAAGAATGAATAAAAATAAATATTCTTCAGGGGACGAATGGGCCCCTCAAAAGTTCCAGGGTACGAACGGGCACAGGGTGCGAATCTTAGGGTACGAATGGGTCCTGACCCAAATAACGATGAATATTGAATTCGAAATAACATAAGTAATAAAAAAAAAACATCTTTGATGATGTTCGCAGCTTATTGTAAAGCATCATAAGGTTTCATTAAAAAAGTTTACAATTATTATTATCCAAAGCGCTAAGGTAAGACTGTAGTCGTAATTTTTTTGATTTGCCTTTTCATAGATCCTTCTCGTGATAATAAAAAACACAACAAAAATGTCGTCCTGCTGCCAAGGGAAATATGGACTCATTTATATGTATAATGAAGTCGGCCCTTATTTCACATTCGTTTTGATAGTTTTATCTTAGGTTTCATGTAACTACATTATGTACCTTACCAGCATTACACCCTGAAAGCGTGAAGTTACCTCACGTCTCCATATTTTTGCACATTTCATAATAGAAGTTACACTCACGAGGCAGCCATTAACTTGTCATGTTTTAATGTTTTAACGAGGTGTTTCATCTATAGTTTAAGTTTTAAACCGATTCTGTAACGTGTTGAAGTTATTACGATCAATTTTCTTCTGTACATCCGAAATTTACTGAAAATGTGCTGAGGAATTACTTTGTATGTTGTGAATTGTTAAGTTTAAGTTGTGTTGACTATAATTGTAGACAGCATACAGTTTATAATATTCCCTTGGTGGGACATAGGCCTCCTCTCTGTGAAAGGCAGTGGGCTATATGTAATCTTAATATATATGTATAAATCTCGTGTCACAATGTTTGTCCTCAATGGACTCCTATACCACTTAACCGATTATAATAAAATTCGCACACCATGTGCAGTTCGATCCAACTTGAGAGATAGGATAGTTTAAATCTCAAATTTTAGACCGGGTCCTCCACCCGTGCGAAGTCGGGACGGGCCGCTAGTGTAGTATAAGATTTAAAAAAAATGAAAAACTGCCTCTTGTGTACGAATGAGTCGCGGGACTGTCTAATCGGGTAACCGTGTCCCTGGAACGTAAAGGTTATTGAAGGAGCACCGTTTTTAGTCATTACAAGTCTGACTGTTCCTCCCATCCCGCTCTTTGTGGGAGGACTCATTAGATGATAATATCTATAAAGAAAAAGTGTAGGAACTAGGTTACTGTTTTCCATCAAGTTAACTTTAATCCCCTAAGTTTACCTGTTTACGGCTCAACTACGTGAAAACTCGAGATATGAGCCCTTATCACGACTTTTCATTATTTTACTTTACAACGTTTTTCCAGTGTTTACAGCGTTTATCGTATGGAAAACGAAACAGCGCTTCTAGAGTGTGAAGACGGAACAATTTTTTTTGCCTAGAAATTTATGTCAAAGTTCCAGTTTACTTCAAAATAACTGGAAATTCATGATAACGCCTATGGCCTCCGTACTGGGCTCATTAATTAGATCCCACTCCCACTCATGGATCGAAGGCCTGTCTTAAGTCTCAGCAGTGCGAACAATCACATCGAATATACCAAACAGTCGCCACAATCAAAAATAATCAAAACCCAGTGCCAACTAGACTGGCATTCAATAAGTAACATGTAACATGATGCAAGCCAATGAACTTTTGAACCCGTTAATATATATACTAAGTCGGAGCTCTAAATAGCAATCAGGCACGATAATCAGATACATATCGCGGGATTGAATAAATTATTTACATTGAGGACAAATTGTACGGGGCTTGGGAAAAGATTTTTGAATGATAAAGGTATGTTTCTAAATCTATTAAGGGATTTACCTTCAAAAATTGAAATGAGTGCCTTAAATATGGTCTCTGCGCTGTCTTAATAAGTGTTGGGCTCTGGAAACCGCAAGGCCAACGACCATATATTACTACACTCCTAATAACAGGCGACCGATGTCTGTCAACATATTAGGCAAAAAAGTCTTATATCCGTCTTATTTCGACCACTCCTGTGAGCCGTAAACATACCTTGAGACAGAACAGACCTTGAGTTAGCCAATCACAACGCAGTACTCCCTCCCCCTCGCTTACGTATCTCAGCGAGTTGACAGAATAGTTTTTGTTCCTTAGATCGTGCATGCGGAGTCTAGTAATATATCGTCGTTGCACAAGGCAATTAAATGAGATTGGTGTGTAGACAGTAAGAGTCTGACAGTTCTTTCACAGCACCCAGGCGGGTAGCTCATGTGGTGTTTTACTACCCAAATAAAGAAGCCCTAAAATGGTTTGTTTCGGAAAGTTTATTTTCAGTAATAATTTTACTTTTTCTATAAACTTGTTTTCTGTCCACAGATTTACCTGTGTGTTGATAAAGATTATCACAAGAGATAGTATCCAAAATAACGTTTATTTATATTCAAATAATATGTAATCTACTCCCCCTTCCCCGAATTCGGTTATTACTTACTTGGCCTTTGAGAGGTACAACAGCTCTACAGCAACTTACACAAATCCACTATAATTAAAAATGAATGATTTAACTAAGGACTCCAAACAAGTTCTAATTCCTATTTTTCTTCAACAGATGGCGTAAACTCCCCAATCCAAGATGGCTGCGGTTTCATCAGCCCACCTTCAAGATTCCAGGATCAAAATCCAAGATCACAGCGATGACGAGCCCTACTCCCCAAACACCAGAGACACTACCAGCCCAGAATACCACGAAGACGAAAAACCCGAAGACAGACCCGTACTGTCATCCTCTTTCGCCATACACAACGTGTTAAAGAAAGAAAGAGACAGTCATAGTCCAGAGAATGTCTTTTCAACTGACAAGTTGTTACAAAATACGCCGAATTACGAAGATTTACGAGAAGTTAACGAAAACAGCCGAACGTCCGATCTCATTGATGATGATGATGATCGGACGAATGAGTCCAGAGCTGAAATAAGTATAGATGATAACTCATGTTGCAGTGATGATACTGTTCTTTCCGTTGGCAATGAGGCTTTGCCAACATTTGAGCAGAAAGGGCCAGAAACGTCACAGAATTTGACGTCTTTTAAACATATACAAACGCATCTGAATGCAATATCACAGTTAAACCAAAATATAAATATGAATCAGCCACTGCTTTTAAGGCCGAGCCCAATCACCCCAAATCCTCTAATGTTCCTAAATCAGCCACTCCTTTTCCAAAATCCCCTAATAAACCAAGTAGACTTAAAATCTGGATTACAAAGTCGAATGCCTGTTCCTCAAAGCAATTTAAACCTTAACCCTCAACCTTTCGGTTTAAACTTCGGTTTAAGGATGAAGAATCAGAACCAGGAATTGAGAAGAACAGACGAAAACCGAAGAATGAATTATGTTTCTCCAAAATCGCCAGAAAATGAATCTGGGAGGGACTTTATTAACCAGAATTGTCTTAAATTCAGTATAGATAATATTTTGAAGGCTGATTTTGGGAGGAGGATAACTGATCCTCTGAATAAGAGGAAGACGAAGTCCAGGGTTGAGGCTAAGATGTCTCCTGTGAAGGAGGCGTCTCCTGCGAAGGCAGAGGAGGCGAGGGTTCCTGAGGTGAAGCCAGGAGAGAAGAGTGGAGCTATTGATCTGTCGAAAGGAGAAGACAGCGGGAGTAGTCAAAGTTCGGCTACCGGTAAGAGATTTACAAATTCTTTCTTTTCTCTCCTGTTTAGGCATTTTATATTTTACTAAGTTTCAAAGCTTTGTCCCTAACGTTACTGAAGAATAGATTTGTTATGGGTGGCCCATGTTCAGCTGTCACCAAAAGCTGTCATGTAGGTAATGAATTGTAAGAAAGAAGGACTTAAACTTCTACAAAACGAACAGCAGCGCCATCTATGCAAAGACTGAGAATATAAGAAGTCTACATCGCGCAATCAAAGTTACCCTCGACATTAGAATACATAAGATATTCCGACTAAAAATGTCGGGCGGAAAGCCCACTAGACACAACACCCGTCTGGTCGGAAGGCACTTTCCTTTTCACCGGATAGTGAGGAACTTTCCACTCTGTTCTTCCTAACCCCAAAAACGTACCTAAAACAGTAATCACTTGAGCAGGCCATTTTTTTCTGTTTTCATATAAGGTATTTTACATGCGTCATGATAACAATAATAAACCATTTATTTTCAGGTAACAAAGACCCATAGATAAATACATTAACCTAATTATACATAATTATGTTTTATTACAAATAATCAATGGGATCTTTAATACTACTTTTATTTCGCTGAATGCGGTACTTATATGAATTGAGGATCCCATGTTTTCATGCTGACATCAAAAGTATATTTTAAATTTGCGTAATACGAATATTTTTCTTCGAAACATCTAATATACTTAGATTTCGCTTTCATCTCGTACCTTGGTAACTAATCCATGTTCTGTGCAGGTACCACAATGGCGGACGGCGCGATGGTCTGGCCGGCGTGGGTCTACTGTACCCGGTACAGTGACCGACCCAGTTCCGGTAAGTCAAATTATTTTTTATTAAATTATACTCTACTTCCTGTATAAATAATCTATGGAATTATTATTATAAGACTGTGCCCCACTGCAGGGCAAAGGCCTCCCTTCCTTTCTTCCAGTTTTTCGCGATCTAGTGTGATTGTTGGCCAATCCCTTAAAACTCCAATATCGGCTACTTGTGTTTTGGAGCGAAGTTTGGAGTTTCGAATGCGATCCGAGTTTGATTCCCAGTATACTCAGTATAATATATTCCCTCGAAGAGAGATTTTGGCCTAACTGTTGTCCCTGCAACTAACTGCTTATGCATTTATGTATCCCTACCTACTTATGTAGCTTTTGATAGTGCTACTAGTTAAGAATAGGCTTTTATAGAAGATGAATTTCCATCATGAACGTACCAAGAAATTCGTTAAAGCCACATAAGAACCAGTACCCTCAGCTCGAGTTTTCAGTATTTGAGACGTAACGTAAACTGGAACTTTGACAATTTCAAATTGACAATTTTCAAGGAAAAAAATAGTTCCTTCTTCACACACCAAAGGCTCTGTTCCATTTTTTCATACAAGAAACGCTGTAAATACTGGAAAGATGCTGTAAAGTAAAAGAGTGAAAACTCGTGCTAGGGGTACTTTTGTTCAATTACTGAGGTAATTAAGAAATTAGTTTACTGACAAATTGTAAAAATGGCATTTTATAACTGACAGTTTCCGTAAGATTAAGTATAATACAGAAAACCACAACCCAAAAGTAACAGGCTTTTCTTAACTAATTGTTTAATGACGTAAAATTAGACTATAATAATCCCACTGCAACATAAAGATCCCCCAATCTCCCTCCCCGAATCACCCGCGCCATCTCAAATAAGCCTTTACTATTTACAACATATCAAAACCTATGACACGATCATCAAACAAATTAACAAGCCTTCTGAATCATCCCTACACTACAACCCCCAACATCCCCGAATACCCCTGAACATCCCTACAAGATTAACTAAATCTTTCCGCACTAAAATCATCCCTTTCGCCACAGTATTCAATGTAGCGGGGTCAAATAATTTGATAAGTACCCCCTTGGGGTTGTGTGGCGTTAGATAAGGGAGGAACAACCCCTCTGTGAGGGTTGTTTTATTAGGAGTGTGAAGATTGTAACACGTGTCTTTGTTTACGAGGAGATAGGGAAGACATTGGTAAACTTTTTAAAAAGAATTTACAAATCAAAGCATTTATTTCAAGTAGGCCAGTTATAGCACTTTTGAAATGTCAAAAGACAAAAATAGTTACGTTATATAAATGAAAACAGTACCCTTAGCACGAGTTTTCACTATTTTACTTTACAGAGTTTTTCCAGTATTTACAGCGTTTCTTGTATGAAATTATGGTACAGCGCCTCTGGTGTGCGAAGAAGGAACCAATTTTATCCTTGAAAATTGTCAATTTGAAGTAGTCAAAGTTCCAGTTTACTTTACGTCTCAAATACTGAAAACTCGTGCTGACGGTACAGTTCAAAAATAGTTATGTTGCCACAGTCCCAGGCACACGACATAAAAACTGTGAAAGTACACTAATCTTAAAATTAAGGACGGTAAGTACCCCTGACTGACCCCTTAGAGGGCCAAATAAGCCTGCGGGGGTCACGGGGCTGTCTCATCAGGTGAGCGTGATACCGTAAAGTAAAGGGCTATTGAAGGATCATCGTGGATTTTAGTCAGTACAAGTCTGACAGTTCCTCCTGTCTCGCCTTGGGTGGGAGGACTCATTTAATGATTTTACCACGATATAAAAAAGGATGGTACCAGGATTTCTTTACCCAAAAGGCAGTAGAAGAGACAGGGTGGTTTTATAGCCCGTTAAGTCTGACAGTCTTACAGACTTTTTTCATAGATTTTCCACCTAAAACGGCCTTTTGAAAATTTGAAACACAAACAAAAGCTTTAAAAGCGATTGTTTAAGTTTCTAAGTTTTCGTAACCAGATGATTTTCATGTTTCGTAGATCAAAACAAACAGACGGATGTAATAGAATTAGGGATCATTAAGCGTGACTCAATGTTGCTGATAAATAAATATGTGTACGGGAGATTGGAGGGGAACAAAATAAAAATTGAATTTTAGAGATGGGAGTGTGTCGATATTTGTTTTGGGTTGTTATCGATAGTTTTGGTGGGTGATTGATAAACGTTATTACTACATCCATTTTTGTCGCGCAATTAAAACTAGATATTTTTCATTACATTTGAAATTGGTTTCAGGCGTAAACAGGATAAACTTAATACAGTACCCTTAGCAGTAACACGAACTCGTCTAAATATACAAATCCATAGTTATAAGTAATTTAATAGTAAGTTATTGTTTAAATAAACGTCTCTTTATTATTAAAATAATAGTACTACGTGACAATTGTCATGACGTGGCAGAGAACATGATAAATTATAATTGATAATTACCGTCATATAACATGATATATCTACATATTTCTTACAGTAATTCGTCACTGTATGTATTTAGATAATGCTTACATCAGTAAGTACCCTTAGCACGAGTTTTCAGTATTTGAGACGTAAAATACACTGGAACTTTGACAATTGCAAATTGACAATTTTCAAAGAGAAAATTAGTTCTTTCTTCGCACACCAGAGGCGCTGTTCCATTTTTTCATACATGAAACGCTGTAAATACTGGAAAGACTCTTAAAGTAAAAGAGGGAAAACTCGTGCTAGGGGTACTGATGGGTTAAACTTTAAACATTGCCGTAAAGACAGTTTTCAACCATAGACAAAGACATTTATTCGTTGAATATGGTAGAGACAGAGATGTTATACCACGTGCAAAGCTTCGAGCAAAACCTAGTAAATGAATAAACAAGGTATCTACCGACATAGGTATACTAGTAGAAAACATTTAACAATCGATTGGTGTGAACAATTGATTATCAGATTCGATTCTATTCGATTGTCGGTAATCGATTAGCGTAACTAATAAGACAAATAGTGTTTGTATGATTGTATGAGTCATGTTTGTTTACTTATTGTTTCGTAGAAGTAATTCTAATTACCCAATAGGTGTTTTAGATATTTTGGTTCATCAACTGCCAACATTTGGCTCTTTTTTTATCGTGGTAATATCATTAGCTGAGTCCTCCCTCCGTCTTGGGTGGAGCGGAAGGTAATATGAGATTCGTACTGATTAAAATCCATGAAGTTCCTTCATCAATCATGTCTTTTCAGGAAACCGTGACCGCAGAATATGGCTCAGTCGCGTGCCCAAAGACAGTCTCGCGACTAAAGACAGTCCCGCGACTAAAGACAGTCCCGTGAATAAAAATAATTAAGCGACTATAAGACAGTCCCGCGGCCAAAGACAGTCCCGCGGCCAAAGATAGTCTCGCGGCCAAAGACAGTCTAATGACCAAAAATAATTAAGCGACCATAAGACAGTCCCGCAATCATAAGACAGTCCCGCAATCATAAGACAGTCCCGCGGCCAAAGATAGTCTCGCGGCCAAAGACAGTCTCGTGACCAAAAATAATTAAGCGATCAAAAGATAGTCCCGCGGCCAAAGACAGTCTCGTGGTCGAAGATAGTCTCGTGGCCAAAGACAGTCTCGTGACCAGTGACAGATCCTGTGGCCAAAGACAGTCCAGTAACAGAAAAAAGGATACTAAAACATTACCTATAATATACTTGTTTACAATTTTATTTCAAAATCATTACTGTGACCAAACAGTGTTAATTACTCTTATCTTTATTATAATCTGAACGGTACTGAGCCAGACTGCACTAATCAAAATCTGAGATAGCAAATTATTTATGATGCTGCAAATTAGTTTAATTACTATATTAATTAGTATCGTTACGGTAGATGATATTGTCTCGCCGGTCTAGACTTAGAATCGTTAGGGGTTTTTCCTTTAAAAAAATGCTCATTAATAATCCTCATTGTGTACATCATGATGATCATCTCAGCCATAGGACGTCCACTGATGAACATAGGCCTCCCCTTTAGATCTCCACATGTACCGGTTGGAAGTGACCTGCATCCAGCGTCTTCCGGCGACCTTCATAAGGTCGTCTGTCCACCTTGTTGGTGGACGTCCTACGCTGCGCTTGCTAGTCCGTGGTCTCCACTCTAGCACTTTTCGACCCCATCGGCCATCCGCTCTGCGAGCAATATGGCCTGCAATGGGCAGGTCACTTCAGCTTGCTAATCCGGTGGGCTATATCTGTGACTTTAGTTCGTCTACGGATCTCCTCATTTCGGATTCGATCACGGAGAGAAACACCGAGCATAGCCCTCTCAATAGCTCGCTGAGCGACTTTGAGCTTTGAGATGAGACCGATAGTGAAAGACCACGTTTTGTACATTGTGTACATTGAGCTATTATTACTACGTATAGAGACGACACCACGCATCACCACTGTGTCCCATCATGTCGATAGCTGGTGCGGCGCTGGTAATTGGTGCCAGGGAAGATGGAATAAAATATCGGAGGTAGTAGATGCACGTGTGTATTGTACCAATGTCGCAGATGGAAGGGGAGAAACAGTGTTGCCACTACATGTACAAAGATTTACACGAATTTGATGTTGGTGTTGCAAGATAATCATTAAAATCTCCGACAGTTATGCCGTTGGTCCTGCGCCTGATCTCTGTCCGTTCATGTCGGATTGTCATCACATTGGAACTTTGAGAGTAAAGGTACAGAGAGTGCACCTGTGCCTGCGCACACACTCGTGCAGTATGTCCTGCGCAATTGGCCAATCTCCGTTGGGATTGGCCGTTGTGGCCGAAATTGATCAGGAGGACTATTATCCTACTAATATTTTAAACGTGAAAGTTTGTTACTCTTTCACGCAAAAACTATTGAATGGATTTGGATGAAATTTGGTACACAGATAGTTTATAACCTGCATTAAGACATAGGATAGTTTTTATCCCGATTTTATGTTCCCGTGGGATAATTTTCGAGTTGTAGCGGGTGAAACCGCTGGCAGCAGCTAGTACATAGTAAGGAACACGTGAATCACCTTTATCTGTCAATTATTATCACTCACACAGCTTGGTAGCGTAAAAAACTATCTTGCTTTTGTAATTTCAGTATTTTAACACCCATTCAATTGTAACACAGTTTTAAGTTATCATCAGTAAGAATTTAACAGTCCAAAATACTTTCAATAGTACTAAAAATAACTGTTACTAATTGGATACGCAACATTTCAAATGCTATAGATACCAAATAATTTGTAATCGCCTTTTTTGGTAGAACTAATTCAATTAGTGCACACATACCCAATTATTTTTATAATCAGATCATTAAAACTTAAACCTTAAAAGTACATTTACCGAAAATACCACAAAACAAAAAATAAATGTGTACGGAATCCGACATTTTAACCAGAATTCATACTTGACTGTACTCATTAACGTCATTAATTTTGAAATTAGAACTCCGATAGTTCGAAATACGAAATTACAAAATGGCGGATTGACGTTTTGAGCTCTATGCCAACGCACTAGAGTTGTTATGTGTCGATAATAATTTAGTCGATGATTTTCTGAGTTAATCGATTGGAAATGCTGTTAATTACTCGATGTAATTTACTTTGCGGTTAATTATAACATGTGAGGCCAATTAGCTGTTAGTTTAAGATGTAGTGTGTTTTTTTCTGTGTCTATGTTTTAAGTTTTTGCTTAGAATGTCTGTAAAATAGGTTTTGTGACGGTTTTATGCAATCAATCTGCGTTAAGTGTCTAGGTTTATTGCTAATTACGATATCATTATAAGCTTGAGAATAAAGTAAAGAAGGTTATTAATTTATAACCGTTTTTTATCATATTATGAATTACTCTATAGAAACTGTAATTATGGCTTTTCTTCGTAGCTCACGTGATGTTTGTAATCTATACCACGAAATGCAAACTTTGCATAGCATTCGGGAATCGTTTTTAGCCTCTTATTTGGATGGTGTAATTTATCTATAATATGTATGTATTTAGAAATATATGAGTATGTTTATCAGTTGTCTAGTACCCATAACACAAGCTCTGTTTAGCTTGGGACTAGATGGCGTTGTATGATAGTTGTGGAGTATTATTATTATTATTTGGAAAAAAAGGAACCTACAAACATACAATATTTACTTCTTTACAAAATATATAGATGGAAACTTTTCGCTTCTCGCCTGGCCACGGAACATTCGCCATCCCGAAAACTAACATGTAGCAAATGGTGAAGTGTCTTGATATATAATTCCACGATCGCACCGTACTATTTCTCGCTGTAGTAACATTCCCGGGGCCAGTCGATATAAATGGAGTATTTGTCGCTTTTTTTTGCGTAGTAAAATCATCCTATGAGTGGCGAAAGGGACTGTCAGATTTGTACTGACTAAAATCCACGTTGATCCTTCAATATGTCACCAGTGCCGCGGTTACCAGATGAGACAGTTCCGCGACCCAGGAGACAGTCCCGCGACCCCGGAGTCTTCGTCGCTTCAGAGACGTCATCTGCTTCTGCTTCCAATTTAACCGAATGCAAATGATTACCTATGTTTGCTTTTTAAAGATAAAGATATATTTATTTGTAAAAACATGAGTGGTATACAGTATACAGGTCTTAATAATAAATGATGAGGTAGCTGCATGTTTTGCCATCTAGGTATGGCGTATAAATTTTTTGGTTGTAACATAGGGTGAAGTTAAGTTCAAACAACTACATAAAAGAAAATAAAAGACAATAATAATTCTAACTTAACAACATTAAACAAATATCGCAACTGAATTTCATAATTCAAACACTTTTAACTATGTCATTTAAAAATTCCGATAAGCTGTAATAGCATTTAGCTAAAAGATTTTTTTATTTATATTTTAAAGAGTCTAATTGGTAATTGTTAAATTACTACTTATCTGACTTCTATATTCACTAGGGTGATTGATATTTAATACGTCTTGGTAAGAGATGTCTCTTACCAAGACGTTAAAGCATCAAAGCTTAAAAAACTTTGGCAGCAAGATTGGCGCAGTAACTGAGCGATCGATTGCTGCGCTAAGTGAAGTGGTTACGATTCCTGCACGGAACATATTTGTGTGACCTACAAGTAGTTTTTCTGAGTCTAGGTGTTGTGCTTCTTAAATTTTTATAAACATCTCCATCATACAGGAGAAAATTCTAGTATCATCATCATCATCATCATCTCAGCCACTGCTGAACAAAGGCCTCCCTTTTTGATCTCCACATGTACCGGTTGGAAGCGACCTGCATCCAGCGTCTTCCGGCGACCTTCATAAGGTCGTCTGTCTACAGTGTCCACCTTGTTGGTGGGTGTCCTACGCTGCGCTTGCTAGTCCGTGGTCTCCACTCTAGCACTTAGTATAGTGTAATGTTTTTCTAAAAGACACGAAACAACGAATAAATTCGATTTTTCATTCATTGACTTCCAACAAATAAAAAACTAAACATTTTCGTTTTCCACTATTCAAGATCAACAAACAACCCCTCACATCCCAAAAAATAAGATTTATCGATAAACACCCCCTCCCTATCACCCCTAAACATATGTTTTCACGCTCAAACTAAAGATTGCTCTTAACTTATTGAGTATAGTGTAGTCACTTATCGCCCCTCTCCAAGAGGGCAGTCGATTGAATTGGCTGAGAAGGGGGATGAAATAATATGTTTGTTTCATTATTTAAAGTTGTCTTGTGTTTTGGGGGTGAATTTTTAAGTATTGCGAATAATTTGTAGCGTCTCATTGGTTGCTATGAGAGCAGTGGTGGTCCAGTGGTATCAGCCCCAACTTACCAGTTGTAGGTCGTGGGTTCGAACCCAGCCTGGCGCATTACTTTGTGTATTTTCTTTCATCACCACTGCTCTCAAAACGGTGAAGGAAAACATCGTGAGGAAACCGGCATGTCCTAGAACCATCAAATTCGAAGACATGTGACATCTACCAACCCGCACTGGGCCTGCGTGGTGGATTATGGCCCACTCCCTCTCACAAGAGAGGAGGCCTGTGTCCCAGCAGTGGGAACGTTATAGGCTGATGATGATGATTGGTTGCTATGAGTAAAAAAAAAAACTTTTAAATTAACTACCTACTGCGAAAAATATATCTTCCTTCACCGAAAATCTGTCTATTCAAGGATTCGACGACACGTTTGACGCAGTGGCTGAGCAATAGGACTGCTGCGCTGTGTGTCGCGGGTTCGATCCCCGCACGGAACAAATATTTGTATGATCTGCAAGTAGTTGTTCCGGGTCTGGGTGTTTGTGTATGTGAGTTTCTATGTTTGTAAACGCACCCACGATACAGGAAAAATTCCTAGTGTGGGGCAACGTTAAAAAAAAAACTCCTAAAACGTTTTTCTTCATAGAAAATCACAAATCGGATGTAAGAGAAGGATCAATTACATTATACGTAATTCTCTATTTTTTTAATTAATTGTTGTTATTGGATACTTAAATGTACCAGTCAGAGATGCATAAGGAAAATATTTTCTAGGCATTCAATTATTTTTTGGCAATGTCCATTAACAATAATATTTATTTATCGCTAATTCGATTCCTAATCGCATTTCCCACCCCTATTTCCAAGCATTTCATTCCAAACGATTACGCGTTGATGTCTTGGCATTTTTTCTCTTCAATACATTTGCAGTGGCTGTGAAAATAGTTGGACAAATCGCTTTTTACACTTCACAGTCCAAAGGAAAATTTAATGTATTTTTAATGTCCAAAGTTTGGTAGAAGATTGGATTGGATTGGTTGTTTGTTCAAGAAAATGGAGTGAAATGGAGATGGCCGAATTTGTTGCGATTTTCGTATATTTCAATTTCAGTTGTTTGTCATCAAAATCTTAAATGGACAAATATGTCGTATTTGAATGCTGTGTCAAGTATTTATTTGTAGAGAGGCTTTAGCGCAAGATTTCCGTATTTTACCGTACTCGTACTGCGTTTATTGCAACGAAAATTAAAAAGTGCCTCTACGAACAAGTAACTGTAGTGTAAAAAGGAGTGCAAAATTAATTGTAACAAACATCAAAATATTTTTTGATCGTTACTTGATTTGAATAACAAATTTTTGTTGCAATTGACTTGTGAACCAGACAGAATTTAAATATCAGGAGGTAACCCCCTCTTTTGCTGCTTTTAATACATAATTATTATTATATTAGGGTAATTTAGGGCTATGGACTGTGCAAAACCGACCGAACCGAGCTCGCATTTTACTCTGACATTTCAGATTTTTGTTTGCAAGAAAGCAATCATGGGCTTTTATAAGGACAAACCCACCACACTATTCCCAAACCACTGCAACTCATGAAAGCCGGAATCAACAGTGGCAACCACCAGAAAAGCGCCGAGACAATGAAGCTCGACGTGTCCCGGAGAATGAAAATTTACCTGTCTTGGGTCCTGCAACGAAATTAATCAGAAAAGAATAGTGGAGGAGTATGAAAAATATATTTCCACTTCAAGCAATTATGGGCTTGCTAAACTGGCGCTAGGGCTACATAACCCTTCCAGTAGTCCTAGCGGCGTAGTCCCCCTAGTCCCGGCACTGTTATTGTATCAGGTATCTATAGACACTAGCTCCTATCAAACATATTTCCCCAGCATAATTTCAGATCACAAAAAAATCACCGGTTTTTCTGTGATCCACGTTACAATTACAAAAGTACTGAACTATAATTATTTCCCAACTTTATATATACTACCTAATGAGTACAACTACACAGCTTTAATGAGCAACAGCTCATTATATCTAATGACCACTTGTTATATAGGTGTGAAGTAGTTGCGAGCGCACACCTGCTCTATGTAACACTAATATGTATGTACAAGCCAGTAATTATGTCGTATATTATGTATTTTTATGACGTGTTTCAGTTGGAAAAATCACGGTAAAAAGATTTAGTTTTTTAACCGACGAGAAAAAGGAGGAGGTTCTCAATTCGATTGTATTTTAACACTTACGACTACCACCAACTTTGATGTGTTTTTTTTTTCAACTTTCACACAACGCCATCTAGTCCCAAGCTAAGCAGAGCTTGTGTTATGGGTACTAGACAACTAATAAACATACTTATATGTTTCAAAATACATACATTCATATTATAGATAAATTACACCCAGACACAGAACAAATGATCGTGCTCGTCACACAAACATTTGTCCTGGGTGGGAATCGAACCCACGACTTCCGGCATAGCAGTCAGGGTCACTAACTACTAGACCAACAGGCCTGTCACGTATTCGATGTAGTATATCTTTCATCTGGTCCCATAAAAGTCCGTCCTTTTTCATAGGTATACCCCATAGATTTCTAATAGGACCGTTTGGAAGCGGCTTGCATCCAGCGTGATCCTGTGGTCTTCATAAGATCGTCTGTCCACCTTGTAGGTGGACGTCCTACGCTGCGCTTGCCGGTGCGTCTCCATTCGAGAACCTTACGGCCCCATCGGCCATCAGTTCTGCGTGCTATATGGCTTGCTCACGGCCATATCAACTAGCTAAGTCGCTAGGCTATATCGGCAACTTTGGTTTGTCTACGAATCTCCTCATTTCTGAGTCGATCACGCAGAGAGACTCCAAGCCAACGACGATATATTACTAGACTCCGCATGCACGATCTAAGGAACAAAAACTATTCTGTCAACTCGCTGAGGTGCTACGTAAGCGAGGTGGACGGGATACTGCGTTGTGATTGGCTAACTCAAGGTCTGTTCTGTCTCAAGGTATGTTTACGGCTCACAGGAGTGCTCGAAAAAAGACGGATATAAGACTTTTTTGCCTAATGTTTTGACAGACATCGGTCGCGTGTTATTAGGAGTCTAGTAATATATCGTCGTTGCTCCAAGCATAGCCCTCTATAGCTCGTTGGGCTATCTTGAGCTTTCTAAATGAGGTTTTTTACTGTGGTAAACCAAAATAATGAGTAGGTACCCCACCCAGGGCGGAGTGGGAAGGACTGTCAGACTTGTGCTGACTAAAATCCACAGTGTCTATCAATAGCCCTTTACGTACCGGGGTCACGGTAATTCGTTAGACCCGCAACCTTACTAATGAGCTTATAGTTAATATATTATTTGTAAAAGGTCGTCATAGTATCGTAAAATGGGGTAAGAATTGCCCTTTATGGGTCGTAATTGTGGGTCATTCAATATTTTACAACTGTAAAACTGAAATCAAATGAACTGTTTCAAGTTAAGGGTCAGTTCAGTTTCAAACAGGGACGTGTAGTTTCAGGTACTATACAACGTGTAACGTTAAAAGCGCAAAACCTCTCGTGGGGTAACTCAGCACATGTTACTGAACAATGTTTGTTCTAAAAATTTTGGAAATTCGCAAAAAAAAAAGATTATTCATACAAAATGAGAAATTGATCGAGCCCATGAATATGAAAAACTATATTTTTTTTCGCGAATTTCCTAAGTTTTATATTTTTACATTGTTCAGTAACATGTGCTGAGTTACCTCACGAGAGGTTTTGCGCTTTTAACGTTACACGTTGTATGTGTAGGTACTTTTCTAGCTGTCGGCTTACATTTACAATAAACATAATAAAAAACAAAATTGTTGAAAGATGTCAAAGAAGTATATGAAACTAGCGGCCCGTCCCGGCTTCGCACAGGTGAAGGTCCTCTAAAACCCGGTCCCGATGGTTACAAACACAACAAAAAAAGAATTATCCAAATCGGTCCAGCCGTTTTTGAGTTATGAGCTTAGCAACACATTTAGCGATCCGTTTTTATATAATAGATAGATAGATTACCACTATGACAGTCATTCATCACAAATACATTGTGAAATTGCTATTATTGCTGTTTTACCGAAAACACTTTATCTAGCTTTCTAGGTACTTCAAAAGTTTTTTTTATATAACCCACTACTGGACAAAAGAAACTCCCAAGTTTTTTCAAATTTCAAAAAAGTTCTTGTCTTCAAAAATTTTAGTGTAAAAAAATTCACACCCTCACAAAATTCCGCTCCGCCAATCAATCCGCCATTTTCGCGGCCCAACTCAACCCCTCGCCTGCATTCAGCAGTAAAATTTCAATTGCCACAAGTTTGCCAATTAAAAGTCAGTCAAACGTCGAGAGACGAACGCTTTAGCGCTTAATAAAGCGATGGAAGCAATTAGAATTGTTATTGTTTTAACTTATTTTATTAGTTTGGTTAGGTTTAGTAAGGGGATCGGTATTTTAGGGGTTAACTTTGCTTGTACTAACGAACCAACGACGATATATTACTAGACTCCGCATGCACGATCTAAGGAACAAAAAATATTGTGTCAACTCGCTGAGGTACTACGTAAGCGAGGGGGGCGGGGTATTGCGTTGTGATTGGCTAACTCAAGGTCTGCTCTGTCTCAAGGTATGTTTACGGCTCACAGGAGTGGTCGAAATAAGACGGATATAAGACTTTTTTGCCTAATGTGTTGACAGACATCGGTCGCCTGTTATTAGGAGTCTAGTAATATATCGTCGTTGGTTTCAACTGACAATAGAATTACCATGTCGCTCAATTGTGACGTCATCCACGCTTTTTTAACGTCAAATTCATATTTCGAATGGATAAACCGCCACGATTGAAGTTTTTTTAACGCGGCGCTAGTGTCAATGTTATTGCGGGCGGCGAGTCATGGACGACTCGCTGTCAGACATGGGAAGAAGGCGTGAGTTTATGTATCATCATCAGCCTATAAATGTTCCCACTACTGGGACAAAAGCCTCCTCTCTGAGAGAAGGAGTGGGACACAATCCACGACGCGGTTCCAGTGCGGTTTAGTGGATGTCACATGTTTTTGAATTTTTGGACATGCCGGTTTCCTCACGGTGTTTTTCTTCACCGAGATTGTCAAAGTTTATATATCTAATATACTTAGTCAAATCATTAAGCTATTACTACTACGTATAGAGACGACACCACGCATCACCACTGTGTCCCATCCAGGATGAGTGCACGCGCCTAGAGCACGCCACAGAGCTGACAAACAACTGAATGAACTTGTGCGCGTTGTCTCATCCTGGATGGGACACAGTGGTGATGCGTGGTGTCGTCTCTATACGTAGTAATAATAGCTCAACGGTCAAAATACACAGTTTTTACTAAAACAAATCACAATCAGTGTCAATCAGTATCTACCTGTTAATTTGATTCGTTCAGCAAATCGAATTTCAGTGAAAAGTATTTCAATTAATTTAAAGTTCTGAATAAGTCGAGGGTTTATTTAAAGCTGGTCGAAGAATTTTGGTTATTTTATTTCGACGGCTTTAGTAACTAGCCTGCCGGGGTCGCGGAACTTATTTCCATCACCGTGACCTCGGAACATAAAAGGCTATTGAAGGACACCGTGGATTTTAGTCATTACAAGTCTGACAGTCCTTCCCTCCCTGCCCGGGGTGGGAGTACTCGTTTGATGATTTTATCACGCAAAAAAAAGCCTTTAGTAACTACAAATACTAAGGCCTGGATAAATAGTCGTTACTAAGCCAAAGTCAAGCCAAACTCAATACTTGACGTCAAATGTCAGAAATTTCCATGAAAATTATTGACGTATTTGACGTATCCAGGCCTTAGTGTCATTTATAACAGTAGTTCGTGGCTAAATAATTACAGCCGCACAGGCCGATCTGCCGGTTTAAGCCGCGCTTACCGAGGTTGATCTGTGAATAGGTGACCATCTGTCATAGCGAGTTTCCTCCGTGCCTCGGAAAAGACGTAAAGCCGTTGGTTACGGCTGTCATTTTTTAATCTTTGACAGTCGTTACTGATAGTCAGAAGCTCTAGCTCTAGTTTGACAACCAATCTTACCATAGGGTATCGTATTACCCAGTTACTGGGTTGTGGAGGTTCAAAGGCAGTCGCTCCATGTAAAATATTGATATTCAGCTGCATCTGGTTCGACTGGAAGCTGACCACAATATAGTTGGGAAAAGATAGGCAGATGATGATTCAAAAGTTAATTTACACTTTTTTTGGGACTGTTTTTTCGGTTTATTTTTTAAAACAATATTGACAAACATACATTCATCCATATAGACAAAATTTCGCTTTTATAATATTGGTTAGCTATAAGCTATAATAAGAAATCAATAAACGAAATTATGTTTGCCGTGTGAAAATAATACCTATTAGCAACTACAACATGATCAGTGAAATATATTTCTTAGGTCAAAGTAGCACATAACATCTAGTACATAAAGTCTTATATAGTTATGTTAGCGAGTCATTTCCCGCGCATATACCTTACTGTTTACTAGTATTATTGTAATAATATGTTGTTTACATTGTAAACATTGTTGCAAGGTGATACAAACTAAGATATGATCGCTTTTATATCATTTGTGAACTATCTAACATAGTAACTTGTGTAAAGTAACATATTTTAACAGGAGGGTGATAATCTTTAACAGCTTATTGTCAAAATTAACCTAATTTACTTATATACTACATTTAAAAAACTAAAAATAAAGGTAAAATATTTACAAAAATGATTGAAATAAAAGTAAAGATTACAGGGCGTCGAAAAATTCATCCACATCGCTGTCAATGGGGAAAGTGCCCAGAACGCTGGCAGCATTGCCTCGTTGGATCGCAATGCTGATCCTTTGCCCAAGATATAGGCCAGCCCTCTGGTCAGGCGAGACGTCGACTATACGCTTGGCCATGTCTTTGAAAAGTTGGTGGGCGCTCGGACCCCATGGCCCTAGTGTTTCAACCCCAAACGGCTCAAACACATAGCTACTCGTCAAGCCATTTTACATGTAATTAGATTATAAAGATACTAGCTGACCGGCCAACAACACCGCCTCAGAATTACCTTTTAAACCTTCCCTGGACTTCCAAAAATAATTCAAAAGAAAATTTTGCCAAATCGGTTCAGCCGTTCTCGAGTTTTAGCGAGACTAACGAACAGCAATTGATTGTTATATTATTGAGGTATGGCCCAGTAGAAGCAGCTTTTCGGGATTGAAACCCAAAAAACCGAGGTACAGAAGTCAATGCAATAAAAAAAGAAAACCACCGACTTCCGAAAGACACATTTTCGTTAATTTTTGAAGTTGATTCCTTTTTATAAATATTACGACACCTTGAGACTTTCTTTTTTTTACCTGGTAAAATCATCAAATGAGTCCCCCCACCCCTTCCACCCCTTACTGTCAGACTTGTACTGACTAAAATCCACGGTGTCCTTCAATAGCCCTTTATGCTCCGGGGTCACGGTAATGAAATAAGTCCCGCGACCACCTTGAGACATTCGAAATGGATTGTAAAATTTGACGCAGTGTTTAAGAACCCCGTTAACCCGGTTGTAAAGAGCGTTGGATGTACTGAATCCGGAGTTAGCTGGTTCTAAACCTGAACGCGGTTCAAATTTTTCTTTCTTAAAGAAAATCGGTTTTTTTTCGATAAAAATTCGGGATATTTACTTACATGAACTTCACGCATTCGTTATAATTTCTTGGATCAGCAAGCAGTTCGGCCGTCATTTGCAGAGTATCAAGTACAATTGTTAAAGTTGAGCTCCTTGTGTTATGAGTTGAGCTATACGGCAACTGACCCATAGCCTTGCCGGGGTTGCGGGACATACGTACACCGCGACTCCGGTTTACAAAAGGCTACTGAAGGACACCGTGGATTTTAGTCAGTCAAGTCTGACAGTCCCTCCCGCCCTGCCCGGGGCGGGAGGACTCATTTGATGATTTTACCAAGTATAAAAAACACGGCAACTGACACATGCTTTTACTGACTGGACAAGTCCACTCAAATCTGTGCGATTCTTTCTTCAAAAGACCACCTCATACACCTGCATGGTTCTCATAGTACTTTACCAATACAAAATTGTCTGGACTTTAAAAGAGACTGTGACCTCTGGGTTTGTTTCGGATGTTTCTTCTCAGAGTAGTCAGGTACGAAACACCGGCTTTATCTAGTTTTAAAAATAGTGTCTTTTTGACGTGTAAAAGAGTTTGCCAAAACCAATTTGCTAAATAGAAATCATTTATTTAAAAACTCGCGTTATTCTAAAACTCACGATGTCATATTTCCATAAACACAACAAATCCATAGACAACAAACATAACAATACCATAAACACAATAAAATTATCCTAAAACAACTCATTCCTCAGACAATAGACCACAAATTCTAAAACCACAGACAATTCTTAGTTCGCACATCGTAAGTGAATACGCTCGTAAACTAATGCGCAATTAAAGGCAATGCGCTTGCCTTCTTACCTCCAACTTAACCTTAACGAGGACCGCATTCACACCGTAACGTAACATGGAGATTGTATCGTCCTTCGAACCGGATGAAATAAGTTGTGGGGTAGATTATCTTTTATATGCGTGTAGTGTTTGTATTGTTTGGGTTTCAGTATGTTTTATGTCTTTTCTAGTTTGTTGGTACCATACATAATGCATTGTGCATGTATGTGTGAGGTAGTGTGTAAATAATTACAGCCCCGCAGGCCGATCTTCCGGGTTCAGCCGCAGTTGCCGATGTTGGTCTGTGGATGGGTGACCATTGCTCATAGCGAGTTTCCTCCGTGCTTCAGATAGCACGTAAAGCCGTTGGTCCCGGCTGTCATTTGTAGATCTTTGAGAGTCGATCGTTACTATTAGTCGTTCAGAAGTTCTTAAAGTCTGACAACCAGTCTTACTAATATGGGGTCTTATCATGGAGGTCCGATAGGCAGTCGCTCCATGTAAAATACTGATATTCAGCTGCATCTGGTTCGACTGGAAGCTGACCACAATATACCATTTAACTTTTTGCCTTCTACATGAAAATGTCTCATTAAAATAAGTATTGAAACATTTTAAAACCAAAAAGACACGCTGCATTCTAACAGCTACCCAACTTAAGACGTTTAACTAATCGCCTAAGTAATTATACCGGGTTATTGGCAGCGGGCAACGTCTCAAAATGGCGGCCTGTCAAATTTGACGTTTACAAGTTTCGCGCCATTTGAACGCTTGTAAGCGTTAGTTTAGGATTATGGGTGATTGTTTATGGTAACTTAACGTAAAGATCGGCTTATTGTCTTTGGCGAAAGTGTCGTTATAATTTTACTTGATGTTGTTTTTCTGGTCTGCTTACTTTGTTTAATGAATTTATTGTTCATAATTATTTATTTTAATATATTTTATTATATTATGAAGACAAGTTTCAATCGTTTACAAAGCCTTTCAAGTGTTTTCATCGAATAAATACATATTTGACTGGCCTGTTGGTCTAGCTAGTGGTTAGTGACCCTGACTGCTATGCCGGGGGTTGTAGGTTCGATTCCCACCCAGGACAAATGTTTGTGTGATGAGCATGATCATTTGTTCTGTGCCTAGGTGTAATTTATCTATATTATGTATGTATTTAGAAATATATATAAGTATGTTTATCAGTTGTCTAGTATCCATAACACAAGCTCTGCTTAGCTTGGGACTAGATGGCGTTGTGTGATAGTTGTGGAATATTATTTTCGACATTTCTATTCTTTTTTTCCATCGTTTTCGCTATAATAATGTCACTTTGTCCCATTTTTCAGTCAGTGAAGTAAAGCCAAGGTATGAAATAGTTATTATCTAAACTTATTGTTTTTGGACCAAAATCGTGACATTAATTTCCGTGGTTCTTGTAAATTTCAGATTAAATCTATGGTTAATTCTTACGTCAACAGTTTTGGTAAACCAATTATTACAGATTGCTAGGTATTTGACAAAAGATTTATTGATCTGAATCTTTATCTGATTTAGTTAGTAATGCGGTAGAGATATAAATTAATCTTTGCCAGTTTACAAAAATAATATTACGGTCTGTCTGTCCGTGTGTCCGTCTGTCCGTCTGTCATCAGACTGTATCTCATGAACCGTGTTAGTTAGAAGGTTGAAGATTTCAAAGATGGGTGTGGTGTCATGGATGCACTATTGTCATTATAACCACAAGAAAAGAATAAAATAATTATTAAACGCTCTCCTCTCATACAAAAACCGTGTTTTTTGTTGTTTCTGTATACAGGGTGTTTCTTTTGAATTGGCCAGAAGGGAGAAATCCCAATCCATAAGAGATACGGGAAAACTTTCTTAGGAACCTTTAGCTCTTTTTTGATACTGACAATTTTGGCGTTTTTATATTTTTGGTCAAGTGTGATATTTTTCTGGCGATACAGTCATATTATTCTTCCGATACAATGGAATGATCCTTACAAGAAACAGAGTAGAACCGCAATAAAAAAAAATTGGCCAATTTCACCCATTTCTGTGGACATCTCACATGGGTACGGAACATTTTATACTCTCACTCTTGGCAGGTTCAAAAAAAAATGTGTATGCTTCTATGCTTACAAAATATGACCGTGGATTTGGCTTTACTCGTTCAGAAAGAGCTTCCATTGCAAAGGGATATAAGTGTGATACCATTTTAATAATAATCAAAAAATTATACATTGCACCGTCACACGAAACCAAAAGTTATCGTCACAAAAAAGCATAGACAACAAAATATATATTTCTGACACCACGGAGGTGTTATTAAATCAATTAAAAATTAATGAGACCACGTTTTTAACACCTAGTACGTGTGAAATAAGCACTGACAAGCCTAACCAGTAATTATTATGTTTTTCAACCACTAATTAGCAACGAAAAAAGAAAATTTATGAGGAATAATATATAACAATTCAAATATACGGTTTTTTGATGATAATTGTGCTCGATTTATATATAATAATGCTTTTAGAATTTTGAGGTGTGAATGGAAAATTTTTACTTAGATTTTTGTAGCTAGCAACACTGTCTTTTAAATTATATATGATTATTTCTTCATTAGTACTGGACTAGAAATTTATATCTATAGTTTATACTTAAACAAACTAGTAGTTAAACTTGAAAACGATTAAAATTATTTTTAAACCAACCGTTGTCAGAGGCTTAGGTTAGGTCGAAAATTATACCATGGTAACATAATTATGGGATAAAAATTATCCTGTGTTTTCATCCAGACTATAATCTATGTTTGTTCCAGATTTTTTCCAAATCCTTTCAGTAGTTTTTCTGTGAAATTGTAATAAACATCCATCTATACAAAATTTACTCTTATAAGAGTAGTAACAACAACTCTTTGATATTTATGATGATTTTTTTACTTGGTTAAAATGTTCAAATAAGTCCTCCCACACAGGGCGGGACGGGAAGGACTGTCAGACTCGTACTGACTAAAATCCACGGTGTTCTTTCAATACTTTACGTTCCCGGATTACCTGAAAAGACAGTCCCGCGACACCGGCAGGCTTTGGCCTTATAAAGGGGCCCCGTCATATTGCTGACAATTCTTAGCGGCGTGTGTGAAATACGATGGGCCATTATGGTCCATGATCGGACGGCGAGTCAATCATTACTCGCCGTGCGCTTGCAAGGATGATGCTCTCGACCTCTGTACACCTAGGAATAGACAGAACAACGGATTAGCACAGTCACTATTCCCTCTACCAGGGCGACTACAGATGAAGCGAAAGGGGAGCTCCCCCTAACACCCCCACCGAGGGGTGTGAATAGGGTTGCCAACAACGTCGATATATTACTAGACTCCTAATAACAGGCGACCGATGTCTGTCAACACATTAGGCAAAAAAGTCTTATATCCGTCTTATTTCGAGCACTCCTGTGAGCCGTAAACATACCTTGAGACAGAACAGACCTTGAGTTAGCCAAACACAAAGCAGTACCCCGTCCCCCTCGCTTACGTAGTACTTCAGCGAGTTGACAGAATAGCGTTTGTTTCTTAGATCGTGCATGCGGAGTCTAGTAATATATCGTCGTTGGTTGCCAACTTTTTGAAACCCGCATTTAGTACTTTTGGATTCAGTAGCCATCAAAATAAAGTAGCTATGGAATTAATTAATAGAATATATGTATACGGGCCACTTATTGCATGTCACTCAGGACCAAAACAGCTTTCTATTGGTAAAAAAAATGAAATCCATCCAGTAGTTTCGGAACCTATGCAATACAAACAAACAAACAATCAAATATGTCCTCTTTATAATATTAGTGTAGATAGTATAGATTATAGAAGATTTGATAGCAGGTGACAACCCTGGACACTACGGACGGTGAGTAATGGGTGACTCGCCGTCCGATCATGGTCTATGCCCGGGTCGACGGCGCATCGTGTTCCACTTGCGCCAGAGCTGTACCTTAGAGGGCCAAAGTCTGCCGGGGTCGCGAGACTGTCTCATGACGTAACCGTGACCCTGAAACATAAAGGGCTATTGAAGGATCACCGTGGATTTCAGTCAGTACAAGTCTGACAGTCCCTCCCGTCTTGCTTTGGTTGAGAGGACTAATTAGATGATTTTACACGACAAAAAAGAAGAGTGGCAACCCTAGGTGTAAAATAAATGTTTAATTCAAAGACTTCCCCTTGATCAGTTGATCACAAGTGCGCACTGTTGATAGCATGAATTTTGTTACGAGTCATTTGTCAGCCTGAGGGTAGGTGAGGGTAGGTGTTTCATTTTGTAAAAAAAAAAACATCAAGTGACATGTTGGTGCAGTGGTTGTTAATGCAACTGCTGAACGTGGAGTTTGAAGTTTGATTCTTGGGTATTACAAATTGTTATTGGAATGTTTGATCAAGAAATGAGAGATAGAATGATAGATACTCAATTTTTGCGTCACAACTTACAGTGTCATCGTCATCTGCCTGTTTTTTCCCAACTATATTGTGGTCGGCTTCCAGTCGAACCAGATGCAGCTGAATATCAGTATTTTACATGGAGCGACTGACTATCGTACCTCCACAACCCAATAACTGGGTAATACGATACCCCATGGTAAGACTGGTTGTTAGACTTTTGAGCTTCTGACTGTGATTAACGACTGTCAAAGATCTACAAATGACAGCCGGGACCAACGGCTTTACGTGCTTTCCGAGGCACGGAGGAAACTTGCTATGACAGATGGTCACACATCCACAGACTAACCTCGGCAAACGCGGTTTAACTCGGAAGTTCGGCCTGTGCCGCTATACTTATTTAGCTACGAGCTCCTCAGAAAAAATCTATGCAGTGGTATCTAGTTATTGTATTTATATCTTTGGTATCTCTCATTACTTAGCGACCAAGTTAAGGATAAACAAGTCAATGACCTCTATCTGTCAACTGTAGAGCAAAACATTCGTTCAACATAATTTAATTATCATTATAATCTTGTTAACGTTATTCTCATAATAATTATAATTTAAAAGCGTGCAAAATGTCCTCACTTTGTTAAAAAAATTAACGCCACTAAATTAAAAAAAAAAACATAGTATACAAAAACAAGTGAAAAAGCTCGTTGTTCTGTGCGCGAGCGAGAGGTAAGTGACGTCAGGGGTTGCGTCCCGCTCGCACGGCGCTCGTTGGTTTTATTTTAGCTGCCACGGTATCGGACGGCGCGGCCACCCAGATGCGAGGTTAGGGTTGGCACTGGGCTTAAAAACTTGGGTAAAAGTTATTTTATTGTGGAGATTTTTTAATGTGTATTACTATCGCTATGGCGAAGAAACGTGGTCTCTTAATATGGGCCTCTTTGGTAATCTCACTATAGCCCAACGAGCTATGGAAATAAAGAGATTTGTAAACGAACCAAAGCTACCGACATAGCCTCACGAATTGGCAAGTTGAAGTGACAGTTGTCAGGCCACATAGCACGCAGACCCAGAACTGATTGTAGCCGATGGGGCCGTAAGGTTCTTGATTGACGCACCGGCAAGCGCAGCGTGTAACATCAACCCGCAAGGTGGGCAGACGATCTTATGAAAACCACAGAATCACTCTGGATGCAAGCCACTTCCAACCGGTTCTACTTCTTTTTTTTTTACGTGGTAAAATCATCAAATGTGTCCTCCCAGTCTACTGTCAGACTTGTACTGACTAAAATCCACGGTGTCCTTCAATAGCCCTTTATGTTCCGGGATCACGGTAATGAAATAAGTCCCCGTCAGCATGCTGACGCTCTTTGAGGTGCGCGTGGAACACGACGCGCCGTCGACCCGGGCATGGTCCATGGTTGGACAGCGAGTTGCCCTTTACTCGCCGCAACCGGTCCTACTGGAAGTCTATAAGGAGGACTTATGTTCAGGTGGACTACTTAAGGCTGATATGATAAGTATCGCTTCTATGGGAGTGATTTCGTGAAATATAACGAAAGTGTTAAACGGAGGTCGCGGGACTCATCAAATTACCGTGACCACCCAACGTAAAGGGTAAAAATTTCATTTCATTTCATTTCATTTCATTTCATTTCATTTCATTTCATTTCATTTCATTTCATTTGAACAGTATTGGTAATCTTATTGAACAAATCAACCAATGAGTGTGCTCGGTGCATTTAAAAAAGGAGAAAAAGGAAAGTACCACGTATTTTCCACGGGAGTCTATAGTCGTGGCGCGCGCACTCTATTTTTTTTATATCTATGCGATTACTTCAGCATTTTTGGTTGTAGCTAAAAGTTTAGAAGTATTTGGAATGGATCAAATCATATCAAAATCAAATCAAAATATTTATTTCAAATAAGTCAGTTAAGCACTTTTAAATTGTCAAAGACAAATAAAATAATATTAAACACTACAAATATTATGGTGCTACAGTCCCAGTCACACGACATATTAACTGTGAAAGTACTGTAGATGCCCATTCCAAAAAGTAGATCTGTATGGAGAAGAACGGCAAGACATGACATGGACACTCTTTTTCAGTCGCCAATATTATTGATGGCAATGCTGATTATTTAAGACCGACTAATTTTAGAAAAATCTACTTAGTTTTATCTCGAGCCCACCCGAGCGTAACTCAATCGCGACAACCCTACAACAAAATATAATTATCGGTAAACTCCGACGCAGAATTAATTTGTCAAAACATAAGTCGGTTCCATTATTAATAAAATGGCTAGCTAGAGGTCACTTGTGGCCGTAAGAACATGGAATGTATGATCAACAGGATTGAGTGCTTTATGGATTAAGAGGATAATAACTGCGACGGCTCGTTTGGCGTAGTGGTTGAGTCGACTGTTGTTCAGCGTGACGCAAGTTCGATCCTCGCACGGTAAAAATATTTGTATTGCTTGCAAGTTGTTGTTCTGGATGTTTGTGTATGTGAGTTTCTATGACTGTAAACGCACCCACGATACAGGAGAAATTCCTAGTGTGTGACAAGGTCTATGACTCGAGACTGACTTTTTTTTCTACTCCTCCACTATTCTTTTCTGATTAATTTCGTTGCAGGACCCAAGACATGTAAATTCATTCTCCGGGACACGTCGAGCTTCATTGTCTCGGCGCTTTTCTGGTGGTTGCCACTGTTGATTCTGGCTTTCAGGAGTTGCAGTAGTTTGGGAATAGTGTGGTGGGTTTGTCCCGAAAAAAAAAACTCGAGACTGAATTGGTTTCTTCTAGGCAAGCGTTATTGTTGTGCCGGTTTTAGAGGACTCTGTTGGAGTCCCGAGATTGTCTCTGCAGGGGACGTAAGACTGTCTAAAGTTAAGACTCTAAACAAATAATCGTGACTCTAGAACGTAAAGGGCTATTGAAGTAACATCGAAGATTTTAGTCAGTACAAGTCTGACAGTATCTCTCGCGAAGGAGATGGCGATGGCGGGCCGCGTGAGAGAGAGGGCAGCGTCCTCCCTCCGCCCCAACCGCAGTGGTGAACGCCCACGGCGTCGGACGTCCCAAGATTGAGACGATCTCCGGCCACCGTAGGCGCGGGCATGCGGACAGCGAGTAAAGGGCAACTCGTTGTCCGACCATGGACGATGCCCGGGTCGACGGCGCGTCGTGTTCCACGCGCGCCTCTAAGAGCTGTCAGCAAATGACGGGGCAAAAGTCTGACAGTATCTAGGTCCCGCCCTGCACTGGGTGGTAGGACACATTTGATGATTTACTCACGTCAAAAAAAAACACTAATGTCAGTGTAGGTCTTCTTATGGCGTTACCACTCACATCTGCCCTATACCTAAGTTCATTCGTTTTCCCTTTGCGTTCCAGGATCACTGTAGCTGACTGGTGACCGACTAGTCAGCATATCTGTATTAATAACTGTTACTTGCCCAGAAGTAGGACAAGAAAAAATAGGAAATAAGTACTTACGTTGCGTCTCCCAAGGTGTTTCTTCTGCTGACTCTTCCATGTTAGTAAGAGTGTGAATGTAAAATTAAATAATATGCCATACAGTTGTTGTTCGTGTGTTTGTCGCGAATACCTGCGTGGGCGCACGTGGATGACGGTCTTTATTGTTTTTGTGTACAGGATGTTTTCAATGTGGTGAAAGTTTATTTTGTAACGACGATATATTACCAGACTCCTAATTACAGGTGACCGATGTCTGTCAACCAACGACGATATATTACTAGACTCCGCATGCACGATCTAAGGAACAAAAACTATTCTGTCAACTCGCTGAAGTACTACGTAAGCGAGAGGGACGAGGTACTGCGTTGTGATTGGCTAACTCAAGGTCTGTTCTGTCTCAAGGTATGTTTACGGCTCACAGGAGTGGTCGAAATAAGACGGATATAAGACTTTTTTGCCTAATGTGTTGACAGACATCGGTCGCCTGTTATTAGGAGTCTAGTTAAATATCGTCGTTGTACATTACCATATTATATTTGAAAGGGGGTTAAAGCATGTTAGATAAAATAAATAAATAAAATATTAAATTGCGTTAAATATTTGTACTTTAAAATAATGCGTAAGTAAGTTTGATTGTAACGCCTTCCTGCCTAAATTGCTGTACTGATTTTGATAGATTTCGGAACAGAGATAGACTAGGCTTTGGAGACGGTACAATACACAATACGACCAATAGGGACCTAGTGTCAGAGGTAAACCCGCGGAGAAAAGCTAGTCTAAATATATAAAACTCAAAGATGACTGACTGACATAGTGATCTATCAACGCACAGCCCAAACCACTGGACGGATCGAGCTGAAATTTTGCATGCAGGTAGATGTTATGACGTAGGCATCCGCTAAGAAAGGATTTTGATAAATTCTACCCCCAAGGGGATAAAATAGGGGATGAAAGTTTTTGTGAAACTTATTACTTTTTCGACTGATTACACGAGCGAAGTCGCGGACACAAGCTAGTTTAAAATAAACAGAAAAACACATCACCCTGTATCTCCTACTAAGAATAGTTGATAGGGCCAATAATAGGGATCAAATGTCTCCAGCCAGAGATACTAAACCTTACGTCATAAAATGAAGGTTTAACACTGAAATAATACTTGCTACATTGAATTCTGAAATTTTATTACTTTGGTTCGTAGTTGTGTCATATTTGGAACTATTGATTGAACCATATTTGGGACATGATATTATGACGTTTTAAAACGGAAAAGTTGTTTTTTGTTTTCCATAAATGGCTTCAATAGTGTTGAAAATGATTAGAACTTAATCGGCTTTTTTTTATAATTTTGCCATTCCAACACGATTCCATTTTTAATAGAATTGTGTTCTAAAGACATTTGAACAATTATATCTATTGACTTCACCTTATTACTATTGGGAATTATTATTAAAAATGAATAAGTGTAATACAACGACGATATATTAGTTTTTGTTCGATGCTGTATACTTTCCGATAAAAATTTCATCCAATTTGGTTCAGCGCTTTTTATTTCGTGAGCATATTTTTTTAAACTTTTTCCTACGCTAGGAATTTTAGGGAATGGAAACCTCGACTCTTTGGTATCCATTGACATGCCTGTGTACGAAACTGTATGGATTTGTATTGCGATAGTCGCCTGGATACCAAAACCAAATCATAAGGTTTCGCAGACTTACATCGCGTTGTATACGAAGTGGCTTACATCAAAGGGCCTATGCTAACCACGTTTTGTAAACGCGCCACCGACGCTCGTTTTGGAAACGCGCCTTTTTGTCAAAAAGAGCAGTTTGTTGTCGCTATACTAAGTGTCAAACGCGCGTTTGCATCGGGTCTGTATCGCTACAAACGCGCGTCTACAGCGCGATTAATAAACGTGGTGTGCATAGGCTCTTACTCTCTCTTCGAGCAGTTTTAATGACAACAATTATAAGTAAAACAATGGAAGACAAGTCTTTTATTTTGAGAGGACCGCCATATTGATTTCGCATCGATTGACGTGAGGAATTTATTTATGATACGTGTTGATTGCTTTGTAGATCTTTGAGGGCGACACTTTGATATTATATTCAAGCAAAATAGAGTTCGCGGGAACGATTTTTGAGGTTACCGGGGTCCTGGAATACAAAGACCAATTATTTATCAACTGAACAACTGAAAATTAGTCCTCTTCCAGCTTCTATGTGAAGCACAAGGTACTAACAGATTTGATTGACTAAAAATCACAATAGCACTTCAGTTGTTCCAGCCGCGGTGCCCTTTGGGATCAGTTCCGCGACCCTTGGATTACATTTCTTTTCTACCGGGTCCCGTCATTTCTCTGACAGCTTCATTAGGGCACGTGAAACATAATCCATTACATCAAACTACTGCTTGCCACCATATTGAATTGGATTTAATTGTAGTCAAATTCATTGAAGGAATTTGCGGGACGAGACGGAGTGGGAAGCGGTCGTCTCCTTCTGCGAAGCAGTCATGCTCGCGAAGGAGGAGGCGGGCCGCGTGAGGTAAAGGAAAGCGTCCTCCCTCCGCCCCAGCCACAGTGGTAGACGCCCACAGCGACGGACGATGCAAGATGATCTCCGGCCACCGTAGGCGCGTGCATGCGGGTGGCGAGTAAAGGGCAACTCGCCGCCATGGACTATGCCTGGGTCGACGGCGCGTTGTGTTCCACGTGCGCTTCAAAGAGCGTCAGCAAGATGACGGGTCCACCTTATAGAGAGCCAAAGCCTGCCGGGGTCGCGGGAGTAATCCCATTACCGTGACCCCGGAACATAAAGGGCTATTGAAGGACACCGTGGATTTTAGTCAGTATACGAGTCTGACAGCCCCTCCCGCTCGGCCCTGGGAGGGAGGACTCATTTGATGATTTTACCACGATAAAAAAGAACTCTTCAATGAATTAAATACCTAATTAGTTAAGACTTTTTTTCGTATCTTAACGAAGACCTCTATAGTAACTTCTCTATCCAAACCCGAAATAATCGCGGCCAAACATACAGACATACAAACTCTTCCTCCTTCTTTAAAAAAAAAACGGGCAAGAAACACTATGGTTCATTTCTTTAAATCAAAACCTTTTTTGATAAATCCGCCACACTATTCCCAAACCACTGCAACTCCTGTGCGCCAGAATCAACAGTGGCAACCACCAGAAAAGCGCCGAGACAATGAAGCTCGACGTGTCCCGGAGAATGAATTTACCTGTCTGGGATCCTGCGACGAAATTAATCAGAAAAGAATAGTGGAGGAGTAGGAAAAATATGTTTCCACTTCCCTAATCTAATTATATCAAAGCCTACTTGTCATTACCCTGTATAACACAAAAACCACATTGACAACTGTATCATCGACGTGTGAGGTCTATAGAGCCATTCTGCCTACACCCACTCGATTGAGGCGAGGTTATAATGTTGAGACAAATTTGTTCAACACTCGACTCTATGGGAATGTTGTTATGACTGTTTTCTTATGATTAAGTTGTTATTTTTGTGTTATTTATTTACTATACTGACTTTGATTTCAAGTATGGAGGCCTTTTTTTTTTAGGTGGTAAAATCATCAAATGAGTCCTCCCGCCCTGGGTGGGGCGGAAGGGACTGTCAGACTCTTACTGACTAAAATCCACCCGTGTTTCTTCGGATGCCCTTTACGTTCCAGGGCCGCAGTATCCTGGGTTAAGAAAAAACCCGCGACCCCAGCAGTCATTGGCGACAACAACGACGCGCCACCGTCCCGGGCTTGGTCCTCGGTCGGACGGCGAGCCACCCATTACTCACCGTCCGCAAGCCTGCTCCACCGCTGTGCCCTCTGCTGATCAGAGGGACACGCGTTGGAGCGTCCACACGACAGGCTATTCGCATACGGGCAAAGAGACCCCTTAGGCACACAGTGCCTGAGGAAGAGTTTTTGCTCGCATCCCAGGGTTCGCCGGCCCGAAAAACTGGTCTTCCCCCCGGACGTATCCGAGAGGGAACTCCAGTCCACGGGTGCACGTGGAGGTTTCCTGTCTTAGCACCCCAAGTATGGAGGTCTAGACGAGTTAGATTGTCTTTACACTGTTTAAAAGACTCACCGAATCTATCGTAAACTGAAGGTTTTTGAGGAAATTGCTTAGGCCGCCAATGTACGAGAGATTCATTAACCGTTGAATTGTATAAAAAGTGATTTGAACTTAAATGTTAAGGCACAGCGCTTAAAATCAAATGAAGCTTGTTAAAAGCTCTTACGTGCGAATTTAATAAACTTATTTTTTTTAAATCAACGCTCTTTTTAACCGACTTCAAAAAAAAAATTAGGTTCTTAGTTCGACCTGTATGTATGTATGTATGTTTGTCCGCGATTATCTCGCGTTTGGACAGATTTTGATGCGGTTTTTTAACTAAATAACTCGGATAAGTTGCTCGTGAGAACGATTTCTAAACGACACGAAAAACTATGATACTCATGCCATTTCGCGTACACGCTTCTAAAATACAATTTGACTGACCTGTTGGTCTAGTGGTTAGTGACGCTGACTGCTATGACGGGGGTCGTGGGTTCGATTCCCACCCAGGACAAATGTTTGTGTGATGAGCACGATCATTTGTTCTGTGTCTGGGTGTAATTTATCTATAATAAGTATGTATTTAGAAATATATAAGTATGTTTATCAGTTGTCTAGTACCCATAGTAGTAGCTCTGCTTAGCTTGGGACTAGATGGCGTTGTGTGATAGTTGTGGAATATTTATTATTATTATTATTATATACTACATATACATAGTATTGGAACAAAAAAAGTGATTAGAACTTAGAGGTTAAAGCCCTGCGCTTGAAATCAATATAAAGCTTGTTAAATAGCGTGGCGTTTTAAAAACGCTAACATGCGAACAAAATATACATAAAAGTTCATTCTTTTCAACGTTTTTAAAGGACATAGATAAGTCGCTCGTGAGAACGATGCCTAAAAGAAACGAAAAACTAGGAAATGCTATTCCGCGAAGACGTTTTGAAAATACAAGTTTAAACGGATCCTAGAGTCTATTCTCTTTTACAATAAGTAAAATCATCAAATGAGTCCTCCCAGCCTGGAAGCGGACGACACTATCAGAGTCGTATTGACTGTAATCCACAGTGATCCTTCAAAAGCCCTTTACATTCAGGGATCGCGGTTAACTAAGACTTTTGGAAATTCGCAAAAAAAAACATGGTTTTCCATACAAAATGAGAAATTGATCCAGCCTACCAGTATGAAAAATCATTTTTTTTTTGCGAATTTCCAAAAGTCTTAGAACAAACATTGTTCAGTAACATGGGCTGAGTTACCACACGATAGGTTTTGCGCTTTTAACGTTACACGTTGTGTATGTTAATCGTAGGATAAAAAATACCTCAGTAATTAAAATAACCGGTGACGGAACGAAGCGATCCGGGCGCACAAACTAGTCTCAGATAACATTATAATGAATAGGATTTTAAAACGTGTGAGATATAGGTACTCGATTTGTTAAATGTTATGTGTTAAGTGTGGGCTGTTTGATTTGGTTACTGGGTTCTGTAGTAGAATTTAACATTGATTGAGTATCAGATTGAAATTGGAACGGTATAAAAGGTCAGTTCGATAAACTGTTTGTCAAAATTGTTTGCATTTCTAAACATTGGATTTAAAAAAGAGGATTTTAACTAAAAGTTAGATTAACAACTGTTGAAATAACTAATCCTACGACGATTTAGTTTAGAAAAAGAGTAAAATATTTATTTCATTTACAGGCCTGTTGGTCTAGTGGTTAGTGACCCTGACTACTATGCCGGAGGTCGTGGGTTCGATTCCCACCCAGGACAAATGTTTGTGTGATGAGCATGATCATTTGTTCTGTGTAATCTATAATACGTATGTATTTAGAAATATATAAGTATGTTTATCAGTTGTCTAGTAACCATAACACAAGCTCTGCTTAGCTTGGGACTAGATGGCGTTGTGTGATAGTTGTGAAATATTATTATTTATAAATACGATTGGTGATTACGTTAGAAATGTTCCAACTTTTCAATAAGTGAGTTTAATGAAATAAAAGAAAATTGTATTTTAAAATGTTTTATAGACCTTTTGCTTATAATTTTGCAAACATAACTTGCTATTGAAAAATCTTCAACGCCCTTTTGCCACTTTCAAAAAGTTAGAAACAGTTGCAATAATAGCATAAGCTTTCATTACCATTTCAAATCAAAACGTAATCGTTTTACCACCAACCCACAGATCCCTAAAAAGAATCTCCCAGCCCATTTATCTGACTGACTTTTATTAATCGCAGTATTATCCGTTATCCGTCAGTTAAAAACTTATCAACGACAAACCGTGTAATTTTTATAGTAAAAAATAACCCCAATTTGTCTATGGTAGCTAAGTAGGCTGACAATATTTTTTTTGCCTTTGCCTCCTCAGCGAAAGTAATTAAAAAAAAGTTGATTGGAATAGTTTTTGGTTCGGTGGTTAATTGTTAGGAATGTTGCAGCTTGATCGATTGTGGTCGTTTTTTTTTTCAAATTGACTAATTATAAGCTGTCTAGTAGAATGAGTTGATGAGTCATAGAAGACATACTGCGCAGACCCGAAATAGATTCTGGTTGTAGAAATAATTTAAAAAAAAAATCTTCCAATTTTCGTCCAGTGCTGGACGTAAGCCTACTAAAGCGCCGGGGTCGCGGGACTTATACCATCACCGTGACCCCGGAACATAAAGGGCTATTGAAGGACACCGTGGATTTTAGTCAGTATAAGTCTGACAATCCCTCCCGCCCTGCCCGGGATGGGAGGCCTCATCTGATGATTTTACCACGTAAAAAAAAAGCCTACTAAAGCAGGCTCAAAAATGGTGAAAGATCACTTCGTGGGGAAACACGGTATGCCCTGGAACCAAACATTCGGAAACATGCCACATCTACCAACACGTCCAGAAATAAAATGCGCTTACTCTAGGTTCTGATAAAGCCAAACTTTTGTTCAAACTAGTGTTAATAGATCATGAATTCATGAGCTAATAATAAGTAACTGTTTGTTAGTTATCGAATTTAGTTTTTCCCGCACTGGGTTATTGAATATTGGAATTGAAACTAGATCAAATTGGAATACGATCGAGATTGGGATTGATTTCAAGAGTAAGGCCCCTGGACCCTAATTTAAAAAATCTAAAATGTGATCACCGTTATAAAAATGCAGAAAAACCTGGAATGTAATTTAAAAAAAGCCGTTTAATTTTTATCAGCCTGTCAAAAGAAATATTTGTGCTCAAGAATCGTTTTACATTTTCCATAAAACACAATAGTTTTCGCATAAAGTTTCCAAGAAATTATCACTAATAAAATCTACACAAAGGCCAATTCTCAAAAAAAAAAAAAAGCATTTCTCTTCCCTTTCACACACCATTTAACAGCAGAAACATCAACGTATTGTCACTTAGCTGTCATTCAAATGTCATCACCTCTAATGTCAAAATGACTTTGACAGTTTAGTGTCAGAAACACTAATTTGTCAGTAAGTTGTTGGTAATTATTGTCGAGTGGTTGCCTTCTCGGTTTTTCGTCGATTTGTTTGACATTAAACATGTTAAGGGATATAAATATGTCTGTGGTGTCATTCGTTTGAATGTTAAGAGGTGGGACTATATTTAGAATTTTAGTGTTGTCAGGTTGGTAGTACTTTTTAGTAGATGTTCCTTTTTTGTATTGCTACTGTTTTTTTTTTAAATTAGGTATTGTTGTTATTGATTTTCAAATGTCTCGTGTGGTCTAATTTTGCTAGTAGGTCATAGTTTCTTATGGATTTTTGTTCTCCCTTTTGTGTGTTATTAATTTAATTTTTTGTACACAATAGAACACACATTAAAATCAAACAATCTGACACATTTTCGTGAGACATTTATAACTGTCATTATCTTTTAGGCAAAATCTTTTTCACTGCAAACCGACCTTACCAAAATAAATCTGACGAGATCGCGGGACTGACGAGCTGCCGTGACCCCGGAACGTAAAGGGAATTGAAGGACACCGTGGATTTTAGTCAGTACAATTCTGACAGTTTAAGAAGGACTATCTGCCCTGGCCTGGGTGGGAGGACTCATTTGATGATTTCACCACGCTAAAAAATCCCCCTAAATCACTATTTAAAAAAAATATGCAAATGTAACATGCATAATCACAATTCATTATGGTACTATTTATTAAAAATTAAGTCAATTAACAAAAACAAACATGGCATGCACAATTAACTCTGATCAAAAAAAGCTCGCAATAATATATTTCTTTTCGCGCCTACTACACTGGCAACACTATAATTATTTTCATCGCGGCATGACAGCATCGCGCAGTGTCACACACACAGATATGATTTATAGCGAGGCAACACCAGAAATAAATATACTGGATAAGGTACTGCGTACAGTGTGAAGCGAAGCTATTAATTGGAAGATGTTGGTGATTTTAATGCGACCGATATTTTCAATTCTCGAATGACTTTTCGACCGACTAGTACCTATGATGATGTTGCTGTATAACGAATAATACGTCTTGCTAACAAACGACGATATATTAATAGACTCCTAATAACAGGCGACCGATGTCTGTCAACACATTAGGCAAAAAGTCTTATATCCGTCTTATTTTGGCCACCCCTGTGAGCCGTAAACATACCTTGAGACAGAAAAGACCTCGAGTTAGCCAATCACAACGCAGTACCCCGTCCCCCTCGCTTACGTAGTACCTCAGTGAGTTGACAGAATTGTTTTTGTTCCTTAGATTGTGCATGCGGAGTCTTGTAATATATCGTCGTTGCTTCCAACCGTCCCGATTTTTCGCCACCTTCTTCCAATCCCCAAGGAAGGTATCCAGTTCGTCCCGCCACCTGCTTCGAGCTCTGCCAAGGCCTCATGTTATTGTTTTAGGGCACCAACCTTTTTTTAAAGACATTGTAACGTTTAGGCATTTATGAAGAAAAAAAATATTATGGAACTAGCATTTAGACCGTGCGAAAAATATCGAGCTCTCACAATCCACAACGGATATCACATTTGTTCACTAACGGATATCTCAAGATTAAAATATCAATCCACGTTATCAGTATTGCAACGATAGTGTGAATTTATCGAGTCAAATCTATGATCGGAAACATTTGACAGTCACTCGCAATCAGCCATTATTTGAAGACTAATCAAAATAATAAAAAGCCAACAAAAAAGGTGTTTAAACAACTCGAGAAACAGTTAATAAAAATTAAAATCACCTTATCTATATAACTTCCTTAAAAGTTATCAAAAGCATAGCTGACTAATAGCCTCTTATATTATATCTCGTATCTCAAACTGGACAATTTCCTTAACGTATAAAAATGTTTTATATCAATAAAATTTAATACGCGGCCACACACAGCGATTGAAGAAGTTTTAAAATAAAATTCGTCCATTTTAGTTGGCGCCTCGTTTCGTTGTGGCTAAATAGATCATAATTGTGTTTGATGCTGGTTTGAGTAGTGCCATACTTTTTGATCTATTTAGGTGAATGGGTGCTAATAATAATTATGATGATCTAATAGGCATTGTGGTTGATGCAGTAGCAGCTGTGTCGCGGGTTAGATTCCCGAATGAAACAAATATTTCTAAAATCTATAAGTAGTTTTTCTGGGTCTGGTTATTTGTGCATGTGTGTAACGCACCTACGATCCTTAGGACTAAATTCGAAACTTTACTCCTATTCTCGCCTAAAGTTTTCTTAAAAAGTATACATTGAAAACAGTATTAAAATAATTAATAAAAAATCTTATTATTTATTTTCAAGTAGGCCAGTTAGCCAGACCAAAAAATAAAATAGTACAAATTTGGTGCTACAGTCCCAGTCACAAGACATAGTAACTGTGAAAGTACCGTAGATGCACATTACAAGGAGTAGATCTCTATGGAGAAGAATGGGGAAGAAACTCCATGGACACTCTTTTTATATCTGCTAAAAAAACGCTTTTTTTTTTACAAAATTTTGATAAAATGATTCATTTTGAGATGGTCTAGAATTTCGGACAATTCATAAAAAATTTAGTTGAAAGGAGTGGGCCGTGGAATTTTTTTGTCAAATAAATAATTGATTCAGAAAAAATCTTGATCTAAATAACTTTTAGAACTTCAAAACACAACATTTTCTTCAACAATCTTTCATTTTTTCTTTTGTTTAAATCGTTTTATGTTCACAAAACCTATTTAAAACCAATTATCTGCTCTCTCACTCTTCAGGTTTTAAACCTAGAACCCGTTTCCCTAAACCCAATACCAAAAACAACCCATTAAGACCTATTATATCCCATTACATCTTGTATTGTTGACTACCAAATGCGCGCCGTCAAAGTACAGCCGCCATGTTGAAAAAATTTAACAGATGTCAAAATAGTATTTTAATTTATGATGGATGAGGACTATAGTTTAATGGTTTAGAGGTGTTAGCTACTGTTTTTTTTTTCTTTTCTTTCTTTCTTTAAAAAGGGATATCTTTAGAAGTGATTTCGTGAGTCATTTGTCAAATATTTGTTATTTTTTATTTTGTTTTTTTCTTTTCTTTTTGGAAAGTACTTATGAGTCGCTGCAATGAACACATACTTACAGTTCCTACAAATCGTGTAGTTTTTTCTCTATTTGTAAATGCATCCACAATACAGGAGAAATTTTAGGGGCAACGAATAATCTAAGAATAAAATCCGTACAAAATACAATTTCTCTAAAAAAAACAAATTCTTTAGGCCCAAAACCACAATTAACTTCCAAAAACTATTAAATTAGTTTTACAGTAACTATGAAATCAATAGTAATTAAGATATTTGAGTTAATTAGTTAATGACGAGACTTTTTTTTTCGGTGTAAGCCTTTTAAATGAGTAATCCCAGCCAAGTAGAAGAGGAGGGGTTGCTAAGACAGGAAACCTCCACGTGCGCTCGTGGACTGGAGTCCCGGATATGACCAGTTTTTCAGGCCGGTGCACCCTGGGATGCGAGAAAAAGCTCTTTGCCCGTATTCGAATAGCCTGTCGTGTGGACGCTCCAACGCGTGTCCCTCTGATCAGCGCACTCTGATCACCGAACAGCGGCGGAGCGGGCTCGCGAACGGTGAGTAATGGGTTGCTCGCCGTCTGACCGAGGACCAAGCCCGGGTCAATGGCGCGTCGTGTTTCGCACCAAATGCCTGCTGGGGTCGCAGGTTTTTTCTTAACCCAGGATACCGCGGCCCCGGAACGTAAAGGGCATCTGAAAGAACACGGGTGGATTTTAGTCAGTAAGAGTCTGACAGTCCCTTCCGCCCCACCCAGGGCGGGAGGACTCATTTATTGAATTTACCACCTAAAAAAAAAAGTAGAACAGGAGGGACTATCAGACTTGTACCGACAAAAATACATGGTGATCCTTAAATAACCCTTAACTTTCTAGGGTCATGGGTACTTGATGAGACAGTCCCGCGGCCCAAGCAGGCTTTGGCCCTCTAAACACTCTAAGGGGGATCCCGTCATAAATGCAATTCCTTGGCGTGCGACGATCAAACGAAATTTTTCTTCCCTTTTTTTGGCTTCATTTTTTAGTGGCCTACTAGTAAACTAGACATGCTATAATCTAAGTTGATTACCTATTGCTGGAATCTTAGGACACACCAACGACGATATATTACTAGACTCCTAATAACAGGCGACCGATGTCTGTCAACACATTAGGCAAAAAAGTCTTACATTCGTGTTATTTCGACCACTTCCGTGAGCCGTAAACATACCTTGAGACAGAACAGACCTTGAGTTAGCCAATCACAACGCAGTACCCCGTCCCCCTCGCTTACGTAGTACCTCAGCGAGTTGACAGAATAGTTTTTGTTCCTTAGATCGTGAATGCGGAGTCTAGTAATATATCGTCGTTGGGCCACACCTTATGACGTCTACCATTTCTATAACTTAAACACTTATGGTCAAATCAAGTTTCTAAAAAAGTCTAAAAACACCCACCACCTGACCTCTGGCAACCCTAAAAACGAAAACATCGCCAAATCGTAATGTTGCCATCAAGAAAAATACAACTGTCAATCTATCTGAAACACAATATCACGACACTTTATTTTTTATAACGACCACACTGGATAAGCTTTATATTAAAAAAGGTTGTGATGCTAAAAAAATTGTAAGCTATTAATTTTCATCAGCTCGGTCTGTAATGATGGATATATCCATCGTTTTGCTTTTAATTTAAGGCTAGGCTATAAGTTAAAGCTAGTGTGAATATACAATATATCACGAGGTTGGGTTACAGGATCGGTACACCCACAGGCGAGAGTTGTTCGTCTATGAAGGATAGAATTCGACTGGCCTGTTGGTCTAGTGGTTAGTGACCCTAACTGCTATGCCGGAGGTCGTGGGTTCGGTTCCCACCTAGGACAAATGTTTGTGTGATTAGCACGATCATTTGTTCTGTGTCTGGGTGTAATTTATCTATCATATGTATGTATTTAGAAATATATAAGTAAGCATGTTTATCAGGTGTCTAGTTCCTATAACACAAGCTCTGCTTAGCTTGGGACTAGATGGCGTTGTGTGATAATTGTGGAATATTTATTTATTTATTTATAGAAATGTACTTCCAGAATCTATTCTATTACCTTTATGAAGTTTGAACGTTCTAAAGCGAAAATTTTATAAAAGTTAAAGAATGCCTTGGCTTTGGCATGCATTTTAGTTAACTTCTTGAATAACAAATCATAAATTTGGATAGCTATTAACGTCTTCCACGTGATAAATCTTATAGAAATCAGCTCTAGTAATAACACTCGTAGAAAATTCTCTGAGCTGCCATACCATTGTATTGAAAGGTATTTAATAATGAAGATATGCTTGGTTTTAGAGCACATGGATATCAATATTCATAATTATTATATCCGTAACGCCCATACAATTTTTGACTTTTGGTCAACTCATTGTTGAAACGCCAGCATGTCAACCTACCCAAGTCTGTCAATTTTTACCAATCGAAAATTAAACTTCTACTACCGTGGCCCCGTAACGTAAAAGGCTATTGAAGGACACCGTGCATTTTAGTCAGTACGAGTCTGGATGGGAGAACTCATTTGATGATTTTACCAAGTAAAAAATAAATTGTGATAAGGTTAAAATCTATTAAATAAATTATGTAAGTATGTATGTACAAAAAAGACTTACATTAACATAAAAAATGTTCAATCTATTCTCAAATATCTATTCCCTTTCTAATCGTCGTCTATTCCGTGTGGTGACAATATGTCTGTTAGGTGTACAGTGTCCGGTTACTGGTGGTTCTAAAAATTAAGTCATCACTCACAACGTTCTCTCGGCTTTATTTTTTTGTAAATGCCACGCGGGATGGTGTTATGTGACATAGATAATTAAGTATTATGCTATCGTGATCCTGTTAATCGCTTTCGAACTTGACTTTTCGATGTAAGCTTAAGTGATAGTTTGTAGGTTGGTTAACCGCTTTAGAATTAGAGTTTTTGATGTAAGCATTATAGTTATAGTTCATAGGTCTCATTTTAAAAAAAATGATTTTGATATCCACTAGGAATTTCTTCCAGCGTCGTGGGTACGTTTACAAACATAGAAACTCAGATACACAAACATCCAGACCCGTAAAAATTACTTGCAGATCATACAAATATTTGCTCCGTGCGAGAATCGAACCCGCGACGTGTTGCGTATCAGTCGATTGCTCAGCCACTGCAACCGTCTCACAACTTCACTTTGGATAACCAAAACCTTGGCAATCATCAGATCAAAGCTGAATTTTTCACTTCCCCCATGTATAATTGTGAAAAAATAATAAAACAATAATTAATGATGAGCTTAATAGACAGATTGTTAGCCATCAAATAAATTCATGGATCAGGAAATGTACAAATAGGCCAAGTCAAGGCGTAGTCGACGGAGTCCTGCTAAGCAAGGCTCCTATTTTAATCTGACGGGTTTAAAGCAACGACGATGTATTACTAGACTCCTAATACCAGGCGACCGATGTCTGTCAACACATTAGGCAAAAAAGTCTTATATCCATCTTATTTCGACCACTCCTGTGAGCCGTAAACATACCTTTAGACAGAACAGACCTTGAGTTAGCCAATCACAACGCATTACCCCGTCCCTCTCGCGTAGTACCTCAGCGAGTTGACAGAATAGTTTTTGTTCCTTAGATCGTGCATGCGGAGTCTAGTAATATATCGTCGTTGACCAAACCGAACCTTGGGAACCTTCAAATCTAGAATGGTTACCGAGATGTAATATTCATGGCTAAGTTAGTAATATTGTGACTCAGATTATTATTTTCCTTTATTTTTATAGTATTTATGATTATTTTCAAAGAAGCTTTTGCTAAGCTATCTCTTCTTGTTTTTAGTGTGTGAGTAAAGCGGAAGTGACTGTCAGCTTCTTACTGGCTAAAAGTTTACTCTGTACCTTGGATTGTTCTTTGCGTTCCAGGGCCGCAGTATCCTGTATCCAGTACCCTGTATCCAGTACCCTGTATCCAGTACCCTGTATCCAGTACCCTGTATCCAGTACCCTGTATCCAGTACCCTATATCCAGTATCCTGTATCCAGTACCCTATATCCAGTACCCTGTATCCAGTATCCCGTATCCAGTATCCTCGGAAATTACTCACAATTATTTCTAAACGAAAACTATTGCATAACACCATCCAAACTTCTTTTATAATCCTTATTTTGACAGCGAACTCTTCAATGGAGAAAAAAAAAACGAGTGTGCGAGCAGGACAACGTTATTAGCAGAACAAAGATGGCGCTGTTCTACTCTTTGGGTGGCATAGTGAGTCACTCGGGGGATTAAAATGACGGTTATTTTTTTGTTTTTAGATCCACGTGTCATACGTTTTGTGTGCAAGTGGGTTGGTAGTGAAAAAGTGGATAAATATTGTTGGGTTAAGTGTCGGTTGGTGAGGTCTGGGATAGGATGGGTTGGTGTGAAGTGTTTTTTTTTTTTGACTACTTGTCTAGGATGATGACTCAATTTCGTTGTGTTTTTGGTTTTTTGTAGTAGTTTTGACGTAGAGAAGTTTTTTTTCTTTAGTGGTTTAATCATCAAATGAGTCCTCCCACCCCGGGCAGGACGGGAGGGACTGTCAGACTTGTACTGACTAAAATACACGGTGTCCTTATGTATCTTTTTGTTCACTAAAATTGTATGAAAATATATTTTGTTACATTCGACCAACTTCCGCCGTCCCAATTTTTTTCTTCCGGTACAATTAAGTAATGATCCTTACATAACACCGAATGCCATTAATATTATTTTTGGGTACAACTCACGCTTGACGAAAAAAAAATATTCCAAAATTTTTGACATCAAAAAAGAGTTAAAGTCTCCTAACTGTTAGGGATCTTTCAGATATCCCCCTTCTGGCCAATTTATAAGACTCTGTTATTATGTAGGTACTAGATGATTTTTGAGGAAAGAAAAATTTTAGATTGCAAGTGGGATTCGAACCCGCGTCTTCTGGATAGGTACTCCAGACGAGAGGTTCCTCAAAAATCATCTTTACGATGCGCATCGCATGCGTTAATGCGTATAAAAATAATGAATTATGTAGGTACTATTTCATCATCATCATCATCATCATCTCAGCCATAGGACGTCCACTGCTGAACATAGGCCTCCCCTTTTGATCTCCACATGTACCTGTTGGAAGCGACCTGCATCCAGCGTCTTCCGGCGACCTTTATTTATAAGGTCGTCTGTCCACCTTGTTGGTGGACGTCCTACGCTGCGCTTGCTAGTTCGTGGTCTCCACACTAGCACTTTTCGACCCCAGGTACTATTTACCAAAGTTTAATATGACTCATATAAGATAACCATAAAATGGATTTAGTCATTCAACTAGGCTTTATAAGACATAACTTTTACGAGTATTTCAAGTTTGTTTTGTAAAAGACATCTTATATATATTTATTGATTTTAATACTCTTCTAAATAGTCATCGTAAAATGTATTTCTTTGCTATTCTGTAAAGTATGTAGAGAAACCAACGACGATATATTTAAACTTACTTTACTAGACTCCGCATGCACGATCTAAGGAACAAAAACTATTCTGTTGACTCGCTGAGGTACTACGTAAGCGAGGGGGACGGGGTACTGCGTTGTGATTGGCTAACTCAAGGTCTGTTCTGTCTCAAGGTATGTTTACGGCTCACATGAGTGGTCGAAATAAGAGGGTTAAAAGACTTTTTTGCCTAATGTGTTGACAGACATCGGTCGCCTGTTATTAGGAGTCTAGTAATATATCGTCGTTGAGAGAAACTGATCTTTTATAAGCTATTAACTCTACCCGCGACTTCGCTCATTGGAAGTTATGGTTCACAACCCACCGTGTTGCATCCCATTGTCTGCTTGTCCGGGTCGCAGGACTGTCTTCAAAGTTACCGTGTCCTAACATCCAGCGCGTCCTGTTGGATGATTTTGCAACGTAAACAACAAAAAAAGAATGCTCTATTACTTTTTCCGGTGATGGCAATTATTAAAAACAATGCTTGAGTGAAAAAAAGGCATACAAAAATTGAAAAAAAGTATGTTTAGATGCCTTGGATGCTTAGATCATGTTGAGAGGATGAGTGAAAGGCGACTTAGAAAAGGTATAAGGCAGAAGCGAGTGGAAAAGCTAGGAGGAGACGCCCTTGGAAAGACCTACACTGACCTTATTGGTGAAGTATTTCAGAAAGGCCGGGTGTGTAGTACTAGCAATAGACGTGCCGTGTATGACCAGATGTATGAATGTGGATGACGTGGAAGGAGTATGTAAGAATCGTAGCAGGTGGTGCTCTGTAGTTTCTGCTTACCCCCATGGAAAGAAGGCGTGTGTTTATGTATGTATGCTACACAATTTGCTGTCTAGCGAGTTGAGAAAAGAAATTGCATAGCTGCGATGAGATGTCACGCGGTTCGGAGGCCAAAATTAATTACACGCGAGCAAAGACGCGAACAGAAGCTAGTCACATGATAAAGTAAGATTTACTTACGCCATACAAAATACCACCCTTAAAGTTGCCATAACAATTCATCCCTTAAACCCGTTTTGAAACTTAATTTATTGCAGAAACGTGTTTCCCACCTACATATTTGGATTTGGACTATTCTTAACCCTTAATTTGGCACCGTAAAGTATACTTAACATAACTTTTGAAAAAATCTAGATGTTAAATTTTCTTCCGTGATTTCAAATTTTATGGGCTAGGAATATTTCAATGATAGTTAATTTTAGTAGGAAAAAGTTTCTACAGGCCTGTCAATATTTTCCTTGACAGTAGCGAACCAGAAAGGACAATGAGACAATGTCATCTGTGAGCCATAAATATAAATATTTATTTTTGTTGGGTTTTGGTCTAGTTTTGATACATATTTTGCTTATTTCTATTTATTTATTGTGTAATCAATAGGTTAAAAATATAAGAAATCCATTCTTCACCTGGATATGAACACGAGGAGTCAGTGAACTTGATTGTTAAGTATACTCAACAAAATTCGATGGTGAGTAATCTTGTTCTGTAAAGTATACTCAACAAATCTGCATGGTGAGACTTATTGAAATAGCAGTTTTAGCACATTTTCCAATGAAATGATGCATTCTCAGTCAGGTAATTGATTCCCCTCTACAATTTACACAAATTTTGGCTTTTGCGCCACTAGTGCCACTACCAACATGTACTACAGCTACTAGCAAATCGTCGGAGACAGAAAGGCTGTGTTCTGTCTCCACTCCACTTCACTTCACTTAACCTGATCCAGATAGCCCCTGTACCCAAAACGACAATGTAATCAAGTTTAAATGGTCTCATAGAAGTTTCCTTCATTGTGCGGAAGTAGATCCAGAAAAGTGCGAAAGCTCTAGGGTCCCGATAGAAAGAAAGAATTCAATTATTTCATCGATTTCAGTTCTACAATCTGTTTGATAAAATTTGTGCCAAAACTAATGGTTACTTATGGTGTTAACTAAGTGAAAATTGTTTACTACATAGAAATACTGCATGTAAACATTATTTTATATACATATTATATAATATTATATACATTTTAATTCTTTAGCCATAGGATTTTGTTAAGTATACTTTACGTTCTGTTTTCAGGAAACCCTTCATGAAATATTTTTTTTATTATTTTTCTCGTAAAGTTTGAATGCATATTAACGCAATATATTAACGTTAACTTTCTACTTCAACTTTTTTGGTCTTGCCAAATTAAGGGTTAAACCCGGTGACAGGATATCGTAACAATAAATGTGTTATGAGCCAGTATATCGAACATCTGTTTAAAGTAAAAAGTTTATAACCAATTACATTTATAAATGACATTGAGGGCTTCAAGTCAAGAGTGAATATGTTACTTCTAGGCAAGCGTGCTTCACCGTCGACCACATCATCGCTTACCATCATGCGAGATAGTGGCATCTACCTAGCCTTTTCCCAACTATATTGTGGTCAGCTTCCAGTCGTACCAGATGCAGCTGAATATCAGTATTTTACATGGAGCGACTGCCTATCTGGCCTTCACAACTCAGTAACTGGGTAATACTATACCCCCTGGTTGTCAGACTTTCGATTTTTCTGACTGTGATTAACGACTGTCAAAGATCTACAAATGACAGCCGGGACCAACGGTTTTACATGCTTTCGGAGGCACGGAGGAAACTCGCTATGATAGATAGTCACCCATCGATAGACCACACTCGGCATATTAACAAAGATATTATATAACCCATCATACTTCGAAAGTTAGGGCTCTTGACATCAGGCAGGATAAAACTTACTTGTGACGTATAGCCAAATCTTTAAAGTCTCGTATCTTCGTCAATTTTGGTTTACGTAACAAACGATAAAATACTTATTTAATATTTTTGATAATTATCTAACTGGCGGATTTGTTCGATTTTTTCAGTAAGATATCCCCTTATTTATTAGTAGGTATTCATTTCCAGTTCCCACGGGATGCAAACCCCCTAACGCATACAATGTACCGTTTTCCTTACCAACACTGCCAGTGCCCAGAGCCTCGGGCAATGTTACGAACACAACAAGAATGCCAGACCTGAGGTAGTCAACTAATTGCGATTCGTTATACGAAGAGGTAAAATTTGATGATTCAATCTGTGATGTTGGGGTACCGTTGTATCTGTTGAGATAGGAAAACCTTTTGAGATTTTAGATTATTGGAACAAAAGTTTGTGGAATTTGGGTTGTTCACCATAATCACCAGCCGGAAGACGTCCACTGCTGAACATAGGCCTCCCCCTTCGACCGCCATCGCCACCTCCCTCACTGGAACTACTAGAGCTTTTAGACGTAATGGGAGGTTACTTGGTGGGTCGTGAGAGTCGCGGGCAACCGATGGATACAAGTGGAGAATTGTCATTTGGCGTGGCGGTCTAAGGTAGAGGCTTTATTCAGCAGTGGACGTCTTCCGGCTGATGATGATGAGCAAATGACAATTTACATGTCTTTTGAGGTCAAAATTCAGTAGCTCGTCATACTGAACACTTCCTCCTTCCAGCTAAAATAATAAGTATTGACAAATATTTGTAAGAACACCAATTTAATCATGGATGTCTTGCGAACCAACTTTGAAGTTCTCGATCTTTGATGGACTTTCGGCGATTAGCAGTACGGAATTAAACACGTTGGTCTTTGGTGTAAAAGTAAGTATAATCACAGGAACAACATGAAATAAATTTTTACAATAGTTTTGTACAAAGTTCTGCCTTTTTTGGCGGGGCGTCGAATGTCATAAACGTCTGTCTTTCCCCGGAGTTGCTACCTCTCATAATTCTTTAAGGTGGTGACACATTTATGGGATTAAAGGCTTGTCGCCACAGACTCTACTTCAGTTTTGATGTTAATAGGTTACGGGACCCTTCCATGTCAGAAAACATCATATACCTCTGATCCCATACAGTAATCAAAGTGTGAAGTAAATTAATTTAATAAAATCTTTCACGGTCTAATGTCTGACTCGCGCATGACTGGTTTTTGTTATTTTAATAGTGAATATTTTTTGTCTGCATGTCTTTCTGACTGTTACTTATGTACGCCATTCTAATATAGCTACTTTATTTTTATTCATCATCATCATATCAGCCGTAAGACGTCCACTGCTGAACATACACCTCCCCTTTAGACTTCCAGTAGGACCGGTTGTAAGCGGCCTGCATCCAGCGCGATCCTGTGGCCTTTATAAAATCGTCTGCCCACCTAGTGGGTGGACATCCTACGCTGCGTTTATCGGTGCGTGGTCTCCATTCGAGAACCTTACGGCTCCATCGGCCATCAGTTGTGATGTTTATTTTGATCGTATGATTGTTCGTTTCTGTTTTTTTTTTGCAAATTATGGAATCGAATTACACATCAAGATATCATGGCCAGGCTAAGACAGGAATGGAATTCCCTGTCCGGGTCTGTGTTTCCTGATAGCTACAACCCTGGGTCTTTAACTTATCGGTTACTTCTAGGCAAACGTGCTTCACCGTCGACCTCTTCATCGTTTACCATGAAGCGTGATAGCGGTCAATCCTATCGCTAAATTAGAAAAGCCTAGCAAATCTCTTAATAATCGCAAAATAAACTGAATCAGTTAAAACTCCAAGCTGTCTCAAGAAAGACGTCATCGTAATAAATGGTATTCGCACAGACCAAGTCACAAGTAGCAGTTATAGTTTTTTTTTTGTTCATTTGATTCCCACATTAGTTGGAAGACTTTAACTGAATAATTCAGACTTGAATGTTTTTTGACAACTTTTTCCTTATAGATGTGGTTTCTCTTCATTATCATTTGACATTTCAATTAATCAACTTTATTCACTTCCTAATTAGAGGAAGAGGAAAATTGAGCCTCTAAATAATGACAGTCCGGTTTGGTGTTCGAAAATCTTCTCATTTTTAAATATTGTTAAAGGCATAGATTTTTTTTTTTTTTTTTTAATCTTTATTATTTCGGAACTTTTAACAAGATGTTATGCCAGTTCCATCGTAACCTAATCCAAGCATAACGCATAACTTACAGGTTTACTAATGAATAAACTAAAACAGCCTCTACTGACATTGGTTTGGCTAAAATACTATTATATATGCCTATATCTAACTTATTAATATTTAATTTATTAACTAAAACATTTCTCTCAGGTTCATTCCGGACACACTCCACCAGGCGATGATAGATATCTTCTACTTTATTAATGCAGACTGAACAATTCGGAGAGTCCACCTTTTTCATCAGGAAAGCAAAAGCCCCTAGTGGCATGTGTCCGGAGCGAATTCTAAGAGCAGTTACCAGTATATTACGATTCAATTTAAAACTACAAAACCACGGGACTCGAGGAGGCTCGTTTTGGATCGTTTTATACCACAAACCTTTAGTTTTAGATATTTCACCAAAATTTTTTGCCCAATCATCATAACAATAGTTTTTAAATTTTGACAGATTTTCCGAATATGTTGGTAAAACATAGATCTCAACCCCTGAAGTTGCTGCTGTCTTAGCCAGTGTATCAGCCTCCTCGTTTCCCCGAAGACCAATGTGTGACGGTATCCACTGCAAAACCAAATTAGCATTGTTTGAAATAATTGTGTGTATTTTATTTAGAACAGCAAAGGCAATCGATACACCTCTGTGTCCAGAGGCGCATCGAACCAGATGTTGGAGCGCACTCTTGCTGTCCGTAAATATCACAATGTTAGTGTGTTGAACAGCAAATACATAAGACAAAGCTTCGGAAATAGCTATTAACTCTGCTGTCATGATAGAAACGTCCGATAAAATTTTGAAACATTGACTTGTTTTGTTTACTGGATCATAGAAAGCCGCACCAATATTAGAACTCTTTGAACCGTCCGTAAACAATTTATGCCATCCATTATATCTGTAACTTAACTCTTCTAAAACATTATTTCTTAAACAGTTATTCTCATATGAACTTTTAGGTTTGCTAACACTCTCTAGATTTATTTTAATAACACTTTTAATTGCTATAAGACTACACCAAATATTTAATTTAAACATATCTAAAGGGTTAGATGAATATATTTTTTCTTCTTTTATAATATTATATGTGTCCATCAAAACAGGTATTTTCTTATTTGTCCAGTAACTGTGGTTCTTAAGAGCTTCCAGATCAGCCAAACATTTACTTGTCACACCATTGGTCCACGACTTAGCCTTAAGACAAAATTTAAATGCTAAATACTTACGTCTAATATGTAATGGGGGCAAGCATAGGTCGCTTTCCATAACATGTATAGGCGTAGTTTTAATGTAACTACCCACTATACGCATTGCCTTATTCTGGATTTTATTTAATTTATATAAGCGAGTCTTATTACTACTGTCGTAAAATACACAGCCATAATCAATTCGACTTCTGATCAAAGATATATATAACAGTCTTAAGTGTAACGGATGCATTCCCCAATTAGAGCCAGCTAACACTTTGATAACGTTCAGCATTTTTTGACATCGCTCATTGATCTCGTTGATATTTTTGCCCCATCTAAGTGATGAGTCTAACCAAACACCCAAGTATTTAACATTGTTAACTGTTACTAAGGGGGTATCGTTTAAAAATAATTGCACCTGTTGCCTCCTATATCCCCTACTGAATAAACAAATCTGAGTTTTAGACGTTGATAACTCTAAGCCTATAATAGATAGCTTCTCCACTATATTATTTATGGCTATTTGTAAGTGATGAGTGCTGTCGTTTATTTTCTTCGAGCTAGCAAAGAGAACGAAGTCATCAGCATATTGGCAGATTTTTACCATATTACTATCGGTAATTTCATTACAAATGTCCATAGTTACAATATTAAAAAGTAAAGGAGAGATAGGGTCTCCTTGCGCCAAACCTCTATTAGTCCATCTTACAGTGCCATCATTTTCCTCACTACTATCCTGGATTTTCAGATGTCTTTCTCTAAGGAATTCCCACAGATAGACACATATCCTGCTACCGACTTTTAGTTTATCTAATAGTGTAACTAAACTGTCAATAGAAACATTGTTATACGCGTTTTCTATATCTAAAAAGCACGCTAAGGTAGCTGTGTTTTTTGTAAATCCTAGTTGTATACGAGTGATTAACTGTGCTAGAGAGTCCAGGCATGATCTACCTCTACGAAACCCGGTTGTGCTGGAAGATAAGAATCCGTTATGTTCGACAAACCATTCTAACCTTTTAGACAACATCAAATGAAAAGTCTTACAGAGACATGAAATTAAAGAAATGGGTCTTAATTTGGCATTATTCCCTGCTTTAGGAATTGCAAATACTTGAATATCTCGCCATTCATCAGGAATACACCCAGTTATAAAAATATAGTTATATATGCGTAATAAATGAGTTTTAGCAACAGTAGGGAGGTTAAAGATCATGGAGTACGTAATATTATCATCTCCAGGAGCTGTATCTTTCTTTTTGATGCACGTCTCGAGTTCCTGTAATGTAAACTCTGATTCTAATAGCGCATTATTTGAAGTAAATAATGGTTTAGGATTAAGAGTTGTATCCGGGGCCAGATTACGTAAAAGCTCAGTTTTTCTGTCCATAGAAACATAACAGCCAGCTTGTCTAATTCCTTTAATCCACTTCATTTTGCGCCACATTTGTGATGAAGTGACTTTGCCATCAACGGAAGAACAATATTCTTGCCAGCAGGTAGTTTTAGTTTGTCTAATTTCCTGATTAGCTATCATAGTCCTATTCTTCAACACAGTCAGATTGTCTGGTGTAGGGTTACGTCTGAATACTTTCAATGCTAGTCTTCTTTCTGCTACAATTTTGGAAAGCTGAGGATTCCAATATGGCTTGGGTTTAAACTTATTTTGTGGGCCGTTGTGATTAATAATAAATGGAATACTTTTATGAGCGGCCTCATTAATAATAGAAATAAAATTCCTATACAAAAACTGTACATCACATATACTAGAATTGACTTCTGTAAAAAGTTGTTCTATATTTTGACGAAATAGTGCCCAATTAGCCTTTTTAAAATTACGTTTTTTAATCGTATGAGCTATGTCCTGATAATTCATTTTGATTTTTATGAGGAGATGATCACTCCCCAAATTGTCGCTTAGGACTCGCCAGGCAAACTTTATAGCTATGTCGGATGAAGTAAAGGTAATATCAGGGGATGACTGTTGTAAAATATTATTAACATATCTTACCCGAGTGGCGCTGCCATCGTTGATAGGTATATATCCGTATTCAAGTGCTGAGTCCATAATTTGATTACCTCTTCCATCGGTTTTATAGGACCAATTAGAGTGGTGTCCATTAAAGTCTCCGGCTATAAGAGTTTTATTAGGATAGACTGAAAATAACTCATCCCAATCAGATTGCCTAGTTTGCACTGAAGATGGACAGTAGACTGCAACTATATTTTCTAAATATTTACAATTTTTTATCTCAACATGTAGTATTTCGATGCCAGTATTATTAATTCTAGATAATTTTAATTCAGATTTTAGAGATTTATGTAATATAATTGCTACTCCCCCATACCCATCTTCCCGATCTTTTCTATGGATGTTATATTGGGAAATGTTTAATAGACTATCTTGTTTTAACCATGTCTCACTGATTATGGCTATGTGTATGTGATCCTTAAACAGGAGTGATTCAAATTCAGTGGTTTTAGGTCTAATGCTTTGAGAATTCCATTGAAGTATATTGAGAGCAATTTCTTTTGAAATGTTAGGAGCCATTATTCAAGAAGCTAATTATTTTCTGTATAAAATTCCCCTCTTTAACAAAACTTACGACAAATCCCATAATTTCTTCAATAATAATACTAGTTACTAGCTTGATTTTAACACTAATACTTGACTTAGCGAAGTAAATTTCTTTCACTTTATCCCATAATCTTTTCAAATAAAATATATTTCTAAATGTCTCCTTCTGTTGGTCATCCGTATTTTCATCATCGCTTCTCTTTTCCCCCACCTCAAAGACTTCTTCCTCATCACACTGTTTCTTTCGTCTTCTATTGATTATTCTCTTCCGTTTTGCTGAAAATTGTAAGTTTTCAGGTTCCTCCGTCGTGAAGTCTCGAGTCATCTCTCCGGTGTATGTTTTTTGTGGTATTGAATCTGAATGATTGTGAACTTGTAGTAGTAAGGCGTCTCTGTAAGACTTTTCTTTGCTTAAGGAAAGTGGAATTTGTCTCGTTTGAGTTACATTTTCTTGTATTATCATCCTTTCTTTATCTTGTTGCGGTTCATGTTTGTTGAGGTACAATGTTAGTGCTTTTCTATATGTACAGTTTTCTTCACACATAATTTGTCGTATGGTTTTTTCTTTAATAAACATAGGACACGATTTATTCAATGACATGTGTGGGCCTTTACAATTTATACACTTAAAGACTTCAGTTTCACAGTTGACGTGATTTGCCCCGCATTTTGGACACACTATTTTCTTCGTTGGGCACATCTTAATCAAATGTCCAAATCTCCAACACCCCGAACATTGACTGACGGGAAATGTGTATGGTTCCACCTTAAACCTGCAGCCATATATTAATATATATGGAGGTAAGGTAGAACTTTTAAAGCATATGCGCATAGTCTCGCTTTGTATCCATTCTCCACTGTCTGATTGCCTTTTTAATCTCTTGACCGACACGAGTTCCTTTTCACACTCTATGCTCTCTAGAAATTCTGTTTCTTCAATCTCCAAATCTATTTGTTTAACCAGTCCGTATGACAAATTAATTTCATCTATAAACTGACATCTATAGTTCAGACTTTGAAACTTACTGCACCTCATCAAATCCTCAGCGTCCTTTCTATTCTCAAATTGCATAAAGATTTTGTAGGGGTTTTTATATTGTATTTTAAGAATACCCTCAATTTTTTCAGACTTTAACAATTTGGCCATACCAAACGGTTTGGGTAAAATCTCCTTTGATGTTACACACACGATAATTTTATCATTTACAGTTATGCTTGTATTTGTGTTCTCGTTGCTCACAATGTTGTTTGAAATCTGTCTGGGTCTTCTCGCCATCTTCTTTTTATTGCGTACTGTGATATATCCTTCATCATCTACTATTATTTCTTCGCTATCTGATCGTCCTCTTTTCTCTGCTTCCTTCGATTTCTTATCTTTTTGAAATTGATCACCTTCCTGTTCCATCTCTTCTCCTCCTATATCACTTCCACTCGATCCGCAAAAGTCAATGTTATCCATAATCGCGTAACATTTAACAATAAAAAAAAAAAAAAGTGGGTAGAATAAATAAGGAACGCTCGAACAAAATACACCTCGGCTTAACGCGTGCGCTCACCGTGGCAATTAGCGCGAGACTGATGAAGGCATAGATTGATGTTGTGCAAACTGATTTTTATAAGGCCTTCGACAAGGCGGACCATAATCTTCTCTTAGACAAAATTGCTATCAACGGTTTTACATTGTATTTACCCACACATTATGTGTCGTACATATTTCGTAGAACTCAAAAAGTTGTTATCAGTGGAGTACGAATCTGATTACGCAGTTGTTGAATCCGGTGTACTCCAAGGTTCAGTTTTGGGTCCTATACTATTTATATTGTCCAGTAACTACATCAAGTCTTACATAGTTTACTCTAAATTCCTTGTGGTAATGACTACTAGTCCTCTTTGAGCCTGAAACAATATAAACTGGAAGACATGGAGAGACGTCTTTGTCTAGTACTGATATCATCATCATCATCGTCAGCCTATAATGTTCCCACTGCTGGGAGACAGGCCTCCTTTCTGTGCGGTTGGTAGCTTTCACATCTCTTCGAATTTGGTGGTTCTTAGACAAGCCGGTTTCCTCACGATGTTTTATGCTTCACTGTTTTGAGAGCAGTTGTGATGAAACAAATTACACAAATTGCGCCAGGCTGGGTTCGAACTCACGACCTGCAACTCGTAAGTCGAGGCCGATACCACTGGGCCACCAATGCTCTCCAAATAGCACGTACCATATACGTTGCAAAAACTTAGGCATATCGCCATTATTTTCTTCCGATCATTGACCTTATACCATCGGCCATTGATTCGTAAAACCATAGAGGTCACACTCTATGGTCTGAGCCCTAAGGTGAAGTAGTGGCAGGTTACCAACCTAAACATAAAGCATGCAGACAGACAGACACACAAAAAGATGACTACGGAAGACAACTCAATTAGTTCTCACAGTTCTTCAAATAGATAACTTATTAACAAAGGAAAATTGACTCTAAAACTATTCCTCTAAAGACCGAAATGAAACGTCTTGAACGAACAACTCAAATCCGAGAATAAAATCTCACAATAACGCGGTCGAATTAAAATAAGTTGTGCTATACTTGAAATAAAGCACAGTTCTCGTTGCACGGATTACGACGAAGAAGGAACGGTGATATGTTATGCAAATGACAAGCTTATTTACATAGGAATAAAGTGTGTTTTTGCTTGTAATGATGTAAGTACGCGGGCAGTCGGGCTTGAAATGTTTTGGTGACATGAGCGAACGGCTAGCGCAGAGGAAGACGTGGAGTCGACTCGTTTTGTTTTTATTTTATTTCTTTTTTATTTAATTTGCCAAGTGGTATGCGAATTATGGAAAAGCATGGAGTGTGTTATTATGTTTTTAATTGTATAATTTTTCTACGAATTTTAGGCTTATTACTTTTCAATTAATAATGATAGCTCGGTTCTGTTTTTATTGAAAAATTAAATACACTTATTTTTCAAATGAGACTAAATTATTAGATAGCTACAATGAAGTGTTAGTACGCAAGATACATAGAATTTTCCAGAAATTTTAGTTCTTCTATTGTTAATTTAAATCAAAATCAGCAGATATACATTTTTTGTTATACTCATTCTAGCTCAGAGAAAAATTCTTTTCTTCAGTTTATAATTTGTTTTTATGCATTCCTCAGTACTATTACCACTTATTTTTTATTTCAAACATTGCCCTATACTAGGAATTTATTTCTGTATCGTAGGTACGTTTACAAACATATAGACTGACATGCACAAACACCCATACCCAATTATGTTTCTAGTTTATTATATTAAACACATTATATGAAACATATATTGCTAGTTTTCAATCATAATAACTACTTGTTAGAGCTATCTTCTGACTTTACTTATAACCAAATGAGAAGTGTCTTCTTACTTTGTAAGTCACACAGTATTTAAGTTTTAGTTATAAGTTTCTTGTAAATATTTGTTCCTTTTTTACGTTGTGTACTTATGGTATGTATCAATAAACGTCTTTTCTTTCTTTCTTTCTTTTCCAATCAAAAGTCAACTTTAAATACATCAACTCCCTATAAAAAAAATTGCCACCCACAAAAATATTTCTCGTCAAAATCTTTAGTCCGATTCGACTCCATGCCTCCAACTCGTGGGTGGCAGACCACCCAGCTTGGTACTTTCCCCATATGTTTGTACGCCTCAAATTAGGCGATACCATTCACAATTCCTAATTCCGGCTATACTCGAGCTAGCTGGTTAAAGGGGTAAGCTGTATTCATAGAAACTTTGCACTTTTGGTGTGTTCAAAAAAAAGTATGTTTACTCTCGGCCACAATCTCGCCTAGCTACAGGGTCGCGGGACTGTCTTATCAGGAACCGTGATCCTGGAACGTCTGGCTATTGAAGGACACCGTGGATTTTAGTTAGTATAAGTCTGAGTATGTTAGCTCTCGGCTACAATCTCGCCTAGCTACAGGGTCGCGAGGCTGTCTAATCAGGTAATCGAAATCCTGGAACGTAAAAGGATCAGGAAGGAAAGAGAGGATCATCGTGGATTTTAGGTGGTCGCGGTCTTGATGAGGCCTACAATTTCTTTTCTTCTTTGAAATGCTTCTGGGCACGCTTTCATAATCGTCATCTGCCTTTTACCAACTATATTGGGATCAACTTCCACTCTAGCCGGATGTAGTTGAATATCAGTATTTTACATGGAGCGACTGACTATCTGAACTCCACAACCCAGTTACGGGTATTAAGAGACCCCTTGGTAAGACTGGTAAACTATTGTCTGAATATCTTAATGGTTTTTTAAGTGTTTCTTCTGTAGGTATTTTTTTTAGTTTTTTTTTATTTCACCCAGAACAGACATTGATTGACCAGTTGGGTGAAGTTCCTAAATGATTCTTACCGTTTTACCACAAAAATTTAAACAGCTGTTGAACACTTTTTCCAAAAAAAGGGACACTGCAAAACGACCCTTGTATCTACCAACGTCAAATGCCATTTTACAGTTGACAGTTTTTTTAGCCAAGTGTTCAACCGGTGCTTAACAGTTTAACATTATCCCAAAAGCAGCTCTAAAACAGCAGGTCCAAGTTAATTGCTACTCCCAAAATAGACTTTAATTGTTATTAATTTAAACCCATAATTCCTTGCGAAGTATTTCAACATGCTAAATATATGCGTTGTGCGCCAAAAATAGAGCTCGCGATCTCATTCCAAGTAACACGGTGTGGTCCTAACTAAGAATAGATATTACTTTATGAAAGGACTATGTTGTTGCAACTTGACTTGCTTGGAGGTCGAAAATTATCCCTCATGAGAGAACTACTGGAGCCCAATCGCGCTATTTTTTTTCAACGAAATCGCAACTGAACCGCTACCGCAACGACGATATATTACTAGACTCCTAATTACAGGCGACCGATGTATGTCAACACATTAGGCAAAAAAGTCTTATATCCGTCTTATTTCTCTCACTCTTGTGAGCCGTAGACATACCTTGACACAGAACAGACCTTGAGTTAACCAATCAGAACGCAGTACCCCGTCCCCCTCGCTTACGTAGTACCTCAGCGAGTTGACAGAATAGTTTTTGTTCCTTAGATCGTGCATGCGGAGTCTAGTAATTATATCGTCGTTGCTCCGAGCCCTCTGCTTAGCTCGTTCGGCTATCTTGAGCAGCAGTTAAACATTAAAAAAAGACTTTCAAAAAATTACCTTCCTAATTAAGCAATAAAAATCTTTTATTATATCTTAGGGTGCGCACACATACAGAATTTAAAACCACAAAATTAAGTAATCCAGGTGGTTTAACAATCTCGATAAAATACCGCCTTTGGTATAATTGTTTAATTAACTAAAATGTTGTATCGGCATCGGTATGACAAAAATGAGACCTTTAATGTTTGCCGACGACAACGAACATGACAATAATTGGGTGGTTTACCTTACTGGTCAATAAAAGGAAATAAATTAATTGTTCGGAGTTAAGGGTATGGTGGTTAACATGGAATTTGGATCGTTAAGGAGTTGGTTCGAAGCCTGATGTTGACTATTTCTTTGTTTTTTTTTTCTGGTTTAACCGTGAGACTGTAATTTCGCGTTGAGAAAAGTTCGTACGTATATTATACTCATTGTCTTCAAATTAATCCTGCCGACTGTTCGTCACAGGCGTTGATGGACCTTTCTCAGAGCGCTAAACTCGTGGCCCGATTATAGACCGACTCAGACTGTCATTGAAACAATAAGAAAAAAAAAAAATTTGCTGGATTTCTTAAAAAATCTTTCATCGTCTGTAAGAAACTGAAAGCCGACTGACCAGTGTCAATAATAGGGATGTGCCAATAGTGCTCAGGCACAAAGTGTGCAGATCTTGGAAGGTGCAGAAATGGCCTGACAAGGAACTCAAATAGGCATGTCAAAAGCATCAAAAAAAAAATCTAAATAGTCCGTCAGTAAGAGTTTTGAAAAGTAATAGACACGATTTTTTTTACAAAGATAAAACTCATGAAAATTCTAGAATGAGGGTTTATAAAGTGAAAAACTAGTAAAACCTTTACTTACTTAATTGTGACGTATTGCCAATTTTAAGTGTCGTGTAATTTTGTTTTACGTAACGTTTAACGTTTGTTTTGTCGTACGTAAAAGAAAAAATACGCGTCAAATATTTTTTTATAATTAGTACCTATTAGCTTTACTAATTAGTACTTAACTAATTCCTATTTTTATAGCCATTCAAATTCAACTTTATGAAGACTTTTAATGACAATTTTAACTATTTAAAAACCTATCCACCATAGACTATAAACCAAAGAATGTTGCAATACGCAAATCCTAATAATTATGCGTACAGAAACGAAATAAAAATTATTAATTGGTAACATTGACATAAAAACTATCATGGTTACTCTTGATGAAGCAATTAATGTCAGTTAGTAATATTTATGATTGTGATGAGTTATAAAATTTGCATAGCTTGGAATTATGTGTGTGTGGGAGCATACGGCCATTTAGGATGGCGAACGAATTAGTCTCTTACAACGACGATATATAACTAGACTCCTAATAACAGGCGACCGATGTCTGTCAACACATTAGGCAAAAAAGTCTTATATCCGTCTTATTTCGAGCACTCCTGTGAGCCGTAAACATACCTTGAGACAGAACAGACCTTGAGTTAGCCAATCACAACGCAGTACCCCGTCCCCCTCGCTTACGTAGTACCTCAGCGAGTTGACAGAATAGTTTTTGTTCCTTAGATCGTGCATGCTCGTGATCGTTGGTCCCAGCTGTCATTTGTAGATCTTTGACAGTCGTTAATCACAGTCAGAAGCTCGAAAGTCTACCAGTCTTACCATGGAGTATTGTATTACCTAGTTACTGGGTTGTGGAGGTCCGATAGTCAGTCCCTCCATGTAAAATACTGATATTCAGCTGAATCTGGTTCGACTGGAAGCCGACCACAATATAGTTGAGAAAAGGCAGACAGATGATCACACCTAAAACTGTGTCATTTCTTAAGGTCCCTATTTTCATAATTTTTACGGCTATCTTAACCTACTTTTCACTGAAATCTGGTTCGACTGGAAGCCGACCTCAATATATGTAATTGAAAAAAGGCAGGCAGATGATGACACCTAAAACTGAGTTATTTCTTAAGGCCTAAAACTAAAACTAACATCTAAAACTGAGTTATTTCTTTCTCCCTATTTTCATCATTTTTACGGCAATCTAAATCTACATTTCACCGTATCTAGCTCGCCGTTCTAAAACACCGTGTGTCCCCTTCAAGACACAATAGAAATTCGTCAAAATCAGCATATTAAGGCTATTAAAACTATTTAATTAAAATTATCCACTTTATAACCATTAATTTTTAAAGAAGCACCTTCATTGGTCGCATGTTTAGAATTTTTTCGCTAATGAATATGTACTGGGAATATTTAAAAAATATATATTTGCATATTTGAAATAAATTACGGTTTTATTAACATTACTGGTCTTTTATTTTGTTTTTTAACGAATAGAATAAACCATTAGAAATATAAGGATAGCTGCCACCTAAGCAGTTAGTACTCGAAAATAATCCCATGGAACATAAAAAATTCTATTAATACAGGTTATAATCTATCTGTGTAATAAAAATGTTTAATCCTAATCTGTTCAGTAGTTTTTGCGTCAAAAAGTGTAACAAACATTTATAATATTAGTATGATTTGCATGTTAACAATTTCGTTAGCTTTATATTATCTGCCTGCCATTTCCCAACTATATTGTGGTCAGCTTCCAGTCAAACCAGATGCAGCTGAATATCAGTATTTTACATGGAGCGACTGACTATCGGACCACCACAACCCAGTTAGTACTGGGCAATACGATACCACATGGTAAGACAGGTTGTCAGACTTTCAAGCTTCCGACTAGCAGTAACGACTGTCAAAGATCTAAAAATGACAGCGGGGACTAACGACTTTACGTGCTTTCCGAGGCTCGGAGGAAACTCGCTATGACAGATGGTCACCCATCGACAGACCAACCTCGGCAAGCGCGGCTTAACTTGGAAGATCGGCCTGTGCGGCTGTAATTATTTAGCCACGAGCTCCGCTTGTTAGCTTCAAAAATCAGCTGATCAGTCTCTCTTCAAGAAAAAAAAAAACAAAAAAACGACATACTGAACCCAATTTGTGGACCCCTACTGGGTTTTAAACAAGTCGCCACCAACGAAGACTTATAATTAAGACATTTGCCCCGATACATAACTACTTACTGTATTTTCACTGATAAAGAGCTTAATTTTTAACCTACAAGGGACTTTCGACCTTATGTCATTGTTTTAAAAACTTTAGTAAAGTTCTTGTTAAAAACAGCTTAATATTTTAATTGACAAGGTAATTTCAACCTTATTTTTATGACATTAGGACTAAGGATGGAAAATGTCAGGTTTGTCCAAGATATTGTGTCCGATTTAAAAAGACAATAACATCAGATGTTAATTTCTTAATTTGAAAGGTCATCGGGTCTAAAGCGGCCCGACCAATATTCCTAAGTGGTTCACTTCGTGAATTTCTATCAAATTCATAAGCAATTCTTCTATTCTAATATTTTAAAAATGGCACACACATTAATTGTGTAATTTCTCATAATTATAAACATACCTACCTACCTATTTCTAAAATTATCACAAATGCATGTCATATCTGAACATAGACTTAGGAAGGCATACTATGAGCGGACGGCGAGCAATGGATGACTTGCTGTCCGATCATGGACCATACCCGGGTCAACAGCGAGTCGAGTTGCACGCGCGCTTAGAGAGCTATCAGCACTCTTACGGGGCCCATGATGGAGACCTTAAAGGTAAAAGTTGGCAGCCGACTGCACGCAGCAACAGCAGACGACAGTCAATTCTACTAACTACGGAGGGAATTTCATATCAAATACGTAGAAACCAGTAGTGTCGCTGCGACACGTCGTTGGCTGCAGCTTCATGTCGTCAGCTACCAACTTGTACCCAAAGCCTACTGGAGTCGCGGGACTGTTGTCAGGCAACCGTGACTCTGGAAACGTAAAGGGCAATTGATGGAACAGCGTGGATTTTAGTCAGTAAGTCTCTGACCGTCCTTTCCGTCCTTCCCTGGGCGGGAAGATTCGATGCTTTAACAAAGTTCGCGGGACTGTTGTCAGGCAACCGTGACTCTGAAACGTAAAGGGCAATTGATGGAACAGCGTGGATTTTAGTCAGTAAGTCTCTGACCGTCCTTTCCGTCCTTAACCCTGGGCGGGAAGATTCGATGCTTTGAGAAAGTAAAAAACAAAAAAAACTTGCTATTTCTTTCGACTTAATGGTGGGTCTCATTGCCGATAGTAAATAGCCACAACAGGCTTTGGGCCATTTCGTCAGATTGCTGGCCAGGTAGGGCCGATCCGGGTATGGTCCATGATCGGACGGTGAGACACCCATTACTCGCCTTAAGCATTGCCCGCGTCTTCTGTGGCCGATGCCAAGGGCGTCTCCTGCGGCAGCTGAGTCTTGAGGTGGAGGTTGTCCTGCCACTCTTGCGTTTCTCCTCCTCCTTCGCAAGCATGACTACTTCGCAGAAGGAGTTACAATTGGCAATGTTTTAAAAAGAGTCGAGCAACAATTTAGATGTTACAATAAATGATACAATAAGTAAAAAGGTACAGATATGTTAAACGCGCTCAGAAAGTGACGCGCTCAAATGTGGTCAATTGACAAACCTTGACTATATTTGTTTTTTTTTCTCTTGCGATGCCATCCTACTGTAGCGACTAATCGTGATGTAGTATGCTATTGCAATATTTAGTTATTGATGTGTGCGTTAGTGTGCTGTTTTTGAAGATAGAATGTCGTGTTGGTAACGTATCTATTCATATAATATCATTGGTTACATTAAACAATATTCCATCTATTTAGTAGGTATGGTGCTAGGCTACAGGGCTTCTCCCAGTTGTAATATCCCTTTGTGCCTATTGGTCTTGTTTTGTTCTGTCTCCTGCTTGCACGGAGGGAAGTGGAAACAACTTTTTCCTACTCCTCCACAATTTATTTCTGATTTAATTTCGTAGCAGACATCCAAGACAGGTAAATTCATTCTCCGGGACACGTCGAGCTTCATTGTCTCGGCGCTTTTCTGGTGGTTGCCACTGTTGATTCTGGCTTTCAGGAGTTGCAGTGGTTTGGGAATAGTGTGGTGGGTTTGTCCCAAAAAAAAAACATCTATCTACCAACTGACCTCGCGGTCAAATACAAACTTATCTCAAACCATTACAAACCAACATAAAACCATCCAAATCTTATCCTGCCCACCCTTTTAAGAAGATCCCGTGAACATACAACAAAGTCCATGTCTTCCTCCAAATAAAACACAAAAAAAACCTTTAAAAATAAACAAACTCGCTACAATAACACTGAATGTCTTAATTATCGACCAACTGGGTGGTCCGTTACGTCACCGCCATTCCTAATCAACAGTTGTACCAACCAAACGGTAAAAACTGCGGCGAAATTTGGAACTAACGAAAATGTATCGGAATTTTGACGTTTCGCGAAGAAAGTGGCGCCACCCCGCTAGGTGGTTTTGCTTTGGACGGTTTTTGAGCAAGTCTTTATTCTTTGACGCTTATTAATTTAGTGTGTAGATTGTCTGATTGGTACTAAAGCTTTGCAATGATAGTAATAATTGTAAAAGTTAATGATTTTAGGTTTAAATTGCAATTTATTGGCGAATGGAGTTTTTTTCGGCAATTATTGTTTATGGTAGAACAAGTTTCGATGGTTTTTTTTAAAGTATCGTCTATATGCGAATTCATTAGAGTAACTTTGTTACTAGCGCCCGCGGATTTAATTGTATCTATACATTTTTTTAAAACTAAATCTTTACAAACTTTAGCTTAAATATAAGTCTGGTATTTTGTCTAAACTGCTATAAAGTTTCACATAAAATAAGCTATTGAAATGTCTAAAATTTTAAACTAAATTTTGTTTATGGATATGAGCTACCGAAAACGAGTCAATCCTGATGAAATTCACTGTAGAAATACGAAATACTTTAAAAATAATATCCAAACAAGTCTGTTTTAAAAATTACTCATAATTATTATTTCTTCATGAACCGCAAACAATACCTATACCTACCCATAATTATGATCACACAATAATTTAATTATCACACTTGATCAAACATTGGTAAATTGACACCTCATTAATTAAAAATAATAATTACCGTTCCAGAATTCTACGAATTGCACATTGTATTAACTAGGTATTTGTTATGTTCTGGTAAATACAAATTTTCCAGTCATTATTGTAAATAATTTAATTTTTCTTATTCATTTGGTAGGCATTTCTTTATAACTATTATATTGTTTAACTTCTGACTCATGTTATAAATGCGAAAGTTTGAGGATTGACTTATACAACAACGGCTTTACGTGCTTTCCGAGGCACGGAGGAAACTCGATAAGATGGTGGTGGTCATAGCCACTCATCCATAGACTACCCTCTAGAATGATAGGTACCAACTTAAAAAAAAGTAAATGTTCTGTTTTATTAATTTTAATTTCTCTTTTGTTTCAGGAAGAAGTAAGTACGGGACGCGCTCACGGGGACCACGTGAGATAATTCCATTTATTTTTATTTTGCATATCCAAGTACTTACAAGAAAATATAATATTTACTTATTTCATATCATCCTTTATATAAAAATATTTTCAATTTGAAGCTTCACAAATTTTCTATGAAGTACAGTACTCCAAAATTAATAAAGCAAATAGAAATCTTCGTCACTGTTCGGCAACGGTCGTATTCCACGAGCGTCGGAAGACGATATGTATATAGAGTGGTTAAGTACATTTTTTTTCATGCATAACTTAGTAGAATTATGTGTTTCGAAAAGCAGGTCTATATAATTCCACACAGAGAGAACACGTGTAGTCACCACCAGTATATAAAGACGATTGACGGACCTTTGACTGACCAGCGACAGCCGCCGACCGCCCGAATTGTTTTCAATTGTTTCACATGTTTTGACATATGGCACTGACTCCTGTTTCTTTCGAACAAGGTGCAAAATGCAAGTGCATTGTTTAGGGCTCTCTTCGATTCAAAGATTCGGGTGTTTCCGGGAATACGACAATTGGCGAAGATTTGCATGCGCATTATTAATATGGGAGTACTGTACTAGGTTTTTTTTTTTATAAAGTACTTTGTTGAAAAATATTTAGACAGAATACAGGTTAACAAATAATTCATAAAATGAGCTAATATACAAGAGTAGATTAGAAAGACAAAAAAAAATGTTTGTGTTTCACCTTGAATGACTTTTTTTGCATTTCTTTTATATTGGTTTTTGACTTTAAAAACAGTCAAACTAAAACTCAGATTCATGCGAATAAACGTAACTTTTCCTCAACTCTTTCGGCTAATTTAATTTTTCTGATTTAATTAGTCTGGACTATTGCAGGAAGACGTCACAAATGTTCGGAACTTACAATGACATAAGCTGTCAAAAAAATATATCAAAACCGTTAGATAGAATCATTGAGCTATTATTACTACGTATGGAGACTATAACACGTATCACCATTGTGTCCCATCCAGGGGCCTAAGTCTACTAATTTATAAACGTTACAATGGTCTCTCAATGGTATGTTTTTGACAGTTTTTGTATGGCAAATCTGTCAAAAACTTACCATTGAGAGACCATTGTGACGTATATAAATTAGTAGACTTAGGCCCCAGGATGAATGCGCACGCCTAGAGCACGCCACAGAGCTGTCAAACAACTGAATGAACTTGTGCGCGCGCACTCATCCTGGATGGGACATAGTAGTGTTACGTGGTGTCTCTTTACGTAGTAATAATAGCTCAATGGATAGAATTCGAAAAGTTCTATAACTTTTCTAATAACTTCGATATTCAGTGTTTAAGGAAAATACTTACTCCTATCAAATTAGCAACTTTTTAAACAGACAATGCAGATCTATAGTATAACTGTCAAAACTTCAATTTAAAATGTATAAAAGAATACTTTTATTTATGGTTCTTATGTTCTTTATAGAGGTATTTTATTACTAAAATAGATATTCTTCTAAACGTTTTACAACAATATTGGTTGAAAGTATATTCCAAGAATAATAAAGTGAATTAATGGCTTTATTAAAAAAAAACTGGTTGTCAATGATAACTTTCTACGACTAGGGAGGTATAAAGGTGACCAAACGATACTCATTATAATATCAACCATTATTTTTATTTAAAAACGAAAACTCGTTAAAAATTCATCTTTTTTGTATGTACAGGTATCAGATAGTCAAATAAAAACAATGTTTTTCATCAAGAAATATTAATTGAAATTATTAATAATTTTAAACCATATTTTTTTTATTTTTTTTAGGAAAATATAATTGATAAGCATGTATAAGGCTTCCGCCATTGCCCAGGAGTGAGCCAGAATATACTCATTAAAAAATAATAAGACTAAGGTTGCCTGTAACGGGCCTACTTGATTTTGATCCGATCTAATACCCAATATTTGACACATGCTGTGCGTTTTAAGAACTTAAGTACCTAGGACACCAAAAATCGATTAAATTACCAGTCCAGAAACCCTAATTGGATTGTCACAAGCTCATTCAGTAAGATTCCGAACAAAAAACTACTCTATTTTCGTAACCACAAAGAGCAAAGTCGCAAAAAAACGATTGACAGCAAAAAAATGATTGACAGAAAAAAATGATTGATAAAAAAAACGATTGACAAAAAGCAAAGTCGTGATTCTGTTAAATATTGAACTAAATTGATTGGTTACGCGTAAATTGAGAATACGTGGCCGCATTGAATTCTTTGGGAGAACTTGAAAAACTAGTATTGTTGATTCTTAGTTGTTAATTTCATTATTAATGTGGTCAATTTATTCATTCTAAAAATAAATAGAAAAGTGTTCATTGTCCAAGTATGTTAGTAATACAACTAATTACAGAATACCAATCTGTCAAATTTTTACAAAAGATTTTAAACTTTATCGCTATAGGAGAAGATTCATTTTCAATCAGGATGATTTGCGTCTGTTTGTGTACTGGTTTTTAAAAACAAAGTTAAAACGTGACCATTATAATTTATTATTTTTCTATTTTAAAATTAGTACTTATTAAGTACTATGCTGCAAAAATTCTAAGGAAAGTTTTGTGACGCCATATTGTGAAATGCACGCTTGTTTTAACACTTGCACGTTCTAAAATAAACAATTATCATATGAAAATAACTTAAACAAGACAATTATAAAGATTATAATTATACTGTTATCATTGAGCTACTATTACTACGTATAGAGACGACACCACGCATCACCACTGTGTCCCATCCAGGATGAGTGCGCGCGCCTAGAGCACGCCACAGAGCTGAAAAACAACTGAATGAACTTGTGCGCGTGCACTCATCATGGATGGGACACAGTGGTGATACGTGGTGTCGTCTCTATACGTAGTAATAATAGCTCAATGATTGTTATAAATTAGTTTGCATAGAGTATTTTATTGATAACAGTTATTTTCAAATGACAGTTGACAGATGTATGTCATTGACTCGTTCCTTAGAATTTCTGTCGCATAGATAAAATAATACAGAAATTATGAATGAAGCATGTTTTAAATGTTTTTACTAAAAAGTGTGTGTTTATTCCTTAACATTTTTTGTCATTTTTTGTAACTAACATCTTTAATTATAGTACTTTTTTTATAAAATGGTTATCAAGTCATTCCCCGCAATCTGCATTTTACTTGATTGATTAAATTTCGATTTTATTGCTTACTAGAAATTATTATTTTTCATAGTTTAGTATCAATAGCAGCCTCATTTGTGTTTTGTAATTTATTATTTGTTTTTCCTTTGTAAAAGTCTCTAAAAGCCCAACTTCTTTTTGTATTACATTTAATTTTGCATGTATTATTAATTGATTGTCGCTCTTGGTATTTATTTATTTGTCACAATTTAACAAAATAATTTGTCAATGTCACTGAATGCCCATTCTTCTTTATGAACCGAATACAATAGCCGTTTCATAGTTAAAAAAAATAGGCCCACCAGTGAAGAAGACCTTCAACTCATCACAATTGTCTCATCACCATCATCATCACCAGCCCGGCAGGCGGTCGGTGAAATATTTTGACCAATTTGATCACTTTTGTCTTCGACGCTCGTTTGAGCTCGGAACGGAATTGGTTAAGATATTGCATCGTCCGCTTGTCTCGGGGACATCAACGAGGGATGTTTGAGCTCCGTGGTCTAATTTTTGCGGGTTTTTTTATATAGCTTGTTCGTTTGTTATTAAAGTACGATTATTAATTGTAGTCAGTAAAATGACAAGTGCAACTGTCACTGATACAATGAAATTTAGTACATTTCTTTAGTGAACAAATGCCATTTTACTGTCATTTTACTGACTACAATTAATAATCGTACTTTACTTGGTTTATCTTAAAGGATCATGCGCATTACGGGATAACGGCCAGTGGCTGTAGCAATCAGGCGCACAACGTGGCACAACTAAAAAAAGATATGCTTTTGGCGCTATATTGTGACGATAACATAAAAAAATACTGTTCACGGCTGCCGTTGACTTTTGCCGCTCGTTTCTATAATACTAAGGTAGCCACCACGAAGGTACAAATAGTGGTGATTGTGTCTGTGTATTGCGCAAGGTCCTTTAATATTTTGTTATCTGTACGAATGTTTGTTTGTTATTTTGTTTGTTTGTTCGAACTATTTTGTTATTAATTTGTTTGTGCTTGTTCATTACTGGAACTTTGTTTCTGGTCGCTGCAAATTTGTTTGTGCTTTTATGTTTTTGTGTTTGTTTGTAACAAAATAATGGTCATGTTTTAACTTTGCGCTAAAACGAGTTATATTTTTTGTAACATTGTTGATTCTAAATATTACAAATAGATAAACTTGGTTAAAGTTATATCAATTGGTCATCATGTCACAAAATCGCCCGTAAAGTTTATAAGTTCGTATAAAATACCTGTTCTTTACAAAATCTTCCTATAGGATCAAAATCTAGACGTAAGTGCTCAGCTATTCGTCCTCCAATTTACTCTGTTTGCGAGCAGGTCCCCGGACGCGAAGGCCTAAGAAACCTCCTGGAGACAACGCCGTGCCTGACGAGAAGAGACCCCGCACTGCCTTCTCTGGACCCCAGCTTGCAAGGTTAAAGGTACGGAATGACATATCAACTTACTTCTTCTTGAGTATCTCAAATTATAAAAAAACAAAAGCACAGACACAGAACAGTGTTCATGACATGAGACGTTAAAGATGCCTTTATCCAGAAGTGACTGATCTTCCTAGTCGATATCAGTTACGACGGCCAATGTAAGTCGAGATTAGCCATCCTCAGCAATATGATAGTGAAATGTGTGCAAGGTCACAGGTGCACTCTCGGATTCGTTTACTCTCATAATCCGACAATATCGGAGAGAGATCAGGCACAGGGTTCAACGGCTTCGCCTACCGAGCCACTGAACTTCAGAGCAACGGGTTGGATGGAACCAATCAAATTTATTCAGTGACATCCACCCCGTTGTATGCTGATGGCGATTGAGGGCTCGATGATACAATTATGCCCATCCAAACCGACCGACGTTATGCACTGAAAACAGAACATCAGCTATTATCTTACTTTTTCGGACTAAAACTCCGGGCTACTAGAGTTTCACATGGCAAAATACTAAAGCATCTTTGTACTCTACCCAGAAATCGATCAAAGGGTTTGAAATCCTGCAGTCGCAGTAGCGACCACGAGACCAACGGGACAGTCTACGATACTAACGTAGCGCACGCGCCAACAGAACGCTATTTGTTAATGGCCGCTTGCAAATGACGTCCTGATGGCGCTTTCGCTACGTTGGTGTTGTGTTAAGTATGCCTAAAGAATGTATGTCTCCATTATACGTCGCATCCCCGTCTTATACACTGTTAACATAACACTGAACGGTTTGAACGATGTCCATACAAACAGCATAAAAATCTAACATCCCCTTTTTGTCCACAGCACGAATTCGCAGAAAACCGCTACCTAACAGAGCGTAGACGTCAGAGCCTGGCAGCAGAGCTGGGTCTAGCAGAAGCACAGATCAAGATCTGGTTCCAAAACAAACGAGCCAAGATCAAGAAGGCTTCAGGCCAGAGGAACCCGCTGGCACTACAGCTGATGGCTCAAGGCTTGTACAACCACAGTACTGTTCCCCTGACGAAGGAGGAAGAAGAGTTAGAGATGAAGGCGAGAGAAAGAGAACAGCAGTTGAATAGAGTGTAGATTTTGGAGTGGAGTTGAGTTTTGATAGTGGTGCTCTGGTGATTGATGTTGGGCATGTTTCTTTGGGTTTTAGTTTTTGCAAAAGGGGTTTTATTGCATTTAAAATTGAGGATATTTTTGGATGGAGACTGGAGAACTTTTTTCTAGTAGTGCTTGCTGTTCCAGATTCGATTGTAAATGCCCATTGAGAGCATATTTGTTTTTCGAAGGATCTACGAGAAGAGATTCAGTACTTTAATAAAATAGCATTTCATAACAACCAACAAAAATTCATATTAGGCATCACGATTATCATTTCTCAGTGCATTTGCAATGATAATGCCAAAACTCAACTCTAGTAATTGATTAAGCTAAGTTTCTTGACTAAAAATCTAAAGGAGAATGCCCATTTCGCACACCAAACGAAACTCATCAGAACTCAACTGCTAAAGTTAAAAGAGATCAGAAACACCCTGCGTCCCTTTCACACACGCCAATATTTTAGTTACAACAGTAATACTGACATGACACTTTAATTTGTAGATGTTTTGTTTTTCACAATATTGTTTCATTTCTTCTTTGGTGTATCGTTGCAATAATGATAAATCTATCATCATCATCATCATCATCATCTGCGTTGTCTTTTCCGGAACATGTTGAAATAAACTGGTGGCCTACCATAACGTCATAAAAGCAAGAGTAATTCCAGTGTGGAAACGAGATGGCGCTAGACGACTTGTATGGTTCTGTCTCTTTCCCACACTGGAATTATGCTTTAAGACGTCATGGTGCCCAATTGATTCAGTTGGATATCCGTAGTTAATATCGGAGTGAGACTCCATATAGGAGTGACAGACAATACGAAACTTTCTAGTTAAATGTAAAGATGATAATTTGAATGTCAAATCCTGGAAAATTAGTGGCTTAGTAAAATTTATTACTAACTAGCTGACCCGGCAAACTTCGTACCGCCTCACTGATTTGGTAAATATTGGTTTTCAATTATTTTTGGAGTCCAGGTAAGGTTTAAACGGTGAGTAAATGTGATAAAAATATTAGAAAAAAAATAGTTTTAAGCAACACTTTTTTCCCTTAAAAACTATACCTCTCTTTCAAATGTTTCATGTTAGTCCCGTCGTTCAGAAATCAATGCTTTTTTTATTTATTGATTCTGGAGCGTTACGAAGTTTGCCGGGTCAACTAGTTATTTATAATTTTACAACTAAATAACTAAACTGCAAGTTCTGATAACTAAATAAATATTAAAACAATCAAGATCTTAACAAACCGTTTATTAAAGTCACGTTCCAAGTTACAAGTAACTAATTTAATCCAAAATTAAAACATATTGCAATAACCACTATATCTTGAAAATTACAAAGTCATTTGCAGTATATTATACCTAATAGCGTTCCATAGCGGTGACACATTATAGCAGATAATAATCATTATTATTATTTATTATAGGAGCTGGCTAAATTAATAATAACAGCTGCTTTAGTCGATCTTCAATATTAAGCCGCGCTTTCCAAGTTTCGTTCTTAAATGGGTAACCATCCATACACATACCATGACTGGCCTGTAGGTCTAGTGGTTAGTGACCCTGACTGCTATGCCGAGGGTCGTGGGTTCGATTCCCACCTACGACAAATGTTTGTGTGATGGGCATGATGTTGTTCTTGTAAGTTCTGTGTCTGAAATATATAAGTATGTTTATCAGTAGTCTAGTACCCATAACACAAGCTCTGCTTAGCTTGGGACTAGACGGCGTCGTGTGATAGTTGTGGAATATTATGTTATTTTTATACCGTTTCCTACACACTTCAGAAGCACGTCATATTGTTGATCTTGGTTGTCATTTGTAGATTTTTGACAGTCGTTACAGTTAGTGGCCTTGTCGCCTACCATGACTTCTAAAGCGTGCGTTATTTCATTGAAAGAACGAGATGGCGCTATTTGACTTGTATAACTCTGTCTCTTTCCCACAGTGGTCTAGTCACGCTTTATGACGTCATAGTAGGCCACCTGAAATCTGAAAAGCAGTGTTATCTAGATGTAGGTATCTTATTACCCAAACACTTGAGTACGAGACCTTGTAGTGGTCAGGTAGTCGCTCCATGTAAAATACTGATATTCAACTGTATCCACTAGGACAGAAAGCCGATTTTACAATAATTCGTAAATGACAGGCGGCCATTTAAAAAAAATGGCGGGACGTCAGCAACGTCAATTTTTTTATTGCAACGATAAACCTACTCATAATAATTCTGTGTTGTTTTCTGGTCAAACACATACATACATTTGACGATTACCATAGCGTTTTACTATTGACTAATTATAATATATTAATAAACTTGCATTTCTTGTGCGCACAATGATCTGTGTTGATCTTATGGTGACTTCTTAACGTTGATTTGCAGAATATAAACCGTTTACCTACCGAAAATCTGGTTCTTATAACTCAGTAATCTAACAGAAACTTTGTTATAATAAAAATAGAGTTCAATGTTATTTTGACACTCGTGCAATATCAGTTAAAATACTTTGAAAGGTAAAATCAGTTCCAATGAAATATGTGTAAATAAAATGGAAATTCTGATGTAATGTATTCAAGAATTCTAGTTGGTAACATTTATTTTTATTATTTTTTTGTCAAAATTTTAACCTAAGTTAAGGAACAGCAAGCCAATGTGCGCGTGACCCTTTCAAATAATACCTGCGTTTGAAAAATTAATGACAAAATTTTATGTTTTTGTAAAAATTATAGTCGAATCTCCCACTCGAATTGTATAAAAATAAAAAGTGTAAATAATTAAAACTTAATTTTAAGACTTAATTAACAAATTACTATTAAGTTATTTATTGTGCAATGTAGCAGTATTAGTCATTTATTATATTTTGACAACATTTTGGAAAAGGAACATAAAAATAAATTCGTTCCACAAACTTTTTTCATTTCGGTATTTTTTTTTGTAAATTTTTCGTTTTAAATAAAATTTTCAATATGTTGTCAACGTATAAATATGAAAAAAAGTAGCGATTTATAGACAAATCTTATTAAAAGAAGTTAAATAAATTTGTTTTGTTTTATTTTTAAACAAAATTCTATGACTTTTCGCCATTGTTCTTTGTTATCTTGGTTATGACGAATTAAGTTAACATTCGTCTAAATGTTAAAATGTACAAATTGGCGACATTAAGAGAATTTTGAAGGGAGCTAGAAAATTGAGAATGCTGATCGACTAATCGTTGATACCTAGCTCATTTATGAACACTTAATTTATAGCCATGTTCAAGAAAATTGACTACGTTACGAGCTCGATCTTTGGAGCTTTATGGACCACAATAAGTATTAATTTTATCATGATCATTATCAGCTGCTTCCCACTGCTGCAACACGGGCCTCCTCACTGTGATAGGGAATAAGCCATATTCCATCACGTGGACCCAGTGTGGGCAATTAATAATTACACCCGCATTATTAGTAATACCGCTAAAACAGCGGTAGCTACGCATCTACTGGAAGTCTTAAAATAGACTTCAGACAAAGGTAGGTCTACGAAAAGAAAAGTTGCTACGAAAGAGCAGATTAGACGCAGCAGCTGATCTCCTCTCTGTGAGAGGGAGTGGGCACTGGGCTGTAATTACCACGCGGGCCCAGTGCGGGTTGGTAGATGTCACATATCTTCGAATTTTTGGGTCTAGGACATGCCGGTTTCCTCACGATGTTTTTCCTTCACTGTTTTGAGAGCAGTGGTGATGAAATAAATTACTCAAATCTTACGTACTTAACTGTAACCTAAAAGTTTATTTTTAATGTAATCCAAAAACGTTTGTCTATTTTTTTTTATGTGAGATGGGTTTGCTCTTGACCTTAGTCTAGGTCAGGAATGACTAAGACAAGGTCGACGATGGAGCGAGCCTACCCAGAAGAAGCCACTTCACTCTAACTTTGAAGAGATTAGGGTTGTACGCGTTCGGAAACACAGACGCAGGCAGAGAGTTCCACTCCTTCGCTGTCCTTATTATAAAAGACGTTTGGAAACGCTTAGTGCGAATTCGTGGTATGGCAATGAGGTAAGGATGGTAGTTTGCCGTGCGTCTGGATGTGCGATGATAGAAGGGGGCTGGTGGGATGAGGTCGTGGAGTTCTTGGGCACATTCTCCGAAGTACAGTCTGTAGAAGACCGACAGGCAGGCAAATAAACTTATTACTAGCTATCTAAACAAACTTCATTTAATTCATCCCCATTATAAAATGTATCTATCTCCACCACACCAACAGCTTTGCAATAAAAAATGCAATAAAAAAACAGCCCAAATTAAAGTTTAGCACCCAGGAATCGAACCCGCATTCCCGATTCGCGATGCCGCCGCAAGTATTTCAATAAAATCACCCCTCTCGCCCCCTGGCTGTCAGTTCATTCGCAAGACACCAAATTAAAAAGGGGTGATTGTTTAAGAAAATTTGCTAAAGGGGGTGAGAATTGTTTTTTTTTTTTGGAAATGTATTTCTTTTAATGGCGATTGAGGGGTTGAAAAAAAACAGAAAATGAGTAGTAGAGTATCGTGTAATGTAAAATTTTGTGCATTTGAGCTATGTTCAAATTCTATCCTCTCCTCATCATCGACTGGCTTGTTGTTCTAGTGGTTAGTGACCCTGACTGCTATGCCGGAGGTCGTGGGTTCGATTCCCACCCAGGACAAATGTTTGTGTGATGAGCACGATCATTTGTTCTGTGTCTGGGTGTAATTTATCTATAACTAGCTTCTGCCCGCGGTTTCACCCGCGTCATGTTAGGCGTTTGGTCCTACGGTCCCGTCTCCATCAGTTCCCTTGAAGAGCTCGATTTCCGACGTCGTGGGTATCTTCAGTGGTGGCTGGGGCGAGAGGTAGAGGATGTCTTTTCCGCGACGCATTCCGACTTCTAACCATTCCCCTTCATTGCCACTGAATCTCGAGGTACCTCCCGAAACGAAAAAAAAGATAACCGGTAGAACTGCGTCAGACTGAAGGTGAGGACGCAGCCCGTAGCCTTTCCAAACGATCCTCAAAGTAGGCCGGTCAATATCGACATGAAAAACCAAACATTGCAAACGCGCATGTAACGACGATTCTTTTATATGTTGTTAGGTCCCTTTAGAGTTTAGAGTATTTAACACCCATGTTTGCAACCCTGATAACCCTGTTCTGTCAATGTCAATGTCAATGTCGAATCAAAATCGCACTTAACCAGTTTTTAGTATAGCGGCAATAGACACACATGATCTGTGAAAATTTAACCTATCTAACTATCACGGTTCGTGAGAAACAGCCTCCGAAACATTACCTACATTACTTTATAACATCTACAAAAACCAGCGAGAAAATCACTTCAATCAGAGTTTTTTGAATGGGAGCCCCCCTTTTTTTTTACGTGGTAAAATCATCAAATGAGTCCTCCCACCCCGGGCTGGGAAGGACTGTACTACTACTACTACTACTAAAATCCATGGTGTCCTTCAATAGGCCTTTATGTTCCGGGGTCACGGTGATTAAATAAGTCCCGCGACCAATGAGAGCCCCCCTTAATATTTATTGTATTCTGGTTTTTAGTATGTTTTGTTATAGCAGCAACAGATGTACATCACCTGTGAAAATTTCAAATCTGTAGCTATCACGGCTCATAAGATACACACGCAAAAACTACTGAATTGACAGCACAGGGTTTTCAGGGTTGCAAATTATAATAAAATGGTAGTTACATGCGCGTTTGCAATGTTTGATGTCGATATTGACCGGCCTAAAGAGGGATTTTATCGACGCAATTGTAACATATTACCCAGCCCGTCATTATTTTGTCGTGGTATTATTTTGAAACTGTGATATCTCCTAAGATATTCATTGAAATCAAATGACGTAAAGGGCAATTTCGTTCAAAATTAAATGCTTGTGATGATTAACGTATTTATTTGGATAAGGATTAATATCATGTTAATGAAAACACCTTCGCAAATAATGCATTGCTTTAAAACAAATTTGGTTCCCATAAAAAAGGTTATAGTGACTTAACCTTTAAAGATAGATTTATGCTCTCGCGGACTTTATTTTATAAAATTTTATGAGGAATAATTCCGTAGTACATAATTTTTGCGAAACTTTAACCGTTTACGCAGCGCACGCAACGGAAGCTCTAAAAAAGGAATACATTTTCCCGATTTTGAAACAATTCTCATTACTGCTCCGCTCCTATAGGTGATAGCGTGATGTTTTATAGCCTATAGCCTTCCTCGATAAATGGACTACCCAACACAAAAAGATTTTTTCAATTCCAACCAGTAGATCCTGAGATTAGCGCGTTCAAACAAACACACAAACAAACAAACAAACTCTTCAGCTTTATAATATTAGTATAGATATGTATGTATTTATAAATATATACGTATGTTTATCAGTTGTCTAGTGCCCATAACACAAGCTCTGCTTAGCTTGGGACTAGATGGCGTTGTGTGATAGTTGTAAAAAAAAATAAAAAAAATAGTAGAGTATTGTGTAGCAAGTTTTGTGCATTTGAACAATGTTAAAATCCTATTCTATCCAATGATATTATAAATGAATAGATACGTTACCTACACGACATTCTATCTTCAAAAACGGCACACTAACGCACACATGAATAACTAAATATTACAATAGCACACTACATTACGATTAGTCGCTAAAGTAGGATGGCGTCGCATGTGAAAAAGAGACAAATATAGTCAAGGTTTGTCAATTGACCACATTTGAGCGCGTCACTTTCTGAGCACGTATAACGTATCTACACCTATTTACTTATAATATCATTGATTCTATCTATAAACGTAAAAGTTTGTTAAGATGGATGGATGTTTGTTACTTACCGGGAATCAAACACAAGACCCCACTATCAGCAGTCACAGCTTACTAATATAACAGTAGTTTCAGTAGATATCTGTCTGATTGATAGAGTAATCAATTGCTATTCATGGCAATAAGAAAATAGATTGATCATTCATGATCAATGTATCAATCTATTTTATTATTTAATTGTCAATCTGTAGCTGAATAGACGTAATTGTGTGCAGTTGTATTTCTGTTACAAAAAGACGTCAAATTATGTCACTTAAAAATTTTTCAAATTCGAAAAACCTGTATGTTCTATTTAACATCTTATATTAAAATTTTCATACCTCATAAGTCATCATCTGTCTGCCTTTTCCCAACTATATTGTGGTCTGCTTCCAGTCAAACCAGATTCAGCTGGATATCAGTATTTTACATGGAGCGACTGCCTGTCGGACCTCCACAACCCAGTAACTGGGCAATACTATACCCCATGATAAGACTGGTTGTCAGACTTTAGAGCTTCTGACTAACAGTAACGACTGTCAAAGATCTAGAGATGGCAGCCGGGACCAACGGCTTTACGTGCTTTGCGAGGCACGGAGGAAATTCGCTGTAACAGATGGTCACTCATCCACAGATCAACTTCGGCAAGCGCGGCTTAACCTGGAATATCGACCTGTGCGGCTGTAATTATTTAGCCACGAGCTCCTCATTCATTCCTCATAAATATAAATAAAAACAATAAAATCATTTAGTCAAAATTTTATTTTGTATAACCCGGTCATTTCCTCCATCACTGGGAAAGGATAGACAGAATTGAATAAATAATAAATGAGAAAGGCATAATATTTTCAACGTTACATTCGACATTCTCATTTGACAATTTATGTGTTTCACACATACGTGCTAATTGTCCCTGTTGTTTTTGCAATGAAACATCATAACATGAACACCGATTTTAAAGCACCTGTGGCACCTAAGGCACCATTTGAGCACCAATCACGTCATCGCGAGGAAACTAACAAATCGTGAAGCATCGCATCATAATAACAGATTTCAAAAGAAATAAAATACCCGTTTGAACACCAATGTTAGAGCACTTATGGCACCTAAGGCACCATTTGAGCACCAATCAAGTCATCGATAGAAAACTAATTACGAACGCAGCATTCCAACGGAAATAAAATGTAATATTCCCGTTTCAACACCAATGTTAGAGCACCTATGGCACCTAAGGCACCATTTGAGCTCCAATCAAGCCATGACGAGCAAAACTAGAAATCATTCAACACCTTCACATCAACAACAACAGTTGTTGATAGTTGTTCTGTTAAAAAAAAAGTAGTTAATTTGAAAACACGCTTGAGATACGCGTGCCTTTAGTTAAAGTACCGTTTACATGGCGTCAGACATGAATATATGGATGATGGAATTGTAAGTAAGTCGGTTTGTTGAAAAAAAACCAGCCAAGTGCGCACGAAGGGTTTCGTACGGACGAACACGTCAACCTACGTCAATCTGTCAAATTTCTTTAATAGATTTTCAACCTGATCACAATAGTTGATTAGAAATGTTCGATTGGTAAAATTTGACAGATTCGTGTAGGTTGATTATCTAAAAAAATTGCAAAAAAATAATGTCTCGTATGGGAACACCGTTAAATATTAATTTTGTTCCGTTTTTTAGTATTTGTTGTTATAGCGGCAACAAAATACATAATATCTGTAAAAACTGTGTTACCGTTATTACTCATGAGATACAGCTTGGTACCTAAAATACAGACGGACAACGTAGTCTTAGTAATAGAGACTCGTTCTAATTTTTTATAAAACAGAATGAACTAAATATATTTAAGAGGGTTCCCAGGCAACAGACATAATTTTTAACAATAAAAGCTATTTTTTAAAAAGAATATACTTTTTTAAAATCACTAACTATTAAGTAATTCACACATTTTCCACACATACAAACCCAGCTCAAATTCCGGGTTGTCAACATTCCTACCAGAACCGATCAAGGGGTGTCTGACACCCCTATCGAACTGAATTTGATTACAAACTCGCGATTACGAATTGACTTTATTTAAAAACATCCCCCTGTATAAGGGGTGTGGACTATCTTATTGCGACATTTTTTTTGTAACGGTTGACACTAAAACGTTCCTAGTTTACGTAGTAGTAGTATACTTAATTCCATGCGGACGGTGAGTAATAAGTGACTCGCCCACCGATCAGGGAGACTAAGTATCTTATTGATACTTTTTTTTGTCACGGTTTACACTTAAATTAACATCCCTATAGTTTACGTAGTAGTAGTATACTTAATTCCATGCGGACGGTGAGTAATGGTTGACTCGCAGACCGATCAGGGAGCCTAAGTATCATAGTACGACTTTTTTTTGTCATGGTTGACACTTAAATTAACGTGCCTATAGTTTACGTAGTAGTAGTATACTTAATTCAATACGGACGGTGAGGAATGGGTAACTCGCCGACCGATCAGGGAGACTATTAGTATCTTATTGCGACTTCTTTTGTTGCGATTGACACTTAAATTAACGTCCCTAGTTTACGTAGTAGTAGATACTTGATTCCATGCGGACGGTGAGTAATAGGTGACTCGCCGACCGATCAGGGAGACTAAGTATCTTATTGCGACTTTTTTGTCACGACTGACACTTAAATTAAAGTCCCTATTTTACGTAGTAGTAGTAGTAGTATACTTAATTCCATGCGGACGGTGAGTAATCGGTGAATCGCCGACCGATCAGGGAGACTAAGTATCTTATTGCGACTTCTTTGTCACGACTGACACTTAAATTAAAGTCCCTATTTTACGTAGTAGTAGTAGTAGTATACTTAATTCCATGCGGACGGTGAGTAATCGGTGAATCGCCGACCGATCAGGGAGACTAAGTATCTTATTGTGACTTTTTTTTGTCACCGTTGACACTTAAATTAATGTCTATAGTTTACGTAGTAGTAGATATTTAATTCCGTGCGGACGGTGAGTAATGGGTGACTCGCCGTCCGCTTAGGGTGACTAAGTATCTTATTGCGACTTTTTTTGTCATGGTTGACACTTAAATTAAAGTCCCTATAGTTTACGTAGTAGTAGTATACTTAATTCAATACGGACGGTGAGTAATGGGTGACTCGCCGTCCGATCAGGGAGACTAAGTATTTTATTGCGACTTATTTTCACGGTTGACATATAGATTAACGTCGCTAGGTACTTAATTTCACGAACATGCTGAAGGCGAGTATAATGGGTGACTCGCCGTGTTCTTTTAGAGCCGGTACCGCGACCCCGGAACTTGTTCACCCTTTTTTTGACGTGGCAAAATCATCAAATGAGTCCTACCCAGGGCAGGAGAGACGGTAAAACTCGTTCTGACTAAAATCCACTATGTCCTTCGATAGCCCTTTTCGTTCCAGGATCACGGTTACCTTAAGAGATGGTTCACCCCTTTTTTGACGTGGCAAAATCATCAAATGAGTCCTCCCACCCAGGGCAAGGCAGGAGGGACTGTCAGACTTGCACTTACATACTTAAATCTACGGTGTCTTTCAATAGCCCTTCTCGTTCCGGTGTCAATGCTACCTATGTCGACAGTTCCGCGACCCTGGAACGTGTTCACTCTTTACATTGTCGCATAATATAAGTCTTAACTATATCGTCGAAAATCCAAAAATAAACTTCAGATTAAAAAAAAACCGACCGAATCGAGAACCTCCTCCGTTTTTGAAGTCGGTTAAAAAATCAACATCTCTACTTATCCCCCAAACCACAAACTTGAACATATTAATTACCAATTAATCAACGTTCAGACTTAAGAGGAACTATCTATCAAATACTTGAATAACAACAAAAAAATAAGAAAAAAATAACCTATACAGGTGTCAAAAATTAATCGGAGAGAGGTTAATGACCTTTTGACGGCAGCATAAAAATTACAGACCACCCACGACGAACGCATTGCTCTAACTCGGGAACTATCCCCGTCCCTTTCTCCCTTAGAACATTCCTTACATTTCACCGTACTGTAGAAAGAGATAGGTAAATTCAACTGGTTTCGTTCGAAATTCGAATGTCGTTCGAAAAGCTTCTAACGTAAGTTGAGCTGTCATTTAGAACATTCATTCAATAAAATGAGGCCTATTGTAATGGTTTATGGTCTATTTTAACTTGAACTTTACTATAGAGAATCTAGTAGGTTTTGCAGGGCTCTACGTATACTGGACAAAACCAGTATAAATTGAACTGAGCTTTAGAACAATTTGAAGGAAATCAGAGTTCTTTGGTTATGGTTTAGAGGTAAAGACAGATTGTCTTTGGAATAACATCGTCGTTTAGTATCGACCATCACATAATCCTTGTCTATGGGTTTCTTAAGAGGTATTAAATGGGATTTTATCTAGTAGATAGATGAAATTTAACTGGTAGTTTAAGAAATCACGAGTTCGTTCAAGAAACTTTATGATTCGTTATTGTTTTTGAATTAATTATTATTATGGAACTTAGGATATGCAGCTAAGGAGGAGGAGGGCGCCGCCGCCGTGAGGGAGAGGACAGCGTCCAACTCATAATCTAGTTGCCGTGACGCCCACTGCATCGGACGTCGTGAGGCGATTTCTGGTCACCGTAGTAGGCGCGGGCATGTGCATAGCGAGTAATGGGTGACTTGCCGTCCGATCAAGGACCAGGCCCGGATTGACAACGCTTAGTGCCACACACGCTTCAAGAAGCTGTCAGCAATCTGCCTTGGAACGTAAAGGGCTATTGAAGGAATACGATTTAGGTCAGTACCGAGTCTGACAGTCCCTGCTTTCCACTCCACCCTGGGTAGGACGACCGGAGGACCGAGGACCGAGGACATATTAAAAAAGGACCCTCATAATGTTCCAAGTTCGCCTCAAAGAGCTGTCAGCAAAATTATTATGCCTCCATAGGACTAAAAATCTTCCAGTGAAGCGGGTCACACTTAAAAGGGCACCGTGGCCCAGGAACGTAAAGAGCAAAATGGAAACAAGGTAGATTTTCAGTCAGAAAGAGTTACGGGATTTGATCACTTGACCTGCTGAAAAAAAATGGATGGACGTACTTATTAATTTTGTGGTGAGAAATTTTAGTTTTAGTATGAAAAGAAAGAGTTGTATTTATTTACTGACTTTAAAAGAAAATTATGAAGACTTTTATGTCAGTAGACATAATAAAGATAAATAAATAAATAATACCGCATTGTGTGGTCCCACTACACATTTTTTTTTTTACGTGGTAAAATCATCCGATGAGGCCTCCCACCCCGGGCAGGGACGGAAGGGACTGTCAGACTTGTACTGACTAAAATCCACGGTGTTCTACAATAGCCCTTTATGTTCCGGGGTCACAGTGATGGAATAAGTCCCGCGACCAGATAGATACCACTGCTCGCACTTTATCAAATGAGTTCTCCCGCCTTGGGTATAGCGAAAGAGATTGAGAGTACTGACAAAAATCCACGGTGATCCTTCAATAGCCCTTTACGTTCCAGGGCCATGGTGATCCTCTTAGTGCCTCGATCTACAGTAGCAGCCCGGAGTTTGGAGGTATCATAATATCCTCGACCCCCGTGTGTCGGCTGTTGATCCTGCCCCTTTGCAGTCCTGACGACACAGTTGGCCCAGTGGCTGAACAATCGATTGTCTGTCATTGTGTCGCGGGTCGATCCCCGCACGGAACGCTAAATGCTAAATTGCCTATTTAGTGGTCGGCTCCCTTTTTTTCTTTTTTTTTATCGTGTTGAAATCATCAATTAATGAGTCCTTCCACCCCGGGCAGGGCGGGAGGGATTGTCAGACTTGTACTGACTAAAATCCACGGTGTCCTTCAATAGCCCTTTATGTTCCGGGGTCACGGTGATGGAAATAAGTCCCGCGACCCCGGCAGGCTTTGGTCCTCTGTGAGGGGGCGCCGTAATTTTGCTGACGCTCTTTTAGGCGCGCGTGGAACACGACGCGCCGTCGACCCGGGCTGCGTCCATGGTCGGACAGCGAGTTGCCCGTGGTCGGCTCCCTAGTCAATCTAGAAACACTAGAAGCCGACCACAGCATAATTAACAGGAACTCAAAAGATATCCCGTAATTTGACAGCTTAGTAGCCAACTAATCTCTTTAAATAAAAAATGCGATCTTATGCAAAATATATGTGGGAAAATATATAAATAATAATTATTTATTTAGACGTGCCGTATCAATGCGAGGAATTTTTGTAAATGCGGTGCGCAAGCGCCAATCAGCGGGTAGGGTTGGCACTGACCAGAACACATAATAAACAATATTTTTTGTACGAAAGATGTTGAGTCTCTTTGCTTGGCTGTAATTTTGCAGCTATAGGTTAGTAGATTTTGAGTTCAACATGTATGTTTGTATCTCGCGTTTGGCTGAACCGATTTTGATGCAGTAGTCAGAAGATACCCGTTTTTGCTGATTTGGATTGTGGATTTTCAAAGTCCGATTATACGAAGATTTTTATTCCTGAGGCCTTATCACAAGATTTCTGTATTTTATTTACAGCTCATTTGAAGTATTTACTGTTTTTATTGTATGGAAAAGTGAAAAGCTCCTCTACAGCGCGAACGATTTTTTTCCGACAAATGAATGCCAAAGTTCTACTTTACGACACAAAGAAAAGTCATTTTAAGCCCCAGAAAATTGGACATAGTAAGGAGCGGATGAGACCTTTGCCCAGCATTGGAGAAATATATTAAAAAAAAACGTATTTGTTTTTTTGGAAAACGATAATCTCCAATCTCCATGACATATTTTGTATTAACACAATTATCATTATTAAGAAATTCAACAAATCAATAACTTAATTTACGCTTTATTTTTACTTTGTTAGGTATACCTATTCATTTAGTTTTTTTTTCTGTATCTTTTCTTTTGTGTGTGTTCATTACCAAAACTTTTCAATGACCACAACATTAAATTCTAAAACTGCGCCAACCCTAGTTCCCTCGACCAATCAGCGTGGCCGCCGCCGATCTATCACCGGGCGGCGCGCGCGCACCAAAATAAAAACAAACATGGCGCGATCTGGGTGGCCCACAGGTTATATATCAATTTACAATATTCACTTTTAATCAGTTTAACTTGACTTAGCAGGCTGGGAATTATGTTCGAGTGAAGTTTTTGCAATGCTCATTTAGATTTCAGTGAGAAAGTGAGAAAATATGACTATATAAACATAAAAAAGGGTTTTTGGCCTTACTTTAGTCCAAATGTGGACGGTGAGTAATGGGTGACTCGCCGTCCGATCATGGACCATGCCGGGTCGACGGCGCGTCGTGTTCCACGCGTGCCTCAAAGAGCTGACAGCAATCTCAGCGGGCCAAAGCCTGCCGGGGTCGTAGGACTGTCTCATCAAGTAACCGTGGCCCTGGACCGTAAAGGGCTATTTAGTCCGTACAAGTCTGTCAGACATTGGAAGAGAGGACTCATTTGTTTGATTATTTTACCAAGAAAAAAAAGGATCTCTTGCGCATGATTTGCAGTTGTTTGCTATTACTAAACCAGTGAGGGTTTCCGGTTTCCTCACGATGTTTTCCTTCACCTTTTTGAGAGCAGTGGTGATAAAATAAATTACACAAAGTAATGCGCCTAGCGGGGTTCGATCCCGCGACTTACAACTTGTAACTCTGGCTGATACCACTGGGCCACTACTGCTCATACAATATTTCTTTTTTTATCAGAGTAAAATCATCAACTGAGTCCTCCCACCCAGGGCAAGGCGGGAGGGACTGTCAGAGTGCTACCGACTAAAATCCACGGTGTCCTTCAATAGCCCTTTACATTCTGGGATCACGGTAATTCATTAATCCCGCGACCCTGGCAGGCTTTGGCCCTCTAAAGGTTCCACGCGAGCCATCGACCCGGGCATGTTCCATAGTAAGACAGCGAGTCGCCCATTACTCGCCGTTCGTATGCCCCTTACGATATTGCTTACAAAGCTCTTTCACTCGTCTGATAAATTAATGACGCTTACAGAAAAGATGAAGGTTAATTGAGGTGCCTTTTATATCTTCACCATGACTGAGAGATAATATACAAGTATGATTTCTGCTGACCATTGATTCTGTTAAGATGGCGTTCCATCGAAAGCGATAGAGTCCATATGCAGTGCGATTTTTTTATGAAATTCCTTTTGGCCTTTTTTGCTTGGTAATATCCTTTTAATTGGGCAGGCCACGTTGAACGTATGCGCCTGGAGTTGTGGTCAAACATCGTCACTCACTGGACGCCTGAGGGAGGAAAACGCCGTCGAGGTCGACCGCGGCGGAGGTGGTGTGACGATCTGATCATGTTCGCGGGGCAGACATGGCCAGAAATTGCCCAAAATAGAGATGTTTGGATGTTTGCCCAGCAGTGGGACATAAGATAGACTATTAAAAAATATATATACATATATATCATCTTGAGAGTCCACCTTCCAACACCCTGGGTGAAGCGGAAAGGAATGTGAGACTTGTACTAATTAAAATCCACGGTGTTCTCCAATAGCCCTTTACGATGATTGATAAGACAGACCCGGCTGGTGTTGGCCCTCTAAGGAAGGGCCCACCAGAATTCATGACTTGATTTCATCCAAGTTATCTTATACCATATGAGATTATCACCGGTATTTGCTATTCGATGCTTCTGTGACTCTTCCAGTTCCTATTTATTATTATTATTAGCCTGAACTGTCCCACTGCTGGGCAAAGGCCTCCCTCCATTCCTTCCAATGTTCACGACTTTGCGCCACCTCTTTCCAATTCTCAACGAAGACATCCAGCTCGTCCCGCGATCTCCTTCGAGGTATACCGCGGCCCCGCGTCGCTGATTCAGGGCACCAATCAGCTTTACGTGCCCACATCTCGTTCGGCATGCGGCAGACATGTCCTGCCCAGTCCCATTTAAGTTGGGCAGCCTTTTGAGCCACGTCAATGATTTGTGTTATGGAGCGCAGTGTAGTGTTTCGAACGTGATCTGTTAATTTAACACCTAAGATACTGCGCTCCATTCCAGTTCCTAGTTACAAATAAAACGTATCTACATAAGTTATCTTGCAACATGTGCCTAGCGCAAGCAGAAGAGTTGATCAGCATTGTGAAGACCTTTAGTTTCTTTCAGTTCCCACTCATCGTACACCACATGTATATAATTGCAGGTCACGTTAATTTTTCTCTGAGCGCGAGGCTGCTTCAGTTGCGAGGCCGAGGGCTAGGGCCCGCTTCGCCCCAACCTTGCCACGTCACTGCTCCTTGGTCTTTGATCGGCCGGCAAGCTAACCATTAATCGCCGCCCGCAAGACCCAAACGTGTGACTTGATCTTATTATATCTGTTCAATGTTATATTTTTATACGCAATAACGCCTGCGTCGCGTCTTCGCAAAGATATTTTTCAAGGAACGAAAAATTGAGCTGCGAGCAGGATTCGAACCTGCGCCTTCTGGATAGGTACTCCAGACGCCTTAACCAATTAGGCCACCGCAACCACTTACACTCGTAGCTGAATTTCTCGTTCGCTTGTTTTTTTTTTTTTTATAAACGCTGTTTACACGTTGCGCCATTTATTGGTAATGTTTCAAACTACATGCCACTAACTAACTAACTAATTGGTTAAGGCGTCTGGAGTACCTATCCAGAAGACGCAGGTTCGAATCCTGAATTTTTCGTTCCTTGAAAAATATATCTGCTCAATGGTTTACACAGCATCGCACCCGCTTAGCTTTCTCTACACCACACACCCAAGATCGTATCTCAACTTCAGATCAATTAGATCGATAAACACACCTTTGACAACCTCCATATTTGACAGTTTTGACAGTTGTGACAGCTCTGACAGTTTTGACAGTCCTGACAAGTGTCGTGACAAGCGCGTGCTAGCATGTAAGCAATTATAGTAACATGCTCTATGTGTTTATAGCTTTATGGTAAGCTACAGCGGTTGAGGTTTGGATTTTGATGGGTGACCGGGTTTATGGAAAGTTTGTGTTTTACGGTTTTTTTTTAAAGCTATCAGTCGGATCTATTATCGTTCCTGTGATTTAGATATAGGCTAGTTGACAGCATAAATTGCAAATCTAATAAGTCATTTAGATAGAGTTCAGAAAAATAATAGACACGTATTTTTTTCTTATGGTAAATTAGTGCGTAGAAAGTCGAATTTGCAAAATGGCAGCCGAGTAGCAAAATAACTACCTATGCTCTCAAAATGCCAAAAAATCAATTAAAAAAAGAAATGGTATAATTTCAGTTAGATTTTTGAAAAGTGTAACATTGGAGGTCGCGGGACTTATTCCATCACCGTGACCCCGGTACATAAAGGGCTATTGAAGAACACCGTGGATTTTAGTCAGTGAGAGTCTGACAGTCCCTCCCGCCCTGCCCTGGGTGAGAGAGCACTCATTTGAAGATTTTACCACGTAAAACGAAAAGAGGGGCTATAATTTCCGTAAGGCTTTTGAAATTTCTTAAAAGCCTTTATATTATCATATTAACAGTGTAATAACCTTAAAATTAGAACCACTTGCCTAAGCAGCCAAAGTTTTAACAAAAATGCGATCTTATATTTTGTTATAAGTATCGGAATTAATAATGAACAGCGATCACCAATCTACCATATAAGACGAAAAAAAAAACAAAACATTCATCACACACATTAATATTAAACACATCATAATCATATTCATAACAAAGCTACTGTATTAATAAAACAAACACAAACAAACATTATACATCCCCTCTGATCGTAAACACCGGCGCGTGCGCAAGCACAGCGGTCCCTAAATCCGTTACTACTGTTAAGTCTAGGAACGCCCCAAATTACGGGTTGAAACCCATTCATTCAGTTTCCATAGACAAATAAAAAAAGACAATTTCTTAGTCATAATCTACTTAGTAGTAAGTCTAAATAAAAGGTCGCGAGATGAACGAATTACCGTGACCCCGGAACGTAAAGGGCTATTGAAGGACTCATTTGATGATTTCACTACTTAAAAAAATACTATTTTTGATTTTCGTTGTATAAAATTAACAAACATAAATATTAATTACCAAGGTAATAACAAATATAGAATTTAAATTAAGATTACTTTATTACATGAAGTACTTACTTACATTTTTGTATAACTATAAATAAAATAACTTTAAATTATAATACCTAATTTTTTTTTTTATCTTATTAAAATGTAATTACGTTTTATGCCTAAATTTGTTATTAAACATGTATAAACGCTAATTAATTTTCTAAAGAAAAAAAAAGAAATATCAAATTTCGAAAAAAAAATCGTATTCCATTTTTAAACACATTTCAAACACCACTTCTTCAATAGCCCAACAGATTACAAATCGTCAGACATCGTAAGCGCCGTCTTTTCAAAACCAACCAACCTCTTCCCTTTGGACTCATTTCAAACACTTTTGTTTACAAAACTCCTTTTCTACTGAAAAACAAAGAAAGAAACATTAAAAAAGGCGCTTAATTTCAGCACTCAAACCGAATCAAAGTACTTCAGATCTATGATAGAACAAATTAAGCGAATCTTGGACAATCTATACTTTAGTGCTCGTTCACACTTATCCGTCAAAGACGATTCGTCTTTTTTCAAAAATTTTATTCAAATTCATTCTAAACTACAAAAATAAATAAATTACACCTAAATATTTAACAAACAAAAAAAATACACTGTACATATAACCAAAAACTAAATTAAAATGTTAAAATAATCAATTATAATATAATAATTAATTAATTATATATAATTAATTAATTATTATAATATATTATTATAATAATTAATTAATTATTATTACAATAATTATTATTATAAGTATTACATTTTTCAAAAATCCTTTTTTTTATTTGTATTGGCTTTGTTAGGCTATACATTTTAATTGCACATGTTTACACTATTACAGAATCGTGAAAAATGACAGATACGTCTTAAATGACGTTTCGTCTTTTTTTCAAAAACCTTCAGTTTTAAATTGCGAATCGTTATGACAGATCGGTCGGGACGACTGAAGACTGAAGTCAACAAATTCAGTGTGATCATCTATTCGGGTATTTTGATAAATCGTGAAAAAACTCGTGCAATGTGTCGTTCATCCGTCATTACGTATCGACTTTTTGACGAATCGTCGTTGACGGCCCCAGTGTGAATGAAGCCTAACTCTTTGACAGTCAAACTTCAAGAGAGAACGAGAGGGGAATACTACAGAATGCTTGTGTTAAAGCGAGACAGCACCCCCCGGTTAGACCACCCAAGTCGACGCTTGGCATCCGACAAACTATTCAACTTCGCCATTATAATCTTGATAGTTTTTTTCTTTTTAATTATATTTTTTGTAGTTGTTGTTTATTTAATAAGCGAATTTTGATTGCACATCAAAAATCGCAATTGGTTTTGTTAAATCCGGGTTTGATTCCGGTTTGGGATTTGTTAGTTTTTCGAGGTAATTATTCTTGTTGATTGATATGAGTATTTTGCAATTTTATGAATTAAAAATAACTGGGGCCTTATTCAAACAGCATTCGACAGTAAACGACAATCGTTATCGTTCATCAGTCACCAACACATTTTCAACTTTATACCCCGCATGTAAAGTTGAAAATCTATTTGAAGTTCACAGATCGTTTTCGTTTGCTTCGTTCGTTATCGATTAGCAGTTTTTAATAGATTTTCAACTTTAAGCGCTGAGGTATAAAGTTGAAAATGTATTGGTGACTGATGAACGATAACGATTGTCGTTTACTGTCGAATGCTGTTTGACTAAGGCTCCAGGACCTTTATTGTCATTGATGGCTATTTTATTTTATTTTATACTATTCGAGAAAATTACAGCTAGTTTTTACAATTTTCTTAATTAATAAATATTTAAGGGCCATTTACAAGTTTCCACAGATAAATATATGAAACATTGAAAACAGAACAGAAAACAACAAAAACAGAGAGAAAAAAAATACAAAATTAGAAAACTACAAGCTAAGAAATTTATCTATAAAACCATTAGGTATTGAATTATTTTAAATTAAAACAAGGATCACTCTATCTTTTACTATCTTCTTGAATAAGTGCAACCGGAAAACGTGATTCTTTTTTTTCTTAAAAACGTTGCTCCAAGCTTGAAATTTCTCCTGTATCGTGGGTGCATTTACAAACATGGAAACTCACATATGTACACAAACACCTACATCTGGATTAATTAGGAATACTTGTGCATCATATTCCATGTTTCGTGCGGGAATTAAATCTGCGACACGCAGCGCAGCAGCTGATCTGTCAGCCACTACGCCCACCATCATCATCATCATCATCAGCCGGAAGCCGTCCACTGCTGAACATAGGCCCTTAGACCGCCACGCCGAACGACAATTCGCCACTTGCATCCATCGCCCACCATTTAGGAAGTTATTCTCAGATTGGGACAACGTCCTCTTAAAAAAAAATGTGTAATTAAAAAAAAAACATGTTCTTCTTATTTGCCTTTGCACACTCAAAATTATAAAGGAAAATAAAATGATGAATCGTAATACGATTGGTCACTCAATTGCCCTCAAGTATCAAGTTAGTAGGTCGCAGTAATTCGGTTGTAATAGTCCGGAGGTTTGCACCAATACATTTTTTGATCTCAACCAATGATTGTACTTGTACTGAACGATTTAGTGTGAAAACATATGGGAGGAATGTTGGGACAGGCTCGCTATAAACTGCATAAGCAACTTATGTTTAGTTACTATAGTTGGTGCCAGTTAAGATGTCAATAGCGGACATTGACCCCTACCTAATAAGTCCTCGAATAATGATATAAGCTCAGAATTAGCAGTTATACGAGGACTTATTAGGTAAAGGTTAATTGACCGCTACTGAGATCTTAACTGGCACCAACTATAACAAGCAATAAGAAGGAAGTACATTTTTTTTTGTCGTGACTCTAATAAGGCACTTGGTCAGCATAATATGTGCAGCTAAATATCTGTATTTTTATTTAAATCCATCACTATCTTTGATGTCATTACAATTGCCCTGAAAACAGATGCTTTTGAAAAGTAATCCTCTACGAATTACAGCATTAATTCACCAAGGCAGGCCTTGCATCGACTACTTCAATTTAAAATTGCAGTAGCAGCTTAAAGTAGTCCATATTGAGAGTTAGCAATGACAGATTCAAGCGTTTCAACTTGACTGCTAGAGTACCTAGACCGTGTTGCTGATCATTGGATGGTTGCACGAACAGTCTGTTCATGTTATTAGATTCCAAAGTATAACCAAAAGGTAGTCTAAAGGTAGTCGCTTTACAACTCTTTTTAGTGTGCAAAGTAATAGCTCGGCATGACTCACGATATCCCCGTGACAACATGTACAAAATGAATCGTCGTATCGGCGAAAAGTCCAAAGGTGAAAGAGACTATCGGTGAAACGGCCATAAGTGAATCGTCCTGTCGACGAAACGTCCAATGATGAACCGGTCGTCGGTGAATCGTAGCAGAATCACAAAAAAATTACGCACCGTACCTGCTCAAACTCCGCTCCCGTATATTTCCACCCACAAATGTTTGCTTAGCGCCTCCTTAGTACATTTTTAATCCGAAGTATATTATTGATATAATCGATTGATGTGGCTGCTGAGTGGTCCATCAGTCAGTTAATGGGATGCATCCGGTACACATTCTAATGTTTTGGGAGTATTAAGTAGGTAGTCGTTGCGTAAATAAAGTTAATGTTTTTTTTTTTGGTGTTAATGATGCTGGCAGATTGAAGGAAATTATTTCGCCTGTCTTCACTTTTTTTTCACATTAACTCTAACAATACAAATTCTTACTTAATACATCCAATTAAATAGTAAAACCACATTTTATATTATTTTTTTGTATTATTTTATAACAACTTATTTAAAATTTTGTCAGAGTATCATGAAAATGTCATTTTCAAAAAAAATACAGTAACAAATTGTAAAATGTTAATGTATAAATAAAAATGTCGAGAGATTATAAAACAAAATCATAGAAATTGTATGCAAAATAATAAATAAAAATCTTTTGCAATTATTTTGTATAATTATTGCCATCGGTAATTGCACAATGTAGATATATGTATAATTATACAATGGAAACATTCATACTCACTTTCGCATTTATAATATTAGTAGAAAATATTATCTAATATATAAAATTCTCGTGTCACAGTTTTCGTTGCCATACTCCTCCGAAACGGCTTGACCGATTTTGATGATTTTTTTTGTGCTTATCCGGTATCTATGAGAATCGGCCAACATCTATTTTTCATACCCCTAAGTGTAAAAATAATTTATATGGCAAAATAACGTTTGCCGGGTCAGCTAGTATAGATATAATTAAAAGTACCAACGACACTGAATAATTAATCCATTTTTTATTTCGGTTACAATGCTGCAACAATTAATTTGCGGCTTCCTAATTAACAATGATTATATCATTTCCTGTCTTTATCTTCTCATCTATTTATTTCACTTAATGATTAATCATACCTACCTACTCAAATGATTTGGTCTTCTAGGTATGCATCATTATATTTTTATGATCAGTGCTAAATATGTATGCCAAAAATAAACTGAGCTATAAATATATATCTTATCATATGTTTTTTTTTTGTGAAATAGTAAAATGGCACTTATAGATAGGTTATGTTATAATACAAATATAATTATATAATACATAATTATAATATAATTATATTATATTATTATAATTATACATATATCATTATGTTTATTATAGTTATATTTAGAATTTAAGATTTTCAAAACCTTGTTATTAACCTTGTTATCTTAAAAAAAAAATTAAAATCGCAATCTGGTAAATTGAAAAAAAAAAAACAAATATGAAGTTTGGAAGCCTTATTTTTGTAAAATAATAATGTTTTCTGAATTTGGATTTTTCATGAAAATTGCTCTTCAAACTATACAATAAATATTTAACTGATTGTGACTAAGATAAGGGTGTAGCTATGACGGTAGCATATTATGGTTTGTGACGTCATGCGAATGCTAACGATACTCGATACTCAACGCGCTCTTGGAAACTAACCCTGGATTGGACTTGTTTTCTGATGAATGGAATAATTTAATGTTAGAATGTCTGCGATTCTGTGAGAAGACAGAATGAAAGGTTCATTTCATTTACTTAATAAATAATAAAAAATTCAAGCTTTTCTAACGCAGTTATTTGATAATTAATCACAATTATTAAAATAAAGTAAACACAATATTTTAGTTTCTTCGCGGGATAAAATCCGACAGTCACCAACATAGCACTTAAAATTTGCAAGTTGAAGTGGCAATGGGCAGGCCACATCGCTCGTAGAACTGACAACCGATGGGGAAGAAAGGTTCTCGAGTGGCGACCACGGACCGGAAGACGCAGCGTAGGTAGGCTTCCCACTAGGTGGACCGACGACATCGTGAGAGTCGCGGGCAACCGATGGATGCAATTGGCGAAGTGTTGTTCGGCTTGGAAGTCTGAGGGTGAGGCCTATGTTCAGCAGTTGACGTTTTCCGGCTGATGATGATGAAACACGATATTTCTTAAAAATTAAAAGAATCTGGTAACAGTATTAACAGATGACGCTTAATGACGCATGCTCCCTTAACTATGTGGCATAGTAAATTCTTACAATCTATTATTCATATCAGCTGAACATGGGCCTCCCCTTTAGACTTCCAGTAGGACCGGTTGTAAGCGGCCTGCATCCAGCGTGATCCTGTGGCCTTCATAAGATCGTCTGCCCACCTAGTGGGTGGACGCTGCGCTTGCCGGTGTTTGGTCTCCATTCGAGAACCTGACGGCCCCATCGGCCATCAGTTCTGCGTGCTATATGGCCTGCCCACTGCCATTTCAACTTGCTGATTCGTTGGGCTATATCGGTTACTTTGATTCGTCTACGAATCTCCGCATTTTTGAGTCGATCACGCAGAGAGACTCCGATCATAGCTGTCTCCATAGCTCGTTGCAATATAAGTACGGAGTTTACTAATGAGGCCTATAGTAAAGGACCACGTTACAATCTATTATAGAACCCAAATCACATCACCTCTTTCTCCCTCATCATAATATTATCATCAAAGCGCCTCTCCACTCCATATTCAATCACAAACAGTTAATGATAACTATGACTGATGTGGGCAACAGTAAGTAACCGCTAATGGGAAGTTAAACATCCGTTTATATACTTAGTGGCTTCTTAAACGATGGTTTACTATTATTAATCTGAATTATGGTGCAGTGATCGATTGATCGGCTTGTTGAGGAGTGCTAGGTTTGGTTCCCAGAGTTAGCAGGTTTTGATATACTTAAGTGAGATATCGATGACAAAGGTAGAAAGAAACAAAAAGTATTTTTTTCTACTTTCTGACGTTTCTGAGATGGCACCATTTTGTGACGTCATGGAACCTTTTCTAACACTTGCACAGTCTTAATTTATTATTTCTAGTGTTGTGGCATTCAAGGCAAGGTTTTTTTTTGTCGTAGTATGGTTTAGGGTCCGCTCGCCCCTTGGATCTTGCCCCTTATGATTAAAATTACCGACTCGCCCCCTTCACTTTTAGATACGCTGACTCGCCCCCGATTGTTAATAAGTTAAAAGTACTGTAAGCAACACAAGTTTTTAATTAATTACAACTTCGAGCGTCTATTCCCATTTCTCCCTACTGGTTTTAACACCAGTGAGGCGAGGCTATTAGAAGCTAACAAAAAGTAGGTATTAGGCTAGCATGAGTTCAAGGTAGTCTGTATTTAAATAATTCTAAAGTGTACCTGAAACTGCATTATTCTTTAACTATCCAACAAAAGTACTAGGCTAACATAAGTACAAAGTGGTAGTCATATTTTTGGGTAGGTATAGAGATTACCTGAAATTGTCTTGTGCAACATTAACCAGCAAAAGTACCAGGCTAGCATAGGCCCAAACCGGTATGTATTTATATAATGCTGGGTAGGTAGTTTATTAGTTGATTTTTTTTTATTATGAACTGGGTCCGGTTTGGCTAAGGTTAGGTTAGGTTCGGAATCGACAGAAATATTAAAAAAAATACCATTTTGAACTTATGCTAGCCTAGTACTTTTGCTGGTAAGTGAATGAACAAGATAATTTCAGGTAATCGACCCAGAAATATTTAAATAAATAACACTTTGAACACATGATAGCCTAGTACTTCTGGTAGTAAGTCAATAAACAAGACCATTTCAGGTAATTTTTCAACTTTGAACTTATACTTGCTTAGTACTATTGCTGATTACAGCCAGTGTCTAATTGTCCTTATTTTCGCGATATCTTTAGTTTTTTCGCGAAAATGTGGTCTCACAAATTGTCTTACGACGTAATACAACTCTCTCAACAGGTAACACAAACCATCAAACAATCCCAAGTATCACGACGAGTTTGTGAGATTACAAATATAGTTGACTAAAGTAATCAAACGTAGTGTTATTCTTACTGTAAGCATTTTTCTGTCTGACTGTACCTTTCTTGGTTAAATTTCAATGGAAATGCCGCAAGGGGCGAGTGGGTACACCAAAATAATTATTTTAATGTCAATTTTCAACTCGCCCCTTCATAAGGGGCGAATGGGTACACCAAAATAAATAAATACGGGGCGAGTCGGTCATTTTAATCATAAGGGGCAAGATCCAAGGGGCGAGCGGACCCTACACCATTTTCTCCCACTTGGCCTGTCAGACTCGAACTGACTAAAATCCATGGTGTCCTTTAGTAGCCCTTTACGTTCCAGGGTCAAAGTTATTCGGTAAGTCACGCGACCCCAGCAGGCTTCGGCCCTCTAAGGCCCCCGTCAATTATCCTTAAGAAGAGGTGAAGATAGAAAAGCGAATTGGAATTATTGGCGATTTCACTCATCTTTTTATTTACATTGTAGGTAGGTACTGCGCCTTGAACTCACATACACCAATAATAACGGTCAATATAAATAATAAACATAATTTTGATAAAAACATTAACAAGATAATAAGTAATAATATTATTGTATTTTCAGTTTAATGTACTTTTTAGACCCGATAACCAATGTCAGACTTTTGTCTGACATTGGTTATCGGGTCTTAGCTTTTGAAACTTTATTATTATCTTTTTGTAAACACTAATCACCACTCTATGCACAATCACCACCTTTACAGCGTGCGTATGCGATTGTTTGCAGTCTCTCTTTCTAGAAAATTTATATTTTACGTCACCAGTTAGCACTAATCACCACTCTATGCTCAATCACCACCTATACAGAGTACGGATGCAATCGTTTGCAGACCTCTCTTCCTAGAAAGCTTATAATTGTCATCACCAGTCACTAATCACCACTTCATGCACAATCCCTAATTCCTCACTCAGCGTGCGTGTGCGTTTGTTTATGGAGTCATTGTTATTTAAACTTTACAACTGTCTTCACAATTTACACTTAACTTACACACTTACAGTTACTTATCACTACTCCAAGCATAATCACCAGAGCCTCGGCGCGCGTTTTCAATTGGTTATCGAGTCTTTGTTATAGAAATTTTACAACTGTCTTCACATTAACACTGCTTCTCATCACCAGTCACTAATCACCACTCCATGCACAATCCCCAGTGCCTCGGCATGCCTGTGCGATTGGTTGTCGAGTCTTTGTTATAGAAACTTTACAACTGTCATCACATTAACACTTCTTGTCATCACCAGTCACTAAACACCACGTCAAGTACAATCCCCAGTTTCTCGGCGTGCGTGTGCGATAAGCTATCGAGTATATGTCTATATAAAGTTCATAATTGTCTTCACATTAACACTTCTCGTCATCACCAGTCACTAATCACCACTTCAAGCACAATCCCTAGTGCCTCGGCATGCATGTGTGATTAGCTGTCGAGTATGTGTCTATGTAATGTTTATAACTGTCTTCACATTAACACTTCTTGTCATCACCAGTCACTAAACACCACGTCAAGTACAATCCCCAGTTTCTCGGCGTGCGTGTGCGATAAGCTATCGAGTATATGTCTATATAAAGTTCATAATTGTCTTCACATTAACACTTCTTGTCATCACCAGTCACTAATCACCACTCCAAGCATAATCACCAGTGCCTTCGTGGCCGTGTGCGATTGGTTGTCGAGTCTGTCGCTACAGTAAGTTTACAACTGTCATCACATTAACACTTCTTGTCATCACCAGTCAGTAATCACCACTTCAAGCACAATCCCTAGTGCCTCGGCATGCATGTGTGATTAGCTGTCGAGTATGTGTCTATGTAATGTTTATAACTGTCTTCACATTAACACTTCTTGTCATCACCAGTCGCTAATCACCACTTCAAGCATAATCACCAGTGCCTTCGTGGCCGTGTGCGATTGGTTGTCGAGTCTGTCGCTACAGGAAGTTTACAACTGTCATCACATTAACACTTCTTGTCATCACCAGTCACTAATCACCACTTCAAGCACAATCCCCAGTTCCTCGGCGTGCGTGTGCGATTGGTTGTCGAGTCTGTCGCTATATAAAGTTTATTATTGTTATTAATACTGGTCGTTTATTGCTTCTGGACGATTACTGAGCGGGCGAGGCTCGGGAAATAGTATGGATAAGACTCTGAATAAATATTTTTTCTTTGAGTTATTGTAAAACAGTTTCATTATTTGATTTTGATTTCATTTTGAAGTATTAGTAAAATATACTACATGATTTTTTTATATAACTAGCGGCCCGTCCCGGCTTCGCACGGGTGGAGGACCCGGTCTAAAACCCGGTCCTGATGGTTACAAACACAACAAAAAAATAATTATCCGAATCGGTCAAGCCGTTTTCATGTTATGTCGTGAAAACGGAAAACGGGTTTCATTTTTATATATATAGATAAAGTTTAACTTTATAAGTACCCATGGATGTAATTGAAAAATATACTCGTCAAAACAAAATAGGGGCCACTTATTAAATTGCACTTTAATCAAGTATCACTCTTATTCTGTGTACATAATAGATGGTAAATACCTTGTTATGGTTTCTTCCAAGTATTATTATTGTATCTACTGCATAATTGGAAATTCATAACTTTTTTTAAACCAGATATTTGAGATTTCTTCGAATGTACGGTTTGGTGTTTTTTATTTTTCAAACTTCTAACGGAGTTTTCTTCGACTTATACAGCAAGTAGGCTATAACGATTGTTTAATCTCATAATGCCATTTATTCGGAGACATATGGATGCAAAAACAGCCACTTGGGGTGTTACCTTAATCCAGGGGGGGCATAGCCAGTACAGGTAGGTCTTATGGTGGAATATTCCCAACCAGTGGTTCAGAAAGTTTGAAACTGGTCTCAAAAGACGGGTAATATCACCAGACGCCGTGATCCAGGAAGAAAGTAAGTAAGTAAAGCCCAAGAAGACCAATAAGTTTGTTTAACCGCGCAAATAGAGCGAAAATCTACCGCGCGGACCGTACAAACTCCATTGCGTTGAGCTGCAGGCACCCCTATAATTGACTAGACTATTCCGAATCGACTCCATGAAGACTAACAATACTCACAAAGATGCTTGGTTCTCCTCCAGTTAACTGGAGCGTATGGTGCAAATCGTCAAACATTTGCAAAGAGAAAAAATATTAAACTGTTTTCAATGGGCTTCATTGCTTTTTATTTATGACTGCAGGCTTATTTTTTTTTAATAAAGACTGATTCATTAGAGTGTAGAGAAGATCTAAACAACAGGTTTCAGATCCTTGCACTCTTGAAACAGACTATTCCGATGAGATCTTGATTATGCTCTGGGGCGGTTGTCTCTATCACGCAAAACTGAGCTCGCACTTCGTAATAACGTTGCTGTAACTGCTCAAAATTGCGTAGCGAATGTGGTGCAACTCCACATTATCCCATTCGCACAGCAACGAGTACCTGAGTTCATCTTCAAGCAGGATAATGTTCGAGCGGACACGCTGCGACTAACAGTGCACACATTCGCTGACGTTCGAATTACAATGTTACAGTGGCTACTCAAGATTTTTACCTGAGTTTTATTCAGCATTTAAGGGATGAGTTAAAGAGGAGTGCAAAAGAAAGTAAAATTTCCATCAACACCCAGCTGGATCTCATAAATTGTCTGAAAACTTGCTGGTAGAGAATCCCAAAGTGGTATTTAATCCTGAACATTCCACCTCCATTAAAATGAGTAGCACAGAGAGAACAGAGTTAAAAGAGACGCTTTAAAGAACACTTTGGAACATTAAAGACGTTATTTTTTCGAGATTTTTGATGTTTCGTGTAAGTTGATAGATTCCTGCAATTCCCCACTTTTCATTCAATTTCGTTTAATTTAACGATTGATTGGAATACAAACTTAATTTTTGTGCATTTCCAAGTAAAATCGTTAATATTAATCAGATTCAGTCATTATAACCAGTAATATTTAAATATTATTTAATAAATCGACAAAAATCAGTTGGCCCTTATTTTCTTTTGAGTAGTATATATGGAAAATATTCCGAATGAAGCCAACTCGTTTTAAAATACTGTTTTTTTTAACTATTAATATAAAGTGTGCCACAGCTGGGCAAATGTCTTTCCCAAAACCTTTCACTCTTCCCCTTTGTATAGTTTTCTAAATATTATATTTTTACTCATAGTATCTTTTCAGCAGATATAATGTTTTTTTTTTAACAAGTACGCATGTAGTCTAAATGATAGTCTTATGTTTTTAATAGATTTCTTGAAAACGTTATTTTTTGCTAATTCATTAACCACCTTTACACATATTATTGATCTAACCAATTAAACTGAAGAGAAGAGAGCAGAAAAGTAAAATCCCCAATTAATTTTTAACCCACCAAAAATTCCAATAAGATTCCAACACCCGTCTCATCCACTCTACTCCACCGCTGTGCGGCGCACGCGGCGGCCGCGACGTGTGTGGTCCGATACGGCTCGGATGCTGCTCTCCTTGCCTTTTAGTTTTCACACGAATTTTACTCTGTGTTAGGGGAAAATATTATATGAATTCTTGTAGGATTCTTGTAGGGGTAGAATTGCTTTTAGATATACTTATGTTGTATTGTATAAATTCGGACCAACAAATACTTATTTTTGTGTTGCTCCACTCTAGCAATTTCTCCTGTGTCATGTGTGCATTTTTCGACTGGCCTGTTGGTCTAGTGGTTAGTGACCCTGACTGCTATGCCGGAGGTCGTGGGTTCGATTCCCACCCAGGACAAAATGTTTGTGTGATGAGCATGATCATTAAAATTTGTTCTGTGTCTGGGTGTAATTTATCTATAATATCGTATTTAGAAATATATAAGTATGTTTATCAGTTGTCTAGCACCCATAACACAAGCTCTGCTTAGCTTGAGACTAGATGGCGTTGTGTGATAGTTGTGGAATATTTATATTATTATTATTTACAAACATTTAGAGCCCAGAAAAAATACTTGTGGTAGAAAACGTAAAACGTACAAATATTTGCTTCGTGCGGGAATCGAACCCGCTACACGCAGGGTAGCAATCGTAAATCCTAATATCTTTACATTTATACATATGTAACCTCTTATTACAAATACCTAACGATATTATTTTTTTGCATGAAACTAATAATACGTTAGGTATAATAACTGCCTTAACGATGATTAAAAAAATATAATTTGCGAGCCAATCACCGTCATTTAGAAGTTATTAAAGTATTGATGATTATAACATTATTTATGACTCATCAATGTAGTGGTCACGACCTCCAATGCTGACATTCAGGCACTGGGTTTGATACCCGGGTCGGACAAAGAGATATTGGAATTCCTTATGAAGTTATTTTCAGGCCTGAAGACTCCTTCTCAGAGGGCTAAAGCCTGCCGGGGTCGCAGGTTTTATACCATCACCGTGATCCCGGAACATAAAGGGCTATTGAAGGACACCGTGGATTTTAGTCAGTACAAGTCTGACAGTCCCTCCGCCACCACGTAAAAAAAAGGCCTGAAAACTCCTGACGAAGCCAGCTTTTTAAAGAGGTAGATAATCATCAAATGAAATGTCACAAACTGTGCCCCGCGCTATGAATTTCTCCTGTATCGCGGGTGCGTTTACAAACATAGAAACTTACATACACAAACACCCAGACCCGGAACAACTATTTATAAGTCATACAAAAAAAATCTTGTGGAATCGAAACCCGCGACACGCTGCGCAGTACCCTATCATCATCACTCACTAAGGACATTTTTTTTTTAGGTGGTAAAATCATCAAATGAGTCCTCCCGCCCTGGGTGGGGCGGAAGGGACTGTCAGACTCTTACTGACTAAAATCCACCCGTGTTCCTTCGGATGCCCTTTACGTTCCGTCGCCGCGGTATCCTGGGTTAAGAAAAAACCCGCGACCCCAGCAGGCATTTGGCGCGAAATACGACGCGCCACCGACCCGGGCTTGGTCCTCGGTCGGACGGCGAGCCACCCATTACTGACCGTCCGCAAGCCCGCTCCGCCGCTGTGCCCTCTGCTGATCAGAGGGACACGCGTTGGAGCGTCCACACGACAGGCTATTCGCATACGGGCAAAGAGACCTCTTAAGTACACAGTGGCCTAAGGGAGAGTTTTTGCATCCCAGGGTGCACCGGCCCGAAAAATTAGTCTTCCCCACAGACGTATCCGAGGGGGAACTCCAGTCCACGGGCGCACGTGGAGGTTTCCTGTCTTAGCACCCCTCACTAAGGACCTGCCAATATTTTTATTGTGCACACAGCTAAGGAGTGGAATTCCCTGCCATCTGTATTTCCCGACAGCTATACCCTTGGTGTCTTCAAGTCAAGAGTGAACAGGTTACTTCTAGGCAAGCGTGCTTCACCGTCGACCACATCTTCGATTACTACCAAGGGAGATATTGGTCAAACGCGAGTTTATCATCATCATCAGCCTATAACACTAGTTTACACGGTTTTCTTACCCCAGCTAAAAGTTGTTATTCTATTTTGTGTTCAGGTAGAACTATCCAGAAAAAATAATAAAAAAATTCTGTCACGTCTGGTTTAAAAAATATTTATGTTCTTATTTTCATGATTACTAGGTTCTCTCCATAGCATTGGCGAACCAAATTGAAGGTAAACTTTTTCTCCTGATGACCACTGGAGTAAGATGATTCTATAGCTTTCGTAAAACACGTGAGGCACCCACTTTTTATCTTGATTTGCAACAGGAAATCCAAAATAATGAAGATAAGCAGTTTTTAACGAATCTACAATACGTCTTCTCTTTTTTGAAAATATAAACTGTCCACAAACATAACAAAAACGGTCAGAACTTTGTTTGCACTTTCTGCTAGCCATTTTAAATCAATCCAAAGCAAAGTAACTGTCGTTTGAAGCGAACGAATAAACAATAAAATATCACCACCACGTCGGGTAGTTAAAAAAACATTTCACTGGAAAAAAATATTCCGACGTGATAAAATATTTCTGCTAACACTTTTAGGTTTAGGGAAGGTAGATCAACATATTGACATACATTCGGTTCGGGGTATAAATAAAAAGTAAAATTTTGTAAACTAGTGTAATGTTCCCACTGTTGGGACACAGGCCTCCTCTCTGTGAGAGAGAGTGGGCCATAATCCTCCACGTGGGCCCAGTGCGGGTTGGTAGATGGTACATGTCTTTAAATTGTTTGGTTCAAGGACATGCCTGCAACGACGATATATTACTAGACTCCGCATGCACGATCTAAGGAACAAAAACTATTCTGTCAACTCGCTGAGGTACTACGTAAGCGAGGACGGGGTACTGCGTTGTGATTGGCTAACTCAAGGTCTGTTCTGTCTTAAGGTATGTTTATGGCTCACAGGAGTGGTCGAAATAACCCGGATATAAGACTTCTTTGCCTAATGTGTTGACAGACATCGGTCGCCTGTTATTAGGAGTCTAGTAATATATCGTCGTTGCATGCCTGTTTCCTCACGATGTTTTCCTTCACTGTTTTGAACGAGGCTATAGATAAATAAATAGAAAATACAATAAACCCAGTCGTTAAACAATCACTAAATACTGTTTTTTTTTATCGTGGTAAAATCATCAAATTAATGAGTCCTCCCACCCAGGGCAGGGCGGGAGGGACTGTTAGCCCCTTCGTACACAAGGCGACGCAAGTCTCCGATACCTTACGACTTCGGTATCCAAGCGACTATCGCAATACAATTCCATAGAGATTCGTTCACAGGCACGCGTCAATGGATGCTAAAGTCGTAAGGTATCGGAAACTTGAGTCGCCTTGTGTACGAAGGGCCTTAGACTTGTACTGACTAAAATCCACGGTGTCCTTCAATAGCCCTTTATGTACCGGGGTCACGGTGATGGAATAAGTCCTGCGACCCCGATCACTAAATACCGTTATGTTTAACCGACTTCAAAAAGAAAGAGGTTCTTCCTTATTCTCATCAACCATTTTGAACCCCTTTCCTTCAATTTTTAATTGTATTAATTCAAAAACAACCACTCATGCTACACTTTTCATATTAACACTAATTTACGGCTATTTGCTACTAGAAGCCGATGTTTGCCGAAGGCTCCCGATGTTTGCCGAACGCTCCCGATGTTTACCGAGCACGTCCGATGTTTACCGATCATGATCGACATAAGAAACTCCATCAATATTTACATTTTTCATGTAATACTATACAAACTTATATTTGCGGTTTCGTTCCGAACAAATTCTTCTAGCTTTCATACTTTTAGAACTGCAAACTTAATTTTGTATTTTAGTATGACGGTTACAAATTTAAATTTGCCGTTCGAATTTGAGGTGGCTGGAACATTTTGTTTGGGTTTTTGAGTTTCAGAACTGCATTTGATAAGTTTGTTTTGTGTCAATATTAGGTTTAGTTATGACTATGCATTGTGATGATAATTATGACTGTTGAGGAGGTGAAAACGTGGTCTAATATTGGTCTGCATTATTAAATGTAGTTCACGATGTTTAATTAGAAAGTTTTGAGTGAATAAGGGCAGTGGAGCATGAAAATAGGTCTTATTCCAATATACTTTTGATTTTTTTTGGGTTTCGTACCTAAAGAGTAAAACGGAGTCTTAGTAATAGGTACTAAGACTTCGCTGTCCGTTTGTCTGGCTGTCAGTAGATTGTATCTCATAAACTGTAAGTACCCTTATTTTTTGTTGGTAAAATCATCAAATGAGTCCTCCCACCCCGGGCAGGGCGGGAGGTGCTGTCAGACTTGTACTGACTAAAATCTACGGTGTCCTTCAATAGCCCTTTATGTTCCGGGGTCACGGTGATAGAAATAAGTCGACTGGCCTGTTGGTCTAGTGGTTAGTGGCCCTGACTGCTATGCCGGGGGTCGTGGGTTCGATTCCCACCCAGGGCAAATGTTTGTGTGATGAGCATGATCATTTGTTCTGTGTCTGGGTGTAATTTATCTATAATATGTATATATTTAGAAATATATAAGTATGTTTATCAGTTGTCTAGTACCCATAACACAAGCTCTGCTTAGCTTGGGACTAGATGGCGACATGTGTGATAGTTGTGGAATATAATATTCCACAACTATCACACATGTCGCCATCTAGTAATATAATATTATATTATTATATATATTAAGTCCCGCGACCAAATAAGTCCCGCGACCAAATAAGTCCTGCGACCAAATAAGTCCCGCGACCAAATAAGTCCCGCGACCATGAACTGTACCCTTAGCACGAGTTTTCAGTATTTTACTTTACAGCGACTTTCCAGTAATTACAGCGTTTCTTGTATGAAAAAATGGAACAGCGCCTCTGGTGTACGAAGGAGGAACTAATTTTTTCCATGAAAATTGTCAATTTGAAATTGTCAAAGTTCCAGTTTACTTTACGTCTCAAATACTGAAAACTCGTGCTAAGGGTACTGTAATAGTAAGACAATTTGTAATTTTCACAGAATGTAAAGGACGCCGCGCCGTCGAATTTTGTCAGGACAAATCTGACAGGCCCTCCCGTCCTGCCCTAGGAGGAAGCACTCATTTGATTATTTTACCACGATTAAAAAATACAAACATTTTAGAATCGAACCCACATCACGTAAGGCTGCAGTCGACTCAAAAGCCTCTAAGGGAGCTTGACCATGGAGGGAATTGTGCGATTTGCAATTTTTACTAACTAAAAATGAAAATCGTCCTTGCTACTACGATAATAATGATGCAATTCGACTGACTTACATCTTTGTCGCGAGCGTGTTTTGTTTTTTATCTACCCGCAGAAAACCGCCATCACTAAGCCCACTAAATCTCCCCAACAGTGGGCCCATCTATAGCAGATTATGCTTCAAAACGCACCTTTCATCAAATCCTTCGAAACACACTTACTAACAGGCCATGCGCACGCGCAGCTCATAGATGACTCACATTAATATCTTAACGACTACACATGACGGATGAGCAGTGATGACTGATTTACACGAGTGCTATATCATCGACTGATTTTATTGGTTACTAAACTAGTTCTGAGTCGTGGGTTTGCTTGCCTGAGATTACTTTTTAAGTATTGACGGATTTTTTTTTACGTGGTGAAATCATCAAAATGATGTCCTCCTACCCCATAATGTTAGACTCATACCGACTAAAATCCACGGTGCCCTTCAATATGTCCCTTTATGTTCCGGGGTCACGGTACTGAGATAAGTTCCGCGACCTCGGCAGGCTTTGGCCTTCTAGAGGGGGGGCCCGTCATTATGCTGACGCTCTTTGAGGCGCGCGTGGAACACGACGCGCCGTCGACCCGGGCATGGTCCATGGTCGGACAGCGAGTTGCCTTAAGTTGTGAGGAACTTAGTAACTTTTGTGGTCTCGGGCCTAACGAATACCGTTACCACGAAACGTAAAGGGCTATTTAAGGACAAGTGGATTTTAATCAGTACAAGTCTGACAGTCCCTCCTGCCTTGCTTGAAAAGTGCTTAATTTATACTTAAAATTATAAATCTGAAGAGTTTGTTTGCTTTGTTGAACGAGCTTATCTCAGGAACTAATGGTTCGAATTGAAAAAAATATTTTTATGCTGGATAGTCCATTTATTGAGGAAGGCTGAAGGCATAACAAGGTGAATTTTTCAAATAGACGTTCCGATTCGATTACTGTATTCGAAACTATGAGAAATATCAAATAACGTTGAAAGGAGACTCGAGACCGATTCTGGCGATAACTAAAATTGCATCATTGGATTTTAGAAAAATCAATCATCCTGGCCAGGAACCGAACCCGCTGATTTTGGGAAAAAATCACACCCTGTAGATATTTAAGACACTATTCGATAGTGTTGCTAATAAGGATCAAATTCTGGGAAGTGATCATATACGATTGCTTGTTCTATAAATCACTAGCTTGTGCCCGCGGCTTCGCTCACGTAGTCTTAAGGGGATCTCGCTTAGGGGTAGAATTTATTAAAGGATTCTTAGGGGGTGCCTACGTCATAATAGCTTTATCCATGCAAAAACTCAGCCCGAGCGGTTTAAAATTGACAAAGTTTCAAACAAACTTTCATCCCCTATTTTATCCCCTTGGGGGTAGAATTGATCAAAATCTGTTCTTAGCGGATGCCTACGTCATAACATCTACCTGCATGCCAAATTTCAGTCTGATTAGTCCAGTGGTTTGGGCTGTGCGTTGATAGATCACTATGTCAGTCAGTCACATTTGAGTTTTTATATATACTACTCAAAAGAAAATAAGGGCCAACTGATTTTTGTCGATTTATTAAATAATATTTAAAAATTTCTGGTTATAATGACTGAATCTGATTAATATTAACGATTTTACTTGGAAATACACAAAAATTAAGTTTGTATTCATATCAATCGTTAAATTAAACGAAATCGAATGAAAAGTGGGGAATTGCAGGAATGTATCAACTTACACAAAACGTCAAAAAACTCGACAAAATAACGTCTTTAATGTTCCAAAGTGTTCTTTCAAACCTTCTCATTTAACTCTGTTCTCTCTGTGCTACTCATTTTAATGAAGGTGGAATGTTCAGGATTAAATACCAAACATTTTCTTTGGGATTCTCTACCAGCAAGTTTTCAGACAGTTTATGAGATCCAGCTGGGTGTTGATGGGATTTTACTTTCTTTTGCACTTCTCTTTAACTCATCTCTTAAATGCTGAATAAAACTTAGGTAAAAATCCTGAGTAGCCACTGTAACATTGTAATTCGAACGTCAGCGAATGTGTGCTCTGTTAGTCGCAGCGTGTCCGCTCGAACATTATCCTGCTTGAAGATGAACTCAGGTACTTGTTGCTGTGCGAATGGGATAATGTGGAGTTGCACCACATTCGCTGCGCAATTTTGAGCAGTTACAGCAACGTTATTACGAAGTGCGAGCTCAGTTTTGCGTGATAGAGACAACCGCCCCAGAGCATAATTCAGATCTCATCGGAACAGTCTGTTGTAAGAGTGCAAGGATCTGAAACCTGTTGTTTAGATCTTCTCTACACTCTAATGAATCAGTCTTTATTAAAAAAAAATAAGCTTGCAGTCATAAATAAAAAGCAATGAAGCCCATTCAAAACAGTTAAAAACATTTTTATTTTGCAAATGTTTCACGATTTGCACCATACGCTCCAGTTAACTGGAGGAGAACCAAGCATCTTCTTGAGTATCGTTAGTCTTCATGGAGTCGATTCGGAATAGTCTAGTCAATTATAGGGGTGCCTGTAGCTCAACGCAATGGAGTTTGTACGGTACGCGCGGTAAATTTTCGCTCTATTTGCGCGGTTAATCAAACTTATTGGTCTTCTTAGGCTTTACTTACTTACTTTCTTCCTGGATCACGGCGTCTGGTGATATTACCCGTCTTTTGAGACCAGTTTCAAACTTTCTGAACCACTGGTTGGGAATATTCCACCATAAGACCTACCTGTCCTGGCTATGCCCCCCCCCTGGATTAAGGTAACACCCCAAGTGGCTGTTTTTGCATCCATATGTCTCCGAATAAATGGCATTATGAGATTAAACAATCGTTATAGCCTACTTGCTGTATAAGTCGAAGAAAACTCCGTTAGAAGTTTGAAAAATAAAAAACACCAAACCGTACATTCGAAGAAATCTCAAATATCTAATTTAAAAAAAGTTATGAATTTCCAATTATGCAGTAGAAACAATATTAATACTTGAAAGAAACCATAACAAGGTATTTACCATCTATTATGTACACAGAATAAGAGTGATACTTGATTAAAGTGCAATTTAAAAAGTGGCCCCTATTTTGTTTTGACGAGTATATTTAGATAGATAGCGCAATAAACATTTCCATGCTTAAAACGGTAAAAAGTCTTGTCTTTCGTTCCATCGACAAAAGACTTTTCTACGGTACCATGCCACGCGTGCAGACAAACATACTTTTAAAACTTATTATTAGTTATTAATGTAACACCAAAATGTATTTATAATGAAATGTTTTAGTTCGTTTATTGACAGGATCTTTCTCGCGAACTATTAGTTGTAAGTTATGGCCAGTTTATTTTTGTCTATATTTGTTATTTATTTTTAAATGTACTGTAGTCTGCAGTTAAGAATTTGAAAGGATGATGAATAAGAAATTATCTTTTAAAATGAGTGATAATCTTTGAACAATATACTGCACTATTTTAGAAAATAAAGATTATCAAGTTACTCAGGGAATCCTTTTGATAGTTTATTTTTTTATAATAACCAACTTGAATTTACAGCTTAAATACCACACATACAAGTTACTGGTCTGTACAAAATTACATAGGTATTCAAATTATTCAAAAAGAAAATACTGACAAGCAAATTCATGCATGCAGCAGTCAAAAAAAAAACACAAAAAATATTGTAATGAAGCTTAATCATAATTAAAGAGGAATTGTACTGGAGGCAACAATAGACTCCAGGTAATGAGTAGCAGTGCTAAGGAATGTCAGCTCAGTAGTCGCAAAGATATCCAATGTGTCATCAAATGATAAAATGTTGTTTATGAGGGTGAGTTCATCATCAGCCCACGTTCCCACTTCTGGGACATAGGGCTCCAGGGCTCCTCTCTTTGAGAGAAAAGCCACCACGGCCCGGTGCGAGTTGGTAGATGTCACATGCCGGTTTCCTCACGATGTTTCCTTTCACCGTTTTGAGAGCAGTGGTGATGAAATAAATTATAGGAGAACAGTGTATAACACGGGGACGCGAGGTATAATGGGTGCATACATTCTTTAGGCATACTTAACACAACACTAACGGCCTTAGCAGGCCGTGAGAGGGAGAGGACAGCGTCCTCCCTCCGCCCCAACTGCAGTGGTAATAGACGCCCACGGCGTCGGACGTCGGCAGACGACCTCCGGCCACCGTAGGCGCGGGCATGCGGACAGCGAGTAAAGGGCAACTCGCTGTCCGACCATGGACTATGCTCGAGTCGACGGCGCGTTGTGTTCCACGCGCGCCTCAAAGAGCGTCAGCAAAATGACGCGGCCCCCTCACAGAGGGATAAAACCTGCCGGGGTCGCGGGTCTTATTTCCATCACCGTGACCCCGGCACATAAAGGGCTATTGAAGGACACCGTGGATTTTAGTCAGTACAAGTCTGAAACCCTCCTGCCCTGCCCGGTGTGGGAGGACTCATTTGATGATTTTACGAAGATAAAAAAAGGGTTTGTATCCCCACCAAACCCGCGTCTTATACCTAGACTCAACGACGATATATTACTAGACTCCGCATGCACGATCTAAGGAACAAAAACTATTCTGTCAACTCGCTGAGATACTACGTACCTAAGCGAGGGGGACGAAGTACTGCGTTGTGATTGGCTAACTCAAGGTCTGTTCTGTCTCAAGGTATGTTTACGGCTCACAGGAGTGCTCGAAATAAGACGAATATTAGACTTTTTTGCCTAATGTGTTGGCAGACATCGGTCGCCTGTTATTAGGAGTCTAGTAATATAATCGTCGTTGCCTAGACTGTTCCCTTACAAACTAATGAAGCGCCTGAATGACAATGTAAAACTCCGCAATACAAAAATTAACAACCTATCATTTTTGAAGTTGCAACTGGCTTAAAAGTCGTGTCGCAAGTCGCATAGAAAGTCGTGTCGCAAGTCACAAACATCTTGTCGCGTTACACCCAATACGCCAATTAGCAACAGGACTACAAATAATCTATTTTAAAACAAAGTATTTGGGGACATTCGTCGTAACTAAATGGACAAGACAGATGGCCGAATACCGAACTAATTGGAGACTAATTTTCCGTGTCATAGAGTTTGAAATATGGACGCTAAGTGTATGTTTAGTAACGTGGTATCACAGAAGATTGCTTTTTCTACAAAAGTTTTCTTCTGAAGTTTATATTAAGTAAGTATTTCATATCTTTAATCTTGATTTTTTTTTGGGACATCATTTATGTGGATATATCAAGTTCTTTGGATGAAAAGTTAATATGTTAAAAATAATGTTGGCCAACAGTTCATGGACCAAACGAATGTTGGACAAACATTACAGACTCTTTTTTTTACGTTATAATGTCATCAAATCAGTCCTCCCACCTATGGCAGACTGGGAGGGACTGTCAGACTTGTACTGACTAAAATCCACGGTCTCCTTCAATAGCCATTTACGTTCCACGGTCACGGTATTCATTAGTCCCGCTGCGACCGGGTATTGGAACTTGAATGATATTGTAAGATTTAAGTTAAATGTTTCTTTTTTTTCTGTAATGGCCTGGTTATAAGATTAGAGAGCATCATTTCAGCAAGAATTTGGCAACAAGTTAGCTACCCTTTTCTAAAGACAGAAAATAAAAAAAAATGTCATTGTTGTCATAAAAGATTTGACAACCATGATGGTCTTTTATTTTAAGAAACCTTGGATATTGTTGTTTCCACTTCAATCATCATCATCAGCCGGAAGATGTCCACTGCTGAACATAGGCCTCGCCCGTAGACCGCCACGCCGAACGACAATTCGTCACTTGCATCCATCGATTGCCCGCGACTCTCACGATGTCGTCGGTCCACCTAGTGGGAGGCCTACCTACGCTGCGTCTTCCGGTCCGTGGTCCTCATTCGAGAAGTTTTCTTCCCCATCGGTTGTCAGTTCTACGAGCGCTGTGGCCTGCCCATTGCCACTTCAACTTGCAAATTTTAAGACCACTCAAGTATTTTTCTCAACCTATCCACTTCAAGTATTATCTTAAATTCCTACTTTCCCACTCTATTTTTTGTTAGAAACCTTTGTTAGAACTCTTTTTTATCGATACGGTTACCTTGAACCAGTATCATCATCTTCCTGCCTTTATCCCGTTTTACTTGTGGTCGTCGCAACATGTTTTTTTCTTCCATTCTCCCCTATCAAACGTCACAGTATCATTTACTCCTTTTTCTTTCACATCATCTTTAGACAATCCATCCATCTTTTCTTTGGCCTTCCTCTTCCTCTCTATCCATCAACATTCATACTCATCACTCTCTTAGTCACATGAGTCTCAAACATTGAGCTATTACTACTACGTATAGAGACGACACCACGCATCACCACTGTGTCCCATCCAGGATGAGTGCGCGCGCCTAGAGCACGCCACAGAGCTGTCAAAAAACAACTGAATAATAATAATAATAATATAATAATAATAATATAATAATAATATGTTCACAACTATCACACAACGCCGTCTAGTCCCAAGCTAAGCAGAGCTTGTGTTATGGGTACTAGACAACTGATAAACATACTTATATATTTCTAAATACATACATATATAGATAAATAACACCCAGACACAGAACAAATGATCATGCTCATCACACAAACATTTGTCCTGGGTGGGAATCGAACCCACGACCTCCGGCATAGCAGTCAGGGTCACTAACCACTAGACCAACAGGTCAGTCAAATGAGTGAATGAACTTGTGCGCGTTGTCTCATCCTGGATGGGACACAGTGGTGATACGTGGTGTCGTCTCTATACGTAGTAATAATAGCTTAATGCTCTCAATCCAGTATATTGGGAAAGAAAAATCTTTTTTCAGTTTTCTTTAATTTTTCGGCTTTCCTTACTGAGGCCGAAAGCCGAATCCGAAACCAAGCTCCTTACTCCGCCCATCACTATTTTAAAACCCTTACATCACACATTTCAAAACGTACTCAAACACTTCAAAGGGCAACAGAGCTCAGCAGTTAACAATTATCGCGACATCCGCAGTTCGATTCCCGGTAGAGTACGTTTAAATCATGCGCTGCACTGGAAGTGAGTTTATTTTGATTTATTACTATTTTATTGTACATTCTTTAGGTTGTTGTAAATCAAAATGTGTGTGCTTTCATAGTGTTAAGAGCGCGAACGGCATTTCTGGAAGTTCTTTTTGAAATGACTGAATATAGAATAGAATAGAATTATCTTTTATTCAAGTATCATGACTCAATATATTAGTAAAACTTAAAACTATATTATTAATAAATGTAATAGTGGATCACTGCGGTGACAATATAAACCTATTTTAATACAAATGTATGCGCTAAATAGATATCTAGACAACACAAAAATCTTTTTTTTTTTTTAAGTTACCTAGTTGAAAGTTTAAATTGGTATAAATAAGCTGTTAGAATAAGCTATTTTTAACTGACTTCAAAAATTAGAAGGTTCTCATTTCGGTCGATATTTTTTTTGTACGTCTTTACTTCAATTACTCCGAGATTTCTCGTCCGATTTGTGTGATTCTTTTTTTTTGTGATCGACGTAGTATATTTGCCATTAGTAGTCCCATAAAAAATACATTCAGTTTGGTATGAAAAGTTATTGTACATTCTAATTGTGTTGTTTCGAAGTCGGTTATTTTTTTAAGTTTTTATTCAATAATGTTCTCAGAATTTTTAGACGTTTATCCTGGGTATGAAGTTTCATAAGAATCGGTTTATTATTTCGAAGAATAAGCACTTACAAATTATGTATTTTTTTTTATTTTTTTTTTATTATATTTTTATTTTTTTTTTGTACGGCTTACACGCTCTTAAAACTGTAATATAGTGTCAATGATTCAAAAAATATTTTACTTAATTTTTGCGTAACAATTTTAGGAAGCTTATGCGCAGCGGCGTGCCTAGGGCTTCAAAATAAGGCAAGCCCAATAAAATAGCCAAATATGTAATTTAAATCATTTATAACCAGATGAATTCCAAACGTAATCTTCATTCGAAAAAAATATGCAGCACCATCAATATAACTTATTAGCGTGCGAACAGCCCACAATCCAACTAGTTTTATACACTGATCTAGTTAATTTTCGTTTATGCGATTTACTAGTCTGAGAAATACACAGATTAGGCATCGGTTTTAATGAAGAAATTAACTGTTTTTTCTGAGCAAAGTTTAAAGATTTTACCTTATCTTCGCCAATCAAAACTTGAACGCATTTTAAATCCTCACTAGGTACAATTACCTCCATTGTTATAAGTAAGTCACGAAAACAATTGCATCACTGTTAAAATCCAAGAAAACACACAAAAAAACTTTAACAACAAAACTTTTCCCACTCAAGCAAATGAAACTGAAGTGAGTTGCACTCGGGTGTCAGGAACTACTTACCCAGAGTTGCAGTGTTGTCATTTAGGCAAAAAAAATCACCAGGTATATGAAAAATCTAGCTAGTTGTCGCATTTTTTTTATTTTTAAGATGTTGATTGAATATGTAATTTCGTTAGTTTAAAAAGTCGCTAGTTTTATTGTAGCTTAATCTTAAAAAAACTGTCCAAACTCGTTAAAAATCTCCCGAGATCTCACAACGTCGCTAAAACGGCAACACTGCAAAGTTGGCTAGTTGACAAGGTCACGCATACGCGTTCAACTTCATACGCATGCACGGCTTAAATTTTCTTAGAGATAGACTTGTAGACGCACAAGGTTCTAACTCGTTATACGGCACATCGCCATAAGTGCGAACGTGACAGAAATATGGGTGTTTGAAAGCCCGGTAAAAGCCAGTACGTGTAAGCGAGATAGCTATATGTAGATGCTGCAAAGGCGAAACTCTGCGCGCTCACAATCGCGATGTGTAGTAGTGTGGCATAGGTAGATACTTTGCGTTATTTTGATAAGAATTAAGCGCGCGAACTTTTAAATAGTTCGGGTTTGATATTGATTCTCTATCGAGCATTTTAGTAAGGCATGCCGGGCTTATGGGCTTGTATGAAGGAACCGCCACTGCTTATGCGATGAATAATGCCGAATGCTACACTGGGGTGATGACGATTGAAAGAGTGATGATAGTCCAGTGATAATGGCTCCGACTCAAGAGTTCTACCAAGGTCGTAACTTCGAACCAACGACGATATATTACTAGACACCGTATTAAGGAACAAAAACTATTCTGTCAACTCGCTGAGGTACTACGTAAGCGAGGGGGACGGGGTACTGCGTTGTGATTGGCTGACTCAAGGTATGTTTACAGCTCACAGGAGTGGTCGAAATAAGACGGATATAAGACTTTTTTGCCGAATGTGTTGACAGACATCGGTCGCCTGTTATTAGGAGTCTATAGTAATATATCGTCTTTGCTTCGAACCCAGTCAGGCGCATTACTTTGTGTAATTTATTTCATCACCACTGCTCTCAAAAACGTGAAGGAAAATATCGTGAGGAAACCGGCATGCCACGAAAATTCGAAGGCATAATGTGACATCTACCAGCCCGCTCTGGAACCACGAGGTGGATCTTTCCATTCCCTCTCACAGCGACGAAGTGTCTTTGTCTTAGCTGTATGAAGACCATAGACTGATTGTGCTATGCTATGCATTGATGACGAACCACCGATTGAAAACTTCACGAAATAACATTAAACTTAAAATTTGCCAGGTGACAGAGACAAAGTCTACGATGCAGTGAGGTTACCCAGAAGAAGCCTAATCACTCTAACTTTGAAGTGATTCAAGTTGTATGCGTTCGGAAACAAAATCAGAAACATCATATTTTTAGGATATATTTGTACTTCATTTTATTTGCGTCAGAAGGTAGATACTTGGGAATATGAACAAAAACAACTAAAATAATTTTATAACGTAATATAATTTATTTATTATTTTCTATACATTTAAAAACTAGCACAGTCACAATAACTACCCGGATAATAATATATTTTTAATAAATATTTACATTTTAAAGAAAAAACAGAAAAAAATGGAAGAAATGAAATGACTAAGGGACAGTATTTAATAGAAATTAAATAAAAAAAAACACTGTTTTATTTACAGAACACACATAAATAAAATATTATGTACTTAATTAAAAATATTTTTACATTATAATACAAATAAGAGAATTAATTATGCCAAAATAAATGAGGAAAAAATCTAATCTTCATAAAATTCATTTTATGATAAAAAAAAATTTCCTAACAAAAAAGTCCTTTGTAAAAAGATAAAATAACTTTCCTCATTTTTTCGACGTTTCCTCTTCATTTCGAGATTTTTTTCCTCATATTTTCTTGTACAATGCCTCACCGTATTATTAAATAATAATTGTTATTTTAATAAATTATAATTATAACTAAACAAACTTACAAACTATTTGGTTATCATATCGCATCAATTTATCAGTACTTTTTAGTTTTTAGCTATTACAGAGATTCAAGTTATAAAAAGTCAAGATTTTTTTATTGAAAATGCCAAAAGAAAATTAAAATCCTAAATAAACCGGTTTCTGAAGTTCTCCAACAATTTTTTTATAAACCAAAAACCGGTTATTTTAAGAAATTATCCAGAAAATGCGAGCAACATTTTAAATTATTTTATTTTCAGAACACCTCCACTATTTCTAAGATAACAGCTATATTACAAATTCTAAAATTACTACGTTTTACTCAATAGGAATAAATACGTTAAATTCTATATTATGTACACTACAAGGAACATTTACTTTATTTTGCAAAGTACCATAATATACTACGCTATGTTGCAAGGTACAATTCCAAAGATGCCCGCAACGGCAAACCGCAGTTAATATTGCCCGCAACGACAGACCGCAGCGACATAGGGAATAGGGATACACTAGCAAAAGGACAGTGTAGACAGTTAGGCAAAACTGTGTCGTTGCTGTCTGTCGTTGCGGGTGGCATTGCCGCTGCGGTTTGCTGTTGCGGTCGTCTGTCAAAAAACATCCTTACTATAATATCTCATGTAGTCTCAAAATGGCCTTTTATTTCATCTAACATTATTATATTCACGTGTAATGGACGCTTTCTTTTATATTGATTGGTTCTTACAAATCGTGTTACAAATATTGCTGTTTAATCATCACCACTAGTTAATTTATTTAATTAAAAGAAATATATATGTCCCAACTTATAAATAAAAAAAACCCCAATGTTTTTAAACACTCAATATTTTTTTTTTCAATTATTGCTTCAACGACAACGGCTTATCTCAACATTACTGGAGATCATAGTACAGTTTCTCAATTCTGGTTGTTTTTAACGTGGTCAAAAAATGAGTCCTCCTACCCAGTGCGGGATGAAAGGAACGTCTGTCCATCTGCAGACATGGTCGGCCCACTTCCACTTCAGCATGCTGATTTGATGATGCTAGGCAACTGCGCTTCTCCCAGTCGTAATGTCCCTTTGTGCCTATTAGCCTGGTTTTGTTCTGTCTCATGCTTGATATAAAGAGAAGTGGAAACGTATTTTTCCTACTCCTCCACTATTCTTTTCTCATTAATTTCGTTGCTGGATCCAAGACGAAAAAATTCATTCTCCGGGACACGTCGAGCTTCATTGTCTCGACGCTTTTCTGGTGGTTGCCACTGTTGATTCTGGCTTACAAGAGTTTGGGTATAGTGTGGTGGCTATTTATGATGATGAACTGTCTTTTGAACGTCTACGTGACATTTATCTCCTCTTCTTCATCACTCTCCGTTACCGTACTGTGGTTGTATAATCCTTGTGCCATCAGCTGCAGTGCCAGCGGGTTCCTCTGGCCTGTGGCCTTCTTGATCTTGGCTCGTTTGTTCTGGAACCAAATCTTGATCTGTGCTTCTGCTAGACCCAGCTCTGCTGCCAGACTCTGACGTCTACGCTCTGTTAGATAGCGGTTTTCGGCGAACTCGTGCTGTGGACAAAAAGGGGATATTAGTTTATTGATTAAAAAGAAAGTACGGACGGATGGATGGATGGCTGAACTAATCTTTGTTATTCAATAGATAAATATTCCACAACTATCACACAACGCCATCTAGTCCCAAGCTAAGCAGAGCTTGTGTTATGGGTACTAGACAACTGATAAACATACTTATATATTTCTAGATACATACATATTATAGATAAATTACACCCAGACACAGAACAAATGATCGTGCTCATCACACAAACATTTGTCCTGGGTGGGAATCGATCCCACGACCCCCGGCATAGCAGTCAGGGTCACTAACTACTAGACCAACAGGCCAGTCAAATTCAATCACGACAGAACAGCTGATCGGATCTTGATTCTCTTAGATAACCTGCCAAAGCCTGCTCTCACTACGTTACGAGTGCCAAACTCTGACTTTGACTGGCATGTTGGTGTAGTGGTTAGTGACCCTGACTGCTATGCCGGGGGTCGTGGGTTCGATTCCCACCCAGGACAAATGTTTGTGTGATGAGCATGATTATTTGTTCTGTGTCTGGGTGTAATTTATCTATAATAAGTATGTATTTAGAAATATATAAGTATGTTTATCAGTTGTCTAGTACCCATAACACAAGCTCTGCTTAGCTTGGGACTAGATGGCGTTGTGTGATAGTTGTGGAATATTAAAATTTTCACCCCTCGGATAACCATGTACTATTGAACCTACACTTTAGTAGGGTCGCACTTAAGTGTGCTCGAATCTTAATAGTTTTCAATATCAATTAACATATTATTCATAAGTGTGTTAACTACTAATTAAATGGACGCTAGACCTTTGAAACTTAATACCTCAGTACTAATGTGACCTTTATTTTATTGAAGGAAATCAATATCTTTTCGATAATAAGATACTAAACCTATTTCCACTTCGATGATGATTTGATTACGTACACTAATATATGTATAGTTGATGGAACGCTTAGCGCAGTGGCTGAACGACGATATATTACTAGACTCCTAATAACAGGCGACCGATGTCTGTCAACACATTAGGCAAAAATGTCTTATATCCGTCTTATTTCGACCACTCCTGTGAGCCGTAAACATACCTTGAGACAGAACAGACCTTGAGTTAGCCAATCACAACGCAGTAACCCGTCCCCCTCGCTTGCGTAGTACCTCAGCGAGTTGACAGAATAGTTTTTGTTCCTTAGATCGTGCATGCGGAGTCTAGTAATATATCGTCGTTGGAACAAATATTTGTATATCCTGCTAGTACAGTTATGGGGGATTCTGTATCTGCTTTAAACTGTAAACATAATGACTATTATTTTAGTAATTTACCTTTAATCTAGCGAGTTGCGCAGCACTGAAGGCAGTCCTAGGTCTCTTCTCTTCCGGGGCAGCTTTCTTCTTCATTCTTCTACTTCTGGGACCTGTTGGCAAAGAGAAGAGAAGATTAGTCTATGAATCACAGCATAAGTTGACCACACTGGGCCCAGCGGACACTGTTGCCCTGGAGTGCAAAAGGTATGTGAAGGAAAAGGGTGGTTTTTAGTCAGTAAGAATCTGACAGTCCTTTCCACCTTACCCATGCCTGGAAATGGAGTTCTACGGTACTTTCACAGTTATTATGTCTTGTGACTGGGACTGTAGCACCATAGCTTAGTAATGTAGGGTATTTTACCCAAAAAAAATATTAGTCCGAAATATAGATTAGTAAAAAATATTAGACCCGTATTTTTTTCTTTTGTCACGTAAACCAAAGTTGACGAAGATTATAGATATAATTGATTTTCATTTTGACTCAGGGCGTTACTGTTAGTCAGAAGCTCGAAAAGTCTCACAACCAGTCTTATCATGAGGTATCGTACTACCCAGTAAGTTGCGGAGGTCAGTACCCTTAGCACGAGTTTTCAGTATTTGAGTAAACTGCAACTTAAATTAACTTCCAGTTTAGAACTGACAATTTCAAATTGACAATTTTCAAGGAAAAAATTAGTTCCTTCTTCGCAAACTAGAGTAAACTCTGTAAAGTAAAATAGTGAAAACTCGTGCTAGGGGTACTGATAGTCAGTCGCTCTATGTAAAATACTGATATTCAGCTGCATCTAGTTTGACTGGAAGCCGACCACAATATAGTTGGGAAAAGGCTAGGCAGGTGATTTTGACTCAGGGCGGGATAGGTCTAACACAACGACGATATGTTACTAGACTCCGCATGCACGATCTAAGGAACAAAAACTATTCTGTCAACTCGCTGAGGTACTACGTAAGCGAGGGAGACGGGGTACTGCGTTGTGATTGGCTAACTCAAGGTCTATTCTGTCTCAAGGTACCTACCTCCTGTGAGCAGTACACATACCTATGTGTACTGCTCACAGGAGTGCTCGAAATAAGACGGATATAAGACTTTTTTGCCAGACATCGGTCGCCTGTTATTAGGAGTCTATTAGTAATATATCGTCGTTGGTCTAACATAAAGAATTAAAAACCCCCAAAAAAGGGGTGCTTATAAAAAATATCCTTCCATTCCCTTAATAACATCCTGAATATATTAAATTCCCCCTTTTCTTTTCATAACCCTGTTAAATTACTATCAATTGAAAACTCTTCTGTAACAGTTAAATTCAATTAAATTACCTCAAATTTCTTCTGACCAATGTTGGCGTAACGGAATCATAAATACAATAAAGAGGGGCGTGGCTCACGGAACCCTTTTGTCGTTTATTGTCCTTAATAGATAATTTAATGAACCCTAATTATAGTGTTGTGGGTTCTAAATGATGTTTGGTTCTGTATTTTGGGTTTTATTGTGATGGGATGTTTTTAATAGTTGAGTTTTTAGAGTAATTAGGTATGGAGTATATTTTTTTTTAATTACAAAAGAATTAGAATCTATTTTGGGGTGTTCAGATTACTGTTCAATTTTTTTTTTTTTTATGTGAGCTGGGTTTGCTCTTGACCTTTGTCTAGGTCAGGAATTACTAAGAAAATGTCGACGATGGAGCGAGCTTACCCAGAAGAAGCCTGTTCACTATAACTTTGAAGAGATTAGGGTTGTATGCGTTCGGAAACACAGACGCAGGCAGATAATACCCACTCAGTACTCATGTAGATATCTTTTTTCAGCGACTGTAAAAACGAAGGTTCTCAATTCGACCACTATGTATGTTTGACCGCGATCATCTCGCGTTTGGCTGAACCGATTTTGATGCGGTTTTCAGAAAAGTTTTCGTTGTATTCTGGAGAAGGTTTTAGTATACAAATATCATGTGACGTTGTTCGCGTGGACCCGTAATTGCTTACTTGGATGCCAGATTTTTAAAGACACCGATAAATCAAAGATTTTTGCTGAATATGGGAACTAAAAAGGGAAAGTAGAAGATCACAAATGTTTTTTTTTTAAATAAAGAACGTATGTTTAACAAAATCCATTGCATTTATTTAATAGAATAACAGTAAAGCTTAATAGGAAACAGTGACCACCCATCTAAGAATTAAACACTCGAAATCTTGCTTAACCGCATTTACGAAGTACACTCAACCTCAAAAATGAATTTCAACACAGAAAGTATAAAAAATAACTCTAATTTATCGAAAACCTAATCAACCATTAATAAAATCCTTAGTAACCAGAAAAACAACCTTTTCCTGATAAAATAACAAAAAAACCTCGTAATGAAGTGTTAAATCCAAAATGGCGGCGGTACAATCGCATACACAAGTGTTAAGTGTAAATATTTTACTGGCAACTGGCGTGATGGCATGCCAGACTATGATTTATTATGCCATTCGTGTGCCAGACTGCCAGAGTTGTAATTGTTATAGAAATGACTGGTTTTAATTGGCTGTTTTCAGTATTTTGAGTGTTAACGACATGTATATAATAGATTTTAAGAATTTTGCATGATTATTGGAGTTTGCGAGTGCATTCATTGTTCCTACAATTTCTTATTTGCAAATAAGTGATATCTTAAAATAAAGACTGCTTAAGCATTTCTTATTTTCTTCTTTAGAATTTAATGAGACAGTATCTGATATATTACGCAGACCCAAAAAAAACGCAATTTAAAAAATCTACTTTGCAAGTTACCTTTTTTATCCGACTGTGACAGAAACAACATTATGCACTAATGAAAAGAACATTTAAATAAACGCAATATTAATATTGTTGACATCAAATGCTAATTATAGAACTACTGTTCTAGAAGCATTAATTCTGTAACACAGAAATTCCACGAAAACCAAAAATCGATTAATAAAAAGCTAAAAGACTTCAACTGCTAATGAATTTGAAATTCGAACACAGCTATCACTTTGCATCAGAAATAGCTGAACAGTATAGTAAGTACTATTCTATGCTATCTCATTCCCAAGCAACTCTTTATCCCCACTAATTAATCACCTACTTAATAAATAACGAGTATCTACTAAACACCAACGAGAGATAGCACATATTGATAACTCCACAGCAACCACGCGAAAGAATTTATATCCATCCTGCCACAAACAATACACCAGAAACAATCGCACGGACATTTTTAAAATCCGCCATCTTGTTTTACGCCAAACTTTATTCCCACACCAGATTGCAGTCCACTCACGGATATTTTACCTCCAACTTGACATGGCGCTGTCAAAATGACAGTATGTTTATGTGTGTGTGTCATTGTTAAGTTGCTGCTGACAAGTAAGTCTCATTAGACCACTGGAAATTTCCTTTTTTATATGCAAGTTCCTTTATTTGATCATCAATTTGTCTTGAATATATCGCTATCAGCGATAAAAGAAACGATATACCCTTTTAATAAAAGAAACAATATAGACTGTATACTGTGTAACAAATTGTTAATTAAATAAAGTATGTTTTGCAATTCAATATATTTTGCTATAAAATCTTTCAAAATCAAATGATCTCCGTATATTCGCTGATTGCCAAAACATACAGCCAGAGTAACCTCTGCCTTACCACGGACAGCCGTATAATAATATTACACCAAATGAAACACCAAGTCGCGCCAACAATACAACCTAGCAAAAGAACAGTGATCTTTAAAACCGTTACCATAAGGTTGCTTTTACCCTGCAGCTGTCAACTGGCGAAATAAATTCGAAAAGACTGTACACTAAATTCCTTTGCGTAAAAAAATAAAGCAAGTACAGGAAGGCAGAGAAGTGTTTACGGCTATACGCTACCGTTTGCGATAGTGTTAAAATGCGGTGGATTTATAGCTGTTTGGCCGTTTGGCTGTTTGGCTGTTTGGCCGTTTGGCTAGATCAGGGTGATTGCGGCCGATTTTATTATTCGTTTTAAATTGTAATGGGGTGTTGATGGGTTGGCTTTGTGGGGGGTATTGTGGTGGGGTTTTAGAAATTATTTGTAGTGGGGTAATTAACATTTAGAAAAGGTGTTATTGTGAGTGCGTGGTATAATACTTTAATTCTATGTGATTTATGCTTTTTTTTAAAAAAAAAAAACCTGTTTTTTTTTTTATTTAGATTTAAGGTACATAGTCTATACTTGTGAAAACTTTTAAATGGCAAATGTCAGTGCAATTATTTGTAAATAACTTATGTATTGTAAGCTTTCCGAATAATAAATAAATAATTTTACCTAACCGTTCGGGAGATATGATAAGTTATTTGTAGTAGAAAATTAAAATTGGGTCGTAATATTCGTATTTTTTTTAGTAAAAATAGTAAGAAAAGACATTTTATGTTTTCAGTTAATACATGGACAAGTTTTGAGTTTAAAAGATGACGAAAAAAGAAAATATTGAACGCAATGTTTTACAAAATTAAAATTACCAACATTTATTAAAATTTTAAACATGCTGGAATTAACAAATATTTCTGTGTAAATAACATAATTCATAATATTTTCATGTTATGATTATAATTTTAATACATAAAACAAAATAGGAATGAACGAAATAATTTATATTTGCTTTTGAACTAAAATAAATAAATTTAAAAACCGTAACATTTATTTGAGTTGGCAAACAACCAATTTTGATCAAAGAAATCATAAATTAATAATTATTTTAAACATGATTTTATTAGTTTTTAAAAGATAGGTTGCCGGATACGTAAGTCGTGAAATATGTAATTTATTTTTATTTTTTTAAAGTTCAATATATACCATAATTGGTACAAGTCTATATCTGAAACTTTTATAAACTAGTACTCCGCCTCGACTATACTCGAGTAGCAATTAAAAAAAACTTTTTTTGTTTTTTTTTTTTTTAATTTATGGTATATCCGTAAAAAACAAACATTATGAAAAATCAAAACCTTTGAAATAAATGTAGATTATGTGCATTTAATAGCGTAAATCTGCAAGAAAGATCAAACATGTTTCTCAAGCCCCTTAAGTTTCAAAATACTTAAAATTCTGCTCACACCACAACAAAATGGAGCGTGAAGCATACAAACGAATCTCCGGGAATCAAACGGAAAATCACTTTCAAATCGAAACAATCAAAATTCTATTTTATAACCCTTAAAATAGAACAGGAAATCGTAAAACACTGGACTTCTGAAAAAGAATACCGCAACACCAACACCGAAAAATGCGTTTTATTTCGTAGAAAATACAGTTTATTTTTGTGGAGCAGTTTAAAAGGCCATACATCAGAGTAATAAAGGAGGCGAGCTAAATTTTTATTCGTATTTTTAATTAAACAAGAGTTTGAAAATGTTTCGGACATTTTCTGTTGCGAGAATGGCGCGAGAAAATTGCTGGTCACTTTTGAAAAAAGAACGGGCGCCATGTTCCTTTTTTATTTTTATTCTTTTTTTTAAATTTACGCGGCTTTTTAAGAAATATGGTGTCTGTAATGTTTTTAGTTCTTGTGTGCCTTATTTTCTACCGTTTTGCATGGAAAATGGCGTATTTTCTCAATGGTGTTATCTTATTTACTTAATTGAAGATAATTTTGGTGTTTTACTGTTTCTATTCCAATTGTCTGTTGCAGTGAAATAATCTCTTTTCAGGAAAAAGGTTTGTCCATTTATTTTTATCATTTTTATGCAAAAAAAGGTTCATGTAGCATAGCGAGTTTCCTCCGTGCCTCGGAAAGTACGTTAAGCAGTTGGTCCCGCCTGCCGGGGTCGCGGGACTTATTTCTATTACCGTGACCCCGGAACATAAAGGGCTACTGAAGGACACCGTGGATTTTAGTCAGTACAAGTCTGACAGTCCCTCCCGCCCTGCCCGGGGTCGGAGGTCTCATTTGATGATTTTACCACGCTAAAAAAAAGAAAAGCAGTTGGTCCCGGCTGTCATTTGTAGATCTTTGACAGTCGTTACTATTAATCAGACACTCTAAAGTCTAACAACCAGTCTTACCATGAGGTATCGTATTACCTAGTTACTGGATTGTGGAGGTCCGATAGTCAGTCGCTCCATGTAAAATACTGATATTCAGCTGCATCTGGTTCGACTGGAAGCTGACCACAATATAGTTGGGAAAAGGCAGGCAGATGATGATTACAATTTTCTTTCATACTTGTTTAAACTTAGTAAAATAGCCATTTGTCCTTAGTACCTCCATCTTCATAATTCCCAACCTTCTTTTTACGTCTTAAAATCAGAAAATGAGTACCCTCTCCTGGATTGATGGGCCTGTTGGTCAAGTAGTTAGTAAACCTGACTGGCCTACTTGAAATAAATGTTTTGATTTGATTTGACTGCTATGCCGGAGGTCGTGGGTTCGATTCCCACCCAGGACAAATGTTCTTGTGATGAGCACGATCATTTGTTCTGTGTCTGGGTGTAATTTATCTACAATATGTATGTATTTAGAAATATATAAGTATGTTTATCAGTTGTCTAGTACTCATAACACAAGCTCTGCTTAGCTTGGGACTAGATGGCGTTGTGTGATAGTTGTGGAATATTATTGATTGGACTATCAGACTCGTACAAACCAAAATCCACGCTGATTCTTCAATAGCCCTTAAAATTCCGTACAGTTTACTATTTAGACAACTCCACGACCTCATAAGTCCTACCCGTCACCCGATTTAGTCCCTTAAACATTAAAACCTCGATTCATCAACTCCTAAGTACAAAACAAAACAAATTAAGGGCCCATAAAGCAGTTAAAAGACATAATTTGAATGCTCGTACCCAAAGTTGGGGCCATTTAAATTCCTGGCAACCCCATCTGGACATTATAGGGACAAATGAGGTGATATATCTATACATGGTTAAGGAGATAAATTCATTTAGTTAATTCATTTTCATTTTTTGAAAACCCCTTTTTAGTGAAGGGTAAAAATTGAAAATTACCGCTTTTTGGGGAAAAGTACCTAAATGATGTTGTTATTTTTTCTGGGAATAAAAATATAACCAAAACCACCGATGTCCAGAAGAAAAGTTAATTTATTTTTTTTTTTTTTAAATTGGTACCTACCTTACCTTATTTCACAACGTTTATTTATCCTTACGTTAAGTTTTCTTATCGTTTATTTATCGTTTAGTTACCCTTTTTAGTACAGATATTCAACAAAAATCAGCCTAGGCGGTTTTTACTAATAAGTGTCTTTGAAAAATGCGCCATCCTATTAAGCATTAACGAATCCATGCGGACGACGTCACGGGAAACCTATTTATTATTTTTGTGTACCAAAACATTTTCCAGGCCGTAACAAACACATTTCTGAAATCCACATCAAAATCGGTTAAACCAAACGCGAGATAATCGCAGACAAACATACGTACATAGTTAGCATAGTAGTCCAATTGAGAACCTCCTTCCGTTATTGAAGTCGGTTAAAAAACTTGGTGATACGGTGATACTGTGAGTGTGTTTTGCCGTGACTTAGTGTCGAGTTCCAGTAGTAGGCGTAGCAAGATACAAAGAAAGAGGGTAGACAGATTTGTCTGCTCTTAACAATTTATTTTCATCCACCCGCATTCTCCAGTCAACCCGCGATCATGACGCTTGCAACAGCGTCGAAATATCGGGAGCGCAAAATAATTCATAATCATGGCAGATTACGTAAGTAATAGTATAAGTTTTATTATAACGGTTGGCGCAGTGGCTGAGTATGTCATGGGTTTGATTCCCGCACGGATCTAATATTTGTGTGTTCTGTGAAGTAGGTGTTTCGGGTCTGAGTTTTTGTGTATGTGAATCTGGGGGCACGGCAGTGCCCCCACCAAGTCGAGCAAAAAAGCGGCACGGCCGTACCATCCTTTTCTCGAAGCAATTCAGGCCATTTTCGACCCCCTGTAACTTCGTTGTGGATAAAATTAGAAGACTGAATTTTCAGTAACCATGCAGGCATTGTAAAGACACGGTATATTTCAAATTTCATTCAATTTGAACCAGTAGTTTAAGAATTATAACTGGTCAAAGTTTCTTAATTTTGTCACTCACTCACTGACTGACTGACTGACTGACTGACTCACCGATCATCAAAATTCTAAGGCACTTCTAGCAGACCTAGAAGCTTCAAATTTGGAATATAAGTAGTGTTTGGTGTATGAATCAAGGAAAAACTAAAATATTTGGGGGCACGGTAGTGCCCTCGCCAAGTCGAGTAAATTTTTTCAATTTTGGTCCAGTTTTATAGAAAATTCGTTGCTGACTTGGTCATCGCACTAAATAATTTAATTAACACGTGTTTTCATGCGATGGCCGAGTCAATATATTTATATAAAACATTAAAGATTTCTTAGGGAGTGGACGTATTAAGACAGGAAGTCGCTTAAGTATTACATGGATAAGACTTGGTAATACATGGATCTCACAACTTTTTACCGTAGAACAACTGAGTTGCGAGACTTGGTTTTTTTGACAAGTATTGTTTTTGATGGTTTCTATGTTTGTAAACGTACCCACGATACAGAAAGGAATTCCTAGTGTGGGGAAAAGTTTTTATAATAAAAAATGAGGAAAGAATAAAGCGTGAAAGCTTAAAACAGCGTTTTATTAAGGTAAGTATAAATTAAAAAAAATAGTCAAAATTAAATTGTGATGATGAGGATAAAAAAAAGGTTATTATTTAAAAAATATAATGTTTGGTGTACAGGAGCCCCCTATTATTTAATTCTGTTTTTTATTATTTATTATAGCGGCATCAGGAATACATCATCTGTAAAAATTTCAACAGTCTAACTATCGCGGTTCATGAGATACAGCATTGTGACAGACGAACAAACAGACAGACTTATCAATAGTAGGGTCACGTTTTACCGTTTAGGTACAGAACGTTGGTCACGGGACTATCTATTTACCAAATTACCGTGACCCTGGAACGTAAAGGGCCATTGAAGGACACCGTAGATTTTAGTCAGTACGAATCTGTCAGTCCCTGCCATCCTGCCCTGGGTGGGAGGACTCATTTAATGCTTTTAACTAGTGAAAAAAAAATAAGGTATGTACAGAATCTTTCAAACTTATTTTTATTGATAAAAAGGGTAAAAATACAACGTAAAAGTGTCTCCTTTCTACTCCACAACCATATAAGCATAAAACCGTATCATTACGCAAATACATACAGCAGTTTCCGACAAAAATGGTGACAGACTTACGAACAACCTCTCACTTCGAGTCCGATCAGTAACCGGTTTGATACAACTTGGATTCAACTTAACTGTTAGTTTAGAAATAACTTAATTAACTTGAACTTAGGATCCAAGTTTGTGGGAGTCATTAATTTTGAAGATTACCCCCCCCGGGGGATTTACCCCCCCGCGCAGTTCAACTCACGTCCACGTACACTTCACCGTCCTTCCACCCCCCGTGCGCACTTTGACTCTTGTCCGGATTCTGGACTAAAAATCCGGGGTTTTCACGCGTCGTGTCCTGATTTTCAAATTATAGATATAGCAACCTTAACGTAAATGTAAAATACTGGTATCCAGCTGAATCTGGTTCGACTGGAAGCCGACCCCAATATAGTTGGGAAAAGGCTAGGCAGATGAGATGAGCAACCCTAACCTTGTCTGACGTAGTCGAACGGGGGAACTCTTATTCCAGTAATCGGATGGGTATTCTAGTACTACCTTTCATGAAGACTCTTATGTTATTGAAGAGGAGCGTTTCCGAGGAATGTTTGTAAACAAACTATAGTATAATTCTGCTAAACCTCTCGACGTTATATTCATAGAAATCTGTAAGAACGGCCCTCTTCTCTATGAACGGACAGTTTTACAGCATGTATCAAGCTGAAGAGTTTGATTGAACGCGCTAATCTCAGAAACTACTGATTCGAATTGAAGAAATATTTTGGTGTTGGATAGTCCATTAATCGAGGAAGGTTATAGGCTGTAAAACATCTCACTGCGACCAAAAGGAGCCGAGAAGCGAGCGGAGATAAAATCATGGCGAACAGCTAGTCAGAAATAAATAGTCATATTTCAGGAATATGTAGCATAGATAGAGAGTTATATACCATCTAACTTCATAATCAAGTTTCACCGCCATTCTCTCTTAGTTTAATACAAAAAAAAGTAGGAGCCAGGTTACTTCTTTTTCAGTCGTCAATATTCAATCTATCTCTCTACCCAATATAAAAGAGAAAGCATAACAAACCTACCTTCGAAGGTATTTGATAGTATTTAATTAGGATTAGGGATGGTCTATACAACAGTTGATAATGCAGTCTGCTTTGCTCTCTTGAGATTACAGGATTGTGTTATGTAATACTAAATTAATAATATCTCTTGAGAATTATCATCATGTGGTGATTGCAAACTATTGAACTGTACCTGTAATTATATACAGTATTGTCTTTAATTCTGGGACACACTCTTTACTGATTGTGATACATCCATATCCTACCCTTGCTGCATGAACTCAAAGTTCTAATTCTTTATTTTCGTATGAAGATATGCTCCAGCTTTGTCAACAAGATTTGTGAGTTAATTTGGGGAACCACATCAAGCCTCTTACATGGCTAACTCTGATTTCGTGAATCCAGGATCCCTCATGATATTTTCCTTCACCGATGACAGTGGTATCTGAAGATTTTATGGACAGCTTAAGAATATTTTATAACCTGCTATGCTCTGTTCGTCCTTGATGTTAGGTTCTGGTATGGTCAAGGACACCAGCTGAACTATTATCTAATAACAGGCGACCGATGTCTGTCAACACATTAGGCAAAAAAGTCTTATATCCGTCTCATTTCGACCACTCCTGTGAGCCGAAAACATACCTTGAGACAGAACAGACCTTGAGTTAGTCAATCACAACGCAGTACCCCGTCCCCCTCGCTTACGTAGTACCTCAGCGAGTTGACAGAATAGTTTTTGTTCCTTAGATCGTGCATGCGGAGTCTAGTAATATATCGTCGTTGATGTAGGTACTTTGTAGTTCAAATATGAAGGATAGTGTCAATGTCCTTTATCAAATGTCTCTTAAAAATAATGTTTAGCAATGAAATAATTATTTTTAGTAGATTATCTTGTGAGACTTTTTTTTTGACGTGATAAAAACATCAAATGAGTCCTCCCGATCCCAGGGCAGAGCCGGACCGACTGTCAGACTCGTACGAATTAAAATCCACGGTGGTCCTATAGCCCTATTCGTTCCAGGGTCACGGTAATTCGATAAGTACCGCGACCCATGCAGGCTTTGGCCCTTTAGAGCCGGCTTGGCCTACTCTTTGGCCCCAACATATCTTGTTAGACTTATTACAAGATATCAAGATTCCCTGCTCTAAGATCTAATCTTGTCTTAGTGTACTACATTAAGAGCAAAATCAAACCTTTTAATAAAAAAAGTGCTATAATGGGACACACAAGTCATAATTTGTAATAACGGTTCTATGCTACGGCGTAGCACTCGCCTACGTCGCGTCGTGGCATACTTTTATGATTTGTTGCTACGAAATTCGTAGCATTATTGTTAATACAATTTTGCTAGCTAAAAAGTGTGGGGTGCTAAGACAGGAAACCTCCACGTGCGCCCGTGGACTGGAGTTCCCTCTCGGATACGTCCGGGCGGAAGACCAGTTTTTCGGGCCGGTGCACCCTGGGATGCGGGCAAAAACTCCTCCTTAGGCACCGTGTGCCTAAGAGGTCTCTTTGCCCGTATGCGAATAGCCTGTCGTGTGGAAGCTCCAACGCGTGTCCCTCTGATCAGCGGCGGGTACAGCGGCGGAGCGGGCTTGCGGACGGTGAGTAATGGGTAGCTCACCGTCCAATCGAGAACCAAGCCCGGGTCTGTGGCGCGTCGTGTTTCGCGCCAAATGCCTGCTGGGGTAGCGGGTTTTTTCTTAACCCAGGATACCGCGGCCCCGGAACGTAAAGGGCATCCGAAGGAACACGGGTGGATTTTAGTCAGTAAGAGTCTGACAGTCCCTCTCGCCCTGCCCGGGGTGGGAGGACTCATTTGATGATTTTACCACATAAAAAAAAAGTGTAGTATGACTTTTCTACCTATCTCGTTTGTAAAAGTAAGTGGTAAAGTAAATAAAAACCGTAATGTATATAATTACCGTAATAATACGATTATTGAGTGAACCGTATGAATCGATGTAATCGTTAAGTATCGGTTAAAAAGAGGTGTTTTTGCGAACAAATTATTACTCGTACTTTGTAACAATTATGGTTTTGCGGTTTTCAATACATGGATTTTAAAATCATCATCTGCCTGCCTTTTCTCAACTATATTGTGGTCGGCTTCCAGTCGAACCAAGTGCAGCTGAATATCAGTATTTTACATGGAGCGACTGACTATCGGACCTCCACAATACAGTAACTGTGTAATACGATACCTCATGGTAAGACTGACTATAAGATTCTAACTGACTAAAACACCTCCCCGTTCCTCCATTTGCCTTTTGCGTCCCAGGGCCACTGTGTCCCTTTGACCAAAATTCCACCCTATTTCGCCGGTTGCTTTTTGCGTTCCGGGGCCACGGTGTACCTTTGACCAAAATTCTACCCTGTTTCTCCGGTTGCCGTTTTGCGTTCCGGGGTCACGGTGTCCCTTTAACCAAAATTCCACCCCATTTCTCCGGTCGCTTTTTGCGTTCCAGGGTCCCTTTGACCAAAATGTTACCTCGTTTCTCCTGTTGTCTTTGGGTTCCAGGGTCACGGTGTCATTTTAAGTAGTGTAATGCCAGGGCCGCGAACTCTCCCCTATCGAGCCAAACGCCTGCTAGGTTATATCAAAGTGTTTTAAGATTGTAAGAAAGGCATAACATTTCGTTTTACACAAGTTCGTTCAGTACTGAGATTGGATTTTTTGTTTCAGTTGGCTAAAATAATGGATGCGGCATGGGTAAGTCACCCTTTCTTACTAAATATCAGTATAAGATCGGTGTAATTGTTTTAAATAAGACTTAATATTAGTATAGCTACTAACAGTTATACATTGTTCAGAATCTACTTTTGAGATTCTTATATGTAATTAATGAGGAAAAATCTTGAATCTTGATTGGTAGCGAGAGTACAAATTCTTTTGATATAATGAGATTTAACATTTTTTTCTGTTACCTCATACCTACGTGTGCGTTATTTTTCCGATACACCTGTATTTACTTCATGGCTTCATCCGTGTTTAGGATAAAAAATATCCCACTAGAAAATATCATTGGGATAAAAAATATCCCACTAGAATATATCATTGGGATAAAATTATCCCACGTAATAGCCCACTTGTAGGTTCAATTTCATCGAAATCTTTGTAGCCATTAGACATGGGAAATTAACAGATACGCTGATTTTCGTGAAATAAGAAAGGATTAAATTCTTTTACACTTTAGCACATCCATTTTCAACTCAAAACAGTTACACACATCCATGTCTCCTATTACATATTCAGTGCACGCACACTCAACTCAACTCCGAACACATGGACTTTATTTCTAAAGCAATAAAGCCTATAATCGCTTGCACAATTTTTATCATTCCTCCACCACTCTATGAAGCGATATTGAATCTTGTTTTTTAGGAGATAAAGTTGATATTTTATTGTGGGCTTTGAAGTATTTTTTTCGCGTTAGAATAGATTTTCTCCTACTTTGATTTTTAGAGGGCATTTAAGGGTGGATTCTTATTACATAGAACATTCTTTGTTTTTCACACCCCTTTTAGGGGGAAGAAGAAAAAGATTTTGTTTCTCAAAGATATAAACGTAGAAATACAAAAGATTAAAAAACGGGTTTATTTTTACATTGCGGGCAACTTTTTCCAGGTCCCACTCCCAGGACTGTCTAACTATGTCCTAGTTAGTGTAACTAAGACACCGCGGCCTTGGCATGCAAAGGGCGTGTATGTTTGAACTTTTATATTCTATCTTTTTACTATCTTTGTACTTACCTATTTAACGGAAATAAATAATTTTGATTTTGACTGCCTGTCTCAAGGTATGTTGTTGTACTACGTAAGCGAGGGGGACGGGGTACTGCGTTGTGATTGGCTAACTCAAGGTCTGTTCTGTCTCAAGGTATGTTTACGGCTCACAGGAGCGGTCGAAATGAGGCGGATATAAGACTTTTTTGCCTAATGTGTTGACAGACATCAGTCGCCTGTTATTAGGAGTCTAGTAATATATCGTCGTTGCCTTTGACTTTGTAGGTACCTGTACCATCTCGTGCTGTTCCGTTACAGGGCCGCGGTGTAAAAACACAAACTGGTATTTTTTAGTCTGTTCGAGTATAACAGTCCCGTCCACTCCATTTTAACAACATCAACCAGAGACCTCTCGATCACCGACCACCCATTACCTACATAAACTCACGCCCTCTTCCCCATGAGGGTAGACAGAAACTACTGAGCGTCACCTGCTAAGATCCTTACATACTCCTTCCACCTCATCCACATTCATCCTACTAATATTATAAACGTGAAAGTTTGTATGTGTGGATGGATGTTTATTACTCTTTCACACAAAAACTACTGAACGGATTTTATGAAATTTGGTACACAGATAGTTTATAACCTGGATTAACACATAGGATAGTTTTTATCCCGATTTAATGTTCCCACGGGAGTTGTAGCGGGTGACACCGCAGGCAACAGCTAGTACAACAATAAAATACCTACACATAATCGTAATAAAATAAAGTATGAAACATTTTGAACTTAGAATTCTGTCGATCCCAGTATCGGGAACAATCCGCGATAAACGGACCAAATCAAGTTATTAGGACATTCCTTTAAGGAACAAAAACTCATGCGCATGGTGGCCTTTTCTTAGTAGCTAGGGATGGGACGAGTCGATGAATTTTTTTTGTCGATATTTTTTTGGTAGTATTTTTTTTGTGTGATCATGATGGTTTTTTATTTTATCGACATTGTTTTTTTTTAATTGATTGCTTACTAATACAAATATTACTAAGTTTGGCATGGCTGTTTTCATTTTTTTTGTCATAGGGCTATGAAAAAAATAAACTGTATAAATTATTAGGCGTTTTTTTTCTTCTTTGTTATACCTATCTTGATTTAAAATCGAAATACATTGGTTTTGTAAGCGATTATGGAAGTAAAAAGTGGTTTCATAAACACAATAGAATATCTGATCGTTTAGATATTTAATACAAGTTCTTCATGTTCACAGAACTCATTAATTATTGATTTGACATCATGTCTTAATCACTCAATTCCATGAGAACTGAAGAATGAACGCGAAACCAGAATCATTCACTCACTCGTTCACCTACCCTGCCATATTTTCACAATTTATTATACGTAGCCCTAATTTATCGACTTACTTACCCAAATTAGTACTCAATAATAAACCCATAATACAGAAAAATCCGGCCAAACCCGTAGTATATAGACTAGTCTAAAAAATTCAATAGTCATTCTTCAGGCTGGCATCTGTTATTGCCCTATACAATACCGTAAACGGTTGCCATTAAAAATAAAGACGTATTGTTGCCTAGGGATGGGACATTGATTGTTATCGATAAGCTGATTTTATCGAATTTTAGAAAATAGTCATTTTTGGATTAAAGGGAAGGCAGTTTTGGAACAAAATAGTAAAGTTTTTTAGATTTTTTTGGGAGTGACAATCTGACTGAGCTATTTTAATTTTGTTACGGAGTACTTTCGAAATAACAATATAAATACAATCATCATTTATTTATTCTATTAACAAACAGTGAATCCATTGTAATACTTCACCATTACAGACAATATTAAGTTTTTAAACTACTCCTCATATTTCTGAGCCACACAACAACACTTAGTCAACTATTATAGAACCATGAAATTAAGAAAATAACAGTGAAACTACCTTGAAAAATAACTTACTTAAGAAAACAAACAAACCATGTAGCCAACTATTAAGTTCTGAATTTAATCACAGTTAATTAAAAACAAACAGTTTAACAAAATAATAAATGCTTTGATACAAAGCAAGTATCAATTTTGTTTATATGTTGACATTAAGACCAACTCACGACCTCGGAGAATACGACATGTAACGCGACTAGTCGACGGTCAAGCGATAAAAACATGTGTCAATTGAGACGTGTTGCAATTCACTTGCCGTTACAATTTGTATTGGAAACATAGCAAAATCAGCCTTAAATGTTCCCACTGCTGGGACATAGGTCTCCTATTTCTTTCAATTAGAATATGAGGGATGGTAATTAGGGCCTGCAACCGGGAAATCCCGGTACCGAAAATACCGGGAAATCCCGGGAATTTTTTAAACATTCCGGTACCGGTTCTTCATCCCGTAGTCCCGGTACTTTCGATACTTTCGGTACTTTTTTATTTTCCTTATTTTTTCAATATAAAGCAACAAATCATATCCAATTAACTATTTTTTAACAGTATTATTAACATAAAACATTTTTAATTGATAATAATGAGAATTTTATTAATAAAAAATTTGATGAAACTAATAAAAAATCTACTAGAAAGGCAACAACTTTTTTCAAATTTTGTGTGTTTTATAATTATTTGGCAAATTGAACTGTAATAAGTCCTTTTTTAAAAAAATCAAACCGACGAAACATCGAACTGAAAAGTAAAAAATAACTTTTGAGGCGGCGCCAAACAAACAAACATATTTATAAATTAACCATTAGAGCAGAATAGCTCGTTGTATAGCTTTTCGTGGTTGAAAAGCTCGTCGTAGCTATTCGTTGATTATTTCTTTGGCGCCGCCTCAAAAGTTATTTTTTGCTTTTCAGTTCGATGTTTCGTCGGTTTGTTTTTTTTTTAAAAGGACTTGTTTTTTACTTTTGAGTTTCCTATCTCGTGTCATATATATTATACAACAGAGATGTGGAGAACATAACATGATGGCGTTACCATCATCAGATCAACTCCAGCTGTTAAGGATCTCTTGCTACAGCCCTCTGTTATCATCCTCAGACCCTCGATGACAATTATACCCCAGCTAGATATAAACTTTTCATCAAGACTAGTAAAATGAGCCCGAACACGATAAAGGTGCTGTTGAGGACCTCTTGCCCCTGCTATCTGTCCCCATCCTCAGACCCTCGATGGCAATAATACCTCAGCTAGGTCTAAAGTTCTTATAAAGCTATGTGAAATGAGCCCAAACACGGTATAGCTGTTGTTAACTGTTAAGGAACTCTTGGTACTGACTTCACAAAATAACAGGGATCTGGGGTTGATCTGATGATGGTGACGACATCATGTTATGTTCTCCACATCTCTGCTATATAATAATGTCCTCAGAACTACGATTGTCAACTTTATTTCAACAGAATCGGTTCATAATTGAAAATTCTGTAGGAAGATTGACAATTAATTCCTTTTTTTTCTACCCTCAGAGGCCGATTTTAGCTTAAAAAGCTTTAATTTTTTTTAATGATTTTTCCTTTATTTTAAAGAAAATCACGTTTTCTACATTCAAATTTTATTGAATTTTTTTTTTCACTTCGATAAAGCATTTTACCTAGTTTTGTTTTGCTGTTTGCTTAATGATATTTATTTATAGTGGAAGGAACAAAGTGATTAAGTGACGTAAAAGTTGTATAGAGGAAAAAACAAAGCAATCACGTGACAAAGATAGGCTTCTTTCTAATTCAAAATAGACTAGGAATTTAAGTTATATTTGATATATTTTCATTATAAGATATAAAAAGGATTTAAAGGTTCCTTGAGATTGTGTACTGATGATTATTGTCAATTATAGATTTACGAATAAAACGAAGTTTTTTGAACTGCACCATCCCACTTTTGTAATGAGGACATTATTCAACCGATTTAGATAATTATATGTAGTGTGCACACACTCGTGCCTTTCATACAATATGTTAATAGCGATTTGTAGGCGAGTACCGAAAGTACCGAAATTCCCGGAAAATCCCGGTTCCAATTCCAGTACCGAACATCCGGTACCGGGTCTTTAAAAAGTACCGGTTCTGCAGGCCCTAATGGTAATGTAATACACCTGGAGATCACCGTACAAGTTGGTAGACGTCACAGAACTTCAAATTTTTAGTGATTTTTAGGAGTTTCTACCTTCAAAATTTTGTAAACGGTTTTCTGTGTCATGTCACATAAAACTACAGACCACCAACCTGCTTTGGGGTGGCAAACTGCACTGTGATTGCATGATATTAAAGCTCATTATCTCTTATTGAGAAGAAGCGTCCTAGCAGTGGGAATTTTGTAGCCCTATTATTCTGTCGCAAACGTTGGTCGTTTGAACGTGTAAGTCGTGGCCAAGCGGTAAGAAATTGTCAATCTTAGACACAATTATATTATTAAGCAATTTGCTTTTCAATGGGAGCTTTATTGGACATAGCTGGTATGTATCTATGTTGTTGATGTTATTAGAAGCTGTCTACTTCCTGAATTATTGGAAAATTGTTTAATCTGCACTGTGGATTATATAGTAATTCTAAATTGTTAAATAACAAATAACATGCATATCATTGCATAGTCAGTAAATATAATGGAGTAAATAAAATTGAAAACCGCCAATAAATTTCTGTTTTTTTTTTTAATTTTTTTCGTCGTGAAATTTTAATCCTAAGTGTTATTATAAATGCGAATTTGGGAGTTACAGTGTTTACATTGTAACTCCAAAAGTTACAGTGCTTACATTGCTTACATTGCAAAACCTCTTGCCCGATTTCATTGAGTTTTGATCCTGGGGACAGCTATAGAAAAGCGAACAAGAAAGCTAAGAATATTTTTAAAGATGTATTAAAAATACAGTATCGTCAAAGTGATGTTGTGAGGACACGTCAAAATTTATCGATATATCGATAACGACGCGCACATCCCTGTTTTTCGCTGTAATCCCAATTGTCACAGTAGCGGGAAGCTCTGCACTAATTAGTTGTGATGGGTGGTACTTATAAACGATGTACAGGTAGGTGATAAAGTGTTTATCAAAAAATAATCAAAACATTTTTCATAAAAAAATTACAAGATATCAATGCAGATCACACACAGGATTGTCGTTTGTTTTTATAGTTAAAAAAAATATTGGTCTTGTAAATCAAAGTTATGTTGTTTACTTTAAAAACTTCAAAGTAAAAGAATTTCTTTATCGCTGGCCACACCCAGGGTGAACTCGTTTAAGGATTTCAACCTAAAAACCGATATGTCCTGCACTTTTACACCAAGTAATTTCTTTGGGGTCGCGGGACCGTCTGAAGTAATCATAGTCCTAGAACGTAAATAACTACTAAAAGACAAGGGAGGATTTTTAATCAATAATGTCTGACAGTTCTTATTGCGCCAACCAGAGCGAGATGAGTCATTTGATGATTTTTTAAATATAAAAATGTTATTTTTTCTACAATATTGTTTGTTTTTTTTTTTGTTTTTTTACGTGTTAAAATCATCAAATGAGTGCTCCCACCCCGGGCAGAGCGGGAGGGACTGTCAGTCTTGTACTGTCTAAAATCCATGGTGTCCTTCAATAGCCCTTTATGTCCCGGAGTCACGGTGATGGAATAAGCCCCGCGACCCCGGCAGGCTTTGGCCCTCTGAGAGGGGGCCCCGTCAGCCCCATCTAGCAAGCAGATCATGAATGCCTAAAACACTTTTGCTCATCACAGTACAGACATTTTTGTCATTCTGATCAAATGTCTTATCCAAAGAGGTTGTGATTTCACTTTTTATTTATCATTGTGGATGATCAGGTGGGTTTGACACCTTGCTATTATTACGACTCCTTACTAAACGATGGTAAGCTGAGAAGTAAGTTGATAAAAAATTGGTTTAGCTTAATTCCCGCGAGCGCTTTTTTTCTGGGAGTTAAAAAAGCGCCGAAATTGAACAAATGCATTCTTATGTATCTGTTCACGTTCACACTTCAGCGCTTTTAAAGCGCGGCGCTTTTCTTGAACTGCATTTGATTTTAAATGCTGGGTGGTGACATTTAAGTTCATTTTGGCTTTTTGTTACAACTCAGCACTTTTTAAGGCCGTAAAAAAAGTTCGCTTGTGCTGTGGGGAACGAGACACGACCTAGTGGCAATCATGTAGATTTAAAAAATTATAAAATTAGTCTTCCCATCTAGGGCGAGACGGCAGGCTTTGGCCCTCTATGGGGCCCAGTCAGATTTACTGACAGCTCTTTTGAGGCGTTCGTGGAAGATAACGCGCCGTCGGCCCTGGCATGGTCCATAATCAGAGTATCGGACATTACTCGCCGCAAAACAAGAAATAAAATAATACCATCAAGAACCCACCCATCCATCACTAAACCGCGACAACAGTAGCTTAACAATTCAGCAAATGAAAATGTAAGAATCATACTTTCCCAGCAACAAAAAGCTAACATTATTTCATCCGTCTGTCAGCTATTATGTAGGAAACTAAAGGTTAGTTATATATGAGTATGGAATGTGACTGTTTCCATTTTTGGACATCAGTAGCAGTTATGGTTCAACGGGTAATTAACTCGCTTTTCGCGCTTAATGATTTTTAGGGGTCCGTGGGAAAAAATACTGTCATAAAACAATTGCTTAACTTAAGGCAGATTTTTCAATAGTCAGATAACTTTTATCTGAGGAATAAAAATGGCGGTTGGCGGCGGTAGCTTCATCATCAGCCGGAAGACGTCCACTGCTGAACATAGGCCTCCCCCTTAGACCGCCACGCCGAACGACAATTCGCCACTTGCATCCATCGGTTGCCCGCGACTCTCACGATGTCGTCGGTCCACCTAGTGGGAGGCCTACCTACGCTGCGTTTGACAGCTTATCTATAGAAAATAACTGTCAAATCGCTATTTTTATTCCTCAGATAAAAGTTATCTACCTATTGAAAAATCTTCTTACTACAAGTCTTTTAGCTTTGTATTTAGAAAAATGGTATGTGAATCGTGTTATATCGATTAATTATTTATCAAAAAATTACAAGTTGTATTAAAACAAATAATAAATGTTTGCAAAATTATTGCAAAATTATTTATAACAACACAATAACAACTTATAGCATGGAAAAGTTATAAAAAAACAGGAAAGAAAAAAAAAACCTCAAGTTTCTGTAAAATTGGTTGACATTTTAGAAAATTATACATTCTAGAAAATTATTTATTTTAAAAATTATTGTTCTGTTTTTGAAGTAAAATAATGATTAACAAAACAGTTTCAAGTCAAACCATTTTAAAATCAATATTTATGATACCACAGACAAAACACTGGCCGTTTAAAATTCCACTAAAAAGTTCAAATACCATAATTTATCCATTGTACAGAACCATAGAGTAAAATTCACGGGCGATTACACCTCATTCTATTGCAGGCATAGACAATTGACGATATACTCGTTTGTTTCATTAATTTCTCAGAAATGTAGTTTACAGCTAAAAAGTACTGTGTTAATTAATTAATTGCTACTGTATGTATGTTTATGTGTGTGTGTGTGAATAAACATGTTATATACGAAGTTTGCTAGCGGTAAAGACGATATATTACTAGACTCCTAATAACAGGCGACCGATGTCTTATATCCGTCTCATTTCGACCACTCCTGTGAGCCGTAAACATACCTTGAGACAGAAAAGACCTTGAGTTAGCCAATCACAACGCAGTACCCCGTCCCCCTCGCTTACGTAGTACCTCAGCGAGTTGACAGAATAGTTTTTGTTCCTTAGATCGTGCATGCGGAGTCTAGTAATATATCGTCGTTTGCCCGCGGATCCACTTCACTACATAGTAAAAACAAAATCGCTTCCTGCTGTCTGTCCCCTTGTATGCTTATATCTTTAAAACTACGCAACGGATTTTGATACGGTTGTTTTAATAGATAGAGTGATTCAAGAGGAAGGTTTTTATGTACATAACATGCGTAATATAGAAGAGATTGCACCCGTGCGGAGCCGGGGCGTGTCGCTAGTATTTTGTATTTGGAAATTATCACACGGGATATTTTTTGGGTCTTACCAAGGGGTATCGTATTACACAGTTACTTAGTTGTGGAGGTCCGATAGTCAGTCGCTTCACGTAAAATACTGATATTCAGCTTCATCTAGTTCGACTGGAAGCTGACCACAATATAGTTGGGAATAGGCAGGCAGATGATGTAGTATTTCTGTTGCCGCTATGACAATAAATACTTAAAACAGAATAAAATAATTGTTTAATAGGGCTACCATACAAAAAACGTGTTTCTTTCCCGGTTTATTTTAAAAGTGGAAAATTTTAAACTTTCTCTAGTTCTTAGAAGTCTCTTTTCAAACTGATTTTAATAATTTCGTAGATCAGTCCGTACGTGCGAACATATACATTTATTTATAGCTATTAAGGTTTTTTTTTATTTAGTTTAAGGCTCCCGTTTGACCACTATATCGTCTGATGGTTAGCAATGATGTGATCGACTAATTAAAGTTGTAGTAGAGTAAATGATGAAGAAATTAAAGTTGTTTTGAATAGCTTACTCTTTCCTCTGTTTTCTTATACTCACTTCCAAGAGAGAGTTGATCATACTGGTTTAAAAAAAGAATTTTTGGAATGAATATATCGCTTTTTTTCGAAAGTGTCCACTATCAAAACTTCGCTTCATTAAAGTTTTTTTTTCTCGACCCTGCCAATCATTTTCATGATTTATTTAGTGAAACCTGCTCATTATACACCTACATTGTTAAATTCTGATAATTAATTGACCTTTAAAAAAAAAAAGGGTGTGCGAACTTTTTTAAATTAAGAACCCAATAAAAAACCACTTATAAAGTTCTTATCTCAACCGAAAATATTAAACGGCTTTAAAAGTTCAATGCATAATAAATAAATATTACTACACATTTCACACCTTAACCAAAAAAAAAATACAATTTATCGAAGCTATATTTTATTTCAAAAATAATTATATCCCGCTACGGAATCTCACCTTAAATGCTACTGGGCGTTGCCAACATAACGCGACTGAAGCAAAATGGCGGACGTTCGAAAAAAGAATAATTGCACGATATAATTGAGCTAAATTGTTTCATTACTTCACCTGTTAATTCTACAAACATACTCATGCTGCTTACTCAAAAAAATCAATCGATTTACCGTCTTATTGCTACGGAAAAAAGACGTATTGCAAAAAAAAACCTTTAGTTAACTGTAAAAGTTAAATTGTCTATGCTTATGGAAAAATAAAGGTAGTGTCAATGTGTTAAGGGTTTCCCGTTGGTATTGCGAAATTAAACTCTATATTTTGCTAACTAGAGTTGAATAATGGTTGAGAAACGTGTTTTTTAATAATTGGTGTGGTATAATTATGTTGTCAAGGCATTTTTTTTAATAATGAGGCTCTTTTAGCAGCGGTCGCGATGAAAGATCGAACCGGTTTACTTACTCTGTAAGCTTAACGCGAGTGATTATGAAATTCTACTAGATTTTTTATGTCCATTAAAACGTTTTTTTTTCCTAAAATTGTCTTCGAATAACAAAATGGCGACTAGTACGGGATAATGCACGCATTTTACTTGATTTATCTTTATTTTATTTTTCGTTTCTATGTTTTTCTTCTAAATTAGATCTTACTTGTTTCTAAAAGATTAATTTTCAATTCCAATAAGCTACAATCTGATTATAACCGCAAATTATTGCGAAATTTAATAAATTTATCAATCTGAAACCCTATTAAATTGATTTACAGAGACATAAAATTTTGATAGAAAATTGTGCATTAGCAAATTGAAATTACTACTATTTGTGTTTAATAAATCATTTTGAATATTAAAATTCACACCGTCTTTAATTTACACTATTGAACAAATGTATGGAATCACTTACTAGGAATTGATCTGGGATAGCTCCTTAAATAATGTCGTAATTTGAATGAATTTGGTATCAATTTAAAGTTAACAGTTAAACCTTTAAAATGGTACCATTATTATTATTTTTAACTAGTTATTAAGTACTCAAAATCAAATGGAATTTAGTAAGTGATTCTATAGTTTTACTAGCCAGTGTATTACAAATCATCATCATCATTCTCCAGTACTTTTCGCTTTTCATTATTCTTATCGCTGTCATGTCATCACCTCTTTTATAGCCATACCACTTCGACATAAAAACCATACTCAATCATTTTTATCCTAGAAACACAAACAGCCGATTTCTATATTTTCATAGTTTATTGGTATTCAGTTGGCTAACCTGATGTTTGCATTTAAAAATATAATTCCAACTTCAGTGTAGCCAACATAATGACTATGTAAGAACCATGGCTACCAACCCGACGGGCGCATTCTGAGCTAATTTTAATTCCAATTGAACCCTTTTGCGGTGGTAACCTAACTAGTTAGTATAGGATAAGATTCCTATAAGAGGATATTTTTATGCTTTTATCCTGTTAGACTAGTGTAGAAACTGTGTATTTTGGAAAAAAATGCCCTAACCCTTTATAATTAATGACGGGGCCCACTTAGAGGGCCAAGGTTTGCTGGGTTCACGGGACTAACCAGCTACCCGTGACCCCAAAACGTTGAGGGCTATTGAAAGACATCGTGGATATTAGTCAGTACGAGTCTGACAGTCCCTCCTGCCCTGCCCTGTGTGGGAGGACTTATTTAACAACGCTAAAAAAAACAGTTTAAGTAATAATGTGGTATAGTTTGTAATTTCAAGATATTTCTTGTAATAACCAATTCGCTTCTATAATTTTCAAACTAATTATGTTGAAGAGAAGATTAAATGCTCTCTTTTTACCCTTTCGCTTACCCTCTCTCTTTATTCGTGGCCCACATTTCCCCTAAACTTCTTGAAACAGAAAAAAAATGGTGGTAGCCAGTTGTAAGTTTCTTATAATTTAAAAAAGTGTTAAAAAGAATATTCATAAACCTACCAACCATAAACCGAAAGTCAAAGGTTCATTTACAAGATCAATTCCAACATTATATTCCATTCACAAAAACAAACCGTTTTAAAACAATAACACTTTTAAATTACTACCATTGTTTTCTAGAAAATTCACATTCGAATTGTTTCCGCCATTTTCTCGTGTCATGTCACTGTGACAGCTGTCAAGGCCGCCATCTTGTTGACATGGAATGTCAACGATTTATTGTGTTGCCTTCCAAGTTTGAATTAGTGATGTGTTTTTCTTTGAATTTGTGCAAATATCGTCACGGTTTGTTAATTTACGGGGTATTGAAGTCCGTTCTCATTTGAATTATTTATTTGATATTGTATTTTAAAATAATTAGTATATTGTATTTTATCATTAACCTATAAATGTTTATTTTTTTTACGTGGTAAAATCATCAATCTCCCACCCTGGGCAGGGCGGGAGGACTCATTATGTATGTAAGACTTGTACTGACTAAAATCCACGGTGTCCTTCAATGGCCCTTTATGTTCCGGGGTCACGGTGATGGAATAAGTCCCGCGACCCCGGCAAGCTTTGGCCCTCTGAGAGTCATTATGCTGACGCTCTTTGAGGCGCGCGTGGAACACGACGCGCCGTCGACAGGGGCAACCTTTATATGAGTCTCTTTCAGTATACCTAGATGCAGCTGAACACCTGTATTTAGCATGGAGTGACTGCTTGCCCGACAACCCAGTTACTGGGAATTGAAAGTAATAGAATATCCCTAGACTTTCGAACTTGTGACTACCCACAACGGCTGTCAAAGATCTACAAATGAAAGCCGAGACCAACGGCTTAACACACTTTTGTCATTTGCAAATAATTAAACTTAAATCATTGGAACCTTACATCAAACTATAATATCTTTTAAAAACGTCATATAATTATAGCATTACTAAGTGCTATAATTATATGACTAAAATATTTAACGAATATAATTCTAGAGTGAATCAAATAAGGCTCTATAATTTGATTTCTATTAGTATTTGATAAAGTTTATGCAATTAACGGCATTTATTAATGGCATTGCTTCAATTATGTTGAATTTCTTAAGGTGCCACTAACCTAAAAGAATTATAAAATTAGGTGAATGGTTATTATTAAGGTATAATTTCCAATCAGATATTTGCTTAATGGTTTTCTTACCATTTAGAAGTCACTTAAATGAGACGAACAATAAAATTGTTTCTTTTTACTAAAACTACAGTTGCCTATTAATTATTATTTTAATGAGCAGCCCTTGCAATAAAACTGTGCTAAACGGTAGGTATAAATAATCTATTTTAACTGTTTTGAAGGCAAGAAAAACTGACATAAAATGATTACTAATTGTGTCAAAGTGTAGTACAAGATTTTTTTTAGTTAAACTCTTTAAAACAAAGAAAATAAACAAAAAAACATTTTTAAATTTATTTTTATTGAAAACGTCTATTTACTTTTTCACACCCGATAATTTAGTAAGACGAAATAATTGTCCGTTACTGTATTGTTCATTTGAAAAAATACAGTAACGGACACGACTGATCCTACTTTTATTTTGGACGATACGACACCCTTAAATAATTTAAAATAGGTAGATAGAGACCAAGTACAAAGTGTAATTATTCTTAAGCCCCCATTCTCCAGCCACACGCTATTTTAATTCCATCTCTCGCCTAATCGAAATTCACGAAATTAACATACAATGCAAAGAAAAAACAATCATGTGTAAAACATGATGACAGACATACATACAATCAGTGTTTGAATATATTATTAACGCTCAATATTAATAGGTTAAATAAATATTTATTTAATACTCTTGGGAAGAACTACTGGGTAGTTTAAATAAAAATTTGTATGAAAAATAATTGTATTTTCCTAAAATTTACTTGAAAAATTTGAGCTTTCTGAATTTAAAAAAAAAATGCTGATTCCAAATTGCTATTACGATACAGTATAAAACTTTACAAAAAAAAAACAATTATTTTTCTATAACTACGATATTTTGTATAGACTCAAAGTCTCATAACAAAATGGCAATAATTATGAATATCACAGAAAAAAAAACTTTATTCCTTTTTATTTAAATGTTTTCTTCTTCATAAATTCTCTTTTTTATTTCAGTAGTTAAGTGCTCTACTCCTTTTTTTCTCACCATTTTCAGTGCACATAAAGAACCGCGCCAAAATATCGTATTCCCTATTCTCATTTGACTTTAGAATCACTAAAAATGCCAGAAATCGCGACCCATAGAAACAAAAGTCTACAAAAATAAATAATTCATATTCACACATTAGCTGTCACTTCTTAAAAACAAAACGTTCATAACATTTTGACCCTTAAACTCCTTGCTGATTTGTTAAAACACTTTCAATAAGTGAAAGCTGGTTTTAAAAACATGACATTATTCTTATGTCATTTTGACAGTGACAGTGACAGACCTAGGCGCAAAAAAAAATGTTCCAATTGCAAGGTAATGCTGTGATTTAAGATTTCCGAGCTACGTAAATGTATTGATATAAAGCTGTTTTTATATTGTTGATTAGGAATACCTAATTAGTGTCACAATTAATTTCTGTGTATCAAATCAGAATCATCAAATACTAACTAATTAATTATAACATTAATATTACTAAGCTGGATTTTAATATAGTATAGTAACTTAAGAAACATATATCCAAATAATTATAACAGAATAAAATTAATAATAATAAGTCAATTTATTCACACCTCATTATAATTATGTATAAAACGATTAAATCAACAATATAATTGCAACAATCAGTAATAAAGAAAAAACGTTTAACAAAACCAAAAAAACAAAAGTGTCATATTATCTGGAAGATAAAAATCGATACACGCATCTAAATAAGGAAAAAAATACAAAAATCTATCAAAAAAATTTACGTGCCAACAGAAAAAAAAATTTGAACAAAGTAGAGCATACTTCCAACCCGTAGAAAGACCGTAAACCGACGGGGTATCAATAAGCCTATGGAGCGCTGCCCTAATTCTTGTTCGTTTTGTTATGTTGGCAAACAGGCCGACGGCCCACCTAAGGGAGAGAGGACACCGACACTTTATACGGCATTTTAACAATTTATTTAGCAATAAAAAAACTTTGGCATTTCCCGACATTAAAAGTCTGACAGTCCTGTCCACTCCGCCTTCGGCAGGAGGACTCATTGATGATTTTAACACGCTAAAAAGAAAATTCTAATTGCCCATTCGCAAAGGTATTTTTAATATCGAGAAAGAATGGGCAAGAAACTCTAAAAATACGTATTTTTTTATAAACAAAAGCTCTTTTTCTAATAAAAACAAAAGAAAACTAGTTTTAAACAAGAATACGTCTATTAAATGAGAAATAACAACTGATGTTTGACTTCCGGGGTATTAATGTTAAATCTAGTAATAATAGAAACTATAGCAACAAAGGCATAAATAGTCATAGGCCATTTTAAATTCAATACCCAATAAACAAACAAACTCCTATTTTAAATTTCAAATGCAATAAAGATGTCTTATCCATTAGATCTCCCATAAAGGACACCGCATTCAACCCAAAAATGAATTCAGAAAAAAACAAAACAATGTTTTTGAATAAATCAATACGAAAGTCATTACATCTGTAGTGATGTGTCAACGAACAAAATATACCAGCATATGTTACGGATCATTTCTCTTAATGTATTCTAATACATACGATATACTTCGAAGTCTCGTTGTCAAAATATTTATGTATGTTTTTGTCCGAACGGAATATTTTACTCGTTTAAGTTGTGTAATGTCGGTGAAGCACGAAGTTTCGATTATTTATAGAATAGGGAATTATAAAAAAAGGGTTTGAAAATCGAGATGGTTTGATAATGTCGTCAATGTAAACTATTAATGGTTTTGTTTAAAAAACTAACAATTGCATGTTGTTTAAAAACCATTGAGGCAGAAAAAATATGGCGAGACTGCATTATGAAATAAACACCTCATTATTTTGTAGTAATTGACTTCTTAAGAACCTGATTAGATCTTAATCATCAATCCATAATTACCTGAAAATAGCTACTGTTCAAGTCAACTTTTTTTTCGATCTATTAAAAAAAATGCTGCAAAAGCTAAAACAACAGGAGTAACCACGCAAACTAACAATTTCTTTCACAAAAAACTAAATTCAAGAACCCACAGTAATATAAACAGAAAAATAAAACACCTGTCCGGCAAAATAAACAACAGTGCCACTTTGCCACAAAAAAAGAAGAAAAAAAAAAAGTGTTGCCACTTACCAGAACTAGGCCTGTCACTGTATCTGGTGCAGTAAACCCACGCCGGCCATAAAGAAGCATTGCCCGACTGGCTATTGGTATCAGTACTTCCACAAGTTGACACAGCGCCACTCGAAGTCGACGAAACCACAGAACTAGCAGAATCTGGCCTTTTCTGATTCTCTATCACTTTTGGCATCTCCCTTTCTTTCTGCACCTGCTCCCCGATTTGCGAAACGGTCTGCCTCAACCCCCCAAGAGGTGGCAAAGACCCGAATTCCGATTCTTTAGATTTTAGGTAGTCGAAGCTGTATTTTTGGAAGTCATTCTGGGGCTTCGATAAATCGTAGGGCTTGTACAAAATGCTGTGGTTCGGACCAACTGGTTTTGGACCTTCGATCTTGTTTGTTTTCCTTAACGCGTTCAAACCAAATTCTGGGTGTAAGATATTGTTTATTGAAAAGGCTATAGGAACCGACGGCTGCTGTCTTTGAGCTCGAAGTTTATCAGTGTCAAATCTCTGGTTTTCTGTGTTTATTTGGGGTTTAACATCAGGCGTTTCTGGTCTGTAGTAATTCTGGAAGCCGTCCATTTCGTTTTGGTGCTCAGGGCTTGGTGGAGGAGAATTTGGTTGCACTTTGACTATCGTCATGTTTGGGGAGGTTCGCTCATATCTTGAGTCGATTGTGGTACAAGTATACTGACTTGGTGGGCTGTAGTTCATTGGATTCTCAGCATGTGGAGCAGGAACTCTTCCAGTGACAGGTCCAGGGCTATTAGCCTGGTTCGGACTGCAACGATCTTCGAAAGCCATTTTCACACAATCTTCGAAACTGATTCGCGACTACAGGTTTATTAAAGTCAGTACATTATACAGCACAGTCCACAATATAAAATAATGTCAGCTTAATTTGAATGAGACACAGTGTTCACATTAATATTTATCGGTATCGATTATCATGACTTCTTAATTCTACCGCACTAGTTTTTTTTATGCAAAGGGCGCGTGATGGACAGCCACGGCTGTCAGATTGAAATGTCAGTTGCGAGTGACGTGGGGACTTGTCCCGGCGGCGTCTGCCGTGTGACTGCGCCCCTCGGCTGCTCGGGGGGACACGCCCTCGGACAAACAAGCTTTTTACCCTTCCCCATTCGTTTTGTAGGCGTTAACCGTTCGCTTTTCATTGCTCGACAACATCTTTTGCGTCCTCCATCTTTGTCTAACTTGTGGCGGTTCACTAAAGTAGAGAGAGAGATGGATGTACGACAATTGATTTAACCTGAGTGTGTATTTAGTGGGCTCCGACCAGATTTGTAATTCAGTTGTAAATTGCTTCTATGGCTCTTTCGCGCACCCATAATGTATCAATAATACGCGGTACGCTTTGTACAGAATTTCAATTAAACTTTGACAGAATTATTATATTGATAGACGTCGCCATGTTGAATTATTGAACGGATATCGGCGAAGTAGGATTTTTTAAAGAAATTATAACATAATATTGTGGTAATTAAGTTGTGTTATTTAATATTAAATTGTATGGACGCGATAAAAATCTACAATTGTTGGAGTTTTATTGCTGTATTTAATTACTGTTTAGGGTTCTGTAAAAAGGTTGCGGATTGTACTTTTGACCTACATTTTATTTTTATGCACGTTTCATTTACCTTTTTTGTCGACGCCTAAAAAGCTCCCTTGAGATATGAGCCCCTCTCTTTATGTTATTATAGACTTTCCAGAAAATTTGCGCCGGCTGAGGTATAGGAGTACTTAAGGTTAAAATTATACTTACTTTTCACTGTAAACATGCATTTTTGATATACGTATAATCGATTTCTTTTTATTCCAGTGACTTATACCTACTTAATTTAATAAAGTGAGGAAAAAATTGTATTATTAGGTTTGGGTGGGCTTTCCTTGGCTTATTCTCCTTCCAAATGCAAAAATGAAATAAAAATGAAAAACATCGTCGTTTTTCTTTTTAATTGAATATTTTTTGTGATTTTGAAGACTGCCCAAATATTCTGAAATACAAAAAAAAAACTATTATTTAGTTTTAAAACGGGATATTTTCCATGTTAATTATTTGTTTTAAGTTTCGGATATTTCGGGACTGTTGCAAACGCCATGATCATAGATGAACATTAGTTATAGTGACCATCTGACCATGTCAGAAAAAAATAAAATAAAAAAAGTAGGTAGTAGGTATACCTACGGAACACCTGCCAAGCTAGTCAAACTCGTCATTGGCATGTTTCATGTGTAATTTTCCGCACAATCTTTTTACAGTTTCAATTATTTTTTAATGCGACTAGTTTCACACTTCAAAATCATTGCATTTCTGTAATAATCATTAATAATAACGTCGTTATAAATAATCTCAAAATGAGCGTGTCAATCAGATGTGATTATTAATTATTATTTCTTTAATTAATTTTGTAATTATCTTTCTTTCTTTATTGATCAATCAAGAAATATTTTTCTAATTATAATTTACAATCTGTCTGCTGATTGGTTTCGTTTTAAGTATGTGTTTCAATCGTTGAAGTATTAATTGAATTTTGATAAATAGTACTCCAATTAAGATAAGAATTTGCAATATTAGATACTGTGATAAAACGTATATCCATAATTGGGTATTGTAAAGATGACACAGAGATTTTATACGAGTTTTCTTAAACTTATTTTGATATTTGCTTATTTTGTTGTTAATTGATTATCATTTTTTTTCTGAAATCACATTTTAAATTAAAAAAATCTAATACACAGAATTTTATGTGGTATGATTGAAATTAAGTGTGGTAAAAATTATTTAAAAGAAATAAAATATAAATTACTACAAATATTTTCATATAAAACATATTTAAGTACAGAAAACATCATGACATTTAAGCCAAAACTACAGTATTACAATTACAAGCATTTTTTTTAAAATGAATCACTACTATTCACCAAACTACAGCAAATCCTTTTTAGTCTACATCCAATCTAATTACCATGCAACAAACAACACTATGACATCACATTTTATTTGATTCAACGAAACAATTTAATTGGCATTGAATACGCTGACCGTAACGTGAGCACCAAAAGTTAATCGATTGTAACAAAGTGAGGTTGTGTAACAAAAAGTATTGAAGCGGAAGATTGGAATAACAATTGTATGAGTATTTATTTCGGTAAATAATTGTTAGTGTAGGTGTATTTACTATTGTTATACATAATGTATAAATGATTGGACCTTGTTTTTGTTGACCAGTTACTAGGTTGTGGAGGTCCGATAGTCAGTCGCTCCATGTAAAATACTGATATTCAGCTGTTCGACTGGAAGCTGACCACAATGTAGTTGGGTAAGGGCAGGCAGATGATTATGATAATCAATGGCCTGTTGGTCCAATGGTTAGTGACCCTGACTGCTATGCCGGAGGTCGTGGGTTCGATTCCCACCCAGGACAAATGTACGTGCGATGAGCACGATCATTTGTTCTGTGTCTGGGTGTAATTTATCTATAATATGTATGTATTTAGAAATATATAAGTATGTTTATCAGTTGTCTAGTACCCATAACACAAGCTCTGCTTAGCTTGGGACTAGATGGCGTTGTGTGATAGTTGTGGAATATATTATTATATTATTAATGGATCCATTTAGCCTGGGTGGAGCGGAATAACACTCTCAGACTCTTTCTTTATTCTATTACTGTATCTGTACTGTCCCACTGCTGAGCAAAGGCTTCCCCTAATTCCTTCCAGGAGCTCTTTTCTTGGGCCACTTCGAACCAGCCCTCATGGCAAGCGTCCAGGTCGTCTCGCCACCTTTTTCTGCATCCATTGAGTGGATATCTTTGCCCAGCGGTCCTCTTGCATGCGACAGACGTGATCCGCCCAATCCCATTTTAGCCTAGCAGCTTTTCTTAAACATCTATTAAGTATGCTAGTTTTGGAACGCAGCGTAGTGTTTCGCACCCTGTCTTCTCTTTTCACATCTAGAATACTGCGTTCCATTGCCAGTTGGCAAACTCCAATGCAGGACTTTTGCGATTCGGAGTAGACTCCTACTGACTCCCCCATGGTCCACCTCGAGCAACATCAGTCAACAACAACAACCGAGCCGAGCTACATCAATCAGGTTACAAGTAACCAGTGGTGACAACTGAGCAATCCCACTGCCTGTGACCTCACCAGGGCCGACTAGCTCGCGACCATCATCTTGTCGGTGACCGGCGCCAAACAGTATTACTGTGCTCCTTCGTTGCGCAGGAGGCTCAGCTCTTACAGAGCTTGCTCTTTCGCTAGATAGAGAAGACATACACACACACAAATGTTTTTTTTTTCAAGTCAACTCGGAATAAGTTTATACTTAGGTACCTACATGTTTAAAACAATATAAGTTGCCGACAAGGTAACTGAGGTTAATAGTTAATAGTTCATATCTTTGACGAGCCGACTATTACCAGCTCTAAGTATTAAACGTTCATTCATAATATTCAGTTACATAAGTTACGAACTTATGAATGAATATTTAAAAACAAAAAAATACAAGTTTAATAAATAACTAGCACATGTCGGCAAGGTGACTAACAGAGGTCCGAGTACGTAATATCTGTCGGGACTGCGGGACTGTCTCATTGGGTAACCGTGATTCCCGAATGTAAAGGGCTATTGAAGGACACCGTAGATTTTAGTCAGTACAAGTCTGACAGTCTCTTCTGCCCTGCCATGGATGGGAGGACTCATTATTTTGATGTTTTAGCATGTAAAATATGGGTGAAACATTCAAGCTTGCAATAAGATAAGATAGCAATCAGTGGCTCAGGGGTCCACCAACGACCTTGACTTAGTGGCCCAGTAGTAACGGTCTCGACTTACTAGGAAGTAAATCGCGGGTTCGAACCTAGCCAGGCGCATTCATCATCATCATCATCATCATATCAGCCGAAGGACGACCACTGTTGAACATAGGCCCCCTATACCTTTCCAATATGACCGGTTGTCGCGGCTTGCATTCAGCGTGATCCTGTGTATATCTAGTTTATTGCAGTATTAAGTTTCCGTGAAATAATCGTAGTTATCGGACTTCAAGTGTGCAATGCCTCTGAAATAACTTATAGAATGAAAATATGAATGAGACATGCCATCAATGGCGCCAAGCAAACACATAACTGCGGGCATGCGGGCGGCGAGTAAAGGGCAACTCGCTGCCCGACCATGGACCATGCCCGGGTTGACGGCGCGTTGTATTCCACCGCGCCTCAAGGACCGTCAGCACGCTGACGGGGGACTACAGAGGGCCATAGCCTTGCCGGGGTCGCGGGACATACGTATACCGCGACTCCGGTACACAAAAAGGCTACTGAAGGACACCGTAGATTTTAGTCAGTCAAGTCTGACAGTCCCTCACTGGACTGAATTGATGATTTTACCACGTAAAAAAAAAAGCAAACACATAACCTCCTTTAACACCACCAAAGTCGGCTAATCTGCATAAGTGTAAGTGTCAAACCAAAGTCTTGTGAAGTCGCCGACCGTCGCGCGCCGACAATGAAATGTCAAAGGTCAAACTGTTGAATTATTGAAGAGTTTAAAATATGTATTATGGTAATGTTGGTACACCTACCTACTTACTTATCTATTTAGTTTATGAGATGGGTGTGAGGTGTGATACAATGCTTGTTTTAGCGCGACACATACGATAACTGTCAGAAAAATTCTGTATATGTACCATTGAGCTATTATTACTACGTATAGAGACGATACCACGTATCACCACTGTGTCCCATCCAGGATGAGACAACGCGCACAAGTTTATTCAGTTGTTTGACAGCTCTGTGGCGTGCTTTAGGCGCGCGCACTCATCCTGGATGGGACACAGTGGTGATGCGTGATGTCGTCTCTATACGTAGTAGTAAGTAATAGCTCAATCATATGTACTGCATACCTACATTTTGTATTAGATACATCATCATCTGCCTGCCTTTTCCCAACTATAGTGGGGTCGGCTTCCAGTCGAACCAGATGCAGCTGAATATCAGTATTTTACATGGAGCGATTGACTATCGGACCTCCACGACCCAATAACTGGGCAATACGATATCCCATGGTATAGACTGGTTGCCAGACTTTAGACCTTCTGACTAATAGTACAGACAGTCAATAGATCTACAAATGATAGCCGTGACCAACGGCTTGTATTAGATACCTACTTACATTTTGTATAATATGGGATGACACTCATGTGACTAAGAGAGTGATGAGTATGAATGTTGATGGATGGAGAGGAAGAGGAAGGCCAAAGAAAAGATGGATGGATTATATAAGGAATGATATGAATGAAAAAATAGTAAATGATACTGTGACGTCTGATTGCGCAAAAAGTAAACATATTTTAAATAAGGAAACTCTACTAATTTAATAATAAATAACCAAACGTTAGTAAAAGGCGCCAAAATTACACCAAATTAGCTTGTTTTAAATTAAAATTAACACTAGACTGTAAGCGCCGGCGGCTAGACAATGTGTAAACAGAAATAAAAGAAAAATAAACTAAAATGGCGTCGAGAGCGGGCGCGCTGTCACTTCCCGCCTAAATAGCTGTCAAATGTCAAGTGAGGCTGTGGTTATACAGTGAGAGATTTCAATAATTTTACATCTATTTTTAATTTTTATGTCTTCAAGTAACCGGTTACCTTGTTAAAGAACCAAAATTCAAAATAATGGAACATCTTAAAGACTCTTTCTCTCAGAAAGAATAGGCTGGTCACAGTTGTGAAAACGTGTTGGCCTGATTATGTCTTCATATAATTCATTAACATTTCTTGAGGTTTCAGTTAGATAATCACAGTTCCCTATCCGTGATCACCTTCAAAAGAATCTCTCTTCTTGGAAGAATGTATGTCATCAGACTTACGAATTTGAGAAATACTTTCTTAAAAGGTTTGCTGATAGAACTCGAGATGACTGTAGCCGTTATTGGAGTTAATACGGACATGGGTGTGGAAATGGGAATCTATGTAGGCTGAGTAATTTTAAATTGACGAGACTATTGCTTCTTTTTCTTTGCGTGCTGATAGACTCAATATATAGATAGCTGAATAGTTTTTATCCCGATTTTATGTTCCCGTGGGATAATTTTCGAGTTATAGCGGTTGAAACCGCAGGCAACATCTATAGTCTAATCTATTTACCTAAATTCTCCCACCTTTACATCGACAAGACCAAAACAAAACATAATTTCTGTACCAACCAATAACTCCCCGCTAACATAACGACCGTGTCCTTATGGCTGTCAAAATGTCGACCACAGACATTATAGACGTGGCTCATTGTTTATAACAACGAATATCGATTTGTCTAGTCGCTAGTACGCAAATAATCGAACATCGATTAATATATTATCGATTAAATAACGTAGGTTTAATAATGTGGCGTGGGATGTAGTTGTAGGTATTTGAAAACAATGGTTATGTTAAAATATGTTGTTGTCATCATAATAATCAATCCGATATTATTTATGGGACAAGTAATTTAATATCACTATTGTAATGCTATGCGAATCTTTCAACTGTCATTTGAAAATGACGTTTAGCAAAAAATACTTTGTGCAATGTTTTAGCAAGTGCATGTCATTTCTTATACAAGATAAGAAAATGACAGTATATTATTATGTAGAATTATTTTCACACGATAATTATAAATTATTTAAAAGTACTACTAGTTCGACATAGCTCTTAAAATTTGCATGTTGAAGTGGCAATTTAAGCATCTTTGCGTATATTTTTTATTCTATGGAAAGTCAATTGAACTGTTTTATTGTTTTATATTCTAAATCTATGTTTTTAAATCTATATATATAAAAGAAAGTCGTGTTAGTTACACCACTTATAACTCAAGAACGGCAGAACAGATTTGGCTGAAAATTGGTAGCTTAGAGCCAGGAGGCGGACATAAGATACTTTTTATTCATAAACGAACAGGATCCGCGTACGAAGTCGCGGGCAGAAGCTAGTAAAAATATAAAGAGAAGAAGTAATCATAATAATTATAATTAACCGTGACAAAAAAGATGCCGATTTTACAAAGTGATCGTAATCGCCAACTTATTTTATGTGTGTGTTGTCCCCTAATTACCAAATATCCATGATTTTCATCCAATAATCCCACTATAACTCTCACATATCAATAAAAGCCGGCGGTTTCGCTCCCATTCGTATGTGATCGGTTCTATTTCTGATCGTCGTGTGTGGTCCGGCGGGCGCGGCGTGTAAACGTGGTAGGCGCCGGTAAGGGGAAGACTGATACTTAGACGGAGGAAGTAGGAAGGAAGAATGTTTGATGATTTTAGAATTGAGGAACGTTTCTAACCAGACTACCCAGAATGAATAAATGTGGATGATAAAATGAGGAGCTCTATTGCTTTTTAATTGTGGTTATTGAAAGTTTGCTACAAAATACCCCACGAAAAAAAGTATTGATCCTGTTCTCCTAGTAGTTTCTGTTCAGATTCCACACTGTGTCCGAGGACACAGTGTTCTTCAGTGTGTTTTCGATAGTTTTGTGCTGGATTTTATTATTTAATTGTTCTGCTATCCGTGCGGAGAAAAGAAATGGGGTAAATTTACAATAATCAAAAAACCAAAAACCTTTGGTTTTATACATACATTTTAACAACTAATTAATAGGGTTGTATTGTTGTGTGTAAGTGGGTTTGATAGCATGACAATTGAAATTCCTATTGTGACAAAATTTAATCATCTGCCTAGACTTTTCCCAACTATATTGGGGTCGGGTTCCAGTCGAAAAAGATGCAGCGGAATATCACTAGTTAGAACCTATAAGCAACCTATATATTACCAAAGGGAGAAAACATGGAGCGACTGTCTATCGGACCTCCACAACCAATAACTGGGTAATACCTACGATGTTATACTAAGTAAAGTAAGATAGACTGGTTGTCAGCCTTTAGAGCAAAAATTACATTTTGTTTGGCAGATTTAACGTTTGTGTTTCATATTTTTTAGCATCATAATCTAAAAAAAAGTGAGCGAAATTTATAGAATTTCTTATTAAAACTAATGAAATATGCAATTATAAGTCCTTCCGAATAATCTTCGCCTTAACAGCAGTGGCAGGCACACGCGCTCGGACAAACACTCGTGTTCGCAGCTACTATAATATAACTTACTGATATACTTCATATAATTATGTATACGCTAGTGTCAATAGACGATATATATTGTATACTTGTGATATAAACTGTATATTTTACTCTGAAAATATTACTTATATTGGTTTTTCTCTATGGAAATGAATATCTGAAAGCTACTTTGGAAAGAGGATTACTTAAACATTTTTTTTAAAGTAAGAACTTGGACGAGGTAAAAGAATCTTGACCAGATCTGTAGTTACTCCCCAGTCCTAACCATAAAAATATTATGTGAGTGTTTGAGTAAGAGCTCAGTAAAAACTAATTTGTAAAAACCACTACTTATAATTATACTAGCGGCCCGTCCCGGCTTCGCACGGGTCCTATCTCTCAAATTGGATCGAACTGCACATGGTGTGCGAATTTTATTATTACGGTTAAGTGGTTTAGGAGTCCATTGAGGACAAACATTGTGACACGAGATTTATATATATTAAGATAAGTTTAACAACATAAGATACGAAGGCTGCAAGCAAAAAAAGACAAGCAAAGCTTTAATAAGAAGAAATTAGTAACAAACACAGAAACTAGATGGCGCTACCTGTGCGCGTATCTTCGTTGTTGATCCATAAAAGTTTTAAAAATGTTATATTATAAAAGTAGGTATATTTACAGAAATCTCATCTTATCATTTTTGAATCCCATTAAATATGGTGAGATGAAACTATTTCTACAACTTTCAACAAGATAATTTTACAAACATACTTTACTATAATTATTTAAATACTACTATAGTTTCCATCCTGAAAGAGCTTCGTATCAAAACAAAGACTTTCGTCGATTGTTCAAGTGCGAATCCTTAAGATGTTTGGACATATCATCCGCAACGAAAGCTCTTTGGAACGTTTGGTGATACAAGGAAGAGTGGAAGGGCATCGTTCTCGCGGCCGCTCACCGACCAGATGGACAGATCTCATCAAATCATCTACAAAGTGTACCCTTACACAATGTACACGTAGTGCTACGAATAGGGAGAAATGGAGACCTCGGACCGGAACTCGCAAGAACCGCAACCAACCAAGCAGACTATCCATGACCACGACCACTCCGCCAGGAGTGTACGACTAAGAAGAAGAATTTAAATACTAAAATTAAAATATTAACAAAACTGACTAAATTAAAACTAGAATTAAAATTTACGGGTGTAAAAAATTCATCAATATGGCTGTCAATGGGGAAAGTGCCCAGAAGAAAAGATTCAAGAGGATTGAATATACATTCACCGCCGTAGGACGTGCCTGCTGGGGTCGCGGGTCTATTGAATACCGTGACCCCGGACCGTAAAGGGCTATTTAAGGATTTTAGCCAGTACAAGTCTGACAGTCCCTCCTGCCCTGTGGGAGGACTCATTTGATGATAATACCACGATGAAGAAAAAATAAGGGTTGTAGGACGTCCACTGGTGAACATAGGACACCCATAGATTTCTAATAATAGCACATCCCAAAACATTTTTTTAAATATCGCAACTTCCCGGGTCGACGTTCCACGCGCGCCTCAAAGAGCTGTCAGCAAAATGACGGGGACCCCTCACAGAGGGCCAAAGCCTGCCGGGGTCGCGGGACTTATTTCCATCACCGTGACCCCGGAACATAAAGGACTATTGAAGGACACCGTGGATTTTAGTCAGTACAAGTCTGACAATCCCTTCCTGCCCTGCCTGGGGTGGGAGGACTCATTTGATGAAAAAAAAAATGTCGCAACTTGCAAAATGTCTCGTATTTCCAAAGCCAAGTAGAAACTTCTTGAAATAACTAAATAATGTATCAACAAACAATATTAAACAACATGTTAGTAAATTGCACTTAAATTGTCGACTGTTAAGTTGATAATGTTGGTATAATCATACTGTAATATTTAGCTTGGATATTATGCAGGGACTGTAGTTTTTCATGCGGTTTTGCTTGTAGAATATAACTTTTTTAACAACATGGTATAGAAGAGCGATTATTCTACGGCTTACTTAAACTCCAGCATGCCATGCCTCAGATCATGTTGACGGCGAGTAATAGGTGACTCGCCGTCCGATTATGGACTTTGACCGGTTCCACGGCGCGTCGTTGTTCACTCGCGTCTCACAGAGCTGTCAGCAATCTGACGGCCATGGACACGTACAAACTGACATTATTATTGTCCATATAATTATTATTCCAATACTGAAAACATAACATAATGTCCAAGAAAATTAAAGGAAATTATCCAAGACCAATAAACTTAATAGAAGCGACTGTATATTCCATATTACTGTTTGATAGAGTTTTAGAGCTTCTGACTAACAATAACGACGACCCCAGCAAGGCATTTGGCGCGAAACACGACGCGCCACCGACCCGAGGTTGGTCCTTGGTCGGACGGCGAGCTACCCTACCTACATTACTTACCGTCCGCAAGCCCGCTCCGCCGCTGTGCCCTCTGCTGATCAGAGGGACACGGATTGGAGCGTCCACACGACAGGCTATTCGCATACGGGCAAAGAGGCCCCTTAGGCGCACAGTGCCTAAGGAAGAGTTTTTGCCCGCATCCCAGGGTGCACCGGCCCGAAAAACTGGTCTTCCACCCGGACGTATCCGAGAGGGAACTCCAGTCCACGGGCGTACGTGGAGGTTTCCTGTCTTACCCCTAACTAACTTACTTAGCTTAACAAAAACTTTTCGATGATTTAAGACATCGTAAAACATCTCTATTGAACAATAGGCATTAAACCAGCATTCAAAATCAAACCGTCGCTTCTACAAATTCAAGAAACAAATAATATTTCGCATTTGCAAACAGTGACAACCCAGACATCGAACGTGCATGAATAATAGAGCTGTATTGATGTAGCCACTGCACTGGGGTGACCAAGGGTTGGTATGATTCAACGGATTTATTATTCAGTGTGTAATGGCATTGGTTGACCTTCTATTTGTTTTAGGAAAGGTGAAAGGTGAAGGGGAATTTTGTAGAACACGGAATGGCTGTTCTAGCAGGGCTTCAAGACGAAATGTAGAAATTAGTTAATTGAACCCTAGTTCATTGCCTAATAATATTATAACGGGTCAACACTATTGTCTATGAAAATGTTCCGCGTTGTAGTCTATGTATTGGTCTAGTATTGGTCAGAATAAAACTATCTTTTACAAGTTATAACTGTTTATTCTCATTAAATTCAACACGAAAGGATCAATTTTCTTGACGCCAAAGGTGCGTTCTAGCTTTGTGTTATCATTTCCGTATTATATAACTATTAAACAGCAAAAATAAAAGGTAGTCTTGCCAAATGGGGGCCAGGGGTAATTGGAAGCAGTCACCACCTTCCGCTACGAAGCAGATATGCTAGCGAAAGAGGAGGTGGAATGCGTGAAGATGAGGGCATCTTGCAAGTCACGACCTAGCCGCTGCGGGAGACGCTGGGCGTCAGACGTCGCGGGACGATTGCCGAACACTGTAAACGTGGGCATACGGGCGGCGATTTAGGGCTACGGAAGGAACACTCTCCTTCTTTCCTTACTAGGACACAGGAACCTCCCGAAACTTCCATGTACAGTGAGGACCTGCGTCATGCAGAGGGTAAGGATGCCTTGGCGCCTCTCCAGCCACTCCGTAAAGAGGGGTCTTTCTCACGACAATCGTATCCTCCATTCACGGCACTTCGACTTGTCCAAACAACGGATTCGCCCCGGTCGGCGCCAGATCCTAAGGCGGAAATAGCAGACACTTGGAGTAAGAAAATGTTTGAGATCAGGCGCCCAACCCCTGATCAAACATTATTCTTTCTTCAAGTGTTTCATTTTGCAAAACTCCTGGTCACCGCAAACAAAATGATACGTTACGTCGTCATATTCCTTACTACTGCCAATTACTGCGTGATTACTGCAAATAGCAGCATTTTGTTTACCCGCCTGTTATACGATAAATGTACGCCATTTATTAACTTGTAATGTAATGGCGAAAGTTGCAGGTATTATTAGTTTATTGTGTGTTGTAGTTCGTTTTAATTTTTTAAATTAATTTTCCAGAAAATTATAACGAGACTATGTCATTTTCATGTTGATCAGGGGGCCTACCATATCGTCTTAAACAAGAGTAGTTCCAATGTTGGAAAAAGACCGAGCTATACAAGTCTTCTAGCCCCATCTCGCTCACACAGTAGAATAACTCACTTTTGAGACGTCAAGGTAAGTCACTTGAACCCAATAGTCACGCTTGCGGCTGCTTATCCAAAATAAACAGCTCAATCATCATCATCTGCCTGCCTTTTCCCAACTCTGTTAGGGTCGGCTTCCAGTAGAACCAGATGCAGCTGAATATCAGTATTTTACATGGAGCGACTGCCTATCGGACCTCACAACACAGTAACTGGGTAATACGATACCCTATGTCCTATAGTAACGCGGGTTGTCAGACTTTAGAGCTTCTAATCAATAGTAACGACTGTCAAAGATCTACAAATGACAGCCGGGACCAACGGCTTTTACGTACTTTCCGAACCTCGGAGGAAACTCGCTTTGACACTGATAGTCACCCATCCACTGACCAACTTAGGCAAGCGCGGCTTAACTCTGAATTGTGATCGGCCTATTCTGCTGTAATTATTTAGCCACGAGCTTCTTAATTTTCCCATCCAATAAATGCACTATTTTTTTTTTAAGTAAATAAAATACAGATCTTGTGATTTAGCCTCAGGTAGCCTGGTTGTTCAATAGTAGTATTTGAATCAGGTTGTTGTAATTTCGCCAATAAAATTATTCCCCACGAAAACAGTTTTGATCCTGTTCTCCTAGTACTTTCTGTTCAGATTCCACATTATGTCCTCGTTTTCGGTAGTTTTGTGCTGGATTTTATTATTTAATTGTTCTGCTACCCGTGCAGAAAAAAGAAATGGGGTCGAATTTAAAATAATCAAAACAAAAACCTCTGATTAATTTATAAATACTTTTTTTCGTGGCGGATTTATTTATGTAGCGAACTTACTTTATAAGAACCAAATTGCCTTGTCAACAACTATAGCATTAACAACAACCTATTTAACCAAATAAATACTCCAATCACATACATAAAGAAACCATCAAATCTTATCATCTTGAAAACGTGTGAACAAGCATTAAATACCTCACACATAGAACTGACAGTTTTGACTGACAGTCGTACCAACATCAAATAAAAAAAAAAACTCTCTAGCGCTCATCGTTATGTCAAACCAATGATATTATAAATGAATAGATACGTTACCTACACGGCATTCTATCTTCAAAATCGGCACACTAACGCACACTTGAATAACTAAATATTACAATAGCACACTACATCACGATTAGCGGTGGAGCTCGTGGCTAAATAATTACAGCCGCACAGGTCGATCTTCCGGGTTAAGCCGCGCTTGCCGAGGTTGGTCTGTGGATGAGTGACCATCTGTCATAGCAAGTTTCCTCCGTGCCTCGGAAAGCAAGTAAAGCCGTTGGTCCCAGCTGTCATTTGTAGATCTTTGACAGTCGTTACTGTTAGTCAGAAGCTCTAAAGTGTGACAACCAGTCTTACCATGGGGTATGGTATTGCCCAGTTACTGGGTTGTGGAGGTCCGACAGGCAGTCGCTCCATGTAAAATACTGATATCCAGCTGAATCTGGTTTGACTGGAAGCCGACCCAATATAGTTGGGAAAAGGCTAGGCAGGTGATGACGACACTATATCACGATTAGTCGCTAAAGTAGGATGGCATTGCAAGTGAAAAAGAGACAAATATAGTCAAAGTTTGTCAATTGACCACATTTGTTGCGTGTACTTTCTGAGCGCGTATAACGTATCTACACCTTTTTACTTATCATTGTGTCAAACTTGTCAATGTCACTGTCATTAGAAAGAGATGGAAGGTATGATAGTTGTATAGCGCTGTCGCACTCTGTTGGTAGAAGAAATTTTTAATGTAGGCTTGTGATCTTTGACCTGATAATTACGTTTTCTAATTAGTGTTGATAAAATGGTGATAATTGTCTGTGTTATGTATTTGGGTTATGGTTTTTCTTATTTAGTTAAGTGCCTCTTTAGTAGAGGTCGTAAGTGTTGACTTGAGTCTTATTTCCCACACGCGAGGCCTTATCACGAGTTTTTAAAATTTTTGTGACGTATATTGTAAACCTTGTCGATTTTTTTCGAAAATAATTAATTTTCTCTGTTTTCAATTGAAGTGTTTTTTTCGTTTTCATCAATATAACAAGAATTAAGCCCAATAATCCAAAATCAAGGACTGACTTGCTAGGCCAGAAATATCAATTGCTAATAGCTGTCCAATTAATTGATTCTCCACTCATCATTTCGACAAATATTAAATTATCTTTGTATCTTCGATATTCGAAACCATAGATATAATATAGAAGTTCGAACATGGTACGTAAAATCATCAAATGAGTCCTCACCCGGGGCAGGGTGGAAGAGACTGTCAGACTTCTGACTAAAATCTATAGTTTCCTTCAATATCCCTTTACGTTCAGGGGTCACGGTAATTCGTTAGTCCCGCGAACCCGTCAAGCTTCGGCCCTCCAAGAGAGAGAACCATAAACAAGTAGACTGTTCATCTAAACATGGCGTCCGCGACAGTTGTCAAATTTCCCGCGCGCGGGTGTGTCAGCCATTTTGGAGCCACTGAGTTTTCTGTAAATAATAATATTAACAAATGGGTTTTAGGGGCTTGTGGGCACTTACGATTAGACCTGATTGCGTTTTTTTGATAATTTGGTTTAATAAATTGATTTGATTTTAATTTGGGTGATGAAGAAAGACATTGAAAGTTATATACAACTAATATGACTTAAAATCAACAATGGTCTTTACTGATCACTTACAAGTCTGCCTGTGGTTTGATTCCCCGGTGACAATAAAAAGAACACGACATGGTAGCAATCCAAAGCGAAGATTGCGATATAAGTTAAAAAGCTTAATGAAACAAATCATCGTTAGTAGCCGCAAGTAGTAGAAGGAATATAAAGTGGATTTTGCCCAACATTGGGACAGATAACAATAATTATTGAGTCGACAAAAATCGTAAAATCGCACTTGTGTCGCCGCCCTTAAAATCCCCAAAATGCAAAACGACACAACTCCTTTACCAAAACCATTTCATTATTCACTTACTTTGTTCCGATTTCAAATATTATATTTCATTCCAACGACGATATATTACTAGACTCCGCATGCACGATCTAAGGAACAAAAACTATTCTGTCAACTCGCTGAGGTACTACATAAGCGAGGGAGACGGGGTACTGCGTTGTGATTGGCTAACTCAAGGTCTGTTCTGTCTCAAGGTATGTTTACGACTCACAGGAGTGGTCGAAATAAGACGGATATAAGACTTTTTTGCCAAATGTGTTGACAGACATCGGTCGCCTGTTATTAGGAGTCTAGTAATATATCGTCGTTGTCCGATTACAAACATTGCATGTCTTAAACATCTTAACTCCATTACAAACTTAATCTATAACGTAGCTTATTTCCGGGAAAATAAAGCTGGTTTTCGTGTGTAAAATGTTCTATTCCGTCTTTTGTTTCTTTGTTAGATTTTCACGTTTTTTTTTATTGGAAAACGTGTCTTATCTTTGGAGTGTTAAAGGTGGTTTTTGTTAGTGGAAGATTGTGTCTAAATAATGTTTTGTTAATGTATAAGCTTTTCGCGTGAGGTTTTCATTCTATGCTTACCTTATTTCGGTCTTGTTAGAAGGAACAGGGTCGAATCGGGGGTTAATAATTATAATTGATTAAAGTCTGGGATCAAACTTATTGATTGATATTTTATTTGTGTTGAATAAAGAAATATAATGACGATGATGATGAATGTCAGAAAAAAAGAAAAAGCCAATTCGTGTATTTTTTTAAAACAATAATATGTTGTAATGACATAGATACTAGCGCTCCGTCAAAAGGACTTAAGTCTCGGCACACTATGTCTTTAATTTGACAGTTTGCTGTCAATATTGAACTTATAAATTATGAGTTTATTCTGCATTTTTTAAATGATAAATCTGTGTCCACTTAAATATTCGGCGAATATTAATTATCAAGCTAAAATTATATAAAAACTATAAACAAGAACTTACTAGTAATATGTACCTAATATGTACAAAAAAATAAATAAAAGAAAAACATTCATAGGGCGTCAAACAATACGTCCACATCGCTGTCAACGGGAACAGGCCCAGAACGCTGGCAGCATTGCCACGTTGTATGGCAATTGCTAAATCGTTGGCCTAGGAATAGGCCAGCCCTCTGGTCACCTGAAGAGTCGACTAATCGCCTGACGATGTCCTTTCAAACGTTTGATATGAGCACTCGGACCCCATGGTCAAATTATTTTCATAATTTCATCATTTTTCGTTGGTATAATTAATAAATAGCCATAATCCGCCCCTGTAAAACTCAATTGGTTCATAGCTTGCTAACAGCTTGTATCAAATAAAATTATCTATGGTATTCAGTTATACAACTACAATAGCTCGCTTTTGTTAGCCATTCTATGTATTTACGTCTTGTATAATATTAATTTGACTAATAATTCTATTATACATAAAGGCTTGAATTAATAAATTAGTTATTATATGGAATATTAGGTCCACTATTTAATAATACGGTATTTCATTGAAAAAAAAAAACATAATAGTTCGCATATACAACGTGTAACGTTAAAAGCGCAAAACCTCTCGTGGGGTAACTCATCACATGTTACTTAACAATGTTTGTTATAAGACTTTTGGAAATTAGCAAAAAAAAAAAAATGATTTTCCATACATTATGAGAAATTGATCGAGCCCATCAGTATGAAAAACTAATTTTTTTTTCGCGAATTTCCTAATGTTTTATATTTTTACATTGTTCAGTAGCATTGGCTGAGTTACCTCACGAGAGGTTTTGCGCTTTTAACGTTACACGTTGTAATATTAGTATGACGGTATAATAATACAAAATGTAAGTAAATAAAACTTTCATCTTAAGATTATCAATAAATTTTTGATTTTTACTTTTGTTTCGTAAACCAAAATTGACGAAGATGCGACACTTTTAAAATTGGCAATACTTCACAAGCAAATAAGATTTTTCCTTGTTTGCGACATGACACGAGCACAGAGCAAATATTTGTATGATCTTCAAGTAGTTGCACCAGTACCGTCAGCACGAGTTTTCAGTATTTGAGACGTAAAGTAAACTGGAACTTTGACGATTTCAAATTGACAATTTTCAATGAAAAAATTGGTTCCTTTTACGCACACCAGAGGCGCTGTTCCATATTTTCATACAAGAAACGCTGTAAATACTGGAAAAACTCTGTAAAGTAAAATAGTGAAAACTCTTGCTAGGGGTACAGGTCTGAGTGTTTATGAATTTGTAACCGCACCCACGACGCAGAAGAAATTCATAGTGTCATACAAATTAAAAAAATACCCTATATCTTCAATACCCTTTGGGTTCCAGGGCCATAGCATCCACCCCTGATGTCCCTTATTTATCAATAATGTCTGCGAATTTCATTTCCCAATTTTCCCTCCGAAAACATTAATATAACCTCAAACCGATTATTAATTATTCTGTATCACGCCTCTTCAAATACACATAATACATACATATACAATACCCAGGATTCGCCTCACTATAAATAACGTCATACAAAGCGAGTGAGGTCGGGGTGTAGCATTAGTGCTATTGTGAACACACCTGGTGTCTCCCAGGGTAGGGTCGCCATAATTTTAGGAATGGGTAGGATAAATAGATGCTTTTCTTATTAAATACTAGCTGTTCCCCGCTTCTCGGCTCCTATTCGTCGTAGTGTGATGTTATTATAGCCTCTATCCTCCCTATTTCCCGGGGTCGCGGGACTCATCAGTTAACCCAGCCCACGGAACCAGGATTTTAGTCAGTACAAGTCTGACAATCCCTCCTGTCCTGCCCCGTGTGGGAGACTCATTTGTTGATTTTACAATGATAAAAAAACCTGTGCCCTACTGCTCAGCTTCTATTCGTCGTAGCCTGATGTTATTATGGTCTCTATCCTCCCCTATCCTCGATAAATGGGATATGGAATGCAAAATAGTAGATACTTTTCAATATAAGTGGGGAGAGTTTTATTGCATTCGTGGTAGAATATTGTCAATTCTGAGCCTTCGAGAACATAGTAGGTAAAGATTTATGAAAAATATTGAAGATGGCAACAACTGTATTTTTTTTTGTTTGTTCGGTTGAACGCACTAATGTCAGGAACTTCTGGTGCGAATGAATTGTACAATTCTTATTATTATTATTTTGTATTGTATAGTCCAATTATCGCGGAAAACTATAGCCTATGAAAGATTGTGTTACAACCAAAAGGAGCCTAGCTGCGGAATTTAAACAACGGGGAGACTTTTTTTATGTGGTAAGAAAATCCAAAGAGTAGGACAGGACGTGAGGGACTGTCAGACTTTGACTAAAATCCACGGTATCCTTCAAAAGCCCTTTACTTTCCATGGCCACAGTTACCTGATAAGACAATCCCACGATCCCGGCAGGCGTTGGCCCACGAAGAGGGCCTTGTTAGATTGCTGACAGGTCTTTGAGGCGCGTGTAGAACACGACGCGCCAACGAATATGTAGGTAATAAGAATAGAAAAACATCTGCCCCCAACCCCAAAGAAATCATAGTCACCCTACTCCACCCCAAAAAATGGCGGCCGCCCATTCTATAATCTGTGGAACATTTTTCTTAATCTACTTCCATCGGCTTCAGGGCGCGGCTTTAATGGTCATCATTACTGCTTTGTGGTTATATTTCCTGCTGGCAACATCGTGTTTACATGATTTTTGATGTGCAGACAATAATGGGATGGATTTTGTGATATTATTTATGTCTATGACAGAATAATTTGATATCCTTACGTCCTTATTAACCTAACCTTTACTTCGACATTATATTGGTCGATATTTTTCTTATAGAGGTATCTATGTATTTCGAAAAGACTAAAATTTAAATGCTCACCAAATCTAAAACTCGCTTTAGCAAGATTTCAGGGACAACCCGAAGTTCAGTTTGGTTGGGTTCCTTTAAACTAAACCCTGCAAACATAAATAAAAACCCCGCTAAGCGGGGCTTCGTCGAGCCTGCTTAGGTCGTTTTTTTTAATAATTATTACAGAAAAAGTTTTGCATTTATCTATTCTGGCAGATATTTCGATTATTCATCATCATCATCAGCCGGAAGACGTCCACTGCTGAACATAGGCCTCCCCCTTGGACCGCCACGCCGAACGACAATTTGCCACACGCATCCATCGGTTGCCCGCGACTCTCACGATGTCGTCGGTCCACCTAGTGGTCGCCTACCTACGCTGCGTTTTCCGGTCCGTGGTCGCCACTCGAGAACCTTTCTTCCCCATCGGTTGTCAGTTCTACGAGCGATGTGGCCTGCCCATTGCCACTTCAACTTGCAAATTTTACGAGCTATGTCGGTGACTCTGGTTCTTCGCCGAATATCCGTGTTCCGGATTTTATCCCGCAAAGAAACTCCGAGCATAGCTCTTTCCATTGCTCGTTGAGTGTTGAGTGACTCTTAGTTTCTCTAAAAGGCCAGCAGTCAAAGACCATTTGGTCGATTATTAGTATTTCGTTTTAAAACAGGTACTTTTCTGGTAGCCATTCAAGCCGCATTTTTTTTTTTTTTTGGAGTCACTTTAAAATAATTTCAATGTTAACGAACTTGACTTCTGTGTGTATCTCAGGTTATAATGAAAGGGGAGCCATTATGATACCGCGAAAACATAATCTTTATTGCGTTTAAGCTTTTAGCCCTCATCTTGTACCGACTCAACGCAAGTATAAAATAATTATCATCAATTTATCGTAAATATTGTATTGCAATTGAAAAAAAAAAATGTTAGGATGTTTGTCACTGAATCACGCAAAATGACTTGAAATTTTGAATGGAATTTAGCGCAAACACAGATTTGAATCTAGAATGACACACGTTTTTTTTTATTTCGGAAATATTAATGATTTTCGTGTGGAAATTTTCAAATTCCTCACAAGCGAAGCCGAAGGTATAAGCTTGTTACCAATACATTATTGTAAACGAAAATATTATAATAATTTCAATTCCAGAAAGTAATAAAAAACTTACATTTGGAACTCTGGCATAAACAACATATTGACCGAAATATATGAGCCGATTAAAACATTATTAATATACCTATCTTCCTCTTACATGTAACTGCATCTCTTTCTAGGGTCATTTTGAAAATGGAACGCGGCATGAGTGCATGAAATTAGTGCCGCGCTTTTTCTTTCCCGCCGAGAGATTTGTTTTTTTTTTTCAACTATATAGCGAAGGACGATGCGACGCCATATTGGTTAGTTTTTTTTTTTTATTTTGGTAATTATCAAACGTTTTGAAACATACGTTTTGGTTTTTATGGTGGCTGTCGGTAGTGTCATTTGTAGCTGATTGCTTTATATACAGCGGGATTTATTTAAAACACCTATGTCATTATTTCTTTAAAAGATGATAATTTTGGCAAAATAATAGACAATACGTCATCATCTGATGAACCTTTTCCCAACTATATTGTAGTCAGCTTCCAGTCTAACCAGATGCAGCTGAATATCAGTATTTTACATGGAGCGACTGCCTATCGGATCTCCACAACCCAGTTAGTACTAGGTAATACGATATCTCTTGGTAAGACTGGTTGTCAGACTTTTGAGCTACTGTCTACCTTGTCATGTCTGTCAAAGACCAACGGACCAATGACGTTATGTTATCCTAGCTAAGGAGGAATGTTACCTAATAGATGTTTAATTTCCACGAAAATTAACTAGTATTTACTTTCACTACTTGGTTTTTCCTACTCCTCCACTATTATTTTCTGATTAATTTCGTTGTAGGATCCAAGACAGGTAAATTCATTCTCCGGGACACGTCCAGCTTCATTGTCTCGGCGCTTTTCTGGTGGTTGTCACTGTTGATTCTGGCTTTCAGGAGTTGCAGTTGTTTGGGAATAGTGAGGTGGGTTTGTTCCAATAAAAAAAATCACGACTTGGTGTTTTTAATAAAAATAACTAACGTAACTTAAGGAAATTACCTGTTACATTGTTTTTAGTGCTTATATGAACGGATTGAGCAATTTTTCACGTAAATGCAAAAAAACACTTTATTTCAGTATAAGGTTTTGCAACTGCAGTTGCCATGAAAAATTACTTTGATATTTTTTTTGTATGTGCTCGTTTGCCTGGCATACATTATTATAGTTCCTAATATAATTTTATTCCAAACAAAATTCGGTTTTGCTTTCTTTTGATTTACCTACTAGATAAATAATAGTAATCTGAATTAATTTAGTTCCTGTAAAAGATGCACTTTCGTATAGAAAACCTTTCTACACCAATAAAAACCAAAAACCTTTATTTTTAGTTTTTAAATGTAGTATTTTAGTAATTAGTTAGGTTCATTATATTATTTTTTTAAATAAATCATTATACAACACCAATAAATGAAAAATATAGAAACTGCAAATAAGAGAAAATACAAAAATAATTTTTTTTTATGAAAGATGTATCCAAAAAACAACATCCTATATCTCTCCACCTAACGATTTCAAAAATCCTTATTTCCTAAAATTTTGTTATAAAGTTTTTCTGTTCAAAACCGACAGCCGGCAGATGGCCTTTTTTTTAATATGGCTACATCGGAAACTCTCCGGGAATTAATTACTTCAAGATTAGTGTTATGTAAGATTGAAATCTCCATTTTTATTGATTTTTAATACGTTTTCTAAGTTTGTTTTAAGATTATTGTAATAGTTAAGCAGCTGTTTGTTTTTTTTTAATTCGATTTTTAATTTTGTTGTTTTTTTAAAGTTTATGAAATATAATGTTGACAACTGTCAAAAAAAAAAAACATAATTACTAAATCTTTTGTAAGAAAATACATACATATATTAAGTATATAAAATTATGATATTTAGTTAACGACGATATATTACTAGACTCCTAATAACAGGCGACCGATGTCTGTCAACACATTAGGCAAAAAAGTCTTATATCCGTATTATTTCGACCACTCTTGTGAGCCGTAAACATACCTTTAGACAGAACAGACCTTGAGTTAGCCAATCACAACGCAGTACCCCGTCCCCCTCGCTTATGTAATACCTCAGCGAGTTGACAGAATAGTTTTTGTTCCTTAGATCGTGCATGCGGAGTCTAGTAATATATCGGCGTTTTATTTAGTAGTGCTTTTAACGCCATTTTCATAATTACGGGTAAATTATAATGCTCTTTTTTATTTAAGAGCGTGCAAACGTCATTAATTAAGCCGCCTCTATGTAACCCACAATCCTTTTACTCTCAGTTATTAATAATACTGTTTTTCCCAGTACTGACCGCACCCCAATTCAAATTAAAATTAAATCACGCCAATTAATATTCACTCTTTAAGGCTATAAGGCTCAATTTTAAATTAACCCCATTTTTTAAATACATAACCGTAAAATACTTACCGGTCTTATCACCCGCCATTTCCTTACTTAACAGTTCCTTGAAAAGTTTAACACACTACATAGCACTAAGAACCAGTATTATATCGAAATCCACTTAGGGAGCTTACCCATGAAATGAAAATCGTCCTTGCTACTACGATATAATGATGCAATTCGATTGACTTGACGACGTCGTGGCGAGTGTGTTTTGTTTTTCATCTACTCATAGATAACCGTACATTTTATGTCATACGTCGTAGTGGTAAGGATGATTTTCATTTGGAAGCGGTCGAATTGCGTCGCATCGCTGTGACGTCAGTAAGCTCCTTTAGTGCCGAACCATCGACTAACGACCGAAAGAATTAAGTTTTTAAAACGCGGCGCTGGCGTGTTCTCGAATGCATCCAATATGGCGACGGACGAAATATTTTTTGTTGTAACCATCGTAATTATATGGTTGGTTTTGATATAGGGTTCTGTGTAACATAGGCGCGAATGAGAGATTTGTATTTTTTTTAATATTTATCTGGTTATTCTTCAGAATTAACAATTTATTTCCCTTCTGTGAAGTGTTAATAAGCACTATGCTCACGTCTTTCAAATGCCTCGGTCTATGACTGAAATAACTTATTATATTATCGATCAAACCTTTCTATATATTTAATAATGTAATATTCCACAACTATTACACAACGCCATCTAGTCCAAAGCTAAGCAGAGCTTGTGTTATGGGTACAGACAGCTGATTAACATACTTATATATTTCTAAATACATACATATTATAGATAAATTAAACATTATTTTATATTGTAGTTGCTTTAATTCTACATAGATGTTTAATTATACGAAAGGCGTTATATTATTACCTTAGCTCTTGACACATTATAAATTTAAGTTCATGAGAACGGGAATCACATGTTTTTACAAAATATTCTAAATTGGCATCAATTCAAATATATTTTTATTTCTAAATTTTTCGACGAATAATTTTAATAAAGTCTGCATCAAATATCTCAATAAAATAAAAACAAAACAAATATCTTAAAGAAATATTATGACAGCACATAAAAAAATATATCAACACAGTTCTAAAAATTCGAATTCTTTATTCTATTTTCAAAATGAGGTCGGATTCATAAAAGTCTATGAGTTGGCAACCCTGTTTATACGTGAGACATAAAATCTTGGTCAGTGTGGGTGTTGAAATTAATATGTGGGTTCCGTCGTCAATAAATTATATGTGAAGTGTAAGCATTAATTGGTGTTTCGTTTTAATTATATGTATATTGCTAGTACTGTGCGGTCTTTGACTTGTATGGAAAGAGAAATAGGCAAATAACTGTATTTTCTTCATTTCAAAAACAGAAAACATTAAGTATTAATTGCGTGATTAAAATATCGAAGACAAGACAATTAAAAGCAAAACTCATTTATTCAAAAGCTGATAAATAGCATGCTGAACTACTCTGTGGCTGAACGTCAAAGTTTCCACTGTTGGGCATACGCATTCCCATTACTCGAGTGCAATACGGTTCATCGAATCACCCTTGGTCGATATAACTGCCTACAGAAAGCCTAGTTCACAATATATTATTGTTTATTATTGTTCATATTATATTACTAATAATCTCTAGTAATGAGTTTTACAAAATCATAGGTTTTCTATAAAATCATAACCTTCTTGATTTTTACACCAATCAACAATTTCTGAAGAAGAAAAAACATTTTGTTTAACAACAATAATGACTGTTCAGATGCCACACTCATGTTTTGCTCCGAATTGATTGTCAAACTCTAAAATAACCGAGAGAAGCCGGCCAAAATTATTATCTGATAAATCTGAGGTTTATGTTTGAACGTAACAATCTCTGGAAAATCAAGAGAAATTGAAAAAAAATTGTTGCCCGATCGTGCGATTTTTAGAGTTAAATTATTGACTCAGGCGTTATTTAGCAGAAATCCATGACATCCGCGGCTAAAGATACTTACTAGCTAGCTAGGTTACTATAGATTTCGCCTGTGGGTTTTCCCGCGTAGAAACTTCATCATCATCATCATCTCAGCCATAGGACGTCCACTGCTGAACATAGGCCTCCCCTTTTGATCGCCATGCACATGTACCGGTTGGAAGCGACCTGCATCCAGCGTCTTCCGGCGACCTTCATAAGGTCGTCTGTCCACCTTGTTGGTGGACGTCCTACGCTGCGCTTGCTAGTCCGTGGTCTCCACTCTAGCACTTTTCGACCCCATCTGCCATCCGCTCTGCGAGCAATATGGCCTGCCCATTGCCACTTCAGCTTGCTAATTCGGTGGGCTATACTTATCGGAAACTTAGAAACTTAGTTATTTATAAATTGTTTTGATGCATAAACTAAGTATATTACTGTAAAGTTTCATCGAAAATTCATAAGTTTTTGAATGAAAGAGCAACAAATATAAAATCCATCCACCTTCATTTCCTTACAAATATTACCTTACTGAGGTATGTACAGTTTAATAGTAAAAATTAAAATCACATTTAAAAGCCAAGCAAATAGAAAATAATTTATACGTCGGGAGAAACCGCGGGGCCCAGCTAGTCATGAATAAAATAATAAACGCTAAGTATGTTTGTCACATGTCATCCATGTTGAATGCGATAGGGGCGAGCCTGTCGCTGTCAATTTGTGTAATTCAATTAGTTGAATTGAATTAATATAGCTTTTGATGTGGTATTTTTGTATTGTTCAATAATGGAGACATGTTTTGGCGACCAATTCTCGCTACGAGAATAGAAAAAATAAATAAATAAGTACCAACTTAATGTCATTAAAAAAAATATATAATTCTTATACTCAATTTTTCAAATCAGTTTCTGTATTTTTTTTTTCGTAATATTATAGAAATATGGAACTTAAAATAGTTAAAAAGAAATAGTAATTAAATTACTAGTTAGCCCTTTATTCAAATAAAAAAAAAACGTGATCAAAATGAGAAAAGAAACGTGAACAGTAGTTTAACCTATGTGCATTTAAGTATTGTGAGTACAAATCATAGAAAAAAAAACAATTAAAAAAAAACCAATCCAGTATTTTCTACCGAACCCCAAATCATTCCAAAGCCTATATAATCAAAGCCAGTGATTAAAAAAAACAAATCCCTTTCCATAAATTAATAACGTCATCCCGTAATATTCATTAGCCTTAAAAATAGAACGATCCCCCCTATAAGACAGAGACAGAAGCATTGACAAACGATCCGCGACTCATTACTTTTGTACAAGTTAGAAAGAGATAGCAACAATTTTCGTTGTTACCACTAAATAGACCAGGCCACGCGTCATTGGCTGATATTTCCCGCGCACAGGGCGTCACCGGTTTCCCGCCATAAATTGAGTTGTTGACACATTGATAATGAGGTTACGTTTTATTATTAACTTTTTTTTTATTCCCGCGCGAAATTATAAGCTGGAGTAAAATAATTATTGTTATGATTCGCGTTTTAATGAGCTGCGTGTGTGGTCCTTTCTCGGTTTGCTTGTAATTAAACTGTTTCGGTTTTGCAAGCCGCCATATTTAAGTTTTCATTGCGGGTTTTAGTATTAGTTCAATAGGGACGCACTAGTGTTTTTACCCGCTCTTTGTGTGTTGTACGGTTTTAGTTATGCGGTGAAATAACCTATTCATTTTGATTATGTTTTGCGGTTACAAAATAGATTTTAAATATGCAATTGGCGATTGTGTGAAAACTTTAATACAAAGGAGGTTTCGACTTTGAGGTTGCAAACGTGTATGAATTGATATTTCTCTACTTTGTTTGCTAATAGAACGATTTTGACGAGAGGTGAGTCGATATTCATGACTTTCTGAAGGACTTTACTTGTGTTCTCGAGTAGACAATACATAATAATTATACAGATTCCTTTCAAAATTAGCTGACTTTAGCTTCTTAGCCAATTTAATTACGAGACATTTATGCTTGGCTTAGAATTACGCGTAAGTTAAGACAGCAAATGCAGAGGTTTTTTCTTTGTAGCCAATATTGTGTCCCACTGCTGAGCAAATGCCTCCCCTTTTTCTTTTTTCTTTCCTATAGGAAAGAAAAAAGAAAAAGGGGAGGCATTATAAGCGCTCAATTTTGGGCAATTTCTGGTCATACTTGCCCCACAAATATTACTTAAACAGCTATGCTATTCTGTATAAGGAATCTCATTGCTGGATTCTAAGATGTTCTCTTCGATCTGTCGGCCTTAAGATCGTCCGATCTGGCAGTGCGATGTTTCTTTTTACTTGGTAAAATCATCAAATGAGTTTTCTCACCCAGGGCGGGACTGTCAGACTTGTAAAATAATAATACTGGCTAAAATACACGGTGATCCTTTAACAGCCCTTGACGTGGCAGGGTTACGGTTATACCTGATAGAAAGTCCAGCTACCCATACCCATCGCTCGTAGAAATGGAAAACCAATGGAGAAGAAAAGTTCTCAAGTGGTGACCACGGGCAAGAAGACGCAATGTAGGCCTCCAACTTAGGTGGGCCGACAACATCGTGAGATTCGTGGGCAACCGATGGATGCAATGCAAGTGACTTATTGTCCCTCAGCGTGGTGGCCTAAAGTGAAGGCTTTTGTTCAACAGTGGACGTCTTCCAGCTGATGGTGATGAATTAAAACTCAAAGCGTTGCTATGCAGTTAATAGATATTAAGTCTTACTGAATAAATATTAGAACATATTTGAAGAGAAACTACTTACATGGCTTCGGGTGCCTTTCCATCAGAGATGTGCTACTGTGCTGCGAGGATGTAAAAGCTGAGCTACGAAACTGTGCGACCGTTTCCACTGATGCTACGCTAATTAGCTGTGTGAGTTAGCCCCTTCGTACACAAGGCGACGCAAGTCTCCGATACCTTACGACTTCGGTATCCAAGCGACTATCGCAATACAATTCCAAAGAGATTCGTTCACAGGCACGCGTCAGTGGATGCCAAAGTGGTAAGGTATCGGAAACTTGAGTCGCCTTGTGTACGAAGGGCCTTAGATGTGCTATGAAGATGCGCAGCTGCGCTACGAAGATGCGCAGTTCGACCTATGTGATGTATCAATAGTAGGCAAGACGATCCATAGCCCACATCCATAGTACGCAACGATAGCACGCATCCTTCCATTATAAAAAACACATCTTAGTTAAATCCCTTTCCACCAGTACTGTGCTTTGTAAACTAATGAATAATTGGTGGACATCAAACGCATCCGCAGCAACGTAGCATAGCGCATCTCTGGTGGAAAAGCAGCCTTAGGCAGGTAATATTTTCTCCCCCGACGGCAACAACTTATAATAAGACGCTTAGCTCATCGCCTTAAGACTTAGACCAGTCTAATTTAAACTTAATGACCTAATCTCGAAGATAAATAGCTTAATATACGTAATGATTCATTTTTTACCGACGACGCTATTATATTTTTTTTCATTTTTTACTGCAAGTAAATTATAAAACATGGTAGAAGACTTAATTCTGTGAGATTAGCTTTTAAATTAGGCGTGACATTTAAATACTGGTGGGTAGGTATTTAAACTAAAAATCTTGTCAAACGTAAGCTGGACTAAACTATCAGGGTTCCGTACCATTGTCATCATCTGTCTCTTCCCAGAATTTTAAATAGAAATGCTTTGATTTTCAAGATATCACAATAACGTCAAAATCAACAGTATAACTGAAATTAAAATTATAACAGATGTAATGATATAGCAACTAATTTAGGTATCACTACAAACGATGACCTAGACGGTTATCGTATATCTATAGAATTAGCTAAACCGTAAAAGTTGTGCATCAATTTTATTTTGGTACAAGGCGGCCCAACTACTGAAACTCCTATGAAGTAGCGATGAATTAATATAATATCTTGCATCCCATAACGAAATTATCCAGAAAAGAGTAAGTGAGGAGTAGGAAACTTGTCCATGGTCTAGGTATTTCGAACCTTTGTGAGTTTAAATGTTTGTAAACCGTACTCATGATACAGGATATCCCCATAGCGAGAGCCAACGTTTTTTTTTTAAGCCAAGCTTTCGTTTTTTTTGTCGATATTTTTTTTATTTAGTGCTTTTTTCGTCTTTGACCACTATCTCGCCTGGTAAGCGAAGATGTAGTCGACGGTGAAGCACGCTTGACTAGAAGTAATCTGTTGACTTGACGAAGAATTCTGGAATACCGACCTAAGTATCCTTTTGACATTCTGACAGACTAACAGAAGTCAGTTAAAATAAAATAATGAAATCCCGTTGACTTTTCTATTCGGAACCCTAAATATAAAATTAATGTAGGAGGACATTAAGCGAGCTTTTGATTTATTTTTTGTTTTAATGAGACAATGCTGTAACAGCTTATTTTTTGAGGTTAATAAAAATTAATTGACCGAAAAGTTAATTTGTAAAAGAGTATGAACTCACTGTGAGTTAATTTTGAAAAAAATATAGAAAAAAGACTTTCGACTTTACAAAAGATGATTTTTGGTTTAAAAATCGAAGATCGAAGATTTTAAGACAAAAAGCTAAGACAAGTCTCACTTCTTTTAAAACTTAGTGATATTATTATTTTTTAAATTTAAATGCCCAAAAATGACTCAAAATGCAAGAGAAAAAATTGAAAAATAGTTGTACAAACAAACTTACTTATAAAAGTTATAGTTAGATATAGTTTTGTTTGGGCAGCACCGTTCTATATGATTTTTTTTCTCAATCACATAATTTAATTTCTCTTTGAAGTTAAAGTTAACAGACTTCTTCTGGAAAACTCTATCGCACTTCTAACCACGACTAGAGTCAAGAGCAAACCTTTTTAATTAAAAAAAAGTAATCGTCTAAAAACGCCGCGTTTTTTTTCCACCGACTCCCAGCCAATTTCCTCATAGCTAAAACAGCAGTAAAATGTACAACAATCTAACATAAACAATATTATTGTTATTGCGACCAACGGTCGTTGGTCCCCGATCCTTGTTGGCAGTGGCGTAGCTAGGCAGGGTCGAAGCGGACACTAGCCCCCAGCCTCACACCTGCAAGGGCCGCGTGCTTAGAGAAAAAAGAAACTTGATAACAGCGATCACAAATTTGCAACCAGTCAGTAAAACACCCGGGTCGTGTTCCACGCGCGCCTCAAAGAGCGTCAGCATTGACCGGCAGCAGTGACCCCGGAACATAAAGGGCTATTGAAGGACATCGTGGATTGACACCGTGGACAGTTCCTCCCGCCCTGCCCGGGGTGGGAGAACTCATTTGATGATTTTATCACGTAAAAAAAAAACAAAAAGTCAGTAAAGCAGAGCAACTTAACGTCTACTAAGAAATAATGATGTAGGTACTACTTGTCGTGAACGGCAACTAAGAACATGGGCATCACAATGCTGATGTCGTCAACGATCACGTTTACGTCTAGCGCCTCCATGTTGCAAGATAACTTGGTTACCTTTTGCGTTAAGCTGATGTAGCTGACAATTACATTTGGTATACAACGTGTAACGTTAAAAGCGCAAAATCTCTCGTGGGGTAACTCAGCACATGTTACCGAACAATGTTTGTTCAAAGACTATTTGAAATTCGCAAAAAAAAAAATTGGCTTTTCATGCAAAATGAGAAATTGATCGAGCCCATCAGTATGAAAGATTTTTTTTTTTTGCGATTTTCCAATAGTCTTAGAACAAACATTGTTCAGTAACATGGGCTGAGTTACCCCACGAGAGGTTTTGCTCTTTTAACGTTACACGTTGTAGATGACTTAAGAGAGAAGTCATCTTACAACAAGAGGGCCTGGCATGACCAGCGGAGGCAAGTCATATTTTTCGTTCTGAAATAAAAGAGACACCCAGAAGCGTCTTGCCCGCTCCATACGGTCTCACTACGCCACTGGTTGTTTAGTTAGTCGCACTCGGTGTTCGCTTATTTATTTCACGCCTGGATTGAAACCCAGTCAACAATAATGTGAACTTGCCTTTTATAATGAAAAGTATCGACTTATATTTTCATTTTGTAATTTCCTTGGCTTTTGATTTGCTTTGGAATTACGTGGGAAACTGGGAATGCAATATGTAGAATTTTACTTGTAACACTGGGCTTAGAGCACATTATAGGCCTTTTTGTTAAACATTAATAACCTTTCATTGGCTGATAGTATTTGTAAGAGGAGAACGCAGCTAAACAATTACAGCCGCACAGGTCGATCTACCGGGTTAAGCCGCGCTTGTCGAGGTTGGTCTGTGGATGGGTGACCATCTGTTATAGCGAGTTTCCTCCGTGCCTCGGAAAGCACGTAAAGCCGTTGGTCCTGGCTGTCCGTTGTGGATCTGTGACAGTCGTTTCTCTTAGACAAAAGCTCTAAAGTCTGACAACCAGCCTTATCACGGAGTATGGTACCTATTACGCAGTTACTGGTTTGTGGAAGTCAGTTAGGCAGTCGCTTCTTGTAAAATACTGATATCCAGCTGCATCTGGTTTGACTGGAAGCTGACCCCAATATAATTGGGAAAGGCAGATGATGATTGGTTGAAGTATTTATGATTATGAACAACTTTTACTACGAACCCAAAACTTAATTAGGTATCCCACAAAACTAAGTATTTCAAATACGTTTTTTCTTACTTTTCATGGTTAACCAAGCATGGTAATTACTTGTCCCTCTTGCTCTGTAATAGCCGGGCCACACTCACGGCATTTCCCGTTCATTTTCGCGATAATAGTCTTTAAATGTTTGCATAGACGTCCTTTAACGCGATATAACGGCTCTAGTATAAGAATGACAGACCTGCATTGCAAAAAAATCTTTCTCTCTAACTAACGGACCTATTTGTTTATAACGGAACTTGTCAAAACACACGTTCTCTCAATTTCCGTTACAATTCTCTATTGACACAACAAACTAAAAAAAAACCTCTTAAGACGATTCCAACACATCATTCCATTGTCTAAACTTCTCCATTACTAAAGGTATTAGAAATAAAATCGGGCACGCGTAACGAACCCAGTAGTACATACAAACAAAGACTTAAAATAAAATAAGACAATCAAAACAAAAGTACTTAACAATATAACCTCAAACACCTACAAAAAGTTTTCACACAAAGGAGTCTTTATTCTAAACACAAATTCGCGACGGTGTAAACACACCATTGTCTCTGGCCAGGTGACATAGACAATTCGGTGTTCGTTTTTCTGTGAGCTGTCAAACTTTACGTCAATATTTTGGCGCGATTTGTGACGCTGTGGGAGTTTGTATTTTGACTAGTAATGTCCTGTGGGTTCGAACGGGATTTTTGGAATCCTTTGATACGGTGTGTGGAATGTTCACGGTTTGAGCCTAATGAGGGTTTTGCCATGAAGTTTGAAAGGTGCAAAGTTACCTTAGATTTTTTGACACTAAATTAGCAACGCATGACACTTGACAGCCACAAAATACCTTCGTGATGATCAATTAGCTAAAAAAAAAATCGTCTCAAAAATGATAATATGACGCAATCAAACTTAGGTACAAATTAATTAACATAATATGTATTACCACTATACAACTGTCAATATCATTCTAATCAATATAAAATTATAATTAATGTCTAAAATGTATATTGTAGTGAGAAAATTCATTCGAATTCATTCATTTTACCAATAGATAAATAGGGTCTACGAAGCTGCTACGCTTGCTACGAAATGGCTACGAATTTTATGACATTCTTTTTTTTTTTTTACTTTTGTTTTTATGTTATTGCTACTTACTTATTTTAGTAGAAAATATATTTTTCGCTTAAAAGCCACTCTATAGAAAGCAATATCAGATAGTTGTAGTGAAAACATACGACAAACAATCAAAGTTTTCTTCAAAAAAAACTTATTAAGTTACTGTAAGTTATAAAAATGTCAATGAAACTCCAAATGGACCAATTCAGACACGGAAATATGGCTTTTTCTGTCAAATACAGGTCGCATTGTCAATTGTGTGGTACATTCATACTAATAAGTTACGCCTGTCGCTAATGAAACGGATTTAAAAACTCACTGCAAGTTTTCTAAGAAACCATTGTTGGTCACTCACAAACTTACAAATGCAGCTGCTCAAATACCCAATCTATGAATCAACTGAACAAAAATCAGTTTGACAGCCGCAAATACAACTTTGTAACATATTTCGGGCGTACAATTTTCGCGGTAAAATTGATTATCAAGTGTTTTGACGTTTCTTTTTTTTTTTATTTGTTGACGGGCACGGTTCATGGCTGATTGGGCCTTGTTACCTTTTTTTCTGCAAAGAGTTTAGTTGGGTTTAAAATTTTACGGACGAGAATAATATTGTTGTGTATGTTATTAAAGGTAATACCTGTAGTGTGACTAAAAGTGTTTTGGAGTTTGGTTTAATGATGAACTTGCACTTGCTTTTGAATGTGCAGACGTTACAAAGGTAATTAGGTAAGGTAAGGTACCAAAGTATAGTGTCCAAGTAACAACACATTCATGACAAAAATCCTTCAAGAGTAGAATTTTGAACTTTGGAAGAGATCTGCACTCAGTATTGATTTATTGAATACATTCTATGAACAAATTAAAATCTAAAGTAATGATTTACTTATTAAATTATTTAAAGCAAAAATGGCTAACTTTTTAGTACATAGAATTAAGAAGATTTGTATTCGTTTAAAAATCATCATTGAGTTTCACAAGTAAATATTAGATAATTTATTAAAAAGAATTAGTTTTTTTAATAATAATTTAAACGATCTTCAACGGTACACAAATCTTTTTCCAAAACCTTCGGCCTATCGGAGAAGACTCAATTTCAAAAAAAAAAAAACAATCCACACCAAAGAGTCTTACCAATGACATTCAAATAAAGAACAAATAAACAACAACAAGCAATCGAGAACAAAAAGCGCACTCGAAACGTTTGACAACCGAGAACGTTCCTATTTCAAACGTTACGCGCCAAATCGATTTCGGTCAAAGGAAAAAATGTCTCCGTTGTCCTTCTTGTTGTCTTTGATATTCGCTATTTGAATATTTGAAGAGAGGCAAAGGATTGGTCTTTGACATGACATTTTCTATTTGAATTAGGAACGTGAACGAGGCGAGAAGCATGCTAATAAAAGGTTCGAAGCATGACGTGACGTCCAGAAACTACGGACGTCACTGACGTCATGACGTGCGTAGTTTCTGTTTCTGCAGATGGAAAATGGGAGAGTTTACTTTAATTTTTCCATCATTACTTATTAATTTTGTTAGGTTAGGTTTATATCACAGGGTTAGATACAAAACCAACAACTCTTAGTTTGAGGGGGCCCCCTTTAGAGGGCCACAGTCTGCTGGGGTCGCGGGACTAAACAACAATTGTGACCCCGAAACGTAAAGGGCTATTGAAGGACACCGTGGATTTTAATCAGTACAAGTCTGACAGCTCCTCCTGCCCTGCCCGGGGTGGGAGGACTCATTTGTTAAAAAACAACTCTCAGTTGTGTAACGTCTAAATCGTTACTTATAAATAATAAAATAAATTTATTCATAAAACGTTTTTAAATAAATGGGTGTAAACGTAGCCACAGAATTGTAATATAGTTAAGTCTTATTATATACTAGTTAAACAGATCATAAATAAAAACTGGTGTCTAAGGAAAGAACAAGATATTTAACTAGGTAATTAAATTAAAAAAAATTAAAACTGTAAATGAAATTATTAAAATAAAATAAATTAAATGTAAAAAAACTACATTTTCAATAACTACAAAAGGAATAAAAAAATACCACAGATACCATAAATTCCCGCCTTTTCCATTATTTGTTCTTTGGGAATCCAATATGGCGGACAATAGAATACGCTATGATACCCGTCGTGAGCTAATTACCAAATAACGTAGAGGTGAAAGTATTCAAGGTGTTTGAAACACCATGGCTGGGGAGAGGGCACGGGAATGAGCGGGAGCGATAAGCGATAGCGATTTAGGGCGAGTTTCCTTTTTTTAATAGTAATTCTAACTACATCATTAACTGCCTGCCTTTTCCCAACTATATTGGGGTCGGCTTCCAGTCAAACCAGATTCAGCTGGATATCAGAATTTTACATGGAGCGACTGCCTGTCGGACCTCCACAACCCAGTAACTGGGCAATACCATACCCCATGGTAAGACTGGTTGTCAGAATTTAGAGCTTCTGACTAACAGTAACGACTGTCAAAGGTCTAGAAATGACAGTAATTATTATTAGTATTGTAATTCTAACTACATAATATGATAAAAAAAGAAACTTGACTGTTTGTTTGTTTATTACGGTTTTTACTTCTAAATAGCTGGATGATTTGAGTTTGATCAAAATCCTTTTTTATGGTAATTTCTAAGTTATATGATAAACAAAAGAAACTTGACTGTTTGTTACTTTGTAACTCCTAAGCAGCTGGATGATTTTGATCAAAGACGCATTTTATAAAAAATTTAGAAAGATAAACAGAATTTTGATCTGTTATTAGAAATTGTAATAATTTTTCTTTTACCAATAACATAAACAGAAACTTTTTTAAATTGAGAAATATATACATATATCTGTCGTTACAAGCTGAACTAAATTTTAGTGAACAATAAAATATATAGGTAGGTATACTTATTCTCCTATAGTTTTTATTTAAACAATATAGTTCGTGATAAAAGAATCGCCAAAATATACGAATAATAGTTATGTTTTAATGATTTAAAAAAAAAAAACGGTTGTTCAGAAGAAATATTATATTTTCTTTTCCACAAAATTTTTATCTTCCATCTTCAACATATTTTATTATTCAATCTTACTAAAGTATTTAAATAAAAACTATCTATATAAATATAGCCATATTTAGCGAAAAGGATATTAAGTAAGACATCTAAGAAATCCAAAACAAAATGTTATTTACCTAATGTATCGGTTATGTAACACATTGACGTGAAAAATAAAGTCGTAAAGTCTACCCATAATAGACATTTTTATGAGACTGCTTTTAAATGGTTAATATTAATACTAGGTTATGTCTACGGCCTTGCCCGCGAAGTTAGATATAAACAATTTAATATATTCTAAAATGGCTGTTTTTAAACATAAATATACTCTATTTTTAAACGAAAGCCATTTGAAATTTCATTCAGCGGTTTTGGGTATATAAATACAGATATACATACAGACAGATAAGCCCAATGGGTAACCTACCTAACAGGATAAATACCATACCTACTTTAGCACACAGCGAACAAAAATGCAATCGCAAGAATGACAAAACATAAGCAAAAACAAAAATGGATGCCCAAAAATTACCATAAACTGAGTCTAAAACCGATTAGAGGCAACACGCACGCGTTACGGGATCGCCTATTGTGTTACCTGTCAAAATAATTCTCGTTTTTTCAATCCCGACTTTCATTTTTTTTTCCCGGGTTTTTTATTCTCCCGCCGACCGAAGGCCGAAATGGTGCGCGGCGAAAATTGGATTTCAAAAGGGGGTTCTTAAAAAGTTAAAAGATTTCGTTCGATAACGGCTGTTTGTTTTATGTTATCTGTGGTTTGGAAGTGTTGCTGAAATACGGTTATGCAGAATCGGTTTCTCGAATTTTAGGACGAATTTGTGGTCTGTAATTCTCCTTGCGGGTTTGGAGGTTCGAATTGATCTTGCATTTCTGTAACTTATCTTCTGTATAGCCTATGCTAGGCCTAAAAGTGGCTAGGCATGCGGGCGGCGAGTAATGAGTGACTCGCTGTCCGACTATGGACTATGCCCGGGTTGACCAGCGCGTTTTGTTCCATGCACGTCTCAAAGAGTGTCAGCACAATAACGCCTAAGCCTGCTGGGATCGCGAGACCAAACAGCAACCGTGACTCCGGAAAGTAAAGGACATCGTGGATATTAGTCAGAACAAGTCTAACAGTGCCGGGTTCCTGCGTTATCCTAGGTGGGAGGACTCATTTGATGATTTTACAACGTTAAAAAAAATTACCTCCTAGCTAAGCCGAAAAGTGCTCTACAAATTCGTATGTCTCTGATTGCTCTAACAGTCCATGTAAGGCGGCCTTAATCTTTAACTATTTAATTAAAATCACTCGACGCAAGAGGTCTCATTTTCAATCAATCAAGTCATCAAGGACACTGCTGAAATCCATCCATTCTCGTTAATAAAATAAATGCTAAAGTTACTCCTGTCTGTCTGTCAGTTTGCTTCTATTTCATAAACCGCTGAACATATTCCTAGCTAACTTTAGGGGTCTTGGCTAACCTTTAAACCCTGTGCACAAAAATAGAAGCCCCGCCCAGCAAGACTTCGTATGTCGACGAAGTTCTTCGTATGTCGACGAAGTTCTTTGTATGTCGACGAAGTACTTTGTATGTCAACGAAGTTTTTCGTATGTCGGCGAAGGCTTCATTTCAACAATACTTCATGAAACACAATTATGAGGCCCAGAATTATTGAAAATAATTCTGGCAAGTATTTCGAATTTATAAGTCATTGTCAGTTAATTTCCGGTGCGCGTTTAGATCCAATAAAAAAAAATGGTCTTCTGCCCAACTCCTTGGAGTTTTATTTTTTACTCTTAATTCTAGTTCACGTTGGCTACCCAATATCGATGCAAACGGAGACGTATTTAAAAGCTAGTCTAATTATCTAATTAATATCATAATTGCGAAACTTTGTGACGACGGATCAATGAAAATTTGTAGTACCTCTGTAACACAAAAACTACTAAAAAAGATTTGGATAAAATTTCAATGAGCACAGTAATATATTATCCCCTTTCATAAAGTCTCAAATACACAGACGAAGCCACAGTCTAAACCTAGTCTCTCATAATTACATCGGCCACAAAAGCTTCCAGATTACCCCGCCACACAAAACACGACCAGCTCATTAATAACCAACTACTTAATCACCTGATTGACACCTGATATGTTTCTGAACGTAATCACCCCGCTGCAGATGTTCTTAAACATAAGACACACCTGTCTTCCCTCTGTCTTGTTGTGTTAAAGTGGAAGTGGATAGTGTATACTGGCCTTAATGTGTCTAGACATGGACATAGGCTATTTCACTCAAAAAAATAGACGAAAGATAGATTTTTGAAAAATATTTGACCCGTATTTTTTCTTTTGTTACGTAATTGAAAAATTGACAACGATACAACGCTTCTAAAAATCACAAAACGTCACTCGGACGGTATCATTTTACAGGCGTTATGACGTCACAAGCCCCCAATCCAGAATTTCGATGCATTTTATCGACGCAATTTTCGTTGATTAAGGGCTGATTCTCAAAAGTCAGATAACTTTTATCTGACGAATAAAAATAGCGGTTTGACATATTTCAATACATAAGCTGTCAAGCCGCCATTTTTATTCCCCAGATAAAAGCTATCTATTTATTGAAAAATCAGCCCTAAAAAACAAAAAAATACGTGTCAATTATTAAGTTTTTAATACTATGACGGACTGAACAGATTTTCAATTAATTTAGTCCTTAAACTACGTTGTTTAGTTATCACAAAGTAACATGGCAGCAGCCTATAATATCCCCACTGCCGAGACACAGGCCCCATCTCTGTAAAGAGAGTGGGCCATAGTCCCACACGCGGGCCCAGTGCGGGTTGGTAGATGTCACATGACTTCGAATTTGATGGTTCTAGGACATGCCGGTTTCCTCACGATGTTTCTCTTCACCGTTTAGCGAGCAGTGGTGATGAAATATATTACACAAAGTAATGCGCCCGGCTGGGTCCGAACAAACGACCTTCAACTCTAAGTCTTGGCCGATACCACTGGCACAGCCACTGGGCCACCACTGCTCCCACATCATGACGACTTTACAAAGAGGGTATAACTAGAAATATACCCTCAATCAACAATGTTAAGAAAGAGGGCGTGTCGGTATGTATGTGTAGCGTCGTGCATGCCACATCGAAAACGGCTGCGGTAATTTTGATGTTTAAAGTTTTAACAGGAAAATTACTTGTTTTGTTGCGAGGTGTATTTTGCACACTTAGCCTGGTGTTTATAAGGTCACCTTTTGTGTAGTTAATTTTATCTATATACATATAATAAAATAGTAGGAAAGTCAAAACTGTTCATTGAATATTTCTTTAAAAGAATACTTGGGGTGTGATCTACAATCGATACCGAAGCCAAAAATATAGTTTTTAGAATTTTTGTCTGTTTGTCTGTTTATCTGTTTGTCTGTTTGTCTGTATGTATGTCCGGGATAAACTCAAAAAGTACTGGACGGATTTGAATGATTCTTTTTTTGTTGTATAGGTATTAAATCTGGTCAAAACATAGGCTATAATTTATTTTGAAAACTTGAACAATTGGCGCAGAACCGCAACAGACCAGCGAAACTATAAGAGATACAAAAACGGTGCAATAGCAAAAATTGTTCCATGTGATGAGCATTTTCTGCTGAGAGAATTAGTTTGAAGATCTGGAACACCTGATGTGGAACTCCAAGAGCCCAGCTACACCAAAACATATACAGGAATAACGTCTCAGCAAAGTTGTTCGGCCTGATGAGCACTCTCTGTGGACATATAAAAATTGAAGATCTGGAACACCTGATGTGGGACTCCAAGAGCCCAGCTACACTATAATATATACAGGAATGACGTCTTAGCAAGAGTTGTTCAGCGTGATGAGCACTCTCTGTTGACGTATAAAAATTGAAGATCTAGAACACTTAATGTGGAACTCCAAGAGCCCAGCTACCCCGCGGTGGTGGACGCCCACGGCGTCGGACGTCACAAGACGATCTCCGGCCACCGTAGGGGCGGGCATGCGGGCGGCGAGTAAAGGGCAACTCGCCGTCCGACCATGGACGGCGCGTCGTGTTCCACGCGCGCCTTAAAGAGCGTCAGCATAATGACGGGGCCCCCTCTCAGAGGGCTAAAACCAGCCGGGGTCGCGGGACTTATACCATCACCGTTACCCCAGAACATAAAGGGCTATTGAAGGACACCGTGGATTTTAGTCAGTATAAGTCTGACAGTCCCTCCCGCCCTGCCCGGGGTGGGAGGACTCATTTGATGATTTACCACGAAAAAAAAAGAGCCCAGATACACTATAACATGATTTTTTTCAACTGAGCGTGGATGGCTATTTTCGAAACTATGAGGAATATCGAAAAATGTTGAAGACTCCTTTCAACAATTCTGGGAAGTAATCATATATGGCAAACTTAAGAAAAACGTATAATTGAAAAAAAACTTATCAATCTTCAAGGCAATGACTGTATTCGAAACTAAGTTAACCCTTTCTTCTTTGAAATCATGCTTATTTTTGATAACTCAACGCCCAGTTGAAAAATTCAACCTGTATAGGAATGACGTCTTAGAAAGAGCTGTTCAGTTCAGCCTAATGAGCATTAGGTATCTATTGATGTATTAAAATATAAGATTTGGAACACCTGATGTGGAAATCAAAGCTATCACTAATTTCACGGACTGATCTTGGAGTTGGGTATCAGACTTTTCAGATCTTCGATTTTGCCGACCCCATTGTCGCTGGCATAAGCAACAAGATCCGCGTACGAAGTCGCGGGCAGAAGCTAGTAAGCAATAAATGGTTGGAAAATAGACAAAATTAGTTCAGAAGTTTTGTAACACATCCTATAGTTTTAGGTATATGAGATTACAGATGGCCGATGGGGTCGAAAAGTGCTAGAGAGGAGACCACGGAATAGCAAGCGCAGCGTAGGACGTCCACCAACAAGGTGGACCGACAACCTTATGAAGGTCGCCGGAAGATGCTGGATGCAGGTCGCTTCCAACCGGTATATGTGGAGATCTAAAGGGGAGGCCTATGTTCAGCAGTGGACGCTATTGTTTAAGCTTATTGCATTGGGAAATTAACAATCGTCCGTTTGAGGTATTCTACATTGGCAACCTGACACCTGAGAAAAACATTGTTAAGAAGCGCATGTGGAATAGTTATGGTACCAGTAGCTCAGGTTTCAGGGGCTCATTTCAGGGGGTGCCTAATGTGGAATTTGATCTCTTGAATTGAAAACGAACCCTGTATAAACAAAAGAAGATCAAAGATTCTGGCAAAGAATTAATAATAATATAATAATATTCCACAAGTATCGCACAACGCCATCTAGTCCCAAGCTAAGCAGAGCTTGTGTTATGGGTACTAGACAACTGATAAACATACTTATATATTTCTAAATATATACATATTATAGATAAATTGTGAGTACTGGCCATAATACCAGCTGACACAGCATATCGTTTTTAGTGTTTTACGTTGTTACCTTAGCGACCAAAATAACTGTGGTGTCAAATAAAAGGTTTAGAAGCATGTATATTTTTCAATGATATAAATCCCTCACAAATTGGTAGCAGAGCGTGGTTATATTTTGAAAGGATGAAAAATGGCATCTACTACGAGTTATCGCAATATAGAACCTTTGACAAAATCAAACTATGATACGTGGTGTTTGCAAGCACAAGCGGTCCTGATTAAAAATGACTATTGGGACATCGTAAGCGGCGAAAAATCATTACCATCAGCTACGGATGCGGCGGCGAGGTTAGCGTACAATAAAGAGGACCTGAAGGCAAGGGCTGAAATCCTACTTTTATTGTCACCGTCCGAATTGAAACAAATCAAAGGATGCGCGACAGCTAAAGCTGTATGGGAAAAATTAAAAGCTACGTATCAAAGTACTGGGCCAGCTAGGAAGGCAACATTGTTAAAACAATTGGTCCTGAAGCGAATAACCACAGGAGAAGACATTCATGACCACATAAATAACTTCATGGATATCGTGGACAAACTCGCCGATATGGAGATTAAGGTACCTCCAGAACTGCTTAGCATAATGCTTCTCTACAGTTTGCCAGCAAATTTTGAAAACTTCAGAATAGCTATCGAATCTCGAGACACCCTGCCTAATCCGGAAGACCTGAGAGTAAAGATTCTGGAAGAATACCAGGCAAGGAGTGGAAGTGAACAGCCAGAAAGTTCAGAAGCATATCACATCAAGAAAAACAGGAAGATGTTATATTGCAAGAGCTGTAAAAAGAAAGGCCACACAATCGAGACATGTTGGGGCAAGAAGAAAAATTCAAATGAAAAAGAAAACGTAAGCAAATACGGTTATAACGTTTGTCTGAGCACTGCAGATTCAGATACCGATAAAAACGTCTGGTGTTTAGATAGCGGCTGCTCATCACACGTGTGCGGTAACAAAGCAATGTTTTCTACAATGACCCCTGAAAATGGCACCTTAAAGTTGGCATCAGATAAATGTACTAGTATAATTCAAGGTAAAGGAAGAGTTACTGTCAGTACCAATACACCTTATATGTTCCCGATATTTCAGTAAACCTGTTAGCCGTCGCTAAGATTACGGACAAAGGACATAAGGTAGTTTTTGAAAAAGAGAAAGCCTACGTCATACAAAAAACCGGCGAAAAAACACTCACTGCTCGGAAGAGAAATGGGCTCTACTATTTTGATACCATGCCTAAAGAATTTTCAAATTTCACACAAAAAACCAACAGTGACATTATGGAATGGCATCGCAAACTCGGCCACATAAACGAAAGAGATTTAAAGAATATGGCTAGATAACCTTATGTATGGTTTAAAATTCAAAGATGAAGACATGGGCACATGCGAAACCTGCATTAAAGGCAAATTGTCCAGGCTGCCGTTTATAAGACATAATGATCTATATACAACCGAAAACCTGGAAATAATCCATAGCGACGTTTGTGGACCTTTTGAATGCGATACACTAGCAGGATCAAAGTATTATGTTAGTTTCATAGACGACTATAGTCGCTATTGTCACGTTTATTTTATTAAAAGAAAGAGTGACGTACTCGACGTTTTCAAACAATATAAAAATGAAGTTGAGACGTTCCATAATAAGAAAATAAAGAACCTGCAGACCGACAATGGCACTGAATACCGCAACAAGGAATTCGATAGCTTTCTTAAATCGCATGGCATCCAAAGAAGGTTGACCACAGTTTACACCCCTCAACAAAATGGGATTAGCAAGAGGAAGGCCTGGCATTTATAAAAGTAGAGCGAGGTTGTACGAGTTGTATGGTTTGAAAAAATACATGTTTGATACTTCTTTTCTTGAATACGTTAAAAAATATTCAAAATTATTTAAAAAAGTTTGTGCTATCGCGAAGTCAAGATATTTAAGCGAAACAATTAAAAATTCTAGCAACAAGGTTAAAGCTACTTGGAAAATTATCAATAGCGAGACAGGAAAATCGGTTAAACAAGAAAATCAATTAGAAATTTTGATAGACAATAAATTAGTTTCAAATACGGCTGCTGTAGCTGACGCATTCAACCAGTTTTTTGTAAATATTCCTGTATCTACAACTCGTTCCTTAAGTTCGTCTCCGTCTAAAGCTGAAAACTTTTTGCATCGTAGTGTCCCTAAATGCAGTAATATATTTAACTTCGAACACATATCACCTCGTGACGTTATTAATGCATTTAACTCGCTTAAATCTAAAAATACTGGTGATTTCTGGGGCATTTCAGTTAAACTCTTAAGTAACATAATCGACATCGTAGCACCCTATCTTGCTATTACTTTTAATAAATGTGTTGATTTGGGTACTTTTCCCGACCTCATGAAGAGCAGTAAAGTCATACCATTATTTAAATCAGGCAATAAAAATGATATTGGTAATTTCAGACCAATATCCATCTTACCTGCTTTTAGCAAAATATTTGAAAAAATAATACTCAAACAGTTGCTTAGACATTTTAATGTAAATAGCCGTCTGCATAGTGAACAATATGGCTTTACAAAAGGTCGTTCAACTACTGATGCAGGTGTTGCTCTGCTCAAGCACATTTATAAGGCGTGGGAGAGCTGTAAAAATGCAATTGGTGTTTTCTGTGATTTATCTAAAGCTTTTGACTGCGTACATCATGGCACACTGTTGCGGAAATTGCGTCATTATGGAGTCCAAAATGAAGCTCTAAACGTAATTGAATCATACTTACATAATAGACTCCAATGTGTAGATATAAATGGTTCCAAATCTTCCGGTCAACATTTCGTTCGTTCGTTCAGTTAGGCGTGCCTCAAGGCTCGATTCTGGGTCCGTTTTTATTTTTGGTCTATATTAATGACTTGCCATATCTTTTAAAGGGCGTTTGCGACGTTGTATTGTTTGCAGATGATACTTCACTTATATTTAAAGTTGACAGAAATAGACAAGATTTTGACGATGTAAACACCGCATTAACATTGGTCACGGAATGGTTTACAAGTAACAATCTGGTTCTTAACGCCACGAAAACTAAATGTATAAAGTTCGCTTTGCCAAATGTCAGAAATCTAGGACCTAACATTGTCCTTAGTAATGAACAACTTGAAACTGTTGATTCAGCAGTGTTTCTAGGTATTAGAATCGATTCAAAAATTCAATGGGGTCCACATATAACAAGCTTGGCGGGAAGGCTCAGCTCGGCCGCCTATGCTGTCCGAAAAGTGAGACAGTTCACGGACGTTGATACAGCTCGGTTAGTGTATTTTAGTTATTTTCACAGCGTTATGTCCTACGGAATTTTATTGTGGGGAAAAGCCGCTAATATTCAAAATATATTTGTTTTGCAAAAACGAGCTGTTCGGGCAATTTACCAGCTGGGTTCTAGGGTTTCTCTGAGAGATTTGTTTAAAGAGATTGGCATTTTGACGGTGGCATCTCAATTCATTTTTGCCAACATTATGTATATTAGGCAGAATTTACATCTATACACCAAAAACAGTGATATTCATAATTTTAATACTAGAAATAAGCACCAACTACGTGTTCCCTTTCATCGGCTTCATAAAGTTCATAGCTCATTTGTAGGGCTCGGTATAGTTTTTTATAATAAACTGCCTTCATCTTTGCTAGAGTTACCTTTTAATGCCTTTAAATCTAAGATCAAATCTATCCTTTGTTCTAAGGCATATTATTCGTTAAATGACTACCTAGACGATAAGAGCAGCTGGTCGCTCGGTTGAAATTAAGATTGCGTTCATGCTCTTTCTTCCAGATTTATTTATCTTCCCGACAGGTTATATGAGTTCATATAATTGTTTATTTATTTTTTATTTTTGACTTGTTAAGTCATATGGTTTTATTTTATGTAAATTTGTGTTTTTTTTATGTCTGTGTTTGTTTTGTTTATTATGTTGATTAGTTTTTTTTTTTTTTTTTCATTTTCTTCTTTTTTTAATACACAGTTTTGCACTATGATAAACTAGCGACCACGACTGTTAATTTTAATAATGTTTTTTTTTTTTGACTTAGGAACCGGCAGCAAGTTGTCATGCTCCCTTAGTGACATTGCTTGCGGTAGCGTCAGGGGTCGGGTTGCCTCCTACCCACTCACATGGCGTGGGGGTCAACGGCTTATCCTGGCGTTATACTCATGAACGGGTGCTGCTTGTGGTGACTGGTCGACTTGCTGACCTTTGGTTTTGTTAAATGTATTTTAATTTCTTTTCTGTGCAGGTATTGTTATTTACTGCAATGGTCCTAGTTTGTCTTTTTGTGTCTTCTAGTCACGATTGGGATGTAATTTCGAATTAATGTATAATGTGAATGTTCTATTAAATTGTATTAAATCTTGGTTCTTCTAACCGTACAGACAGATGTGTTGCTGGGGAGTTTGTTCCGCCACTTCTTCTTCCCAGCCAAAACACTAGGAAGTGTCGAAGGGGGGGCGCTTTGGGGGACTGTCTTATGTAAAAATTGACCTTCAAAAAGTGCTGATAAATCAGCCTAATTTGAATAAATGACTTTTGATTTTGATTTTTTTTGATTTTGATTTTGAAGAACAGGTCATTGCTAGACAAAGCCAGATGTCTGTTAATCGAGGCCAAGGCACCTAAAAAGCTCTGGGCGGAAGCGGTAGCAACCGCAAACTACCTCATAAACCGTAGTCCTTCCAGAGCACTAAATGGTGAAACTCCATTCAAGAAATGGCTAGGCCGAACACCATGCGCGCATCATCTCTACGTGTACGGCAGAAAGACTTTCGTTTTGAAAAAGAAGAAACGAGGCAAGCTGACCCAAAAAGCCAAAGAAGGCGTATTCATGGGATACTCGATGACCTCAAAGGCTTACAGAGTGTACATACCGGAAGACGATGATGTAGTAATAAGCAGGGACATAAAAGTCATAGATAAAATGTACTACGAAGAAGAAAGTCAGAACTATGATAAACTTATTAACGAAATAGAACAGTCTCGGAAACCTGAAAACCAAATTGAAATCACTGAGAACAAAAATAAAAATATGTTACAAGGTTTCAATGAGCAAGAAGATGAAGTTTCTTCGGAAGTTGAAATTGAGTCTTACGATGACGCATCAGATATTATAGAAATACCTGAAAATGGGAGGCCGCAAAGAGAGAGGCGCCCACCAGCGTGGACCAGGGACTTTTTACTAGACCAGACTGAAGAAAGTCACCTACTCTCGGAGATATCCTATATATCCGATGAGAATGAAGACGATGAATATTGGCATGATGCTATTAAATCTGAAATTAGAGCACATGTTAAAAATGGAACCTGGAAAATAGAAAAGAAAGACAAAAACATGAAAGAAGTGGACTACAAGATGGTTCTTAGAAATAAAATAGGACCTGACAACAGTATCACAAAGAAAGCCAGACTTGTGGCACGAGGTTTTACTCAACGACCAGGCGTTGACTATAACGAAACATATGCTCCTGTAGCTAAACTCAGTTCAATAAGATCTGTTGTTGGAATAGCCATGGAAGAAGGTTTAAAATTGAACCAGATGGACGTTACAACGGCGTACCTTAATGGAGAATTAGAGGAAAAGATAACTATGAAGTATCCTGATTATTTAGAGGAGTGCCTGACTGAAATCAAGGTTGAAGAAAGTAAATCAGAAGATTTAACTTTGTACAACAAAACAATGAGTATGCTAAAAGACATAAAAAGCAATCCAAACGAGAAAGTTTGTCATCTCATAAAAGCCTTGTACGGACTCAAACAGGCAGGGAGGCAATGGTACAAGAAACTCGACACAGAATTAAAGAACATTGGTTTTAAAACATCGGAAGCTGACCCATGTTTATACTAGAGAAAAGAGGAGTTAAGGTCATAATAATTATTTATGTCGACGATTTGTTAATTGCCTATTCGTGTCCTAGAAAGCTCAAAGAAATAAAAGACTTATTGAATACGAAATTTGAGTTAAAAGACTTGGGTACACCTAAACGGCTAATAGGGATAGAGGTCACCTATAAGGGAGGTGAAATCAAATTGAGCCAGGAGAAGTTCATAGAAGACACTCTCAAAAAATTCAAAATGGAAGATTGCAAGGCCACGTCTACGCCCATAGAACCAGGTCTAAGACTAGAAAAAGGAGGAAGAGATGAAAGGAATAATCTGCCCTACAAAAATTTGATTGGCACACTCATGTACTTGGCAGTAGCAACTCGCCCCGATATAATGTTTGCTATAAGTTATCTCTCCCAATTTAACGATTGTTACGGAGAAGAACATTTCAAGTGCGCAAAAAGAGTGCTGCGATACTTAAAAGGAACAAAAAGCGTTGGTCTTATATTCCGAAAAACTCAACAAGAGTTACATGGCATGGCTGACGCTGATTGGGGCGCACGCAAGCTCGACCGAAAGTCTTTTTCGGGCTATTGTTTTAAATACGCTGGAACGGCTATAAGCTGGATGTCGAAAAAGCAAAAGTGTGTGGCGCTTTCGACTGCCGAAGCGGAATATGTCGCCTTGACTGAAGCTGCAAAAGAGGCTATTCACTTGAAGAGTCTGTTCAAAGACCTTGGAGCCAGCTATGAAAGCATAGTCATATTAAATGACAACCAAGCTGCTCTCAAGTTGAGTCAGAACTCAATGGTCACTTCGAAGTCCAAGCACATTGACCTAAAAATGCACTTCATTCGAAATTGCATAATGGACGGAGCATTAAAGGTCAGGTACCTATCTGCGAACCGAAGATATGGAGGCAGATATCTTAACCAAAGCCCTAGCCGGCCCGCACCTATTAAAATTGCGAAGCCGCTTAGGAGTTTGCTGAACTCCTGATGATCACGACAATGCTGTGAAGAGGAGTGTGAGTACTGGCCATAATACCAGCTGACACAGCATATCGTTTTTAGTGTTTTACGTTGTTACCTTAGCGACCAAAATAACTGTGGTGTCAAATAAAAGGTTTAGAAGCATGTATATTTTTCAATGATATAAATCCCTCACATAAATTACACCCAGACACAGAACAAATGATCACACAAACATTTGTCCTGGGTGGGAATCGAACCCACGACCTCCGGCATAGCAGTCAGAATCACTAACCACTAGACCAACAGGCTAGCAGACAATTATATGTAGATCAATATTTTACACTAATTTAAAAATCTCAGTATTTTTTAGTAAGTATAGGTATAATTCTTTTTACTCCACTATAAAACCACATAAAGACTACTATCTTTTCAAACCAGCTATCCATTAAAAAAAAAAACATAAAACCAAAAGAATCCACAGACAAGCGCAAACGCAACGCTAGGCATTTCAATTATTATACATGGCAACCCAGCCATCTTCGCCAATTATCTGCACATAATTACTCGCCACGCTTTAAGCTGGCAACACCGTAATTATCCTATTACTTGTGACTTGCGCATGCGCAGATAATGGTCGTAAAGAAGTTATATTTTATAGTTTGTTCGCTGTAAGTGGTGGGTCGCCATTTTGGGGTAAGCACTAAGGATGTTATTAATTTGTACTCTATCAAAAAAATTCTCTACTTTTAAGGCAGTTTGCCTAAACTGGACATGATTAGGTCTAAACTGTTAGATTTATCCTAACTAACATTATTTAGCCCTCAAGAGGGCCAAAGCCTGCCGGGGTCGCGGGACTCATTTCATTACCGTGACCCCGGAACATAAAGGGGTATTGAAGAACACCGTGGATTTTAGTCAGTACAAGTCTGACTGTCCCGGCCGCCCTGCCCGGGGTGGGAGGACTCATTTGATGATTTTACCACGTAAAAAAACTAATATTACTAATCTGCTTCGGAAAGCACGCCGTTGTTCATGCGCCTAATTTCTTTCCTGATCAATGTACAATGCCAATTCGGCAAAGTCGTCATCTAAAAATCGGGGAACATCATTATCATCCTCACCTTTTCCCAACTATATTGAGGTTGGCTTCTAGTCGAACCAGATGCAGCTGAATATTATCGGTGTTTGAAATGGAGCGACTGCCTGTCGGACCCCCACAGCCCAGTAACTGGGCAATACGATACCCTATGGTAAGACTGGTTGTTAGAATTTTAGAGCTAATGTACGATTGTCAAAGATCTACAAATGACAGCCGGGACCAACTGGTTTACGTGCTTTCCGAGGCACGGAGGAAACTCACTATGGCGGATCACCCATCCACAGAACAGCCTCGGCAAGCGCGGCTTAACCCAGAAGATCGGCCTGTGCGGCTGTAATTATTTAGCCACGAGCTCCTCTTTTTTGAAGTGTGTTAAAAATAAAATAAAATAAATACAGTTAAATTGAGTACCAAGTAGGCAGGCATTAAAAATATTGTATTCTTACGCGTAGGCATTAAAAATATTGTATTCTTACTCCCTTGTCTCGGAGTCGGTTAAAAATATCATTTCACCTCGTACCCTCTACGGCACAAACAGAATCTTCAACTCATTGTCAACGGAGCGATAAATGATTGTAATCGTACCCTTTCTGGTCGTTCAATGATCATTTATCTCAATTGATTGCCTTATCTGTCACTGTAGGTACCAAAAGTGTCACATTTTGATCTGATGGAGACGGGACGTTGTTTTTTAGATGAGAAACATATTTTTGAGGTAAAAAGTGTCTTTGACATGAAAAAATAAACTCCGTATGCCTTTCGAAATCGTTATTTAAAATTTATTCGTTAATCTTAATAGATACCTTTATAATCATAGTTTAGATTTATTTAGAACAGCTGGAATATAGAGCTTAGCATTTGTAAAAAAAAAAAAAAAACTATAAAACACCTAAGAAGCTAAATATAATCTTATTAATTTAAATATCTAATATATAAAATTCTCGTGTCACAGTTTTCGTTGCCATACTCCTCCGAAACGGCTTGACTTGTTTCTTTTTGATGAAATTTTTTGTGCTTATCCGGTATCTATGAGAATCGGCCAACATCTATTTTTCACCCCCCTAAATGTTAGGGGTAGTCCGACCCAAAATTTTTTTTTTTTAGGTAAATCGCAAAACAACGTTTGCCGAGTCAACTAGTTCTTAAAATAATAACAATATTATTTTTATACGTCTATACAGAGTGTTTCTTTTAAATGGGCCAAAAGGGAGAAAGCCTTATCCATAAGAGATACGGGAAAACTTTCTTAGGAAACTTTAGCTCTTTTTTAATGTTGACAATTTTGGCGTTTTTATTTTTTTGGTCAAGTTCGAGTTGTCCATAAAAATGAGTGAAATCGACCTAATTTTTTTTTAATGCCGTTCGACTCTGTTTCATGTAAGGATCGTTTCATTGTATCGGAAGAAAAAAATCGGGACGGCGGAAGTTGGTCAAATTCAGCAAAATATTTTTTCATACAAATTGTTTGAACGAAAAAATTACCAATTTTTTTTATGATGCTGTTTGACTTACTTTCATGTAATGATGAGATAAGTGTATGGACACAAAAATATCTGGACAGTAGAAGTTGGTCAAAATTAGAGTAATGTTTCATCTAACAGCATAAAGTCGTGTTAGGTAGTCAAGGTTTTCTTTACATTTGACCCACTTCTATTGCCCACACATTTTCCTTCCGATACAATGAAATTATCCTTACATAACACTAAATCAGATGACATCATAAAAAAAATATAATTTTTTCGTTCATACAGTTTGTATGAAAAAACATTTTGCTTAATTTGACCAACTTTCGCCGTCGCGATTTTTTTCTTCCGATACAATGAAATGATCCTTACATGAAACAGAGTCAAAAGGCATTAAAAAAAAATTTGGTCAGTTTTACTCATTTCTGGGGAAAACTCACACTTGACCAAAAAAATAAAAACGCCGAAATTGTCAACACCAAAAAATAGCTAAAGGTACCTAAGAAAGTTTTCCTGTATCTCTTATGGATGCGGATTTCTCCCTTTTGGCCAATTTAAAAGAAACACCCTGTATATTAACCTTCAAAAAAATATTTTATTAAATATTTCAATTTAACCAGACTGATTTGTTGCACTAAATAGCTGTTTCAGGTATTTTTCAATTCCTAATCCAACGCCTCAAAGAACTGACAAAGCCATCTATTGACAACTTTTGAAGTAAGAATATTTAAAAAACAAACTATTTAAAAATTTGAATTCATTCTGGAAGCGGTCTCGTGGCTAAATAATTACAGCTGCACCGGCGAATCTTCCAGGTTAAGCTACGCTTGCCGAGGTTGGTCTGTAGATGGGTGACCATCTGTCATAGCGAGTTTCCTCCGTGCCTCGGAAAGCACGTAAAGCTGTTGCTCCCGGCTGTCTTTGTTGATCTTTGACAGATGTTAATAACAGTCAGAAGCTCTAAAGTCTGACAACCAGTCTTACCATGGAGTATCGTATTACGCAGTTACTAGGTTGTGGAGGTCCGATAGTCAGTCGTTTCATGTAAAATACTGATATTCAGCTGCATCTTGTTCGACTGGAAGCCGACCGTAATATAGGTGGGAAAAGGCAGGCAGATGATGATGTGAGAAAGCATAAACATAATAAGAGAATCGTTGTAAAACTCCATGAAAAAATTGGACGAAGTAATTTAGCGCCATTACTAGCCGGCGACGAAAACCAACAATATTTATTTAATATTCCACGCTTCTGTAAAACAATCCACAACAAAATTAAGCCAATTAAACAATACACAATATTGAGTCATACAAAAATTAAGCCAAAACACACGCACACACACAAAACTAAAATAACATACAATTTTCTACCAATTAAGTTCTTCAAACTTACAATATTCATACACTTATAAACGAAAAACATTTCTTGGAAACCTCCACAGAGGAAAACCAACTGAAATTTCAACACTTAAAGTTCAATTTCACTTGCGTCGAATACAATCGGACCACACACGACGAAGGTTTTAAAAAAGGAACGCGCCGACCGCGCCTCGTTCGTTACCTCATCGTCGGGTGGTTTTTTTTTTAATTTTCTTTTTTTTTAAGCTAAGGTATCGAGGATTCGAGGCTAGTTATGTACACGCCTTCCAGTGTAGTGGGGGATCTTAGTAGCAAACGATTGTGAGAAACTGGAATTGTTGACTTTGTAATCTTTGTTTTGATTTTTGTTTATTGATTTGTTTGTGTTGTTTAATTTGGAAATTGGTAATTTTTGCCACCATATTTGTGAGTGCGTTTCGCCCCCAAGTTTCATACAAAAAAAAAGGAATAATATAATTTTAAATTATTTTTTGGTGGTAAAAGGTGCCGTAAAAATAACATGCATTAATACACTGTCACTCAATTCATATTTTATTATTAGCGGTAAATCAACAATGCACCGAAATCGTTAGCCCCTGGTTCTGTAAAATGACTAGTAACACTAGTTTTAGTCACAGTTTTACAAAAAATTATCATCATTAAAATGCTCTTTCCATTCATAGCTGAGAAAGTATGTAGGTACTAATTTTATAAAAAGTTTAGTTTGTTATTATTATTGAAAATAATTGTTCTCTATGAATGAAATAAGGTGAATTTGAATTAACTGTTATAACCTTTTCGAAAAACTGAAATTCGCGGCCGTCGGAAATATTGAAAATCCAGATCGATCAACTCTAAACAGTCTATGGTTCTAATTCTAGTGTACTAATTGGTAAATATGTAATTCAAAAACATTACATAATTATTACCTTAGTAATTTTAAATACATTTTAAATTTAATTTAATATTTGCAAAACGGACACCGCCGACGGCAGATCTCTCGCCGTCCTATGTCAACCTAATTCAATTTAGGTGGAAGTCTCAAATGACTTCGACCAACGATCATTTTTTTGAAATTAATATAATTATGATCTTTATAGTTTTTATTTTATTATATTAAGCTCGCATTTCACAACCATCTCAACGGTGTAGTCAAAAATTAAAAAAAAAAATTGAAAACAAATAAATCATTCGTATTTTCGCTAGGACTTTCAGTTTTCAAAAGAACTATTAACTAGACTTTTCAACTTCCTTAAATTAAATAATTGACAAGATTCCTACTGCTACCAAAATAATAATTATTCAAAACACAGCCTAGTCATAAAATCAAGTTTTTGAGGTCGATATTTCTATCCAGCTAATTAAACTACACTATGATCTAATAGATAACTTATGACATACAGCTGTTCAAGTTTTTTTAAAGAAACTATCAGTTTTGCGCACCCTATAATTAAGCAGTAAATAGTTTTAATAATAAATGATGTTCTTTTAACCGTCCCGCATGACGAGAACCTCGTGAAAGCTGAAAAAGATAAGCAAATCAAGTATATTGATTTGGCTCGCGAGGTTGTCGATATGTGGGATGTGGATTCAGCAGTCATTGTGCCGATAGTCGTGTCGGCCCATGGCTTAATCGCCAAGAGCCTCGACCAACATCTCAGGAGGCTCTCGTTAGGCAGCTGGATCAAGGGCCAGATTCAGAGAGCAGTTCTTCTGGACACGGCGCGCATTGTTCGGAGGTTCCTTACTCTGGAGCCCTGACTGCCGGTAGCTTGGACCCTGTTCCCGATACCGGCGGGCCACTATTATTTATATTTTTAAATGTTTTTATTATTGTTGTAACAATATTTAAAAATGTAAATGATAAGGAAAAAAAAATGAATAAAGGAAATAATAATTATGTTTTATGTTTATTACTGGCTGATAATATTTTATGAGTGTCCATTGCTGTCATAAAAGTGACAGTGACAGGTTATGTAAAATGGCGGCCAATATTACATTAGTTTGCAGAAAACACACTTTGAAAACATTGAGCTATTATTACTACGTAAAAGAAAAAAAAAGAAAAAAGGTGTAGGTATTGTACTAAGTAAGTATCTAGGTTGTTAAATTATGATAGAAAGTTACTCCAGGAAAAATATCAGTTATTCTGGAAGCCGACTCCAATATAATTGGAAAAAGGCTATGCAGATGACAATGTCCGTGTGTCACTGCGTGGTGCCAACTGAAAACCAGCGCTGGTTGTCTTTCGCCCAGCAATTGATGAGCTGGAATCAAAAAATCCAACTCTTTTGTTGTGGACATACTCAACAAAATAGTTACTTGTAATTTTAATTTTATTTCTTACTAGCTGTGCCCGCGACCTCGTTCGCGTGGATGTCGGAACTCAACGATGTATTTTTTATCAAATTGACAAAGTTTCATATAAACTTTCATCCCCCTATTTTATCCCCTTGGGGGTAGAATTGATCACCTTTCTTAGCGAATGCCTACGTCAAAACATCTACCTGCATGCAAAATTTCAGCCCGATCCGTCCAGCGGTTTGGGCTGTGCGTTGATAGATCACTATGTCAGTCAGTCCTTTGAGTTTTATATATTTAGATTATTTTCGTGTGTGTGTACAATATCAAATAAATGTGTTTCTATTCTGTTCTATTCCTGTTAAAAATTTCAACATTAATAAACCACCATCAAATCTAATCGTTCCTCACCACAAAATGCCGCCTAAAATCGCCAATCAAAGACTAAAATCGGACTACCTAACGTAATCACACCTCGAATATATAAAATACAAACGGGTCCCAGCTTAGACCCGGCCATAAATAACAATGTTTTATTACATTGAGCTTCGGATCTTAGCAGGCCGCCATCGCCAGTTTTACTTTTTATAGTTTTTTAAATATCCCCACGGTAAGTATGTGGTTCGGCCTTTGAAGATTATTTTGTTATCTGCATGTAATAAAATAGGTGTGGGTATGGCTTATTTTTGTAATCGTTTTTCGGTTCTCTTTCGTTACGTGGAACGGAACGGAGCGATTGTTTTTTTTTTTTGTTTTTTTTTTTCTTGAGGTGATTAGTTAGTTGCGTTCTGCATTTGAATTTCTGAGGTCTTTGATTTGGAGTTTTGGCGGGACTTTTATTATTTTTGTGAATAAAATTAAATTACGATACTTTTAGCTGATTATTTATTTACCACGACACCTGGTTTTAATTTTCAAGCTGAGAAAAATATAATTTTATTGGGTTTTTGGTCACGAATTTTCCAGTAGAAGGTCGAGATGGGTCTTTTAACCGTAACTATAGGAAAATGTACATACTTAGGTATTGCTTACTCTACCAATTTATGTATGTACCACAAAATAAAACTCAATGACCTCCCTCTATCAACTGTCACTTGAAAATTAGTTTTTCAAATAAATACTTTTTGGAAAATAATTTTCTAAACTATCTTCTATTGTTATTAACACAATATATTATGAGTATTTTTTATATATAAGCGTGCAGAACATCACAGCTTTGTTCTCACGTGTTGGCATACCTAGTAATGTTATTCAACGCAAAATCATCAAGAAAACATAGACAATAATAATTTGCAAGTCAGCAAAATTAAAACAAAATTCTCAGAACATACCTATCATAGACAATGATTTTTGTTACACCTAGGGTTACCATATGTCAGGTTTTGTCCTGAGATCTCAGAATTTTTACGGTTTTCTTAGGATTACGGCCGAAGTTAAGTAATCTCAGGAAATTTAAGGATTTTTCACTTTTCGCGAGAAAGAGTAATTAAAGAGTAATTTTCGCATTTTTTTTTAAACATCCCATCTTCTTTATTCAATTTGGCATATTTACTATGATATTGATACTAATTTTAAAATCGAAATTGTTCTTGTGGATTGCGCATATAAAACCGAACCTTAATATGTATGAAACAATGGGAGAGGTGGATGATACCTGGTATTCCTTGCACTGCACACACGACAAAGTTGTAAAAGTCGCGAAAATCTTAGCATTTTTAATGAAATTCAAAAATTTTCTCTGGACTTTTCAATTTTCTTTCTGGTGAGTGGTAACCCTATGTTAGGCGTGAGCGTATTGTATAAAAACGATAAATTTAAATTTTTAAGTAACTTAAGTATGCGAGAAAATTTTCGAATTGTTTAAAATCTCAGGATGTTTCAATGAAAATTTGACAGGCCTGTTGGTCTAGTGTTTAGTGACCCTGACTGCTATTCCGGGGGTCGTGGGTTCGATTCCCACCCAGGACAAATGTTTGTGTGATGAGCATGATCATTTTTTCTGTGTCTGGGTTTAATTTATCTATAATATGTATGTATTTAGAAATATATAAGTATGTTTATCAGTTGTCTAGTACCCATTACACAAGCTCGGCTTAGCTTGGGACTAGATGGCGTTGTGTGATAGCTGTGGATTATTATTATTAAAAAATCAGGCCTTTTCTCCGGACTTTCAATTCTTTCATCTGGTAACCCTAGTTATACCGACACTAAGTATCAATAACAGACTCCCCACTCCACTCCATTATAAAGGAGAATAGGCAAAAATGCACCATCACGCCCCCACGTCCGCTTCGTAACACGAATCTGTTACACTCTCCCCCGAGACGAGGAGATGTGGGTAATTTGGACTAGTTAGCGTCTAATTGTGCCGCTTCGCCCCAGTTTTGGTATTGTTAAGTGATTTATATCATTTTTGGGGTATTATCGTGATTGTGGGGACGTAAGTAAATATTTTAGGGGAGAGTGGGGGCATTTGGAAGATGTTATTGTGTTATAGGTATCTTTGGACATTTTCTCATAAATTGTCGTTTTATGTAGGTATATTAACTGCTTAAAGTAATTTGGACTACTTTTAGGTTTAAATTAGAATTTCATTGAGGTACGTAGGTATCTTACATAGATCGACTGCCTTTCTGAAGCCCTAGCATGAAATCTACGTATTGGCCGTGGTACTTCAAGTATTATGACGTCACTGAAGCACCCAATCGTATAATAACTCACTGCTTTACAAGTGCTGAGTTCCGGGATAATATTTTGGATGTTTCTTCGGTTGTAGGTCTATCTCATCAGGAAACCGTGGCCCTGACGTAAAGGGCTATTGAAGAACATTGTGGCTTTTAGTCAGTATGTGTCTAACAGTCCTTTCCGTCCCACCCTGGATAGGATGACTCATTTGATGGCTTTACCACGATTAACAACAAAAGGTTACAGGTGGCCCAACGTGACGTCTTAAAGCGTAAGTAGTTCCACTGAGGGGAAGCGACAGAGCTATACAAGTAGTCTAGTGCCATCTCGTTCCCACAGTTGAACTACTCACGTAGGCACATAATCCAGTGGTGCTGTTGCCCAGTGTAGACCACTAAAAGATGAATCCAACCCACCCTTTTTCTGTCTCATTATTATTTTGTAGCTTTTACACTACAAAACAGTTCACCCAATTAAATTATAATAACTAAGTATCTACTTAAAGAATTAAGTACCAACATTAAAAAACACTTCGCACATACAAGCTTATCTTCCATGCAATCTTGTTATTATAGTACTAGTGAACGACAGGTGCAACCCACAGATGACAATTGCTAATAATGTTCTCGTTTAGCACGTCATAATTACGAAACAAAGTGACAGTCGTGGACTGAGTTGTGTGGACAAAATGGCGGCCCTGTTTTTTTATGTTGTGACGAATGTGGACATTAGCTTAGATTAATTTAGGCTTGTGTTTAAATGCCTAACAGAAAAGTGCCTATTTTGAAACCAAATAATCGAAATACCTGCCAGAATACGCTATACAGGGTGAATTAATCAGTTTTTTTTTGTAATTATACTTTTTCCTTAAGTTTGCCGTATATGATTACTTCCCAGAATTTGATCCTTATTAGCAACACTATCGAACGGTGTAATAATACAGGGTGTGATTTTTTTCCCATAATCAGCGGGTTCGATTCCTGGCCAGGATTTTTGATTTTTCTAAAATCCAATGATGCAGTTTTAGTTTTCGTCAAAATCGGCGTCGAGACTCCTTTCAACGTTTTTCGATATTCCTCATAGTGTCGAAAGTAGCCATCCACGCCCAGTTGAAAAATTCACCCTGTATACTGAATTAATCGTTGCGTTGTTATTACGACAGCGATAGATAATACGAAACGTATAAGATAGAAAGAGATAGCAGATAGCAAAGTGCAACAATTGTATTACTTTGTCCTCAATAATTTGTGCGTGTTAGTGCGATATCTACCTCTTTTTATTTATAATATCATTGTGCCAGAATGGATAAAAATGCTCAACTATCGTGTATCATAAAGTATTGTACAAATTAACCTATTTTGTATAAATTAATAAAAATATATCGAGCTAAGCAGGGTCGATGAAGCCCCGCTTAGCGGGGCATCCATTTCTGTTTGTAGGGTTTAAAGGATAACGGTGGAGGGGGTTCGCATCGGCGTCGGGAGGACGATGAAGTACCTAGGACTCGTCCTCGACAGCCGGTGGAACTTCAGGGAGCATTTCCTGAGTTTGGCCCCAAGGCTGAACCGGACAGCAGCCGCCCTTAAGCGACTGCTGCCTAATCTCAGCGGGCCAAACGCCTCCTGCCGTAGGCTGTACGCCGGTATCGTGCGGTCCATGGCCCTCTATGGGGCCCCCGTGTGGGCCCTGAGCATCCGGACGCGACCACTGAAGTTGGTCGCATGCCAGAGGGTCATGGCTATCCGGATGATCCGGGGATACCGCACGATCGCCGGCGAAGCGGCCAACCTGCTTGCCGGATTACTACCCTGGGATCTGGAGGCGACTGCCCTCCAGCACGTCTATGAGTAGCGTGTGGAGGCGCAGCGCCGGGGCGAGACCCCGCTGCCTCGAGAAGTCGAGGCGTGGCGGGAAGAGCTCCGGCGCGAGCTCAGGGTAGTATGGAGTGGACGACTGTCGCAACCGACGGCCGGGCACGCCGCAATCGTGGCGGTAAGACCCCTCTTTGAGGAGTGGCTGGAGAGACGTCACGGCGCCCTGACCTATCGCATGACGCAGGTCCTCACCGGACACGGAAGTTTCGGGAGGTACCTGTGGCTGATGGGAAAGGAGGAAACGCCGGGGTGTCACCACTGCGAAGATCGCCCGGAGGACACAGTAGAGCATACGGTGCAAGACTGCCCAGCTTGGGCAGAGCACCGACGTGTCCTCACGGCGGCGATAGGCGGAGACCTATCGCGCCCGGCATTGGTTTCGGCCATGCTGCGGAGCGAGACGGAGTGGGAAGCGGTCGCCGCCTTCTGCGAGGCAGTAATGCTCGTGAAGGAGGCGGCGGGCCGCGAGAGAGAGAGGACAGCGTCCTCCCTCCGCCCCAACCGCAGTGGTGTACGCCCACGGCGCCGTACGTCGCAAGACGATCTCCGGCCACCGTAGGCGCGGGCATGCGGACAGCGAGTAAAGGGCAACTCGCTGTCCGACCATGGACCATGCCCGGGTCGACGGCGCGTCGTGTTCCACGCGCGCCTCAAAGAGCTGTCAGCAAAATGACGGGGCTTATTTCTATTACCGCGAACCCGGAACATAAAGGGCTACTGAAGGACACCGTGGATTTTAGTCAGTACAAGTCTGACAGTACCTCCCGCCCTGCCCGGGGTTGGAGGTCTCATTTGATGATTTTACCACGATAAAAAAAAGGGTTTAAAGGAACCTAACCAAAACCGGACTTCGGGGTGTCCCTAAAATCCATCGAAAGCAAGTTTCAGATTTGGTTGGCATTTATCCATTTTAGTACTAAAGGAATTATTGATAAGCATTTAAACTGTAGCCATTAATTTATCTTAAGATGCGATTGCACCTGGGTACGTCACGGCATACAGCACAAATGTTCGCTCTGGTGGACTCATTCAAGAAAACACGAACAAATTGTGCGCGACAATGATATTATAAATAAATAGATACGTTACCTACATGACATTCAATCTCCGAAAGCACAATAAATATTGCAATAGCACACTACATCACGATTACTCGCTAAAGTAGGATGGTACATTGACCACATTTGAGCGCGTATATCTACACCTTTTTACTTATAATAATATCATGGGTGCACGTAAATATTTTAAGAAAAATCGCAGGCAAAATACTAGTTCTAACATAAATTCTAGTTCAAAAAAAGAACTCCAAACAAGTTTATTCCACTTACCACCTAATCCTACCTCTGTATACTACAGTATACAATATAATCGTTTGCACGCCGTGCCTTATCGCGGGACGGCAACCGTTCTTGACAAATAACAATTTATATGTTAATAATTCGGGTTTTACGAGCGGCTGGATACGGGTAGTGACAGGAGGAACTTAACTGATTTTTTGGTGTTCTTTTTTTGAAATTTTAAATGTGGATTAGGTGTTTATGGTAGGTAAAATTATTGAATGGAGCGCAGTATGGGTGTTAAATGTTGGCTGCCCAACTTAAGTGGGACTGGGAAGGACATGTCTCGCAAAGATCTCATGATTGGTGCCCTGAAACAGCAACACAGGGCCGTGGTAGACCTCGTAGGTGATCGCGGGACGAGCTGGGTGTCTTCCTTGATAATTGGAAAGAGGTAGCATAAATTCGTGATCATTGGAAGGAATGTAGGGAGGCCTTTGCCCAGCAGTGGAACAGTAGAAGCTAAAAAAAAATTGCTTGCTACTTACTTTGATACTTCAATTCGAGTTGGGCCGAGTTGAGTAGTAACTTGCGTATGGCCACCATCGTAGGGAAATTCACCCTCGCACCTTCAAACACAAATGATCGCGAACATCCTGATTTCAGAGGTATTTTGCCCTGAGACCGATTTAAGTAGCCTGCATTGACGTCTTAAAGCCAGAGCAGTTCCAGTGTTGGAAGAGACAGAGCTATACCTACAAGTCATCTAGCGCCACCTAAAATTCCCGGTGACGGTAACTTGTTAGTCCCGCGATCCCGAAAACGTACCCATGATAAGGAAAAATATGTGGTATATGCGGCAAAATCTCGTCCAATTCGTAACGCGTGTTCAAACTGAACCCCACAATCTTACTACACATTATCATCAGCTCATTTATTCGCTTCATTAGCAAACTTAAGTATTTAATTATTATTTACTACTCATCTAATTAATATTCGCTACACGTAATTCACCTCTTCCATGATTACAGACTATAATTTTCACGCCATTAGCTTTCTTGTGCAATAATTTATTAATTTATGAAAAAAATTACACGTCACGCGTGAGTTGACTTGCGTTGAAGAACATAAAAGGTCTTTTAAAAGTCGATTCATTTAAAAATAGAATGCAAAATATGTTCATAGACTTTGACTCTGTTTTCTTTTTTGGTAAAGGAGTTTTTGAATCGGTCTTCCGAATTCTTGTCCTTTTTGCATATAACCTTTTATGTTTGCGAAGTCTATTTTTTTTTAATGTTGGCAACAATTAACTAATGTCATTTTAGCGGTCTTCCGAATTCTTGTCCTTTTTGCATATAACCTTTTATGTTTGCGAAGTCATTTTTTTTTAATGTTGGCAACAATTAACTAATGTCATTTTAGCGTATTGATCTTTCTAAAACACTTAGAAGATGCAATGGCGGTATGACATAGGTACATACTTGTTATTTGTCAGAAAGAATCTAATTAGTCTGTCAGTTCTAAATTACCAAAAAATATTTACTTATTTTATCTTTTGTTACGTACACCAATATTGACGAAGATACGACACATTTAATTTCCAATACGTCACAAGCACGGTGTACAGTTACCCTCGATTTTTTATGCATTATAATATCCATTAGAATTAATTTAACAAAAAAAAATGGTGCCCATTTTTTTAAAAACTCTATTAGGTGTTGCACTAATGTTGATACTTGCCCAGCAATGTGCTATTATAGGCTAGCAATGATAAAGTAAACATCAATATTTGATGATAGATATAAGATAAGATGATAAGATAAGAACTCTCCTAAAAATCTCTTTTGGCTTTACAAATTGTACGTCGTGTATGTGCCTACACAGTTACACAGGTGAGCCATAGAGGGTCATAATTCTTATTAACACCGTTATTCGATTTTCTTAGTACATTAGGCATCAAGTGTAGTCAAAGCGAAAAACATGACCTATGTCCACAAAACGACAGAACTGAAATAAAAACCACACGTTTCATTTCTCATAAAATTCCTCGCAAAAATAAACATCCATACCTTACGCAATTAACCGTAAACATAACATTTTATTACAACACATAAATACGTAATATTAGCGCTCAAAATATGGCGCGAAACAATATAAAGATGACAGATGCGGCTAATGCGTCCGCCATGACACCGACCAATGACAACACGCCTAACTTTTTTCATAGCAACGGCAGCTGCATGTATTCAGCCAACATTAACGCATGTTATTGGTTATTTTTATAAATATAGTAGGGATGTGCTTGGGGTGTGGTTTTTTTTACAACAATGATGATGTTATTTTGTAGAAAGAATTGGATTTTTGTAATGAGGTTTCGAGATAGAATTTTGATGGCCGCTCTTAGATGCGTCCGATAAAATGAAATGAGTTTTTTTTTTGTGTTAAAATGGATTCTTGAGATTCTGTTCGCGTGTATTTAATAAGTTTTTATGTGGAGTTTTATTATCTATTGACAACGGAAAAAGTCGTTATTTCACATTTTATTTGATAAAGTTGTACTTTTGTGTTTTTCGTGTTCTTGTGAATTCCTTTATAAGTATTTTAGCGATACAAATTCAATTTGTTCAGAAGTAATTTTATTATTGTATTGTGCTCAAGAATTTTAACAGGAACTGAAAAAACAAAGGTTCTTATGAAGTATAAAATGAAAATAAATTATTAAAAAAAACTATATTTAGGTAGGTACCTATGACAAGACTCACAAAACTATCATTAACTTCCGAATGAAACAAATAGTTGTATGATGTAAAAGTTGTTATTTAGTGTTTGTGTATGTGGGTTTAAATGTTTCTAAACGCAGTATGGATGAGATATTTCTGATGGTGGCAATGTTTAAATAATATTTTTTAAATTCCTTTTTATTACGGACCCAGTAATTGAATTGTTGAATTCAGATTTTGGTAAAAATATGAAGTAATACCTTACAAAAGAAAGAAAAAACATTTATTCGGCGCAAAGAAACCGTGCAAGTAAGGTTGGAAGACGATGCCGACATACAGTATGTCAGGCAATTGATGAACCAATATAAACAAAAGCATCATCTGCCTGCCTTTTCCCAACTATATTGGGGTCGGTTTCCAGTCAAACCAGATTCAGCTGGATATCAGTATTTTACATGGAGCGACTGCCTATCGGACCTCCACAACCTAGTAACTGGGTAATACGATACCCCATGGTAAGATTGGTTATCAGACTCATGAGCTTCTGACTAACAGTAACAACTGTCAAAGATCTACAAATAACAGCCAGGACCAACGGCTTTACGTACTTTCTGAGGCACGGAGGAAACTCGCTATGACATATGGTCAATTGGTCACCCATCTACAGACCAACCTCGGCAAGCGCGGTTTAACACGGAAGATAGGCCTGTGCGGCTGTAATTATTTAGCCACGAGCTCCTCCAATGTAAACAAAAGCAATAAAACTTAATGATCACACATTTAATCATTCCCAAAAATCTCTCCAGTCAAGAATAACCAATAAGCCTTTCTTTATCCCAAAAAGAAATTCAAATAATAAAACTCGTCAAATTTTTATAGTAACACTTATTTTAAATAAATTGGAGCGTAAATTATTGAACTTTAAACCAAATACTTGACCAAAGAGTTTATGATCTATAAAAGTTTACGGCTAAACTTTATGGTAACGATCCATATCTAAATACTGTTCGAATTATGAATTATTCATGTATTGTGTATTGAGTGAGATTACGTAATGATTGCCTCCAAAATCGGGTCCCTGATTGTTCGAGGGACGCCATTTTGGATTATTTGACAAACGACGTATCATACTTAATTAAGTTAAATTATCTTTCTTTTCAGAATGCTGTATTTTTCTTTATTAATTTTGTGTCAAATATAATATAAATACAGCATTTTTCATCATGACTTTTCAGTATATTTACAGCGTACTTGAAGTATTTACAGCGTTTCTTGAATGGAAAATGGAACACCGCCTCTAGTGTGTGAAGAAGGAACAAATTTTTTCCTTGAAATTAATGTCAAACTTCCAGTTTACGTCAAAAAAACTGTAAATTCATGATAAGGCTTCGGATCCTAGTCAATTAAGTTATCAAAAATATTGGACACGATTTTTTTCTTTCGTTACATAAACCAAAATTGACTAAGATACGAAGCTTTTAAAATTTGCAATACGTCATGTCATAAGCCAGTGCAGTTTTACTTGCATCTGACGACACGACCGCCCACTCTCGAATTTTTCGAGATGGGTTTGCTCTTGACCTTAGTCTAGTTCAGGAATGACTAAGACAAGGTCGACGATGGAGCGAGTTTACCCAGAAGAAGCCTGTTCACTCTAACTTTGAAGAGATTAGGGTTGTATGCGTTCGGAAACACAGACGTAGGCTGAGAGTTCCACTCCTTCGCTGTCCTCATTATAAAAGACGTAGGGTGAGGATGGTAGTGAGATGACGTGTTTTATATCTGTAAATATTCATTGTTTAAACAAAAAAAAAACGTGTCCATTATTTGTAAAAACTCTAACTGACAGTACCTACTTATTAAATTTGCAAATTATTGACGCTGTCAAATCACCTATTTTTGATCTCTAAAACTTGTGAAATGTAGAAATTTTGCAGTAGGATCTCAGGCTAATCGAATTAGTGCCAACTTTTTTACGGCACGTTTCGCGGTGGCTGAGCAATAGGACTCGGCGTCGTTGGTTCGATCCCTGCACGAAACAAATATTTGTATGATCTGGAAGTAGTTGTTCCGGGTCTCTGTGTCTGGGTGTTTGTGTATGTGAGTTTATATGTTTGAAAACGCACCCACGATACAGGAGAAATACCTAGTGTGGGCGGTTAATACTTATAGCTTCTTGTGTTTAAAAAACACATTTTTTTTGTATCATCCTTCCAGTTGTACAAAACAGGCAGTATTTCAGTTCATCACCTATTTACTATACAACTACGTTTAGAAACGAGTCCGATACGGCGGCAAAGGGAAGCAATAACTTTGACTCTTCAACGCATCGCGTGTTGCACAAACAGACAGAACAACACTAGGGTTGTCACTCTCAAAATATACTTTTTTCGGACATTTATGTTTATGGTCCATACTTAAACAGAGTTTGTGAATTTTTAGAGTGAATGAATTCGACGGGCTTGTGTAAATAAAAATAAATAATACGTTCATATAAGTGAAAACCATTGCCATGTTACAAACCAAAAAGATATAAGCAAACCAAAATTCAGTAAAATCAAATTTATAAAAACCAATAAAATAATTAAAAATACAAAATCAAAACTCATAATAAATAGAAATAAATTATATCAAATAAAAGTGTCCGTGTCCTCACGGAGGCGATAGGCGGTAACCTCTTGCGCCCGGAATTCGGAAGTCGAGGCTTGCTACGGGGTGAGACGAAATGGGAAGCGGTCACCTCCTTCTGCGAAGCAGTCACGCTAGCGAAGGAACAGCAGGGCGCCTTGAAGGAGAGGACAGACTCCATACATCCAGCCGCTGAAGAAGACGCCCATAGCATTGGACGCGGCAAGGCGATTACTGGTTACGCCTAGGCGTGAACATCCGCATGACATGGTAAGTAATACGTAACTAGTCAGCCGATCATGGACCATGCCACACCAAGCCCAGGTTGACGACGGCCTACCGTGTCCCACGCGCGTCTATAAGAGCAGTCTACAATTTGACGCGGGTATGGCCCCTTACAACGGCCAGAGCCTGGGGTCGCGGGACTGTCCCATCAGAAAGCCGTGTATCGTAAAGGACTATTCTTAGACACCGTGGATTTTAGTCAGTACGAGAATGGCAGTCTCCCCGTTCCGGACCCAAGACAGGTAAATTCATTCTCCGGGACACGTCGAGCTTCATTGTCTCGGCGCTTTTCTGGTGGTTGCCACTGTTGATTCTGGCTTTTAGTGGTTGCAGTGGTTTGGGAATAGTGTGGTGGGTTTGTCCCAAATAAAAAAGTCTCCCCGTTCCGCCTTTTGTAAGAGGACATTGATATTAACACAAAACAAATGCCTAAGCATACATCATGATCATTTTTTAGAACTTTTTTCTTTAATTGGCAACCCTAGCACATAACCCTACCGCATGCATATGTAAGTAGTAACTGATAGCATAGAGAATTAAAAATACAACGACTAAGTATTACAGGATCCATCGTATTGACTACCGGCATTGCGTGTACAACATTGAATTAAAAACGATGTTATTTCTGTCCATTTATTTTTTTACTATTTTTCATTTATTTTTGTACCTCATCAAATTAATTTAACTAAAAACTATTTAAAATCATTCAACGTTAGTTTGTTTATGTTTGATAAGATTAACAAAAAAACTGAAATTGTCTTACATTGACATTCTCGTGTATTCCCTTTGCATAAGCAATGTCCCGTAATAAGGCAAAGGGAAATTCTGTGTATTTATTTTTTACTTTTTATAATATAACACAAATCATTGACGTGGCTCAAAAGGCTGCCCAACTTAAATGGGACTGGGCAGGACATGTCTGCCGCATGCCGAACGAGATGTGGGCACGCAAAACTCAGGATTGGTGCCCTGAAACAGCGACACGGGGCCGCGGTAGACCTCGAAGGAGATGGCGGGACGAGCTGGATGTCTTCCTTGAGAATTGGAAAGAGGTGGCCCAAGGTCGTGAAAATTGGAAGGAATGGAGGGAGGCCTTTGCCCAGCAGTGGGACAGTTCAGGCTAATAATAATAATAAATAATAATAATATAAAAAAATCATTCAAAGATGGCCTCTTCCAATCAAACATAAAAAATGGATAAAACAAAAAAAAATCTCTTACATTATTATATCTTGGTACCTACTTCTAGCTGTTTTCCGCGGTTTTATCCCAGCTGCTCATCTCCTATTGGTGTATCCTTTATTATTACTGGACTAACTGACCTACAGCCAAAAATACTTCAGAAGTTGCAGTGAAAAAAAAATCTTTCAGCTTCACAGGACGAGGAAAGAAAAAAAAAAAAGTAAATAACCATTATCAACTAATGGAAGGTACTGTTATACCTTAATCGTCTTGTGTGGCTATAAATATATAACCCACTACTCAGATTATATCCATAAAAAACATAAAATGGCGAAAAACCCACAATTAAACTATTTACATACACAAATGAAACAATCGGCGGTCAACAATTAAAATTCCTCATTTTACACACCGAAGCATAAATACTTAATTTAAAACTCACAATTATTTTAAAAAAAGAACAACCAACCATAAACTAAAAACTTTATAGTAATCAATTAACCAATTATTGTCCATGGACGCGCATGGACAAAAAAAGAAAAATTGAAAAAAGAGTTTTGAGGTTAAGAGAGGTTATAATCAGTGGGGATTAACCAATGAGATGCATTCTGTTTTCATTAAGCCGTGAAGTCGGTCTTAAAGTTGAGTTTTTACGTTTTAAAACTCAGCAATCGAGTTTTATGACGATTTTATGAAGGCTAAGGAATATAAAATGGCGGGCACTTAGGTGGTAGTCTAGTCCCTTTTAGTTTTTATCTTTTTTATTGAGATTTTTATCTGTTAACTTATTAGCTTTTTTCTTGGACTAGTTATTGAAGCTGGTTGTCTTATAAGGTATAACAACCCATCCCCCAGCCTTCTCTCATCGCACATCCAGACGCACGGCAAACTACCATCCTCACCTTATTGCTATACCACCAATTCGCACTAAGCGTTTCCAAACGTCTTTTATAATGAGGACAGCGAAGGAGTGGAACTCTCTGCCTGCGTCTGTGTTTCCGAACGCATACAACCCTAATATCTCCAAAGTTAGAGTGAACAGGCTTCTTCTGGGTAAGCTCGCTCCATCGTCGACCTTTTCTTAGTCATTCCTGACCTAGACTAAGGTCAAGAGCAAACCCATCTCACATAAATTCAAAAAAAATTGAAGGATGAACGCTAAGCTACTTCTAGAATTATTATTTGAGAAAGCTTGTAAACGGCAAATGTCAGTGCAATTGTTGATACTAACTTATGTATTAGTCTGTAAGCTCTCCGAACATTACATAAATTATATAAGATTGTGTACTAACAAATGTAATTAGTCCGACAGGAAATAATAACAGTTCAGTCAGCGGAGCAATTAAAAAAAATCGTTTTAAAGGCAATAGACCATTTTCAAAAAACTACAAGTACCTACCTATTATCAAAAATATAACCTTTTTTAATATTTTTTTTATGTCTTGCCCTGGGTGAAGCGAAAAGAACTATCAGACTCGTACTGACTAAAATCCTCGGTATCCTTCAATAGCCCTTTACGTTCCAGAGTCTCGGTAACCTGATGAGACAGTCCCGCGACCCCGGCAGTCTATGGCCTTCTAAGGCCTGTCTGATTGCCGACTGCTCATTGAAGCGAACACGGAATACAACGCGTCGTCGAACCGGACATGGTCCATAATCTGACGGCGAGTCACCTATTACTCGCCGTTCGCATGCCCACGACCCTTTCATTTACCTGTGTTTTTTTTTGCGTGGTAAAATCATCAAATGAGTCCTCCCACCTCTGCAGGGCGGGAGGGACTGTCACACTTGTTCTGACTAAAATCCACGGTGTCCTTCAATAGATCTTTATGTTCCGGGGTCACGGTAATGAAATAAGTCCCGCGACCATTTACCTGTGATTAGATATAAAATGCATAATTTCAAGGGCACGATATTACGAACTTGTTTATTATATTCGCAGCTACTATGCGGCGGTAAATACAAAGCTTATTATGTAGTATATGCTAATATCTATACATCAGATACATAATTTACGATATAAATATTCATACTAGAGATTATTTACATGACTATGTAAAGATGTTTTGGTTCTCTCTTTTTGCACATCGTTGTCTCTTTCGTTTTAAAATATATAATATAAAAAGCAGTTTATGTAATCTATAATTCTATACTATTATTATAAAGCTCAAGAGTTTGTAAGTACGGTTGAACGCGCTAATCTCAGAAACTATTGCTTCGAATTAAAAAAATCTTTCTGTGTTTGGTTACCATCTATAGAAGAAGACTATAGGCTATATAACGTCACGTTACTTACGACCAAAAGAGCCGAGTAGCGAGTGAAAATGCGGTGAACAGCTAGTAGGATATATAAGTCAATATATAACAACAAAATTACCCCGTCATTTACCTCTAATCGTCATATAAAGCTGGTAAATAATACTGTGTAAAGGAAAATTATATGTGTTTAAACAGCCCACTCTAGGAGTTCTCGTGTGTTGTGTGTGCATTTAAAAACATTTAAAGTCACATAATAAAAGTTCTCAGAACCAGAATAACTACTTGTAATTAATACAAATATTTGACATCAGCAGTCGGTTTGGCAAAAGCGCCAACCGTCCAACTGTATCAAAGCTAATATTCTAAGTTTCTAATTTAGTAATTTTTCTTCACATTTATCTAACACTGATCAACGTGTCTATTTATTTCTCACAATCACAAGCAAACCACACACAAATAATAACGATTTGTTTCCCCAAAGATTGCGCATAATCGGATAACATAATCATAATTTAAAAGCTTGTTACAAAGTACTTGTATATTCAAAAAATAGTAGCATTAAAGACCACACAAGCAAACAACAACCCCACAATCACCCTGCTCACTTCATCTCAAAACCCCCTTAACAACCCAACGCGTAAAATATAAATAATAAATCCATCCAATAATCCAACAACAGGACACAGCAACACGTTTAATTGAATACGAAAGGGCGGCAACAAAAAAATTGCCGGCAACAAAAAAAATGGCCGGCAACAAAGGCGCGACAGTCGCGACACAAATTGCGCAGACAATTTACATAGAAAAAGTGACAAGAGAACGACTCGCAACATTTGTTACGGGGCCCCATTGTGTTGAAGAGTATTATATCCCAGGGGTTTTAGGGTCCCTTGAGCGCGTTAAGTGGGTGTTTTTGGTAAATATTTGTTAGCTCATGAAGGAGGGATGTGAGAAACATAGAGTTGGTTGCTGTGATCATGTGTGGGAGCTTCCTATGTCTAACAGAGCATGTCTAGCGGCTTTAATAATGGCATAATTTTGAGGTAAATGTTGTGATATTTTGAAGATATAGGTACTTATTTATTAGAATTCTGAGAAGAGATACAGGATAATATTTGACGTTGATGAAAATTTTGACTGTAATTGTGAGCGATGTGAGTTAAAATTGAGATAATATCAATAACAAAGTTTTTAAGTAAGAAGTAATCCGTAAAACTACAGACCGATTTCGAAAATTCTTTCAACGGTAGAAAGCTATATTAAAAACGAGTATAATAGGTAATATTATTATTTATTATTTTATTTCGGAATCGCAACCAGCCTAAATTTAGCTTAAGCTTACGTGAAATACATATATTCCTAACTATTCTACTGTATTTAAGAACATAATTTGTAAAGCCAATAAAGCAAAAATCCTTGCACAAAAAAAACCTACCATAATACGGAACCCGTAACACAACTACCATAAACACACTTACAAAGCTTTTTTTCCACCTTATTTATATTTATAAAACTACGTATTTGGTACAGGCTAACAAGATGTTCGTGTCAAACAAGCCGCCTAAATGTACCGCCATGTTTTTCCATAGACAATCTTTCCACTTTCTTTTCGGCAAAGGCGTTCGTCGCTTACAGCCTGCGGTAGATCGCCATAGATTGTATGTTGTATGTAATCTTTTTTTTGTGATTAGATTTGAAATTGTGATTAAATTTGACGGAAAATAGTTATTGTGATAGGATTGAGATTAAATTGGATGTTTTGGTTTAGTTGAAGTGTTGTTGAGAATTTGTTTCGCGGTAATCCGTATCTTGACATGAGATTATGCGGGTTTAAATTTCGAACGGTACAAAAAAGACGTTGAAAGATTTTGGCGCGTTCAATTTAAATCTCGTTACGCAATTTTTTTTTCTTTTTGTCCAAGTGTTGGCGGTAATGGCATCTATTTAATTTTGTATAGTGTACTTATGCCACTTAAATAACCGCATAGAATTACAATTCTATGGTTGTCACATTTGAATCTTCACTTATGGATTTTAAGAGCCGTTGGCTCGGTGTTTTATTATCACAGCAGAGACTATAGCACCATACTTGGCTTTAATTTTTAATTTATGTGTAGACCAAGGAGTTTTTCCAGACTTAATGAAATACAGTAAAGTCATACCTCTTTTTAAATCCGGAGACACTAAAGACACTAATAATTATAGACCAGTATCCGTTTTGCCCGTTTTCAGCAAAGTTTTTGAAAAGGTCATGCTTAATCAGATGCTTAATCACTTTAACACCAATAAAATTTTACATGATCAACAGTATGGTTTCACCAAGGGTCGTTGTACCACTGACGCCGGTGTCACCCTATTAAAGCACATATTTACTGCATGGAAAGAGGCACAAGACGCCATAGGAATATTCTGTGACCTCTCCAAAGCATTTGATTGCGTAGACCACGATACTTTGCTTTTTAAACTTGAGCATTACGGTCTAAGTAAACTTGCAATTAGTTTGATAAAATCTTATTTGTGTGATAGACAGCAGCAAGTTCAGATAAATGGCGTGAATTCACAAGGTTTAAAGGTAAAAATGGGGGTTCCACAAGGCTCAATATTGGGTCCTTTTCTCTTTCTTGTGTATATTAATGATCTACCCTATTTATTAAAAAACCAACCTCACAATATGGTGTTATTTGCCGATGACACTTCCCTAATTTTTAAGATAAATAGACGGGCCCAAAATCTAGACAACGAAAATAATGCCCTACGTCAAGTCCATGATTGGTTTACTGTAAACAATTTAGTATTAAATGGAAAAAAGATCAAATGTATAAGATTTGCTTTACCAAATGTTAAAAGCACAAATTATGATACAGTATTGAATCAAGAGATACTTGAATTTGTCGATAAAACAGTTTTCCTGGGGATTACGCTTGATGCACGGCTACAATGGAGTCCCCATTTAACAACGCTTTCGGGGCGGCTTAGTTCAGCAGCTTAAGCTGTGCGAAAAATCCGTCAATTTACCGATGTAGATACTGCTAGAATTGTCTATTTTAGTTACTTTCACAGTATCATGTCTTATGGCATTTTGGACGGGCTGCCGACATCGAATCTATTTTCATTCTACAAAAGAGAGCCATCAGGGCCATTTACAATCTCCGTAGACGCGATTCTCTAAGAGAACTGTTTAAGGAAATTAACATCATGACAGTACCTTGCCAATACATCTATGAAAATATAATGTATGTTAGGAAAAATCTGCATCTTTTTAGTAAGAGAGGTGACAGACACAACTATCACACTAGAAATAGGGATCAGTTAATTCAGCGGGGCTTCAGACTCGCCAAAGTGGACAATTCTTTCATGGGGTTCTGTTTAAAGTGCTATAATAAAATACCACAAAATGTTCTTGAAATGAATGAGACTAAATTTAAATCATGTATTAAACGCACACTATGCAAGCTGGCTTATTATAAACTAGACGATTATATCGCTGATAATAATGCTTGGCTCCATGCTGGTCCTGCTCCACTTGACAGTGTAGGATAAATATTGATAGCGTTATTTAATATTCTAGTTGCAGCTGCTGAAGATTGTAAAACTGTATTTGCATTGTATAGACTCAATCTTCCTAGTATTATATAGTTTCATAGCCAGCATTGTGTGAGTACTATGTACCTCGGAGCTATCATTCACTGAGTACCTACGTCTCTTATTGACTTGAATACCCTGGCGGTTGAGAGTATGTCATGCTCACTCAAATGTCTCGCTGATCACGATCACGATCCGACACACGCGCCACCATGCGCGTGTGTCGGATCGTTTAGCTCCCTTCAAAATGGTTGAGCTGAATGGTGCTGATACATGTGTCATGTTCGTGAACGGGCGCTGTCAGTTGGGACTGGTCATCTCTTAGCTGCCACGGACTATTTTAATAATTAATAACTTTAATTTTTGTCGTCTTTTTTATATTTACTATGGACACTAATAACTTGCCACATCGTTCTCACATAATGTACCACCTGATGATGAATGATGTAACATAAGCTCTGTAATCATTTTGGCGATTGAAAAAGAGTGTCCATGGAGTTTCTTGCTTATTCTTCTCCATTGAGATCTACGCTTTGTAATGAGCACCTACGGTACTTTCACAGTTTTTATGTCATGTGACTGGGACTGTAGCACCATAACTATTTTTAGCACTAGTTTTATTTTTTGTCATGACATTTCAAAAGTGCCTGTATTTGGCTTAGTTGGAATAAACGATTTGATTTGATTTGATTTGATTTGACAGCATCATCACAATCCATATTGCTAGTATGTGTTGAGTCGTGACCAAAGTTGAGCCTCAAAGTCTTGCACTAAAGGTACAATTATTCGCACCAAACCAATATTTGTAAGACTTAGGTACAGATAATTTGTCAGGCTATTCGAGTATTTATTTGTTTAAATGTTTAAAAGCGCACGACACCGGTATAATTCTAGTGTGTGGGATTTTAAGGAAAAAGGTCTTTTTTTTTTTCAAAATAAGCTGAAAATCTGGATTTTTCGAAAGAAAAAGTGGCGACGCAAACTTCCCAGCAACACATATGTATGTCAGGATAATAGATGTTAAAAATGCAAACTGTCCTTAAGTAGATAAAAGTTACGGTCAAAAGAAAAATCAATAATACATCTATCAAACAAAATTCGCTTATACGACATAGTAACTGAGTTTAGGGTTGCAAATTAGAGTATTTAGCTCAATAGAGAATATAAATAATCAGCTAATAATGTTCCCACTGGCTGGGACACGGGCCTTGTCTTTGTAAGAGGCTGTATTCCACCACGCGTGCCCTGTGCGGGCTGGTAGATGACAAATATCTTCTAATGCTTGATTCTAGGACATACCGGTTTTCTCAAGATGTTTTCCTTCACCTTCAAGTAATCTGCCTTTCTGGGTTTGCTTTTTTTGGTGATGGTATGAATTCGAATTCGACCAGATTTACACGCAGGCAGGCAGATTTCTACAAGCCAGTAAGGATAGTCCCAGGAACCAACAACAGGCTAAAACCACCTTAATTGGAAACTCGATTACTGCTACTACTCGACTCGTATATCGGGGCCATTTGAGAAAGCTGGTGAAATCCTGAATCTTCTGGAATATATATATCATCATCATCAAATTAGGATATGTGTTTGTATGTGTGCAAGTAACCTAAATTTCTATAATAAACTTGCGGCCTGTCCCGGCTTCGCACGGGTGGAGGACCCGGTCTAAAATTTGAGATTTAAACTATCCTATCTCTCAAGTTGGATCGAACTGCACATGGTGTGCGAATTTTATTATAATCGGTTTAGTGGTTTAGGAGTCCATTGAGGACAAACATTGTGACACGAGATTTATATATATAAGACTAGCTTTCACCAAGGAAAAAGAGTCTATAATTCTTCAAATGTCTAAATATTTCACCGCCATCTTATTCTTAGATCTGGGAACCCTAACTAAGCACCATATTTCACATTTATGATATTTGTTAGCTCGCCACAAATGTCAAACTTACGACCTTCCATTTTCTAATAAAAACGACAATATCCGACGGAGAACTTAGTCAGCGAATACATCCAATAAACGCCTTTGCCCATCGACAGATAAAAAAAACTTTGTCATAGACAAACCGCGGGAACGTTTAGAACATATGTCGCGGCAATATGGCGTCTTTTTATTGCTTTTGGAGATATTACTGAAAATGTTTTCTTTCTTTGTTGATCGTTTCCTGTGGTTTTGCTTGCGGTATTAATGGTTTGTTGATCAAATTAATGTTTGCCCTTTGTTTTACGTACTTATTCATAGTTTTATGGTAGCTGCTTTAATTCTTGGAAACTATAAAAATATATGCTGTATTTCGATCGAACAGTCGATCCAATATTATCTTTAACCTTTGTTTTCAGCTGTTAACAGCATTAGCCAACGGTTTAATAAGATTTCCAATCAAATGAAAACAAATAATCCTCGGAACGTAATGGGTTTTTGAAGGACTCCGTGGATTTTAGTCAGTACAAGTCTGTTAGTCCCTCCTGAGCTACCTTGGGTGGGCGGACTCATTCGATGATTATATAACCTACAAAAAAACTAATGTTTCCCAATTGAATATGTACCAAAATGGAAAACATCTTGAGGAAACCGGCATGGCGTAAAACCAAAAATTCGAAGATATACAACATTTACCAATCCGCACTGGGCTTCATTGATTATGGCCGACTCTCTTTCACAGGGTGGAGACCTGAGTCCCAGCAGTGGGAACATTAAAGGCTGCTTATAATGTAACTAACAACCACAGGCCGATTCCTTCCATTACTCTATAGATATTATGCCTCTTTTCATCGATTCCTGAAGAAGTTTTCTTCCCAATTACTCTTCCCAAACACAAGACACTCTCACCTCGTCACAAACCTGGTGATTATCATTCAATACATGTGACAGGGGCGCACACCCTCGCGATATTAACAATCACGGGGCCACACCTTGCTGGGAAGTTTTTGTGGTCCAAGTTATGAGCGATTCGCGGGTAGTGAGGTAGAAATGTACCACACCTTTTTTAAATCTTCAAATGCGTCTTCGGAGCGGAAGGAACTGTGAACAAAAGAGTAAGACCGAGTACTGACTGAAGTCCACGATGTTCCTTCAATAACACTTAACGTTTCAGGGTCGCGGTTACCTGATAAGGTAGTTTCGCGACCCCGGCAGGCTTAGGTCCTCTAAGAGGGGCCCCCGTCAGATAGCTGTTAGCTCTTTGAGGCGTGCGTGAAACATGACCATGGTCCATAATCGGACGGCGAGTCAAAATCTTTAATTGACCCAAAAACATCCTAAATCTATTCCGATATTGTTACAACTGCAAGAGATCACTTCTTTTTTTGCGTTGTAATATGAAAATGAGTCCTCTCACCACAGAACAGAGCGGGAGGGACTGTCAGACTTGTGCTGACTAAAATCCACGGTGTCCTTCAATAGCCCTTTATGTTCCAGAGTCACGGTGATAGAAATAAGTCCCGCGAACCCGACCGGCTTTGGTTCTTTATGGGGGGGGCCGTCAGATTGCAGACAGCTCTTTGAAGCGGGCCTGGAACTCGAGGGTCCATGATAGGATGGCGACTCAAAATCGATAATTGGCCCATTCTCTAAAATCTATTCCGAACGTGTTGCAATAGATTACTTTACATTATTATGTAACATGATCTGTATACTATTTTAAGTCAGGGCCATAATATTTACTACATTTTATCTTTCTTCATATTAAAATTATAGTTAGTGAAGATGGATATATGTTACTCTTTAACAACTGAACGGATTTGGTTAACACAGATAGTTTATAACCTTGATTAATACTGGGGCCTTAGTCAAACAGCAGACTACAGCAGACGACAATCGTTATCGGTCACCAATACCTTTTCAACTTTATTCCCCAGCGCGTAAAGTTGAAATCTCAGTCTTATGTTCCCATGGGTTAATTTTCAAAATGTGTTGGGTGGAACCGCTGACAAAATCTAGTCATGTCTTCAAAAATCTCTTCAAAAACCCGCTTCCCGCTCCATCTTACAACTTGTCCCACACCCCACAAAATCCATTACCGCTCGGGTCGGGGGTGAAAATTCGTAAACAGCGCCATTGTGGGGGTAGTTCTGTTTATTCGAAGCTCATTGTTTACAGGGGGTGCAACCGATGTTATACATGTTTCATATCGCCAGGGGATGATTTTTGAAATGCGGGTTTTTGGAGGGATATTCGTTATGCGGTCATGTGGCGCGGGGGCGTTATATGTGTGTACTGGCCTTTTGTATAAATAGGTATATTTTGAGGGACTGTGTTCGTAGGTAGATAGATAGTTCGTAGTTTTATTTGTTGTGTGAACATCTACAGTACTTTCACAGTTTTTATGTCTTGCGACTGAGACTGTAGCACCGTAACTATTTCAAAAAACAAGGTAGGTTTTCAGTTCGACCTGTATGTATGTATGTTTGTCCGCGATAACTCGCGTTTGGCTGGACGTATTTTGATGCGCTTTTCAGGAAAGTGTTACCTAATTATATTCCCGAGAAGGTTTTAGTATATAACACAAATAGATATCCCGTGACTTTGCCCACGTGGATCCGTTTTTAAGAGTCTGTGTTTAAAAATGAAGATTAGGAATATAAAACAATAAAAGAATTCAATAGTTTTACATAAATTAAAAAAAAAACAGCTTATGCTAGTGATTACAAAGTTTTTTTCATGTGTGTATCAGTTCAGTTGTGTTAGTCAGTTTTTTAGAGTCTGACCTATAAAGGCAATACATACTTAAAATCTGTTGGAAGGACTTTGAGGCCTTTGTTCAGCAATGAGATTAAAAATTATAAAAACTACAGTTTTAGTGCAATCGAATCAAAATCAATTTTATATATCTTAAAAGTAATTATTTTCTTATCTGTGCCATTTTAAATTTCGAGCTTTGCTACAACTCTTTTTAAGTCTGTCAACACTACTCTGTGGAACATTGATACGTGCTGTACAATTTCGAAGTAATCCTTATTAAAACCATTCATAACTAGCAAGTTATTTAATTCCAACAATATACATTAGATTAATTCTGCCAAGTTCACTAAAAACCGAGCGATAATTTACTTAATAACAATAAATAAATGAACAACCTTCGAGGGGTTGTTAATTCAATTAAATTTTTCCTAATAGGTAATCTCCACCCCCAAACCACAAAAATAATAACTAACAATAAGAAAATAAATAATAATGATCCCAACAATATCAATTTAGCAGAATGTTGCATAACACGAAAACAGTGGTAAGTAACAAAACGGCAATAATCCGCGCTAGGGGTGCTAAAATACAACCCCTTGTAGGGTTGTCGATTCACTGACAGACGAAGAGCGAATTTGACAGGGGAACTAAATATTTGATATCTGTCACTGTTAGTCACTGAAGAGATCATTTTTGGTAATTCCAAATGTCAATTGGTTAGAAATAACATTTTAATTCAATAAATATTTGCAGTTTTGAACACTCCGTCGGAATAATCATGTATTATCTACTTTTCAGCAGTAAAATAATACATTCAACGTTTTTTCTTCTTTTCAGGTAATATCTTCAATTTGATTGGCGCAGTGGTTGACCTATTGCAACGTGTCGCGAGTTCGATCCCCGCATAGTACAATAATTGAACGATCTGCAAGTAGTTGTTCCAGGTTTGGTTGTTTGTGTATGTGAGTTTATATGTTTGCGAACGCACCCACGATGCATGAGAAATTCCTAGTTAGGACAACGTTTTTAATAACAAAAAAAATGGGTTCGCATACCAGGCGGTATTAACACTCATTATTGAAATTATAAAATAATTTAAAATGTAAGCATATTTGTTTGAGTTCCCGATATTTTGACTCTGTTGCAAGCGCCATGATCGTAGGTTGACTCGAGTCGCATTTTAAGTTTAAAAGCAAACCTTGATAGTTTAAAAAAGTGTTTCTTAAATAATTTTCAATTTATAAAGTCACAAAATGAAAAAATACACATCTCAAAAACTCAAAAATTTCAACACATTAACACCCCTACTAATACCCCTGCATCATGCACCCTATTTCTATAACCGAACACCGTCAACAGATTACGGCTTGTCGAGAGGCTGTGGTTCATCTGTTTGTACACGGGAGTTATTGTTTTATAGTACCCTTGTTACGCGGGTATAATTGTTTTATAACACCCCCGGGGAATGACGGTGTTACCCTGTCATATTTTGTGGAAAAGAAATTTTGCGGTTGTGAATTATCACCTTCTAAATTGATAATTATTACGATGATGTGATGGTGAGCAGTGGTTGTTGGCCCTGTCTTCTGGGTTGTAAGTCGTGAGTTCGAACCCAGCGTGACGCATTACTTTGAGTAATTTATTCCATCATCACTGCTCTTAAAACGATGAAGGAAAACATCGTGAGGAAACCGGCATATCCTAGAACCAAAAAATCGAAGAAATGTGACATTTACCAACTGGGCCCGCGTGGTGGATTATGGTCCACTCCCTCTCACAGAGAGGAGGCCCGTGTCCTGACAGTAGGAACATTATAGGATAATGATGATGAGAGTCCTAGAAGATTAGGACGTTAAAATTATCAAATGAGTCCTCGCCTTGGTTGGAGTGGAAAATCTGGTCATACTCTTACTGACTAAAAACCCACTCTGTTCCGTCACTTCAATTGCTCTATGAGTTCTAGGGTCACAGATGGCTCCGCGACTTATGGTCCTAATATGGGTTCCAATAGTTTTTCCAGCAGTAGGATGATGCAGGCCAGGAATATAAGTATCAATAGACGTCGTAGAGATGAATACTTTTTTCTCCTCTGCATAATAAAACTCCTTTGTCCTGAAAAGGCCCAGTAACAGTCCAATATTATAAGAAAAAAACCCGTCAACTCATTGCTGTCTAGACCTATTTAAGCGAAACCCTTCAGGTACACACACATTTACATTCAACAATACTCAAAACGAACATTATCATTCAAAACCGCAACTCAACTTCACAAGTTGCCACAATAAAAAAATAAAAATCATCGTCTTACAATTTTTTTTCACTGCAAGTAACACCGGTAGTTTTATTTATTCAAAACAATCCGTCAAAAGGCTGTACCCGTGTTGTCCATTGTCTCCGAACAATTGAAGCGAAAAAAATTACAAACATTTGGTTATGGTCGCTTTGGGCACGCGACAACTTTTGAATTGAGAACCAAAAATAAATTGACCTGTACTGTCTTTTGTTTTGTTTACAATTGCGGGTCTTGTTTTACTGGTTGTTACAATGCCCAAATTTTCCTGAGCTTTTTGCTCAATGTATTTGCTGAGCAGTGAAAGGTCTTGTAAGCATAGCCATTTTACCCAGTTATTGAAGACCTAGTTTCCTTTAGAACTTTCCAACATTTAGAGGTCTTTGTAAAATGGTTGTTGAGATCAATTTGTATCGGTCGATTTTGGTAAGTCTTGCGTGTTAACTAAAGTTAAATGAAAACATAATATTGCACCAGCCTGTAAGTATGTATTAGTCCTAAAGGGTTTTTTTGCGTCGTAAAATCATCAAATGAGTCTTCCAACCCCGGGCAGGGCAGGAGGGACTGTCAGACTTGGACTGACTAAAACCCATGGTGTTCTTCAATAGCCCTTTGCGTGCCGGGTCAAAGTATTCGTTAGTCCCGCGACCCCGGCAGGCCTTGGCCCTCTAAGGCCCTGTCATTGTGCTGACACTCTTTGAGACGCGTCGTGGAAACGGGCATGGTCTATGGACGGACAGCAAGTCGCCCATTACTCGCCGCCCGCATGCCCAAAAGAAAGGACAGTTGTCATATAATTTTTCAATTGTTTACAAACAATACAAAATTGTGTGCTTTGTGCATTAGTTGTGTGCATTGTGCATCAGTCATTACTGGTCAGTGTTGCGGTCGCCAGCTGATGGTTGTGATGTAAACCATCTCTTTTTTTTATTTTGGTAAGGTTTGACGTCGCCATTTTGACTTTTAAGTAGGGATGGGCAAGTAAATTGTCTTATTGTAATTGTGTAAGCGAAAGTTACAAGTTTTTGTGACTACCCAACTACGCAAAAATAACAAGGTTATGTTTTCAGGTGAATCTTGGTATTCTTCTTAGTTTTTTTAGCATTCAACATTATAAAAATATTTGGACTCACATCATATCAACAACAATTATTAAACAAAGATTGGCATAATTATATAACGCGCCTTTTCTTGTAAGTAAGTATATAATCCAGATATCATTACAGAATTCCACCTGCTAAGATTCTTTCACACTCCATTTTCTCTGTGCATGTTTACACAACCATAGAAGTTGTACATTTAAACATCTAATTATATATAAAGACTAGACCTCCCATTATTTTTTATACCTACGAGCATTAAACTCTATTGTGTCTCACCAGTTTTTCCTTAACAACAGCAGGTACACCTAATTATTTTAATTTTCTATAAAACACGTACCTAATTACATCTATTTAAATGCAATTAAAAAGTCTCCCAACACCGACCACCCACAATGTACCCAGCATGATAACCCAATAAAAATAACTGCAAAACCCACTTACATCGCCCATCCCTATTCAATGAAAACGCACGCCTTTGACGTTTCCCGCGCGCGGGAAAAATGACAGCTGTCAGGCCTTGACCATAAATTATCTGCTTTTTTTTTAAAAGAAAGCCGCCTGGCACAGGCTTTGTGGCGGTCAGCCGTTTCCTGCCAGGGTGTGATGTTGTTTGCATTGTGAATGTTGCATGGACACGTGTTATAGAAAGAATACAAAATGGAGTATTATTCTGTAATGTGATTACATGTTTGGTTTGAAAAGTACTGGTTTTTCTTTGTAACTATTGTGGTCTTCTATTGTATGAAGATGTGTGGTATTGTAGAGACAGTTGATTAGCAATAACCCAAGTTTGGGTAAATATTGACCACTAGCAGTTGTGCAAACATTATTTGATCAACCTTAAGGCCGCGTTTCCATTATACAAGTTATCATCTGCCTAGCCTTTTCCCAACTATATTGGGGTTGGCTGCCAGTCGAACCAGATGCAGCTGAATATTAATATTTTTCATGGAGTGACTGCCTATCGGACCTCCACAACCCAGTAACTGGGTAATACAATACCCCATGGTAAGACTGATTGTCTGACTTTAGAGCTTCTGACTAACAGTAACAACAGTAACGACTGTCAAAGATCTACAAATGACAGCCGGGACCAACGGCGTTACGTAATTTACGAGGGACGGAGGAAACTCGCTATGACAGCCTCATTGTAAAAGTTACTTGAACGCAAGTTGCAAATTGTATGCAACTTGAACATACGTAGATAATTTGAACTGTAGATTGTGTTTTTTATCTTCAATTCAAGTAACTTTTATACCAATGCCAGACAAATACTTGAATGCAAGACTTGCCTAATGGAAACGCGGCTTATGGTAGCCCCCGAAAGTTTTTTTTCCATCGGGTCTGTAAGCAATGGGCTCTACTTCTCTGCTGCGTGGCTTTTGGATAATCATCATCATTATCATCAGCCTGAAGTCCACTGCTGAACATAGGCCTTCCCCTTAGACCGCCACGAGGAACGACAATTCGCCACTTGCATCCATCGGTTGCCCGCAACTCTCACGGCGTCTTCGGTCCACCTAGTGTGCCTGCCTACGCTGTGTTTCATGATCACCAATCGTTTAATTAAGTATCATTCATATCGGTTCATCACCTCTACCGACTGCTTTTTTGTAAAAGCTATGTTTATGACTCTGGTTCTTCCTTTCCATTATACCTACCACACAAAGAAACTCAGAGCATAGCTCTTTTCTTTGTTTTTGAGTGAAACTTCGTCTCTCTATAGATTGCATTATGTTTAAATAAAACGCCTGTAAACCTGTTTCTTTAAACAGGTTTCAATCACATTAATAAAGTAATTATAATAAGTTACTCGTAAGTCTGTTTGCAAAGACAATGACACAGTTTTTAAATTATACAAGCAACTTCATATTTAAAAGTCACTGTCCGACCTTTTATCCGTTTTCATTCCTTTTCTAACAGTTTTACCGCTACAATCAAAACAAAGGACACTATAGTCAAGAAAAATTGCAGAGCAACCTTCTTCAATCAATTTTACAAACATTAAATTCGGCCACCCCCACAGAACACACGACACCGCCATCTATTACAACAAAAAAGAAAAAAAAAGCGCAACAACACCTTTACCTTTGCCGATTTACGAAAAAAAAAATCACGACCATCGACAATACGTCAGTGTAATGTCAAAGAGAGCTATTAAAGTCAAAATATTTTGAAAATACGTTCTCGACGCCCCGGGGGAGTACTTTGAGATACCGCGACGTTCGAAACTTAAATGGTATTGGGATTTTGGTCTATGGTTTATTTTTTTCATTCAACCTGTGAGGGATTACGTTTTGTAGTTGCTTGTGCAAATTGGTTTGGGCAGATGATTGAAATTTTGAGTCAATTGTGTTTTTTTTTATAGTGTGCAAAGTTAGTTTTTTGTTGTTTGGATATTTATTAGCTAAACGGATTTTAACCCAGTTTTTTGTTAAGGATACTTAATAATACCGATAATCACGCTACAAGTCCCGAGAGAAATCTTAGAATAGCTTTTCCCGTGTCACCAACGCTGCTAGGCCCCTATTGGTCGTAGCGTGATTTTATATAGCTTATAGCCTTCTTCGATAAATAGACTATCAAACACAAGATATTATTTTTTAGAATTTTTCAAATTCGAAGCAGGTGTTTCTGAGATTAACACAATTAACTAAACCAAAAAGCAAACTCTTCAGCTTAATAATGTTAGTACTTATAGATATCACTTAGATTTTGTAAGTTACGATTAAGTTATTTCTAAGTAAGACCACGGGAAGTGGGATTGACTTTTCCCATAATATATTTTTTCTTACTACTTGTAATAAGTATACAATGTGTCCCAGGGATAAGTGACCGCCCGGTATTTTTGAATATTTGTACAAAATTATTAATAATCACATATAGATTTGTGACATAGCGGCTTTAGTTTTTTTTTATGTTTTTTTTTATAAAGACGCGTGACGTGGATATTAAGACTATTGTCTATTTCTGAGCTATTGTAGGAAATATCATGTAGTTAATTAATAAATTTAAAAAATGTGATATTAAGGGGGCAGTATTTAGATTTTGAAAAAAATTAAAAAAAGGTTTTAAAAAAAAAACTAAAGCCGTTAAGTCACAAATATAAATGTAATTATTAATAATTTTGTACAAATATTCAAAAAACGCCGGGTGGTCAATTATCCTTGGGAAACATTGTATAGACTACATTAGTAGTCAATCCAAGGCAATAGGCTCACCCCTATAACATAGGGCCTAAAAAACGTTTCCATTAAATTCCATACACAAAAACAACTAACCAAATAACTTATTTCCGTTACCAAAGAACCATTACAAATAATACATACTTACATTACATAAAAAAATAATATAACCAAACAAAAACATACATAGTTACAAAATACCCAACCTTAATTTAAATAATAGAAACATTTCGTTTTAAACAACATAATGGCGGGCGAAATATTTTGTTGTAATTTAAATAATTCTCCCAACGGCAGTTGTTTGGCTACCAATTGACATAATCGCTTTATAAAAAAAAACTACCGTTGTCTATGAAATTATACAAGTATTTAATACTAGGGTCATCAAAGCAATAATATGGATGTCAGTCGTTCGTGAATATAGGGGCAGATAAATTGTCCCAGGACTGTCTTATCAGGTAACCATGACCCCGGTACGGAAAGGGCTATTGAAGGACACCGTGGATTTTAGTCAGTACAAGTCTGACAGTCCCCCACAGTGACAAGTCACGTGATAGGACTCATTCGATGATTTTACAATGTATACCTACTTGCAGAAAATGGGGCGCAAAAAGTGTCGCGGGTCGATACTGTGGCCACCGATGGAACAGGGTAAAGTTTTAGGTCGCAAGACGAGTATTTATACCTAATTACATTTTTTTTGTAATACCTTCCTGGTTCGAAGTTGCGCTGGACAAGGACTCTTGGAAAGACTTGGGGGGGCCTTGGCCCAATAGTGTGACAGTGTAGCCTGAACAAAAAAAAACCTTCCGCTCCATCCATGGCGAAAAAATAAAACGCTCGTAGTGAACCCCAAAATAAAAGGAGCGTTTTCGTAAACCTTTTCTGTCCCACTGTTGGTCAAAGGCCTCCTATAATTAGTTATGTACGTTGTCATCGTACCAGCCCTAGGTTGTCCACTGCTGAACATTATTAGGCCTCCCCCAAATATTTCATCACCATTATCAGCCGTAGGACGTCCACTGCTGAACATAGGCCTCTCCTATAGACCTCCAATAGGACCGATTGTCGCACCTTGCATTCAGCGTGATCCTGTGGTCTTCATCAGATTGTCTATCCACCTAGTGGGTGAACATCCTACGCTGCGTTTGCCGCAGCGTGGTCTCCATTCGAGAACCTTACGGCCTCATCAGCCATCAAATTCTGCGTGCTATGCATTGAGCTATTATTACTAAGTATAAAGACGATACCACGCATCACCACTATGTCCCATCCAGGATGAGTGCACGCGCCTAGAGCCACAGAGCTGTCAAACAACTGAATGAACTTGTGCGCGTGCACTCATCCTGGATGGGACACAGTGGTGATACGTGGTGTTGTCTCTATACGTAGTTATAATAGCTCAATGGTGCTATGTAAGTTATGTATACTTACTATTTTAAACCACAGAACTAAACTAGTTAACAATGCGTTTCATAATAATTTTAAACTAAGATTAACTGCTGTCAAACACGCAAGCAAAACAGTTTCATAATTGTCGTTATTTATAACTTATTTTACATTGTTATTTTAAAATAACGAGGATACATTAAAAACTTCAAATCAAATTCACTGTATCCGTAATGCTAAAGCTACTCCAGTTTTAACCAACTTCGAAAAACGGAAGAGGTTCTCAATTGGTAGGAACTCTTTTTTACCGTCATCGAGTGTACACTCGTTTTCTCGATGACGGTCGCTAGGACCGAATTGTTTTTTTTTTTTTTAATTTATATAATTTGAATACACATGATCGGATGACGGGATCATGGAAAAATCGAGAAAACACTTCAATAAATGACAGCAAATCATCGGCAATTGTTATCGCGTATCTATGAATTGTTTACGCAATCACACAACATAGCCTGTACCCATGTTAAAGATAAAAAAATGTTACTTTATTATATTACTTTTTTTTTAACAACCGTGGCCCACCAGGAATTTCTTCCTGTATCGTGGGTGCGTTTCATTTTAACGTTTTAACCAATTTCGTTACAGTTATCGAGATCCGAGTTATTGAAATACTTATCTACCTATGACATTCTTTTATCCTAGTGGAAGATATATTTCCCTTTGAAAAACTATCAATCTCCAAGCACACCAAACAGGGCATGCGGACAGCGAGTAAAAGGCGACTCGCTGTCCGTCCATGGACAATGCCCGGGTCGACGGCGCATAGTGTTCCACGCGCGCCTCAAAGAGCGTCAGCAAAATGACGGGGCCTCCTTTCAGAGGGCCAAAGCTTGTTGGGGTCACGGGACTTATTCCATTACCGTCATTCCCGGAACATAAAGGGCTATTGAAGGACACCGTGGATTTTAGTCAGTACAAGTCCGACAGTTCCTCCCCCGCCCTGCCTGGGGTGGGAGGAGTCATTTGATGATTTTACCACGATAAAAAAGCACACCAAACAGCAAGCAAAAGCTAGTTTTAAAATAAATTGAACGCTCACGAGCCCATACCATGATTTTTCAAAGAAATATTACAGTTAACTTCAGATAATCCGATTTTTAAAAAAACTACAACAGTAACAAATGAGTTATAGCGGTAACAGCCCTACCATCCCTAAATCCGAACAATTTTCTATTACTACCGGATGTAAGGAACCATTATGGCATCAAAAAACGCACTTCCGCTCTTAAAACTATGTGACACGAATATAAATTGAAGAATTAAAATTAATCGCTCGGATTTTTCAACCCCGATCTGTGCCTATTGTGGTTGTTAAAAAAAGATTTAAACCCTTTATCTATGGTCGCAGGAGCGCGCGAAATGTTATGTCAGCGTGACATTTGAACAAAATGGCGACGATTAGCGGGAATAATGTAAAATATATCTTTGATTTGAATAAAATGTAACAACTATTATGTTTTAATTTATTCTAGGCACATATTTGATGTATATCATTGGTTATAAGCTTGCAATGATAGCATGTTTGTTTAGGGTGGTTTTGGTACAAGCATTTTTCCCAGCATTTTCCCCTTTTGTAACATTATGTGACCATGCTGCCCCTTTGCAGTTTATTTAAGGTTTTAGCTCTAGTAGATGCCATTTCAAGTCAAGTCTGACAGACCCGTCTTTTTATTTTTCAGTACTATAATCATCAAGTGCTGGTTGGAGCGAAAGGGACTGTCAGACTATTACTGATTAAAAATCCACACTATTTTTAAAACCTACATAGACAGTCCCACGTCCCCAGCAGTATGGGGGCCCGGCACTTTGCTGTCAGCGCCTCGAGGCGCGTGGAACACTATTTGCCGTCGACCCGGAGCTGATCCTTGATCAGGCTCTGATCTAGCCATTACTCGCATCCCGCAAGCTTGCGCTTAAGATGTCCGAAGTCCTGGGCGTCTACCACGGCGCGGTGGCTACATTGTAAGGTGGAGGATGACCTCTTTCTCACGAATTCCGCCACCTCCTTCACATTAGCAATAACTTGAAAGAGGTTAATATAAAGTAATAGTTCCCTAATACATAAAAAGTTGGATATGCGAGTCACTGGAGAGCACATGAAAGGGCATATCAAAGCTCTCAACCGCTCTAATAGCCATCGATTGCAGTCGCTGAAAAAATCGGCTGCCGAAATCGGCTAGATGGCCTATAGGTAACTTGAAGGAGGTGCAGAAGGAGTTAGTGTCGCAGTCTCTTACGCTCCGCCCTTAGCGCGGGTTTACATTTATTTAATGATTTCCCACCTTAAAAACCTATGGGTTCTGAGTAGGAAGTTGAGCAAGAAAAACCAAATAAAATGAAAATACCTATTTAATCAACATTCTGAAATCGCTATCAATTAAATGTTGTTCTATGTTAACAAATAAAAACTTTAGAGCCTTCGTAAAACTTTTGTTTATATTCACATCGTGTAGCAAACATACGAACTTACATAAAACAGATGTTAGTAGTACATAAAAGTGTTTTATGTAACACTAACTTTCGCATAAGACTTCGTTCGCATTGAACCAATGAAATGCATCGGATTTCATCCAATAAAATAAGCTATATTAAAATCTTTAAATCAAGGTAATAAATCTCGCCAACCGGGGTCGTGGGACTATCTAAGCAGGCAACTGTAACCCTGGAACGTAAAGGGCTATTGAAAGAACATCGCGAATAGTAGTAAGTACCAACGAGTCTAATAGTTCCTCTCATCAAATGAGTCGACTGAGAATGAGTCGAATCATCAAATGAGTCGACCTCCTGCCTAAGGTGGATATGGTGGACCGTAGGCAGGAGGTCGACTGATTTGATGATTTTACCACGATATAAGGTATCTTTGGTCCCGAAAAATAGTATATAATCTTCTCAATGAAGCAAAAATTAGCCTTCTTGAGATTAAAGATGGCGCCGCGCGTATGTAGGTACTAAATGATTGTCAAATTCTAAAGGAACAAAATCAAAAATAATTTTTTTTTCAAGTAGGCCAGTTACAGTTACATACTTTTGAATCGCCAAAAAACAAAAAAAAAACATAGTATAAAAATACTTATGGTGCTACAGTCCCAGTCATGGATACACTTTTTCAGTCGCCAAAGTTATAAGAGAACCTTTGTAAAATCATTTAACTTGAGATATCTAGTTCATTATGTGTGAACGATGTAGCAAGTTAAAAGTGTGCTAAGAAAATATAAAATAGACAATTAAAGAGCAATATAAATGATTAAAATAGACCGTGGCAGCTAAGAGAACATGACACATGCATCAGCACAGGAAGCCCCTTCGTACACAAGGCGATGCAAGTCTGCGATACCTTACGATTTTGGTATCCATTGACGCGTGCCTGTATTAGAACCTCTGTGAGTTTGTATTCCGATAGATGCTTGAATACCGAAGTCGTAAGGTATCGGAGACTTGCGTCGCCTAGTGTACGAAGGGGCTAAAGCTTAACCATTGCACAGGGAACTAAATGATCCGGCACACGTGCCACCGTCAGCAAGACATGTGAGTGAGCATGACATATTCTCACCCACCAGGATAATTCAACTCAATAAAAGAGCAAACTGAAACCGCGGGTTTCAAATAATATTCTCAACTAATTCCCAATTAACTAGCAACAGAACTAGTTAAGACGTGCGACTCGTTCCGAATCAAAGACGTGACTGATCGTCGATAGCGCGCATTAGCAACGTGTGAGGTCTGTAGCGCCGGTTACACGTTCCATGTACGAATTTGAATAATTCCAATTTATTGGCGGTTTGCTATATACGTTTTTTTTTTTAAATATTGTTTTTTTTTTACATCGTTAGTTGGGCAATGGTGATAAAGAATGTGGCTGAATGGCTTCTTTCTTTTCACGTTATTTAGTAAATAAAACTATCCGACAACACGTAATCATAACTCATTTTGTCATCTATTAACCGCTTTTTACTTGTATTATAATGTAATACTTAAACGTTTCTACTCGTATTTTTTTTTCTCAAGTCATCTAAACTACTGATTAAGAGGAGGCCTTTGAAGCCTGCTCTAAATTTTTCCTATTTTCGTTGTCTTTTAGGGTTTTCCCGTCTCCGGCTAATCAGTTGGAAACGAAACTCTATTTTCATACTTAATAGGTAATAATATTGATATTTCGTAGGAACAAAAATACCAGATATTTAATCCATGTATGGCAGTTAGCATTTCTATAGTGTAGCCATAGCCTCAAAAATTATAAACTGAAGAATCTGAATTATCCAACAAAACGTAATAAAAATGCATTTTGTCATCTATTAAAAACTCTCCAACGCTCTTCAAACACTGAACTGGCAACTAAACAAAAAAAAAAAACAACAAAACACAATCGTTCCGAAATTCGAAATTCAAAATTCAAAAAAGTCGTTACTATTCTTCCATAGATGTTTATCAAAGCGCCTAATGGGCCATTGTTACGGGTGCATTCCGAGTTTTTATAAACTAAATTTTAATTATGGCAATTTTTAGTGAACGCGACCGTAGATACTGTCGGCCATTTGATTGCTTTGTCTTCTAAGTTCAAATGTTTGTTTGAATTGTGATACGGTTGAGTAGGACATTTTTCAATGACACTCTCGTCGGTTCCAAAGTTACATGTCTACTTAAATAAACATAGTTGGATTTTTGTAAACGCTTTGAAGTTCAGAATTGTAATTTTTGTAATTGGGTGAAATTCATCTATAATATTTTGTATTTAGAAATATATAAGTATGTTTATCAGTTGTCTAGTACCCATAACACAAGCTCTGCTCAGCTTGGGACTAGATGGCGTTGTGTGATAGTTGTGGAAATTGTAGAATAACATTATTATAAATTAATAATGTAAATGTATACAAAACTGCTATGCTACTGATCGGATTTTCACGCTAATCTAAACTATTCTGTTAAGAACTTAGCTCTGCTAAGTATCATCAAAGAAATCTGGATTTATACAATTTCTAGCAAAAATCTTACCCCATTTAACATAAGACTTAAATGACTGGTCATGTGGAAATCCAACTGTCTAATTTTTCAAATATTTCAGAATAGAAACATAATTCGATTTTTAGATCGAAAATATGCAGTACAACGCTGAAATTTTCATGTTTGTTTTTTATACTTTTTTCAATACTTAGAATCCATAAAGATGACAAACATCTCTAAAGTTGGTGTGCGAATACCATAGACTCCTGCAATACCAGAGGTATAGCCTGCGCGCTGCTGGATCTGCAACTTTTTCAAGCCATTCTTAACTGTGTTAAGAAAGGAGGAAGGAGCAAATAGGAGGAGAAAATCTCATGTGACTAAGAGAGTGATGAGTTTGAATGTTGATGGATATAGAGGAAGAAGAAGGCCAAGAAAAGATGGATGGATTGTCTAACGAATAATATGAAAGATGTTATATAATAGTACCTATCAACCAAAACTAAAAGCATACAACACTTGTCTATGATCATTGCGAACAAAACGCGAATCAAGTACAGACGGTGGTAAAACTGTCATTACACCTTACCCTAAAGATTGTATGCGTTTAGGCTTGGGTACAGCCTGATTAAAACAACCGAGACACTTGTTAGTGAATGACAGGAGAACATTCGCGCGTTTTATAAGAGTCAGGAGAGATTGTTTTTAAATATAGAGAAATTAATAATAAGAAGTAAGAGTATTATACAATATAGGATTGCACAAAACTCCATTGCGTTTTATTGTGGACAATTACAAAAGAAAAAGGAGTAAATGATACTGTGACGTCTGATAGGGGAGAATGAAAGAAAAAAACGTGTTGCGACGACCACAAGTAAAATGGAATAAGGGCAGGACGATGATGAAGTAGGAAGAGAAAATAGAGAATTTTTAAAGTAACCTCCTCCTTCAAACTATCTAAAACATTGAGCTATTATTACTACCTAGAGAGACGACACCACGCATCACCACTGTGACCCATCCAGGATGAGTGCACGCGCCTAGAGCACGCCACAGAGCTGTCAAACAACTGAATGAACTTGTGCGCGCTCACTCATCCTGGATGGAACACAGTGGTAATACGTGGTGTCGCCTCTATACGTAGTAATAATAGCTCAATGATTTAAAAATAAAACCACTCATCATTTTACAATCACAAACCATCAACAAATAAGTCTGCAAGTTGTTTATCGCGCGTCGCTTCACGTTTGAAATAAGAACGCCGCGTTCGGCTCACTTCGGTGCCACTCGGTGTTCTCTTATTTTGAATTTCGGCTGCAATATCGCACGGATAGAGAATGGCATAGAGTAGATGATTTCGTTTTTTTTTCTATGGTTTCATGGATAGAGGATTTAACGCTTTCTGGTTTTCAGCTATGTAAAGTTCTACAGATTTCAGATTATTTAACTTTCTTCGTTTAGAAACTACAGACCATGTTGTCTAGAATTATGCAATGCTTGTTTCCACATTGCTAGCCGAAGGTTTAGTTTTCGTAATTGTTAAATTTCCCCTTGAATAATGCTTGAGGCCTGAAAAATTTGCCGAACTCGGTATTTATTCAGTGTAAGTTATAATAATTTAAGTTTTGTATTTACCTAGCACAAAATTTTATTGAATGTCTTTTGTATTTCGAGGCTCTATGCATGGCAAAGGTTTTTATGTAAGTAGGTATAGATTCAATATAATTTCTAATTGCATAATGAATATGGAACCGCTATGAAATATTGTTAAATTCCCCATAAACAGAATTTAAAATCATGTAAAGTATCCACAAAAACTTTTTAGTTAAAACGACTCCATACCTTACTTTCAAATCTCCAATTTCAAAATTCGGTAGGACATTAAGTATCGGGCCCTCTCATTGGTCCGTTTAAAAAAGGAACACTCTTTTTTTAAAGCAAAGACATTAAGTTACGGAGCCTAAGGATTCTTTATGTCACGCGGTCTTTTTTAAAATACATTTACTTAATTGAGTTTTTTTTTTCTTCACGATAACATTTTATTTTTGGGTATGGTTTAGGTACCGGTCTTTTGGTTGGGCTTAAGTATTTGAATCTTAATTTTGTGAATTATGTTATGTATTTTGATGGCTATCTTACGAATTTTCGGTTACGATTCTGTTGTGGTAACGGTTCTGTTAAATTGTTTAAAGGAATACTAAAACGCGAAATTAAAAATGGTGCGTAAAAAAAATATTAGTATAGTTTTTTTACAAGGTGCGCATTGTTTTAGTTTTACAGTGCCAGTAAACACGATTTTCTTTCTTTCATTGTGATGCTCGATTGTTCTCCCTACCGATGTAATGCTTGAATCTGTAACGTTACATTATATGATAATGCTCGTCATTTAAAAATGTACCTTCTTTCTTGAGGCATACTCTAGAAAATACCGTTTGCCACAGATTACTTATAGGAAATGAAATAACGGGGCGAAAGCCTACCGGGGTCGCGGGACTAAACAGCTACCGTGCCCCGGAACGTAAAGTGCTATTGAAGAATCACCGTGGATTTTAGTCAGTACAAGTCTGACAGTCCCTCCCGCTGGAAACATATATTTTCCTACTCCTTCACTATTCTTTGCTGATTAATTTCGTTGCAGGATCCAAGACAGGTAAATTCATTCTCCGGGACACGTCGAGCTTCATTGTCTCGGCGCTTTTCTGGTGGTTGTCACTGTTGATTCTGGCGCACAGGAGTTGCAGTGGTTTGGGAATAGTGAGGTGGGTATGTCCCAAAAAAAAAATGTCCCTCCCGCTCTGTTCTGTGTTGAGAGGACTCATTTGATGATATTACCACTTAAAAAAAAGACATAGTAGAAGTTAACGACATTCATCTCTTACGACAGCCTATGATATCGTTGAACCTCACGCTACCTGCGTCAGCAGTTACGGAGAAAACACTTGAAGATACACACAAAATAGAGATAATAATGCTCTGTGGTAACGATTAGACGCGGTAGAAGTTTTTTATGGAAATCCCACGAGGTTCAGAAAATTATTCGAGGTTTGGTTCCGTAGTTAAAATTATTTTGAGGAGCTCGTGGCTCAATAATTTCAGCCACACAAGCCGATCATTAAGGCGCGCTTTCCGAGGTTGGTCTGTGCATGGGTGACCATTTATCATAGCGAGTTTCCTCCGTGCCTCCAAAAGCACGTAAAGCCGTTGGTTCCCGCTGTCATTTGTAGATCTTTGACAGTCGTTACTATTAGTCAGAAGCTATACAAGTCTGACAACCAGTCTTACCATGGGGTATCGTATTACACAGTAACTAGGTTGTGAAGGTCCGATAGTCAGTCGCTCCGTGTAAAATACTGATATTCAGCTGCATCTGGTTTGACTGGAAGCCGACCACAATACAGTTGGGAAAAGGCAGGCAGATGATGAAGTAGGAAAGAATAAAAACGCGAGTAATGGGATGTGACGAGTTGGGATGAAACTTCAACCGATCGAAATTATGAGAAGAAGCTATAACTCTACATTGAGCTATTATTACTACGTATAGAGACGACACCACGCATCACCACTGTGTCCCATCCAGGATGAGTGCGTGCGCCTAGAGCACGCCACAGAGCTGTCAAACAACTGAATGAACTTGTGCGCGTTGTCTCATCCTGGATGGGACACAGTGGTGATGCGTGGTGTCGTCTCTATATGTAGTAATAATAGCTCAATGTAACTATTGTTTTTTTCAAACTTTGATAATTTTCCTCAAAAATTGAGAACCAATTCTTTGTAAATACTGTAATAGAGTCAAAATGTCCTAAAAATCAGGGGTTTTAACACAACACTCACGTTCCAAGGTACCCTAATAATTTAGTCGACCTATAAATAAAATCATTACTCCGTCTGTCTGTCTGTATGTGTGCGTGGTCTCGGAAACTAAATTATCACATTTGTTAGAACCCGAAACTTTTATACAGGATGTTTAATAAGTTTCGTACTTATAAAAACACCAATTAACTGACATACTTTTATGAGCTGTCAAAACGCGATTCTTTCATAGATTTTTATGGCTAAAGTAAACTATAGTCATCATCATCAGCCTATAAAATAATGTTCTCACTGTTGGGACACAGTCCTCCCATCTGTGAGAGGGCGTGGGCCATTGGCGCATTAGGCCCAGAGAGGGTTGGTAGGGGTCACAAATTTCTTCATCATGGTTCTAGGTCATGCCGTTTTCCTCACTATAAGTTCACTTAACTCAAATATCAATATTATTGATTTAATACTTACAAAAACTCTAATTCAACATTAATTTAAACTGAATCGTGTTTTTGGGCCTAAAATAAATGTGTTTTAAGAGTTAAGTATTTTGTTTTTTATTTCAACTTTCAACTGGTGAAAGAATTAAAAAAATCGGGTTTTGAGTTTATTTTTTACAAACAAACACACACAAAAATACGGATCTTTTCTCGTAGTGTAGAAAATTAATTCAATTTTTTTTTTCAAATAACCTTGGAAAACCATACTCAGTCATAATATCAAGGTATAATTTCGCCTTTTGTACTTACTATTGCCACGCAAACAAGCTCGAGCCAATTTAAAAAAAGAAAAAAAACAAAATGGCCGCACTTTCTTTCTTATTTCCTAACGACATAACCTCACGCCTTATCCAATCACGCCACAGAACTAATTAAACCATTCCTAGTACAAACACATTTAACTCAAATAGTTAGCGCTAACTGGAATTTAACTAACGTGGTTAAACTAAACAAAAAACAACAAAATTACATTTTTAAAACACGAACACCCTGTATATAAAAACAATAATGACCAAAGCATACCGCCCATGCACTATAATATTATAAAAAAATATATACCTACCTCTTTTCAACACACGCTAATAGCTCTCCCCGTTTCTTTCTCACCCAAAATGGTGAAGAAATTAATAAGTTATAAAACCAGATTTTGTTGAGCTCTGGTTTGAAATTAAAAGTAGGGAGGGAAAGGTCAGGTTGCGTTGGTAGTTGGTCTATTTTCTAGCAACTATGCCTTACATATAATTTACTTGGAGTTGGTAAAATAATAATTATCTTTTGGGCTCATTTTGGCCTTTTTTGGTTTCGAAATTAAGTGTAGGGTGACTGCTTTGTAGGGAATATTAGGATATAGGGCAATGGTGGATGATTTGAGAAATAATTGAAATTTATAATTTTACTAGCGGCCCGTCCCGACTTCGCACGGGTGGACGACCCGGTTTAAAACCCGGTCCCGATGGTTACAAACACAACAAAAAAAAAATCCGAATCGGTCAAGCCGTTTTCATGTTATGTCGTGACAACGGAAAACGGGTTTCATTATTTTATATATATAGAATGTTATGTATTTTTATAAATATTTGATAGTTGTATCTAGTACTAGCCTATGCCTGCGGCGTTACCTCTTGAAGTTCAATATAATTCCACGGAAACATTATATGGGCATAAAAAGTATTACATGTGTTAATTCAGACTATGAGCTATTCGTGTACCAAATTTTATCCATATTCGGCCAGTAGTTTTTGTGTGAATGTGCAACAAACATCGATACATCCGCACAAAACTTTCGCATTTTATAGTGAGTGGTAAGAATAAGATATTTTAGTTAGTTTAAATGTAAGCACAACATTATTTAATACATTTACATAATCTATATAATTATGTAAAAATCAATTGCTGTTCGTTAGGCTCGCTAAAACTTGAGAACGGCCAGAGCGATTTGGCAGATTTTAGTTATGAATTTTACAGGTGAGTAAATTATTTTTTTATTTAAATAGATTCTGAGGCGGTACGAAGTTTGCCGGGTTAACTAGTATAATAATATGTGTTGACATTAATACGCTAGTTTCCTTTTAAATGAGTGTTAAACATAGGGAAAAAAATATCCGTATGTATGTTTAACCTTTCGAGGTTTTTATACGAGATATATGATTTATTATATCCTAAAAAAAAATACAAAAACAAGCCCTTAATCCCTCATGGTCACTCTACATTAGTCGCCGCCATCTTGGATTTTTTCCCTCCAAATAATAATGGCGGCTCGCATCTGTAGCCGCGGGATGACTTCATATAATCTATGGTCGGCCCGATGACTCTATATTATCTATTGCTTTTTTATTTTTTTTAAACCATGAAATTATTAGGTAACATAATATTCTTTTCTTGTGGGAATTAAATAGTGATGAGGAATGTTAGGTGCTTGTGATGACAAGAAAGGTTAATGAAGGGACGTAGAATTGTCTTATGTATTGTTTAAGAGGTATGAAAGTGGATAGGTACATAACAAATGTAATAAGTATGCAATAATGAACCACGGGGCCTGAAAAACTTCGGGCATGCGGGCGGCGAGTAAAGGGCAACTTGCTGTCCGACCATGAACCATGCCCGGGTCGACGGCGAATTGCTTTCAACAACGCGCGCCTCAAAGAGCGTCAGCATAAAGACGGGGACGGGGGACCCCCCCTTTAGAGGGCCAGAGCCTGCCGGGGTTGCGGGACACACGTATACCGCGACTCCGGTACTCAAAGGGCTCCCGATGGACACCGTGGATTTTAGTCAGTACAAGTCTGATAGTCCCTCCCTCCCTGCCCGGGGTGGGAAGACTCATTTGATGATTTTATCACGCAAAAAAAGGGCTTGAAAAAAAATTAACCTTAGTTCATTTACAGTACTTAGTACCTACTTATATGATATGCGAAGCGTGTTCAGTTGAGAAAAACCCTATAAAAAGGGTCCTCTGAAAAAAACATGAAAACGCGTACCGGTGAAGCTGAAACTTACAGACAAATGATATCTGAAAAATTGTTAGCAATTTTTGCTTCTACACGCATAGCATTACATCGTAGACACGAGCTTTGTTGACGAAATAACTGAATGATGAAAGATTACACAGAATACAACATCTTAGGTCTGTAATTCGGTTTTACCATCATCATCATCATCAGCCGGAAGACGTCCACTGCTGAACATAGGCCTCCCCCTTAGACCGCCACGCCGAACGACAATTCGCCACTTGCATCCATCGGTTGCCCGCGACTCTCACGATGTCGTCGGTCCACCTAGTGGGAGGCCTACCTACGCTGTGTCTTCCGGTCCGTGTTTTGCCAAAATTGTCCTATTAGTATCAAGTAATAAAAGTAACTGGTGAGCCAATTACTTTTAAAACACAAGAGTTGTTAAAGAAAAAAAGTATAGTGCTTTTTTCAGGATTTTCCTGCAATCTCGATGATAGATTGATGTGTTCTGCCCAGGATCGGGTTGTTTGGAGTTCTTTGGTTAGGCTTACGTCCAGCAGTGGACGGCAATTGACTGAAGAGATAACTTAAGACAATCGTCTACTGAGCGCTCGTACTAAAAGAGAAAACGTTTTCCTGCCCCCAAATGTTATCCTATCTCAATGATTGTTTAGAATGCTTCTGTTCTGACACAGTAAAAAACTAGGTTTATAGGTTTTCTTTTTTTTTTTAATTTATAATAGTTTGAAAGCTACAGGCGCCTAAAAGTTAATATTTTATGACAAAATCTTCTTGGGTATTTTGAAAACAAAGAAGTTTTAGAAAAAAAGCAAAACCTACAAACTTAGAATATAATAAGCTGAAACGATTGACGCCAGAATGTAAGAGATGGTAGGTCGTGATTTAGTATGTGAAAAATGTTTTCTCCCGAGGGACTTTCATCTATATAATACTTACAGTCAGTCGCGCGCTCTCTATTGCACATTCGGGGGTCGGCTTCAACGCGCGAGCAACAGTACGAGTTTTTCTAAATATCTATGTTTTGAAATAGCAGCCGGTATACTATCCTCTTAAGATCCGGGGATAACTTATCTCTTCTTATGCGACACAGTTTTCAGGCTCTAAAGCGTGCATCGTGCATACTGAAATTACAAAGACACACAAATCTCCACTCCGTAACCATTATTTACCTCAAAATATCTACATTCTCTAGTTTCCAAACGAAAAAAATAACGTCAAAAAATAATCGCATCAACACACAATTGAGACCGATTCAAAATATTTTGACATATTTACAACAAAAGCATTAAATTTATCGTTTTTCGGTGACTTTTAAGGCGGCACCTTTAAAGATCTATAGTTACCTACCTGCCGGGTATGGTCATATATCACAGGAACATTTAGGCGGTGACTTTAAGCTTGGGTGGTCGAAAAGTGACAAAATACTACAAAGGACCAAGGTTTTTTTTGTAAAATATTGCACTTTTTCGTCGTTTTTTGTCGATGGTAATTATTTTGATAAATTAATTGTGGTGCGTTTGTGGGGCGGTTTGTTTGGGGTTTCGGTTAAATTTTAAAAGATTGGTAGTAATGATAGGTTTTTCTTGTTCCTAAGTGTATTTTTTCGCAAGATATTTTTTATTATTTCTAAGATGTTCCATTTAGGTATCATCACGCGGTTCGGCTTCCAGTCGAACCGCATTCAACTGAATATCAATATTTTACATGCAGCAATTGCCTATCTGACCTTTACACCCCAGTAACTGGGTAATACGACCCCATGGTAAGACTGATTGTCAGACTTTCGAGCTTCTAACTAACAGAAACGACTGTCAAAGATCTATAAATGACAGCCGGGACTACGGCTTTATGCGCTTTCCGAGGCACACAGAAAACTCGCGTCATGGTCTATGGTCATTTGGTTACCCATCCACAGACCATCCTCAACAAGCGTGGATTATCTTTGAAGATTAGCCTGTGTAGCTATTATTATAATTTATTTTCAAGTGACAGATGGAGTTCATTGGCGTTTTTGTTATTTTCGTGGTAGCATATTAAATGTTTTTTGGAATATTAAATTAGCTGAACTAAATGGGAGTAGGGCTCACTCAAAAATTTCAAGTTACTTTCGTACGAGCCCGCATTTTCGTAGACGTTCTAAGAGAGTAGACCGGTGTCGGCGTTGCTTGGCGATATATTAGGTATTGCAAGCGCCCATAGGCTGATAGTTATAAAAAAACCAACATAATAATGCATCATCATCAGCCTATAAATGTTCCCATTGTTGGGCCACAGGGCTCCACTCCGTAAGAGGAAGTGGGCCATAATCCACCACGCGGGCCCAGTGCGGGTTGGTAGATGTCTCATGTCTACGACTTTTTGGTTCTAGAACTTGCCGGTTTCCTCACGATGTTTTCCTTCACCGTATTGAGAGCAGTGGTGATGAAATAACTTACATTAAGGCTGCGTTTCCACTGATGCGGAGCGGAGAATAACCTAGTGCGATTCACCAATGACATGGCTTGAGTGGCGAAGAGATGTGGATTTTATGCCTTGTGATTGGTGAAACGCCTTTTGCTCTGCTCCGCTCCGACTCAGTGAAAACGCAGCCTAAGTAAAGCCTGGCTAACTTCGCCTGCGAATTACAAACCACCGATACTCTACAATAAAATGTTGTATATCTAAATACATAATTATAAGTAAAATCAGTAACGACATTTCCTTCTGCAACCTGTTGTCCCATTCAACTCATTATTTTCTTTTTGTATGTCCACCATCACCTAATTCGCGTGATCCGTGCATCTTGCTCCAGATTGTGTTGACCACAGCGCCATCTGTTGGCCGCTGACGTAATTACAGAGCAATTTGTTTGGACATACATGTCTTACATTGTCATTAGGAGACCACTGTCGTGTCGTGACCGGCAGGTGATTTTTAGAGATCTCTGGATTTTTTGGGGATGATCTTGAAGATGGGTTGCGATTTTCGTCAAGAAATCAGAAAAGTTATTCATAAGTAATGCATAACACTAATGTAATGTCAATATAACCTTTGATAATTGAACATCATTTTTTAGAGCAAAGATTTTTCAAAAAGATCAAGCAATGGATTACGATTGTTTTTGTGATGATATCTTAGACCTAAGATTTGATTCCGGTATTTTAGAGATTCAGTGAAACAAAGTAGATAAATGTTTTGGCAAACTTCATTGTCACCAAAAAATATTAAAAAGAGAATTTGTTGCCTAAACGGTTTAATAACATAAACTTACCAAGTAGATTAATAATAACCCGCTGCTTGTGAAAAAATACAAGAGTGGGACAGTGCTCAAAAAAAACATAATACTTAAAAGCTTTGAATTAGCGAACTGACGATGGAGGAGGATCTATGTGAACCGAGCATTTTTTTTTCATGCTTAATCCCCAAAAGAATTTACACGGAACCTCGAAATAGAATCTTCCTCTTGACCACAAAACAAACTTTCTTTACGGAAGGAATGACCCAATTCCTTATGTCCATCTGTTGACCACAGTTTGACCACACTCCACCAAAAATTATACACATTGAACTATTATTTGTATTGTTAAATAAATACAAGGCTTTTATAAATATGCAGGACAAGGAATGGACAATTGGACACAGGAAGTTAAAATATGTACTTAACGATACTTAGTTGTAGTATAAAATTAACTTAAAGATCGATTTTAAGTTGTGGTCATCCTTTTAAAGATGGGTTTTGAAAGGAACCAAACAGAACATGAAAGTTGACCAAAATTATATATTTGAGTTTCCTGATTTCTACAAATATTTTGAAAGTAGGAAATAACCTCTGATACTGCACATCTAATTTCATAGTTATCTACTTATTTTAAAGTACATAAAACCTTAATAGATTATCATGGATTGATTTTTTCTACGGTTGAACACGGCTGAAGTAATATTACTTATTTAAAACTAGCTAATCCGGCAAACTTTGTATCGCCTCAGAATAACCTTTTAAACCTTCCCGGGACTTTCAGAAATAATTTTAAACCAAAATCAGCCAAATAGGTCCAGCCGTTCTCGAGTTTTAGCGAGACTAACGAACAGCAATTGATTTTTATATACAAGACAAGATAAGTGGACTATTTTACATTATTGGAAACAGGGATTGGTCCCTATTATATTGGTCTGCACATTGGGAAGAACGTTGGTAACCCAATTTCTGGACTCTACTTTTTTGGTGTAGGTACTTGCTTCAAAATATCATAAACTATCTTCCTATATGCGTAATAATATGTTAATATTGACCAAGCCCGGTTTTTAAACACCACATGCAAACCTTGTAACAAGTAGTAGCTTTAAAAAAAAGAGAGTTTTGCAAATAATTTGGAAGAAAATCAATCAAAAGAAAATAATTATCTCCTAAAAGTGACTATGGATAACTAGTTCTTTGACATCATAATGATTATCTTTGTTTTTTACGTAGTAATGGTAACAAATAAGTCTCCAGGTTGGGACAGGAGGCACTGTCAGACTTGCTGACTAAAATCTACGGTGATCCTTCAATAGCCCTTTACATTCCGGTGTCATGGTTACCTGGATGAATTGATGAGACATTCCTGCGACCGTCATAATGGTTTAAGCAACAATTTATGTAGGTGCTTATTAACTATATGACGTATGTTCTTATGAAATTAAAAGTAACCTATCATAATAAATACTGACCTACCATAATGTCATTAATTAATAAAGCGTCAGCCGATAAAATGACATAAAACATCGCGAAATTAATCGCACGTATCGTTGCGGTGGTTTGAAGGTAATTTAAACGTATCCACATTGAGCACCAGGTGTTTTGGTTCCGTTCCAAGACGCAATTATGTGGCAATAACGGGGATGATTTATGTCATACAATAACACTTCAGATGGAGCGTTTCCTCTGAAATTATGATGGAGCATTTTAGAATTAGCTCCTGAGTTTACGAGGGACTTAGGTTTACAATACAAATTTATTATAAATTAACGGAAATTAACAAATTAAAAGGCATAGTACTAGCACTAGGTTGAGTAAAATTTAGTGTAGTTTAACTAAACTTCCAACCGATAAGCAAGATTTTTAAGTTCTTAAAGTTTTATTTAAATTCCTAGTTTAAAGACTGTAAGCAAGAGCAAACGTTTTTATTAATAAATTATATTTTTATTTCCAGACGAGTAGCGCCATCTAGTATCAAGTAGCTGAACTGTTTAATGAAAATACTTGTGCGGCCATCTAGTATCCAGTAGTAATACTAACATAAAGAGAAACTTTAATGACAATAGTTGAAAGTAGATGGCGCTAATTTCAGTTTTAACGTTTGATGACTACAGCGCCATCTGTTAGTGCAGTTTGAAACTATTATGTGCTGCCATCTCGGTTCATTTACCCGAACTAATGCAAAGAGTGAATATTCGAATACAAAATACTTGTTTCTAATAAACGATAGATGGCGTTGATTTCTGAACATCTGAGAAATGCAATCTTTCCAATATTTCCTCCGATTCCATCATAGATCTTGGTTCTTGTTGTTCTAAGTTAGTGGTGAACAAGTTTAATATAAAAAGAAACTGAAGGTTCTTGAACCTGCAATTTTTAACGCTTCTCACTTGGGATTATTTCCAAAAATAATGGTAACAGAACAAAGTTGGAACTATTGCCCTGCACGCGTAGCATGGCGCGAAACGGGTTTTGTCGACGGGAGAATCGACAAAGTGACATAACATAAAAGATTTTTATCGGTGTAAACATAGCAATGTTTAAATAAAAAATGTGTTCCTATTCTTGAATGGTGTAAGAATAGTGTCATATTTGTGCAAAAAATCAGTAGATTTGTATAGAAATAACGACTAAATAACTTGGTTTTTTCTTGGTAGAATAGAGATAGAATCGCCATGCTACGCGTGCTGATGACAGAAAAAAAAACTGGTCAAACATTTTGGGGCAACAAGTAAAACATTCAAACATGTAACATAAAATATATATTTCTTATTGCCTAAATACATAATTATGTGATATAATAAGCTATAATTAAAATCTAAATCGCCACGCGGGCGCCATGCGGCCATAAAATCAAAGATTTACACAAATTCCACGCAGTGATCAAAAGGAATGATTTAAAATACTTAATTTCAATTTAATAATCAATGCATCTTAATAACGATTAGTAATAAGCTTTTTATCTACTTACATAAAAGTGCTACAAAGATATTTTGGCGCTTGACTCGAGAGGCCATTAAAGATTATTTTTTTTCATTTGAGTTTGAGACCATAAGGTGTCTAAGTTAATTAAGCCGCTTTTGGGAACCCCGCCCCCCTTCTGGGGTAATGATAATTATGTATTTAAATATCAAGAATCTACAGATAGCGCGCGAGTTGAATGCAGTCGGGGTCTGAGGTGAAGAGCCCCCCGCTACCCGCACGCCCCACCTCACGCGCCTGCAGTGTAGTACTGTGCCATCCTTGTCAACAGCACTACCGCATTCCTAAGCTCTGCATTCAACTCGCGCGCTATTTATATCTTAGTTCCGATTTGATCACACGCCAAAAGATCTTTGTACAGCTATACATTTATAAAATTTAGTTTTAAAATTTATTTCTATGAATTTGTTTATAGATTATGCTGATCTAGAGACGTGTTTTCTTTTAAAGCCAAAGAGAGAGCTTATTTTTCTTTGTCAATATTATACAATAATTCAAAAACCAATTCAGATTTTAACAGAAACATTGGTATGAATTACAGCAGTTTTTTAAGTAGATATTGAAGTTCAAAATTATCACTATGCGACCATAATAAGAGTAAATATGACAATGACCTTCATTAGTCAACTGTCACTTGAAAATTACATTTAACAGTAAAAAAAATCGTCCAAATTTATTTTAAATAATTTATCAAACTTTGTATCTGGTTAATGTTATTTTTTGATTATTGTGTATCTAAAGTGTGAAAGTGTAAGAAAAACGTCCATTACGTCACAATATGGCGCCTGCACAGATTTGATCATACCTTAGTCGCATAGCTCCTAATTCTTTATTAAAATATCATAATCATCAGCTTATATTCACACTGCTGAACAAAGTCATCTCCCAATGAACGCCGCACGTCCCCACAGTAAAATCCCATAGATCAGCACTAAAATTTTTCATCATTACTTTCTCCCACCTTTTTTCTTCTTCTTCCGTTTCCGAACTTCACTATACTCATACTCCACGGTAGTCCCACTCAAATCCTGATAGCCATCAGATTTATGACTTTCATAATTAGGAAAATTCACCCCTTCGGTCTGTTGATAATTTTCTGTAAAAGTTTCAGAAAATTTGGTACTGAGCGTTTCCGAACCGAAAAATTTTGTGGTGTACGTTTCTGTTGGACGTTGGAGATTTTGATATTTCTCGTTATGTGGGTAGATTGTGTTAAGTATGTTGGTTGCTATGGCGACTGGCGTGGCGGGGTAGGCCCCCTGTTGTATCGGTCAGAACTTCAGGTCCTGGAAAAAAGAGAATTTTATGTTTAGTTAATCTTTTAACAATATCAAGTCTTTATCTTCCGAAGCAGATGATAGTTTAAGTATCCTCAAATTCCATGTTAAGTACCCCCAAATTCCATATAACGTACCCCTAAATTATGTGTCAGGTACCGCTAAATACCAAATTAAGTACCCCAAGTTTTATGTTAAGTACCCCTAAATTCCATATTAAACAAGTACTTGCAGATCATAAAAATATTTGTTCCGTATTGAAAAAAAAAAAAGCAAAACGTTGACAACACGTTTGGCATAGTGGCCGAGAAATCTGTTGTACATTCGATTTCTGCATTGAACAAAAATATGTATTTGATATACGATCTACAAGTAGTCTTGGGTTTATGAGTTTAGATGTTTGTAAACGCACCTACGACACAGGCAAAATTCATAGTCTGTGGCAACGATTTAAAAAAAGGGGCCAGTCTATTACTCAAAGCTCACAGATACTTTTATAATCTGACAGTGCTATAAGATAGAATTGTAAATATAATGGTTATCAGTGAGTAATTAACCTATTTAATAGACATTGTAACAATCTATCGTACGTGTTTATTTTGGTTGCCATATTAACCTATGTTTAAGTAAATATAATTGTTTACCAATCTGATAGCAACAATAAAGTATCCTATACCTATTTCTAAACAGGGATGTAATGAAAAATAATAGGTTGGCGTACTAAAAAAAAAACTATTCATGTCGAATTGAAAACCTCCTCCTTTTTTTGGTCGGTTAAAAGATTAATTACCACATCAATTAGATTACTATCAAATATTTGAATCATATTTTTACCCGACTACGCCAGAAGGAGGATTATGTTTTTAATTTGTTACGTAAACAAAATCTAATGAAAATACGTTTTAAAAATTTACAATGCGTCATACCGTACCTCGTTTGTGTGTGTAGAAACTAAATTATTAAACCTATAAAAAGATTTTTAATCATATTTGATGTGCAATAAAGAATATTCTATAAATTTAATCTATCTATTTTATTGAACTGTAATAAATTCATTGTTATCTAACACAATCTAATTACAAATGTTTACATATTAATAAAACTGTCGCGACGTATCTAAATCCTTGTACAAATATAGGCTAATTGTTATCTCGCATTTAAATTTATAGTTCAAATATTACAATCAGTTAGGCTGGTGCAGTTGAGTGCGTTACACGTTAATTTGTGGTGGTATATTTTTAATAATATTATTTTTAATGGCTGTTTACTGCGGTTACATGGCCGCTGCTCGTCTCCTTTTGGTCGTAGCGTGATATTATATAGCCTATAGCCTTCCTCGATAAATGGACTGTCCAACACAACTCTCTCTTGACTCTAGTCCAGGTCAAAGGTGACTGATACAAAGTCTACGATGTAGTGAGCTTACACAGAAGAAGCCTGTTCACTCTAACTTTGAAAAAGTAGTTGTTCGAAATTTTCCTGAACCGGGCCTATTTGGCGCAGCCGTGGAACACACAATTGGAGGTTTGATTCCCAGGTTAATCAAAGTGATTAGGTATTTTATTCGTTACTTGGCGAATATCTTACTTCTTACTAATTTTATAAACGTGAAAGTTTGTTTGGATTGATGTTTGTTACTCTTTCACGCCAAAAGTACTGAACGGATTTGGATAAAAATTTGTACACAGATAGTTTAAGGGGATGAAACCACGGGGAATAGCTAGTCTCATATAACAAGAAAAAAAATAGTTTTAGATTGGTGGTTATTTAAATGCTCTGTTCTTTTAATACACTTTATTTATTTCAGATTTCAAATGACGACTCTTCGAAAAGTAATAAACAAGAAACGTTCAGAAACAAAAAAAAAACAAAAAAGGTTTTTAAAGATTTAATTTAATTAACTATATTGCTTAATTTTTAGTATTAGTATCTCTGCACACCCCTTTTGAGAGATATGCAGGTAATATTGTGTGTGTATTCCATTTTCTAGCTTGACTTGTTGTTTTTGCTCTCCTGGATAGCTTCACTTCGAAAATCTTGATTAAGTCAAGTGTCATCTTAAGTTAACCGGTTGGCTTAATGACTTAAGCCTACTGACATTTATATTAAGCCAGTTGACTTTCTGATTTACTCCTTCGGCTTTTTATTAAACTTAAACAGCTGCTTCACAAAGCCGTTTAAATACTTTATAATTTATTAAAAATTGCATTTGATGTCTGCAATATTATAATTATTTATTATTGATACAGCGACACTGGATAATCCTGGAACGCGGTTTTTAATAATAAATAAAATAAAAAATAACAAAACAAAGAAAAAAAAGTGGGAGAAACTACAGAGCGTCACCTGCTACGATCCTTACATACTCCTTCCACCTCATCCACATTCATACATCTGGTCATACACGCACGTCGACTGCTAGTACTACACACCCGGTCTTTCTGAAGTACTTCACCAATAAGGTCAGTGTAGGTCTTCCTAGGTCGTCTCCTACCGTCGTTTCTGCTCACACCTGCCTTATTGTTAGTCGACTTTCACTGATCATCTCAACATGAACCATTTCAGCATATTGTTTTAAAATTTAAGGCACTATCTATGTTTTTTTTTTTATCATTGTCTCTTTTCTCAATCTATCGTTAAGTTAAAAGTTAGATTGTTAGAGTGCGATGAAGACATTTTGAAGATTGATTTTGTAACACTTATTTTTTAAGTTTCTTTCTAATAATTTTATTCTGTTAATTCGTTTTCAAATTGTGTAATTACTACAAGTTACTATAACCAGCACGTGTAGCATGTAATCGTAGGAAAAACAGGTTTTTTTTATGGAATGAGTGAATGTAGAAAAAATTAAGAAAATGAAAAAAAAAAGGGAACTTTAAAAGGGTCTTCTTTTCTTCAACATTGTTTAACGTAGGTAAAAAGAACTATCTTATAATATAAATAATATAATGGATCGCAAAATGTGTTGCTAAGCTCATAACTCGAAAACGGATGGATCGATTCGTATATTTTTTTTTGTTGTGTTTGTAACCATCAGGACCGGGTTTTAGAGGACCCATGCGAAGCCAGGACGGGCCGCTAGTAATACATATAACAATAACCTAATGGAATAATTAGACATTTATTAGTGACTACTGACAACATATGCTAGGTATCTTTTGTCACTGTAGCGTATCTATTTAATATATATGTAAACACGATCTCTCTCACATAAATATTCGGACCTGTCACGAATGACATCTGTCAGTCGTTACCGAATGGCGCGTACGCAGGTCTGTACCCCTAGCACGAGTTTTCACTATTTTACCTTACAGTATTTACAGCGTTTCTTGTATGAAAAAATGGAACAGCGCCTCTGGTATGCAAACAAGGAACTATTTTTTTTCCTTGAAAATTGTCAATTTGAAATTGTCAAAGTTCCAGTTTACGTCTCAAATACTGAAAACTCGTGCTAAGGGTACTGGATAGAGGAAGTAAACCGCTTGGTGTGCAATGAGAGCCAGCCAGTGTGTTATTGATAAAACCCAGTAAACATAGGATACTACAGTCACCATTGAACGTTTTTACCAACTCACCTTAATGGCTTGAGGAAGATCGGGCAGCTTCATATCACGCAGCTGTTGTGGTAGATTCATACTCTTGACTGCAGAGACAGCACGGGCAGGCGCCGCTGATATACCTGCCTGGAAGATAATGGAACATAATCAGTGATTGTTCCCACTGCTGGGACTGTGGTGGCGGCTTATTGAGAGAGTGGGACATGTGACAATCGTGGGCTGCAGCTGAAAATCAGCGTCAGGTGGTAAAATTTGTGCTGGAATCTGGCGTTATGCTGAGCTGAGGCCCTTTTGGCATTTAAAGATTGTTTTACTTATTTTTTTTTTTAGTTTTAAGGTTTTATGTTAATAAACACTTTTTTTTTCTTTAAATCCTTGGGGCCCAGTGCATTTTGGAGGTATCTGGCTAGTATTATAAATTATTTTTCTTTGCGAGAATTAATGAATAATATTAATTACTCTAATACTTTTTACCTCATTCTGTGGCATAATTAATTATTGATCTCGACACGAAGCATAAGTTAGTAAGAAAGTTATTCCGTCTTGCAGTTATACTTTTAGACAAATGTTCACCAGTACCCTTAGCAGGAGTTTTCAGTATTTGAGATGTAAAGTAAACTGGAACTTTGACAATTTCAAATTGACAATTTTCAAGTAAAAAATTAGTTCCTTCTTCGCACACCAGAGGTGCTGTTCCATTTATTCATACAAGAAAAACGCTGTAAATACTGGAAAGACGCTGTAAAGTACGCGTTAAAACTCCTGCTAAGGGTACGGATGTTTAAGTTTACAAAAAGTTAAACATCTGTTGAACACTTGTCTAAAGTGAAACTGCAAAATGACCCTTATTTCAACGTCAATGCCGTTTAGCAGTTCACAGTTTTTTGTGGTACGACTGATTATTTTTTGTGTGTGAGTGTCTAAAAATAATATTATCCTGAACATTGTTTTGTTTTATTTTCTTCAATTATTTTATCCTAAGTAGTATTTTAAATTCGAAAATTTGCACCGATTATCCTGAAATTTTTGCATTAAATATGTTGTAACGTTCCTTACATCTCCAAAATAGTACTGTTTATGACGAAATAACAAAAACATTCTTATTAAATAACAGATGGCGTCACGTGTTGTTACCATTGTCAAGCAACGTATTAGTGGCTCATGTATATTAATGGGTTTTCAATAAATAACTTGCAATTTTCGCTGTTCTACTTATTTTATTTTCAGTAAATTGACATTGGAACTTTCTTATTCAGAGTAGAATATTATGTATTACAAAATATATAAGTTTGTAACAAAATCTACCTTCTTCAACACTAATTATTATCCTTAACCAACTAATGATTTTCGTAACCAAATAATTATTCACTTTTAACCAAATAATTATTCAATTTTAACCAACTAATTATTCACGCTTAACCAATTAATTATTCACGCTTAACCAACTAATTATTCACGCTTAACCAATTAATTATTCACCTTTTTCAACATTCCTTCCTATAACCTCTATAAAGTCTACTACTAACCTCTGCCTTCTGCATCTTATTTTGTTCTTGAAGCCTGCAGAGGATATCTGCCATGTTGGTCTGGAGTACCATGCCGCCCATAACCAGTTCATCCAAGACTTGGTGCGCTGCATCCGCGTGGAAGATCAGGTCCAGCTCACAGACATTCTCGAAGCATTTGTCTAGGGTTTCTACGAAGACCTGTGGAATGATGAGGAGATATTGTGAATCTTTGCTTACTTTGATTTAAATCCAGTACGGTTATGCCTCAGGCATTAAGTCCGCAAAAGTACCTTTTTATGTTGCTTTTTTTTTCGTGGTAAAATCATCAGATGAGTCCTCCCACCCCGGGCAGGGCGGGAGGGACTGTCAGACTTATACTGACTAAAATCCACGGTGACCTTCAATAGCCCTTCATGTTCCCGGGTCACGGTGATGGTATAAGTTAAATTGTTAATAAATAAATCAATAATAAATAAATAAATAAGGGTGCCGCTTTGGTGGAAAAAGCTGATTTTAAGAGCCTTTTTTCAATACTTTGTGTAGCGAGTAGCAATTTTATAGTTTGTAAGTTGGCACTGCCGCCATATTTGAATGTGCGTCCTTTGCGCGCGTTATGTTGCACACCTGTTCAATACACCAGTTTACCGCTGATTCCCGCCTTTTATTGAAACGCTCCTTACATTGGCGACGATTTCGATGAATTATAGTGAACCGTGCGTTTAAAAAACTATTTGTAATTGACTATAGAGTTGGTATAATAGTGTGCAAATAATAAACATCATGCCTATCGGTAAATTAGAGCCGTTTAATGTAAGTTCAATGCAATGGGCCGCGTACGTTCGCCGCGTAAAACAATACATTTTGTTAAATACTGTGAAAAACGAACTAACAGTATCTTTACTGGTTACGGTTGTTGGAGAACCCACATATGCGTTAATGTGCGATTTGTGCGCGCCAAAGTTTCCCGAAGACAAAACTTTTGATGATCTGGTTAAGTTAGTGGCTGACCATCTAGAGCCACAACGGTCCGAGATAGCAGAGCGGCACGTATTCCGCTTACGCCGACAACGTGTTGGCGAGCCGCTTATGGAATATCTGCAAGCATTAAAGCATTTGGCAACTACGTGCAATTTTGGTGCACAACTCGAAGAGAACTTGCGAGATCAGTTTGTCTCTGGTTTAGCGAACGACGCGATGCGTTCGCGAATATTCGCTGAGAAAACGATCGAGTACAAGGCGGCGGTAGAGCTGGCGCTCGCTCTAGAGGCAGCAGAAAAACACGCAGAGGTAAGCGCCGCGACCTCAGCGGTGGCAGCAGTGGAATCAGCGGGCGGCAGCGCGACGGCTGCGACGGCGGCGGAGGCGCTGCACTACACCAGAGGGCGCCGCGGGGCGCCGGCAGCGACATCGGGCAAGCAACAGGGCGCGCGCGGCGCTGGAGGCGCCCGAGCGGCTGCAGCGGACGACGGCGGCTTCAGGCCGTGTTGGCGTTGCGGAAAGGGTCATTCCGCAGATAGGTGTCGATTTAAAAACTACACATGTGATGAGTGTAATAAAAAAGGGCATTTAAAAGTGATGTGCAAAAATGTGCGTGAACGAGAAAGTGGTACCAGGCAGAATTACGTGAGTGATTGCGAAGAGGATTTGTTCAATTTATCAAGTAAGGTGGAGTCTACGAGTACCGGTAATGAACCTTATTTCCTAGAACTGTTAATTGATAACTTAAAAGTTCGGTGTGAAGTTGACACAGGGAGTCGTATTTCAGCAATAAGTGAATCCATGTATAAACAATTATTTTTGCGTAAAGTATTGAAACAAGATAATTTAGTATTACGCAGCTATAGTGGGTCGCGGATTGATACTCTAGGGTATATTGTGGTAGAAGTTAGTTTTAAAGGAAATAAAACTCATCCATTAAGTTTGCATGTCATTAGAGGGGGAGCGCGCCCCATTATGGGGAGAGATTGGATTCGGGCATTGAAAATAAAACAAATGCAATTTAATAACATTTCTGATAGTCAATCCGTGGACCAACTAATTAAAGAATTCCCAACTGTGTTTACTGAGATACTAGGTACCTGTAACCGCGAAATTCGGCTATTACTCACGGACAATGACCCCGTGTACGTCCGCGCACGTCCCGTCCCACTAGCGCTACGCGAACGCGTCGAGAGGGAGCTCGCGCGGCTCGAGGCCGATGGTTCTATTTATCGTATAGATTATTCAGATTATGGTACTCCGATTGTACCGGTAGTGAAACGTAACGGGGAAATAAGAATTTGCGGTGATTATAAGATTACGATTAACCCGAAATTAAAGCGAGATTACTACCCCTTACCACGTATTGAAGAGCTATTTTCCACATTAAGTGGTGGTAAAAAGTTTTCTAAACTTGATTTACGTCATGCATACGAACAGTGTTTATTAACTGAGGATTCGCAGTTGTATACCGCGATCACCACGCACATAGGTACATTTGCTTATAGACGCACTCCATACGGTTTGTCATGTATACCAGAGAAGTTTCAGAAAATTATGGAAGAAACTTTAAGAGGTATTCCAAATTGTGTCGTATTTTTAGATGATATTTGCGTAACAGGGGCTAATGATGAAGATCATTTAAACAATTTAAGGGCAGCACTCACACGGTTGCGGGACGCAGGACTCACCGTTAAACTTAGCAAATGTAGTTTCTTGCAAGATTTTGTTAAGTATGTGGGGTTTATAATAAATAAAGAAGGGTTGAAACCAGATCCTGAAAAATTAGAAGCCATATCTAACGCACCTAAACCTGAAAATACGACACAATTAAAAAGTTTTTTAGGAATGTTAAACTACTATGGGCGATTTATACATAATTTAAGCACATTGTTACACCCACTACATAATTTATTAAGAAAACAGGTGGTATGGCAATGGAACTCTGAGTGTGAGTTAGCATTTAATCAGGCAAAGCAGGCTCTTTTAAGCACCCGCGTACTGGCGCATTATGAGGAGGGGCGACCACTCGTTTTGTCGGTAGACAGCAGCGCGTACGGGTTAGGCGCCGTGCTCGCGCACCGCTACGACGACGGCAGCGAACGCCCTATCAGCTGCGTATCGCGCACACTTAGTGCACCAGAACGTAACTATAGTCAGCTTGACAAGGAAGCTCTGGCTATACTATTTGGTGTCACTAAACATCACCAGTATTTATTCGGCAGAAACTTTATATTAAAGACGGATCATCAGCCGTTGACACATATTTTTGGTGAAAAGGGTGGTATACCTCAAACGGCTGCAAGTCGATTGCAGCGGTGGGCGGCACGTTTAGCAGCTTATGATTATAAGGTCGAATTCGTGAGATCAGTGGACAATGGTCCGGCTGATGCACTGTCTCGGCTACCTCTAGCTAAAGAAATTCGCGAAGAATGTACGATAGAATACTTGAATTTAATTGCAGACACGTTCCCAATTTCATTTAAAGATGTGGCTCGAGAAACAGAACGTGATGTGGTTTTAAATAAAATTAAGGGTTATGTTTTGTTTGGGTGGCCAGCTGCACCTAACTGCGAGGAAGAAAAACCGTATTTTACGCGAAAGCTGGAACTGTCAGTGGATCAGGGATGTTTAATATACAGATACAGAATTGTCATTCCTCAAATATTACAAAAACAAATTTTAGCTGAAATTCACGAAAGTCATTTAGGGGTTAACAAAATGAAGAATTTATCACGTAGTTACGTGTACTGGCCGAACCTAGACCATGATATAGAAGACATATGTAGGAAATGCGATGCGTGTCGAGTTGTGCGCGACGCGCCGCCGCGAGCGCAGGTACACCCTTGGGAGTTCCCGCTGCACCCGTGGCAGCGCCTGCATGCAGATTTTGGTGATTGTGGCGGTATTAGGTACCTCATTATTGTCGATGCACATTCGAAGTGGATAGAGGCGTTACCAATGAAGGGTTCGGATGCTCGCTCCACTATAAATGCCTTTAGAAGTATATTTGCGCGTTTTGGTTTACCGGCACAACTTGTAACGGACAATGGTCCGCCTTTTTCAGCTCGAGACTTCAAAGAATTTTGTGATAAAAACTTAATTAGACATGTAACTTCAGCCCCATATAGACCACAGGCTAATGGCGCGGCTGAAAACGCAGTCAAAACTGTAAAAAAGGCAATTAAAAGAGCGCAATATGAAGGGGACGATGTGAACGCCGCTTTAAGTAAATTTTTGTTAAAGTACCGGAACTGCCCGCACGCGACGACAGGGGTACCTCCAGCGTATGCGTTGCAGGGGCGGAGGCTTCGCAGTCGCCTGGACGCTTTGCGGCCCGATTTAGGCGCGGTAGTTCGCACTGCGCAGGAACGACAGGTGCGCTACGGGCCGGGCGCTATCAGGGATTTTGAAGTAGGCGATGTCGTTTTTGCTCGCGACTATTCTGCGCGGGGGGAAAAGTGGGCTCCTGGCACGGTCAGTAAGAAAACGGGCCCTGTATCGTACAATGTGGACATCGGAAATGGTACTCAGTGGCGTAGGCATGCGGATCAAATTATTCCTGCGCGAAATAAAAATAGATTTTCACTGTCGCGAGCGAGTCAAGGGTCGCGCGATGGGCCGTGTGTGGACGTGCCTGGGGTCGTTGGTGAAGAACACGTAGACACGTCTGATGGTGCTGACGATATAGCACAAGCTGATCAGTGCGACGTGTGGCGTACTCCGGAGAAGGGCCCTGAGCCGACTGCTCAAGTGACAGCAGCCGACTCGGTAGCTCCACTGACGCCACCACCACCAGACGCGTCAGCTCGAGCACTGCGTGCTTATGAACGAGCGAAGCGTGCATTATAAATAGGTTTATAGATTTAAGTTTTGTTTTGTGTATTAGTCGTATTTTAATATATTTAAGATTTATTATAGCAGTACTCTGTAACTTAGGAGGGAGAAGATGTAGCGAGTAGCAATTTTATAGTTTGTAAGTTGGCACTGCCGCCATATTTGAATGTGCGTCCTTTGCGCGCGTTATGTTGCACACCTGTTCAATACACCAGTTTACCGCTGATTCCCGCCTTTTATTGAAACGCTCCTTACACTTTGATTCTTTTAATTTAATAGTTGCCTAGGAGAATTTTTAACAATAAGACTGTGAATTTGTATTGAGATAACTCTTGCAATCAGTGCCAAAAATAGACCAATGGTCCCCATGTTTATACAGGGCGCAGGCTCTGGAGGCCATTTCTTTAGCCAGACCAGGACCATAATTGGTCAGATCGAGGCGCAGTTAAAGAAGCTGGGAGCATAAAAGGTTAATTACGACAGAGTTCCAAAATATAGTTAATTAGCGACCCGCCAGGTGCAATCTCTACTATACTATGCATGTTATATCATAAAAACCTCTCATCTCTATCTTTAAAAAAACCGTATCAAAATCCGTTGCGTAGTTTTAAAGATGTAAGCATACATAAGGACACACAGCGGGAAGCGACTTTGTTTTATACTATGTAGTGATAGTAGTAAGATTCTCACCTGAATCAGATCCAGTATCCCAAGCTCGCTCTCTGAGGAGTCCACACAGAATACAAAGTAAAGTGTGGCATAATGTCTGTAGATCAACTTGTAGTCTGAACCGCCTATTAGGCTGGAAAAGATGGGAAGTCAGTCTGTGATTAAAATGTCGTTCGGAAATATTCTTTTTTATTAAATGGGTTTGCTCTTTGCTTGGATCTAGTCTAGAAGCATAGATAGAGCAACCACACACATCATCAGCAGCCTATAAATGTTTCCATTGCTGGGACACAGGCCTCCTCTCTGTGAGAGGGAGTGGGCTATCATCCACGTGGACATTCATGGGTTGGTAGATGTCACAAGACTTGGAATTTTTGCTAGTAGGACTTGTCTTCATTCACTTTTTTGAGAGCAGTGGTGAAGAAACAAATTACACAAAGTAATCCACATTTGAACCCACGACATACAACTCGTAAGTCGATTCCGATTCCACTGGTTTACCGCTGTTCTGGTAACAGGTAGTGTGTGGTGCCATTGCCCAGTGTGGACCGTTTCTAGATCCCATCCATACCAAAATATTAACAGTATACAAAATAAATTGTAGCATCAAAGAAGATGTAACATACCTGCCTCCCTCAAGAAAATTGCACACATTGTCATCCCGTTTAGACACCAGTTGGAATGTCTCCTTTATTATCTGTTGCTGCATGTCTTCATTCTAGAACAAGCAAAGTAGCAGTTAGTACAATAGAGTATTTGACTTAAAAAATCGAATGAGCCCGTCAGTTCATCAACTGCCTAACCTTTTCCAAACTTTAGCTTTTTGGTAAGACTCGTTATCAGAATTTTAGAGCTACTGAGTAATAGTAACAACTGCCAAAGATCTACAAAAGACAACCGGGACTAACGGTTTTACGTGTTACGAGGCGAAGAAACTTGCTATGACAGACCCATCCACTGGACAACCTCAGCCAGTACTGCTTAACCGGGAAGAAAGGCCTATGCGACTGTAATTATTTAGGTTGGCAGGCATGATTTTACTTGCTTAGAAGTTTGGTATTGATATCTTATAAACAGGTTATGTGACAATCATTGAAACTCTGGTGGCAACAGTGTAAATGTACATTTTTTATATAATTATGTTAATTTATGTAAAGTAAGCTCTGATGGTATGTTTTAGTTTTATTTTAAGTCTGTGTCATAGTTACTTTTATTAATATTAACTTAGTTGACTTGAAAAAGAAAAAATAGTTAGATGAATAATATATTTGTTGAGTAATGAGTTGATATTTTTTTTAATTTAGACCTTTCTGAACAGAAACAGCTGTGAAGAAGTTGCGTCAAGTTAATATTTCCCAGCAACTCCATTTTTGGGTTGGAAAATCATCAAATGAAGACAAGACAACCCACTGACCCTCAGTGGGTTGTCTTAGTGCTCGACTCTCGAGTGGAACAAAAGAGACTGGCAGACTTTAGTCCACTTGCTCTCATTGACAGGAAGCCGAAGTCCCAGCACTGGGAATGCTATGATATGCTAATTATGCTTGCCTAGAGACAGAATAGCACTAGAAATCAGTAATAATCTGGTGGGCCACTTCAGGCCATGACTGTTTACCGGTTTTAAGGCAAAAAGTAGATTACAGAATACCGTTAAATGTTTGCTTTTGTGCGATAAAACGGGAAAAGATAAGCGGAAATATTTAAACATACATGATGTTAAATATGTAATCCCGATAGTATGAAAACCAGTTCGGCTAAGAAAATGCTGTCACCATAAACATAGGCGTATAAAATACACATTCCTTTGCATACAAAATAGAAAAAAAAAACTTTCACTCACAAAGTATTGGTAGAATTTCGATAGCCTTGGCTTCCCATGATTATTGAACACTAATATAGCCTTAATCATTGTGCTAATTAACTACAAACTTAACTAATTACTATATTTTCATTTAATTAATTGATAAATCTACTTTACTCCAATCATGAATGAAAATTATCGATTGTGTTTGGACAGTGACGGTAACAATTTCGTTCGGAAATCGAAACAAAACACGCGACAGTCAAATGTCAGAACTTGGTCAGAACATAGATAAAAAAATAGCGCGTTCCAAATTAGCGAATTGATATTTTTAATTATTACGAAGGCCAAAAGGCATTTATGGCCCACTGATGCATGCACAAACTTGGCAGTAAAATGAAGAATTATATTATTTAGTAATTATTTATTTAGTAATAATAATTATTTAGTATATTATTTTTGGACAATGTGAATTTATAATATTTATTAATTTATAATATTTTTATTTTTTTCTAATTGAATCGTCCTTATAACAAAATAAAAAATTAAATTTAAAAAAAAATGACTGGTATGTATTATGTGCAATATTACAATATTTATAATGTCTTATATGGAAAAAAGTCGAACTTTTGAACACAGCTGCAGCCTGCAGCTGACATCCCAAATATGAGAAAGTTAAAAAATAATGGCGATTTGTGTATTAAAATAAAATATGTGATGTTGGATGTAGGGTAGTTAATTTTTATTTCAAATATCAACCATTCGTTCAAACTTGTCACAGAGTGTTTAGCAGTCTTCGGTCTTATTTGTGCCGCGCACCAAGCTGCATCTCGCAAGTTGTTAGCCAGATCTTGACTCTTATTTAATAATATGTTGCATAACTTTTTCAAGCAATCTGCATTGAAAAAGTTTGAAAGACTACTATAATAATTTAGTAGAAAATATTGGTAGCTTTATTAAAAGAAACCTGCGACTGGCAACACTCAAAACTCGCGAACGCGTTGTGCTGTCGGCAGTAACCCGCGAGTGTCACAATAAAAAAAATCGCAAAAACTGAATGATTATTGTGTGAAATAAACATTTATTGTTAACTTTCAAGTTTTGTACAGTGTGTAATGTTTGATGGAAGCCTATTTGCGGGCCGCTGATGCTACAACAACAAGATACAGGTCAGTTGTAACTGAAGATGGACATGGTATATTTTGTTGTCTTTATTTGGGTGTTCGGAGGTTTCTCTCGGTGTCGTGTGGCTTATTATGATTCTCTGTATATTTAAGACTACATTTAGGACCATATGAACGGTAGAAACCGATAAATATGTAGAAAAAATCGGCATAAAAATCGTATGACCAATTTGTAAGTCTCCAGAGTAAATTTGGAAAGTGTGCAACTATCGGTCTGCGCGTAGTTATTATAACTTGATTGTTGCTGTTGCCGCTGCCGTTTCGAACGCCGGTAGAAGGTTAGATCGCTGAAAATGTGCGCTTTCATAAAAGCGTGAAGGATTCTCACATTGATAGGAATTTGTAAGAATTAAAACATTTTTGTTGCATGGAATGTTCGGAGTTTTCGTGGAGATATTTCTTGAACGTGCGTGAATTAATTTACGTTAATTATGTGTTAAAATAGTTGCGCTAATTAGGTATAGTTTTCATCAAACAGAAAAATATAAAAATAAGTTTTACTATCTTTTGATGGGTGCAAAATTAAACGAAAAGACTATAATTTTTTAGATAATTAAAGTATAGATAAAACTCTGACCTATTCGAGATAAAATTGCGGAAGCAATAGAAATGTAGGTTATGTAAATATTTACAAATAAATGAACTGTTTGACTAGTTCTAAATAAACTCATATCACAAACATTAAAATTCTAAAGCCTCTTGCCTTACTGATCATGTTTTAGAATAAGTTCATAATAAGATATGCACTTGTGGATTGCATTGATAAGAAACACCTATACTACATTTTGTTTGAAGAATAAGTTCATGAATAGTAAATGCACTTATGGATTGATTGCTAGCACACTTCAGATTGAGTATGTGGCAATTATTTCACTAAATTTCAAAATTAATAATCTAATACAGCATGATGACTGGAACAACTTGCAAATACATTATCTACTAAACATACAGAACATATATTTATTTTCTATGGCTGTATGCTCTTTGCTTTTAGCTCAGAAGCAAATGCGAGGCCTAAAATGGTCTGAGAAACATTTTAGAAGAATAGACATTCTGTCTTTACCCTAGAGTAGCATAAATATATGTTAAGCCTATGTAGTTGCCTATGGTAGTTGGTTGGGACACTTATCAAATTACCCTGACCCTGGAACATAAAGGGATATTGAAGCACACCATGGATTTTAGTCAGAACAAGTCCGACAAACCCTCGTGCACTGCCCTGGGCTGGAGGACATATTTGACGAATTTACCACAATAAAAAAAAGCCTATGAGTAGTTGTCCTAGCTAGAGAGCACACTCTAACTGCCAAATGTCAATTACCACATCTGCTGAAAGTACACCAGACTTATTGCAGATATAATAGAAAAAAAAGGGAGCAATGCCTTGGACACTCATGGTCCAAAGCCGCTCGAAATGCATAAAAAACACATAAAAATCAATTGTGTTTGTTAGTCTAGCTAAATCTCGAGAACAGCTGGACCGATCTGGCTAATTTTGGTTTTTTATTTATTTACGGAAGTCCGAGGATGGTTTAAAGGTGCCTATATATAATATGTTTTATTTATTGATCCGAGGCTGTACAAAGATGGCCGTGTCAGCTAATAAATTTAAAGTTGTTTTTCCACTTACATTGGTATCTACTCCCAGTCTAACCAGATGCAGTCAAATACTTGTTTTTCACATGGAATACTAGAGTCTTAGAATACTGCACTATTTATCAACACAAACATTAATAGTTGAAGACATTATAATATGTATCTATAATATGTATGTATTTAGAAATATATAAGTATGTTTATCAGTTGTCTAGTACCCATAACACAAGCTCTGCTTAGCTTGGGACTAGATGGCGTTGTGTGATAGTTGTGGAATATTATTACTATTGCAGTAGATGCCACTTCAAAACAATCATAGTAATCAATCTAACGTTTCAATGATTGCTACTCTATTGCGTGACACGGAATTAGAAATGCTGTTATTTTTTGCAAAAATGGACTTTCCTGTTGAACACTTGGAACGTAAAGGGCTCCCGAAGAACACAATGGATTTCAGTCAGTACAAGTCTGACAGTCACTCCCGCCCTGCCCTGGGTGGGAGGACTCATTTGATGATTTTACCATGATAAAAAATAGTAGTGTTTACTTCAGCATAAAGTATTTAAATTTTTCAATTATTTTTCTTAATTATTTAAGATTTAAGTACTCAATGTTTTACGTGCATGTAACATTGAACAGTATAATAAAATACTGGTTTTATCCAGATAGTCAACACAGCATGTAAATTACAAATATGTACCATACAATTGTACATGTAACAAATGTCATACATTGTAAACATTTGTCTGTAGTGTTACTCACATGTGCATATTAACATTTGAATCTATGCTTGATTTTGGCGGCAAATATGCGCTTGAAATTTTCTTCCAATGGCCTTTCTCTAATAACAAGTCTGTGAACTTTTTTTTCTAATTCCTGGTTCTCCGACCATAGGTTTCTTTTTACCAACAACTATTATAATAATAATATTCCACAACTATCACACAACGCCAACTAGTCCCAAGCTAAGCAGAGCTTGTGTTATGGGTGCTAGATAACTGATAAACATACTTATATATTTCTAAATACTTACATAAATATAATAGATAAATTACACTCATACGCAGAACAAATGATCGTGCTCATCATAAACATTTGTCCTGGGTGGGAATCGAACCGACGACCCCCGGCATAGCAGTCAGGGTCAGTAACCACTAGACCAACAGGCCTGTCAAGCCATATTGCCAACAGTTTAGCAATCTATCACCTCCAAGTCTGTTTTGGGACTTACAGGATTATCCATAGGAACAGTGTGTCATGTATTTTTTATTTAGTCCTTGAAGTTTGAATTAAATTTTTAATCACTCAGAATTTGAAATTCGTTTGCTACCAGAAGGGCAAGGTTGGAGCAGTGACTGAGCGATCGTCTGTGGCCTCTAGTGTCAGGGGTTCGAGTAGCGCACATACAATATATTTGTAGCCTATGAACATGTCCAAGATTCAATCTATAATGTCTCTCCAAATTTTCTTAATAGATTCCAAGATTTTGGCTAAATGAAACCCTAGTATCCATATTTAAAATATGAGTTCATATTAATAAATAATGCACATTTTAATTACCTTAAGAAAAATATGGCACTAGAAAAGAGCACGTGGAAGGACATGGGGGAGGCCTTTGCCTCAGCAGTGGGACATAAAGGGCTATTAAAAAAAGAAAAATATGTTATCTTCAAAACTTGATTTATCCATTGAAACTTATTGTTAGGTATTGCAACCCTATAATAATAGTAGTATAAATGTCAAAGCAGATCTAATAATTCTGAAAATTAATAAACTATCTCAGTTGCTATCTATATATTTTTTATGTCTTACTTATCTAAACCATAGCCTTCGTTTTTGCTTCACCATAGTCTTGTCATAAATCTAAAAAGTAGTGAAAATAGGTCAATGTAAAAAAAAATTGACATGTCATATTTTTTGAACCTTGCACCATTTTTTTACCCTATTTTTTCGTCATGGCAACATTAACCACACTTTTTCTGTACTGCTACGCCACTAAAGGTAACATTGCGTAAGGTCAGTGCTACCGCCAACCCATTTATTATACCAATGTTACTGTTTTGGGTCAATTGCCGAACCACCACGCAACCACCTGCTTCTAAATCATTAGGGCGTGGTTACAATGGATGGGTTGCGGGGTCGTAACCGTAAGCAAGTCTCCAATACCTTACGAGTTTGGTATGCATTGACGCGTGCTTATGTACGAACCTCTATGGATTTGTATTGCGATAGACACCTGGATATCAAAGTCGTAATGTAACGGAGACTTGCGTTTCTACGACTTCAAGCGATGAGATTTACGTCTAGCCACATACGACATGTTGCTTTCGGATCGTAATAGTTGAGGTCCTTTGCCGTGTCATAAAAAATCGTTGCGGATCTTTTTGTACGCAAGGAAATACTAAAAACGTATGTCTGGCACCATCGTTTTAACAGGACGCGCCGTCGCGTGGACTTTACTTTATAAACTCAAATTGAAATAATAACTTACGTTTTCAACGTTGCTATCTTTAATTACAAAATGGATCCTAGGTAAATACCAAAAAGAAAAAAACGTGATTGCATTTTTCTCATTGCCTCCGATCCGGTGTCTTTTTACACCCCTTAAACATTTTGCCAAAGACCACACAAATTGATACTGGCATCATCTATACAATATGATACCAAGCATAAAATTATACACCAGTACATGCCCTCGTATATAAATACATGTTATATATTATATACGCAGCCGGCCCACACTCATTGTGCGGACATAACGACCGCCGCCAATTGTTGTAACGAGGCCTCGTTACGTTAACGACGATCCGTTTTATCGTTACATGAGGGTAGATGGACAAGCGTTGTGTAACATGTAATTGTAGTGAAATTGTTGTTGGTATTTTTTCTGTGTTGTTGTGGCTTTTCGCCGAGAGATGCCGCTCCGAAAGGACTATCAGCAACGACGATATATTACTAGACTCCGCATGCACGATCTAAAGAATAAAAACTATTCTGTCAACTCGCTGAGGTACTACGTAAGCGAGGGGGACGGGGTACTGCGTTGTGATTGGCTAACTCAAGGTCTGTTCTGTCTCAAGGTATGTTTACGGCTCACAGGAGTGCTCGAAATAAGACGTATATAAGACTTTTTGGCCTAATGTGTTGACTGACATCGGTCGCCTGTTATTAGGAGTCTGGTAATATATCGTCGTTGTTAAAACTACACCCTGTAACATTTGTTGCCCATTGCATTTCAAGGTCACGTTTCCTGTCGGGGTCGCCGGTCTGTCTGATCAGGAAACCGTGACACTGGAACGTAAAGTGCTATTGGATGGATTTTAGACGGCACAAGTCTGACAGTAGGGGTATGTGGACTTATTTGATTTAGTTACCACGATAAAAAAGATAGTCACGGTAACCTTGAACAGCCCTGTGATCTTGGAAATCGAACCTAGGACTCATCATCATTAACCCATAAAATGTTCCGACTGCTGGAACACAGGCCTCCTCTCTGTGAGAGGGAGTGGGCCATAATCAACCACGCGGGTTTACTGCGGGTTGGTAGACGTCACATGTCTTCAAATTTTCGGTTCTAAGATATACCGGTTTCCTCACACAATCCATCTATCTTTTCTTTGCCTGAGATCGATAAACTAGGGCATTATGTTATGTCTATGCATAGTTTATTATGTGTACATAATATGTAGTTCATACATACATATTGATTCAATTTGTCATTGGAGAAATGTTTATGTTTTGTTTAACTTGACGTGGGAGGTCTACCTTCAACATGCTTGGAATTATTCGATCAATAATAGTATCCATACTACTTTATACTGATACTGCTAGCTTGGGTCATCCTACTGCTGGGCAAAGGCCACACCTTATAACATACAATTTCTTTGATCCATTGTCAGAGTTGGCCGCTGGTCTTTTCCGGCTCGCCTCGCCATCTTTTTCGAGGTCTGCCACGATGCCTGGCTATGTCAGGGTTCCATATGAAATAAGAACACATGACCTGAACTCCACCAATTTGGAGACAGCAAAATGGAGAGGTGACGTGGGAAGTGACCAATCATCATCATCATCTCAGCCATAGGACGTCCACTGCTGAACATAGGCCTCCCCTTTAGATCTCCACATACACCGGTTGGAAGCGACCTGCATCCAGCGTCTTCCGGCGACCTTTATAAGGTCTGTCCACCTTGTTGGTGGACGTCCTACGCTGCGCTTTCTACTCCGTGGTCTCCACTCTGCTGGTACCAGCTATCATTTTATCTTTGGCAGTTACTAGTATTCAGAAGCTCGATTATCTGACATCCATTTTTTCAGTGGATCCACTTGGCACAAAGAGTCAAGGCAAATAATGGTTTCTTGTACTCATGAACCATTAAGTTTAGAGCTGGAACAGCTAAGGTCATCTGCCAGTCTATCTAGATACAACTTAAGCAAATGAATGCAGAGATACTGCTATTTGTCTTATCCCTCCTGCCCTTCTTCTAAATCATTTTTGGTCTTCTCTTCTTCCACAATCTTCTACTGGTCATTTCAGCAGTCACCTCCTTTCTACCCAAACCATCTGTAGTATCCTATGTTTACTGGGATTTATCTATAATTCACTGGCTCTCTTACACATCAAGTACCGGATTTACCTCCTCTGTTTTGACATGCGTTCGCGCCATCCCGTAACCACTGACAGACGTCATTCGTGACAGGTCCGAATACTTATATGAGAGAGATAGTGTTTACATATCTATTAAATAGATACTCTACACCATCCTTCATAAAATCCATACATCGTTACTTTGGTCTTCGGCTCTGATAACCCATCGTTTCTTTGGTTTTCAGCTGTGATGGCTATCCACACATTAATGCTCACGACTTTTCTCACGACAACATTTGACCCACAAAAAATCTAAAGGTCCTTTTTACATATGCTCCAATTCCCAGGAAAGATGTCCCTACATTCCCTATTCCATGTTTTAAAGGAGGTCTGCCTTTGTGTATGTAGGAGCGGGGTCGCCACAACAATGCCTTTCGGATGGCGCTTTTATGCTTTTCTTCCGGGAATTACCAGATGTTTGACATGACAAATTGTATTTTGCATGGTGCTCTTAAAAGGAATAATCACTATCATGTATTTAAATTGGTTAATGAATTGATAGTTTTTGGGTGTCATGTTATTGAAAGTAGTCTACATATTCGCGTTTGTTAGTTATTACAGTTCATATTTGCTTGCAACTTACGGGACACGTCGCTACGTGTCGCGGGATGCCGACGCAGAAAACTTTGTTTGGAAATATGAACTGTAATTAGTGTTGATATATTTCAATGTTCTTTCATCATCCTCAGGGCGTTAATCCCGGTTGCTTCCTTGGCTTCCACCTCGGTGCCCGGGGTCCGCCTTCCTACCTAAACGCCTCCACTTCGCACGGTCTTGTGCATCTCCTGCCGTGAGCCCGTTAGCACGCATATCGTCCCTTACGACGTCAAGCCAACGTTTCTTAGGCCTACCTCGTTTCCCTGGCCCCGGCGGGGGCGGCATGGCAAGGCATTTGTTTCCCACGTAATCTGCCGGTTTTCGTAAAACGTGGCCATTTCAATGTTCTTTACCGTATTGTAAATTGCCGCCCGACCCGGCCAGTTGGTCTGAATCGTATCTTTGACCCCTTTCTCGCCTCTTGGTAAGCGACGATGTGTTTGACGGTGAAGCACGTCCCACGCAGCCTATTGGTCAATTAATTGCTTTCTGCCGTATTTCTCGGCTCTGTTCATCCCTCATCCATCCATCCATCCTCATCCAACTAATTTGAGTTAGTGCCTATTAAAATTTTCATTTTGCCAAAATAAATTACTAAGAAAAAAATCTTCTACGCATCTCTAATTAAATTTTCCGCCACATTTACTACTAAAACCTCTCGGCTATTTCCTCTTGTAATAATATTTAGTTGAACTGCATCGCAGTAGGCGTAATATAAATCAACTGCGCGGGCGCACGCGTCATTACGACAAATAACGTTGCGAATGTCGTGTTATTACTGCTGATTAAATGTCGGGTGCAGATGCAGTCTTCAAAAGATTTTTTTTTTCAGAGACTAATTTAGATTGAGAGATCAAAGTTGTCTTTTCAAAGATAGTAGAATATAAGTTTCGAGGAAATGCGTATAACCCGTATCTTTAAAGATAAGTGGGAACTGTAGAGCTGCAGACTTTAGAGCTTCTGACTGTGATTAACGACTGTCAAATCTACAAATGACAGCCGGGACCAACGGCTTTACGTGCTTTCCGAGGCACGGAGGAAACTCGCTATGACAGATGGTCAGGTCACTCATTCACAGAGCGACCTCGATAAATTCTTCATCATCATCATCATCTCAGCCATAGGACGTCCACTGCTGAACAGAGGCCTCCCCTTTTGATCTCCACATGTACCGGTTGGAAGCGACCTGCATCCAGCGTCTTCCGACCTTTAAAGGGTCTTCTGTCCACCTTGTTGGTGAACGTCCTACGCTGCGCTTGCTAGTCCGTGGTCTCCACTCTAGCACTTTTCGACCCCATCGGCCATCTGCTCTGCGAGCAATACACAAAAATGATAAATTCTTAATCAAGCGGTAATCGTTGGTCGTTTGTGTTGATCAAAACATCGACATATAATATTATGTCTGTGTTGTTTATAGTAAACTGCTCAGTTAATTGTCTCCCAATTTATATTGATTCGTTGTTATTAAACCGGCCGTCCAAGGGACGACTTGTTGTTTGTGTTTATTTTATATTCATACTAGCTCCAACCTCCGGCTTAGCCCGTGTGGTCATCGGAAATTATACAACAGTATATTTTTTATGTGTTTCCTCTAGTCTAAAAAAGGCAAAAGGCCACGTGGTCGAAGCCCAACACGTTGGACTGACCAGATCCGCACCGCTCTTGACACAACGGTCCACGAAGCTCTGCACTCGGCGGCAGATCGGGACAAATGGCGTCGAGTGGTGCGCAACAAATACTGCAAAAAAGAGGTGGTCACGACCCTCGGCATTGAGGAAACCGATCCGAGGAGGGAGGACTCTAGTCTAGATCACAATACAAGGTCTTTTTTATCGTGGTAAAATCATCAAATGAATCCTCCCACCCAGGGCTGGACATGAGGGTCTGTCAGACTTGTACTGACTAAAATCCACGGTCATCCTTCAATTGCTTTTTATACCGGAGTCACGGTTACCTGATGAGACAGACCCGCGAGCCCGGCAGGCTTTCGTCCCGTCAGTATTCTGACGCACTCCTCAAAGTGCGTAGAACACGACGTGCCATCGACTATCGTTCTATCTTAAGGAATAGCATCTCAATGGAGTCTTACAATTCAATCATCTGACATTTTTTATCACATCTCATCAAATATGTTTTCGAGAAAATTACTAGTAGACAAAACTAAAGTCGCATTTCCAGCGATGACTCATTTCCTTAAAACAACATATTTTGGGAAATGTTCAGTCACGATTTGCGTTGCTCGAAGAAAAACAATGTTTTCGCTGTAACAAGCAAACATAACATGTTGACATGTTGCAATCAACAGAAAACAATGTCAGGTCCACAAAATAAGCATTAAATTATGTTTTTGTAGGACATAAAATAACTATTGGCTATTTCGCTGAAAAATTCTAATTAGTCCACCAGATATCGACCCATAGTTTTTTCTTTTGTTCGGTAAACCAAAAATGGCGCGTGACGCTATACGAACCAACTGTCTTGAAATGTTAACCTGACCACGGCTCTTTTATTTTGCGTGGTGAAATCAACAAATAAATCCTCCCACTCTAGGCGGGCCAGTAGAAACTGTCAGACTATTACTGACCAAAATCCACGGTGGTCCTACAATAGTCCTTTACGAGACAGTCCTGCGACCCTAAGGCTAGGTAAGCTTTGGCTTTCCCTCCTCTAAGTGGGGCTCGTCAGATTGTCCACAACTCTTTGTGATGCGCATGGAAAACGACGCTCCGTCGATCCGGGCATGATCCATGATAGGACGACGAATCACCCAGTACTCGCCATCTACATGCCCTCCCAGTTTGAGTGAAGTGGCTATGACTCGTACTGACTAAAACTCATCATGTTCCATCAATTGCCCTTTGGATTCCAAGGCCACCATCACCTTTAAGCCATTCCCGCGACCCAACTACCAAACCAACCAACAACAATACTTAAATATTTAAACAACAAACTGATATAATGGTTTAGAAAACGCTGAATAACGAACGACCTTGAGTTTCCTCGACTTTCACTTATTGAGGTGGAAAATTCCACATTAAATATTTATCTACGCTGTAAAATCGATGACGTTTGTGTTCAGTATTACCCTTTCCTTATTATCTCAATGCTGGGTAAAGGCTTCCCCTAATTCCTTCCATGAACTCCTTACAGTCCTCGTGATATCTTTGTCGTTTCGCTACCTTTTTCTGGGCAGCTTCGACGGCGCCGTCCATCTCCCGGCACCCATTATGTGGTGACTTTTGCCTGGCAGTCATCATGCGACTGAAGTCACCCGTCCAATCCTATTTCAGCCTTCTTGCAAACATCATAATGCTAATTTCGGAAAGTAGAGTGGTGTTTCGAACCCTGTTTTCTCTTACCATTAGCATTGGGTCTCCAATTTTCTATTTCGACCGCTCTTGCAATGCGAATATGTGACATGCTTACATGCCAGCTTCATTGTCTGTGGGTTTCCGGTTGATCACCACAGTTGATAATGTCTTGCAAGTATTTGCTGGGAAAATAAGACTGAATACCTCGACGAGCCATTGTGCTATGCAGACAGAGGAGTTTTTGTACAATACTGTCACTCCGCAGAAAGTAATAAAGAATCATTAAAATGGACTTTCGGTACGAGATATAGTGATCCGTAGCAGTGTTACGGGGCCCACATAAAGTCAAACATCTGCCGGGGTCTTAAACGATGGTTCATGTCTAAGTTTACCGTTCAACTCAAATTAAAGCCAAATATTTTCTCTTTACTAATGTTTTTTTTTTAAATATGGGTTAGCTCTTGACCTCAATCTAGCCCAGGAGCTTAGATGACGTGGATGCAGCGAGCTCATCCATAAAAACTATTTGGGCGCCTTACCCCAACAGGATGTTGGTCTATAGCCAGGCGACCCGAAGCCTACCACCGCTTGTGCAGCCGCAGCCAGCGATGCCGTTACCCGGGGTGCACCGTCAAGAGGTGGATTCTACCCCATTAGTTGATTGCTTTGAGACGGCTTTGTTCAATGAATACTGTCATATTGAATCGGCAAACCCGAACAGGTGCAAGAAAACATGGTCCGAAGACCTAAATTTTAGCTCCCCAAAAAACTATCTCAAACGAGAAGATGGCGTGAATAACATCTTAGTAAATAATAATCTCATCGCTGATCCGACAGCATGCGGCGACTCACGTGCGTCCGTTCAGAAATAGCACCGGTTACAACACGACAAGTGGTATTTTTGGCATCTTTTTTTATTATGAAGCGAGACGCTGGAGGATTACGCGTATACCGGAGTGCACTGAGACAATTTTAGTCAACGACGATATATTACTAGACTCCGCATGCACGATCTAAGGAACAAAAAGTATTCTGTCAACTCGCTGAGTACTACGTAAGCGAGGGGGACGGGGTACTGCGTTGTGATTGGCTAACTCAAGGTCTGTTCTGTCTCAAGGTATGTTTACGGCTCACAGGAGTGGTCGAAAAAAGGCGGATATAAGACTTTTTTGCCTAATGTGTTGACAGACATCGGTCGCCTGTTATTAAGAGTCTAGTAATATATCGTCGTTGATTTCAGTACTTCGGACAATATCATGTGGGTTATGAATGTATCATGAGGATACTATTCTGTGAGTCCAATGTTCTGAATTTCGTGGGATAACATGTGATGGTTTTCTTTTTCGTGGAATTTGTTGGATTGTCAATTTTAGTGATCAATTCTATGAATGAGAATGATCCAGGAGTAATGTGTGATTTTAGCATGACTGTGACGTTCTAGAGTTTCTTTCTGTCATCATGGGAAAAAATCGTGAGTTTAAGGTGTATGCCAATTTTATTATTCAGAAATTTAAAACTGAAAACTTTGCGTGGTTAAACGAAGGAGTCCTTTCGTCCTGGATGCAACGGAACGGACTAACGGACTCTTAACGACTAAAAATCTACCATATTCCTTCCTTTTCGACAGTCAAGAAGACAAATGTCCTTGATTTTCGACAGTCACGGCTGCCATAACAGACGGTCCCGCGACCACGGCTTAAGATCCCCGAGTTCTGCAACAGTGGTCTTGGAACTCACTAATTTCATCCTCGTGCTCTTCAAACTGCCATACTCAACGTGTGGCATCCATTGTTGGACATAGGCCTCTCCCAAGTTTTCCTTTACTATAGCACCAAGTCTTCCACCTTCATCATACAGTTTAAACCTCTTCGTACACAACGCGATGCAATTTATAACCTAGAGCTAGAACGTTGTGGTCTTCAAGTCAAGAGTAGAAGAATAGGTGACTTCTAGGCAAGCGTGTTTCATCGTCAACCACATTTTCGCTGACCATCCGATGAGATGGCGGTCAATCTCGAGCTTACCGTGAATTGTTTTTTTTATCGATTTTTTATATTAGTTAGTTGACCTCATTTTTCCTTCTTCCATGCAAGATCTAACCATAATTTTAGTTAGTTTGGCACTCATACTATCTACGTCAAAATCGTCACAGAAATATTTTGACAATTATTCATTTTCCTAAAAAATGGTCTGAGCCACTGTCTAAGATAGTACAATGACTGGGTTATCTAAAAATAGACTGTCTAATATTAGTTCTACCGATTTAGATGTTAAGGTACGACCAGACGGCAGACGTTGTGACATAGGTACACGTATTTCGGGACATGTGACATATTACTTCTGTCATCTGCCGAGCCTTTTCCCAACTATATTGGGGTCGGCTTCCAGTCGAACCAGATGCATCTAAATATCAGCGACTGCTATCGGACCTCTAGAACGTTGACTTTTAAAGATTCTGACTAATAGAAACCACTATCCAAGATCTACAAATGACAGCCGCGACCAACGGCTTTACGTGCTGCAGGCACGGAGGAAACTCGGACAGACAGTCAACCATCCTTAGACCAAGCTCGGCTAAATCGGGAAGATCGACCTATGCGGCTGTAATTGTTTAGCTGCAGAAATACATAATTTTTTTGATAACGAGACAACGCGAGCCCACCATATTTTTATTCACCACATTCATAAATTGCCTCTCTTCAAAGATCTGTATTTTCCTTAGCCCAGTCTGTCCTTGTCCAGGGCAAAAGCCTCCCTCTTCTCCCACCACGACCCTCTAACCCTTGCGTCCTTCTTCCAGTACTGACGAAACCTCTCCACTTTTTTGCGAATTACACTTTACATCTTCTATTTGAGACCTGGCTATACCTTTACTTCAAGTCCGTTCACGGCTTATGGAACGTGGTAATTCCTCGATTGCAACCAGTTTAATTCAAGGAAAAGAAAAGCCTCGTATGGAACCAGTTCCAAATCTCTGGTTCCAGACAGCCGAAGCGATTTGTTTGTTTGTTTATTCTGATCACGTCTGCCCTACAAACATCGTAATCGTCATACCACCTTCGCAGCGACCTACCTTGACAGCAATGACGTCCTTTAAGCGTCCATCTCTGACCATTGATTGCATTTGGTCACAGTTTTAAACCATTTGGTCGGAGTGCCCTTGTTTTGTTACTGTTACTAATTTTGAAAGAGATAGAATGCTATGGTACCTTTAAAAGGTGATCATTTATTCCTTATTTGTATAACACAGTGGTAGGGTCTGTCACTGTCAAATCGATCAGAGCGCGCGTAGTGGCAGAGATGTGAACTAATTCGAGACTCTCGGGAGTGAAGTGTTTCAAATTAATAATGCACCTAATTTTTAAGTACTTTCATTTGTTTTTACATTACACACAAACCGATATAAACTTTTCTTGAGTCTCGAAATAATTTGGTCACTGGACGGCGCTGCCCAGTGATTCGCACGAAAGCAGAGCTGGACAGCTCTGGCCTAAATACTTCGAGCAAAAATGGACATGTAAGAAGACCATGGATGATATAATAATTTATATCATCTGACTAGCCTTCTACTATGTTGTCGGCTTCCAGTCGAACCAGATGCAGCTGAATATCAGTATTTTACATGGAGCGACTGTCTATCGGACCTCCACAACCCAGTAACTAAGCAATACGATACCCCGTGGTAAGACTGGTTGTCAGACTTTCGAGCTTTTGATTAGCGACTGTCAAAGATCTACAATTGACAGCCGGGGTCAACGGCTTTACGTGCTTTCCGAGGCACGGAGGAAACTCGCTATGACAGATGGTCAGGCTTCCAAAGATCAATCTCGGCTAGCGCGTCGTTACTCGTATGATCGGCCTGTGCGGTTGTAATTATTTAGCCACGAGCCAATAATAATTTATATCTAATGTGTTTTCTAAATATATACCTAGAAAAACACAATATCAATTCTAATAATGCTGATTGAACAGTATCTAATAAATAATTTTACGACTCAGTTTACGATCTACTTATGTACTTCGTCAGCATTGCGTGGGCGTTACTATAGACACGTGTGTAAATATAAATTATTATTAATTATGTTTGTTGTGGCATACATAAGTTATAAGGCTGGGTGCATACCGCTATTTGTTCGTCACAATTGACAAAGAATGCAGGTCTTGCAATTGTGATAAATGACAATACGTGTTGTATTGTACTGTAATTAACATTCGTTTGTGATATTTTTTCATGCTTATTTATGAAATTTAAATGCGCGATTTGTAGTTTAATAAATGTTGTTTATTTTTATGTCAGCTGTCATTTGAAAATCTTTGATAATTGATCAAGGCAATCCACGTTCGTAAGGGTTTCTAATCACCAGCCACTGAATCAGGTGATCACAATTTCAAATCCTGCTCACATTCATGTTTTTGTGTCCGGAATAGCTTTTAAATGAAAAAAAGTTAATTTTCAAAATCTGAATATTGATTTTAGAACCATATTAGCTCTTGCCAGTAGCTTCACTCGCTACAACTCGAAATTTATCCCACAGGAACGTTAAATCGAGATAAAAACAATCCTATTTGTTAATCCCATTATACAATATCTGAGTACCTTTAATCCAATTCCGTTCAATAGATTTTTTTACGTGAAACAGTCAAACAAACTTTAGCAAGTAAGATTGAACAGTCTGCCGGGGTCGCGGGACTAACGAGCTTCCGTGACCCTGGAACTTAAAGGGCTTTTGAAGGACACCGTAGATTTTAGGCAGCACAAGTCTCACATTCCCTCCTGCCCTGCTCTGAGTGGGGGGACTCATTTGATGATTAAACCACGCTAAAAAAAAGTAAGATTGATTAAAAACAATTGCTATATCCGACTTTAGGTTTATCCCAACAAAACAGTAAGAAGCCACGCTACTGAATCATAAAAAAACAAGCCGATAACACAAGTTTCACTACATACTACGCCGTTATTGATACGAACTAACGACCAACGATACTTATCAGCTGACCTTGTGCCGACGGCATATTAAACTGACGCCGACGAGACGCGACGTGGACGCTGTATGACGCTTAGGCTGATTGTACACGGGCGGTAAGAGGAGCGGAGATGAGCGGAGTTCTGCAGATTAACAAGTTGAGTCGAGAAAAATTGTTCCGCTTAGTTTTATAGGGCTGCGGTTCCACTGAGGCGGAATGGAGCGGTGCGGAGCAGAGCTGTGCCGCAATTCACCAATCACAATGGCTGATGCTCATCGCTGACCAGGCAAATGTGGATTTCAAGCCATATGATTAGTAAATCGCCCTCTGCTCTGCTCCGCTCCGCCTCAGTGGAAACGCAGCCTTAAGCTGCTTGTACACGTGAGGTAAGAGAAGGGAGATGAGCGGAGTTGTGCAAATGAACAAGCTATGTCGAGCCAAACCGTTGCACTCATTTTTATTTGATGTGGATTTGCGCAGTACACTTCGATTACTAGACTTCGTTTCGCATATTTACCCGCGTTGCTCATCTTTCCTACCCCATCCCGCTACGCTTCCCGGTTTTACTATGAATTTTTAAACTGTGAAGTTGGTAGCTCCCTGTCCATCACGGCACAGCTCGTCTCCGCTCTCCTCCGTTCCGCCTCAGTGTAACCGCAGCCTTACTGCCTCGCTACGCTCCACAAACTCGCTCATCTTTACTTCCTCGCTCCGCTCACACAATGTACAAACAACCTTAATGATGACAAAGCGTCCGTAATTACGATACTAATGAAGATCTCAGTGACATAACACTTGATAACTCGTTATCTATGGACGGGTGATGCGTTGATGACCCTTATTTTTAGGTTACAAACAAAGACATTTAAATATAGTTAGGTGTCAGTCATACACGGTTGCTGGATGAATTGATGTGGTAGACGTGAGAGGAGTCTGTTGTTTAAAAAAAATGTTAAATGGGGTATTGCAGTAATTTTTGGGATGTATCAGTTATTAATGATCGAAGGGCTCAGCTAAATACCAATTTTCCGCGCTTGATTCTTTAAAGAGCCGGTTCGCGCGCGAAACCGCGACAGAAGACCACAACGACGATATATTACTAGACTCCGCATGCACGATCTGAGGAACAAAAACTATTCTGTCAACTCGCTGAGGTACTACGTAAGCGAGGGGGACGGGGTACTGCGTTGTGATTGGCTAACTCAAGGTCTGGTTCTGTCTCAAGGTATGTTTACGGCTCACAGGTTTGGTCGAAATAAGACTTTTTTGCCTAATGTGTTGACAGACATCGGTCGCCTGGTATTAGGAGTCTAGTAACATATCGTCGGTGGCAGACCACGACCGAAGATTGCTACCGTATCTGTCTCCTGTCACTGTCTTTGTGTTCTCGCGAACTGCCGCTCATAATACATAGCCTAATGTTAAGTACTGTCGCGGTCTTCTGTGGCTGTCTCCTGTCGCCGAGCCGCAAAGCTGACGGTCCGTTCGTGTCGCGGGATTGACGAGGTACCGTGATCGAGGAATGTGTAAGCCTATTGAAGGACACCGTGGATTTTGGTCAGTACAAGTCTGGCAGTCCCTCCCGCCCTGCCCTCGGTGGGAGGATTAATTTGATGATTTTATCATGTTGAAAAAAACGGCCCGTTCGTCCGTTCTGGGCAACGACGATATATTACTAGACTGCGCATGCACGATCTAAGGAACAAAAAATATTCAGTCAACTCGCTGAGGTACTACGTAAACGAGGGGGACGGGGTACTGCGTTGTGATTGGCTAACTCAAGGTCTGTTCTGTCTCAAGGTATGTTTACGGCTCACAGGAGCGGTCGAAATAAGACTGATATAAGACTTTTTTGCCTAATGTGTTGACAGACATCGGTCGCCTGTTATTAGGAGTCTAGTAATGTATCGTCGTTGGTTCTGGGTGAAGTGAAGACCTAAGCGATAAGCGGTGCGACGGGCGGCGCGAATAAATCAACTTTTAATATTATGATACAAATAAAAATTTACACTTTTCATTTATAATTATTCAACATCTCAAACCATTGTGTTTTACGAGACAAGGGACAATAGGACAAAATGTAATAATATTCATAAAAAGAATGAGCCTATTTTAAAAACAACACCTTTTGTATTGCACTGACAATCTGATGACGTTTACATTTTGACAGCTGTTTCAAAAAGAGATTGTTTAAGAGGGTAGAAGTCATGACAATGACAGTTGTTGTCAGAGTAGAGACAATGTATTTTTGACGGGCCTGTTGGTCTAGTGGTTAGTGATCCTGACTGCTATGCCGGAGGTCGTGGGTTCGATTTCCACCCAGGAAAAATGTTTGTGTGATGAGCATGATCATTTGTTCTGTGTCTGGGTGTAATTTATCTATAATATTTATGTATTTAGAAATATATTAGTATGTTTATCAGTTGTCTAGTACCCATAACACAAGCTCTGCTTAGCTTGGGACTAGATGGCGTTGTGTGATAGTTTGAACTAACTGTTCTCCGTGATCTCAGCCCCACTGCTCGGCTCCTATTGGTCGTAGCGTGATGTTTTATAGCCTATAGCCTACCTGGATAAGTAGACTATCCAACACAAATATATTTTTTGATTTCGAACCAGTAGTTCTTGAGATTAGCGCGTTCAACCAAACAAACTATAGTTATACATTATTTTACTGTTTACACGGTACAACTACATAGCTGGTGTACAAGTCAATTTTTTTTTTGGTTTTTGCTCCTTTCTTTTTGTAAGTATTAAATAACATGTAATCTAGAATTAGATACAGAATTCCAGCTGTCATTTTTCCATATCGTTACCAGTCTGTCCATAGTCATGCAACCCCACGATATAAAAACAGAAAATAGATTGACAACGCAAAATGAGCGCTCAATTCTCAATTGAAAATCGCATTAAAATCCGTTTCGCAGTTTTCAAGATCAACGCGGTCAGACAAACAAACGAAAAACGACTTGTAATAATATTACCTCACCGCAATGCAAGAAATAAATGCACTTAAATTATCTCAAAATATCTTCCATGTTACTAGGCAAACATGTTCGAGAGGCGATGTAATTTTATCGTAAGACACGTTCCATTGACGCGTGGGTGTGTCATCTTAACTGCGTGTAGGTCAGTGGGCCAGCAATGTACGTCACGCATTGCGCAGACGTCGACGCGTAATGAATTTATTATATTTTTCGGGTGGCATTGTACAGAGATAACGTAGAAGGTTAATTTTGGAATGGTTGTGTTTATACAGTTTTGTTATAGCTTTTAGTGACGAATATAGCGTTAATTTTGTAGGAAATTCATTACAGTTTGGTGAGAAAATAACTTTTTGCAGTTATTGTAATTTATTTAAGAGTTTATCCGATTTCCCGAAGATTCCGTCATCTGATCTGATCCTGATTTGATTACTATAATTTATGGGACTATCTGTAAAGTATACAGGTGAATTTTTCAATGTAGGCATACCAACTTGAAAAATTCACCCTGTGTATTACCTTTGCAAATAATAAAAAAGAAATTTTCTCAATCGGTAAAGGCGTTATCGTCATCGAGAAATCGAGGAATATACATTTTAAAAAAACTGATGAAATGAGAACCTCCTCTTTTTATCGAAGTTGGTTAAAAATTGACTTAACAACTCCTACAAGGGAGCTCCCCACGACGCGATGCGACGCAATTCAACTGATTCCAACTACAAGTGAAAATCATCCTTACCACTACGACATAATGCCATAAAACGTGCGGTTATCTACGGGTAGATGAAAAACAAAACACGCTCACCACGACGACGCCAAGTCAATCGAAATGCATCATTATATCGTAGTAGCAAGGACGATTTTCATTTTTAGTTAGAAGGGGCTGCTAGCACACTACTAGTTCATCCACCCCTGAGAGGTTATTTATATAAACTGACTTATATGTATATATCTAGCAGTTATTGCTAGGTTTTTTAGGTTAATTGTTATGACAGAAAATATCGTGCATGAGCAATTCAGCGTAAGTGTGGGGAATGTTATGAATTGTGCGCGCAGTAGGTCAATGCGCGTCTGGTTTACGTAACGATAAGTCAGCTGGCTTTATAAAAACAATTAGTTTTCATTGATAAAAGACTTGAATAAATATTGGTTTGAATATAGAAATGGTAGAAATTCGCATTTTTAAATATTTTTATGGCAACACTTTTCTACCTAAATGTCAAATTATGATCCGACTAAATTCTTCCATCTTGATAGATCGCAAAAAAAAATCTATAAGATTAGTTAAAGGTCATGGTAAATATCGTTATGAAAGTAACTTTTTGCCGAATCTAAACTAGTATTATGAAGACTATCGTTTTCATTGGTAAAAGACTAGAATAAATATTGGTTTGAATATATAGTATAGTAACAATAAAACATTTTTAATTTTAATTTAATTTTTAATATAATGGTTTATGGTAGAAATTCGCGTTTAGTTAACACTTTTTTACCTAAAATTCGGGTAACACTTTTTTACCTAAATGTCAAATTACGATCCGACCAAATCCTTATAATCTTGTTATCAAGATTATAAGGATTTGGTCGGATCGTAATTTGAACTTATAAGTTTTATATTTTTTGTGACCTTATGGTCACAAAAAATATAAAAGATAAAAGTTCAAGTAAACTTTGTTTTATGAAAGAGTAACTTTTTGACAAATCTAGTATTATGAAGACAAGGGGTTTGTTTTTTACTTTTACCTATAGAAAGCTACATTAACAGAAATTAAATTGAATAAGCTAGGTATATTTTATTTTGTTAATACGCTTATGCAGTGTATAAAATATTTAGGAATTTTGTACTTTGAGTCTTGTCCACAATAATTGTCCTTACCGGTTTCAAAGGAAGGAGCTCGTGGATAAATAATTGCAGCCGCACAGGCCGATCTTTCCTGATAAGCCGTGCTTGCCGAGGTTGGTTTGTGGATGGGTGACCATTTGTCATAGCGAGTTTCCTCCGTGCCTTGGAAAGCACATCAAGCCGTTGGTCCCGGCTGTCATTTGTAGATCTTTGACAGTCGTTGCTGTTAGTCAGAAGCTCTTAAGTCTGACAACCAGTCTTACCGTGGGGTATGGTATTACCTTGTTACTGGGTTGTGGACGTCCGACAGGCAGTCGCTCCGTGTTAAATACTGATATTTTGCTGCATCTGGTTCGAGTGGAAGCCGACCCAGATATAATTGGGAAAAGGCTAGGCAGATGATGACCGGTTTCAAAGAACCTTTAAAAAGATGTACATCGTAAAAACTAACGACTCAATATCGCACTTAAATCGAACAGCTAATTATTTAAAGGTGAACTGCTGACATTTACCTGTAAAATGTACATAAATAAAATACGCATTTAAATTAAACAAAGATTTATCTTAAATTACGATATAGAGTCCGCGCCACCACACATGACCTTTTGACGCGGCGCTAGTGTCTATGTAATTACAACAAATTGCATTAAAAAACTGTAGTACGTCGAATTTTCCGCAGGTCATGAGTTGTGGTGCGGACTCTATGGGAGCTTCTCCATTGCGATTCGTGCGATTTGGACTTTCTACTGACTAAAAATGAAAATCGTCCTTGCTACTACGATATAATGATGCAATTCGACTGACTTGACGTCGTCGTGGCGAGCGTGATTTGTTTTTCATCTACCCGGACATAACCACGTCTTTTATGTCGTAGTGGTAAGGATGATTTTCATTTGTAGTTGGAATCGGTCGAATTGTGTCGCATCGCGTCATCAGTAAACTCTGTTACAATTTTTTGCGCGGAAACATTGTATGGTTTTGTGTTGCCATGGTAATACATTTTCTACCATTTTGGTAGTTTTCATAGTTTGGGAGGATAGTATAAAAATTCTGCAGGATCATTAATGCAGATGTATTTTCGTTCATAAGTTGGTGACATAAAGTTGAAAATTGCACAATATTCTCGCAATTGACAATAGTGAATGGATATCTTGTTCAGCTTGAATTACATTAAGATTATATTTTTTATTTCACCTTTAAAACATTTTTTTCACACTACTTGCTCGTAAATGTCATATTATATGTCAGGCAAACCTACTGTAAAGCATGACATTATTCCCCCTCGCTCGAGCCGGGAATAATATATGTACTGAATTTCATTATTCCCGTGGGAATAATGTGATTTGAATTTGGAACCTCAAAGAAAACCGTATGAAAACTTTCACCAAGGATTCGTATCAGTAATGGCGGCCGCTGGCAGCAACAGCTGATCGCTTACAGTGGTGCCAACTTCACGTACGAAGGTTGTCGTACCACATCAAATTTCAAAAATCGAATTTATTTCCTCGCAGTAGGTGTGAAAAGCAGAGTACGCTCCTCGAGAGTAAAGCTGCCTTGTCTTGGGCTGACTTGAATCCCTCGCTACACTAAGGATTCTTAACTTAATTCCCTCGTTTCACTCGGGAATTAACACTTGAACCTCCTCGCTGCGCTACGGAGGTTCACCCCAGAATCCTTAGTGTAGTTTCGGGATTCAATACGCCCGTGACGTAAGGCAATGCTTTACTCCCTTGGTGCGTAATCTACTATTACGACTTTTTGTACTCATTATATCTACGCTTCGCTTGTTTAAACTTTTTTTATTACTTTAAGAAGCAAAACGTCAATGATTATTAAGACATTATCTAATACACAATTAATATCATTAAAGCATATAATTATTTAATTATTCGGTTGTTAATTGACTGTAATTACTTCTAATACTTACTTATTAATTTGGTCATGAAATCTAATTAAAGGTAAATAAATCACCCGTCGATTTTAGGGTACCGTAGTCAAAGGATAATCCGGGACCCTATTACTAAGACTCCGCTGTTCGTACATCTCATCTTTCTCTTCGCTCATCGTCACAAGGTTGTATCTCATAAACCGTGACGGTTAAACAAATGACATTTTCACAAATCAAATCGAAGCATTTATTTCAAGTAGGCCAGTTATAGCACTTTTGAAATGTCATAAGACAAAAACAGTTCAAAATAGTAACGTTAATTAAGTAAATGAAAACAGTTCAAAAATAGTTATGTTGCTACTGTCCCAGTCACACGACATAAAAGCTGTGAAAGTACCGTAGCTGCCCGTTCCAAGAAGTAGATCTCTATGGAGAAGAACGGGCAAGAAACTCCATCGACACTCTTTTTACACACAGATAATGTATTTCTGTTGCCGCTATAACAACTAATACAATATCTAAGGGGCTCCCATTGATAACTAGCGGCCCGTCCCGGTTTCGCACGGGTGGACATGTGGCCAAAAACAAATCGTCCTCTATAACCTGGTCCTGATGGTTACAAACACAACAAAAAAAGAATTATCCGAATCGGTCCAGCCGTTTTCGAGTTATGAGCTTAGCAACACATTTAGCGATCCATTTTTATATTGTAGAAGATAGAAGAAGATGGTAAATCTTTTCGTTCGCGAGCCCGAATCACACTAAGCCAGTTAATTTTTTTACTTTACAATTCCAGTTTCGTTTAGAAAAGAAACTAGGAAATGACTGGAACCGATGACAGCTGTCAGACTTGGACGTTCGAGTGGTTAAACGACTTTTATTTCTGAACGAAAAAGTTTATGAACTACCCACATTATAAATCAATATTCTCACTTTAATAATATCTTGTTTTAAACATCAACCGTATGTAACATGTCGTAATATGTCCGTCTGTGGAATAACAAGTAGTGGCATTGATTCATCCGTGACCGCGAGGTCGCGGGTTCGAATCGGCAAGTATTGATAAAGGAAAGGATGTCTGCATAATGTTAGTTGTTTATGGTCAAGTGACACTTGTGTATAATAATCAAGTTTTTATATTAATAGATTAAAATATAATTGGTTTTTTTTACTTGTTAAAATCATCAAATTAGTCCTACCAGGGCATGGCAGGAGAGACTGTCAGACTTGTACTGACTAAAATCCACGATGATCCTTCAATAGCCCTTTACATTCCGGGGTCACGGTGATTCGGTAGTCCCGCGTCCCCGACAGACTGGCTCTCTAAAGAGGGCCCCGTCATTGTCATTGTTGGTTGTGACTCTCTTTGAGGCGTGCGTGGAGCTCAACGTGCCGTCGACCTTGCATGGTCCATGATCGGACGGCGAGTCACCCATTGCTCGCCGTCCGCGCCTACGATGGTCGAAAATGCCAGTGGCTAAATAATTTTAGGCTTGAGACTTAAAAGTCGTACGGAATTCTTCTTCCCCGATACAGACTCACACTTGTCCAGTTTCCACTACAAATTGCGTTCTTCTGTAATTTCTATTAAACCACAATTGAATCCAATTATTGCCAATAACTCCTAACAACTAAATTAGTTAATTAATTAATTTCAGCAATTCGATACAACAATGTGCAATTGCAATTTTACCGTAGTATTATGAACGTAATTATTTCTCCATCGTTTACAAAAGGTAATGTCTACCAATTTTGTAGGATCACGTAGTGTGTGGTTACAAAATTGTAAACATGCATTTTGTTTACACGTTTACAGTGTTGGCACGCAAGCATGTTTTAATGTACGGTGTGTGTAAACAATATGTTTTGTTCAGGGTTCAGGTCAACGACGATATATTACTAGACTCCTAATAAAAGGCGACCGATGTCTGTCAACACATTCGTCAAAAAAGTCTTATTTCCGTCTTATTTCTACCACTCCTGTGAGCCGTAAACATACCTTGAGACAGAATAGACCTTGAGTTAGCCAATCACAACGCAGTACCCCGTCCCCCTCGCTTACGTAGTACCTCAGCGAGTTGACAGAATAGTTTTTGTTCCCTAGATCGTGCATGCGGAGTCTATTGGTTCAGGTAGTTCGATCAAGCATAGGTATACATGTAACACTGCATATAACGAAAAAAGTCTATGTGCATGAGATTAGAAAGAAAATCATCATTTACAGCCGCAGAGGCTGATCTTCCGGATTAAGCCGTACTTGCCGAGGTTGGTCTGTGGATGGGTGACCATCTATCATAGCGAGTTTCCTCCGTCCCTCAGAAAGGACATTAAGCCTTTGGTTCCGGCTGTTATTTGTAGATCTTTAACAGTCGTTACTATTAGTCAGAAGCTCTATAAGTCTGACAACCAGTCTTACCATGGGGTATCGTATTACTCAGGTACTGGGTTGTGGAAGTCCGATAGGCATTCGCTCGATGTAAAATACTGATATCCAGCTACATCTGGTTCGACTGGAAGATGAAATTGTAAGTCTTAACTATCGATTGAACAACTGGCCCTGGGGTTCATTCCTTATGCCACGGACTGAGGGACATGGCAAAGATTGAGGGTTTAGTTTTGCCAATTGTCTGCAAAATCATGATGTTTTGTAGAAACTTGTATGAAATAATATTATTTGATGTAATTTCCCGGCTTAATTATGTTTTTTTCCATTGTTCCAGGTATGGACTACTTTCCTTCCACTACTCGTTACTACGAACAGTATCATGATGATGCTGAGAAGATCTCAGAATCTACTAAGCCCGCAGTACCAAATATATCGTAAGTCAGATGTATTTTTCCCACGGCGTCAGACGTCGCATCTCCGGCCACCGTAGGCGCCGTAACAGACAACTCACCGTCCGACCATGGACCATGCCCGGGTCGTGTTCCACGCGCGCCTCAAAGAGCGTCAGCATAATGACGAGGCCCCCTCTCAGAGGGCTAAAGCTAGATTAGCAACCCGCACCGGCTTCACTCGGGACCAGTTTATATTCTAAAACCTTCTTCGAACCACACCATCCATTGGTGAAAACTCTCAAAAAGTGGGTAGTCGAAAATTTAAAAATCATTCTCAATAATTTTCTAACTTAAAAAACTTCAGATGCATTTAATTCGCCAAAACAATAGCCTAAAAGTGCAACGAACTTAAAAATCTAGGTCGATCGATAGAGTCCGGTTTTAAACTGCATGGTTCCGTATCAAATCCGTGGACATCGATTAGGTAAATATCGTGAGGTATCCGAGCAAATAGGGCGGACTAGCATGTTTTTTTTGGCATATCCGAGCATCCGAGCAAATAGGGCGGACTAGCTTGTTTTTTTTTTGGCAAAATTTTTCGTCAAATCGTTGTACCTCACTAGGAATTTCTCCTGTGTCTTGGGCGCTTTTATAAAGATTTTAACTTACATACCTACGCAAATAACCTGCTGTCTGTGGTAACCTGGAGTGGGGTTATTTTATCCAGTGAAAGGTAAGGATAGAATTGGGTCTGTACTGTTTGTTAATCTCCATGCACCGCCACTGATGGCCGTTGAGATAAAAAATAAGTCACTGTTCTAACGACCACCACTGCTGCCAGTTTTAGTGGTGGTCGTTGGGAGTATACCACACGATTTTATACGACATTAGATTGGACACTATTCTTAGAATTTTCTTTCTTGGTATAATTGCCAAGTGTTTCCTATTTCTGGGGTAACCTACACTGCTTCGCTGATATGTAGTCTTTCCTTATCCGAGGTATTTATATGCTCATAGGTGTAGGGTCAGATTCCTTCAGAAGAAAGAGGAAGCCATATACCCAATTTTGTTGATTCTGGGATGAAATTTAAAGATTATTCTCCTATCTCACTTGATCTTGTTGACTTTGCAAGCTATGTTGCTTGTCATACGAAACTATTTCAATGAAAAACTAAATATTTTGAGGACACCCAATACCAAAGGATCCTTAATAACAGTAATAGGGAAGGTACTTACACATTTCAATCTTCCAAATGATTTCTTCTTCATCATCTTCATCACGCCTCGTCCAGATCTTGCACAAAAATTTGAAGAACTTTGCAGAAAATGATGACATTACGTCTACTCTTTATCACACACTTATCCAATAATCTAGAGTACTCTGGATTTTTCTTTATGCAACCTTCGATTATGGAAGATCGCTGCCAAAAATGCCACAAATTTTGCAAATACCTCCTACACAACTAAGGCCAAAATATTTATATTTCTCTTTTGGACCGAAACTATCGTTCTACTTATATCTTTGGCTAGACGACTACCCGATTTGACAAGCTAATTAAGTTCAAAATACTTTGAAATCGCTCCAAAAACGTCTTTATATTTGGAAGTCAGAACCGTCACTGATTCCGTGTCATCTTTGTCACGACAATCTGACAACTGCCGTCAGATAACAATGCATCGTTTTCCTGCAGAAGTAACTTAACAAAAAAAAAATGGCAAAAAAACGCATGCAAATATGACTGGCCGTTTTTATGACAATCTCAGTTTCAATTAGAATGCAATAAAAAAGCTAATCTGTTCTCCACAAAGAGAGGGAACAATTTGCCTAATGGAGCGTTCAAATTTCAAATTGGAACGGAATAAAAACGCATCCTTCCTGCTTCCGTATTGGTCGGTTTGTTTTTCCCGCGTGTTTTGTGTATAAAATGGTGGTTTGTGACGTAGTGTCATCAGTGTCGGGATGACTGTCATCCCTTGAGGTTGTTTAGTGGTGTTACTTTGGATTGCTCTCTCTGTATCCTGGATTGGTAAGTTCACTTTCCATTTTGTTTCTTTTAAGGCATAACAACTTCGTTATTATACTTATGCAAGTTTATTTTTAGAATTGATATCATAAACACGTAATCAATTATTCAATAACTTTCATTTAGAGTTAATTTTTTGGTAGAGAAAATGCATAATTTAAAGACCGGCATTTAAATGAGCAATAAACGATATTAAAAATATAAATGCCAATAGGTATTTACAAAAATCTTTTCGTTATCCAGTCAAGAACTTTGGATAAAGAACACTTCAATAAAACAAAATGAATAGAACACACTCATGACTTCTTAATTTTGGCGCAAAGCGGTAGTCTCTCAATCTGCATAAACTTACTTGGTGCCAAAATGGTGGTCTCTATCCACTAGGTCTAGCCACGTCCACAAAGACATGGCCTATCAACTACTTAAAAGATCTTGGAGAATTTGGGACTTCAGAACTGCTTTTTGAATTTCCGGGGTCATTCCTTCGAGGTGACTCTTTGGAAGTAAACTGTTACCGAGATAAAACATGGCGTATTATCAAATTCAGATAAAATTAAACTCTTCGGGAACTAACTAGAAGATCATTTTGAAGCTGGATTAATTAAATAATAAGTTATCAAATTCCTAAGCTGCCAGATTATTGACGACATTCCTCTAAATATAATGACGAATTTATGACGTATTACCTCACCTTAAACTTATTCGAGGGATCTCATAATTTCCTCAATCTGACAAATTCAAATACCAATTTTGAGGGTTTTTCGAGGCTCTCTTCGAGGCCTCCTCGAAAGAGGTGTGAGTCGATCAGCTTTCCAGGTAGCGACTTTGACTATGGGTGTTAGTCTATAGAATTTTATCGCTGGACGTAATGGACATACAACACACACAACCAAATTACGATACTGCTTTTGTGGATGTCACATCTCCATGTCCACCACGTCTGGTCACTGCTAGACATGCCTCTTTAGACCCTGCTTACTCTCACATCCTTCCATTACCAGCTTTTTCTTTCTCTATTTTTATTTCTCTTTAATCTTGTAATCCAGAAATCATGAGATTAATTGCAGTCTCAAAAACATTAGCTACAGTCAAACAAGATTAGACCTTATTGTTGATACGAATACAATAGCATTCCTCATTGTTCTTTGATAAGACTTTAAAAACTACTGTTACGTAGCAGTCTTTGTGAAACAGTTTTAGGTTTTACCGTACTTTAGTGGAAGTTATTCCAATTAGAGCATTTAGATTTTCAATATTTGCCGTGTCTGATTTACCAAGTCGCGAATGCGGCTTTTCATAAATAGTTCTTCGTTTCTAGACTTTTTATCCAGCAGATCAAACTATCTACATTTATATCATCCATCTTTACATATTATATTTTCAAACGTTGCATATAATGCAATGTTACGAACTTCGTTATTTCCAAACGTTGAATATACTGTAATGTTACGAACTTCGTTTAACTTTAGGTTATCTGGGAAACAGATCTCTTCAAATTCTTTCTTACATGTTTAGATAGATTCTGTTTCAGTACTTACAGTTAGTACCTAGTTCACATATTTAACAAGATTTTTCTGTCCGTGATACTTGATAACTTGCGTTATATGACGTAAGGTTTCCCAAAGCTGTCATCTGCTTCATTTGTCTGCCATCAACTGTTTCAAGGTCGTTGATTTATACATCTGGAAGGTGCCCTATATTGCACAAAGTCACATGAGGAGGAGGCTTTCCAAAACTGCCTTCATTTTTCTTTCCTATCCTATCTGCTGTTTGAAGGTCTGTCCTACATTAAAGTAGTTCCCTTTAACGGTCACTATTACAGGGCCTTTAGCAGTCCTTGTCTTCTCTTGATTGATAGCATCTTGATCCCCTCCACTGTTAGCTATAGTAGCTCCTCAAAGTTACCTTCTAACTCCAGTCTGTCTTAGCGACTCTCCTCAGCCCATTCATTGCCCTGTAGTTCCCTTCAGTGGTCACTTATCTGAGGCCAGTCGTCATCTGGCCTTTCCTTCTTATTTATCGCTTACACTGTTAGCTATATTACCTCCTCAAAGTTACCTCGTAACTCCAGTATGTCTTAGCGAACTTTCCAAAGTCCTCAGCCCATTAATTGCCCAATATTTCCCATAAACTGTCACTTATCTGAGACCAGTCGTCATCTGGCCTTTCCTTCTTATTGGTCGTTTCCACTGTGAGCTATAGTAACTCCTTACAGTGCCTTGTAGTTCCAGTCTGTCCTAGCAACCTTTACAAGGCCCTCAGCCCATTTACCGTCTTACTATACTAGTTCCGTAGTTCCCTTTAGCGGTCACTCATCCGAGGCCAGTCTTTATCAGGCCTTTCCTTCTAATGATTCATTGAATCTTCGAATGGCATTCTGGCATTCCAGTCACGTTGACTGCCACATGCATGTCAAATGATCTTCTAATGATTTGTTTATTATGTAGTTTGTCAAAACAATAGATCGTAAATATGGCTGGTAATGCAATTTGTTATTTAATGATTCGGTGTTAGGTGTCATATTGTAATGACTGTGTGTGCGGTATGGTTTCAATTGCATATTGCATATTTTGATGGATACAGATCGTTGTTTTTAAATCACATGCGCAAGCTACTTGTAATGTTGCTCAAGTCGCTGGACCCGCACGTTTTTTAATGGGTGCTTGTACACGGTGCATGTAGCTTGAGCATGTTGAGGCACTTTCGCGGGTTACATGCACCGTGTACAAAGCACCCTTAGAAGGTTCTAGATCGGGTTCGTTTGCTAGAAGTTTTGGCCCCCGACACGGCTTTACTTTCCGTTTTGATGTTTGTGATAGTTTACCTTACTATGCATGATGTAAAGATCACAAACGATGTTTTGATCATTATCTCAAGTTAATTTATATTTCATTTCATTCGTTCTCTCTTACGGTATTATATGCTTGTTGAATTATTACAAATTGGAAACTGATAATATTATTGCAATGAGATGTCGATTTGTATAACTATACGTTGTAAAACGCTTTTCCTTTACAGAAAGGCTAGATGCGTAGTCCTCTCAATAGGGTATTTGACTGTATGATTATATCTGAATAGGTATTTAAAAAATATTCGATCCTTATTTATTTCTTTTGTTACGTAAACCAAAATTGATGACACTTTCAAAATTGCTAAAACGCCATAAGCGTCGCTGGACACGTATACGACTCCGGCACATAAAGGGCCGTGGATTTTAGTCATCACGAGTCTGACAGTCCCTTTCGCTCTGCCCTGGGTAGGAGGACTCGTTTGATAATCTTACCATGATAAAAAAACGAGGTATTCCAGTTAGGGCACCTGGCACCTGACAAAATTTTTGACTAAAGCCTTATGTCGAATAGATAAGGTACAAGTAGCTCAGGTGCCATTCACAGTGGGTGCCCTAACTGGAATACCTCAAAAAAACGTCACAAGCAGGTGAAGTTATTACTTGCTTCTGACGTCACACGCCCCCACTCTTGCGTTTCGTTTTTAAACTCTAACTGATGATCTAATTAGATTTGCAATTTATTGATGCTGTTAAAATGTCTTTTCTATCTCTAATTTAGTATGTAAGTCTTAGTAAACCGTATATGACTTAATGACAAATGCTTTAAAAGCAAGTGTCACATGCCAAGGACCTTTAGAACATTTTAAGACGTACTTACTACTTACATCTCATAAAGCAGTGTTACCCAAACTTTTTTGGCCTGACCCCTTATAAAACTTAACTGCCCAGAAACGCGATATCGAATGGACAAAAAGAAAATTCTTACTTGAATTCTTTATTTGACTTTCAATCACTTTGTCTTAGAAATATTACATCAGTATTTTTTGCGTCAATTTTTCTGGAAACTATTTCTTTTTCTTCCACATTTTGAGTTCGGAAACGTGGAATGACAGATATAGTAATTTTAGTCAAATGGCTTAATTAGGTTCCTCACTACAACTACTACTACACTATCCTATAAAAAAGAACGTATTGATGAGATTGGTCATAGTGAGGCAACGACGATATATTACTAGACTCCGCATACACGATCTAAGGAACAAAAACTATTCTGTCAACTCGCTGAGGTACTACGTAAGCGAAGGGGACGGGGTGCTGCGTTGTGATTGGCTAACTCAAGGTCTGTTCTGTCTCAAGGAATGTTTACGGCTCATAGGATTGGTCGAAATAAGTCGGATATAAGAGTTTTTTGCCTAATGTGTTGACAGATATCGGTCGCCTGTTATTAGGAGTCTAGTAATATATCGTCGTTGCCTCACTATGACCAATCTCATCAATACGTTCTTTTTTATAGGATACTTAGCTTTTCTGGATACTACGTAATGCCAGAAGCTCAGATGCTTATAAGCTGTTGTAGCCAAATGCATCCGGCTAAACAAGACTTGGGGTATGTGGGATCTACTTTCCAGTAGTCCACCCTATTATAATAACGTCTTAAAGCGTAATTAGGCGCTGTGGAAAAGAGACACAGCTATATAAGTCGTCTAGCGTCATCTCGTTCCCACACTGGAACTACTCTTTAAGACGTCATGGTTGGTCATCTGTAGTCACTGTGGCCTTCTAACCTCCACATCCTAAAAACCACATAATATTATCTTGGATCAAAGAGTAAACTTATATTAGACAGTCGGCTTAAAGACTACTATGGCCTTAAAACCTACTATCTTCAATAAATTGCAATAAAAATGTCTCTAAACTAAATAAATCTATATAGAGACAATAATTTTACTGTAATGCATACTTATCTCAAACTCCATACTCTGTTCGTAATTCGTTCTTAACGACGTCGTCGGCGTCGTTCGGGTGGCCTCGTATTATTTCGCGAGCGTTCGTCAATGGTCGTCAATCTTCGGGTCGACGAACTGCTGCCGGACTTTTTTTGCACTATTGAAGGACAGACGGACAGACAGATTTTTTGTTTGAGTAGTAATAATAATGGTGGTTTGAAAATATTATTATACAATCTTTTGTATGGATTGTGTTTGTTTCGACTCGTCTTTTCGTTGAGTGTCCATTTATTTTTTGAAATTGGTTTTGTTACTTCGTTTTTAATGGGTTTTTGTGTCAAATATCTTACTACTGCTAAGTAAACATAGTAACCATAATATCTGGCAGATACGTGAATAATTTCCCATTAATTTGACAATACCGACCAGATGATCAGTGGGGCTATTCCGTATCTCGGTGTCTGTGTGGTGACCATCAAATAGCTGTCAAAAGGTAAATTTCGTATTGGCATTTGCAATGAAACTGATAAATGTAAATGTTCCCTAAAATCAACTATTCTAACGCTCTTGAGGAACTCCACTCCTCAACTTAGCCTCATAACAGGTATCAAGCCATCCAAGTTCAGTGGACAACCGCTGGTCAGTGACTATCAAGTTAGCCAATAGCCCTACAGTTACCTTAGCTCCATCCATCCATTCTGCATTATTCCCACTTTTTGATCACCTATCATTAGGCTTCTTGACATGGACTTTCGTTTAGTTATCTGGATTTAGAGATCAGTACCCTCAGCACGAGTTTTCAGTATTTGAGACGTAAAGTAAACTGGAACTTTGACAATTTCAAATTGACAATTTTCAAGGAAAAAATTAGTTCCTTTTTCGCACACCAGAGGCGCTGTTCCATCTTTTCATACAAGAAACGCTGTAAATACTGGAAAGACGCTGTAAAGTAAAATAGTGAAAACTCGTGCTAAGGGTACTGAAAACTACTCTACTACTCTGGCAATTAGCTTAAATCTTTTACAATCGACAATTCTGAATTCATACATTCCACTTACTAATTTCAAACATACCTATCACAAAAATCTAAAAATAAATTAGCTAATTAAAACATAAAATTACCTTTACATGGCCTCCGCACGCAAGGCGCCCGCGCATTTTCCTAAGCGAGTCACGTGCTGTGGCATTGAGTAAACATCCGTAGATGGGCAAGTAGGTAGTAATGTGTGTGGTGCCTCTGTGAGGAATTTTTCGACTTGTGAAGATCATTGCTGTTTTTGTGTGTCTAGCATGTGTGTTTTGGTGCTATAGCCTTTTTTAAAAACAAACCTGAGATTCTCTATGTCAGTGGCATTTCAATATTTTTTAAACATTTTGTTGACCCAAAACTTCGCCACATGTGACTAAGTTGACATTTGGATCTAAATAATGGTCAAATGGAAATTGTAATTATCGGCAAGGTATTCAAGGTAGCCCACACTAGAAATATGACTGAAAGGTCACTCTTCATTTCGTGATAATCTAAACTTAGACTTTATTCCGATTTTCACTTTTTCTTTCTCTAAGTACCATTTACTTATCTAAATCTGAAATAAGAAAAGCAGATAACATCTATTTGCTTTTGTCACAGTATTTTCCATTTCTGGAACGTTAATTTTCGCCATAATCCATGAAATATATTCTCAGTCATCGCTGACTAAGAAACTGCATGATTTATCGAACATTATCGCAGAACACGAGCCAAAATATTTTCTACGAGACACAGTCACCGCGTTTTGAAATAGAATCATTATTAATTGAAGGATAATTTTAATTGTACGACCTCGTCGCAAGATGGCGGAATTATTTTTAGATTTTTAGCTAGAAAGTGATAAAATCAAGTTTTGCGTATGCCAGAATTTATTTTGCTTAGATTTCTCACCGCCCACCTTTACCTTGACTTTTCATATGTTGTTATGGGCGTAGGAGTTGTTCCAGAAAAATCTCAATCTCTTTCAATTGTTTTTGTGAAGTAGTTCGTAAGTCGGTCCACTGACGGAAATAGGCTTCTCGAATTGTTCATTGATGGACTTGAATGTCGACAACTTTTTTACCTGCGGAAATCGATGCCCAACTGTGTCGCGATCTGGAATTTTTCTAATGTAATTAAATCTGATTAGTTGTTAAACGGCTTTACGCTGGCCATAGCAATTATGACATTGACAGGTCTTGCACTATTTGATTAGGTTTTATCGGCAATGTTTGCTCTTAAGCTTTCAATTTATTATAAAATCACATCACTCATCATCATTTAATCCGCATTTAGTCAAACCTCTTAAAACAATTCCCATTTTATACCACCCAAAATTAGGCAGTAAACTCGCCTCACTAAAAGGGCCTTAAACCAAATATGGCCTCTACCCACAAATCGACTTACTCTTTGCCATCATAACGACATCGTTATACAGCGTGCTAGCGAACGGTGAACGAACGTAACGACACGTTATCGACGATAGCTTATCGCTGTGCGCCGTTCGACGCGCTTATAGCGTTACCTGCCTGCGCAGACGCATACAAGTGGCGGTGTTCTAATTTTAAAGTGAATTTTGGCGTTAGTTGGAGTTTTGCAAGTGAGTTAATTTTTTGTTATTTGAGGTTACTTTTTGTTATATTAGTTTTTCTAGCGATGTTGATGTGTTGTGTTTGGTATGATTTGTTGATGTATAAAAATGTTTATTGTGGGTCATTCCATGACAAACGCTACCAAGGCTTCAAAAAAAAACCTCGTCGTAATAAGTCAATTAAAACCTTATTTCATAGAGAACATTCCTATCCTTCTTGACTAGATTTTTTTTTGCATAATTCACAATAGTTTTCATGTTATAGCCACGTAAACATAATGTTAGAAAGACCAGGGGCTAGAAGCTAATTTATAGCCAATATTAGCAAAGCTAAAAGAAAATAAAGGAGCTGTCAACCATCACTTGGTTTCCGTAGTAAGTTAGCTTTACTTATTGTAGTTATTTGTGTCGTGCGAAAAAAAACAAACAGTTTATATTTACTGTTTTGAGAAGGGTTTTTGCAAACTGTGGTATCAGTGTAACGCCCGAAACGAAAAAGAGGTAATTGTTTGTTTAATTATGCGCCTAATTATATTTAAACTAACATATTTTGCCAAAGTAAGGTCCTGTGGTTAATCTAGTCGAATATCTAACAATGATTGTGAAATCATGTGTTTTAATTGTATTTTCAACGGTTTTAAATGGGTAACACCCGAAACGTTTCGGGTGTTACATTATTTGTAAAACAATCTTATACTGCTTATAGGTACTTATTTATCGTCGCAGCATATACTATTTTTTACATGGGTGTTAATACGATGTATGTGACTAGAATAAACAAAACTCTCCGATGATTAACCTCTAAAATGGGCTAAAGGCGAGGTTCAAGTTGTGTTTTAACAAATAGTTGGAGATAAAGCAAAAACAATCAAGATCTGATGAAGATGTCTATGATGTGCGTTACGAGGACTAAAGATGATCGAATTCCTAGTACAAATACATGTCTTAGAAAAATATATGTCCTTATTGTTAAAAAATAAAACTACAACTCGACCCGTGAAATCGTCTGTACCAATTTCGAACTTTTTCTTTGTAAATGTTTACTCCGGGCCATCATCTTTATGGAATACTTTTAGAAAATCAAATAAATACTCAACAAAATTTTGGAATTCTTAGCACTTGTTCACGAAGTTTCATACAAACTAACAACCGAAAAAAACAACCCTAATTCTAATAATAAAAGTTCTAAATTCCGTAATAGTTATTTATTATAAATAATTTTAATAGAAAGCCTGAAATTTCATTAATATATCTCATAATTTCGGATATACGCAATTCAATTTCGTACTCGTAACGCCCGAAACGAAACAGTGGTAACACCCGAAACAGGTAATTTTATTTATTAAAATTCATGGAAAATTGATAACGAACTTTTTCTCACGTGTTTAGGTGGGCTACTGGATCTAGTTTGACATGTTATAAATTAAACTAGAGGTTACTAGGGAAATTCGCTGAATTATGCATATGAAGACAGATGGTCTGATGTTAGAGGCAATTTCGTGTAACGCCCGAAACAGCTACTTATTTGACATTTTCTCTTTATTGGCCAAGTATTTAAAAAAAATGATTTTAGGAAAAGGAAATATAACCTTATATGTTGTTGATCCGATAATTATAATTGTCTAGTTAAGAATACTACTACAAATAAAACATAGTTTATTGAGTTCAATTGTAACACCCGAAACGATGGAATGACCCTTGTCCTAATATGATATATTAGATGATTGCGCACGTAGGTAAATTTATTTTTGATCAATACATACTAATTATAGGAAGTTATTTTTGCAATATGACGGACTTTTTTTCAGACATTTTTTCTACCTTAAAGTACTTAAAAACAACTAGGAATTTATGAAGGGTTGGTGTTATGTGGGACTATCTGGTCTAGTTCTAACGTTTTAATAATGCTGACTTACTGACTCAAGTCCACCTTGTTGTTTTGATTGCTCTTTGCGTTACAGAGCCACGTTATCCTGCTTAGACAGTTCCATAACCCCTATAACATTAGTTTTATTTAGTTTATATTTCTATGTGTTAATTTATTTTGTACATATACGGGCTCGTATATAAAGATGGTGTTAGTGACGGTAGTATGACGTCAGATTCTTAGTTTACATAATACTGTATTATGTACTTACCGTTCTTATCAATTTCATGCAGGTAATACTCTTAAGTATGAGTTATTGTAAACGTGATGTATTATTGGACGGAAATAGTATCTACATTTTTATATAAGTGGGGAAACTTGTTACATATTGTAAGCCGAGCCTTAGGCGATGCCCTCTTTAAAAAATGTTTAGTAAGTATAGATTAGATAGACGGCTCTGTTGGCGCAGTAGCTGAACGATCGAATGCTGCGCAGCGTGTTGTGGGTTCGATCCCCGCACGGAACAAATGTTTGTATGATCTGCAAGTATTTGTTCTGGGTCTGGGTGTTTGTGTATGTGAGTTTCTATGTTTATAAACGCACACACGATACAGGAGAAATTCCTAATGAGCGAGTTCAAAAAAATGTTATTGCATTTCAGGCGGAATATTGTTAGCCGAGCCTTAGGCGATGCCAACGACGATATATTACTAGACTCCTAATAACAGGCGATTGATGTCTGTCTACACATTAGGCAAAAAGTCTTATATCGGTCTTATTTCGACCACTCCTGTAGTCCTGTGAGCCGTAAACATACCTTGAGACAGAACAGACCTTGAGTTAGCCAATCACAACGCAGTACCCCATCCCCCTCGCTTACGTAATACCTCAGCGAGTTGACAGAATAGTTTTTGTTGCTTAGATCGTGCATGCGGAGTCTAGTAATATATCGTCGTTGGGCGATGCCCTCTCTAAGATGTTAGTAAAGATAGTAAATTTTCTTGTCATCTTTTAATTAATTCGATAACTAAAATAAATATCAGTTCAGTGCACTGCAAAATGAGTTATGCGTATTATTTTTACATGTCATTTAAATGTCATACAAAATAAATAAGAAATTTAATAATTTGTGTGATAACATAATTCTTAGGTACACTTTTAGATCCGTCTTTACACTTTATTATTTGTCTTGGCTTCATTCCTAGATCCGTTGAGATAAGTTTCTTTGAAATATTTCTAGCATATTTTTTTAATTAACTGTCTAAGTAATTAATTTAGAAAGTCTTCGGGCCGCTGGTGTTTATAAAATTAGCTCGGATAACATATTATTTTCATTCAAAAATCCCCACTAATATTATAAATGCGAAAGTAAGTCTGTCTGTGTCTTTTTTCGCTTAAACCACTGAACCGATTTGAATGAAATTTGGTACGAAGATAGTTTGAAAGCCGAGAATGGACATAGGATAGTTTTTATCACGAAATTCTCATAGGAACGATAAAAAACGTTATGGCAGAAGCTAGCAAAAACTATTATTTTTTTAAATTTGAAAAATATTATATGTGACTTTTACACTAACACAAAAAAGTGTACAATAACTTTTGTTTCCGAAGTCTGAGACAAAAGTCACCGACTTCCAATTTTTTTTTTTCAAAGCTTTACTTTGTAAGAAAATTTTCGGAAAATTCACTTAGTAGATCGCAAATTTGATCCCCTGCAAAGACGTAAAGGTCTCTAGGTCATTTTAATATATAAACAAATTCTATAAGTGCATCAAAGAGTCTTCAAAAAATGCTATTTTATGTTTATCATATAAAAATAAGCTGACAAAACAAAAAGAAACAAAATCATTCAAGCGAACACGCGAAAAAGACAACGACAACTCAGTTCTTGGCAGCGAGTCGCGGTTCGATTCTCGGCTGAGATAAAGCATTGTTTAGGCTCACGTTTGTCCTTAAGACTTTTAGAAGTTAAATTCTTTAGATGTCCGATGAACATTTCAAATATGAAATTCGAATGCGAAAAACAAAAGAACATCAGGTGTTCGTTTTTTAAAAAGAAACGATTTGCACCTTCTGTTGTATTTATGATTTTAATCTTTGGTTTATGTTTGACATATTAAAAAGACAATTAAATATCTCCAAGTATACGAAATGTACAGAATAGGGCACTCGCTGACAATGGCACCTGAGCTACTTGCACCTTATCTATTCCACATAAGGCGCCTGTCAAAATTTTTCTCAGATGCCAGGTGCCTTTAGTGGAAAACCTCATTTTTTAGATTACTAGACAATAACCCACACCTAATTCTCGACAGCTATTGGTCGTAGCGTGATGTTATATAACCTATAGCCTTCCTCGACAAATGGACTATCTAACATAAAAAGAAGTTTCCAATTCGAGACAGAAGTTCCTGAGATTAGCGCGTTCAATCAAAACGTTCAGCTTTAAAATATTAGTATTTTCGTGGAATGTTTTTTGACATAATGCGGGCGAAAACACTGGCTACATTTAATCAATAATTTAAGCAGTAATCGACCAATAAACTAATCAATGTTTTTGCAATAACACAGCTCATAAAAAAATGGCGGACACAGCAAACAGAATTCTCTTTCAAACCATTCCATAAATAAATCATATTCGCAGTATCATACGTTAATGTAATTTTATCTTTCAAATATAGAACGTCATTGTTTGAAATAAGACAGTTTTTGTTCTACAAACTGTAATTTGATTCGTTTATTTAGTGCATGCACGGTATAAAAATAAATTGTGTTGCGGTTCTCAAACTTTTTATTAAGCAAATTTTTGTTTTGACCCCCAGTTTTTTTCTTATAATATTGATTTATTAATTATTTTTAACTGCTGATTAATAAATTAAATCTTAAAATATGTGGAAGTTTGAATATACATAAAAGGAACCTCTCTGTGAAATTTCTTTAATAGATTTTCAACTTTATCACAAAAGTAAAAGATACATGTTGATGTCTGTACAAAACGGTGAATGTTTTCCACATAGTGTTTTTTTTTAAATTTTATTTAAATTCACATAGAGAAACACCCAGACCCCGAACGACTACTTGCAGTGAAGGAACTATAATGAACCAAAAATTCCCAAGTGTGTGAATATTATTCTACGCTTAAAATATTTCATTTCTTACACAAGAATTTTGGAATTGATACAAGATATTACCTTGTATCAATTCCAATGTCCACCATTATTTCACAAACGTAAGGCAGATCGATAAAACACATTACCTTTATTGCATATTCATATTTTTATAAATTGGTTTTACGGATCATTTCATTCGTTTCCATAAGGTCTATAAAGAGAATATATGGGAAATGCAATTTGTTGAGATGTTTTCGAGTAGCTTTTTATGTAATGTATGTATCTTTAACCAGCTTCGAGAAAAAGGAGGAGGTTCTCAATTCGTCGGATACTTTAGTCTGTTTGAACCTGGATTTCTCTGCCACCTGGACCGAAAGAATCTAGGAGCTCGTGGTTAAATAAATTCAGCTGCAACGGCCGATCTTCTGGGTTAAACCATGTTTATTGAGGTTGGTCTGTGGATTGGTGACCACCTGTCATAGCGAATTTCCCCCTTGCCTCGAAAAGCACTTAAGCCGTTGGTCCTGGCCGTCATTTGTAGATCTTTGACAGTCGTTAATCACAGTCGGAAGGTCAAAAGTCTGACAAGCAGTCTTACCATGGGGTATCGAATTACCCGGTTACTAGGTTGTAGAAATCGGATAGGCAGTCGCTCCATGTAAAATAATGATATTCAGCTGCATCTGGTTTGACTGGAAGTCGACCCCAAAATGGTTAGGAGAAATCCTAGGCAGATGACGATATATCTATGCATTGCTTACGCAATCACTAAAAGGGATCTCAATCTTAGATTCTTTTAATTGCACGATCCTGATTTGGTTATACCAATCAGTCATTCTGCGAAATATGTCTCGGTATCAGTTTCATGCCTAATTAGTAATTAGAGGTGAATATTAGTACGTATTTCTATCTTCTTCTAATTAATATTTGTATGTAAGTTCTCTATGCGTTTATGCGTTTCTAAATCAATGACCTGATGATGATGAAACCTTGGTGAGTCCTTCAGTGTTCACCTGCCAAGAGTTGCCCAAAAAAATCCTATGTTACAACTGGGTACCAGATAGGTTGTATTAACTTTCCAAAATATTTTGTACCTACGCATTAACCCTCCCTCTCACGGGAGGCCTATGTTTTAACAATAGGAACATGGCTGATGATGAATATGATGCCACATTAACTCCTACGTTGCGATTTTAAAAGCCTTTTTTTGTTTAAAAGAAAAGTTCGGTTTCGAAAAAATCGAAGGAATGAAGCATTCACCCTATTGAGTATGACCATGATAACATGATAATTTGTTGGCAAAATAGTGGAATCAGAACGTTCAAATCCCACTTGCAATCGAATCTTTATATACAAAGGCTTCAGTTAGTTTCAGATTTTTCTATGTTGCTACAAAAACTAGCCTTCTCTTTTCGATATCGATCGCTACTACCAGACATTCCTCAATGTGTGACGTGCATACGTACAACAAATCGCACGACTTATCTCCTGTTTATATTACACGTATGTAAATATTAAATATTATGCATGTAAAAATATGCGGTGGGCTAAGGTATCACTGTCGATAAGCGACTAGCTTTTAACTATAATTCTTTCACTCGAGAAGTTTAGTCCTGATGAACATCTTTCCGGTCTATGATAATGGTGGTGCTTTGTAAGATTTTCTATGGGTCAAGTACCTAGTTTCAGAGAAGTATGACGTTAAAGCGAGAGTAATTACAGTCTGGCAACGAGATGGTGCTAGACGTCTTGTATAGCTCTGTCTCCTTCCGACAGTGGAAGTACCCTCGTTAGACGTCATGGTAGGCCACCTGCTGTCCTGTACAGCTTGGTTGAGAGTTCATATAACCTTGGAGCAGCCAATGAGAGCGCCAAACGCTGTCAATATCGATGATCGAGTATCGTAATGACAACTCATGGTATGGGTACTGTTCTTCAGTGGGAGTACAACGGGTGGTTCAACTACAAAACTGTCCTAACTACATAAGCTAGTAACTGTCAAACTAGTTCCTAATTCTCCCCGCTCTTCGCTAACTGTGAGGCAGGTCCCTTACTCAAACTCATCCTTATCCGTATCTCTGATAGTGATTTTATGATTCAGTATGCAGGCTTTTTTGGCGTGATCGGAAATTGATAAACAACGTCTACTTAGGCTTTTTAGCTTCGAGTTTAACTGGATGCAGTTTAATATCAGTATTTTATATAGATCGACTGCCTATCAGACCTTCATAACTTTTAGATCTTTAAAAAAAAAAACGATGCCACACTCTAGGAATTTCTCCTGTATCGTGGATGCCTTTACAAACATAGAAACTAACATATACAAACACCCAGACCATACAAATGCTACAGACAACTACTTGCAGATCATACAAATATTTGTTCCGTGTGGGGATCGAACCCGCGACACACGGCGCAGCAGTTCAATTGCCCAGCCACAGCGCCAAACGTTCCGTCAAACTTTGTTACTAGCATACATCAGAATTTTTAAAATCGATCCAGTAGTTTCGGAGCCTATTCAACATAAACAAACAATTAAATCTTTCCTCTTTATAATAATTAGTGTCCTTATGCATAGTGTGTTTCATTGGCCGACACAGAATCGTGTATGTAGTAAGTCTTTCATGGTTAATAATTACTACTACAATTTTAGCTCGAACTTAAACATTAGACGTAGTTAACTACTACACGTTTTCATGGCCCGAGTTGTAACACCAACGAAAATAAAACCTATAGATGTTTTAACTTTATTTATTGTTTTAACTAAGTACCTATAGATGTTTTACCAACGACGATATATTACTAGACTCCTAATAACAGGCTACCGATGTCTGTCAACACATTAGGCAAAAAGGTCTTATATCCGTCTTATTTCGACCAATCCCGAGAGCCATAAACATACCTTGAGACAGAAGAGACCCTGAATCAGCTAATCACAACGCAGTACCCCGTCCCCGTCGCTTACGTAGTACGCTTACTATAACTCAGCGAATTGACAGAATAGTTTTTGTTCCTTAGATCGTGCATGCGGAGTCTAGTAATATATTGTCGTTGTGTTTTACAATGAGTCATATTCATAAAACAACGCATCCTTATCTTATTTTAGCGACAAACATATTTCGGAGAATCGTCTGCCTATCATAATATTTGTTAAGTGCACTACGTTGTTTCAAACATGACAAAGTTTTTGTTTTTAAACGTTGCCCCACAATAGGAATTTCTCCTGTGTCGTGGGTGCGTATACAAACATATAAAGACACATATGCAAACGCCCAGACTCAAAATAACAATCATACAAAAATTTGTTCCGTGCGGGAATCGAATCCGCGACAGCGCAGCAGTCCAATCGCTTAGGGCCTATGCACACCACGTTTTGTAAACGCGCCGTCGACGCGCGTTTGTAGCGATGCAAACGCGCGTTTGACACTTTGTATCACGACAACAAACTGCTCTGATGGACAAAACCGCGCCGTCGACGCGCGTTTCCAAAATGTGCGTCGACGGCGCGTTTAAAAAACGTGGTGTGCATAGGCCCTTAGCCACTGCGCTATCCGTGCTTCAAAATTTTGTAAAGTTAGCCATATTTTCTAACACAAGGGCGGATTTTAGTAGATCAAGTCTGACAGTCCCTTCCCGTCCACCAAGGACGGGAAGACACATGAAAACTTAAAACAAAAAAGTTTAAAAAATATATAAACTTGAACTAATCTTTGGTGAAAGACGTTCAAGATTTTTCGGTAAACCTGTAACGCTCACATAGGTCATGGAAAAATAGACCTAAAGAGATGGTAATAGAGAGCAATAAAAAAGGTGGAAAAGGTCTACAATAATAGTACGACAACTTAAGACAAAACTAGAAAGTTAGTTTTTATTTATGGGGGTCATTTTCGGGCGCATTTTGAGAACCACAATCCACTTGTGCAATCAAAATAATATGCACTTAATAACATCAAAGTGAAAGTGCATTTTTGCAAAACATTCAAAGATCACTTGCTATACCTGTTTCTTGAGATCCGTATGTCTTAGCCTAAGGCTTAAATATAACTTGATCTTATTGATAGCAAATTACTCTGTTCGATTTTCAACTTTATTAAAACATCATTAGGAAGTTTGAAAAGACAATTACAGATTGGAGTAGTTTGATGTGATTATTTGATTTTGTTTATTTTATTTTTATTTTCACCCAAACCTTGGTCATGCTGACGGCGAGTAATGAGTGACTCGCCGTCTGATCATGGACTATGCCCGGGTCGACGCCGCATCGTCTTCCACACACGCCTCTAAGAGCTGACAGCAATTATGGGGCCCCCATAGAGGGCCAAACTCCTATTGGGGTAGCTGAATTGTCCAAACTGGAAGGTAAAGGGCAATTAAAGGAGCACGGTGGATTTTAGTCAGTACAAGTCTGACAGTTTCTCCAGCTCCACCTAAGGTTCAAGACTTATGATGTTTTTACCACAAAAAAGAAACAGCAATTAAGGCCATAATTATGCCTTAATTATTATTTCCAGAAAACAGTTTAAAAATAAAACTTCAGTCAGCTGATGTCTAATAAGCAGACAGCTACAATTTAATTTAGTTCCCATCTCTTTCTAACTTCACCTACAAGTAAGAGAAAGCATCACTTAGCCAAGCCACTGCACAAAAGATTCAGGTCAATACACACACTACGTCTAGTGCAAATATTTGTTAGTACTTTAATTATTGTCTGCCTTTCACCTTTCACTATAGAAGGTCGAGTGTTGTGTGTTAAGCGGGAAGGTTTAAAATTATCGGGATTTTTTGTTTTTTCTTTCTTTATGTTGTCAATATGTGACCAACTATAGGAATCGAAATAGCTGCTATGACTACAAAAAACAACAAGAGAAGTTTAAAAATTTTATGATGATTATTTAGACTAGGTTAGAAAATTATACAATCAAAAATATTTTTATGTGGCCTTTGTGTACAAATAACGCACGCAAAATACGCGCATATGATGTGGAGTTTAGGATACCAGCCCGTTATACAATACTACGCCCTACAAGTAGTTGTACCGGGTCTGGCTTTTTGTGTATGTGAGACTAATGCGAGTTAAAATATGCATCCACGATGCATGAGAAATCACCGTGCTAACTTTCAAAAAAGGTTTATGCAATGTTTTTCGCCAAGATGATCAATGAAAGTACAGAAAAAGGAGGTTGGTGAATAATCGGGACACTGGCGTCCCGAATTTCCGATCAAGGCTAAGCCGGAACGTGTGCTCAGACCTCTAAAAATCGGGACGTATAGCAACACTAGTTTGATAACTGACAACTCTGTAAGTTGTTTCTTTTCTACAAAGTCGTTAGCAGTACTGTTATAATTAGATTTCAGAATATTCTAGTCATTCTATTTTTAGTTAATCTTCAGTTTTTGTTCGTCTGTCTAGCTCATGTTGAGAACATTTTGATTCTAATCTGATTTTAAACTTGAATGTTAAGATCATGTACACCGGAGGTATTCTCGTTTGAGCAACGATTTTAGGGCTTATTTTCATACACGTCAATTTATTGATAGGTACTCAAACGGGACTACAATAGTTGCCGTTTGAGCAACAATTTAAGGGTTTTTTTTTTCATACACGTCAAAATATTGATAGGTGCTCACACGGGACTATAATCGTTGCTCTAAACATAGGTGCCTTAAAATCTTTTCTCAAACGAGAATACCTTGTATTATACGCCGAACGAAATTCCATATAAACTTCCCATTTAAAAGAAATACTGAGAAATTATTAATGGAAAACGCCAGCAACCTATACCCCGACGCGGTAATCGAACCCGGAACCACCTGCTTAGCAGTTACGCTTGCGATTTTAGACTAAGGATCACTTCACACCGTGAAACTACACGACGCGACGATACTGGAAATGTGTATCTTTTCGTGTAGTAAATAAAGTTAGATTTTGACTCGCTCTATTGAAATGTGCGCGCAGCGTCTCTGTGTGCATTGGCCCTTACGAGTCTAATTAGTAATACGACATTATTACCCTAATAAGGCTTTAACCTACAAACCATTAAATCGAACAATTTATCACACAATAAGCTTATGATAAACGTAATAAAAAAATTGAAACCTAGGTACCTATTATTTTTCGTTTAGAAACACTTAGGTACTGGCGCTTTATAAATACAAAATTAACGGCATCAATAAATTACAAATCTCATTAGTATGTCTAGAGTTTTGAAAAATAATAGACACATATTTTTTTTGTTTTATCAATAAATATTCACAAAGATAAAACGAATCAAAACCTCAATTCCTCAACGCCAGAACGCAGTGAAAATTGTGCTTGCTTGTGACGTATTATCAATTTTGAAAGAGTCGTCATCGTCGTCAATTTTGGTTTACGTAACAAAAGAAAGAATACTTGTCCAATATTTTTTAATAATCTAACTTACGGCTCTTGTAGACTAACAAAAAATGGTGGCAACGTACTTAAAACACTTAACATACGTGTATTTCATCACCTCATAGGCATTGACCAATCAGAGCCAAGCTTTTGTGGCACTGCGCATCGTTACCAGTATCTTTCCTCCTAACGAATCCATCACGCGTTTCGTTATTTCGTTTAACGACGCTGAATCATGCGCATACGAAAATAGCCGTGACGTAATTCTAAAACGTTTCCTGTTACATTTTGTGTTTGAATATAAACTCTTACGCGCACCATTCAAAGTCTAAATTCCATTGAAATTGCACCATTCAATGTCAGATTTCGAAATCGTTCGGCAAAATTCGCGAAATAAATCATAATTCGAACGCGAACATTTGAAATACGAATGTGTGTTCTATTCTAGGAAGTTTTAACGTCGGTTTTTGTTTCTTTATTTGAATTTTGTATTGTGTTTTTGTTTGTTAGACTTTTTGTGGTTGCGTTAAGGTTTATTTTTGTATGGCAAGTGCAGTGTCATATTTTGTTCGAGTAGATTCTGCTTGCGTCCTCATTTCGTTGGCGTATGTGTAACGGGCGCTATCCGTTAGTTAGCGGCGTTCGCTACTCGAAGATAAAGCGCTTTATATAGATAATATTCGTTTATCTTTTTGATAAAAACCATTATCTATTCAATATAGACATTGTTACTTGCAGTGTCTTGTATTTAGTTGAGACAACCGACTTGGAAAAGGAAGGTATGTGTTTTTATTTTACTATTATTTAAAATATTTTTTTTTTAAATTAGGTAGTAGAAAGTTTTTCAAATTGGTCATATATTTTCGTATGAATTAGAAAAAAACTATGGGGTTTTAATTTTTTTAAACTTTTTGCGACTGTCTTGTTAGTCTTATGCTTGCAGCGCGTGGTTTTAAGTTCGATCCCCAGGGCAGGCAAAATGTTATTGGGTTTTTTCATTAGAAATTTTCTGAGTAACAGCAACGAAGCCGGCACAAGGTTCTAAGTTAGATTCGCAGATCAGGCAAAAATTTTATTCGGTTTATCCGTTAGGAATTTCTCAGTAGCAGCCATGGATTTGTGCCTTGTTGATGGCAATAGGGTTCGGCTATAGTAGCCTTCATGGAAGTTACTGAAAATATAACTATCGAAAAGATCGTCACAATAATTTTCCAATTCCAACCAATTCCTGAGATTAGCACGTCAACCAAACAAACAGATTTATATTATTAATTATAGCTAACTACATATTTTTCCGCACCATAACGCAATCTAATAAGGAAACATAATTCATTGTATTTTTCCTTCTGAAGTTCAATATTTCAGGTTTAAAATGTTTTTATTACTATTTCATATCAATTCGTTATAAAAAATGTGGAACAAACGCTACAATATTATCGATAGATATTTTAAATCCGTGTTGTATAATTATGACGTTTTTTGGAGGTATTCCTGTTTAAGCAACTATTTCCAAATGAAATCATTAAATGATATTTATTTTTGCAAGTAGGTTAATATCAACACTTTTACTCGTCGTCTTTTTACAAACCAAATGAAGCCGGTGTTTCGTACCTGACTACTCTGAGAAGAAACAGCCGAAACAAACTCAGAGGTCACTGTCTCTTTTAAAGTCCAGACATTAAATTGTCATACGAGGGCTATGTAGGTTAACGTCTGAGATGGTCTTTTTGGTTCAGATTTCCTGATGATGATGCTGGAATTACAATTATATTCCCGATATTCCCGATTCAGCTACTCGCCAAAATTTTGATAGGTGCTTAAACTGGAATACAATAGGTGCTCAAACGGGAGTACAATAGTTGCTCAAACTGGAATAGTATAGGTGCTCAAGCTGGAATACAGTTGGTGCTCAAACTGTAATACCGGAATAATGGGAATCCTATTACGTATCTTATTTCAGGTTATAAATCTATACCTGAACGAAATTTTATAAAGATTTTTGTAACGGTTCTAAAGTAATTGAATTACGAATAGCCATCCAAACATAAATTTTTAAGCAAGTGGTTGTTCCGTTGCCCTACAAGGAGAAATTACTAAATTTCTCCTTTATCGTGGGTGCGTTTGCAAACACTTAAACTCACATTCACAAACACCCAGAACAACTACTTATAGATCATACAAATATTTTTCTTTATAATCGAACCCGCGACACGCAAACACAGTAGTCAATTCATCAACCACAGGGCCAGACATGCCATCGTTAGATAAATCGAAAACACGTGATCTAAGTTCATTGATCCCACACAATTAGGTTGTAAGCGAATATTATATAACCAAACTTATCGGTCTTAACATAATATCAAGCTCGTAAGCCGCAAGGGATAGGCAGTAGTGTACTTAAATGGTATAACCCAGCGGTTCCCAAACTGTGCGTTGCGACGCCCTAGTGCGTCGCAGAGCGTAAAGAGGGGCGACTTAAGACGCGAGAGTCGACAACTTTCCGGATTGATAAAATCAAAATTTTACATGGGCCTCAATATAATACTTACAAAACGACGAGAAGAAAAAAAAATTGGCACGGTTGGTCGTTTCCATGGAGAAGAACCGGCAAGAAACTCCACGGTTACTCTTAGAATAATTTGCTTGATATTACGTGGAAACAAGATTCTACATGTAAAAAATATCCACCAGAAAGAAGAGGGTAGTCTCATTAATCTCTTTTGCAGCTATAAACACAGATTCACGTGCTCTGATTTCGTGGAGTACGGAACCAGGTATTATCGATGATATTATAAATGAATAGATACGTTACCTATACGACATTCTATCTTCAAACACGGCACACTAACGCACACATGAATAACTAAATATTGCAATAGCACACTACATCACGATTAGTCGCTAAAGTAGGATGGCATCGCAAGTGAAAAATAGACAAATATAGTAAAGGTTTGTCAATTGACCACATTTGAGCGCGTCACTTTGGTATTATTGTTTTATTATTCACCTGGTATCAACTAGTTAGAGTGTCGCGAATAAATTCTCAACCTATATGTGCGCCGCGAGCTAAAAAAGTTTGGGAACCCCTGGTATAACCGATAGTATACTATATCTTATCGATGAAATTATAAGGAGTGTAAACTATAAGTGAACAACATGATATGCATCGCTTGAGTTCGTCGTGAAATGAATTAGGTCAAAAATGACAGCGAATATTTTTATGAAGTTTCTTTTGATACTTGTCCAAGAAATGTCAGATATTGTTGGTATATATTGCTTCTGAAATATGTCTCTTCAAAGTTAGAGTGAATACTTCTTCAGGGTAATTTCGCTCCATCGCAGGTTTTGTCTCTGTCTTCCTTAACCTGAAAAAGAATTAGAGCTATATCCAACTCAAATAAAAACTAATTATGAGGCAAGTACAGCATACGTTACTCTTTGGTTAAGATTGGTTGTCAGACAAAAATTTTTAACTTCTCTCTACTCGTAGCTACTATCAAACATAATTATTTAAATGGCTACTGAACTAATATTGGCTGCTACATTTCATTCATTCAACCTAAATGACGTCACAGAAAATCCAAAATGGCGGATTTAAAACGTCACTTTATTTACGTATGTCTTTATTTCGGCTACGCTAAACATATTGTGTTTTTTATTTTATTTATCTTATTTACAATATTCGTTTGCACGTAAGTACTTTTAAAGAAAAACATGTCTAAACATAGAATATTAACGTGACTTGATCTAGGACAAGTAAAGAGACGAAACGTGTGCTCATTATCTATGGTATCACCTTGTTTTGATTCTGTTACTGATAACAGGTCCGTGATAACGAATATTGTAACGATTCTAGAGTGTAATGAAGTGATGTTATCATAGTACTTGGCTACTTGAATAGATGAGAGATGACTAGGCTGTTATGGTTTTTCTATAGGATAGAAATTGATTTTATGTTTTAATGTAAAGATGTTACAGTTCAATTTTGTTTGCATTAACCCGTTCATGGGCGTAGTTTTACGAGATTGTTTGCAAGAGACTGCAGTACTTTCTCACTTGTCAAAAATCTTCTTGAATGAAAAGTGAACATCCGAAGACAAGACATCAGTTTTTGAAAGAAAAAAACACTTTATAGCAGCTAAAATAAAGTATCTTTTAGCAGCATCTACATAAATCTAGTCATTCAGCTATTATTACTTAAGTATAAAGACGACACCACGCATCACCACTGTGTCCCATCCAGGATGAGTGCGCGTGCTTAGAGCACGCCACAGAGCTGTCAAACAAATGAATGAACCATAGGCGCACGCACTCATCCTGGATAGGACATAGTTCTGATAAGTTGTGTCGTCTTTATACGTAGTAATAATAGCTCAATGAAACTAGTACAAAATTTTTCTTCCCGATTGACGACTAGATATTATTTCTGGTAAAAAAAACGGTTTTAGGTGTAATAAGTCTCCAAAATATTTTGATTTGAAATACGCTGTTTTCCTTAAAAAAGATAACAAATGTTTATTTTCACTAAAAATAAACGTAAAACAAATATTTTCTTCCTCCCTCTTATCACACAGACACACCTCGAGCGCCCAAATAAAACCTGTCAACGTATAATCATAATCGAATAAGCAAACAAAATAATCGATAGAACACGTTAAATCGATTAATTTTATCTCGTTTCCTTCCGATGTTTTTCGCAACTTTTTTTTTTCTATTTTATTTAGGCAAAGGAAGTTTGTTTTGGCATGTTTTTTTTTTAATGTGTTTATTTGCTCGGGCGTGTCGGCTTTCAGTCTATTAACTTTTTTTTTCTTTTTAAAAAGTTTTTTAGAGTTGTTAGGTTTCTTTAGAAGTTTTTTGCAAAGGAAATTCGTTTCTGAATGTCTTATCTTCATGGTCTGATGATCTTTTGGTGGTTGTTGTTGTAAAAAGTAGTTCAAAGCCACTTCCTAATATTTCAATTAGTTCTTTTGTTAGAGGAATAGGCACTATAGGCAGTCGCTTTAAAAAAAAACTGGTATTCAACTGCATCCGGTTCGACTGGAAGTTAAAGACTAGCCTGTTGGTCTAGTGGTTAGTGACCCTGACTGCTATGCCGGGGTTCGTGGGTTCGATTCCCACCCAGGACAAATGTTTGTGTGATGAGCACGATCATTTGTTCTGTGTCTGGGTGTAATTTATCTATAATGTGTATGTATTTAGAAATATATAAGTATGTTTATCAGTTGTCTAGTACCCATAACACAAGCTCTGCTTAGCTTGGGACTAGATGACGTTGTGTGATAGTTGTGAAATATTATTATTATAAATAAAACTACCGTAGATAACCTCATTGCGTTTCAACATTCTTCAGACCAAAAACCGTCCACTAGTCGACAAAGGCTTCCAGCAAGCATCGTCATCTCACCCAGTGGTATCGGCCCCGACTTCCGAGTTGTAGATCGTGGGTTCAAACCCAGATAGACACATCTTTGTGTAATTTATTTCATAACCACTGCTCTCAAAACGGTGAAGGAAAACATCGTGAGGAGACCGGCTTGTCATGGAACCAAAAATTCGAAGACTTGTGACATCTACCAATCTGCACTGGGCCCGCGTGGTGGATTATGGCCCACTCCCTCTCACAGAGAGAAGGCCTGTGACCCAACAGTGGGCAAATTTATAGTATGATGTTGGATGGAATCATCATTTGCCTAGGCTTTTCTTAAATACGTCGTGATCAGCTTCCAGTCGAACCAGATGCAGCTAAATATCAGTATTTTACACAGAGCGTCTGCCTATCAGACCTCCACAACTCAGTTACAGAATACGCCATAGATAGAAGACTGTCAACAACGACGATATATTACTAGACTCCTAATAACAGGCGACCGATGTCTGTCAACACATTAGGCAAAGAAGTCTTATATCCGTCTTATTTCGACCACTCCTGTGAGCCGTAAACATACCTTGAGACAGAACAGTCATTGAGTTAGCCAATCACAACGCAGTACCCCGTCCCCCTCGCTTACGGAGTACCTCAGCGAGTTGACAGAATAGTTTTTGTTCCTTAGATCGTGCATGCATCTAGTAAAATATCGTCGTTGACTGTCAAAGACCGTCTTCCACAGGCCACGACGAGAAAGCAACATTCAATTATAAACAAAACCCGTCTTTAGCTTCTAACAATAAGGTTGATGTTCGTGTAACAATTGTCTTTGAAATGCTATTGACCGTACAGCAGTTCAAGGCGCCTTGAATTAGGCAAGCGCGACATTGTCCAAGGTCTCCGGAGATTCGTATGTTACCGTCACTGTATATAAGTATTATGTATTCTAGTTTTGTGTGTGATGTACACAGGAATGTTTTTGGTAAATTATGTATTAGGTTTTGTTGAGGAAAATAAAAAGCCGACCGAAAAGTTATTAGAAGTCGGTTACTTTCTTTATTATTTCCTAGGCTTTTTTGTCATCGACTTCCAGCAATAATTTCTCTTTATTGACTTTAAGGTTTTTTTTAAGAAGTCAGTTTCTTTTTTTTTACCCTGTTTATTGCGCACAGGCGTAATATTTTGTTTTGTGATTGTCTTAACAATGCATAGATTATGCAATAGCAATCGCTTTATTGACACAAATAGCGAACCGCCCCGGCTCCGCACGGATGCAATCTCTACTATAATATGCATGTTAAACAACGTGTAACGTTAAAAGCGCGAAACCTTTCGTGGGGTAACTCAGCCCATGTTACTGAACAATGTTTATTCTAAGACTTTTGGTGATTCGCAAAAAAAAAAGATTTTTCATACTGATGGGCACGATCAATTTCTCATTTTGTCATGTATAGGAACGTCGTCTTTTTTAATCACTCTATGTATTTAAAAAAACTGCATCAAAATCCGTTGCGTAGTTTAAAAAATCTAAGCATACATAGGGACAGACAGACAGCGGGAAGCGACTTTGTTTTATACTAAGTAGTGACACCAAATAAACTGGAACTGCGTAAAAGCTTTATTAAAACCTATTTATACCAATCAAAACCTACATAATACATATCAAATACAAGTTCAAGTCAGAGATATCGCGGCATTGTATTTCTGACGCCATTAAAACCCTCAAAGTTTACCTAAATACCTGGTACGTGGAGTAGGAAGGAAATGAAGGTCCTTCTGAACTACGAACTTGTAGTACTGATGATCAGATCCACTCCACTACTGGGCAAAAGGCTTCTTTTCAAGACTTCCCGTTTTGCTGGTTCTAAACGCGTAATATGACCATTTTATTCAATTTTAATTATTAACCGTCTTCTAAAAAAGAAGGAGGTTCTCAATTCGGTCGGTATTTTTTTATTTATCATCATCATCATCTCAGCCATAAGATGTCCACTGCTGAACATAGGCCTCCCCTTTAGATCTCCACATATAACGGTTGGAAGCGACCTGCATCCAGCGTCTTCCGGCGACCTTCATAAGGTCGTCTGTCCACCTTGTTGGTGGACGTCCTACGCTGCGCTTGCTAGTCCGTGGTCTCCACTCTAGCACTTTTCGACCCCATCGGCCATTTTTATGTATGTACACCGATTACTCCGAGGTTTCTAGTCCAATTAGTGTGTTTCTTTTTTTGTTCGATGCAGTATACTTGCTTTTTAGTCCCATAAAAATTTTATCCGATTTGGTTCAGTACTTTTTATTTTGTGAGCATTTTTTTTTATTTCCGCTAAGTCGATGACGCGATAATCTTTACTTTTTGTGTTTTTCTTATATTTTCTAACATGAATAGACGAAGTTTTGAAAAAGGTTTTTTTTTTTCAAACATTGCTAGCCCAATGTTATCGACTCCGACTTACGAGTTGTAAGTCGCGGGTTCGAACCCAACCATGCTCAGTACTGCTCTAAAAACGATGAAGAAAAATATCATGAGGAATCAGGCATGTCCTGGAATCAAAAATTCAAAGACATGTGACATCTACCAACCCACGCTGACCCGCGTGGTGGATTACAGCCCACTCCCTCTCTCACAGAGAGGAGGCCTGTCTCCCAGCAGTGGGAACATTACAGGCTAATGATACTGGAATCAAAACCAATACCCAATTTGACCCACTTCATTAATTCGTGAATGCACATCGCCACTCCATTACTTTCCTAGTCTCGCAATAGACAGTTATAAAGTTTCGAGTGTAGCACTCAATCGATAGCCATTATTTATGTATGGACTATTTTGGGCCAGCCAAGGTCGTAGAAATTCATTTCATATTTATATGAAACGTGGAAAAGTTTGTATGGTTGATGACTGACTGCTCGTACATATGTGGAATTATGTCCATTAGAATTTGTCTGGGTAAAAATATAGGTCGAGTCGGCCTCGGTTTGATTCCCAGCTAGAGACAAAGGGTACAATTCATCGGAATCTTTTTTTTCTGTGTATGTATGTTCCCTGATATAAAAAAGATAATTTAAAAAAGGTACAAAATTCAGGAAAGTCAAGAAAAGAAGTCACCGACTTCTTTTACACTTTTTGTTAGAAGTCGGTTTTCAACAAACACTTTTTATAATCCCGTGCAACAGTATCAACTTCCTTATTCCGTGTCGACTGTCTTAAAATCGATGAACCGCGACTTTGAACCCCTAAATACACCCCACGGATCACCCCCAACTTTGGGTGGTACCAACAAGTAAATAAAATCTAGCCTTGACCGCGAAAACATCCATTCTACTATCTCTGTTGATCTTTTATAACGTTTTTTTTGTTTGAAATGACGGTAGGTACGTTTACTTTTTTCCGTAAAAATAGGGTAGTACCCAAGCTGTCAGAATACGTTTTTGTGTGACAAGGAAAATGTAAAGATTGGTTTGAAATTGGAATATTGTTATTCTTTTTTTTTTTTGCTGTAATTTTTTCGTTTATTTTTAATGCTATGCTAAAATCGTACACAATGTTCTTTTAGGAAGTATTTTATATTTATTTACTTAGGTAGGTATTTGGTATTTGTGAAGATTTAATGAGCATGTCTATAAAATATAATTATTTTATCTAATTCAGTCTTTTTCGAGCTTCATTGCGGCGCTTTTCTGGTGTTAGCCAGTTGTGTTGATTTTGGCGCACAGGAGTTGCAGTGGTTTGGAAAAGGAACTGGGTAGACTTAGCCCCGTCGTAAACAACGCTACACAAGTCTCCGGTACCTTACGACTTTGGTATCCAGGCGACTGTCGCGATACAAATCCATAGAGGTTGGTACACAGGCACGCGTCAATGGATAATTAAGGCCCTTCGTACAAAAGGCGACTCAAGTTTCCGATACCATACGACTTTAGCATCCATTGACGCGTGCCTTTGAATGAATTTCTATGGAATTGTATTGCGATAGTCGCTTGGATACCGAAGTCGTAAGGTATCGGAGACTTGCGTCGCCTTGTGTACGAAGGGGCTTTGACTTAGCCCCTTCGTACACAACGCGACACAAGTCTCACAGGCGACTATCGCAATACAAATCCATAGAGGTTCGTACACAGGCACGCGTCAATTGATACCAAAGTCGTAAGGTATCAGAGACTTGCGTCGCGTTGCCTTTAACTTTACTAGTATCTGAAAAAAACATAATATTTTTTTTATTTAGCAATCAAAACTTGGTTTAATTAACCAATCAATCAGTATGTACATGTAGAACACTTGCTCATGACTGCACGTACGATGTACAAGGCCTAGAAATTGCAATCGGTGACCGCTATTGTGACGTCTCATAACTATCAACTACAATATTGACAATCAATTCAGCAAATTTTAAAGCTCTTCGCGAAACTCGTTAGGGGATCACGATACCATCATAATTATCAGGATGAGTATATCAAGAATTTAAACATATCTGGACGGCGAGTAATGGGTGACTCGCCGTCATGAACCATGCTCGGGTCGACCACCGCGTTTTGTTTCACCCGCGCGTCAAAGATCTGTCAGCAATCTGAAGGGAGGTGACAGGATCAAACCCTGTCGGGACCGCGGAGTTATCTTAACAGGTTATCCTGATCTCGCAACTTAAAGGTCTAATGGATTTTAATCAGTACGAGTCTGACAGTCCCTGCCGACCGACTCTTTCATGATTTGACTGGCCTGTTGGTCTAGTAGTTAGTGACCCTGACTGCTTTGCCGGGGGTCGTGGGTTCGATTCCCACCCAGGACAAATGTTAGTGTGATGAGCACGATCATTTGTTCTGTGTCTGGGTGTAATTTATCTATAATATGTATGTATTTAGAAATATATAAGTATGTTTATCAGTTGTCTAGTACTCATAACACAAGCTCTGCTTAGCTTGGGACTAGATGGCGTTGTGTGATAGTTGTGGAATATTTATTTATTATTTATTTTACCACGGTATTAAAAAAAAGGTCTACTTTCAATCGGTGACCGCGGTTGTGATGTCATAACTATCATTTCAACCTACCAACTATTATTTTGATAAACACCTGGAACGCATACCCCAAAATTTACGTCGTAGATTCAAATCGTATTTTTCCCTCAACACACATGACGTAAGCTCTACGCATGTATGTAATAAAAAATCGTAATGTGTGTATCACTTTCTACGCCTTGAACTTCGCATGTGCGCACTGAGCTTTATTTTTAGATCGTCAGTCGGTTGTATGCGTGTTGTCTTATGTTTTTAGTGTGTGCGCCTGCGTTAATGCTGTCGTGTTATAGTAACACAATTTTTTGGAAATGCATTGAGTTATGATGCACTATAGATTTTTTTGTTTTTTTATACTAATACCCGAAATAAATTACGTAATATTACAACTGTAATGGCCCAAAAGTTAGGCAGAATTGTGATCTTGTTGGTGTTGCGAGACTATCAAGTCACGGTTACCGCAGACCTCGAACGCAAATTGCATTTGAAAGAACGGGGTGGTGGCGCTCCAGCTAGGGCGGAAAGACTCGATCTACTAACCCGCCTCTTTCAGAGGAGGCCTGTGTCCCAGCAGTGGGAACATTATAGGCAGATGATGATTATGCTATGTCCGTCTACATCCCTGGTAGAAACACGGAATCTTCTATAATATAAGAATGGATCGCTAAATGTGTTGCTAAGCCCATAACTTGAAAACGGCTGGACCGATTCGGATAATTCTTTTTTTGTTGTGTTTGTGATCATCGGGACCGGGTTTTAGACCGGGTCTTCCACCCGTGCGAAGCCGGGACGGTTCACTAGTATTAAAATAAATATTACCATCTTCAAAAATAGGGTCAGCAGTTAACGTATTTAAATAAAACATTATCCATTGATGGTATAAAACGTTTTTGCATACAATTGTCGACATTGTGGCGAATCGATTCTTCGTTAAGTAAGCGTGGCGATAATTTGATGGGTTCCTCTTTGTTCCGTGAGAATAGCTCCTATTTTAATTTTATGATTAATTTTAATTTTACGATTAGTACTGTTGTAGTAACAACAGAGAAATAAATATGTAGGTTTAGCATAATAATTATAATGGTTAGCGTATAATAATAATATTCCACAACTATCACACAACGCCATCTAGTCCTAAGCTAAGCAGAGCTTGTGTTATGGGTACTAGACAACTGATAAACATCCTAATATATCATCCTATATTTCTAAATACATACATATTATAGATAAATTACACCTCGACACAGAACAAATGATCATGCTCATCACACAAACATTTGACCTTTTTTTTTTTATCGTGGTAAAATCATCAAATGAGACCTCCAACCCCGGGCAGGGCGGGAGGTACTGTCAGACTTGTACTGACTAAAATCCACGGTGTTCTTCAGTAGCCCTTTATGTTCCGGGGTCACGGTAATAGAAATAAGTCCCGCGACCAAAAAACATTTGACCTGGGCGAACATTTTAAAGACAATAATCGGGGAAATCAACGGGAAATGCCGTTAGTATGGTCCGGCTATTAGGAAAACATTGTACAGGGAAACAATTTTCTTACGTTTTCAGTCATACAAAACAACAGAGACAGAATTTTTTTAATATGTATTGTACTATCGTTTCATAATATAACCGAAAACATGTTTTTCATCAAAAAAACTTTTTGCTAGAAAATATAATACTTATAAACACCGCTTGAGTGTGGAGAGATTTTGCGATATCATTTCATCAGCAATTTGGCTATTAAAACTAGGATTAACCAAAATATTCTTGTACAAGAAAAAGAAACCCAAATGTTACAAAAATAAACCTCAATTTCACTTAGTCAAAACGCTAAAATTCGTGAAATTTCAATTCATACTTGCAAGTTTCACTTAACAAAAATCTGCCAAATCTAGATATCGACGACGAGTAATGGGCGACTCGCTGTTCGACCATGGACCATGCCCGGGTTGACGGCGCGTTGTGTTCCACGCGCGCCTCAAAGAGTGTCAACAGGATGACGAGGGCCAAAGCCTGCCGGGGTTGCGGGACTTATTTCCATCACCGTGACCCCGGAACATAAAGGGCTATGAAGGACACCGTGAATTTTAGTCAGTACAAGTCTGACAGTCCCTCCTGCCCTGCCCGGGGTGGTAGGACTCATTTGATGATTAAACCACGCAAAAAAAAAAAAACAGAAATCGAACACTATGAATTAATAAACACACACACGAGATTCTCTTCGAAAATTCGTACATTTCCCGCACAATTTATCTGTGTAAAAATTTCCGTCAATAACGTCGTAATTCGCTGGCAGCTTGCCATAAGATGTTGATGTCGTTTTGCTGCCGTACCATTGTTATTGTGCATGCGAATTGCGACCATTGTGCATAAGATAATAGTCGTTTTAAGCCAAAATGTTGTAATAGTTTGTTTTGGCCGCTAGTTTTGTTATGTAAGTAAAAATTGTTTCGTGCATTTAGTAATAGTTTAACTTTGGAGTACCAAATTGCGGATAACTAAATAATAATAATATTCCACAACTATCACACAACGCCATCTAGTCCCAAGCTAAGCAGAGCTTGTGTTATGGGTACTAGACAACTGATAAACATACTTATATATTTCTAAATACATACATATTATAGATAAATTACACCCAGACACAACTGTTACTTTCTCATCATCTAGCGAGTGTTATGTGGTCCTGGCTTCGACTCCCGAGTCGAGTAAAGTTGTATTGGGGGTTTTCGTTCAGGAATTTCACTGTAAGAGTCTGGATTTGGGCGTACTGGCAATAGGTTCAACCATATTATATGTTGCTTAGACATAGCTGCGTACCTGCGAAAAAATACAGAACATGGTTTTATAAGGCATGTGTTAAAAACTTAAACCCATTAAATTAGATGTACTAAGATGATTTTAAAGAAAAATCACTTCTCAAGTTCCATTGTAACATTATTTTAGCCCTTCCTAATTCCAGTTAGAAGCTTGACTTAACGTCTAAGGCCGAGGCTACACTAAGCCGCGATATGATCTTCGACTGCTTCGACACATGAGCGATTAAAACAAATAAAAGAATGCTCACGTATGTCTACATTGTACTTGCATCAACGATACCACGTGTACCTCGTGCCGCTCTTCCAGTCGCAAATCGCTGCTTAATGTAGTCTCAACCTTAAAAATAAAAAAATAAAGTTAAAATAAAACCGGAAACTAAAACAAAATAAATAAAAGGCATTATCAACAAGTCATAATAGGAAGAAACTTCCCACAATGGATATCTAGTACAAGGTTAATCGCGGAGAGCCGAAAAAACTATTCGATAGACATAAATTACGCTTTTTATCATCATTTCTGTATCGACTGGGTTGATTCAACGGGAACCTATAGGAATATACCTTTTTGGTGGTAAAAAATGGAATTGTCTCTTTCTTTTTTTTATTTTGACACTCGGGGTCGTGGGACTGTCTAAAGAGGTCACCACGACCCTGGAACGAAAAGGACAGTTGTAGAAACACGCTGGATTTTATCAGTACGAGTCTGACTGTTCCTTCCTTCTTTTGGTGATTTTACCACCTAAAAAAAGAAGCAGTCATCCTCTTTTTTGTTTTTTACGTGGTAAAATCATCAAATGAGACCTCCCACCCCGGGCAGGGCGAGAGGTACTGTCAGACTTCTTCATTAGCCCTTTATGTTCCGGGGTCACGGTAAGGAAATAAATCCCGCGACCCCGGCAGGCTTTGGCTCTCTGAGAGGGGGCCCCGTCATTTGCTGACAGCTCTTTGAGGCGCGCGTGGAACACGACGCGCCGTCGACCCGGGAGCAGTCATCCTCTAGTGTTAGATTTAAAAAAGCCGCCTCTAGAAACACCGCAGGCCTCCGACATCCCACTCCTGTTGTTCCGTCCCACCCTGGATGGGTGGACTCAGTTGATGTTAGCCAACGATATTAAGAAAGATACGCCATGTTCATACTAAATGGCGTTCAGATATCGTTGCGTTGTTATTATAGTAATTTAAGACAGAGATAGCAGATAGCAAAGTGCAACAATTGTATTACTTTGTCCTCAACAATTTGAGAGTGCTAGTGCGACATCTACCTCTTTTTATTTATAATTATCATTGATGTTATGTTCCTTGCAGGGGCCTTAATCAAACAGCATACGACAGTAAACGACAATCGTTATCGTTCATCAGTCACCAATACATTTTCAACTTTATACTCCAACGCGTAAAGTTGAAAATCTATTGAAGTTCACAGATCGTTTTCGTTATCGATTAGCTGTTTTTAATAGATTTTCAACTTTACGCGCTGGGGTATAAAGTTGAAAATGTGTTGGTGACTGATGAACGATAACGATTGTCGTTTACTGTCGTATGTTGTTTGACTAAGGCCCCTGTTTTTTGAAGCATTCCCTGGCAAATCTCGTGTAAACGCCTCTAAATCGACACTACAACGTTTTCTTGACCTCCTACGGCTTGGGATCTAACCTATAACCCCAAAAACTAAAATATATTTCAAGATAAAGAAGATCAAAAATTCACGATGAAAGCGTTAGCGCCATAAAAACGAGGTTGAATTTTTAAAACCGTGTGATGACAGGGTGAAACGCTTGTTTAAATATGAACATGTCTATTCTATCTGCCCTTGAAATGTAGGATATTTGTCGTTATACAAATTACTTTTTTTTCCCTTCAGTTTTCAGTCAATTTTCTGTGTAAGTGGAAGACTTGTGACTTCGTTTTAAACTTTATTATCGCTAAAAATATTATTATTTACGCTGTGGTTCAAGTTTCATTAAAAGTGGATTTTAATTTAAAATTGTTCGTCGATTGTGGTTTTCGTAAAATTCGCTATGTGCGCGATTCTAGAACTTCTTCTTCTACTCCTAGCACTATTCAGCACCTTCTATTGACCATAATTATTATTTCGTGACTGAAAACTTAATTTTTGGCATCTTCGGCTTCTTTTTCATAAAAAAAATGTTCAAAAATATGTTGCATATTAAACTTGACAAACGGTACCCGTGACTCCCGATTTATTTCACATCTATGCCACATCGCGCGCTGCGATCTGTTTCACAGTCTCATCCACAGAACTCACACAGAATCCGCGCCATCACTCATGACCTGCGGAAAATTCGTGGTACTACATTTTTTAATGCCATTTGATGTGTAACGGCATAGACACTAGCGCCACGTCAAAAGGTCATAAGTGGTGGGCGCGGAGTCTAGATATGTATGTATATGATAGTTAACATAACTAACATAATTTTCTCTTGTCCACAGATCAGAAACAGCCAAAAAATCACCGCTACACAACAAATGGATTAGCCTTATATCATAACATATAAGACAATCAAATTTAGCATAAGCGTAACCATGGCACGCCACATTGTGACAGTATGCATGTTTTGCCTCCTGTGCGCGGCGCACTCCTGCGGCTCGCACATAGATATACAACCCGATGGCGTTCTAACATACGACTCAAATATAAACGATGTAGACCATTTAAATATAGATCTCGAAGAAAAGAGAAAAATACCGAGGTATCACCAGAAATTACAGAAGATAAGACAAGGAAAGGGAAAGAGGGAGATCAAAGTCAATCCAGATACTTACGTCACGCAGATCTTCAGGTTGTACGGAGACTCGAATAGTATGACAATGAATTTGACAGGGTTTAATAAAATGCTGGAGGAGCTGGATCTTCATAAGCTGGTGGAAGGAGGAGAGAATAGTGAGAGCAGAGACTATATGTATGGCATTAGGAAGAATGATAAAGAAGAGGTTGTTAATGTGAGTATTATTTTTGTATTTTGGGGATTAGGGAAGACTTTCTATACTTGCTGGACCAATATTTTGTTCTGATTTTTGGAAAAGGAGCCTACCTTTTATAAGTTCCTTCATGCACCAGTATTTTGTATTGCTTCATGGACCTGCTTTTGTTCCCAATTTAGTCTAGTGCGAAGCTATGAAAAAGGTCTATGTTAGTCCTAATAGGCCCAGAAACTAATTCACGCTGGCAATTAATAGGCTTCTTCAGAATTTCAATGCAAGAGTAAATAATTCTTGGAGATCCATAAGAATATATAAAAAGTAGCAGACTTCAAACTCGACTGTATTAAAATATTGCAATGTAATCCAAAACCACAGCTGATCTACTCACGCTTTAAGACGTTGTGGTAGGCCACCAGGCCCTGTCGCTATGTAAAAACGATAAACGCACACGCTGAGTATGCTTTAATCGATTTTAAACTTTTGTGCTTGGATATAACGTAGAAGATCGAGTGGAGATTGCTTATTGTTTTCGATCCTTCCTGTCGCTGACGCTCAGACATCTTAAATAGATTTTCAACTTTAGGCTCTACGCTGTAAAATTGAAAATCTATTGGAGAGTACCGGGCGTTTGCGATTGTCGTTTACGACTTGTTGTGACTTGGCTAGGGGGGCAGGTATAACTTACCTTATTTCTAAAACCGCGAAAGCTACTATAATGACAATTTTCTTCTTTCCAGTGTATGAACAGCTCAGACCTAATCACAACAGTGAACACAAGATTAAAACCACCCCACGATCACCACACAGAGCATACAGACCACAATCCCAATCATGAGACAGACATGATTATCACAGAGACGACACTCCAAACAATATGCCCCATACTACTATACCAAAAACTAGCCAACACATCAATAGAACGCACTGGATGCGTCAAAGAAACCAGCATAGGCAGAAGAACAGACTTACCACAGAATGTACAAATGCATGTACCTCCAGAAATGGCTTACTCCAAAAATATGTACGCAGTTTGGTTGTACTCTTCCCTGTGCATATTCGCCATAAGTGCCTGTGGTTTACTGGGAGTTGCAGTCATACCAATCATGCATAAGACGTATTATAATCATCTGCTGCAGTTCTTAGTAGCTTTGGCAGTTGGGACGCTTTGTGGAGATGCCTTACTGCATCTAATGCCTCATGCTATGAGTCCTGACCACGATCACGGCCACAGTCATGGACAAACAGAGGTAGAAATACGAGCATCTCACGATGACGGGATGTGGAAAGGACTAGCAGCCATGCTAGGGGTTGTATTCTTCTACTTCACCGAAAAGGGATTAACGGTCGTCGTTGAATGGAGGAAACGTCGCCAGAAGCTCGAGGAAGACAAACTCCCCTCAAGAGTCCGCGTACTGAAAGACGAAACCGTCATGGGCTGTTCCGGAGGTCCGAAAGCTGAAAACTCCTCCTCAAATACTCTGATGAAAATCTTCAAAAGAGACGAAAAGGGTGATCCTACTACAAAAACTTGCAAGCATAAGTATTCCGAATATCCTTACTGCTATGATGAAATTGATACTGACACACACGATGATCATCACTTAAGAGATGGTATACCTTCAAGTCCGAAGCATGGGAAGAAACACAATAACTCTGTGAGTGTAGTGTCTTCGAATGCCCTCAATGCTGAGGGTAAAGAGGAGCCCACAGCTAAGGATTGGTTGTTGAAGGCTGAGACCCAGCCTGCGGTTGTGGAGATGAATAATATAAAGCATAAGGAGGATGGAGTCAAGGATCTGAAGGATGGGGATAGTTATACTGTAATTTTGAGGTGAGTTAAGTTTTGTTTCAACTATCTGCTGTTTCTGGTATGTAATTTTCATATGAATAGAATTAAGAATTTGACCTTGTTGAGTATGATTGCGATGGCTTACTTGGTTAAAAGTGTCTATAGTTGGTGCCAGTTAAGATGGCAATAGCGGTCATTGACCTTTACCTAATAAGTCCTCGTATAATTACATAATATCAGAATTAGCATTTTTCGGTATTTTATAAAAATGCTAATTCTGAGGGTCAATGTCCGCTATTGCCATCTTAACTGGCACCAACTATAGTGTAATGATGAATCAGGTCACAAATTTCACCCTTATCAAAGTAAAGAAAGCATCTTACCACCTTTCAATCATCAGCATTCTTGATCTTCCTAACTTCATCCCTTACTTTGCAGGGAACACTCGCGGGCACACCACGGCCACTCGCACGCACACGGTCATGTGCATGCGCCGCCGTCCTCCATAGCGTCTGTAGCATGGATGGTCATCATGGGCGATGGGTTGCACAACTTCACTGATGGCATGGCTATAGGTAAGTTTAAAAAAAAAACATTTATTTTAAATTAAAGTAGGCCAAAAACATTGAACAGTTGAAAAATAGTCCCAGTCACAAGACATAATAACTGTGAAAGTATCGTGGATGCCCATTTCCCAACGACGGGGCCCATTTTCGAGCCAAAGGCTGCTGAGGTAGCGGGACTAACAAATTACCGTGACCTCGGAACATAAAGGGCTATTGAAGGACGCCGTGGATTTTTGTCAGTACAAGACAGTCCCTCCTGCCCTGGGTGGGAGGGTTCACATGTTGATTTTACCACAAAAACAAATTGAACAGCTGAACAATAATTCGAATGCCACTGTCCCAGTCACAAGACATAACTGTGAAAGTACTGTTGGCCCATTCCAAGGAGTAGATCTCTATAGAGAAGAACGGGCTAGAAACTCCATGTACACTCTTTTTCAGTCGCCAAGTTATAGCAAAGTTTATCGATCAAGCAAAGATTACTGCTGGATATAGGCCGTTCCCAAACTCACCGGCTTCCGCCTCTACCTATAAAGGTCTTTGTCTAGTGGAAGACCACTCTGTGTTTGCTGCTACGCGGTCTCCGTTCCAGAAATCTGTCTTCCCTGTGTTGTGTGTTACTGCGGCGGAAGGAACAGGACGGCTTTGATCAGTCCGGTCTGACAGGCTCTTCCACTCCACCCAGAGCTAGAGGACTCATTTGGTGATATTACAGCCCCAAAAAAAACGGTATTGCTGGAAGGTTGCTACTGGTAGTTTGTCCGTCTTGCCCTGTGGTAGGACTCATTTGACGATTTTACTACGATACAAAAAGGGCCAACTAGTTATCTATGACAATAATTTTACTAACATACAAATATTTGGTTTTCAGGTGCCGCCTTCGCTTCAAACATAGCCGGAGGTTTCTCTACAGCCATCGCAGTGTTATGCCACGAATTGCCTCATGAATTGGGTATGTTTATTTAATTTATCCATATTCTATGCCTTTCATCATCTCCCAAGACGATCTCCAGCCACCGTAGGCGCGGGCATGCGGGCGGCGAGTAAAGGGCAACTCGCTGTCCGACCATGGACTATGCCCGGGTCGACGGCGCGTCGTGTTCCACACGCGCCTCTTAGAGCGTCAGCATAATGACGGGGCCCTCTCTCACAGGAGCCTGCCGGGGTCGCGGGACTTATTCCATCACCGAGACCCTGGAACATAAAGGGCTATTGAAGGACACCGTGGATTTTAGTCTGTACAAGTCTGACAGTCCCTCCCGCCCTGCCCGGGGTGGGAGGACTCGATATGATGATTTTACCACGTAAAAAAAAATGCCTTTCATCATCTGCCTGCCTTTTCACAACTATATTGGGGTCGGCTTCCAGTAGAATCAGATGCAGCTGAATATCAGTGTTTTACATGGAGCGACTGCCTATCGGACCTCCACAACACAGTAAATGGGTAATACGATATCCCATATGATAACTGGTTGTCAAACTTGAGCTTCTGACTAATAGTAACGACTGTCAAACATCTACGAGTGACAGCTGGGCCCAACGCCTTTGTATCCCGATACACAGAACTCATAACACAAGGTCACCCATCCAAGACCATCCTAACCAAGCGCGGTTTAACCTGGAAGATTGATCTGTGCGGCCGATATGCTTTAACGACTGTACAAAATAGTTGTTTCGGGTCTCGAGCTCTGTATATGTGAGTTTCTATGTTTTTAAACGCACCCACGACACAGGAGAAATTCTTTGGGTGGGCCAGTTAAAAAAAAATTTCACCCTCATCCACGGCTCGACTAACAATTTCCCTCAACTCCCATCAAATGTACTACATTCCTTTCTTCCCCTTTCAGGTGACTTCGCAGTCCTACTAAAAGCCGGCATGTCAGTGAAGCGAGCAGTGTGCTACAACATCCTGTCCTCAGGGCTTTGCCTCATGGGTATGGTGTGTGGTGTGCTGGCAGGACACGCACCCTCGGCCACTCGCTGGTTGTTCGCGGCTGCTGCGGGCATGTTCCTGTATATCGCGCTTGTTGATATGGTAAGTGGAACTGAGGAATTTGCTAAATGTACAAAATGGTAGCTAAATGTGCAATTTAGTAGTTGAATGTGTATTTTGGTGGTTAAATGTGCAATTTGGCAATTGATTGTGCAATCTGGCAGATAATTGTGCAATCTGGCAATTGAATGTGCAATTTGGGAGATAATTGTGCCATCTGGCAATTAAATGTGCAGCTAAATGTACAGTCTAGCACATAATTGTGCAAGTTGGCAATTAAATGTACAGCTAAATGACAATCTGGCAGATAATTGTGCAATCTAACAATTAAATATTCAGTGAAATGCAACAACTGGCTGATAATTGTGAAACCGAATGAATTGTAAAAAATACATTTTAATAATATTAACTTGTAAAACATACAGCTACTGAGAAGAATGAGCTAAAAACTCTATGAACAATCTTCTAAATTAACCATCTATTAATTTTTCCACAGATGCCCGAGCTAAGTACATCGCACAGCAAAGAGGGTACTCTCTGCCAGTGCATACTACAATTAATGGGACTTGCCACTGGCATTGGCATAATGCTGGTCATCGCCCTCTACGAGGAGGACCTGAAGACTTTATTCGGTTAATGTGTTACGTGGCTAAAACCTGTGCATCGTGGCTAAAACTTGTGCAAACTGGCTAAGACTTGTGCAAACTGGCTAAAACTTGTGCAAACTGGCTAAAACCTGTGCAAACTGGCTAAAACCTGTTAAAAAAATTGAAATTCTGTGTAAAAATGTGTTTGGTGAACCCAGTGCTGAGTGCCAATCGGATATGGAGTGTTAGTGGCTATAAGCAAAAGATTGTATGTGACCATAGTGTATAGAAAAAGTGAATAAAAAAAAATAAGTGAGTTTTGGAAAATGTCTTTTATGGTTAGATCTCGAATACTACTTACAGCGCTACAAGGATCTTTTGGCGTGTGAATGACGTTAACAGAGGGCGCTGTTGGGAAACATTAGGGAATTCTTAGAGAAATTGTAGTGAAAATACGAAGTTGCAGCGTTAGTTCCGAGTTGGAACACGCGCCAAAAGATCTTTGTAGACTGAAACTGACATTTATTTTAACCATTCTTGGTGCTATTTGTATTACAAAAACGACGGGGTTACGCAGCATTTCTGACGTTACAATAATTGAACCAGTTTTCTCAGATGCATTCAAATACATGTGGGAAAGGAGATCAGTATCCTTGCGATCTATAGACCTCCGTCCCTTAAGGACATTACCAATTTTCTATCTGCAGTAGATCAAGTACTGACAAAAAACAAAACTTGATCAGATAATGTTAGAAGATTGCTACAGACTTCTCTTCTATATATGAATGTAAAAACCCAAATATTGCCCTCGACTATTTTGCAGATGCATTGACTACGAGAATGAGTACCAAAAGCTACATGGTTCCCCATGGTTTAAAATAATTAAGCCTTGTATAACTCCAGGCATTCTAAGATGTATGAAAAATAGGGACCGAATGTACAAACGCCAGCAGGTCAACCTACCCGAATCTGTAAAATTATATCAATCGAACATTAACCTTCCACTATTGTGATAAGGTTGAAAATCTATCAAAGAAATTTGACAGATTGAGGTAGGTTAATATGCTGACGTCTGTACAATAAAATGAAAAGTCACCTCACAAATGAAACTATCAGTATTACACTTAAAAGTTATCGTAATTTTTGTAACTCAATTTTAAAAAACCTGAAAAGACAATATGAGACAGATGAATTAAATAAAGCCAAGTCAAATCCTTAAAAAATGTGGAACGTTATAAGAGAAGTTACTCTACAAAAAATTCTATTAAATGAGGTGAATAGCTTTTACATCGATATTGGAAGGGAACTTGCTAATAAAGCCATACAATCGGCAATTAATCATATAACCTACACGCCGAATCGCACAAAATGTCTGCAAATTCTTTTGTCTTTCTTGAAACTGACGAGAAGTAGAGCAATTGATACTATCTCTCCGATCTGAGTGTGCACGATCTATCCGACTACATTGTGAGAGCATTGGATAGCGGTAGCAATGTTTGGCAATTTTTCTTGATTTGGCTAAAGCTTTTCAATACGGTCTCCATCCCTAAACTAATATTGAAATTGGATAAAATTGGAATCCGGAATTAGCAGCTGGAATTATTTCAGAGCTATCTTACTAATCTGTTAAAATTGGAGAGCATATTAGTGAGGCTCTCCCAATAGACCATGGAGTGCCCCAAGGCAGCATACTGGGACCTACGCTTTTTTTTGGTGTACGTCAATGGAATTTGCAATTTAGACCCTACAGATGTGCTTGTATTACCTTGCAGTGACACTTATAAGGTTGCTGGTACTTATAGCACAGGATTTACTTTTTTAAGTACCAGCAGTACATTATTTGTTCCTTTTTTATTCTTTTATCTATGTCAATTTTTCCACCTGTGTAACCTGCTTGTGATACAATAAACAATACATTTGTGACACCTAATTTTGAGTGGATTTTCACAAAACTATTATGTATACTTAATTTTTGAAATTTCAACGTAGTACAATAATATAAAAATCATGCTGTATACTTAAAAAGAAGTCGTTGATCTATGATTTGACACCAGTTTTTTTTTATTTAAAATAATTGGTGTTTTTCATCTATAATTTGAACTCTATGGTACTTAAAATGTAAATAAAATTAAACTTAAAGAATAAATTGTGATAATGCTACTACGAAAACTTAAATGTGTTACTTTTAAAACTCGAATATTATAATTTACTGTAAAACTATTGTAAAACCGACGATAACTATAAATAAATTGTACTTTTAAGAATAAATTGAATGTAAATTTAAAAATGGCTTTTTTAAATTACAATTTGTCTTTTTCGAAATATTAGTTAAATTATATCTCGGATAGCATTTCGAAATGTCTTATTTTGTTTGTTTAAACATTTAAAATCAGTCTAAATTAACTAGAACATCAACTTTTACCTATGCTATGAATTTAATTCTTATCATCACTAAAGAGATATGTACTTAAAAAGCTCAAAAAAAACTTAAAATTATGAGAGAAACATTTTAATCAGAACCCTTAGCACGAGTTTTCAGTATTTGAGACGTAAAGTAAACTGGAACTTTGACAATTTCAAATTGTCAATTTTCAAAGAAAAAAATTGTTCCCGCTTCGCACACTAGAGGCGCTGTTCCATTTTTTCATACAAGAAACGCTGTAAATACTGCAAAGACTCTGTAAAGTAAAATAGTGAAAACTCGTGCTAGGGGTACAGGAATTAAAATTAGGAAGCCTACAAAAGTAATTTTGCTGTAATTATTAAAAATAAATAAAAAAATGACTGTACATTTAGTTCTTTCTCTATAATTTTGATTCAGAATATACAATCTGGTTTGATTGTGGTGTTAAATATGAAAAATGTACGCCCAAAGCTTCCCGTGGAATATAAAATAATTCAGATTATAAGTACTCAAGATCGCGAAATCGGAGTAAGGTGATTCCATACTTTTGCTCGCGAGTGTATTTCTCAAAAAGAAAATTACGAATAACAATATTATTTGTTGTTAAATAAGGTTTATTTTCAGATGAAACGCGACTGAGCAAATGTTACATACTAAATTCGTTCTATAGGTAGACTTTTGAAAGCAATCATTACTAATCATAGTGACCAACTGATGAACTAAATCTTTGTTTTACATTATATTACTATGCCACCATCAAACCAGTAAATCAATCAAAAACTAATAAATAATCTAGCCATGTAAATAGATACAATAATAAATAACTGAATCTTCCTATTACTATATAAAATGCTTTAATTAGCTGTCAGAGATACAACTATACTGAAATCTTTCACACCACAAGTAGTCAGAAACATCTTAAATTCTATCCGCCTTACCACAAAAAGATATGTTGAACGCTTGTCTAAAAACAACAGCAAAATGACCCTTATATCAACGTGAGATGGCGTTTTGACATTGACAGTTTTCCTACAAAAACTTAAACACCTGTTGAACACTTGTCTTAAAAAAGTGTGACTGCAAAACGAACTTTATTTCAACGTCATAATGTGACATTTTTTCAGACAAGTGTTCAACAGACGTTTAAAAGTTTTTGTGGTACGACGGTATAATTATGTTTTGAACTAAAGTTGTTCACTCCCGCTGCTCGGTTCCTATTGGTCGTAGCGTGATGTTATATAGCCTATAGCCTTCCTCAATAAACAGACTATCCAACACAATAAAAAAAAACATTCGAACCACGACTTCAGGCATTGCAAGGCGATTTCTAACCACCACAGGGGCAGATATGTAGACGGCGAGTAATGGGTGACTCGTCGTCCGATCATGACCATGCGAGACTCAAAGAGCTGTCAGCAATCTGACGGGTTTAGAGGGCCAAAGCCTACTGGGGTCACGGGACTGTCTTATCAGGAAATCGTGGTCCCGGAAAGTAAAGGGCTATTGAAAACCGTGAATTTTAGGCAGTGCGAGTCAGACGGTCCAAACTGGGCGGGAGGACTCATTTGATGGTTTTTACAGGACTTAAAATAATATTATAATGATGATGAATAATTTCAGTATAGTTGTAACATGACTTTTCAAAAAACTGTAGATTTTGTAATATCAAAACATTCTCTATAAAACAGTAATAGAAAAAAATTATGTGATTATATCTTAATTACTCTTGTTTTGAATCATCCAACGAAGGAGTGGAAGAGACTGTCAGACTCTTATTATAAACCACCCTGTTTCTTCACATGCCCTTTGCATTCCAGGGCCACGGTGCCCTTTGAAGACAGTAACGCGACACAGGCAGTTCTGCTGTTTAAATTGTCAATTTGGGGAACGATTTTGATTTGAGTTGGATTATAAAAACAAGAGTAATTAAGTTAAAGGAATAATTTAACGCGACGATTTCCTCTTTGCAACGACGATATATTACTAGACTCCGCATGCACGATCTAAGGAACAAAAACTATTCTGTCAACTCGCTGAGGTACTACGTAAGCGAGGGGGACGGGGTACTGCGTTGTGATTGGCTAACTCAAGGTCTGTTCTGTCTCAAGGTATGTTTACGACTCACAGGAATGGTCGAAATAATAGGGATATATCACTTTTTTGCCTCATGTGTTGACAGACATCGGTCGCCTGTTATTAGGAGTCTAGTAATATATTGTCTTTGCCTTTTTGTATTTTGTTCCTAAAATTGTGCTTATAGTATTGTGAATAAGTGTTAATATGTAATTATAAATATCAACATTTGTATCGAATACAAATCACGTCTACATGATTATGTATTCTTGTAAATAATCTCTTAAACATTGAGCTATTATTACTACGTATAGAGACGACACCACGTATCACCACTATGTCCCATCCAGGATGAGACAACGCGCACAAGTTCATTCAATCGTTTGACAGCTCTGTGGCGTGCTCTAGGCGCGCGCACTCATCCTGGATGGGACACAGTGGTGATGCGTGGTGTCGTTTCTATACGTAGTAATAATAGCTCAATGCTTTTAACAAACATTTTGTTGTTTTAAAACTACAAACAAACCAGAAAAGTTTTACGCTTCGTTAGTATTCTTGCACAGATAACCAACACTCGCGAGCAAAATTATAGAATCACTTACTTGGAATTAATCCGGGATAGCTCCTTAATAATGGTGTAATTTGAATGAATTTGGTATCAATTTAAAGTTAACAGTTAAACCTTTGAAATGGTATCATTTTTATTATTCTTAACTAGTTATTAGGTACTCAAAATCGCGCGGAATCCGAGTGATTCTATACCTTTGCTCGCTAGTTAATTTTTGATCTATAGGTTTTAGGCCAATGTTATTACATAATGGTCAATTAAATTCATGGTTGTAACATCTCTACGTTAGATATCAACGTTGTGTTTGTATTTAAAAACATAGCCAAAACTGACGAAGCGTAATTTTTTTTCGGAATTTCTTTACCAACTTTGAAACAATTTGTATAGTATCAACTTGAAAAAGTAGACAACGAACTTAAAACATGTCAAGAAAAGTATTTGATGTCATAAGGTTCGAACTTTACATAAGTAACAAAAGAAGTTAAAAATGCATTTCATTTCTTAAATAAATTGGATAAGTTTGATATTTTACTCCAATAAGTTGCTTTTTGTCGATAAAATAGTGTGCTGTTGATAAATTGTGATGTCGATTCGATAAATGTTGTTAGATTACAACACTAGCAATATCTATCGATGTCGATAAATATGTAATCATTGAGGCTAACTTATTTCAAATGATATGGACCATTGTATGCGTGGAGTAATTTTTCTTTTAATATATTTGTTCATGAAAATTATAACACTATAAAAATATGGAAAGCGAAGGCCTAAATTCTATGCTAGTAAAAAATAACATACATATAAATGCATTTTGTCGGTTTACTGTGACAAGGTATAAGGTATACAGATTTGGTCAATTATTACAATAAATAACTTTCGTGAACAAATATTTAAAAGATAAATGAAAACTAAAAATAGCATAGAAACACAGATTGTATAATAATGTAAGTTAATTTTAAGTGATTTTTGATTTATTGGTGTTTGCAAATCATGTACGATGTCGAGTGTGCATGTCAGTACGGACTGATGGACGGGACTGTCAGGCAAAACTGACAGTTCTCAGTTTGTACAGATTTAAGGAAAATGTGTAAAAATGAGATCGCTATGCGAGAAGTGTGATAAAAATGAAAATTGGACATACTTTGCTATATATTGTAATAAAATATAATTCAAATTCATAATTTTTAAACGGTTTTTATTTTTCACTTTTGTCTCCACATAACAAACATTACAATCCACCATGACAAAGAATTTCATAAAACCCACAATTTCACATCATCATGAGCCTATAATGTTCCCACCAGTGCCGGTCCTATTAAAATTTTCAACTGGTGCGAAGACTAAAAATGGCGCCCCATTAAATAAAAAAATGTTTCAGCAATAGCTTTATTTTCTACCAGAAAAAGCAGTGGCTTCAGATTATTCTCCGGACGCTGAATATATTGTTTCGTGTGTCAGTCGTGAAACATTAGAGGCGTCCACACAGAGCAAGCAGCCTTGCGAGGCAGTTACCTCGTGCGGCAAATTCCTCGCGGGGCTGCTCGTTCTGCTAGACAATGCCCGCGGCCCGTTACCCCGCAATTTTGTTCGTGCGTGTGTTACGCGATTTGGGCGCTCGATCGAGCGTCTTTTGTTTCACGTTTTGGATCATTTTGGCGCCCCCCCTTTGAAGGCGCCCTGTGCGGTCGCACCGCTCGCACCGCCCTAGGACCGGCCCTGGTTCCCACTGCTGGGCTTCGCTCTCTATGAGAGGGAATAGGCCATAAACCATATCATCTGCCTGCCTTTTCCCAATTATATTGTGGTCTGCTTCCAGTCAAACCAGATGCAGCTGAATATCAGTATTCTACATGGAGCGACTGACTATCGGACCTCCGCAATCCAGTAACTGGGTAATACTATACCCCATTGTAGGACTGGTTGTCAGACTTAAAAGCTCCTGACTAATAACAACCGTCAAAGATCTACGAACGACAGCCGGGACCAACGGCTTTACGTGCTTTTCGAGGCACGGAGGAAACTCGCTACGACAGATGGTGACCATCCACAGACCAACCTAGGCAAGCGCGGCTTAACGCGGTAGATCGGCCTGTGCGGCTGTAAATATTTTGCTACGAGCTCCTAGTAGTGAGGAGACAGAGAGAGTAGGTCGGTAAAAAATAATCGTGATGAAGGGGGGGAAGGGCCATCTACGCGAGCCCAGTGCGGGTTGCTAGATGTCACATGTCTTCAAATTTTTGGTTCTAGGGGACATGCTGGTTTCCTCACGATGTTTTCCTTCACGTTTTGAAAGCAGTTGTGATGAAATAAATTACGCAAAATAATGTGCCTGCCTGGGTTTGAACTCACTACTACTATATTCGTAAGTCGAAGCCGATACCACTGGGCCCAGAAATGCCAAAAATCGGAGTTCACAAGCAAAGTTAAGATTTCACTAAAACAAATTTCGCAGACTGATTTGATGTTAGCTTAATGGTCGCAGCGTCTGCGAGTATGGTCACGGGTTCGATTCCCATGTCGGGCAGTGCTAAGCTAAGTTCGCGCGAGAACGAGTGGATGAAGATTTGTATTTGCAAGGCGCATTTATGCAGACGACAAACGCATTTAATCTAATCTTTTAAACTTGGCCTTATTGAAATTTTCTAGAAAATTAAAAGAGTATGTCTAGATTATAAAAGGTCCAGGTTCCCTGTTCAAAACAAAATGTAACGCTTTTAGTGAAGTTACTATAGTCACTTTTTTATAAATGTGCGAGTTACCACGCACACATGAAATGTTGTATGTATGTTTTCCTTGGAAGATGTTCACTTGTTTTACGTAGGAAACGATAATTCTTCTTCCTTGTTTTTGGCTTCAATTCTCAGTGGCTTACTAAGAATCTACACATACTATAATCTAAAAGAGCCTATACAGGGTGAATTTTTCAACTGGGCGTGGATGGCTACTTTCGAAACTATGAGGAATATCGAAAAACGTTGAAAGGAGTCTCGAGGCCGATTTTGACGAAAACTAAAACTGCATCATTGGATTTTAGAAAAATCTAAAATCCTGGTCAGGAATCGAACCCGCTGATTTTGGAAAAAAGATCACACCCTGTATTATTACACCATTCGATAGTGTTGCTAATAAGTATCAAATTCTGGGAAGTAATAATATACGGCAAACTTAAGGAAAACGTTTAATTAAAAGAAAACTGGTGAATCTTCAAGGCAAAGACTGTATTTGAAACATAAGTTACCGTTTCTTCTTTAAAATAATGCTATTTTTAGTTCAACTCAATAATGTCGTATTGCTAAGTACAGTGGGATTGTAGAAACGTCAAATCCAGTGAGACATTGAAAACAAAGAAATTTTATAATTTCGAATAAATTATGGCTCAGTAGATGTAAAGTAACATGGAAAAATAGCAATTTCATAAAAATCAGCCATTTCCTTAAGTTTGCCGTATATGATTACTTCCCAGAATTTGATCCTTATTAGCAACACTATCGAATGGTGTAATAATACAGGGTGTGATTTTTTTTCCAAAATCAGCGGGTTCGATTCCTGGCCAGGATTTTAGATTTTTCTAAAATCCAATGATGCAGTTTTAGTTTTTGTCAAGATCGGCCTCGAGACTCGTTTCAACGTTTTTCGATATTCCTCATAGTTTCGAAAGTAGCCATCCACGCCCAGTTGAAAAATTCACCCTGTATATGCTTAGATTGGTCATTTTGAGAGACTTCGCATAAACGTTGTAACTTCTAAAGTAAAGCTGGGTACTCACTTAGCAGTGTTGTATTGTATGTTACGTATCAGATACTTTATCAACCTGCAAGTGGGTACGGCTCGTCCGAGCACACTGCGAGCCGCCTTTGTGTTTGTATGACCCGTCGAGTGGCGGTATCACTGCGAGCGGTTCGCAGCGGGCTCGTGCCTACGTACTCACTTGATACAGTATCTGATACGTTACATGCAACACTGAATTGAGTACCCAGCTTTAGGCTTACAGAGATGGAAATAAGGGGTACCTTATACTTATACTACTATACTACTACTTATACTTACTTACCTTTCATGTTGAAAAAAAATGTAGTTTCCAAGATAAACATCAATAACTTTCCTATGATAGATTATTATCTATATGATGGCGTCACATGTACGATTTAATGGCTGCTACACAAGTACACATCACGTTACGAAAAATCGTTACTGTAGAGTTGTTCTCGTACACACGTGTAGAAATATCATTGCAGTTTGTACTGTACCGTCCAATCGTCACGATTTCAAATACTAAATTTAAAAAATCGCGATTGGAGTGATGACGTTGGTAAAACCTACACTAAGCGCGCGAGATGAATGCAGAGCTTAGGAATGCGGTAGTGCTGTTGACAAGGATGGCAAAGTACTACACTGCAGGCGCGTGAGGTGGGGCGTGCGGGTAGCGGGGGGCTCTTCACCTCAGGCCCCGACTGCATTCAACTCGCGCGCTATCTGTAGTTGTTACATAAAACATGGATGATCATAAATATTCATAATAAAATACATATCAATCTACTTACATTATTATTGTAGATCATCAGGATACAAAGTACGGCTTTCACCATCATAAACTTGGAATCTCACAACACTATAGTCACCTACACATTATCAAAACGTGACACGACCCGATGAAACGCGATGCGTGTTGAGTCGAATCAAATGTATTGTTTTCTATAGACCAGAATCACATTATGAACATCCGACGCGACGCCATGCGTGCACATTTGATTCGAGTCAACACGCGTCACGTTTCATCGGGTCGAGTAACGTTTTAATAACGTGTTACAGCATAGGTTACAGCCTTAAATCACTTTGAAAACACCACACACCACTCAGGACACATCTAAACTCTTAGAACAATTGCAGCGTAATGAACACGAATGTGAGGGTACATCTACTTTTATAAACTTCGAATACTACCGCGTCCATATAAGATGGCCGCCATAATTGACCAATGACAGATCGTCATACATTGTAGTATTGTAGCTAAATAACTTAGAAAAGTAAAAACGATTAATTAATTAATTCTGTAAAATTTGATAAAATTATTTATGTATGGAGCATGTTTTTTTTTATTTGATAAACATTCGAATATCTGAAATAAGTTGATGAGTTCTAAATCTACACTAATATTATAAAGAGGAATGATTTGATTGTTTGAAATTTTTTTCATCAGTTGAAAGGTTTAGTCCTGAGTGATACAGGCAAAAAAAGGGGGAGGGGGAGCGGGCTAGCCTTCTGGAAAAAGCTACTATTTCAAACTAGAAACTTAAAAGTTTTGAGGGATGGATGTTTGTTACTCTTTCACGCAAACGCCTCTGAACGCATTTGGATAAAATATGGTGCTAAATTAAGTAGCTATGCGATAAAATGAACTGTACGTGTAGTGAAAGTCTTTTCAATTGAAGTGCTTTTTATACCTTGATGATAATTTCCACAATTAAATTTAAAAATATTTTCGGCGATTTCTTGAAAAAATATCAGTATTTACCATACAGAGTTAGTAATTATATATTAGTAATATTAATACTTACCGAAATAATGAAATTCCATCCTTTTTTCCCGTGCTTAAAGAGTGATTTTTGCACTTTTGAAACGAGCATGTGCCCATTTTTACTTTCCGAGCGTTGGAAGAGTACTAAACTAAAAGATAGACCAATCTCTGATTTGGTCTTTCTTTTGGTGAGAACGTTTTTTGTCGCTAATTGTGTATCTAGTTCTTATTAATTATCGAAGGTTGTGCAGCAGCTAATAGTCAATAAAAACGTAACAAATAGTTAAATAAACACTTTATTATTGCTTGCCGTCGTCAATACAACAACAATATAAAATATATAACTATCCACATCAGGGGGTCACTCTCTTGGGGTCTCTGGGGAACATGGACGTCTTCCGGATGTTGTCCAGTCCCAAGTACAACATCACCACACGCTCCATGCCGATGCCACCACCTGGAGTTCAAAAGAGAATCACTACATAGTATAAAACAAAGTCGCTTCCCGCTGTCTGTCCCTATGTATGCTTATATCTTAAAAAAATACACAACAGATTTTGATGCGGTTTTTTTTAATAGATAGAGTGATTCAAGAGGAAGGTCTTTGTGTATATAACATGCATAATATAGTAGAGAAAGCACCCGTGCGGAACCGGGGCGGGTCCCTAGTATAATATAAAATTCCTAAGCAAAGTAATAACTCATCAAATAAGCCCTCCTGTGTAGTATTATGTGAGTAGTTAAAAGAACCGTCTTGGTTCAATTGGCCTATATGTTCCAGGGTTACGATAACCTGCTTAAAACGTCTCGTGACCCTGGTGGCTTGATGCTAATAAAAAGAAGCATTTTATTTTCCGAATATTAGAATAAATATTATTTTATTTACCTGCATGAGGTGGGCAACCCAATCTGAAGGACTCGATGTAAGCCGCTATCTTGCTAATATCTGAAAAATAAGAAATTAACAGGTAAAAAAGCTGCAGGTCAATAGGCTATTTTACTCAAAAAAATGTAATTAGGAAGATAGATTATCATAAAATAGTAGACCAGTATTTTTTCTTTTCTCACGTAAACCAAAATTGACGAAGATACAACGCTTCTAAAATTCACAAAACGTCACTCGGTCGGTATAATTTAACAGGTGTTACTTCGAAGCGTTTAATCCTTGTCAATATTCATAGATTCAAAGAAACAAAAAATACGTGTTCATTATTATTTTTTAGTACTCTGAAAGCCTATACAGATCTTCAATTTATTTATGCAGCATACTACCCTATTGATATTGACAGTCTATTTGACCTTCACAACCCAGTAACTGGGTTACACTGTACCCCTTGGTAAGACTGGTTACCAGACTTGATTTTCTAACAGAAACGACTATCAAAATGTCAGGACCAACAACTTGAGGAATCCCGTTATGATGAATGGTCACCCATCCACAGACCAACCTCAGCAGGAAGCGGGAGGGACTATCAGACTCTTACTGGCTAAAATCTACGATGTTTCTTCGATAGCCCTTTACGTTCCAGGGTCGCGGTAATTTGATAAGTCCCGCGACCACTAAATTAGCCTTTTTGAAAATTGAGCTGTCAGGAGTTCAATAAAGAGATTCATTATAGAGTAACATTTTCCGTCGTACGATGAAAAGACAAACACTCGTTGAACCAGTATCCAAAAAAAGTGTCACTGCAAAACGACCCTTATATCAAGGAGAAATGTTGTTTTGACATTGTCTATTTTTTAGACAAGTGTTCCAGGGGCCTTAGTCAAACAGCATTCGACAGTAAACTACATTCGTTATCGTTCATCAGTCACCAATACATTTTCAACTTTATGCCCCAGCGCGTAAAGTTGAAAATCTATTGAAGTTCACAGAACGTTTTCGTTTGTTTTGTTCGTTAACGATTAGCAGTTTTCAATAGATTTTCAACTTTACGCGCTGGGGTATAAAGTTGAAAATGTATTGGTGACTGATGAACGATAATGATTGTCGTTTACTGTCGAATCCTGTTTGACTAAGGCCCCTGGTGTTTAATTTTTTTGTGGTATGACGGTTTATGTTTTTATTATAATTCAAGTTGTTTGGGGCCCTTGACACTTGGAGGCCTAGTATAACTGATACGGCTGATACGGGCGTTAGCTACCCTCTGATGAAAGGGACGCGGTTGAGATAAATATCCGCGCCCCGACTGTGTTTTACGTCTTTTCTGTGTGACAACGTGTTAAGCTGGGTACTCACTTAGCAGCGTTGCATGTAACGTATCAGATATAGTATCAAGTGAGTACGTAGGCAGGAGGCTCCTGTGTGAGTAGGTTTACTTTATCGATAAGACTGTTATTCCTCCTACTCACCAATTCCGTGATGTTTGGCTCGTTCAGTGAGGAACTCTGGATCGTGTATCCTCTGCGCGCCGCTGAGGATCTCCTCGCCGCGCATGAACATGTCGTACGAGTTCGATACTTTCTGAAATTTTAAGATATTATTTCACATTACTTACATCACAAAATTAAATATAGTTTTTCTCGCTTCTTACGTCACGGGGTACTCGACTTTTGACGCGTTATATCTTTTTAAGTATGCATTGATTTATTTTTCTAAACTCTAAGAGGCTAATCTATCTATCTATCTTCTATCTATATTTATAAAAATGAAACCCGTTTTCCGTTGTCACGACATAACATGAAAACGGCTTGACCGATTCGGATAATTATTTTTTTGTTGTGTTTGTAACCATCGGGACCGGGTTTTAGACCGGTCCTCCACACGTGCGAAGCCGGGACGGGCCGCTAGTTAACTAAAAAAATACTGATATTCAGCTGCATCTGGTTCGACTGAGAGCCGACCCCAATATAGTTGGAAAATAGCCTATTGAACGCAAGTCTACTCACCGGGTTGTTCGGGTCAGGCATGGTGTAGAACGGCCTGACTGCCAGAGGGTACTTGTCCAGGATGTAGAAGTCCGTGTCGTACTTGGCTCTGACCAATCTGCCCAGGAGTTTCTCGTCAGGAGTGGATAAGTCATCTTCCTCTCCTACTGTTACTCCTGGAAAACGAAATATATATATGTATATCTTTATGGTAATTTCTTGATAGGGTAATAATTAGAGGTGGAGGTAACAATAGTACATTGTCAACGACGATATATTACTAGACTCCGCATGCACGATCTAAGGAACAAAAACTATTCTGCCAACTCGCTGAGGTACTACGTAAGCGAGGGGGACGGGGTACTACGTTGTGATTGGCTAACTCAAGGTCTGTTCTGTCTCAAGGTATGTTTACGGCTCACAGGCAGTGACGGATTAACCCTTAATCAAATTAAGCAATTGCCTAGGGCATCACGTCTGGGGGGGGGGCACCAGAAGAAACACAAAAAAATCTTAAGGACGGATTTTACTGCGCTTCTTCTGGCACGTGCCCCCATGGGCATCACGTTTCACTCTCACGTGACACAACTTACTGAAACACTTCAATTTTCTAGCTCGCTTCGCTCGCTATTCCATTATGTATAGGCCTGGTTACCTTATTTATTGCATAATTATACAAGAAAGGTGCAAAAAAAATCGAGCTCGCTACGCTCGCTTTTGCAGATCCCTAGGCTTTGATTTACCTTCTTATCACTTATGAATATGTTAAAGAAAATCAAAGGCAAACACTACTGTGGATAGGTGGACGCTCACGACAACGGACGTCGCGAGGCAGTTTTCCGGCCACCGTAGGCGCGGTCATACGACTGGCGAGTAATGGGTGACTCGCCGTCCGATCATGGACTGTTCCAGGGTCAACGGCAGCGGCGCGTCGTGTTCCATGCGCAACTCAAAGAGCTGTCAGCAAACTGACTGTGCCCCCCTTTAGAGGGAAAAGACTGCCAGGGTCGCGGGACTATCTCATCAAATAACCATAATCCTGGAACGTAAAGGGCTATTGAAGGAACACCGTGGATTTTAGTCAGTACAAGTCTGACAGTCCCTCCCGTTCGCTGGGCGGGAAGACCTATTTGATGTAATTAATCACGAAAAAAAAACCTGTGGATAGGGGGGCACCAAAGGCATTAATTGCTTAGGGCATCAAGTAATCTTAATCCGTCACTGCTCACAGGAGTGGTCGAAATAAGACGGATATAAGACTTTTTTGCCTAATGTGTTGACAGATATCGGTCACCTGTTATTAGGAGTCTAGTAATATATCGTCGTTGGAATAAAATAACGAAACCCTTATAAGACCACTCGTGTCCGTCTTTCACGGTGAACGTTTTCAATGCCGACACGGTTGGCAAATATTTGTATGATCTGGAATTGGACAGGCCTGTTGGTCTAGTGGTTAGTGACCCTGACTGCTATGCCGGAGGTCGTGGGTTCGATTCCCACCCAGGACAAATGTTTGTGTGATGAGCACGATCATTTGTTCTGTGTCTGGGTGTAATTTATCTATAATATGGATGTATGTTTATCAGTTGTCTAGTACCCATAACACAAGCTCTGCTTAGCTTGGAACTAGATGGCGTTGTGTGATAGTTGTGGAGTAATATTATTATTATAATTAGTTGGTTCAGGTCTGGGTATTTGTGTATATGATGTTATATGTGTTTGCCCTGCCTACACCAAATCAGCTGAATGATAGGTAGTTATTTACGTACGGTGGATGTTTCCACACAAAATTGCTCAAAGTCTTCCGGCTGTCACCTTCATAATTTTAGTTTACAAAAATATAAAGTCACATACACAAACAGCCAAACCCGGAACAACTTCTTGTAGGTCAATATAAATTGTAAAAAAACTACGCCATCCCACTATAATACGTGGTTACCGTACAGGCAAGTGTTGTACCTATGGACGCTTTTACCTGTGGACGCCCTTAATTCTGGGGAAAACAACGCGGAAAAAAAGATGGCGGTACGTCAAATCCGTCAACCATAGACAAATGCTTACGACTGCGTTCAAATTAGAATTTTAGGGTTACCCGTTTTCCCATAAATTAACGGTGTCCACAGGTACAAGCGTCCATAGGTACAGCACTTGTCCCTACTTATCCCACTGCTGGGGAAATGCCTTCCCCATATACTTCCAATAACCTCCCCTCCCCGCCCCTCCCTACTTATTTCGAGCGTATAAATATATATATATATATATATATATATATATATATAGATATAGCGTATATGATGTAACAAAGGACTTGTAATAATTTTTGGCGATCTTAAAAGGGTGTCCATGGAGTTTCTTGCCCGTTCTTCTCCATAGAGATCTACTTCTTGGAACGGGCATCTACGGTACTTTCACAGTTTTTATGTCTGTGACTGGGACTGTAGCACCATAAGTTTGTAGTATTAAAATATATGTTGTATGCCTGACATTTCAAAAGTGCCCTATTGGTCTATTTGAAATAAATGCTTTTGATTTGATAGGAAGATAATAATAATGAACTAACCGGCTTCCTTCAACATCTGTATGGCTTGTGGGAACTCCAGCCTCAATGGAGGCTCCAGGAACTTGAAGGGCTCCACGCGGTACTGTTGACCTACTGTCGCGATCTCTGACGCGAACCTGGGAACATACGACAATATGTGATTATACAGGGTGAATTCGAATAAATGCGACAAAATGAAATGGGAGCTTCAGTTACAGTAACATAGTAATTATAAACTGTTTTTTCTACAATCTAAATCGTTAAAAAATGTATGCGATTATCGTTTTCAATAGGTCTAATGATGTTATTATCTTTATTTCAGTAAGAATTATCGGTATTCCAGCTTTTAATATGCAAAATAAATAAGAAAAATTAAAATATCAAAAAATCTTGTCCGACTCATCGCAGTGCTCAATAATCGTCGTGGAGTACTCATGTTAATAAAAGTTGCCGTTCATAGTGTAACACTGATCAATTATTTTGTATTTTACATTTGATATTTTATACATTTTCTTGACGTATTATTGTATATTTAAATTGTTCGCATCTATTCAATTTCACCCTGTATTGATAACTAGCGGCCCGTCCCGGCTTCACATCGGAATATAGCCTATGTTACTTTTTATTTATCGTGGTAAAATCATCAAATGAGTCCTCCCACCCCGAGCAGGGCGGGAGTGACTGTCAGTCTTGTACTGACTAAAATCCACGGTGTCCTTCAATGGCCCTTTACGTTCCAAGGGACACAGTAATTCGGAAGACTTATTTGATGATTTTACCACGTAAAGAAGAAAAAAAAACTCGAAGGACTATAGCCAATGGAGCATCATTTCTTTTTTTGAGGTATTCCATGAAGTGCACCCGCTGACAATGGCACCTGAGCTACTTGCATGTTATCTATTCGATTGATGCATGTGTCATGTTCGTGAACGGGCGCCGTCAGTCGTGACTGGTCATCTCTTAGCTACCACGGTCTATTTTAACGATTTATAATTTCCTTGAATTGTCCATTTTACTCAAAAATGTGTAATAGTTCAAAATATAAATTATAAAAAACTATTAGACCCGTATTCTTTCTTTTGTCTCACAAACCAAAATTGACGAAGATACAACATTTCTAAAAATCACAAAACGTCACTCGGTCGGTACAATTTTACAAGCGTAATGACGTCACAAGCCCCCACTCCCGAATTCGGAAGCGTTTTATCTTTGTCAATATACATTGTTTAATAAAAAAAAATACATGTCCATTATTTTTCAATATTATTACTGACGGACTAAATAGATTTTCAATTTATTTATGCAGTAAAATACCCTATATTGTCTATTTTATATTTTCCTATGGGCACCTTTTACTTGCTACATCGTTCTCACATTATGTACCATCTCAAGATGAATGATGTAACAAAGATTCTGTTATAATTTTGGCGATTGAAAAGAGTGTCCATGGAGTTTCTTGCTCATTCTTCTCCACACATACTTTCACAGTTTTTATGTCATGTGACTGGGACTGTAGCACCATATCTATTTTTATATTAGCTATTTTATTTTTTGTCTTTTGACAATTCAAAAGTGCTTGTGACAAGCCTACTTGAAATAAATTATTTGATTTTGATTTCGACACAAGGCTTCTGTCAAAATTTTTCGCAGATGCTAGGTGCCCTTCGTGGAATACCTCCTTTTTTTTGCCTGGGAGTCGAACTCAATACATCTAGTCTACTTACTGGTCTCTGAGTCCCTTGAACATGTCAGTGAGTGTCCCGGCGATGGTGTCGACGACCTCATGGTAGTGATGCTTGAAGGACATCTCCAGGTCTAGACCCACGAACTCCGTGAGGTGACGGTGAGTGTTCGAGTCTTCAGCGCGGAACACTGCGCCCACTGTGAACACCTGGAATGTAGGGATAAAAATAATAATATTCCACAACTATCACACAACGCCATCTAGTCTCAAGCTAAGCAGAGCTTGTGTTATGGGTACTAGACAACTGATAAACATACTTATATATTTCTAAATACATACATATTATAGATAAACTACACCCAGACACAGAGCAAATTATCGTGTTCATTACACAAATATTTTGTCCTGGATGGGAATCGAACCCACGACCTCCGGTGTAGCAGTTAGGGTCACTAACCACTAGATCAACAGGCCAGTTAACAGATTTTTTGATCCGATTACACTAACCGTGTAACACGACGCGCCGTCGACCCGGGCAAGGTCCATGATCAGACGGCGAGTCTTACAGAAATTAGTCTGTCTTTTAGATTATTCAAAAATAAGGGACACGTATTTTTTTATTTGTAAATTAGACCAAAAATTACAAAGATACAACCTATTAAAGGTACGTGTGACGTCACGCCGCGTGGCATTGTTTACGCGCGGGGTGACGTTACACGTAACTTTAATGGGCTATATCTTTGTTATTTTTCTATACTTATAATAAATCTGTAGAGAGGTCAATTTTGTACATGAAATATATTTCCAAAATAACTATCAGGGGGTGATTAGGGATCGATACTGATGCCAAAAAAGCAATCGGTTAAATTATTGTCTGTCTGTCTGTATAACCGTTATAGAAACAAAAACTACTCGACGGATTTTAACGAAACTTGGTACAATTATTTTTCATACTCCTGAGCAGGTTATAGGATACTTTTCATCACGCTACAATCAATAGGAGCAAAGCAGTGAAGGAAAATGTTGGGAAAACGGGAGAAGTACCTGTCCAATATTTTATTATAATCTAAAATACGGACTAAATAGAATGTAATTATTTTGACCCCGGAAACTATACTTGCCGTCCGCATGCTAAATAAAAAAGACAAGAGACAATGTCGAACCTTGTCGAAGTCAGCGGCGATGGCCATCTGCTTGTAGAGCTGCGGGCTCTGTGCGAGGTAGGCCGACGACTTGAAGTACGACACCGTGAACACGTTAGCGCCGCCCTCGGACGCTGCGGAGATTATCTTAGGAGTGTGGATCTCGACGAAACCTGGACATTAAAGGTTTATTGGTAAATTAAAAAATATATTTGGTACAATACAAAAATTCCATTTCGGTGCGATGTTGCAATTTCGGTGTACAATGTTCAATTTCGGTGGGATGTCAATTTCGGTGGCCTTCTTATTTTCAAAACAATTACAGTAATTTATTTCCTACTAAAACATCTAGACTAATGTGTTCTAGAATAAAACAAGTTCGTTTTTTCATCCGAAAACCTACAAATAAAAAATTCCACCGAAATTAGTAAAAATTGAGGCTGCGTGAAATGACCCATTTTTGCTCTTTGTAGGTCAAGTGCACCGAGATGACACACTGCGCGCACATTTCAATAGAGTTACTCAAAATTTAACCCTATTTACTACACGAAAAGATACACATTTGCAGTATCTTTGCGCCACGTCACGTCTCGGTGTGAGCCAACCCTAAAAGATGTGATGAGGCGGGATGACACTCATGTGACTAAGAGAGTGATGAGTATGAATGTTGATGGATGGAGAGGAAGAGGAACGACAAAGTAATGATGGAACGATTTTGTGAAGAAAAAATAAAGTGTAAAATTATTTTTCTTTCCCCACCCAGGGCAGGGCGAGAGGGATTGTCAGACTCTTACTGAAATCCTTCAATAGCCCTTTATGTTCTAGGGTCACGGTAATGAGATAGGGCTTTGGCCCTCTTAAGCCCCCCCCCCCCCGTAATTGTGCTGACACTGTTTGAGGCGTGTGTGGAACACAACGCGCCTGGTCATGGTCCATGGTCGGACAGCGAGTTGCCCTTTACTCGCCGCCGCATGCCCGCGCCTACGTCTGTTGCCGTGGGCGTCTACCATAATACCATAACACTTAACAAATAAGGTCTATTTTCCTACCTCTCTGTGTAAGTAAGTCCCGGAACAGTCGACACACGCCGGCCTCCAACCTGAAGATGGCCTGGTTGGCCGGAGTACGGAGGTCTAACACTCGGTTGTCCAGGCGCGTGTCTTGGTTCACACGGATTCTTAGGGCTTCAGGGTCCTGAAAAATCATGGTTACGTACGATTGTGATTTAAGGGCGAGTAACCAGAAAGTTGGCAACGTCGCTAATAGCTGTCAAATATTTACAAGTTTTAATTAATTTGGCAATGTTACTGTATGGAAATAAGAAATAAGGCTCTGTACTAGAAAATTCATAAGTTCATCTGTCCACCTTGTTGGTGGACGTCCTACGCTGCGCTTGCTAGTCTGTGGTCTCCATTCTAGCACTTTTCGACCCCATCGGCCATCCGCTCTGCGAGCAATATGGCCTGCCCATTGCCACTTCAGCTTGCTAATCCGGTGACTTTAGTTCGTCTACGGATCTCCTCATTTCGGATTCGATCACGCAGAGAAACACCGAGCATAGCCCTCTCCATAGCTCGCTGACCTTATGAAGGTCGCCGGAAGACGCTGGATGCAGGTCGCTTCCAACCGGTACTTGTGGAGATCAAAAGGGGAGGCCTATGTTCAACAGTGGACGTCGTATGGCTGAGATGATGATGATGACTAGAAAATTGATTCAGGAATGCAATGAAAACACTGAATTTGATGTTGCAACTGTTTCAGGTGTAAAAAAGGCATTTGGAAAATTTCCAAATGCTTTTTCTACGTCTAAAAATATGTATTTGGCGTTACGATATTAACTATTGCATTCCCTAATCAGTTTTTAGTGCACTACAGAGCCATATTTCATATTTTCAAACAGTAAATTTGCAAAATTAATAAAAACTTGTAAATATTTGACAGCTATTTGCGACGTTGCCAACTTCAGAATATGCGCTCTTAAGCCTATTTCAGACGAGTTATTTTGACCACGTTCAACCATTATGTCGCCTGATGATAAGCGAAGATGTGTTCGACGGTGTGTAAAACGCTTTGTACAGACACCAGCAGGTCAACCTAACCCAATCTGTAATTTTATAAATCGGACATTAAAAAAAATACCCTATTTTATTTTTTATTTTTTCTTGTAATGAGTCTTCCAACCCAGGGCAGAGCGGGAGGGACTGTCAGACTCGTACTGACTAAAATCCACGGTGTCCTTCAATAGCCCTTTACGTTCTAGGGCCACGGTGATTCCGTAAGTCCCCTGTCCAGCACCGTTTTCCAAGAAAAAAAATACACCAACTCACATCATTCTTCTCCGGCCTAGCAGCATCTTCGATCTGCAGCGGCAACTGCGCACGCGCCGCCGACACCAGCCACAACTGCGTCCCCACCAGCTCCACGTCAGTCACTGTACACGACTCTATAGGAGTGGCGGTTTTCACTACCGTCGCGTACACGTCTATGATCGACTCTTTGGTTATGCTGGAAAGCATTAGAAAAAAAAGTTGAATTGACCTGCTGAGTGTTATCGGTAAAAAATGTCAATTTAGATAAAATCGCGGTTTTTTAAAGTTAAATTACTGCAAGAAAATTAAAAACCAATTTGAGTACCGCATTAAGCATATTGAGTTAGATTGATTTTATGTTCTTGTAACACAAACTTTCATAGAAATCAAAACATGGATAAGCCTTTTTTCGGGGACTTCATTTAATTGCTTACGGGATTTATAACCGATTTGGCTGAAATTTTATTATTTATTTTTATTATTAATTATTTATTTTCTCTTCACAAAAAGTTCTTAAACCTAATATTATGCTATTACAATTGGTCAAATAGAACTAACTTTGTGAGACATTTGGAATAAACCTGGCTTAAACCCTATTTATCTTCAACCTTCATGTTCCTAACAATATTAAAATTCCGGAAAAAAATCTTCAAAATCCCGGAATCCCAGAGGCATGTCCATATTAATATAAACATTTTCAAGTTATAGATCCCAAATCAATGTCTGGTTATGACTATGTCTGGACTTTAAAAAGACTGTGACATCTGAATTTGTTTCGGCTGTTTCTTCTCAAAGTAGTCTCAAAGTAGTCGGGTACGAAACACCGGCAAACATTTTCCAAGATTTCATGATCAGACTTACGAAAAACTTTCCAAATCGGTCCAGGTGTCATTGAGAAATCAACGAACATACATCAAAAAGGTTCCGACTGATTGACAACCTCTTCTTTTGTGAAGTCGGTTAAAAACATCCATTAAAAATAAAAAAAAATAAACAAAAAAGCTTTTATTAATTCCTTACAATTGTTTCCTTACATAAGTTTAAAAAATATGTTTCAATATTTTACAAATTAATTACATTAGTATGTGTTAATAAATGAGTGAATTAAAAAAACAAACTTAAAATATCTATGTGTTCCATCATCCATTATACATACTTGCCAGTAAACTTGACCATCTGCTTGCTGACTGCTCGCTCGTCGTTAACGCTGATCAGGAGCTGCACCGTGCTGCTACTCTGACGAAGCACCGCGAAGCACTGCTTCCCTTTAGCTCTGGAGGTTTGTAGACGAGCTGGAAGACAGTTAATATAATATTTTTGAGATTATGATCGATTTTTGGTATTTTGGATATGCTTGAAATCTTTCTTCTGCTCTTAAGGGTACCAGTACGCTAATTAAGTACCGTAAAACGGGGTGAAATAGGACGCAGGGGTGAATCGGGACAAAACTTTATCAGGGATTTAAATGTTGAATTAATGTGATAGGTTACCAACAACCACTCAATTTTATTTATTGATTAATACTACATTAATTTGAAACCTTGCTAGCAACATGCCATCATAATTTTTCGTTAAAATCCACTTCAAAGTTTTGTCCCGATTCACCCCTGCGTCCCTATTCACCCCGTTTGACTTCATTCTTTCATAGGTACTTACAAACATAGTATGGCGATAACTCCACTGTTTTATGGTATACATCTTCTATAATATAAAAATGGATCGCAAAATGTGTTGCTAAGCTCATAACTCGAAAACGGCTACACCGATTCCGATAATTCTTTTTTTGTTGTGTTTGTAACCATCGGGACCGGGTTTTAGAGGACTTCCACCCGTGCGAAGCCCGGACGGGCCGCTAGTTCAAAATCAAAAATTATCTACTTTCATCTCGTTATTATCTAGCCCTGTATTGAAAACTAAAGAAAATAATTATATTATGAGTTAAAATTCCTTAATTCAACACAATCTTAATGCGTCTTTGGGGGGAAATTAAAATCAAAAGATGATATAATATTGCAAAGAAGTTACCATAATAAAGGGCTGTTGAAGGATCATCGTGGATTTTAGTCAGTACGAGTCTGACAGTCCCTCCCGTCCCACACTGAGCACTCATTTGGTGATTCTACCGCAATAAAAAAAACCCTTTAAGAAAGTCACTCACTCCATCTGTCGATCTCTTACCTCTAACCCAAACATTCTGTCCATTGAGTTTGACATTCAAATCCTTAACATCAGTGTAGACTCGGTCACGGTGCTCCCCTGTAGACTGGATCAACTTCAGGGTTCCATAACGGCCTTCTGACACGTCGGCCTCCGGGGCTTCGGTCCCGCCCTGAGGTTGGCCTGAGGCAGCCTGGGGAGTTGAGGAATCTATTAACTTATTACTACTCGTGGCTAAATAATTACATCAGCACAGGCCGATCTTCCGGGTAAAGCCGCGCTTAGCGCGGTTGGTCTGTGGTGGAACCATCTGTCATAGCGAATTTCCTCCGTGCCTCGGGAAGCGGTAGATCCCGGCTGTCATTTGTAGATCTTTAATAGTCGTTACTGTAAGACAGAAGGTCTGACAACCAGTCTAACCATGGGCTATTGTATTCTATTACCCAGTTTCTGGGTTGTGGAGGTCCGCTAGGCAGCTCCATGTAAAATACTGATTTTCAGCTGCGTCTAGTTCGACTGGAAGCCGACCACAATATAGTTGGGAAAAGGAAGGCGAATGATGATGATTATTTTGTATTACTACTTTCTTTTTATTACATTGGTGATCCAATGTTTGGCTTTTGGTACTCAGATGTGGCCTCAGCCCTCATTATAAAGCTTAAGATAGCCCAACAAGCTATGTTGGCGGTTAAATATCGACAGCCTTTCTCTCGCGTTTGGCAAAGCGGGCCAACCCGACATTCATGCGATTTTAGGCCATATTTTCATGGCAATATATAGCTTTATTCCTTACCTTATGTTCGGCCTTCTTCTGCTGTTTCTCCGCAGCCTTGGCAGCTTTCTTTGCTGCCTTCTTGCTTGCTGCATCACCTTCCACTGCGGGGGGTTGCTCTTCTGACACTACCATTTTGTGTAAACTGCAGCAAAAAAAGAAATATGACAATACTATTCTAAAAGCAGCAAGTAGTATATTTTTAAAATTGGTGCCATTAAAAGCAGGTTCTATTAGATAGTATGATTGTCCTATAAAAAACTATATTGGTCACATTATTACTAAGTCAGTCACAAATTAAATACATTGGATTGATCAGCAAAATGTACAAAAACAGTCTAGGACAAGGCATAGTTGACGGAGCCCTGCTATGCGGGACTCCTATTTCTGTTTGAAGGGTTTAAAGCAGGGTTTTTCAACCTTTTTCATGGCACGACCCCTTTAGTATGAAAAAATATTTCGCGACCCCCCATTTACCGGTTGCTGTTTTCAAGCATTCAATTTGACGGTACGGTTAGCGATGTTGCCGAGCGATTGCACTGCTATGCTGCGTGTTACGGGTTCGATTCCTGCACTGAGCAAATATTTTTATGATCTACAGTGGCGTATTTTAAAATTCAGCGCCTTCTAAAAGAAACACTTAAAATACCCTCATTTTGTACTACAAATATAAGTTTTTAATGGTTTGTAAACGGTGAGAGTACGCTCGCTGCGTAGCGAGTTCACTGCGTAGTTTATTTTTCAATAGTAGTTTCTACAAAAGTATTATTGAAAAATAAACTATAAAAATCGAGTTCATTAGGGCATGAAAACTTAAAACATATTTACAGGAGCGAGCGCAGTGAGCTCGAAAATTTTTACGTTTCGGGACTACGAAAAGCCATATCTACATAGAAGAGTGAACGCAGTGAACTCTAAAAGTTTCCGTAGTACGACAAAAAAAGTTTTAATCTAAAAGCGGGATAAAAAATTTAAAGACTTGAAGAGCGAGCACTGCTTGCACAGTAAATCTACTGTTTCTGCACCAACATAAGACAAGATTTCATTAAAAAGTGACTTGAAATCGTTGACTTTTTTTGACGTTCACAAGCACACCTTTCATGAATGGGCGAGCGTAGCGAGCCGGGAAAATTTTAGGGTTTTTTTTTCCTAATAAATCTTTTGTAAAACTTTGTTGTTTTTTTACTGCAGTAGCTTTCCCAACGTTCTAGAGAAGCTTCGCGACCCCCCTGAAGAGGCTTCGCGACCCCCCAGGGGGTCGCGACCCACAGGTTGAAAAACTCTGGTTTAAAGGAACCTAATGAAACCTCAGGGTGCCCAGAAAACTAATTGCCATTGCAAATATTGAGTTATAATATTTGTGGCTGAGTTAGTAACTTTGTGGTCAAAGTAGTTTTTTAATGCTAGCATCTAGTAAATAACTGGGTCCATAGTAAAAAAAATGTTTTCTTTAACAACAGAGCAAATTACATCTTAAATTAATTAGTTTTTTACAAACAGCCATTTCAAATCAAGCGTGTAATGTGGCTTGGCCAACAGCATTACTTTCTCCAAGATTATGAAATAAATTAAAGGGGAAATAAACAGAAAAATTTTAATATTATGGAGACAATACTAAAGAAGAAGTATTTCATAACTTTTTTTAAGTCATTCTTAAATACTTCTTGAAATAATAATAATATTTCACAACTATCACACAACGCTATCTAGTCCCAAGCTAAGCAGAGCTTGTGTTATGGGTACTAGACAACTGATAAACATACTTATATATTTCTAAATACATACATATTATAGATACATTACACCCAGACACAGAACAAATGATCGTGCTCATCACACAAACATTTGTCCTGGGTGGGAATCAAACCCACAACCTCCGGCATAGCAGTCAGGGTCACCAACAACTAGACCAACAGGCCAGTCAAAATAGCCGAATTAAAGTTATTTATGAAAAATGCAGTGCCATATTCAAGTGTTTATATCAAAAACTGTTTTGTTTTACTGTTTAGCAGATAAGAGGTATACTTACTGAAATTAACTTTTGCAAATGTTTAGTTGACTACAACTATAATCTATTTAATATAATAAATATGTTAAAAATTAAATGTTTTTATGGACAAATTTTAATAAAACCAGAAGTAGGACAAATGTAGGGAGCGGACAAGTGAAACTACAGGCAAAAGCTAGTTATTATATTTTTTCTTCATCATCTTACTTCTTGGCCATTTTTTATTCATCAAATTGAATTGATCTGAGTTTATCAACAGCTTGGAAAAGGAATTTGCATTTTTGAAAAACAAGTCTACATTTATAAAGTGTTAATTACTCACACACACACCCAATGTATGTCAATTACTTAGAGGAACAATGACATCATGATGTTGATGTTGTAGTTGATGCAATATTATGAGTTCAATAAAAATAAATAATTTAACAACAGATACGATGTTATCACAGAAACCGCAACGAAACGGATGCGCACAGGTTATCAGTTATACACGGTTTACAAAGTTTATAATAGCTATGTATGTCATTCTGAATATATTTTTAAACTTCACGTGCCGGTTTTCACTTAAGATTTAAGCGGTAATTTCTACTTTAAGAATAAAATGTTCAAGCGATGTATCTTCGGAAAACAATTAAAAATCTTCACACGTAATTCGAGATAAGGAAAAACAAATAGCATTGTTGTTTGAAGATTGCAATTCTGAGACATGAACTTGCATCATGCAGTTCTTGAAAAATATGGTAAATAAGCACTAAACTTACCGTTAACTACTTTTAAATGGTCAATAAATACTTCCTATTAACTATGTACACGTAAAACTTATTAAATATATACAAAAAACGTGATTTCTTTGCAAAAATACACTGAATAGGTTATCTTAGCTACGGTCAGAAGTGTCAAACTCAAATGACATAAAATTGACATGAGCTCGGTGGCAGAATTTTAGTGTTGTCAATAAAAGGACAACAAACCGATATTATTATTTATTTGTTCAAGCCACAAAATACATTTCACGAAATATGAGTACCTACTGCTACAAAAATATTTTCTATACCTTGTCTTTCCTGCGCTAGAGTAAAAGGTGGGGGAACGAATTCTACTATAAGAAATACATGAAGTTCAGAAACATGTAAAGTGTTAGCAGTATGATAAAACCGATAAAACCTTTATCAGGCATTAAAACTCTTTCAAATCCCAGACAACTATTAAAAGAAAATAACAAAGAAATAAATCCAAGAAACCAGACTTGCGTCACGCTGGCAGACGTCAATATCTAACAACAAAAATTGTCTGAGCCTTCAAAAACATTCTCAACAAAAACTATTGTATAATGTGTAAATTTTCCGTTCAAAATGTTCATATACACAACAGGCCCTGACTTAGTGATCACTGGGGCTGGCATAATATATAGATATATATTACAGACTAATCAGAAAAAATGCCTGTCTTCATTGCTAACATACCTGGAACCCTCAAAGTTGGCGATAGAATTGAAATTGGGGGTAAAATTAAGGAAAGTGCTCGAAAGTAAGGTCTAGTTTTGTGACAAATTATTTATAACCTATTCTTCTTTATAGCATGATAGTGTTCGGTGTAGAATGGTCCTAAACTTGGCTTCAAGGCTCACTGTCATTAGCCATCGAGCATGCAGGAGACGACATCTGTGTTCTTTTTTAAGGTCCGTACCCAAAAGGTGTAACAGGAACGCTATTACTCTAAGACTCTGCTGTGAGTCCGTCTGTCACCAGGTTGTATCTCATGAACCGTAATAGTTAGACATTTGAAACTCGCTCATAATTAGACGCGGGGCTGTTTCAGTAAGTAACCATGATCCTGGAACTTAAAGGGCTATTGAAGGAACACCGTAAAATTTAGTCAGTACGAGTCTGAAAGTCCTTCCCGTCCCGCTCTGGGTGGGAGGCCTTATTTGATGATTATATTCCCATTTAAAAATAAAATGGCCCATAACTTGCCTGTCTCAACTGCTTGCTCCACTTAAAAGACCTCAGACCTTACGACCTCCTCCTCAGGATGTCGGTGAACCTATGCGCTCAAGAGGGCGAAGAGCCTCGCGACGTGGTCCTCCACTTCGACGTCAGGTTTCATCGAGACAACATCATCTCCCTATCACGAAAAAACGGCATCTGGATAGGAAGTGGGAACTACGATACTAACTATAATATGTTTGTGCCAGGTTAGTTTCAAGATCAATTCACTCATCACTGCTTCATCGATTAGTCGGTTAGTCTCTTCACCTGTACTTTGTGTAATTCCACCTGTACCCCTAGCACGAGTTTTCACTATTTTACTTTACAGAGTTTTTCCAGTATTTACAGCGTTTCTTGTATGAAAATATGGAGCAGCGCCTCTGGTGTACGAAGAAGGAACCAATTTTTTCCTTGAAAATTGTCAATTTGAAGTCGTCAAAGTTCCAGTTTACTTTACGTCTCAAATACAGAAATCTCGTGCTGACGGTACTGATGGCCTACCATAGCTGTAGTTCCGCACAGGGAACGACATGGTGCTAGAAGACTTGTGTAGCTTCTATTTCCCACAATTGAACTACTCATGCATTAAGACGTCATGGTCGGTCACCTGAACTCTAAGGGGCCTGTCTGAGGCCACCATCAATACTGTAAAGTTGTGGCAGAGTTTTGGTGGCAGCTCATTTTTAAAGGAATCCTCGACACGACGAAGAAGAAGAAGTCGCGAGTTAGTCCACAACTATCCATGTTTGCACCATTTGAATAAGTTTTTTACTGAAAATGATAAAAAATATTTCTGGGGTCGAAAGCGCCACGGCAGATGTTGTAGAAGATGGCGAGACGAGCTGCAGTGGCAATGCTATTCTCTATTAACACAGCCTTGTGACCATGCGGCCGCAGCATTCACGCCAAGCTGGAACTAAAGTTTGCTATGCTGTTAGCTACTGACAGCGACACTATCCAATAGTGCGGCGGTCGTGCTTCAGGATTGGACGATCTCTAAGCCGTAACGTCGCGTCGAAGACCACATCGTAGAGTGCAGCGATGTGATTTCTTAGAGCACAGCGGGACAAAACCTACGACCAGTGGTTCATTTCAGTTTTAGATCGAAGAAGCGATTATCATACGGCACCGCGCACCACCGCGGAGGGCGGTAGCGGTAAAGCAGATTTCGTAGCGGTGCCCCGTGCGGTAAGGTGGTTTACGTGCCTGTCTGCGCAGAATAAACTTTTCGGCATTGAAATCCATTTTTAAATTGCAACACGTCCTGAACCCATGATGATCCGCGCGGTTATGCGGCGCCCTGTGTGTGAGGCCCCACCTCACCGAGCAGACGTCAGCGCGGAGTGGCGGTGAAAGAACCGCTCGATCGCGCGGCCGGGCGGTGCCGTGTGTTAATCATCAGTCATACAGAAGGAAGATCTCTTTGCCCAGCAGTGGGAAGGTGCAGAATAGCAGCATTAATAAATTCTTCGAAAAAAAGCAAGTAATTTTCTAATTTACTCCACTCTCGCACCCCTCAGGCACAATATTTCGGATAATATTCGAGATTAAGGACACAGACGTGATCACGATCTACTGCCAGGGCAAGTTTCACTCCAATTTCCTGCCGAAGATACCGTTGACGATGGCCAAGTATATCGTCGCGTGGGCTGACATCGAAAGGATAACGCATTGCTACTTCCAGTTTGCGAAGGTAAGTATTTTTTTAAACCTGGTGGCCTACTATGACGTCTTAAAGCGTGAGTAGTTTCACTGTGGAAAAGAGACAGAGCTATACAAGTCGTCTAGCGCCATCTCGCTCCCACAGTGGAACTACTCACGTTTTAAGACGTCATTGTAGGCCACCTGTTTCGAGATACATAAGGCTATTCGAAATGTCAATGGGGAACAGATTCAACCCACTATTAATATACAGGGTGAATTTTTCAACTGGGCGTGGATGGCTACTTTCGAAACTATGAGGAATATCGAAAAACGTTGAAAGGAGTCTCGAGGCCGATTTTGACGAAAACTAAAACTGCATCATTGGATTTTAGAAAAATCAAAAATCCTGGTCAGGAATCGAACCCGCTGATTTTGAAAAAAAAATCACACCCTGTATTATAATACCATTCGATAGTGTTGCTAATAAGAATCAAATTCTGGGAAGTAATCATATACGGCAAACTTAAGGAAAACGGGCAAAGAGGCAAATACTGTATTTGAAACATAAGTTACCGTTTCTTCTTTAAAATAATGCTATTTTTAGTTCAACTCAATAATGTCGTGTTGCTAAGTACAGTGGGATTGTTGAAACGTCAAACCCAGTGAGACATTGAAAACAATGAAATTTTATAATTTCGAATAAATTATTGCTCAGTAGATGTAAAGTTACATGAAAAAATAGCAATTTCATAAAAAAACAGCCATTTCCTTAAGTTTGCCGTATATGATTACTTCCCGGAATTTGATCCTTATTAGCAACACTATCGAACGGTGTAATAATACAGGGTGTGATTTTTTTTTCCAAAGTCAGCGGGTTCGATTCCTGACCAGGATTTTTGATTTTTCTAAAATCCAATGATGCAGTTTTAGTTTTCGTCAAAATCGGCCTCGAGACTCCTTTCAACGTTTTTCGATATTCCTCATAGTTTCGAAAGTAGCCATCCACGTCCAGTTGAAAAATTCACCCTGTATAGGGTAGGGATATTTTTTTAATTTAATGGTATTTTAGAGGATCTCTTAGATATCATTTTGAACCATTACGGATTGGACAGTGTTTTTTTTTTAATTTTGTGCAGTAGAGTAGCGGTATTACTTAGTTTCAGGCAATGAAAGCGCATAAAACACAAAACATTAACAATAAGTATATAGTAAATACTTGAAACTATTGCACTCGAAGTGACAATCGAGATCTCGTGCTACCGCAGAACCCGATTCATCGATCTCTTCGCCCAAAACTCTTTGAGGAAGGTAATTACTAATACCGATTTCTCAATACTAGCCGATGAGCGGAGGAGACGATCCTGGTCCACCGGCCTACCAGCCACCATCTCCACGGTCCACCATGGTCGCTGGAGTGGACATCAAAAGATGGTGAGCTTCTTGAACCTTCCTCATCATCATAATTATCATCAGCCTATAAATGTTTCCACTGTTAGGACACAGGCCGTCTCTGTGAGAGGGAGTGAGCCATTATCCACCACGCGGATCCAGTGCGGGTTGCTAGATGTCACATGTCTTTAAATTTTTGGTTCTAGGACATGGCGGTTTCCTCACGATTTCTCTTCACCGTTTTCCAATTCGTAAGTTGGGGTCGACCACTGCAAATGTATTGAGGCGGTCTTAATACTATTATGTACCAGTCAGGCTTTGGTAGTTTTGGCTTTTTCACGTAGACACTTTGGGATAGCCAAGTCTGCCAAAGGCTGACTCAAGGCCAAGATTTCAACCAAGATTCAAAGAAATGCAAAACCTTTCGCTTTTGCTTGAAACTTGGTTTAATTGTTGTTGTCATCAACATGAATGTCAAAAGCCTCCTGATTTTATCATGATATAAAAAGCTATATTAGTTCCAAGGTTAAAATCGCAGTGTGTCTTAGTTCTACCTAATAGCAACTCACCAGTAACATCCCTTCTTATAAACTATTTTAACGTTATCTCTCGTTTTTACAGCCAAAGACCATTACACAAGAAGTCAGCACCTGGTTCGCCACAGCTGCATTCTTCCAACGAAAGCTCTGATGAGGAACAGAAACCTCGACAGAAATCCGACGGACGAGCTGACAGGTACTTTTATGAGACCCTCATGTGCCAGCCACCCGAACATGCAAAATTCGGCTCACCAGAGTCCATGAAAAGACGAGATGTGAGTTTAGCTAGAAATAAAGTAGAATACGGTAGAAAGTTTAGAGGAGAAGTATCCGATACGGAAAAGAACGACAGCGAAGACTATTCCGAAGACTTGCAATCGCAAAACATGGAATCTTCCATTGCAGAATCAGACGATGTCATGCAGGGGTTGGGTATTAAAAAAAGGGGAAGGCGAGGCAAGTTCGCGCCGTTTCAGCAAGTCGTAAATTTTATGGGGAAGACGACCAGGAGAAATTAGTGCTGTGCCACGGTGATCAAATGTTCTTCTACTGGTAGGTCGAGTTTTACCAGTTGAATTGTTCGCGACCAGTACATTTGAATCGCTGTCACAGCTGTCAGTGTCAAATTTGACAGCTCTTGAAGCAGTTATGAATTCGGCTGCATTCAGTTTAATTGGTGGTGTTCGTCCTTTATTTTTTGTGTGTGTTCGTTTTGTAATTTTGTTTGTATTTGTTATTGCCGTCGTACACCTACTCGATTCGAAGTGTGAGCTTACATTGTGTGATGTCTGTTTCGTCTTGATTATGTACCTACGTTTCACGAAAATAAAGTTCACATTTCAACACTAACTTCGAATCGAGTTATCTGTATGACAGCCATAATTTGTGGTGTCATTTTTTTTGAGTAATGAGCGGTGAAAAGTTTATAGGTTTCCATTTTCTTTTATTAATTTATTTTTACAAGGATGTAGATATTAAAAATGTCGTCTTTATTATATTATATTGAGATAAAGGAAAACTTGTGATATCAGAAACAACCGCTTCGGAAAAAAAATATTGTCTTTTGTAACAATTTTAAATAAAAGTTTGGAAATAATTTTAATATTTTTATTTTGTTTAATATTTACAGTTAATACAAAAATACAATGACGTTAAAATAATAAAATATAAATAATAAGTCACTTATAAAGTACGAACTAACTGTACAATTATTCATATCTTACGAAATAAAAAGAACATTGAGATTTAGGCGATCAAATCGACACAAATTAGAAAATTAGTAACGAAATATCAATTTAAAAATACAGTCAAATCAATTAAAAACCGTAGAAAATGTACATCTTTAAGAAAACCGTTTTTTTGTCAACTATAAGTGTCCCCACACTATTTGGAGCAGTGTTGACTTATTTAAAAAGGTTGGCTTGGTTTTCAAGGAAAATAAAATACAAAATCCTTAGAAATAACTACCTTTTCTTAAGCAAACTAAACCTCTAGAAACATTATTTTGTACAAACTTAGGCTCAGTTATGTTTCTTTCTCTGTCACTTTGACAATTTTGTGACAGAGACAGAAATATTGAAAAGCCAAAGTTCGTAAAAAGCACCGTTTTAACCTTTTAACGATGGGCAAACAAATGCTATGTTCAATATTTAATTACAAATTCTGTACAAACTTATTTTATCACACATAAACCGGTTTCGTTAACACTTTTCAATTTTAATAATCTGTGGTCGATTAATTGTCAAAGTCTATGATTGGTTACCGAACTTTTTTGGTTAACCAATCACAATGGGTCAATGTAGCCCGCGAAAATTCAGCTTTGTAAGTGCTAACGCATAATGTAAGGAATTTGACAGAAAAATTCTGATTTTACTATCAGAAATTATGATCAATTATGATACGGCAACTTTTCCAATAAACAATGTGCGTTCCAGTGAGCATCAAAAACTGGAGATCAGTCAATATTTTCACTAACGAGAAACCGTTGCCGTTTATAATTGCGTTAATGTTGGACGTTTAAACGAATATTTAAAGACTATAATCGCAAAAATCAACGGGAAATGCCGTTAGTGTGGCCAAGCTAACAGAATTTCGCGGACTCCATTAAAATAATAATTATTATGACATTTGACCACAGATTAACATAGAGTTCAGAAACCGGGAGATATATTAACCATAGACACGTATTTTAAATGTAATACAGTCCTTTTTAAAAGACTTACAAAATCAATTCTGTACAATAATAATTATTTTTCTCCCTTGTAAAAAATTAAGATTCTTTAATGCCGGATTTTCAAACGATACTCAACTTTAAGAGGTTCTGTTAAAGGTCATATTTAGGGAGTAACATATCGACGTGGAATAGGCTTAAGACGATCAGTAACAAAAAAGCCAAAATGGGATGTTTTTCGTCTTAAGAGCTATACACACATTTCCGGGTACCCGGTCCTGCCGCATTTCGTCAGGGACGGGGTAAAAATCGGTCGCGTACAATTTGAAGGAACTGGAGGCCTACGATAACGTCTAAAGCGTGAGTAGTTCCGCTCAGTGAACAAGATGGAGTTATGCCCGGTTCCTATATATGAAAAACGATTCGTTTTGCTTACGGATGGTAGTATTTTCTACGAGGCGTGACTTAAGACGACTTGTGTAGCTCTGTCTCTTTCCTACAGCTTCACACATTTTAGTTCCGTGTCAGGCGTATCTAGATCGTTAATGTCCCGGAACACGCTCCGACTCACGTATGCACTGACAGTGCCATCCGACTACAATAAGTCCAGCCAGCTACCCTATCATTGCTCAAATCATGTGTTTTATTACTATTAAATACTAGCGGCCCGTCCCGGCTTCGCACGGGTGGAGGACCCGGTCTAAAACCCGGTCCCGATGGTTACAAACACAACAAAAAAATAATTATCCGAATCGGTCAAGCCGTTTTCATGTTATGTCGTGACAACGGAAAACGGGTTTCATTTTTATATATATAGATGACGTAAGTACTATTATCCGGACGCCTCGATAATATGCAAAGGGTCTTGTTTCTACCTCTCCGGATTAACGAGATCCTACATTATGTAGTAGTAGGTACCTATTATGACGACCTATTAAAACCAGTCTTGTTTCAGTGAGTGAAAGAGATAGAGCTATACAAGTTGTCTAGCGCCATTTCGTCCACTCACTGGAACAAGCCTGGTTTTAAGACGTTGTAATACGGCCCATGATCCGCAAATGTCTGGATAGCGCTTAAAGTTCGGACGGTAAATGCATACAATGTGATGAAACATGATGGTTTAAGCCATTACGCGTCGATAATTTTGGCTGTTCGCTTAAAATTGAGTGGCATTTGAAAATTTGGCATATAGATAGGCTCTAGGGGCCATCATTATTTACAATAGAATTGTCCTATCTGGTCAACGACGATATATTACTAGACTCCTAATAACAGGCGACCGATGTCTGTCAACACATTAGACAAAAAAGTCTTATATCCGTCTTATTTCGACCACTCCTGTGAGCCGTAAACATACCTTGAGACAGAACAGACCTTGAGTTAGCCAATCAAAACGCAGTACCCCGTCCCCCTCGCTTACGTAGTACCTCAGCGAGTTGACAGAATAGTTTTTGTTCCGTAGATCGTGCATGCGGAGTTTAGTAATATATCGTCGTTGTATCTGGTAGTATCAGAAATCAAATCCTACTTTCGTATTCATTTTTAAGTTGGCAACAATTATGTCCAAATACCAGTGGGCCCACCATGACGTCTTAAAGCGAGCGTAGTTTCGCTGTGGGAAAGAAATAGTTATACAAGTCGTCTAGCGCCATCTCGTTCCCTCAGCGGAATTACCCTCGCTATAAGACGTAGGCCCCCCGATTGTAGAATTATGAAGAATTGTGGTGTCATTCAAAATTGAATCTTAAATTCAAATGCATTACGGCTTCTTTTCCGATTTCGGCGGCTTGTATTGTCGTGTCCGGCGGTATTTATGAAAGCTTTGACAACGTGCGGTAAAAGCCGCTATTTATGTAATTTCATCAATACTTCAAATGTTTAATAATTCAGAAAAACTAAAATAGTTAATACTTACAATGTAAGTATTGATAATAATATATCTTTGTCAATTTCGGTTAACAAAACAAAAAAAAAACAAAACGACGGGTTGCACTCCGGTAGTGCCGGCAGAAGTGAAAACTTTTTTATTACTGGAGTGGTACAGCTATGAAATTAACGAATTTTATTACATCTTGCTAATGTTATACAGCTGGTAAACCACGAGCTCTTAACGCGATCCAATTTAGGCTGTGGCAGTGAAAGAGACAGAGCTCTACAAGTTATGTAGCGCCATCTCTTTTCCTTAGCCTAAACTGGATCGCGTTAAGAGTTACGCCACCAGATGTCAAATCACAAATGTTTTCATATATGCTCAATAGATGGCGTTGCAAAATTAAAATGCAAGCTATTGTTTGCCTCCTAAACGAAACATTAGGCCGGTCACGTGTTCTTCTTACGAATTTCGATCAGTACCCTTAGCACGAGTTTTCAGTATTTGAGACGTAAAGTAAACTGGAACTTTGACAATTTTCAAGGAAAAAAATCGTTTCTTCTTCGCACACCAGAGGCGCTGTTACATTTTTCCATACAAGAAACGCTGTAAATACTGTAAAGTAAAATAGTGAAAACTCGTGCTAGGGGTACTGGTCACGCGTACTGACGGGACGTTAACATTTTTACCCAGAAAAAAGAGTACCTACAACGCCGCTAAACAAGTTTTCACTTCATGAAATTGGAAAACGTTAAGCAGATGATGATTTACTTTTCAGTTTTATTGAGAACACTCTGTCAATTATAATCTAACTACCCTCACGTTTAGGAGCTCTTGGCTAAATAACTACAGCCGCACAGACCGATCTTCCGAGTAAGCCGCGCTTGCCGAGGTTAGTCTGTGGATGGGTGACCATCTATCATAGAGAGTTTCCTCCGTGCCTCGGAAAGCACCTAAAGCCGTTGGTCCCGGCTGTCATTTGTAGAACTTTGACAGTCGTTACTCTTAGTCAGAAGCTCTAAAGCCTGACAACCAGTCTTACCATGGGGTATGGTATTACCCAGTTACTGGGGTGTGGAGGTCTGATAGGCAGTCGCTCCATGTAAAATACTGATATCCAGCTCAATCTGGTTCAACTGGAAGCCGACCCCAATATAGTTGGGAAAAGACTAGGCAGATGATGATTGGTACACGGGGGTCAACGAACTTTATTCCACACTTATCTGGCGGATACTATACCCTCACCATATGACACTCCAAAACCTTCAAACTCCTCAATTTCCCTTCGATCCACTCTGGATGAACTCGTTGATGACGTCAGCCTGTTCCTCATCTACTCCTATGATCATCAGCTGGCTCTTGGTGACCATGAAGAGAGACTCTCCATCCACCTCGTTGTCCTCAAGAAGAGCTGCTGTTCTGTCCCAGTAGAACTTGTGGAGGTGACTTGATAGGTCTTCTACCTGTGGGTCAATAATAGAAACAAAATTGAATATATTTTTAGAGATGAGCATTTTATGAGAAAACTAAAAAAAGAGGTAGGTATTCCAACAACGACGATTAATGGACTCCGCATGCACGATCTAAGGAACAAAAACTATTCTGTCAACTCGCTGAGGTACTGCGTAAGCGAGGGGGACGGGGTACTGCGTTGTGATTGGTTAACTAAAGGTCTGTTTTGTCTCAAGGTATGTTTACGTCTGACAGGAGTGGTCGAAATAAGACGGATATAAGACTTTTTTGCCTAATGTGTTGACAGACATCGATCGCCTGTTATTAGGAGTCTAGTAATATATCGTCGTTGGAGTTAAAGGACGAGGGTGCTACTCTATTCCTTTTGTTACAATTTTAGAACGGAATCCTTAAAGTTCAACAATGGAGGAAACCATAGTACAGTTTGTATTGTAATGTTCCCAACTTTCACTGAAATACTATTAAAAATAGAAAGGGTTTTGAACGAATGGTTAGGAGTTCGACTTCCAATAAGCGAAGAATGGTCAGTCATACATAATTGAAAGTACTGAACCAAAGTGAAATTTTGATTTTTTTTAAACCGCTTGACCGATTTCGATAAAATTTTCATGGGACCATTTTGGAAATATATCCTCTCCAACAAAGGTTGGCAACTGACAGAGTTACGCGTGAATAAACACGCGAAAAAATCAAACATCCCAATGGAAAACCTCCTTTTTTTGAAGTCGGTTAAAGCTTTTGCTTAACGAATAAGCAAAGTCCGTATGACATTTAATTCAAGGTTTCTCAGTCTATTTTTTGAAATGATGGAATTTTTAATGAAACTTTTTAAGCTAAGTAGGACTAGGATAATAATCAAAAAACTTAATAAAAATGTGATACGAACGTGGATAATTATTATTACGCATTATCGCTTTTTACCGACTTCATAGCAATAGGTCTTTACGTTCCAGGGGTATGGTTAAGGTTTTTTTTACTTGATAATGTCATCATCTGCCTAGCCTTTTCCCAACTATATTGGGGTCGTCTTCCAGCTAAAATCCAAGCTGTTCTTTCAATAGCCTTTTAAGTTCCAAGATCATGGTTATTTGTTTAGACAGTTCCGCGACTCCGGCAGGCGTTTAAGCTTTTATCGGAGTCTGGCCAGATTACGCATTCACGTATAAACTCGATTTTAGTCAATATTAGTACAATTATGCACAACGAGAAAAACCGCGGGCATAAGCTAGTACAACAAAATCTCTTACCGTCCAAGATCTGACAGCAGACTGTTGTAACCTCGCAAAAGGATTACACTCTCCATAAGACAAGTCTTCTTCTTTTACTTCTGGAGCCAGTTCTTCTGTTCTATTCTCTTCTTGAAATACTTCTTCTTTTACTTCTATAGGAGGATTCTGTTCTTCTATTGTTGTTGCTTCTTGGTTAAGCGTGCTTGCTTCTTGACCTTCTGTAGGAGAAGTTATTTCTTCTGTCATAGAGTCTTCTTCTTTTTTGATTTCTATCTGAATTTCTGGGTCTGTTGGTTCTTCCTGATCTATAGTTTCGTCTTTCACTTCTACGGGAGGTATCGTTTCTTCTGTCATACGTTCTTCTCTTAATTTCTCTTCTGGTTTTACTTCTTTTGGAGTTTTGTCTTCTGTTTTGGAGGGTTTTGGTTTCTTTCTTTGACTCTGTGGTACTCTGATCTGTAATTGAAATTGTTTTTAGGTCAGAAGATATAATTTACCAAGACCCGGTTTTTTGTCCAAATCAAAGGAAGCTTGGGATACGCACTTACGATTAAACCATTTTTTGGCTTTGACAAAAGCTAAATTTTGATATACAACAAGGCAATGCCGTCAGTCTCTTAAGCTTGGCCATACACGTACCAGTATACTTGCGCTAGTTTAGAGTTGCGCAAATAAATTGTAACGTGTGCGGGAAGATACTTGCACAAATTTCTAACATTGTCACTGTCCATGTGTTTGTGCAAGTCTAGATTTGCGAAGTCTAAATCTACCGTACCGTGTAACGTGTGGTCGCGGGACTCATACCATCACCGTGACCCCGGAACATAAAGGGCTACTGAAGAACACCGTGGATTTTAGGCAGTACAAGTCTGACAGTACCTCTCGCCCTGCCCGGGGTGGGAGGTCTCATTTGATGATTTTACCACGTAAAAAAAAAAAAACCGTGTAACGTGTGTGGCTTGTTTTACGGCCCATTCACGATTTTGGTTTAATAGGTGAGCAATGCGATGGGAGACGCAAATAAGACATTAATTACTAAGTTTGTGAATTCGCCACTGGCGGCGCCTTTCATCCGTGGCGTGTTTCAAACATTTCGCTGGGTACTCACTTAGCAGTGTTGCATGTAACGTATCAGATACGGTATCAAGTGAGTTCGGAGGCACGAGCCCGCTGCGAACCGCTCGCTGTAAGTTCGCAGTGATACTGCCAGTCGGTGGGGCATACAAACACACAGGCGGCTCGCAGTGTGCTCGGACGAGCCGTACCCACTTGCAGGTTGATACAGTATCTGATACGTTACATGCAACACTGATAAGTGAGTACCCAGCTTTTCTATTAATTTAATCTTACTGCTTGTCACACCGCGCTAAGTCATCACTCACGGCGGTAACGTGAATGGACCATTAGGCACATTATCAGTTGACAGCGTTAAGGCGTTTTTCTGCTATGTAATTGTTTAGTTTTACTGTTTCTTTGTAATTTGAAGTGTGTGGCAAATGGCAAACGTGTGGAATCAGCATACAAAATAGTGATACAATCCCTGTAAACCGAAATTTTAGAGAAAATACTGAAAATTTCACTCACCGGAAAAGCAATATTAGATTCCTGAATGATAAATCCTTCTATAACGTGCGTTAAAACGAATTTGGAAGGCGGTTTCTGAACTATTTTCTTCTTTGTATACGTCACTTCCTTTGGTACTTTGAAATGATCAAATTCTCTTGTTTTTCCTGTATTTTTTGTGTTATAATCTGATTTATCGGCCAAGTTACCCGTGTTTTTATTATTCTTTGATGTTTTTTGAGTAGTAATTCCTTTACTAGTAGATGCAGTAGGTTTTATTTCTTTGTTATTTATTTGTTTATGACTAATTTTACTTTTAGCGTCAATTATTTCATCGTTCTTAACATCGATTTCTTTGTCAATTCCGTTCTGCTTTGCAAGATTCGTTTCATGAGCAGTTTGATCATGTTCAGTTTCTTTGTGAGAAATTGTATCACTTGCTACTAATGTCCTATCATTTCGTTTACGTTTTCCATGTTTAATGACAATATTTTCTATGATCCTCAATTTCTCTTTCGTTACTGGATCAGTAGTTTCTTCATTTCCTTCTAATATATTATTAGAATCAAAGAAACACTCATTATTAACTACATTGAATTCGTCATTAACTTGCGAATCAGTCTTTTCATTAATTTCAGACTTCTTTTCATTTTTCTCTGTACAGTTTTCAGTAACAAACTCCGGTGTTATACTTCCCGAATTGATTTCAAGATTCTGCATTTTATTTTCAAGAGTTTTGACGTTATTTTCAGGAGTTTCAGCTTCTACTTCAAAAAAGTCTGGATTGATCTCACCGTTAACATATTCTTCTTCGAAATACCCACTTTGATAATTTAAACGTGCGTTTTCATTTACATCTACATCTATTGTATCTTTGTAATTGTAGTTACCATCTCTTAGTAATTTCTTTTGTTTTAGTTTGCATTTACAATACTTCATAAAGTTACTCATATTATTAACTTCAGTAGTATCTAGTTCAATGTTTATAATATCATTGTTTATATTTTGTTGAGCTTTATTTATTTGGACTCCCGAATTTGGACGTCTTATAGTATGCTGGATTAAAGGTGTTCCCAAATGCATCCGTCTGCCATTTCGATTAACAGTGAAGCGGTTATAATATGATCTTCTTACAGTGAAGCCGCAGTTGCATAAACTTAAATAACCGGATTTTCGGGAAAACCGGTTGTAATACGACCGGTTTTTGATTAAACGGTTTTTGGAGGACCGATTTCTGGATACTTTTATGATATTGGTATTAATTTCACTATCATAGTCTATCGGATCTTGCCGATCTTCTGCCGATCAGCTTCGAACAAATGCACAGATGGCTTCGGCGTTCTCCTCGTTGACTCCTATACTAACTAATTGATTCTTTGACACTAAGAATAGGGACTCTCCGTCTATTTCGTGGTCTTGAAAGACTGATACTGTTTCGTTCCAGTCGTATTTTAGGAGATGGTTTGATAGATCTTCGACCTGTGGATTTGGAGAGGAATGTTTTAGAATAAGTTGGAACAGATACAACGTAAATTGAAGATCTGCGGATCTAAAACTGTCAAGAAGCGAAACTCCTACTGATTCAATTTATAAAAGACAGCCTATGAGTTTGCTCGAAATTAAAGAAATTAATCATTAGGATTTTTGTGTAAAGTGGCCGTTTTAGACCTACTAGAAAATGTTGTTGAATTAAGCATGTTTTTCTTGGGATTCCCAAAAAGATATGACTTTTTTAAGAGTTCTGATATAGGTAGGTAGCTAAATGTTATTTCAAACAATTTTCAGTATTATAAAAATAATAGTGCATTTATGTAGCGGTTCAATTTGAGGGGCGATAAAAAGTACGCAGAATTTTGCAATTCGTATGGGCTTACTCACAGGAATCGTGCAATTTTCAGCCATTAGGTGTTAAAAGATTAAAATATACGAGATAAACTCGAGTAGAATTATCGGGCAGATACAACACCAAACATAACACCCGTTTGGTGGAACAATTCTCAAGAATTAAAAAAACATTTCAAACTCTTTGATTGCCTGAAAGGTCATCATCATCATCATCAGCCGTAAGACGTCCACAGCTGAACATAGGCCTCCCCCTTAGACCGCCGAACGACAATTCGCCACACGCATCCATCGGTTGCCCGCGACTCTCACTATGTCGTCGGTCCACCTAGTGGGAGGCCTACCTACGTTGCGTCTTCTGGTCCATGGTCATCTCGAAAGGTGTAGTTATTAAAATGAGACCCCCCAATCGAAGTGACAACATTCAGAAGCTTACGTCCAACCATAAACATCCTTTGTCAGATCCTATTACTCCTACAATAAAGTTCAAAATAACTCACCGTCCAACTCTTAACAGTATTCTGCTGTAGATCAGTAAACGGATTGAGCTTTTTACTATCTTCCATCTCTTCTTCCTCTTTCTTCTTCTCACAATGTAGTAGAAGATAATGGAAAGGCAGCAGTTGGACGTCCACTGCTGGGTTCTTCATTTCTTCTTTCATACATTCTTTTAGGGCATCCACTGACTCCGCTTCGGCTTTTGGATTTGACTGTAGCGTTTTTTCTATTAGAGGTTTTCTTATCTGTAATGAAAAGGAGGAAATTGATGAATGAAAATAGTTGACTAAATCAGAAAAATTCACAGAGAAAGAAATCAGTGTAGGCTATAGAAAAAGGAGTACAGTACACCAAAATTAATAATGCTCATGCAGATCTTTGCCAATTGTCGTATTCCCGGAAACACCCGAATCATTGAATCGGAGAGAGCCCTAAACAATGCACTTGGATTTTGCACCTTGTTCGAAAGAAACAGGAGTCAATTTCATATGTCAAATCATGTGAAACAATTGAAAAAAATTCGGGCGGTCGGCGGCTGTCGCCGTTCAGTCAAAGGTCCGTCAGTCGTCTTTATATATTGGTGGTGACTGCACGTGTTCTCTCTGTGTGGAATTATATAGAGCTGCTATTACAAAAAACATAATTCTACTAAATTATGCATGAAGAAAATGCACTTAGCCACTCTATATACATATGAAGACGCGCTCGGGGTATACGACCGTTGCCGAACAGTGACGAAGATTTCTATGTGCATTATAATTTTTGGAGTACTGTAATTGATGCTGTGACGTCTGATAGGGGAGAATGGAAGAAGGAAACGTGTTGCGACGACCACAAGTAAAATGTGATAAAGGCAGGATGATGATGATGGACGCTGAGCAAAATGAACAGAAATAGAAAAAAAAAACTCGATAGTCTTGACATAATAATTACTGATTTTATGAACTCCCATAAAAACTTTCTATTGAAAACAGATCTGCGTCTGCATTTAAAAGAGATGACACTAAAGTACGATTTATAATTGTAGTCAGTAAAATGACATTTCCAGTGTTGCAGGTTTTTCGTCCCAAATAAATAGTGATGTGGTTAATCGAGATTTAACAATTAAAAGTTAATCGAGATTACATTGTTTAATATATAAAATATTAAATTACCTTTAAATAATAAAAAAATGTAATTTACGCTAATTAAACAGAAGAAACCGTGTATCGGTTGGTAATTAAATCTATACTAATTATTATAAAGCTGAAGAGTTTAATTCTTTGTTTGTTTGAGCGCGCTAATCTCAGGAACTACTGTTTAGAAATGAAAAAATATTTTTGTGTTGGAAAATCCATTTATCAAAGAAGACATATGTCAATTTATCGCCTAATAATTCCACATATAGGCAGTGATGAAGGTTTTGTAGAAGCCGGTTTACTTAGGTTTGAATCGAAGAAAAATAGTATGGATTATCGTGAAGAAATGAACTCAGAGTGTTTTGAGGAATGGCTTAAAAGCATTTTGCTAAATTTAAAGCCAAATGCGGAGCTGGTTTTAGATAACGCACCGTACCATTCAAGTCGAGCGTATCCCTACTTCAAACTGGCGGAAGGCTGATATTATTCAGTGGTTGGATGAAAAATAATATCAACCTACAATGATAAAGGTTGAATTAATAGAAATAGTAAAATTACAAAAATCTAAATACGAACGCTATGCTGTGGAAGAGTTGGCTGCTGAATACGGTGTCACAATCTTGCGTCTGCCTCCTTATCACTGTGAGCTCAGTTTGGGCTCAAGCAAAGGGGTACGTCACCAGGAACAATAAAACTTTTAAAATGAAAGACGTAAAGCAATTATTTTAAGAATAGAAGACAAAATGTGTCAACTCGACCATATCATAGATGAATATGTGGATTCATTCATTATAAATGTAACTGATTACGATTCCGAATATACCGATTCAGAAACGGAGTCGGAACTCGGAATCAATGACAACCGTAATGAATAAAAACGTATAAAGTTACTTGTATATTCCCGACTTTCTAGTTTAATACCTCTGAATCTCTACATTTTTTCCCCAGCTTTTGTAATAATTTTGTAGTGAGAAATTTTAATATACTTACTGGTATATAAGTTCCATATTTCTAAAATCGTATTATTTAATACGTTATGTATTAAATATTTACAATAAAAACGCTTTGACAATAAAATAAAGCATGACTAAAAATGTCTAAGTCTATTGATTGCCGAACATCACTATTGTAGCGGGTCACCCTTTTTTGTATCAGTGACAGTTGGACTTGTCATTTTACTGACTACAATTAAAAATCGTACTTTAGGCAGGGATTCTAGCATCGTCTTTTCTGACACTGACATAAGAATAAAATCATATACTGCCTGAGAGGCTGAAACTATTGAAAACTAGAAAAAAAACAACGTGTTTGAAAATGCTTCAAATATCTATCTACATATATCTAAATGTCTACATATGAAAATAAATGCCACTAAACTTACCGGAAAAGCAAAATTTGATTCTTGAATAACATATCCGTCGACTACATGAGTCAAGATGTCCTGTTTCGGTACAACTCTCTCAGGAGTACACACTTTCTCTTCTTTAACTTCACTGGCTGGCTCTCTTACTTCCTTTTTCTCTTCTTGCGGCTCAGTTTTTGCTACTGTAACTACTTTTTCCGGTTTACTTACACTGTTTTCATTATTTACATTACTTTTTACAGTTTCAACTTTAATTTCTTTACTAACATCTTCTTTCTTAATCTTTGCCGGTTTCTCTTCTACCGTTTGTGTGTTTTTATTCTTAGGTATACTTTCAAGTATTTGTATTATTCTACTCTCAATAGTTTCAGCTTGACTTTTAGTTACAGACGCTCCTTTTTCCGACTGTATTGTGACTGTTATAAGTTTATCAGTGGGTACTTGAGGCATTGGCTCATCTTTATCAGTCTGTACCTCAGTAGTTGTTTTATTTTCAGTCGTATTTTGAACACATTCAGGTGGCTTTTTCTCTGCAGCTTGTGGTAAACTCTCGGTTATTTTATCTTGTAATAACCTGCCTCTAGCTTGTGTGAACACTGTATTCCTAATTAGTTTATCTGTTTCACTAGGTGCCGTTGTTATCACAGTTCTAACTTCCGTTTTGATTTGGTTTCCATCTTGTAAGCTCTGTTGTGTATTTTCTACTATAACCGTTGGTGCATTTTGGTTTAATTGGACTACTGGGTTTTGGCTATTCACGTTTAATTTAGGTTTATGTACAGGACTTGTGTTTGTACCTATTTCATTACAAAGCTTAGTTATAACAATACCCTGTTGTACGTTTTTGTAAATAGGTTGAGCCGGTGGAGGCACGGCCATTTTGTTTTGTATCTCGTCTGGAGATTCGCTCTTTCTTTTTCGACTAATATTCGGGTTATTTAAATATGATGTGTTTGTTGGTATGTTTCCTACAATTTGATGGCTATTTGATTTGTCTTGGCTATATTGATGTTGTTGTGGAGTAGGTGGAGGTTGAATTGGTATATGTTGTTGTTGAATTTGCTGCTGTTGTTGTTGCTGAAGTTGCTGATTTTGTTGTTGTTGTTGTTGTTGTAGTAGTTGTTGTTGTTGTTGCTGCTGCTGATGTTGTTGTTGCTGCTGTTGTATGTTCTGCGGAATATTCTGTTGCATTTTCGGCTGTTGCCCAGGCATACTTTGCTGTTGCTGTGGCATTTTTGGTACATTAGAATTGTTTTCAACGAATCTCCGTCTCGGTTGTATAGGTCTACAGTTGTAATTCTGTGCGAAGTTTCTTACATTTGGCACTGGAGTTCCAACATTGGTCATTGGTTTATTGGTTTCTTGCGGAGGAGGTGGTTTAGCATTATTTACATTTTGGACGTTCATAACATTGCTGGGCATAATCTGTGGTCTAACAGCATTCACATTTTGAGGCATACGTTGACCTATGTTTTGTACAAATGTTTGTCCTGCATTAGCTTGTTGTATCTGCAGGTTTTGCATGTTGGCCATGGCTTGCAGTTGGTTCAAAGACATCACAGGCCTGGTTAAGTTCATCTGTTGGTTCATTTGAGGCCTTACGTTCATGAATTGGACTTGTCTTTGGACTTCGACTGTCTGATTGGCCTGATTAGGGACCTGTCTCGTTACAATTTGATTCTGCATCATATTCTGTGTATTTGTTTGTATCTGTCCCGTATTTGGATTCTGATTTATATTTCTATCGTTCTGTTGTATGTTTTGTTGTACATTTTGTACCATATTTGGGACAATGTTGGCCAATTGCATTGGCCTCATTTCTTGGTGGTTTTGCGCCAACATGTGTTGTTGGAGTTGGAAGTTGGCGAAGTTTGGTTGCAGGTACAATTGGTTCTGGTCCATTGGTTGTTGGACTTGTTGGAGCATGTTGTTGGGTAGTTGCTGGACGTAGACTACTGGGTTGGGGGCTGGTCGGTTCTGCATCCATGGTGGTGGGTTTTGTGGGTTGATGAAGAATGTTTGATTTGGTTGGATCTGGTCTCCTGGAACAATTTATTACTATCACTAACTGTGCGTTTTAAATCTATAGTAATATTATAATCTATAGTCTATATTCATATTATTTGTAATATTAGTTAAGCTGAAGAGTTTGTTTGGATGAAGGCGCTAATCTCAGAAAATAATGGTTCGAATTGGATAGTATATTTATTAAAGAAAGTTATAGGCTATATAACATCAGGCTACGACTAACAGGAGCCGAGCAGCGGGAATGAAACGACGGGGAACAGCTAGTTAATATTATGTATATCAGTAATTTTTATGTCTAACTTTTTACCAACTATATTGTTGTCGGCTTCCAGTCGAACCAGATGCAGCTGAATATCAATATTTTACATGGAGCGACTGCCTACCTGATCTCCACAACCCAGTTACTGGGTATTAACGTATCTTGGCAATTATTTCACAGCTAATGTTTACTATGTATAATGACAGATGGAGGTCATTGACGTTTTCGTTCTTATCATAGTCGCATAATAATATAGAATTCCATGAAAAGTTTTTTCTGGTGTTTGTATTAGATACAGATAAGTTTCAAGGAAATACTGATAGAAAGTATTGCAATGAGATAAAAAACTAAACAGATAATGATATCAATGAATCTATGTCTCAGAAAACTTAAGTATGAAAGTAAGAACTTAACGACTCCGACCAACTACACAAGCGAGCAAAAGTATAGAATCAATTGGGACTGTCCCGCCCTGCCCTGGGTGGGAGGACTCATTTGATGATTCGTACAATGATTTCTACAGGTCTGTACTGACTAAAAACAAGGTGTCCTTCAATAGCTCTTTACATTCCGGGGTCCCGGTAATGATATAAGTTCCGCGACCATTTGAATGAATTTTGTACAAAAAAAAAAATAGAGTAAGCGATTTCATACTTTTTCTTGAGAGTGAAAATTTTAATTCCATGCGCTTTTAGGAATATGAACTTTATCTTCTGTTCAATACGGTGCATATTCATCTGAACCCATAATTACTAAAATTACTACAAAGTACGGAAATCTTATTTATGTATGATCGGTCACGGAAATATAAACCTTATTTGTATGGACATAAAGTTCATATTCAAATGACTAAGTTAAATGTAACAACAGTTAATTCACAGAGTCAAGAGGAAAATTGGCAGACAATGGTCTTCCATTGTGTAAACAACACTCACCAGGTTGTACCAACACCTGCGTCTCGTACACAAATCGTACTGGACAGAGTACCATCTGTTGTTGTACTGCTTGTTGGCCCCTGTTGGCAAAAATATCAGCATGACTCTTGTTGGGATAGAAAATATCTAGATTGGGATAAATATTTTGTCTTGACCAGCTAGAAAAGTGGAGGTATTCCTGTTAGGGCACCCGCTGTCAATGGCACCTGAGCTACTGGTACCTTATCTATTCGACATAAGGCTTCTGTCAAAATTTTACGCAGGTGCCAGGTGCCCTAAGTGGAATACCTCGAAAAATGGGTTAAATGGGCACCTGTCTAAGATGTCATCAATTAAACAACCCACTAATTACCGTTATTTTAGAAGCGTTGCCTCTTATTTGGATTTTCTTCTGTATCGTGAGTGCGTTTACAAAAATTTAAATGCACATACACAAATACTTGTAAGCCCCTTCGTACACTAGGCGACGCAAGTCTCCGATACCTTACGACTTTGACATCCATTGACGCGTGCGTGTTTACGAACCTCTACGGATTGTATTGCGATAGTCGCCTGGATACCGAAATTGTGAGGTATCGGATACTTGCGTCGCCTTGTGTACGAAGGGCCTAAGTCATATTTTTTCCGTGCGGGGATCGAGCATGTCAACGGAGCCTCGCTTAGCGGGGTTCCAACTTCTGGGTGGTTTGAAAAAAATATAACCACGAATCCTTTTCAACCCTAACCTGTCCTTGTCGGAGTCTCGTTAATGCATAGACAACGGAGCACTACCAGAACAATTTTATTCTTCGAAAATGTGATCACTTTGGGCGTTTTTCCATTAGCCGGCACGGCACCGGCAACGGCGCCCCGTGTCGGTGCCGGGGAAGCAGAAATATATGAAATTGTATGGCTCGGTTTTACACTTACCGGCGTTCATAAATTTTTGCTTCCTCGCACCGGCACTTCACCGGCGCCGTTGCCGGTGCCGTGCCGGCTAATGGAAAAACGCCCTTTTACGTTAAAAAATACGGCGTATCACGATGTGCCTAGGCATACCAAGATGTCGAGAGTTGTTCCATTGTGGGTACAAGATGGCGCTAGACGACTTGTATAGCTGTCTCTTTCCCACAGTGGAAATACTCTCGCTTTAATACGTCATGGTAGGCCCCCAGATGGTTTTGGCAACTTGCCTATAAAATAGTAACTAAGTTAGTAAATTAATATTTTTTCTAACTCACCCTATAGGTTCCGGCTGATTCATTGGTTGCTGCATCTGAAAACAAATAAATAATAATAATTTAGTAGGTAATATAACAATAGGTGGCCCGCGTGAGGGAGAGGACAGCGTCCTCCCACCCCAGCCGCAGTAGTAGACGCCCGCGGCGACGGACGTCGCGTGGCAAGACAATAATGGGCGACTCGTGGCCCGACCATGGACCATGCCCGGGTTGTGTTCTACGCGCGACTCGCCTGCCGGGGTCGGACTTATACAATTACCGTGACCCTGGAACTTAAAGGACGATTGAAGGAAACCGTGGAGTCAGTACAAGTCTGACAGTCCCTCCCGCTGTGCCCTGGGTGGGAGGCCTCACACGATGATTTTTCCACGAAAAAACAAGGTACCTATAATAATAACTAATGTTAATTTACCTCCCTAGCAATTATTAAATTAGTACGGTTTTCCTTAATCAATAGTCGGAGTTCGGACACGACTAAATTTGAAGCGGTACGATCAATGAACAGTTGGATTCGTTTTGATACGATAGATCAGCTTAAATTCTATGAGATTTTGGTACTGAGTAATGTCAGTTTTTTTAACTGCCTTCAAAAACCACTAAATTTAAAATAAATTATATCTCGGAACTTGGTGGCTTTGTTTTTTTAATTCATAATACAGTCGATCTGATTCTCTCCTCCTATTTTTGAAGTCGGTTAAACACATTAGGTAAAAATGATTATCTCTGTTAGCAAAACAGCTATGAAGATTTCAGGAAAATAATAGGTAATATCAATACTACTACATATATTATAAAGCAGTGTAGTTTGTTGGCTGAACGCGCTGATCTCAAGAAGTAAGAACTGGTTCGTAATTGGTAAAATTCTTTAGGGTTACATCAGAACACGAATCTAGCTACCCCAAAATACTTATATTTTGCTTCCAGGAAAATAAAATAAGTTGATTATGAAACATCCCTAAATAAAAAGTAAAGCCAACGTGAATCTCAAAAGTTCGTCACGTTTTGTTAAATTAAAAACTGGCCAAGGTGCGATTCGGGCTCGCGCACCAAGGGTCCCGCACCATTATTTATGAAAATAGAAAATAAGGCTGTAATTCCACTGAGGCAGGAGGATCCTGATCCAAAAACCCAATAACACTTTGTGCTCCGGGAATCCAATATCAGAACCCTTAAAGGTTAACCGCACGGGCTGAAATGTTTCAAAAACACGTGACTACAAGGTACCCTAAAAGCTATTTTATTCACAGGAAATAAAGTTTATTTTGTAAGGTCTCAGAAACCTGGTAAGTTTTTTTAAAAGAGGAGTAAAGCCAACGTGACTTTGACCGGTGGTTACGTTACGAGAAATTAAAATAAGTAGAAGCGGCTCCTATTTAATAGTAATATTGTCCAATAAAAATCTACCATTAGCCACAAATTACTTTATTGATCAGGAAAAATTACAAAAAATTGGCCAACCCAAGGCGTTGACGACGTGACGGTGCCCCGCTCAGCGGGGCTCCTATTTCTGTCTACAGGTTTCAAGTAACCTAACCAAACCGAACCTTCGGAATGCCCCTAAAACCATTTTTCTTTAAATAGTTGCCTCACCCTAGGAATTTGTCCTGTATCGTGGGTAAACAAACATAGAAACTCACGTATACAAACACCCAGACCCAGAACAACTACTTGTATACCACACAACAATTTGTTCCAACCGGGTATCGACCCTGCGACACGCAGCATAGCACTCCAATCGCTCAACCACTGCACACACACACAATTAAAAAAACAGATCATAATGCCCCATCCAAATTACACCCCAGAGGGCCAATTCTCGGTTTTAGAGATGGTGTCGAACTCGACAAAAATTTTTAATGACGTCATTTTTTCGAAAAATTTTACTGAACTCTAACGTTAGCCTTCGACAAATAAATGGTGAAGTTGACAACCCCAAGAATAGCAACTTTTAAAATTTTTCGAAAATACCTATGACGTCATTAGAAATTTTTGTTGTGTTTCTAAAACCGAGAATCGGCCCCCTGTCCAGTCCTCTACCTACTTATTAACTTCGCCCTCGTCGCGCTACGACCCCGCCGGCGTTAAATCCCATTGATACGGTTTTTTTTTTAAAAAAAAAACGATCATCCCTTAGCACCTGCTTTTTTTAAACATCAATATAATGTTGTTAGAGTTTTTTATATGATTGGGGAAGGTCCTGGGTTCGGTCGCGGGATTATTGGGTAACCGTGGTCCGGGAAAGTAAAGGGTTATTTGAAGAACACTGTGGAGTAGTCAGTAGAAGTCTGATAGTGCCTCCAGCCCTGCGCTGGGTGAGAGGACTCATTTGATGATTTTACCACGCAAAACAAAAAAAAAAAAAAAGGTTTTCGGTTCCAATTTCAAGTTTAAGGTATTGTTGGGTTTTTGATTTTAGTCAGTACAAGTCTGACAGTCCCTCCCGTCCTGGCGTGCTGGGTTGAGGACTCATTCGATTACAACACGCCAAAAAAAAAAAAGAAAAAGGTCCTGGGTTCCAAGTTTTAAGGTGTTATTGGGTTTTCTCCGTCGGGTTATCGGTCACGGAGTTTGAATTCCTGTCCCAACCTATTTTTATTTATTTTATAAAATCAATCAATCTATAAGGGATTTTTTTTTATTTAAATAATTTTATTAACGTTGCAAAGCTCTCAGATTTTATTAAGAAGTATATTAAACAAAATTATTAATCTATATAAGAATTTAATATAAATATTTAAAATGATTAAAAGAAAAAACAATGTTTTGATTTGTTATTGCAAGTCAATTGCTATTCTGGCAAGTTTTTGTACTTGAAAAATCGACTTTATTGCAACAGCATAAAGGACTTTTTAACATCATTTTTTTCCCCTAAATGTTACAATACTAAATTATAAAGTTGGTGGTCTATAATTTATATAAGGAAGTCATATGGTTATATTTTGCATACAAACTATATTTTGTTCTAGAAAATCATTAATCAATATTTTTTAAGACTCATTAATGTTTAAGCATAATGTGTAATATATAATTTATAATATTTTTGATCACTTTTTTATATTTATAATATCCTAATATAAAAAAGGGGTTAAAAAAAATCAGTGTGCCCTTTAGCCCCAATCTCCCCTATCGTTTTTTTTCTAAGTCTTTGTTGCGAAAGGGTTGAAACGGATGAGAAAGGAGTAAGGGGTAAGGGGGATCTTTCTTTAATTTGTATAGGGGGGCTAAGAGCTAATTATAACCTATAACTTATTATAATAAAAAAAACAGTACAAATTGACGGCAGGATTGGTGCTGTGGCTAAGAGATCGATTGTTGCGTTGCGTGTCGCGGGTTCGATTTCCGCACGTAACAAATATTTGGATGTTCTACAAGTAGTTGTTCCGGGTCTGGGTGTTTGTGTATGTGAGTATACAGGGTGAATTTTTCAACTGGGCGTGGATGGCTACTTTCGAAACTATGAGGAATATCGAAAAACGTTGAAAGGAGTCTCGAGGCCGATTTTGACGAAAACTAAAACTGCATCATTGGATTTTAGAAAAATCGAAAATCCTGGCCAGGAATCGATCCCGCTGATTTTGGAAAAAAAATCACACTCTGTATTATTATACCGTTGGACAATGTTGCTAATAAGGATCAAATTCTGGGAAGTAATCATATACGGCAAACTTAAGGAAAACGTATAATTACAAAAAAACTGATTAATCTTCAAGGCAAAGACTGTATTTGAAACATAAGAAACCGTTTCTTCTTTAAAATAATGCTATTTTTAGTTCAACTTAATAATGTCGTATTGCTAAGTACAGTGGGATTGTTGAAACGTCAAATTCAGTGAGACATTAAAAACAATGAAATTTTATATTTCGAATAAATTATGGCTCAGTAGATGTAAAGTAGCATGGAAATATAGCAATTTCATAAAAATCTGCCATTTCCTTAAGTTTGCCGTATATGATTATTTCCCAGAATTTGATCCTTATTAGCAACACTATCGAACGGTGTAATAATACAGGGTGTGATTTTTTTTCCAAAATCAGCGGGTTCGATTCCTGGCCAGGATTTTTGATTTTTCCAAAATCCAATGACGCAGTTTTAGTTTTCGTGAAAATCGGCCTCGAGACTCCTTTCAACGTTTTTCGATATTCCTCATAGTTTCGAAAATAGCCATCCACGCCCAGTTGAAAAATTCACCCTGTATATGTTCGTAAAAGCACCCAAGATAAAAAATCCTCAACCTCAGATTAACGAATTACCGTGACCCCAGAACGTAAAGGGCTATTGAAGGACACCGTGGATTTTAGTCAGTACGAGTCTGACAGTCCCTCCCGCCCTGCCCTGGGTGGGAGGAATCATTTGATGATTTTATCACGTAATTTTTTTTTTGTGTGGGGCAACGGAACAACCACTTATTTGTGGATCATACAAATATTTGTTCCGTGCGAGAATCGAACCCGCGACAAGCAGCGCAGTAGTCAATTTCTCGGCTGTTGTCGACAAATTAAAAGTAATAACAAGTTTGTCTGTTACAATTTTACGGCTAATTTGCTAAACCAATTTTGATGAATTTTGGTAAGAATTTCATACAACGGGCTATTTTACTAAAAAAAACATTAGTCCGAAAAACAGATTAAGTATCAAAACATATCTATTAGACCCGTATTTTTTCTTTTTTTTTGTTGTTTTTTGTTGACAAAAATTGACAAAGATACAACGCTTCTAAAAATCACAAAACGTCACTTGGTCAGTACAATTAATTAACAGGCATTATGACGTCACAAGCCCCCACTCCCGAATTTCGAAACATTTTATCTTTGTCAATATTGATTAGTTAAAAAAATAAAAAATACGTATTCATTATTTTTCAATACTCTAACTGACGAACTAAATAGATTTTCAATTTATTTATACAGTAAACTTTAAAACAAAAGGGTTTTTATAAATATAACAGCTGATTCTAAGCTCGAAATTTCAAAAACACGTGGAACATTATTTGAATTTCGCGGGCTTTCTTGACGCATGCGTAACGTAAACTCTAGTTATCTTTGGTTCATTGAAAAGTTTCGTATCACATGGTGTAGTTTTAAATTGGCTATGGTAATTTATCTTCATTGTTTTTTTTTTTCTATTCTTCGTCGCCATTTTGCAAAAAAGGTTCGCCATTTTTTTTTTGCAAAAAAAGGTCTTTCTTCACAATTGAATAGAAAATACAATGGTATACAACCCAAATGGCGACATACCAAACTGAATGTTATTTTGTAGATAAGAATAACTGATAAATATTTGGTAGTCGAAACGTATGGCGACTATTCTTACGTCCACTAGTCTTGACTCATCTTATAACATTATAGAACCAAATTTTTTTTTAGCTTGATATATTCATCAAATGAGTCTTCCCACCGCGCGGGCACGGCAGGAGGGTCTGCCAGACTTGTACTGACTAAAATCCACGGTGTCCTTCAATAGCCCTTTACGTTCCAGGGTCACGGTAGCTCGTTAGCCCCGAAGAGTAATTAACAAAAGTAAAAAAAAACGTATTTTGACGCCATCATTCAAAAACATAAAACAATAATATTACAACGAAGTAATAAACACACAATAAAGTAGTTAACGACATCAACCGAAATCGGTCCAGCTATTTCGGAGAAAGGCTCACACAGACACACCAAACTTAGATAAAACGAAATAAGCTCTCTTACGAACCACCATCTTTAGCCCCTCGTAAATCAACAAGAGATATTTCAATACAAAATGTTTTATTTGCTTTTATTATTATCCCCTTCTAAGCAATACAAACCGTATGCTCCCTTAATAAAGTCTAAATTCCAAATCACATACCGATGTCCCTTCCTCGACAAAGGTATTCATGTACACCAATAGAATATGGACTTTAGTACTTAGTAAATAAGGTTTATTATGTATATAAGGGTTGGGAGTAATAATAATCCCTACGCGGCGGATGGCGGCAGACATTTTATTTTTTTTATCTCGGATAGTGATGTGGTGAATGTCGATAGATTATTATTATTTTTATTTTCTAGAATTTGAGGAAAAAAATATTAGCCTTCACAGATTGAGATATTTTTGGTCGTCTTTTAGGCAAATATTATTATGTTGTCTAGAAAATAAGTATGTATCTTGACATTTGGCAAAACTGGTGAGAATAAATGACATCTATACATCTATATATATAAAAATGAAACCCGTTTTCCGTTGTCACGACATAACATGAAAACGGCTTGACCGATTCGGATAATTGTTTTTTTGTTGTGTTTGTAACCATCGGGACCGGGTTTTAGACCGGGTCCTCCACCCGTGCGAAGCCGGGACGGGCCGCTAGTTTATTATAAAGCTGGAGAGTTTATTTGGTTGATTGCGCCAATCACAGGAATAGGCTATATTACAAACATCACAATACCAACAATAAGAGCCGAGCAGCGTGGGTGAAGTTACGGTGAAGATCTAGCTCGTCACCGTGGTTCACAGGTGGCCTATAAAGCGAGGGTTATTCAAGCGTGGGAAAGAGATAGAGCTATACAAGTCGTTTAGCACCATCTCTCTCGGAATTACTAATGCTAAAAGACGTTTTGTTAGGCCACCAGAACCTATATGACGTTGACGATTTATCGTCAAATTCCTTATAACGTCACAATTACTAGACTTATCTTAGTTTGCTTTATTATTAATACAATAATAGCGTCTCGCCCACTGATAAAACGATTAAAATGAGCCAATAGAAAAGAAGTAAATTCGGGAATGTGTAAAAATATGACATTTTTAAATAATGTTTCTTTCTTGTTACCAAAATTGATAATAACTGCAGATGTGCACGTTCTTTTGTTATTCATTTTGTTGTTTTATTGTATGGCCCGTATTTTATTACTTTAACTGGCGTCATAATAATTAAGGAAAATTCTAAGAAATTCTTTCTTTGCTATGTCTTGATTACTTTGCACGTGTTTGCCTCAACGGCCGTTAGGTTATTATTATGCATTTTATATTCTTTTTGCTCAAAAACTTTGAAATTAAAAAATAAATAAGTTCTGACGCCAGGACGTCAAGCTACCACAATCTGTCTTTCATTCAATAGGTTTCAACCTTAACACAACAGTGGAAGATTCATGTTAGATTGGTAAAAATTGACAGATTAAAAAAAAGACGATAAATTTTCAGGCATGGATGGAAAAATCCGAAACATGAGGAATAGTTGAATGTGCTAGAAAAACCTTAACTTACTTAACTGCAATATTGAAGTTTTAAATCAACATTCCTAGCCAGTAAAAGTACCTGACAAATAAATAAGACTACTCATCATCTAGTGTTATCAATAATCAATTACCACGTGGTAAATTGATCGAGGAAAACATCAGTTATTCATGTAACTGAATGCAAACGCCAGCACAAACCAACTAAATCAACTTACTATCTGTCAAAATTGTTGAATAAATTTCCAACTTTATTACAAAAACAGAAGGTTCAGATTCGATTGAGAATTTTTTTCTTAAAACCTGTATGACTGACTACCAACATACGTAACGGACAGCTCAACAATTGCTTATCAATCAAACTTTAAATGAAACAAAACGTCAACAAATTATCACACGAGCCATAAAAACTTCAATTATCGATAACAATCAAATATATCGATAAAATGAAACGTCAAAATTACAACACTATCGCAAATGTAGGGCGCCACAGGGGAACGGCTAACATGCTGCGCTCTCTATAAATAAAGTCGCATGAGCCAGAAAGAGACGCAAACACAACAACAAACAATGCTAGAAAGAGACAGAACATAATATTCAATCAAAATATGCAGTAACAGCATTTTAGTCTTTACTGTGAAGTAATAAGAAACCACGACATTGATATCTTAGCGCAAATTGTCACTTGAAGCCATCTTACATACTAAAATTATATGTTATTCACTATATTTTCACAAAAATATATGTAAACAAACGTCAAAAAATGATATCTTACAAAAAACTATAATTTGTCTTTAAAAAAACACGATTTTCTAAAACCAAATCACTAAAAACACCAATGGAATCCACTATTCAATTCCAATTTCGAACGGCCGTGACGTCACGCACGAATTTCGAAGTTATTTCAGTGTTACAACACGGTTCTGGTACTAAAATGGGAATTTTTGACGTTTTCCCTCCAAATTCTTCGCTAAAACACTGTTTTACACTAATATCTTTATGAAATATGGTGTAAACCACTTACCGTCACAGATCCACAGCGATGGTGTCTTCCTAAACGTCAAAAAACTATAGAAAACGTATCAAAACGTCACGATTAAACTCACTCCGGACATCTTTCGAAACGAAATGGCTGCACGAATAACATAAAAGATACGGTCACAGTGTATAGCTTATCTACCACGAAACTCGTAGCGACAGCGCTAAACGACAGAATAGCGATACCGCCGTACAAACCGTATCGATTTTATTAAACGCTGAACATTTTGGTACGGAGGCCGCCTAACCAATGATAAAACAGTGAATAACAACGCACGGTATTGGACGGAACGTGTTTCGAAATTCAAACACGTTCCATGACCCCAATATCCTCTCTACAAGACGGGTAAGCTCAACTAATATACGTGTGTCTCTTTCTAACTTATGAGGATTAGACACATGTTAGAGTGAGATAAAAGAATGCATTTTTTTCCGATTTAAACGGAAAGGCGACTTAAGAAATTACTTTTGAGAAGTAATCGATTTATAATCAGCTTTATCAAAACTGAGTAAGGTCGGTTGTCATGTGGTAGGTTAGAGCTCCGGGCACAGTGATGTCACTCAAGTAGATGGCCGATATAATGAATAATTCACACGATTTGGGCCTATTTGCCGACTTTATGGTTCACGTTACATTGTCGAAGAATTATTTATAATACGTCTGCAACATTTTCTTTAAATATATATTAAATAATGGGGCCTATGTTATTTATTTAATAGTATTTTTAGTCACAAAACAGCCAGAGAGACAAATGAAGTTTTCCGTCGGAAAGTAATGGTGGAGAATTTAGCAACAAAAAGAATATTCATTTTAAATTGTTAATGTTTAGTATTTATTAAAGTGAAGCAGCTAAATACTGGATTTAAGAAAGACTGGAAGATTAATATTGTATTTTCTACTCATCTAAATATTTCTCAAACAGCATATTTTGCAATGTTTTCGTTTGAGGAAAAACGCTACCACATTTAAAAAAAAAAACGAATAAATGAATTTTTGATAGATATTATTTGTTTTTCTTTAAACTTATGGGCCCATTTTAATTATTTTATAAGTGACAGATAGGCAACTGATAAAATCAACATCATTGTAAAGATACCTAATCACCAAAGAGACACGTCAAGAAATTAAAAAAAAAATGTTTTTTTTTTTTATTTATCATTTCGATCTTCTTTTTTTTTAATAGCAATCCATAAACACATCGACGAAACGAAAAACGAAAACCTATTCCATATTTAAAAAAAAAATCATGATGCAATAAAACATGCTTTTTCAAACGCGTCCATTTTGCCCCCATCATGCAATCTTCCCTTTTATTATTGTGACATTTAAATGTTGACGTGTTATGTTTGTACGCCCATTAGCAATGGAGGGGAAAAATAAAATGGTGTTTCGTGGAGATAAACTATTTATGCATTTATCTATGAACATAGTATCTATATCTAAAAGTTAATAAAAGAACTGAATTTCTAGGTAAAGCCGCGCTTGCCTAGGTTGTTCTGTGGATGGGTGACCATCTTTCTCTTTAAGAAAAACTTTGTTTTCATCATCATCATCAGTCTACAAAATGTTCCCACTGCTGGGACACAGGCCTCTTCTCTGTGAGAGGAAGTGGGCCATAATCCACCACGCGGACCCAATGCGGTTTGGTGGATGTCACATGTCTTCGAATTTTTGGTTCTAGGACATGCCGGTTTCCTCACGATGTTTTCCTTCACCGTTTTGAGAGCAGTGGTGATGAAATATATTACACAAAGTAATGCGCGTGGCTGGGTTCGAACCCACGACCAACAACTCGATAGTCGGGGCCGATACCACTGGGCAACCTGTGTTTTTGCCTTTACAAAAATTTAAATTCACATTCACAAATAGCCAGATCTAGAACATCTAACATGTAGATCATACAAATATTTGTTCCGTTACGGGAATCGAACCCAAGACACGCAGGGTAGCAGTTCATTACTCAGCCACCGCACTACCTAACTGTCCCTTCGTCTTCTGTCATAGCAAGTTTCCTCCGTGCCTCGGAAAGCACGTAAAGTTGGTCCCGGCTGTCATTTGTACTTAGATCTTTGACAGTCGTTACTGTTAGTCAGAAGCTCTAACTGAGAACCAGTCTTACCATGGGGTATCGTATTACCCAGTTACTATTAGGTTGTGGAGGTCCGATAGTCAGTCGCTCCATGTAAAATACTGATATTCAGCTGCATCTGGTTCGACTGAAAGCCGACCACAGTATAGTTGGGAAAAGACATTGATTTGATGTTAGTAGCGATGGCTTAGTGGAAACGGTTTACGAATAACAGGGCACACAGACGGTGTGTAATTGGTGACTCGCCGTCCGATTATGGACCATGCCCGGGTAGACGACACGTCGTGTTCAACGCGAGCCTTAAATAACTGTCATTAATGACACGGAGCCCCTATAGAGGACCAAACGCCTGCCGAATCGCGGGACTGTCTAAAAACGGGCACCATGACTCTGGAACGTAAAGGGCTATTGCAAGAACACGGTGGATTTTAGTCAGTTCGAGTCTCACAGTCCGATCTATCCAGCGGGCTATTGCGTATCTCCGTCGTCCTATCGTCCTTATTTTATTTTATTTTTTGTTTATTTTTTTATTCGTTTTACCTACATTACATACAATTAACAAATGATGATAATGACCATAAATCATTTATAAAGCCGTTTTACATCCATAACATCAACATCACAGGTCCAGTTGAAAACCAGCGTCGAGCACTAGTTGCTCGACATTTTGCTGAACTGGGCCTTTTTGGCGCAGTCGTGAGACCCGTGAGACACACAAAAATATTTTTTAATTTTTTTTTTCTTGTTTTAGATATAGGTTTTTTATTTTTATTATTTTTTTGTGTTCATCTTTTACTTTGAATGTGTGTATATCATGGCCCCTTGCGCCAAATAAATGATTTTTCTTTCTTCTTTCTTTCTATCTCGGTGTCTGTGTGGTGACCATCAAATAGCTGTCAAAAGGTCAATTTCGAATTGGCTTTTGCATTTGCAATGAAACTGATAAATGTAAATGTTTCCTAAAATCAACTATTCTAACTTTCTAACGCTCTCGAGGCACTCCACTCCTCAACTTAGCCTCATAACTTGTATCAAGCCATCCAAGTTCAGGTTGACAACTGCTGGTTAGCTATGAAGTTCGGAAGTTTCTTGCCCATTCTTCTCCATAGAGATCTATTACGCTTTGAAATGGGAAACTGCAGTACTTTTACAAGTTATTACACTTATAACTGGGTATTTTATTATAAGGAACAAACCCACCACACTATTCCCAAACCACTGCAACTCCTGAAAGCCAGAATCAACAGTGGCAACCACTAGAAAAGCGCCGAGACAATGAAGCTCGACGTGTACCGGAGAATGAATTTGCTTGTCTTGGATCCTGCAACGAAATTAATCAGAAAAGAATAGTGGACCAGTAGGAAAAATATGTTTCCACTTATAAGTAGGTTAGCAGAAATACTTAATTTCAATTTTTTTAAATGATAATAAGCCGATCCTGCAACGAAATTAATCAGACAAGAATAGTGAAGAAGTAAGAAACTGGGTCTGTAGTTCCACTTTTTTTTGACAAATCAAAAGTGCCTGTAACAGTCGGTTTGATATAAGTCCTTTCAGTTTGAAATAGCTCTCGAATCCAGCCAGGCGCATTACTTTGTGTAATTTATTTCATCACCACTGCTCTCAAAACGGTGAAGGAAAACACCGTCAGGAAACCGGCATCTCCTAGACTTAAAAATTCGAAGAATGTGACATCTAGCACCCGTACTGGGATCGCGTGGTAGATTATGGCCCATTGCCTCTTACAGAGAGGAGACCTGTGTTCCAACAGTGGGAATAGACTGACGATAATGAATGACGGCATTATACTGATTTCCTATTAGGTATGTGAGATTAAAATAAAACTTGATGGCACGATTGGCGTAGTGGCTAAGCGATCTACTACTATATTGTGCATGTCGGGTTTGATTTCCGATTTTTTATGTTCGATGGATCTAAGTCTAGGTCAGCTGTAACAAAAACAAGGTCGACGATGGAGCGAGCTTACCCAAAATAAGCCTGTTCACTCTAATTTTGAAGAGATTAGGGTTGTATGCGTTCGGAAACAAAGTCACAGGCAGAGAGTTCCACTCCTTCGCTGTCCTCATTAAAAGACGTTTGGAAACGCTTAGTGCGAATTGGTGGCATAGTAAGGTAAGGATGATAATTTGCCGTGCATCTAGCTAGATGTGCGATAATAGAATGTGGTTTGGACTGGGGAAATGAACTAAAAACAGATATTTATTTCGTGTTTTAATTTTTGTAAACGCAACCTCGATACAAAAATACAACCTTTAAAAGTGTCGAGCTCCTTGAGTTATGAGTCCAGCTACACGACAACTGACAAATGCTTGCACTGACTAGACAGGTCCACTCAAATCTGTGTGGTTCTTTCTTCAAAGGACTGCTTATCTCAGACACCAGCATAGTCCTCGTATGTCTTGACATTCTTTTTCTTCTTCTTAAATATCCATATTAAACACTATGCCGGGGAAACTAAAATAAATTAATCGTCCTGTCGACGAACAATTCAATAGGTGCGTCCACACAGAGCGAGCAGACTCGCGAGGCATTTTCTTAGCGCGGAAATTGCCTCGCGAAGCTGCTTGCTTTGTGTGGACCAAGACACGAAACAACACACGCGAGCAAAACAAAAGCAACACTGGATGGCTCGGGCGCTCAGTCAATCGCCCACGGTTTGCTTCGCGCGGCAAATGCCTCGCGAGTAGTCGCGAGGCTGTTCGCTCTGTGTGGACGCATCTAGTGATGAATCAGTCCGGAGGACGGTTTCAGTATCATTTTCCTCTGAAAATCCTTCGAAAATAGCGTGTTGTCGTTTGTACTGCCCATATCCCTATCTTTTTCAAATTATCAACTATCTAGCGTGAAGTCGGCTTCCAGTCTTACCTGATGCAGCTGAATCTATCTAACCTCTATCACAGAACACTATATTAGTACTACGCCTCTCGACAGACAGTCAATTTAAGTAGATACTAATTATGTTGGCAGAGTTTAATAATTAGAATATTATTGAGTACGTCCCCAAAGTCGCATCACAAATGCACTAAAAGATGTTTTAAACATTTTTATCAAACCGCTAACGCGTTTCAAATTCAGTTGCTTCATTAATTTGACCTACATAAACACCTACGTCATAGATACTTACTAAAAAGGCAAATTAATTAAAAGCTTGTTTAATCATCATCATCATCATCTTCCTGTCCTTATCCCATTTTACTTGGGGTCGGTGCAACACGTTTCTTTCTTCCATTCTTCCCTATCACAAGTCATAGTATCATTTACTCCTTTTACTTTCATACCCTTACTTATACAATCCATCCATCTTTTCTTCGGCCTTCCTCGCCTTTCAATAACTTTCTCCCAAACTTTCATACTGTGTGATATTAGCTTTATTCCTCTATAATTATTGCATTCCAGCACATCACCTTTGTTTTTAAAAATGGGCACTAGCGAACTATTGCACCATTCGTCAGGTATGGCGAAAAAGCTAAAAAAAAGTTAAAAGCTTGTTTAATACTACCAAGTAATTAACAGCTATTTACTTGTGTTTTAGTCAGACATTCTTAAAAATGTGTAATTCTCGCTGAATCTACACATCAATTCGTGATATCAGGTAATTCAACACCTCCAATGCTTTCTCATTTGAAACTAAGTAAATAACAAGGCAAAAACATCTTTTATACTGCGCATAACATGATTATTTTCGAAATACCCACATTTAAAGCAATACTCGCAAAATCTTCCCTAACCTACAGTTTTCGAGATGACCGTAACTTCACTTTAAGTATAGTATTTTATATTATCCTGCACATTTTTCAATTATGGTAATTTCCAATCAGAATTAACCGAAACGACGCGAGCTACATAAGAGTTTCTTCAACTAAACAATTCAAACTAAAATTATAAAGCTGACGAGTTTATTAGGAACTACTGTTGCGTTTGTTTCATTGAACGCCTTATTTCAAGAACTACTGGTTCGAACTCAAAAATTATTCTTATTTTGGATGGTATATTTATCGAGGAAGATTTAAGGATGTATAACACCATGCTACAACCAATAGGAGCCGAGTTACGGGAGTAAAACTACGGAGAATTTGACACAGCTGGCAAAATGATAGTTTGAATGACAAACTTGCCGTGGTTCTAGTTTTAGGCTGGTACCCCACCGAAGCTAAGCGGAGTGGAGATCTGTTTGAATAACCAATCATGAATCCACCGAGATAAGTGGAGAGATGTGATTTTTTCCTCTCTGCTTAGCTTCGGTGGAATCCCGGCCTTAAAATGGTATTGAACAAGTTAGTTTTTAGTAGTAGGTACTACTCGTACCATATTTCATCATCATCTTCCTGCCCTTATCCCATTTTACTTGTGGTCGTCGCAATCCCTTTTTTTTCTTCCATTCTAGAGGTCACAGTATCATTAACTCATTTTTCTTTCATATCATACACAATCCATCCATCTTTTCATTGACCTTCCTCTTCCTCTCCATCCATCAATATTCATACTCATCACTCTCTTAGTCACACGAGTCTCATCCCTCCTCATCACATATTAATGACAAGAAAACAACTTGGAAAATTTAAACAACCATATTTATTAGTTTTTATCAATAAAATCAACAACTATTCCCTTAAAAATTATAAAAAAATCAACAAAATAACTGCAATAATCAGGTAGTCTATGGTTTCATTCATGTTTTTGCTCTGGGTTTCATTTTCGGCGGTTTTATTATCGAACCAATACTCTTTCTCTTCAACATGGCTTTTTTCTTTGAAGGAGTTTGCATTTCTTTTGTAATTTTCACTTTCTTATTATTCTCGACGCCATCTTTCTTTTCTTTCTTCTCCTTCGGCTTCTTTTCTTTATCCATCTTTTTCTTAACAATCTTTTTTGTATCTTCTTTACCTTCCTTTGATTTAACTTTCGATTTTAGACTCTTCCCTTCAGTTTTTTTCGATTTTTCCTTTAATTTCTTCTTCTTCTCCGGATCTTTTACCTTCTCCCCATCTTTTGCTTTCTCCGTCTTCTCTGTTTTAGGTTTCTTAGTCTTCTTCGCTTTTGGCTTTTTTTCTTTGACAGGAGCGAGTTTGAAAGATCCTGTGGCTCCAATGCCTTTTGTTTGTATTATCGTACCTTCTTCAACGGCTGATTTGATTGATTTCTTGATTAGATAGTTTAGTTTCTCTGTGTTAACACTGTATCTGTCGCTTATATACTTTTTGATTGCGTATAAAGATACGCCTTTCCTGGATTTGAGGTCGACAAGAGCTTCTAAGATCATTATTTTCGTTGTCTTCTTATCTGACTTATTCTTAAGTAATTCTCCTGTAGGACTTTTCGGTTCTGATAATTTCTTCTTGTTGGTCATCTTTGGTAATGCTGATTGTATATTGATGTCGGAACCCTCTGAATCTGAACCGTCTGAAGTCATTTTGAATGTTTGTTGTAAAAAAGGTACAATTTTTAAAACATTTACGTTAATTTTCTGTGTGGTTAAGTGAGTGAGAACTTTACCTTAACGAGGACTTGAGAGATTTGTGGAATGAATGTGGGTAGTTTGGTTTTTTTTTAATAACAATGTGGGTGTTTCATAAATTGTGATGTGTTGTAGATTATAAAAGCTGTTTTCGCTTCGTTTTTTGTTTAGTTTCGAATCAGCTGGCGTTTGAGGTGTTGCTTTGTCGTCTGACGAATCAAAGCTACGAATGTAGGGACGTGTGTAGTTTCAAGTAGGTATTTGTCTGACTAGAAGTAAATAACAATGTCACATTTAAAACTGAACTAATTTTTATATCATCATCATCATTATCATCTCAGCCACAGGACGTCCACTGCTGAACATAGGCCTCCCCTTTAGATCTCCACATATACCGGTTGGAAGCGACCTGCATCCAGCGTATCCGGCGACCTTTATAAGGTCGTCTATCTGTCTTGTTGGTGGACGTCCTACGCTGCGCTTGCTAGTCCGTGGTCTCCACTCTAGCACTTTTCGACCCCATCGGCCCCATTTTTTATATGTTTATCATGTACTTACTATTTTTATATACTAGTCTCTTTATCTTATCTTTCCTAATAATAGACTAGTCTGTGAGGAAGAATGGAGGAATTTATATTTGTTTCTCTATACCGCAAAAACTACTTAGGATTTTTATCCCGATTTTTTTTTCGTGGAATTATAAATTGTTTAATCGAGCTAATCAATACAAATATTATAAAGCTCTAGTGTTTGTATGTTTGAAAGCGCTGATCTCTGGAAGTAATTCCAGAGATCAGCGCTTTCAAACTAAAAAAACAATTATTTTTGTCTAAGTAGTCATAGAAATGAAATTAAATAATGGACTAATTTAATGGACGGGCGGTAAGTAAAGGGTAACTCGCCGCCCTGCCCGGGAGGACTCATTAGATGATTTTAGCAAGTAAAAAAAAAAACTAGTCATAGAAATGATGAAATTAAATGGACTGCTATTTGTTTCCATCAGGAAATAGTTTAGTCGTCTGATTCTCAGAGACTTTTGCCTTCCGAGTAATTTCCGCTCGACTCTTTGTTGTTTTGACTGAGAAAAAAAAAACATAATTGTAATACCTAAGTACGCCCCACCCGCGGTGGTGGTCGCCCACGGCGTCGGACGTCGCAAGACGATCTCCGGCCACCGTAGGCGCAGGCATGCGGGCGGCGAGTAAAGGGCAACTCGCCGCCCGACCATGGACCATGCCCGGGTCGACGGCGCGTCGTGTTCAGAGGGCTAAAGCCTGCCGGGGTCGCGGGTCTTATACCATCACCGTGACTCCGGAACGTAAAGGGCTATTGAAGGACACCGTGGATTTTAGTCAGTACAAGTCTGACAGTCCCTCCCGCCCTGCCCGGGGTGGGAGGCCTCATTTGATGATTTTACCAGGTAAAATAAAAAAAAAATACCTAAGAACGATCATAGTTGACCATCGTCCTTTGTTTTAGAACGAGATTAAGTAACCGTTACGGCACCTACTGATGTTTCTTTGTTCGTGAGACTTTCTGACCTGGATACCGCGACCCTAGAACGCAAAGGGCATGTGTTTGTGGTGTAAGAATCATCAAATTGAGTTTGTGTTTTATGTTTGAATCTGTGACTATCAAAAAGTGAATGGGACTGACATATACATAACCCTTTTGCATTCAGGACCGCGGTAATCTTTAAGACAGTCCCGCGAGCTTACCTAAAACATTTTATTTTAGTACTTATCACCAAATGAGCTTCCACCCAGGGTAGGACGGAAGGGACTGTCAGACTTGTACTGACTAAAATCCACGGTGCCTTCTATAGCCCTTAACGTTCTGGAGTCACGGTATTTGTTAGTCTCGCGACCCAGGCAGGCTTTGTCCCTCTAAGGCCCCGTCATCTTGATGGCAGCTCTTTGAGGCGCGCGTGGAACACGACGTGCCGTCGACCCGAACCATAAGGCGTTCCACGACATAAATACGCTTACAACAACAAATTACAACTACCAACCTACAAAAAACAAAAAAAAAAAACAAATTGCACCTCCTTACAAATTAAAACCGCTACAAGAAAGGTTGCATTCACCATAGACTACACGACTCGCCGCCCACAGGAAGCGACCATAGAGTCACAGGTGCTCGCGGTTGGCTAATTGCCTTTAAGGGCCTTATCACACTAGCGGTTTGGAAGCGGTTGCGGGGCGGAGCGGCCGCGCAGCGAATGCGTCGCGAACACGCCGCGGTTGCGCAGCGAATTCGTTGCGGACGCGCAACGGGATCGCCGCGAACAGCAAAGCGGACGCCATTTTGTACTGCCTCGAACAAACGCCAAAACGTCCGCCCCACCTCAGATCAACGAGGAATTTTTTGTATGAAGACTTTCGAAATATTCCTCCAGCGCTGAAATTTGGCATAATATGATAAGAGTAGGTGATACAGATTATAGATGCATAATTTTTTTTTAGCCGAGAAGTTTTTTTTATCAAAACTTGAATATTGCTTATAACTCTCTGCGAAAAATTCCTCAGCCTAATCTAATAATGGATCTTCCCAAATTCGTCGATGCTTTCGTTTTCGGCGTTTTCGAAGTAATAACGTCAACAGTAATGTTTCCTCGTCGGAATACATTTTGTTACTGAGTGTACAAACACGTGACGAAAACGTAACGCATTCGCCACGCGTCCGCGACGTGTTCGTGACGGATGCGCGGCGTGTTCGCGACGGATGCGCTGCGCGTCCGCTCCGCCCCGCAGCCGCTTCCAAACCGCTAGTATGATAACGGCCTAAGTAATACTGAGTAATTAAACGTTGTAGACTACCTAGGTGATTGTTTGAGTCACGCGATGCCTCGTTTCGTGGTGGATTTGTCATGGCGTGGCGTTAGGTAGCTTGTAGAGGATTGGATACCTAATTCTTTGTTTTTTTTTGTTGTGTTTTTTGTGAAGCTATGGTGTTTAGGTATTTTCTGCATTGTAATACTTAGGTTTTGAAGCCATGCCAGAATCGTTGCAAAAAATTCTACGTTATTAAGTTAATGTGGACTAGCTTTTCACCCGTTGCTGAATTAACATTTTTTTTAAATAATTACCCTGTATGACAGGATATTTTTTTTCTCAGACGATATTTTTTTTGGAAGAATCTTGTTATTATTGGCTGTGCTGCATAGAAACTCACATTCACAAACATCTAGACCAATGGGGATCGAACCCACGACACGCCGCACAGCAGTTGATCGCTCAACCACTGTGCCAACCCAGTCGTTAATTGATTTATACAGCTGAAAATAAGTAGGTATATGAATTTTAAAATAGTAATTTTATGATTACACGTTAAGAAGATATACCTACCTTTTTTACCTGGTAAAATCATTTTATAAGTACACCACCCAGGACAGAGCGCGGCGGGTGGGACTGTCAGACTCGTAAGTACTGACTATAATCCACAGTGTCCTTCAATAGCCCTTACGTTCCGGGGTCACAGTAATTCGTAAGTCCCGTGACCCCGGGAGGCACATAAGTACCTAAGTAATAACAATTAAATGTCAATGGATCGTAAATTCATTTAAGTGACTTGATGTTGCCGCGGCTCCGCCCGCGTAATAGAAAACCCCACAGGAAAGTATTTCCGGGATAAAAAATACTGTCTGGTAATAATATTGACTGGCCTGTTGGTCTAGTGGTTAGTGACCCTGACTGCTATGCCGGGGGTCGTGGGTTCGATTCCCACCTAGGACAAATGTTTGTGTGATGAGCATGATCATTTGTTCTGTGTCTGGGTGTAATATATCTATAATATGTATGTATTTAGAAATATATTGGTATGTTTATCAGTTGTCTAGTACCCATAACACAAGCTCTGCTTAGCTTGGGACTAGATGGCGTTGTGTGATAGTTGTGGAATATTTATTTACTTACTTATCCTAAGTTTTAATCCAGATTATTGTTTTTTTTACTATTTAGGTCATGTAAGTATGTTAAGACTAAGGAAAACATTAATAGACAGATAAAAACGTCAGTTGCAAAAAAACAGAATAATATCGTTTATTTTGATATAATAAGTATGTACAATGAAAAATACAGGTTTTAATTCAGTTTTCAAACAATCATATCACAGAAATATCATCATCATCAGCCGGAAGACGTTCACTGCTGAACATAGGCCTCCCCCTTAGGGGGGAGGGGGGGTTGCCATAATCCCCCCGCTTGGCAGGCGGCTTGGGGATCGCAGAAAGTTACCGGAAGTTTGCCAAGGACGCTGCTGCCCGTCCTTCGGTGGCTGGACGTAGTTTAAGGACGTATTCGGGTCTACAGAAATATGCCCCTAATTATTTACTAAGACTAATCTAAGACTGATACTAATACTTACATAGGATGTTACCTACAAAAAAAAAATTACATAAAAATACTAACTAATTACACATACATACAGCCTATTATTACACACACACACACCGCTTATCTTAACAAAAAACTTAACTAACTTAAATAACATTTAGTCATTGCTCCTCCGGCATCAATGACTTCATCACATCGTTGTCACATCAATCTTGCCAGGTTCTCACAAAGATCCGAGCCACGAAGAGATTCCCAACAGTGGCGTAGTGAGACCGAATCTAGGAGCGGGCAAGACGCATTTTCGAGGCCCCCTTTTTGTAAGATGACTTGGATATCCTAAGTTATCTATACATGTCTTTACCAAATGTGATTACCATGAGACAGCGACATCGCTTGAAGTAAACGACGATCGTCGGCCACATCAGCATTGCGAAGTCTAATTAGGAGCCTTAGTCAAACAGCAGACGACAATCGTTATCGTTCATCAGTCACCAATACATTTTCAACTTTATACCCCAGCGCGTAAAGTTGAAAATCTATTAAAAACTGCTAATCGATAACAAACGAAAAAAACGAAAACGATCTGTGAACTTCAATCAATAGATTTTCAACTTTACGTGCTGGGATATAAATTTGAAAATGTATTGGTGACTGATGAACGATAACGATTGTCGTTTACTGTCGTATGCTGTTTGACTAAGGCCCTAGGTTCTTTCAGATCCCACTCATCTGACACCAGATTTCCACCGATTCCCAAACCTGGTCAACATGTGCGATGACTGCTGGTTTGGTCCTCTCGTGTCTATTCTACCATCTCCGGACCATGATACTCGTACCCCACAGATGTTCTATTGGATTAAGATTCGGAGAGCGAGAAGGTCAAGGTAATCCACCGTATATTTGGCTGCTGCTGGATCAATATTCCATTTTGCGCGATAGGAGACCGCGACAGGAGACTGCGACAGGAGACCGCGACAGTAGACCGCGACAGGAGACTGCGACAGGAGACCGCGACAGGAGACCGCGACAGGAGACCGCGACAGGAGACCGCGACAGGAGACCGCGACAGGAGACTGCGACAGGAGACCCCGACAGGAGACTGCGACAGGAGGACCGCGACAGGGACCCCGACAGAAGACCGCGACCGGAGGACCCCGACAGAGCTGCGGACAGGAGGACCGCGGACAGGAGACCCCGACAGGAGACTGCGACCGGAGGACCGCGACAGGATACCCCCGGACAGGAGACTGCGACAGAGACCCCGACAGAAGCCCGCGACAGGAGACCCCGACAGGAGGACTGCGACAGGAGACCCCGGACAGGGCGACTTGCGACAGCGAGTCCGCGACAGGAGAACCCCGACAGCAAGGACCGCGACAGGAGACCCGGCCAGGAGACTGCGACCGGACGATCCGCGGACAGGGGAGCCCCGACAGAAGGACCGCGACCGGAGGACCCCGACAGGAGACTGCACAGTAGACCCCGGACAGAAGGACCGCGACAGGACGACCCCGACAGGAGACTGCGGGACCCCAGGAGACCGCGACAGGAGGACCGCGACAGGAGACCCCGACAGAAGACCGCGACAGGAGACCCCGACAGGAGACTGCGACAGGAGACCGAGACAGGAGACCCCGACAGAAGACCGCGACAGGAGACCCCGACAGGAGACTGCGACAGGAGACCCCGACAGAAGACCGCGACAGGAAACCCCGACAGGAGACTGCGACAGGAGACCGCGACAGGAGACCCCGACAGAAGACCGCGACAGGAGACCCCGACAGGAGACTGCGACAGGACACCGCAACAGGAGACCCCGACAGGAGACCGCGACATGAGACCCCGACAGGAGACCGCGACATGAGACCCCGACAGGACACCGCGACAGGAAACCGCGACCGGAAATTGCTACCGTACCTGCATGTCTCGATCCTGTCTTGGTATCCTGTCGCGATTTCGCAGATGATGAGCTGCGAAATCGCGACAGGATACATCATCATCTCAGCCATAGGACGTCCACTGCTGAACATAGGCCTCCCCTTTTGATCTTCACATGTACCGGTCGGAAGCGACCTGCATCCAGCGTCTTCCGGCGACTTTCATAAGGTCGTCTGTCCACCTTGTTGGTGGACGTCCTACTACGCTGCGCTTGCTAGTCCGTGGTCTCTACTCTAGCACTTATTACGCAGCTCGTTTAAGTATTATTCACACACCATAGATGCCGACGACTTATCTTGCTAGACGTAAAACACTTTTCGTCGGAAAATATTGCGTGTGAAGAATCGAAATCGTAATACTTAATCTAGCGCGAAACGTACTGGCCGTTTTCTGCTCTTCTGTTAGCACTATTTTGCGAGGTATTCCACGAAGGGCATACACTGACACTGGCACCTGATGAGCTACTGGCACCTTATCTCTTCCACGTAAGGTTCCTATCATGAATTTTCTCAGGTGGTGGTGGTGGGTATGAGGAATACCTACTTCTATTTTCCAGGTGGGTTTCCTACTTTGTACTCCCGCCCGATGTAATGTGTTTCAGTTGGCTTGCACGTTGCAGTTGACGTCTTCTGCAAAGACCCTGGTAGACAAATAAAAAATAAGTTAAAAAAATAACTAAAACCCGACTACGAAAATATCGCGCTCTGAAAAGCATAAAACAAGAACAATTTGACCGATTTTTTTCCAATTAACCAAAAACTTTTAAATATTTATCTTTACTAGCAGACCAGGCAAACTTCGTACCGCAAAATAATTCAAAACCAAAATCAACCAAATCGGTCCAGCCGTTCTCGAGTTTTAGCGAGACTAACGAACAACAATTGATTTTTTTTATAATGAAAACGATTACATATACAACTTATAATACTTGTTATACTTTTTTACCCTATAACTAAGACAACAGACGCTCTATAAGCGACACCTCTTTGTCATGTTATGATAAGTAGTTTAGGAGTTATGAAGGAACAAACAAACATACATACATACCAGTCAAAATCATAATCCTCCTTTTGCGGTAGTCGGCTAAAAGAGGATTCTCTGTATACGCAGGCAGCATCCTTTCTTCACGATCCGGGTTTATACTTCCAGGATTGCCGGGTTGTGGCCGTCTCCGCAGATGGCTCTCACTGTACCGCCGACGAAGCCTTAGACGAACAGTGTTTCTCTGAAAAAAAAGTAATATAAATAATTATTTATGTATGATTTACGCTACACTTTGCCATCATGTCCAGTCCGTGCCCGCAAGCAATGAATCACTTAAAACAAAAGTACACCACAATGTTTCGGACACGGCCAGGTCCAGGCCCTTAAATAGTTAGAAAAAAATATATCTTATTTATATATTTTTAGCATTTATTTAATTAATGAGAAACAAAAATTGAAACAAAAAGTTAAATAACACACTTAGGTAAGAAGAATGTGGAAAGAACTAGACTTAATGTTGTTTAAGCATGGCATAATCACTGATGGGACAGGGGCACACACATTGCGGGTTTGAACCGTTTTGACAGCAGTGGCAATGAAATAGATTACATAAAATAAAAACCACCACCCATAAACTAAGTCTATTACCACTAGGCAAACACTGTCCTATAAAAAATGAAATAAGTTAACAAAAGTCACGTTGATTATAAGAGATAAATAAAAAATACTCACTGTCGTTTGCATGTCTTGCAAGCACTTTGGCATATTACTTCCTTCCGCACGAATATGATGCGAAGTCTCTGTTCAAAACATTCAAAACTCAGATAGGACATGTTGCTTGTTTAAAATTTGACGCGTAGGTAAAAGAGTTATAATTATAATAACTTACATACGTTACAAATTGTCTTTCAGACATCTTTGATAATTTAGTAATCACAGATGTCTGACCATCGTTTTTACGAAAAGCCTTTTTATATTATTTTACCAAGATGAGACAAAATAAACGTACCTACAAAGCGTTCTTATTGTCACAATACGTGGGTAATTCTCGCTCAAAAATTTAGAACTACCCACAAACTAACAAATCTACTGAAAGTGGGGACATCAAAAAGTATAAAAGGCATCGCTTCACAGTTCTCACCGCACCTCCTGCCTATCGTTTATATTAGCTAGTTGTAGAAGATGGCGCGCACCAAGCAGACCGCCCGCAAGTCCACCGGGGGCAAAGCCCCTCGCAAGCAGCTGGCGACCAAGGCGGCGCGGAAGAGCGCGCCAGCCACGGGCGGCGTAAAGAAGCCGCACCGCTACCGGCCCGGCACTGTGGCGCTGCGAGAGATCCGGCGCTACCAGAAGAGCACGGAGCTGCTCATCAGGAAGCTGCCGTTCCAGCGGCTCGTGCGGGAGATCGCGCAGGACTTCAAGACTGACCTGCGCTTCCAGAGCTCCGCTGTGATGGCGCTGCAGGAGGCCAGCGAGGCGTACCTCGTGGGGCTGTTCGAGGACACCAACCTGTGCGCGATCCACGCCAAGCGGGTCACCATCATGCCCAAGGACATCCAGCTGGCGCGGAGAGTGCGCGGCGAGCGCGCCTAGTGGTGCTCAATGTTCGTAATGTGACCTGGTGCTAGTACTAAGGAGGTATTGACAAAGCCCTTTTCAGGGCTGCAGGGTTTCATTGTTTCTTTAACAGACGTCAAAACGTAAAAACATTTGAGTGTTACCCACTACCTGCAGAATTAAGCTATTTATAAATAAATGACCGACATTTTTGGTGCGGTTAACAGATGCAGGTATGGGTAATTATAAAGCTGGCTTCCTAAGGTGTGTTAGTTTGCGGATGGACGCAGACCAGCCCACATCGACGCACCATCGGAAGATCTTCAGTGGTAGGGCAGACCACACACCAGTTCCGTCGAAGAGAAAGAGCCTACGTCTTGTGTACGGTGCGTTGCGTGGCTGCTCGTTGTCGTCGACTGTGTGCATCCGTCCGCATTATCACGCACAGTGGGAATCAAGCTTAAAAGTAAACGGTACTTTCAAGGTATGGCACTAGCATTTTATTTTTTTATTTTTATTTTTTTATCGTGGTAAAATCATCAAATGAGACCTCCCACCCCGGGCAGGGCGAGAGGTACTGTCAGACTTGTACTGACTAAAATCCACGGGGTCCTTCAATAGCCCTTTATGTTCCGGGGTCACGGTGATGGTATAAGACCCGCGACCCCGGCAGGCTTTAGCCCTCTGAGAGGGGGCCTCGTCATTATGCTGACGCTCTTTGAGGCGCGCGTGGAACACGACGCGCCGTCGACCCGGGCATGGTCCATGGTCGGGCGGCGAGTTGCCCTTTACTCGCCGCCCGCATGGCCCGCGCCTACTTACTTACTACTCTTGCGACGTCCGACGCCGTGGGCGTCCACCACCGCGGGTGTGGCGGAGGGAGGACCTTGTCCTCTCTCTCACGCGGCCCGCCTCCTCCTTCGCGAGCATGACTGCTTCGCAGAAGGAGGCGACCGCTTCCCACTCCGTCTCGCTCGGCAGCATGGCCGAAACCAATGCTGGGCGCGAGAGGTCTCCGCCTATCGCCGCCGTGAGGACACGTCGGTGCTCCGCCCAAGCGGGGCAATATCCTGCACCGTATGCTCGACTGTGTCCTCCGGGCGATCTACGCAGTGGTGACACCCAGGCGTTTCTTCCTTTCTCATAAGACTCAGGTACCTCCCGAAACATTCGTGTCCGGTGAGGACCTGCGTCAAGCGGAAGCTTAGGACGCCGTGACGTCTCTCCAGCCACTCCTCAAAGAGGGGTCTTATCGCCGCTATTGCGGCGTGCCCGATGGCACTAGCATTGCTGTCTTTTTGCGATTCTTTTAATAATAGTTCCTAATAATGGAGAATTCCTTTGGCAAGTCAATAAATATTGAGGTGGGTAGGGCTCTTAAAATTTGCAAATCCATCTTGATAAGCAAAGTTAGGCAAATATGCAGAAAATGTCTATTAAAAAGTGTACCTAATAAAGGTAAAATGGTTAATTAGCTACGACGATATGCTATACACAGTTACTATTTCGTTCGTTGGAAATCTTTACAAGTCACAGTCATGACATACAGCTGCCTACCTATTATGCTACTATATTATTATTATGTTTTTTTTTTATGTTGCAACTCTTCTGTGTAATAGGTACTTATAAGTTTTATTTTATTTTTTGTCTTTTTTGAATGTATGTATGTGCATGTTCTGTGTCAAATAAAATATTTTTTCTTTCTTTCTTTCTTTCTTTCTTACAATGTTTAAAATACCTTCAAATATAAACATATCGATGACTTTGTGCCTAAGCGAAACCGGTTTGCAAATTAGCTCGGTAACACCTGTGGTAACACGCACTTATTTATTCACTCAAGTAGGCATCTTCAAAGTACCTATTTACGCAAGTACTTACAGTTATCTCTTTCTACTTTGGAGTATGGAGTCCACAGTGGGACAGGAGGGATTGTTAGACTTGTACTGACTACAATATACAACGTGTAACGTTAATAGCGCAAAACCTCTCGTAGGATAACCATTTTACTGAACAATGTTTGTTCCAAGACTTTAGGAAATTCGAAATTTTTAGAACAAACATTGTTCAGTAACATGGGCTTAGTTACCCCACGAGAGGTTTTGTGCTATTAACGTTAAACGTTGTATATGGTGATCCTTCAATAGCTCTTTATGTTTCAGGGTCTCAGTTACTTGATGAGACAGTCCCGCGATCCCGGCAGGCGTTGGCTCTCTAAAGGCACGCGTGGAACACCACGCATCATGATCACATCGACCCGGGCATGGTCCACGATTGGGCGAGTCACCTATTACTTTTACCACCGCATCCCCAACAATAATTTTAGAGTAGGTTTTGCCTAGGCAAGCATGCTGTACCGTTAACCACATCTTCGCTTACCACTGTTAACTGCAGGGATCCAGTAGAATATCAGCGTCAGGTATCATCCTGACACATGCTGAGCTGGATACCCATTTAGTGCAATCCTGAGGGCTGAAACACATACCGCATTTTTATTTTTTGCTGTATTGTTAATCTCTGTAGGTAGATATCGTTCTTTTTTTTTGTTGTCTGTCATTTTTTTTAAATGTCTTGTACTGTGATTTTTCGCACAAATGTTACATCGCACCAATAAAGCATCGTTAGAATAAAACATCGAACAACTGAATATTCGACATAACGAGTTCGATAACATAAAAATCGAACTAACAACTTTCGCACAGGCGTATAGGAATCCCGTTTTCTTTTATGTAACTAGGTATTTGTTTTTTGTGTGTCTTTTGCACTAAATAAATCTTTGATCTATCTATCTACCATAAGTGAGATAGTGGTCTAATGTGAACATATTATTAGTAATAAAAAAATTATACGACGACTGTACGTTTATAATTATTTAGCCACGCTAAATAATTATAGCACAGGCAAATCTTCCGGGTTAAGCCTTGCTTGCCGAGGTTGGTCTGTGGATGGGTGACCATCTGTCATAGTGAGTTTCCTCCATGCCTCGGAAAGCACGTAAAGCCGTTAATATTAAGCCTCATTTAAACGATGCAAGAACTCGCACGCAAGTTGCGTTATATTGCGGACTTTGTAGGCACACACGGCTACACATCAAGCTAAACAAAACCAGTTGATCTTGGTCTCGCTTCGTACGATTTTTTAACCCCCGACGGAAAAAGAGGGGTGTTATAAGTTTGACGTGTCTGTCTGTCTGTCTGTCTGTGGCATCATAGAGCCCGAACGGATGAAGCGATTTCAATTTAGTTTTTTTTGTATGAAAGGTGACTTACCTGCGAGTGTTCTTAGACATGTTTGATGAAAATCGGTTGAGCCCTTTAGAAGTTGTGGGGGTGAAAGTGGGGAAAGGTAACCGAGGGTCTGCAAATATACTCGAGTTGGGTATCAAATGAAAGCGTACTGAAAGGGAATATTGATGACTTAATCGGGAGTACTCTTAGCAACATAAAAAGTAAGTATAAAATAAAAAATAAATTAAAAATTTAAAAAACCCCCGATTCAAAAACCAAGTTCTAGTATTTTTACACACAATCAACGGTCAGCTAATACTGGTTTTGATGTGTAGCCATGTGTAAGTACAACGAATTCAGTTGATTAAAAAATACTGCAATGTAGTGAAACTCGCATGCGAGTTTTTGCTCCGTCTAAATGAGGCTTAAGTCCGAAGCTCTAAAAGTCTGACAACCAGTCTTACCATGGGGTATCGTAGTACCCAGTTACTGTATTGTGGAGGTCAGATAGGCAGTGGCTCCATGTAAAATATTGATATTCAGCTGCATCTGGTTCGACTGGAAGGCGACTACAATATATATAGTTTGGAAAAGGCTATGCAAATAATGATCAATCAATACTTTTTTTAAAATAAAATTCAGTAATACAGTATAAAAATCGTTTATTTGCCTTATATCTAGGATACATTAATTTATAATAACTATGTACTGTGTTGCGTTAGCTGACCACTTTTAATAAATACATACTTAATTTTATATATTATATAATATACAATTCACCGCTTTACTTCTTATATATTACTCTATAAACAATTCACAATCACGTATTTTTCAATTAGAAACCTTAATACTAGTTGCATACAGTTCAATTTCCTTTGCAGCGTAGTTTTCTAGTACATTATTTTATAATTTAGTCTAAAAGTTGACATATTTATTAAAATTGGTCTTCACTGCAAACAAACATCACATTTCAGAAAGATTAATCTTTATAGCTTATTTTCCTATCTGCCCCCGATGGAGCCAGTTGCAACAACTTTCCCATCTGCCTCAGTGGAGACAGTTGAAAAATATTCCCATCTGCCCCAGTGGATACAGTTTAATCAATTTTCCCATCTGCCCCAGTGGAGATAGTTGCAACAATTTCTCATCTGCCCCAGTGAAGACAGTTGCAACAATTTCACATCTGTCCCGGTGAAGTCAGAAACAACAACTTTCCCATCTGCCCCAGTGGAGACAGTTGCAACAACTTTCCCATCTGCCCCAGTGGAGACAGTTGCAACAACTTTCCCATCTGCCCCAGTGGAGACAGCTGCAACAATTTTCCCATCTGCCCCAGTGGAGACAGCTGCAACAATTTCCCATCTGCTCCAGAGGAGAAAATTGCAACAACTTTCCCATCTGCCCCAGTGGAGACAGTTGCAACAATTTCTCATCTGCCCCAGTGGAGACAGTTGCAACAATTTTCCCATCTGCCCCAGTGGCGTTGCCAACTTCTAGAATGCACAGCTTGAACTGTCAGAGGTTATATTTTAATTAGAAGCTATATCTTGCATTTAATTGTAGTCGCTAAATAAATACTAAAATGGTCTTTGTACAATTTATTTTACATTGCATAAAGTATGTCCCATTTTTTTATAATTTAGGCGTTGTCTATGTTTTTCTTTCAATATACGTATTTCATATAAAATGCTAATATTATACACTATTAAAAGGTTCAATCATTCACTCGGTCTTTTTCATTCATTCGGTCTTATGATTATATTTTATCATTCATTCGTTCATCATTCACTAAAAGACTTTTTATTGACAAATTAATACTAAATTTTACGGTCAGTTACAGTCCGCTTTCAAAGATATAATTTTAGATTTCTATAAACAGCCTCTGTTTATCTAAAAACCAATTCAAAATACATAAAATAACTATCTAAAAACCAATTCAAAATACATAAAATAACTATTTTTCACTCTACTAATTGGCAGTTAGCTAATAATACGAAGAATGAAGGATTTCGTTCACTCACTCATTCATTCATTCACTCGTTCATTCCTTCAATGAATGACATTCATTTTGTCATGTGTATTTTTTGTGGACATTTGAAGATATAGATACACATACAGGGTGAATTTTTCAACTGGGCGTGGATGGCTACTTTCGAAACTACGAGGAATTTCGAAAAACGTTGAAAAGAGTCTCGAAGCCGATTTTGACGAAAACTGAAACTGCATCATTGGATTTTAGAAAAATCAAAAATCCTGGTCAGGAATCAAACCTGCTGATTTTGAAAAAAAAATCACACCCTGTATTATTACACCGTTCGATAGTGTTACTAATAAGTATCAAATTCTGGGAAGTAATTATATACGGCAAACTTAAGGAAATGGCTGATTTTTATGAAATTGCTATTTTTCCATGTTACTTTACATCTACTGAGCCATAATTTATTCGAAATTATAAAATTTCATTGTTTTCAATGTCTCACTGGATTTGACGTTTCAACAATCTCACTGTACTTAGCAATACGACATTATTGAGTTGAACTTAAAATAGCATTATTTTAAAGAAGAAACGGTAACTTATGTTTCACAATACAGTCTTTGCCTTGAAGATTAATCAGTTTTTTTGTAATTATACGTTTTCCTTAAGTTTGCCGTATACGATTACTTCCCAGAATTTGATCCTTATTAGTAACACTATCGATTAGTGTAATAATACAGGGTGTAATTTTTTTTCCAAAATCAGCGGGTTCGATTCCTGGCCAGGATTATTGATTTTTCTAAAATCCAATGATGCAGTTTTAGTTTTTGTCAAAATCGGCCTCGGGACTCCTTTCAACGTTTTTCGATATTCATCATAGTTTCGAAAATAGCCATCCACGCCCAGTTGAAAAATTCACCCTGTATACACTTTTTACTAGTTACTGAACTATCTATTTTAACGTCATGTAGTCAAGGTCGATATTTGATTGAACATTTTCAATAAAAAGATCATAATTCGGTTGCAATCAAAATTGAACTTTATCAAGTAAGACATTTGGTTTAAACTTAAAATAAAGGTATAATTGACTATTGATTATAAGGTGGAATTAACTAAAAAAAAATATGATAATATTTTAAATGCATTATTTGTATTTTCTGTACATTTTTGTTTGTTTTATTTACATATAACGATACAGATGCCAACACATCAACCAACCCCAAAATGTCATTTTTTTCCAGTCAAACATAAACCTTCTTCAATTGTGACAAAGTTGAAAAACTATAAAATAAAAATTACAGATTGTGATAGGTTGATATGCTGGCGTCTGTACTCAAAAGTGTGTTATTCGGAGCCTACCATGACATCTTCAAGAAAGACTAATTCCAGTGTGTGCAAGAAACAGAGCTATGCACAACGACGATATATTACTAGACTCCTAATACCAGGCGACCGATGTCTGTCAACACATTAGGCAAAAAAGATATAAATATAGGATATCCGTTTTATTTCGACCACTCCTTGTGAGCCGTAAACATACCTTGAGACAGATCATACCTTGAGTTAGCCAATCACAATGCAGTACCCCGTCCCCCTCGCTTACGTAGTACCTCAGCGAGTTGACAGAATAGTTTTTGTTCCTTAGATCGTGCATGCGGAGTCTAGTAATATATCGTCGTTGATATATGTATTACTGGAATTACTGCCGTTTTAAGACATCATGGTTTTGTTTTTATATTCTGTCATAATTAACATATTATTCTAATGGGTATTATACCCGAAGAAACTGGTTGCTCATTTGATTTGGTTGCTGAATGTCACTTATTGATTTTTTGTCGAAGCATGTGGTTGTTATTTTGTTTTTTTAAGTCATACTATAATTACTATATTAATAATGCATGCATTGATTTTTATAATACATTTATTTAGTCATTGATTTTTAAATTAAACAAAATAAGTACAAAAATAAAATGAGTTGCTTTCTTGATTTAATTTTTTTACATATTCTTTTTATAAAAAATATCTCAGTACATAATCTTATACAAAAAAAAACACGTATCATTTATATTTTTGTAAATGTCAATCTCTAAAAACAATCGATAGATATCAATGAAATTTTGCGCGTGATTGGTTCTAGTTTTAAAGATAGGATCATTTTAGACCCAAAAGCAAGGGCAAGGTTGCTATTATAATTCATTTACTTTTAATAACATTATCTTAGAACGGATAAAATTCTTTATTTACGCCTCCTTTTTAAAATAATTCTTTTTACTATTTTCCAGCAACCAGAGTAAATGAACAACCATTTCATAGGCAGTGGTTGAGCTGTAGCACCTCTATATTGCACATATGAGTCAACAGTTCTTTTCAGAAGAATCGAAGTATTTGGTTGGTCAAACAACAACTAAGTTGCTTCTCCACAAACAATAATAAGAAGCAAGTGGTTATTTCGTATCGTCTATATGGTAACTTTTTAACCATAACTGCTTTAAAATAATGTTAATGCACAGTTGAGAAGTCGATGAAGATCGTATCGAAGCAGAAGGTTGCTGATTATCATCATGTCATATACCCACTATTAGCTATAAGGAAACTTCTAAGTAAGACATTTACAAAGTATGGTTGCTGCCTTACAAAACATATAAAATTCATGGTTATTTACCATATATCTTGCTATTTAGCGTTAGCTATAAACAGTTGTGGACCTTATTTACTTAAAATAACCTTGTCACAAGAATGAGATACGGTTGCTAGTTAACAAAAAAGGTTGCTCCATAGAAACCAACCAAGCAAGTGGATTGTAGGCCTGCTATTATCACAAGAATTGCTGATTACAACATAGAAGCAAATGGTTGCTGCTTCGCAATATGAAGGTTGCTTGGTCTTACTTATCACCGAAGTTAAATCACAGCGTAGAAGCGAAGGGTTGCTGCCTCGCATTACGAATTAAATGGTTGCGCAGAACCGACCCTGTTCTTTGCTTACTCATAGCATAGAAGCAAGCGGTTGCTACCTCGTCATTTCGAAGCGTGTGGTTGCTTAGAACCGTCCCTGTTGTTTTGCTTCGGCCGCGAATTTTCGTACGTGCACTATGTAGTCCATCATTACTGTTGCGAATGCTGCGTCCAACACGAATTGGGGGATTTTACCTGGAATGGAAATAAATATGAATTAATTCGAAGAACTATAGTAAATGTGAATACTTGTTTATAGATATGTTGGGCGATTTCCTTACAATGTTTATACAAATGAAAGAGCTTGCTCAAATACGAATATACAACCTAATGTCTAAATAATCGAAAAACTCATCGTAAAAATCTTAATAAATAAGAAATAGCTTAAAAGCTTGTTTTATTGCGCAAGAGAAATGAGAAATATTTATGTAAAAAAAAAATACAAAAAAAAACATTTAACAAACAATTTTTACAATTACTTTTACAGTTTTGGTGATTCGAGATCGCATGGCTGGGACTGTCTTATCAGCAAACCATGACCGCGGAACGTAAAGGGATATTGAAGGAACAATGTAGATTTTAGTCAGTACGAGTCTAACAGACCCTCCCGACCCGCCTTGGGCGGGAAGACTCCCATGATTTCGAAATTGGCACGTTGTAAAATGCACGGTTAACGCAGTGGCTGAGCAATTGTACTGCTGTGCAACGTGTCGCGGGTTCGATTCCCGCATGGAACAAATATTTGTATGACCTAATAGTAATTGTTCCAGGTCTCGGTGTGTGTGTATGCGAGTTTCTATGTTTGTAAACGCACCCACGATACAGGAAGAAATTCTTAATGTTGGGCATCGTTATATTTTCTTAAAAAAATATATGTAGTCTTACCTTTAAGATCGCAGCACATGAGCCATTGGAAGACAGTGTGCGTCTCAATCTTACCGCCGGAGGTCTGAACTGTACGGGGCACCAGGAACCAACAGCCCACCTTGTTTTGTCCTCTGTAATACAAAAAACGACAGTTTAAAGAAAGAAATGAAGGATTTTTTATGTTTGATTTGTTCGTTTATATATACGTGGGACTGGGCTGCCCACGTCTGTCGGATGCCCAATGAACTATGGGCCAAAATAACCACTTTATGGAGCCCTGACACAGCCAGAAGGCGTCGCGGTAGACCTCGCAGAAGATGGCGGGATGAGCTTGACAAAACTTATGACCAGTGGCTCACACTAGCCTCAGATTCGGCAATGATAAGTGTGATGTTTAAATGACCTACCTGACTAGATCTCTATGCGGCGGGTACCCACAGTGATATTGACGCCGCTACTGATGTATGTAGTATGACAAAGTCGTGTGGGGCAATGATGCCACGTACGTGAGATTGATGCCTAATCTAACCCTTTGACAATAGCAAAGGTGATGTTTTAATAACCTGCCTGACTAAATCTCTATTATAAAAAAAAACACACACTAACACCGCCACTGATGTATGTAGTATGACATAGTCGCGTGGGGCAATGATGCTGTCACTTGATAGGACAGATCGATGCCTAACCTAACCCTTTGGGAATGATAGGTGCGATTTTTGTGACCTACCTGACTAGATCTCTATGTGGCAGATACACAGGCACAGTGACACTAACACAGCTACTGATGTATGTAGTATGACAAAGTCGTGTGGGGCAATGATACCACGTACGTGAGATTGATGCCTAATCTAACCCTTTGGTAATGATAAGAGCGATTTTTGTGACCTACCTGACTAGATCTCTATGCGGCAGATACACAGGCACAGTGACACTGACATCGCTACTGATGTATGTAGTATGACAAAGTCGTGTGGGGCAATGATGCCACGTACGTGAGATTGATGCCTAATCTAACCCTTTGGTAATGATAAGAGCGATTTTTGTGACCTACCTGACTAGATCTCTATGCGGCAGATACACAGGCACAGTGACACTGACATCGCTACTGATGTATGTAGTATGACAAAGTCGTGTGGGGCAATGATGCCACGTACGTGAGATTGATGCCTAATCTAACCCTTTGGTAATGATAAGAGCGATTTTTGTGACCTACCTGACTAGATCTCTATGCGGCAGATACACAGGCACAGTGACACTGACATCGCTACTGATGTATGTAGTATGACAAAGTCGTGTGGGGCAATGATGCCACGTACGTGAGATTGATGCCTAATCTAACCCTTTGACAATAGCAAAGGTGATGTTTTAATAACCTGCCTGACTAGATCTCTATAATAAAAAAAAAACACACTAACAGCGCCACTGATGTATGTAGTATGACAAAGTCGCGTGGGGCAATGATGCTGTCACTTGGTAGAAGAGATCGATGCCTAACCTAACCCTACCATACCACCATAGAGTAAGCAATATTGTAAGCAGTAGTTTTAAAATGTTTGGTGTACAATGAAGTAAATATTCTATTCTAACCCTTCGGGGATGACAAATTTGATGTTTTTGTGATAAACGTAACTAGATCTCTTTGCGGTGGGTTCCCCGTGCAGCGCAGTATGACAAAGTCGCGTGGGGCAATGATGCTGTTACTTGATAGAAGAGATCTATGCCTAACCAAACCTTTCATGTATGTTTTCTTTATTAACTATGTGTTCTTCTTTCTTTCTTTCGATGCCTAACCTAATCCTACCATACCACCGTAGAGTAAGCAATATTCTAAGAAGTAGTTTTAAAATTTTTGGTGAACAATAAAGTATATTCTATTCTATTCTAACCCTTCGGAGATGACAAATGTGAGCGCAGTATGACAAAGTCGCGTGGGGCAATGATGCTGTCACTTGGTAGGAGAGATCGATGCCTAACCTAACCCTTTGAGAATGACAAATATGATGTTTTATGTGATCTACCAAAATATCGAGCAGCTAGTGCTCGATATTTTGCTGAATTGGGCTTTTTTGGCGCAGCCGTGAGACACACAAAAAATAGTCTTTTATTTTTGTTTGTCTTAGATATAAGTTCTTTTTTTTATGTGTTTATTTTGAATGTGTGTCTATCGTGGTTCCTTTGCTTTAAATAAATGTTATTTCTTTCTTTCTTACCTGACTAGATCTCTATGCGGCGGGTACCCAGGTACAGTGACACTAACGCCGCTGCTGATATAGCTGTACGGGTCTGACGTCACGACCTGACCGTCACGTGAGAGTGGAGCTGTACAGCGTAGTATGACAAAGTCACGTGGGGCAATGATGCCGCGGCCGCCTCCCGCTGTCACTTGGTAGGAGAGATCGATGCCGGGACCTACTTCCTGGAAGGAGAATGAAGTGTTGTTACTTGAAGAATACAGTAGAAGTACTAACAAGAATTGAAAAAATACGACAGTTTTTTTTTTAAATTGAACATTGTTGGGCGAGCTAATATAATGATTCAATGCGGAAATGCGGAGTGCATAAATGAAAAAAACTTTTAGGATTACAGTATAAAAACTAAATCTTTAACTGATATTTCACAAAAATACAGTTTTTAGGGTTCCGTAGTCAACAAGGAACCCTTACAGTTTCGCCATGTCCGTCCGTCCGTCTGTCCGCAGCTTAGCTCAGAGACGCCCAGTACTAGAAAGCTGTAATTTGGTGTAAATATACGGATTTGTTGTGCCGAAAAAGTGGTCAAATAAAATCTCGTAAAATATTTTTTTTAGGGTACCTTATGTACACGTAAAGTGGGGATATTTTTTTTCTTTCTCGCGTACCCCTTAGTGTGGGGTATCAGTTTAGTTAGTTCGCATAAGTATTTTGATGGGCAAATACGGAACCCTACACTGTGCGTGGCCCGCCACGCACTTAGCCGGTTTTTTTTAATAGAAAATCGTTAGGAAAGAAAAAAAAAGTTTTCCGTAGGTAGGTATTGAATCAATGTTTTTTCTCTCCTGCATCAACGGCATAATTACTCAATTAAGAACTTCGAACTTCCTTCGAAGGAAGCAACAGAGGAGATGAATTTTGTAACAAAATTATTCACTTTTGCCGATGCCTTATCCCACTGGGCATACGACCTGTCCAAAAATTATAGAAAATTACGAGATTATTTCTTGTGAAAATAATTAATTTAATTAAACGCGCTAAGCAGTATAACCATTAGTTCGAATTGAAAAACTCTTTGTGTGTTGTAGTCTATCAGCGGTAGTGAAACCTCGGGAAACAGCTAGTATGTAAATGAAACACTTACCTTGATAAGTTCACTTTTCAAAATGGTGGGATTCCAGTCAGGTAACTTCGTGATGTTATCTTTAAACTCTTCATATAAAAACTTTGGTGGCGCTTCTACTACACCCTGAAATATTAAATGTTTAATTTAATAAATTATCGGAATAAGAGAGCAGTGGTGGCCCAGTGGTATCAGTCCCGACTTACCGAGTTGTAGGTCGTGGGTTCGAACCCCGCCAGGCGCATTACATTGTGTAATTTATTTCTTCACCACTGCTCTCAAAACGGTAAAGGAAAAATTCCCAACAATTCGAAGATATGTGACATCTACCGTGGTGGATTATGGCCCACTCCCTCTCACAGAGAGGAGGCCTGTGTCCCAGCAGTGGGAATATTACAGGCTGATGATGATCGGAATTTAAACAACAAAGGCTTTTTTTTAAGTGTGATAAAATCATCAAATGCGTCCTCCCACACAGGTCAGAGCAGAAGGGACTGTCAGACTTGTACTGACTAAAATCCATGGTACTTCAATAGCCCTTTACATTCTGGGGTCACGGTAATTCGTGAGTCCCGCGACCCCGGCACGCTTTGAACAACAAAGGTCTTAGCATATTTTGTAACGGTTGGCCTAGTGGCTGAGCGATCGACTGCTGCGCAGCGTGTCGCGGGTTCGATTCCCGCATGTAACAAATATTTGTATGATCTACAAGTAGTTGTTCCGGGTCTGGGTGTTTGTGTATGTGAGTTTATATGTTTGTAAACGCACCCACGACACAGGAATAAATTCTTAGTGTGGAGCATAGTTTGAAAAAACAAAAGAAATATTACTGCAGTTTTTTATCAAACACCATTACTCCTTTTTTTTATCGTGGTAAAATCATCAAATGAGGCCTCCCACCTCGGGCAGGGCGGGAGGGACTGTCAGACTTGTACTGACTAAAATCCACGGTGTCCTTCAATAGCTCTTTATGTTCCGGGGTCACGGTGATGGTATAAGTCCCACGACCAACACCATTACCCCTAACACGAATGTTCACTATTTTACTTTGCAGTATTTACAGCGTTTCTTCTATGAAAAAATGGAACAGCGCCTCTAGTATGCGAAGAAGGAACTATTTTTTTTCCTAGAAAATTGTCAATTTGAAACTGTCAAAGTTCCAGTTAACGTCTCAAATACTGAAAACTCGTGCTAAGGGTACATATGTTTTTTTTTTGAACTTTCAGGCTTTGTTTCATAGTAAAAGTTGTTTATATGAATAACCCTTTACAGTATTATATGTCCACATGGAAACAGCAAAATTGACGTACAGTACTCCCATACTAATAATGCGCATGCAAATCTTCGCCAATTGTCGTATTCCCGGAAACACCCGAATCATTGAATCGAAGAGAGCCCTAAATAATGCACTTGCATTTTGCACCTTGTTCGAAAGAACCAGGAGTCAATGTCATAATTATGTCAAATCATTTGAAACAATTGAAAACAATTCGGGCGGTCCGCGGCTGTCGCCGGTCAGTCAAAGGTCCGTCAGTCGTCTTTATAAATTGGTGGTGACTGCACGTGTTCTCTCTGTGTGGAATTATATAGAGCTGCTATTACGAAACACATAATTCTACTAAGTTATGCATGAAGAAAATGCACTTAAGCACTCTATAAACATATCGTCTTCCGACGCTCGGGGAATACGACCGTTGCCGAACAGTGACGAAGATTTCTATTTGCTTTATTAATTTTGGAGTACTGTAATTATGTTCTCATGGAAACAAATTCATTTAAATAATGTCGTTACAATAGTCATGATGATTGTATTCAAATAGATATAGACTTAATTAAACAAATCATAGAATAATCCGCTTAAATTAGAAATACGATAACATTTAATCCGTAGAATTAGAACGCCACGCATTATTTGTGATAATTAATTAGTACATTAGATAATTAAAAGTATTTACTATTTATTTAAATATTGCCTCATAAATATCAATATTGCATTATCACGTTACACGGAAAAATGAAGGGGGCGAACGGAGTCGAGAGCAAAAGCTAGTACCTTACCTATTTATAATTACCCTCTCTGCTGTAAAACAAATCAAGTCTTAACACCATTAACCTATTATTACTACGTATTAGATATGGGCGCCGCGCCGGCGCGGCGCCGCCGTTTGCCCTCCGCACGCCACCGCCGCCGCCGACATTCACCGCGCGGCGTGAGTGGCGTAAAGACGTGTATTTGTTCTCGTGATTGACTCATCCAAAATTACTGAATTAATATCCCAATAATCATTAGTGAACAGTTTCGGGGATATAGCATACCCCTGCGCAGCAAGATATGTTTAGACTGTTGGTTCTGTACTGAGACACTCATAGTCATGGCGTCATACAGACATTTCAGCAGTCGATGTACCGCCAGTCCACTTGATTGTAGAACCAGGTTTCTACAGAGTCAAAGGTCTTTTCTTAATCAACAAATGTTAAGCACAGGGGCTCTGTGCTAGACGCCCACGGCGTCGGACGTCGGCAGACGAGGTCCAGCCACCGTAGGCGCGGGCTTGCGGACAGCGAGTAAAGGGCAACTCGCTGTCCGACTAGACGTGGGCGCCGCCTTAAAAATTCTCGGCGGCGGCGCGCTGACAAATTTCAATCGGCGGCGGCGTGGCGCCGGCGGCGTGGTTTTCTATTACCTTCAACTAAAACTTGAAATCTACATACTCCCTATCTTCTTTATACCGGCCGGCTCAGTAATGTCGTTTCGGGCGGAAGACAGGAAAATGTCGGTTTTTTTTTGTTTGTTATTGGCATCTTGCAGGTCAACCTCTAGTAGGTTGTGTACTGCGTAACCGGACTTTTCTGTGGATGCCTTAAAATTTAAGGCCTCCAGCCATGGCAACAAACTTAGTTAAAAATAAGCTAAGCGACCACACGCTAAGGGCATCTCCTTTGGGGTACGGACCTCAGCTTAGGGCATCGCTGGGGTGGGGGAAAATATCAGTCCTATACAGTACAGTAAATACCTTGTCCTGATCAGGTCATAAGGTTATAAAAAAAGCTTAAGTCAGAGAAGCGAGTACTCAATAAGAAAATAAGCAAGTTGGTGCGACGTGACCTCCGAACCACCAAGTAACGCGGAATTAAAAAGGCAATACAAGAAAATCGGGTTGTTAAAGTGTTCACCTAACAGCTGAAACGCTCGCATCTGACTTGTTTTGATTTGATTTAATGGCCAAAACATAACCTCAAAGCCGGAGATCCTAGCTGAAATAAAAGACTATTATAGTCGGTTCTACGACAGTCGTGGTCCACAAGCCCCTTCTTCAAAGGATAACCGAGAGACTCTGACACGCCACTATACCGATGAACTGCCGGAAATCAACCTATATGAGGTGACGATGGAATCACTTCGGAGCTTCTGAAAGCAGGTGGAAAGCCCGTACGTCAGGAGTTCCAAAAGCAGGTGGTAAGCCCGAGTAAGACACTAGAAGAACTCCAACGGCGTGGAACAGGAGTATTGTGATCCTCTTTTTCAAGAAGGGCGACAAAACCCTATTGAAAAACTATCGTCTCATATCACTCCTTCTGAGCCACGTGTATAAACTATATTCGAGGGTCATCAGTTCAGGGATAAGGGCAGGAAGATGATGATCACAAACCGTCTCGCATGAAGACCTAACGAGTTTCAGCCTCCGGAGCAGTCTGGTTTTCGCGGAGGATTTAGCACCATAGTCCACGTCCACACAGTGACGCAAACTTGCCTCTTTGCTCTTCGGACTCCTGTATAACTAGTCCATATACAGAAGTCCGAAGAGCATAACCAGCCCCTGTACTTTTTTTTTCGTGGTAAGATCATCAAATGAGTCCTCCCACCCCACCCCTTACTGTCAGACTTGTACTGCCTAAAATACACGGTGTCCTTCAATAGCCCTTTATATTCCGGGGTCACGGTAATGAAATAAGTACCGCGACCCCGGCCGGCCCTCTGAGAGGGGGGCCCCGTCATTATGCTGACGCTTTTTGAGTCGCGCGTGGAACACGACGCGCCGTCCACCGGGCATGGTCCATGGTCGGACAGCGAGTTGCCCTTTACTCGCTGTCCGCATGCCCGCCCCTACGGTGGCCGGAGGTCGTCTGCCGACGTTCGATGCCGTGGGCATCCACCACTGAGCCCCTGTGCTTAGCATTTGTTGATTAAGAAAAGACCTTTGACCGTTGAAACTTGGGCTGTTCTACAAGATTGAGCGATGTCAAGTGGACTGGCGGTACATCGACTGCTGAAATGTCTGTATGACGCCACGACTATGAGACAGAACCAACAGTCTAAACATAACCTGCTGCGCCGGGGGGTGACACAGGGGGATGTTATATCCTCGAAACTGTTATTTTGGATGAGTCAATCACGAAAACAAATACACGTTTTTTCGCCACTCACGCCGCGCAGTGAATGTCGGCGGCGGCGGCGGCGTGCGGACGGCACACGGCGGCGTCGCGCCGGCGCGGCGCCCATATCTATGTCCGACCATGGACCGGGTTCGGACCATGTCCTGGTCGACGGCGCGTCGTGTTCCACGCGCGCCTCAAGGAGCGTCAGCATAATGATGGGGCCCTCTCAGAGGGCCAAACCCTGCCGGGGTCGCGTTACTTATTTCATAACCGTGACCCCGGAACATAAAAGGCTATTGAAGGACACCGTGGATTTTAGTCAGTACAAGTCTGAAAATCATCAAATGGACTCATTTGATGATTTTACCACGATAAAAAAGTACAGGGTCTGCTTATGCGTTGCAAAGAGGCAAGTTTGCCTCACTGTGTGGATGTGGACTATGATGCTTAATCCTCCGCGAAACCCAGACTGCTCCGGAGGCTGAAACACGTCAAGTCTTCTTGCGAGGCGGTTTGTGATGACCCTCGAAAACAATTTATACACGGATCAGGACTTCAGGAGTGATATGAGACGATAGATTTTCAATAGGGTTTTGTCGCCCTTCTTGAAAAAGAGGACCACAACACTCCTTTGGAGTTGTCCCAGTGTCTAAAATAGAGTTGAATAGTTTTTGGAGCTTCCGAAGTACGGGCTTTCTACCTGCTTTTGGAACTCCTGAAGTACGGGCTTTCTACCTGCTTTCAGAAGCACCGAAGTGATTCCATCGTCACCACATCTAGGCTGATTTCCGGCTTGTAGACCACGACTGTCGTACAACTGACCATAAAAGCCTTTTATCTCAACTAGGATCTCCGGCTTTGAGGTTATTGTTTAGCCATTAGGTGATCTAAGCTTCTCCAGATGCGAGCGTTTCAGCTTTTGGGCGAACATTTTCTTCTATTGCCTTTTCAATTCCGCGTTAATTGGTGGTTGCTTGCAACTTGCTTATTTTCTTATTGAGTACTGGCTTCTCTGATATAAGCTTTTTTTGTACCTGCTGACCTGATCAGTACCGTCAGCACGAGTTTTCTGTATTTGAGACGTAAAGTAAACTGGAACTTTGACGACTTCAAATTGACAATTTTCAAAGAAAAAATTGGTTCCTTCTTCGCACACCAGAGGCGCTGATCCATATTTTCATACAAGAAACGCTGTAAATACTGGAAAAACTCTGTAAAGTAAAATAGTGAAAACTCGTGCTAGGGGTACAGGACAAGGTATTTACTGTACTGTATAGGACTGACATTTCCCCCCTCCCCAGCGACGCCCTAAGCTGAGGTCCGTACCCCAAAGACCCTTAGCGTGTGGTCGCTTAGTTTTTTTTAACTAAGTTTGTTGCCCTGGCTGGAGGCCTTAAATTTTAAGGCACCCACAGAAAAGTCCGGTTGCGCCGTACATAACCTACTAAGGGTTGACTTGCGAGATGCCAAACAAACAAAAAAAACGACATTTTCCTGTCGTCCGCCTGAAACGACATTAAGGAGCCAGCCGGATTTAAGAAGATAGGGAGTAGATTTCAAGTTTTAGTTGAAGGTAGTGAAAACCACGCCGCCGGCGCCACGCCGCCGCCGTTTGAATTTGGTCAGCGCGCCGCCGCCGAGAATTTTTAAGGCGGCGCCCACGTCTACTACGTATAGAGACGACACCACGCATCACCACTGTGTCCCATCCAGGAAGAGTGCGCGCGCCTAGAGCACGCCACAGAGCTGTCAAACAACTGAATGAACTTGTGCGCGTTGTCTCATCCTGGATGGGACATAGTGGTGATACGTGTTGTCGTCTCTATACGTAGTAACGAGACCAGCTCCGGGGTAGGGGACGATCTTAACAGGTAACCGTAAAACATTTTTTTTTGTTCCTTAGATCGTGCATGTGGAGTCTAGTAATATATCGTCGTTGGCTATATCGGTGACTCTGGTTCTTCGGCGAATTCGGGCAAGCAGTTGTGGATTTTATCCTCCAAAGAAACTCCCGAATTCTTTGCATTGCTTGTGAGTGACTCTTAATTTCTCATGCGCGATTTCCAACATTTGCTTACTAAAAATGAAAATCGTCCTTGCTACTACGATAATAATGATGCAATTCGACTGACTTACGTCGTCGTGGCAGGCGTGTTTTGTTTTTCATTTAACCGCACGTTTTATGCCATGTTATATAAGGATGATTTTCACTTGTAGTTGAAATCGGAGCGCGATTTGCAATTTCTAATAACTAAAAATGAAAATCGTCCTTGCTACTACGATATAATGATGCAATTCGATTGACTTACGTGTCGTCGTGGCGAGCGTGTTTTGTTTTTCATCTCCCCGTAGATAACCGCACGTTTATGTCATATGTCGTAGTGGTAAGGATGATTTTCACTTGTAGTTGATATCGGTCGAATTGCGTCGCATCGCGTCATCGGCAAGCTCGCTTAGTCTCTCTCTAAAAAGCTAGCAGTTAAATACTTTGGTCGCGGGACTTATACCATCACCGTGACCTCGGAACATAAAGGGCTATTGAAGGACACCGTGGGTTTTAGTCAGTACAAGTCTGACAGTCCCTCTCGCCCTGCCCGGGGTGGGAGGACTCATCTGATGATTTTACCACGTAAAAAAAAAGAAAAAAAAAGCAGTTAAATACTTTTTTCATACTTACAGTAAATCTATACACCTTCCCGAATTGTTCAGTCTTCTTCGACTCCACTATGTCTCCCTTAGAGCCTTTCTTCTCTACGCTCCAGTTAGGCAGGTTGACGATACGCCACGCATTGTGCATGCTCTCTTGCGCTTGCGCCTTGTATTCGTCTATCTGGGAACAAGAAAAAACAGGATTAGTATAATACTTTAAAAAAAATATTTAGACATTCAACAAAAATCTTAAATCTACTTATAGTTCAACTTTCCCCAGAATGTTAAAAATCATTTTTCTGAAAACCGCATTAAAATCGGCAAAACGCGAGATAATCTCGGACTTTGCAATCATCATCTGCCTGCCTTTTCCCAACTACACTTGAGAGCAATAAAATCGCACACGCTCTTGTAATTTGGTTTATAACTGTTTTTTTCTTAAATCTAAAGATATTGGGTATAAATAATTAGGCAAAAATAAAGAATACAATCTGAGCTTTAAAAAAACACAAAATTAAAATCATTGACTTTCACGTAACTTACAGAAACCAGCCGTACACCAAATTCCCCAAATTCACCCACTTTTTTCACGTTAGCATTGTCACTACTTGCACCCCTTATCCGCAGGTATACAAGGGTCGTTTTTTTAGGAATTCTAATCAGTTGCATACCTAAGGTCAATGTGATAACATCTCTACTGAAAACATACGGAAAAATATGGATACCACGCCCGCAGAAGCCGCTCAAGTTATAGCCTTCTCGAAGCCGGCCTTAATCAAAGTGAAGTTGCTCGACGACTAAATTTGAGCCGCTACTCTGTTCGTCGTGTGTACCAGAGGTTTCAAGAGACCGGTGACTACATTCGGCGACCAGGATCTGGCCGGCGACGTAGAACATCAGAGCGTGATGACCGCTTTCTTGTCTCGAGGTATTTGAGAAATCGGCAACAGAATGCGGTTCAACTGAGACCAGAGCTTCGAGAAGTTTGCAATGTTAGCATAAGTCGGTGGACAGTCAGAAGAAGACTTGGTGAAGCAGGACTGATTTCACATCGCCCAGCAAATGGTCCCAAATTCACCACAGCTCACCGACAAGCCCGACTACAATTTGCCAGGGAACACTTAAATTGGACGTATGACCAATGGCGGTCTGTTATGTTCTCTGATGAGTGCAGAATGACACTACATGGTCATGATGGACGCTCTAGGGTCTACAGAGTGTCATCAGAATGATTTTCACAATGCTGCATAAGCGAACGTGTGGCTTTTGGCGGTGGATCGTGTATGTTTTTGGGTGGCATAATGTTGGACACTAAAACTGACATTGTGTTCATCACTGGAGCGAATACCGGCCCAAGATCGAGAGGTTTGACGGCTGCACGATACGTAAAGAAGTTCTCGAAGGACATGTGAGGCCGCTTGCGTGGCTTATGGGAGAAGATTTCCTCCTAATGCACGACAACGCGAGATCGCATGTCGCTAGAACAGGTTGCGACTACATGGAAGACGTTGGAATCGCCGCGATGGAGTGGCCAGCTCGTAGTCCTGATCTCAATCCGATTGAGCATGTCTGGAATGATTTAAAAAGAAGAGTTCCAGCAGGAAGCCCTGCTCCTACGCGCCTCCGAGAGCTTCAACTTACCATTGAAGAGGAGTGGAACCCTATACCGCAAGATTTCATGGTACAATTAATACGGTTCATGAAAAACCGATTAAGAGCTGTAATTAAGGCTAGGGGAGGGAAAAACAGCAAATACACCTTATTAATAAACAATTTGATCAAGAATTTTGAGTTTGATTTTCATTTTATCTTAAGCGAAATTGAGTAATTTTACCCGTTTGTTGGGTTTTATGCCATAAATCCTCTTATGGGTATTTTTTACACTGATATTTGATATCATTAGAAAGGTAATGAAGTAGACTTTCAATTGGTGTATGTGTTTTTTTAAATATTTGTTCAGATCCATGAAAAAAAACTGTCTTTACAAAAAAAGTCAAGGTGTGCGATTTTATTGCTCTCAAGTGTATATTGGGGTCGGCCTCCAGTCAAACCAGATTCAGCTGGATATCGGTATTTTACATGGAGCGACTGCCTGTCGGACCTCCACAACCCAGTAACTGGGTAATACCATACCCCATGGTAAGACTGGTTGTCAGACTTTAGAGCTTCTGACTAACAGTTACGACTGTCAAAGATCTACAAATGACAGCCGAGACCAACGGCTTTACGTGCTTTCTGAGGCACGGAGGAAACTCGCTATAACAGATGGTCACCCATCCACAGACCAACCTCGGCAAGCGCGGCATAACCCGGAAGATCGACCTGTGCGGCTGTAATTATTTAGCCACGAGCTCCTCAAAATAATCATCCTTGATGGGACACAATGGTGATACGTGGTGTCGTTTTTTGTTTTTTTCGTTCCTAAGGTATCATGTCATGCTACGTGCATTTACCAGTATAAAAGATTAAAATAAATCCGCTTTTGTGTCATCGTATCGCATATTATGATACAAAGGACAATTATGTATGTTTTTGTATGCAATACAATGTTGCAGATTATAAATAAACAATTAAAATATTCTTATCATTTGATAACAAAATAAAGCTTCCTTTCTTTTGTTGATAAACAACACAGTTGGGTTGATTAAAATTAATTACTTTATTGCACAACTAAAGTTATTTATATGTATTTAATAATAATAATATTCCACAACTATCACACAACGCCATCTAATAGTCCCAAGCTAAGCAGAGCTTGTGTTATGAGTACTATAGTCCGCGCCAAATAAGTCTGGAATAAAGGTCATTGATCCGAATAACGCATCGTTAGAATTCCATTATACCATGGTTCGAATTTCAAAATTAAATGTAAGGTCAAGGTTGCCTCTTACCACGATTCGTTTATTTTGATCGTGTTACGACTCTTTCTTTACATTTTTTCGAATGGTTTTGAAATATTGGAATACATTGGTGCACGGGGGTCAACGAATTTTATTCCACACTTATCTGGCTCAAACTATAGACAACTGATACTAGCTAGCGATGGGTCGTTGACGGTTTTCCCGTCAACGAAACGTTAACGTTGATTCACGTTTGTCAACTAGTTAATCAACTAGTTGAATTCGTCAACGAGTTGAACGAGTCAACGTGTTCATGTCGTTGACGAATTTAACTGTCAACTTGCAACGTAAACCGTTGATTCATTAAACGGTTTTTATCTAACAATTGTGCGTTGAATTTTAGAAACAATTTTATTCAATTTATGTATTGGAAAACGTTTGATTGATGGTTCGACCCATAAATCCGTTTAATTGCAGATCCTGGCTGAAGTAAGATTAGTAAAAATAAATGTTTCCTTTTCTGTAGCTTATTTATCCACTTACACTAATAAATCACGTAGTTTCGATTCGAATTTCAGTTTTATGTACAAATTAACATCTAAAATAGTGTGAAATCAAAACTATTATTTCTATTTTTTAGACGGCTGTTCGCTATACCTTTGTATCTCAAAATTCAAAAATAGTGCATTTCAAATAATATAATACATTGGGATTAGGTTTACATCTGTGGTAAACGTAAGTAAACAAACTCCACCAATAAAAGTACTATTCTTAAAATAAATATTTCGAAAATCAACTCTTACAATCGCTCGCAATACATGACGCGCATGACGTTAAAACAACGAACGAACGACCAAAAACTCAACGTTGAAAACAACGTTGCATTTGCGTTCTCGTTAATTCAACGAGACGAACGAGTTAAACTCATAAACGTCGTTGACGGATTCAACTAGTTGATTCGTAGACAGTTAACGTTAATACGTTGACAAGAGATCAACGGTTGATTCAACTAGTTCGTTGATTCAATGCTCATCCCTAACTGATACACATACTTATATATTTCTAAATACATACATATTATAGATAAATTACACCCAGACACAGAACAAATGATCGTGCTCATCACACAAACATTTGTCCTGGGTGGGAATCGAACCCACGACAACTGCCATAACAGTCATGGTCACTAACCACTAGACCAACAGGCCAGTCTATTTAGAAAGAAGACACTTCTTTTTTTATCGTGCTATAATCATCACATGAGTCCTGCCACCCAGGGCAGGGCGGGAGGGACTATCAAACTCGTATTGACTAAAATCCACGGTGTCCTTCAATAGCCCTTTACGTTACAGAGTCACGGTAATTCGATAAGTCCCGCGACTCCGGCAGGCTTTGGCCCTCTAGAGGGGGGGGGGGGGCGTCATTGTGCTGACACTCTTTGAAGCGCGTGGAACACAAGGAGCCGTCGACCCGGGCATGGTCCAAGGGTTCGCGACGTCATAACACCTGTAATGTCGGCTCCACATTAGTGCCGTGAACACCCGTGAACCGGCGCGAACAAGAATGTGGAATAATGTGGATGGACTTCGCGGGGTTCACGCGCGTTCGCACCTGTTCCCCAATCAGTGTCGGTATTTTGTCCAGCGACAAAGGGTTCGCGCCTCCTTCGCGCGGGGTTCATCCACATTCACGGCCGGGCGGCCCACTCTGTTTCGTCTAGAATAAGCTAGCTGGACAAAAACGACTTTAAGATTTCCTTGAAATATTAATAGGGGTCCTTAGGGTATTAGTTGGTAATTACAGTATCAACTATGGTTTTTGCATAAGTCATACACAGCATCGTTAATGAGGGTAAGTATGCAAAGCAATTGGGAAAAAATCATAATTTCAGTTGCATTTTTGTTACTGACGCGATTGCGTCTCCCAATCTTATTTTAGTAGTTGTGATAAATTTTAGTTATGAATTCTATTGCCAAGGGTGAGTACTTTTTTTTTACATAATTACAATAAACTAATATTCATACTGAATTACATTCTGAACGCCGCAAATACGGAAATTGAGTTATTTTTTCCAAAATTTCAAATTCATTGGACGATAACTAAAAATCCCCCCGGATCCCCCGTCTGATTTTTTTTCAGTTGATAGACACATATTTCCTTATTATAAGGACACTCCTTTTGTCAGCGACGGTCTGCGACTTAAGATGATATTGTTATTTTTTTCAGGTAGCATTTTACAGTCACTAAAATGGAGCCTTTCGAAGAATGGGTGAAACATACGAAAAGTGACTGAAATAGGGGGCTTTTTATGTTTGTTTTACAAAAACATGATCTCAGTGGTCTTTCAAAAGCATCTGTGAAGGTCATCAAGATTATTTTTTTCCGGTTTTCTTCAAATCATTCGGAGAAATGGGAGAATTCTGCCCGGGTTCGAGATCGTTTCCTAGCTTCTAATACTATGTAGCTAGAAAGTGAAAACATACAGTTTAATGTGTCTTATGACCTTACAAAAGCATTAACGTCATCAAAATCGCTGCCTGGTCCGGAAAGAGTGTCTCTGGACATGGCAAACGCAAGTGCCAAAACTAAAAGACGACGTGTCGATGATTTGGTTCAGTTACGAAGCTCTGAGGAACTTTTGGTAACTATTTTACCAATCAGGTAGTCTTTTAAAGAAGCTCAAGAAGCTCGAAATAAAAATTGCAGAAGGTTCCAAAGGGATAACACCCGGAAATGGTCTCGAATTGCCACGAATACTGATTTGCTTAATACCATGTTGATCGTCACATCTGATCCTTTAGTTTAACAGTGTCAGAGGTAGCCCTCAAAATAAAATAAAAATTACGGCTAATTCCACAGTCTTAGATCTTGTCCAAATCCCTTTAAATATTGTAAAAATTGAAAATACTTACTTACTAAAAAATAAAATACTGAAAATTATTACGCAGAGAATTCTTCTGAAGATGATGATGACCAATTAACCAATTCGTATGTTTGTTCTTATTTTATTCAATTAATATTAGTTTTTAGTAGTAAGTCATTTTTTAATAGGTTAAATGTTTACATAATCTGCTTAGTCGAAATTTTAAAATAAAGTTATAAAATATGTTTTTAATTATTTTATTATTATAATATTAGTTTAATTATTGCATAATATATTTAGCTTGAAATCACATAATTTTAATTGATATTTCTCACGAATCATGCCATAATTACCATTATTTTTAATTAATGCATGCTGTTTTCGAAGACCCGCATTTTATGGGGTTCTAAGTATTTTAAACGCCGAAATCTTTTATATTGGTGTCCAGCAGAGGTTTTAAAACCTATATCCATTAAAAAATAATTTTGTCCAGCTATAGCTTGTTCTAGACGAAACATAGTGCGGCCCCGTGAATCTAATTAATTAATTATTATTTTTTATTTATTTCTGGTAACTTTTTTTACATAAAAAGTCTGAAATGTATTTAATATAATTAATGTGTGTTTGTTTGTCTGTGATTTTTAGAAGCGTTGTATCTTCGTCAATTTTTGTTTCGTAAGAAAAAATACGGGTCAAACATTTTTTGATAATCTATCTTTCGGAATAATTATTTTTTTGAGTAAAATAGCCTATTAGAGTGCGTCTTAGGTGTATCATTTTATCTAAAAATATTTATTATTATCTAGCAAACCTAGATTCAAGGCATTCTTTACATTATATTTATTATATTTAGTTTGACATAATTATCTCCTTCTTATAATGACATATCCAGTGACGGATTAACCCTTAATCAAATTAAGCAATTGCTTAGGGCATCACGTCTGGGGGGGCACCAGAAGAAGCACAAAATTCTATGGACGGTTCTTTTTGTGCTTCTTCTGGTGATGGCCATCACGTCTCACTCTCACGTCACCAAAAACTTACTGAAACTGCATAAATTTTCTAGCTCGCTTCGCTCGCTAATCCAATATGCACAGACTTGGTTGCCTCATTAATTGCATATAGAAGAAAGGTGCAAAAAAATATCGTACTCGATTTCCGGCCACCGTAGGGCATGCGGATGGCGAGTAATGTGTCGACGGCGCGTCGTGTTCCACGCGCACCTCAAAGAGCTGTCAGCAAACTGACTGTGCCCCCCTAGAGGGCCAAAGACTGCCGGGTTCGACTACCTCATCAAGTAACCGTAATCATGGAACGTAAACGTAAACTATTGAAGGATCACGGTGAATTTTAGTCAGTACAAGTCTGACAGTCTCTCCTGTCCTGCTCTGGGTGGGAGGACCCATTTGGTATAGGTATTTAACCTCGAAAAAAAACCCGTGGATACTTGGATAGGGGGCACCAAAGGCTTCGCTTGCTTAGGGCATCACGTAGTCTTAATCCGTCACTGGACATATCATTTATTTAACTAGGAGCTTAAGAATAGATAGTAGGTACCTATTTATCTAAAAACATGTTGACTGTGAAGATAATGTAATGATGAATGATTATATGTAAATATAATCCCTAGCTTATTATCATTTTAAAAACTGTAATTAAGTTTTTCTGCGAACCTATACACCAAAAGCGCAAAAACTCATGAAAAATCATTTTTTTTTTGCGAATTTCCAAAAGTCTTAGAACTTTTGTTCATTAACATGGGCTGAGTTACCCCAAGAGAGGTTTAACGCTTTTGGTGTTACACGTTGTTGTACATACGTAGGTACATAAAAAAATAAATAAGAAAAAGTCTACATTTTTTTTGTTTTATTTGTCAGCGAGGCATGTGTTACGAAAAATTACTCCGGCACTGAATATTTTTTCGATTTCAGTGTCAAACCAAATTAACTTCTTAAGTTTTTACACATCGCGCTCTAACTTCTAGCGCAAAATTGCTTTGACGATTTTTTTATGTGACATTATATCCTTATATACCTACATAGTTGAATAGCAGACGACGTCGCAGACAGCAGCTAGTCACTAAATATAAAATAAATAACTTTTTCGCATGTTAAAAGCAGACACTTACAGTCAACCATTCAGCATGGAACTCTTCAGGCGCGGCACTGTTGAAGAGAAGCTTCATCCAATTAGCGACTGAGAAGCCAATCTTACTCAGTTTACTCTCATACTCTTCCGGACTCTGAACCTTCTCCAATTCTTCCACATGCTTCTCTATTTCTGGGTCGTTTAGCGGTGGTAACGCAGAAGGAGAGGCCGCCATCTTTGATTTTGTTTTATTTGTTGTTCTTTTTTCAAATAACTGTCAGTTTGGTTTTTTTTTTTTGTTTTGTTTGGCACTGGGACTGGTGAATTGTTTTTTTTTTATGTTATGCAATTGTTAGAGTGAAAATATTATGTGTTTATATTCGTATTATTATTTAATATATTAATTTCTTAACAAAAATCACGCGTTTATCCTCTAACGGTTGTAAGAAACGTGTGCACTATATCAAATACAAAGATAAACTGACATAAATTATCTTTGTGTACAAATAAGTATGTATATTTTGTAATGTTTAATCTTATCTATATACGTAGGCAGTCAGTTTATACGTATGTACTCTATGTATGTATACTGGGGTAGACAAGTGATTTCGAAATGTATGCTACACGATAACTGACAAATGCTGGCAATAACTGGACAGGTCCACTCAAATCTTTGTGGTTCTTTCTCCAAAAGACTATCTCAGACACCCGCATGGTCATCGTATGACTTGATCAATATAATGTCTGGAATTTAAAAGAGACTGTGACCTCTGAGTTTGTTTCGGCTGTTTCTTCTCAGAGTAGTCAGGTACGAAACACCAGCCTCATCTAATTTGTCAAAAAAACACGTGTAAAAATAAATCATTTTTTTCAATTCATCATCATCATCATTAAATTTCACAATGATTTCATTTCATAATGTTTTATTAGCTGTTGACTATAGCTTCGCGTGCATCTCGAGAATTATCTAACGGGCATATAAAATCGGGATAAAAACTATCCTATATGTTAATCCAGGTTAAAAGTGTACGAAATAGCCTTAAAATTGTTCAGTAGTTTTTTCATGAAAGAGTTATAAACCTCCATCTATCTATCTATTCTCACAAAGAAGAAGGGTCTACAGTCCATACAAAATCGCATCTGTACTAATATTGTAAAGCTGAACAGTTTGTTTGGCTGAACGCGCTAATCTCAAAAACTACTGGTTCGAATTGAAAAAATTTTTTTTGTGTTGGATGGTCTATTTATCGAGGAAGGCTATCCTACTAATATTATAAACGTGAAAGTTTGTATGTGTGTTGATATTTGTTACTCTTTCACGCAAAAACTACTGAACCGATTTTGTTTAAACTTGGTACACAGATAGTTTATAACCTGGATTAACACATAGGATAGTTATAATCCCGATTTTATGTTCCCACGGGATGATTTTCGAGTTGCAGCGGGTGAAGCCGCTGGCAGCAGCTAGTGCCTATAAAACATCACGATACGACCAATAGGAGCCAAGCAGCGGGTGAAACCGCGGGGAACAGTTAGTTTACAATATTATTACAAGTAAGGTAAACAAAACAGTATAATAGAGAGCCATTGACCGGTGTAAAAGTCCACCTCGTGGCTTTTATTTGCATATTTTGCATACAGGTAGTAACTACAGGACAGAGTCCTTTTTGCATACTGAGAAGGGACGATCGACGTTAATGATTTTAAACCTTAGCCTTTAGGTAACTAGGTTTATTTATGTTTGAAGACTTGTGACATTACAAATAGGGGATTTTGAACTTTGAATTCACTAAGTAACTAGGTTTTGTTTTGTTTGCACACTCCATTGATATACAGAACTAAACCTTAAACTAAAGTTTAAGGTCGAGTTCGAAATTCAAAATTGCACTACCTGAATGATCATCACTGCATGCTCATGCTATGTGCTCAATATGTTGTAATTTTGAACCTTAAAGTATCTCGGTAACTAGGTTTTGTTTTGTTTGCATACTCCATTTATTGACAGGACGTGGGCTTTAGGCTGAGTTCGAAGTTCAAACAATACACACTATCGCATGATAATTACTAAAGTGTTTGCTAGTTTAGACTTTGAAATCTAGGTGTGTAGATTGTTTTTTGTTTGCTCATTCAATTGAATTCTAGGAGACGGGTTTAAGTCCGAGTTCTAAGTTCAAAAGTCGAAGATTAGGAATGTATATTGTGACCTACATTGAATATGTGTCTTCATAAAGTTTTTACAATTAAAATTAACATTTTATTTAGTCATTAATTTGCGTGTATTTCTTTGTTTATATGTAGTACTGTTGGGTAAATAATTAAATTAAATACTACAAAAAAAAAATTCAATGGCTGAGTCAACAATGTTTAAGAGCGTCCTATTAAATTATTTTAATAATACTATCTGCATGAAAATATTACCGCGTCCACTTAACAGAATTTTCTTACTAACATTTTATTAAAATCGCCTTTGAAAATTTTTATTCATACTCAATAAAAATTGACCGAAAAAGTAATTTAACACGTCATACAAAACGTAAGCAAGGATCAATATTTTTTTTCGTTAATCAATACTTATAATAGAGGTTTAAGTATAACACAATTAACAAAAAAAAAACAATTCTAAATCCAGTCACATACGGCCAAAAAAATAGCCCACCACAATATGTTTACCACAACACACTTTATCTACAACTGTACCCGATAAACACAAAATCACGAGATTATCAAAACGATTATTATTATACTATACAATGTAGAGATTTCTATTATATTCACGTGTTCTTCACTTATTTTTCTTCGCGTAATAATTTAAATTGCACAACACCGTAATGGTTCGAAGTAGGTACGCGACTGAGGTAGCCGCGCGTAGTCATTCAAATTATAAGCGTAATTGTTGTACACTGTAGTGCACAATGAATGGGACAGCAATAAAGGTCGGACAGGGAAAACGTGTTCCTTGTCGATTGTATTACCTGATGCACCTTAAATTAAGACGTGAGCAAAATAACCAAAAAAGCTAGGAAATATAAAATATGTAACTTATTTAACAAATAGATTTTTTTTATAAAAAAGTATTTTGAATATATCACGTTTCAGTTATATTAACTCCCATTTAATAAAGGGCGATCTTTATTAAATGTTTCATTTTAAACCTTCCCTGGTCTTCCATAAATAATTCAAAATAAAATAATCAGCCAAATCAGTCCAGCCGTTCTCGAGTTTTAGCGAACAGCAATTGATTTTTATATTATAGATAGAATAGATTGTAGTCAGGATTGACTTTCAATTCCCTTTGAAAGGAAAAGAGAAACCTCTGTCCATTGATCTAAATAACCACGTGTTTGATAATATATTTGATAAGGTATATCTTTGTGAGTCTCTAACACGTGAAAACATTTCAGGGTTTAACCTTGATTTTCCTTTTAATAAAGATCGCCCTTTATTAAATGGGAGTTAATATAACTGGAAAAATCTTTATTTTTTTACTTTATACCTTTTGAAAATCACTGGCCGTCAACCGGACACTATACTATCGATGTTTTTCATAATTTATATTATACTTTTTTATTATGGTTTCATTTTCAATATGTTACACAAAAAATTTTGGTCATGATATGTAAAATATTTTCAGAAAATCAACAGCTGAAACACAAGGTTAAACCCTGAAATGTTCTCACGTGTTAGATACTCAAAAAGATATACCTTATCAAATGTTTTATCAAACACGTGGTTATTTAGATCAATGAACAGAGGTTTCTTTTTTGCCTTCAAAGGGAATTGAAAGTCAATCCTAACTATCTTATATATAAAATCAATTTCTATTCGTTAGTCTCGCCTCGCTAAACCTCGAGAACGACTGGACGGATTTGGCTGATTTTTGGAAGTCCAGGGGGAAGATTTTAAAGGTGAGTAAAAATGATTCTGAGACGGTACGAAGTTTGCCGGATCAGCTAGTAATATTATTATTGTGAATGTGATTATGTTTATTTGCTACGCGAAATCGGTTCAATGTTCTAATAAATATTGTAAATATTGTTTTTTGGTTCCGACTCAAAAAACATTAAAATTGATCAAAACATCGAACCAATACTCTAGTAATCAAATAACTGCTTTAAGTCAACAAAAAAAAACTAAAATAAAATAATTAATTAATATTCAAACGGTAACCAAGTAATGTTGCACGACAGTGTATATTATTTGTGAATCGTTTTGACCTTCACAATAAGCAATCGAAGACGTAGTATTGGCATAAGTACAAAAAATAAAAGTACAAAGCGATACGACCTATAATTATAGTAGTATATGGACATTGTGACGCTCGTAGAGCAGCTCTGTAGGTAACAATTTTGATAAATTCTACTTCGAAAAACTGAAAAAAAGTAGTAACCGCCAACTAACCAATAAATCATGTTTCCCTCGATTTTTGTAGATTTCATAATCATGGGACCATCTGGGAAGCATACCTTTTCAAACGAAACAATTCATATCTGTTCACGTTTTAGGCGTTTGCGCTGTTCGGCGTTTTATAGAATGTCCTACATAAAAAATCTAAGAATGAATTGAGTGGAAACATATTTTTCCTACTCCTCCACTATTCTTTTCTGATTAATTTCGTTGCAGGATCCAAGACAGGTAAATTCATTGGCCGGGACACGTCGAGCTTCATTGTCTCGACTCTTTTCTGGTGGTTGCCACTGTTGATTCTGGCTCTCAGGAGTTGCAGTGATTTGGGAATAGAGTGGCGGGTTTGTCCCAAAAAAAAAATTAATTGAGAACCTCCTCTTTTCGTAAGTTAGTTAAAAATATTTTTATTACTCTTTTAGTTACTTGTATTTCACAAGTCAACTAACAGGATCTTCTAGACCAACATCCTACTAATATTACAAACGTGAAACTTTGTATGTGTGGATGGATGTTTGTTACTCTTTCACGCAAAAACTACTGAATGGATTTGGATGAAATTTGTTACACAGATAGTTTATAACCTGGATTAACACATAGGATAGTTTTTATCCTGATTTTATGTTCCCGTGGGATAATTTTCGAGTTGTAGCGGGTGAAGCCGCTGGTTACAGCTAGTTTGTCATAATATTGAATTTCATACAAATTCTTTAATAGGCTTAAACACAGTATTGTAAGCCTATTTACGTAGTGGAGACGACACGTTTGGCGCAGTGAGTGAGCGATTGACTGCTGAGTAGCGTGTCAACAGTTCAATCTTCTTCTTTGCGTGTCGATGTACTCATCCGACCAATACGTATCTACCCGTCTGTCATTTGCCTCAATCAAATCCTGTAAGGTGCAGGTCGTTGGGCACGATGGCCACGAAAGGAGGTGGGACATATATGACTGGCCTTAGACCATCAGGTCTAATGGTTAGTGACCCTGACTGCTATGTCGGAGGTCGTGGACAGGACAAATGTCTGTGTGAAGAATAACGCCTATAACACAATCTCTGCTTAGCTTGGGACTAGATGACGTTGTGTGATAGTTGTGGAATATTATTATTATTATATAGACAGTGCAATTTACTGAGTGGAGAAGTCAATTTTTTTTTATTCTGACGGCACGATTTTTTTTTGTTGAGATATACATTGCCTCGCACTAGGAATTTTTCCAATGTCGTGGGTGCGTTTACCTACTATTAGTACTAACTTTTAGGTCATAAAAATATTTGTTCCGTGCGAGAATCGGGCCCGCGACCCGCTGCCATCGATCGCTTAGCTACTGCGCCAACAGAATTATGCCCACGTATTCTACCTCTCACAGAGTCCTGTGTCCCAGCAGTGGGAACATTATAGGCTGACTCTTAGGTTAATAACCCGATTATTTCCAGAAACTTCCTTGTATAATAATTGCACATGTCCGCATAAACCCAAGGACAATTAATTAACAAGGAATTAAAGTCAATTGGTGATCAGCGGCAACTTTGTATTCATCAAGATATCTAGTTAATGCAAATAAGACTAGCATACGGCAAATTATTACATAGATTAACCATTGATTAGTGAGGTGGACGGTTCGAGAAGTTACTGTTAAAGTAGTAACACGAATGTAATATTAAAGTGTCACGTCAGTAGCATGTTAGTAGGAGTCAATTTTTTAAAAGGCCTTTTTGTAGCATGCCAGTAACTACATGAATAAGAATTCAACAAAAATCAATAGGAAAACAACTATGAAGTTCCTTTTGAAGGTCCCTTTTTCACACTAGAACGAACAATTTAACGAAATGGATGTTGTACCACCATAGTACGTAAAAATTATGCTAGAATTATTACAGGATAATGTAATACGTAACTTCTCTAGCGTCTATTTAATCTGCTTCTCAAGCCGTCTAGGCCCAGTATTGGACTTAAACGTCAGGCGAGAACCTCACAGTTGATTCAGTGTAATTGTAAAACGTTAGTGTATCATGTCAATGCCAGTAGTATGATATTATTGCGTTAGTAGTAAGACAGTTTCGCATATATAGCATCTCTTCAGCGGTACTACAGTAACACGTGAATAGCACAGAAATGTGCCGTAAGTACTTTATCACGTCAGTATTTTAAGAGTTACATTTACATACCTGGTCTTGTGTCAATATAATCATTTGTCGAGATATTCTAGGAATCGGAATGGATTCACGCAACTCCACGGGAGAGAACAACCTCGCAGAAGATATGATGATACTAGTAGATAGTACGATACTAGTAGCATGATAGTAGCACGTCAGTATCACGCTATAATTATGATAGTAGCATGTAATATTTAACACATACCTGCTGTTGCATCAATATAATCTGCTCCCCAGGCCTGTTAGGCCTTGGACTGTATTAAGGCATCTCTACATGCGAGAACCATCTACCAGCAGATATGATATAGTAGTACGAGACTAGTAGCACGATAGTATTACGTCAGTATCCCGCTATTGTTATGATAGTAGCATGTAATACTAAACACATACCTGCTCTTGCGTCAATATAATCTGCTCCCCAGGTCTTCTGGGCCGTGGACTGGACTCGGGTGTCTCAACCGGCGAGAACCATCTGACAGTGGACTCGGCGTAGTTGGACTGACTAGCTTGAGGCTGGAGGAGAGGCGTGCGTTCCGATGCACCGTGGTGGACTGGGGGAGAGAATAACGGTATAATATCACATTTTTTAAAGTGATGGTGGTCGACATTAGTGAGATGTGTTATGATGCCGAATTGTTGCATTTATACGACTGTAACTAAATGGTCATTCTTCTCTATCTTACTAATCTTTGTTTTTTGTAAGTCTAGCAACTTTTCACCAAGACGTAAGTTATGAGGTAATACACATAATAACATCCTCGAAGTACAAAATAAGAAATGCTCATAAAATAAAACTACTGAAACAAAGTGAAAAAGTGTGACCATCGAAAAAAAAAGAATCATCAAAATCGGTTCACCCAGTCGTAAGTTGTGAGATAACAAACATAAAAAATATCGGTAGAATTGAGAACCTTCTGTTTTTTTGAAATCCGTTAAAAAAAATGTCTTCGTATCACGATGTGCCACCCGGGCAATCGTGCAATGCAATGATGCGGCTAATCGTGTATAAATAATATAAAAAACATACCTATAGACTCTAATATTGTTTTAGCTTGTAACTCCTGCGGCAACACCCGGAAGTCTAAGAACCAGGCTTCACTCCACGCCAAAGTGAATGAAGTCAGAATTAGGAACACTTCATATACCGGCTGGACTGCATTAGGCCACTGTTGGGACAAAACGTTGAGTTAGTTGGTTTAAAAACGTCATATGTTAATGTATTTTTGCTTTTGTTAAATTAATGCATGTATAAAATGATATAACGCATCAAAATTCGTTCGTGAAATCAGCAAATAAAAACTGTACTTGATTGTGACGTAATGGCAGTTTTAAAAGCGTCATATCTTCGTCAAATTTGGTTTACGTTTTAAAAGAAAAACTACTTGTGAAATATTTTTTTATAATTCAATAGATGGACTAATTCGATTTGTTCAGTCAAATGTGATTATATTTAATACTAGCTTCTGCCCGCGGTTTCACCCGCGTCATGTTAGGCGTTTGGTCTTATGGTCCCGTTCCCATCAGTTCCCTTGAAGAGCGCGTGGAACACGACGCGCTGTGAGTCGGACCTTGCCCTTGATCGGACGGCGAGCTACCCGTTACTCCCCGTCCGCAAGCAGCAGGTATATGCACCGCGGTTTCTGACGCCGTGGGCATCTTTAATGGTGGCTGGGGCGAGAGGTAGAGGATGTCTTTTCCCTCACGCATTCCGACTGCTAACCATTCCCCTTACTTGCCACCGAATCTTGAGGTACATCCCGAAACAACCATGCCCGGGAGGATTGAAGGTGAGGATACAGCCCGTAGCGTCTTTCCAACCGCTCCTCAAAGAGGGATATTATCGACGCAATTGTGACATACCCAGCCCGTCATTATTTTGACGCGGTATTATTTTGAAACTGTGATATCTCCTAAGATATTCATTGAAATCAAATGATGTCAAGGGCAATTTTGTTAACAATTAAATGCTTGTGATGATTAACGTATTAATTTGGATAAGGATTAATATCATGTTAATGAAAACACCTTCGCAAATAATGCATTACTTTAAACCTTTTTTGATTTCTATAAAAAAGGTTATAGTGACTTAACCTTAAGAGATAGATATATGCTCTCGCGGACTTTATTTTAGAACTTTTTATGAGGAATAATTCCGTAATACATAATTTTTGCGTAACTCTAACCGTTTACGCAGCGCACGCAACGGAAGCTCTAAAAAGGAATACAAATTCCCGATTTTGAAACATTTATCATTACTGCTCCGCTCCTATTGGTGATAGCGTGATGTAATATAGCCTATAGCCTTCCTCGATAAATGGGCTATCTAACACAAAAAGAATTTTTCAATTCCAACCAGTAGTTTCTGAGATTAGCGCGTTCAAACAAACAAACAAACAAACAAACAATCAAACAAACAAACAAACTCTTCAGCTTTATAATATTAGTATAGATTGCTTTCTTTTGTAATGCATGTTGCTTTATGTAAATAAATAAAAATAAAAGCTTTATTGTACAACAGAGTAGTACAAATTCAAATAGCACTATCCTCTACACTAGGATTCCCTGTGTCGTGGAGACTTACACCCGTATTTATAAAGAAGTAATTACTTGTTGCTAAGTAATTTCTTAATTAAGTCATTACTTATGGTTAGAATTCTTAAATACAAAATCTCATTCTTTATTTGAGTAACACACGTTACTTACTTGAGCAAATGCTTAAGTAATACTCGACGCTTGATGGTTGTTTCTGTGTGGCAACACTTCGGAACCACGTTTCGTTGCATGAAATAGCAAACATAAGGTCTAGATTACTTGTACAAAACCTTGCAATAATATTTTTATATTACATTATTTTACATTCATAATAACAATAGCGTTGTATAAAGTAGTTTGAATTGTAAAAAGTATATTATTGTCATATAATTTTGTTGGTATAAAAACAGGAATGCTTGGAGAAACAAAACGTTTGACATGGTATAACCCTACTAAATTTAAATGTTTACTTTTTACACATGGATTATAGGCCGACTCGTGAACTTTTACTTAGAAAGATAATACGTTCAATTCTGTCAAGTACTACCGGTCATTGTATAAACATAAACAAGGCTTTATTTTACTCTGTGTATTTATTTTGTGAATTTCAAAATATGAATGAAGTAGACAGGAAGAAACCGTTTTCGAGTTTGGAAAAGGATTTATTTTTAAATATCATACAAAAATATGATACAATCCTAACCTGCACACAAACAAACGCTACGAGTGCTTTAAAAAAGAAGCAGTCATAGGAGAATATAGCGAGGGAATGTAAAGCAGTTAGCAAATGACACAGTGGAGTTAAAGGAAGCCCTCTTTGTGTCTCTGATTGTAAAGTGTCTTCAATTCTCGGTAAAATAACATGTCTCACAATACTTTTGGTGAAACGAAATCTCTTTTTAAAACAATCTTCCGAATAGTCACGAAATGGATTCACATCACGAAAGTAAACTTTGGGATTTCTAGGTTCAGCAACTTCTATCTCCTCCAATATATTATCATCTATATTGTCTACAACAGCAAAAACCGCTACGATATTACTATCCAAAGTGTCCATTTTTTATTCAAAATAACGTCAAAGTAGTGCTTAAGTAAAGGAAATGGTGACTATTACTTGGCTGAGAATTCTAACTTTTGACAGTTCTAAGTTTGAGCAATTACTTAACTATAGAAGACAAATCGTTACTAAAGTAATTACTTTTACTCAAGTACTTACTTTTACTTCTTTATAAATACGGGTGTTACACCCGTATTTATAAAGAAGTAATTACTTGTTGCTAAGTAATTTCTTAATTAAGTCATTACTTATGGTTAGAATTCTTAAATACAAAATCTCATTCTATAGTTGAGTAACACACGTTACTTACTTGAGCAAATGCTTAAGTAATAGTCGACGCTTGATGGTTGTTTCTGTGTGGCAACACTTCATGACCACGTTTCGTTGCATGAAATAGCAAACATAAGGTCTAGATTACTTGTACAAAACCTTGCAATAATATTTTTATAATACATTATTTTACGTTCATAATAACAATAGCGTTGTATAAAGTAGTTTGAATTGTAAAAAGTATATTATTGTCATATAATTTTGTTGGTACAAAAACAGGAATGCTTGGAGAAACAAAACGTTTGACATGGTATAACCCTACTAAATTTAAATGTTTACTTTTACACATGGATTATATGCCGACTCGTGAACTTTTACTTAGACAGATAATACGTTCAATTCTGTCAAATAGTACCGGTCACTGTATAAACTTAAACAAGGCTTTATTTTACTCTGTGTATTTATTTTGTGAATTTCAAAATATCAATGAAGTAGACAGGAAGAGTAGTAGTAGTTTTATTGTTTATGAATAATAATAAAATATTACTATACTTTTATTTACCTACCTAGTACAAGGATATCCTCCATCAGTAAGTAACACCTCATCAATTTCATTATTGCATAACCTTATATTTAAACGCGAGTTTCTATAATTTCGGCTATCATGTGTACCTACTGCCAGCCCAACGTACTACTATATCATATATCATCAAATTAGGGCCACCAACTACTTGCACATTCAATGAAAAATATCCTTTTCTGTTCCGGTACTGCTCTGTATCAAGAATACCTCTAGGCTTGGTGATTTTAATGTGGGTGCAATCGATTGCTCCTACAATATTTTTCAGTCCAGGTGCTTTGCTAATGCAACCAAGGTTTTCGAAATCATCCTTTGTTTTCCTCAAATTTGCAGGAAACTTAATAAAATCTGGCATTAGCAATGCCAATGCTCTACTAACTCTCTTTACTATATTACACACTGTCGATTGAGAAATATGCATGATATCTCCACATACAATCTGAAAGCTTCCAGTGGCATAAAAACGTAAAGCAGTTAGCAACTGACACAGTGGAGTTAAAGGAAGCCCTCTTTGTGTCTCTGATTGTAAAGTGTCTTCAATTCTCGATAAAATAACATGCTCACAATACTTTTGGTGAAACGAAATCTCTTTTTAAAGCAATCTTCCGAATAGTCATGAAATGGATCCACATCACGAAAGTAAACTTTGGGATTTCTAGGTTCAGCAACTTCTATCTCCTCTAATATATTATCATCTATATTGTCTACAACAGCAAAAACCGCTTCGATACTATCCAAAGTGTCCATTTTTTATTGAAAATAACGTCAAAGTAGTGCTTAAGTAAAGGAAATGGTGACTATTACTTGGCTGAGAATTCTAGCTTTTGACAGTTCTAAGTTTGAGCAATTACTTAACTATAGAAGACAAATCGTTACTTAAGTAATTACTTTTACTCAAGTACTTACTTTTACTTCTTTATAAATACGGGTGTTAGTCTCTTTCGTTTTACAAGAAATATAGTTGTAATATAAGAAAGTTAAGTAACATTCATTAGTGAGAAGAATTTGTAAGGCGACAATTTTGGAATACTACTATAACTAACAATCTATATTATGTCTATGTAATGATATCCTATTGTTTTTTAGTAAAATAAATACTTACGTCAAAAACGAAAACTTTTGCTATTAACAACGCACAGGTGCACCCTGTTGATAACTGTAACAAAATAAAATCGATTAGGCACAGATTTTTTTCTACTGTGTGGTATAATTGGTATGCTACTATGTGGACGTAGGTGCATGCTACTGCATAGTGCGTGTGGCTAGACGGCCACCATTAATATATCGAATAGGGAAACTTTGAACAGTATCATGCTACAATGTGGTATACTTAACGTCGTGCTACTACTCTGTGAATTTAGTAGCATGCCTTTATTTAGTGTATCTAGCAGCTATGCAAAAATGTTTAATTGTAATAAGTTACAAATCGTTAGTTAGTAGTTACGAAAATTATATTAGTTTTGTACACTATCGCATTAGGTTGTTATCCTGTAATGATCTTAGTTGTAATATTGAAAAATAGTATGTCTTGTGACTGGGACTGTAGCAACATAACAATTTTTGAACTGCCATTACTGGCCTACTTGAAATAAATGCTTTGATTTTGATAAATAAATATCACTGTTTTAGAATGCTACAATCCGGTATATGAAATAACACGCTACTGTGCGGCGTGTGTAGTAGCATGCTTACGCAGCACACTATTGTGGTACTTACCGCTATAATACTCCAGTTATTTATATACAACACTGCGTAGAACAGCAGTAGCATCACAAACCGACAGATCGCCACCATTACTATGTCGAATAAAGAAGTCTTTACATTGTAATGAACTATTTCTGTGTTCATTATTTGTTCTAGAGTTTCACCTCGCATCTGGAATGAAAATGGTCTTGAATTAGTGTTTGATTCAATAAGATTATGACAAAAAATTGGAGGTGTAGTAGCTATAACAATCTATCAACTCAGCCTATCGCAGACCACTCTTGGACATTGGCCTCTCTCAGATTGTCACATCACATCATAATTGCCATATACCTTTTATGAATGGCACATGATTTCTGATGGTAGTTTTCAGAGCAGAATATAATCTGACGGCCGTTCGTATGTTGAGGTAGGGTTCAACTCTAAAAATATGCAGTTGAACACCAATATTTTACAAGGAGCGACTGCCTATCTATCTTCCACAAAATAGTGTCTGAGTAATAGAATATTTCTTGGTAGTCTTACTTAGTATTGTGTTCTGGTAGTTTTACTAGGGTGCCAGATCATGATGCTTAACGCTATATAGCTTGGTAGTATAACGTCGTACTACAATATGGTAGTATAGTAGCAAAACTACCAAACTATCACACCATGATACTAGACGGTATAAATCACTGTAGTCTACGGTAGTGTAACGACTTGGTAGTCCTGTAGCGAAACTACCAAACTACTAGACCATGATGTCATGATGACCTAGCAGTCTTGCTGTGAAGCCACCAGAGCATAATGTTAGTCGCTATTAATTGCATGATAATCTAACGTATGTTATAACCTGATATTCGAGTAATTAGCCTACTATACTACCAGACCACAATACTAAATTGTATAAACTTCTAAGTAGATCTACGGTAGTATTACAATCTGGTAGTCTAGTAGTAAGACTACTAATCTAGCAGACCATGATACTACATGGTATAAGCAACTTACCATAACACATATAAGCCACATCAGACTTGTGAAGAGGAGATCAAACGTGACAAATAGACAGAAGAACCGCCTGACCGTAGACATCTTGCCTTGAGGTCTGTGACCGGCCACCAGATCTTCTGATACTAGGTTTAGAGAGGTGGAGTGTGCTGGAATGGAAAGAAAATGAGTTGGTAAGAGAATGAAGTTTGATCGATTTTGAATTCTTAGTGTTCTGTATAGAATTGAGAATCGAAAATGCGTGTTTTGATAACTGATTTGAATATTTGTACGTATATCTGTCTACATGTTTGTACGAGTATCACGCAAAAACTACTGTGTGGAATAGTGAGAAAAATTGTCTACATTTTATTATGAAATAAAATAATTATTTTACAGGTCCTTTTTATTTTAGTTTGCCAATACGGGGAAATTCGCAATCAATATTTTCGAAATAATAATAATAAACAAAACCGGACGGACTGCACAACTTCTGGCTCAAATGGTTGAGTAGTTCACACACTTGTCTGGCATCTCAATTCCAGTCCTCCTTAGAGTCTGGGTCGCTACCACAGTTTCTTACAACTGGTGTTCCAAGTTGAACCCAAGAACTATAGACCGATCACTTGTTTGTCGACGGTCTATAAACTTCTTACATCCATTTTGAGAGTGAAAATTAACACACATATTTAAACTAACTCAATTATGTCTGCCTCTCAAAATGGATGTAGGAACGGGTCCCGTGGTACTAAGGAGCTACTCCTCATTGACATGGCCATTAGCCAACAGGTTCGTCGATCTCGCAAGGATATGTCCACATGCTGGATAGATTATAAGAAGGCCTACGACTCGGTGCCACATACATGGCTCATGAGAGTGCTGGAGTTGTACAAGATAGATGCAACTCTACGCGCCTTCCTTGGGTCGTGTATGGGGCAATGGAGAACGGTCCTTCGCTATCCAGAGTGTCGACAGATCCAGGCGAACGATGAACCTGTATGGATCAAGCGGGGAATATTCCAGGGCGACAGTTTGAGTCCACTTTGGTTCTGCTTGGCCCTGAATCCTCTAAGCACATTGTTGGAGGATTCAGGTCTAGGCTATCGGTTGAGGAGAGGTGGTCAGGTCATATCTCACCTCTTATACATGGATGATCTGAAACTCTTTACCCCCAACAAATTGCGACTGATGGAGCTACTGAAGGTCACTGAAACTTTCAGTAGCGCCATCAGGATGGAATTTGGTGTTGACAAATGTGCAGTCATGCATGTAAAGCGAGGGGAGATTATGGAATCTGAAGAGATTCAGCTTTCAGATTCCATACACCTTAGATCACTCTCCTCATCCGAATCCTACAAGTATTTGGGTATGTCGGAAGCGTTAGGCATTGATGTACCGGACGTGAAACAATCGTTGAGGGAGCGCTTCTTTGGACGCCTGAAAAAGGTTTTAAATAGCCTCCTTTCGGGCGGAAACAAGGTGCGCGTCTTCAACGGTTGGGTCATGCCGGTCCTGATGTACTCTTTCGGCATACTCAAATGGACTCAAACTGAACTCGACGACTTGGATAGACGAGTTCGTACGCTGTTGACCGCAAATCGGATGCATCACCCACGATCATCGATGATGAGGCTGTACATCCCGCGGAAGTGCGGGGGTCGAGGTTTTTTAAATGCCAAGACCCTTCACAACCGCGAGGTGTGCAGTCTCAGAGAATATTTTTTAAAGATGGAAGTTGGTATGCACCGAGATGTGCATACCAACTTCCATCTTCCGTCGCAGTGGACAACGGACTCACCCCGCTATCCATGGCTAAAGAGAACTGGCGCAAACCTGGGTACTCAGTACCGAAGACCGCAATGAAGTATGGCAAGGCAAGGAGCTTCACGGACGCTTCTACCGGGCCCTTCATGGGCCCGATGTAGATTTTCTAGCGTCCGTGTCCTGGCTACGATTCGGTAACCTCTTCGGGGAAACTGAAGGTTTTGTCTGTGCGATTATGGACATGGATGCGATAAAAGATGGGACGATTGACGGGTGTCGGGCATGCCATCGTCCAGGTGAATCCATTAGACATATTGTCTCTGGTTGTTCTCGTCTTGCTAACGGCGAGTACTTGCACAGGCACAACCTAGTAGCCAGAATTATCCACCAGCAACTTGCTTTGAAATACAGTCTTGTGGATTCTGAGGTGCCGTATTACAGGTATGTGCCCGACCCAGTTCTCGAAAAAGACCATGTCACGATGTACTGGGATCTGCCTATCATTACTGACAGGACTATTGTCGCCAATAAGCCCGACATAGTAGTGATAGACAGATCAGCGCGCCGCGCAATGATAATCGATGTTACCATCCCACATGAAGAGAACCTCGTGAAAGCCGAGAAAGATAAACAAATAAAATATCTTGACTTGGCGCGCGAGGTTGTCGACATGTGGAATGTGAGCTCGGCTATCATTGTGCCGATTGTTGTTACGGCCAATGGCCTGATGGCCAAGAGCCTCGACGAACATCTGTCGAGGCTCTCGTTGGGTAGTTGGATCAAGGGCCAGATTCAGAAGGCAGTACTCCTTGATACGGCTCGTATTGTGAGGAGGTTCCTGTCTCTGGAACCCTAACCACCGGTAGCTTGGACCCTGCTCCCACGCCGGCGGATAACTATTTTTATATTCTTAAATGTTTTTTTTTTTTTTTGTTATATAAAATAATTTAAAAATGTAAAGATATGTAAAAAGAATGAATAAACGGAATAATAATAATATTCCACAACTATCACACAACGCCATCTAGTCCCAAGCTAAGCAGAGCTTGTGTTATGGGTACTAGACAACTGATAAACATACTTATATATTTCTAAATACATACATATTATAGATAAATTACACCCAGACACAGAACAAATGATCATGCTCATCACACAAACATTTGTCCTGGGTGGGAATCGAACCCATGGAAAATACGAAAAAGCTCTTTTTTTTGGTAAGTAATCCACAAAAATTATTAAAATTGTCAAAGTTTTTTTTAAAGCCTGCATGAAAAAAAAAGTTGGGACGGCGGAAGTTGGTCAAAACTAGCTAAATTTTTTTCATCACCATCATCTCAGCCATAGGACGTCCACTGCTGAACATAGGCCTCCCCTTTTGATCTCCACATGTACCGGTTGGAAGCGACTTGCATCCAGCGTCTTCTAGCTCTCTCTCTCGTCTTCTTGAATTTTTTTTACATACAAATTATTATGACCGAAAAATATTACCTATTTTTATTATAATGCCAATTCATTTAGTGTCATGTAAAGATCATTTCATTATTTCGGAAGGAAAATCTAGGCAACAGAAATGATACCTGCACATACTCAAAAAAGTAAAAAGATACTCACTCAGTGTCCGATGATGCGGGCTCACACTACTCAGCAGCGATTCCGCCGCCTCCCTATAGTGTGGGTTCGACATCCTGGCCTCTGGAACCATTAGTTAATTACTTATTAAATCAATTAATAATATTTAGTTAAGCACATACCTACTAATTACTATGTTTTGTTTACTTTTGTCTGGGAATATGGTCTTATTACAAGTTACAGTATTTTGAATTGTAAATTAATGGGGTAAAGTTCTCATTAAAACTCTACCTGATTCATGCGCGAGTCCGACTCGCATTGGTCCGTTCTTTTTATTTAATAAAGGGTGTAAATATGCCATGTCGTCTTACTACAAGTTAATGTATTTTGAACCGTTACCAAGTGGGATAAAGTCCTCAATGCAAAATCTGGAACGGTTTCCAGTTTTGAATAAGGGCTTAAATAATAATAATAGTATTCCACAACTATCACACAACGCCATCTAGTCCCAAGCTAAGCAGAGCTTGTGTTATGGGTACTAGACAACTAAATACATGCATGACGTCACAATATATCGTGATCAAACCTTTCCAATAAGGGTCAGCTCAGACCGAAACGTGACGCTGCGCGGACAATTTAATAGAGCCATTCAAATTCTAACTCTATTTTCTACACGAAAAGATACACCTGTCACAAACCAGCGCGGCGAAACGCGGCACCGCGCTGCATTTTAATACTGACTCAAAATCTAACTTTATTTACTACACGATAAGATACACATTTGCAGTATCGTTGTGTCAAGTCGCGCCGCGTCGCGTCTTGGTGTGAACTGACCGTAAGTTTTATCGAAAAGTACGTGCTTAATCTATGTAAACTAATATTTTACATGTAGAGGTTGATTGAACGCGCTGCCCTCAGGTACTTTATTGTGTTGGCTAGTTCATTTATTGAGGAAGACTATAGGCAATACATCACGTTATGACCAAAAGGAGCAGAGCTCTGGTGGTGAAACCTCGAGGAACAGCTAGTAATTATAGCATTATGAAGTTAGAGTTTGTTTGTTTGTCTGAACGCGCTAATCTCAGGAACTACTACTTGGTTTTTATTTTTCTGTTTGAAGATCATTTTATCGAGAAAGGCAAAAGGTGGCCGACAGGGGATGTGAAACCACAGAAAACAACTATTAGTCAATCTGTATGTAGATAGGTATAACTAAATAAAAATTATAAGTTAATTAATTTTACACAAAGAAATGAGATTTTATTGTAATGTCATAACTACGAGTACATAGCAATATTAATCACTCGAACGTGTCAATATATAGGTACATTACTAACATTTAGATAAGCACCAAGTATAGTATATACAGTAAAATTATAATAATCAATTCATAGAATAAACTAGTTGTTATCAGCGGCTTCGCCCGCGTTAATTATCCCACGGGAACGTTATATCAGGATAAACTGTATATTGTGCGTTATTTGGTATTATTTATTTAATCTGACATGCAAGGGTTTATGCCCAGAAAGCCTAAATCGTAAAATGGCAACCGAATCCCAAAAGGCAAGTTCTCAAAATGGTATATTCTCTAAAATCTTGATTCTCGTAATGGCAATTTCTCAAAAAGCCTAATTCGCAAAATAGCAAATTATCAAAATGTATTTTTATTTTCTGTCAAATACCTACCCTATTTATGAAAGTCCTTTTAAATACCTAAATTTACTTAAGTATTTACTTACTTTTTTACTTTTTGTTTGTTAATTATACAGGGTGAATTTTTCAACTGGGCGTGGATGGCTACTTTCGAAACCATGAGGAATATCGAAAAACGTTGAAAGGAGTCTCGAGGCCGATTTTGACGAAAACTAAAACTGCATCATTGGATTTAAGAAAAATCAAAAATCCTGGCCAGGAATCGAAACCGCTGATTTTGGAAAAAAAATCACACCCTGTATTATTACACCGTTCGATAGTGTTGCTAATAAGGATCAAATTTTGGGAAGTAATCATATACGGAAAACTTAAGGAAATGGCTGATTTTTATGAAATTGCTATTTTTCCATGTTACTTTACATCTACTGATCCATAATTTATTCGAAATTATAAAATTTCATTGTTTTCAATGTTGCACTGGATTTGACGTTTCAAAAATCCCACATTACTTAGCAATACGAAATTATTGAGTTGAACTAAAAATAGCATTATTTTAAAGAAGAAACCACAGAAATATTAAAAGCAGGAGAAGTGGCAAGGGGGCGTGGCGGCAACCAAGCAGTGCTGAGCGTTACGCTCAGATATTGAAAAAATGGCCGTCACCGCGAGTTAGTCTGTTGTCAACCGCGATCGTGAAAAAAAACGATTATGCCGTCTTGTTCAGAGGTTTTGTGCAGAAAAAGTAGCCAAAACAAAAACTTTAGAACCCATGGCATCATTTACCACAGGTAAATAAAAGTATTTTACAATATTTGTCTTAAAAATCACGAAAAACTGCAAGCCGTAAAATATACCTGACTTGCACTACTATACCTTTGTTTTCCGATATCTCTTCGACTGCATTATTTTTGTATTAAATACATTGCTCTTTTACAACCACCTCAGTCTATCACCGAGTGAACTGAACAAGCAATGTAAAACTGACATAACGATACCTAATCGAGCCGTAATGTCGCATGGTGCGTCCGCTGCTCCGGTCCGCCGTATTTGAGCACGAGTTAGTGTTGTGCTCGTGGAGGTCTGACAAAGTCTATAGACAAAAAGTCGACTTCTAATATTGTTTTATTACTATTTTAGATTTTTCTTCAATTTGTTAACTTGTAATAAGTTTGAAAGGTCGATTTTTATTGTTTTAAAGCGTAGTAGATAAATGCGTAACCAAGATCGTGAAGTAGGTAAGTTCATTAATATTTAGTTTAGTAACCTATGTGCACTAAATTAAAAGATCTAATTTGGAACATTTTATACATTAATTAAATAATGTTTTGTTGGTTTCATATCGTTTTTATTTACTTTAATTCCAAACCTGTACAATTTCATCGATATATTTATCAAAATTCTTCGATTTAGTCAAGCACTATGCCGTTCCGCCCCCGTGTCCCTACAACACACAATGATATTTTTTTGAGTGTGAGCAAATGATACGAAAAAGCACGCTGCAGTTTAAAGAATAAGGTTTATATTTAAATGACTGAGTTATCGTCGGCGCGTGTGTGCACTTGTTCGTAGTATTGTTTTGACCGAACTGTGTGTGCAATATTAGCGTTATGGAGGGGCAATCGTGGCTTCATCGGTTTTCTATACATTTTGAACTTCACGCCATATCTCCTTCTTTATTATATCTATGGAAGAAACGGTAACTTATGCTTCAAATACTATCTTTGCCTTCAAGATTAATCAGTTTTTTTTTGTAATAACACGTTTTCCTTAAGTTTGCCGTATATGGTTACTTCCCAGAATCTGTTGCCTATTAGCAACAGTATCGAACGGTGTAATAATACAGGGTGTGTTTTTTTTTCCAAAATCAGCGGGTTCGATTCCTGGCCAGGATTTTTGATTTTTCTAAAATCCAATAATGCAGTTTTAGTTTTCGTCAAAATCGGCCTCGAGACTCCTTTCAACGTTTTTCGATATTCCTCATAGTTTCGAAAATAGCCATCCACGCCCAGTTGAAAAATTCACCCTGTATAGGTAGGTTGAATTTATTTATTGTCTTATTGTTTTAATAGTGTTTATTTGTAGGCTTAATTAATTAGCATTTCGTTTATTTTATTTAGTTAAAATAACACATTGACAGTTTAATACATTATTCCTCATTTAATAGGAAATATAAATCCTGAATGGTATTAGGTCATCAATAGTAAGTGGAAATTACATTATTACATAGGGTAAAGTACCCAATTGCCAACCTCCCACCAACTACTGACCTCTTAACAGTTTTTATCAAAAATAATAATAAATCATCTTGCAGTGCTGCATAAAGAATACAGAAAATGAAAAATAATTTATCTTGTAATATATTAGCGTCACAGAAAATTTAAGTAAAGCAATATTGCGTCCGTAAACCTAAGATAATAAAATACCCTGCTAAAATCATCAAGAAATTTAACAATTTGCTAAGCTGACGGCTGTTTTCAATGGCAATTTATTTCAGTTTTACACGATAGATTCCTTAGATTTTGGTATTTTTTCGTTATTTAAGACACACATAATGCTTTTCCACAGGATTTTCACGTTTTAATGATCATTAACTTGTTAAAATGATAGGGTCAATATCTGGTACAGTGAAATGTATGAATAACCATTTATTTGACATGACATGTCAATAGCTGGTCATTAACCATATGTACGAATATACCAGTTACTGACACCATAGTTTATACGTATAGCTCATTATTAATAGTGAGTTAGCTTAACTTTAATGCATCTGTATTATGCCCATGGGCGTTGGCACCCCTAAAAGTGTATCTGCATAATCACAAACATAAAAAAATACCTTACGTAGTAACCTGAGAACCTAGTTCAATTTGAGTGAGGTAATTAAATCGGTCAACTGTCACATTCTGAATCCTCCTGAATATTTTAAACTTACTACTATTATAGGAAAAATGAACGGTTGAATGGATTTTGACACAGTTTGGATAATTTTAAAACCTGGTTAGGTGGGTGTACCTGGACGCAGGATACTTTTTATGTCGGTATATGATCCCTTGGGACAATTGTCGAACATAACACAAACAATGCCTTAGCCATAAGTTGGTTTAATGCATACAATTCTGACAAAAGTGTGAGCTGGTTTTTGATTTATAACTATGTTCTCTTCATCTGTGAGATTTTCTACATAAGTTTAAAAAGTTAAAACCGTCTTATGTAATTGGGAAAATATTAATTCAAACTTTTTAAACTCACTTTGTAGAACTAAAGCCGTATTCTTTCAATTGGTTTTGCCGGCGAGCATTTTTATATCTGCTGCATAATACAAAACAATGAAATAACTACTAATAAAGAGGAAAAATTGGACAAAAAGTGATAAAACTAAAACAAAACTTCAAAAATAAATGTAAGAATATTATAGGCCGCGTTTGAAGACTGTAGACCAAAATTGTGTGAAAAAAGAAAATAAGAAGGGCAATAAGACTACCTTTGTTTGTTTTTTATCAAATAAAACCTCGTATCACAGTCCTAATAAATAATATTTGAGTTTACTCTTATACTACAGGAGGTCAAAAATTGGTCATTTGCATGTTGAAAATTTGGTACAGGCATGTTGATAACTGGTCAAATGGCCTGTTTTTGCTAAACTTGAGAAAAAAAACACGATTTACCTTTGTTTGACTGTTTATAATGTTTTAGTTACATTCTCCAATGTATATTTTACCTTCGAAAAACATTCATTTCCACTTGCAACTAATGCATTAGTTTATTTTGCGAAAGAAGCAAGAAAAACCGCTTAAAGGGTCAATAGTTGGGTGTTTTACCCTATATTATTTATTTATTTGCAATTGTAGATTTCCTCATTATGTTTTCCTTCATGATTTTCAGAGCAATAAAGACATGAAAATAATATAAAACCGGCCAAGTGTGAGTCGGACTCGCGCACGAAGGGTTCCGTACCATTTTTAATATATAATATTTATTTTATTCTTATTTTTTGTATTTGTTGTTATAGCGGCAACAGAAATACATCATCTGTAAAAATTTCAACTACCTAACTGTAATTTTTCATGAGATATAGCCTGTAATAGCGTCCCGTACTCCCGTTTGAGCCTTTGGGTACGCAACCCCAATACTCCCACCAATAACCCCAAAAGCTCGTTGAGAGTACCAGGTGATCGAGTAAAAAGGCGGCCTATGTCCAGTAGTAGTTTCAAACCCTTTAAGACTCCATATTCCGCGTTTTGAAAGGCTGTCAGCGAATTGGCGTAGCAAGACCGAAACTTGGAGGGGACAAGACGGCATCTGCGAGGCCCGTTTAGGGGGCCACCGCTATTCGCGCGAGGTCCCTTGTTGTAAGATGACTTGGTTCCCCTTCCCCCAAGTCACATACCAAATGTAATTGTCGTGACATCAGCATCAGCTTTGAGAAGCGTTTTGACTCTTTCAAGTTATCTTGCAATACTTATAGGTCCTCGCGAACTTTGAAAGCGCTGAATCTAAAAGAGATCGTCGCGACATCAGCATTGCCAGGACTCTATTTTTTAGTAGAAGTTAGATCTTACTCCTGTTACTAACTAGTTGCAAACTTGTGATCGCCATTGACAAGATTTTTCTTTTTTTTCTCTGTGCGAGAGGCCCCTTCATGTGCGAGGTCGAGAGCTAAAGTCTGCTTCGCCCCCGCCTAGCTCCGCCACTGGGCGGGGTTCAACACTAGCAGAAACTGCGGGACAATCTTAAAAGAGCACCGCAGGCCTGAACCCAAAGGACAACTGAATCAACAAGTTTTTAGTACAGTCTAAGTCTGAAAGTCAAACCCAGCATGGGATGACTAATTTTAATTTGAACATTTTTCTACCTCATAATAGAACATATTCTACCATAGCAGCTGTGCATAATAGTGATGTTATTTATTCAAATCAGTCAATATACAACCTATGACTGTTTAAACAGTTAAAATCAATTAATCCAACTGCAATTCAATGTACACAGGGCCTTATCTCGAAGCAATGGCTGATAAAGTAATGTTTGTCAATAACTTTGATAACAGCTTTGTGTTTCATGTTTTTAAAAATAGTTTGTGATCCTTTTTTTTATGGCATTGAGCTATTATTACTATGTATAGAGACGACACCACGTATCACCACTATGTCCCATCCAGGATGAGTGCACGCACACAAGTTCATTCAGTTGTTTGACAGCTCTGTGGCGTGCTATAGGCGCGCGCACTCATCCTGGATGGGACACAGTGGTGGTATGGGATGTCGTCTCTATACGTAGGAATAATAGCTCAATGTGTTATGACCTTTTTTTGGTGTAGTATATCGTCAAATGTTATGAACTGGTTTCACAGAGATACCATAAAAGTAGTAGAGAAAAAAATCTAAATTGGTCTAACCCTAGCTGTTTTTAAGTTTTGTGCTTAGCAACACTTTTAATTATTTATTTATTAAATATTTTAGTAACTGTGTAAACATTTTCCCTTTACCACAAAAAAATAATATCTGTTTAACATTTCTCTAAAAAAAAGGGCAAGGTGTCACAAAGCTAATTTTAATGAAATTAAAAATTTAGTCTTCAGTATTATTACATCAGTTGAACTATGGACACAAAATGATAATCTTGGACTGTAGAAAATAAAAAAGTAATAGATATAGCCATAAATCTTTGAGAAAACAGGTTCACAACTCAGAACTTTCCAATTTTAAAAATATTTTAGATGTTACTGGCAATAAAAAAGTTAATAATAGTTATGGTATTTGAAATCTTTCCTTTCCTTTATGCCAGTTACTTTCTAGACTGAATAAAAACACAACATAGTGCAGAATGAACCATGAATAGATTAAAAAGTAAAATGAATAAATTATGGTTGTTCTGTTTTTAACAAAGGAATAAGATAAAACTTACAATGAAAACATCATTATTTCTCACTGTTTAAATACAATTGATATGACTGACTGACTGTAGGTAAATGTAACTATGCAGAAATATTGTTAATGTTATTATTGATAACATAATTGGGCCAGCAAAATAGGCTTGTAGAGTTTCAGTCATTGTTTATCTTATTAAATGTGATATTTCCACGTTATTCTGATATGGACAAGCATTTTGTTGTAATAACAAACTAATACACGTCATAAATAACAGATGGGCAATACAAATAAAAAAACAATCTTGTTTTTTTTTTAATTTTCGACCTTCAAATAATTCGCTGATTCCAAACACTTTAGCGTTCTTCTCAGTGCTTTCAAAGACCACAGTATGTTTTTTAATGAGTTAAAATGGGCTGGTGGTGACTACGACACTAAGATTATTCATCCTATTAAATAAAAAACATAATAACACAAAGACTTACTTGTTTTGTACTATCAACAACACTTTAGCAACTTAAATTACGAAATGCATTGCTCGCTGGGCGTTGACATAAATGCAGCTGTCACGTTAGACGATTTAATCTAAGCTACATCTCGTTTTACAATTACACCAATTAGAAATTGTTATCAAACAGTTCAATTGTTATCAAATTAGCACAAAAGCTGAGTAGAAAATCTCAGTCGAGAGGTGAATAATACTGAAACTCGTTCCTGGTTTCTGGACAGCAGGATAGCATACTGTTCTTTTTACTAAGTTAGACTAAGACCGCAATATTTCCATGCGTTTAATGCACTTATTCTTTTATTGAAACGCTCCCTGTTGACGCATAGTTTGACAACTAACTAAAACGTTCCATTTCACTAGTTCCTGTGTTTTTTTCTCATAATCTAATTGATGTAATAATTGTGTTTATTTCTCCTCACAGTAACACAAGTAACGATTTTCCCTTATTTATCGCAGTAAATTTGATTATTATCAAAATAAAATTTAAATAAAAGAAAAACTTCATTTACTGATCTTATACCTTCGAAAGTGCAAAGATAAAAAACATAATTAGGAATCATTATTAAAAAGGAACGTTAAACAGATAACAATTAGTTTCAGGGAGATCCCTTCTTTTGTTGGTCAATGAGAATTTTCATTTTTAGAGAAAATCTCTCGCACATATGCACAGAAACAACTATCTATATTAATCCGCTGGCAGAACAAGTTTATTTTACTCAATCTGCATAGCAAATTGGCGTGTCGCAATTATTGACCATGACTATTTGCTTACTCAACCAAATACAGAATACTCACTTAAGATGGCCTTAAAAAGTAGTTCCGTGTTCTTTTATGGTGCTATTAAGGCCGACTTTTGTTTGCAATTTCATCAATATTGCTCGCTATCTACGCGTTCACCCAAACCACAGAGTACCTACACCCAAACAAACTCTTCTGCTTTATTATATTAGTGTAGATATTCCTACCAATACTTACAAGAAGAGGTCGATATTGTGATTGTAATTTATTTGTCTTCTTTTCGAGTCTATAATATTTCTACCTAGCTAGAGCAAAAGTATTGAATCGCTTACTTGGAATTGATCCGGGATAGCTTCTTATAATGTAATGTAATATAGATAGTCAAAGTAGGTGAATACTCAAGTGACGTACTTCCCATTGACTTTGGAATTCCACAGGGCAGTACACTTGGACCAACCCTTTTCAGTTTCTACATGAATGACATTTTAAATCTACAACTAAAAAACGCAGAAATAATATCATATGCTGATGACACTGCTATAATCTTCCATGATAAATCTTGGGAACAAGTGTACCGCCTTGCAGAAACTGGACTAGTATCTGTTTCCAAGGCTCTTGACGAAAATCTCCTGACTCTCAACATAAAAAAGACAAAATATATAACCTTTTCCAAAACAATAGCTAGTCGACCACCACATCATCTTATACTAAGATATCACACTTGCTGTACTTACCAGACGTCGCTCCCCACACACTGTACCTGTACAGCAATAGATCATATTCCCTCAATAAAATACCTTGGCATAACCCTTGATGAAAACCTTTCTTTTAAATCACATATTCATCTGCTATCTGGTCGCGTTAGGAAGCTGATATACGTCATGAAGAAACTACGTGACTGCACTCCTATGGAAATCATGCGTACAATTTACCTCGGTCTATGTCAGTCAGTTCTTCAATATGGGATCTCTGTTTGGGGTGCATCTGGGAAAAGCACTCTCATAGAAGTAGAAAGAGCTCAAAGGGCAGTGATAAAAGTGGCACTAAGGAAACCTTTCAGATACGCAACAGATCTCATTTATAATGAGTTCGCAGTCTTGAGTACGGCAACTGTTTATTTTAAACGCTACATTACATGTACATAAAACCCTCAAGAAAAGGTCGGATTATGAACAAATTGCCTCTAAACGCGTTTTCAGCATTCCACTTCCCGAAGCAAAGAGCCTCTTAGCCAGACGTTGCCCATACTACTCACATATACACACTTATAATAGACTCAACAAAAGATGCGACATTAAAGATTTGAATAATTACTCATGTAAAAAAACTTTAATTAAATGGTTTGCCAAACTGTCATATGAGGAGACAGAAGAAATCTTAAGTTAACTGGACTTATAGACCAAAAAATCTGCAAACAAATAAACACACACACACTCACATATACACATACACTCACTCACACACACACATACACTCACACACACACTCCCACACTCACACAGTGTACTAACGCTGATCACACGCATCACAATCCGCTTACACACAACACAAGTACACATACGCAGCCCTTAATGTATTTATTTAGAATTGATATTATTTGTTAATGTTTTGTTAAAATTTCTATTATTTTATGTCTCTTTGGAATTATTATTTCATTGTTAACCTTATTTGCTCACAACTGGAAATGTTCTATCAAAACGAAATTATGTCCACCATACCGAGTAATACTAAGACTTTCGCAACTCAGGCTCCCAAGATACAGGTAAAACCTAGTTTGGGAACCACCGATCAACGAAACCAATGTTCTTTAAAATTAGTTACAATGGAAACAATGTTTAGTTTTAAGGTTATTTTTGTAACAGTGAAATAAATTTATTCTTATTCTTATTCTTATTCTTAATGGCGTTAGTTGGCGAAGTTAACAGTTAAATCTTTAAAATTGTACCTTATTTATTATTCTTAACTAGTTATTAAGTTGTCAACATCGCGCGGAATCGCAGTAAGTGATTCTATAATTTTGCTCGCGAGTGTATAAACTATTTGTCAATGAAAATGGGACTCCAGTGTTTGGCTTCAGATCGCGTTTTAATACAATAAAATAACATTAAATAATTATATATCTAATTTTATTAAAATTTCACAACAATTACATAATAAAATACAATTAATTTTAAATTTGGACCTGCTTTGGTATTTCTAAACTTTAATAAAACATAGCAAAAAGGCTGACTCCACGAAATAAAAATTTCGAAAAATGATACGAATAAATTAACTTACATTTCAAAACGATTAGGAATCAGCTTTTTTTAAAGGTACAATTCGGAAAATGAGCACCTTAGATCAGGGTTTTTCAACCTTTTTCTTGGCACGACCCTTTTAGTATGAAGGTACACAGTACTCAAACACAGTACTCCTTTCCATAATTAGAATTCGGATAAATACATTAATAAGATGAATGCTCGGGAGCGCCTTAGTATTAGTACTTATACCTATATTTTTAATTTATTTTTTTAAGCACAACAACTCCCCTATAGAAGCTTCGAGACCCCCCTGAAGAGGCTTCGCGACCCACAGGTTGAAAAACCCTGCCTTAGATTATGTACCTAATGTCTAGATTCTTAGTAGGCATAGATTTTTGTGTAAGAAAACCAAAAACACGGAAGAAAAATTACCACCATCGTTTGATTCCAACGTAAAACAAGTGAACATCTCCAAGGAAAACATTTAAATGTGTGCGTGGCGCTCTCTCACACATTTACAAAAACGTGGCATTTTAAAACGTTACGTTTTGTTTCGAAAATGGAATCTGGACATTTTATAATCTAAAATGACTATAAAACTCGGAGAGGCCAGCATCACAGAAAACCACAGGTTTTTATAACAACAAATTGATCCTAATAAGAGTATGGTGATTTTTCCACCTGTTAAAATTGTTAGCTTTGAAATATTCTGTTGCGTTGCGTCATCTTCGGAATTGTACCTTAAGATAAATCCTTACTTATATAAACAATACAATGGAAAGTTTTGTCATTCTTTTTGCTCAGAGCAAATAATAAGTTTACAGACCATGTCCCACTTAATTCCTCCGAGCAATGAATCTCAAAAATTTAACATAATATCCGCCACCATATCTTGTCATCTATAGTTTTATTTCGTTTATAAACTCGTGTAAAACGACGGTTAAATAAGAATATTATTTTATATTATAATATATGAATACATATTTTAATATTTATATATTATAATATAATAAATGATCTTTTTCAATTGTAAAGAATTTGGTTTCAGACTCGGCATAGCATTATTGCAAGCGCCTACAGCAAGACACTTAGCAATATTATATCACGACGCTTAGTGCTATTAATTTCTCAAAGAATTTGTTGTAAAAGAAATCAAAGGTGGAAATGTAGTAAGAAACAATGCACGCTCGTTGCATTTGCAACGGTATTGCGCTACATTGAAAGTTGCTAATAGAAGTCTCATTACAACATTTTTACAGCTGTTATTCACATAAAGTTCCACTATTAACCGTAGACATAGACCATGGACTGAGCATTAACCGCATAAAATTGACAATTCTCTCTAGAAAGAGAGAAAAAACAATTGTTTAGCCATCTATCTCTTTCCTAAACATTACCATAGACATTAATGACGAGAATATTTGACATTTAGTTGGAAAAGGCTCAGTCTATGCTCCATATCTTTTAGATATGTTGCGATAGGTTGCGATAGGCTCTCATTTGAATACTGTCTTGCTAGATGGTAAGCGAAGATGTGGTCGACAGTGAAGGACACTAGCCTTATGACCTCAAGATCGCCAGAAAAAGATTTGTGACACTGACTGTTAGCTTGCTCATGACTCGATTTGTGCGATTTGCAATTTCGTCCTTGCTACTACGATATAATGATGCAATTCGACTGACTTACATCTTCGTGGCTAGCGTGTTTTGTTTTTCATCTGTGATAACCACACGTTTTATGCCTTATGTCGTAGTAGCAAGGATGAGTTTCACTTGCAGTTAATGTTGTCGCGTCATAAGAAAGCTCGTTTACTCATAAAACAAAATGAAACTTAAATCCTTAAGTTAAAGTCCCAATTTCAATACCACCTAGTGGTCCCAACTCGATTATCAGGTGGGTCTTTGACGCAGCAGTAAGAGGCCAGTACTCCAACGGTCGCCAGGCATAGAGAAAGTATGCTGACTCCACAAACAGCTCCGGAAGTGATGTCATTCAGTGGTGTCCCTGGTTTTGGCTCCAATGATAGCAGAATAAGGAGACCAAAGGCGCTTAGGAGCGAGAAGGAAGATAGGACGATATAGCCTGTAAGAAAAAAGAAATACGTTAGGTAATGTTGCCAGTTATTTTTGTTTAAAAACGTGTGGATTTAGTTTTCACTGTTATGCTTACTGCGCCTGACGGAAAGTTAATACTTAATGAATTATTATGAAATGCGTTTTATTGATAGTCATATTATCACAGCTGGCCTACTATGACGTCTTAAACCGAGAATAGGTTCACTTTGGGAACGAGATGGCGCTGGGCGACTTGTATAGCGCTAGGCGACTTGTATAGCGCTAGGCGACTTGTATAGCGCTGGGCGACTTGTATAGCGCTAGGCGACTTGTATAGCGCTGGGCGACTTGTATAGCGCTAGGCGACTTGTATAGCGCTAGGCAACTTGTATAGCGCTAGGCGACTTGTATAGCGCTAGGCGACTTGTATAGCGCTAGGCAACTTGTATAGCGCTAGGCGACTTGTATAGCGCTAGGCGACTTGTATAGCGCTGGGCGACTTGTATAGCGCTAGGCGACTTGTATAGCGCTAGGCGACTTGTATAGCGCTAGGCGACTTGTATAGCGCTAGGCGACTTGTATAGCGCTAGGCGACTTGTATAGCGCTAGGCGACTTGTATAGCGCTAGGCGACTTGTATAGCGCTAGGCGACTTGTATAGCGCTAGGCGACTTGTATAGCGCTAGGCGACTTGTATAGCGCTAGGCGACTTGTATAGGCCTTATAGCGCTAGGCGACTTGTATAGCGCTAGGCGACTTGTATAGCGCTAGGCGACTTGTATAGCGCTGGGCGACTTGTATAGCGCTAGGCGACTTGTATAGCGCTGGGCGACTTATAAAGCTTTGTCTCCTTCCCACAATGGAACTAGTTTCCTGTGCGAGTTGGTGGATGTCACATGTCTTCGAATTTTTAGTTCTAGGACATGCAGATTTCCTCACTATGTTTTCTTTCACCGTTTTGAGAGCCATGTCGATGAAATAAATTAGGTACACTGAATAATTCGCCTGGCTGGGTTCGAACCTACGACCTACAACTCGTAAGTCGGGGCCGATACCACTGTGCCACCACTGTTACTGATATAAGTAATTTCAAAACTATACAATAATAGAGATTACTCCTAAAATAATACTTACTGAAAAATACGTCGTCCTACACAGTCAAGTAAGTAGGTTTATAATTTTCCCCAAGAAACAAGAACATTGCAATAACTTACCAGAAATATAATTCCTGTTAGGTAGTAACTGTTGTCTTCTCGTTCTGAAACCGAGTAGTCCTAGCAGGAAACAGGTGAAGCCAGCGAGCACGCCGAAGTCCAAGTAGTAACGCCTGCCAATCTGTAATAGCAACATGTAGTGGGATAAGAACTTTGAACTATTAGTTTATTAACTGGCATCTTCGATTTTTTTTATAGTTCTTTATATAATTATCTAATCAAAGGAGGTTTTCATGAAGGACACTCTTTATTAACGTCGTAAAATCATCAAGTAGAACCCACCCAGGGCAGAGTGTGAGGAACTGTCAGACTCGTACTGACTAAAATCCACGGAATCCTTCAATAGCCCTTTACGTTCTTGGGTCACGGTAATTCGTTAGTCCCGCGACCATAAAAGTATCCTTCTTTTAAGATAAAGTAGGGCCTTTATTTCATCTGTTCATATAAATGGGCATATTTTTGGCTGGTTAGATAGGACCCCTTTTTGAGGAGTGGTTGGAGAGACACCACGGCGACCTCACATTTTCACACTGACACTGACAAAACTTTCACTGATAGATTGCTAATGTTTTAAGGACTAATTAGGCATTTACTTTACAAAACTCCACACAGGTGAAACCCCGTTATAACTTGGTTAACACGTTCCAGGACACTTGACTTTTTTTAAATATTTCAATATGACATTTAAAAATCCCATACATTTCATCATACCGCCTAAAGCCGTTGTGACGCAACGACACACGGCGACGCACACGCCGTGACACTAAATATCAACATCGAAGTACTTGTATGGCGTAGTTTACGCCTGTCGGCGGCGTAAATGTGTTAGTTCGGTGCATAATACTCAAAAAAAAAGGCTCTAAAAGAGTTTGTCGTGACAGCTACAAACGAATGATGACACGAGGTGATGTGCTTCCTAGTAATGTTAGGGGCAAGCAACGGCTACAGGCGGTTTGCTAAATAGCATGCAATATAGTCCACCGCCCTTAGCCGGACTGTCACTTCAAGGCTTCTAGATAACGGCGAGAGGCGGTCTGTCCCGGAAAGTGTTAACAAGTATAAAAACGATAATCAAAGATACTCACAGCATACATCATATAGAAGCTAAGTCCCGCAGTCAGTCCACCACACATGGTGAGCATGATGGCGGCTATCAGCAAGGAGGCTGTGGCTCCTGATAACGTCTTGATGCTCGAGAACGATTTGTAAGTCTCCTCCGAGTATACTGATGGTGGAGCTGCGACCCTGGAAGATGGGGAGAGGTGGAATTGAGGATGAATTTGGAAAATAACGCACAAAAACCATTGAGCTATTATTACTACGTATAGAGACCACCACGTATCACCACTGTGTCCCATCCAGGATGAGACAACGCGCACAAGTTCATTCAGTTGTTTGACAGCTCTGTGTCGTGCTCCAGGCGCGCGCACTCATCCTGGATGGGACACAGTGGTGATGCGTGGTGTCGTTTCTATACGAAGTAATATAGCTCAATGACGAAAACGTAGAATTTACGTATTACGAATAGAAAATATAAATGAAAAAGGGTTTGAATGTTTTGGCCCTAACTGTCGTCCGCCATTCTTTTTTTCAGAATCGTTGTGCAGAATTAAAGTTAGAAAAGTATTTAGATAGATGACAGTTAGACACACAAAAAATATAGTAGGTATAAACGTCGCGTGCGGCATGCGGGCGACGAGAATGGGCGACTCGCTGTCCGGTCATGGACCATGCCCGGGTCTACTGCGCATTGTGTTCCACGCGCGCCTTAAAGAGTGTCAGCACAACAATGACGGGGCTCCCCTTAGAGGGCTAATGACTGTCGGGGTCGCGGGACTATCAGTAACCGAGGCTCCGATACGTAGCTAGGTAATGGGATATTGAAGGACACCGCGGATTTTACTCAGTACAAGTCAAGAAAAAAAAACAAACCCCGTTTTACATGATTTTAGCAGACATCCTTACGTTACCCCACGCTGGAATTTCTTCTGTATCGTGAGTGCGTTTACAAACATATAAACTCACATACCTACACAACACCCAGACCCGGAACAACTACTTGTAGATCATACAAATATTTGCTCCTTGAGGGAATCGAACCCGCGACACGCCAGCGCAGCAGTCTTATCGCTCAGCCACTGCATCAACGGTACTGTAATTGCTGAGTTTGGCCATTACTGTGGCGTCAAAACATACGATTGTGAACAACGCAATGAGATTGACAAGCGTAGCCACAACAAAGCATCAAGTATCCATTCTCCTTTATATTTTGCAAAATGTCGGCCCATCCAGCCACTGATTAAGGTATGTACACACGGCTACACATCAAGCTATATAATAACCAGTATTGGCTGATCGTTTATTGTATGCTGTCGGACAAAGCGAGACTAAGACATACTGGTTTTGTATAGCTTGATGTGTAGCCGTGTGTACCTCTAGTTTTTTTAACGTGGTAAAAACATCAAATGCCCTCATTTGATGTTTAGGGGAGGGAAGGGACAGTCAGACTGTTTCTGACAAAATCCACGGTGATCCTTTAGGGCCTTTACTAATATGTGCCTTTACGTTCCAGGATCAGGATTACTTGATATTTAGACAATCCGCGATATCGTCAATTTCCCCTTTTCATTTTTTAAGCGAAATATATTATTAAATAACGAGTCCTCCCACCTAGGGGAGGGCCAGAGGGACTGTCAGACTTGTACTTACTCAAATCCACGGTAATCCTTCAATAGCCCTTTACGTTTCAGGGTCACGGGTACCTAATAAGACAGTCCCATGAACCCACCGATCTATCACTACGGTATAATTGCGTCAACCGTGAACGCCTAATAAAAAAGTTTCTACGTTGGCTATAAGAATGCGTTGATTTAGCGACGGCTGTTAGATGTACAAATAAACTTAACACATGCGAAACAGCTGTGCTAAAGTTTGTTTGGAAACCGCGAAGATATCGTAAACTATACAAGAATACAATTATACGTAGGTATATTTATTTAAAAATCGAGCGCTTAAAACTTTCTTTGTCGTAGGTCACGCAAATTATATGAAATCGAATCAGGCAGAGAATTAGCACTTTTGAACGTTGAAATATCTGAGACGCGGAACTGTCTAAACAGATAACTGTGACCCTGGAACGTAATGGGCTATTGAAGGAAGACCGTGGATTTTAGTCAGTAGATACACGAGTCTGACAATCCCTTCCGAACTACCGAGACTGGGAGAACTCATTGGATGATTTTACCATTTAAAGAAAAATCTGCCACGTACCTATTGTTTTAGCTATGGTTAAAAAGTTGACGGAAATTACTTCCTAGAACAATTAGGCACTTGTTCTAGGAAGTAATTTCCGTCAACTTTTTTCAATTCAATTAAAGAAATAATAGATATAAAATACCTAGAACGCAAAATTAATCAATACAAACGAACGTTTGGTTGAACGTGATAATCTCAGAAACACAGAAATATTAAAAACAGCTCAGAAACTTTGCTTCGAATTGTAAAATTATAGTCCATTTATCGAGGAAGGCTACAGTCTATATAACATCACGCTACGACCAACAGCAGACGAGCAGCGGAGGGAAAACGCGGGAAAAGCTGCAAAAATAAAAACACCTAAGCTATACTTTAAAAAATGATATAAAAATGATGAACACATACCTCGGAATAATAACAGCAGTATTCTTATCCTTCCTCTGACTTTCCCTCCTCCTGTCATAATCTCTTCTCTCTCTACTCATCTCCCTTTCAAGATCAAAACTGCGATCTCTACTCTTCTCCCTAAAGCTAGTTACAAACACATCGTGTCTATCAAATCCAGGCAGATTTTCAGGTAAATTCTCAGGTAGACCGTAGCAAAGTTTCTGCTGTGCTTTAGGCGAAATTGGTGACGTTGCAGCACTAGTTCTTGAAGTTAAATTAGCACAAGACTTTGATGGCGTAACCCCATGAGTAGGCGTACTTGATATGAATTTTCTGGGTGATTCTGAGTACTTGTTCTCTATGGATTTGTTCGGTGTTATTCTCACTGAGGGTTGGCTAGCATAGCTCTTCAATTTTCTAGGTGTTGACAGTAGTTCGTGGAGTTTCTGCGTCGCTATCAAATTCTTTTTCGACATAACAGGGGACGTGAAAGTTACATTGCATTTTCTCGGTTCCTCATCTTCCGTTGGTATGATAGCGTATCTCAGTGTCCTCCCATTCACAGTTTTGACAATTTCCGTTGGTATTTCTTTCAGTTCGTTTTCATCTGGTCCATCAACGTTGTATTCTTCAATTTCATCTGCTTTGGCTTCAACGATTCTCTTTTTTGTTGGCGAATAATCGGCTATGTCATCAAAGTCTTGGATGACTTCGTACCTATGTCTTGTTCTACTATCTTCTAGTCCATCATCGCTGTCTCCACGCTGGTCGTACCTTGACTGTCTCTGCTGCTTCAATTGCGCCATTTCTAGATCTTCGCTTCGAGTTCTGCATCTAACAGACCTCGAAGGTTTGTATACCAATGAAGATTGTCTTTGGAAACTTCTGTTTTGAAACTTGGGAGGCTTTGGTGGTAATTCAGGTGGTTCTTCTCTAAACCTCGGTGCTCCAGCTGGAGACATTCTTAACGGATTATCAGAGATATCTGTCCTCATAATCCTGTTACCTATTTCGATCTTTCTTGGAGAGTTTGCTCCTAAAGGCGGCATTCTCTTCCTCTCTGGCGACACGATTTTTGTCATGCATGTTTTTTGGGCGAAGACAACTTCGCTTTGCGAGCAAAATGCAGGATTTGAATAATATTTGTACACGATTTTTGGTGAATCCATTATTGTAAGCGTATTTTTCCCCGGTGCAATCGTTAGTGCATGATTCCTTGTTGTAAGAAAAGGGTGCGCAGTGACAGGAACCGTTTCGATCACTGCGTTTTCTTAGAGTTTAACTTATTTTACTTTCTAGGTTTTTTATTGAATTATATTCACTTATAAGGTTACCGTTATTAAATAATCTTAAATTAAGATTTTAGCGAAGTTTGTTTTCAATGTGATTTTTCTATTTTATTTTTAAACCATTCAAAACTTAGTATTTTAAATTTTCGTTCACTTTTCAACACTTCACACTAATCCACACTAGAACTACACTTATTTTAATTTTTAAATCTATTTTAATTATATTGAAAACACACACGTCTATCCAGTTCAACGTGTAACCGTCAACTGTAAACCGATTCCTTTTTCAAAAAAACACCGGGGTCGGATGGCGGCGTTTGCGCACCCCTGCAAATGGGCACGCGCTGTTTGAATTCCAAGTTCGAAAAAGTTCAATTTTACAAATAGCAACCTTATTTCATCAACTTCAAAGTTGAAACTCTATTGTGTGTTAGTTTTAAATTGAATTTTTACAATAGAATATCACTTCATTGGAATTTCCACCCTATTTTAAGGTTCCTAGAGTTGTTTTTAGATAAAATAGTCAGTTTTTATAGTGAAACTGGTATTACCTTGTGCAATTATTGAATGGAGCTTTCGTGAAAGGTCCCTCTTGTTAAGGGTCGTGATGGGGCTCCCCTGTTTAGACTCATAGCTAGCCAAATACCGGTTTGGTAAATATCTTGTCAGTCCAGTCATATAATGTGATTATGTAATACATGGACACCGTTAAAACCAGCTATTTCTTCTCCCCCTTCTTCTGCGAAATAGCATAACTGTGCTAGCGATGGAGAGGACAGCCTCCACCTCACGTCCCAGGCACCGTGGGTGGGAACGCTGCCACCGACGGCAAAGGACGTTCGGACGGTGAGAATGGGTGACTCACCGTCCGCTCATGGATCTAGCACGGGTCGGCAACTCAAAGAGATGTTAGCAATCTGACCAGGCCCCCACAGAGGTCCAAATGCCTGCCGGGACTATCTAGACAGGTATCCGTGACCCTGGAACATAAAGGGCTATTGAAGGATCAACGTAGACTTAAGTCAGTATGAGTCTGGCAGTCCCTTCCGTCCCGTCCTAGGAGGGAGGACTCATTTCATTTTACCACGATAAAAAAAGAGCATCTGCTAGTCTCCGATACCTTTGATAACGACTTTGGTTTCTGGAGACTATAGCTATACAAATCCATAGAGGTTTGTACAGGCATCGGTATCGGAGACTTGCCTCGCGTTGGCGCATTGCAGTGTCTGAGCCATTGACTACTGCGCTGCATGTCGCGGGTTCGATGCCCACACGGAATAAATATTAAATATGGCTAGGCTAAGTCAGGAAGGAAAGAAAGCTGAGAGAAAAACATAATTTCCAATTCTGAATGGTTTTCAAAACTGTAAAGAAAACATCGTGAGGAAACCGACATGTCCTAGAAACAAAATTCGAAGACATTGTGACATCTACCAACCCGCACTGGGCCCGCGTGGTCGATTACATCCCACTCCCTCTTACTAAGGAGGCCTGTGTCCCAGCTCTGGGAACATCATAAGCTGATGATGGTGCTGATTGGTCTGCAATCTCTCTAGCAATGAAGATATATTACTAGACTCCGCATGCAAGATCTAAGGAACAAAAACTATTCTGTCAATTTGCTGAGGTACTACGTAAGCGAGGGGGACGGGGTACTGCGTTGTGATTGGCTAACTCAAGGTCTGTTCTGTCTCAAGGTATGTTTACGGCTCACAGGTCAGGAGTGGTCGTAATAAGACGGATATAAGACTTCTTTGCCTAATGTGTTGACAGACATCGGTCGCCTGTTATTAGGAGTCTAGTAATATATCGTCGTTGCTCTCTAGTTCCACATGCCCGTCGATTTCATTCAGAAGTCCGACACATACATGTGTTGTCCTCCGTGTCTACTCCACTTTCTATTTAATAATAATAATGATTGTTAGGCAGGGGTAGCACGTGCCGTGGAGTGTAACGGTCGATGGCAGCTGCCGGTGAAGACAGCTGCGAGGTGGGGCGCGCAACCTTTGGTGAAAAAATTTTTTTTTCGCGGGGTGAGTTCATGAAATGAGTCCTAAGCTCCCATCCAGGGCAGAGCAGGATAGACTGCCAGCCTTGTACTGACTAAAATCCACGGTGTCCTTCAATAACCTTTGGTGGGCTTGATGTAACTTTGAAGTGAGATATAACAATGTCGCTAAAGCTATTTTAATTAAGTGCTAAACAGACGATGGTGTAATGTGCTTATGTTAAACAACATGAACGATGGAAGTCTTTTATTATACCTAAGTAGTTATTATGCAGCAAAATCAGGACTGATCAATAGTAAACACATTTTTTTTTGTGTCTAGCTAGAGAAACAAAATGATCTAACATTGAGAAAAATATGGTAGTTTCATGACTTTCATTATTACAAAACTTATTCGTAGCATTTTTTACCGTTTGTCATATTTCCTTCTGAGTTCACACCTCAATTTTTATATCTTCTTTCTGTTTATTTTTTGGTGGTTTCGTTTCATGTATAAGTAATAATATTTTCTGGAAGATAAAATAATACCTAAGATAAAACACAATTCAGAATATTCATTCGGATTTCAGCTTTTCTAAATATAAGTATTTTAAAACATAAGTGCATGCTGAACAATAAAATCTTTGCTTTAATTCGTTTAGAAATGAATTCAATACAAAATGTTGCTAACACCTGGCTGCGTGCGCGCCCCTCTGCACCCGTATCGTATTGACATTATAATGTGATCCCGCGAAAATCGATAATATTGACCTTCAAACGGAATTTATGTAATTTTGTACCATTGAAAAATAACAATAATAATATGGAATATAGAATCAGCTGTTTAGTTTGTGTCTATACAGTAAAAACGAAATAAGGATTTGCAACGTTTTAGTTCGGTACTAAGTATAAGTACCCAGTTACAGTGTTGTGCAGGCCCGATAGTCAGTCGCTCCATGTAAAATACTGATATTCAGCTGCATCTGGTTCGACTGGAAGTCGACCACAAAATAGTTGGGTAGGTATTTACTATTCATTTTTAACGCCCGACGGAAAAAGAGGGGTGTTATAAGTTTGACGTGTCTGTCTGTCTATCTGTCTTTCTGTCTGTCTGTCTGTGGCATCATAGAGCCCGAACGGATGAAGCGATTTCAATTAGTTTTTTTTTTTGTATGAAAGGTGACCTAACTGCGAATGTTCTTAGACATGTTTGGTGAAAATCGGTTGAACCGTTTTGGGGATGAAAGTGGGGAAAGGTAACCGAGGGTCTGCAAATATACTCGAGTTTGGTATCAAATGAAAGCGTACTGAAAGGAAATATTGATCACTTAATCGGGAGTACTCTTAGCAACATAAAATGATATAAGTATACACCTATAAAAGTATAAAAAAAATTTAAAATTTAAAAAAACCCATCACATAAACCAAGTTCCCTTTAAAAAGTAAAAAAATAATAAAAATACGTCGCGTTGGGGGACTGCAAAAAAACAGGAGATGATAAATAATTTGGAGCAGTCCCCCAACGCGACGTATTTTGATTATTTTTTACTTTTTAAAGGGATCTTGGTTTTTTAAATTTTATTACTGCAGACTTTTAGCCGCGATGGTAGGCAATGTCTTGCCTTTTTTAATTCAAAAATCGCAAGCTCCGTAGACCTAGAACATTCCACCAATCCGCCCAGACAGAGCCCACGTCTTGAATTACAGACGGACAGTGTCCGAGCAGTTTTCCCCAGAAGGAATTTTAAAATAACGGTAAAAGTTTTGTATTATACCTGGTTAACGGTATTTTTTCCAAATATATATGATTAAACTAGGCTACCTAGGTACAGATGCTAGCAGGCCAACCTACCCGAATCTGTCTAATTTTACCAATCGAACATAACCTGCCACATGATTGATCACCTCTTAAAGAATTTGACAGATTGAAGTACCTAGGTTCATGTGGCGTTTCTAGGTAAATAAGGCACATCATCCTACCTCAATCTGTCAATCTGTAGTTAGTACATCATCTGTCAAACATAAATAGATTTTATCTCAGAAGACGAAAGTTGAAAATCTGGAGACGGATGGAGTCCCTGCCTGGCGTCTATACATTTATGAACTTCTGCCCATTCAGAGGCAAACAAGCGTAAAGTATTGATGGATATAACTAACATATATTTGCAGGTTGATTCCAATTTTGTGCCTAGCTGATAACCTAAGCTAAAATACATGTACTATATAACAAGCAAAAAAGTATTGATAAGATAAGCTTTTTAAGTTTCCTGTTTGTGTTCAATAAATAAAGTTAAAAAGTGTAAATAATGCGGATATGTAGGGTCTTTGGTACAATAATAATAATAAAAAAGTGGGTAAATGATACTCCATCATATCATCAGCCTATAACACTGAACTCTAAGCTGTTACCAACAGCCTTGCGAAGATCATCACTCCTTAGGGCCTAAATTCTCGTTTCTTGACAGTTTTACCAATCACACGTTGTTCCGTAAGCAAACCGGCTGGCGCAGGCAAATCTTTGGAGAAGCTTGTGCGAGGGGGTAGGCCCGTTAACCTAAATAGTCCTATTAAACGTTTATAAGCATAAAAAGTAGGTATGTAAGTAGTTTTTTTTTATGTTATGACGTCTGTTAAAGAAACAATGAAACCCTGCAGCCCTGAAAAGGGCTTTGTCAATACCTCCTTAGTACTAGCACCAGGTCACATCATGCACATTGTGCTCCACTAGGCGCGCTCGCCGCGCACTCTCCGCGCCAGCTGGATGTCCTTGGGCATGATGGTGACCCGCTTGGCGTGGATCGCGCACAGGTTGGTGTCCTCGAACAGCCCCACGAGGTACGCCTCGCTGGCCTCCTGCAGCGCCATCACAGCGGAGCTCTGAAAGCGCAGGTCAGTCTTGAAGTCCTGCGCGATCTCCCGCACGAGCCGCTGGAACGGCAGCTTCCTGATGAGCAGCTCCGTGCTCTTCTGGTAGCGCCGGATCTCTCGCAGCGCCACAGTGCCGGGCCGGTAGCGGTGCGGCTTCTTCACGCCGCCCGTGGCTGGCGCGCTCTTCCGCGCCGCCTTGGTCGCCAGCTGCTTGCGAGGGGCTTTGCCCCCGGTGGACTTGCGGGCGGTCTGCTTGGTGCGCGCCATCTTCTACAACTAGCTAATATAAACGATAGTCAGGAGGTGCGGTGAGATCACTCAAGCGATGCCTTTTATACTTTTTTAGGTCCCCACTCTCAGTTAATTTGTTATTTTGTGGGTAGTTCTAAATTATTTTGGTCGAGAACTACCCGCGGTGTATGAGTGATAACTTGCAGGAATGTTCCACCGCTAATCATTGTCGTTGGTGGGTATTTTTCGGTTAAAATTACCCCTCTGTGAGTGAAAAGTTATAGGACAATTCCATTGGGAGTGGATGATGATACTTTATTATTACTATGATCATCTGTCATTCATCATCATTCTCATATCCTTGTTCCCATATTGATTTACGGTCGGCGAACCTTACCTACCAGTTACCTACTTCCTTCATATTTCTCATTTTTAACCGACTTCAAAAAGGTCGGTCAGTTTCTTTAAGGTTTGTATATCGATTGTGTAATTGTTTTTGTACGATGCAGTATACTTGCCATTTGTTCCTATAAAAACTTCATTGAGTTTGGTTCAGTAGTTTTTATTTCATGAGCATTATTTGCTTATTGAGAGGTTATTAGCATTACTGCGAATTATAAAGAGTTCAATAAAATAAAAATCACACGCAGTGGGCACACGATTGACTGTTGCGTTGCGTGGCCGTCGCGGATTCGATTCCCACACGGAATAAATATTTGTATGATCTGTAGATAAGTAGTTATATCAAGTCTGGATGCACCTGGAACGCCGTAGATTTTAGTCAGTACGAGATTGACAGTCCTTCCCATCCCCTGAATGGGAGGCTCATTTGAAGATTTTACGATAAGGCAAAGTACAGCTGTATTTTCAAAGAGAAAAAAGCAATTGCACACTAATCTTATTCTTACTTAGACTCTTACTGGATTTCCATATAAAAAACCTAAAAACGATATAAAAATCAGAGAATTTAAACCTGGACTAGACCTTACAGTCGGCAGTCGTGCGTATGAGCACTAGACCAAGAGACAGTGGATATTATAAAAAGGTGTTCATTTATATAAAAAAAAAAACAACAAAAAACCCTTTCATTTTATCATTTATTCATCAATCAACAATCAAATAATTTAAATCAAATAATCAATAATTGTTCTTAATCTACACTGTGTCAAATTCTTTTCTTATTTCATGTCTTGTTCTTTCTATATGCCGTGTTCTTCACACCTTGGAGGCCGCGTCGCGTTCATGACTCTTATGGAAATTATTTATAGCTTTGACAGCTTCTATATTTGAATGAGTCGCCAATTCTCCGGGAATCACAAGTTTGACAGCCGCCTGTACTTCTCTGCTGCTCAAAGTCGACTTTTTACTATGAACAGCTAATCTTCCCGCCTCAACGGCAATTCTTTCCAGCATATCGTTGAGAAAATTATTCATAATCAGCATAGATTTTCTTGAAATCCCCAAGTTTTCTGGCGCCACCATACGGAGTAACTTGTAGAGATAAATTGAGAAACTCTGAAAATTCTTCTTTTTCAACTTCTTCGATTTCATTATTGGCCGAGAGATGGCGCTGTCCTTAGTTGGTGTTGGTTTTAGCGCCTTTTTCGGTACTTTGACGGGTGCCATTTTGATTTTCGTGTTTTTTTTTTAATTTGCTACGATAGGCGGTGATTTGGTTGTGCGGTTTATGTTTTTTTTTTTATTTGCAAGTAGTGGGTGAGTGTGAGTTGTTAAATAAAGTAATTGATCAATGAGAGGCCTTGGTTTGTTGATGTGGTTAATTATTGTCTTGTCATTCTCTTATGTATTGCAAGAATTTAAAAAATGCTACTACTGCAAACACGAGCTTCTTTAGAAATAGGTTTTTGTAGTTTGGTCAGAGATTTTGGCTTTTTCTATCAAGAATAGCGAGCTGACTTCGAGCTCAATACACTCGTTCCCAGTTGTAATACTAATGAGAGTTTAATATAACTAGAGCAATGTGAGTTTTAATTTTTTTTATCGTGGTAAAATCATCAAATGAGTCCTCACACATAGGACAGGATGAGAGAGACTGTAAGATTTGTACTGACTAAAATCTTCGGGGTCCTTTAAAGCCCTTTACATTCCAGGGTCACGGTTACCTGTTATGACAGTCCCGCGACCCCGGCTCAGGATGTAGGGGTGACGCGGGAATTAAGGATTTAATAAAGATAACATTATATTTTTAACTTTATCTAGTTGAGTATACAATACTTAATCAAATAACTAACCACATTACCTACCTATGAGAAGACAACACTTTACTATCAATTTCTTCGTACCTACTTTATTTAGAGTTTTAAAACATCAAGAATATTGCTTAATGCCAAAAGGGAAAAAAAACAAGAATTGTTTAATACATTCATAACTAATACCTACAAAAGTACCTACATTGTATAATTCCATTACCATAATGACACAATGATAAATAATGCATTGTTTCAATAAATGCATTGCAGTTTCGCAAGCAAACTTTTAGCTACAAGACTATGCTATATTTCTTTTTTAGAATTTATTTTAATAACTTGTGGGTTACAGTAAAATGTTTATAACATTATGAATATACAACTACCCACAAATAAAACAATATTCTTACTCCTAGCCTATAAATAGTCCCCAGGTACGCTCCGACAGCACTCACCAACTTACCATCGCCACATTCACTTAGAAAAAAAAAAGTTAAACGTCAACATCAAAATGACAGGTCGCGGCAAAGGCGGGAAAGGATTGGGCAAAGGAGGCGCGAAACGCCACAGAAAAGTTCTCCGTGACAACATCCAGGGTATCACGAAGCCAGCTATTAGAAGATTAGCTAGAAGAGGCGGCGTTAAAAGAATATCGGGATTAATCTACGAAGAAACTCGTGGCGTACTAAAAGTGTTTCTAGAAAATGTCATCCGCGATGCCGTGACGTACACAGAACATGCTAAAAGGAAGACTGTGACAGCTATGGACGTTGTCTATGCTTTGAAGAGGCAAGGCAGAACGCTGTACGGTTTTGGCGGGTAATTTTTTGAGGTTAATTTGAAGAAATCTCAGTGTATCAAAATAAATTAATTTATTTAGCAGATTTGACAAGGCCCTTCTCAGGGCCGCAGCTTTTTACTATTTCTGAACAGAAATCTCAAAAACGTGGGGTACATTACACACATTATTTAAATAACTATCTGCAACTGTGCAACAACGAAAAATTCGCTTGAGCGAAAAAAGTTGCTAGTCATTTGTACCGTAAGAATTTTTATTGGGCAACTTATATCGGGCCAGGCTGTATGTTCTCTCATTCTTGATCTGACTGGCATTGGACAAAAGACTGAATCAATAGGTACCTAGGTATGGTAGGTACTTTAATATCCTTAGTTAAAATCGAATCCACAACACGCACCACAACAGTGTATCGCTTAGCCACTGCGCCAACCGTGCGTTCAAATATCTACCTACTAAGTAATAAGCTCGTATTAAGATTTTATTATTTAGAAAGGTGGGTGAACAAAACAACATTGTAATCCTTGGAAACTTATTTTATTGGCAAATATAAATATCTTAGCGGGTATGTAGTAAAATATGAACAAACTAAATTACAAAAATCTTCATAATATCTAAGTATCCGATCTATTTGTTTTCACATCATTATTTTTATACATAAACTTATTCAGCCAAAACAGATTATTTGGCTAAACCGTCAAAGTCTGGACACGGATTAATATCTTTCAATTATATTGTAATGTCCGTCAAAATGAAAGGCGATTTTGACCCAGAAATGGAGACAAAAACTTAACGATCTTTGTTCCAAATGCCGCCTACTTACTATGTTTTAAATAGACTTTGTTAAAATTGTGTTGAAGTATAGTAAAGTCCTGAGAAACAGGATTCTTCTAGAAGGTGTCGAATATCAATAAACTCCTAAATTACTCAGCATGTGCGTAAGTATGATCTGATGGACATCTCTGAAGACAGTCCTTACATTGTCGGTGTCCGTAGCGGTGGTGAAGTGGAAGTAGCACTCGCGAGGCCTGCGGGCCTCCGCTACTACGAAACGCTCTGCTGACGCGTTCAGCGCCCGCTGTTGACGTTTCTTTGTTATTAACTCCTGAAATAAAAGGAAAATAATGTTTTTTTATCTATCATGGAAACGTTGCGCCACATGCGTTTCTCCTGTATCGCGGGTGCATTTACAAACATATAAACTCATATAGACAAACACTCAGACCCAGAACAACTATTTGTAGATCATAAAAATATTTGCTCCGTGCGGGAATCGGACCCGCGACACGCAGCTCTGCAGTCCAATTGCTCAATCACTACATATAACGGTGCCGTTAAAGAAAAAGTAAATGATACTGTGACGTCTAATAGGGGAGAATGGAAGAAAACACGTGTTGCGACGACCACAAGTAAAATGGGATAAGGGCAGGAAGATGATGACGAGTTCTTGAAATTAGTACTAATTTCATTTGTCTTTTTAATACACAATTTGGGTGAGCATTTATCAATTCTGGCAGGTATTTAGATTTTTTTTGGTTTTAAAATAGTATCTTTTCGGGTAGACGTTTAAACACAAGCCTTTAAAATGTATGCGAAATAGGTACATACCACAAACAAGCTCTTGATGAACATCTTAGTCCGCGTGTACTCATCTCCCGCGCAATCGAAGTCGTTATACTTGGGGAAGTAGGGCGCGATGCTGCGTCCCTGAGATATCTTGCTCTCCAAGATGTCCTGTTTGTTCAGGAACAGGATCAGACCTGCTTCCAGGAGGAACCTGCGGAAAAAATGAATAAAAATTATAATGGACGTTGTCACATTAACATGTTACAGATTATCACTATCTACATTACATCAATCGAGCATTACAATACCCACCTTGTGATACAATGTGTAATACATTGATACTTATTACATCAATACGCTCGCGTGTGGGAGAGGACAGCGTCCACCTCATGACCGAGCCCCGAGCCACACGTATAGACGCTCAGGGCGACGGACACCGCAGGACGATCTCTGGACACCGTAGGCGTGAGCATCCGGGCGGCAAGTAATGGGCGACTCGCTGTCTGATTATGGACCATCGGGTCGTTGTGTTCCACGCGACCATAAAAGAGTGTCAGCACAATGTGGGGGCCAAAGCCTGCCGGGATCGCGGACTAACGAATTACCGTACCCCCGAACGTAAAGGGCTATTGCAGGACACTGTGGATTTTAGTCAGTACAAATCTTAGTCCCTCCTGTCCTGCCCTGCCCTGGGTGGGAGAACTCATTTCATGATATTACCACATAGAAAAAAACATCAAAACGCTCCACATGAAATTAACTTTTTTATTTGTGTTACATTACCTACTCATCACAGATTCATAATGTGCATGCTCATTGTGCGCACAGTTAAGTATTGAAAACCTGACGCCAGCATCACTATTTCCTGATAGATGTAACCTTGGGGTCTTGAAGTCAAGAGTGAATAGTTTACTTGGAGACAAGCGTGCTTCACTGTCAACCACATCCTCGCTTACCACCAGGCGAGATAGTAGTGGTCAAACAAGAACCAATAACAAAAAAGAAAAATTATTCATTGTGGACTTACCTGCTCTGCCAAACATCTTCAAATAAAGCCAGCGCTTCTCTAAGTCTGTTCTGAGTGGCGTCCTCTCTCAGCGTCTGGTCGAAGTCACTACAAGCCACCAGGAACCAGATGGCGTGGATGCCTTCGAACACCTGCACGAATAATTATGATGAGGTTGAAAGTCTGAAACTCGGAGTGCCCATAGGGGCATCTCGAGGTCGTCAGCCGAGTTCCCGCCCAAAAGTTCGCTTATGGCGCTCACTTTGAGCATTCGCGTGTAATGTAACATCATAGATTCGACTTTGAGCATTACATTACAGTACTACCTCCCTGACTGACGAGCATTCGAGTACATTTACTTTAGATTTGATACAAGGTGCGCATTGTGTTGTTCGATTGTTTTCCCTCACCAGTGAAATGCTTGAATTTGTAACGTTACGCTACAGGGGTGCGTTTAAGTCAACCAACCAGATAAAAATTAAACTAACGAGAGTTCGCTGAACGGAGTCATAGGTTTAACTGTCAAATTCAATTGACAGCTCAGCTTGTTATTAATTATTCTCATTTTTTTCAAATCTTATTTACTTGTCACACACAAATAAAGTTCACGGAGGTGATAAAATAAGTACTTGTTACAAATATTTGTTTCTAGAGAGCGAATTGAGCAAACAGCTCCATGTCAAAGTCAATCTGACAGCAGGATAAAATTTAGCGTGGTAAAAAGGTCGCTACGATTTGTCCTAGTAGGCGAAAACTTATACCACCGTGCGACCGTGAACGGGGCATATACAATTTTAGTCGGTTTAATTTTTCACCTCTCGGTGTACTTGAACGTTTAGTCCGTATAAATTTTATACTGGATGGTTGACTTAAACGCACCCCAGGTCAATGCTCGTGGTGAGGGAGCGCCTTTATGATCGACGGTCCAAAAGCATAAAATCAATGTATTTTGTGAGGCGTAAAAGGATTTAGCATAGTTTTTAACAAGAACTCACGCATCCACTTTACAAACTATGTAGATTTGAAATAAATAAGCGACGCCACAAGTTCGCCACTATCAAGAATAAACCACTATGAATTTGAACAAAATTTTGGAGACAGGTAGCGCCATCTATTAGGTATCATAATAACGTTATTGTTGTTTTCATCGGGAACAGTACCTACTTTCATTAGAGTGAATTTCTAATAAAATTCTATGTCCGTTTGTGTACATCTGAGAACGTCTACGCGAAATTTCAGAATGTTCGGTTCAGTCGTGTAGTCTTGAAAAGGTAACGAACATACTTGCTTTCGCATATTTTATCATATTAGTTAGATTAAACGATACCAATATCACGTTTTATTTGAGAAAAGGGTTAGGCAGCTGTAATAAAAAGAATGACGCTTCTGTTATTTTGAAATTTATTAAAGATACCTGTATCCATTTCTTCCTCTCCCCTCTTTGTCCACCAACGTCGAACATCCAAAAGTCTTGTGTGCCACCGTGCATTGATTTTGGAACCTAGAAATAAAAGTTATTCAGTTAGTTATTTACATATTTTGCTTATAAATTGGGTGACCTCAAAAGATATATTATTTTTCAGGTTATTATTGGCAGTGGATGGAGCGAAATAATACGTTATGGAGAAGGAATATCAACGTTTATTAATTAATTTAGGCACAGTACAAAATGGACATGTAGTTTTGCCTTGACCGGCGTTGCAAGAGAGAGTTGCCATACTCACAAAATTATTTGCTATATTTAAAATATTAATGTTGCCATTTTACAATACCGAACACACCCCCTCAACATTATATTTTAATTTCCAGACAACCCTTTAATTTAACAAATCAAAACATTTATTCTTTACACCCCCTTAAGAAAAATTCAGAGATGCTTCCCCTTAACAAACTTTGCAATGCATCTCCTTAAATTATAACATAACCTCTAAACAAATATGCAGAGCCTTAAATCTAAAAATACTAAACAACCTTTACTTAGACAGGATACCTTATACAATATAAACTCAATATTAAGTATATGCCTACTTGCTATAACAAACTTATGACAATATCATATCTCTAAGTTTAACAAAAAGTACTTTCCCCAAAGGTTTGGTAAACAAATCAGCTATATTGTTATTACTACAAACAAACTTTATCTTAACTGAACCTGTTGATATATTTTCCACAATATACTGATATTTTATATCTATATGTTTTAACCTTTTGTTACTGTCATTGTTTTTTGTTATATTAATCACACTTTGGTTGTCTTCAAGTATTTCAAAATCAACATTATAATATCCAAAGTCTTTGAGTAACTTTTTTAAAAAGGAACCTTCCATAATACTCATACTAAGAGCAACATATTCAGCTTCACAAGACGATAATGATACACAAGACTGTTTCTTGCTGTACCAAGAAACTGGACAATTAAAAATATAAAAAATTTGACCAGATGTTGACTTCCGGTCTGCAACATCACCGGCCCAGTCTGCATCACTATAGCCTTGCAGTTTACATACATTTTTACTTTCCTTATCATATTTGTATATTAGAGACAAATCTATGGTACCATTTATGTATCTTAATATCCTCTTTAAACATTTAAATAAAGCTACACTAGCACAATGCACATATCTACTAAGAAATCCTACTGCTACACATAAATCTGGCCTAGTGCAAGTTGCATACAAAAGACTGCCAACTAAACTTCTACAAGCTTTTTCTATTTCAAAACTTTCACTTTTATCTTTCTGTAACAATTCAAAATTTAAATTCTGTTCTATTGGAGTAGATACAGTTTTACAATTTGACATTTGATATAAATCCAACAACTTTAGCAAATATCTTTTCTGATTTATTACAGTTACACAGTTAACAAGATCCTGTTTAATATTTATTCCTAGATAATTACTAGCTAGACCCAAATCTTTCATTTTAAAGTTTTTACATATGGAACTTTTAAAGTCACCTACTTGCTTTTTATTACTACCAAAGTACAACAGATCATCAACAAATAATAACACATAAATGTAATCATTTCCTATTTGTTTGAAATATAAACATGGATCATTCTTTGATCTTAAAAAATTTTCATTTGACATAAAATTATTAAACTTTTCATTCCAGTATTTTGGTGATTTTTTAAGACCATAGATTGATTTATTTAATTTGCATACCTTATTACTAGGTAATCTCATATAAACTGTCTCATTTATGTCACCATAGAGGAATGCTCCCGTGACATCCATTTGATACACTGGCTCCCTTTTTTGTGTGGCTACAGCCATCATAGCTTTGAAGGTTGTTAGTTTGGCGACAGGTGAGTAGGTTTGGTTGTCGCAGTTCTTCTGTTCAAATCCTCTGGCTACTAAGCGAGCTTTATACAGAGATTTTCCTTCTGCCTCCTTGATTTTAAATACCCACTTGCTACTCACTATGTTTTCTCCGTCAGGAACTTCTGTCACCTCCTCCCAGGTATTATTTTCCTCCAGTGTCTTCAACTCTTTATTAATGGCTTCCTCCCATTTAGTTTTGTCTGGTCTTTTCATAGCTTCTTGATAGGAAATAGGTTCATCACAGCTGTAACTCAGGAACATGTTTTCGTCTTCTTGTACATAGTCTTTCAACCAGCTTGGTTTTTTTCTTACCCTTCTGGATCTTTCTGTTGCCTCTTCTGTCTGTCCTGAAGTTTCCTGTGAGTTTTCCTGTTCTTCTTCTATCTCTTCCTCTTCTAGTATTGATTCCTCATGAAAGGAGTGAATGGAGTCCTGTTCATTTTCACTTTCTATTGTTTCAGGGTTTTCAATATCCTCATACTGGCTTTTTTCTTCCTCTGAAACTTCTTCTGTCTCTTCTTGAGTTTCAGAAACTATGTGATACTCCTTTTCTTGCCTTCTGTCTTTATCTTTGTTTTCTATAGACCTTTTTATAAATACTATGTCTCTTTTGATGTCTACTTTGTCTTCTTCTGGAAAATATATTCTGTATCCTTTTGTATTTTCTCCATATCCTATGAAATGGCCTAATTCAGCCTTGCTATCAAACTTTAACCGTTTTTGATCAGGAATATGTACAGATACTTGACTACCGAAGACTTGAAGGTTATTGACATCAAAATCTTTGTTCCACCAAAGTTGATATGGTGTTTTGTCCTTCACACGACTAGGACCTGTTCTGTTGATTATGTAGACAGCGGTATTGAGAGCTTCCGCCCACAGATTCTTGTTTAGGCCGCTCTCCAGAAGCATAGTTCGTGCTGACTCAACCACCGTCCTCATCTCGCGCTCTACACAACCATTCTGTTGCGGAGTATATGCTACACTTCTTTGGTGTTGTATCCCATGTGATTTCAGCAAGTTTTCCATTTCTTTACCGATAAATTCCTTTGCATTATCACTTCTTATGTATTTCACTATGTGACCGGGATTAACTTTTATTTCTTTCAGATACTGTTTTAAATATTCTACAGACTGACCTTTATTCTTCAGAAAATATACCTTTCTATATTTAGAATAATCATCCTTGATGAGCAGAAAGAACCTTGCCCCTCCTAGTGAAGTTTGTTCTACTGGACCTCCTATATCAATATGGATAACCTCTCCTGGTTTCGTTGCCCTATGGGTACTAGATGGGAAGGGAAACTTATGTTGTTTTCCTTTCAAACATGGCAAACAGGTTTCTTCTTCACTATTATTTTCGAACTTAATATCTTGCTTCATTAAGATGCTTTTCACCTGATTTATGTCTTGATGACCTAGTTTGGCATGCCATTCCCTCAGATTTGACATTACTTTTCCAACCATAGCGTTATTTTCATACTCTCTGAATAACATTGTGTACATTTTACCATTTCTTTTTGCTACCGCACACACACTATTGTTTTTGATGAACTGGCACTCATTAGCTGTCGACTCCAGTTTATAACCTTTATCCAGAGCAGCACTCATGGAAAATAAGTTGGTCTTGAGGCTTGGCACATATAACACACTGCCTATTGAAGTTTTAATCCAATTTTGACCATCATATGCCTCTAGGTTAATATCACCATAACCTAATGCTTTTATTATTGTCCCATCACCAATTACAATGTCTTTAGGCACTAACAATTTTTTATAGTTTATGAAACTGTCCACTGTAAAGCACATATGCTCAGAAGCACCACTATCTAAGAACCACTCATTATTTTTACTTTTTGACATAAGTCCACACACTGACATGACAAATGCGTTTTGTTTTTTATCTTCAGTTTGTTTTTTATTGTCCTTGTTAAACCAACACTTTTCTTTTGTATGTCCCCGTTTTTTACATTGATTGCAAAATAGAATGTTTTCAGTTTTATCACTTTTGTGCTTCTTTACCTTACAGTCCTTTTTATAATGCCCCACTTTACCGCAGTTAAAGCATTTTCTTGGGTTTGTATTAGTTTTAAACGCTGTGGAACTACTGTTTTCACTGTCTTGGTACAGTTTATTTCTTTGCTCTTCTATGATGAGCCTGGCTGTCAACTCTGAAAGGTTTCGCTTTTCTGTGGGCACAGAGTCCCATGCAGAGACGAAGTGTCTGAACTTTTCACCCAGCGAACTTATAATTTTCGTAACAATCATGTTTTCGGCAATTTCGCCCTTTGCTAGCTTTATTTGAGTCACAATGGCCTCTATTTTCGCTATAAACGTAGACACATCCTCTGAACTGTCAAGTTTCTCTTCGAAGAAGCGCTGCTGTAGTATGTGGAGTGAGACGTCCGATTTTTGTTCAAATACTGTATTTAATTTATCCCACATTTCTTTGGATGTTTCGCAATTTTGCACGTGTAGCATAGCCGTGTTGCCCAATCTTCCAACGATGATTCCTTGGGCTTTTGCATCTAATCTCTTCCATGTGGTTATTTTTTCGACTTCATTTTGTGGGCATTTTGATGAGCCATCCACCAAGTCAAAGACATTTACCGCCTTCAATAACACTTTTAGTTGGAATTTCCATGTGGGCCAGTTACTGATATTTTCTAATATCATGCGATTATTTGAAGCTCCAAAAATATAGCCCTCGCCGTCCATCTTGTTTCGCCCTTTACCACTGCTTGACCGCAGGACCACGCCGCCGCTTTACCACAGCTTTTTTTGCCAATATTCCTTTATTTCGCTCCGGGCGTCTGGGCCCATAACCTTTTCAGGTTATTATTGGCAGTGGATGGAGCGAAATAATACGTTATGGAGAAGGAATATCAACGTTTATTAATTAATTTAGGCACAGTACAAAATGGACATGTAGTTTTGCCTTGACCGGCGTTGCAAGAGAGAGTTGCCATACTCACAAAATTATTTGCTATATTTAAAATATTAATGTTGCCATTTTACAATACCGAACAATTATTGTTGTTAAAACATAAATTACTTGAATTGATCACAATAATTACCTTAACTTTGAATTCAATTTTCTGTATGCCAGTCGTTTTCTGTCGACACCTCAATATGTCAGCGTCTGATGGTAAATAACCGGGTTTTTCAATGAGATCTATTCTATCTAGAAAACTGAAAAGATGTAAAATAAGAAACAATATCTTTAAGGATTTATTTCAATTGTATTCTCAAGCATTGAAAGGGTTCATATTTTAATATTTATAAAAGCGTCATCTATGATCGAAAATTGGAATTAAATTAGTTCCGCTATTCGACACAGTTTAATAGTAATGCTATTCAGCACTAGATGGCAGTGTTTTAAATTTTGGTAATCATGTTGCAGTAAAAGTTCAATTTCGGACAAAAGTTAACTTGTCCGCGTAGTTCTGCTATTCGGCAACAGATGGCGTTATCTTAAAATACGATTATTTTACTTACTATTCAGCACTATCTATTAATTGATATTCATTGGATCTTTTAAAACATTCCCTGACTCCACCATCTCGCCATAATGCTCTAACGTGGTCAAAATATTCCTGGAAACAAGAAAATAAAGTATTTTAAACTAATTATCATTGCCAAACATAATAATTATTTAAATATTTATTTGTAAGTAAAAATCACTCACTTCTGTATATTCCTTAGGTCCATTATCGCCAAGTTTCAAAATATATTCCTTCGATTGACTATTCCTTGGATTTTGAAGAGGTATTTTTAACATACGCATGCTGTCTACGATATCGTGGATAGATTCATGAACATTATGTCGAATATGATGCGCTTTGTCTGCCCGTTCGCTAGAAGTACAAAGAACACATTAGTTACCTATAGGAGTTAGTAAGCTTGTTTAATTTATTAAAGTTATAAAAAATACCTTGCAGTAAATCCTTGGACGTGTAAAATCTTCATTTGTTTTATAATTGTTGTTTTCCCACTCTCCCCTGTGCCCAGTAGTAACAGTTTTATGGCCTGAAACGATTTACGATCATAACCAAAAATTGCACAAAGTAAAAACATTTTTTCCACACTGCCACACTGATACAACTGCTGAGTTTTAAGTTCGCATGCATTTTCTCGTTAAAATTTCCACCTGCTCACTTTGCGTGATGTAGCTACCTAGGCATGTAGAACATGCTAATATGCAAAGAGGCCTCTCTCATAATAAAGCCTCTACTACTTTTTAAATGAATCAAATTAGCTGAAGGGACTGTCAGACTTACTGGCTAAAAAGACGTATGGCCTGTACTACCTGTGTAGTGGTATCTCCTAAAGTACGTACGTAAGTACTCACTTCATTGTAAGACTTGATCCATTGCTTGATCTCTCTGTCGATCTGTTTCGAATGCTCCTCCACTTCGTCTTGACCTCCGATACAGGGAAGCCAACCCATCACTGTTTACATGTAATTTGCTACGCTACGCAAAATGAGAACAATTTTTTTATTAAATATTTTTATTTTTGGGCAAAATGGTCTCCCTATAGCATTTCACACCTATCAGTCAATGTTTCATATACACAAGTTGTTAGATCAACCAAGGACTGGCTTACAAAAATACTACCTAAATGGTACAGTCAGCATCAAAAGTTGCTGACCACATTCAGATTTTCAAAATCCCTGTACACCGTAATAATACCTAGTAGAACGGTGTACAGCGATTTGAAAATTTGGATGTGGTCAGCAACTTTAAATGCTGACTGTACCTATTACTACTTACTGCATTTTTTTTGTAATAACGTCTTAAATGCGTTGTCCCGTCTCGGGTGGAGAGGAAGGGACTATCAGACTCCTACTGACTACAACGCTACCTACCCTGTTTCTCGGTTGCCCTTTCCATTCCCGTCAGTGTTCTTTTAAGACGGTCTCGCGACCACTACACTACTTCTGTACATCGATCTAGTTTAAGTAAATGCGTTTAAAATAATCGTTGCCTTTACTAAAATGAAATTTTAATAGTTGGGATGATTCTGCAAATTTAATAACCGGTGTTGCCTACAAGAAAAAGTCTGTATTACCTAGGTATAAGACATCTAGTAGGCTCGTGAAATGTAGATAATCATCTAAAGAATAAGATATTGCTAAAACGTTTTAAATGTTTTAATTTATCTTTATATCCGCACAGATAAACATTAATCCTTATAATATAACGGCATAGCAAAGTAATAGACCACGTATTGTGTATTACTTGGAAATTCTTGTTTCATAGTCAGAACTGGGGCCTTAGTCAAACAGCATACGGCAGTAAACGACAATCGTTATCGTTCATCAGTCACCAATACATTTTCAACTTTATACCCCAACGCGTAAAGTTGAAAATCTATTAAAAATTGCTAATCGATAACGAACGAAACAAACGAAAACGATCTGTGAACTTCAATAGATTTAGTAGTATGCTGTTTGACTAAGGCCCCTGTACCCTCAGCACGAGTTTTCAGTATTTGAGACGTAAAGTAAACTGGAATTTTGACAATTTCAAATTGACAATTTTCAAAGAAAAAATTAGTTCCTTATTCGCACACCAGAGGCGCTGCTCCATTTTTTCATACAAAAACGCTGTAAATACTGGAAAGACACTGTAAAGTAAAACAGTAAAAACTCGTGCTAGGGATACAAGTTTCTTAACTGTAAGCTCACATTGGCTTTGTCACTGTCACTTCGCTTCTGGTCTAGATCAGTCTAGACCAGAAGTGAAGTGATAGTGACAAAGCTTGTCTGGAGAGCAAACCCATTTAAAATTAAAATAAAAAGTCACCTATAACAGTAACTTTATAATAGCTCATTTACATATAACTAGGTATTTCAACTCAGTTGTGTATCTAAATATTGTATTCAATGATAACTAGATAACCAATCAAATATTTTTAAATTAACCTAACGTTATCACTTAGGTATTTCTATTTGACTGCGATATTCATAGCTCAGCCGTTGTACATTTTATTACTTTTAATAAAGGTACCTACGGAGTACCACAGATTAATTTAATAACAGTACTTTTATTATTGGGTCAACGTTGAAAAATAATCAAATGATTCCTCTCTCGTCCTGTGTGGAATGGGACTGTCAGACTCTAACAAAGTCCACCCTGTTTGATGGGTAGCCCTTGGCTTTGCAGGATCACAGTAGCCTGCTAAGGCAGTTCTGCGACCCCGGCAGACTTTTGACCCGCTTTTGTTTGTTTCTGCTTACCTCCATGGACAAAAAGGCGGGGCTTTATGTACAAACTTCAGCATGTAAAGCCAGGCCAAATAAATTTCAATCATATCATTTCTCTTTCGTCATCTACCTAGCGTTTTGCCAACTACTTATGTTCGAGTCAGCTTCCATTCAAACCAGATGCAGCTGAATATCAGTATTTTACATGGAGCGACTGTCTAACGGACCTCCACAACACAGTAACTAGGCAATACCATACCCCATGGTACTGCTTCTGACTAACAGTAACGACTGTCAAAGATCTACAAATGACAGCCGGGACCAGCGGCTTTACGTGCTTTCCGAGGCACGGAGGAAACTCGCTATGAAAGATGGTCACCCATCCACAGACCAATCTCGGCAAGCGCGGCTTAACCCGGAAGATCGGCCTGTGCGGCTGTGATTATTTAGCCACGAGCTCCTCACAATATTACACACCATAATACACACAATAGATAATAATATAATATCACTTTCTATTGTATCATTTCTATTCTATCATCACCTGCATAGCCTTCTCCCCAATTACCTATGTTGGGGTCGTTTCCAGTCGAACCAGATGCAGCTGAATATCAGTATTTTACATGGAGCGACTGACTATCAGACCTCCACAACCCAGTAACTGGGTAATACGATAATACCTCTTGGCAAGACTGGCATCATAAATTCTCACATAATCTTTATAATTTTCTTTAGACGTGGCGTCGTCTACTCCGTTTAATAAATTATATTAGTCACTCATAAATTCGAAAGTTCTTAATTAAATTAATAATTAAAATAATCACAAACCTTATAATAATTAAATAAAAATGTCACCACAACTAATAGAATCACTGTAACTAAATGACTTTTATCAAAATATAATATCATTTAGTTGATATCTTATTTTTATCTGATATTAAATGTTAATCGCGGTTGATTGTATATCGTAACAATTTTTATTAGTTGCAAGTTAAGAAGTGGGGATAGGGAAGTACGGTTGTCGGCGTGATTGTGGCAAAAACTTATTTTAGGATAGTGAAATCATCAAACGAGTCCCCCTACCCAGAGCAGGGCGGGTCGGACTAGAGACTTGTAAAACCTACGGTGTCCTTAATAGCCCTTTACGTTCCGGGGTCACGGTAATTCGTTATTCCTGCGACCCCGGGTTAATCCCTTGACCCTAGTTGTAGGAAAAACTTGGTTTTATTAACTTTTAACGTAGATGCTAAGTTAACAGACGTACGATAAGTACTTAAGTTCAAATGTACCTACCGTGATTGCCCAGTACGCAGGAAGTGGGACGCATTCGCCAGGGCTGCGGTTGCGTATTGCTAAGGTGGCCCATGCGCCCACTTCCTGCTACACAGCGAGAACAGGCTCGACGCAACGAGATAGCAGTTGCATTAAGCGAACCGCTGGGGTTGGCTTAACGAAAAACGGTAACTGGGGCCACTTTCATGAGAAAGTGGCAGCAATTATACGGGATTGTGAGTCAACCACAGCGGAGTCGTTAAGTTGTGTCGAGCCTGAAGACCTGAAATGATACTTTTCTGTATTATAAGAATATAGGTAAAAGTCATCATACAAAAGGAAACACGAACAGGCAAAGGGTAAAAACACTAAAACAACAAACATAAAGGTTAAAATTATATTGAAACAAAATTGGAAATCTTTTAGGAATAAACAGTAAAACAAATTGAAAAATAAAACAAAACATTAGACATTAAAAGTAATAAAAATTTTTCAAAATTAAATAAACAAGTACAAATAACAAACCTCACACCGAACTGAACGCGGCCTCTCCGGCCGCCCGCCGACGTAAGAAATTGAAACAAGAGCCAACGAAGGACTCTGCGAGCTACGGCAGAGGGACACTGGCCGGGCAGGAGTGGGTTTTAGCGGGTTCGAGTCCCGCACTACCTCGACTGTCTCATGGTCTCAGTGAGACGGTGAGACAGCCGAGGTGTCCGTGGGGATTTCCCACTCCTGCCTCAACAAAAAAAAAAAAAAAAAAAAAAAAAATGTACCTACCTATTAATGTCATTGACACATTTTTGTTTTATTTTTTTATGTGTTCATGTCTTTTATTGCAATAAATAAATGTTTTATCTATCTATACCACTGCATGCGGTCTCAAGATAGGAAATTAGGTATATATTTTTTATTCCAGTATCTTTATTTTAAAACCTCCACTCACGCGAACAGAGCAGCGAGCAAAAGTTAGTTACACCTGGAGAGTACCAAATAAATAGTAATCCAAGAATTAAAATTCGAAAAAAAAAACAAAAGAATCTCCGATCCTTTTCTAAAGTACGATTAATAATTGTAGTCAGTAAAATGACATTTGTTTTCTATAGAAATGCACATAATTTCATAGTATCAGTGACAGTTGTACTTGTCATTTTACTGACTACAATTAAAAATCGTACTATAGTTAAAATTGCTAAACTATTCTTTAAAAAAAAAACAATAAACTAATGCTTAAATACAAATGAATTACATTAGTTTCTTATCCCAAAATAGTTTTCAAACGAAAAAAAAATGAAAAGCAAAATGTAACAAATACAAAAAGAGATCGCCCCCGGGTGGGCTTGAACCACCAACCTTTCGGTTAACAGCCGAACGCGCTAACCAATTGCGCCACGGAGGCCTTGAGAGAAACGGTGAAATAGCTGATCTCTCCCTAGACGCAAGTATCATGTGTCTTCAGACACACAAATCAATAACGGGGTTCGCAGAGGCAGAGGTGTATTATGAACATTAGATAAAGCGATCTTTTGATAGAATAAATAAATTGCAAATAATGTTGCAAATCTATTTAGTCGGTTTCAAATTTTTCGATACGTTGCAAAGTTTTTATATTTATATTAGCATTTTATAAGTATTCCTATTATGGTTAATTTTGTTTTAGTCACAATTTAAGTATGGTTCGGAATAATTTGTGAATACTTATGTATTTGTCGGACTTATTAAATTTTTTCAGTCATCTTGCATAAAATATTATTTTATTAATTAAAAACTTAATATTTTTTAAATTCTTACAGTGTTAAGTTACGAAACTTTGATAATGAATTTTAATTCAATTTTCTATAGTAATAAGATTGTGTGTAGTAAGTACTTATCGGATTTTCGATAGATACCTACCTACTGTTCAAGAAAATCGTATATTTCATTTTGTGTAAATTGTGTATCATATTTTACGCCTTGTAATTAAAAAATATGATTACTTTCGTTTTCATACTGCGTTTAGCTTTACACGAATAAGTTTAAAAAAGGGAAATCGAAATAAAAAGCCATAATAAAATGACAACATTTAATAAAATATGAAAATTACCAACTAAATAATTGCACTTAAAAATAATTCCATTTGGGAAGAACCAAACTAAATACAATCGTACACTTCATTATGAGATACCTACTAATTTAAAATTTTAAACTAATTAACGGAAGATAACAATATAACAGAACCAACAATTTCTTGGATTATCTAAAATCTAAACATAAATTAAATAAACAAAATGCAAAATAGACATTTTTTTTTTAATTTTCCATATTTCCCTCGTGGTTACTGTGGTTCCATAAAAGTTCCAAATTCGGGAACACCACGGGCTTGTGACGTCATAACCCATGTAAAATTGTACCGAGACCGCCCGACCGAGTGACGTTTTGTGATTTTTTTGTTAGCGTTACGACTTCGTCAATTTTCATTTACGAAACCAAACAAAAAATACGGATCTTAAATTGTTTGATAATTAATCTTTCGGACTAATTAAAATTTATGAGTAAAGAATCCTATTTATTTATAGTTACAATTCAATGACATTATTTAGTCGACATTTGTCTATTGTCTATATCATTACAATCAAATATCATAAAAAAAAATAAGTACCACGAATTTTACGTAGCTCATAAGTGGTGTATGTTTTACAAAAAAGAAGAAACTATTTATAATCTACCTATTAAATATTCACTCCATCATAATAGGATCATCCAACTGAAGTTGTACCATTTGGTTACCGTTGACTAGCACCCCGTCCCGGAGCAACAACTGCACGTTCAGGTCGGAAAGTTCCTGAAAATGTAAAAAAATATCATTAAAATAATGGGATTGAATTTAGAAGCAAAAAGCCAACGTCACGCGGTGTTCCCAGGCGGTCACCCATCCAAGTACTGACCGCGCCCGATGTTGCTTAACTTCGGTGATCGGACGAGAACCGGTGTATTCAACGTAGTATGGACGTTGGCGATAGCAATCACCAAATTATCAACCACTATCAAGTCATTGTATGAACAATGAGTGACGTCACTCAGACTTGGATAGCATAACAAAAATATGATTGTATACCTGATACCTGAATTGACTCGTGCTATTAAGCTATGGTATATTCGATATTGGTAATCGAGTTATGGAACTCAAATGGAGTTGGGCAGGACACCTGGCGAGGCGCGGTGACGGCAGATGGAGTAATAGTCCAGTCATTAAAGCCTAAACCCGAAAGTAATTAGTAACTTGCTGAAATTTTTCGTTAATAACATTGCCAAAAAAATTAGTAACACGCTGCAAATTTGGAATTAGGTTGTTCTTACTGTTTTGTAACGTGTTTCAAATTTGCAGCGTTTTGCAACATACGGAACATTGTTTATTTTTAAAAACAATGCAATTTGTTAATAACAAGGGTAAAAAAATTAGTAACACGCTGCAAATTTGGAATTAGGTTGTTCTTACCGGTGTGTAACGTGTATCAAATTTGCAGCGTTTTGCAAAATACGGAACATTGATTATTATTAAAAATATGAAAAAATGTTTCACCGAGACGACTTTAACACGTCATATCTTCAAAAGTACTAACGTTAGACCATCTGTTTGTTAGTAACTAATGTTCTGCGTTGAAAGCCCTATCCATCGGTATATCACATGTTACTATTGAGGGTGGGCCCAGATTTCATACACCGGTTTCCCAATATCCTTTGATATACGTTACAAAACGGTAAAAACAACTTAATAACAAATTTACAGCGAGTTACTAATATTTTCTACCCCTTTTATTTAAAAAAATCATTGTTTTTTAATAATGAACAATGTTCCGTATGTTGCAAAACGCTGCAAATTTGACACACGTTACAAAACGGTAAGAACAACCTAATTCCAAATTTGCAGCGTGTTACTAATTTTTTTGGCAATGTTATTAACGAAAAACACTTTTCACCCCTTTTCAACCCTTTCCATACACCCCAGAACGCTGCAAAATCACCCGGTTAGTTATTTTACCTTCTTTAAGAACCCCTTAAAATTTCAGCAAGTTACTAATTACTTTCGGGTTTAGGCTTTAATGACTGGACTATAAAGCTGTGACAGAGTGGCGTCCAAGGAATGGAAAAAGAAGTGTTGGTCGTCCGGCGGCGAGATGGGCAGACGACATTGTTGCCATTGGGGGAGTGGGATGAGGCTGGCGCAAGACCGTGGAGCTTGGCACAAACAAACGGTCTTCACCCCGCAGTGGGTGAAGACGGGCTGTGGATGATGATGATGATGATCAATGCTATGAGTTTAGTAGTTAGTGGGGACTATAAAATAGATCGCAGCGCTGGATGTAACAGAGATGTGAATTAATGGCCGCACTCAAGAAGTGAAGGATGTGTCAAGTTGATTATTATGCACCACAACGTATTTTAGTAGTTCTTAGTTTTTTTTAATTTTTGATTAAAAAAAAAATAGATTCGCCAAAAGGCCTCCTAGTGACAACATCTGACAACTCTTGCAAACTTCTATTCCTTCCTAATTTTGTAAGTAGGTAGTCGAGCATTTATTATTTTTATAGGTCGATTATTTTATAAAATTTTGTCCTGTATTATACTTTTCTAATAAATCAAGGTGATAAGCGTGGCCGAAAATTCAGGAAATAAAATGGCGGAAGTCGGATAAAAAAGTCAAAGACACGTTACACCTGGTTCATTTAATAACTTGATAGTGGTTGATAATTTGGTGATAACTATCGCCAACGTCCATACTACGTTGAATACACCGGTTCTCGTCCGATCACCGAAGTTAAGCAACATCGGGCGCGGTCAGTACTTGGATGGGTGACCGCCTGGGAACACCGCGTGACGTTGGCTTTTTGATGTTTTACATTTTTTTTAAATATTCACCCTTTTTTGAGGCATTATTTTTTATTTCAGAGCGAATATTTAGTTGTTTTATGCATTTGATATACACGAACCAGCATTGAGCTCGCATGGTGGATATTGCCCACTCTCAGGTCTCTCATACTGGAGGCCACAATAACGGGAATGGACATTAGTCCGAAAAAATAATAATAATCCACAACTTTCACACAACACCATCTAGTTCCAAGCTAAGCAGAGTTTGTGTTATGGGTACTAGACAACTGATAAACATACTTATATATATTTCTAAATACATACATATCATATACAAATCACACCCAGACACAGAACAAATGATCGTGCTCATCACACAAACATTTGTCCTGGGTGGGAATCGAATCCACGACCTCCGGCATAGCAGTCAGGGTCACTCACCACTAGACCAACAGGCCAGTCAAAATAATGTATTACAAAAATAATTGTGGTACAGACGGCTACATATTAACTATGTATACAAAACTAGTATATCTTGCCCTCGTTTTATATGGACTTTTCGCACAATGAAAGGTCAGATTATACTGATTTTGTATAGCTTGATGTTTAGCCGTGTGAACAGTACAGTCACAAGATATAAAGTTACGTGGGTTCCCTTACAAAGAGCGTTCGGTGTTTCATATTGTAGGTAGCCAGGTGCTAAGTCCGGGGTTCGACCACACATTGATTCGAAAAACAACCCCAGATCTATGATTTTATCGAAACGGGGCAAAAACTTGAAAGTGATGCCCTCTCTTCGGTTTGTAACAAAATTAATTGTAACCATCAAAATGCTTTCCATAAATCCAAATACCGCACAATAAAAGTTGCTCGATTTTATATTCTTGCGGCCTGTGTCCTAACAGTGGGAATATTTTTATAGGTTGATGACGAAAAATTTGTCTTTTCTCCAAATAACATAATGAAAAGTTTTTATAATAAATTACATAATTAAAAAAACACTTCAGATCTAGCATTGTAAACCTAAGATTTGGCAAAAGTCTTTTATTGTAATTTGAAACTATTTTGTATTTTTTAAGTCCTTCCTAGTTCACACAGCCAGAAGGCGTCGCGGCAGACCTCGTAGAAGACGGCGGTACGAGCTTGATAAAACCAATGACCAGTGGTCCACTTTAGCCCTAGATCGTGGAAACTGGAAGTCATGGGGAAAGGCCTTTGCCCAGCAGTGGCATGATGTAGGCTAACAGTAAGTCCTTCAGTTGTCACTTTTATAATTTGCTTGTCTATAAAAAAAGTGTAAATGCAAAAAAATTTAACCGCCTTCAAAAAACAACACAAAAAAGGGTAAAATAACCTACAAAATAACTTTTCTTTCGGAAGTCGGTGGCTTTGTTTTATTATTTCGATGTCTTTTTGCCACCGACTTTAGTTATTTTGTAGGTTATTTTACCCTTTTTTGTGTTTTTTTTTGAAGGCGGTTAAATTTTTTTTTAAAAAAGTTTTTTATTTTACTCTTTTTAGTTTTAAAGTTTTTTGCCAAATTCTTGGCAAATACATCATTTTCTTACATGTGCACTAGAATTTTGTAATCCGTAGCACCGGTATTAACATCGCCCATGTTGTGTACATAAAAGAAAGTTCCAATAAAATTCCCTATCTCAAAAAATGCTGAACAGAGTTCGATGAAACTTCCAGTATTCTCTAAGGTGAACGATCCCTAGTACAACAAAAAAAACAATTTTGAAAATCGGTCCACAATTGGCGAAGTAATCGCGTAACAAACACGCAAAAAGTAAAGATCATCATGTCATCCAAGTAGGCGAAATTAATAAAAATGCTCACAAAATAAAAAGTACTGAACCAAATTTGATGACATTTTTATGGGACCACACTGCAAGTATCCTGCATCGAACAAAAAAAGAATCACACTAATCGGACTAGAAACCTCGGAGTAATCGATGTACATACATAAAAAAAAAAAACCGACCGAGTTGAGAACCTCCTCCTTTTTTTGAAGTCGGTTAATGACCAAATCGACAAATTAGTGTCGTTTTGATGTTGACAGTTTTTTTTTTCAATGAGACAGTGTTCAACAGAAAAGTTAATCTTTTTTGTGATACGACCGACGGTTACAGTGTACATGAATTTTTCATTGAATTTTGGAGTTTTACGGCAAAAGTTGGATATGCGAGTCACTGGAGACCACATGAAAGGGCATATCAAAGTTCTCAACCACTCTAAAAGCCATCGATTGCAGTCGTTGTGGCCGAAATCGGCTAGGTGGCATCATCATTCCCACCCACCCAGGATAAATGTTTATGTGATGAGCATCATCATTTGTTCTGTGTCTGGGTGTAATATATCTATAACATGTATGTATTTAGAAATATATAAGTATGTTTATCAGTTGTCTAGTACCCATAACACAAGCTCTGCTTAGCTTGGGACTAGATGGCGTTGTGTGATAGTTGTGGAATATTTATTTATTTTATCATCACATGAATTTCTCTAGCCCAGATTTTTTGCCATCCGATACAATGAAAATTAAATCTAACACGTTTTTCCTCAATCAGTTTTAAACTGATGAATAAACACAATGATTGCAATCTTTTTTTAATTAGATTCCTATCGCGTTCGGATACGCGCGGAAGCGGCAAAATACGTTTGAATACACAGAAAATGTCATTGGACATGTAGTTTTTTTTATCAAGATAAATATCACGATTATCGGGAAATTATACCTTCATGATATTAATCAATGACTTATTTTTAAATGCACATCAAATAACTAATCACCCGCCAATTTATTTACATCAGTTAAATGTTTTTTTACATTGAAGTAATTATTGTAATGCAATTTTGGTTTTGTTTTTGTAATTAGGGGTGAATTGATGACGGAAAATTACAGTAGAATTATTGTGAATGATAGCAACGTTGAAAACTTGACATAATTGACTTTCTACTCAAAAAAAATTAGACCGAAACGTACATTGTAAAAAAAATAGATTCATATTTTTTCTGTTATTACGTAAACCAAAATTGGAAGATCAACGCATTTAAAAATAACGAAACGTCACTCGGTCGGTTTAATGTTACAGGCGGTATGAGGTCACAAGCCACTCCCGAATTTAAAGCGTTTCACGTTTTTCAGTAATTTTAAAGGCGTTCAATGATTTATAAGGGCGATCCGTTACCGCGAGCATTCACCTGTAATGTAACGTTACAGATTCGAACATTCAAAGACGATAGAGCATCAAATCGCGCACTTTTATGTTACATTATAGATGAATGCCTCACCGCGAGAGGTACTTAAAAACAGAAAAACATACGAATTGATAACCTTATTTTTTTGAAGTCGGTTAAAAATTGTACTTATTAATTATTTTTCAATAGTTTCTAACTGACGGACGGACTAAACAGATTTTCGTTTTTTTATACAGTAAACTACAATATCATATCGAGCATGCCACCGTCCGCGTCCGAGCAATCAACCCGTTATTATTTCTGGGAATTATATTTTTGTGGTGTCATTATTACTGTTGATTGACGGCACGATTAGCACAGTGGCTGATAGATTGGACTGCTGTGCTGAGTGTCGCGGTTTCGATTAACGTACGGAACAAATATTTTTACGATCTACAAGTTGTTTTAATGCTTGTAAACGCACCCACGACCCCAGTGTAAAGCAATAGGTATTAAAAAAAAACTTTCTAAGCTTTTGTTATGGTCAGGTTCCAGTTGAGCGACGTTTTATGATTTTTAGAAGCGTTATATCTTTGCCAATTTCGGTTTACGTCACAAAAGAAAAAATACGTGTATAATATTTTTTGATAAAATCTATCTTCCAGACTAAATACATTTTTTGAGTAAAATAGCCTATTGAACAATTATTTTTGTGTTGGATAGTCCATTTATCGAGGAAAGCTATAGGCTAATTTAACAACATCACGCTACGACCAATAAGAGCCGAGCTACAGAAATGAAACTACGGGGACAAGGTGGCCTACCATGACGTCTTAAAGCATGAGTAGTTAGACTGTAGGAAAGAGACAGAGCTATACAAGTCGTCTAGCGCCATCTTGTTCCCTCAGCGGAAGTACTAACGTTTTAACACGTCATAGTAGGCCACCATCATCATCTGCCTGTCTTTTCTCAACTATATTATGGTCGGCTTCCAGTCGAACCAGTTGCAGCTGAATATCAGTATTTTACATGAAGCGATTGCCTGTACCTCCACAACCCAGTACCTGGGTAATACGATACCCCATGGTAAGACTGGTTGTCAGACTTTAGAGCTCCTGACTAACACTAACGACTGTCAAAGATCTAGAAATGGCAGCCGGGACCAACGGCTTTATATGATTTCCGAGGCTCGGAGGAAACTCGCTATGAAAGATGGTCACCCATCCACAGACCAACCTCGGCAAGCGGCTTAAGGGCCTACGCGGCTTTTAAGCCGTAAAAACGTTACATTCTAAAGCCTACTCCTCATTTAACATCACGCTATTTTGTTCAAATATATACCAACTCCTTCTAAACGGCTTGGTTTATTTAAAATATTTTTAAATATATCAATCGGTGTTAAAATTTACTACAAAGTGAGTATCGCTCATATACATATACAGCAGTCAATATTTTACAAAGAACATGTTAAATTTTGAGACTTCCATGTTTAAAAACCGGGCGAAGGTGGCCGGGGAAAGTGTGGGTTTAGTACCGCCAAGGTTATTGAGGGTACTATGCGCCTTAACCCGGAAGATCGGCCTGTGCGGCTGTAATAATTTAGCCACGAGCTGATAGGCCATAAGATAGTAATTAATGAAAATATATATTCACCTCGTTACCAACTATGGGGTAGGCAGTATTGTCTTGTACGTCTGATTCTCCTCGCTGTAATATCTTGGGTCGTCTTGGGTTCTTAGCGATGCCTCGACCACGGCGAGCCGGTTGGAAGTCTTCCACTGTAGAAAAAAAGTACTGACACTGTTAGCCTACATCTGGGGTGGCCACACGTTACCGGTCCCTCACGCGAAACCTTTAAAAAATGTGACGTCACTCATTGTACATACAATAACTTGATAGTGGCTGATAATTTGGTGTTAGCTATCGCCAACGTCCATACTACGTTGAATACACCGGTTCTCGTCCGATCACCGAAGTTAAGCAACATCGGGCGCGGTCAGTACTTGGATGGGTGACCGCCTGGGAACACCGCGTGACGTTGGCTTTTTGCATTCCAACCTTTTTTTTTTAAATGTGGGGGATTTTATTCAAACAACTTTGTGTGCATTTCTGAAAAACATGGGCACTATATATTTTTACTAGCTGCTGCCAGCGGTTTCACCCGCTACAACTCGACAATTATCCCAGATCGACGGCGCGTTGTGCTCCACGCGCGCCTCAAAGAGTGTCAGCATTATGACGGGGCATCACTACAGAGGGCCAAAGCCTGCCGGGGTCGCGGGACTATGAATTAAGAAAAGTTATTGAAGTATTGAATGGTGGAAGTTGGAAAAAGAATTTCAATAGTTAAAGAACAAATGACAGTGATGTCACTCCTGGTTTATACAATAACTTGATAGTGGTTGATAATTTGGTGGCTGCTATCGCCAACGTCCATACTACGTTGAATACACCGGTTCTCGTCCGATCACCGAAGTTAAGCAACATCGGGCGCGGTCAGTACTTGGATGGGTGACCGCCTGGGAACACCGCGTGACGTTGGCTTTTTTACGTATTTTTGTAGGATTTATTATGTTTATTAAAAAAATATTAATAATTTAGGTACTTAAGTATATTTTTGAGGAATATGAACAGTATTCCAAAATTAATAATGCAAATAGAAATCTTCGTCACTGTTCGGCAACGATCGTATTCCCCGAGCGTCGGAAGACGATAATTATGTATATAGAGTGCTTAAGTGAATTTTCTTCATGCATAATTTAGTAGAATTATGTGTTTCGTAATAGCAGCTCTATATAATTCCACACAGAGAGAACACGTGCAGTCACCACCAATATATAAAGACGACTGACGGACCATATTATTACTGTACTCTGTGTGACGGACCTTTGACTGACCGGCGACAGCCGCCGACCCCGCCGACCATCCGAATTGTTTTCAATTGTTTCAAATGATTTGACATAATTATGACATTGACTCCTGGTTCTTTCGAACAAGGTGCAAAATGCAAGTGCATTGTTTAGGGCTCTCTTCGATTCAATGATTCGGGTGTTTCCGGGAATACGACAATTGGCGAAGCTTTGCATGAGCATTATTAATTTGGGAGTACCGTACTCCCACTACTATACTCCTACATATTACTTTAAGATAAAAATAATATAAACAAAGAGAAAATGTCAGTTCCCTCAAAAATAATAAATAATCAAAACTTAATAAAAAGCAAAAAGCCAACGTCACGCGGTGTTCCCAGGCGGTCACCCATCCAAGTACTGACCGCGCCCGATGTTGCTTAACTTCGGTGATCGGACGAGAACCGGTGTATTCAACGTAGTATGGACGTTGGCGAAGGTGGTCACGAAATTATCAAACAGTATCAAGTTATTCATAAACCAGGAGTGACGTCACTTAGATGTTCCGCATGACAGACGGGACTCGCTCTCGGTGTAACATAGACAATAAAATGTACGCGAAGTTTGGGATCAGTAACGCCTGCCGGCATCGCGGGACTGTCTAAGCAGGTTACTGTGACTCTGGAACGTAAAGGGCTATTGAAGGAACAGTGTGGATCTTAAACAGTACGAGTCTGACAGTCTTTTCCGCTCCACGGGAGGACTCATTTGATGATTTTAAAACAAGAAAGATGTTAGGGAGTGGTGCCTAATAATATACCTACATAATAATGTCTAATAATAAACACACATTAGCAATTATTTATAGTTTACATGAATTTTGAGCTCTGTTTTAAAATCAAAAGAACCGCCGCTGTTGCTAAAATAGCCGACTGTTATATTACAACAACCGTGCCGTGGATGACACTGCAAGAGTTGCCCGCAAATATTACAAATATTTTGTCGAAAGTGGGTGCTGATTGCAGAATATCTAGTACTATCAGAAAACCAGCGCTGTGACATCTTAAAAAATGTCGCAGCACATGCTGAGATAGGACCCTTTTGGCCTCGTACAGGACTATTTTATGTTATTTTTATTCCGTTTGTTGTCTTTTGTTAGTTATTTTGTATTACTTTTGCATTTCTTTTACATCTGTTTAGTTTGTTTATTCTGTCCTATGTGCGTCAATAAATCCCTTCTTTCTTTCTTTTCTTTTCTTTCTTTTTACTACTATAAAGTTGGTCAATATAATTGAAGACTTGAATTAGAAAAAATCTAAGCGAGACGACGTTACCCTTTTTTATCGTGGTATAATCATTAAACGAGACCTTCCCTACAGGGCGGGAAGGGAGGGAGAGGAACTATCCGACTCGTATTGACTAAAATCGATGCTTTTTCCTCAATAGCCCTTTATGAAATGAAATGATGAAGTGATGTTTATTTCTGCAAGTAAGTAGGTTTTTGCTACACTTTTACACGTCTTTTCATAAAACTAGGAGGGGCCGGTGTTTCGTACTTGACTACTCTGAAAAGAAACATCCGAAACTAACTCAGAGGTCACAGTCTCTTTTAAAGTCCAGACATCATAAATGTAGAACAGTTTATACGAGGACCATGCAGGTCAATGTCTGAAATAATCTTTTGAGAACAGAACCATACAAATTCGAGTGGACCTGTCCAGTCAGTACGAGCATTTGTCAGTTATCGTGAAGCTCAATTTATAACACAGGAGCTCAGCGTTTACGTTGCAGGGTCACGGTCATTTGTTTAGACATTCCCGCGACCCCAACAGGCGTTACTTACTCAAAATTTCAAGTCCAATGTGAAGTCACTAATTGTTCATAATATAACTTGATAGTGGTTGATAATTTGGTGTTATCTATCGCCAACGTCCATACTACGTTGAATACACCGGTTCTCGTCCGATCACCGAAGTTAAGCAACATCGGGCGCGGTCAGTACTTGGATGGGTGACCGCCTGGGAACACCGCGTGACGTTGGCTTTTTGTCTACTTTTTGCAATTTGGAGGTAATCATTGTTATTAATACATTTTGAGAACTGACACTAAAGTTTTTTTTTATACATAGTAGTATAGCAGTAGGAGATGGTGGATGGAAATCCACGGTGCTCTTCAATAGCCTTTTACGTTCCAGGGTCACGGTTACCAGTTAACCTTTTAACCGCCAGACAATCTTAAAAAGAAATGTGCCCCTAGCGCCAATCACATATTTTCAAGGTCAACTATAGTGATGTGGACCAATCCCTACAGCAAACAAGATTTGTAAGGTAAAATTACACGTTTTTACGAAAATCTTATGTTTTTTCAATTCATTACCCTCATAACAATAATAAGATTAAAATTACCCACATCAAAAACCTATAAACATGTACATAGACACTAACAAAGCCAAGATAGAGTTTAGTTCATAATTCTACAAAATTCGGTTTTTGGAATCCCTATTGTTGCATTTATACAACTCCGGCGCTAACGTTAGAGATAACAAGAGCGTAGATAGTGCGGGGACAAGTGAAATTATTTCCGGTTATCGATTTTATTACTCAAACTATGAATTGAATATGTTAGTAGAAAGTTTTGAGATTTCCTGTTTTAAAAAAAATCTTAATTTATGGTCTATGATAGGGCATTTAATTGTCACTGCTTTAACGGACATTGTTTTGCGAGTCTCTGAAATGGCAAATACAGGTATGTGTTAATTTTCTTATATAAATTTTAATTAAATATGACCGTTTTCCACCCCGAAGGGAAGAAAACGATTATTTCAGGTCTTGCCGAGGCTTGACCTTTCGGAGATTACTACCTTACCTAGAGTACACACATGCTTGCTACTTACGTCCAGTTATGTTAGTGTAGCGACTTAAGATCTACAAAAAAGTACGCTAGTGCCATCTATGAAGTGACGGAGAAACTAAGATGCAAAAATGCCTACATCGCGCAATCAAAGTTAACCTCGACATTAGAAGACATAGAATATTCCGACTATGAATGTCGGGCAGAAAGCCCACCAGACACAACACCCGTCTGGTTGGAAGGTACCTTCCTTTTCACCGGGTATGGAGGAACTTTCCACTCTGTTCCTCCTACCCCCTAAACTGGTGACCCCGCAATGGACGTCAGCGCAACCTTCGAGCTACGTGACGTCATCATCACCTGCATCACTTCCTCAAGCTTTCGAGCAGCGAGTCTCAGCCAGCCAGCCAGCTTCAAACGGGCATCCTTGACCATCAGCATGTGCAGAATGCGCATACCTGGTCAGCACCCTCAACCTCATCAGGCGACCATACCCCTGGACTTAGGGCACATCTCAGCCAGTCGAAGGCATACCCTCCTGGTTGTCATAGCCTCCATATCCTTGGCGGCGCTTCCTCATCCGACTCACTGGATGGCAGTCGGCGCCGGATCCCGACTCACTGGGATCTCGCTTCACCGCAGCAGCATGTTCCGACTCACCGTGAACCCTGCGGCAACAACGGCAACCACAACTGGCTTGGACTTTGCAACTATCGACCTCCGGTCTCCGGAGGGGAGTGATGTAGCGACTTAAGATCTACAAAAAAGTACGCTAGTGCCATCTATGAAGTGACGGAGAAACTAAGATGCAAAAATGCCTACATCGCGCAATCAAAGTTATCCTCGACATTAGAAGACATAGAATATTCCGACTATGAATGTCGGGCAGAAAGCCCACCAGACACAACACCCGTCTGGTTGGAAGGTACCTTCCTTTTCACCGGGTATGGAGGAACTTTCCACTCTGTTCCTCCTACCCCCTAAATTAGTGTGAGCTGCGGGCGGTCCCAGAGACGACCGCGCGGGGGCGACGCGGGGAGTGACGCGGCGGCAGGCGCGCGAGTGTTACTCGAAAGCGCTCTCTTCAGTACCTATCTCCGAAAGCCGGCAAGAACTTGCTCAGGTCAAGCCTCGGCAAGACCTGAAATAATCGTTTTCTTCCCTTCGGGGTGGAAAACGGTCATATTTCAGTTCTGTGCCTTCGGCTTGACCTTTCGGAGACGTGTCTACCATCTGCCGGCGCTATTAAGCGTACTGTGATAAAGGTGAGAATAAAACTTGTGGTGTTTATTTTCAAACTAAAGTTGTTTTATTAAAATTATAATCAATCACTGTTGTACAAATAGATACAAAACAGTTAAGTCTTGTTAGATCACAGCACACGTTTCTCCTAATGATAAAATACTATTTAGAATTATAGCTCGAGGCATCTTTTAATGCTTCATACAGTTTAACAATTAAACAAACATAAAATGGCTTATAAGCCTAATCATTTTAAACATAACAGGGACCTCCCCCTTTTATATATTAATTAAAAACAAAAACAAAACAAAAACATTGAGATCTTTAAGATAGAGATCATTTGTTCAGTCTTAGACCGCATTAAAAGAATCATTAAGAACATTTACATTCCCACCTCGAGGCTGCTCTACAGATTTACAATAGTGTTTGAAAAAGTTTGTCGAACCTCTCCAGTTCCCTCGTTTCAAGATATCATCGAGCGGAACATTGTTCTGGAAATCGTTAGATGCTACAGCTGATCGAACTGAGCCTGGGCCGCAGCTTACGCCTATTTCTTTAAAGGGTGTCTTCAGCCAGCCCGCGATAACGGTTCTGGAGGCAGCTTTAACCTTCCCTCGCGTTGTAATAAACAAATTATTCAAACCCTCTTGTGCTTTTCTTCTACTGGTGGTAACTTCTATTAGACAATTTACCCACTTTACTAAACTCAAAGCTATGTCACCTGAGCATGTTAAATGCCATCCAGATTGACGGTTCCTGTCATTATCTGTTTTTGAGCCAAATCTAGGCCAAAATGTTATCGAAGAATCTGATCTCTCACAATGCTTATCATCTATCATAAGGAGTGTGAGGTCATGTATACGTCGCCCTGAAGCTAGCAACAGAAGAAGTGCCACATGACGAGATATTTGAAAAATACTTTCCTTATCAGGTACATTCGATTTTAGCCAATTAAATATATCTTGAATATTCCAGATCTGAGTCTTTGGCACTGCTGACATACATCTTTGAATTTTTATGGCTTTGAGAATTGCAGTCACTAAAGGATGATTTCCTAGTTGTTTTTCTTGAGTAGGGTCCGCAAAAGTAAGGATTACAGACTTGTTAACCATAATTGTGGATGGCGCTAATTTTCTTACTCGAGAAAGAGAACCTAGGTAAGCGGCCACATCAAGGGGTCGAGGACTACTAGGTTTTCTCCCATTTTGTCTACACCACGAGACCCATTGCTTCCACGCTGATTCATAGGTGCGCCAAGTCGAGTCGCGCCATGCTGACTGTATAAGGTTAACGTCACTTTGGTCTAAACCGGCTACTAGATCCGACCACCCCGTATCTTCCAGACCTCCAAAAAGAGATTTTCTACCCTCGGAGGAGGGAGGTTCGTGGATAAGTCGATTAGGTTCTCCATCAGGTTCGGTATCAGGTACGGGGCTCCTAGGGCTCTGTGTTTGAGGTCGCTTCTCCAAAACACTGTCTCCCATCGAGGTACCACGATCAGAAACGTTCCGGAGGACTTGTTCAAATGTTGGAGCACCCGAGGGATAAGCGGTGGCGGGGGGAAAATCCATGCCAATTTGAAATTCCAAGTTCGGCTGAACGCATTCACGAAAAGAGCCCGTGTATCTTTTGCGTCTATCGAGACGTAAACTGGAACTACATTCGATAGGCCTGAGGCGAAGAGGTCTATCTGAGGAATTCCCCATTTTTGAAATATCTTTTGCGTGATCTCGCTTTTGATGTGCCAATCGGGCAGGACCTTTTCTCTGGATAAGCAATCGGCGATTGAATTGTAGCGGCCGGGCAGGTAAAACGAGTGAATGGTTGCACCTAGACTCTGAGCTAAGATCAAGATTTCTTTTGTCATTTCTAGCAGAGCTATAGATCTGGTTCCCCCTTGGTTTCGCAGATATGATACTACTGTCCTGTTGTCTGACTGTACCATTATTGATTGGTCTACAACCACCTCTTGGAACTCCCGCAAAGCTACTAGGACTGTGTAAAGCTCCTTTCTGTTGATATGCCATTCTTGCTGATCCTCCGTCCACCGACCTGAAAGGAGGTGGTCGCTCACCTGAATCCCCCAGCCGACGTTGGAGGCGTCTGTGCTCACAAACATCGTCGGTTCCGGTACAAAGATCCTTCCGGGATTTGTGATATTTTGAGCCCACCAACGGCATTCCTGAAGGGCCTGTGCCGTCACTAAAACTTTCTTCCCAGCCCGGTCTTGTGACAGTTTTCTGGCCGCTCTTTGCATATGTCTGGTGTGAAGTCTTCCTAGGGGGGTCACAAGTGATGCGAACCCTAGCCTTCCGATCAATGCTGTGCCCGATTTCCATGACCACTGTTTTGTTCTTAGAACCTGGTTGACATCTTTTAAAATCCGATCTATTTTGTCTTTTGGAAGTGTCTTTTGGTTTGTCGATACATTCCAAATAATTCCCAGAAATTCTATTTCCTGTGTGGCCTTTAATACTGATTTTTCTAGATTTACACACCAGCCCATGCTTTGTAGCATTTCTACTGCATAGCGCATTTGACTCTCCAGCGTGTTTGGGTTTTGATGCGCAAATAGAAAATCGTCCAAGTAAACTAGAACGCGTAGACCCTTGTCTCTCAGAAAACTTGCTACCCATTTGCTGACACTGGAAAAGGCTATCGGTGCCGTGGACAGGCCGAAGGGCAAGGATGTCATTTGATAAACCTGATTCGCGTAAGCGAACGCAAGAAATCTTCGATGACTCTTTTTTACTGGGATATGAAAATAGGCTTGGCTGATATCCAACTTTCCGAAATAATCCCCTTCTTGCATAAAATCGGGAACCCGACTTTGATTTATCAGCCGAAATTTTGGGGGTTTGAGAAATTGGTTCAAGCGACGTAAGTCGAAGATCTGCCGCAATTTTCCGTTTCTCTTGGGTATTAGAAATATTCTTGATAGGAACCCATTCGCAACCTCGCAATTCTCTACCACACCCGACTTGATCAATAACTTTATCTCTTTGGACATAGCAGGGGACAGTTTTGTTGAGAACCGTTTTAGATTCTCGCGCAGGGGCACTGATTGTGGTTTTGCTGCGAAAGGTATTGTATAGCCTGAAATAATTTTTAAAATCTTGCTTGGAGCTCCTAGCTCCTGCCACCGAGCTTGGAAATTCTCCAACTGTCCCCCGTGAAAATAGTCAGTATTTACGACCTCTGTGTGCTTTCTTGTCTTTTCCGTATCGATCGGGATGCTTTGACACCTTAGCGTTTCCGGTTCGGCGGTAGTTTGCAGTGCGAGTGGACGTGGTGGGAGTCGCTGCTGAAGGGTTACCGCGACCCGTCGATTGTTTGCTTCTGGAAGCGTGCGAAGATGCTTTGCGAAAGGAGCTCTTACGAAACGAATTAATGGTTTCTCTTTTATTTGATGGCGCAAAAATCCCAGATGTACCACCGTTGTCCTTGATAAACGTGCTGAATAATTTTTCTTCAAACAGGTGGGTTGGTGAAGGAGGTATGTTGTTGAGGGCGCTGGTGAGGAGACCATTTTTAGGCCTGAAAGTTTTCCTACGAACCTCAATGGTTTCGGCCCTATTAGCACAAACGTACTGTAGCAATTGATCTGACACTAACTTGAATTTAGAGTCCTCTGCCTCCACCAACCGCCTTAAGTCCGTGCTAACGTCCGGGCACTTTTTTATAATAACGTTGAGTTCGTCCGCCAATGACTGGCGCTGGAGCAACAAACCGTGAGTTATTGTGCCTAACATCCCCTCCTGCTTTGTCACCCATGGAGAGATTCGCGAGGCTAGAGATCCTAGTTCCGTGTTCGCCTTTAGCGCACTAAATGGGGAAGCGGCGTGTAAGTGTTTCTCTACGTCTTTATATCTGATGCGATTCCAACTATCACTTCCCAGTCTCTGACATTCGATGCCTTCTCTTTTTGCTTGAGCCGACGGCTCTGGAACAAGAGGGTCTGATTCTTTCGTTGTTGGTCGAAACATAAGCTCTTTTTCTTTTTGCTCGTCTTGCTCATGTTGGCCCCAGACAGGGGCCTTCCATGATGGAGAGTCCGACGCGTCCGATACTAATTCTTCCTCACAATCGGAAGAGTCGTTCTCCTTGTCAGATTCAGAGTCTAAATCTTCCTTGTTATTACGACCGATCATGTCCAGGATCATTTCCACTTTTTGTTCCAATGCACCAAATCTTTCTTCTTGAAGCGACGTCACCGTGGAAACAGGTGGAGATTCTAACCTACGTCTACATGTCGGAGGCTCTTTGAACCTAGACGTCGACCTCCTCTTCCGATTGGTTTCTTCCGTTTCAGAGAGGAGGCCTGCAAGTATTTTATCTGTCTCGGATCTCGTGTGAAACAGGGGCTGAAGTGCGGAAACAGACTGTTTGACGTATTCCGTGCGCGCTGCAGATCCGCGTATGCGGTTTGAGATAGCAGGTGGTCCTATGATAAGAGCACGTGTGAAAGCCCAATCTAAGAGTTTGTGCCGTATCTCTCTATATTTATTTTCGGACAGGTGCTCCGCCTCTGGTATAAAAGCACGAGCTAACCCCACGGTAGGTAAAGCAAATACGAGCTTACTGAGTACATTCGGATCAATTTTCTCTCCGAAGACTTCTTCTTTAGTCGCCGTGGTAACCTCCCAATGTGTCCAACCATCAGGGAGATGCTCTTGTGCCAAAACCTTCACCCGTTCTAAAATCACGTCATCTTCTTCCGTTTCAGCATGCTTGTCCAAAAGATCACCAAGAGTCACCACTCCTCCAAGCTGGGACATCTGAAGCAAAGTGAAAAGATTCACCAAAATGGTCAACAGGTTGATGCTAGAGTTTACGCTAGCTAGCTTTGCCTGACCACAAAATGATTGACGGTTCGCAGAGCAGGACGAGCCGTTTAAATATCGAGCCGCGCTACCCAAATGTTGGGCGGCGGCGCCCGAATGTTGAGCCGCGTAGCCCCAGAGTTCGAGTCGCGCCGCTCAAATGTTGGGCCGCTCCGCCCAAGTTCTGAATCGCGCCGCTCAAATATTGAGCCGCGCCGCCCAAGTTTTTGAGCCGCGCCGCTCCAATATTGAGCCGCGCCGCTCAATTATTGAGCCGCGCCGCCCAAGCTTTGAGTCGCGCCGCCCAATTTTTGAGACGTGCCGTCCCAAAGTGGCGCCGCACAGCTTGAATTTCGGGCCGCAATGTTTGTTGAAACGAAACATGCATCTCGCGGCTGCGACTGCGCGACCTGTACGATAGATAGTGGTTGGTTTGCCGACGTATCGCACATATCGGTCGCAGTTTGTGGATGGTATGTCCGACAAACATTTCATTGGCTCTCATTACGGATGTAAATTGAGCACATAGTGGCTGGCTTGCCGACTGACGTATCGCACGTATCGGTCGCCGTTTGTGGATGGAATGTCCGACAAACATTAAAATAGGCTCTAATTATGCATAAATTGAACCCTTAAACCTCAGCTAAAGTGCTCAGCAGCAAAACTATTGGTTCACAGTTCACAGTTGGCCCGCACCTAAACTAAACAGCTCACACAAAACAAAGTAATGAATAACTTACCGTTATAACTGCTTTCACCAAACGTTACAACAACGTTACACTTATTACACAAACACTTCGTTTGATCACTCAAACCGTTCACTATTTCGATCGATGTTATTATACGTAGCAATACGTGCGCACGCTAGTGTAATGATAGCGTACTGAAGAGAGCGCTTTCGAGTAACACTCGCGCGCCTGCCGCCGCGTCACTCCCCGCGTCGCCCCCGCGCGGTCGTCTCTGGGACCGCCCGCAGCTCACACTAACATAACTGGACGTAAGTAGCAAGCATGTGTGTACTCTAGGTAAGGTAGTAATCTCCGAAAGGTCAAGCCGAAGGCACAGAACTGAAATATCAATTATATTCACTTTATGCCATCTAAACCTAAATACTTAAAATATTATATTGTGTAGTAAATTTTTACTTTCTACAAAAAAAAAAGAATAATAATTCGCAATGTTTTTACAGCTTGCAAGCGTTCGAGAATGGAACTGAATGACGATGAAAATACCCAGGATTTATTTGAAAAACATGTCCAGGCAGAATCAGCCTCAAGGTTGTCAAAATCCAGTATTGGACAACAACAACAACAACAACCAACAGCTCATACTATCGCAGTGTTTTGGTGAAGAGACTATTACCCTCTGAGTTACTTACCTGAGGAAACTCTTTCCCTCTGAGTCACTAAACTGAGGAAACTCCTCTTACCCTCTGAGGTCACTCCTGGGACCTCTCCTACTGAGGACACTACTGCTATCCTGCTGAGGACACTACTGAGCCCTACTTCCTGAGGCCTAACCTGCTGAGGCTAATACTTCTAAAGCCTAACCTTCAGTGTGTGTCAAACGTTGAACTGTGTACTACCGTGAACTGTGAAGTGCTGAACTGTGTTTTTATATTATTAAACTTGTATTTTATATTCTAGAATAAAATTATACTATTCTAATAAAGAATATTGTTACAAAACACAGCCACAATACCCATTGAAATAAATTAGGTACTCACTAATACATTAAATTTTTTAACAAATAAAACAGATGTACCCTCACTATTATCATTATGAGTTCGCTTATGACGTCACAAGCGGTTGCACTTAAACAACTCCGGAGCTGGACTCTTTTGATAATATTAAAGTGCTAGGGTTGTTACTAAAATACGATTTGTTAAAAACCGTTGCTACAATTGTAATATGAATCTACCAGAAATCATGTGAAGTTTTAGATGTTATAGTTAGAAATAGAATCAAACAGCAACAAGCACTGAATTACTTTCTAATTCTGAATGGCTAACTTTTTTATATGTTATTTGAATAAACTAAAGTTGGCATTAATGAACAAAAAATAAAATTATGTGTTACATCACTACTGTTGTATTTATACAACTCTGGCGGTACAGATTAAGGTCACACTTGCATTTTGCGATGAGTTTTATTCGTTTTTTTCACAGTTAATTTGGCGCTCAGCATCAGTGATTTTAGGGAAAATGAAAGAAATTCCTTGAAAGGCAAAGGTGGTCTTTATAATTATTATGAAATTGCTGCTACGTAAATAAAAATATGCTTGAAAATCACTTCGCAGACTTTTGTTGCGAATTTACAACTGTGGTGTCAGGGGCTCAAAAATAATAAGTTGCTTATATACAACTGCGGCGGTTAATAGGTTAATACAGTCCCGCAACCCCGGCTGGCTTTGGCCCTCTAAAGGAGGGCCCCGTCAGATTGCTGACAGCTCTTTCAGGCGCGCGGGGTACACGGCCCTTCTTAAAGTCAAGCCGGGCATGGTTCATGATCGGATGGCAAGTCACCCATTCCACGCCGTGTCCCTAACCCCTAGAAGATTATTATGCGTGATGTAAAATTGTATTTAAGTTAGGGTATACATACACACTCTCGTAGGTTCTGGTTTGATGCAGGCGACGTGTGTGCGCGGGACGTTGTTGAGGGCCGACAGAGCGCGCGCAGACGACGGGATCACACTTGTAGTACCCTACAATAACACAGATAATTAATTATTATACAAGCCAAATTTTTCAACTGGGCGTGGAGGGCTATATCCGAAACTATGAGGGATATAAAAAGAACGTTGAAAAGAGTCTCGAGGCCGATTTTGACGAAAACCAAAACTGCATCGTTGGATTTTAGAAAAAACCAATAATCTTGGCCAGGAATTGAACCCGAAGATTTAAAAAAAAACACTCTAAAAACTGTATTACTACACCATTCGATAGTGTTGCTAATAAGGATCAAATTCTGGGAAGTAATCATACGGCAAACGATTTCTACGTCAAACAAAATGTCAGAAAAAAACTTAATGTCAGTTTCCCTCAAAAATACCTAAATACAAGGTAAAAAGGTATAATTAATATCTCCAAATTGCAAACAGTCAATTAAAAAATCAAAAAGCCAACGTCACGCGGTGTTCCCAGGCGGTCACCCATCCAAGTACTGACCGCGCCCGATGTTGCTTAACTTCGGTGATCGGACGAGAACCGGTGTATTCAACGTAGTATGGACGTTGGCGATAGCTAACACCAAATTATCAAACACTATCTTGATATTGTATGAACAATGAGTGACGTCACTTAATACCGCATGAGGTTGTTTTTTGCCGTAAAAGATTACTTCCCAGAATTTGATCAGTTTTAGGAACACTATCAAATGGTGTTATAATACAGGTCGTGAACATTTTTTTGTCCAAAATAAGTTTTAATTTCTAAAATCCAATGATGCAGTTTTAGTTTTCCTCAAAATCGGCCTCGAAACTCCTTTCAACGTTTTTTGATATTCTTCATAGTTTCGGATGTAGCCATCCACGCTAAGTTGAAAAAAAAACCCCGACACAAAAACCAAGTTCCATTTAAAAAGTAAAAAAATATTAAAAATACGTCGCGTTGGGGGACTGCTCCAAATTATTCATCATCTCCTGTTTTTTATTTTATACTTTTTATAGGTACATACTTATATAATTTTTTTGTTGCTAAGAGTACTCCCGATTAAGTCATCAATATTCCCTTTCAGTACGCTTTCATTTGATACCCAACTCGAGTATATTTGCAGACCCTCGGTTACCTTTCCCCACTTTCACCCCCATAACTTCTAAACGGCTCAACCGATTTTCATCAAACGTGTCTAAGAACACTCGCAGGTAAGTCACCTTTCATACAAAAAAAACTAAATTGAAATCGCTTCATCCGTTCGGGCTCTATGATGCCAAAGACAGACAGACAGGCACGTCAAACTTATAACACCCCTCTTTTTCCGTCGGGGGTTAAAAATCACCCTTTTTATAATAGACAGACTCACGCCATCTTCCCAAGGTGGTAGACAGGAACTACAGATCACCACCTGCTACGATCCTTACATTCATATATCTGGTCATACACGCACGTCGATTGTTAGTACTACACACCTGGTCTTTCTGAAGCATTTAACCAATAAAGTCAGTGTAGGTCTTCCTAGAGTGAGCAGTCGTGGCCCAGTGGTAACGGTCCCGACTTTCGAGTGGTAGGTCGTGGGTTCGAACCCCGCCAGGCGCATTTCTTTGTTTAATTTATTTTATCACCACTGCTTTCAAAACGGCGAAGGAAAACACCGTGATGAAACTGGCATGTCCTAGAACCAAAAATTAGAAGACATGTGACATCTACCAATCCGCACTGGGTCCGCTTGGTAGATTATGGCACACTCTTACTCTCAGAGAGGAGGCCTGTGTCCCAGCAGTGGGAACATTATAGGCTGATGATGATGATGAAGTCTTCCTAGGGCGTCCGCTTAATTATTAAATTATCATCATATCAGTCGTAAGACGTCCACTGCTGAACAGGCCTCCCCTATAGACTTCCACTAGGACCGGTTGTCCCGGCTTGCATCCAGCGTGATCCTGTAGCCTTCATAAGATCGTCTGCCCACCTAGTGGGTGGACGTCCTACGCTGCGCTTGCCGGTGCGTGGTCTTTATTCGAGAACTTTACGGCTTAATTATTAATATAATATTAGTCTACCTTTCTAAAAGACATTTTGGTGATATCTATAAGCTTGTCGTGTGGAACGTTCTGAACAGCAAGCGTTTTCAGGACGTCTTCAGACGACGGATTCAGACCTTCCATCTGCAAATTATTATGATAAATGATATTTATTTTGCAAGATGATTATTATAAACACTCTTACACGCCGTTTTTTTACGAACTAGATGTGGCCGGTGTTTCGTATCCAACTACTCTAAGAAGAAACACCCACACTACAAAATTCTCATGGATCATGGTCACATACGCAAACACCCAGACCCGAAACAATTACCTGCAGGCGATACAAATATTTGTTCCGTGCGGGGATCGAACCCACGACACACTGCGCAGCAGTCGATTACACAACCAAGCATTTTTTGAGCGACTGTCGACAAAATATGAAAGTAAATGGTGCAGAATCACATGTCTTGGCATTGGCTTTTTTTATGATAGTCAGGACTAAAGAAGCTGCTTACCCCAACAACTATATTAGTAGCGGGGTGTTTGAATCTCAAATGTGTCTGAAGGCCGGAACGGGTACGGTACCGCTTGAGACATCATCAAACTTTAATCATCAGTACCGTCAGCACGAGTTTTCAGTATTTGAGACGTAAAGTAAACTGGAACTTTGACGACTTCAAATTGACAATTTTCAATGAAAAAATTGGTTCCTTCTTCGCACACCAGAGGCGGTGTTCCATATTTTCATACAAGAAACGCTGTAAATACTGGAAAAACTCTGTAAAGTAAAATAGTGAAAACTCGTGCTAGGGGTACAGATGAGTCCCCACGCACGGCGGGACGGAAGGGCCTGTCACACTGTCAGACTTGTACTGACTAAAACCCACGGTGATCCTGCCCTTTACGTGCCAGGGTTACGGTTACCTAACAAGACAGTACCGCAACCCCGGCAGGCTGCTAACAGCTCTATGAGCCATGCGTGCTACACGACACGCCGTCGATTCAGGCGTGGTTCATGATCGGACGGCGAGTCTCTCATTACTAGAAGCTGCTTAGGCTTACCTCAACAACTATAATGGTAGCAGGATGTTTGAGTCTCAGATGTGTTCGTAGGTCGGAGCGGATACGGAATCTCTTGGGACATCGTCCACACGCCCACGCGCGGACACCCGTGTGGATGAGACGGTGATTACGCATCGCAGTGGATCTATAGTGGAGGGGACAATACAAGTTAGAGCTTACTGATGACGCGATGCGACGAAATTCGACCGATTCCAACTAGAATTGAAAATCATCCTTACCACTACGACATAATTATAACATAAAATGTGCGGTTGTTAACGGGTAGATGACAAAACAAAACGTAATGTAAGTCACCTACAGTGGAGGGGACAATACAAATTAGGTTGCTTACTGATGACGCGATACTACGCAATTCGACCGATTTCAACTACAAGTGAAAATCATCCTTACCACTACGACATATGACATAAAACGTACGGTTGTTAACGGGTAGATGAAAAACACAAAGACGTAAGTCACTTTATATTAAGTAAGTCACTTTATATAGTATTGCATCATTATATCGTAGTAGCAAGGACGATTTTAATTTGTAGTTAGTAGAAATTGAAATCGCAAGAATTGCGTCATGTGAAAGCTCCCTTAGAGTAAAAAGACTAATTGCATTCATGATATTAGTTATATCTAATATACGAGGAGTTTCGAAAAAAATATTATGAAGCAACAAAATAGTAAAGAAATAAAAAAAAAGTTATCATTGTCAATTTTATTATAATTTTCAACTTTTTCTCGGTGTGTTTTGTCTTTATGTAATAGACTCCCAACTATGAATTACAACTTTATACAGTACAGCATAAAGTCAAAAATCCACTAAAGACAAAAAGCACAAAATAAGCACGAAAATCTTTAAACGATCACTACTAAATTGACAGTGAGGAAACTCACCTCCTAAAGGCGACTCCACAAACATCACAAGGAAACGGTCTCTCCCCAGTGTGCACTCTAAGATGTTCGTTCCTCATTGACAGCGTGCGGAAAGCGTGTCCGCACACAGGACACGAGTGAGGACGACGAGGACACGTCCCCGTCGTCGTCGAAGACGTGTTGCACGATTGACACGAGTTGTCTACATTGCCGTGGACATCTCTAGGAGAAGGGGAATGGAAAAAACTTTTTGAAAATTATTCAGTAGAAAAATCAAAATAGAATTAGTTCTGCCTAGGGCTGCAAAGTATAACTTTGCATTCATAACATGACATGTCCTATAACCAAGACATGTGTCTTCTACCAACCCACACTGGGCCCGCGTGGTGGATTTAGGCTGCGTTTCCACTGAGGCGGAGCGCAGCAGAGCGGAGAGCAATTCACCAATCACATGGCTTGAGTGTACAAGAGATGCGGATTTCAGTAACATTCCCCAACTATCACACAACGCCATCTAGTCCCAAGTTAAGCAGAGCTTGTGTTATGGGTACTAGACAACTGATAAACATACGTATATATTTCTAAATACATACATAATTATAGATAAGTAACACCCAGACACAGAAAAAATGATCATGCTCATCACACAAACATTTGTCCTGGGTGGGAATCGAACCCACAACCTCCGGCACAGCAGTTAGGGTCACTAACCACTAGACCATATTTCAATCCATGTGATTGGTGAATCGCTCTCCGCTCCGCCACAATGGAATCGCAGCCTAAGGCCCACTCCCTCTCACAGCGAGAGATGACCTGTATCCCAGCAGTGGGAACATTTTATATGGAGACTTACTTGACATGTTTGTGGAGATCCGTTGCGTGTGTGAACGTAGCGTGGCAATGTGGACACGCGCCGCCTGTTGATTTAGCCTCTGCACTCGCATACATGCCTGTTTTTAAAAGATTTTAACTTAAAAAAACTATCTTTACTAATATTATAAAGCTTAACAGTTCGTTTGTATGGTTGAAAGCGCTAATCTCAAGAATTACTGGTACAAATACTACTAATATTATAAACGTGAAAGTTTGTATGTGTGGATGGATGTTTGTTACTCTTTCACGCAAAAACCACTGAACGGATTTGGCTGAAATTTGGTACACAGATAGCTTAAAACCTGGATTAACACATAGGATAGATTTTATGTGCCCGTGGGATAATTTCGAGTTGTAGCGGGTGTAGCCGCTGGCAACAGCTAGTTGAAAAATATTTTTATCCAACGGTGCGGACGGCGATTTATTGGCTAAAAAAAGAAAATATATTTTCAGTCGTCGACACCGGTACTACTGCTTATTATGTCATACAAAAATATTTGTTCCGTGCGGGGATTGAACCCCAGGGCAGCCAATTCCTCAACAACTGAGCTAACCGTAAAACAAGTAAGAGCGACGTCATTCCTTGTGTATAAATAACTTGATAGTAGTTGATAATTTGGTGTTAGCTACCGCCAACGTCCATACTACGTTGAATACACCGGTTCTCGTCCGATCGCCGAAGTTAAGCAACATCGGGCGCGGTCAGTACTTGGATGGGTGACCGCCTGGGAACACCGCGTGACGTTGGCTTTTTGTCAATTGTTTATTTTTTAAATGTTGCGGTATTATTCATACAACTTTGTATGCATTTTTGGGGGAAAAGAGGATTTTTTTTTAACGTGCTACAAAAAGGAGGTTCTTATAATCAGCCGGTGTTTTATTTTGTGGTGGTTTTGAAGGCGGTTATTTCTTTTATTACGTTTTTTGTTTATCTAAGCGGTTACCATAGCGGATACCACAAGGGCAATGTGCTAATAATTTTGTCATAATTATTCATCAAAAATGAAAGCAGAATGGTTTAATAAATACCTACAACTAAAAAGATACGTACAGTAAAATTGCGAAACGCGTCCTTTTTTGAAGTCGGTTAAAAAGTAATGGTGTCAGTATTTATAAAATATATTTTTTTAAATCTGTGGTGACCATTTTTATTGCGTGCCTAATAAAAATGTATGCAGTTATATAAATAATAACTCCACACACATTTCAAAAAGTAAAAAATCAAAAAGCCAACGTCACGCGGTGTTCCCAGGCGGTCACCCATCCAAGTACTGACCGCGCCCGATGTTGCTTAACTTCGGTGATCGGACGAGAACCGGTGTATTCAACGTAGTATGGACGTTGGCGATAGCAAACACCAAATTATCAACCACTATCAAGCTATTCATAAAATAAGGATTCACTGATAATTGTTCTATAATTATTGAAATACTTTTTCCAACTTCCACCATTATTCAATCCTTATATAATAATAGCCCTTTATGTTCCGGGGTCACAGTAGATATGGGCGCCACGCCGGCGCGGCGCCGCCGTGTGCCCTCCGCACGCCGCCGCCGCCGCCGACATTCACCGCGCGGCGTGAGTGGCGTAAAGACGTGTATTTGTTTTCGTGATTGACTCATCCGATATTACTGAATTAATATCCCAATAATCATTGGTGAACAGTTTCGAGGATATAACATCCCCCTGCGCAGCAGGATATGTTGAGACTGTTGGTTCTGTACTTAGACACTCTCGTGGCGTCATACAGACATTTCAGCAGTCGATGTACCGCCAGTCCACTTGATTGTAGAACCAGGTTTCAACAGAGTCAAAGGTCTTTTCTTAATCAACAAATCTTAAGCACAGGGGCTCTGTGGTAGACGCCCACGGCGTCGGACGTCGGCAGACGACCTCTAGCCACCGTAGGCACGGGCATGCGGACAGCGAGTAAAGGGCAACTGGCTGTCCGACCATGGACCGGGTTTGACCATGTCCGGGTCGACGGCACGTCGTGTTCCACGCGCGCCTCAGAATCGTCAGCATAATGATGGGGCCCTCTCAGAGGGCCAAAGCCTGCCGGGGTCGCGTTACTTATTTCATTACCGTGACCCCGGAACATTAAGGGCTATTGAAGGACACCGTGGATTTTAGTCAGTACAAGTCTGAAAATCATCAAATGAGTCCTCGCACCCCGAGCTGGGCGGGAGGACTCCTTGATGATTTTACCACGATAAAAAAAAAGTACAGGGTCTGCTTATGCTCTTCGGACTTCTGTATTATTATTATTCTTATTATTGTTATTATTCTTCACGGAAGTCCGAAGAGCAAAGAGGCAAGTTTGCCTCACAGTGTGGATGTGGACTATGATGCTTAATCCTCCGCGAAACCCAGACTGCTCCGGAGGCTGAAACTCGTCAAGTCTTGTGTTGTGATGACCTTCGAAAACAGTTTATACATGTGGATCAGGACTTCAGGAGTGATATGAGCCGATAGATTTTCAATAAGGTTTTGTCGCCCTTCTTAAAAAGAGGACCACAACACTCCTGTTCCACGCCTCTGGAGTTGTCCCTGAGTCTAAAATAGAGTTGAATAGTTTTTGGAGCTCCCGAAGTACGGGCTTTCTACCTGCTTTTGGAACTCCTGAAGTACGGGCTTTCTACCTGCTTTCAGAAGCACCGAAGTGATTCCATCGTCACCTCACCTAGACTGATTTTTGCAGTTCATCGGTGTAGTGGCGTGTTAGAGTGGCTCGGTTCTTTAGAGTGGTTCGACTCCTCTGAAGAAGGAGCTTTTAGACCACGACACTGCACTGCGCTGTACTGTATAGGACTGACATTTCCCCCCTCCCCAGCGACGCTCTCAGCTGAAGTACCCCAAAGGCCCTAAGCGTGTGGTCGCTTAGTTTTTTTTTTTAACTAAGTCTGTTGCCCTGGCTGGAGGCCTTAAATTTTAAGGCATCCACAGAAAAGTCCGGTTGCGCTGTACACAATCTACTAGAGGTTGACTTGCGAGATGCCAAACAAAACAAAAAAAACGTCATTTTCCTGTCGTCCACCTGAAACGACATTAAGGAGCCGGCCGGTTTAAAGAAGATAGGGAGTAGATTTCGAGTTTTAGTTGAAGGTAGTAGATAACCACGCCGCCGGCGCCACGCCGCCGCCGTTTGAATTTGGTCAGCGCGCCGCCGCCGAGAATTTTTAAGGCGGCGCCCACGTCTAGGTCACAGTCATTCGTTAGTCCCGCGACCCCGGCAGGTTTTGGCCCTCTGTAGAGGGGCCCCGTCATAATGCTGACACTCTTTGATGCGCGCGTGGAACACAACGCGCCGTCGATCCGTGCATGGTCTATGGTCGGACAGCGAGTCGCCCATTACTCGCCGCCCGCATGTTGATACTGATAGCAAAGATTTCTATGTGTCGGTTTTAATCGATGACTGATATCAATACAAACATGTTTTTCAAGAGATAAAATCTTCTGAAGTTTCACATATCTAAAGTATCTATTACGGATGTACTGTACTGATGGCGAATATTGTAAGATACTATCAAATCTTGGAAATGTGACACTTTCTAAGATTTTGTGCCATACTATACTTGTTTAATTACTCAAGGTGATATACGAGGCCGGATTTCAGGAAAAAATATGGCGGAAATTCTACAAAAAATGACAATGACGTCACTCGTTGTTAACGTAAAGCTTGATAGTGGTTGATAATTTGGTGTTAACTATCGCCAACGTCCATACTACGTTGAATACACCGGTTCTCGTCCGATCACCGAAGTTAAGCAACATCGGGCGCGGTCAGTACTTGGATGGGTGACCGCCTGGGAACACCGCGTGACGTTGGCTTTTTGCATTCCAACCTTTTTTTTTATACATATATTATGTGGGGGGTTTTATTGAAACAACTTTGTATGGAATTCTGAAAAACATGGGCCCCAAATATTGTTATTTATTAGGCACGCACTAAAAATGGCCACCACAGATAAATGTATTCGAAACGAATGAAGAATTTATTTTATAAATAAATAAATACTAACACCATTACTTTTTATTAGGAACTTTTTTGATGAAGAGGTAATGTGGACATTAGCTTAGTTAATTCGCTTGATTTCGCAATGCATACAAAATTGTATTGATAATGTGGGGGTCAATATTTTATGATAATGTTGGAACCCCCACACGGTACCAAAATTATAAAATATTGTAAGTAAAAAACCAAAAAGCCAACGTCACGCGGTGTTCCCAGGCGGTCACCCATCCAAGTACTGACCGCGCCCGATGTTGCTTAACTTCGGTGATCGGACGAGAACCGGTGTATTCAACGTAGTATGGACGTTGGCGATAGCTAACACCAAATTATCAACCACTATCAAGTTATTCATAAACCAAGAGTGACGTCAATGTTTTGTCGGATTTCCGCCATTTTATTTTCTGAATTCCGGTCACGGTTATCACCATGTAATTTTTTTGCAGTATAATGACCAATTGACCTAAAGGATTGGTGAAATCTATGCTAATATTAAAAAGCAGAAGAGTTTGTTCGTTTGATTGAACGCGATAATCTCAAGAACGCCAGGTTCGATTTTTTTTTTTGTTTTGTTTTGGATAGTCCAATTATCGAGGAAGGCTATAGGCTATATAACATCACGCTACAACCAATAGGATACAAGCAACGGGAGTGAAACCGCAGAAGACAGTTAGTAAGCGATATAAATAAATCTTACGACATTAGAAATCCCTTTGAAAATCCATTGAGTAAGAGTAAATGACATAATGGCGTACACACGGCTACACATCAAGCCAACGACGATATATCACTAGACTCCTAATAACAGGCGACCGATGTCTGTCAACACATTAGGCAAAAAAGTGTTATATCCGTCTTATTTCGACCAATATCTTGAGGCAGAACAGACCTTGAGTTAGCCAATCACAACGCAGTACCCCGTCCCCCTCGCTTACGTAGATTATTCTTCTTAAACTATTCTGTCAACTCGCTGTTGACAGAATAGTTTTTGTTCCTTAGATCGTGCATGCGGATTCTAGTAATATATCGTCGTTGTCTATGGACGGGTAAAGACAGAATGACGACAAGAAAACCCCGTTATTAAGGAAAATATTAGAAAAACATTATAAGAAGGATCGTCTATTACAGAATAAACATATTTTATTAACACTCAGAGAGTAAGGAAAACTTTGGATTAAATTATGCATAACTCATTACATTACATTTACCAACAAAAAATATTTTCAGAAGTACCATTCCAAACAGAACAAACATACTTATTTTCATTCACACTAAAGAAGAAATGTCCCGATTATTAACTCTAGGCACATCGCACAATGTCGGCAGAAGCTGACAACCAGTCTTACCATGTGGTATCGTATTACCCAGTTACTGGGTTGTGGAGGCCCGATAGGTAATCAGTCATCCTCTTTGACTGACCTGTTGGTTTAGTGGTTAGTGACCCTGACTGCTATGCCGGGGGTCGTGGGTTCGATTCCCACCCAGGACAAATGTTTGTGTGATGAGCACGATCATTTTTTCTGTGTCTGGGTGTAATTTATCTAATATGTAGGTATGTATTTAGAAATATATAAGTATGTTTATCAGTTGTCTAGTACCCATAACACAAGCTCTGCTTAGCTTGGGACTAGATGGCGTTGTGTGATAGTTGTGGAATATTTATTTATTTATTTATCAGCATAGATCGGAATAGGTAGAGTTATTTATACAGATTTTCAATTTATTTATGCAGCAAACTACTCTATTGCACTTCTGTAACATTTTTGTATTGCATATCGCAGTTACATAGTACCGTATTAAAAGTCTTGTCGCAGCCAGTCTTTGTCATATCGTCCTAGTACTTCTTGTAGAATATTATTACTTCTCACAGTAAACAGTTAAATATTTCATAATGAAACTGTTATTAATACTATTATTATTGTGTTTTTTTATCGCTTCAGCAGTAGCTAGTAAAGTTTCGATATCAAAAAGTGCAAAAGGTAAGTTATATTTTATACGTATAAACTAGCGGCCAACCCCGGCTCCGCACGGCTGCAATCTCTTCTAAGTATATTATGCATGTTATTATACATATGTACCTTCCTCTTGAATCACTCTATCTATTAAAAAAAGCGAATCAAAATTTTTACTATGTAGTGATAGTGATGCACCAGTGTGTGTTGCCAGTGATTACATATGGCTCTGAAACGTGGTCTTTGACTGCTGGCCTTTTAGAGAAACTAAGAGTCACTCAACGAGCAATGGAAAGAGCTATGCTCGGAGTTTCTTCGCGGGATAAAATCCGGAACACGGATATTCGGCGAAGAACCAGAGTCACCGACATAGCTTGTAAAATTTGCAAGTTGAAGTGGCAATGGGCAGGCCACATCGCTCGTAGAACTGACAACCGATGGGGAAGAAAGGTTCTCGAGTGGCGACCACGGACCGGAAGACGCAGCGTAGGTAGGAGACCACTAGGTGGACCGACGACATCGTGAGAATCGCGGGCAACCGATGGATGCAAGTGGCGAATTGTCGTTCGGCGGTCTAAGGGGGAGGCCTATGTTCAGCAGTGGACGGCTTCCGGCTGATGATGATGAGTGATAGTGATATGCAGGGTAATTGGTAATTGGGTGCATTTTTTGAAATGGGTGTCACCCATCCATATCTGATCTACATCCATGCACATAACCCACAACACAATTACGAGTCACCCTGAATCAAAATCAAGTGCTGTACGATTTGAGTAAAAAATATATTTTTCATCCCTCCAGCTCGGAAAGGGTACTTTTGCTCTTCGATATCTGAGCGTAAAAGCCGTTTTTATCCTCAAGTGAGTAAAAGCCGTTTTTATCCTCTAGTGAATAAAGTAAATTTGAATTTAGAACATCGTATGAACAAAAGAGTAGCAGCAGTAATGGCGGCCGGTGACCGCAACAGCTGATCGCTTGCTGTGGTGCCCACTTGACGTTCGAAGTTTGTCGTACCACATCAAATTTCAAAAATAGAATTTGTTTTCTCACCTTAGGTGTGAAAAGCAGAGTACGCTCCTCCGGTGTAAGGCTGCGTTGCCTTGGGCTAACTTGAATCCATCGCTACACTAAGGATTTTTAAATTTACGTATTCCCTCGTTTCTTTCGGGAATTAACACTTGAACCTCCTCGCTGCGCTACGGACGGAGGTTCACCCCCAGAATCCTTAGTATCGCTTCGGAATTCAATACCCCTCCTTGGGCGGAATCTACTATTATTTTGTTAAAATCTCAGACTCGGAACATTCTGGACTCAGTACTTTTTTTTTACCTTTTTTTATTTGCTTTGTGCGGTTTTCCTTTCACGTCTTTTTGTTATGTTATGACAAACCAAGATAAAAATAAGTAACTTTGAAAACTACTACATATGTATTATTTGTTTTAATTTAAAAATAATTCTGTTCACTATAATGTATTAGTTAATACCTAAACTGAAATAAAAGCCTATCTTGTGTTTGTACAATGTACATCTGTTTTTATTTGTTTTTGCATTTAGTCATTTCCTCGCTGAGGTGGGATGAAAAGTTACGTGTTGCACTCGAGTGCAAAGATTTTTCACCTTTTGCTCTTTTGATTCCCTCGCTATCGCTCATGATTCTAATTTTGAATCACTCGTTGCACTCGTGATTCAATTTTAGAATCATTCGCTTGCTCGGTCATCAAACATGAGCACGCGGTTAAAAATCAACTTTGCACTCTTGTATAACAAATAACTATTTGTGTTCACGAAATTGTACGGGTTTGCTTTTTTTTTTAAAATAACAACAAAAAAAAGAAAAGATTGCAGCGAAGTCTTTTTACTTTTAAGCCAAAAGCTGTTCATTAATAAGGATCATTTTTCAAATTATGATTGTTTTTTTTTTTCAGCTATCAAGACAAGTAGTCAACTAATTGCTCTTTACAAGGACCAACGTAGAAAATATTTAATAAACCAGGGGCGGACAGTAAAGAACAACTCTTCAACAACTGCAAAGCCTTCCCCAAACTAGACAATATAGACTCATTAAATAGTAAAAATATAAAGCGTAAGTTAAAAGAATATAACATCATTACGGAAACCTCTCGCGCCCGGCATTGGTCGCGGCCATGCTGCGGGGCGAGATGGAGTGGGAAGCGTTCGCCTTCTTCTACGAAGTAGTCTTGCTAGCAAAGGACGGGCGGGATGCATGAGGGAGAGGACAGCGCCGCACCACACGACCCAGCCGCCGCGGGAGATGCGAACGGCGAGTAAAGGGCAACTCGCTGTCCGACCATGGACCATGCCTGGCCATGACCATGTCGACGGCGCGTCGTGTTCCACGCGCGCCTCAAAGAGCGTCAGGAAAATCGCGATACCCCCTCTCACAGGGTGACAGGGCTAAAGCCTGCCGGGGTAGCGGGACTATCATCACCGTGACCCCGGAACATAAAGGGCTATTGAAGGTCACCGTGGATTTTAGTCAGTACAAGTCTGACAGTCCCTCTCGCCCTGCCCGGGGTGGGAGGACTCATTTGATGATTTTAACCCTTAATTTGGCAGAGACTGAAATGTAATAAAAACAATATTTTTTCTATGAAAATTTATCGTAGGCATTAACAGACACTACAGAAAAATAAAGAAAGAAATCCAGCACTTCAGCTTCAGGTTTCCTGAAAAATGATGTATGCCACAGCATACATTGCCAAGTCCTATGCTAATTAAAATAATAATAAAAAAGGTGTTATTGTTTAGAAATTGTTAAACACTCAGAATATGGTAGTCTAGATGGCAATTCTAAGGACTTTTACAAGTGATGACACACAGATAAACTTGATATTTCATGCATAATTCAGACGTTAGCATGAAACACAGCCTAAATTGACCTGGTAGGATCTTGGTCAGAAAACGGCCAACAATATCATAATGGCATGAACAAGAACGTGCCTAAAACAGATTTTTCTGTAGATTGCTCAGAGTGAACTTTGATAATTGTTTAGGTCGGGGAGTATCAAAAACAGTGTTACATTGCTTTCATGTATTTCTCTGACGTGACTAGGAAGAACTTGTTGCCCTTCTGAGAGCTGCAGCTAAGCCAGGGTTATAAAACCAATTCTATTTGATTCATGTAGGGTAAAGGGTGCAGGGGTGCTGGGTTTCGTGGACTTGCAGGACTAGTGGGAGTTCCTGGGAGTGACTAACTGTCATTTAGTATTGGCACTTTCTTAGAATTTGGTATAGGGAACGGCTGGAATATTTGTTTTCAAAAATTCGTTCATGTCAAACATCTTAGTTGTCGCATTCTTCATCATAGTCTAAAATATTCTGCCTGTCCATAGAACTTCTACGGAAGGAGCAGAAGAATACGACATAGAAAGCATGGTGTGTGTTCAATATTAGTCATCAAAGTCAAAAATTCCGCTCCCGTCATAGGGGAACCACTTTTATAAGGCACATGTCCTTGATTTCTGCCACTACGAGTTTGAAACTTTTGCTATCTATAGAAAAAACAAGAAAACTAAAAAGACGAGTTAGCTCAAAAAAGCAACCTCAAACTGGCAATGTATGTTGTGACATACGAACATAATGTAGAGTATTTCGTTACAAACTTGGCGGTGTATGTCACACCATACATCATGTTACTGATCGAAATAGAACCATTTTATGTTATGTAATTTTCATAATTATCATCACACGTATTCCTTTACACAATAAAGCATAAATTGTAATCATTAAACTTTTCCTAGACAATGAGATTTTCATAAAAACAATATAAATACATTGGACATCACAGTTGACATTTGCCGGGTTATCGTTTTTTTTACATAATGTCAAAATGGATATAGCTAGATGTATATTGTATTTTTTCTTCAAAATATGGTTAATTATTCAATTTGAAAAAGTTAATATTTCACCCGCAAGGTGACTTTTGTTTAACAAAATGATTTTCTAAAGGTTCTGTATGACAGTATTGCATACCGTGCCAAATTAAGGGTTAACATGATAAAAAAAAGAAAAAAAGTTAAAAGAATATTACATCAATACGGTCATAACCTACTGAGGAGCTCGTGGCTAAATATATACAGCCGCACAGGCCGATCTGCCGGGTTATGCCGCGCTTGCCGAGGTTGGTCTGTGGATGGATGACCATCAATCATAGCGAGTTTCCTCCGTGCCTCGGAAAGCACGTAAAGCCGTTGGTCCCGGCTGTCATTTGTAGATCTGCTTTTACAGTCGTTACTTTTAGTCTGAAGCTATAAAGTCTGACAACCAGGCTTCTAGTCCAACCAGATGCAGCGGAATAAAAATATTTTATATGGAGCCTAAGATGTAACCAACGATATATTACTAGACTCCTAATAACAGGCGACTGATGTCTGTCAACAAATTATGCAAAAAAATCTTATATCCGTCTTAATTCGACCACTCCTGTGAGCCGTAAACATACCTTGAGACAGAACAGACCTTGAGTTAGCCAATCACAACGCAGTACCCCGTCCCCCTCGCTTACGTAGTACCTCAGCGAGTTGACAGAATAGTTTTTGTTCCTTAGATCGTGCATGCGGAGTCTAGTAATATATCGTCGTTAGATGTAACAGTAAGGTATTAGACTGAAAACATCTAATTACATAACACGTAATTTTTTTTTTTGTTACGTAAATCGAAAACGAAGATACGATACTTTTAAAATTGTTAATACGTCACAACCAAGTGCAGGTTTCACTTGCTTATGACGATACGAGTCCCCACTCTCGAATTTAGATGCGTTATATCTTTGTAATTATGCATTAATTCAAAAAAATATTAAATACGTGTCCATTATTATTTTGACTGGCCTGTTAGTCTAGTGGTTAGTGACCCTGACTGCTATGCCGGGGGTCGTGGGTTCGATTCCCACCCAGGACAAATGTTTGTGTGATGAGCACGATCATTTGTTCTGTGTCTGGGTGTAATTTATCTATAATATGTATGTATTTACAAATATATAAGTATGTTTATCAGTTGTCTAGTACCCATAACACAAGCTCTGCTTAGCTTGGGACTAGATGGCGTTGTGTGATAGTTGTGGAATATTATATTATTATATTTGTCCCAAACTCTTACTGAATGACGGACTTATGATGATACTGTCAACATGCCTATGTGAAGTTTATAAAAGTTAACAAAGATTTGTATTAATTTAATAGTGTAAATAAATTGTTGCAACGAGGGATTTTCTTTTGGTTGTTTCCCTAGTCGATGGATAGATGGCGCTGAACTAGGTATGTTACTGCAATGAACGGAACGTTGTCATTTTTTGATTTTCTTCACTTGATTGTAATTTTGAGATCTTAAAACGTAACGTACATGTCAGGTCATTGTCAGTCACATCGCATCACACCATTGGCATTTGGAAATAAATAACAACAAGGAAAAAGAAAAAAATAATCATTGACCAGTCTTTTTAATTTATGAGTTTTCCACGCCATAAAATAAATGTCCCAAGAGAAAAAGAAGAGAAGTCTGTTCCTCGTGGATTTGTGCAAAAATGAAGGCATAAATATAGTAACGTAGTCAGTTCAACGCCATCTACAGAGTTCTTGGGAACTATTTTTTTTTTAATACTCGAAAAAGAAAACTTCCCATTGAAATCTATTTTTATCTGACTTCAAAAACGAAGGTTTTTCAATAGGTGCATTCACACAGAACGAGCAGCCTCGCAAGGCATATTTCTCGCGAGGGAACTGCCTAGCGACCGAGACACGAAACAAAATACGCGAGCAAAATAAAACCCGACACTGGATGGGCCGCGGCTGAGCGCGCGCTTGCCTCGGCCGAGACACGTCCACACTAACCGAGCCGCTTCGCGCGGCAAATTCCTCGCGAGGCTGCAGGGCGCAGCCTCGCGCTCTGTTTGGACGCACCTAATGAATAATACTTTCATTTTCTGTGATTTATGACTTCGGTATTTTTTAAGAAGAACCTGTTTTTGTTAAAATATTATTTTTAGATATAGGTACATAGTCTCTTTACTTGTGAAAGCTTGTAAATGGCTAATGTCAGTGCAATTGTTGTAAATAACTTATGTATTAGTCTGTAAGCTTTCCGAACATTAAAAAAATAAATAAATTCATCGAGTTTTTTTATGTTTTTACCACGTAAAACACCCATTGAGACATTGTCAATTGTCACACATTTTTTTTAGGTGGCCCACTGGTATCGACCTCGACTTACGAGTTGTAGGTCGTGGGTTCGAACCCAGCCAGGCACATTACTTTGTGTAATTTGTTTCATCACCACTGCTCTCAAAACGGTGAAGGAAAACATCGCGAGGAAACCGGTAGTTATGTCTTAGAACCAAAAATTCGAAGATATGTCACATCTACCAATCCGCACTGGGCCCGCGTGGTGGATTACGGCCCACTCCCTCTCACAAAGAGGAGGCCTGAGTCCCAGCAGTGGGAACATTATAGGCTGATGATGATGATATTTCGGAAAAGACTTAAATTAACCGACGGGTGATATCCATACAAACAAGTATTGCAGAGAGAGTAGAGTGATAAGCGTATCTGAATTCAGGAAATAATATGGCGGAAGTCAGTCAAAAAATTCAAATTATATTGACGTCACTCATTGTTCATACAATATCTTGATAGTTGTTAATAATTTGGTATCTACTATCGCCAACGTCCATACTACGTTGAATACACCGGTTCTCGTCCGATCACCGAAGTTAAGCAACATCGGGCGCGGTCAGTACTTGGATGGGTGACCGCCTGGGAACACCGCGTGACGTTGGCTTTTTGGTTTTTTACTTACAATATTTTATAATTTTGGTACCGTGTAGGGGTTCCAAAATTATCATAAAATATTGACCCCCACATTATCAATACAATTTTGTATGCATTGCGAAATCAAGCGAATTTTTTATTGAATTAAATGGTTTTCTAAGCTAATAATTATGTAGTCCACATTACCTCTTCATCAAAAAAATCCTAATAAAAAGTAATGGTGTTAGTATTTATTTATTTATACAATAAATTCTTCATTCGTTTCGAATACATTTATTTGTGGTGGCCATTTTTAGTGCGTGCCTAATAAATAACAATATTTGGGGACCATGTTTTTCAGAATTCCATACAAAGTTGTTTCAATAAAACCCCCCACATAATATATGTATAAAAAAAAGGGTTGGAATGCAAAAAGCCAACGTCACGCGGTGTTCCCAGGCGGTCACCCATCCAAGTACTGACCGCGCCCGATGTTGCTTAACTTCGGTGATCGGACGAGAACCGGTGTATTCAACGTAGTATGGACGTTGGCGATAGTAAATACCAAATTATCAATCACTATCAAGTTATTGTGTGAACAATAAGTGACGTCACTGTCATTTGTTCTTTAACCCGGCGTCATTGAGGTTGGGTCAAAATGACCCGGCTGGTTTTGAATTTAGAATATTTTTGAAAGTGTGCGTACGACGCTGCCCTCCTGTGCAGTAGCTGGAGCCAATAGTGTGTTCTAAACGTTTCTGACGAGAAATCAGTGTGACAGCCATCAAGCTGGAAGCTAAACGCGTTTAATTTTCAAAAAGGTAATTTTGACCCATCCTCACAATTGACGTTACCATTTTGTGCCATTTTCAAGTAATCATATTTTATCATTTTTGGTGTGTTTTTACGGTTTTTTTTTCTTTTCGCTCTTCGTTTCTTTTTCTTCTCTCTTTCGTCGTTTATAGAGAAAACAGATTCCTCTAAAATTTACATATTTCTAGTCTAATCTCTAAGCACATTTTTTTTATCGTGGTAAAATCATCAAATAAGTTTTCCTTGCTAGGGCAGGGCGGGAATTATTGTCAGACTCGTACTGATTAAAATACACGGTGTACTTCAATGGCCCTTTACGTTCCGGGGTCAGGCTAATTCGTAAGGCCCGCTACCCCGGCAGATTTTGGCCCTATAAAGGGGCCCCGTCATTTTGCTGATACGCTTTGAGGCGTGCGTGGAACACAACGCGCGGTCGATCCGGGCATGGTCCATGGTCGGACAGCGAGTCGCCCATTACTCGCCGTCCGCATGCCCATGCTTATGGAGGCCGGGGATCATGTAGCGACGGCCGTCATTGTGAGAGTCTACCACTGCGGTTGGCGTGAAGGGTGGACGCTGTCCTCTCCCTCACGCGACCCGCCTCCTCCTCCGCGAGCATGATTGAGGATATTTTTGGAGAAGGATTTGTTGGTGAATCATAAGAAAAGCTTCGTGCAAAATAACGCCATGTCTCCAAACAGTTTCAAGTGTGTCCTGCTAAAAGAGACTGCCAAACAAAGCACACATATCAAGCTTGCCCCAAATCGTCTCTAACGAAGATTCTAAGTAGTGTTTTTACACTTTTTTAAAAAGAAATAATCCTACAATTTAGAAAAATGCCATAAGTATCCAAATATACTGATTATTTTAATAAGAATATCCTAAAAGCACAAGAGATCTCTGTTTTGTTACTTTTTTTACAAGTTTATGTAAAGTTTGATTAAACCTCATTGATTATTTTTGAATTATGTTCTTTCTTTTCATTTTCAACAAATCAACACCCTCCTAATTGTATAACAACACAGTTTACGAATACACTTAATAACTATGAAAATATCTCGATTTTAATATACGGGTAATATTGACCCACCTCAACGCCCATGTGCCTATTTCCTACCACAATGACGCCGGGTTAATTATTGAAATACTTTTTCCAACTTCCACTTTTATTCAATCCGTCAATAGCCCTTTACTTTTCGGGGTCACGGTAATTCGTTATTCCGGCGACCCGGGCAGGCTTTGGCCCTCGGTAGGGGTGTCCCTGCCCCGTCATAATGCTGATACTCTTTGAGACGCGCGTTTAACACAACGCGCCGTCGATTCGTGCAGGGTCCATGGTCAGACAGCGAGTCGCCCATTACTCGCCGCCCGCATGTTGATACTTATAGCAAAGATTTCTATGTGTCGGTTTTAGGCTAGGCGTATGCTGAGACGCAGGTTACGCAGGTCCACACAGCGCAGAGCAGAGTAGATTTTGTAAAGCATGGAACGTCATTGAACTACGTACGCTGCGGCGCAGGCACATGCCACGCAGACATGTGTCTGTCCTGCTCTGCGTGTCGTTGCAGTGCCGGCACAGAATCCTGCGCGACGCGTGTATTGTGTATGCTGGATACATTCGTTGCTAGGTAACTTTGTTTATGACGCGAATGTCAGTTGCGTCGCAGCATGCGGAGGGGGCATATGTCTGCCTCAACTGCCCTGCCCTGCACTGTGCTGTACTGTGCTGTGCTGCATTGCCTGCGTCTCAGCATACGCTTAGCCTTAATCGATGACTGATATCAATACAAACATGTTTTTCAAGAGATTAAATCTTCTGATTTTCACATATCTAAAGTATCTGTTACGGATGTACTGATGGCGAATATTGTATGGTACTATCATATCTTGGAAATGTGACGCTTTCTAAGATTTTGTGCCATATGATACTTGTTTAATTACTCAAGGTAATATACAAGGTCGGAATTCAGGAAAAAATATGGCGGAAATTGTACAAAAAATGACAATGACGTCACTCGTTGTTAACGAATAGCTTGATAGTGATTGATAATTTGGTGTTAGCTATCGCCAACGTCCATACTACGTTGAATACACCGGTTCTCGTCCGATCACCGAAGTTAAGCAACATCGGGCGCGGTCAGTACTTGGATGGGTGACCGCCTGGGAACACCGCGTGACGTTGGCTTTTTGCTTTTTTAGAACTTTTTGCGATTTGGAGGTATTAATTATACCTTTTTACATTGTATTTACGTAGTTTTGAGGGAAAATAACTTTTTTTTTCTGACAATTGTTTTACGTAGGAATCAGAAGTGATCATTCTCTTCCTTACACCTTTACATGCATTTTTAGGATTTTCACTAGTTGGTCGGCGTCTCATCATTTGCAAGGGAGCTATAGTCCCCGCCAGACAAGCCTGGAATAAAGGTCATTGATCCTAATAAAGCATCGATCGAATTTCAAAATTAAATATAATGTCAAGGTCGCCTCTTACCACGATACGTTTGTCTTGATCGTGTTACAACACTTTCTTTAAATTTTTTCGAATGGTTTTGAAATATTGGAATACATTGGTACACGGGGGTCAACGAATTTTAATCCACACTTATTTGGCGGAGACTATAGCTATGCCATACAAGTCCATTCTTACCTGTTTTAGTATATGCTCGTGTTGATCCGTCGCTGTGTTCCTTCTTCCGATGTTTATACAACGCTGTCTTGTTCGGCAACAACTCGTTGCAATCCCGACATGGTATCCTGAACAAAAATAGATACTTAATATAAAATATTAAAGGAAAAAAAACTATTTTTTGAGTATTTTGCGAGGAAATTTCAATTGATATCGAATTTTTCACAAAAAAAAGTTATATAGAAAAAAACGGTCAAGTGCGAGTCGGACTCGAGCATGGATAGTGTTAAAAGTTATGTATAAAAACGGCAAGAAAAAAATCACGTCATGAGAGACTCCTTTTTTACGTGGTATAATCATTCAATGAGTCCTCCCACCCAGAGCGGGACGGTAGGGACTGTCAAACTTGTACTGACTAAAATACATGGTGAGTTTCAATAGCCCACGGATTTCTGATGAGGCAGTCCCGCGACCACATGGGAGTCCCCTTAAATATTTATTTTATTCAACTTTTAAGCATTTGTTATAGTGGTCGCGGGACTTATTGCTCGTGGGTCTTATTTCTTTACCGTGACCCCGGTACATAAAGGGCTCTTGAAGGACACCGTGGTTTAGTCAATACAAGTCTGACAGTCCCTCCCGCCCTGCCCGGGGAGGCAGGACTCATTTGATGATTTTATCACAAAAAAAAAAGCATTTGTTATAGCGGCAACAGAAATGCATTATCTGTGAACATTTGAACTGTCTATCACAGTTCATGAGATACAGTCTGGTGACAGACGGACAGTAGAGTTTGGTTGTAATTTAGAGCATACCTATAGTCCTCCCTGGAGGTCTGTTTGGTAGTCCCAGGCTCGTCGGCTCCGGTCTTCCCGTGCACTTTCTTACGGTGATACCCCATGCTCCAACTGAAAGTTAACATTGGCTACACAAAAGGCAAAATATAAATCTAAATTATTATTATATTTTCCGGGCATATACTGGAAAAGCCGTTAATTTTCGCGCAAATGATCGTATAAACGTCGATTAACGTGATAATTAACGATATTTCCCGTTTGCGTGGTTCTGGTGTTAAAAGAGAGGGTTTTCTACCACTTATACAGTTCATTTCTAGCCGAGTTTTTCTTTCAAGGAGAACAATTGTTGGAATCTAAAAAAAAAAAAAAGATTCGAACAAATCGAGAACCTCTTTTTTCAGAAATCTTTTAAAAAGTGTAAAATAACTTTTGAATGAAAATTATTATTGGAAGTCGGTAACAAAAAAGTCAAAGAAATAAGAAAGAAAATCACCAACTTTTTTTTTAAACATTGCCCCACACTATGAATTTCTCCTGTATCGTGGATGCGTTTACAAACATATAAACTCACATACACAAACACCCACACCCGGAACAACTACTTGTAGATCATACAAATATTTGTGAAAATATTTAAAAGTGCATTAAATTTATTGATTTAATATTTAATTTATTGTTTTTAAATTTTTTGATTTGTATTTTGCATTTATTTGCATATTTGTTCCGTGCTTTATTCAAAAGTTGTATTACATTTGTGTGTTTTTTTAGAAGACTATCTATTTTTAAGTCTCCCATATAAAAGGAAGATGCGTATATAGGGTGACTTTTTCAACTGGGCGTGGATGGCTATATCCGAAACTATGAGGAATATCAAAAAACGTTGAGTCTTGCCCAGAATTTGATACTTTTTAGCAACACTATCGAATGGCGTAATAATACAGGTTGTGATTTTTTTTCCAAAATCAGCAGGTTCGATTCCTGGCCAGGATTGTTGAATTTGCTAAAATCTAATGATGCAGTTTTAGTTTTCGTCAAAATCGGCCTCGAGACTCCTTTCAACGTTTTTCAATACTCCTCATAGTTTCGGATATAGCCATCCACGCCCAGTTGAAAAATTCACCCTGTATAATACATACCTATTTGGAAAGGTAAGGTCGCACTGGTTACATTTGTAGAGAAAATTTTCATTGGCGTGTTTCATACGACGATGTACTTGTAGGTAAGTCCAGTGTAAGTATGAACGACCGCAGTCCTGTTGAAAAATAACATAGATTTAATTAATTTAAACAGAAATTTTTAAAATATATAAAACTAGCTTGTGCACGCCGCTTCGCTCGCGTAATTAATCGAAAATGTAAGAATATTTATGTAAACTTTCATCCTCTATTTTATCTTTGGGAGTAGAATTGATCAAAATCCTTTCCTATCGGATGCCAACGTCATAACATCCACTTGCATGCCAAATTTCAGCCCGATCCGTCCAGTGGTTTGGGCTGTGCGTTGATAGATCACTATGTCAGTCAGTTTGAGTTTTATATATTTATCATCCCTCCCATAAATATCTTCCCTCCCATAAAATAAATTATAATTAAATAAATAAATAAATAAATAATCAACACCAACAGGATTTGAACCTACGTTCTTTTAGATAAGTGCTCATAAAAAATAAATTAAAAATTTAAAAAACCCCCGACACAAAAACCAAGTTTCCTTTAAAAAGTAAAAAATAATAAAAATACGTCGCGTTGGGGGACTGCTATAATTATTTATTATCTCCTGTTTTTTTGCAGTCCCCCAACGCGACGTATTTTTATTATTTTTTACTTTTTAAAGGAAACTTGGTTTTTGTGTCGGGGGTTTTTCAATTTTTAATTTATTTTTTATTTTATACTTTTTATAGGTACATACCTTATCAGATATCATTTTATGTTGCTAAGAGTACTCCCGATTAAGTCGTCAATATTCCCTTTCAGTACGCTTTCATTTGATACCCAACTCGAATATATTTGAAGACCCTCGGTTACCTTTCCCCACTTTTACCCCCACAACTTCTAAATGGCTCAACCGATTTTCATCAAACATGTCTAAGAACACTCACAGGTAAGTCACCTTTCATACAAAAAAAACTAAATTGAAATCGCTTCATCCGTTCGGGCTCTATGATGCCACAGACAGACAGACAGACAGACAGACAGACAGACAGACGGACAGACGGACAGACAGACAGACACGTCAAACTTATAACACCCCTCTTTTTCCGTCGGGGGTTAAAAAACGCTTTACCCACGAGGCTATTGTAGTACTGCTCATTAAGGTTCAATTATTCCTGCCCTTTTTAGTTGATAGTTTCATCAAATGAGTCCACCCAGGGCAGGGCGGAAGAGACTGTCAAACTTGTACTGACTAAAATCCACAATAATCCTTCAATAGCCCTTTACGTTACAGGGTCACGATTACCTGATAAGATAGCCCTGCGATCCCGACAGACGTCTAGCCCTCTATGAAAGCCGCGTCAGATTGCTGACTTTTTGTCAATCAGGGCATGGTCCATGATCGGACGATGAGTCATCCATTACTCGCCGTCTGATCATGCCAGTGTTTTTAACCTTACCTCGCACAGGAAGTGTTTGACTACAGGGAAGTCGCCATATCCCAGTATGCCGGTAGCGGAGCGGGCAGAGTCCGCCTCAGTGTGTCGCCCGTCCGCTTGTTTCGTGGCCTCCGCTAGTGAGCGCTTGTAGAAACCGTGTGTTGTTTTGTGGGTAGTACATCTGAGGAAGAAATAGATATTTTTCTGATTAATCATCACCTGCCTGCCTTTACCCAACTATATTGTGGTCGGCTTCCAGTCGAACTAGATTCAGCTGAATATCAGTATTTTACATCGAGCGACTGATTATCGGACCTCCACACACAACCCAGTAACTGGGTAATACGATACCTCATGGTAAAACTGGTTGTCAGACTTTATAGCTTCTGACTAATAACGACAGTCATATTTCTACATATGACAGTCGGGACCAACGGCTTTACGTGCTTTCATACTTATTTCTTATTTAATTATGTTTTATTACACACTATAAAGCTAATGTTATATTTTTATACGCAATAACGCCTGCGTTGCATCTTCGCAAATATATTTTTCAAGGAACGAAAAATTGAGCTGCGAGCAGGATTCGAACCTGCGTCTTCTGGATAGGTACTCCAGATCTATCTATTTTAAACATTGCCAATAGATGGCGCAACGTGGAAACAGCGTTCAGAAAAACAAGCGAGCGAGAAATTCATATTCATATTCATATCTTTATTTGCAGCTACGAGTGTAAGTGGTTGCGATGGCCTAATTGGTTAAGGCGTCTGGAGTACCTATCCAGAAGACGCAGGTTCGAATCCTGCTCGCAGCTCAATTTTTCGTTCCTTAGAAAAATATCTTTACTATAAAGCTGATTTACATCTGTAACGTCTCACAAGGCTCAGTTGAAAATCAGCGTCAGGCTCCCTGTGGCCTGGCTTTTGATGTCCACAGGTACTAGCGTCCATAAGTACAGCACTTGCCCCTATAGATAATTTACCTGGAATAAGTAGCGAAGCTAACTTTACAGATGTGGCAGGTGAAGGGATTCTTAACTCCTTTATGTATGGCACGGTGACTGTTCAGACCGCTCTCCAAGTAGAACACACTGGAACAAAATCCACACCTTTTTTTTAAGGAAAAGTAAATACTTACATAATAAGATTTTTTTATGTTAAAATACGCCAACGTCCATACTACGTTGAATACACCGGTTCTCGTCCGATCACCGAAGTTAAGCAACATCGGGCGCGGTCAGTACTTGGATGGGTGACCGCCTGGGAACACCGCGTGACGTTGGCTTTTGCTTGCCGGGGTCGCCAGACTTATCGAATTACCGTGACCCCGGAACGTAAAGGGCTATTGAAGGACATCGTAGATTTTTATCAGTACAAGCTTGACAGTCTCTCCTGTCCTGTCCTGGGTGGGAGGACTTATTTGAAGATTTTACCACGCTAAAAAAAACGTTAATGAGGCAGGGGCAATAGAGTAGATGAAACTTATTCTAATAATAATTTCTTAACCTTGTAGAGGAGATAGACCTTTTCGCGTGTACTCAGAGTGAATTCACAAGGATGACATAGCATGTGATAAGTTTTAGAAAATAAGTTGTTATTATTATGTTTGCTACGCTATTGCATTGGGTTATATACCTGTAATAATAGTTGTAAGTGGTTAAATAAAAACTCACTAATTATTTAGAGAGAAGTAAAATACTCTCTTGAGACTTAGAGAGAATAAGTTATAAGTTAGTGAGTGAGGTAACTTAGAGTTAAGTAAGTTAGTAACTCTCTTAGTAAGTTCATTCGAACTAATAAAGTATCCGTATATTTGATTTGGGATAGAAGAACATGCATAACTCCCTATTAAATCACGGTTTTCCTCTAAAAAGGCAATAAAAAAAAGTAAAAATTACTAACTCTTCGCAGTACTCGCATCGGAACGCCTTCTCGATTTCAACGACTCTAATGAGAGCTCTCGCTTCATCTGCCAACTGTGAGAGGAGGGGAGACGCTACGGCCGCTGACACCTGACGCTTTATTGGCTTTGATAGTTTTGGAGATTCTGGAACAAAACGTACATTTAATAAAAAAATCCAACGTCTGCACATCAAACTACTTCAATCTAACAATTTTCTTTAATGGATGCAACCTTATGACATAAGTGGAAGGCAACGACGATATATTACTAGACTCCCTAATAACAGGCGACCGATCTCTGTCAACACATTAGGCAAAAAAGTCTTATATCCGTCTTATTTCGACCACTCCTGTGAGCCGTAAACATACCTTGAGACAGATCAGACCTTGAGTTAGCCAATCACAACGCAGTACCCCGTCCCCCTCGCTTACGTAGTACCTCAGCGAGTTGACAGAATAGTTTTTGTTCCTTAGATCGTGCATGCGGAGTCTAGTAATATATTGTCGTTGGCCGGGACCAACGGTTTTACGTGCTTTCCGAATCACGAGGAAACTCGCTATGATAGATGGTCGCCCATCCACAGACCAACCTCGGCAAGCGTAGCTGAACCTTAAAGATAGAGCGACATTTGTCCACGAGGTTTTCAATAGTATGAGAATTTCCCCGGTATTACCTTCTCGCAGGATAATATTCGACAATCACGCAGGCAAAGCCGGCAGCATAAGCTAGTAAAAAGACTCACCAACAATCTGCACAGCCTGTCTCACAAGTCCACTGGTGGGAGACAACTGCACCGACACCTCCTCCGCCTCCTCCTTCAACTCGCTTGTGAACGCTTCGATACATTCCGTTGACTTTGTTGCATGTTCCTGAAGTGAAAAAAACACAGATTTATTGAGAAAGTCTAGATATAATGGGTGTCCAGTAATGAATGGAAAACAGTCATGGTAGGACTAAAGATCATTCTGAAAAAAAAATATGATTGTGGTGTGCAAGAATGTTAAATAGGGTACCGAAAATCTTCTTCTTCTATATATATAAAAATGAAACCCGTTTTCCGTTGTCACGACATAACATGAAAACGGCTTGACCGATTCGGATAATTATTTTTTTGTTGTGTTTGTAACCATCGGGACCGGGTTTTAGACCGAATCCTCCACCCGTGCGAAGCCGGGACGGGCCGCTAGTTATCAATATTCTTAAAAGTGACATATCTTCGGTTTTCAGTATTTGAGACGTAAAGTAAACTGGAACTTTGACAATTTAAACTTGACAATTTTCAAGGAAAAAATTAGTTCCTTCTTCGCACACCAGCGACACTTCCATTTTTTCATACAAGAAACGTTGTAAATACTGGAAAGACGCTGTAAAGTAATAGTGAAAAATCGTGCTGCTCGGTATTGTTTCTTTTTTTCTGATTGGTCTTAAGTTCTACTACGACGGTCGCGGGCCTTATACCATCACCGTGACTCCGGAACATAAAGGGCTATTGAAGGACACCGTGGATTTTAGTCAGTAGAAGTCTGACAGTCCCTCACGCCCTGCCCGGTTTGGGAGGACTCATCTGATGATTTTACCACGTAAAAAAAAAAAGTTCTACTACGACATATTCCAAGGTAATCCATTAATTACTGGACACCCTGTAAACAAGGTGGATTAATTAAATAATTATGCAGTCTGATATACATGATTCCAGCTCCTCCTCGTGCTGGATGCACACACAACTAACCTGTGCATGCCGATGATCTCTGAAGGCCCTCGTGCAGACGGCACACACGCACACGAGGCGCGGCGCCAGCTCCTCCTCGTGCTGGATGCACACACAACTAACCTGTGCATGCCGATGATCTCTGAAGGCCCTCGTGCAGACGGCACACACGCACACGAGGCGCGGCGCCAGCTCCTCCTCGTGCTGGATGCACACACAACTAACCTGTGCATGCCGATGATCTCTGAAGGCCCTCGTGCAGACGGCACACACGCACACGAGGCGCGGCGCCAGCTCCTCCTCGTGCTGGATGCACACACAACTAACCTGTGCATGCCGATGATCTCTGAAGGCCCTCGTGCAGACGGCACACACGCACACGAGGCGCGGCGCCAGCTCCTCCTCGTGTGCTCGCACGTGCATGCGCAGGCGCGAGCGACGCGTCAACTGCTTCAGGCATATGTGGCATTGGAAGGGTTTGATCTGTAGATGAAAGTAATTTCCGTTTTTTTTTCGCACTATTTGAGAACAATAAAGCTTAAAATTAAATTCCATCAAATAAAATAGTGTCTTGTAAGTGCACTGAACAACTGTCACAAATTTTGGATGCTGTAAGTATATTTTCCGATGTCCAAAATGTTTGCTTTTTCTTTTACAAAATCAGTATCAATTGAGATCACATGAGGTCTTAAAGCGAGAGTAATTCTAGTTTAGAAAAGAGACAAAGCTGTACAAGTCGTCTAACACCATCTCGTTCCCTCACTGGAATGACTATCTTTTTAAGACGTCATGGTAGACCACCATACCTGTAAGTGCGTGACTCCATGCTCATCTAAAGTCTGCTTATCCAAGAACCGCTTGTCACACGTTATACACACATAGCGACGCGTGTCTGTGTGCGTTCGACTATGTTTTGTAAGGGTTGCCCTGCAGAAAAAAATAAACTAATAAGCTACAACGTCTTCTGCCGAGGGGAATCTCTCTGCTCTATTCCCAAACCACTGCAATTCCTTAAAGCCAGAATCAACGGTGGCAACCACCAGAAAAGCGCCGAGACTGAAGAATGAATTAACTGTCTTGGATCCTGCATCGAAATTAATCAGAAAAGAATAGTGGAGGAGTAGGAAAATAAGTAGTTTTCACTTCCCTCCATATCAAGCAGGAGACAGAACAAGTCGAGAGAGTGTTTGGAGGTTGCGAAAAAGTCTGTTAAGAATGAGGGATTTTATTTTTATTTTTCCCTAGTCGATGGATAGATAGCGCTGAACTTGGTTTGTTACTGAAATGAACGGAACGTCGTCATTTTTCGATTTTTTTCACTTGATTGTAATTTTGAGATCTTAAAACGTAACGTACATGTCGAGTCATTGTCAGTCACATCACATCACACCATTGGCATTTGGAAATAAATAACAACAAGGAAAAAGAAAAAAATATTAATTGACCAGTCTTTTTAATTTATGAGTTTTCCACGCCATAAAGAAAATGTCCCAAGAGAAAAAGAAGAGAAGTCTGTGCCTCGTGGATTTGTGCAAAAATGAAGGCATACATCTAGTAACGTAGTCAGTTCAACGCCATCTACAGAGTTCTTGGAAACTACTTTTTTTTAATACTCGAAAAAGAAAACTTCTCATTCCACAGAACTCTGGAAGGAGAGTTAACCTCTAAAGTCTACTCTACTCTTACCTCAGGAAGAAGGTCTTCCCGCAGCCCTCGACGGGACACTGCCACCTCTTCTGCTTGTCATGTTGGAAGTGAACGTGGTCGAACAGTTCAGTCTCCGTGGCGAAGGTGGCGTCATCGCATTCCGAGCAAGAGTAGCGTCCGTCTGTTCGAGCTTGTTTTGCGGATTCGTGGAACTGCCTAAGATGTGCAAAAGATGAAAACACGAGTAATCTAAAAGGGGACTGAAATAATCTAATTAGTCCGTCAGTTACGATTACCAAAAAATATTTAAAGACGCTCCCTCACCGTGCACCTCGCAACCTGCGTTACTGATTCCAGCATTTCATCGGTGAGGGAGAACAATCGAGCATCACGATGCCCATCAAATCTGTACTAAATGTGATGTCTGCGGTGGTGGACGCCCACGGCGTCGGACGTGGCATGACGATCTCCGGCCACCGTAGGCGCGGGCATGCGGGCGGCGAGTAAAGGGCAACTTGCCGTCTGACCATGGACCATGCCCGAGTCGACGGCGCGTCGTGTTCCACGCGCGCTCTCATAGAGCGTCAGCATAACGACGAGGCCTCTCAGAGGGCTAAAGCCTGCCGGGGTCGCGGGACTTATACCATCACCGTGACCCCGGAACATAAAGGGCTATTGAAGGAGACCGTGGATTTTAGTCAGTACAAGTCTGACAGTCCCTCCCGCCCTGCCCGGGGTGGGAGGCCTCATCTGATGAAACATATACATATACAAAACAAAAATTTAAACACGTAAAAAAAAAATGTAATGTCTGTGCGAATGTTCGTCAGTTAGGGAGGTAGTACTATAGTGTAATGCTCAAAGTCGAATCTATAATGTTACATTACACGCGAATGCTTCCGGTGACGGAGCGCCTTTAGACAATATAAAAAGACAAAGAAACTATACTTTTAAAATTGTCAAAACATCAAACAAGCACAAATTTTATTTGCCGTCTGACGAATAAGTATATTGTGGGCACAATTATCAGCGCTTTTTGAGCAAGAAATTCTGTAATCATCATCAGGCTATAAATTATCCCACTGCTGGGACACAGGCCTCCTCTCTGTGAGGAGTGGGCCATAATCCACCACAGCACAGTGAGGATTATTAGATATTACATGTCAACGAATTTTTGGTTGTAGGACATGCCGAAATATGCATGTGCCAGAATCAAACATTCGTCACGATGTTTTCCTTCACCAATGACTTATGAGTTTTGTTTTTGATACTTACATATGAAACTTGAGTCTAACTTTGGACGTGAAGGACTCGTTACAGTTGTGGCAGGTCACAACATTTGGGTTGGAGGTCGATTCCTGGTTGCGGCGCTTCCGGGGAAGCTACAAAGTAAGGTAAGGTATGACTTGGGGGTGTTAACGGGATTAAAGTGAAAGGTCACTCATTCACCACGAAATCTCATAAACCCTAAGTGCTACGAGCTTAAAATTTTGGATGGGTAACAAGCTGAGCGTTCGTATTCGAAACATCGCAATACGCTCCAAAACTGGTTTGCCGGAGAAAGGCACACACAGGAAAGATTGGAAGGTTACGGGGGAGACCTTTGTCCAGCAGTGGGACAAAATAGGTTAAAAAAACCATAAAGACCGGCTGGAAGTAAAAACAGGAAAATCACGCGGATGATGTTGCGGCCACTGAATCATTGTTTTGAATTTATGATTTCTTTTTGATAGTCCATTTGTTGAGGAAGGCTATAGGCTATATAAAAATATGTTTATTTTTTCTCTTCACAAAGGTTCACACGAATATCACAAAAAGTATAACATCACGCTACGACTTAAACGAGCTGAGCAGCGAGAGAAACCGCAGGAAACAGCTAGTTACCTTGTGACAATTCATGTTTTAACTTACCATAACTAGAAGATCATTGTCTACAGATGTATCAGGCGGTCGTGGGCGTCCTTGAGCTCTCTGTCACAAAATGAATACTTGTTAAAGAACTTTAATCTAAAAAATATTAAAAAAAAAAATTACAAAGAAAATAACACAAAATTTAAAAAATTACAGCTAAGAGCGAGTCGAACTCGCGCACGAGGGGTTCCGTACCGTTACTTATTATTCCATTTATAAAAATCTGCTATTTCCTGAAGTTTGCCGTATATGATTCATCATCATCTTGACAGCCCAGGATCACCCACTGCTGGGTATAAGCCTCCCCCTTTTTTTGCTATATTTCTCGGTTCAGTGCGTCTCGCAACGACGATATATTACTAGACTCCGCATGCACGATCTAAGGAACAAAAACTATTCTATCAACTCGCTGAGGTACTACGTAAGCGAGGGGGACGGGGTACTGCGTTGTGATTGGCTAACTCAAGGTCTGTTCTGACTCAAGGTACATGTTTACGACTCACAGGATTGGTCGAAATAAGACGGATATAAGACTTTTTTGCCTAATGTGTTGACAGACATCGGTCGCCTGTTATTAGGAGTCTAGTAATATATCGTCGTTGCGTGCAGCCTTGGTTTCTTTGTTCGAACCTTGGCCACCATTCGGTCAAAACCTTGCTCCATCTGCCATCTCTGCTTCTAGCCAGATGCCCAGCCTGTATATGATTACTTCCGAGAATTTGATCCCTATTAGCAACACGATCGTATGATGAAAAAACAGGGTGTGTTTTTTTCCAAAATCAACGGGTTCGGTTCCTGGCCAAGATTATTGAATTTTCCAAAATCCAATGACGCAGTTTTAGTTTTCGTCAAAATCGGCCTCGAGACTCCTTTCAATGTTTTTCGATATTCCTTATAGTTTCGGATATAGCCATCCCCGCCCAGTTGTAAAATTCACCCTGTATATTTTTTTTACAACACCGTACCTTTAAGAAGTCTTCCTCAGTAGGTATACATATGAGGTTGCCCAGATCCTTGGACTTCCGTTTCCTGTTCCGTCTTCTACAACGATGGTTTGACAGATCTTCTGCGTTCCCAAATACTTGACTGTGGGACAGAAAATATGAAAGTCACGGGGACTTAAGAACGTAAACATAAGACATCATCATCTGCCTAGCCTTTTCCCAACTATATTATGGTCGGCTTCCAGTCGAACCAGATGCAGCTGAATATCAGTATTTTACATGGAGCGACTGACTATCGGACCCCCACAACTCAGTAACTGGGTAATACCATACCCCGTGGTAAGAACGATTGTCAGACTTTTAGAGCTTCTTGGGGAGCTTGCCCATGATTTGTGCGATTTGTAATTTCTACCAACAAAAATGAATATCGTCCTTGCTACTACGATATAATGATACAATTCGACTGACTTACGTCGTCGTGGCGAGCGTGTTTTGTTTTTCATCTACCAGTAGATATAACCGCACGTTTTATGTCATAATTATGTCGTAGTGGTAAGGATGATTTTCCCTTGTAGTTGAAATCGGTGGAATTGCGTCGCATCGCGTCATGAGCAAGCTCGCTTAGAGTCGCGAGTGCTAACTAAAACGAACATGAGACCGAGCATATTTATACATGGTTATTTGTAAAATATGAACAACCTTTTTGAGCTGAAAGTACTTTTGGATATTAATAAAGAATTAAAAAAAAAATGAATTTATGAATTATTATGCAATCAATGCTTAATATTAATACTGGCTTAGCAACCCACATGTTCTCTTTTATAATTATGTATTTGTGTACCCAACATTGCACGCCACAATTGGTAGATTTCGTACTTCGTACTTTCCTTTGTACCATGTTCCGACAAATAAATTATTATGATTATGAAAACCCTTACAAGATAAAGAAAATCAGAGGTGTTTTATACAAAAAAGGATATTTTTCAGTTGACAATGCATGAAAAACCTAAATTTTTAAAAACTTTGTATGTAATCTCGTTCAGATTATAGGAACGTTAAAATACTGCAAATAATAAAAAAATATCAAAATACCTGCAATTACTACATTTGGGTGTCTTTTCAGATTCCCCTTCTTTGTCTTCTCCTTTCACCTAAAACAAAGAAATATTATTACCAGTTTAATCCCGCGGGTTTGCTTGTATTGAACAAGATCCCAAGGCACCAATCCTGAAAGCTCCCTGATCACGGATTGTAATAATTTCAATAAAAAATAAAAGTTAACGTTTAGAAGAACAAGATTCGCTTGGTCGGCGTGGATTTGATACGCCGGAAATATTTTTTATTAAATTATTTATTAACCAAGTTACAGATTTTTTTTCCGTCGTCACGGATATTGATCATTCTTATACAATTTTGTGTGAAATATTATGTTTAACAAGAAAAAATCCGGCCGACCAATGATTTTCAGCCCAAAAAGGTCACGCATACCTATTTGAATGGTGTGATAAGGGGTCAAATTTACCGTTTCAGGACATCATAAAAAAATACCATTTTTTTATGATGTCATGTTATTTAGTGTCTTGTAAAGACCATTTCATTGTATGGGAAGGAAAATGCCCGGGCAACAGAAGTGGGTCAAATCTTTTGCTGTTAGAAGAAACATTCTCTACTTTTGACCAACTTCTACTGATCAGATATTTTTCTGCCCATACAATTATCTCATCCTTACATGAAAGTAAGTCAAACAGCATAATAAAAAAATTGGTATTTTTTTCGTTCATACAATTTGTATGAAAAAATATTTTGCTAAATTTGACCAACTTCCGCCGACCCGATTTTTTTCTTCCGATACAATGAAACGATCCTTACATGAAACAGAGTCGAACGACATTAAAAAAAATTTTGGTCAATTTCACTCATTTATGTGGACAGCTCACACTTGATCAAAAAAATAAAAACGCCAAAATTATCAGTATCAAAAAAGAGCTACGGGTTCCTAAGAAAGTTTTCCCTTATCTCTTATGGATGCAGATTTCTCCCTTTTGGCCAATTTAAAAGAAACACCCTGTATTTTACGATGTACAACTATGTACATACAATTTATATGTCAAAACAACGTTTGCAGGGTCAGCTGGTATCAGATATAAATATCAAAATTACCTTAGCACTACACAGTAGTTTCTGCAACTCCTGGGTGGCCTCATCATCACCAGTCTGAACGATCCAGATCTCATCTTCGCTACTGTCCAGACATTCTTGCTTTACCTCCGTTTTTATGATGGGTGGCTCTTTCTGTAAGGTGAGGCAGTATTTAAGTTAATACATTCGAGTTGTTTTTTTTTGGTTCTACGAGATAACAATGCTATAATAATAATGATATTCCACAACTATCACACAACGCCATCTAGTCCCAAGCTAAGCAGAGCTTGTGTTATGGGTACTAGACAACTGATAAACATACTTATATATTTCTAAATACATACATATTATAGATAAATTACACCCAGACACAGAACAAATGATGATGATGCTAAAAGTTTATAATCTACTAGAGTTAAACTTGAGACAGATTGATTTAACAATGTACTACAGTATTTTAGGCATGATGGCAGTTTTAATATATTGGAAATCTATTTACTATATTAGTTATGGTATCGAAAAATAAAAACGGGCGTGAAATCAAGGTGCGTAGTTAAAAAAATATTTAGGAAAATAATGAAAACTAATGTCCATTTTTACAAAAAAAACTAAATAAATTAAGAGTAGTGGTGGCCCAGTGGTAACGGTCCCGACTTACGATTGTAGGTCGTGGCCTCGTGGGTTCGAACCCCTCCACGCGCATTACTTTATGTAATTTATTTCACCGCCACTGCTCTCAAAACGGTGAAGGAAAACATTGTGAGGAAACCAGCATGTGTTGGAACCAAAAATTCGAAGATATGTGACATCTACCAATCCGCACTGGGCCCGCGTGGTGGATTATGGCCCACTCCCTCTCTCAGAGAGACCTGTGTCCCAGCAGTGGGAACATTATAGGCTGATGATGATGATGTAATAAATTAAGACTAAATTAATGAAAGCAGACAAGTACAATTAAAATGAGAATAGTTTTAAACGATATTTTAATATTTATTAAAAAACTATTATTTGAAAAATTAATAAACAAACCGTCTCGGTGTTAGACTCAGCCTTTATTTCATCTGACTTTTCATTCACTAAAATGTTAATCGATACAATAAATTATTGAAAGACTTTTAAAATTATTTAAAAACTTAAGGGGATGTCACATATTTGTTCGGTTCGGCACGTTTTGGACCTGACAAGCAGGAAATCGAATATTGCAATCTAGTGAAGTGAAGTGCTACTTTTTTATATCGTGGTAAAATCATCAAATGAGTGCTTTCACCGAGGTCAGGGCAGGAGGAACTGTCAGACTTGAACCGACTAAAATCCACGGTGTCCTTCAATAGCCCTTTATGTTCCGGAGTCATGATGATGGAATAAGTCCCGCGACCACGGCAGGCTTAAACCCTCTAAAGGGGTGGCCCGTCATAATGCTGAAACTCTTCTGATGGAGCCGACCTGGACATGATTCAGCAAGAGGGTTGATACTAATAATAATATTCCTCAACTATCACACAACGCCATCTAGTCCCAAGCTAAGCAGAGCTTGTGTTATGGGTACTAGACAACTGATAAACATTCTTATATATTTCTTAATACATACACATTATAGATAAATTACACCCAGACACAGTACACATGATCATGCTCATCACACAAACATTTGCCCTGGATGGGAATCGAACCCACGTCCCCCGGCTTAGCAGTCGGGGTCACTAACCACTAGACCAGACAAAATAAACCAAGAATGCCGACAAGTACAAACAGAATCTGTGTAGTAATTACTTCAGATAGCGTTTGTTTTTCTGTGGTGCCGAACCGAATATGCATGCAATAATTTTTAAGTGATATTATCTTCCATACCTTTTTTATCGCCATCATCTCTTTTACTAGAACTTCTAGTTCTTTTAGCAATAGGTGATGAAGCTTTAGTAGGCGTCTCTTCACCATCTTAAAACAAAAAGAATGATATGTTCCTCAACCGATTTTGAACTTTAAGTGTATTACACTGAGGGTTCTAACTGAATACAAATACCATCAAATGCTAAGTTGGTAACGCTTTTGGTGTGGACATGTTAAAAAAAAATATTTTTGAATTATTATTGAAATCAGAGCTTATTAAAATTTAAAAAGGGTATCATCTATCTTCTATAATATAAAAATGGATCGCTAAATATGTTGCTAAGCCCATAGCTTGAAAACGGCTGGACGCATTCGGCTAATTCTTTTTTTGTTGTGTTTGTGACCATCGGGACCGGGTTTTAGACCGGGTCTTCCACCCGTGCGAAGCCGGGGCGGGCCGCTAGTAGATTATAATAACGTGTCTCCAAGACCAAAACCATACATATAACTCGTCATTTTTCAAAGAAACAGTAGTTTAATTTTCAAAGTACTGACCAGCACATCAACCTACATCAATATGTAAATTTTCTTCAATAGATTTTCAACCTTATCACTGGAAGGTTAATGATTGATTGATAACATTCAACGACGATATATTACTAGACTCATGCACGATCTAAGGAACAAAAACTATTCTGTCAACTCGCCGAGGTACTACGTAAGCGGGGTACTGCATTGTGATTGGCTAACTCAAGGTCTGTTCTGTCTCAAGGTATGTTTACGGCTCACGGGAGTGGTCGAAATAAGACGGATATAAGACTTTTTTCCCTAATGTGTTGACAGACATCGGTCGCCTGTTATTAGGAGTCTAGTAATATATCGTCGTTGGTAACATTGTATTGTGTAATCTGTACAAAGATATGAAAAATGCTAAAAAACTCATTTAATTTCATTATTTACCTTTATTCTCCTCTTTCGGAGGCTCATTTTCCTCTTTCAATATTTTTTGGGCTTCTGTCTTCTCGTGTGCCGCCTTAACATGGGCTTTCAGCCACTTTGAATTTGCATAGCCTGAAAGAATATTACAGCATTATAGTCACTAATGAACGAGATAATACAAGAGTAATAGCGTTTAGTATTTTTATTTATTATGTCTACTAGCGGCCCGTCCCGGCTTCGCACGGGTGGAGGACCCGGTCTAAAATTTGAGATTTAAACTATCCTATCTCTCAAGTTGGATCGAACTGCACATGGTGTGCGAATTTTATTATAATCGGTTAAGTGGTTTAGGAGTCCATTGAGGACAAACATTGTGACACGAGATTTATATATATTAAGATGAGTGTGTAAAATATCAAATAAATGTTAAGGCTCATTCACACTGGTACCGTCAACGACGATTCGTCAAAAAAGACGATACGTAATGACGGATGAACGTTCACATTGCATACGGAATCGAGTTTATTCACGATTCCGAATAGATGTTCAAATTGAATTCGTGATTCAGACTTCAGTCTTGGACGAACTATCCAACACGATGGATGTAAATATGACTATCTTGTGTACAATCCGTCATAACGATTCGTGATTCAAAACTGAAGGTTTTTGTAAAAAGAAGAAACCTCATTTAAGAGGTATCCGTTTTTTCTCACGATTCCGTAATAGTGTGTACACATGCAATTAAAATGTATAGTCGCCCATACAAATCAAAATAACGATTCGTGAAAAACGACGAATCGTACGACGGATACGTGTGAATGAGCACTTATTGTATTCTATTCTACTGTGATTCTCTCTGCTGGGACTCAGGACTCCAGGCCAGCTGCGTGAGAGGGCCTGGACTGGGATATATTCTCGTTACGAAATATATCAGGCGTTTTCTACTCCTAAAAAAAAAAAACAGCCAGACCCGGAACAATTCCTTAGTATCTTACAAATATTTGTTCGGGAATCGAGCCCGGAACACGCAGGACGGCAGTAGATCGCTCAGCCACTGCGCCAACAGATCGCAGAATCCAACATGATCGCAGTACTGTGGGCTTTTTATTCTTCGAGGTAAAATTATCAAATGGATCGGAGGGGAAGGGGCTATTAGACTCGTATCGACTAAAATAAATGGTAGTCTTTCAATAGCCCTTTACGTTCCAGGGTCACAGTAACCTGATAAGACAGTCCTGCGATACGCAATATAGGCTAGTGGTCAGAATTGAGAGGAAAATAATAATATGTATGTAGGTACCGTAATTGCAGAGTGGACATGGATATACTTCGCCATCTTCCAAGTCATGTTTGTGGGTCTCACAGTGATCCGCCACTGCCGCGAGATCCGGGAAGATTTGCTCGCAGAATCTACAAAGTAACGTTGGGCTCCTTTAGTTATGAGTCGAGCTACACGATAACTGACAAATGCTTGCACTGACTGGACAGGTCCACTCAAATCTGTGTGGTTCTTTCTTGTAAAAGACCACTTCAGACACCTGCATGGTTTTCATATGGCTTTAACAGTATACTCATAATGTCTGGACTTTAAAAGAGACAGTAACCTCTGAGTTTGTTTCGGATGTTTCTTCTCAGAGTAGTCAGGTACGAAACACCGACCTCATCTAGCTTTAAAAATATATGACATGTAAAAGTGTTTTTTTAACAACCAACTTGCAAAATAAACATCATTTATCATTTAAGTTTACCTTGAGAGATTTTACTTGGAACGAAATTAATGATCAATGAAAAAGCACTAGTTTACAGTTTTTTCCTAAATAGTTAGATATAGTCAATAGGCTATTTTACTCAAAAAATTTAATTACTCCGAAAGATAGATCATAAGGAAAAACTAATTTAACCGACTTCAAAAACCACCACAAAAAAGAGTAAAATAAATTTTCTGTTGGAAGTCACTGGCTTTATTTTAATACATGAACGTATTACCCACCAACTTATAAAAAAAATACCTGTCCATTATTTTTCAGTACTCTTACTGACGGATCAAACAGATTTTCAATCTATTTATGACGTAAACTACCCTTTTATTGGATAAAAATGAAAATACAAAGTGACCCTGGAAGAAATCTCCTTCAACAATGGTTACCGATATACGTTACGGTGATACTTATTACTCAATTTGGCAGAATTGCGCGGGTCTTTTGAAAATCGTTCGCGAACCACATTCTTAGCCTTTTAACCGCCAACGTCGGATATATCCGACAAATTTTTTCGGGCCCATTCCGCCGACGTCGGACATATCCGACATTCGGATGAGGATATTCACGATTTTTGTTGTTTCGTTTGATTTAATTGCGTCTATTCTATATCTCTCTGTTTAAATAGATAGACAGATATTTTAATAATTTCATTGTACACCATAATATTTTACAAATCGGAGCTTAAGAGGAGCAGAAAGAGAGGAACTTGTATTTTACCGATTCGTAGCCTGGTGCTGGGGGCACGACATTTGATAGGAAGTCTGGCGGTTAAAAGGTTAGGGACTTAAGGTAGAGCACTTTTGAGTTAAATTTAATCCAGTACATACCTGCACTTCAACTCAGTAACCTCACTATCATCAACTTGATATTTCCCCAAAAACTCTTTCACTTCCTCATCAGCCTCCTCCAAATTGTCTATGATATTATCTATCTCTGGTTCAGGCTCTATAATCTCTACATCACTAGAACTACCGTCCTTTTTCTCATCTTTTATAATAATTATGTCATAAGATCTATAGGGTTTCGTGATAATTTCTCCATCTGAACCTATTTCGACTTTCACAAACTCTTCTTTGTCTATCTTTTTCTCTATCTTGCTCGTGGTCTCTATGGGTTTGCTCAAATGCGTAAAATTAAAGTTTTTCACCTTCTGGAAGATGTACTGCTGATTATTTCGTATGACCAGGAATTCATCAGGATTTAGGAATTGGTTCGCGCTTTTCATCCTGCTTGGCGCGAAATTTTCGTTAAGACAGCACTCGCAGATAATTTTCAACTGCGTAGACATTTTCTTCTGCGGTGAACATCTATGCAACCTCTGATCTTCATTGTCAAAAAGGTACAGTTTGTCTACGTTATTATCTACATGTTTGCCGCAAATAAAACAGATTTGGCTCTCACTTTCACCGATTAAAACTCCATCCATATCGACATAGGAAAGTGGTTTGCTCCAGTTCTTCTGCACAATTCGCGAAGGGTCAGTTTTCCGTACATGTCTCCTTTCGCTGTAACCCTGGTCATAAGGCAAAGATGTCATCGGTGAGTCTTTAAACATGTTCAATATCTCCTCTCGAGTATACGAAAAGTTATCATTCCTTTGATAATTATCGTCATAGTTCTTAAAGTTATCTTTAATCAAACTCTTTGGAGACTTATTCCTCGTAGTAACTGGGTTCAAAGTCGCGTAAGTTTTAGTATTATTAGCTTCCAAATATTTCGTGAATTGAGCTTCGAAACCGGACGTGTTATTGCATACCAATTTGAATGGTAAGGAATTGACAAAACTGCATTTTGGACTAGAATTTTTGCTGGACCATCTAGACACGGGGCTTTCACAAATATTGATCTTTTTAGTTTCTTGGACTTGAACGTTATCAAAATATACATCTGTTATGTCATCTGCATATTTGACAAACGGTATTGTTTCTGCTGTAAGGTCTACCAATGGATCATCATTATCAAAATGTATTTGAGAAGCTCGTATTTGTGTGCCATCGTCCAAGATGTAGACCAAATCGTTGGCTCCGTCGTTGGTGTCCAACATTTGATCAAAGTTGTGAGTTAGGTCGTCTGCTTGCAGATTTTGTTCGGCGTTGATTAGGAATTGGCAAACGTTCTCTGATAGTGAGACCGGTTGGTTTCTGGTAATCGAGTTTATGTCTACGTCGTAGCCTAGAAGGGTTCTGTAACGGGAAAATTGTAATACAGGTTCATGCGATGGCGCAAACATTTTTGAGCAGAAAGTCTGCAAAAACTAATGGACATCGACTAATTTCTGAAAATATGAAACAACTTCTGGGCGGGCTGCGCTGTGCCAATTGTTTTCTCCGTTTATAGAGAGGCAGTCAGCGTCGCTGCCTGCTGCATTTGACGCGGAAAAAACAAAAATAATTTTGAACGAACATGGTGGACGTTCTCCGTGACGTCACCTGCCAAATGCGCCACAGTTCAAATAAAAGCGAGTAAAACCGCTTCCTCTTGAACGCTCTATCTATACATTGCCGTATGTCTGTATCCGGCGGCCCGGTTTCTTGAACGAGGCCAAAGAATAGCCGCACCTATGGTCGCAATGAAGGCTATTCTTCACATCTTCGCTTAAATAATATGTAAGGAAGTAGCGATGATAGTTAAAAACGAGATACTATTGGTTTTGGGACGGGGCATTTTGGCTCTAGGATGGACTAGAGCCAAAATGCCCCGTCAGTCGGCGAATACTTTGCAGCTAGGCTGTTCGAAAAACCAACAGCTTAATTTTTCATGTGAATTTAGAATTGAAAGGATATGCAGCCAAAGTGACCTCTGCCTCTGCGCTGCCACCGACAACGCCGCGGAAGTGACGAAGTTTTCAGTCGTGAGAATAAGAATGGAATCACTTACTCCGATTCCGCGTGATTTTTAGTATTTAATATCCAGTTAAGAATACTTAATATGGTACCATTTTAAAGGTTTAGTTGTAAACTTTAAATTGATACCAAATTCATTCAAATCACGCCATTATTTAAGGAGCTATCCCGGATCAATTCCAAGTAAGTGATTCTATAATTTTGCTCGCTAGTGATCAAATACCATCTTGCCAGCGATACAATATAAGGATTTGAGATCCTCTCATTGTGCTACCCTCATCCACATACAGCCGAACCAAGTTCTTACCTGGACTTATCCAGAAACATCTGGAAGTTATCATCAGGTTCTATTCTGAGCGCCACCTCTTCGCCGGTCGCGTTCTCCATGCATAGGATCAAAGGTGCTTGCGTTTCCGTCATTATCGACAAATCTGAAACAAACAAATCTTATGTTGAGGATATGTAAGGGATAATCTCAGGAACATATTAAAATTATCTTTTAAGTTCCGCCGGCGGCTTTGTGTATCCACACGCCACTAATAGGACGTACGATTTATTTAGTGCAAAAGAGACACAAAAACAATAGTCACATAAAAGAAAACACAGTAGCAAGAAAATTAAATATTTAAAAAAGTGACAGACAACAAAAAAAAAAGATGGATATCTAGTGAGATTAACAACACAATAAAAAATAAAAGTGCAGTGTGTGTCTCAGGATTCCACTGAATGGGTATCCAGCTCAGCATGTGTCAGGATGATACTTGACGCTGATATTCTGCTGGATCCCTGCAGTGACATACGGACACAAAGAAGGCGCGACCACACAGTTATCTAAACTTTGCGAGCGAAGTCTCGCGACCTAATGGAAGAACGTGCGGTATCCTAGGATAGTCATTTCCCGGTGGCGGCGCCTGGGTTTCGAGGTGGAGGCTATACTCTCCCTCACGTGGCTCGCCTCCACCGTGCCCTTCGGGCGATCCGCGCCGTGGTGCAACCCCCGGCGGTTTTTCAAAATCAAAAGTCATTTATTCAAATTGGGCTGATTTATCAGCACTTTTTGAAGGTCAATTTTTACATAAGACAGTCCCCCAAACCGCCCCCTCTTCGAAATTTCCTAGTGTTTTGGCTAGGAAGAAGTGGCGGAACAAACTCCACAGCAACACATCTGCCTGTATGGTTTCCTTCCCAATCAAACACAGGGACCCTTAAAAAAATCCGTGTCTGGAGAAGACATGAGTCAGGTGAAAGTTGAGGACGGTGTAGCGCAATACCAAGCCATTCCTCAGAGGGGTTTTAATTGCGACATGCCCAAAGCAGCTGTGGTAAAGTACGGCTAGGTTAGCCAAATCTGGGGTGCTAAGACAGGAAACCTCCACGTGCGCCCGTGGACTGGAGTTCCCTCTCGGATACGTCCGGGGGGAAGACCAGTTTTTCGGGCCGGTGCACCCTGGGATGCGGGCAAAAACTCTTCCTTAGGCACTGTGTGTGTTGGCTATATAGCGTTTAGACCCTTGCTTGTGTTTAAGTTATTAAAATGACTGCTTTCTCTTTCGCACACCTATGTCTCTCTCTTGCTCTGACCTCGCGACGGCACACATACCACTGCTGTATATTTAATTAATTAAACTCTGCTAAACCAAGTATTTATTGTTTTCCTGGCCATATCCCATCAGGTTATGGGCCCAGTATATCGCACAAATAAAGTCGCGAGTGAATTAAAAGTATTTTCCGCAATAATCAAAGATTTGTCAGCCACGCGGTCGTTGCTAGACAAAGGAAAGTGTAGGAAAGATGGACGTCGCTTCGCACGTAATTGCTGCCCGGCGTTTCGACGGTCAAGGTTTCCGCCAATGGAAGTTCATGATTAACTGCGCGTTAAGAGCAAAAGGATTGAGCATACATCTCACTGAGGAGAAAAGTGATGATAACACAAACGATGTGAAGACAGAAGAAAGTTCGTCCGTACTTGAAAAATGGCGTCAAGCGGATGCGCAAGCGATGTTCATAATAACATCAGGACTCGATATGTCTCTAATTAGCTTGGTTGAAACGTGTAGTACTGCGAAGCAAATGATGATTAAATTAGAATCCATTTACGAGCAGAAAAGTGAAAACACGAAAATGTTATTATTGGAAAAGTTCCACAACATAAAGATGGCGGAAGGCGATTCGATTGCTAAACATATTACAAAGATCGAAAATATCGCACAACAACTTAGAGATGCAGGTGAATTGGTTTCGGAGATATGTGTGATAACCAAAATATTGGGATCGTTACCCGAAAAATATCGAAACCTACGTCAAGCGTGGTTGTCACTGGACGAAAAGAGACAGACAATTATCAATTTGACAGCTCGACTGATAGACGAGGAAGCAAGTTTTAACCGTGCTGAAGAGCAAGAACCCGCTGCTTCAGTTTCAACACAAAAAGGTGAAAACAAGCAGAACACACGCTCCCGAGCAAAATCCTTCAAGTGTTCAAAGCGCGGACACTATGCGCGTGATTGTAAACAAAGTGTTCCCGTCACTAGCGCTGTCACGCCGGCGCCAGCGAGTAAGCGCACGGGCCGCACTAATGCGTCGCCGTCTCAAAAATCTGCGTTCGTCAGTGATAATAACATAAACATTGATAGTAAATACGTGTGGATATTGGACAGTGGAGCCTCCGTACATATGTGTTGTGCTCGAGAATGTTTTGCGAACATAATTCCCTTCGAATCAAAAGTGCGTATCGGCAACGGAACTGAGTTACAAGTGTGTGGAAAAGGGACAATAAATGTAAACAAACTAGTCGATGGACAGTGGTACGAGTCTACAATAAACGATGTTTATTTTGTTCCAAAACTGTGTAAGAACTTGTTCTCGGAAGGTGTTATAACCTCAAAAGGTTTTAAAATAGTGAAAGAACAATCCAGTGCCAAAATATACGATAGTTCGGGAATGTTAGTTGCGGTCGCAAACAAAAGTAGCAATAATAACCTATATAAAATGCAATTCAGTGTTAAAATATCTCAAGAGGCGAATGTATGTGACATTGAACTGTGGCATAGGCGTCTTGGACACATCAGTGTGCACACTATACGTGAAATGGTGCGAAGTGGACTTATACCAGGTGTAAAAGTAGAAGAAATAGACAGTTTTCTCTGCGAACCGTGTATATTAGGGAAACAGCACCGTTTACCCTTTAAACAATCACAAGGAAGCGCTGACCTTGCTGGAGCAAAGGTGTATAGTGACATTTGTGGACCCATGCCTGTCAGGTCAATAAGTGGCAAGAGATATTTTGTGACCTTCATCGATCAAGCAACAAGGTACTGTAAGGTGTATTTATTATCTAAAAAGAGTGAAGTTTTTGAGTGCTTCAAAGATTACTATAAGCAAATACTCAGTCAAGGTGTCAGGCTCAGTGCCCTTCACTCAGATAATGGTTGTGAATACACAAGCAGTCAGATGAAGCAGTTTGCGTCAGAACATGGAATCCAGTTGTGTCGGACCGTGACCGTTGGGATGTGCCCAAGGAGAAACGCAATAAACTTCAGCCGAAAAGTATGAAGATGAGACTTGTAGGTTATGACAATAACTCTGACAACTACAGACTGTTGGATCTGCGTACCAAGAAAGTGGAGATATCTCGAGATGTAATATTCGATGAAACTTCTACCTGTGATAAACAACAAGTTGAGAGCTTGTTCCAGCTGCCCTTAGATGATGAAGATAGCTTGGTGTGTCTGCTATCAGAAAAGAGAGCAGATGCAGAATCCTCTCCGCAGGCCTCGATGCATACACCGGTAGGCACCGTGTATGATGCCAAGGAGACTCCGCAGGCCCCGATGCATACGGTGGAGTGTGCCCCATCGTGTGATGCCAAGGAGACCCGTGTACTTCCAACTCCGCAGGCCACGACGCATGCTGTGGTGAGTTCCCAGCGTGATGCCAAGGTGTTCGGAGGTGCCACCAGCAGTGGTGGTAAGTCGTCGACTTCAAGCAGGAGCCAACATGGTAGTAAGTCACTATTTGACAAGAATGTATTTGAAAATTTCCTGAATAAAGCCCTGGGTAAGCAGTCTTCGGAAGAGTGCTCGGAACACCCAGAGATAGACACAATGACCTATATAGAGAGGCATTGTTAGCAGATTGTGAAGTCCCAACAACATTCCAGGAGGCCATGGTATCTCCGGATGCAGAACACTGGACAAAATCAATCAACGAAGAGTTGGAAGCTCACAAAGAAAATGAAACGTGGGAGCTTGTGAGTTTACCTACTGGTAAGAAACCTATAGGGTGTAAATGGGTATTTCGTGTAAAAGAAAATTCAGATGGTTCTATTCGATTTAAATCTAGACTTTGTGCTAAAGGGTTTTCACAAATAAAAGACATAGATTATTCTGAAACATTTTCACCTACAGTAAGGTATGATACCATTAGAGTCATGTTGTCACTAACTACCCATTTAAAACTTAATGTTAAACAATTTGATGTAAAAACCGCATTTTTGTATGGTACAATTTCTGAGGAAATTTACATGTCCCCTCCTCCAGGTTTAAATGCAGGTGATAAAGTTTGTAAATTAAAGAAGTCACTATATGGTCTTAAGCAAGCACCAAGGTGCTGGAATCAAACTGTTACTGAAATATTAAGAGATTTTGGTTTTACAGCTTGTGAAGTAGATAAATGTGCATTTATATCAAATAAATACAGTGATGTTATGTATTTACTTTTGTATGTAGATGATGGACTTTTGTTTTGTAAAAGTAACACATTAATGAATAGATTTCTATCAGAGTTACAGGAAAAGTTTCAAATTGTAGTTACTGAAAATGTAAAATGTTTTGTTGGTATGCAAATAGACATGAATGAAAATTCAATTTTTGTACAGTCGCGTTCATTAAGATGTTGGCACGTCTGGACTTCAAAAATATATGAACATCAAAATAATTCAGAATATTGTGACAACTAAAGCATCATTAAATTGTGATCAAGATTCAGATCCATTAATATGTGACTACTTTTTATCAATAACATGTATACAGCCAAAGGGACATTTTTATATGAACAACTTTAAGATCATAAATATCTTTACAGTGTTTACTTTACAATTCACAATTATGTAAGTTCACAACACGTAAATGTAATTAAAATTCTAACTTATTACAACGTCATAAAGATGATTTTACTAGCAATCTTAAAATTGCGTGGTCAAGGAGTTTGCAACATTATTTAGGTATACTGCCTAGTTTTCCATCAAGTGACGTTGTTTTTTTTATTAAAAAGAAATAACTGACGCACATGTCATTCATAAAAAAATATACTATGTCATTGAAATACTCATTTCAAAAGACCTAAAAATCATTCGCGCGGAAAACAATTGAAATACTGTCATTTCTATAACAATATAAACTGGATCCTATTTATTCGAGCAAATAATATACTATCCTATGCATGTAGACATATTTATGAAGCTTACCCTGCTCAGATATTATTAAAGCTTATACAGTATAGATATATTATTAAAAGGTCATCACATATTATTGCCTAATGCAAATTATATATTATTGAACCTTCACTTGAGTACATATTTTTTATTTCTAGATTAATAGAATTTTTTGAGCTTATCAACGCTCACAATATTTTCAATCATTGACAATGCCAACATATTATTGAACTCGACTGTACATCAAAGAAAATATATTGAGTCATTGTTGAATAAATTTCAATTGGAAGATTGTCATCCAGTTTCAGTGCCTGCTGACCCTAATATAAAATTGTGTAGACCTGAATATCCTGAAAACAAAATATTGTATCGTCAGATGGTAGGTGCACTCATGTTTCTTGCAATAGTCTGTAGACCAGATATAATGTTGGCAGTAAATATTGTAAGTAGGTACATTGAATGTCATGATCAATCACATTATAATGCTGTGTTGCGAATTTTGAAGTATTTAAAGGGTACCAAAGACTTAGGTATTTTGTATACTCATTGTGAAAATTTAAATATAGAAGCATACTGTGATGCAGACTTTGGTTCTGATATAGACTCACGTAGATCAACCAGTGGTTATGTAACAATGATTAATAATAGTGTTGTAACTTGGGCAAGTCAGAAGCAAAGTTATGTAGCATTGTCTACCTGTGAGGCAGAATATATTTCAGCTTGTAATGCAACAAGAGAAATTATTTGGCTTAAGTATTTACTAAATGCATTGTGTAAATTCAATGAAACTGTTGCTTTGTTTATAGACAACCAGAGTGCTATAAAGCTAATTAAGAATGAAAGTTTACATAAGAGGAGTAAACACTTCGATATAAAGTTGCATTATGTTAGAGAAAAATGTAATGATAAAAGTATAAGTGTACACTATGTAAACACTAAAGAACAAATTGCTGATATTTTGACAAAGCCGATAAGTAAGTTACAATTTATGTATTTGAGAAAAAGTTTAGGTATTGTGTAAACCAAGCTATGTATTTACATAATCATTTTTAAGTGTAGGTATAAACAGTATGTAAAGAAATAGAAAGTTGTCATTTCGTGGGAGTGTTGGCTGTATAGCGTTTAGACCCTTGCTTGTGTTTAAGTTATTAAAATGACTGCTTTCTCTTTCGCACACCTATGTCTCTCTCTTGCTCTGACCTCGCGACGGCACACATACCACTGCTGTATATTTAATTAATTAAACTCTGCTAAACCAAGTATTTATTGTTTTACTGGCCATATCCCATCAGTGTGCCTAAGGGGTCTCTTTGCCCGTATGCGAATAGCCTGTCGTGTAGACGCTCCAACGCGTGTCCATCTGATCAGCAGAGGGCACAGCCGCGGGGCGGGCTTGCGGACGGTGAGTAATGGGTAGCTCGCCGTCCAACCGAGGACCAAGCCCGGGTTAGTGGCGCGTCGTGTTTCGCGCCAAATGCCTGCTGAGGTCGCGGGTTTTTTCTTAACCCAGGATACCGCGGCCCCGGAACGTAAAGGGCATCGGAAGGAACACGGGTGGATTTTAGTCAGTAAAAGTCTGACAGTCCCTTCCGCCCCACCCAGGGCGGGAGGACTCATTTGATGATTTTACCACCTAAAAAAAAAAAAAAGGTTAGCCAAATCTACCTGGCAGGTGAGCTGTGGGTAAAATAACCACTTTTTGGTGCCAAAAGCTTACACACAAGCTTAACACAGCTGAAGACGTCGAGGTTGAGATCTAGGAGACGAGGGTAGAACAAATTAGACAAAACTAACAACAGGTGGTCTACTACATTACCCCACAGTCCCACAACACCAATGTAAGCTTTTGAGTAATTATTAGGGGTGGAACTCCTAACACAGGCATCTTATGCTTAAAAGGAGGCTCTAATCACTAATATTGTCACTTTACTTGAAAAAGAAATAAATTATTTGAATTTGGAACTGAAGTGGGGCAACAAGATTTTTATGTTGTTAATCATTCAGTTTGAGACTGAGTCTATGCAGTTTGTAAATTTTACATACTGTCTCCTGACCAATGCTTGGTCACAGTGGAAAATCTCAACAGACATTAGACGAGTAAACAAAGAAAAAAAAATATGATCGGAAAGGATCAGTAACATGCCAGTGCTGATCCAGTATCAAAACTAGTTTATCTTTAATGGATATTAAACTTTATTTTCTACGGAGTTAAACTTAACACAAAAAAACCTGTTTTACAAAAGTAAGTAAACAAATAAACCAAATGTTGAAAAAACTTCGTTAGTATAAAATATGACTGGCCTGTTGGTCTAGTGGTTAGTGACACTGACGGCTATGCCGGAGGTCGTGGGTTCGATTCCCACCCAGGACTAATGATTGAATGATGAGCACAATTATTTGTTCTGTGTCTGTGTGTAATTTATCTATAATATGTATGTGTTTAGAAATATATAAGTATGTGTATCAGTTGTCTAGTACCCATAACACAAGCTCTGCTTAGCTTGGGACTAGATGGCGTTGTGTGATAGTTGTGTGTGGAATATTAAAAAAATACAAAATAATAAAACTTCTGATGCAGACTGCCGCTACAATAAAATTGGTCCTTAAAATTTAAGCTGTTACAGAATATAAAGTATCATCTTATTTTGTAGTTACACAATGAAAATTAAATGGTATGATGAAAGGTACTCAATCAAAATATAACTATAAATAGAATTATAAACTATAAGTTGGTTTCTTTTTTGAGAGGAATAAAGAATAATCTAGTCAAATATAAAGCTGTGTTAAGCGAAAACAAGTACAAAACATCGCATTCCATCGAACTACAAAATTCGCAAATAAACAAATCGAAAAGTTTCAGGCAGGAAATGAAAATGGGAAATTCGAAAAAATAAAACTTTTCGTAAAGTAGTTTATTTATTTAACTTTACTCTAAATAATCATTTCCAGCCTAGCCATTAGAAAACCAAAGCGGGATTATGAAAACTGACACTGGCCACCAAATAAAATAAATTAAAACGGCCAGTGACAATTTACTACCGGCACGTATTTTTGTCCATTTGGACCACAAAAACGTGATAAAATTCAACAAATACCTAGTAAACGATGAATATCTCACCAGATCTTCCTTTTTATCGCAAATATCACCACTTTCATAAAACAACTGGCACTTCTTTAGGAAAAAAACAAATGAAACATTATTTTTTCGCCATTTGTGTCAAATTTCAAAACAAAAACACTGAAACACATTCCACTAAACCATAGACGATTCTGTCAATTTTTTTAAATAATTTTGACATTTTAGATTACATTGCTGTTTTTTCCGAAACATTGATAATACCGCAATGTATATAAAAATCGAACTTATCAATATTTTCAATGGTGTTTTCATTTCCCGTGATTAAAAGTGCACAAGTGAGTCTTTATATAATTAACACATAATTAAGTTTGTATCTCTCTACTGAGTATGTGGTTGTAATGTTGGAATAATGAGCTGGTATGTCTATTTGTGTCGCAAGAAAAAAAAACTCATCTTTATTACATAAAATAAAGTAGTTTTTATTTATAGCCTACTGTCTTCCGTTTACAATCTAATAAATAATAATATTATCGTTCGAACAATGCAATTTTATAAGGATTCAAGGGTCACTTTAGAAAATAAATTAGGCTGTTTTTTTTTTTGTTTATGGAATTGTCCTTTGTGTTGCACTTTGCAAGAGAAATAATTTGTAAGAAAAGGACAGATGCATGCATATTTATTTATTTTATTGTCCAGTGCTTAATTTTAATATTTTTCTGTGCCGTAGAATAAACTTTACTGTATGGTAAAATGTTTAGAAATCTGTGATTTTATTGTGAAATATTGATGACTATCAATATTTATTATCTTAATAGACCGGGGAGTGAAAGAGACAGAAATAAGTCTTGATTTGTTGATTGACAAGTGAACTGTCATTCATTCGCAATATGGCCGATAGTTTATCTAAATACGGAACATATTATTAGTGCGCGAATATATAATTTGCTATTCAAATGATAATTTGTTTGTATTGATGACTTAGTGAGTGTAGTGACGCGGCATGTTTCCCCTAACTCCACCAGTGGTGAAACGGCTGTTAGGGTGGAAAAAGGGCCCTGAAGGTTCGTCTGCAGCCGAAGATAAATGGTCTGAGAAGGCAGTCAAGAGTTTAGTTAAGAAATTAAAGAAAAGCGGAGCGCTCGAGGAATTAGAAAAGGCGATATCAAGCCAGAACAGTCATACTAAATGCGTTACGATTCCCAGGTCAGTTCATTATTGATTTATTTTTTTCGTGATAACAATCATTTGGGAATATGACGTTTCCGGTGGCTAATGTATCCGTGCATTGTTTTTGAACCTTATGCGCTGAGAATAGAAGCCGTTTTTGTCTACCACATTTATTGCAGAAATTGTTGAGCTAATCAAAGAGACGTTCGTAAATCTCGTACAGAAATTGCTGCCAAATTCTGTATTACAAATAAGATCATAGCAAATAAGAATCTAATAAGTTATCACTACTAATTTTTATTAAAATTCCAACAAATTAATTTACGAACGAATATTTCTTTCCGTGGTCGGGTTATTTCTGTGGGTCCTATTACCCGACGAAGTTCGATGGTCGCTCATTGTCATTGACCCGGTAGATCGCGACGACCATCATATTTTGGTTGCATAATAGAATACAGGACGCAAAATCGGAAAGGTCAAGACACCGTCAAAACAAATCGAATCCTCATGTCAATATGGCGGACATGTTTTGGAACCTTGCAATTTTTTAATTGCTAAAATTGTGTATCGGTTATAGACAAAACGTGTGCTTTTTTGTTATTTCTGTGTTCAGTGCCCGTTTTGAAGGACATCCGTTTATCCTTTCGTCCTTGAAGGTGAATACGTCATAGATACTTCCTCTGTTTATGAATGAATTTTTGTCATTACTAATCTAAGCAAAAAATACAGTTTCTGGCTATTTATTTTAAGTGTTGTGTGTGGTTATTTTGTGAGTGTATGGATATTTTGCGTCTACACACCATAAATATTGATAAAATACTCATTAGTGCTTATAGGAAACCTATTGGATTTCCTAACAGAATCTAGGCAAGTGTTATTATTATTAGATTATGTAGACAATGACCTGATGACAGTCATCTGGACGTCTTTTGCCGCCAAATTAATAAATAATGCACATTTTTCGCTACAATAATATTAATTTGTTATGAATAGTTAAAAATTGTATCATTGTCTATAGGTCATTTTTTTTTATTAATCTGCAATTTTTTGGGTTATTATGACAATTCAGCAACTGAATTAGTGTTATTCTTGAATCTAAAATCTAGCAATTTGGCTTTGATGATATATTTTATACATAAATTGTAAAAACTAGTTTTACTGCTACTTATTCTATCATTAATTTAAATTCAGCAAATTCATAGCACTTCTAAAGTGCCAAAAGGTCATTCATCTTGGTCATTGGTTTGTAACAAAAATTAATTAAAACCTATAATTATTTATTCTGTGTCCTTTTTATTGTCAGACTAAGCGTTAGAATCATAATCTAACAGTTAAATTAATTAAATCAATCAAATTTAACCTTTATTTGGACATTGCTACTTTTTTGTCCTTCAATGCTAAGTGATGATGCTGCGATCGGACCAATTTCGGCCACAGCCATTGCTTCAGATCCGTTGTAGTTGCCGTTCCTGTGCTTGCATGTGACTTATTCAACCAATCTGTTTTGCAAAGATCTGCACTTTAGTACCCGGACTGAGCAAAGATCGATATAATTATAACTGAACGCCTCAGGTGGTTGGGCTATCAGTTGGTCTAGTTTTGTATCAAGGTCAACGTACTGCTGCAATTCAAAATTACAGACTTTGTTTTTAACTAAAGATCTCATTCCATCCTTTGGGCTAAGTAACGTAATCATCTAAAACATGACCTTGCAGTTATCTGGTGGCCTTGAACAGCCTTTTTAAACTAAAAACAACATTCTCACTTAATTTAAAATCCTGGGAGAGGCTTTCCCTCAGTCGGGACAGCACAGGCTAACAAAAAAAAAATACATACTTATCCAGTATCTGTTTTCTTAGGACTGCTTCTATTTGGACGATCTTAAAACTTAGAACAGTGTGAATTTTCCAACTCAGCATGGATGCCTAAATCTATAAGTATGTGGACTAGCGATAATTATTGGGGGCCGATTTAGATGCAAGCTAAACCTGCATCATTAGGTTTTCTAAATTAAACTGTTGCTTTTAAAAAAAATTTTGTAAAATTTATTTTTACACTACCAGGTAGTGTGCTAATAAGGTATTCAAGTTTGTGAAGAGAAAATGGGCCTTGAGACGTGTTTGACCATTTTTTTTATATTTTTAAGTTTCAAATATCCATGCCTAGGATAATTACTACTTTGAATTTTTTTGATACTAGTTTGAATTTTCATACAAAATTCCAATTTCGTCCCACAGGGTGAAACCTAATGAGAACGTGATAAATGGTCAATACCGCAAGGGTTTGCCGCATGTTGTCTACTGCAGGCTGTGGCGCTGGCCGCAGCTACAGGTATGAATATAACAATTTTTTTTTAAACATTTCACTTGAAATAGGGTATTCCACTGCATAAATAAATTGAAAATCTATTTAGTCCGTCATTAATAATATTGAGAAATAATGGACACGTGTTTTTTTTTTTAAACAAATAATATTGACAAAGGTTCGCTTCTAAATTGAGGAGTGCATTAATACGGGTCTATTATTTTTTTAATACTCTTTATTTTGGCCCAGATCTACCAACACATCCTTTTATAGTAGATTACTGATTGTGGATAAACGAAGAACAATAAAAAAAAAAACTCTTTATTTTGGACAAATAAAAAATGTTGAGTAAAATTTCCTATTCTGACCTGTATCATGGGTGCGTTTACAAACATAGAAACTCACATATACAAACACCCAGACCCGAGGCAATTACTCGTAGATCATATACTAAAATTAGAGCCGTGCGGAAATCTAAGCCTTAACACACTCCACAGCAGTTGTTTGCTCAGCCACTGCGCCAATATGCAGTCGCATGTGATTAGCTACTTTAGTCTTTTTTTTATTTTATATTTTACGTGGTAAAGTCATCAGATGAGTCCTCCAACCCCGGGCAAGGCGGGAGGGACTGTCAGACTTGTACTGACTAAAATCCACGGTGTCCTTCAATAGCCCTTTATATGGTGATGGTATAAGTCCTGCGACTCATTGCGAGGACTCATTTCTTCTCACGCGCGCCTCAAAAAATGTAAGTGTTTCTGCTAGATATGTTATTGACTGCTCAGGATTTCAATTTGCGGCGAGAGAAATGAAAAACGCAGGTTTACTTTTACGAGGTCTGTATTGCAACTGTACTGAAGGAAACGAATTGACATAAGGGCGGTTTTACACATATTCAAACTCAACAGTAAGCATTATGACTGGGCCCCTCTACAGAGCGTCAAAGCCTGCCGGGGGTCGCGGGACTTATTCTATTACCCTGACATAAAAGGCCGTTGAAGGACACCGTGGATTTTAGTCAGTACGAGTTTGACAGTCTCTCCCGCCGCCGGAGGACTCATTTGATGATTTTAAATGCTGTTATAATATTAAGACTCATGTAGCGAATCACATGCGACGGCTATTAGCACAGTAGCTGAGCGACCGACTGCAGTGCAGTATGTTGCGGCTTAGATTCCCGCATGTATCAAATATTGCCTGCGTTTTCACCCGCTACAACTCCCGTGGGAACATTAAATCGGGATAAAAACTATCCTATGTGTTAATCTAGGTTATAAACTATCTGTGTACCAAATTTCATCCAAATCCGTTCAGTAGTTTTTGTGTGAAAGAGTAACAAGCATCCATCCACACATACAAACTTTCACGTTTATAATATTAGTAGGATTTATACGATCGACGAGTAGTTGCTCTGGGTCTGGGTGTTTGTGTATGTGAGTTTCTACAATTATAAGCTCAACCACGATTCAGGACAGAATTCCTAGGGGCAAAGATTTTTCATGAAAAAAAAAAATAAACTCATAGAAGGTTTAGCAAATATATTTTTCACATCAAAAACCTTTTGTTACAGAGTCAGCATGAACTAAAGCCAGTGGACCACTGTGAATACTCATACCAGTTGAAAAAGGACGAAGTGTGCATCAACCCTTACCATTATAATAAAATCGACTCGCCTGGTAAGTAACTCCTTGATTCCTCCTATTTTTTTAAGTTGGTTAAAAATCTCCAGGATATGAACATTTGCAGTCTTACTACAAAAGGTTAAACATCTGTTGAACAGTTGTCTAAAAAAATTGTCAAATGCAAAACGACATTTCACGTTGATATAAAGGTAGTTTTGCAGCAACGACGATATATTACTAGACTCCGCATGCACGATCTAAGGAACAAAAACTATTCTGTCAACTAGCTGAGGTACTACGTAAGCGAGGAGGACGGGGTACTGCGTTGTGATTGGCTAACTCAAGGTCTGTTTAGTCTCAAGGTATGTTTACGGCTCACAGGAGTGGTCGAAATAAGACGGATATAATACTTTTTTGCCTAATGTGTTGACAGACATCGGTCGCCTGTTATTAGGAGTCTAGTAATATATCGTCGTTGTTTTGCAGTAACACTTTTTTAGGCTAGTGTTCAACAGATGTTTAACTTTTGGCAGTAAGGATGTAGATGTTTATCCATTGATCGTTTTTTTGTAAATATCTAATTTTAAAAGGTTTAGTAATGAAAAATAAAATTTCCAATTAATTCGACCAGTAGGTTAATCTGCGGAAGGACTCATGACATCACTTCGATGATTTTACGACGATAATTAAAAACACTACATATTTAGTAATCAGCTGAATTATAGGTGAAGTGCAATGAACGCGCTTATCGGGGCAACATAACAATCTTTAATGTGTCATTTATTGATTCTAAGATACTTACATATTCTTTTTTTATAAATCCATTGTTTTACCGATATATTGTCTACTGCATAACTATGACTGATATTTTGGTGCGGGTAAACAACTAATAATGGCGTGGACACACGATACGGTATCGCAGTGCCGCAACGTCGTCCTACACTAAGGTTAATTTTACTAGAAGACATGTCGCGGAAACACGGCACTGTTGGCGCAGTGGCTGAGCGATTAGACTGCTGCGCTGCGTATCATGGGTTCGATTCCCGCTCTGAACAAATATTTGTATGATCTACAAGTAGTTTGTTCCGGGTCTGGGCGTTGTGTATGCTTGTAAACTCATCCACGACACAGGAAAAATTCCAAGAGTGGGGCAACGTTTTATAAAAAAAGCATATCGCCCAACATGTTCACTTTGGCCAGTTTCTACTAGAGTCAACTTACGACAAGTTGCGCGACCCGTAAATGTCATCCAACGTCGTAGTCCAGTCATTAAAGCCAAAACCCGAAAATAATTAGTAACTTGCTGAAATTTTAAGGGGTTCTTAAAGAAGGTAAAATAAGTTACCGGGTGATTTTGCAGCGTTCTGGGGTGTACGGAAAGGGTTGAAAAGGGGTGAAAAGTGTTTTTTCGTTAATAACATTGTCAAAAAAAATAGTAACACGCTGCAAATTTGGAATTAGGTTGTTCTTACCGTTTTGTAACGTGTGTCAAATTTGCAGCGTTTTGCAACATACGGAACATTGTTTATTTAAAAAAAACAATGCAATTTGTTAATAACAAGGGTAAAGAAATTAGTAACACGCTGCAAATTTGGAATTAGGTTGTTCTTACCGGTTTGTAACGTGTATCAAATTTGCAGCGTTTTGCAACATACGGAACATTGATTATTATTAAAATTATGAAAAAATGTTTTACCGAGACGACTTTAACACGTCGTATCTTAAAAAGTACTAACGTTAGACCATATGTTTGTTAGTAACTATTGTTCCGCTTTGAAAGCCCTATCCAACGGTGTGTCACATGTTACTATTGAGGGTGGGCCCAGATTTCATACATCGGTTTCCCAATGTCCTCTGATATACGTTACAAAACGGTAAAAACAACTTAATTACAAATTTACAGCGAGTTACTACCATTTTCCAGCCCTTTTATTAAAAAAAAACATTGTTTTTTAATAATAAACAATGTTCCGTATATTGCAAAACGCTGCAAATTTGATACACGTTACAAACTGGTAAGAACAACCTATTTCCAAATTTGCAGCGTGTTACTAATTTTTTTACCCTTGTTATTAACAAATTGCATTGTTTTTTAAAAATAAACAACGTTCCGTATGTTGCAAAACGCTGCAAATTTGATACACGTTATAAAACGGTAAGAACAACCTAATTCCAAATTTGCAGCGTGTTACTAATTTTTTTGGCAATGTTATTAACGAAAAACACTTTTCACCCCTTTTCAACCCTTTCCGTACACCCCAGAACGCTGCAAAATCACCCGGTAAGTTATTTTACCTTCTTTAAAAACCCCTTAAAATTTCAGCAAGTTACTAATTATTTTCGGGTTTTGGCTTTAATGACTGGACTATCGTGCGGGACACGTGAATTTAGTGTCGAGCGACAGAGTCGCGGAATAAATGTCCCCTAGTGAAAATGTGGCTTAAAATATGCTATGTACAATTGACAAAATTGAGTCATGACCCACCATCTAAATATAGACAACTCAAAGATGACTGATTGACATAGTGATCTATCAACGCATAGCCCAAACCACTGGACGGATCGGGCTGTAATTTGGCATGCAAGTGGATGTTATGACGTAGGCATCCGCTAAGAAAGGGTTTTGATCAATTCTACCCCCAAGGGGATGAAAGTCGTTATCGGGAACTCAAAACAACTAATAATCACGGAAGACATCCACGCGAACGAAGTCGCGGGCACAGCTAGTAGGCTTATAATCTTACAGACATTCAAATAAGGTCCACAACGACCTTGATCTTTGTTACTTTGATGGATTCATATGATTTATGGTCAAAATGGGTCATTCTGTCGATTGTACCAAGTCATGTGGCCACGTCACGTTGGGACGCTGTGCGACCACGAGGCGGATAGGATTGAATTCAGGGAGAATAAATATTAACCAGATCTGTTTTTTTTTTCTAGCGCTCCCACCAATCCTAGTCCCCCGGTGCGGCGACACGGAGGTGCGCGCGCCGCCTCCCTACACGGACTACCACGCGCCGCATCAAACGCACGCGCCGCATCAAACACACCACCCGCAACACCCGCAACAGACGCACCAGACGCATCAAACGCATCACGATCACTCGGACGCGTGAGTAGTTGCGGTCATGTATTATGGCGATCAGCTGTTTTACTTTATATTGAACTAACTATTGCCAGCGGCTTCTCCCGCTCAGGATGGTCACTCAGGACCAAAGCAGCTTTCAACGCAACGACGATATATCACTAGACTCCGCATGCACGATCTAAGGAACAAAAACTATTCTGTCAACTCGCTGAGGTACTACGTAAGCGAGGGGGACGGGGTACTGCGTTGTAATTGGCTATCTCAAGGTCTGTTCTGTCTCAAGGTATGTTTACGGCTCACAGGAGTGGTCGATATAAGACGGATATAAGACTTTTTTGCCTAATGTGTTGACAGACATCGGTCGCCTTTTATTAGGAGTCTAGTAATATATCGTCGTTGTTTCAACTGGTTAAAGAATTTATGAAATCTGAAGAATTTATGAATCCAGTAGTTTCTGAACCAGTTCTAAATAAAAGAGGTTCTCAATTCGACCTGTATGTTTGTTTGTCCGCGATTATCTCACGTTTGGCTGCACCGATTTTGATGTCGTTTTCAGAAAACTGTTCATGATATTCTGGAGAATATTATAGTTATTACTTCGATGGCGGATTTCCAGACTCGTTGAATGTAAAAAAGGTTTTATTTAAAAAAAAAAGAACCGATTTCAATAACTAATAAAGTCAGGAAGTAGGTACTTAAAAAGAAAAAAAAATGCGCAAAAAAATGTAAGTAAAAGAAAGTATAAAACATAATAGAAAGTATGACACAAATCCATAACTGATGAATTAAGTGATAAATGCAAAGGATAAAAAAAGACAAGCAATTTGTTTTTATTTTTGTGACGTTTATCAACTTATCTACCAAGAATTTACCTAATTAGTCTTGGTCATAAATTACTAGCATTCCGCCCGCGACTTTGTTCGCGTTTTCGATCTTTTCTTGACGCGAGTAAGCGAGCTTATTGAAGATGCGATGCGACGCAATTCGACCAATTTCAACTACAAGTGAAAATCATCGTTACCACTACGACATATGACATAAAACGTGCGGGTTTCTAAGAGTAGATGAAAAACAAAACAAGCTCGCCACGACGCGCGACGATGTAAGTCAGTCGAATTGCATCATTATATCGTAGTAGCAAGGACGATTTTTCCGCACGGGTGCAATCTCTGCTATATTATGCATGTTATATACATAAAAACCTTCCTCTTGAATCACTCTTTCTATTAAAAAAACCGCATCTAAATTCGGTGTGATTTTTAAGATACAAGCATACATAGGGACAGACAGACAGCGGGAAGCGACTTTGTTTTATACTATGTAGTGATTATAGATAACTAGCTGTTTCCAGCGGCTTCACCCGCTACAACTCAAAAAATATCCCTCGGGAACATAAAATCGGGATAAAAACTATCCTATGTGTTAATCCAGGTTATATACTATCTGTGTACCAAATTTCAGCCAAATCCGTTCAGTGGTTTTTGCGTGAAAGAGTAACAAACACACATACAAACTTTCACGTTTATAATATTAGTAGGATGATTCAACAGGTGAAAGAAATTTTAGTAATTGGTTCAGTAGTTCCAGAGATTGCGTTCTACTAACACATATAATAAGAAAAGTTACCTGTTTTTAGTTAATAATGTATTGTTGTAGTGTGATGCAGACTGGAGGCGTGGTGGGAGTGGGAGTGGGCGCACACAGCGCCATGTACCTGGAGGCCACGCTGGCGCAGCAGGTGCCCGGCAACACCACTGTACATGTGTAAGTACATATAACAAAAGTCTTCATCTTTATTTTTTTGAGAATTCTATCTCGTTGGTATTTTTTATGGATGGTGCAGAAGGTACTGTCGGACTAATAGCGACAATTTCATAGCACTTTAAGTTCCAGGGTTACGATTACCTGTACGCGTAGCTCGGCATCTTAGAAACGGGCATTGTTGACAGAAGAAAAGACAAAATTACAGAATGTGGAAAGATTTAACCATGGCAATGTTTAAAATGTAGAAAATAAATGTTTCTATTCTTCATAGCCTGATGGAGCCCTTTATGGGAGTCCCGTCAGGCTTTTGCCCTCTATGGGGCCCCGTCTGGCTTTGGCCCTGTATGTGGGACCCATCTGGCTTTAGCCCTTTATGGGGGCCCCTTCAGGCTTTGACGCTTTAGAGGGGCGCCGTCAGGCTATGGCTATTTATGGAACTTTGTCAGGCTTTGACTGTTTGTTGGGGCTGAGCCAGTCTTTAGCCCTCTTTGAGGCCGCGTCAGTCTTTAGCCCTCTATGGGAGCCCCGTCAGGCTTTAGCCCTATATATAGGCCCTGTCAGGCATTGGCCTTTTATGGGACCTCGTCAGGCTTTGGCTCCTGTATGGAGCATCATTGGGTTTTGGCTGTTTATGGGGTCCCGTGAGGCTTGGGCCCTCTATGGATCCTCGTCAGGCTTTGCCCTTTTTGGGGCTCCGTCAATTGATGTCATGTAGCATTTCTAAACATGTACTCTTTCCCCTCAGGAGTTCGTCAACAGTGGAGACGCCGCCGCCGGGCTACATCAGCGAGGACGGCGACCCCATGGACCACAACGACAACATGAGTGAGTTTGTACACAATTTTGTTATTAACTCTTTTGTTTTCGGGCAGTTTACACCGAAACACGGCGCAGTGATACTGCAAATTTGTGTCTTTTCGTGTAGTAAATAAAGTTACATTTAGAGTCGCTGTTCAAAAGCAGCGCGGCGCCGTACTTCGCCGCGCTGCGTTGCGAAAGGTGTATAGCACCGATCAGATGGAACGATTCATCGTGCCCTAACCCTATGTCCCTAAGTTCCGATGGATTGGGTGGTATGGTCGCTGTTAGGCTGTTAGTGTCCTTAAATTGGGCGATCGAGAGTGCCGGACCCAACGACGATATATTACTAGACCTAATAACAGGCGGCCGATGTCTGTCAACACATTAGGCAAAAAAGTCTTATATCCGTCTTATTTCGACCACTCCTGTGAGCCGTAAACATATCTTGAGAACGAACAGACCTTGAGTTAGCCAATCACAACGCAGTTCCCCGGCCCCCTCACTTACGTAGTACCTCAGCGAGTTGACAGAATAGTTTTTGTTCCTTAGATCATGCATGCGGAGTCTAGTAATATATCGTCGTTGGCCCGACCGCCCTAAGTCCCGATGAATCATGCCGTCTGATCGGTGCTTATCTTTTCGTGTCATAAATAGAGTTAGATTTTGATTAGCTCTATTGCAATGAGCGCGCGTCGCGTCTTGGTGTGCCTTGAACCTAAACCTGCAAGCAGTAATAGAACGTACCGCGGTATATCTACGACAGAAAATATTAATAGGCTATTTTACGCAAATATATTTAATGACGCCGAAAGATGGATTATCTATATAAACAGAGTCTTTCTTTTAAATTGGCCAAAAGGGAGAAATCCGCATCCATAAGATATATCTTACATACGGGAAAACTTTCTTAGGAACCTTTAGCTCTTTTTTGATGTTAGCAATTTTAGCAGTTTTTTTTTTTGTCAAGTGAGTGTTGTCCACAAAATTGAGTGAAATTGACCAAATTTTTTTAACATTCTTGATGACTCAGTTTTATGTAAGGATCATTTCGTGGGATAATTTCAAAGTTGTAGCGGGTGAAAACGCTGGCAACAGCTAGTAGGATAATATTTGTATGTCATCAACCCCTTCATCACCACCCAAGGAAAACTGCTTGAAGATATGTACAAGTACATACCACTTTGAACTTCTGCTTGCCTAGTACTTTTGTTGATTATTAATGAACAGAAATATTTAATTTAAAATATAGGATCTTGCCGAAATATCCCTTGACTATTTAACAAAAGACATCTGGCCCGTTCTACTAAATTGGTTCGGGCGAATCTACCTATGAACATTTAAAAAAGGAGACATCTGGCCTGTGGGCCAGTTTTTTCGTGGGCGAGATGTCCCATAACCCAAGACATCGACTTGTCCTGGAACCAAAAATTCAAAGACATGCGGTACCTACCAACACGAACTGGGCCTGCTTAGTGCATGGCCCACTCACTCTCACAGAGAGGAGGCCTGTGTCTCAGCAGTGAGAACATTTATAGGCTGATGATGTTCATTAACCGCTGACCTCCGTACCAGACCTGACCCGGCTGACCCCGTCTCCGCCGGGCCTGACGTCGGAGGCGGCCCCGGTGCTGTACCACGAGCCTGCCTTCTGGTGCAGCATCAGCTACTACGAGCTCAACACGCGCGTCGGAGAGACCTTCCACGCCTCGCAGCCTTCCATCACGGTGGATGGCTTCACTGATCCTAGTAACAGTGAGAGGTAAGCAGTGACGTAACGCTTATGGTACGATTCAGACCAACCGGCTCACATCGCGCCGGGCCGGGCGGTATTTCACAATACGGTAAAGAACATAGAAATGTATCAACAGTAATTACAGTTAATATTTGCATGCAAACACTGAGTACAGATGCAACTTACGCATAGTCACCTCCGTTGGTATCCTGCGACGCGTCGCTACGTGTCGCAGAATGCATTCGGCTGTCGCGACGGCCGACCGGCCCCAACCAGCTCCGAACGGCGCAGTCGGCATCTAATCAGCTGCTGTGCGTCTTGGAATACGAACGGAAAGCGCTTGGAGTGCGTATGGATTTCAGCGGACGTACGGCTCCGTTCCGATGCGGCGCGACGCGAGCCGGTTGGTCTGAATCGTACCTATGACTATAACACGGGGAAGAATGTTAGTAACTCTTTCACGCAAATAGTATTTAATGGATTTGGGATAGGGTGAGATAGATATGTTGAGCTGGCACAGACATTACATTTTTTTTTTTACTTTAATCTGAGAGAGTATATCGGACTTAATTTAAAAATGGAACGAATTGCCTTTTTCTTGCAAATTAAAAATTGTTTGTATATCGGCGGCACTGCCCCATAACAGAATACTGTACGACATGATAATAGTTTATTTTAGTTATTTCCATATACACTGGAAATACCTAAATTAAAAGGGCTGTCTCTGAGTCAGTTAATTCACGATTTTTTTTGCCACAGAGTTGAGATTTTTGACAATTTATCTAAGTATAATGCACGTATATTTTTCATCATGTATTTTTATACTCACATTCGTATAGTATAAAACTACATGATGAAAAATATACGTGCCCAAAAATGTAATTGTACTTAATTTTGTTGGCAGGTTTTGCCTGGGTCTGTTATCAAATGTGAACAGAAACGAGGTGGTCGAGCAGACGCGTCGACACATCGGCAAGGGAGTTAGACTGTATTATATTGGTGGTAAGTTTATTTATATTTTTACTATGGCCTCTTTTAAGGCTGGACGTGCAACATACGGCGATGTATAAAAACGAAAGCCAAAGGCAAGGAGAAGTGTAAAACTCTGCTTTCACATTTGGGCGACAGTCGCACGACAGACGCTGCTTATGCGCAGCTGTACATATAAAATGTGAAGGAATGTGCTTCTGCCGCGCTACTGTCGCACTTCTAACGTCGTTATGTGAAAGTGGCCTAAATATAAATAAATAATGATCGCGCTGCCCGACGCGACGCGTGTATTTGAACGAGGCGTAATTTTAGCAATTTTCTCTGTTCTTAAATATACAGTTAAGGGAATAATATTAACAAAATAATAGATAATTTCTTTATATATTTTTTTTCTAAACGAAATTTTCAAGTGACGATGACCTTGAAATTGAAATCATTGACGTTTTCTTCTTCGTGGTCGCCTGTCACTACTTGTAAATGCAAGCTTGGCATTTTGACACGTACTGTATTGTATTGCAGGCGAGGTGTTCGCGGAGTGCCTGAGCGACTCGTCGATATTCGTGCAGAGTCCCAACTGTAACCAGCGCTACGGATGGCATCCCGCCACCGTTTGCAAGATACCGCCCGGTGAGTAGTAGTCTATGACAAACCCTAGCAATGGAACTACTTCATTAGGGTTCCGTAACCAAAGTGTCAAACGGAACCCTGTTAGGGTGGGTTCATATCTGACGGTACATCCGTCGCGGATCATCGGTCGCGGAACGCTAGAGCAAACAAATGTATAGAAAAACAATTGACCGTTCAAACTCAACCGATGATCCGTCAAAGAACATTCGGTGATCCGATCGACGAATGTTCCGTCAGATATGAACATATCCTTACTGAGACTTCGTCCGTCCGTCCGTCTCTTTTTACGTTGTAAAATCGTCCAAAGAGTCCTTCCACCCCGGGCAGGGCGGGAGGGACTGTCAGACTTATACTGACTAAAATCCACGGTGTCTTTCAATAGCCCTGTATGTTCCAGGGTCACGGTTACCTACTCGTTAGCCCACTAGATCCCGGCAGTCTTTGGCCCTCTAAGGGGGACAAACCATAGCAATGGAACTAGTTGATTTTATGTTAGTGTCGTAGTCTAATATGACGGCGTACATATATGATTGCGAGGGTCTAAAACGGCTTTTTTAAGCAATATTCCTAATGATTTACTGGGCAACGTCATGAGTGAGTGAGCCATAATCCATCACGCGGGCCCAGTGCGTGTTGGTAGATGTTACATGTCTTTGAATTTTTGATTCTAGGTTTCCTCGCGATGTTTTCCTTCACCGTTTTGAGAGCAGTGTTGATGAAATAAATTACATAAAGTAATGCGCCTGGCTGGGTTCGAACCTACGACCGAAGTAATTCGTAAGTCGGGGCCGATACTACTGGACCACCACTCTCTTCGATTCATTATCTCCCTGCCTTTTCCCACCTATATTGGGGTCTGCTTCCAGTCAAACCAAATGCAGCTGAATATCAGCATTTTATTGTACGTAGTGGTATTTTAAATGGAGCGACTGACTATCGGACCTCCACAATCCAGTAACTGGGTAATACGATAGACCATGGTAAGACTGGTTGACAGACTTTTGAGCTTCTGACTAACAGCAAACGATTGTCAAACATCTACAATGACAACCGGGCTCAACGACTTTATGTGCTTTCTAAGGCACGGAGGAATCTCGCTATGATAAATGGTCATCCATCCACTGACCCACCTTGGCAAGCGCGGCTTAACCCGGAAGATGGGCCTGAGCGATTATAATCATTTAGCCACCAGTCTCTTCGATTGTTGGTCAATACCTTCAATTATAAAACATTTATCTTTCTCAGGTTGCAACCTTAAAATCTTCAACAACCAAGAGTTCGCGGCGCTCCTGTCTCAGTCGGTGTCTCAGGGCTTCGAGGCCGTGTTCCAGCTCACTCGTATGTGTACCATACGGATGAGCTTCGTCAAGGGATGGGGCGCTGAGTACAGGTGTGTATTGCATTATTAGCTTACTAGCTGTTGCCAGCGGCTTCACCCGCTACAACTTCAAAATTATCCCACGGGAACATAAAATCGAGATAAAAACTATCCTATGTGTTAATCCAGGTTATAAAAACTATCTGTGTACCAAACAGCCAAATCCGTTCAGTAGTTTTTACGTGAAAGAGTAACAAACATCCATCCACACATACAAACTTTCACGTTTTTATTATTAGTAGGATTGTGTGATGTTATTAACCGGTGCTACGGATATTAAAAATCTAGTGCATATGTAAGAATATTATGTATTTGACAAGAATTTGGGTTGATTATTTAAGTAAAAGGGGTAATAAAAAGCTTTTAAAAAAAATGTAACCGACTTTAAAGGTCGGTGACAAAAAAGTCAATGAAGAGAGATATCGGGCAATTTTTTTAACGTTTTATATGCTGTTAAAAACACATTTAAAAATATGTATGAAGATTCATTGACTAGTTCTGGATTTCGAGGTACCTTACGGCACTCCACTAATTGTATTTTCGTCAATTTTGGTTTACGTAACAAAAGCGGCAATACGGGTCAAATATTTTGATAATTAACCCCCGATGGAAAAAGGGTGTTATAAGTTTGACGTGTCTGTCTGTCTGTGGCATCATAGAGCCCGAACGGATGAAGCGCTTTCAATTTAGTTTTTTTTTTTTGTATGACAGGTGACTTACGTGCGAGTGTTCTTAGACATGTTTGATGAAAATCGGTTGAGCTGTTTAGAAGTTGTGGGGGTGAAAGTGGGGAAAGGTAACCGAGGGTCTGCAAATATACTCGAGTTGGGTATCAAATGAAAGCGGGAGTACTCTTAGCAACATAATATGGTATAAGTATGTACCTATAAAAAGTATAAAATAAATTTAAAATAGGGCGACACAAAAACCAAGTTCCCTTTAAAAATTAGAAAATACGTCGCGTTGGGGGACTGGCAAAAAACAGGAGATGATAAATAATTTGGAGCAGTCCCCCAACGCGACGTATTTTTTACTTTTTAAAGGGAACTTGGTTTTAGTGTCGGGAGTTTTTTAAATTCTAATCTATCTCACGGACTTATTTCATTTTTTGAGTAAACTAACAGCGAACTCTCCTAGTGCTTATCCAGAAGCGCACCAACAGGACATAGTTTATACTATTTGGCGTCGGATTCTGACGAGATGGTGATCTGTTTTTGGTGAGGCCCTGATGAGGCTTAAAAACACAAGTTACAGTTATCCGCAGGAGACGTTTCCCGGGGTGGATCTCTAGGAGGTGTGTGTGTGGTCCCATCCTCCACATCATTTCCCGTTATTGATTTTAATACATTTTTAATTGTCCACAGACGTCAAACAGTAACGTCAACGCCATGTTGGATCGAGCTCCACCTGAACGGTCCGCTCCAGTGGCTGGACCGGGTGCTCACTCAGATGGGGTCGCCGCGGCTGCCGTGCTCCTCCATGTCCTAATGTTATAGGTGAGGTACTGATTGTATATGTATAGAAGCCCCGCTAAGCAGGGCTCCATCAATAATACCCCGTTTTGTATCCACTAACCGCAATCCCACTAGGTCTCCATAGGTCAGAAGGATTACCTAAATCTTTTAGATTCCGCCATATCCGACATGGTTATTATCTTTTATACTACCCAGAATTAGGAGCCCCGCGGGGCAGGGCTCCATCGATATTGCCCCGTTTCGTATCCACTGACCGCAATCGCTAGGACAGGTTAGGTTAGAAAACGAGGCTCTTTTAGATCCCGATAACCTTCATGGATATATTTTTTTAAACCAACCAGAATAAGGAGCCCCGCGAAGCAGGGGTCCTTCTAAAGCTTGTTCTCGTCGATCAGTCTAACTTTTTATTAGGCACATCAAGAACTGAACTAAACATAAGTTTTACGATTTTCTTTCCTCTCTTTCAGATCCCTTTGCAAAGAAAGAGAAAGCAGGAAACTAAAAGAAGTTATACTCACACAACACAAATGTACAGAGTTAACTCAAAACAATGAATACCTCCTTTTTGAGTCGTAGGCTTACCTCTCACAGTTATATTACCTCTAAAATGTACCTTATAACAACAAGAATAAAGGCTATCATAGAGGCACCTTAGAAAGTCTTTGTGTTTCTAAAATGACCCTTATTTCAACGGTTATAAAGGTCAAAATAGAGGTAACATAACAATGAAAGGACAGTAGTGACGGTGTACCGAAGTTCATAGATTCTGTTGTGTTACTAGTAGATTTTACACGATGTAGGAATTTGAACCTTATTGCTGTAGAGTTGTATGCAGTCGCGAGATGAAATGGGTAAGTGATTTTAAGGTCTATTTTTACTTGTACGGTCCTCCTTGACTGTATGATTTTAAATCACGAGGCAGCTTGTTTAGTTGGAGCTGTGGTTTGGCTTGATGGCTGGCTGGCTAGCTGCTTGACTAGCTGGCTGGCTAAGCAACTAGTTGGCTGACTCACTGGCTAACTAGCTGGCTGACTAAGAGGCTGACTGGCTGGCTTGTTCGGTGATTCGCTGGGTATATTGCTGGCTAGATAACTAGATAGCTGGCAAGATAGCTAGCTGGCTGGCAAGGTTGTTGGCTGGCTGGTTGCCTGCCGCATTACAAATATGATTCGATAAAAATAAAAATTCATGTCAGTTTTGAAAAAAAAAGTATTTTAAAGAACGCTCACCTACTTCGTTTCGCGATTGTATATTTTCATATAGACCAAATAAATAGAAGAATGAAAAAATATTTAAATTCAGAAAAACTACCTATTAAAAAGTAAGCTTACATTTATATATTTATAAAAAATAACAAAACAAAATCTATGAACATCGCTACAATCGTCACACGTAATATTTTGATAATTAAACAATACGTATAAATGTTTTAATTAAAATTAGTGTTTACGCTGCAAAAAATATTATTTTAACCTAAGAAGAGTTACCTTTTTGGTCGTACATAATCGCGTCGGCATACCGATCGGCACGAATTGAATGAGACTTGTTTGTTGAAATATTTATGGACCCGAAAACAACATAAATGAGTGTTTGCGTATTCGGGTGCCATATTCGGGAAAAACATAATCGCGTCGGCATACCGAACGGAGTTTACCGATCGGCATGAATAAATGAGACCTATTTTTTGGAATATTTGCTTTGGCTGGACCCGAAAATGAGATAAAATGTGTGTTTGCGTATTCGGGTGCCATATTCCGCCCGTTTTTGCTATATACACGCTGTTTTTGGTCATTCAATTAGAGTTTATCTTGTAATGAAAATGGCCATTTCATAACCATATGGGTACGATTTTACCTTAAATAGTATGTACCATTTTCAAGCTAAAAAACCATACATAAAGGTAGCTCTTCGTCCAAATCAAGCATTACATACTTTTTGCACGAAATCAAAATGAATACATAGTCAATGACTTTGTATATAAAAAATCCATTTCTTTTTTGTTACGTGAATTTTTTAAAAAAATTGTAACAAATTAACTATCACGTTAAAAGTCTCACCAAAATGAAGAAAAAAAAATGTTTAAGTACTCAATTAACAAGAAAATACTATTTAATTAGTTTTGCCATCGCATTGTGCATTTATCAAGTTTATTTTGTTATAAAAAACAATTTATTGTATACATAGTTGTTTTTTTTTTAATATTCGTCAACTATAGTTGTGTGGTTAGTGTGCACTTGTATGTTTTGTGGGAAAGATGGTTTGATTCCCGGATGATGAATATTTGGAAACATTATCAAAAGTGTTAATAATAAAAAAAGATTTTGACAGTCATGTTGTCTATGATATCGCTCATTTGGAGCGACAGTGACATAAGTGCAAAATTGTAAATTTTACACTACGCCAGTTTTAAGATTTTTTATAACTCTTCTGAAGATTATTTGCTTTTCTTACAGCTAATGACTGTTGCTATTATTTTAGTAATTTAGTTTGAACCCTAGGCTTCAAAATAGACACAGGTATTTTTTATTACTCAAACCATAACAATGTGAAAATATTTGTTTTTTGTTTTATGACTTACAGTTGCGCCGTTGTTACCCTTAAAATAGAAAGTTCGTGTAGTTATGACTTTGTTGTCTCTTAGAAAATGAAACCAATTTCATTCAATCAACAAAATTTGTTTTATTTCAATTATAATAATTAACAGTGACATCCAGTCGTGACGTAGTTATGGCCTACGGCATGAATTATCATTATCTTAATTACAGTTTAATTGTAATTATTCAGCACTAAATTTAATAAAAATATCGATACAAAATTATCTAGTATTTTATCCCTCTTATTAATTAAGAATGGCACAGTCAAATCACAAATGCTTACTAAAATATTGTTAAAATCAATAACCTATTAAGACGGACTGCAGGCTTCAGATTGAAGCCGCACACTGCACGTGATACTACTGGTTCCTATGAAAATGATTCCGAGTAAAGCGACACTGCCGCCTACAGCTGCAGTCTGCGATTCGTCTTGGGCTCGACCCTTATCCTGGTATCTAAATTGGAATTACTGACAGAACCATGAGGAGGCGATGTTCATGACGAGCTAGAAGTAGTATCAGATGAACTAGACGATGAAGTAGAGGATGAAGAGCTCGACGATGAGCTAGATGACGTTGAGTTATTACGCTTACGTTGTATGGATTTCTGTGGTTTATATTCGTCACCACTATCATCTGCAGAAAAGTCTTTACCTTCGTCTTCACTGTCGTTTACGTCGTCGTTTGCGAGAAGGATTGGTGGCGGATCCTTGTTAATTACAGAAGAAGTAATATTTTCTGTCACTGTCGATGCTAATTGAAATTCAATAATAAATCTGAATAAAGCTACAAAACCATAATTACAAGAATCTAAAAAACAAAAATGTTCAATTATTTACCATTTGCACTAGTAGAAATAACTGTTTTTGAAGCAAGAGATTGGTCCTCAATACTGTCATAATCTGAATATTCTTGCTCACAAAGTTTGACTAACATTCGTGCTCGGCTTCCCATTGTAATAGCTTAAAATTTTGAAGAAATAATAATATTTTAGTGGAGTTTATTCGATATCAAATTATTAAAATTTAGTCATAATTGTAATTGTTTATAAAGAATTTTAGAACAATATTGGCGTAATTACATTTAGATTTAAAAAAATACCTAATGTTTAGTGAAACAACGGCGCAATTGTGAAAAATGCGTCATTTTATCCTCCAAACTGTGTTCATTTTAAATAAAAAATGTCACAAAATACAATTGCGTCGTTGTTGCACCGATATTTAATAGCAATATTTGTCATATTTACCTTTGCGGCGATGTAGTCCCCTAACGCGTACACATTCGGCGGGGCGCCCCGCGCAACTGACTGTTCGGCCGTTGTCGTCACATATTAGCGCGCCAAAATGAAATATTTCAACAATGACTTTTTGCCCTCTAGCCGGCGTTTTTTGAACTAACAAATACGACGTTTTCACCCATAACGTAGATGATTATGGAGATTATTTTGGTGTCATTAGGTCAGTTTCGCATTTTTTTGCAGTTATGACACTGTCGCTCCAAATGAGCGATATAGAATTATAGACGAACACAGCCATAGAGAAACGCATATTTTCGAACGAAATATAATCATGTTTTTTTTTTTAATTTTTATTAGAAATTAACTAAAAATATTCACACAAAACATACGAGGGATAAGATTTAAAAATAAATAATGTAAATATGTTTTGGTTTAATGTTTTTTTTTTTTAATTCTTATTTTTTCTATAAAATATTATGTAATCGTAGTTTATATCGCAAGTTATTTATCTATAGATTTGTACAATCGTTTCGGTGTATCGCTGACGGATTTGATGATGTTGTCCAATAGAAAACGTCAATTAAGAAAGTTAATTAAATAAATATCTAAAGTATAAAGTAGCAGGTTTACATGAAACGCAAAATGAATAGTTACACTCCGATTTATTTTCACAAAGCGTATTTATTTTAATGATTTGGATGTAGTCTGGTCAACCTAGAAATTAAAAGGTACATTAATTCCCGTCTAGCTACAAGTCAGTAAAATTGTCCAAAACATAGTAAAAAACACAACTTATGAGAAGACCACATCATTCCAGTACTTACAAAAAATAGTTTTGGTTTGAGGTACGGAAGGGACTGTCAGAGTCGTAGTGACTAAAATCCAGTGTTCCTTCAATAGCCCTCTACGTTCCAGTCCTTTTACGGCCACCGTAACATTAAAAGACAATCTCGCGACCACAACAGGCTTTGGTCTTCTATGTGAAACTACATCTGACAAGAAAGGGTCACCATAAACATATGGAAAAGATAGAAACAGCATCGTCAAATCTGTCCGTAAAATTATTTCTAAGATAATACGCGACAGGGATTCGCAGATCACTTGCCCTGCCACGTAGAAAGTAAAGGCACATAATATATTTAATTATTGACTTTAAAAAGCTAAAAGAGAGGTTATTTTCGAACTGTTTTAAGATGTACTATCGGTAAAATTGATTGGTGCATTGACGAAATGAAAAAAAAAAACATAGTTTTAAAGCAGACTAGTATCTTTTTCTCATTTTACCGAATTGTCTATAATATAAAAATCAATTGCTGTTCGTTAGTCTCGCTAAAACTCGAGAACGGCTGGACCGACTTGGCTGATTTTTGGAAGTCTAGAGAAGGTTTAAAAGGTTACTCTGAGGCGTTACGAAGTTTGCCGGATCAGCTTGTGTGGTTATAAATTCCTTATGTCATAGTAAAAATAATACTCGGTTAAAACAGGTGATTACAGAGCTGATTGACCATAGTACGCTGGACGTACCTAAATTGAAGAATCGCCATTTATGAAGACAACGAAAGTATCCAAAGATTTTTTTTTTATTATTAACGGGCTACAAAAAAATGTAAAAGAACTTTTCTTTCGGAAGTCTGTGGCAAAGTCAATGAACGCCAATCAATTTTGTTGTTAGTACCAAAAGTAATGGAATTTAATGTAGATTGATGGAGTGACTATGAAAGATGGTGGCTTTAAAAAAATAATCAAATATAAAAACACTTAAAATAGGAAAAGGAGATTGCCCAACTGCGGAGCCCAGGAAGCAGGGCAGCATTTCGACCAACTTCCATACAAAAATTTTCTTACTTCTCACGAAAACTACTGAATTGATTTGGATGAAATTTGGTACACATATAGTGTAGAACCTGGATTAACACAAAGAGTAATTTCGTGGGATTATTACCTCACTTGAAGCGAGAAACGCCACGGTCATAATCAATTTTTTTAGATTTTAAAGCCACCGTCATTTCATAATAAAAAGTATAGTGAGAATGTATATCTTTAGAATGTTTATTATATTATTATATATTGTTTTTTAATCATTCACATCGAAATCATGTTATTTTAAAATATGATTTTATGAATTTATTGTTATGTATCATGTCTTCCAATATAATACTGACAAAAATACATTCACGAGCAAAATTATAGAATCATTTAAAATTGATCCGGGTTAGCTCCTTAAATAATGGCGTGATTTGAATGAATTTGCTATCAATTTAAAGTTAAAAGCTAAACCTTTAAAATGGTACCATATTTATTATTTTTAACTAGTTATTAAATAATCAAGATCGCGCGGAATCGGAGGAAGTGATTCCATACTTTTGCTCGCGAGTGTAGTATTGCAAAACTTGGGACTGCGAGATTTTAAATAAAGGAAAAATCCTTTTAGAAGTAAATCATCAAATAAATCCTCCCGCCCTGTGTGGAGCGGAAGGGACTGTCAGACTTGTACTGACTAAAATCCAGCCCTTTCTTTTCAGTGTCGTTGATATCTTGTGATGGAATACTGTTTTTTCAATCAATGTACAGTTGGCAAAATAGTTAGGTATGCAGGTAGCAAGTTTTCAGCTTTCCTGTATATTATACTATGCATATTATATGCTGTGTGTATGCACTTTAGGTCTGTATGCTAAATGCATCCAAAGAATTTGGAATGCGGATAGATTTAAACTTATAGCATGCTTCACTGTCGACCACATCTTCGCTTACCAACAGGCGAGTTAGTGGTCGAACGCGAGCCTATCGCTAAATAAATAAAAAAACTTGCTGTCTACATACCCAACTCTTTTGCTGATTGTACATTTAATACCAAAAATACTTTTATAATTATCATGTATGAAATTATTGTTTTTAAATTAAATACATTCTCAAAGTAAGGTTAATATCGTGGTACGGTGCTAGTTGGTGGGTTAGATGAAGAAAAGTAGTGAGATCGCGTCCTGTGACATACGCACTTACATATAGTAAGCTCAGTTTTGTATATTACAACACATATTTGGGATTTGTTACGAAAACGCAGCGATATTCAACCTAAAAAGGTAAGAAAAATGTTAAAAGCGGCCATTTTGGAAATGTCTGAAAAAAGAAAAAAAAAGACAATTTGATTGTCTATGATATTTGAAATTCTATAAAACTCGTTTGGAAAAGGTTGCATATCTCTGCCGTCAGTGGTTGAAAACCTATTGTTATAAAAATACAATAATTATAATTTTGTTTAATTTTAAATTTATAATAAACGAAGAAATTAGTTACGTGTTATTTTTTAAATATATTTTTATTCATTTTTGACTTTAAGCGTACAGTCTGCGTTTGATAAAATAAATAAAGGAATTTAATGGGTGACATAATGTTGGTTTCTCAACGAATTTGCTTGTTATTTTTCTAAGTTACATATAATAATATTAAATAATGCATTGTGCCTATATTTTGCAGTTAGATTTATAAGCAAAATTGCGGGTAGTTTTAAAGCAGTCACTTTTTGAATTTGGTATTTTTTAGAAAATGAAAGACATACATCACATTATTTAAAAAAAATGAAATAAAAAAAAATTAAGTAAAACATTGTTTGGTGTATTATAGAACTCCCGTCAAAAACATTGGCAACAACCATTGGGCCATAGTGATTTTTGAACGTAACTGCAAAATATTGTTTCCATGTATACAGCGTTGACATATTTATAAAAAAATACTGGCTCTTTTTATTGTAGTTACAAGTTTCTGGTTTTCTATTACATAATATAGCAGTAAAAACCTTAAATTTAATTTCTTCGATATATTTTTTTTCACATTCTGCTTTTGTGAGTTTTCTGCTGCATAATAATTTATTTATAAATTCAAAGACATACACAGTGATAATTGCTGTTATATTATGTAATAGTTAACCAACACAAGCTCGTTTTCACTAACATTACCCGACATTTAAATGACTACCTAAGTAAAAGCACTCAGTTGTATTTTCAACTCTAAAGCACGGCTTATAGAGTTGAAAATTCCAACAGTCTAGCCGAAAACGCTCTACAGTATTTTTTACTTTTTCACATTTTTTTCTTTACTACAGAGCGATCTCGTTCGTTCTTGTCGTAGTCTTTAAAATATTTTCAACTTTATGTCTCAAAGAATAAAGTTGAAAATCTAATAAAGAGTACAGACCGTTATTTTTGTAGTCTTTAACTGGAGAGCGTTTTCATTCGTTCGTCTTTAAAAGATTTTCAACTTTATGCCCTAAAGAATAAAGTTGAAAATCTAATAAAGTCTACAGACCGTTATCGTTTGTCATTTTTGTAGTCTAGTGTCAGTGAATTTGGGAAAATAGTATATTTAGTTATAAGCTTATGTTATCCTTAGTGTAAGTTGTAACATATTTATATGTTTTCTGTAACACTATTCTCTGGCTTCCAGAAGTTTTTTTGCGGCGATCTCACTGCGTGGGATGTGTTAGGAATATTATTATAAAAATAACTACAATAAAAATGTGTGGTTTTTTATAAGGAATTGTTTTATTTTTATTGACTCGCTCGCTTGTATCCATACAAGCAACTTCCAACCGGTTCTACTGGAAATCTGTAAGGGGGGTATATGTTCAGCATCGGATTTCCTACGGCCGATAAAGATGATTAAGACTGGCTCCGTGTTTACAAAAATACATTTTAGACACTGGCAATACGGTCCTATTTGAAATGTAGATAGAAGACATCATGGATTTTCATTTTGTTTGGACTCGCCCTGCACGAGGTTATTCTTTCACATTATTTTTATTATGTGAAAAATCGAATCAGTTCTACCGCTTTTGAGCGAATGATTTATCAGACTTATCTAGCTAAAAACGAAACCGCTTTTTCAGTTGCCCTTTGCTTTCCGACTTTGCGGTAATATCACTATCAAACTGTTACAGAAGACTAAAATTGTTGGAATTTCGAAGGGTCAACTTCCGCGCAATGTAAAGTAAGGGTCAACTCACACGTGACGGGACGCTGCGAGCTCATTTCAATAGAGCTACTCAAAATCTAAATTTTATATAGAAAAAAAAAACACAAAAAAAGATACACACATTTGCAGTATCGTTGCGTCACGTCGCTGCCGCACCCACACAGCAGCGTCACGACTCGCACACCCAGACCCGGAACAACTACTGGTAGGTCGTACAAATCATTTTTCCGTGTGGGAATCGAACCTGCGACATGCTACATGCTGCAGTCAATTGCTCAACCATTGCACCAACCGTGTCGTTATTATTTTAATATGTCTAATCCATAAAATGATTAAATATTTTCTTTTTGTTTTGTAGAGATAGCAATTACTAAAATAAAACAACAAAACTGGACTTTTCACTATATTGGCAACACAATGCCACTTGCACAAGCACGGACAGGACTACACACGAATAATTTTTGTTCCCGGCTCCCATTTATAATTGAGGCCGCTTCTGACTTTCTGGACAATATTGGTAACCTTGGAAGGTTTCTTCACGGTTTCCAAAGACGTATAATACACGATATTAGTCGAGGGATCGCAACTTAAACTTTCTTCGGACCGTCTTCGGGATAGATCGGAATAGGTTTCTTGGCTCAACGTTGAAGGTGACCGCCGTATCCTTGATCTTGACCTGTCAATGCTCTGGACGGCAATTTTCCCATCTTCAGACACCATGTCGACGCGGTTCTGCGATCTATGGTTGAGAAGACCAGCACAGCTGTGGAATTTGGAGAATTTGTCGTGGACACGATGCTCTAGGTCCACGTGGAGACTTAGTTGGCGTCTGGAAAAGAAGAAATGAGTTTATAGACGTTTCTTAGGGTTATAAAGTCCTGGCTCGTATTCTGGGTCGACTTAATTTAGGTAGATTGTTTTTGACACGTTATGAACGAAGACGAAGTTAGAATTTTACAATAATCTATCTGTCTACTAGTTCTGGCCTAGCTGGTCGCGGGTCTCACGAATTACCTGACCCCGGAACGTAAAGGGTTATTAAATGACACCGTGGATTTTAGTGAGTACTAGTCTGAAAGTCCCTCCCACTCTGCCCTATGTGGGAGGCCTCATTTAATGATTTTACCACGATGAAAAAATGGGTCTGGCCCAGCTTTCACAATCTTAACAAGATGTAGTTAAATAGCAGCAATTCATCATTATCATCATTATATCAGCCGTAAGACGTCCACTGCTGAACATTGGCCTCGATCCCCTATAGACTTCCAATAAAACCGGATTGAAGCGGTTTGCATCCAGCGTGATCCAGTGGTCTTCATCAGAGCGTCTGTCCACCTTGTGGGTGGACTACGCTGCGCTTGCCGGTGAAATAGTAGCAATTAACTAATCCGAATAAATTTTGTAGCTGCTCTTAATTTCTGCTGAGTCAAGCCAAAAGGTGAATAGGTCCTAATCAACTTACTTATAACTGAAATTCTCTCCACAAATATGGCACATGATAGGCGATCCATACTGCGTGAGTCCCGTAGTCATATCCGATTCAATGGACGAACACCCACCGTTGTCCTCAATCTTCCGCGGGAGGTTCACGCAGCTAACAGTCCTCTTGTCAGAGGAATCTGAGGACTCATCCACCGTCTCAATCTCGGTCTTAGACCTCTGTAAATTGCATTCAGAATACCTATTCTTCTTTATCTCCGTGAATATTTGCTCTGGATCCGAAAGTTTATCAAAGAAGGAGACGATTTTCTTTAATTTGTCTTCTGGGACTTCGCATTTTGTTTCTGGTTCGGTCTGGGTGTTACAAGCAGTTCTTCTGGTCGAAGGTACGGACATGTTCGCAGTGCCTTCAAGTTTCGAGATCCCGATGTGTTCGTTTTCATGGACAAACTTGTCGTATTTACTCTCGAACCCTTCGTGGCAGTAGTGACAGACGAACTTCCTTTCAGGGAAGTGACAGAGATTCAGGTGGTCGTTATAGTTTATTATACCTGAAATTTGAAAGAAAATCCAGTTAAGTACGATTTTGATGGATGAAAGTACTGATGCACGATTAAAACTTGCTCAATTCTTCACTTATCCATAAATACAGTCCTAGTTGAGAGACTGATTTTGAACGAAGCCATATTTAAAGATCCGAAGTTTTTGTTCCCAAAAAAGTGTTGTAGGCATTTATACCTATATAATTGAAAATCGTCCAAAACCACTATTGCTGAGTCAGGTCAGCATTTCTATGTATAGAGATATTGCAGAAATATCGAGCAAGTTTTCAGGGAGCCTCAAAGATTTTTTCAAAATTCTAACAGCTCTTAAGCCATCAGTAGCTCTGATCCACAACTCCATCAATTTACAAAAAACTTGTCTGTCATCAAACATTATAATCGAGAAACCGCTGAACTGAACCGTCTCAAATCAAAGATAATGAAGTCTCATGAATAAAGTTGTGTCGGTCAATCTATGACAAAAGAACCTCACTCTCGCTTTACCGCCGCTGGATCACATACTATATTCAGAAAACGATACTTCTGGACACTCCGCAAATTGTTAACAGGTTCTGTGTTGGCGTTAAAATAGCTTTAAAGGTAGCCTTTCGAACTGAGCGTCTATGGCGTCATTGGCGCCGCGGCTGTGACGCCGCGACAGTGCGACGGATAGATGTTCTATGCAAATATATGAAATTCTAGGGAACGTCATTCGAGCGCAGCGTCACTGTCGCGGCGTCAGTGACGTCACAGTCAGGTCATTATGACAGTGACGCTATAGACGCTGCATTTGTGACGCTTAGTTCGAAAGGCTACCTTTACTTTCACTTACCGTATGAAATCATAAGACATCCCAAGATAGGACAATGACGCGGCGTGGTATCAGCCAGACAGCTCCTCTGTACCGACTGTACATAGGTCAGTATCACTGGACTGTTGAGTTCCCTCAGTGCTATCTCCGATTGGATCTTCTTCGGACGCCGCAGTCTACGAAACCTCAAGCCTTTACGCCGTCGCTTCTCACAGTAACTATCAGAAATATTATTATCACTAGCAGCATAAATATGCCCGTTCGGCAAGACATAGTTCTTGTACGGTTTCTCCCGACGGATCCCGAAAATTCGTTGAAGGAAACATTGGAATCGGGTCGGTTTCAGTCGAGGTCTCTTCTCGTTTATTAGAAAGTAGGGTAACGGATGAGGATTGCTTGTCTGAGTAAACTCGCATTCATGACGATCGCCGTCAGCGGACATATTCCTTTCTAATATCAAGTTGTCTCTAGAATCCTGAGTAGCGGCGTACTTGTACTCTTTTGCTTGGTATTCCTTTGCTGAGACTTGAGACTCTTTTGCTGATATCTGGGACTCCATCTGCGTAGATGTTGACAGACATTTCTTGATCTTCAAATCTCTGATGACAGCAGTTGCTATGGAGTCTTTCTCCTCATCTGAGTGAATGGAAACGTCTCCGCTTGAAAGTTCTCTTGTCCCTGCGCAAGCATCTGTCTTCGTGCGATGCGAGCGTTTCTTTCTCTTGCCAGTGGACTTCGCATCGTCTTCTAAATACTCATCAGGGGCGTAGGATTCAGGTAGTATACCAATTACGCTTGCATCGTAAATTTGGAAGAGTTTCTTCAGACATTTGTACTTAGCTTTGAGTACCTCATGCTTCTTCTTTGGCACCCATTTATTGATGACCTGCTCATCTTCCGTCTCATTACGTTCCGGTATACTCGTTAGGGTCGGTTGCTTCTTATACATAACGCGGTACCACAGGACCAAACTACAGAAAATTTTGATTACGAGAAAGAAAATAACACTAGCGAAAACTTCGCAATTTCGATGTGGTATCATAACTGTACCTATTAACAGTTATTGTGAATATATTTTTCAAATAATGATGTCTTGTATCTGATAAGTGCATAGTGTAGTGACATATTGTTGATCCCGACGTGTTCCAAAACGGAAAAGCAATTGAAAAATGGTTTTTCTTTTCGGTTTCTAGAAAGTTAAAGTTCTATTCAGCCAGTTTTTTTCTTAAATAGGTTCGTCTATGTAGATTTTGTAGATTGTACAAAGTTTATGATTAACCTTCTTTGTAGTTTATCAATTACCGACCTACTGTATATTGCCATAATAAGCCCATTGGCACGAGCGCTTTTTACAGGCGATAAAAAAACGCTAACTTGGAACAATAAGGTAAATTCAGAATTGAACTTAAAAGTCACTACCCAGCACTTAAAATCAAATACAGTTCGAAAAAAAGCGCCGCGCTTTAAAAGCGCTGACGTGTGAACAGATACATGGGAATGCATTAAGTTCTATTTCGGCGCTTTTTTAATACCCACTAAAAAAACGCTCTTGCGAATGGGGTCTTAAAGTGGGCGTGTGCCAGCCGGGCCCCACTTACGGGGGCCTAACTAGATAAACCGACTTTTATTTATTTTTCTTTCAGCATTTTTTACGATACTGTGGTACCTAAGACAGTCAATTTACTATTTGGAACCAAGCGCTTACTTCCTCTCCTCGCGAAGAGACACCCCATAATCAGTTTCGCCGTATCCGCGTGACCGCGCGGACGAGGTGTCATACAAAAATCGCCAAATACAACAAAATATAGCCACGATCATTACGAAAATATTTTATTTAATAAATAACAATTGTATAAAATTAATTAAGCCTAAGTTTTAATTAAAATAATAATAAATATCACTTTTAATTACACGAACTCGCTATCGGGCATCAGGAGACCTGCGAACAAAAATAAAAAACAGTAAGTTTGCTTCCCAACTATACATATTGTGGTCGGCTTCCAGTCGAACCAGATGCAGGTGAATATCAGTATTATACACGGAGCGACTGTCTACTGGACCTCCACAACACAGTAACTGGGTAAATACGATCCCTTTGGTAAGACTGGCTGTCAGACTTTCGAGCTTCTGACTAACAGTAACGACTGTCAAAGGTCTACAAATGACAGCCGGGACCAACGGCTTCACGTGCTTTCCGAGGCACGGAGGAAACTCGCTATGACAGATGGTCACCCATCCACAGATCAACCTCGGCAAGCGCGGCTTATTGAAGATCGGCTTGTGTGGTTGTTATTATTTAGCTACGACGGCGACGTAGACCAAGTACTTCTTTCTCCTCAGAAAACTTTCAATAGGATATTTAGGTAACACAAAAAAAATTGACCCAATTACCTATAGATTAAGTATAAAAAATATTAGATTATACTTTTCTTTTGTTATGTAAATCAAAATTGACGAAGATACAACGTTTTTAAAAATCATAAAAACGTCATTCGGTCGTTATAATTTTACAGGCGTAATGACGTCGCGCCACTCTCGAATTTCGAAGCGTTATATCTTTGTCTATATTTATTGATTTTAAAAGACAAAAAATAAATATAAAATAATATTTTTCAATACTCTAACTGACGAGATTAACAGACTTTCAAGTTTTTTACACAGTAAAATAACCAATTATGACGTGATGATTTTGTACTACAGTTTGAATAATGATATTTTTCAAGGAACGAAAAATTGAGCTGCGAGCAGGATTCGAACCTGCGTCTTCTGGATAGGTACTCCAGACGCCTTAACCCAGGGTTTCTTAAACTTTATGCAGTCACGGACCACTAACTGAATTCAAAAACCTCTACGGACCCCTATCAAAGAATATTTTAGGAAAAAAAAACCTTTTGAGAGGCCGCGCCGTGCTTTAATAGACGCGATCAAACAAGCGATGCGTGAGTTAACTTATTACTGCACAGTTTTCAGATAAATATATTAATGTTTACTGAGCTGCTGCGGTCCATGCCGGGTGGTCCCAGGCAGAGTAGAATAGACCACTCTCACTCTTACCGAGGTGTCGTAAAAGGCGACTAAGGTAAATTCCGCCAATGTCACCAGCACACAGAGAGGGAAACCTCTGTAATTTATACCAAAACCCTCACTGACCCGTCTGCCAAGCGTGGTGAGTATGGCAATTACCCCTCACGTATTGGGGGAGGCCCGTGCCGCAGTAGTGGGGACGTAAATGGGCTGATGATGATGAGCTGCTGCGGACCCCTGACACTCGTGGCCTAATTGGTTAAGGCAGGGTTTCTTAAAGTGGGGACTTTAAGAAACCCTGCCTTAACCAATTAGGCCATCGCAACCACTTACACTGAATTTCTCGTTTACTTGTTTTATGTACGCTGTTTACACGTTGCGCCATCTATTGGTAATGTTTCAAATGCTGCTCGCAGCTCAATTTTCGTTCCTTGAAAAATATCTTTGCAAAGACGCCACGCAGGCGTTATTGCGTATAAAAATATAACATACAGTTTGAATGTTTGAAACCTACCTGCTATGCACGCAGTCATGAAACAAATACCGCATCCCGCGAAGAATGCCCGTACGGCTATCTGTAAATAAAAAACAATTGATTTCATGTTAATATACCTACTCTGTTTGAGAAATTGAATCCAAATACTGACTGCTCGCCTCCCGCGAAGCAGTCATGCTCATGAAGGAGGAGGCGGGCCGCGTGAGGGAGAGGATAGCGTCCTCCCTCCGCCCCAGCCGCAGTAGTAGAGTAATGGGCGACTCGCTGTGACCATGGACCATGCCCGGGTCGACGGGGTGTTGTGTTCCACGCGCGCATCAAAGAGTGTCAGATATAGTGGATTTTCGTCGGTACAAATCTGACAGTCCCTTCTGCCCTGCCCTGGGTGTGAGGACACTGAGGACTCATTAGAAGATTTTACCACGCTTAAAAAAAAGGTTGTAACTATCAGGAAATCTTAATACTTTATGCTCTAACACCCGCAATCTTGGTCTCGATCTTGGTATGAAAACCATCTAATTTTCACAATACTCACATTTTTTTTTTTTTTTTATCGTGGTAAAATCATCAAATGAGTCCTCCCACCCCGGGCAGGGCGGGAGGTACTGTTAGACTTGTACTGATTAAAATCCACGGTGTCCTTCAATAGCCCTTTATGTTCCGGGGTCACGGTAATGAAATAGTTCCCGCGACCACAATACTCACACTAGACAGAACTTCTCTCTGGTTGGGCGCCATGGCTGCGATGGCACCGATCATGATGCCAGCTGAGGCAGGGTTGGTGAACCCGCAGAGAGAGTACGTAGCGATCAGCTCGGCTCTAGGCTGCAGGGATAAAAAATATGGTGAGTTTAACGTTGTTTTTGAAAATTATAAATAAACTAGCGACTGCTCCCGGCTCTGCACGGGTTCAACTTCTACTATATTATACATGTCATTAACATATAAACCTTCCTCTTGAATCTAGCTCTATCTATTAAAAATTGTATCAAAATCCGTTGCACTGTTTTAAAGATCTAAGCTTACATAGGGACAGACAGAGTGAAGTGACTTTGGTTTATACGGTGGTGATAATAGTACTGGAATTTGTATCTGTTGAAGTAGACAGTTTTGACTTTTATCATTTAGAAAATCGCAAACATCTTAAGCCCGCTGTACACAATTGGGCCAGTGTGTACAGACCTACTTGGCGGTATGTTGGCAGTTGGCGGGAATACTGGCCAGCTAACACAAAGTTGTCGGTTTTCGCATACAGTGTTCACACGATGACCCAATGTGTAAACAGCGAAATTTGAAGAGAGCCCAACATGATGGCCTAATGTGTACAACGGCTTTAGGAAAAAAAAATCTCTCCGGATCTACGATAGCCTTTCCAGCCTTTCAAATTGACTGTTAAAACCTCAAAACATTTTTTCTCTCTCCCCTTTTTCTTATTTGTAGCAATGTTTATCCATTTTTTTCCTGCTATTTATATGATGTCATCAAAACATCTTTTTCTTTGCCGTCCAACATCCAACACTTGTTTTCCTGCTGCCTGTGCCTCATCATTTTTTCACCATTTTAATTAATAAAAAAATAATTAAATTCCATAAGTGTTTGGATACGCGAGGCTCCTTTTTGCGCGGGGTTCTTAGCTATTGATGATCTTGTTATATGGTTAATCCGGCACTAGTTGATTGCATAAAATAATAGAGCTAGATTAAAAATAGGAAAATGACATGCTCTGGCAACCACAAGCATAATAAAATTATAAATAAACTAGCTGTTGCCAGCGGCTTCACCAGGTTATAAACTATCTGTGTGCCAAATTTCAGCCAAATCCGTTGAGTATTAGTTTTTGCGTGAAAGAGTAACAAACATCCATCCACACATACAAACTTTCACGTTTATAATATTAGTAGGATGTAAGAAGTACTTACCGACAAAAGTCCATCCCTCTTCATCTCCCCCATTCTCTGGTACGCCACGAACTCATTGACGACCGTCTTCAAGCCGATTAGAGAACCCACCAGCTCACACTCCTCCCAGGGCACTCCTGAAAATGAAAAGATAATCATGAATGATGAGAGGAAATCTCAATCAGCTGCCATGAAAGGAATTTCGGGAATTTCGGTCGTGGGTGCGTTTCCAAACATAGAAACACACATTCACAAATACCCGACAGTAAGGTTTTTTTTTTGTTTTTGGTACAAGCCCACCACACTATTCCTAAACCAATGCAACTCCTGAAAGCCAGAATCAATAGTGGCAACCACCAGAAAAGCGCCGAGACAATGAAGCTCGACGCGTCCCGGAGAATAAATTTACCTGCCTTGGATCCTGCAACGAAATTAATCAGAAAAGAATAGTGGAGGAATAAGATATGCTGTACTTACCCATAACCCAAGATAATGGAATGAAGACCTTCCCAAGAATCCATTCCAAATTGATGTTAGGATCTCCCAGCATACCTCCGAAGTACCCCAGGGCTCCGTTGATAAAAGCTATGAAGGCCACAAACGCTATAATGTTGGCTATAATGTTCAGGATCAAGGCGATGCCGTTGGTGGCGCCTCTAGTGGCCGCGGACAGAACTGACTGGTCTTCGCTGTGGAAGAAGAAGATGGAAAGATTAGATGGAGAAGGAGGAACAACGCCATGGGGTCTGTTCAAGTGTTACGTAAGATGAATATTTATACCCAAAAGAAGAAGATATATTTATACCCAAACGCCTGCATCGCGTCTTCGCAAACATATTTTGAGAAAAGAATGCAATATCAGACGTGTTTGTTGGTAAATAATTTGAGACATTTCCAATAGATGTCGCAACGTGTAAAGCTTTCAAAAAAACAAGGGATTGAACATTTCAGCTTCCAAATTCGTGTTTGCGATGACCTCTGGGGCCATTGGGGCGTCTTTTTTTTTTATATCGTGGTTATATCGTCAAATGAGGCCTCCCACCCCGGGCAGGGCGGGAGGGACTGTCAGACTTGTACTGACTAAAATCCACGGTGTCCTTCAATGGCCCTTTATGTTCCGGGGTCACGGTGATGGTAGAAACCCGCGACCACGGCTTGCTTTAGCCCTCTGAGAGGGGGCCTCGTCATTATGCTGACGTTCTTTGAGGCGCGCGTGGAACACGACGCGTCGACCCGGGCATGTGCCATGGTCGGACGGCGAGTTGCCCTTTACTCGTCGCCCGCATGCCCGCGCCTACGGTGGCCGGAGATCGTCTTGCGACGTCCGACGCCGTGGGCGTCCACCACCGCGGGTGGGGTGGAGGGAGGACATTGTCCTCTCTCTCACGCGGCCCTCCTCCTCCTTCGCGAGCATGACTGCTTCGCAGAAGGAGGCGACCATTGGGGCGTCTGGAGCACTTATCCAGAAGACGCGGGTTCAAATGTACTATTTGTGATGAAATTGTAGAATAATTCATTTATCGAGGAAGACTATTAGCTATAAAAACTTCACAGTACAGCAAAAATCAGTCAAGCAACGATTGAAACAGCGGTGTTTAGCCAAGCTAGTCCCAAAATAGATAAAAAAAACACTATTCCTCACTCACCACGTCACTGGCTGGATGTTATCCACCGAAGTTAACGATCTCTTTGTCTCCGGCATCAGGAGTTTGGAGTAGCAGATGGCAGCTGGAGCGGACATCACACTGGCTGTCACTAAGTGAGCTGGTTCCGCTCCGAAACCGATGTAGGACGCCAGGATTGTACCTGATGATGAAGAGGATACAAGGTTGTTATTTGTACGGTGGAATGAATTGATAACGGTTTACTGCATTAATAAATTGAAAATCTGTGTAGTCTATCACTGAAGACGTATTTTGTCGTTTTTTTTTTAAACTAATTGAATTTTGACAAAAATAGAACGCTCCATTCGGGAGCGGGGGCTTGTGACGTCATAGAGTGAATTTCAACAGGTCCTATAAAATCTTCATTTCCGTGGTTTTTTTAATCTTAAGCTTTTTTTAAAAAAAGAAACGCTCTTATTAAAGTTTTTGATAATTTATATATTCTTGCTTAATGTCTAGCAGATAACTTAAAAAACTAACGAGATATAAGGATTTAAAATTTTCGTGCCACGGCGATGAAACATGCGTGCACGGCAATGAAACAAGCGCCCACGGCAATGAACGAACTGTGGCATGGCAATGAAAGAATCAATCAACGATGAGTACAATATATGTTAAAATTAGAACTACAATTATATTCAAACTGATTGGCAGACTTTGACAAAATAATATTATGCATCATACTGACATTTGAAATTTAAAAAAAAATTGTCTTGTACATGTTTATTTTCAAGCCCATAGCCCACCTATTGTGAAACTCAGTCGAGGCCATCAAGCATCATGCCGAGTTCCTCCATCGACTTGCCATGACTATGATGTCGTCGGCAAATCGAAAGTGAGGATTCCAGGAGCTTGAAGGCGTCTTCCATTGTGGCAGTAAACAGTTTCAGGGAGATAACATCCTTCTTACGCCTCTTCTCAATGGAATCGCCTTCGTGCTCTGCTCCTGTACTCGAACCGACATGGTGGCGTTATCATACAAACACTTCAACACTTTGATGTACCGATAGTCAATACGGCATCGCTGGAGTGACTCAAGTACCACCCATGTTTCCACCGATACGATGGCTTTCTCATAGTCCACAAACGCTAAGCATAATGGCAAGTTATACTCTTCGGTCTTCTGTATAACTTGCCGCAGCGTATGGATGTGGTGTATGGTACTGTAGCCTCTTCGGAAACCGGGTTGTTCGGGAGGCTAGAAGTCATCAAGTCTGACAGTCATGACTCAGAAGCATGATGGGTCTGTAGTTCTACAATAGGCTGTTATCAACTTTTTTTAAGAAAAGCACCACTTCACCTTTGCTCCATGCTTCAGGCGTTTTGCCCTAGAACAGGACGGTATTAGTGAGCTTTTGGAGGACTTTAAGTACAGGTATTCCACCCGCTTTCAGAAGCTCTGAAGTGACTTAGATATACGTCTATTTAGCTGCTTATATGACTTCGCGTCATTGGAAGACTGCAACTGTAGCAAACCTCGTTCAGACATGAGGTTTAAGGTTTGCTCGGTCAATAAGTTCTCAGGGAAAGCAAAGCGATTAGAAAGCTCGAGTTGATTTCGGGGTTCTGAATATGGGACCGAGTAGGTGGGAGCGTAGACTTCATCAGGCTGGACCTTTCATTGATATTCAGTGAGCCTCTTACGATTCGGTGATCGCTACCGGTTTTTACCCTGTTGATCTCAGAGACATCACTGAATTGAAACTGCTTGCGTGTGTGAGTGTATTTACGTGTGATATAGTACCAAATGTTACGTCATTTTGTAAGGTTAACATGAAAACATCTTTTTGTAGTTGACTGTACAGTAAAAAACTCATCAAATCTAAAGAGAGACCAGAGAGAAACAATCTAGAGTTAACTTGACGAGTTTTGTACTGTCAGTAATCAGTATTACCTGAATCGCAGGTGACAAAAGATGTTTTCTTTGCCTAATCATACCATGGCGATGAAAACACAAGTCACGGAAATGAAATACCTGGCCACGGCAATGAAACTAAATTGTTTTACAAGGCATGGCAATGAAATTTTTTTAATTGCCATGTCTTTTTTTTCATTTCCATAGCAAATTTTGGCCACGGAAACCACGGCAATGAAAACACGTCGATGAAAATCTAGGCAAAAAATATAAATAACAAAAAATCTATTAATTATTCGAAGAAATAAGCACCTCACAAATGAACATATGAGGAATGGTGTTCTATCGAATGCTTACTCATGAAGACAAACTTATTCAAATATCAGTTATATGTATCCACGGCGATGAAAGAAATTTTTTCCAGTAACGTAAAAATTGATTATTTAAATTTATGGTGCGAAAACGCAGGCACGTGTGTACTTCCTTCCACGTTGAGCACTTAGGCAGCACTAATATGCAACGTTTAGCATACCGGTAGGGGGGAAGAAAGTAGTAGGTAAAACAATATCCTTGAACATAATTAGGACACGGCGATGAAGGGTAGTTCTGGGACAAGTGATTTTTTATTAACCATTCGTTGTTTTGTTTAAATATTTGAATAAATGTATTCTGTAGCAATACTTTAACTATTCATGTATCAAATAAAACGAGGTTTTAGTATAAATAACCAATAGATTTTTATCAATGTGGAATAATACACAACAAGGTGAAGTGTGGACAAACACGGCAATGAAAGATTTCGAGGTTCAATAAATTTTTTTAGAGTATCCATTAATCCAATTAAATAAATATTTAGTGCTACACATAGATTACTATTTCACCTAACTGGAAAAAAAATTGAGAACGTTATAACTATGTTTTTTAGTACCGATTTCATTGATGCCACGCAATTTTCGGTCCCGGGAAATTCACTCCATAACGCCTGTAAATTTTTACCGACCGAGTGACGTTTTGTGATTTTTAGAAGCGTTGTATATTCGTTAAAAAATATGGGTACAACATTTTTTATAATCTATATTTCGATCTAGGTAATAGTATTTTCTTTTAAACCGTCTCCTTTTATAGTAATAAAAATAAAATAATGAAAAACAACAATGCCTTTTCCTTTTAGAAGAGATCCTTTTGGACAGCTAACATAACAAAGTCATTTAAGCGCCGTATTCACCATCTGTCACGGCTGTACGTCATGCACGATGCACGACGCAAAAACAACGTGACTAGGCTTGACGTACGTCCAGTACGTCATAATCACGGTGTTTTTGCTTCGTGCATCGTGTATGACCTTGGCGGGACGTACAGCAAGATGGAACGTGAATACGGCGCTTTAGCTAAAACATTTAATTCCAAGTACAAATTCATAAACAATAGCCAATTATTTTCAATCACGATAAAATCATGTTTTCTTTTTAAAACGATAATATTGTCAGTTGTCAACCTGTCAAAGTCGATGAACTAATATTTTTTCACCTTGAAAAGTATTTTTTTGTATTTAATTTACGGATTAGTAACGGGGTCAATGTAATTATTCTTTTATTACAATTGCAAAAGTTGTTATCTAAAGTATTTATTTAAATGAGATATGAAAATCGTTTTATTATTTTGTTTGATAACTATGATAATGGACTTTTGTTACTTATTGATTAAGGCTTTTAATCTTTCTTCAAATTCTAATAGCAAGTTAATAACTACTACTACTATATAATCCGTATTATTAATGTTATGTCAAGGAAATTATCACTGCAATCAGCTAGTGGAAATTCCATCTCCTTATACATATAATATGACAATCCCAAAAAAGTACGAGTGGTCTACCATGACATCTTAAAGTGTGACTAGTTCCACTGTAGGAACGAGATGGCGCTAGAAAATTTGTATAGCTGTCTCTTTTCCACAGTGAAACTAATCTCGGTTTCAGACTTCCCCTTCCCTTTGGACCGCGAAAGCGAACAGACGTGTGACCGTATTTACTTAGTGCAATAAATATTTAAATATTATTATATTCATTAAAAAAATCAATTTAAAATAGTGGCAAAAAGCAAGCATCTACCAGGAGAGCAAAAGGTGCAGGAGCTCACAACTAGTCGCGTGAGTACCGTGTTTACCCACTCATTGCGCACACACACTGAGTATTCCTACCGACGCATGTAACTACGTCGACGAGCGCTCATTCATCGCATCACGCACACGACTGGGACCGCGCGATACGCACATAAGTACTCTGATATCGCTGAACTCGTCGCACACTCCGCTGTCTCGCACGCCACCGCTTCTGCCTTGTGCGCGCACTAACTCCCGCACACTTTATAACTGCCTGGTACTATGAATCCCTCGCCTACTAAGTCTGGCTCGGACTCTGCACTTAACGTTCATAGTTTAGAAAAAACACCCCCACCCTCTGCGTTTGTGAGCCAACGAATTAAACGCCGATTAGAGGAAATTACTAGAGCAGACTTTGATGAATTTAGAGATGAAATTCGTAAAATGCTTGCTTCCTTCAAGACCAACTACGATAATATAGAACATACCTTATCAAATATCGAAAAGAACATTACATTTAGTTCTCAGCAACAGGACGAGATGCAAGTTAAGATAAAGTCATTAGAAGAGGAGTGTAAAATTAACAATTCCAATATTATCTCTTTACAAGAAAAGGTAGAAGATCTGCAAAGGTGCTCCAAATTGACAACTGTAGAACTGAGGAATATTCCGAAAAAGGCTAAGGAAAATAAACAAGACCTCCTGTGCTATGTTTCCAATATCTGCAAAAAGCTCAATGTTGAGCTTCACAATTCAAATGTGCGTGATATTTATCGTGTTCCTGGAAAACCCGACACCAAGAAACCGGTTATCGTCCAATTGTCAGACCTGTTTTTGAGAAATACCCTACTTAGCGCCGTTGAGACCTACAACAGTACCAACCCATCGAATAAACTAAATATGAGTCACTTAGGTCTTGAGGGTAGGGACCCTATCTACTTGGCTGAAAACTTGACCGCTAACGCAAGGAAACTGTATTTCCACGCTCGAGAGCTCAGAAAATGTAACAAAATTAAGTATTGTTGGATCTCAGACGGGAAAGTCCTAATAAAGAAAGAGGATGGTGATTCATCTATACTCATAAAAACACTAACCCAGCTGGAACAATTTAACAACTCAGATTGACTACCTGTATTTGCTGATGCTTGGCTCTTTTGCATGCTTCTATGTTTTTGTTTTATGATTCAACATTTTACTATTTTATTAACGTTTAATTTATGTTATTGCTTTATATTCCAACACTCCACTTTATTTATAGCGATTAAAAGACTTGTTCCACTCGGAAAACAACTTTATATGCATAAATCTACACACCTCACTTACCTTTCACAAAACATTCATCAGTATACACAATCAAACACTCTCTTGTACACAATATTCACAAATTACTCTTACTCACCTACAAACAACTCCATTACGTTATTAACTCACATGCCATCTTCTGCTCAGTACGGACCCTTTTTGATACAGATCGTTCTCTTTTTAGTACTCAATGATTATGTGTTTATAAATGAATTGACCCCACTTCCGTCATGTAAAATTCGATAACTTCTTTAATATAAATGATAGTATTGATACTTTTTCTGTATCACAAAATCAAATATGTAGGCCAGATGACTGTAATTCTTCTATAATAAATCCTAATGAACACTTTAAAATCCTAACTCAGAATATAAGATCCATAAACCGCAATTTCCATAGTTTAATTACCCTACTACATAGTATTAATATTGATTGTGAAGCGATTATTCTTACAGAATGTTGGCTTAAAAACAACGTAACGATACCTAACTTAGATAGTTACTTAATGTATCATACTACAAAGCCTAAAAACCAGAATGATGGCATAGTTGTCTACCTGAAGGACCATCTTGAACACACAGTCTCAGAGATAGATTTCATGGATGGCACTTGTATGATATTAAAAATAGGTAACGATATAGCAATCATCTGTATATACCGATCACCCTCCATTAATAACACAGCAAACTTCCTAAGTTCTCTTGACTTAGTTCTGAATACACTATCATCATTCAAAAATGTTACAATAATTGGTGATATCAATATTGATATCGCTCATACCCAAAATGATACTCATGCCTCAGATTACCTCAACTTAATAGCCAGTCATGGGTTACTGCCTGCTCATGCTTTTCCTACGCGTGGCCCTAATTGCTTAGACCACGTGATGCTTAAGTCTAACTACGAAGCGCTAACCCTAGTACTTGATTCATCTGTTACGGACCATAACAGTGTACTACTGTGCCTCAAAAACAAAGGAAAATCTAATAAAGGTCCCAATCGTCCTATTTTCAATAAAATCAACTATAAAACCCTTGACCTGGAGATGAACGATATCAATTTTGAACAGATCTATCGCATAACAAACGCAGATCAAGCTGCTGCTCAGTTGATTAACACCCTAAAGTGTGCCATAGATAAAAATTCAACCACGATTAAGATACCAAATCGTAAACTTATACTTAAACCGTGGGTGACACCTGGTTTACTTCGTTGCATGAGAAATCGAGATAAGATGCACAAAGAAACCATGCTAAATCCGAACAATGATATATTGAAGTTAACATACACAAGATACAGAAATTTTTGTCACAAAATACTAAAAAAAGTAAAGAGAGACCATGATCGTAAGGAGCTAGCAGACGCTGGCACAGATAATAGGCGAATCTGGCAGGTAATAAAACGTGTAACAAACAGTGTTAAAACTAAAACTTTGTCTTCCAATCTACTAAGCACTTCTGCATCCCCTGAATACTCTGTCAATCAAGTAAATGACTACTTTGCGAACATTGGCAAAAACCTCGCAACCAAGATAAAACCTCCAAATCCCCACTCAAAATTCCAGGTACATGTCCCCGACAACTCCTCCTGTGGCTCTTTTGTTATTTTACCAACCGATTGCGGCGAAGTTGAATCAATTTTATTCTCCTTAAGATCTGGCTGTGCTGTGGGATGGGATAACATTCCTACAGCTCTGCTGAAGCGATATAAAAACCTCCTCATCCCCATCATAACTCACGTTTTTAACCTCTGCCTCGAAACAAGTACTTTCCCCTCGTGTTTCAAAAAGTCACTTATCCATCCCATTTACAAGAGTGGGGGTAGAGACTGTGTCGCCAATTATCGTCCGATAGCCGTATTGCCTATACTATCCAAGATCCTGGAGCGGATAATAAATAAACAACTGATAAAATTTCTGGAAGACAAAAAATTATTGTCAACTTCTCAGTATGGCTTTAGACGAAATAGATCCACCTCTGATGCAGTCCTAGAGCTTACTAATTATATAGTCAAAAACCTAGACGAAAAGAAAAAGGTTCTCACTATCTTCCTTGATCTGGCTAAGGCTTTTGACACAGTCTCTACTCCCCTCCTTCTTCATAAGTTGGAAAAAATGGGCGTGAGAGGTGAATCTATTCTAAGGGACTATCTACATAACCGAACCCAATGTGTTAAAATTAATAATTATGTAAGTGATGAGCTGCCAATAACATACGGAGTTCCGCAGGGGAGCGTGATCGGGCCGACTCTTTTCCTCGTATACCTAAACGACCTTTGCCAGATTAAGTTAAATGACACAAAGATAACGGCGTTCGCAGACGACACTGCACTTTCATTTAGTGGTGACACATGGCCAGAAGTTTTCGCCAAAGCCCAGTATGGTTTTAATATAATTAAGGAATGGTTGGCTCGAAACTCACTGACACTCAATACTGATAAAACCAACTATATGACTTTCTCATTCCGACAAACCACCCAACCTCCACCCGCCCTATATCTTGTCGCGCATTCGTGCACTGTTCCTGACGATCAGAGCTGTAACTGTCCCAAATTAACTCAAGTGACCAATACCAAATATCTTGGCTTAACTCTGGACAATGGTCTTTCTTTCTCACTCCACATTGAGTTATTACAAAATAGAGTTAGAAAACTAATTTATATTTTTAAAACCCTACGTCACGTAGCTGATGCACGATTGTTAAAACAGGTCTACTTTGCACTTTGCCAATCGTTACTGAGTTATTGCATATCAACCTGGGGAGGTGCGCCAAAAACAAGGTTGTTAAAATTAGAAAGAGCTCAGAGAGCTATCTTAAAAGTGAGCACCTTTAAAAGTTATATTTTTCCTACTGCCGAACTTTACAAAAGTTGTCAAGTGTTAACTGTAAGGCAACTCTTCATAGCAAAAACAGTTCTACTTCAACACTCTGCGACCCCTTGCAAAAAAATCTCCAAAAGACGCAAAGACATTGTTTGTGTAACTGGGAAAAGTAACTTTACCCATTCCAGTAGGTTCAATTATTTTCTTGCGCCTACATTGTACAACAAATTGAATAAAATACTCTGTATTTACCAACTTTCTACCTGCAATTGTAAAAATCTAATGACTAAATGGCTTCAGGGGCTGACCTACCAAGAGACTGAAAACCTCTTAAGTACATTGGTGTAGTATAACTTCCATACACCAATACACACAGACACACGCACACATACACATAACTTAACGCATTTACACCCACACACACCTATTACTCTCACTAACACGCGCATGCATACAAAGAAAATTTTCCATTAGTTTTATTTTTTTTTATTCTATTTTGTTTTCTCACATTGTTAATAAATTCTCATAAAATTGTCTTCAAGATTTAAAAGGGAATGGGACTGGTATCTTTAACACAGATTACTTTATAATCTAGCTAAGATGCCAGTTGCGATCCGTACTGTGACTATAAAGCCACGATCACTGTCAATTTTTTAATATAGTTTATCTTAAGGTTTTATACTGTGAGAACTAATAAAGCTTATTATTATTATTATTATTACTTCATGGTAGGTCCCCAATGCAGGCCTCTTTTTGCGTCGCGGTGAGAATCAAACTGGACTTTTTAAAGAAACCAACCGATATTCCGCGACTCCCAACTCTAAACGCCCCACGGCGTCGGACGTCGCAAGACGATCTCCGGCCACCATAGGCGCGGGCATGCGGACAGCGAGTAAAGGGCAACTCGCTGTCCGACCATGAACCATGCCCGGGTCGACGGCGCGTCGTGTTCCACGCGCGCCTCAAAGAGCTGTCAGCAAAATGACAGGGCCCCCTCTCAGAGGGCCAAAGCCTGCCCGGGTCGCGGGACTTATTTCTATCACCGTGACCCCGGAACATAAAGGGCTAATGAAGGACACCGTGGATTTTAGTCAGTACAAGTCTGACAGTCCCTCCCACCCTGCCCGGGGTTGGAGGACTCATTTGATGATTTTACCACGATAAAAAAAAAAAACTTTAAACGCTGACTCGTTTCACATGTCTGTTGTGTGGGAGACAGACGGGGAATTCCCTTTCGGTTCGAAACCCTTAAACATGTTAATCTACTTTTATCGCTACTTACCTACTTAAGATACAAGTCAGAATCACCCTGATTATGCAATTATGACTTATCAGGGATAAGAAACAGGATTACGTAGGTACAGAGTTATCGTGCATTGTGCATGATCGATCACTAATCTTATGCAAGCCATACATAATCCAGTTTACTGTTTGCAGTGTGCTAGACATCAGTCCTACTCCTTTGGAATTACAAAAGATTAATTTGATAACAACTATCAATCTTATACCTGATAATGGACAAACGCATGATCAGGATCATGATTTTGTGAAGGTATATGTATGGGGAGGAACAAAAGTCGATTAACATTTTAGTCACTCGCCGTCCGCATGCCCATCACTCAACCACTGCGCCAAACGTCAATATCCCTGAATTAGCGGCAGATTTAGATTTTGTCTAATGATCTATGATTATTGTTTTACTTCCAGGAGTATAATAGTTATAGTAGGAGGCTTTCAATCGCCTGATCGTGCAGCGCGAGTGGAGGTATTCAAGTAAGGGCACCCGCAGACAAGCACCTTATCTATTCGACATAAGGCTCCTGTCAAAATTATTAATATTTTCGCAGGTGCCAGGTGCCCTTCGTGGAATACGTCGCGAGCGGTGAGCGCTAGTGTCGCTGTCAGGTAGCTCAGTAGCTTAGTGAATAGCAAACTAGTCTCAGCTTGGCGGGAACGCTGCGGCCGTCGTGTCACAAGGCTGTGTTAATAGAGAATAGCACTGTTAAAGTAGATTTGTCATTGCACAGATAGCCATCGGCTAGATGGCAAATGGCCTCTTTCCGTATTATGTGGAGCGGAAGGGACTGTCAGACATTTAGGTAGCTTATTACAATTTCGACTAAGTAAAAATTAAAATCGTCCTTTCTTCTCATTGAGCTATTATTACTAGGTATAGAGACGAAACCACGCATCACCACTGTGTCCCATCCAGGATGAGTGCGCGCGCCTAGAGCACGCCACAGAGCTGTCAAACAACTGAATGAACTTGTGCGCGTTGGCTCATCCTGGATGGGACACAGTGGTGATACGTGGTGTCGTCTCTATACGTAGTAATAATAGCTCAATGTTATACTGCGATATGATGATGCAATTCGATTGACTTGACGTCGTCGTGGCGTTATTTTCATCTTAGCGTGTTTTATTTTTCATCTACTCGTAGACAACCGCACGTTATATGCCATGTGTCGTAGTGGTAAGGATGATTGTCACTTATAGTTGAATTCGGTCTAATTGGATCGCTTTACGTCATGGGGAAACTCATAAACCTCAGTCCTACAAATTACCTTTGCATAATATCGTATTTACACTAACTACTGTACGTAAATAAAACACACCCACTTCAAATAGGTACTTACTTTGTTGCGACTTGTCACTTTATCTTGCACGACTAGAATTTACTTAGGAATTTGTCGCAATTGATAATAATCTGAATGTTATCAGGCAAACTGGATTATTGTGTCAGCCGGTTTAAATTAGGTCAAATTATTGTTTTAAGTTCAGTAAAATTTGTTACTAATAAGTTACTATGCGACCACAAAATGAACGAAAAGTTGATGACGCCATATTGTTGATACGAGGCCTCTTTTCAGATCTATTCCTATCCAATACCAAGAAATAATACCATTTAGTATTAGTTTTTTTCCAAATTTATCTTGTATTTCCAACGAGTACCACATTTTGAAACCAATACCATTTTAAAAATATAAGTTTGAAGAAATTAGGTACAGTCAGGTTCAGTAAAATTAAAATGCTTTGAGTGATTTTAATTAAGGTGTAAAATGACCTACACAGTAAAACCGACGATATCTTAAAAAGCCCGTTATACCATTTATCTCCAAAGAGCCTCACTTCGCGGTGCTCCTAGTTCTGTTTGCAAGGTTTAAAGTAACCTAACCTGTCCGAGTCGGGGTGTCCCAAGACCCGAGCTCGCTCTTGGATCGATATGTAATTTCTGTCCAAAAAGTCACGATTTGGTATACGTTAGTAATAGATTTTTTATTTTTAAAAATGTGGTACTCGTTGGGAATAAAAAAACAATGGAAATAAACTAATACTAAATGGTATTAGCTCTTGGTACTGGGTGGGAATAGACCTCTTTTCAGAGGTTTACGGTGACCAATAACATCTATCACCGCAGTATCTGTTAAGCAGTTTTATAATGTATAAAACATTGTCTTACCTGACACGGTAGCGAATCCAGATGACATGACGACGTGTAACTCCGAAGGTGTTTGCAGAGCGAGGTACGGCTTCACTAGAAGCACTGATTCCGTCTGGAAAAACAAAGGAATTTTGAACGGTTGTAATCACTACATAAAAAATCGCTAGTGTTTGCTATGGGAGCCGCCTAAGTTGCCGACAACGACGACATATTACAAGACTCCGCATGCACGATCTAAGGAACAAAAACTATTCTGTCAACTCGCTGAGGTACTACTTAAGCGAGGGGGACGGGGTACTGCGTTGTGATTGCCTAACTCAAGGTCTGTTCAGTCTCAAGGTATGTTTACGGCTCACAGGAGTGGTTGAAATAAGACGGATATAAGACTTGTTTGCCTTATGTGTTGACACGACACATCGGTCGCCTGTTATTAGGAGTCTAGTAATATAATCGTCGTTGGTTGACGATATCTCGCTCACAGACCACACAAACGAACGTCTATTTACGATTTTTTTGGAAATACTGGCAAGTCATCGTGCAACTGGACTTAAGAATGTTCGCGTTTGTTTCACTGTGCCACTCACTTGCAGAATCGCATCTTTTCAAATCAAATCGTTTGTTTCAAGTAAGCCAAATATAGGCACTTTTGAATTGTCAAGACATAAAATAAATGTAGTACATACTAAAAATAATTAACTTACCATCCCCAAAAACACATTGCCAACAGCAATAACACTCTCGCATACTGTGGTGCCGGTGGCCGCTCTGAGGAGATGCCCCAACTTGAGACAGAACCACTGCAGGGCGCCCCAGTAGAACAGAATCTCTACCAACATGCTGAAGAAGAATATAACTGGCAGGGTCTGGAAGAGAAGAAGATGCATTAGCTTTGGGTTATCTGGGAGACCAGTGGCCCAGGTGTATCGGCCTCGACTTACGAGTTGTAGGTCGTGGGTTTGAACCTTTGAACCCAACCAGGCGTATTATTGTGTGTAGGTTATTTATTTCATCGCCACTGCTCTCAAAACGGTGAAGGAAAACATCGTGAAAAAACCGGCATGTCCTAGAACCAAAAATTCGAAGACATGTGACATCCAACAACTCGAAATTGGCCCGCGTGGTGAATTACGGCCCACTCCCTCCCACAGAGAGGAGGCTTGTATATGGAACATTTATAGGCTGATAATGATGATTATTTGGGAGGTATTTGAGAAAAGTGTAAGATGTTGAGACTCCAAAAATCATACTAGAGCTTCTGAAATCTACTTATTAGAAACTAGCTGCTGCCAGCGGCTTCACTCACTGCAACTCGAAAATCATCCCGTGGGAACATAAAATCGGAATAAAAACTATCCTATGTGTTAATCCAGGTTATAAGCTATCTGTGTACCAAATTTAAACAAAATCCGTTCAGTAGTTTTTGCGTGACAGAGTAACAAACATCCATCCACACATACAAACTTTCACGTTTATAATATTAGTAGGATATATTTCAGAAGCCTTAGTATGACTTTTTGTACGAACTTAAAATACTGTCGTTGTTAATATTAGCCACTCTGTTCCTCATAGCCCCTCCAAAACTAATTGTCCCCATTCCGCACAATGTGGGCCCACGTTGGGCGCCATTAATTCTGCACTACAGTGGCACAATGTTAACTAGTAACTTTAGAAAAAACACCATGCCTTAAGTAAGGTGAGTCTATTCATTAAAAAGAGTAGTTAATTCTGAACTCACACTGAACGCGAAGACGCCCTCAGTCCTCACAAGCAGGTCTCCAAATGCGAAGGCAGCACCTTCCACTCCATACGACAGGAATGTTGCTACCTGAGAAATTAAAAAGGCAAGTTATGAAATGAAAAATATATGTTTTTAACTCCGTAAGTCACGGGACTGTCTGTTGTTAATTCAATACAAGTCATAGTTTCTGAAGAGATAGCACATTACCTTGATGAAAACTATATTCAAGCAGACTGTGCAAAATTTCATAAATAACTTAGGATTTGATCGAAAACCAACTGGGTGTTACAACAACGTGTATTAGATGCTAAACGATTAGTTTTTTTCAAGCATGCATTGAGCTATCATGTTTATGGATTCTTCGCCCCCAGAAGCCCAGTCCTGTACCTCTAGTACGAGTTTTCAATCTTTTACTTTCCAGTATTTACAGCGTTTCTTGTATGAAAAAAAGGAACATCGCCTCTGGTGTGCAAAGAAGGAACTAATTTTTTCCTTGAAAATTGTCAATTTGAAATTGTCAAAGTTCCAGTTTACTTTACGTCTCAAATACTGAAAACTCGTGCTAAGGGTACTGTTCATGGTTTTGCCGCAACCAGAAGCTGCTCCTCCTACCCCCTAGATCCGGTGGCGGTTTTGAGGTGTTACCTTGTCAGAGAAACACTGCAGCGCGAGTCTTCCAGGTGTCCACCTGATGAATATGATTCCAAAGACGAACTGTATCAGCAGACCGGTGGACACAGACCGCCAGTTCACTCGACCAGGATGAGCAGAGAACACGAAACCTGGAGACAAGAGGAGATTGATAAAAACACCTGTATGAAGATTACCAATGTCGCTGTAGATAGCCACTGGAAGCAGCCAGTCAGAAACATGGTTTACGACCTAGGAAAACAACTTGTGAGTATTGTGACGCAGCTTTTTTTCCCACCCCGGGCAGGGAGGGAGGGACTGTCAGACACGTACTGACTAAAATCCATCACGGTGATCTTCAATAGCCCTTTACGTTACCACGGTCACGGTAATTCGATAAGACCCCCGCAGGCTTTGGCGTGTCGGCTCGTCGGAGAGCACATATTTCTTTTAGTTAGAGAATAGCATAGCTGGTCTAAACCATGGTATGCTCTAACATAAATTATTCTGTAATTTGCTCCGCAGCAGCCGTCACAAGATGTGTGCCTATTAAGCGTTTGATCGTGGCCAAGGTCATGAAATAAGGACATCACTTACCCAAAATAAGTATAATAGCAAGTCCAAGCAGAGATATGAGTCTCTCAGGATCGTATCTTGCATCAAAATACAGATAGATTGCGATCGCAGCCAGAATAAGAAGGCAGACACACCACCGGAACCACCTGGGAGAGAAAAATATGTTATTTAGTACCAAATGGACTTTGGAGGAATGATAAACTTTTTAATTTGTAACATCTTTTTAACCGACTTCAAAAAGAAGGAGGAATTCGACTGTATGTTTTTTTTTTTTTTTTTTTTTTTTGTGTGTTTGTTACGCGATTGCTCCGGCGATTGTGTACCGATTTTCAAAATTCTTTTTTTGTTCGAAAGGAGATGCTTCCGGAGTGGTCCCATATTCACCAAGTCAAGATCTGATGATTGGATCCTGGAGAAATCGAGGGCAACCCTCAAATTTTATAGGCCCACATATAGTTTTTCGTAAATATTATGAAGTAATTTAAGTATTTGCGTATGGTAATCATAATTTCATGTAGCTGAGCTGATGATGGAAGGTACAACTCCTCAACAGTAAGGAGTAGGCATCAACTGATTTAGTTTGTGTTCGCTTATCTCTGGAACTACAAATCCGATTTAAGTCATTCTTTTTTTGTTATACTAGGTATTGTTCAACTGAGGGAACACTGCAAGTTTCATCAAAATCGGTTCAGTAATTTTTGAGATAGGGAATTTTATTAGCTAATTTTGTACATGAGCGATGTTATTACCGGTGCTACGGATTACAAAATGATGTACCTATTTGACAAGAATTTGGGTTGAATATTTAAACTAAAAAGAGTAAAATAAAAGCTTTTTCAAAAAAAAATGTAACCGCCTTCAAAACCAACCACTAAAAAGGGTAAAATAACCTACAAAATAACTTTCCTTTCGGAAGTCGGTGGCAAAAAAGACAATGAAAAATAAAACCACCGACTTCCGAAAGAAAAGTTATTTTGTAGGTTATTTTACCCTTTTTAGTGGTTGGTTTTGAAGGCGGTTACATTTTTTTTTGAAAAAGCTTTTATCTACGAGTATTTTACTGCTGTAGGCATGCACGATCTAAGGAAAACAAAATATTCTGTCAACTCGGTGAGGTACTACGTAAGCGAGGGGGACGGGGTACTGCGTTGTGATTGGCTAACTCAAGGTCTGTTCTGTCTCAAGGTATATTTACGGCTCACATGAGTGGTCGAAATAAGACGGATATAAGACTTTTTTGCCTAATGTGTTGACAGACATCGGTTGCCTGTTATTATTAGGAGTCTAGTAATATATCGTCATTGATAATAATGGAAGTCTAAATACGACGCGCGAAAACTAAAATACGACAAATAAAATAAATTGGCCAATCTAGAAAGAGAGGAAACACAAATAATAATTTTCCTCTCTTTCTAAAGAGTATGTTCAAGTATATGCAGCTATTGTTCTGTCCATCTTTTTAAGTCTATGGAATTGAGCAATGAACGTGTGCTTGGTGCGAATTAACAGTTCAGACGGTAGGCAACATTTTGTCACATTCATTCACCGTTTTGATAGCAGTAGTGATGAAATAAAATACACAAAGTAGCACTTCGCCTACGACCTAACTTGTAAATCGAGACCGATACCACTGGGCCACTACTACGAACATTTAAATACTACAATTATCGTAAAAATTAACGGTAAATGTCGTTAGTGGGTCTTGAATATTACTAATTACTCTTAGCTATGCTACATCATTCTATTAGTTCGTCAATTGTTCGCAATATAAATCATCAAACGGATAAATTAATGAAGTCTTAAGCCGAAGTGATTGTCGGAGAACTTCAAGAAAACATTCATTGGATCAATTAGTTCTTATAAAAGTACAATAATTACTAGTGATAAAGCGCGTCCATACTACGATACAATCAGTCGCATCCGTATAGCTTGTCCTAATAAGGTTAAGGCGGTGGACTGCGTGAGCGACGCATTGCTCACGCAGGACACCGCGTAAGGGTTAGTACATACTAAGTCGCGACGTGACGCGTTATACTGGAAATGTGTATATATTCATCTAGTAAATAAAGCTATATTTCTGAGTTACTCTATTGAAATGTGCGTGCAGGGTCGCGTCTAGGAGTGAGTTGATTCCAAAGAGCAAGCGCTGCATGTAACTTTTGAGTACATGCGTACAAGTAACTTTTGAGTACATGCGTACATGTAACCTTTTACACTTAAGTACTGGAGGAGGTTGTATGCTGCTAAACCAGTGGGTACTTTGAATCCAAGGCCTCGAATCAGGGGCTATCGGGCAACCACCAAAAATTGAACTAGTCTTAAAAATTACACGATATTATGACAAGGGACTAACTATTACTCCAATGTTTCTTAGGACGGTAACGAGGTATTCCACAAAGGGAACCTGGTACCTGCGATTAATTTTGACAGGAGTCTTATGTCGAATAGATAAGGTACAAGTAGCTCAGGTGCCATTGTCAATGGGTGCCTTAAGTGGAATACCTGCGGAAAACACGTAGGACAACTTGTGTGCGACTCGTACGCGCGTTTTTGCGTCTTTAAAGTCGCATATGTATGAACGCAGCCTTAATCAGTCGGTCAACAGTCTCGTTAATAACGATTGCGTTTAGAGACGCAATTACTGAATACTTTTTTTTATATTTAGGTGACGTACAGTCAGCATCAAAAGTTGCTGACCACATTCAGATTTTCAAAATCGCCGTACACTGTATTATTACGGTGTACGGCGATTTTACAAATCTGAATTCGGTCAGCCACTTTTGATGCTGACTGTACCTAACTATTTAGGTAACACATAGTTATTTTTGTAATAGTTTGTAAACGTTAAATAGACTAGGTAGGTATTTATTTTAAATAGTCAATTTTGTTGTAGAATTGCTCACTTTACATAAATTTAGAGTGACAATTTAAGCGATAATTATTTAGTGACAATAAACTACATAATGTGTTGAACTTTAAATGTTATCAGGTAACTGTGACCCCGGAACTTAAAGGGCTATTGAAGGAAACCGTGGATTTTAGTCAGTACAAGTCTGACGGTCCCTTCCTTTCCCGTCCTGTTCGAATCGGGTGGGAGGACTCATTGAATGATTTTGCCACGTAAAAAAAAATGTGGTGGCCCAGTGGTATCGGCCCTGACTTACGACTTGTAGCAGGGCGTGACTTCAAACCCAGACAGGCACATTACTTTGTGTAATTTATTTCATCACCACTGCTCTCAAAACGGTGAAGGAAAACATCTTGAAGTAACAATATACCTAAGCATTTTTTTTGACGTGGTAAAATCAAATGAGTCCTCCCCGGGCAGGGCAGGAGGGACTGTCAGAATCGTACTGACTAAAATCCACGGTGTCCTTCAAATGCCCTTTTTGTCCTGGGGTTACAGTAATGAGATAAGTCCCGCGACCCCGGCAGGCTTTGGCCTTCGCCCCTTCATCATGCTGACGCTCATTGAGACGCGCGTGGAACACAACGCGCCGTCGACCCGGGCATGGTGAATAGTCGAACAGCGATTTGCCCTTTACTCGCCGCCCGCATGCCCAACATTATAAGCTAATAATAAATACTCACATCAAAGTCCACATCTTGGTGAAGAACGTGTCCACCTTGCTCCAAATGGCTTTCTCGAACCAAGCTCCTAAGTACCTCTTCACGACCATAAAGTAGAGAAGGAAGAAGTATATGATGCTGAAGAAGGCGATCAGACTGCCGAAGCCGTGGCATAGCTCCAAGGGATCCGTACCTGATGAAAAAATTTTTAAGATTTAGCAGAGTTATTGGACTTTCCTTTCTCCTTTCGTACCTACTGGGTTGTGGAGGTCCGATAGACAGTCGCTCCATGTAAAATACTGATATCCAAGTGCATCTGGTTTGACTGGAAGCCGACCCCGATATAATTGGGAAAAGGCTAGGTAGATGATTAGTCGTCTCCTTCACGCATTCCGTCTCCTCCTTCGATAGCTTAATTGCTTCGTTGAAGGAGGTGATTGATTCTCATTTCGTCTCGCCCCGTAGCATGACCACAACCAGATCGAGAGTTCGTCGACGTAGTTCTTTCGTGTCTGGTTGTTGTAAATGTTTCTATGTTTGTAAACACACCCACGATACAGTAGAATTTCTTAAATTGGGGCGACGTTTTTATTTAAGCAAAATCAAATCAAATCGTTTATTTCAACTAAGCCAAATATTGGCACTTTTGAAATGTCAAGACAAAAAATAAAACTAGTGCTATAAATAGTTATGGTGCTACAGTCCCAGTCACATGACATAAAAACTGTGAAAGTACCGTAGGTGCTCATTCCAAAGCGTAGATCTCAAAAAGAAGTGTTATATATTTTAAATTATTTTTTTATCGAGGTAAAATCATCAAAGGGTGAGGCGGGAAGGACTGACTAAATTCCACGGTGATCATTCAATAGCCATTTACGTTTCAGAGTCACGGTTTCCTGATAAGACAATCTCGCAACCACGACAGACATTGACCCTCTAAGGGGGTCCCCTTTAGATTGGTAAAAGCTTTTTGAGGCGCGTGGAACAAGACGCTCTGTCAACCCAGTCATGGTCCATGATTGGACGGCGAGTCACCCATTACTCACCGTCCAACATAGCTAAAGTGACGTTTTTAGATCCCTAGGCAATCGAAACACTATTTTTTTTAAATGTATTATAGGTTTGCTCTTGACCTTAGTCTAGGTCAGGAGTGACTAAGACAGGGTCGACGATGGAGCGAGCTTACCCAGAAGAAGCCTGTTCACTCTAACTTTGAAGAGATTAGGGTTGTACAGTCACGAGCAATAACATGGGTTCAATCAGCAGAATTCAAAAGCGATTTACTCCTAAACATTAACAATTTGCCTTTTGCGTTTTTATGAACCTTCTATTTTGGAAACTATGCTATTACAAAACAGGTCATAAAACAAAGTAGAAACCAGTATTTTATGAGAAAATCGCGTTTGAATTTTGTTAAATGTATACATGTTATTGCTCGTGACTGTACGTGTTCGGAAACACAAACTCAGGCAGAGAGTGAAATAAGATTAAATAATACTCACTATAATTAAGCCAATAATAGAGGCAGCCGAAGAAAAATCCCAAAACAAGTCCATTTAAGATGAAAAGTGACACCAACTTCATAGTGGTGCGGTTTTCTTTGACAAAGTCGTCGGTAGAGTTGCCCATGCGCATCAATGTGGTCTCTAGCCAGCCGGAGGGCTTGTAGTCTAGGTACTCGTGGGTTATCACCTGAAATTAAGGAGGTAGGTGGTTAAGGAATTCGTCAAAGGTATAGGTACTTGAAATTCATAGAATTAATTTGTTTTTTTAATTTTAGTTTAAGTTTAGTTGTAAATGTATAGTTTTTTTTTTGTTTTTTTTTTTTTTTTAATTTCCATCTTTAGTTACCTATGTACAATAATAATAAACTTGAAGGAAATTCATATATGTTTCGAAATTGTCTATAAATAACCCTGGAACTTGGTCTGTCAGACACCTGTTGACTCAAATTCACCGTGTTCCTTCAATAAGGCATGGTTCCTTGTTAAGACAGTCCCGCTAGCCCGACAGGCTTAGCCATCTATGAGGGCTTCGTGAAATTGCTGACAGCTCTTTGAGGTGCTTGTGGCATGGTCCATGATCGGACGGCGAGCCACCCATTAGTCGTCGTCCGATCATGGACCGCAAATCGCATCACGACGTCCGATACTGTGAGCTAATCTCGGCGCGGCAGGATCATGAGATGGAGGCTGTCCTCTCCCTCACGCATTCCGCCTCTACTTCGCTGCAAGACAAGGATTAAACTTACGTTTCCATTCTTCCCATTCTTCTGGACCTCATCCATTTCCACCTCATTGGTGTCGGGCCGCTGTAAAAAAACAAAGGTTTCTGTTAAGACCGTACTGTACACATTGGGCCAAGGCATTGGGCCAGCATCATCATCATCTTCCTGCCCTTATCCCATTTTACTTGGGGTCGGCGCAACACGTTTCTTTCTTCCATTTTCCCCTATCACAAGTCATAGTATCATTCACTCCTTTTTCTTTCATATCCTTACTTATACAATCCATCCATCTTTTCTTTGGCCTTCCTCTTCCTCTCCATCCATCAATATTCATACTCATCACTCTCTTAGTCACATGAGTGTCATCCCTCCTCATCACATGTCCATACCAAGATAGACGATTCCCTTTCACTTTTTCTATAACCGGCGCGACTTTCAAACTCCCTCTTATAAACTCGTTCCTTACTTTATCCATTCTTGTCACTCCACACATCCACCTTAACATCCTCATCTCCGCTACATGCAATCGTTTCTCATCCATCTTTTTCACAGCCCAGCATTCCGATCCATACAATACGACAGGTCTAATCACGGATTTGTATATTTTCCCCTTTAACTTGAGGGGCATCCGTGGGTCGCAGGTTGTTCCGGTGACCTGTCGCCATTTCATCCATCCCGAGTTGATCCGGTGTGTTATGTCCCGGTCTACATCGCCATCTCCTTGGACAAGCGACCCGAGGTACCGAAAGTCGGAAGAGACTGGTATGGGCGTTCCTGCAAGAGTAATGGGCACAGAACTGGAGAGACCGCCGAAATCGCAAAACAGATACTCTGTTTTGGTTCTGCTTAATTTCAGGCCAACGTTCTCCAGTCTTTGCCACCACACCTCCAATCTGCTCTGGACCTCTAGGCCGCTCTCGGCAATCAGCACAATGTCATCGGCAAACAGCATACACCAGGGGGCCTCTTCCTGGATGTCCGACGTCAGAGCATCCATTATCATCAGGGAGAGATATGGGCTAAGAGCCGAACCCTGGTGCAAGCCAACAGCCACATTGAAGCTGCCGGTAGTGCCCGCTGTAGACCGGACTTGGGTGCTGCATCGACTGTACATAGCACGAATCAACTGCACATACTTCCCAGGCACACATTTCTCCTTAAGGGCCCACCACAGAACCTCACGGGGCACCCGGTCATATGCCTTTTCGAGGTCAACGAACACCATGTGCAAGTTTTTATGCGCACCTCTGTATTTCTCGCACAGTTGGCGGATAGCGAAGATGGCATCCGTCGTACCCCGACCAGGCATAAAACCGAATTGGTTCTGTGAAATTTCACTCTCCTCTCTCAGTCGCCTTTCAATAACTTTCTCCCAAACTTTCATACTGTGTGATATTAGCTTTATTCCTCTATAATTATTGCATTCCAGCACATCACCTTTGTTTTTAAAAATGGGCACTAGCGAACTATTGCACCATTCGTCAGGTATGGCTTCTTCTAGCAAAAGCTTATTGAAGAATAAAGCTAACCACGTCCAACCATCCATCCGCAATATCTTCCACACTTCCACAGGTATTCCGTCCGGTCCTAGTGCCTTACCATTCTTCATTCCACTTACCGCATTCCTCACTTCATCCACACTTATTCTTCTTACTAATCCCTTATTAACTGGTTTATTTTCAAGCACACCATTCCAGTCTTTCTCCTCATTCATCAATCTTTCAAAGTAACCCTTCCATCTATTCTTAATTTTCTCATCTTCCGACAGAATCATTCCAGCATCGTCTTTTACGCACTTTACCTGACAGACATCCTTCGCCTTTCTCTCCCTAGCTCTAGCAAGCCGGTACAGTTGTTTTTGGCCTGCAGGTGTATCCAAGGTATCATAGAGCTTTTCTTGGGCACTTGCTTTCGCTATAGCCACAGCTCTTTTGGCATTGGGCCAGCATGTTGGACCAAAATAATGAATTCCAAATCTCGCTGTTTATGTACACATTGGGCCAACGTGTGAACACTGTATGCGAAGCACGCCCAAGATCCTTTGATTGGTGCATGAAAACCGACAACTTTCGGTTGGCCGGCCAATACTGCTGCCAACTACCAACATACCGCCAAATGTGTCTGTACACGCCGGCCCAATGCGTTGGTCGCGGGCTTTAGTCAATGACCTCCTTTTTCAAGTCTAGAAGCTCCTTACAGCAGCAGGCAAAGATAACTGACAGTCGAGACCATCGGCTTTATGTTTTCACCGAGGAAACTCACTAAGATTCATGGTCACCTATCTACAGACCTTGGCAGCCACGGCTCAACCTTGAAGATCGACTCTGTATGATTGTTAGATTATAATTAAAACACCCACTTAAATGTTCCAATGACTTTTAGCGAAGTGTCATGTCAATTTATAATTTTAGTTGGTCACGCTTCGAGTGAACTTTTAATGCTTTTTAACTTTGAAATCACGAAAATGACATTAATAAGATAATAAATAAATGTATTATAGAAAATTAATTTGCACACAATTGTCCCTTATTCACCTACATAATGGATTTCAACTTATAAAACATTTTAGACAATTTTATCAATCGCACGGAACTATAAAGACTGTTGCAAATTACAAAACCACTGCACAGCAAAGTACAAACTCAAATGAAATATTGTTTCATATTATTATTCCAATAACTATTATTGTTATTTAAATTATGTGTTACGTTATACGTTTGTCAATATGTCTTGTAAAGCTGACATTATTGTTTTATAACAATAAATAACATGCCGATGGTACAGTCAGCATCAAAAGTTGCTGACCACATTCAGATTTTCGAAATCCCTGTACACTGTATTGTTATGTATTATTACGGTGTACGGCAATTTCGAAAATCTGAATTTGGTCAGCAACTTTTGATGCTGACTATACACTGTGTTCAATATTTATATTGTTTCGAAACATACGAAACAAATAAGTATACACCTTATGGAGCTCCCTCACCGCGAGCATTCACCTGTAATGTAACGTTACGGATTCGATCATTTCATCAGTGACGGAAAACATCGAGCATCATAATGCGCACTTGTATCAAATTTTATATGTAAAAATCAATTGTTGTTCGTAAGTCTCGCTAAAACTCGAGAACGGCTGAACCGATTTGGCTGATTTTGGCTTTGAATTATTCTGGGAAGTCCAGGGAAGGTTTAAAACCTTTTGTTAGTTTATGAGGCGGTACGAAGTTTGCCGGGTCAACTAGTCTATACTCGTACGCGAATGCTCGGTAGTACCACAGATTAAGTACTGCAATGTAATGCTCAAAGTCGAATCTATAATGTGACATTACACGCGAATGCTCCCGTTAGCAAGCGTCTTTATTGTTTTTCGAGATAGATAAGTAAAAGAATAGTTTGCTTGTTTGGTCGAACGCGCTTATCTTGGGAACTACAATTTTCGAGTTAAAAAACAATTTTTTCGTTGGATATTAATAAGTAAGTAGTCCATGTATCGAGAAAAGCTAAGGGCTCTAAAACAACACGCTACGTCTAATAGAATATAATTCAGTTAGGTTTGTGTGTTTGTGTAAGTTTTTTACATTTTCAAGTCATATTTAAATAAAAAGATGAAATAAACAATACTCATAGACAATACAGACTTGCCTTGGACCATAAACTAACTTTGTCATGGTTTTGTTAAGTAATTGCTTGTTCTTTACAGTCGTTTGCAAGTATTATATTACTATTTACTTCAATACAATGGCTGGTCAATATCAGCATTGCTAATGTTGTATTATTTGAAAAAATAAGTATTACACAGATATATTTACGACTTAGGGTCAACTCACACCGCGACGCGACGCTATCGCAATAAAACTAATCTAAAATCTAACTAAGAATTATATTTTATTTATTAAGGCGGCATACTACTTCAGTATAATCTTACTCGCTCGCACTTGCACGCACTATTGCTTGCTCTTTCTTTTAGTTGTCTACGCGAAAATCTATTAATTTTAAGGCGAAGAAAAAGGAAATTCGAAAAACTAAATAACATAAGCCCTGCTTTATAGTTAGTTAAGTTAGTATAAAAAGTTTCATAATATAATTTTAAGTATTTTATGATTGCCAGCGATTTATTGTTTAATTTAGAGTTAACTTTGGGATTTTTTTCTATAGAGAAAATTTTATGGAATCGGGTTTTCGCCAAACATAAGGCCTAACATTAATCCTCAACTTTACCATATATTTATTTCAAAATTAATGCTGCAGAATTTTCGGCGTATCAGAGGATTCTGCTAAGCCATTTGAGGTAGTATGGCCTCTAAATAAAAAAATAAATTCCACTTACCGGGTCCAATTTAGCTTCGGGGTCGGAGGTATCCATTTTAGATATTTATTAATAAATATTGACTAGAACTAATATCACTTTTCACTGTTTTTCTTATGTTAATACTTATTAATTTTAAATTGTCAAAATGTCTTTTTATAAGTGCACGAAATCCCTGTGTGTTGCTGCAAAGTCCTTTAATTTCGTGTGCACCATTTTATCTGTAAAAGAAAGAAAATTAATGTTAGAATAATAACCAATCGCGAGTCGGGGATAGGAAGATTTGACTGGTAAAATTTAAATGGGCCCCGACTGTGAGTCGTTCTGTTATTCGTATATAATATGACGTTCTGTACTAAGTCGTCGGAAGTTAGTCGTCGGAAGTAAGTCGTCGGAAGTAAGTCGTCCGACGTAAGTCGTCAAACGTACATCGTCAGAAGTAAATCGTTCGAAGTAAGTCGTCAGATGTAAGTCGTCCGACGTAAGTCCTCAGACTTAATTCGTCTGACGTAAGTCATCGGAAGTAAGTCGCCCGACGTAAGTCGTCCGAAGTAAGTCGTTGGAGATAAGTTGTCGGAAGTAAGTCAACACGTAAGTCGTCAGACGTAGTTCGTCAGACAAAAGTCGTCAGACGTAAGTCGTCAGACGTCAGAGGACAGAGAAAATCGTTGGAATTAAGTCGTCGGAAGTAAGTCGTCAAACGTCAGTCATCGTAAGTAAATAGTTCGGCGTAAGTCTTAAATAAGTAAATCGTCCGACGTCAGTCATCCGAAGTAAGTTGTCAGACGTAAGTCGTCAGACGTACGTCGTCAGATATACGTCGTCAAACGTAAGACGTAAGTTTCGGAAGTAAGTCGTCAGACGTATGTCGTCGGAAGTAAGTTACGGAATTAAGTAGTCCGACGTAAGTCATCAGACGTATGACGTCAGACGTAAGTCGTCCTACGTAAGTCGTCAGACGTAAGTCGTCCGACGTAAGGCGTCCGACGTAAGTCGTCCGACGTAAGTCAACAGACGTAAGTCGTTGGAAGTTAGTCGTCTGAAGTAAGTCGTCCAAAGTAAGTCGTTGGAGGTAAGTTGTTGGAAGTAAGTCGACACGTAAGTCGTCAGACGAAAGTCGTCCGACGTAAATTGTCTGACGTAAGTCGTCACACGTAAGTGGTAATACGTAAGCTGTAAGACGTAAGTCGTAAGACGAAACGTCGACTACGACTTACGACTTTTAAGTAATTTTAAACAAAAATGCGTATGGCACTCGTGGGCTGAAAATCAGCGTCAGTTGGCAAACTTTGTGTTGCCATCTGGCATAATGCTGAGCTGAGGCCCTATGTCATTAAATTGTTAAGTTTTTTATTTCTTCTATTTATACTTCCTATTCTCTCTTTATAACTTTATGTGTATTGTTTAGTTTTAAGTTTGTGCCAATAAACATAATTTTCTTTTCTTTCTTTCTTTCTTTCAAAACAAATGACTATTTTGCTATTTTTTTTATTTATTTATTCATCTTTAATTTGCACAAACTACATTGATCTATAAGTGTTAGTAACAAAACTGCTTAACCTATGTTAGTACTTAATACATAAAACGGAACGTGTCCGGTTCACGAGCGCCCACACTAGCGGACTGTCTGAACGGGCGGCCCTATCTACTGCAGGATAGTGTTGGGACTGTCCCATATCCTGCAGCGTAACGAGGCTGATTTTTTACGCCACAGTGCATCGAAGCCGTCCGTACGTGCCTCCGCAAACATAGCCGAGGAACTACAAAACCGCGGCGGTCGCAACAATAACCTGAATGCATTATTGTATTGGATACGCAGAGCATTGTAACTGTAAGCCTTTTTGGCATATGCGAACCACAGAGCATTTTCTTTTAGCTTTTTTTATAGGACGGGCATTGAGCTATTACTACTGCGTATAGAGACGACACCACAGTGAGTGCGCGCGCCTAGAGCACGCCACAGAGCTGTCAAACAATTGAATAAACTTGTGCGCGCGCACTCATCCTGGATGGGACACAGTGGTGATACGTGGTGTCGATTCTATAAGTAGTAATAACAGCTCAATGGGTACTGGTACCTTTCGTAAACGAGTGTTTCTCAAAGTTTTTCGTTTCACAACGATTACATAAACAATGCACGTGGGACTGTATGTAATATACCTAAACAATGAAATAACAACAATGAACTTTGTAAAACTATGTGTTTATGAACGTCGCTAGTGTCAAACACAATGCTTGTAGCTAAATCGTTTTCCTGAATTTGTTTCCACGTTTATGCTATTTTTAACGACACAATTATAGTTTAAGAACAGTGTTAAAACAGCTATACTTTTCTGTATTAGAAATATCATCGCTGGACTCTGAGAGGACTCTGGGACCAATTACGAATGGGACAAAGTACGATTGGGTTCAATTATGAATGAGATCAAGTGCGAGTGGGACCAAGTACGAATGTGACCATGTAAGAAAGGGATCCAGTGCGTTTGGGACCAAGTGCAGATTGGGTCCAAGTGCAGATGGGACCAAGTACGAATAAGACCAAGTGCGAGTGCTTCCAAGTGCGGTTGTAACCAGGTGCTAATAGGACTAAGTGCGAGTGGGACCAAGTTCGAGTGGGACCAATTGCGAATGGGACTTAGTGCGGATGGAACCAAGAGCGAGTGGGACCAAGTGCGAATGGGACCAAGTGCGAGTGGGACCAAGTGCGAGTGGGACCAAGTGCGAGTGGGACCAAGTGCGATTGGGACCAAGTTCGAGTGAAAGAAAGAAAGAAAGAAAGAAAAGAGATTTATTGTGACACACACAAGACAAAATAAACAAAATTACACGAAAATAAACAACATAGAAAAACAAAAATCAATAGAAGAAAAACAAAGGTAAAATAAAAAAAACATAAACAATTTAGTCCTGTGCGAGGCCAAAAGGCTCCTACCTCAGCATGTGCTGTGACAATTAACTGTCACAGAGCGCTGGTTTTCTGGTAGGGCCCAAAGTGAAGTCACGGTCAGATACGTACATACCTACATAAATAATAAAACAAAAAACAATAATAATTAAACTAAAAAATAAATAAATAAAAAATACCAAATCGACACCCGTCGTAAGTTTGTCCATGCCATGAGTGTCTAAGGGATGGCAACACTGAAACAGACGCGGGCGCAAACTATTATGTCATTCATTACGTGAAGAGAAAAACCAAAACATTAATATTACAAGTGAGTGTTAAAATAGAAAATAGTGTGTGATAAAGATTTTGGTTTTGAATAATTATAATGATTACTGTGCTGGGAGTAAAACAAACAAGAAGAAAAGACGAATATTCAGTAACTGTCGCTAGATTGTACGAATATATTAATTAATACGGACGTAATTGTGCATCACAACACAGGTATCCGCTATCCCCAATAAATATGTCCATATATATGAGTGGGACCAATTGTGAATGGGACTTAGTGCGTGTGGGACCAAGTGCGAGTGGGACCAAGTGCGAGTGGGACCAAGTGCGAGTGGGACCAAGTACAAGTGGGACCAAGTGAGATTGGGACCAAGAGCGAATGGGACCACGTGCGGATGGGACCAGGTGCGAATGGAACCAAGTACCAGCGTGGTTCATCTAGGTGTACCACAGGAATTTATTTTGCCCTTGTTTCATCCCGATGTCCCACGGGACATTTTTTTTCTCGTGGTTCTCCTACGGAACTCAACACTATTTTCAAACATTCTCAATTTCACAACTACCGTTCTTAGGACTACGCACGTTAAACCTACTTGCATTGTTTAAAAAACAATTGCCAATAACTATAATAATAATTGAATTAACATAAATATTAGTAACAGACTTTTCGAAGGTTGAATCTGTACAGTGTCGATGTCACTGACACGCCCCCTTGTCACTTCTGATCTAATATCCATTTTTTTATTCAAGTGAAAGTTCAATTCAAATGTAAATCTTGAAAAAAAAATATAAAAAAAAAAAACAAAAAATACCCGTGAAAAAAATAAAAAAATGTGAAACTGAAAAGATAAAAAAAGCTAAGATATATTTTTTTTATTTTTAAGCGATCGTGATGTACAATTTTCACAAACACTGTCGGAGGCATCAAATATACACAATACCTTATAACATCGATCGCATATTGTCTTTCTTTGTAAGATGCCTCCGACTGCGTTTGTGAAAATTGTCTTCCACGATCGCTTAAAAACTTCTGGCCCAGTCGGGTAATTAAGCCATAACCATAAACTGGTACGACTATTGACTCAATGATCACTTATGTTTCATTATTATTCCGTTTCAAAATATTTTCACATCAAACCCTTGTATACAATAATAATTATTAACTAAGAAGTTGTACATACCGGTCACTATCAGAGCACACACTAAAGTTTATTGTGATATCACCGGAGAAACTCGAGATATCACGGAAATTTAAATAAGATAACGTTATGTACTTATATGACGACTCATTACTTTTCACATGCTTTGTTATGTTCATTAGCAGGTTTTATTTGTTTGAAGATAATTTTTGCATTGCATCGGCAAGTGTAAAATTATAGTAGAGGAGCTCGTGTCTAAATAATTATAGCCGCACAGGTTTACCTTCCGGGTTAAGCCACGCTTTGTCTATAGGGGCAATTACATTATCCTGAATTCAGGATCCGATATTCGGGAATGTCGCCAAAGTTCCCAATTTCACTTACTAAATTGTGTCCTAATTAGGAAGCTAGCTCATCCTAAATGCGATTACACTTTCCTGAATTCAGGACAATGTAAATACTTACCCCTTATCTATGGATCGATCTCCGTACGTCGGAATGCACGTAAAGCCGTTGGTCCCGGCTGTCATTTGTAGGTCTTTGACAGTCGTTACTAGTAGTTATAAGCTTCAAGACCTCCACAACCCAGTAACTGGGTAGGTAATACGATACTCCATGTTAAGACTGGTCATCAGACTTATCGAGCTTTTGACTAACGTATAGTAATAGTAACAACGACTGTCAAAGATCTACAAATTAATAACAGCCGAGACCGACGGCTTTACGTGCTTTCCGAGGCCGGGATTCCTCCACTATTCACTATAGCAGGTGATCAACCATCCACAGACCAACCTCGGCAAGCGCGGCTTTATCTGGTAGATCGGCCTGTGCGGATGTAATTATTTTGCCACGAACTCTAAAGTACTCGCACATTTGAAAAACCCAATGAATAAGTAGTAGGTACCTATTTTCCTTAGGTACTTACATATTCTTTTTCAACGTTCAAACTATCTCAGCGTACAAAATATTATCATAATAGGCTCAGAAGTTTTTCTGTAAAACTGTTACAACAAATAAGAGAGGAACTTACGCATTGAAAACTTATCTACGTATGCATAATTATCTGTTGTTTATAACAAAGATATAAGGATTTATTTCAAACTTACAATCTTAAAAGGTGTAAAAACGTCTTTATCATTGTAACCTTGACTTTACGATAATTAGAAGATAGCTATCATTATTATCAAGTAATGTTTAAGTATCTAAATCATACCTACCTAAATATCTGGGGGCACGGGAGTGCCCCCGCCAAGTCGCGCACGAAAGCGGCACGACACGGCCGTACCATCCTTTTCTACAAGCAGTTTAGGCAATTTTTTTTTTTTTTTGTTTAGCCTACACTTTCCCACTGCTGGGTAAAGGCGTCCCCCAAGCCTTTCCAAGAGTTCTTGTCCAGCGCCACTTCGAACCAGTCCAACTCGTCTCTCCACCTCTTTCTGGGCCGGCCTCGGCGGCGCCGTCCATCTCCAGGCACCCACTATGTGGCGGCCTTCGCCCAGCGGTCAGCATTCATGCGTCTGACGTGACCCGCCCAGTCCCACTTCAGCTTGGCAGCCTTCTTTCCGACGTCCAGGATGCCAGTTTTGGAACGCAGCGTGGTGTTGTGAACTCTGTCCTGTCGTTTGATGCCCAGAATACTGCGTTCCATTGCAGTCTCCCTTTGGCAGACTCCAAGGCGGAACCTCTGCGACTCGGCAAGCGACCAGGTTTGAGCACCGTAGGTTAGGACGGGCAGGATGCACATGTCGATGAGTTTGCGCTTTAGGGAGATTGGTAAATCACCCTTCATAAGCGTCTTCATGGACCAGTAGCTTTTCCAGGCATTTTCGATTCGGCGAACGATTTCCCTTTCTTGCCTGTTTTCGAAAGACACTAACTGGCCCAAGTAGATATACTCATCGACATAGTTAATATCCTGCCCATCTACCTCGACCCTACGCTTGGTGCTGTTAGTTATTATTTGCGTTTTAGACCGATTCATCGCAAGTCCTACCAAGGAGCTAGCCGTGCTCAGCTCTTGGAGCATAGTTTGTAGTTCAAAAGATGTTGGGGCAAAAAGGACAATGTCATCGGCAAATCGGAGGTTTGTTAGCCTCTTACTGCCAACTTCAATACCTTTAGTCGTCCAGGAGGCTGCCAGAGTCTTAAATATCTCCTCAAGGGTGCTGGTGAACAATTTCGGAGAGAGCGGATCACCCTGCTTGACTCCCTTTTGAATTTTAAACGAAGATCCTTCATTATTGAGTTTGATGTTCGCGGTGCTGTTCTGGTAAATATGTCTCAGAATGTCAATATAATGTAATTCTAGTTCTTGGTTTTCAAGGGCCTTAAATATCGAGGAGTGTTTAATACTGTCGAAGGCTTTAGTATAATCTACGAAGGCTAAGTAGAGAGGTTTATTAAATTCTGAATACTTTTCTAGGAGTTGGTTCAAAGTCTGCAGGTGGTCGGTTGTTGAGAAACTAGGGCGAAATCCAGCTTGTTCAGGTGGTTGATGTTTGTCTAATTTTTCATCCATACTATTATGTATAACTTTAATGAATAGGCAATTAGCTAACCTAAAAAAATTGTTATAGTGACCAATATAACGGATGAAAGTGCTGACAACGCACAAACCCAGAACATGATTCAGGTCGAGCGGCGAGTAAAGGGCAACTCGCTGCCCGACCATGGACCATGCCCGGGTTGATGGCGCGTTGTGTTCCACGCGCGTCTCAAAGAGCGTCAGCACGCTGACGGGCCACCCCTATAGAGGGCCATAGCCTTGTCGGGGTTTCGGGACCGGGACATACGTACACAGCGACTCAGGTATACAAAAGGCTACTGAAGGACACCGTGGATTTTAGTCAGTCAAGTCTGACAGTCCCTCCCGTCCTGCCCGGGGCGGAAGGACTCATTTGAAGATATTACCACGTAAAACAAAAAAAAGGCCATAATTCAGGTTGGAATTTTTCGTCTGCTTTTGCAAACGGCTTCACCCTCTACAACTCAAAAATTACCCCACGGGAAGGTAAACCTCGGATGAAAACTATCTTATGCGTTAATCCAGGTTATAAACTATCTGTGTACAAAATTTCGTCCAAATCCGTTCAGTAGTTTTTGCGTGAAAGAGTAACAAACGAAAGGCATATTCAGAAACTTTCGCATTTATAATATAAGTGAGATAAGAAGTAAGATTTAAATATATAATTATATTCAAGTAGTATATTATTCTTATAGATAAACACAAATCAAATTGATAAGTAATCAGAAAAATGTATATCAAATCGACAATCAATCGAGTTTTTACCAAATACTTTACATTTGAAGTATTAGATATGTTTTTTTATCTAAATGTACACTTCTGATTAAGTTATTATCGCGTTGAGTTTCTGTCCATCGGCAAGGTTGTACGTAACTTTTGTACGCGCACATTTTCACTGAACAATAAACAGAAAAATCGTGATTTGCGTCATTTGCACGATTTACACTTGTATTTTTAACCGACTTCAAAAAAAAAAGTAGGTTCTCAGTTCGACCTGTATGTATGTATGTTTGTCCGCGATTATCTCGCGATAGGCTGGACGGATTTGGATGCGGTTTTCAGGAAAGTGTTCATTATATTCCGGAGAAGGTTTTAGTATATAACACTAATAGATATCCCGTGACGTTGCCCACGTGGATCCGTTTTTTAACCGACTTCAAAAAAAAAAGTAGGTTCTCAGTTCGACCTGTATGTATGTATGTATGTATGTTTGTCCGCGATTATCTCGCGATAGGCTGGACGGATTTGGATGCGGTTTTCAGGAAAGTGTTCATTATATTCCGGAGAAGGTTTTAGTATATAACACTAATAGATATCCCGTGACGTTGCCCGCGTGGATCCGTTTTTTGCTTACTTGGATTGTACATTGTCAGAGACGATTGCATATTTGTCCGTGATTATCTCGCGTTTGGCTGGACGGATTTTGATGCGGTTTTTAACCGACTTCAAAAAAAAAAGCAGGTTCTCAGTTCGACCTGTATGTATGTATGTATGTATGTTTGTCCGCGATTATCTCGCGATATGCTGGACGGATTTGGATGCGGTTTTCAGGAAAGTGTTCATTATATTCCGGAGAAGGTTTTAGTATATAACACTAATAGATATCCCGTGACGTTGCCCGCGTGGATCCGTTTTTTGCTTACTTGGATTGTACATTGTCAGAGACGATTGCATATTTGTCCGCGATTATCTCGCGTTTGGCTGGACGGATTTTGATGCGGTTTTCAGAAATGTGATCACTATATTCCGGAAAAGGTTTTAGTATATAACACTAATAGATATCCCGTGACGTTGCCCACGTGGATCCGTTTTTGCTTACTTGGATTGTACATTTTCAGAGACGATTGCATGTTTGTCCGCGATTATCTCGCGGTTGGCTGAACCGATTTTGATACGGTTTTTAGAAAAGTGTTCGTTACATTCTGGAGAAGGTTTGAGTATATAGCAATAATAGATACCTCGTGAAGTTGCCCACATAGACTCGTTTTTGTTGCTTACTAGGATTGTAGATTTTCAAAGGCACCGATTATATTATGAAGATTTTTGTTGTTGAATATTTAAACTAATAAAAAAGGAAAAATATTTTTTTTTTTTTAAAAAAAGGGAACCGACTTCAAAACCAAACACAAAAAACTGTAAAATAACTTTTCTTTCGGAAGTCGGTGGCCATAGTCAATGAAATAAAAAACATAGCCACCGACTTCCGAAAGAAAAGTTATTGCTTACTTAGATTGTACATTTTCAGAGACGATCGCATGTTTGTCCGCGATTATTTTATTTTATATTACTTTGAGCCTAAAAAGGCTAATAAATACATATATACCTAGCTTAATTTGCTAACAGTAAAAAATAATCTAAGAGCGACGTGCATTGCGTTTACTTAGCGTCTGTTAAGGGGAAGTCACTTTGTCGTTGCCTCCATATAAATTGCTAGGCACTCAATTTGTAGTTTTTAAGTATTATTAATTAGGGTAAAGTACCCAACTGCTGACCTCCCACCAACTATTGACCGCTTAACAGTTTTTATCAAAAATAATTATAAATCTTCTTGCAGTGCTGCATAAAGAATACAGAAAATGATAAATAATTTATCTTGTGATATATCGGCGTCACAGAAAATTTAAATAAAGCGATATTGCGTCCGTAAACCTATGATAATATAAAATACCCTGCTAAAATCATCAAGAAATTTAACAATTTGCTAAGCTGAAGGTGGTTTTCAATGTCATTTTAATTCAGTTTTTTTAATTCAGTTTTACACGATAGATTCCTTAGAGTTTGGTATTTTTTCGTTATTTAAGAGAGATATAATGCTTTTTCACATGATTTTCAAGTTTTAATGAGCCTTAACTAGTTAAAATGATGGGGTCAATATGTGGTACACTCAAATGTATGAATAACCATTTATTTGACACGACATGTCAATAGCTGGTAATGAACCATATGTATGAATATACCAGTTACTAACACCACGGTTTATACGTATAGTTCATTTTAATGGTGAGGTAGTTTAACTTTAATGCATCTGTATTATGCCCATGGGTGTTGGCAACCCTAAAGGTGTGTATCTGCATACTCACATACATAAAAAAATACCTTACGTTGTAACCTAAGAACCTAGCTTAATTTGAGCGAGGTACTTACATTTTCGGTCTACTGTCACATTCTGGATCCTCCTGATTATTTTAAACTTACTACAATTATAGGAAAAGTGAACGGCTGAATGGATTTTGATACAATTTAGCAAGCGGTTAATATAAAAACCTGGTTAGGTGGGTGTACCTGGACGCAGGATACTTTTTATGGTATATGATCCCGTGGGACAATTGCCGAACGTAACACGGGCAATGCCTCAGTCATAAGTTGGTTTAGTGCATAAAACTATGATAAAAGTTAATGTAACCTGCATGTTTGAAAAAACTGACTTAAATCATATCCAAGGCAAAGTGTTAGGTCGGGCATGCGGGCGGCGAGTAAAGGGCAACTCGCCGCCCGACCATGGACCATGCCCGCGTCGACGGCGCGTCGTGTTCCACGCGCGCCTCAAAGAGCGTCAGCATAATGACGAGGCCCCCTCTCAGAGGGCTAAAGCCTGCCGGGGTCGCGGGTCTTATACCATCACCGTGACCCCGGAACATAAAAGGCTATTGAAGGACACCGTGGATTTTAGTCAGTACAAGTCTGACAGTACCTCTTGCCCTGCCCGGGGTGGGAGGTCTCATTTGATGATTTTACCACGTAAAAAAAAAAAAAAAAAAAAAAACAAAATAAAGGCAAAGTGTTAGGTAGTTTTTGATTTGTGTCTATGTTCTCTTCATTTGTGAGGATCTTCTACATAAGTTGAAAAAGTTAAAAGAGTCTTATGTAATTGGGAAAATGTTAATTCAAAATTTTATAAACTCACTTTGAAGAATTAAAGCCGTGTTCTTTCAATTTGTTTTGCCAGCGAGCATTTTTAATCTGCTGCATAATACAGATAAATGAAATAACTACTAATAAAGAGGAAAAAATTGTCAAAAAGTGATAAAACTACAACAAAACTTCAAAAATAAGTGCAAGAATATTATAGGCCGCGTTTGAAGACTGTAGACCAAAATTGTGTGAAAAAAGAAAATGAGAAGGGCAATAAGACTACTTTTGTTTGTTTTTTATCAAATAAAACCTCGTATCACAGTCCTAGTTAATAATATTTGAGTTTATTCTTATACTACAGGAGGTCAAAAATTGGTCATTTGCATGATGAAAATTTGGTACAGGCATGTTGATAACTGGTCAAATAGCCTGTTTTTGATAAACTCGAGAAAAAAAAACACTTTTTACCTTTTTATGACTGTTTATAATGTTTTAGTTACATTCTCCAATGTTTATTTTATATTCCAAAAACATTAATTTCCACTTGCAACTCATGCATTAGTTTATTTTGCGAAAGAAGCAAGGAAAACCGCTTAAAGGGTCAATAATTGGGTGTTTTACCCTATATTGCTTAAAATATTATATTAGTTATCTTTTTATATTTATGTATGTATTGTGTTTTATGGACCTTTGCCTGAAATATAAGAATAAATAAATGCACTCACTGTAAAGTCACAAATAAATTACACTACACATGCTCAAAACACTTATAAACAAGTGTATATTTCAGAGCATTAGCATGTCCAAACAAACAAATAAATTCTTTAGCTTTATTATCTTAATATATTTAAAAAAACTAGACGAGCAAAATATATTTACAGTTAATAATGTCCTTTCTCGGTGTAGGTAAATTAATAAATTATAGAAAAAAATGTACATAACTATCCACGTGAGACGGTGTACACGAGTCGTGAACTGAAATCATTATTATAATCATATACATTCATAATTATGACTCACATATAAAATACTACATAACTATACTCATATTAACAAGTACAAGTCCAGACTCGCGCAAGAAGGGTACCGTAGACTAGCAATAATATCAAAACGACAAAAAAATCATGTTTGTTTTATGGCGGGACGGGAGGGGACTGTCAGACTCTTACTGACTAGAATTCTTATGATCCTTCAATAGCCTTTTACTTTCATCATCACCTTTTTTTTTTACTTTGTAAAGTCATCAAATGAGTCCTCCCACCCCGGGCAGGGCGGGAGGGCCTGTCAGACTTGTACTGAGTAAAATCCACGGTGTCCTTCACACACAATAGCCTTTTATGTTCCGGGGTCACGGTGATGGTATAAGACCCGCGACCCCGGCAGGCCAACGTATTTTAAAAATAAAAAAAATGTACAGGATCCTTCATGCGCAAATCCGACTCGCACTTGGCCGGTTTTGACGGAATTTGGCGAGGTTCTTGACCTAAAGTTATTCAGTACTCCTTACGCCTTAATTAGAGTGCGTACGCGAAAAACGACGTTATTTTGTCCCGAAAAAACTGGACAGAATGTGGTCAATTAAAGACCAGTTATGTCGAACAGTGACCGCGAAGTCAGTATCAACAGACAGAATATCTTATTATATTATAATATATAATAATACTAGCTGCTGCCAGCGGTTTCACCCGCTACAACTCGAAATTTATCCCACGGGAACATAAAATCGGGATAAAAACTATTCTATGTGTTAATCCAGGTTATAAACTATCTGTGTACCAAATTTCAGCCAAATCCGTTCAGTAGTTTTTGCGTGAAAGAGTAACAAACATCCATACATCCATACATACAAACTTTCACGTTTATAATACTAGTAGGATATAATATAATATCTTATAATACATATATCTTATAACAGACATACAAAATAAGTATTTTGTATGTCTGTTTTTGAAAAAATCTTCGGACTTCGGGCTCATCATAATCATCATCAGCCGGAAGACGTCCACTGCTGAACATGGGCCTCCCCCTTAGACCGCCACGCCGAACGACAATTCGCCACTTGCATCCATCGGTTGCCCGCGACTCTCACGATGTTGTCGGTCCACCTAAGGGAGGCCTAACTGCGCTGCGTCTTCCGGTCCGTGGTCGCCACTCGAGAATCTTTATTCCTCATCGGTTGTCAGTTCTACGAGCGATGTGGCCTGCCTATTGCCACTTCAACTTGCAAATTTTACGAGCTATGTCGGTGACTTTGGGCTCATTCGTTCACATGGAATCCGAAATATACAATTCTATAGATACTAAAATTATAAAGCAGAAGACTACTTACTTACCTACTTTGTTTAGTTGAATGCGCTAATCTCAAGAACTAATGGTTCGAATTGACAAAATATTTTTGTGTTGGATAGTCCATTTATCGAAGAAGGCTACCTATAATATAAAATCATGGTTTGACTAATAGGAGCAGACCAGCAATGGAAATTGTTGAATAATTGGGAAAAAATATGTTGAGAGCTTCCATTGCGTACGCCGCGTAAACGTTATGTGACGCAAAAGTCATATGTGATATGGAATTGTTCCTCATGAAAAGTCCGCGACAGATTATATGCAACCACATGCAACTATTAACTTTTTACTACCTACTTAGTTTGTTGAAAATTATTTTAACTTCTAATTTTTGCCCGTTAGATGGTCAATCATTTATTATTTCTTTTTAATTTTTACTACCATTACCAAGGTACCTAGTAGGTGATGACGGCCCCCCCTCTAGAGGGCCAAACCTGCCGGAGTCGCGGGACTTATTTCATGACCCCGGAACAAAAAGGGCTATTGAAGGACACCGTGGATTTTAGTCAGTACAAGTCTGACAGTCCCTCCCGCCCTGCCCAGGGTGGGAAGACTCATTTGATGATTTTAGTTAGTTGATAATTATTTTAAATTCTAATTTTTGCAATTGTGACGTAACTAGACGAACGGTTAAATCGCCCAAATTAAAAATTGTTTTGTGTAAATCCCCGTTAGATTGTCAATCATTAAGTATTATTTTTTTTAACACTTTTTCCTTATCGTGATATTACTGTGTTTTTACCCGCTTAAGCAACAACATGTCACGAACAGGTTTTTTAAATTATTTTTTTGTAATCCTTCCTTATGCATAAAATTTCAAAAAATTTGGCCTCAAAAATTGATATGGAATTTCCGCCGGTAGATCATTTTTTTTCTCTCAGTCATGGCTTGTTACTGAATTATTAAGTAAATATTAAATATTTTCGTATCAAATCGTGTGAGTGTAAAAATATTATGATAAGAAATAGTAAATAAATAGCTATCCTACGGTTCTAGAGATCGTTCGACGTATGATGTAACAATAACTATCATGATAAATCCAATAATCCTTAGGGGTTGGGATAAAAGGCCTGATTCAGAAGGCAGTGCTCCTCGATACGGCTCGCAAAGTGAGGAGGTACCTGTCTCTGGAGCCCTAACCACCGGCTCCCATTCCGGAGGGCCACTATTTTTATATTTTATTAAGTTTTGTTTTTTTTTGTTCGGGTTCGCCGTTGCCTGAATAGGTAGACCTGCGACACTGGGGGGCAAATTTGACGTCTACGAAGTTGTTTTTAGGGTTGATAGTTTGTATGAAACTTCGTTACACAAGAAGTCTCAAAAAAATATATATACTTATCATTTATAAAAAAAATATATAAAAATTTAGATTTTGATTAAAAATGGAAGGAGTAGAGATATGGGCCTTTGCCCTAGAGTGGGACAAAACAGGCTCATAAAAAAACTCATAAATAGGGTTACCGAGAGTAAAAATTAATACAGGTAAAAATTCGAATTTCGATCGGACGAAGATCGCGGTCGGAGTGCTAGTAAAATAATTATGGTCAAAGAACGTTGCAATTTTCCTGTTTGAAGGCACCTTCTGAGTTTGGACAGGAAAACGTAAGCTTTAAAACCGGTACAGTACAGACGCCAGCAGGTCAAACTACCCCAATCTGTCACATTTTTCCAGTCCAATATGAACCTTCTTTCTTTTATGATAAATTTGAAAATATATTGAAGAAACTGGACTGAATGAGGTAGGTTGATGTGATGACGTCTTTACCTGCATCTTGTTAACGATTTCTAATGAGGCACGAAAAGTTATGTTATAAGGAAAACCTTGTGTTTTTTTGAAGTTCGTTTATTTACCCACATGCATGGACGGATTGCATTGCATTGCAACTCACAGTGACTGCTTATTTGCAATATGAATGCATTTCATTATTATCCTGTTGGTCTAGTGGTTAGTGACCCTGACTGCTATGCCGGGGGTCGTGGGTTCGATTCCCACCATGGACAGATGTTTGTGTGATGAGCACGATCATTTGTTCTGTGTCTGGGTGTAATTTATCAATATTTAGTATTTAGAAATATATAAGTATGTTTATGAGTTGTCTAGTACCCATAACACAAGCTCTGCTTAGGTTGGGACTAGATGGCGTTGTGTGATAGTTGTGGAATATTATTATTATTATATTATTATCATCATCATCATCATCATATCAGCCGTAAGACGTCCACTGCTAAACATAGGCCATAGAATGCATTTAGGTTTGTCTATCAAAAATATTCAGAGCTGTCTGCAGAGCCTGCTCATTTTAAATCCCTTTTCGCGGAGAGTCGTAATGCTAGAAAGTTGCTGTCGGCAATATGTCAAACGATAGGATATGTTACTCAAAAATATAGTCCGAAAGATTTATAAATTATCAAAAGGTTTTCACTTTTTCTTCTTTGTCGCGTATACCAAATTTAACCAAGATACAACGCTTCTAAAAATCACAAAACGTCACTCTGTAGTCTGTTGGTATAATTTTATGGGCGCTTTGACGTCACAAGCGAATTTCAAAGCGTTTTATCTTGATTATTAATAAAAAATACATGTTCATTATTTTTCAATATTCTAACTGCGGTTTAAACATATTATATTTCAATTTATTTATGTAGCAAAATACCCTTTTGTGTATTTATGTTCTTTAGATGGACAATTTGAAAATGTTACCTACTTCACTGAGATTTTTACGAAAATGACCGATGTCGGTGTTCATTTTTTTAATTCATTTTTCCTTATCACGTGTCGTCGGTAACTAGATAATTAGCAAGTCTTACCTCATTTTTACATCGACTAGATAAAATAGGTAATTTCCCGTACCTATCTTAACAATGGCACAATTTGCAAAAATAGTATTGTATCTATTTAATACATAATTTACATTTTCTGTTATCAAAATATCATCACTTGTAATCATCATCATCATCATTAACCTACTTTGGAAAGGCGGTTATAGTCCGATTTTTGTGATCTTTTGTAGTTCGAAGCAGTATGTTACCCGCCATTTGGTCCCATAAAAATTGAGTTTTTTTTCAGTAGATTTACTAAGAGCTTCTATGAATGTCTGTGAATTAAAAAACATAATTACGGACTTTTTTTATGTGAGATGGGTTTGCTCTTGACCTTAGTCTAGTTCAGGAATGACTAAGAAAAGTTCGACGATGGAGCGAGCTTACCCAGAAGAAGCCCGTTCACTCTAACTTTGAAGAGATTAGGGTTGTATGCGTTCGGAAACACAGAGACAGGCAGAGAGTTCCACTCCTTCGCTGTCCTCATTGTAAAAGACGTTTGGAAACGCTTAGTGCGAATTATAGCAATAAGGAAAGTATTATGTGTACTTCCTTCGCATTCTTTATTTAGACGTGTTTTAAATTTCTTACAAAGAAAATATCTACATTAATATTATAGTAATTATTTGTAATAATTAGGTATTATCATTATTAATTACAATATTTTAAATATTAATAATGACTGTAAGTACTGGTACCTACTTGTACGTAACCAATTAAGTATGTATCTGCAATACTATTAATAGTAGGTAATTTTTCCGAATGGCGTCTCTAATTGATTGAACGATTAAACGAAGAGGTACTCATTAGATAAGCATTGATTATGAAGAAACAGACTTGTAATACCTGGTAATTACGATGAGTACCAATAACAAGGTCGAAAATAGAGGTATTTTAGTACTTGCGTTGAAATGTTGATCTTAACATGGATCTTCCCGGGATTTCTAATAGACAATCCCGTGTAGCCAACAGTATTACAAATACATAAGTATCTATCTTCTTCTATCTTTAATATAAAATTGGATCGCAAAATGTGTTGCTAAGCTCATAGCTCGAAAACGGTTGGACCTATTCGGATAATTATTTGTTTATTGTTTTTGTAACCATCGTGCATCGGGACCGGGTTTTAGAGGACTTTCACCCGTGCGAAGCCGGGATGGGCCGCTAGTTTATATATAATATAAAAATGGATCGCAAAATGTGTTTCTAAGCTCAAGACTCAAAAACGGCTGGACCGATTCGGATAATTATTTTTTTATTGTGTTTGTAACCATCGGGACCGGGTTTTAGAGGACTTCCACCCGTGCGTAGCCGGGATGGGCCGCTAGTTAATTATAAAACCTCAGAGAGAGAGAGATTAGAAAAATAAATTGTGTAAACATAAATAACTTTTATTTAATAAATCACGGAATTTTTATGATCTTTAAAAGTAATTCCGGGATTTAGAGCATATCCACTTTATACTTTCGCTGTATCGATACCGATTTCTGATCAATATGTAAGCAAAGTGGCAGTGGGCTGGCCATGTTTGTCGAAGGACCAATGGCCGGTGGATCATACGAGCCCACCCAAAAAGACCAAAAGACCATGTTGACAGAATCAGAAATTACAAATATTAGTCCGTCAGTCAGAGTTTTGAAAAATAATGGATACGTATCTTTTCTTATAATGAATTTATGCATATTTATAAAGAATATAGGTAACGCATCAAAATTCGAGAGTGAGGGCTTGTGAAGAAGCAAGTGAAAACTGCGGTTGGGCTTTCAATTGCAACGGCAATATGATGTCGTATCTTCTTCTATTTTAGTTTACGTACCTAACAAAAAAAATAAACTTTTCAAATATTTTTTTAATAATCTAAATGACGGACTAATTATTAATCGTCACCAAATTAATATTACAATTCCTATCATTTCATTTGTTTGACAGTTCGAAAGAATAGTAAGAAATGGTAAATCTGGGCATAGACTCACAGCATTTTTTTTGTGTGTTTTTTTCGTTCGTCCCAGGGGACGGCAGAGGTGTCCTTCAATAGCCCTTTACGTTCCGGGGTCACGGTAGCACGTTAGACCCGTGACCCTGAGCCATGTGTACGTACAATACTGTTATTAAATTCATCCATAACCGGTTACATTGGAATCCGACCTCAACATAATTGTCGTGTTTAGCATAATTGTGAAAAGACTAGACAGGTGTTGACCTACTAATTATTTATTATGAAGAAACAAGTTTTAGATCCCCTTGTCATTCAACTCTATGCATCTATATTACGGTAGTTGACCCAGTAGCTGAGCGATTCAGCTCACATATATTTGACAGGCCTGTTGGTCTAGTGGTTACTGACCCTGACTGCTATGCCGGGGGTCGTGGGTTCGATTCCCACCCAGGACAAATGATTGTGTGATGAGCATCATCATTTGTTCCTGTGTCTGGGTGTAATTTATCTATAATATGTATGTATTTAGAAATATATAAGTATGTTTATCAGTTGTCTAGTACCCATAACACAAGCTCTGCTTAGCTTGGGACTAGATATCGTTGTGTGATAGTTGTGAAATATTATTATTGTATATCTGGTTCCAGGTCAACTAATTGGCAATTTTAGGGCTGGGGAACCCCGAAAATAGTTGCGGCTCCTCAGATACCCTGTCATTGTCGTATTGGAAGACTTTAAACCGATTGGGAAGTCAGGACCTCAAGTCTACTATTACAAGAGTGTCAGAATGGTGAGATGGCGGGCCGCGAGAGACAGAGGACAGCGTCCTCCCTCCGCCCCAACCGCAGTGGTACGAGAGGTCGATATCTCGTTAGTTACAATAGTTATTTAGTCTTTTCAAAATTCAAAATAGTCTCAGCACCTGCCTCCTTCCATTTCAGCGATCAGATCCGCGTTCCGTGGCACGAATCCTGTTGTGGGGGTGGTAGAAGTCCATTTTTGACATAAAAAATTGGTTTTTTGATCAAAACTCAAAAATTTTCCACTAGTCCTACCGAGTTTTATTGCGTATTAAGCTAGCCCGCGCGGAGACCTTTCCATCGACACCCCGCACGAGCGTCTAGCTCGCAAAAAATTTGAGCCTCGGTCGCGCGCGTGTCCGCGCCAGGGCCGGCGCCCGTGACCGCAACAGGGCCAGCGCCCGTGGCCGCGCCATTGCCGGCACCAGCAGCACCCGCCGCTAACTGCAGTCCCCAACCCAGTCCCATCGATATCCTTGCTGGCCAGACTGAACTCCTTATTAAGCTGAAGGAGCACCTCTCGGAGTTGAGGGACAACTCCGAGAGGATCGAGAAGCTTCGAGACAGTCTGGCCAGTAGGGAAACTGCGGAGAGGACAACCTACGCCAGTGTAGCGTCCGGAAACAAAAGCCATACCGGGGCACAGGCCCTGGAGCGAACAACGCTGCACTCCGTGGTTGTCTCCTCCACAGACACTATGGATACCGGGGACCTTATTCTTGAAAAAGTCAGAACAGCGGTGGATGCAAAGGCCGGCTGGGTGCGGGTGGAGCGCGTTCGGAAGGCAAAGGACGGAAAGATAATAATGGGTTGTGCGTCAGAAGAGGAGAGGCGTAAAGTCAGAGAGCGTCTGCGGGCGGCCGGAGGAAACCTCGTCGTCGAGGACGTAAAGAATCGGGACCCGCTTCTGGTTCTTAGGGAGGTGCTTGTAGTCCATAGTGACGAAGAGCTACTAAAAGCCCTTAGGAACCAGAACCGGGAGATCTTTTGCGGCCTCGGCGACGGGGAGGACAGGATGGCCGTGAGGTTTAAGAAGAAGTGCAGGAACCCACATGTTAATAGTGTTGTGCTCAGCGTATCCCCTACCATCTGGAGGCGCGCACTCGATGGAGGCAAACTGCGTATTGACCTCCAGCGAGTGCGAGTAGAGGACCAGACTCCTCTGGTGCAGTGCACCCGCTGCTTGGCTTTCGGGCATGGAAAACGCCTGTGCTCGGAGCCCGCCGACCTGTGTAGTCACTGTGGCGATCAGCACCTCAGCGCGGACTGCACCGCGAAGCAGGTCGGCACGGCGGCGGCGTGCGTGAACTGCACCAGAGCTAAATTGGGAGCCGCTGAGCACAACGCATTCAGCAGTGAATGCCCAGTACGCAGGAAGTGGGACGCATTTGCCAGGGCCGCGGTTGCGTATTGCTAAGGTGGCCCATGCGCCCACCTCCTGCTACACAGTGAGAACAGGCTCGACGCAACGAGATAGCAGTTGCATTAAGCGAACCGCTGGGGTTGGCTTAACAAAAAACGGTAACTGGGGCCACTTTCATGAGAAAGTGGCAGCAATTATACAGGATTGTGAGCCAACTACAGCGGAATCGTTAAGTTGTGTCGAGTCTGCGTGACCTGAGTGATACTCTGCTATATTATGATAATATAGATAAAAGTGTAGTCATCACATAATAGGTATCACAAACAAATAGGCATAGGGTAAAAATCTTTAGGTACCATTAGAATAAAGTTAAAATTAGACATAAAACTTAATTAGATTTTTTTTTAGGATTTAATAGTAAAAACAAAATTTAAGGCAATATAAAAATTAGATCAAAAGTAAAACATAAACCAAAAGCAAACTACATATCAAGTAAAATCACCAAACCTCACGACGCACTGAATGTGGCCATCCGGCCGCCCGTTGACGCTAAAGAATTGAAACAGGGCTAATTAAGGTCTCTGCGAGTTATGGCAGAGGGACACTGGCCGGGCAGGAGTGGGTTTTAGCGGGTTCGAGTCCCGCACTACCTCGACTGTCTCATTGTCTCAGTGAGACGGTGAGACAGCCGAGGTGTCCGTGGGGATTTCCCACTCCTGCCTCAAAAAAAAAAAAAAAAAAAAAAACCGCAGTGGTACACGCCCACGGCGTCGGACGTCGGCAGATGATCTCCGGCCACCGTAGGCGCGGGCATGGGGACAGCGAGTAAAGGGCAACTCGCTGTCCATGGCCCATGCCCGGGTCGACGGCGCGTCGTGTTCCACGCGCGCCTCAAAGAGCTGTCAGCAAATGAGGGGGCCCCTCACAGAGAGCCAAAGCCTGCCGGGGTCGTGGGACTCATTTCCATCACCGTGACCCCGGAACATAAAGGGCTATTGAAGGACACCGTGGATTTTAGTCAGTACAAGTCTGACAGTCCCTCCCGACCTGCCCGGGGTGGCAGCACTCTTTTGAAGATTTTACCACGATAAAAAAAGTGTCAAAATGGTCTATCATAGATTTTAATAATTGTTGATTTTGACAACTTTGGTCATCCAAATATTTAATTTTCCGGTGGCTCAATCAATGACACTCCATTGAAAAAATAGCATAGCATTGTAATCTCGTGTTTTTGGCTTTTTACGAACTTCTCACTACTTCAAATTACTTTAAGCACTTATAAATCCGGTTCGCGACCCCTGAACATAAAGGGCTATTGAAGGACACCGTGGATTTTAGTCAGTACGAGTCTGACAGTCCCTCCCGCCCTGCCCGGGGTGGAAGGACTCGTTTGAGAATTTTACCACGATAAAAAAAAAGTCCATACAGATACATTTTGTCAAAATAATATTTTACTTTAAAATCTACACCCCGGGCAGGGCGGGAGGACTCATTTGATGATTTTACCACGTAAAAAAAAAGCAGTAATAAAAATAAATAAATGAAATCTGGCATAAATAAATGTTCAAACGTCATTATAACAAAACTCTATTGATCAACCATTGACTGACCAAAAAAAAAAAGAGGAAATTACCAAAAGACAATAAATTATACTTTACTTATCTTTAATAAAAAAAATATGCAACATTTTATTATTATGCAACATTTTTATTATGGCTTAAAGTATTAGGTACTCGTGTAAGATTATATTTTGCATATTGGCGTTAAATCATACTAGGATGTAGATTAAACAAAATACTATTGTAATCCTACAAATCGCGTGAGTTGATTAAATTAATATTAAAAATTATCAATATGGCGTAAAACGATTGTTGAAAAGCCACATCGGGAAATGTTTAGGCATTCTTGATGTGCCAAAAAAAATTTAGAGAGAAGCTAGAGTTTCGGCCACACTCTATTATTTACTATTATATGGGTCATTTCACGCTGGGGCTCAATTTTTTACTAATTTCGGTGGAATTTTTTATTGGTACGTTTTCGGATGAAAAAATTGTACTTGTTTCATTCTAGAACACATTAGTATTCTAGATGTTTTAGCAGGAAATAAATAACTGTAATTGTTTTGAAAATAAGACGGCCACCGAAATTGCCATCCCACCGAAATTGAACACTACACCGAAATTGCAACATTGAACCAAAATGGAATTTTTGCAGTGTTGTACCATATGACAGTTATTATATATTTATATTTTAAAGTATAGTGGTAAACACAAAAAAAAACTTTTCATTTAGAAATCAATAGCAAGAAAGAAAGTCACCTACTTCGGAAATAAAAAATATTTTACACATGTTTTTTAGAAGTTGTTTTCTATTTATTCAAAACCTTTTTTTTATAATGTAGGTACCTACTTATAATTGTGCCTAGTTTTTAATGGAAAAAAATAACCACAGCAATAGTAATTTAGCAATAATTGTAATAATTATTTTTACTTCCAACGTTTTTATTAATGATCGAATGTTCCAAAAAATAATCGTTATAATTCCTGAATTGCACATATCCCAGGTTTTTTGTAAGTACCAAGGTAATGGTTCCATTTGCATTGATTCAAATATTGTAAAAAAAAAATACACACCATCATATCTTTCTTTTTTAATTTATAAATACCAATTAAATGAATAAAATTGTAGTGTTTTATACTAGAACAAATATTTTGCAACTGTACAACACACTCTCACAAATAGTACTTATATTCAAAATACGTAACACCTATGACACTTTCTTTCTCCATAATACATTTTAATGTGTTTTTATCTAAGAAAGGATAAACCTTACCTTAAAACATAAAATAAGCACTCAAACTAAATATCCAACAAACTAAAACAAAAATCTATGCACTATTAAAAAAAAAACAACAAAAAGTATTTTTATCGCACTTCAATTAATTTAAAAAAAAGTTTTTAACCCGCGTTTTAGTCTATGGCAAAGATGGCCGACGCGACCGTTTCGCGCCAATAGTCAAGGTACACTGTTGGTGTATTTTCCGACGATAAGGAGAAACGTTTTTCAATTGTATACAGTTGATTTCGCGCGTCAATAAAGATTAAACAAAGCGTTATTTTATTATTTATTGTAATGTATGCTGTGCATGCCTTATCAGTGACTATAGTAACGACTCTTGCGTTGAAGGCTTTTACTGCTTTTTGCCGCTTTTTTGAAGAATCTTCTACTATCAGATTTAAATTTTTTACTTTATTTTTTTAGTAACTATGTATAACTCGCGGCACGTAAGTTGAACTATGACATTGAATGACAATAAAATAATACTATAAAAATAAATAAAAAAAATACTATAAAATAGTAAATATAATAAATAATAAATATAATATAATATATAATATATATACTATTTTAATACTATTTTTTTTACTATTTTTTATTAATGTATTAATTTGACATTTTAGTTCAACTTACGTGCCGCGAGCTATAAGTAGATGTTCCAGTCGTTAATCACAGACAGAAACTCGAAAGTCTGACAACAAGTCTCACCATAGGGTGTCGTATTACCTAGTTACTGGGTTGTGGAAGTCCGATTGGCGACTCGCTCCATGTAAAATACTGATATTCAGCCATTGAGCTAATTACTACTACGTATATGTAGAGACGACACCACGCATCACCACTGTGTCCCATCCAAGATGAGTGCGCGCGCCTAGAGCACGCCACAGAGCTCTGTCAAACAACTGAATGAATTTGTGCGCGCGCACTCATCCTGGATGGGACATAGTGGTGATACGTGGTGTCGTCTCTATACGTAGGTAGTAATAATAGCTCAATGTATTCAGCTGCATCTGGTTCGACTGGAAGCCAACCACAATATAGTTGGGAAAAGGTGATGATGTTACAAGAAGATGTTCCAGGTCAAGTTTTTGACGTTTGTGAGTTTGAATGTTTGCAAACGCACCCAAGATATAGGAATTAAAAATTACTTAATTAGTGTGGTGCAAAGATGAAAATAAAAATGAAGACTCGAAATTCCCAATCAAAATTACTAATGGGTAATTATAATATATAAAGCTCGTTAAGGTATATCGTAGGACAATCTTAAAAGAATACGTAATTTTGTCGCAATAACTAAAAAGAAGATTTTTTACATAGAGCGGCAAAATTTTCCCGCTTAGCCTTCTACGTGTTTTTAAATCGTTCTAAAATTGAACAGTTCTATAAATTCTTAAAAAAAAATGGCGTGATTAAGGCCAGATTTGTAACTAAGATGCTCTAAAGACATTTCAATTAAACCAGTAATTTAACTGTCCCCAACTCTAGGAAAAAACCTCATTTAATACTGAGAATTATTGTGAACAAACCATTAATCATTAATGTTTACTAATTCACCATAAAACCCCCGTTTTTCTGATGTTTCATTGAAGTCTTAACCTCGTCTTGTCTAAGATTGACTTTGAATTTGTTCATTCATCTGTTTTTTACCCATTTTGATGGTAGGTACAGTTGTCGCAGTGCAGTTTTTTAACCGACTTCGAATAGGAAGGTAAGAACTTTTTGTGGTTGGTTTTGAAGTCGGTTCCTTTTTTTTCAAAAAGTTTTATTTACCTTTTCTAGTTTAGGTATTCAACAAAAATCGTCTTTGAAAAGTTTCAAAGTTTTCTACAGTCCAGTTTTAAGCAAAAACGGATCCATAATTAATGGCAACATCACGGGATATCCATTAGTATTATTTACAAAAATCTTCTCCAGAATGTAACAAACACTTTTCTGTAAACCGCATCAAATCGGTTAAGCCAAACACGAGATAATCGCAGACAAACATACTACACACACAAATCAAACTGAGAATCTACTTTTGTTTTTGAAGTTGGTTAAAAATCATTCATGATGAAGATGATAAATGAATGACACGGAAATTTACAATATCCAACCGGTGTGTGTTTAACAAATAAAGTCGAGTAAGACAAGATATAGTATACCTACATTGTTTCATCCGGGTTGTATGACAAAACAGTTGAGATGAATGAGACAGAAGTCATACAAGTGAGTTTGCTAGAGATGGGCAATAGCCAACGATTGGCCGACTTGTCGGCTACAGAATGGCCGACTAATCTACTGTTTCATTGGTGTTAAGGGGAATGCTCTAATTTTTTTTGCTATTTGCAGACCATTGCTAGGCTTTATGTTGATTAAAATATTATTCGCGGCTGTAAGACGAATGTAGTTACAGAATTATAATCAGAGTAGTCAGGTACGACACACCGGCCCCTTCTAGTTTTATAAAAAAGACGTGTAAAAGTGTTTATATAACCTATTTACTTGCATAAATAAACATCATTTCATTTCATTTCATATAATCATCAAAATCACCAATACAACCCTCCAAGTTCATAAAACCCTTGGAACAAAAAAAAAACAGAAAAAGTCATTCCCAGAGCTTTGATTTGGGACAGACACAGAGCTATACAAGTCATCTAGGGCGACCTCGTTACCACACTGGAATTCTCTCGCTTTAAAGACGTCATGTTCAATCGTCATTCATCAAATGAGTCCTCCCACCCCGGGCAGGGCGGGAGGGACTGTCAGACTTGTACTGACTATAATCCACGGTGTCCTTCAATAGCCCTTTATGTTCCGGGTCACAGTGTTGGAATAAGTCCCGCGACCGGCCCTCTGAGAGGGGGCCCCGTCATTGTGCTGACTCTGCTGACGCTCTTTAAAGCGCGCGTGGAATACGACGCGCCGTCGACCCGGGTATATGGTCTCCTACGGTGGCCGGAGATAGTGTAGCGACGTCCGTTGCCGAGGGCATTTACCGCTGCGGCTGGGCTGTGAAGTGGACGCAATTTCATATCAAACAGTCGGCAAAAATCGACCGGTGACACCTCTATCTTATACAATTCATTAACTGTTATGTAAACATTGGAATTGATGCCATCTGCGTCAATGTTTAACTATCCTCCGTTGCATATTGGATCGTGTTGACGTCATAAATGCCTATCTCTATATTAAGCAAATCAAAAAAAAAATAATTGGGGTTATGGTCTGTAAAAATTTTTGAGAGTTGCAGGTGCAAACATTTGACTGGCCTAATTATGTTATTTTAATTATTTTTTCCAATTCTGTACCTACATTTAAATAAAGAAATGCTCACAAAATAAAACATTACGGAATAAAATTGGATTTTATGGGACCAAATGGCAAATATCTACATATACCTACGTATTGCAACGCACTAAAAAAAATAATCACACAAATCGGGCCAAAAACCTCGGAATAAAACAAAAAAATATCTTAACGGAATTGAATACCGCTTCCTTTTTGAAGTCGGTTAAAGAAGAATCTGACTGGCTGACTGACTGGTCGATCAGCTGAAATCATGTGGTCTAGAAGCATGAATGCACAAACTTTCCTTTAAATGACGTAGGTGTGGTCGCGGGACCAGTGACGGATTAAGACTACTTGATGCCCTAAGCACTTGAAGCCTTTGGTGCCCCCCTATCCACGGGTTATTTTCGTGATTCAAAATGGGTCGTCCCGGCCAGGTTGGGACGGGAGGAACTGTCAAACTTGCACTGACTTAAATCCACGGTGATCCTTCAATAGTCCTGTACGTTCCAGGATTACGGTTACTTGAGATAGTTCCGCGACCCCGGCAGTCTTTACACACAGCCAGTTTGCTGACAGATCTTTGAGGAGCGCGTGGAACACGACGCGCCGTCAACCCGGAACGGTCCATGATCGGACGGCGAGTCAGCCATTACTCGACATCCGTATGTCCGCGCCTACGGTGGCCGGAAATCGCCTCGCGTAAAACAGTTTCGTTTTGCGTAAAATCATCAAATGAGTCCTCCCACCCCGAGCAGGGCGGGATGTGTCAGACTTGTACTGACTAAAATCCACGATGTCCTTCGGTAGCCCTTTGTGTACCGGAGTCGCGGTATACGTATGTTCCGCAACCCCGGCAAGGCTATGGCCCTCTAAAGGGGGGCCCGTCATTATGCTGACGCTCTTTGAGGTGCGCGTGGAACACGACGCGCCGTCGACCCGGGCATGGCCCATGCTCGGACAGCGAGTAGCCCTTTACTCGCGGCTCGCATGCCCGCGCCTACGGTGGCCGGATATCGTCCCGCGACGTCCGTCGCCGTGGGTGTCTACCACTGCGGATAAGACGCTCTCCTCTCTCTCACGCGGCCCGCCTCCTCCTTCGAGAGCACGACTGCATTGCAGAAGGAGGCGCCAGCTTCCCACTCCGTCTCGCCCCGCAGCATGGCCGCGACCAATGCCACGCGCAAGAGGTCTCCGCCTATCACCTGCGTGAGGACACGGCGGTGCTCCGCCCAAGCAGGACAGTCCTGCACCGTTTGCTCCACCGTGTCTTCCGGGTGGTCCTCGCAGTCGTGACACCCGAGCGTTTCCTCTTTCTTCGGATACAAGTACCCCCAAGTATCTATGCCCGGTGAAGACCTGTGTCAAGCGGTAGGTGAGGACTCCTCAAAGAGGGGTCTTACAGACAGCGATTGCGGCGTGCCCGAAAACAGAGTCGAGGGATATGCAAGGGCAAGCGAAGCGAGCTCGATTTTTTTTGCACCTTTCTTGTATATTCAATAAACACGGTAATCATTGTAGGCCTATGCACGATGGAATAGCGAGCGAAGCGAGTTAGAAAATTTAAGCTGTTTCAGTAAGTTTTTGCTAACGTGAGAGTAAGACGTGATACTCATCATGGGGGCATCAAATGAAGCACAATAAAATCCGCCCTTAGGAATTTTGTGCTTCTTCTGGTGCCCCCCCAGACGTGATGCCCTAGGCAATTGCTTAATTTGATTAAGGGTTAATCCGTCACTGCGCGGGACGCACGAATTACTGTGACTCCGGAACATAAAGGGCTATTGAAGGACACCGTGGATTTTAGTCAGTACAAGTCTGACAGTCTCTCCTGCTCTGCCCTGGGTGGGAGGACACATTACGATTTAAAAAAAAAACCTTCTACCTACTTACTGATGCTTACAAAATCAGTTCTTATATAAAAATCAATAATGCCACACTAAAGCTCGAATGGGTAGGTGTTTAATTAGGTATACGTTACGATGTCTTTTTCCTTATCCCAAGTCATCGTAAACATCATTTACCTACATAATAATCTAAGAAATATTTCTATGATAACTAATATCAGTACCTACAATCAACACTGCTTGGTAACAAATTAGTAATCAACAAAGATTATTGCGGTAGATTCTAATAAATTATAATGTTCTTAAGATATCTAATATCCAGGGGAGCCAATTTACTATCTTCATAAATTCGTCATTCCAACACGAGGACATGCGGACAGCGAGTAAAGGGCAACTCGCTGTCCGACCATAGACCATGCCCGGATCGGCTCATCGTGTTCCACGCGCGCCTCAAAGTCCGTGAGTAAAAATGACGGGGCCCCCTCTCTGTGCCCCCCTCCCCGTCAGCACAAAGCCTGCCGGTTCGCGGGACTTATTTCCATTACCGTGACTCCGGAACATAAAGTGCTATTGAAGGACACCGTGGATTTTAGTCAGTACAAGTCTGACAGTCTCTCCCGCCCTGCCCGGGGTGGGAGGACTCATTTGATGATTTTACCACGACAAAAAAAATCTAACACGAACCCATTGTCATTTTGTTTCATAAGTTAAGTAAGTAAATAAGTCCATCATTGGTCGGTCAATGGTCTCGTGTTCTCGTAAAATAAAATGACAAATTAACATTTGACGGCAGGCTTAGCGCAGTGGCTGAGCGATTGGACTGTTGCGCAGCGTGTCACAGGTTCGATTCCCGCACGGAACCAATATTTGTAAGACCTACAAATAGTTGTTCCGGGTCTGTTGTCATTTGTACCAGATTACCACTCTACAAAGAGATTTAATATTTTAATGTATGTATTTGCTATTCTACGCCATTTCTTTCAATGGAGTGTCAGTGAAATATAGTGTCAATAATCGACCAATAAAAAGTCATAACGACGCCATTATTATATTATACAAATAAATAGTAGATTATTAACCAAGGGGATAAAGCAGGGTCTTCTGTCGCGGGTGGCGGATTAAATCACGAGCGTAACGAAGGACTCGAGGTTTACTCCCGAGCGTAGCGAGGGTGTTAAAAACTTAAATCACGAGCGAAGCGAGGGATTTAAGACGAGTCCTGAGTGTAGCGAGGGATTTAAGTTCACCCAAGACTAAGACAGCTTTATCACCGAGGAAAATACTCTACTTTTCGTACCATTTGCGAAAAAAATAACACAGTAATAATATGAGATACGCATTTTAAACATTAATATTTAACATTAATTTATTTATAAAAATAAGTAAAAATAAACTCAACGTTTATGTATTTGAAGAAAACAAAAACGCGGCAAATTAAAAAAGCAAAGGCATCAAGCTCATACGGCCTCGTTGGTTTTCGTAATAACCGATGTCAAAAATGGCGGCTGCGATCTGCCTGGTCAGAAAATCATTAGAAATTTACAAAATACTCGACAATCCGAATTTTGCGGATATATGTTGTCGACTCGAAATCTTTATTTTTTAATGTTTTATTATTCTGATTAGCTTTCGATCGAGTCTACCGTAATCTAAGTATTCCAAATTTAAATCACATTCTCTCCCTAGAGAGAGAATGAAATTCAGTACAACATTCTTTCCCTGTTTTTCACAGATTAAAAATGACTATTGTTATGTTCGCTTTTTGTGGCATAGAATGTTACTTTTTTGAGCAAGTGGTACGAAAACTCTAATTACTATATAAATTTGTGGAAACCAACAATTATGAAATCAACGGTAGACCATTCTGATACTATAATTAGCCCAGGTATATTGATGTCAGAGTACATTATTTGTTTTATAAACTGTGTTCAAGGCAAGGGGGTATTGGCTGATAATCATAGGCTGATAAATTGCAACGTTTTGTTTCAAATATTATGAGAAAACAACGTGGGAGTTCATTTTCCCACGTTTTTATATTCACACTACTTGCTCGTAAATGTCAAATTATATGTCAGGCTATACCTACTGTAAAGCAAGTCATTGTTCCCCCTCGCTCGAGCCGGGTAATAATATTGTACTGAATTTCATTATTCCCGTGGGAATAATGTGATTTGAATTTGGAACCTCAAATAAAACTGTATGAAAACTTTCACCTATTATCATGCATATTCGTATATTGTTTCACGCTCGGCGAAGACCTATGCCATGTCCAATTGTCCATGTCCTTCGAAAAATGACCGTAACCAGGATTCTGTTAGCACAGTTGTCATCCCTTTTCTAGCCGTAATACCCATCACACAATCCGACAATGGTTTCTGTGTTTGATGCATGCTGAAAAAAAAAAACAAATCATTTAAAATCTATACGTCCCGTTTCTCCCCATACAGGTCTTTTTATTATTACGTGGTAAAATCATCAAATGAGTCCTATCCCCAGGCGGGAGGACAGCAGACTCGTACTGACTAAAATCCACGGTGTTCTTCAAGAGCCCTTTATGTTCACGGGTCACGGTAATGAGATAAGTCCCGCGACCCCATCATGCTTTGGCCCCCTCTAGAGAGGGGCACCGACATCATGCTGACGCTCTTTGAAGCACGCGTGGAACACAACGCGCCGTCGACCCTGGCATGGCACATGGTCGGACAGCGAGTTGCCCTTTACTCGCCACCCGCATGCCCGCGCCTACGGTGGCCGGAGATCGTCTGCCGAAGCCCCGTGCAGGTCTACAATGTTTTTGGGTATTACTCATACAGACTTTAGCGTACCTCAAACACCTACTCAAAAATATCTAACAGATGGCTGGTCTACACCCGTCCAAATATACGTCATACGTTTCTGAAGAGTCATTATCTGCCTAGCCTTTTCCCAACTATATTGGGGTCAGATTCCAGTCGAACCAGATGCTGCTGAATATCAGTATTTTACATGGAACGACTGCCTATCGGAACCCCACAACCCAGTACCTGGGTAATACCATACCCCATAGTACGACTGGTTGTCAGACTGTAGAGCTTCTGACTTGGATATCGACTGCCAAATATCTACAAATGCCAGCCGGGACCAACAGCTTTACATGCTTTCCGAGACACGGAGGAAACTCGCTCTGGCAGGTGGTCACCCATCCACAGACCAACCTCGGCAAGCGCGGCTTAACCCGGAAGATCGGCCTGTGCTGCTGGAATTATTAAGCCACGAGCTCCTCATACGTTCCTGAAGTGTACCAATGAAATAAAAACAAAGATTATTCAATAAATGATTTTAATAACATAACATCTATAAGGAATGTAAAGTGCTCACAGTACAGGAAACATTGTTATCACGTAAAATAATTTCAACATAATTCTCTTTGATTTTAAATCCACAATTATCTTAGTAATCATAAGATTTTTTCAATAATTATATACTTAAATAATTAGATAGATATGCGATGTATTGCTTTTTATAATTATTTCAAATTAAAGGACAGTATAGATCTGTTAATCTTATGTAGTATTGGATACTACAAAGGATTAAAATCAATGGTTCTATTGTAGTTGTGTCTTGCGGTGTATGACAAACGATTATTTTCATAGCATAGCGTATGTAAACGCTTAATATCTTCATAACAATTATATATTATTGTAATTTATGACACATATTCTAATATTATTTTTTACTCAGTCGTGGTTTTCACGGCAAATATTTGTCATTTTTCGCTTACTGAACATTTTATTTACGCAGTATTCTATTTCATTGCTTTTTTTATCAATTGATTTTTGAAGGCCAGAACAAAGTGTAATTTTGGTAGAACTAACGATTGTCAAAATTTATTAGTCAAACTAATAAATTAACAAAAACATAAGCTAGTTACAGCTTATGCCAATCCGTTTATTAATCGTTTAAGATATACCAGCAGAACACTTTGAAACCAAATTATCACTTGTCTAAGCCCTCTCTCATGATTTCGAAGCATTAATTTAACAGCTAAAGCTGATAAGCTACCTTTTTTAATATCCATTATCCACAAGTATAATAAAATGTTGCACATTTTTCAACGAATTTTAATTTTGAAATTCGAATTATGGCATTGTTTTAGCTGCTATCGAGATAGGCTTTACGTAGAATAATATCAAATATTCAGTTTCATTATTTTTAGGATAGCTCATCAGTATTTTCATAATGTATGTTTTCCACAACTTTTTTATTTATTTCCATTCTATACATTACATTCATATAGTTTCAACAAATTATACATATAACAATTTCAATAAATTGACGAATTAAGTACAATACAATAGTATATTTTGAATATATTTGGAATGCATTTATAAACTCGAATAATTTCAACTTGAGCACCTAATAAATATAATTTCACGTATATACAACACAACATACATATATTTTTCTATTTTTTAATACATTAAGTACAACAAGGAGTAATAATTAATAAATATCACACTACTACACTTTTAGTAAGGAGTACGACAATTTTACATGAAGAGGAAAAACAGATTAACATTTATATACTAAATGCGTAACACATAAATAAATAAAACAATAACGATTACTTAGATTATAAAATGCTCAGATTTCGTGTTCAAAACAAAACGTTTTTCGTGAAAACACTTTTTTTTATAAATGTGTTGCCTTGCCGCGTGACGAAGGGGAAATTTTCCTTTTTTTAGCTTCAATTTTCAGTGGCCTACTACGAATCTGGACATTATATAATCTAAGAACGATTACATACAAAATACTGATTTATAAAATTTTCTAAATAAGTACTTAGTGCCTGCTTTGCGTAATAAAGTACTATTTCAAATACTAAGATATTTTCTATTATTTAATATCTATTTTTAAACATAATACCAGCTGTCATAAACACCAATAAATTTTACTACAAACGATTAATATTACGACAAATATGTTCCTTTCATTTTATATTTAATCTGGCTACAATTTCGATTATAATTTTACGTGAAGCGAATGGTATTTAGGGTGTTTACAAACGAGCGACAATAGGCATGTTGACTGCATCAATTAATTGCACATTTATTTAGTACGTCAGTTAGATTTTGAAATATAATGGACACGTATTTTTTCTTTTGTTAAATCATTGCATATTAACAAAGATATAACGCATCAAAATTCGGAAATGGCCGCTAGTGACGTCAGAAGCAAGTGAAAGATAACTTGCTTGTAACATATTTATTGGCATTTTTAAAAGAGTCGTGACGTCACAAGCAAGTAAGTTAAAACTGTAGTTGCATGTGAAGTGTCGGCAATTTTATAAGTGTTGTATCTTCGTCAATTTTGGTTTACGTAACAAAAGAAAAAATAAGTGTAATATATTTTTTGATAATCTAACTGACGGACGAATTAGATATGTTTTAGTCAAATACCCTTTCCTTAATATCGACGGCAACATTACTAACGTCAGGCGGCGACGTTTGTAATGCTCATCGATATTATGTGTCGTTCGTTTGTAACCAGACTTAATGAACAACGATTACAACGATATTTTCTCAAATGACATGTCATTATTATACAAAATATACAGATGTTTTCTAGCCAGTTTACAAGGATTTTTTACTAATCTAGCAGCTGTTTGAACATGTATTGAAACATTGCGTGTTTAACCAAAGATTTACAGTTTTACTACAAAAGTCAAACATCTGTTTAACATGCGTCTAGCAAATACAGTCGTAGTTTTTGAAATTAATTTTATTCCACATACACAAACGGCTCTTAGACAGGTTTTCAACAGCTGTTTAACTTGTATCTTGTAGTAAGACTATCACCGTCTTACTACAAAAAGTTAAAGATCGGTTGAACACTTGTCTAAAAAAGTGTCAACTGCAAAACACTTTGTTATTTTTTTTTATACGCAATAACGCCTGCGTCGCGTCTTCGCAAAGATATTTTTCAAGGAACTAAAACTTGAGCTGCGAGCAGACTTATATCAGACTTGTTGGTTGGTAAGTAGTTTGAAACATTACAATTAACATGATGGCGCAACGTGTAAACAGCGTTCATAAAAATAAGCGAACGAGAAATTCAGCTAGGTGTGTAAGTGGTTGAGATGGCCTAATTGGTTAAGGCGTCAGAAGTACCTATCCAGAAGACGCAGGTTCGAATCCTGCTCGCAGCTCAAATTTTCGTTCTTTGAAAAATATCTTTGCAGAACACTTTTTTTTAGAAAAGTATTCAACAGATGTTTAACTTCTTTTTTCTTTGCTTCTATCTTTCATTCCGTTTTAGAATGAAGTTTTTTGTTACATTAACTACATTTTCAGTACATGTTCAAACTAGCAATCATAATAATAAATATATAGTGTAGCTTCGTAAGCACCTAGCGCAAATGGTAACACTGTTTTACAACTACATTATTATTTAATTATTATATTCTCTATTATTTATTGAGTCCTCATATTTCTTTGGGAAACTTGCAAAAGTATTTGAAAGTTAAAAATAGGTGGTGAAATGCAAGTGTAAGTACACTTTCGGAATATTCTTCAGGAATTTCAGGCATCCAATTTTTAAGCTTATAACATGGATTATGAAGTCTACCAAAATTTGCAATAAGCAGGTTCAATAATACAGACCAAGCGTTGTCAATACTTTTGCAACTCTCCCAAAATCAACTATATTTTTTTCTAAATAACAATATTCTAATAAACTTTATTTACTACAATAACATTAAATTAAATATAATGGAATGACACTAAACATTTGTCAATAAAGCAGCTGCAGCATTTTTTTTATTTCAACGTTTCATATTTTTCAGCAATTACAGCGCTTTTTTTGGACAAATCCATATTAATTCACCACAATTTTACCACATTTAATATATTAACATCATTATATACATATAAGGAATCTATTAACGACGAACACATAGATTTTTTAAGCATGAGACACATTCTGTCTTACTACAAAAAGTTAAACATGTGTTGAACACTTGTCTAAAAAACAGTGTAACGTCAAAACGGTACTTGACGTTGATATAAGGGCCGTTTTGCAGTAACACTATTTTATACAAGTGTTCAACAGATGTTTAACATTTTGTAGAAAGGCTGTTAAGGTTCAATTTCGGCAGTGCGAATTTTCAATATCCTAATAAATATTTTCCAGGCAACGCTGCGTTGGTAGTGCCATTTTGAGTCTTATGGATCGAATAGATAGCCTTGATACTCTAGCTGCATGAGCTTTAAGCAATATAGATGATATATTTTATCGAGAGTTTTATATAACTTTGGTACGTCTAACCAAATTGTTACTAACACTTTGAGGAGTTGTGTTTCTTGAATAAATAATTGAAGTATTAATCTCGATAGTAATTAATTATCTTCCAATCAAGTATAAAATATTTCTTTGACGACAGAGAAAGACTAAAGTTTGTTTTTTTTTTCTCTGGGTTTTCCCAACATGTTAACGGCGGCTTAGTCTATTCAACCGAATGTCTTTAACATGGAACGACTACCTATTTGACTTCCATAGCCTGGTTATACAGTAATATGATAAATTTGTATAATGGTTGTTAAACTTTCTGACATTTAACAACCGTAAACGTATTGATTAAATTTTCTTGTGAAATTAAAGTAAACGATTGTGTCCGTATGATTTATACTTGATATTGAAAATACAACAATCAAATGTGGCGTTAAAAAGTGGTGAAAAATTTGAACTAATCAGTATAAATTATAACAAAATTCAGTTATTTGTAAAAAAAATGTATAAACTATAATTTAAAAAGAAACTTCGTTGATTTAATACTTATTTTAATACATAGGAATGGCTGAGATAGAATTTTATATAAAATTGAATAATAAAGACAAAGGAAGATTACTTTGGCTAAACATAGCTCATTGAACTAAAGTTAATGTGGTTTTAAAACGAATAACTCGCAATAAATGTAAGTATTGGAATGACTAAAGAATCGTTGTTTTAATTAAAAATATATTCAAAAGGAAGACTTATCAAAGGAAGCTGCTAATTTGGCAAACACAATAAAAACTCTTCGAACGCTTTACTCTCTGAATTCTTTCAGTGTTCGTAGAGAGCTCTCTATAAGTCGGGGACTACATAAACGGGAAATGCCGTTATTTTAACTATAATAGACTTTAACCGTCTTACTATAAAAAATTGAACATCGGTTGAACACTTGTCTAAAAAAACCTGTCAACTGCAAAACAGTGCTTGACGTTGATACAAGTGTCGCGTCGTTTAGCATTTACAATTTTAAGCGAGAGTTCAACGAATGTTTTTGCAGTAAGACAGTAAATGTTCGTATAAACGTCTATAATCGACATTTTCGGTTAGTATCGCCCAAATATAATGCCTCCAACAATTTTTACTACAAAATATACAAGTAATGACCATAATCCTGTTAGTGTGTTTTAAGGCGTTAAAAGAGTAATTATCAAACAAGCAAAGTATAGTACGTAAATCATACAGGAACTTATTAAGAGGAATGTAATTAAAAGTTATAAAGCAATATACAAAAAAAAATCTTATCACATCTCAGCACTCAAAAACTCAACAGAAATCAATTATACAGTTCTACACTAACTGTACTACTTTCTTATAATATTTCTGCTATTGCTAATATCTCTCTAAACCATAATGAACTCTAATAATTCGTGATTTGGTCTAAATTTGAACACGAAAACTTTATTTTATTTTTTATAATTGAATGTCTTTGCTGTACGACAAATGATTAAGAATTTATTATGTTGTCGTACTCAGTACGACGAGATTACGATTGTTTGGATTTTTATAATATAAATATTTAGTGAACCATTTTTTATAATATGAGAAATTATAAAATAATTAGTAGCCTGACATTATTATATTGAGACAGAATATGTGTTAATTCATTTTATACATGAAAAAAAAATACATAAATACGGAACCCGCAATTTAATTATCAAATTAATTTTAACAGAGATAAAATATTAAATAATAATCGTTAATAGGAATGTAAGTGTAACCTGAGTATAAAATAATATTTATTATATTTTAACACCAATTAATAAGAATATAATAATGGCACCATATTGAACAATTATTTCGTATGGCAATAAAAATGTAGGAACAAAAAAAGTTGAGCTAATGGAAAGTATAAAAGGCAAGCTATATTTGATTAGTAATTTGTATATTATATTGGGACTTAAGGGCTCGAAACTAGAAAGTTGGCAACGTCGCAAATAGCTGTCAAATATTTTCAAGTTTTCAATAATTTGACAATGGTACTGTATGGTAATAAGAAATATGGCTTTGTAGTCCAATAGAAAAGTGTTAAAGGAATGCAATTAAAACACTGAATTTGATGTTGTAACCGTTTCAACTGTATAAAAGTTATTTGGAAAGTTCTCAAATGATTTTTTTAACGTCTAAAACTATTTATTGAATGTTACGATATTAATTATTGCATTTCGTAATAAATTTTTTAGTGCACTACCGAACCATATTTCTTATTTTCATACAGTAAATTAGCAAAATTAATTAAAACTTGTAAATATTTGACAGTTATTTGCGATGTCAACTTTCAGAATACGCGCTCTTAAAACGGAATATTTGCTTTGTTTATTATTAGTTTATAGAACGCAAAAAGCGAATTAAAAGGAGGGTTGACCGTTTTGAAAACGTCTTAATACCCACTCGCAATAGATATGTTAACAGCATCAATGCATTGCAAATCTAACTTGTCTTTCTGTTAGAGTTTTGAAAAATAATGGACACGTATCCTTTCTTTTGTTTCTTCAATAGGTGCGTCCACACAGGCACGCAAGGCATTTGCCGCGCGAAGCAGCTCGGTCAGTGTGGAAGAGTCTCGGCCGAAGCAAGCGAGCGCACTGCTGCGGGTGAGTGACCGAGCACCCCAGCCATACAGTGTCGGCTTTTGTTTTGCTTGCGTATATTGTTTCGTGCCTCGGTCGAGAAATAATAGACTCGTCCACACCGAGCAAGCAGCTTCGCGTGGCAGTTTCCTCGCGCGGAAAAGGCATTGCGAGGCTGCTCGCTCTGTGGCAACGCACTTATAGAATATTAACAAAGATAAAACTCATCATTACTCGATGGTGGAAACTCGGGACGTAATAACTCAGTAGAATGTTAACTAAATAATGACGTATTGCTAATTTTAAAAGCGTCGTATCTCCGGCAATTTTGGTTTACGAAACAAAATAAAAAATACGTGTCGAATATTTTTTGATAATCTAACTGATGAACTAATTAGATTTTTTCAACCAAATTGTCTATTTTTATCAAAATATGAAACTAGTTTATATCTATTACTATGGTGTTATTTTTCTATTTTCTATTTTTGTAATTATTAGACCGATTTTTACTGTTACAAAATAATAATAATAACTATTGTTTTAAACGTATAAACTTATTTTTCTTATGGTCTTTTCCGGTCTTCTTTAAAAATACCAAGGTCTTTCTAAGAAGACTATTCTATTCTATTGTTTGAACATATTTTACTTTCTTATGTCTACGGTCTTCTAATTATTATGTCTTTTCTTAGCTATAAACAAAATCTATATCAAATAATAATCATTGTTGACATCAACTCCTCACGGTCTTCTCATGGTCTACTCATTCTTTCCAGTAGACCAGTACTAGAAAGTTCAGAAATGAAATAATAACAACTATTGGCTCATTTTCACCTTATTCCGACGGTATTTTCGTTTGGTCTACTCGGTCTTCTTATATTTTGGTAAGTAGACCTTCCAGTTCTAGCACTTCTGGTAGCTCTACGGCCTCCAGACGTATGGATGAGGGGTTGAAGGGGAATTGCACCGAGAATATCATCTTTGAGTCCATTAAAAGGTTTTGCTGCAACAAGAGATAATAAATTAATTAATAAAAGACAAAAACTGGTTATCTAGCTGATAAAATTAGGGTTCTATATATTTTTTTAAATATGTTTGACTAGAATAACTGTTGAGTGACTTTAATATCTAAACCTACGACAAGAAGAAATACGGTACATTTTTCTTTGGCTATTTCAACAGTGCTCAAAGATCACATTTTATTGAACAAGCTTTTGTCCGTGAGTTCGCACCATAATGTTTTGGCACTCTTGGGCTCCAGCTAAAAATTTGCGTCAGGTGACAAACTTTGTTCTGCCACTTGGCATTATGCTGAGCTGAGGCCCTTTTGGCATCTCTTTCAAAATAATTCTATGGGATAAAAAGTATCCCTAACCTTGAAGAGATTCAGGTTGTATAATATAATGATATACTAGCGGCCCGTCCCGGCTTCGCACAGGTGGAGGACCCGGTCTAAAATTTGAGATTTAAACTATCCTATCTCTCAAGTTGGATCGAACTGCACATGGTGTGCGAATTTTATTATAATCGGTTAAGTGGTTTAGGAGTCCATTGAGGACAAACATTGTGACACGAGATTTATAATATATAAATCTAATAATAATCTATAATATAATTATAAGATAAGATTAATCCACAACCATCACACAACGCCATCTAGTCCCAAGCTAAGCAGAGCTCGTGTTGTGAGTACTAGACAACTGTTAAACATACTTATATATTTCTAAATACATACATATTATAGATAAATTACACCCAGACACAGAACAAATGATCATGCTCATCACACAAACATTTGTCCTGGGAGGGAATCGAACCCACGACCCCGGCATAGCAGTCAGGGTCACTAACCACTAGACCAACAGGCCAGCCAAGTATGCGTTCGGTAATACAGACATAGATGGAGAATTCCATTCTTTTAGGGGCATATCTTACCGGTTCCTTGTCGGGGTTGGTGCCAGCCTTCTCAAGCATCTTCTTCTGTATCTCGTGGATGAACTCTCGCGTCACCTTTACTTCATACTCCTCGGCCGGCGTGTACATGTTGAGGATCTGGAGAAAATGAAGGTATTAGTATGGTAGGTAAGTGTCCTTTTTTTTTAGCGTGGTAAAATCATCGAATAAGTACTCCCACCCAGGGCAGGGCGGGAGGAACTGTCAGACTTGTACTGACCAAAATCCACGGTGTCCTTCGTATACCAGAGTCGCGGTATACGTATGTCCCGCAACCCCGGCAGGCTTTGGCCCTTGTCGTATTGCTTACAACTTTTTGGGTCGCGCGTGGCATACGACCGGTCTATGATCGAGCAGCGAGTCGCCCATTCCTCGCCGTCCGCATGTCCATTGTGATTGTCCTGGCCTTATACTAACATGGCTGGATTGCCCTTACATCCGGCATACAAATATTTGCTTCCTACAGAAATCGAACCCGCGACACAACGCTATGACTTAAGATACGGAGTGCAGAAAATACAAATAAAGACGATTACACACTATGAGTTATAAATGCTCAAAAACTATGTTCTTTTCAAAGTACTCACCTTGCAAACTTGCATCGCATTGAGGTTGGCGCACATGTCAACGGTACTTTGTACATCTTGCATCGACTTGCGTGCTTGTAACAACTGTACTGCTTGCGTTATCGGCTTCAGGACGCCGAGGATTTCTTCCACCTAGAAAATCAAAAACAAAGCATTTATTTCAAGTAGGCCAGTAAAAGGCACTTTTGAATGGGGAAGGCCGGTCAAAGCTAATTGTAGATGGCGCCTCCATAGCCAGGTCGTAATCCGACCAATGAGGTAGTACTACTTTGAAGTACCTTTAAGATTTGAGCCAATGACGATGCTGGAAACTAGCTATGCTAGCGCCATGAATTCCCTAGTTTCCATCCCCATTATCAAAAGACAAAAAAAACACAGTTCATAAAGAATTATGGTGCTACAGTCCCAGTTACAAGACATAATAACTGTGAAAGTACCGTAGGTGCCCATTCCAAGAAGTAGATCTCTATGGAGAAAAATGAGCAAGAAACTCCATGGACACTCTTTTTCTTAAGTAACTCTTTTTCTTCTTCGAAAATTAAAACAAAAAATGCTAAAATCTATACTAATATTATAACGCTGAAGGGTTTGTCTGTTTATTTGAACGCGTTTATCTCAGGAACTACTGGTTCGAATTGAAAAATTCTTTTTGTGTTGGATAATCCCATTTATCGAGGAAGGCTATAGGCTATATAACATCACGCTACGTCCAATAGGATACAAGCAGCGGGGCTGAAACCACGGAGAACAGCTTTTTTTTAGCTAATTCGTCCGTCATTATGATCGTCACCCGGGCATGGTCCATAGTCGGACAGCGAGTCGCCTATTACTCGCCGCCCGCGCCTATTGTGGCCGGAAATCGTCCCGCGATATCCGTGACCGTGGGTCTCTCAAGGCGGCGGCTGGCTCGTGAGGAGGACGCTGTCCTCTCCCTCACGCGAGTAACAGCTAGTACATAGAGATTTGCTATATAGATTTGCTAACGGTAAACAAGAGGTACTTACACTCTTCTGTCCATACTCAGCAAGATGCTCTTTGATCCAGGTTTCAAGATGTGAGATGTTGTATCTGATCTGCAGACCTTTAGCCCAGCAGCACAGGTCCTTGCGGAGAAGCAGCTGGTTCAAGCTGTATGCGCAGATGTAGTAGAATAGCTGAAACAAGTAGGGAAATTGGTAAAAAATGGTGGACAAGGTTAAAAAGTTGCATGCCGTCTGACGTACGAGCAGGATTATGAAATGGACACTATAGCAGCATTGTTAATGTCAAAGTTGCTTAATTTTTTCTTTATCTTCCTCCGCGGATCTAACGAATTACCGTGGCCCTTTTGATGGTTCTACCACGATAAAAAAAAATCATCGTCTTCCTGCCCATATCCCATCTTACTTGTGGTCGTCGCAACACGTTTTATTACTTCCATTCTTCCCTATCAGACGTCACAGTATTATTTACTCCTTTTACTTTCATATCATTCCTGAGACAATCCATCCATCTTTCCTTTGGTCTTCCTCTTCCTCTCCATACATCAACATTCATACTCATCACTCTCTTAGTCACATGAGTGTCATCTCTCCTCATCACATGTCCATACCAAGACAGACGGTTCCCTTTAATTTTTTCTGTAACAGGCGTCACTTTCAAACTTCCCCTTATAAACTCATTCCTTACTTTATCCATTCTTGTCTCTCTCCACACACACATCTATCTCAACATCCTCATCTCATCTACATGCGATCGTTTCTCTTCCATCTTTTCAATGGCCTAGCAGCTTTGCGCACAAAAAACCATAAGTTCATAAAACGCTTTGTATGCACAGGATTTCCATCATAATGGGCCCTATCTGAAAACCAGCGCAACTTTTTTCCTAAAAGTCACAGCTCATGCTGAGATGGGGCCTTTTGGCCTCGTACGGGACCTAAATTGATTATAATTAAGTTATTTAGATTATCTGTAATTTAAGTTTCTTTATGAGTTCAATAAAACTTTTTCTTTCTTTCTTTCTTTATAATGATAATAATTACCTGTTTAAAGATCATAAGTCTCAGCGGCTGGTCCACTGCGAAGGTGTGTAAATGATCATGTGTGGCCGTGAGCTCCAACTTGAGCCGGTGTGGGCCCGCGCCCGCCTGCGGGGGCCGCGCGGCCGGGCCTGATAGACCGCTGATCTCTTCATGTTCCAGGATCGCGGGGACTATGAGACGCTCTAGTTGACGTTCTAGGAGATGGATTAGGCCTGTGGAAGAGGGTTATAGATTAGAAGTTGTAAAAACACATGTAACGAATCTAAATGCTTATGTTGTTGGGAAAATAAGATACGTTTTAACAGACGTAGTAACTCTGCATTTGGAACACTTTGGTCAGTTAGTCATATGACATTCTACTATGGGGCCGGGCTGTTGACATTAAATGTATTTTATTTTGCAAACGAGAACTGTCAGTCTGTCACTGTAAGTTTTGAATACTTAGTAACTCTGTATTTGGAACACTTTGGTCAGTTAGTCGTATGACATTTTACTTTGGGGCCGAGCAGCTGATATTAAATCAATTTTTATCTGGCATAGACAGCTGTCAGAGCCATTTTTAATCTATGTGACCGTGAATCTCTTATTTTTTTTAAAAGAATAATATTATGACAATGCCTTGTCTTCTAGACTGGAAATCACTAAACATATGCTAATAAACCGATAGGATGAAGTTATGTACTGCTGGTTCTAAGGAAACATGTATAGTGTAGATGTTGTATACATATTTGTGTTTCTTCTTTATTTCCATTGCATGCTTGCCAAATAAACTTATTTTCTGTTTTTTTTTCTGTGTCACTTGGATGACAACAGTGCCTTACCCTGGTATATCCAAACGGCGATGTCACTCAACACCTGCCGGTACTCCGACAGATCGAAGATACGCAGACACTGCTGGTTCTGACGAGGAGTGTTAGCTGACTGGTAGATTGTATCGCCACTGTATTGGCGGAGGTTGTTTAGGAGTCTGCAAGAAAAATAATAGCGCGTATTAGAAGTCTGTATTCATATCTAAAAGCTTACGGCCATCCGGAATAATAGAAAAAAAAACACTTAAAAAAACAAAATCTATTACTAACATTATAAAGCCGAAGAGTTTATTTGCTTGGTTGGATGTGATAATCTCGGGAACGACTGGTTCGAATTAAAAAATAATTTTGTGTTTGATAGTCTATCTATCGAGGAAGGCTATAGGCTATATAACAAAACACTATGGTCAATAGGAGACGAGCCGCGGGAGTAAAACCACAAAACCGCTAGTTTAAGGATACAAACCACTATAATAGTTTTCTCGATAGTACAAGCATCGCAATAGAGAAGAAAAAAGCTGCCCAAACACCGTATGTAATACGCTATTCAAGGTAGATTATATTATTGACATATAAGTTTTTAAAGGGAGTTTTTGGTACTGATTGCCAGACTCACATTAATAATGACTGCAGCCAGGCCTTTGACAAAGTTCATCATGACATATTTTTCATAAATATATGTGCCTGCTATTTCATCAACAACTTGTTTGAAAGGTTTATTTTAAATTCAGTGTTTCCATCTCTTGAGGTCGTAATAAACAGTTTTTCTATCTAATATAAATGGTTTATTCTCCGGTGTACCACAAGGTTCATTTCTTGGGCCATCGTTGTTTAACTATTTTGTTTTTTTTTTAATGTTTTGTGAGTAAAACGATACAAAAATGATGAAAATGTTATTAATATCCTTTATAAAGTCATTGAAGTATTTAATAGGCAAAACCTATATGACATTAGTTGACGTTCAAGACAGTTTTTTGTCTATTCCTTGATGCTTGAAATTACAACTTAGGTATTACATCGTAACTTAAATTTACGAGTACGTCAACTCACTTTTTTAAACTTACCTCAACATATTAGCGAGCCACAACGCGTTATACTCGACGCTTTCACCGCGTTTCTTCAGCGTTTTCTTGACGGCAGTCCGGACTGCTTTCATGAGCTGATGCATCTTAGGCTCGTCGTCCACGTGGTCCATATGACGCAGCATCATGAAGAGAATGTATGCGGGTAGTCCGGGCAGGAGTGTTACGGCTGTTTTGGGCTTTAAATCTGTAGGTATAGAGGGGAATATCGATTAGCATACAAGTTTTTATAGAAAATAGGAAGTTGAAATTTCACTTTCAAGATTTTGAACCCACATGATTGTCATCATCTGCTAAACCCTTTGGGGTGATAAAATCATCAAATGAGTCTTCCCTTACGTCCTATTGCAATGGGTGGAGAGGACAGGACTGACAGACTCTTACCATTTACGTTCCATGCTCACTTGGATTTTACGTTAGCTAGTTACCCTTATGTAAGACTGTCAGACATTCGGCTCTCTTACTCCGTCGGAGTTGCCCACGGTATCAGACGTCGCGAGGCGATTTCCGGCCACCGTAGGCGCAGGTATGCGGTGGCGAGTCGCCCATTACTCGCCGTCCGATCATGGACCGTACATCCGAACATGGTACATGATCGGACGGCGCTTCAGTAAGGCTCTCTATAGGAGCCTTACGCCTGCCAGGATCGCGGGACTGTTCAAACAAGTAAACGTGACCCTGGAACACCGCGAATTTAAGTCACTATGAGTCTGACAGTTCCTTCCGTTCAATCCAGGGCGGGAACTTTTGATGGTTTACCACATTAAGAAAACAGGAGGAGGAGTTTTAGTATAAAATGAACAGTCACCCATCCACAGACTAACCTAGGCAACCGTAAATGATATTTATTTTACAAATCGATTTTCGCACTTTTACACGTCAATTTTTTTTTTATAACTAGATGAGGCCGGTGTTTCGTACCTGACTACTCTGAGAAGAAACAGCCGAAACAAACTCAGAGATCACTGTCTCTTTTAAAGACCAGAGATTATATTGGTCATGTCATACGAGGACCATGTTGGTGTCTGAGATGGTCTTTTGAAGAAAGAACCACACAGATTTGAGTGGACCTGTCCAGTCAGTGCAAGCATTTGTCAGTTATCGTGTAGCTAGACTCATAACTCCAGCACGCGTAGCATGGCGATTCTATGTCTATTCTACCAAGAAAAGACAAAGTTATTTCATTGTTATTTATACATAAGTCGACTGTTTTTTTGTACAAATATGACACCATTCGTACACTATTGAAGAAAAGAACGTTTATTTTCCATATTTTTTACATTATCATGCTTAAAACAATAAATATATTTCTACGTTCTGTCATTTTGTCTATTCTTCCGTCGACAAAACCCCTTTCTACGGCGCCATGCTACGCCTACTGGAGCTCAACGTAGTGTTACTTACCAGAGATGAGTCTCTTGATGATAAGTCCTTCGTCCTGTATCTTGTACTCGAACATGCCGAGGTACTCGCGTTCCTTCTTACGCGTCACGGCCGCCATTTCTAATGTCATTGACGCGTTTACGGGGGCTGATGAGTCTGTGGAGAAAAAAATTAAATAATAAGCTATTTTAAAGGCGTGTTTTGTTTTATATTCTTTTAATCTAAAAAGAAAAAATGTCATAATAATGAATCAACCGTAACAAAGGAGATTTCGATTATTCAAACTGATACAAAATTTTAGATCCCAAAAAAATCCAGCTTGGCAGTGGTGGCCCAGTGGTATCGGTCCGGACTTACGAGTTGTAGGTCGTGGGTTCGAACCCCGTCAGGCGTATTACTTTGTGTAATTTATTTCATCACCATTGCTCTCAAAACGGTGAAGGAAAACATCGTGAGGAAACCGGCATGTCATAGAACCAAAAATTCGAAGACATGTGACATCTACCACCCCGCTACCGCACTGGGCCCGCGTGGTGGATTATGGCCCACTCCCTCTCTCAGAGAGGAGGTCTGTGTCCCAGCAGTGGGAACATTATAGGCTGAGATGATGATACAGCTTGGCAAATGAGAGTAGAAAACCGGAAGTGGCTACTGTGCTCTCGCTACCAGCACTTTGCTCTTTTTTCACTTATTACGTTAGTTTTATGGCACAATAATAAATCTAACAATCCTGCGTTCTTTGTTTACATCAAATGTCAAAAACTGAAAAACTTTGTCAGCAAACAAAAACATTAATCTCGTTTCAAGACGTTCTGGCCAAGCTGTACGTTTAAAAATTGAATATTTAAAGACTAAAAAAATTAACAAGCCAGATCATTTCGTTGGGATTTACATTTCTTTAGATATAATTTAAAAAATATTGGACAGGCTTTCAGCGTGCCTCAAGCACTTTCGCAGAAATGCAAGTACCTCACAGACTATAGGTATTTGAATGGTTTTGACGGCATGGTTTCCACTATGGCTGAGAGATTGACTGTGACCGTGTCGCGCATTCGATTCCAGCACAAACAAACTAGTGTCTAGTGTAAGGTAAACTTAGGATAAGGATGTAATTGTGTGTATTTACCATTGTTATCCAGTATATCGTTGACATCCTCGATGCCGACTTCCTTCAGCTTGTTGACTAGCAGTCGTATCTGATTCTTGTACCGACGACAGCTTTCCGATAGTTTGTCCACACGTTCCTATTGTAACAAACATACAGATATTTCATTACTAAATATTTTTTTTGTTATGGATAGTCCATTTGTCGAGTAAGGCTGTAGACTTTTAAAACATCAAAAAGATTATTCCCGCCCAGAGAAGGGCAGGAGGGACTGTCAGACTTGCACTGACTAAATTCCACGGTGTCCTTCAATAACCCTTTACGTTCCGGGGTCTTTGGCCCTCTAAGAGGGCCCCGTCATGAGGCTATTGACTCATGGAGGTGACTGTTACCTATTTAACCTCCCTTCGCAGTATAAAATTCACGCTATATACCCAGCACGAATTTTTGAACCAAGTATGGATGACTATTTCCGAAAGCAATGCCATATATCATTACTTTACAGAATTTGATCCTTTTTAGTGACACTAAAATAAAGTAATACTATTTGAGTTTATTTTTTTTCCCCAAATCAGCTAGTTCGATTCCTGGCCAAGATTATAGTTTTGTCCAAAAATCCTATGTTTCAGTTTTAGTTTTCGTCAAAATCTGCCTATAGACTTCTTTCAGTGTTTTTCGATATTCCCCGTAGTTTTGGATATAGCCATCCACGCATTGTCAAAAATTCACCTTTAACCTTGTGTATAAAAATGAATTACTGTTCGTTAGTCTCGCTAAAACACTGGAGCTCGTGGCTAAATAATTACAGCCGCACAGGTCGATCTTCCGAGTTAAGCCGCGCTTGCCGAGGTTGGTCTGTGGATGGGTGACCATCTGTTATAGCGAGTTTCCTCCGTGCCTCGGAAAACACGTAAAGCCGTTGGTCCCGGCTGTCATTTGTAGATCTTTGACAGTCGTTATCTAAGTCAGAAGCTCTAAAGTCTGACAACCAGTCTTACCATGGGGTTTGGTATTGCCCAGTTACTGGGTTGTGGAGGTCCGACAGGCAGTCGCTTCATGTAAAATACTGATATCCAGCTGTATCTGGTTTGACTGGAAGCAGACCCCAATATAGTTGGGAAAAGGCTAGGCAAACTTTGGTTTAGAATCATTTTTGGAAGTCTTGGGAAGGTTTAAAAGGTAAAAAAAATATTCCGATGCGGTACGAATTTTACCGGGAAAGCTAGTATACATATAAATAGTTATTTACCTGTAACGCCAAGCTCTCAGCCGCCAATCTGATGATCTCATTCTGCGCAAACTCCTGCGTCTTATTCTTTGGTTCGGCACTCAGATCTGCACTTAGTAACCTACAACAAAGAAATATTTATTAGTACATCTTATTTGTTAGGTTTCCATAATGTTTGCCCAGAAGTAAACTTAACTATACAGGGTAAATTTGAAAAAATGCGACAAAATGAAATGGGAGCTTCAGTTACAGTAACATAGTACAGTTGAATCCGTTTATTATGACATCGAGGGGAAATAATAAACACGCCATTCTAAGCGGACGTCATACAAAGCATTTTGTACAAAATAAACAACCTCTTGTTTTGTCAGTATGTATTTATTTTAACAGAGAGACAATAAAGAACTAAGTCATTAATTAAATTACCCACTGAGACTCAAAATAACCATAGCGCCGAACATCATCGAGTATCACGACGTGACGTTTCCGAACACTTGTCGAAGGTGTTATAATCACGTCGGTAACTACATAAACTGGACACAATTTATTATAAATGGGTCATAATAAGCGACATGTATCTAAATGCGAAGTCATTATATCCGACTTTATGTAAAGAGTTTTGTGTGAAAACCAAACTTCCCTGTGTAATACGTCATAATAAGCGGAGTCATAATAAACGGATTCTACTGTAATTATAAACTGTTTTTTCTATAATCTAAATCGTAAAAAAAATACTCGATTATCGTTTTCAAAAGGTCTATTGATGTTATTATCTTTATTTAAGTACGAATTATCGGTATTCCAGCATTTTACATGCAAAATAAGTAAGAAAAATTAAAGTATCAAAAAATCTCGTCCGACTCATCACAGTGCTCAATAATCGTCGTGGAGTACTCATGTTATTAAACGTTGCCGTTCATAGCGTAACAGTGATCAATTATTTTTTAATTTTACATTTGATATTTTATACATTTTCTTGACAACACGTATTATTGTATATTTTTTGTCGCATTATTCAATTTCACCCTGTATATTATAAATTATGTATGTATAGATGATAGATGTATAATTTCAGACGATGTAGAAAATAGCCCATTTCTATGTTGTGTGCTACGGAGAAAAAATATAATGTATTAGCCATGTAAGTTATGTAAAAATGTTAGTATTTTTAATTTCATTATTTTTGTTAGGTATCTAATTAGACTACCAGTTTATACATTATATAACATGCTTTTGTAATAGCACCCTTTCAAGAAAATGAAATGTTGAAAAAGATAATATTTTTGATTAAATGCTTATCTTCTAACAATATTTTACACCATGAAACTTTCTAGTCTGTTAAATTGTGGAATCTTCTTTCTTTCAAACACTTATATAGTCATTTTATAATGTTCCGTTTGTCACTGCGGGGTGCCAACTGAAAACCAGCGCTGGGTGTCTGTCGCCCAGCATATGCTGAGTTGGTAACCCTTTTGGTGTGGACATGCTCAGCAAAATTGTTGTTGGTTTTTTATTTTTTATTATTTCTGTGTGTTTGTCCAATATCGAATAAATGTTTTTCTATTCTATTCTATCTTTATCATATTTTTTTCTTTAATATGTAGTGTGTATATAACTTTTGACAATATGTGTTAAGTATTTCTTCTTTACCTTAATAATTTTAAAATAATGAAAGGCTTAAAACAGTCTTATTACGAAAAGTTTCTAAATAAATACAACCGCACCGACCGATCTTCCAGGTTAAGCCGCGCTTGCCGAGGTCGGCCTGAGGATGGGCGACCATCTATCATAGCGAGTTTCCTCCGTACCTCGGAAAGCACGTAAAGCCGTTGGTACCGACTGTCAATTGAATATCTTTGACAGTCGTTACTATTAGTCAGTAGCTCTAAAGTCTAACAACCAGTCTTTCTATGGGGTATCGTATTACCCAGTTACTGGATTGTGGAGGTCCGATAGGCAGTCGCTTCATTTAAAATACTGATATTCAGCTGTATCGGATTTGACTGGAAGCCGACCAAAACACAGTAGGGAAAGGCTGAGCAGATGATAAAGAAAAAAGATGATGAATGAGAATATGAATTAAGTACAAAATAACATTAAATACATTTATTTAAATCACATATTATCAAAAAATATACATTTTAAACTTAAATAATGATGATTATAAAGTTCAAATTAGCAACTTATAACTAAAAACATATGATTTTCAATACGGTTAATGTCAAATGTACTATTATTTGAGTACAAGTGCATGTTATATACTTCTTAGAGTCGATATTACAATGTCTTCGGAACTCCACTTGTATGTTTGTATAGTCTTCGCCACTGAAATGTAGATTTTAAAGCTAGTGACTTAAGTTCAAATTAGAACCATAGGGATGTGGGCAGCATGAATAAATTGCTTTGATTAGTCCGTCAGTACGTTTTGAAAAATAATGGATTCTTTCTTGTTGAATTAATACATATTAACAAAGATATCACGCATCAAAATTCAAGAGACGGCTTGTGACGTTAGAAACAAGTTAAAACCTTGCTTGTGACGTGCGACTTCGCTAGTCGAACCGTTTTGGAGGACACCCAATTCTTTTTATTTTTTGCGTGGTAAAATCATCAAATGAGTGCTCCCAGCCCGGGCAGGGCGGGAAGGACTGTCAGACTTATACTGACTAAAATCCACGGTGTACTTCAATAGCCCTTTATGTTCCGGGATCACGGTGATGGTATAAGACCCGCGACCCCAGTAGGCTTTAGCCTTCTGACAGGGGGCCTCGTCATTATGCTGACGCTCTTTGAGGCGCGCGTGGAACACGACGCACCGTCGACCGGGGCATGGTCCATGGTCGGACAGCGAGTTGCCCTTTACTCGCCGCCCGCATGCCCGCGCCTACGGTGGCCGGAGATCGTCTTGCGGTCTCTAGAGGTCTCCGCCTATCGCCGCCGTGAGGACACGACGGTGCTCCATCCAAGCGAGGCAATCCTGCACCGTGGCTCGAGACGGTAGAAACAAGTTAAAACCTTGCTTGTGACGTATTGGCGTATCTTCGCTAGTCGAGCCGTTTTGGAGGACCGCAATATTTACACGAGATTTTTACATAATTCAATTAACCTAAACATTTACTAGACTAACACATTATTTACAAGAACAAATCTATACCTACTTCCATCATCATCATCAGCCTATAATGTTCTCAAAGCTGGGACACAGGCCTCCTCTCTATGAGAAGGAGTGGGCCATAATCCACCACGCGGACCAAGTACGGATTGGTACATGTCACATTTCTTCAAATTTTTGGTTCTAGGACATGCCGGTTTCCTCACTATCTTTTCCTTCACCGTTTTGAGAGCAGTGGTGATAAAATAAATTACACAAAGTAATGCGCCTTGCGGGGTTCGAATCTACGACCTACAAGTCGTAAGTCGGGACCGATAGCAATGGGCCACAACTGCTCTACCTACTATCATACTAGTAAGTATAATAAAACTGAAGAGTTTGTTTATCTGAACGGGCAAATCTCAGGAACTACTACTTCAAATTGAAAAAAACATTATTGCGTTGGACAGTCTGTTTATCGAGGAAGGCTATAGGCAATATAACATCCCGCTAGCACCAATAGGATCCGTGCAGCGGAGGTGAAACCACGGGGTAAAGCTAGTAAATAAATAAAATAGTACTCACTTCTGATATTTCTCATTCTCTTCTCGTAACTTCTCTATCTCTGATTTTGATTTGGATATGTGTTCCGAATAGAACTTCTTCTCTGCTATCAACTCTTCTTGTAATTGTCTGTGAAAACAATATAATCAGTTAATATCTAATATATAAAATTCTCGTGTCACAGTTTTCGTTGCCATACTCCTCCGAAACGGCTTGACCGATTTTGATGAAATTTTTTGTGCTTATCCGGTATCTATGAGAATCGGCCAACATCTATTTTTCATCCCCCTAAATGTAATTATTTATATGGCAAAACAACGTTTGCCGGGTCAGCTAGTAATTAAATAAAAAGAAAAGTCGAAGGCCTATATAAAGTTAAGTGTCGCCCAGCATCGTCCGATCTTCGTGTCGGATGTGTTAAAAATCGTTTTTTTAATCTACTTTCCTTTTTTCTTTAACTTGCTAAAATCCTGAAATGAGACCTCCCAGGGCAAGGCAGGAGGGACTATCAGACTTGTATTGACTAAAATCCACGGTGTCTTTCAACAGCCCTTTACGTTCCGGGGCCCTTTGCGTCTACGGTAATTCGTTAGTCCCGCGACCCCAGCAGACTTTGGCCCTCTAAGGGGGCCCCGTCAGATTGCTGATAACTCTATAAGGCGCGCTTCAACAAGACGCGCCGTCGTCCCGGGCAGGGTCCATGATCAGACAGCGAGTTATCCATTACTCGCCATCCGCATGCTAGCGCCTACGGTGGCCGGAAATCGCTTCGCGGCGTCCGTTGCCTTAAGTAATGTAGACTGTTCGATTTTCAACTCTCAGCTAACCAAATAAACTTCAAAATTCAATGTGCAAAAATATCAATTTTTAAAATTACCTGTTAATTCCTTTCTGAGCTTCATAAGCAGTCGCCAATTCTCCATCTTCATTGATAATATCAACGTCCGACCCGTAGTTCGACGTAGCGAGGGACTTTAAGTTCACCGTCTGTTGAAATAGAGTTTATAATTGAATGTTTGTTTGCAAGAACATTTGGGTTAGTAAAAAATTAGGTACAAGGATACTACATTGATGATTCAACATGTTTGTGATCTAAAGCCAGCATGTTGGGCCAAAATAATGAATTCCAAATGTCGCTGTTTACACATTGGGCCAACGTGTGATTACTGTATGCGAAGCACACCAAGATCCTTTGATTGGTGCACGAAAAACCGACAACTTTCGGTTGGCCGGCCAGTATTCCCGCCAACTACCAACATACCGCCAAGCTGGTCTGTACACGCTGGACCAATGTGTACAGCAGGCTTAAGATTATAAAATGTCTAGATTCCTAGTAGGCCACTTAGAAATAAAGCCAAAAAGAAAGAAAGAAAAAATATCTCTTTGTTTGATACCTACGTATTAATGAGGAGGGATGACACTCATGTGACTAAGAGAGTGATGAGTAGGAATGTTGATGTATGGAGAGGAAGAGGAAGGCCAAAGAAAAGATGGATGGATTGTATAAGGAATGATATGAAAGAAAAAGGAGTAAATGATACTGTGACGTCTGATAGGGGAGAATGGAAGAAAAAAACGTGTTGCGACGACCACAAGTAAGATGGGATAGGGGCAGGAAGATTGATAACTACGTAAAACAAGTGAACATCTCCAAGGAAAACAATGAAATGATGACTAGCCTGTTGGTCTATGCCAGGGGTTGTGGGTTCGATTCCCACCCAGGAAAAATGCGTTTGTGTGATGAGCACGATCATTTGTTCTGTGTCTGGGTGTAATTTATCTATAATATGTAGGTCTTTAGAAATGTATAAGTATGTTTATCAATGTCTAGTACCCATAACACAAGCTCTGCTTAGCTTGGAACTAGATGACGTTGTGTGATAGTAATTGTGGAATATTATATTAAATGTGTACGTGTCGCTCACTCACTCATTTATAAAGCAGTGGCTTCATGAAAAACTTCGATCAATAGTCGAAAAATGATATGTTATGTTTGGAATACGGAACCTGGACATTTTATAATCTTAGGTTGTGATATTAAATATGGATATTTTTTACTAAATGATTTACTAATTACAGGTTTTATTATATAACAATATTTGGTAATTTACAATTATTAATCACAGTGATCGTGAACTAAAATAAAATAAAATTTATGTGAATAGGTGAATAGAATATTGCTAAAAGTGTAAAAAACAAGCGATAATAAATTCTAAATAAAACATGACGATTTTGTCCCCAACGCAAAAAAAATGGTGTCATAAGTTTTTTGAGAGCTACGTGTGTGCGTTTGTCTGCGGCACCGTAGCTCCAAAACGGTTGAACCAATATTCATGTTTTTTTTTAATTTTCTAGCAATGGTCCTTAGATATTAGTTTTTATCAAACTCGGTTAAGCCGTTAAATGTCAACAAACCTTTTTTATGCGTTGGGGTTTTGTATTTTTTAAGTTATCGATTAACATGTAAATTTTATTATGCACTTGTTTTTTTTTTCTAACTACGTACACAAACAATAAAATTATATACCATGCAAGAACAGCAACAGAGGGCATGAAAAAATAAAAACAAAAATTTCAAAATAATCAGAATAATAAAATTCATTCTTTTTTAAATACGTTAAATTTAAAAATAAAAGATAATATATCGATAACTGTCCAAGAAAAACGTTAAAAAAATCGATGTATCGAAAATTATTAAAGGGAGGTGAAATATAAATTAAAAATATCTAATATAAGCATTTGATTATTATATATTAGACACTGATCACTACATTCATTTCTATTACTCACAACGTTTTTCAGTGCTTGGAACCACGGTTTCTGTGTTGCAATTAGAAAAATATATTTATTCAGAGACAAAAAAAATTACAGTCCGCGCCATCACTCGTAAACTTTAGACACAGCGCTGTCTATGTTATTACATAAAATTGCATTGAAAAAATGTAGATCCTCGAAATTTTCGCAACTCATAAGCAGAGGTCGGAATTGGATAGAGTTATTTTAATACTTGCATCGAAATGTAGTTATTAGTAATACATAATCCGGTGCCGGTGTGGCAAACACAACGACGATATATTACTAGACTCCTAATAACAGGCGACCGATTTCTGTCAACACATTAGGCCAAAAATTTATATCCGTCTTATTTCGACCACTCCTGTGAGCTGTAAACATACCTTGAGACAGAACAGACCTTGAGTTAGCCAATCACGACGCTGTACCCCGTCCCCCTTACTTAAGTAGTACCACAGCGAGTTGACAGAATAGTTTTGTTCCTTAGATCGTGCATGCGGAGTCTAGTAATATATCGTCGTTGGGCAAACAGTATCACAAATCCCGAGATTAGGGGCATGTCCACTTTATTCTTTCGCTGTATGAAATCAGTGAATGTACACACGACTACACATCAAACTATGAAAACCACTATTAGCTGACCGTCCATTGTCTGTAAAAATCGTTCGAAGCGAGACCAAGACCAAGACAAACTGGTTTTGTATAGTTTGATGTGTAACCGTGTGTACATGAATAACTCTACCTAATTCCGACCTCTGGTCATGTGTGGTGGCGTGGACTCTAACTGGGACTTTCAAATCGCAGCACGTTATGTGAACTGAAATATACTCTCGGGACTCTCGGGAGCAACGTGTGTCAAGTTTAATATAAGTGCTTTGGCACACGGCGCACCACATTATCCTGAAAAAAATATTTATATGACCTGACAAGGAAGAAATCGTACATTTCCGTGGGTCAAAGACGAGAAACAAGCTTGCTCCCTGATAAAAAAAAACCTGCCTGAAATAAAAAGGTTTTCCTGCCTACCGTTATGTTGGTAAATTGATTTTAAAATAACCGTACCTGTTTCTCGCAATAATAATAATTACTCCTATGTACTGGTTGGTCCATGAACATTTGTTTTGACAGTTTTACTCCGGTCAAAGGAAATGTCATTTTGACACTATCTATTTAACACTAAAAACCTAAATTATCACTTATTTATTTAGCACTAGGTAGTACCTAAACTAACACTAATTTCTCTGAATTTTTGCTCACATGTCACTTTACAAAACTTTATTTAAATAATAGTTGCGTAATTTCACCTGGAAATTTTTATTTTTTTTCTGTTTTTATCAATTGACACACTGGCAGGGCAGCCATTTCAAATTATTATTAAAGACATTTATGTCAACTTTGACAAATTAACCTTAAAATGCACAAATAGTATAATTGAAAAGTCATTTTAGCACTGATTATAATCTGTTTAGCCTTTTCCAACTATTATGGGATCAATTTCCTTTTTAGGACTATGTAACACAAATCACTATTTTAAAATTGATATAATTGAACTATTGATAATACAAATTCAATTATTGAGATTTTTTTAAAGCAATCATTTTTAATAGTTCACCAAATGTTTTATGTCTTTTTTTTTGCTAATTATACGCATTTCATTGTAAAATATTGTAAATACTATCACCGTATATTACAAAAAAAAACGATCAAACTTTATTTACTATTCATTCAAGTCACAGTCAATTAACTGTAAAAAGGACACACACATTTTTTTTTAATTTTACAGTAGTGTTCACTTTACGTAAACATTAAAATTATGACATTTACTTCACAGCAAACAGCGCATTGTACTTTCAAAGAAATGTGTCACTTTTAATCCAAACAAACACAGCGTGTTGTGAAAAGAAAAAAATATTTGAGTTTTGTACTCGTCTTTTCATTCGGTTGTGCCTGTTTTAGAATCTATACTGTATTATAAAGCTAAAGAATTTGTTTGTTTGAATGCACTAATCTCAGGATCTACAGATTCGAATTCAAACAGATTAACAGATATTATCGTAGATTTAACAGATATTATCGTAGAGTTGAAAGTAACCTATTCACTCCCGAGACGGGCTTTGGGTGGAGCGTTAGGAATTGTCAGACTTGTACCCTTAGCACGACTTTTCATTCTTTTACTTTACAGTGTTTTTCCAGTATTTACAGCGTTTCTTGTATGAAAAAATGGAACAGCGCCTCTGGTGTGCGAAGAAGGAACTAATTATTTCCTTATAAATTGTCAATTTGAAGTCGTCAAAGTTCCAGTTTACTTTACGTCTCAAATACTGAAAACTCGTGCTAAGGGTACTGAACGCCATTCAGAATGAACATAGCGTATCTTTCTTTATAATATCATTGGTAAAAAGGATAAAATAAGTTCCCGAGTTATGAGTATTCTGACAGACAGACAGTCTTAACATTTCATATACGTATTTTTTCTGTGACACAAGCAAACATCTCTGATACTGTTATCACGACTTATCACATCTTTATGACTGATAGCCAGAACAGTTTTTAGATAACTCTGATGTGACGTATGTATACACAACCTGTATTTTGTAAACATAGTAAAAGAATGTTATGAAATTCCGTTTTGAAATAGACCAAACACTTTTTTTTAAATTAAGGGGAACGCTCCAACCAGCCCGCGAAAATCAAAATTTCTTGCGTGTTTTGCAATCTGCGGGTAAGTGCTTGGTTGTATGTTGAATAAAATATTATTCGCGGCTGTAAGACTTATGTTGTTACAACAATACAACCTTCCAAGTTCATAAAGGTGTAAGAATGACTTTTTCTGTTTTTTTTTTTGTTCCTAGGCCTTTATGAACTTAGAAGGTTGTGTTGGTGATTTTGATGATTATAATTCTATAACTACATAAGTCTTACAGCCGCGAATAATATTTTTATCAACATACAACTTAGCACTGGCCTGCAAATTGCAAAACACGTAAGAATTTTGAATTTCGCGGGCTGGTTGGAGCATTCCCCTTTACCTTATTTCATTCAGACGATATCGCAGCTAAAATCATTTATCTAGACTTTTTTTAGCGTGGTAAATTCATCAAATGAGTCCTCCCTCCCAGGGCAGGACAGGAGAAACTGTCAGACTTGTACTGACTAAAATCCACGGTGTCCTTCATAGCCCTTTACGTTCCGGGATCACGGTATTCGTTAGTCCTGCGATCCTGGCAGGCTTGGGCCCTTTAACAGAGGGCCCGTCAGATTGATTACAAGAGGATTGCTCTTGGACATTTCCGTAGAGCCGGGAACGGTCCATGATTGGACGGCGAGTTACCCACAACTCGCCATCCATATGCCTTTTTGAAAAGAGGAAAATGTTTAGTTTTAGTTATGTTTATTAGATGCGAAGGTTTTCCTAATAATAGCCAACATGGTGACTGAATGGCCTAGGCCTCACGACTCTAAATCGGCAGGGCAATCGAAAAAAGTAATTAATTTATTAAAGGACACATACCTGGTTTGTCAGAACACTCTTAAGTTGTATACACTCGTCTCTTCTTCTGTCCAACTCTTTCTGCATCACGTTCATTTGTTCTAGAAGATAAAATAAACACATTCAGTTTAGAATTCAGCCCTCTTTTAAGACACAATACGGTATTTTACTGCATAAATAAATTGAAAATCTATTTAGTCCGTCAGTAATAATACTGAAAAATAATGGACACGAATTTTTTTGTTTTTTTTTTAAACAATGAATATTGACAAAGATAAAACGCTTCCAAATTCGGGAGTGGGGGCTTGTGACGTCATTACGCTTGTAAAATTGTACCGACTGAGTGACATTTTGTGATTTTTAGAAGTGTTGTATCTTCGTCAATTTTGGTTTGTGTGACAAAAGAAAAAATACGGGTCTAATATTTTTTAATAATCTATTTTTCGGCCTAATATTTTTTTTGAGTAAAATACCCTATTACCATGATCACTATTATTCTTCCCATACATGATATTATCATCCTTACATAAAACTAAATAAAACAGCATCATAAAAAAATGGATTTTTTTTTCGTTCATATAAATTGTATTTTTTTTATCTTCCACTGTCCCGATTTTTTGCTTCCCGTACAATGAAATGATCCTTACATATAAACGAGTGGATTTTTTAGACAACTCACACTTGACCAAAAAAATGAATAAGCCAACCTCCAAAGCTTTTTTTTTACGTGGTAAAACCATCGAATGAGTCCTACCACCCAGGGCACGGTGTCCTTTATTAGCCCTTTACGTTCCGCGAACCCGGCAGACTTTGGCTCTCTAAAGGGCCCCATAAATCAAAGTTGTTGCTAGGAGTACAGTTGCTTACCTATAACCTCCTTGGAGACCAGCATGGTGTCACCAGCAGCTCGCAGCCTGTCCAGGTGTTCTCGAAGCTTCTTGTTTTCAATTTCCAGCTCTTCCAGCTTATAGCGGTCTATGTTCGGGTTTGTGGGCGGCGATGAGTGGCGGTCTGGTGGAAAAAAAAAGTAGAATTAATTCGGTAATTCACAATTTAACTGTTTAGCACACTACTACTTGTTGATCATACAAATATTTTTTTCTTGCGGGGATCGAACCCGCGATACGCTGCGCAGTAGTCGATCGCTCTTTCACTGCGCCAAACGTGACGCCACTGAGCCATAATAGTTTGTGCATAATGGTCTCATCTTGGCAACAAATTACAAAAAGTTAAATTACAAGTTAATGAGTTTTGATGGTGTTATTGTTCACTTTTTAGTTCAGATATTTAACAAATACGAGTATCATCGCCGTCTTTGAAAATCTACATTCAAAGACAGATCCATGCGGGCAACGTCACGCGATATCCTTTATTATTAACTAGCTGTGCCCGCGACTTCATTCGCGTGGATGTTGGAACTGAACAATGTATTTTTTATCAAATTGACAAAGTTTCATACAAAGTTTCATCCCCTATTTTATCCCCTTGGGAGTAGAATTGATCAAAATCCGTTCTTAGCGGATGCCTACGTCATAACATCTACCTGGGGGGCAATTCTCGGTTTTAGAGATGGTGTCGAACTCGACAAAAAATTCTAATGACGTCATTATTCCGAAAAATTTTACTGAACTCTAACGTTAGCCTTCGACAAATGTTGAATTTGACATAGCAACTTTTAAAATTTGTCGAAAAACGTTATTAGAAATTTTTGTCGAGTTCGACACCATCCCTAAAACCGAGAATTGCCCCCCTGCATGCCAAATTTCAGCCCGATCCGTCCAGTGGTTTGGGTTGTACGTTGAAAGATCACTATGTCAGTCACCTTTGAGCTATACAGGGTGTATTTAAACACATCACAAAGCCGTTAACTACGCATACTGTACATCTAACTAAGTAGATTTACGCTAAAATAATCGCTGGGAACCGACTTTTATTTTTAGGTATCAAAAAAAATAATAATTTTATTGCGCGCAATGTAAAGCAAACGGGCGGGTTTAGTGTCGTTGTGTGCGTAGGCGAGAATACACAAGCGCGCCTCAGCTGGAACGCGCTGTGATAAGAACGACGCATCGACGTTCTACTTTTTTTCGATTATTTGCGGGGATGAACGAAATGAATAGTTTCCGTGAAAACAAATAAGTAAAAATCCTACTGAGATGCACGATGCTTTTAATTTTTTTTAAGGTCATAAAATCATGAAATGGGCCTCTCGCTCAGGGTGGGGCGGAAGGTACTGTCAGACTTCACTGACTAAAATCGAACTGCTCTTTCGTGTGCACTTTACGTTCCAGGGCCGTGGTACATCTTTCGAACAATCCCACGACCCCAGGATGTTCTTAAATTAAAACTCATAAAACACTTACCTACTGTCCATCGTTGATATCATCAATCGGTGGTCTCTCAACACTCACTAACTGCGGTTCAAACTGCCGACCTCCCACGCGGAGACAGACGCGCGCTCTAGTCAGCGTCTCTTGATGAACCAGTTCCAGGATCCCTTCTCGCTCTGACCGCTGCTTGAGTTCATCAAAAACATCAATATTTTTTTGACGCATCTCCGCAGCAGTCTGGCTGGTACGGTCAAACACCCTATCTTTGACGTATCCCCACAGAAAGAAATCTAAAGGCGTTAGATCAGGTGAGCGTGCAGGCCAATCATGGGGCCCATATCGCCCAATCCAATTGTCGCCGAACAGCTGCGTCAGCTGATCGCGAACCGGTCTCACGATGTGTGGTGGTGCACCGTCATGCTGATACCACACGTCTCGCCGCTGGATCAGTGGCATGTCATCTAACGTGTCTGTTAGGTAACCATTAATGAGGTTGAGGTAGGCAGGTCCGTTCATACTCGGTGGCAGGAAAACGGGGCCCAGTATCTGATTTCCCATGATGCCAGCCCACACATTATGTTTCCACCGTACCTGGAAGCCTGTTTCCTGGGTTTGATGTGGATTCACGGAGCACCAATAATGTGAATTTCGACGGTTCCACATTCCATTATTTGTGAAAGTGCATTCATCCGTGAAAATAACGTTATTCACAAATCCTCGGTCCTGCCTTAGCAGCCACCTGCAGTACTGCATACGGCGTGTTGTGTCACCCGGCACGAGTGCATGCACGCGGTGAATTTTGTAAGGTCGTTGCCTATCCCTTTTTAGTACTTTGTGCACGGTGGAATGAGACACCATGTACCTAGCCCGATGGCCATGCCGCCTTCGCAATATTTTAGCCGCTGTACGGACTCCCAAACGAGGGTTTTCTCGCATCACAGATAAGATGGCCGTTTCGGCCGCTGGCGTTATTTGCCTGCCGCCTCCCTGTGCAATCGGCACGATAGGCTGGTTATCCAACAAACGTTGCACTGCCCGCGTAAAAATACGTGAATCACTAGGCTGAAACGCTGACGGGTATTCTCTTCCATAAATTCTTAGGGCTTCGGCAGCATTTCCACGCGCCATACCATAGCAGTATACCATATTAACATACTCGCGCGCAGAATAATCATGAAACGGCATTTTCGCAACTACAACACAAAAAAAAACACTCCCTGGCAAAAACAAACACAGAAGTACTCAAAAACACACAGACTCTTTGTGTGTTAGCGAGTACACAGTCACAGAACACTCAAAACTAATGTTTTTCGGAAATAAAGACACAAGAAGTAAATTCGATCGTGTCAGAAACCGAACTAATAAGAAAAAATTCTTTGGCGGCACGTGGCGGCTGGCAGTGGGAGGGGCGTAGCGGGTTGCGGGGGCAAGTGGGCGGCGCGCGCGCGGCGGTGCTCGTTTGATCTAGCGGCCACCGTTGGCGTTTAGTATTTGTTTAGTTCTAAATAATCAAAATGAAACGAAATCTTTAAAAGAATCTTTATTTTTAGGAAGTAATCATAACATAAATTCTTCATAATTTTACTTTTAGGATGAAAAGGGCGCTCTTTTGACAATTCAGATAATGGACTGAGATCACATGTTTTTAAACACGTTCACATTACGCACATTTCAACTTTATGTCCCAGAACATAAAGTTGAAAATCCCACGGCATTGAGTCTAGCGAAGAGAGTCATTGACCGTCGAAAGTAAATCAAACGCACACTAACATAAGCTGTGCGTTTTTGCATTCATTTCTTACGTATTCATTACTGTTCGGAACTTCAAATGCGTAATTTATTTAGAAAAATCGAAAATTCAGGTAACGTTTGTTTGGAAAAAAGTTTTGTAATAATACTTAGAATTCGATTTCGTAAAAAAAAATTTTTTTTAATGCGACTTTGGCCTTCAATATCTCGAGAACCCGTGGAGTCCCAGGTATGGTCTAAAGGAAAAATATGATCCAAATAATGGGTAGAATACGTGGCTCTCGGCTTCGTTAAGTGTCCTTAGACACCCGGTATATATTTAGATTACTAAAACCATCTCCGGAATGTTACGGCCACTTTTCTGAAAACCGCATCAAAATTGGTTCAGCCAAACGCGAGCTAATCGCGGACAAACATGCGATCGTCTTACAAAAATACAGGTCGAACTGAGAACCAACTTTTTTTTTGATTTCGTTCAAAAATAAGTTGAACTTACTCATAATCCTCTCTTCAAGGTCGGTAGCCCTCTTCTGTGTCCTGGACAGTTCACTCTGGAGTGCTGATATCCTGTTCCTCATGCGAAGTACCAGGCCTGCATCTGCTACCTATACGTTAACATAAGAAGATGTGAGTGTAGTGAGTAGGAGAGGACAGCGTCCACCTCACAGCCCAGCCGCAGTGGTAGACGCCCACGGCGACGAACATCGCTAGACGATCTCCGACAACCGTATGCGCGGGCGACGAGTAATGGGCGACTCGCTATCCAACCATGGACCATGCCTGGGTCGACGGCGCGTTGTGTTCCGTTGTTTCCACGCCTCAAAGAGCGGTCAGCACAATGACGGGCCCCCGTTTAGAGGACCAAAGCCTGCGGGGGTCGTGGGACTTATCTCATTACCGTGACCCCTGAACGTATAAGGCTATTGATGGTCACCGTGGATTTTAGTCAGTACAAGTCTGACAGTCCTCTCAGACTCATTTGATGATTTTACCACGTGAAAAAACAACCTGACAAATGGTGCCCGAGAATGATTTTCAAATTGACCTATTATAAATGTATTTAAAAAAAAATGACGGGTAAATCTTATACTGCCTTATTAATAAAACAAGACGTAGAGATACGCCAAAGTTAATTCTTAACATTCTTATTAATAAACGTGGACTAAAGTTACAACCAGGATAATCTACAGACTATAACCATACATTTTTAAGGATTAACGTTGGCGTAACTATACTTAAAATCTTAAATATACAGGGTGAATTTTTCAACTGGGCGTGGATGGCTATTTTCGAAACTATGAGGAATTTCGAAAAACGTTGAAAGGAGTCTCGAGGCCGATTTTGACGAAAACTAAAACTGCATCATTGGATTTTAGAAAAATCAAAAATCCTGGCCAGGAGTCGAACCCGCAGATTTTGAAAAAAAAATCACAACCTATATTATTACACAGTTCGATAGTGTTGCTAATAAGAATCAAATTCTGGGAAGTAATCATATACTAATATTAATCAAATGGCAGATTTTTATGAAATTGCTATTTTTCCATGTTACTTTACTTCTACTGAGCCATAATTTATTCGAAATTATAAAAATTTATTGTTTTCAATGTTTCACTGAATTTGACGTTTCAACAATCCTACTGTACTTAGCAATACGAAATTATTGAGTTGAACTAAAAATTGCATTATTTTAAAGAACAAACGGTAACGTATGTTTCAAATACAGTCTTTGCCTTAAAGATTAATCAGTTTTTTTGTAATTATACGTTTTACTTAAGTTTGCCGTATATGATTACTTCCCAGAATTTGTACCCTATTAGTAACACTATCGATTAGTGTAATAATACAGGGTGTGATTTTTTTTCCAAAATCAGCGGGTTCGATTCCTGGCCAGGATTATTGATTTTTCCAAAATCCAATGATGCAGTTTTAGTTTTCGTCAAAATCGGCCTCGAGACTCCTTTCAACGTTTTTCGATATTCCTCATAGTTTCGAAAATAGCCATCCACGCCCAGTTGAAAAATTCACCCTGTATAGTCTGAAGACCTGTACCTCTAGCACGAGTTTTCATTATTTTACTTTCCAGTATTTACAGCGTTTCTTGTATGAAAAAATAGAATAGCGCCTCTGGTGTGCGAAGAAGGAACAATTTTTTTCCTTAAAAATTGTCGATTTGAAATTGTCAAAGTTCCAGTTTACTTTACGTCTCAAATACTGAAAACTCGCTCTGAGGGTACTGGTAGTAGTGGCAGAAAACGTTCAAGTTTTTTATTAAGGGTGATAGTGTATGGCTAATGTCTTACCGGTTGTGTTGGTCCATTGTGTGAGCCGGCAGACCAGTTGACAGCCTCCAGGGCCGGCCGAGTGCTCTCCACTGATCTGACTGAGCCGTAGCCATAGTCCTTAGAAAAAAAAAAATGAAACAAACGTTACTATGCTATGGGCCTATGGGAATGTCATAATGGGATTACTCCGTTCGATCAGACTGCTGTCGCGGGTTTGATCCCCGCACGGAACAAATATTTGTATGATATACAAGTAGTTGCTCCGGGTCTGGGTGTTTGTGTATGTGAGTTTATATATTTGTAAACGCACACACGATACAGAAGAAATATCTAATGTGGGGCGTCCTACGACTCGAAAATTATTCCACGAGATACTTAAAATTGGGTTAAAAACTATCCTTCGTGTTAATCCAGGTTGTAAACTATCTGTGTAGCAATATTCATTCAAATCCGTCCAGTAGTTTTGGCGTGATAAAGTTACAAACATCCATCCATTTATGCCCACAAACTTTCGCAGTCACAATACTAAGTAAGATATAGAAATTCTTGATAAAGCATTCGATGTTACTTATCTGTCGTAATAAAAAGATAGATAATGATTAAATATAGAAAACATGAAAGTATTTTTGATAAAGATTATGATCAGCGCGGTTTTCAAAGGATGAACTTTTAAAAGATAATATTGCATTTGTTTATAGAAGGTAGACGCAGTGAATAAGTGATTCATTTCTGCACTGCGTGTCACAGGTTCCATTCCCAACCGGCACTAATATTGGTGTTTGTGTATGTGAGTATTAATGTTTGTAAACGCACCCACGATACAGGAAAAAATACGAGTGTGGGGAAACATTATAAAAAAATGAATATAATTCATATGATTAAATCACGCTACGACCAATAGAACCCGAGCAACGGAGTTGAAACCACGGCGAACAGCTAGTAAAACAATAGAATGACAAATCTTACTAATAGTATAAACGTGAAAAATTGTTTGGATGGATGGATGTTTGTTACTCTTTCACGCAAATACTACTGAACGGATTTGGATGAAATAGTTTATAACCTGGATTAACACATATGATAGTTTTTATCCCGATTTTTGGGATAATTTTCGAATTATAGCGGGTCAAACCGCTGGTTAAAGCTAGCCTTTATATAAAACTTACATCTTCAACTGTAGTTTCCTGCTGTGAGTTGTTGCTGGCATCTGATAACGATCGCCTATGCTCTTTGGGGGCTGGTTTACTGCAAAAAAAGTTACGTATCAAAGAAAGAAGAAAGAAAGAAAGAAAAGAGATTTATTGGGACACACAGGACATAATAAACAAAATTACATTAATAATAAAAACAACAGAGAAAAACAAAAATTAATAAAAGAAAAACAAAGGTAAAACAAAACAAAAAGCATAAGACAATTTAGTCCTGTGCGAGGCCAAAAGGCTCCTACCTCAGCATGTGCACATTTAACTGTCACAGCGCTGGTTTTCTGGTAGGGCCCAAAATGAAGTCACGTATCAATAGAAGTAATAGTTAAGTATAAGTTAAGTCATCATCTGCCGACCTCAAAGTGCCTCGGAAAGCACTTAAAGCTGTTGACGGGACCAACAGCTTTAAGTGCTTTCATTTGTAGAACTTTGACAGTCGTTATTGTTAGTCAGAAGCTTTAAAGTCTGACAACCAGTCTTATCATGAGGTAATGTATTACCCAGTTACTGCAATGGGTTGCGGAGGTCTGATCTTGTGGAGGTCGCTCCATGTAAAATACTGATATTCAGCTGCATATAGTTCGGCTGGAAGCCGACTCCAATCTATGTAGTTGGGAAGAGGCTAGGCAGATGATGCAGAAGATGATAAGGGTCGAGTCACACCGGAATGGCAGCAGCTGGCGGCGGCCGCTGGCGGTAACTCGTGTTTTTGAAGTGAACATGATGGAATTGGTTATTGCAGCACTTGCGGAAGAAAAATAAAGAAACAAACAAAGGAAAAAAAGAAAAAAGAGAAAGCGGCTGCCAGCGGCGCCGCTGGCAGCCGCGGGCTGTCTCGCGACCTTTTCAAGCGATACAGGGGGCCGATTCTCGGTTTTAGAGATGGTGTCGAACTCGACAAAAAATTCTAATGACGTCATTTTTTCGACAAATTTTAAAAGTTGATATGTCAAATTGGCCATTTGTCGAAGGCTAACGTTAGAGTTCAGTAAAATTTGTCGAAAAAATGGACTTTTGATGTAGTTAAAGTTTAAAATTATTTCACACAGAGTCCGCCACGCTGCTGCCGGCCGCTGCCATTCCGGTGTGACTCGGCCCTAAGATTTGCTCATCAGATTGCAACTCACCTCTGTAGAGAGTCGATCCTCTCCTGCAACTCATACTGCGCTGACAAGAGTTTCTGTCGACTCTGTCTCTCTGCTTCTAACTCTGCGTTCAACGCCTTCTTCTCTTGTTCATGTTGTTTGTCGCGTTCTGAGGAAGAAATATTAGTTTTTTAACATGATTTAAGGTAACAACGTTATTTTTTAAACACAAAAATATAATAGTTATTTGTTATACAAGAGTGCAACACATAACTTTTCATCTCACCTCAGCGAGGAAATGACTAAGGGACAAGGGAAGGCGTATTGAATTCCGAAACGATACTAAGGATTTTGGGGGTGAACGTCCGTCCGTAGCGCAGCGAGGAGGTTCAAGTGTTAGTAATTTCCTTAAAGAAACGAGGGAATAAAGTTAAAAAAATCCTTAGTGTAGCGAGGGATTCAAGTTAGCCCAAGACAACGCAGCTTTACTCCCGAGAAGCGTACTCTGCTTTTCACACCTAAGGCGAGGAAACAAATTCTATTTTTGAAATTTGATGTGGTACGACCACCTTCGAACGTCAAGTGGGCACCACAAGCGATCAGCTGTTGCGGTCACCGGCCGCCATTACTGCTACAAATCTTTAGTACACACGATGTTCTAAATTCAAATTTACTTTATTCACTAGAGGATAAAAACGGCTTTTACGCTCAGATATCGAAGAGAAAAAGTACCCTTTCCGAGATGGGGGGATGAAAAGTAATTTTTCTTTCAGAAGTCGATGGATTTGATTTTTTTAATTTTACTGATTTTTGCACTTTTTTAGTTCAGATATGCAACAAAAATCTGCCCAGGAGTCATTGCATAATCAGCATCTTTGAAAATGAGCGATAAGTAAGTAAAGGATCCAAGTAGACGACTTCACGCGGTATCCATTTATTGTTATTTACCAAAATATAAGGAATACTTCTGAAAACCGCGTCAAAAGCGATCCAGTCAAACACGAGGTAGTCGCGGACAAACATATATACCAACATACGGATCGAACTGTTTTTCTGAAGTTGGTTTAAAAAAGAGACAATCACTCTTTATGTAAGCAATTTTACTAGGAAAATTTAGTACCTATGATTAAAAAATGAGTTTATACCCTGTACATATTGGACGCGTTAAATAAACGCCGAATAAACGCCTTTTGCCTGGGATTTTGTTTTTTTTTTAAGTGTGCGCTTTATTTTTTACTAAACAAAGTATTATTTGGCTTTAATACCCAGTGACCGGGCATTTATTTGGACGTCAACTGATTATGCCCCATATGCCAAGATTATACCCATTTCTTCATTAATGATTTTCCTCTCAATCCATCATTACCCAGGATTATTTTAATGTCAAATTACCTCTCCATATCTGCGCCCGAGTTTTAAACTCCTGTGACCACTCCACTAATGCACTTTCATACGTGTTGTTAGTTTCATATTGTTTTGTTGACACATCACTGATTACTTCTGATACCAGCATTTTTAATTTATTGATTTATTTACAAGATTAAGACTGAATAGCTTCAGGGCATTTTCAAAATGGCAACCGTATATTTTTTTTTTTATTACTTTTTATATACTTATTAGTTGGTCACTTTTGGTATATAAGTTGCTTATTTTGGATGTTTTTATTTATTTTTCACTGCTTCGGCACAAATTAAGAAGTTTTTTCTACGGAATATTTACTTTTATAACGAACGATTAAAAAGTTTGAGCTGTGTCTCTGATATTCGCGCAATGTCATAAACAAACAACAGTTGTTACTTTTAGTTAGTAACGTAAGTTCTAAAATCCTTGACAGATCTTTACAACACTTCCTTATGTTTAACTGTATTATTTCTTAATGCCAATTTCCTAGCAACTACAAAATAACACAACTCTATGACAAGAAAACACAGATCTTCAAAAACTGTACTTATACCACCGTCTATTTTAAAAACACATAATCTCTATACTTAAAAAAAAACACTTATTTCACACGTAGATCATCATTTGGAGTTTCCCAAATATGTTATAGTCTGCTTCCAGTCGAACCAGATGCACCTGAATATCAGTATTTTACATGGAGCGACTCCCTATCGGACCTCCACAACCCCCCTATAAGGAGAAACACGATAGCCCTCAAGACTGGTTGTCAGGCTTTCGAGCTTCTGACTAACAGTAACGACTGTCAAAGATCTACAAATGACAGCCGGGACGAATAAAGTTACGGAGGAAATCCGGCAAATGATAATTGGTCACCCATCTATAGACAGACGCTAGCAAACGTTGCTTAACCACGGTTTAACTTTTCACTTTAAAAGTTTAGTACCAAACACGTATATTTTTGTACGCCTACAAAATTATTTGACAACACGCTTGCTGAGAAATCGATGGTACATAGAAGTAATTAATTTTTTCCGTTATCAATATTTTTTTTATCACAATGATAACTTACCTAATGTTTGGTTTTATCAATACATTTATCAACGGTGTTAAAGGATCGTAAATATTAAAATGTTTTGGTGGTTTTTCGTGTCCTGTTCTGAAAGGCAACAATGGATTCACTTTTTTTCAATGTAATCGATGAAAACAATGTTTCTCTTTTTTGATTTGGTATTTTTTGGAGATTTTAGTTTTCAAATAGTATATTTTGCAACTAGTGAATAAAGAGCGGATTTAAAACGAGGGCCATTATATGAATCAAGAGCAAGCGAAGGATTTTAATGACTGAATCACGACCGTAGGGAGTGATTCATGATGATTGTTCATACAATTTGTATGAAAAAATGTTTTGCTAAATTTGACCAACTTCCGCCGTCCCGATTTTTTTCTTCCGATACAATGAAATGATCCTTATGTGAAACAGAGTCGAACGGCATTAAAAAAAATTTTGGTCATTTTCACTCATTTCTGTGGACAGCTCACACTTGACAAAAAAAAATAAAAACGCCAAAATTATTAGTATCAAAAAAGAGCTAAAGATTCCTAAGAAAGTTTTCCTGTATATCTTATGGATGCAGATTTCTCCCTTTTGGCCAATTTAAAAGAAACACCCTGTATATTTAATTAAATGGGGTTTTAAACCACATTATAGGTAACTAGGCAACTTGCGATCTTTGGAAGTGAAAACATCGTATTTTTTTTCATCATTTTAAAATGTCGATTCCTTAGATTAAAAAATATCCAGATTCTGTGTTCAAAACAAAACTTGACGTTTTTCGTGGAAGCCAGTTTTTTATAAATGTGTGAGTGAGCGCGACGCACACATTTAAATGTTTTCCTTGGAGATGTTCACTTGTTTTACGTAGGAATCAAACGACAGGAGGATAATTTTTCTAATTTAGGGACAGTCCGGCGAAATTGGATTAATAGCACCTCGTATAAAATTAAAGAAAAAGTAACTTTTATTGTTAAAACTGAAAACAATAAAGCTAATCGTTTTTCAGTGTTAATATTTTCAATAATTATCTATTTAATCAAACTACTTTGTCGGACGAAACGGCGTCATACTCATTATCATAAAACTTTACAAGATAAAACTGAGTTACATGCATTTTAAAAACATTTTATTAGTTCAAGGTAAAAATAACAATGTAATTATAAATGGCAAATCAATATATAAATATTTATAAGGTTTCGCAGATAAAATAAATGGAGTAAATATTTCGGGCATGCGGACGGTGAGTAACAGGTAACTCGCCGTCTGATCATGAACTATGCCCGGGTTGGCGGCGTCTACAGAAAGATAAGTTTCCACCTCAAATTCTCCTCTCTGGTCTGCTGGAAGTCTTTTAGTAGAAATAAGCAGTGCCTTTGTACTATATTAATATTTTCCTATCTATATCTGTGCGTGAAACATACATAAATAAGTTATTTTAGTGACCGAAAATTCGATTTCGGTTTCCGACGGTTTTCAGGCAAATAATCTAGTTTCGGCCTTAGTTTCGGTTTCGGCTAAAATATAGTCGAAGCCCAACGACGATATATTACTAGACTCCGCATGCAAGATCTAAGGAACAAAAACTATTCTGTCAACTCACTGAGGTACTACGTAAGCGAGGGGGACGGGGTACTGCGTTGTGATTGGCTAACTCAAGGTCTGTTCTGTCTCAAGGTATGTTTACGGCTCGCAGGAGTGGTCGAAATAAGACGGATATAAGACTTTTTTGCCTAATGTGTTGACAGACATCTGTCGCCTGTTATTAGGAGTCTAGTAATATATCGTCGTTGCATCAAAATCACCAATACAACCTTCCGAGTTCATAAAGGTGTAGGAACCCAAAAAAAGTCATTCCTACACCTTTATGAATTTGGAAGTTTTCATTGGTGAATTCCGCCGGCTGGTTGGAGCATTCCCCGTAATTCGCTAATTTAATAATCATTATCTCTGTCTCTATGTTTGTTATCGTGAAAACGTTTAAACTCACCTTGGTCGCGGGACTCATTCCATCACCGTGACCCCGGAACATAAAGGGCTATTGAAGGAAACCGTGGATTTTAGTCAGTACAAGTCTGACAGTCCCTCCTGCCCTGCCCGGGGTGGGAGGACTCATTTGATGATTTTACCACGACAAAAATAAAAAATAAACCTACACCTTTATGAACTTGGAAGACTCACCTTCAATCGCCAACTCATAATGTTCCTTCACACTCTTCAACTCATTAGCCAGCTTCTCGCTCTCTCCCTCCCACGTAGCTCTGTTCTGCTCATACTCCTCTTTCAAACTCTTCTTCTCTTGTATCAGCTGCTTGTTGCTATCTCTTTCTCTCTCTAACTCTTGTTGGAGAGATGCTATGAGGTCGTTCTTGCTGAACAAGTCCACTTTTAGTGTTTTCGTTTCTATTTCTACGAGTTTTAGGAGTTCTAGTTTTGCCCTGTGGAAAAAAATAGAGTAATTATGTTTTGTGGTGATTGGGATTAAGAACTTTAACAACTGTTCAATATGAGTCGTTTTCCATTGTATTGTAATAGTTTTAAGAGCTTTGTAACACAACAAAAAATTTAGGAAAAAATCATTAAAAAAATTGTTTTGGAACAACGACGATATATTACTAGACTCCGCATGCACGATCTAAGGAACAAAAACTATTCTGTCAACTCGCTGAGGTACTACGTAAGCGAGGGGGACGGGGTACTGCGTTGTGATTGGTTAACTCAAGGTCTGTTCTGTCTCAAGGTATGTTTACGGCTCACAGGAGTGTTCGAAATAAGACGGATATAAGACTTTTTGCCTAATGTGTTGACAGACATCGGTCGCCTGTTATTAGGATCCAATAACTCGTCGTTCTTTTGGATTTTCACATACACAAACACCCAGACCCGGAACAACTACTTCCAGATCATACAAATATATATTTTGTTCCGTGCGGGCATCGAGCCCGCGACACGCTGTACAGCAGTCAACTGCTTAATCACCGCGCTAACCGTGTAATATTATTTTGCGTTTATTAACACACTACCTTTTGGCAACGGTTTCGCCCGAAGGCCTACGTCCTATGCAGCCCCTATGGAGGCCCCCGTCCTATGCAGGCCCTATGGAGGCCCCCGTCCTACGCAAGCCCTATGGAAGATCCCGTCCTATGCAGCCCCTATGGAAGACCCCGTCTTATGCTGCCCCTCTGGAGGCCCCCGTCCTGTGCAGGCCCTATAGAGGCCCCCGTCCTATGCAGCCCTATGGAGGCCCCCGTTCTATGAAAACCCCGTAAGCGTAGCAGAAGCTAGTAATATAATAAAAACTCACTTCAAATCCACAATCTGCGCCATGAGCGGTTCTATACTCTTATTCTTCTCCATGGCGTCTCCCAGCCGTTGTTGAAGACTGATGATCTTGTTCTCCAGGCCTTTGTTGAGGGATTTGACGTGATCGAGGCTGCGAGCTTCGATGCGCAGGCGCTTGTATTGACGACGGGCGAGGAAGCGACGGATCTGTAGAGGGGGGCGAGGGGGTTAAATTACAAGAGGGTTACAGTTTTCTTTACTTTGCGATTATTTTTCTTTATAGTTTTAATATGATAAATTACCTTTATTTACAAAAATTGAGGAGCACGTAGCTAAATAATTACAGCCGCACAGGCCGATCTTTTGGGTTAAACCAATTTTTTATAAATAAAGATCATCATCTGCCTGTCTTTTCTCAACTATATTATGGTCGGCTTCCAGTCAAACCAGATGCAGCTGAATATCAGCATTTTACAGGCAGGGACTGCCTATCGGACCTCGACAACACAGTAACTGCGTAATAGTATACCCATGGTAAGCCTGGTTGTCAGACTTTAGAGCTTCTGACTAATAGTAACGGCCCGGGACCAACGGCTTTACGTGCTTTCCGAGGCACGGAGGAAACTCGCTATGACAGATGGTCATCCATCCACAGATCAACCTCGGCAAGCGCGGCTTAACCCGGAAGATCAGCCTGCGCGGCTGTTATTATTTAGCCACGTGCTCTTCAATTTTGTAAATAAAGGTCATATTACAACTCAATTTTTTTAATAGTAGTATTTTCTAAATTGTTTTAAAATAGAACATTTTACTTACTGAAGCCTGTGCAATGATGATCTGTCTTCTCATCCTCTTGACGCGTTTGCGCGCGAGATAGCCACGTGCATAGCGTTGTATGGTGATAACCTGAGAAAGGCAATAAAAATTAAGGTAAGGTCAGATATAAAGTTGGAATATTCCATATTCGAGGTCAAAAGAGGTTAAATTCTGTGGCTTATTGAAGCTTAAATGGTGACGTGCGGTCTCACAGACCAAGCGACGTATTCGAAATTTGATTAGACTCACGCAGTAGGGTGTTGTGTAGTGGTCTCTCAGACAGTATTTATTGACTTAATTTGTATTTCATTTTTATATCATTATTTACCAGAAGTTTTATATTTAGTTCTTCTTCTTCTCTTCACCAGTTACTACTACCCACCGATTTGGCCTTGTTTTGTTCTGTCTCCTGCTCGATATGGAGAGAAGTGTAAACTACGTAGTTTCCTACTTCTCTAAAAAATGTTTGCAGGATTCAAGAGTGAATGTGAGTTAAATTCATTCTCTGGGACACGTCGAGCTCCACTATCTCTTTTCTGGCGGTAGCCACTTTTGATTCTTAGTCACAGGAGTTGGCAGTGGTTTGGGAACAGAGTGGTGGGCTTTTGCTAAAAAAGACTCATCTCAATACACACCACATAGGACAGTAATCTGTCAGACAACACATCACCAGTTATGTTACTAAACTTCACCTCACCGCTTTGACCTTATTTTGTTCTCTGAACTCTTGATATGAAGGGAAGTTAAAACTACGTATTTTCCTACTCCTTCACTATTATTTTCTGATTAATTTCGTTGCACGATCAAAGACAGTTAAATTCATTCTACGAGACACGTCGAGCTTCATTGTCTCGGCGCTTTTCTGGTGCATGCCACTGTTGATTCTGACTTTCAGGAGAAGCAGTGGTTTGGGAAAAGTGTGGTGCCAAAAAAAGACCTATCTCAATAAATACCACATAGTAAAGTGGTCTGTCAGATCACACGTCACTAGTTATGTAAGAACTACTCACCGCTTTGACCTTCCTCCGGTCTCTGTACAGATTCCTGGCGAGGTATCCTCTGGCATGTGCTTGTAGACCGATGGCGAGACGACGTAATCTCTGGTACTTGAGTCTCGCAAGCCACCCGCGAACATTACGCTGGATTTTAATCGCGGCGCGTTTGCGGCGAATCTCTTGGGCGCGTCTGTTAAAGAGAAAATAGTGTTGTTTTAGACAAGGTTGGGCAAGTGGCTGAGCGATGAACCGCTGCGGAGCGTGTCGCGGGTTCAATTCCCGGTCGGAACAAATATTTGTATGATCTGCAAGTAGTTGTTCCAGGACTTGGTGTTTGTGTATGTGCGTTTCTGGGTTCATAAACGCACACACGATACAGGAAGAAATTACTAGTGTGGCAAATTTTTAAAAAAAGAACAAAAAATAACATGAAGTTGACATTTTCTGGCTAAGATATTTTTCAAGGAACGAAAACTTGAGCTGCGAGCAGGATTCGAACCAGCGTCTTCTGGATAGGTACTCCAGACGCCTTAACCAACTAGGCCACCGCAACCACGCACACACGTAGCTGAATTTCTGGTTCGCTTGTTTTTATGAACGCTGTTTACACGTTTTTCGTTTATTTGCGAAGACGCGACGCAGGCGTTATTGCGTATAAAAATATAACATTATGTTCTGACTAAAATAGTATATAATAAAAAAAAAATGTTTAGTTGTTCAACCCAAATTCTTATCGTGAAATAAAAACTACCGAGCCGATTATACGATTTTTGTTAGGGACCAAATGGCTCTTACAAAAAAAACGATCGAATCGAATTAGAAACCTCGTGAGTGGATTATGGCTCGCTCCCACTCACAGAGGCGGCCTATGTCCCAACAGAGGGAATATTGTTGTTTGATGAAGATGTTGTTGATGAGGGCCAAAAATGAAAACCAGTGTCAAGCACTAGCTGCTCGACAATCTGCAGGGGGGGTATTACAACGTCTTAAAACCAGGCTTGTTTCAGTGAATGAACTAGATGGCGCTAGACGACTTGTATAGCTCTGGCACTTTCACTCGCCGGAATAAGCCTGGTTTTAAGACTTTGTAATACCTCCCTTGGACCTATTTGACGTAGCCGTGTAACACACAATGTTACAGTGGCCGGCACGAAAGTTGCCAAGAGTCGTTAAATGCGCAGAAGATCTCTTTGGTGGTCATGTGGGTTGCGGGGTATGAGGTAGTGCCGATCTGAGCACGTAATTGGTGCGTCACTCGTCTGTCCCCCTCGCACCCAGTATACGCGCTCTCGCTTACACTTGTGTGCGCTAAATGCGATGCTCAAAATTACCCCCACAACACCATAATCTTGCCATCTTACGTGCCGGGTACTGTATTTATCTTTGTTATTTCGTTGTTGTTCTTAACTTATTATTTATAATTTTATTATCATGTTTTCTATTTTATTCGTATGTTTTGTTGTGTGTACCAGTCTGCCAAATAATCAATATTTCTTTCTCTCTTCATATATCCAATCAGTCCCTCTTTCATACCGCACTTTAAAAGTCCCTCTCAAAGTACCCCCTCTTACCTCCTCGCCAGGAACCCTCTAGCCCGCGCCTGCAGCGCCCTGAGCGCGGACATGATCCTCAGATACTTCCTCCTGGCGATGAACCGTCTCACACAGCTCTGTACTCGCACGCAGTACTCGCGCTGGATGTCGGCGCGGATCTTTTCTAAGTATGCAACCTGGGAGGAGGAAAATGTTTGAATTTTTGAGTTTTTATCAAAAAAACGACCGAGCTATTCCATTTTGGGCACCCGCTGAAATGGCACCTTAATTATTCAACATACAGCTGCCATTTTTTTTTATCGTGGTAATATCATCAAATGAGTCCTCCCACCCCGAGCAGAGCGGGAGGGACTGTCAGACTTGTATTGATTAAATCCACGGTGTCCTTCAATAGCCCTTTATGTTCCGGGGTCACGGTGATGGAAATAAGACCCGCGACCCCGGCAGGCTTTAGATATATAAATTTTTGTTCAACAATAATTTTTCGTTAGGTGCCAAGTATCCGGGTAGAGGGCGCGTTGTGATCCACGCGCGCCTCAAAGAGTGTCAGCACAATGACGGGACTCTCCTTTGAGGGCCAATGCCTGGTTGGGTCGCAGGACTAACGAATTACCGTGACCCCGAAACTTAAAGAGCTATCGAAGGACACCGTGGATTTTAGTCAGTGCAAGTCTGGCAGTATGGGGGTGGGAGGACCCCTTTGTTTTTGCGTGGTAAAATCATCAAATGAGTCCTCCCACCCCGGGCAGGGCGGGAGGGACTGTCAGACTTGTACTGACTAAAATGCACGGTGTCCTTCAATAGCTCTTTATGTTCCGGGGTCAAGGTGATGGAAATAAGTCCCGCGACCCCGGCAAGCTTTGGCCCTCTGTGAGGGGGCCCCGTCATTCTGCTGACAACTCTTTGAGGCGCGCGTGGAACACGACGCGCCGACGCGCATAGTCCATGGTCGGACAGCGAGTTGGTGGGAGGACCCATTTGATGATTTTACCACGGCGAAAAAATAAATAAAGAGGTTGTTGGGTTTTGGGCCTAGCGGTCGCCCGCAATGTTTTTCAGAATCGCGGTTCACGCGGCAGGACTCATTTGATGATATTACCAACCTAATAAAGAAAGTGTAGTTACCTGTCCAGCTCTGAAGAATATCTTGGTGGCTCCGAACTGGTACTTGTCGGGGTCTTTAACGTGTCGCGCGAGGATGCGGCCGCACGTCGCCTTTATGTTGCCGCGGTCGATCTCTTTGTGCAGACATAGGAGACGGTATCTAGTGGAAAGGGAAGATTTTATTCATAAAACTCCTGTTTTTCTTGAAGCAAGATATAAAAATACTTCCCGTATGCAAAAAATTGGATAGCTAAATGCTGTCGTTGACATATATGGCTAACCGGTCAGATCTGGTCAAGTCAGTCATCAGCCCTCGGGCTAAAACCATTTCTTACCTGAAGAAGAAGTCTTGGTAAAGCCATCTTGATGGGAAGCCGGCTGCAGATATTCTGATCGTCTCCAGGACACCACAGGCTCTGAAAAAAATATGTAAATAAGTATTTTTTGTACTTTTTTAAAATCCTCAATGAGTCCGCATTGTTGGAGCGGATGAGACAGATAGACTTGTATTGACTAAAACCCACGACGTTCCTTCAAAAGCCTTTACGTTCCTAGGTTTCGGTCACGGTTACTCGCCGTCCGCAAGCCTACGCCTAGGCTGGCCTTCATAATCAGACACAGGTACCTCCCGAAACTTCCGTGTCCGGTGAGGACCTGCGTCATGCGGCAGGTAAGGACGCCGTGACCGCCGTCGCCGCCCTTTTTGAGGAGTGGCTGGAGAGACTCCAGCCACTCCTCAAAAAGGGATGGTGTGATTGCGGCGTGCCCTTAACAATATGGTCTCCTTTCTCCTATTTCAAATATTATCATGTTATCAGTTTAACAACATAGACATGTTGGTAGTTTCATCATGCTGTCGCTTTTGTTATATTTCCACTTTTGTTATTCAATAACTTTTATATTTTTATCACTTTTGTCTTATTGACAATTTCAGTCACTTTTGTCGTATGATATAGTTAATTTTGTTCATATGGTCAGTTTAATCATCTAGATCAGTGCTTTTCAACCTAGGGGTCCCTAGACCTATTTAAGGGTGTCACGAAGCTACTTTAAGGGAGTAAAAGGTTGGGAAAGCTACTGCAGTAAAAAAAGAATAATAAAGATTAAAAAGACTTATATCCAGCTGAATCTGGTTCTACTGAAAGCCGACCCCAATACTCGTATAGTTGGGAAATGGCAGGCAGATGATGCTGTTAACTAAAAGACATAATCATTTATATAAAAAAATCAAAATAACTTAATGAGATTTTTTCCATCTTGAACAACAGGACAAATATTCCACTAAACAAGTTTGCACACATGATGAGAAAATCTGATTCTCCAAATTGTGATGTGTGCGGTGTTATTGAAGACGTGCATCACCTGTTGGTGGAATGTGTCCGTTACAATACCGATCGAGAACTGATAATAAGAACATACAACTTGAGCAGAACTAATGTGGGTATGCTCCACGAGACGTTGTCCTCTCCATTGTCGGAAGCCGCTTAAGCGCTGTTTATGTTATTTAGTCGTAAGTAAGCCATAACTAGTAAGTAGATGTAAAGAAAGAAAGAAAATTGCGTTTATTGGCACTTGTGCTAAAACTTAAAACTAAAAAAAAAAGAATTTTGAAAATCGGTCCACAATCGCCGGAAAAATCGCGTAACAAACACACAAAAAAAAAAAAAAACAAAAAAAAAAAAACATACCGTCGAATTGATAACCTCCTTCTTTTTGAAGTCGGTTAACAATACAAATTTAATAAAAATAAATGCCAAAGGGCCTCAGCTCAGCATAATGTCAGGTGGCAACACGAAGTTTGCCACCTGACGCTGATTTTCAGCTGCAGCCCACATGTAGTTCAGTTTAAGGTAGGTTACGATGGAATTGATATTTACTTTAGGTATAAAAATTCCTTAAATAAATAGAAAAAAAAAAATCTTCATATCAAAGGGGCCGTGTCAAGAAAAAGGTTGAAAAACACTGATCTAGTCAGTTTTGTCATGAAATTTATTTCTCACCTGAGTTGGTTGACAGCTCTAGCGCTATCAAACATGAACGGTTCTTTGGTGTCATTGGGCTTGATGCAGCGCACGTAGTGAGGAGTGGTGGCGGACAGAGTGGACATCAGAGCGGACAGGGACTGACGGAACTGAGACCCCACTGTGTGCTTCTGACCGGAGGCGCGCCGGGGAGGTTGCTGTGGACGAAGTCAAAAGTCAAATCATTTATTCCAAGTAGGCCATCAAAGAGGCACTTTTGAACGTCGATTATTAAAATTAAAGGAAATAGGAAGGGATAGGATTGATTCTTCACGAAGTGGAAAATCCTCATCATCATCCTGTAAATGTTCCCACTGCTGGAACACAGGCCTCTCTGTGAGAGTGGGTCATAATCAACCAAGCGGGCAAATTAAGGTTTGGTGGATATCACTTTCATGTCTTCGAATCGTTGGTTCTAAGACGTGTCGGTTTCCTCACGATGTTTTCCTTCACCGTTTTGAGAGCAGTGGTCATGAAAATTACATAAAGTAATACGCCTGGCTGGGTTCGAAGCCACGACCTACTCGTGATTCGGGGCCGATACCACTGGGCCACCACTGCGCTCAAGAGGAAGATTACTAATAGACTATTTAACAGCATCAATAAATTGCAATTAGTCCATCAACTAGTGTATTGAAAAGGTTTTTTTCATTATTTTTCGAAAGACTAGTTGACGGACGGATTTCGTCTTTCATTAAGCCAGTGTATATTTACACAGATATCACGAATCAAAATTCGAGAAAGAGGGCTCATGACGTCAAAATACTACGAGATATAACTAAGTGATCCATGACGCAATTCGCGCGATTCGAAATTTCTACTAACTACAAACGAAAATCGTCCTTGCTACCACGACATAATGATGCAATTCGACTGACTTACATCGTCGTGGCGATCGTGTGTTGTTTTCATATAGGTACCCGTAGATAACCGCACGTTTTATGTCATAATGTCGTAATGGTAAGGATGATTTTCACTTGTAGTTGGAATCGGTCGAATTGCGTCGCATCACGTCATGGTAAGCTCTCTTTTTTTATCGTGGTATAATCATCAAATAAGTCCTCCCACCCCGGGCAGGGCGGGAGGGAAAGAGGAAAATCCAAGGTGTTCTTCAATAGCCCATGGGGAAGCACCCGAAACATAATTTTAAAATTCTACTATTAAATTGGTCTACTCACCGTCAAACTAGCAAGCGGCACGGAAGGAGTAGTCCTCCTCTTAGAAGGAGGCGGGAGAGTAGAGGACGAGGTCACCTCCACGGTCCTGTCAGCGAACATGGTGTGGATCAGTCGGCAGGTCGTCGCACTCTTGATGCACTCCAGTTGTTCCTCTGACACTGTGTCGCGATTCTTCTCGAGAAAACCACCCGATTGATACTCTACGTTGTCCGCGAAATGCTTGATTATGAAGGCTGTAATAAAAAGGGTTTTAGATATTTTAAGCATAGATAACGACACGGTTGGCGCAGTGGCTGAGCAATTGACTGCAGTTCGACGAGTTGATCCCCGCATGGAACAAATATTTTAATGATCTGCAAGTATTTTTTACGAGTCAAGTTCATAAAATCAAAGTATTTATATCAATTAGGCCAGTTACAGGCACTTTTGAATTGTCAAAAGACGAAAAAAATAGTATTAAAATAGTTATGGTGCTACAGTCCCAGTCACAAGACATAATATTTGTGAAAGTGCCGTGATGCCCATTACAAGGAGTAGATCTCTATGAGAGGAAGGGCAAGAAACTCCAAGGACAATCTTTTTAGATCGCCGAAATTACTACAGAACCTTTGATATGGTACATTATGATTAAAAGAAAGACAATTCAGAAACAAAATGATCAATAGTGTTATTTGTTATCGTTTTCAAACCCCAATTTCATGAACTATTGTTAACTGGCACATGAGTGGGCCTCTCGGGCCAAGTCTTACTGTCATGCCATGTTCTACTTACTCCATAGCCAAGTTTTACTCACCAGCATTCCCAATAACTTGGCCATGAAGCAGGCGTCGTTAACATCTCACAGGCCAAGCCTCACTCTCATGCCAAGTTCTACCTACTCTACGGCCAAGTTTTACTCACCAGCATTCCCAAACCTTGGCTCCATGAAGTGTTGATAACTGGCACAGAACTGATGTAACTTGGTAACAAAGCCAGCGTCGTTATCATCTCTCGGGCCAAGTCTTACACCCACAGGCCAAGTACTACTATATAGCCAAGTTGTACTCACCAGCATTCCCAAACCTTGGCTTCATGAAGTGTTGATAGCTGGCGCAGGACTGATGTAACTTGGCAACAAAGCCGGCGTCGCTACCGCCGGGTACTCGGCACTGTTCGTCGAGGAGCGCTAGGACACCTAGTCGATCTTCTATGAGATCGATGCAGGGCTGGTTGTCGTAGAATTCTATCATCTCCCAGGATATTTCTTCCTGTAAGAAAAATATGAAGAAATGAATAAAATATATCAATCATTGTGACTGGCCTGTTGGTCTAGTGGTTACTGACCCTGACTGCTATGCCGGGGGTCGTTATTTATTTATAGCAATTAGCAGCCTTATTAGCAACACAATCGAATGGTGTTATAATACAGGGTGTGATTTTTTTCCAAAGTCAGCTGGTTAGGTTCCTGGCCAGGATTACTGATGTTTCTAAAATCAGTGCAGTTTTAGTTTTCGATAAAATCGGCCTCGAGACTCCTTTCAATGTTTTTTGATATTTTTCATAGTTTCGGATATAGCCATCCTTGCCCAGTTGCAAAATTCACCCTGTATAGCCGTTCTCGATAAGTCGACTATACGATACAATTAGAACCAGTAATTCCTGAGATTAGAGCGTTCAACCGAACAAACAAACTCTTCAGCTGTATGATATTAGTATAGATTTAGTGTAAGCAGTGAGCAGTGGTGGCCTAATGGTATCGGCCCCGACATATGAGTTGTAGGTCCTGGGTTCGAACCCCGCCAGGCGTATTACTTTGTATAATTTATTTCATCACCACTGCTCTCAAAACTGTAAAGGAAAACATCGTGAGGAAACCGGCATGTCCTAGAACCAAAAATTAGAATTAGAGAGTATGTTTTATGTTAGGTAAGATTAGGTTAGCATCCACTTTTGACGGTTTTTATTCCTCCTCTCACACACTATAGTCTACATTTCTTTTTCATTTCTCCTTTCGCGGGTCTGCTGGCAGAAATTTCTATAGAAATAAGCAGCACCCTTGTACTGAGTTCTATGTTTTAATTATCCTGTGTTGTATTTTGTGTGTACATAAATAGTAACATAAATAAATAAATAGAAGACATGTGACATCTACCAACCCGCACTGGGCCCGCTTGGTGTATTATGGCCCACTCCCTCTCACAGAGAGGAGGCCTGTGTCCCAGCAGTAGGACATTATAGGCTGATGATGATGATGATGATCATAGATTTAATTTTAGTATGACCTTACTTTAATATATTCATCCTGCTCCAACTTGAAGACATGGGAGTTGAACTGTTGTTGTAATTTCTCGTTCGCGTAGTTGATACAGAACTGTTCGAAGGAATTGATCTCAAACGTCTCGAAACCGTAGATGTCGAGAACACCTGCGAACAAATAAATATATATTGTATAACTTGTATACCAACTACATTAAAAAAGCAGGATTTGAACCTATGACTTCCGGATTCAATACTTCCGACGCTCTTATCAACCGAGCCGGGAAGAGGTCGCCTCCTCCAGCGTAGCAGTCACGCTAGCGAAAGAAGAGGAGGAACAAGTGAGGGAGAGGACAGCGTCCACCTCACTACCTTGCCGCCGCGGAAGACGCCCACGCTGACGGACGTCGCAAGGCGATTTCTGGCCACCGTAGGTGTGGGCATACGGACGGTGAGAAATGAATCGCCGTCCGATCATGCACTAAAGAGTACTCAAAGAGCTGTCAGTAATCTGACGGGGCTCTTCTTAGAGGGCCAAAGCCAGTCAGGGTCGCGGGACTGTCTCAATTTAACAATGGTGGCGTAGTAGTCTAAAGGCCGCTGTACACATTGGGCTAAGGCATTGGGCCAGCATGATGGGCCAAAATAATGAATTCCAAATAAATGTACTATTTACACATTGGGCCAACGTGTGAACACTGTTTGCGAACCGCGCCAAGATCCTTTGATTGGTGCACGAAAAACCGACAACTTTCGGTTGTCCGGCCAGTATTCCCGCCAACTAACAACATACCGCCAAGTAGGTCTGTACACGTTGGCCCAAAGCGTTGGCCCAATGTGTAAAGTGGGCTTAAGGAGTGAGGCTTATGTTCAGCAGTGGACGTCTTCCGGGCTGATTATGGCGACGGTGATTATGATGAAGCAACTGTAATCTATAATATAAAAATGGATCGCAAAATGTGTTGCTAAGCTCATAACTCGAAAACGGCTGGACCGATTCGGATAATTCTGTTTTTGTTGTGTTTGTAACCGTCGGGACTGGGTTTTAGAGGACTTCCTCCCGTGCGAAGCCGGGACGGGCCGCTAGTCTTTAACAAACTCACCAATAAAATGTTTCTTAGCATGTCCGGTGTCGAGCGCTCTGTTGACGGCGTGCACGAGCCACGCGAACAGCTCGCCGTACATTCGCTTGGAGAGCGCGTCGCGAGCGAACTGCGCGCGCTGGACGTCCATACGAGATACTATTACCTGGAGAAATTAATACCTTATTTTTTAATTTACATAATTAATTAAACTCTACAAAGCGCCACTTACTATTTTTTTACATTATAATAATATAATAATAATATATAATAATAATAATATTCCACAACTATCACACAACGCCATCTAGTCCCAACCTAAGCAGAGCTTGTGTTATGGGTACTAGACAACTGATATACATACTTATATATTTCTAAATACATACATATTATAGATAAATTACACCCAGACACAGAACAAATGATCATGCTCATCACACAAACATTTGTCCTGGGTGGGAATCGAACCCACGACCTCCGGCATAGCAGTCAGGGTCACTAACCACTAGACCAACAGGCCAGTCAAAGTTATAAGAATATTATTTAGTTTTTAATCTGGCCTGTTGGTTTTTGACTGGCCTGTAGGTCTAGTGGTTAGTGACCCTAACTGCTATGCCGGGGGTCGTGGGTTCGATTCCCACCCAGGACAAATGTTTGTGTTCTGTGTCTGGGTGTAATATATCTATAATATGTATGTATTTATAAATATATAAGTATGTTTATAAGTTGTCTAGTACCCATAACACAAGTTCTGCTTAGCTTGGGACTAGATGGCGTTGTGTGATAGTTGTGGAATATTTATTTATTTTTATTTATTTAATCACAGTTTGTTTATGTATACAAGGTTATTTGTAAAACATTAAACAATGATCTCTGAAAAATAAAAAGAAACTGGTGTTTCATACATTGACAACGAAAAAATATTAAATTTTGTATGAAAAACCAGTTTTCTTTTTTTCAGGATTGGTGGTTAAAAGTGTTTTCAGCACATTAAATGTTGGTTACGTTTTTTAAATAAACTTATATATATAAAGTGATAATTACCTCATGTGCAGACGCAATTCTTCTGTGTGTGAGCCAACGAGACAGCTCTGCCTTAGGTATACCCAGCAACGAACACACGATACTAAGATGTTTGTCATCCTGTAAAACGAAAGAAGCTTAAATTCCGGCAAGCGAGCTTGCTTATGACTTGATTCGCGCGATTTCTAATTTCTACTAACTAAAAATGAAAATCGTCCTTGCTACTACGGTATAATGATGCAATTCGACTGACTTACGTCGTTGTGGTGAGCGTGTTTTGTTTTTCATCTATCGCTAGATAACCACACGTTTTATGTCATATGTCGTAATGGTAAGGATGGTTTTCACTTGTAGTTGGAATTGGTGGAATTGCGTCGCAACGCGTCATCAGCAAGGTCGCTAAAACTGAATCTTGCGACTTTTTTTAATAGCTTGTACTGTACCACCAGGGTCAACACGAATCTAAGGGGTGGCAGGCAGGCCAGGTGTCCCGGGCGTCTTAGGGTGCTAAACTCATAAACATCATGCATGCTTGCAAACAAAAATCTGTCAGGAAAAAGGAGCAATCTAGCCCAGATACAAACATGACAACTACGATAGAGCGAGCTCAGACAGAAGAAACTGGAACTCTTGCACAACAGCGTAAAACATGTTTTGCGCGGTACTCCGACAAAATAGGTCGCAGTACCATGGAGTTTCTTGCCGGTTCTTCTCCATAGTAACCACTAACCCAAAACGTGCCATTTATTTTTCGACTTTTTATAAGTGCCCATTGAGGCCCATGTCAAATAAAATATTTTGATTATTGGAGTTGTCGCCCGAGATGGACCTCTAGATAGATTATGACCTGTTCCTTCTTATAGAAAGGAGGCCTGTGTCCCAGCAGTGGGAACATCATACAGATCGTGGTACTCACAGTACTGATATACGCGCCGTCACTATCCTCATCCTGCTGGTTGTCAGGCTCGACCGCACTCAGCTCCACGTTACCCAGGTGTAGGATAGTAGCCAGGATTGTGAACATGTCGCGTTGTTCTTGCTCTGATACGCCTGTGGAGAAGAAGAAGAAATTTAAAAAAGTTGTTCTAGAATGCCAAGTAAGCGCGCTTGCTCATGACGCTTGAAAGACTAAGCGATCCTTGGCTATGGTAGGATGTAAGCGCTCTTGCTCATGACGATTGAAAGACTGAGCAATCTTAGTGGCGGTGGTAGGAAGTAAGCGCGCTTGCTCATGATGTGTGAAAGTCTGAGCGATCTCAATGGCGGTGGTAGGGAGTAAGCGCGCTTGCTCATGACGTGTTAAAGACAGAGCAATCCCTGGCGATGGTAGGAAGTAAGCGCGCTTGCTCATGACGTCTGAAACTCTGAGCGATCCCTGGTGATGGTAAGAAGTAAGTGCTTGCTCATGACGCGTGAAAGACAGAGCAATCCTTGGCGATGGCAATAAGTAAGCGCGCTTGCTCATGACGCTTGAAAGACTGAGCGATCCCAAAGGCGGTGGTAGGAAGTAAGCGCGCTTGTTCATGACGTGTTAAAGACTGAGCCTTCCCAATGGTTATCGCCATTTAAAAAATATAAGTATGTCTATGGGTGTATGCAACTCCTTATTTCTTACCTAATGTGGTGAGCGCAGACCTGGTTTCGTTGAAGGTCTTAAGATCATCAACACCGTCTATATTTGGACTGCCGCCTTGGTTCAAATAGTGGAACGACTCTTGATGATCTGAAACAAATTAAACACGGTTTTTAGTCAAAACCTCATTCCCTGCCTGTCTTTTCCCGACTACATTGGGGTCGGCTTCCAGTCGAACCAGATGCAGCTGAATACAGTATTTTACATGGAACGACCCAGTAACTGGGCAAAAGGATACCCCATGTCAAAATTTACTGTGTGAAAAATATGGTGCATGTTATTTTTTTAAATTCTCAAACCACTGTAACTCCTGAAAGCCAGAATCAACAGTGGCAACCACCAGAAAAGCGCCGAGACAATGAAGCTCGACGTGTTCCGGAGAATAAATTCTAACTGTTTTGGATCTGAAAAAAATAGTGGATGAGTAGGAATTTAGTGCATATGGGTATGCTGTTTATTTGAGTGCTTTAAACAAGTAATTACGACTCGCTCCGCAGGGCTTCTATTTTTTAATATTGCAGGGTTTAAAAGAACATAACCAAACCGAACTTCAGGTTGTCCCTAAAATCTTGCTAAAGCGAGTTAGGCCGATTTGTGAGCATTTTCCACTTTTTAACCGACTTCAAAAAGGAGGAGGTTCTCAATTCGGTCGGTATGTTTTTTTTGTGTACAAAAAGAATTATTGATAGCCATCGCCATCTGGTGGCGCTTGATGGAGTTAGTGTAGAGCGTGCTAGCGACTGTCGACTCACTTCACAGTTGGCAGCCAGCGCGAGCGGATCACTAAAACCATCCCGCGATCTAAGATACGTATACCTACCTAGTTATGTGCAGTATTCATCCTACTAGCAGCTAGTTAGTGCTAAATTTAAATCCAACACTACCCTCCTTTGACGCCCACAGTAAAGAGGACCCACTATGAGTGCCAATAATGATGATAGAGACGGTCATCCGTCGATAAGCGTTTAAATTGTAGCTTTAAGATACTACAGCTTACCTAGATGTAACTCAGGCATCTGCTGGGCCGCAGCACATAGCTGATAAAATATATGGTAGTTCCTTTCTCCGGAACTCTGGTACACGACGCGGGACTTCTCCAGAAGGTAGGTGCGCATGCTCGCGCCGGATATCCGGTAGACATTGTCGAAGTGTATCTCTATGAACTTGCCGAAACGGGAGGAGTTATCGTTGCGGGTTGTTTTTGCGTTACCTATCGCCTGAAAAGGGAAAAAATATAATATTTTCAGTGAAATTATTAAAGGAAGTCGCGGCAGTAGGTACTCGAAGATCCGGGGTCGCTGGATTTCCGAGGGTCGCAAGACTGTTTTATGAAGAAACCGTGACCCAGGACGTAAAGGGCTATTGAATGAGTACGGTACGATTCAGACCAACCGGCTTGCATCGCGCCGGTAATTATAATTCATATTTGCATGCAAAATACGCTTAGTAACCTCTGTCGGCATCCCGCGACGCGTCACGACGTCTCTATCCATATTTGCATGCAAATATGAACTGTAATAACTGTGGATACATTTCAATGTTCTTTACCGCATTGTAAAATGCCGCCCAGCCCGGCCGGTTGGTCTGAATCGTACCTAAGAGTCTGACAGTACCTCCCGACCCGCCATCGGCAGGACTCATAAACATACATCCAGGCCCAGATAAACTATCTGTGGGCCATACAAATACTTGTACCGTGTGGGAATCGAACCCGCAATAGGCATCTTAGCAGTCGAGCGCTTAACCACCGAGTTTTCCAATCCAAGTCTAAGGCTGCATTTCCACTGAGGCTCCACTCCACCTCAGTGGAAACGCAGCCTAATAGATAGCGACAACATACGTCGTAGGACGATCTCCACGGCATGCGGACAGCGAGTAAAGGGTGACTCACTGTCCTATCACGGACCATGAACGGCCGCGTCGTTTTTCACGCGCGAGGTCCAAAGCCTGCCAGGGTCGCGGGACTAACGAGCTACCATGACCCAGGAACGTAAAGGGCTATTGAAAGACATCGTAGATTTTAGCCAGTACAAGTCTGACAGTCTCTCCTGCCCTACCCTGGATGGGAGGGGCTGTTGTAAGTTCGCCACAAAATTAAATCCCCCCGAAAAAAAGTATGTACAAATAAGCCAAGAAAGGACTCAGTCGATGATTTTACAACGTTAAAAAAAAATATAGATAAAACATTTCAAATGGAAATGATGTCCAATCACAAAACAGCCTTCAAAAAACACGGATCAAGATTAGGATTGACATACAATATTAACTCCGGCGACCATCCGACATCTTACCTCCATAATAGGACTGGAAGCGAGCACCTTCCTCTCGACCTGAGTCTCACTGGCGTTACCTCCGACCGCCGCGAAGTATCGCATCGCGTACTTAGCTGACACTGTCTTACCGGCCCCAGATTCACCGCTCACTGTGGATTAAAAAACATATGTATAGATTTGTGAAGGAAAATATTGTTACTTTATGACTATCGAACCTTAAAAGAAAAATAGGAACCCTTTATGAGATTACTCTTTTGTACGTCTGTTTTTTTTTTACACTGTCTCTCTCGCTCTATCTCTCTCTCTCTCTCTCTTTCTCGCTCTATCTCTCTCTCTCTCTCTCTCTCTCTCTTTCTCGATCTATCTCTCTCTCATTCTTTCTCACGCTCTAACTCTCTCTTTCTCAACCTCACGCTTTGTCTCTCTATCACCTTTATTCCCTAACTCTTTCTCAATCTCTAGCTCTATATCTTTCTTTCTCGCTCTATCTCCTCCCTATTCTTCTCCTCTCTGTCCCTCTCCTTTCTCTCATTGTCTCTCTTGTCTTAAGCCTAGTTTTAGCTGTGTTCCATCTAGCTTAAGAGTGGTGAGCTCAGACTAATTTAGGCCTTTTGGGCTAGATTGACTACATTTTAATTATTTATTAAAAAACTAGCAGACGACCACAATATAATTTGGGAAAAGATAGCCAGGCGATGACTAAGAAAACAGAAAAAAAAAACAAAATGGCGGCTAACAGAGAATAAAAATAACATTTAGCAACGTTGCCTTAGTAATATGGGTCCCGGAAAATTATTATTTATTACGTCTTTGACTCATTTTGAAATTTTTTCAACTTATGGCTGCTACACAACTTACGGAAAATCCTTACGATTAGACGGTACAGTTCCAACTGCGACGATAAATCTAAAAGTGTGTATGAGAAAACTCGAACAGACTGTACATTTTTTCTCATGCACACTTGTAGATTTATCGTTGCAGTTTGAACAGGGGCCTTAGTCAAACAGCATACGACAGTAAACGACAATCGTTATCGTTCATCAGTCACCAATACATTTACAACTTTATACCCCAGCGCGCAAAGTTGAAAATCTATTGAAGTTCACAGATTGTTTTCGTTTGTTTCGTTCGTTATCGATTAGAAGTTTTTAATAGATTTTCAACTTTACGCGCTGGGGTATAAAGTTATTATTATTTGTTCATTTAATGATCAAAAGGTACATTTTAAAGTTTGTAAGGTACATACTGTCCAACAAAACTATACACATAGATTGTCTGTTTGAACAAAATTATAACTATACTTATTATCTTATGAACTAAATTTGCAATTACACATACAAGTTGAAAATGTATTGGTGACTGATGAACGATAACGATTGTCGTTTACTGTCGTATGCTGTTTGACTAAGGCCCCTGTACCGTCCGATCGTAACGATTTCTCGTAAGGTGTGTAGCTCCCATTAGGAGGACATGCGAGTAGAGAGACTTGAAAAGGTTCCGTATCAAAATAACTTATATTCATTTTACCTACTTACGATATAACTACGGTCAGAAGATCTACCAGTCGGTATTAACTACTGGTCGTTTCACATAATCACAGATGTGTGTCTGTGGTTTTCGCGTGACGTATTACTTACTAATTCAAACAGGGAAAAAAACCTGTGTCCCGATAATGGGTTCAATATAAGCTGATGATGGTGGCAATGTTTTACCAACCCTGGATAACTTACCAATAATACTCTGGTCCCTCCTCTCCCTCTCTAGCTTGGTGTACGCCTCCTCTGACACGGCGAATATGTGAGGATCTAGATCACCCATCGCCTGGCCACGGTATGCCATTATCGTTTCATCACCTGGTGAACAAAAATAGATATTAATGGCATGTTTTGGTGAACAGACTGTTTCATTTTTGAGAAGATTTGACGGTCGGTACGAGGTATTCCACATACGGCACGCGGTGAAAATGGCACCTGTACCCGTAGTACGAGTTTTTACTCTTTTATTTATTTATTTAACAATTTATGTACACACAAAACAAAACATGTAAAAACGCAAATTTAAAACTATAGTACAAGGGTACTGCTTATTTCTTAAGAAATTTCTTCCAGCAGACCCATCAAAGAAGAAACGTCGACAAAGAAATGTAGACAATAGTGTGTCTGAACATAAAAAAGAAAATATTTTAAATGAATACATAACTATAATAACCTAGATAAATACTTTTACTTTACAGCGTCTTTCCAGTATTTACAGCGTTTCTTGTATGAAAAAATGGAACAGCGCCTCTGGTGTGCGAAGAAGGAACTAATTTTTTCCTTGAAAATTGTCAAAGTTCCAGTTTACTTTACGTTTCAAATACTGAAAACTCGTGCTGACGGTACTGATCTACTGGTACCCTATTTTCGCAGGTGTCTGGTGCCCTATGTGGAATACCTCGATAGGGCAACTGATCATGGGATTTGACAGTAACGGAGCTTTCTGATGACGCAATTCGACCGATTCCAACTACAAGTGAAAATCATCCTTACCACTACGACATATGACATAAAACGAGCGGTTATCTACGAGTAGATGAAAAACAAAAAACGCTCGCCACTTCTTAAGTCAGTTGAATTGCATCATTATATCGTATTAGCAAGGACGATTTTCATTTTTGGTTAGTAGAAATTGCGAATCGCAGTTGTGGCTGCGAAGGCGAGTCCAATCGAGCAGTTCATCAACATCTACTGGTACCAGTTTGACCATTTTTTCTTAGAAAAATCATCAGATAAGTCCACCCACCCAGGGCAGGACGAGAGGCACTGTCAGACTTGTACTGACTAAAATCCACGGTAGCCTTCAATAGCCCTTTACGTTACATGGTCACGATTACGTGATAAGACAGTCCCGTGGACCTAGGCTTTGAACCTCTATGGGGCCGCGTCAAATTGCTGACAGCTCTTTGACGGCGACCAGAACATGGTTCATGATCTGACGGCAAGTCACACATTACTCGCCGTTTGCATGCCCAAAAGTTAGTCTCAGAAGTAGTAATTTTTTTTCAACGAAAACTTTAGAATTGACGGCACGGTTAGTGCAGTGGGTGAGCGATTGGATTGCTGAGCTGCGTGTCACGGGTTCGAAGCCCGCATATAAGTAGTGTTAAACGTGAATCGGTAACTGGAATCCCAACCCTACACCTCGTGGTGGAGCAAGCAGAGACAAGTCAGGGAGACGTATGTCAGCGCGGTGTGATTGGACATGACCGGCAAATTCAAGTTCCAAGATGATAATTATATTTTATTGAATAAATGGTGGATTCAGTAATGGTGCAGTTTTCTATTTATTAGTAGTTGTACTGGGTCCGGGTGTTTGTGTATGTGAGTTTATATGTTTGTAAACGCACCCTCGATACAGGAGAAATTCATAATGTGGAGGCAAAGTTTAAAACAAGCTTACCGTATATTGGTAAATCGTAGTAAGGGTTGATGGCAACCAACACGATACCGCAGTAAGTATAGATGGCGTTGCGGTCGCAGAATCTGAGGACAAAGCGAAGTATTAGATAAATATTGGATGATAAAAGATTGAGTGAGGGATGTTTTAAAAGAAAATGGTAGTAACTGATAGCGTAACATCTATAGATAGCGCGCGAGTTGAATGCAGAGCTTAGGAATGCGTTAGTGCTGTTGACAAGGATGGCACAGTACTACACTGCAGGCGCGTGAGGTGGGGCGTGCGGGTAGCGGGGGGCTCTTCACCTCAGACCCCGACTGCATTCAACTCGCGCGCTATCTGTAAGAGCAGTGGTTCTCAAACTTTTTTGGTGGCGGAACCCTTTTGAAAAGCAAAGTTTTTGGCGGAACCCCAAAATAAAACAAAAAGTTACGAAAGTTTCAAACAATTAAAAAACAAAAAAAAAACTAATGAGATGTGTGAAACTGTTTCTTATTTTTTATTATACGGTTTTATATTAATTAGGTTAGATCGAAGAGAGAATTGTTATATCAGGTTCGGTATCCAGTCTGTTACGATATTTTTTCTTTGGCAGCTGTATTCTCGAGCCCCCACAAAAGCTTACCAAAGCCCCAGGGCTCCGCGGAGCACACTTTGAGCATAGCTGCATAGAGTTTCAAAAAATAATGGGCACGTTTTTTTCTTTTATTAAATCAAAGATTTTTTACAAAGATGTAATGCTTCAAAATTCGAGTGGGTGAGAGTGGGGGTCGTGACGTCAGAAGCAAGTAAAAACTGTACTTTCTGGTGACGGATTCAAACCCCATATCTTAGTAAAATCCTACGTATTTACAAGGTCAAATCAGAAATGGTGACAAACAATTTTGATTTTTATTCCGAAGGACAAAAGATAGATTATGGTCAATATTTATAGAGGGATAATGACACACTCAATTTTAAACTCTATTTTTATAGTCATAGGAGAGATTTTGCTATAAAATTAACTATGGACATTGAAATACATAGATGATTCAGTGTTTGGACAAGTGAACACGTACATAAGAGATTATGAAAATTACTACGTTGTTAAATTATTTATGAAATTCTTGGTCAGTTATTCATATGTATAAGTATTCCTTTTTGAAAGCAAAAAACACTAATAAAACTAAGCAAATGATAAAAACAAGAGGTTCGTAGTTATAAATAAGTGCGACTTTTTTTTTATCCGCCAGCACAGGTTCTGTTCTGACTAAAATCGACAGTGTTCCTTCAATATCCCTTTACGTTCCAGAGTCGCGGTTACTTGGTAAGACAGTCAAGGGCAGGTTTTGGCCCTCTAAGGTGGTCTAGCTTCGTTAAGAACCACTTTTGATAAGCCAGCTTCTAGCGTCCTACCTCCACCCCAGCCGCAGTAGTAGACGCCCATGGCGTTGGACGTCGGCAGACGATCTCCGGCCACCGTAGGCGTGGACATGCGGGCGGCGAGTAAACGGCAACTCACTGTCCGCCCATGGACCAAGCCCGGGTCGACAGCGCGTTGTGTTCCACGCGCACCTCAAAGAGCGTCAGCATAATGACGGGGCCTCCTCTCGAAGGGCCAATGCCATTTATTTTAGTTAGTACAAGTCTGACAGTCTCTCCCGCCCTGCCCGGGGTGGGAGGACTCAATTGATGATTTTACCACGTAAAAAAGGTCTGCATTTTTGTGTTTAGAGATAATTGTTAGTATTGAGCAAGTTTTCAGCGTTCCTCAAGCAATTTTCTATTTCAAACAGCTGTTAAGTCAACAGACCATAATCACGACCAGGTTGGATGCAACAACCAAGTTCAAAGACCACCAATCGCATGACAAGTTGACCTCTATTGACTTGAAGCAATAACATTTTATTTCATAACGACTTAGGAACAGATATCAATAAAGAAAATGTCTTTATTGATAATAGATTGAGTTGTTAGACATTGCATGATACCGTGCCGTGCCGTGTGCCACGATCAGACGACAAGCTACGCATGACTCGCCGTCTGCAAGTCAAGAAACAAAAGGATATATACCGGGGTCGCCGGACGAACGAGTAACCCTGACCCCCGAAACGTACTGGGATATTGAAGGACACCGTGGATTTTAGTCAGTACAAGTCTGGCAGTTAGTCCCGCCCTGCCCTGATTAGGAGATTTTTACCACGTAAAAAAAAAGAGAAACAAACTGACAATAGAACTTAAATGATGACATGATACTTATTTTAACAGGCAGGTTACAAAAAAAAAACTTATACATGTCGTCTTTTTACAAACTATACCGGCTGGTCTTTCGAAGATACCTGACTACTCTGAGAAGCAACAGCCGAAACAAACTCAGAGGTCACAGTCTCTTTTAAAGTCCAGATATTATATTGGTCATTTAGTCATACGAGGACCAAGCAGGTTAATGTCTGAGACGGTCTTTGGAAGAAAGAGCCACACAGATTTGAGTGGACATGTCCAGTCAGCGCAAGCATTTGTCAGCTTTATCGTGTAATAGTTTAACTAGAAACATTCCTTTATTAATAATCAGGGCCATTGAGCTATTATTACTACGTATAGACACGACACCACGTATCACCACTGTGTCCCATCCAGGATGAGTGCGCGCGCCTAGAGCACGCCACAGAGCTGTCAAACAACTGAATGAACATAGACGCGCTCACTCATCCTGGATGGGACACAGTGGTGATACGTGGTGTCGTCTCTATACGTAGTAATAATAGCTCAATGGTTATCGTGTAGTAGTTTAACTAGATACATTCCTATAATAATAATCAGGGCACAGATTTAACAACAAGTGTTGTATCATTGTAGCAATACAAATCGTTATCAATACTTATCTGTACAATGATTCATGGTTTCGTCATAGACTTATGTACTTAGTACATAGTACGGAAACGAATGCCTTATCATAAAACTGAACACGAGTTAGGTTATCCTGAATCGGAGAGGAAATCCCCCTTTTTAGAGGGGGCGGAGATTTAAAAAAAAATTGGTTGTTTTATATGTAACTTTGGTTGCATGCATACCATCATCTGCCTAGCCTTTTCCCAACTATATTGGGGTCGGCTTCCAGTAGAACCAGATGCAGCTGAATATCAGTATTTTACATGGAACAACTGCCTGTCTGACCTCCACAACCTAGTAACTGGGTAATATGATACCACATGGCTAGTTGTCAGATTTTAGAGCTTCTGACTAACAGAAACTTTTTTTTTAATTTGGTATAAACTCACCTTCCCAAACCCTGCAACTCCTGTAAGCCAGAATCAACGGTGGCAACCACCAGAAAAGCACCGAGACAATGAAGCTCGACGTGTCCCGGAGACTGAATTTACCTGTCTTGGATACTGTACACTAACGACTGTCAAAGATCTACAAGCTATGACAGATGGTCACCCATCCACAGACCAACCTCGGCAAGCGGTTAACCCGGAAAATCGGTCTGTGCCGCTGTATTTTTCTAGCTACTCGCTCCTCCATATCTATAGACCAACAGTCATATGGATTATACATGATCACCCTTATTAATAAACGTGAATTACTAAAGTCACAACCAGAATAATCTTCAGACGAACCATACATTTAGGATTAACTTTGGCATAACTTTACTTCTTGTTTTATTAATAAGACAGGATAAGTTTAAGAAGCGGTTCACTCACCTGACTCTAAGATTATGTAGTACAGCAGGTTCATGGAGATACGATAGCGATGTCAGGTCGTTCTGCCCGATGAGGAGTGACGGGTTCCGGAGAGGCGGCATCTTGCTCTCATCCTTGATCTGTAGGGAAAACGGTCAGGTTTAATTATGAGCTTTTCTACAGAGGGCGGCATTCGGGAAACTGCGTCATGTCTTCAAATTTTCGATCCCACAATCCCTAAAAACCAGGGTTTATAACCAGTGTGTCCTACTCATCGACGATATATTACTAGACTCCACATGCACAATCTAAGAAACAAAAACAATTCTGTCAACTCGCTGAGGTACCACGTAAGCGAGGGGGACAGGTTACTGCGTTGTGATTGGCTAACTCAAGGTCTGTTCTGTCTCAAGGTATGTTTACGGCTCACAGGAGTGGTCGAAATAAGACGGATATAAGACTTTTTTGCCTAATGTGTTGACAGACATCGGTCGCCTGTTATTAGGAGTCTAGTAATATATCGTCGTTGGTCCTACTCGTAATGACTTACGGAGCCGACAATTACCATAGGCTTAGTCCACAAATTCAAGGTTGCTCAGTGTGCAATGGAGAGAGCAATGCTCGGAGTTTCTCTGGAGGAATCTAGAATTCGAAACGAAGTCATTTCCCTAGAAACCTATAGATCTATTGACTATAATTATTATTTATCGTCTTCTATAATTAGTCCTAACAAAAACATTTTAATTTGAAAAACCGCCAGTGTGTACTCGTTTTCGAATCGGCTGAAAGGACCATGCATAAAAAAAAACTTTTTAAAACAAATCAATAAATTTGACAGTTCATCCGTCAATGCCTGTCAAAACAATCAAGTACTATGCTGATTTCATTATTTGTACAAAAAAGTGAATAACTTTAAAAGGTATAAAAACCTGAGATTTTTGCCTTTCCCCTGCCTGACCCATTTAAAGCAGAATACGATTATACGATCCACAAAGATACTCTTTCTTTTCAGTTTATTTATTTTCAATATTTAAAAAGTAATTGGGCTCCAATAGTGATTGTTTGACACTTTAGTACTTAATATTTCCATGGCTAACTTTGACAGATACAGACTGACAGCAGGTCAATCTACCCGAATTTTACCAATCCAACATTAACCTTCTGCTATTGTGATAAGGTTGAAAAGCTATTAAAGAAAGACAAATTCAGGTAGTCTAAAAGTCGAAAACTTTAGTCTTCTTCATCTTAGCATTTCCACGGTAAATATTCATGTCATATTTATGTTTGTCCCAAAATTCAGGCACGCGAACTCACACACAGGTCATGGCAGGACAGAAGGTGGAAATATGCTCTCCACAAACAATGGCCCACCTTCTACATATACATTTGAGATCCGAGTCGTCCGTGAATCTACAGCTGTGGAGATTATCCCAACTACGACCGACTAGCGCCTTGAGTTCGCGTTCTATTAAGTTTTTCAAGTCGATCTTCTTGAAAAACCATTTTCAAAAGAGTAAGTATGGAGTTTCTTGCACATTCTTCTCCATGCGAATGCGAACCTACCTTTGCGAATGGGTGTAGAATCAATCCCACCCCATCCCATTTCCTTAATTTTAATATTCGACGTTCAAAAGCGCCTCATTAATGACCTAATTGAGTTTAAGATTTGACTTTGACTTTGGCCACGGCAACGCGTAACCCGATGGATGGCTAAGTATCAGAAGCCTCGATAAAGCCGTTGGGTCTCTGAACAGTTCCCCCCAGACCTCACATCTTGATGTTCAGGTGTTTCTACCAGATGAACCTATAACTTTCATCATCATCATCATCTCAGCCATAGGACGTCCACTGCTGAACATAGGCCTCCCCTTTAGATCTCCACTTATACAGGTTGGAAGCGACCTGCATCCAGCGTAACCTATAACTTTAGTAAATTAATATTACTACTAACCTTTATCTGCCGTATCTCTCCAGACTGATCTATCTTCACGATGAGGACACCAGACCGGTAGTCTGACGTCACCGTGGCGCCCTCCCATACTTTCTCTGGATGCTCCACCCATATTCGGGCGCCCTGGTACATGAAACAAAATGGTATGTTAAAATTGGTAGAAAAAATAGGAAAAAAATAATTAATGGATTGACTTTTTGGGATAATTATGCCTGAAAAGGAGTCAGTGGTTGGTGTGGTGCCCTACAGGTCATATCATGGGTTCGATTCTTGGACGGAATAAATATTTCTATGACCTAAAATTAGTTGTTGTGTTTGTTTGTTTCTACGCACCCTCGACACAGGAGAAATTCCTAGTGTGGGGCAGCGTTTTTGAAATATTATACCTACCTATTGTGAATTTTAAAACCGTGTATCTTCGTCAATTTTGGCTTACGTAACAAAAGAAATAATATGTGTCAAATATTTTTTGGTAATCTAACGTACAAACTTCACCAAAGTTTTGCCTGCGCAAGCTTCTCGCGTGAAAAAACTGTGCACGGTTGGCAACAACTGAACGCCCAACCACACACACAAGCAAGTACGCGCAGGCGGGGCTTGCGCATGCAGAACTTGTGCGTTTGGTAGGCCCATTACTGGGGGTGCTAAGACAGGAAACTTCCACGTGCGCCCGTGGACTGGAGTTCCCTCTCGGATACGTCCGGGAGGAAGACTAGTTTTTCGGGCCGGTGCACCCTGGGATGCGGGCAAAAACTCTTCCTTAGGCACTGTGTGCCTAAGGGGTATCTTTGCCGATATGCGAATAGCCTGTCGTGTGGACGCAAACAAATGCCTCTTGGGGTCGCGGGTATTTCTTAAACCAGGATACCGTGGCCCCGGAACGTAAAGGGATTCCGAAGGACTACGGGTGGGTAGTCAGTAAGAGTCTCACAGTACCTTCCGCCCCACCCAGGGCGGGAGAAAAGATTTGATTATGTTGCCGCCTAAAAAAAAAAAGGCCCATAACTGACGGACTAATTAAATTTTTTCTCACTCATCTTGGTCGTTCTGCCAATCGGCCGTTAAGCCCAGAGATTAGCAGTATATGTCACATAATCGTCTTATAATATTGATACCTATTATGTCTGTGATATTTTAGTAGTTAAATAATTTGACCTTGTTTCATTTCACTAACACTTCATTACAACGCAACTAGACTACTTTATGCGCGGGACTATCAAGTAACCGTGGGCTATTGAAGGACACCGTGGATTTTAGTCAGTACAAGTCTGACAGTCCCTTCCGTTCTGCGCTGGGTGGGAGGACTCATTAGATTATTTAACAACATAAAAAAGGGCTGAAGGGAACACTGAATTTTAGTTAGTACGAGTCGGACGACTCGTACTAACTAAAATGCAGTGTTCTTCTTCAATAGCCCTTAAAGTTCCGGGGTCACGGTAATTCGTGACTCCCGCGACTAACGGAACTCTATATCATGCCCTTTGGTAAGACTGGTTGTCAGACTTCATAATAATCAACATTCCTGTTTATTATATTATTAAAGACAAAAAAATATGACCTTCACCTAACATTTATTTAGGTATTTTATCACAACATAATATTTGAATGCATTAGCAAATGCACAAAATGTTTAGTTTTAAAGTATGTATGACATCATTAAATCAAACATTCTTCAAGTTTTAGTCAAAGTTCTTGTTTTAATGAAAATCGGACCTTATAAATATGACCACAAAACTTAGATTAGAATAACTTGACATGTTTGACAACAATCAATATCTTTTTCAAGTGCCTTCTTACTATTACTTAGGATCTAAAACAATGTGATTTAAACATTCAATGAAAAATTATAATTATTTTCTTTTTGAACTTTATTTTTAAAAAATATTTAAAAATTCTTCAATAGCCATTTACATATAGTCTGGTAAATGAGTGCTCAAAACGGGTGTGTGGTTGGAAAAGTTGAAAGCAGAAAATCTGACTTATGAACTTTGTTTGGACTAGTTAGAAGATAAACATATTAAAAGTCCTGACCCCTCCGAGGTGAGCCCGAGGGAGGGGGGGGCAAAGAAGGTCCCGTTTTTTGGTTTTTTGCTTATATCTCGAAAACAATGCGTCGTATCAAATTTTGTTGTACTACATAATAAAACCTCATAAAATTTTCTACAACTTTGTTGTTCACACTTTTTATCTATCTCCAATATTTGCATAGCTGTGAGCTCCGAAAAATGACCAATCTTCAAAAATGTGTTAAATTATCTGTCTCGTACTTTGTTTTCTTGTTAATATCTTGAAAACGGTGCGTCGCATGAAATTTAGTTGTACTAGAGAATGAAACCTGATAAAATTCTCTACAATATGTCTTTCACATTTTTTATCTATCTACAATTGCCTAGCTATGAGACTCGAAAAAAGCGTTAATCAATTTTTTAAAAACTTCGGGAAAAAAAATGTCAAGGTTCAATATTTTCAAAAAAAGTGGTCGCAATTAAAACAATAAAGACAATTACCAATGGGCATTGACGCCTCAGGCTTTAATGACTTCTTGGAGCTGGTTTGGCAATCCATCCGTGATGTCTTGGATATCTGACTGAGGGATATTGTACCACTCCTCCACCGCAGCCGTCTTGTGCTCTTCCAGGGTCGTAGGGGCTGCTACTCTTGGTCAGAGACGTCTTTTTAGGTTGTCCCTAATGTGCTCAATTGGTTTATGATCGGAACTGCGTGCTAGCAATGGTAAAACTTGAATCCCGACTTCATTAAGGTACTGAGAGACTGATCTAGCGCTATGACAACGTGTATTGTCATGCATTAATCTGAAGATGAAACCAACGAATGGTGCAAAAGGCATGGCATGGTCTTGAAGAACTTCCTACACGTATCTTTAGGCATTCACACTGCCTCTATCGAACACAACAAGATCGGTACGAGCCTCGTAAGAGATGCCTCCTCAAACCATTATGGACCCTTCCTGTTAACCCACTGTTTCGGTTATAAGTTTATAACGCATGGAGCAAACCTTTCGTTTAGGCATCTGTAGACATACTGTTGTCCACCTGGACCTCTTGAGGCTATTCTGCTCTCATCTGAGACCATTATGTCCTTCCATTCATCCATTGTCCAGTCAGCATATTCTCGCGCAAAAGTAAGTCTAGCTCTACCGTGTTGTGGGAGCAGTTGTGGATCATGAGCTGGACGAAAAGCCTTCATACTCTTTTCTGACAGTCTTCTTCTAACCGTACTGTTACTCACACTGACATTTCTCACCTTAAAAAGACGGGTACGAGCTTCGATAGCAACCTAAATGCGATTTTTCAACACGTTGCTGACAACGAAACGGTCATCTCGAATCGATCTTCTCGGGTTGAATTGCATCGATGTTGGCCTTAACCAGGCTTCCGGGTGTAGGAGCCAGTCTCCCGAAATCGTCTGATGGCATCCCGTACCGTGGTTCGAGGTACACCGAGCGTACCGGCGATGCGACGTTGGCTGTACCCGGCATCAGCTAAAACCACTGACCTAGCTGCACTAGTTGCATCGAATGGCATTTTTTTAAGTCAAAAACAGGAAATAAACTCTACAAACTGAATTAAACGATAACACACTATGGCAGAAAAAAACAGCAAATGTTAACACGTTAACGCAACGGCAACAATGTCAAAAAACGACTAAATTCCAAAAACCCTTCGGTGACACACATTAAGCTAACGAATAATGGGTATTAGTGTTTAATTTATTGCCAAAGTATCCAATTGACATAAAATAAAACAGTAATTAAGCAATAGTTAACAAAAACAAACAGGGTGATGAAAGATACAGATGGCGGTTAAATATGTCTGTGAGTGTATTCTCAAAAATCCATCCTTTTTTCGAGTCTCATAGCTAGGCGATTGAAGATAGATAAAAAATGTGAAAAACATATTGTAGAGAATTTTATCAGGTTTCATTCTCTAGTACAACTAAATTTCATGCGACGCACCGTTTTCAAGATATAAACAAGAAAACAAAGAACGAGACAGATAAATTAACACATTTTTGAAGATTGGTCATTTTTCGGAGCTCACAGCTATGCAACTATTGGAGATAGATAAAAAGTGTAAACAACAAAGTTGTAGAAAATTTAATGAGGTTTTATTATGTAGTACAACAAAATTTGATCCGACTCATCGTTTTCGAGATATAAGCAAAAAACCAAAAAACGGGACCCTCTTTGCCCCCCCCTCCCTCGGGCTCACCTCGGGTGGGGTCAGGACTTTTAACATGTTTATCTTCTAACTAGTCCAAACAAAGTTCAAAAGTCAGATTTTCTGCTTTCAACTTTTCCAACCAGAATCATTCATTGCCCAGGGGTACTTCGTTACGGTAATTCGTTATTTTCGCGACCCCGGCAGGCTTTGGCCCTATGTAGAGGGGCCCCGTCATAATGCTGACACTCTTTGAGGCGCGCCATCGACCTGGGCATGGTCTATGGTCGGACAGCGAGTTGCCCATTACTCGCCGCCCGCATGCCGTGGGAAAACACATAGGAAAACTGTATACTTATATTGGTATCCCGTGGTATAAACGAAATATAGCTTATAGTAACCATTCAGTCAAAATTATGAACAAGAAATTACATAATCATTGTATCTTTAAATGTTATTCAACCTCCTATGATTGTATTTTAATTGTTAAGAAAAAAAAACAAAACTGTTAGCTCAATTAAGAATGACCCAGAAATCACATCTCACATAATATTGCATAATGTTTTATTTGATGAACCTTAGAACCTTTATTCATATATTTTAACAGAAAACTTAAATTACGAACGAATATGTGACTTCAACTAACAATTTCATACCCAAAAGTAAAAAATAGACCTTATTACTAAGACTGTGCTGTCCTGATTATGTTTGTCTGTCACCAGCCTGAATATCATGAACCATGTTTAGTTTTAGCATCCGGGATGTTTAAGAGCAGTGGTGAATGTGGTCATATAATAAGTAAAATTACACAAAGAAATGCGGCCATTAGTTGTAGCCATTTTACCACTTGGCCGCTACTACTGATTATAGTATGAGCCTAAAGGCGCTCCCTCACCGAGAGCATTCCCATGTAACACCAAACTGTGCATTCTGATGCTCAATTGTCTACCGTCACTGATGAAAAATTCGAATTTGTACCGTCAGCACGAGTTTTCAGTATATGAGACGTAAAGTAAACTGGAACTTTGATGACTTCAAATTGACAATTTTCAAGGGAAAAATTAGTTCCTTCATCACACACCAGAGGCGCTTTTCCATATTTTCATACAAGAAACGCTGTAAATACTGGAAAAACTCTGTAAAGTAAAATAGTGAAAACTCGTGCTAGGGGTACTGTACCGTTACATTACAGATGAATGTTAGCGGTGAGGGAATGCCATTACTGCAAGCAAATATTACATGTATTTTGTCTACTAGTCATGTAAATATTACAAGAAAAAAATATTGCAACAAGAAAACTACTGTAGTAATGTGTAAATAAATAATAAATTGGCCTGCTAACATGAAAATTGTTTTAAAATAATGCCAATTCAAGTGGCATGCAATATGACCTAGTTATGCAAACTTATAGTGCAAAATTAGATAATAAACATGCAAAGTAAACAATATTTTTTTTTGTCATTGTGGATCTTTAGTGCCAGTTAACAAGTTATAAGGGTTACAGTAAAACATTATACTTATATATTTTTCTGGGCCCGTACTTTACATTAAATACAATAAGCATGACACACCAAATAAAATATGTCATCAATAAATAAATACTGCAATTAATAAAACATATTTCTGTCATCAAGATAACACATTTGAGACAGGTGATAAGTTAATTTAATAGCATATTTCAAGATAACAATCATATATAAAATTGTTACAATTTGTTAATGTTTTGTTATGTAGTTTAAACGTCATACATGGTGAACACCTAAATACTGTGTAATTGTGATATATTAATAATTCATGAGCTTAAAAAATCCACTTATCTAGATAGCAAAAGTGATTACTTATGTTAATTTATTATACAGACTTTAACATGACTTTTATTGGAAGAAACCATATTGATTTCCGATAAATGGTAAAGAAAAAAAAACAATTCTGGAAAGCTGAGTGAAAGAATGGCCAGTGTTATGTTTGTTTAATGTTTTTGAAAATGGAACAGTAGGGCGAACTGCAACGTGACGTCATCCCGGAACTTGCGATGTTCCTTGACACTTGAAATATTCATAAATGTTGCAAAAATTAGCAAACGCTGAATAAACGAATGTTAATGACGTCCTCTTCAGTAAATTGGGTGAAGAAGGTCAATCGTAAACACTCCCATAATCTGCTATCAATTAATTACAAGAACTGACCTAAAAAGTATTTAAATAGGTGGCTGAATAAATGAATACCTGAGTCAATTAAAGTTTAATCAACTTTGCATTCTTAATTCGAAATGGATCTTACACAAAAAACAAAAATACAATCAAATACATTTCACTTAAAATTTTACCTTTGTATAGAGCTCCTTCGTAGTCATCTTGATATTTTTTTAAATCCTTGATTAATTAAATAAATAATTTATATTATCTCATTATTTCACCACGAGTTCAGAACTTAAATAATCCATTTTATTAAAGTAAGGTAGATTCGAAATACGATTTTTCCGAATGCGAAACGTCACTGCAATGTTATTGACATTTTATTTTCAGTGTTATCAGTTTTTTATCACAATCACATAAAAATTAACGCACATAACTGTTTGATTTCTCTCTGTGAGAGTATTTCATGATTTCTACTAGGAAGTAATTCTAATTGGAATCTTATTGTAGGACAAAAACATTTGACAACAATACAAATCGAAAGTTACTCTTATCTATAAAATTCCCACGGTCGGGGCTGCCATGATAAAATATGCGTATTTGGGACAAGTTTACGCTTCATTTGACGCAAAGTTTTGAAAGGAATCGATCGATTTCTAGGCTGCACAGCTTGAATAATCACTAGCGATTTATCTTTGGTGATGTTCTACAAGTCCGAAGAACGAGCTTAAACTTTTTTTGTTTGCGTACAACGTCTGTGATTTTACGAATGTTATAATTGAACAGCACATAATTATTAGGTTAGTCTAATATACTGACTATTGTTGGGTCAATCTCAGGAAGTATTTTGATCAGATTTTTAGAGTTTCGTTTTGGAAAGTCTTAATTTTATATCTAGTAAATTATATGGGTTTGGGCATCAGGGTGAATGATGCAACGGCCTGCTTACAACTATGATGTGGTAACCCATGAGAGAGAATATTGAGACGCGACGAAATACTTAAATAAAATGTTAAATAGTTCAAAAGCATTTATTTACTACACTTTAAGTCATAATTTCCCAGCCTTTATGATAGATAAATTAAAGAATAATAAAACGTTAATTTAATTTAAAAAATGGCGGAAGCATCAGTGTTGCAATGCTTGATACAAAAATTCCCTACAAATTAATATTATTCTATCGCAGTCCAAATATACGAATGCTATTGTCGTTAAATTTTGTCTTATATTTTAGTTTGTTCACTTGTTTTCGGTAGACGGGAACCACGCTTGGCACGCTTCGGTGGCGATCTCACATAAAGCAGTAAAGGTCTTGCCGCGTTGGTCGTATTCTGTGGAGAAAAAAAAATATCAATGAGTATAAAGCCGACAGATTTTTAAATAAAAGCTGGTGCGTGCATTTTTTGCTTTTGTTCCATAAACCAAAATTGAAGACAATACAACGCGTTAAAAATTCACAAAAAGTCATGCCGTGGTGTCGTTTTTAGTGCAACCTGATATCACCTCCACTTTCAACTTTTGAAATGTGGTGTGTGATTATTTTACAACACTCTTACTAAAGGACTAATTACATTTGCAGCGCTTTGTCATTGTCAATTTGTTGTCACGATAATGCTTGCATAAAACATAGGAAATATAATTATGTTTAATTACTCACCGGTAGGTCCCCTTTTGCCAAACATAATGCCGTTCATGGGTGCGTTCTTGTAGTTGGCTTCACTGACTTCCGCTAAGGAGAGGAGCACCGCCACCAAGCAGACGACGCCAATGGTGAAACGCATCATGTCTCCGGACATCTGATGGGGAAATTGGGGAAATATAGTTTGAAAAATACGTATTGTAATGACGAAAAAAAAAACTGCAACTGGTATCTATCTATCACACATTTTTTTACTAATTTCGTAATGTTCCATTCAGAAACCTTTTGCGGTATTTCGGAAGGCAAATGGTTCATCCAAACATTAGGGCTAACCAAAACTGCCTCCAAAAACGGTAAAGGTAAATGTTAGAAAAATACTCTTTTTAATATTGAATTGTAAAATATTTATTTATCATCAGAAATGATTTTAACTCTACATGGTAAACCCGACTGATGAGACAAATAAAAAAAATCACAAAACAGTAAAATTACCTTGTATTGAGCGAAGAATTTTTTCTTGGTCACACTGAAGTGGTTGAATGTCAACTGATGCCATGAGACTATTTTCCCGCCAATTTATACTCCGAAAAGGAAAGATGGCGGCTATCCACTCAATTATTGGATTACTGGATACTGACCGCATATTGACTGAGATTCCCGAGTATCCTCAAAGGATTATAACTTCGTTAGTGCATAAGATTAGTTGTCGGATTATAGTGAGGACGGGGCGGCCATCTTAGATAATTTTGTACATTTCACTGAGGGTAGGTAGAGCTTTTAGCAATATTTATTAATCTTTATGTGTTCTTAAAGTCTACAGCTTTAAGTTCGATTCCCAGATCGGGCAGTGTTATTGGGTTTTTTTTTATTTATGTGTTAAAATCATCAAATTAGTCCTCTAGCCAAGTTTGGGATAGGAGGGACAGTACCATTAAAAACAAAAATCCACGGTGTTCCTTCAATATATAGCCTTTTACGTTCCAAGTCACGATTTCCTGATAAGACAGTCCTGCGACCCCGGCATACTCAGATTTCACCTTAGAGCGGCACTGTGCGGCATTGTCCGGCACAAATGTTCGCTATATTGGACTCACTCAAACAAACACGAACTTATGCGCGAACATTTTATGACTTGCACACTTTTATGCGCGCACATGGATGCGTTGGACTCAATAATTGTACGCGCACAGAGCTAAATTAAATTCAGTGAAAATGTGCGGGATCGAAAGTGCCGCACTGTGCGCTAACAAAAGTTCTGTACAGTCTTGCTGGTGGACACAGAGGCTAAACGCGATACCATTGCGCGAACAATGTGCCATTTTTATTGCATGTTAATATCATCAAATGAATACTCACACCCAAAGCAGGGTTGAGCAGGAGGGACTGTCTGACTTGTACTGACAAAAATCCACAGTGTCCTTTAATAGCTCTTTGCATTGCAGAGTCACGGTAGCTGGTTAGTCCCGCGACTCTGGCTCTATTTTGATAAATCTGTTGACACACACAAGTAAATCGCTAGAATGGCTACCGTAAGTTGGAGGCTTGTTGAAAACATGTTCTTTAACAACAAAACGATGCTACAAACAAAAACAAGGCGCTATGGTTGTCAATCAATCCAATTACTTCGAATCTTCGATGGAATATTGCCGTCTGATTCATAACTTAATCAATTCCAAAAGATATTGGAAATCTAAATAACGAAGTAAAACTATTTGACCCATATTTCTTTTAACACGATTTTCTTTTCATTACTTTCATAATAATGACATCGTCTGGAAGAAAAATTGCAGTAAATTGTCTGTTAATTCAATTTGGAGGGTAGTTTTAGTATAAAAGGGGTTAGAAACTGGGGTGATGCATCAGTTGGTCTTCAGCTCTTCAGTCTTCAAGAAGTTTTGATACGTCTATCACGTAAGTTACCTAGCTTAAACCGTAAAAATAAAACATCATAAATGAGGACGAAACCTTCTAAAATTAAGTAGGCACAGACGCCAGCCGGTCAACCCAACCCAATCTGTCAAATTTTATCAATGGAACCTTCCACTATTGTGTTATGGTTGAAAGTCTATTAACATTTTGAGGTAGTTTGATGTGCTGGCGTCTGTAGATACATGAAGCACAGAAAAGGCTATACTACGGTTAACGCTATTATTTTCAAAGCAATAACGCGATCAAGAAAGAAAAAGTAAGAAGATAGGTGGTAAGGTTTCCCGAAACATTATTCAACCGGAGCCTGTCTCTCATATCTAACTTATGTGCTTCTTAAATTCATTACCCAATTTTCTTTTCCAGTTCACTTCAAAGATGCGTTTCATCGTAGCTCTGTGCTTCTTCGCGATCGTCATGTGCATCATCCACAAAGCTGAGGGTACATACAGGAAGCCTCCTTTCAACGGGTCCATCTTCGGGAAGCGAGGTGTTGTTGGTAAGTTGTCGTTAGGTTATCTGTGGTTTTTGGAAACAGAGTGCACGTACTATGTCTACTTAAACTTAAACACTTTACATTCAATATTTCAATTAGAAAATTTTGAAGCAATTGCTACATATAATGAATTTTAAGATAATATTTTTTTTTTAACTTTTTCTGCCGCGTTATTAAAACCTTCCTTCTTTCGATCATTTAAGTTTTTAAAAAAAGGAGGAGGTTCTCAATTCGACATGTATTTTTTTTTTGCCGCCTCAAAATTTATTTTTTGCTTTTCAGTTCGATGTTTCGTCGGTTTGTTTTTTTTTTTAAAGGTTTTATTCTTTATCTATTACAGAATACGACACCACAGGCAGAGCATTATCGGCGTTGTGCGAGATTGCCTCCGAAACGTGCCAGGCGTGGTACCAAACTTTAGAAAATAAGTGAATTTATGTCTCCTACCACAAAAACAACCGACTTACATTGAAATACAGCCTTTTATGATGTGATAATAATGCCCTAATATGTAATTATTTAGTCAAAAACTTATGTAATCGTGAATAGTATTAATAAAATAATCATCTTTGACTTCATTTGTTTCATGCTCTTGGAAAATAAATGAGCTCCTTGAATAAAAGTCTAGGTACACACGCTACACATCAAGCTATACAAAACCAGTATTAGCTGACCGTTTATTGTGTGTAAAAATCTTAAAAAGCGAGACCAAGACAAACTGGTTTTAAAGTGTAAAGTGCTTTTGATGTGGCACTGGCTAGTGTCTACATTAATGACATTATATATCAAGTTGCTCAAATAAAAATGTAGTATGTACAATGGTACATACTACATTTTTATTAGCGCAATTACTTTTGCGCCGAACTTGATAAGTGACGCAAACACTACTCTTAGTACTTTAGTATATTATGTCTAATGGCGACATTATAAAAGTCATGTTAATTTTTAAACGTTCTTAAAATTGTCAAAATAAGGTTAAAAACTTTAATTACTGAATGAAACGTAAAAATAAGATACATAACATTTTTTTTTTTTTTGTGCTGCCTATTTGCTGTCTAGGTATGCTGATTACTTAATAATGCTACCCTAATAATTACCTCGATGCTATCAACGCTAATATGCTGTCAGCGTAATTATACGGACTAAGTTTTTTTTTACGTGGTAAAATCATTAAATTTTATTAGTCTTCGGAGTCTCCCACCCAAGGCAGGGAGGGACTGCCAGACTTGTACTGACTAAAATTCACTTCAAAAGCCTATAACGAACGAACTAAGTCTAGTAATATTCACACAGGGCAAGTAGCCACTCAGGAACTTATACTTACTTAGTCAGAACGCTGATAATTGCTTCTGGGACTTAGAGATTTCATAGTGTATGTACACACGGATTACAGCTAATGGTTGCCTTAACTAACAACGGTTATTGGATGAAATTGGTCCCAATTTGTGGTCGCAAACTTATTTATACTGTCTGTCCAGTGGAAGCAAGAGTGTTTGTAAGTACCTTACGTAGTGCTTATATCCTACATTGATAGTTGAAGAGTGCACTTTCATGATAACCATAGGTTATCTGCAACTTGTTTTTTATGTATTCAGACTGTCTTGTTTAATCACTTACTTATTGGAATTGCAAGTAGCAATATGGATAGTATATACGTATAATCTCTCAATTCTTCTCTTTTGAGAAGAAATCGAAGACATTAGCATATCTACTGGAAAGACGATTAGTCTTCCCATTGAATAAATTGACACAGTTAAATAATTAAATTGTGACCTCCTTTAGGTCTTGATCCATAACAATAAGTTGAACAATCTTAACACAAAATGTGCTATTCAAAAACATTTTCTGTGCTTCTGCATGAAACGGAATGTAAGTACGTTTTCAATTACAAAAAGCAAGAATTTGACATTTGTTTTTATCGGAATCTTTGGATGACAGACGTCAAAAAATCGTAGACGTTCATTGGTTGTATGGAACATCGTGATAACCGCACCAATAAGATTATTCTAATTAGAACCACGTTTTCGTGACGAAAACAAATCTTAATCTGTCTAATGGCTGCTACATTTTCGCGATTTACGTGTGTGGCAAATTAAATTTCAATTGTTGTTAAACCAATTAAAAAAGGTACACAGTGTGCTGACGGAGTATCTAATGTAAGAGTTTTATCTAAAGCATGGGAAATCATTTCGTCTACGAGAGAAATTGACGACAAAATCCGAAGTCCATTTCAAAGGTAAATCTAAGATTAATTTACTTATTTTTAACGCGAATTTTAGCAATAACTCGTTTAATACCGACTAGTTTGTGTAAAAGAGATGTTACCGGTGTATTTATTAATGAGTTTGATCTCATAATACATGAAATACGTCACGGCTTAGGTGTTATAAAGTGAACTAACGTAAAAGGTATGATTAACAGGTTTTTTGTCAACAAGGCACCTCAATGGACAAGCAGACCTATTATCTATAATGTAATAAAATTGCCGTCACGTATTTAACATATTTGTCTACCGTAAAGACGAGAGTTTCCAACATTTTTCTCGAAAACCAACGACAATTTTTTTTATCAGTAGTTTTTCACTTTACTATCTCGATCTGTCGTGAATCGTGATACTACGCAAATAAAGATTTATATGTATGCAGTCCTAATTTATTCGTCTACAATGCGTTGTACAACTATTAGGTGGTATGCTATCATGTTTGTTTAATTTATAAATAGAATTATAGAGAAAAACGACATCTTGTTGTTAGGAAAATGTAGCAAGAAGTTTCTATGCTCTCTTATATTTTGGGCATAGATAATAAATTCATCACATAGTATCTCTCATAAAAGTTTTAGTTTTAATCTATACTTTGTTATAGTAACATTTACAAATAATTTTCTTACTGTGTGTACTTCCCATGATGGATTACAAAGCTAATAATTGAATGAAATGAAAAAAACAATTACTACTGTAATTGATACTGGCAAAAATAAAAAAAAACACATTCTTTATGGCTTCCAAAAAGGTTCTTGACTTTGCTTTCATTCAAGGTCAACACATTGTTTACTTATCTGTTGCTGGGCAAATAAAAAAAATTAACTGCTAAATAAAGTAATTGAAACAAAAAAAATCAGGTATTTGAATTTAACATTAAGAATGATGTACTGTATATTATAAATACTTTAAAAATATTCTTCAGGCATTCGGGCCTCGGAAAAGAACTAATCATTCCATTTTATTTTTGGTTTGATTATGTTCTTAATTTTTTTTTTTTGTGAATTTTAGTTGAAATGCAGTGTGTGTAATGAATAGTGTTGTTCTCTGTTTATTTTTCAGTAATTATTGAAGAAAAGAAGATTGAAGACTGAAAATCACAGGAGAATTATGACATATTAAACAAATACAGGAAAATCAACCTTATTGCAGCAGAAACTGGCAATACTGAAATGTTATAAAGATTTTGGTGGTGACATTTAATCAAACAGCAACACTAGCTATGACAGAGACAGTAGAACCACCATTAAAAAAAGCCAAGATGGCGGACACCATAGACAGTTTCATACAAAAAATTATGCTCTCCAAAAAGAACCTACAAGCCATAGTAAGTGATGAGTTTATCAAACCAACTGCATTTACTAAAGTCTATGTGGGACAAGTGAAAAACGTGAAGGAATTATCAAAAATTATCACTATTTTAAATGAGAAATTACCTCTGAAAGAGTTACAGCATCTGAAAAGAGCTCGGAAAAAGGAGGTCTTACTATGCCCAGTACGATATTTGAACTCAATAACTCAAGAATCAATTCAGGAGTATATCGAAGGAAGAGTTTACGAGCTTAAAGACTCTTTTGAGTATTTCAAAGTAATGGGTCTCCCATCATTGCCTCCAAAATTAAAAAAGCAACACACAGAATACAGCAGAGTATGGTCCTGTAATTTCCATCCGAACGACTACTTAGAAAAATTATGTGGAAGTAATTTTTTCCCAGAAAATGAACTTATGAAGCATCGCTGTTACATGGGCATTGCGTTTGAAGTTGCAAGATACTATTTAAGCGAAACCAACTGTAATTTAGAACTTTCCGATATTGTTCTTAGAAATATCAATGCTACTGTTGTGGTGGATCCGTCAATCTCATCTGTGGTAGCTATAGCATTTGATAATAGAGACACTCATCCCGTTCAACATTCAGCCATGTTGGCTATAGACAATGTAGCAAAAACTCAAAATGGCGGCGCGTGGAACACAGTAACCACCGAAGATTCATCTCTGCCGGGAATAGACAACAACCTGCTTCTGTATTTAAAAAATAAATTCGCAAATGTCAAATTTGGCGCCAGAAATTATGTCACAAAGGAGGTTTTGGACGAAAATAGGATGAATGCGTCTGAGAGCCCTTATTTATGTACTGGGTACTATATTTATATGATTAGAGAGCCTTGTATTATGTGTTCAATGGCTTTAGTACATGCAAGAGCCAACAGGGTGTTTTTTTGCTTTAATAATAATCAACAAGGAGCTCTAAGTTCAAAAACAAAGTTACACTGTGTGCCATCATTGAACCACCATTTTGAAGTCTTTACCGATTTTTTATAGATTATTTGACGTTTTGTCTATAGTAAATTGTATATCAAAATGTGAATTGATTTATCAATAAACTTTATTTTGACAAAAACGTGTTTTTCTTCTTCTAAAAGCCTTTTCATTATTGAGGAATATTTTTTTAGCAGCGCAAATGAAATTAAAAAACTCCATGATGTTGCCAGTATTTTGCAGAAGTTGTTGCCAGTATCAGTTATTGGAATATTCTTGAAAGTTTATTGCTTTGGACCATTTCATTCAGATTCATTTTATTTGAAATACCAGTCTACAACGAACAGATAGTAATTTAAATTTTAATTGGTTTTCAACTGCTGAAAAAAAAAAACTCATGAAGTCCTGGGATCCACTCTAAACTCAGTTTCTTAAATAAAAGAATATAATAATAAAAAAGGAAGTGCCTTTGTTATTATATTCTTTTATTTAATTTAATTTAATTTAATTAATTTAGCTTCTGTCTAGCTTAGAAGCAAAGATGAGACCTAAGATAGAGTAAACTCAATCAGAAGGGACTGGAACTCCTGCGCACCGATGGAACACACTTAAAACTGTTCGGCGCCGTACTGATCCAGCCAGCAGATATTCGACTTTATGCTCTATCTATGGTATAAAGCTCACGCTCCTCGCCTCAAAGAGTTATCAGCAATTTGACGGGACCACCCTTAAAGGGCCAAAACCTGGCGGTTTTAGTAGAACGGCCCAGATGTCTTCTATTAAATAGTAAAGGGATATTTCGGCAAAACCGTATTTTTTTAATTAAATATCTATTCATTAACAATATCATCAGCAAAAGTACCAGGCAAGCATAAGTTCAAAGTGGTATGTACTTAGACAATTCTAGGCAGGAGGATTATTTAGTTCGTACCTAACACTTAAAAAATCGTATATTTTATATACAACGTGTAACGTTAAAAGCGCAAAACCTCTCGTGAGGTAACTCAGCCAATGCTACTGAACAATGTAAAAATATAAAACTAGGAAATTCGCGAAAAAAAAAATAGTTTTTCATACCTACTGATGGGCTCGATCAATTTCTCACTTTGTATGAAAAATCTTTTTTTTTTTTGCGAATTTCCAAAACTTTTATAACAAACATTGTTCAGTAACATGTGCTGAGTTACCCCACGAGAGGTTTTGCGCTTTTAACGTTACACGTTGTATTTGCATACCACTTTGAACTTATGCATGCCTAGTACTTTTGTTGATTATTAATGAACAGAAATATTTAATTAAAATATACGATCTTGGCGAAATATCCCGTTACTATTTATTAGAAGACATCTGGCCCGTTCTACTAAATTGGTTCGGGCGAATCTATCCATGCAAATTTCAAAATGGGGACATCTGGCCTGTGGGCGAGTTGTCCCATAACCCAATTATCTGACTTTAAAAACTCCGTCGTTTCTCCTAAGTAATTTCGCCACCGATTGAGCAATCAATCACAAGCCTTCGAAATCAATTTAAACCATGTTTTAAACTGAACTGAATAATGGGACGACTACTTAGCTTCATTGGTTATGTTCCCAATTGTGGTCCCCCCTCACTGTAACGTCCACTGCAATCCAAACAGTTGCCGGATTTATTCACGACACGCAACTCCTGCGCATTGCATTTCTGACAGTTATTTTTTTTGTTTGTGAAAAAAGTTTTTTTGTTAAAAAGTTGGCAGGGAGGGTTTTCAAAATGGCCGTTTTCCTCTGCGTCTGCCGTGAGCTTGACGCTTTTTGGTGAGTTTTTTTTCTTTTTTTGGCGGGAAATGATTTTGGGGCTACAAGTCATTCCTATTTTTATGTTCTATCATATATCTAACCACATTTTGTCTCTACAATTGATTAGTTGGAAATGCAAATTGTATTCTTTAAATTAATAAAGACTTGTGTAGAATAGTAGGGTATTTTACTCAAAATATTTTATTAGTGCGTAATATAGATCATTAAAAAATAATAGACCCTATAAATTTTGTGACTATTGAAGCGTTGTTAGGTAACACTCATAAGTGTGGTTAAAATCTTACTAATTTACCATTTTTTTAAATAAATAGCTATACATAAGTATGTGCATAGAACTCCACATTTTGTTTAATAAAAGATAAACATTTTTTACTTTTTTTTTATAAAACGTATTTAACGTTTTATGCCAAACGTAATAACGAAACTAGGTACAAGTGAATGCAAAAATTTCAATGAATAAATGATTAAAAATATGTTAAAGAAAAAATAACCATATCCAGTCAGCAAAAACTGGTTCATACTAAATTCTATTACAATAAATCTTGCTTACAAGTACCTTAAACGGAGCATAGTTGGTGGCTTCCGCACATGCAGACCGTGTATCTTATTACGTCCGAATATGGTACGTTTTTGATTGGCAACGTTAAATTAAAAGTGCGGTCTTCCCTTCACGTGGACTATAAATGAATGTGTGTGATCTTATCTAAGTAGGACATGGTGTTATGTGGAAATGTGACAGTTAAAGAAAATACTAGCCGGCTGTAAAAAAAAAAGAAAATTGTCGCTGGTTTTAAAAGAAAAGGAAAAAGGCTCTGGGTAGCTGTCAAATTTGGCGCCTTTTTCACAATCATGTAATCATTTCTCTTTTTAACCGACTTATAAAAGGAGGTTCTTAATTCGACCTGTATGTTCGTCCGCAATTATTATCTAGCGTTTGACTACACCAATTCTGATGCGGTTTTCAGAAGAGTACCTAAGTATTCGTTTTATTCTGGAGAAAGTTTTGGTATGTTCAACAATAAGGGGTGTAAAAGTCAGTGATTAAAGGCTATTTCATTTATATAAAAGTCTGACAGCCCCGCGCTTTGAAGGTTTCCCTACATCAAAATGTTGTTAAAAAAAATTTGTAACTTTCGGCACATATTTAGCCTTTCAGACAATTAAGGAATAATAATGTTATCAGATCAAAACCACTTTGCAATATGGCCATCGCTCGTCAGGAGACGGTATAATCTTACATCGTCATAAAGTCCGTCTTTTTCCAGTCACACGGCTAATTTTCAAACAAGATTAATCCTGCTTGGATAGGCAATGTTTCAAGGCCTCTTAATGGGGGATGCTAATGGACTTGTGTACCAAAAATACTTTTTCGTCAATTAAGAAAAAAAAAAAATTTGACCTGTCTATTTAGAACTGTAACTTACAATTTCATTTGACTAAGAAAAGCGCAAGTTTACAGTACCATAGACATTTTTTTTTGTTTCTCTTCGTCCTCTTTGGGACAGGCACCAGTACCATAGACATTAAACATTGGCTGGGTCAGTAAAGAACTCAGATTAAAAGAGGAAGGCGGAGGAAAAGATATTCTGGGAGCCAATTCTCGGTTTTAGATATGGTGTCGAACTCGACAAAAATTTCTAATGACGTCATTTTTTCGAAAAAATTTAAAATTTGCTATTCTGGGGATGTCAAATTCGCCATTTGTCGAAAGCTAACGTTAGAGTTCAGTAAAATTTATCGAAAAAATGACGTCATTAAAAAATTTTGTCGAGTTCTACACTATCTCTAAAACCGAGAATTGGCCGAAAGGACAAAGAAAAGATGGACGATGATGGAATGTAAAAGGAGTAAATGATACTGTGACGTCTGATAGGGGGGAAGAATGGAAGAAGAAAACGTGTTGCTGTCGACAAGTGAAATGGGATAAGGGCAGGCTGTTCTAATTCTTGTATAGAACCTATTTACTTTTGCGATCACATGATCAGCTCCAGATCTATTGGACTATATCTTGGTTGAACTAGATTGAACTCGTGATGACAGATGGCTGTGGAGTTCAAGGATAAATTATACCTACCATCCGTCCTGTTGTTAGACTATATCTTTTTGACGTAAGAAGCGTATCCATTTCTTTACAAACTCGTGTTTAAAGCATATACACTAAGATATGAGGAAACCAAGTAGCCTACCATGACGTCTCAGAGAGTAATTCCAGTGTGGAAAAGAGACAGAGCTATACAAGTCCTCTATAGCCTCGTTCACACGCTCTCGCTAATAACTACAACTCTCGCTTTAAGACGTCATGGTAGGGGTGGTAAGACAGAAAACCTCCACGTGCGCCCGTGGACTGGACTTCCCTCTCGGATACGTCCGGGGGGTAGACCAGTTTTTCGGGCCGGTTTAGATTAGATTAATCAGTTTTTTGTTAATTATACGTTTTCCTTAAGTTTGCCGTATATGATTACTTCGCAGAATTTGATCCTTATTAGTAACACTATCGAACGGTGTAATAATACAGGCTGTGATTTTTTTTATCCAAAATCAGCGGGTTCGATTCCTGGCCAGGATTTTTGATTTTTCCAAAATCCAATGATGTAGTTTTAGTTTTCGTCAAAATCGGCCTCGAGACACCTTTCAACGTTTTTCGATATTCCTCATAGTTTCGAAAATAGCCATCCACGCCCAGTTGAAAAATTCACCCTGTATACTCCACTAGTCTGTTTCCCGCAATGATTTCAATGGTTTCCCGCGGTTTCAAGCACTGCTCGACTCCTATTACAGCAGTCATGCTAGCGAAGGAGGAGGCGGGACGTGTGAGGGCCGCAATGGGAGAAGCCCACGGCAACGCGGGCATGCGGACCGGGAATTATAGGCAACTTGCTGTCCGATCATGAACCATTCCCGGGTCGACTGCGCGTCTTGTTCCACGTGCGCCTCAGAGAACTGTCAGAAATCTCCTAAATCTGACTTTTATAATATTAAACTTTTTGTGTCACAATACTAATTACACTATTCCATCTATTACAGATAAATCATCGTCTGACTTCAACAGCGCTTGCTGAAACAGAGAGATAGACATACAGAAACCCACGCACCAGAGCGAGACAGCACCAGTTCCTCAGCTCCGTCGTTCCATATAATATTGATGGAAATTATTGATTTTAACTCTATTGCATATGTAATGAAGATCAATTTGGCTGTCTTCAAGATATTATACTGACTTTTGGAGATATATTTTTGAAGAACGGCTATTCGTCGTTAATGGTAAGTGGATTTTTTAAACACTCAGCCCGCGGATTCGTCTGCGAAGATTTCGTATTTTCCCCTTAAGATTTTCAATTACCCCCTTTTTATGGGGTAAAATTACCAAATGAGTCTTCCCACCCATTACTGTCAGACTTGTACTGAATGAAATCCATGGTATCCTTCAATAGCCCTTTGAATTCCGGGGCTACGGTTACTTGACAAGACAGTCCTGAGACCCTGGTGAATTACCCCCTTAGGGGTTGGAATTTACAAAAAGCTTAAAACTAGAGTTTTATTGATAAGTCCACATTGTAGGGGTCCCCATACTAACGAATACCGTGACCCCGGAAGGTAAAGGGCTATTAAAGGACACCGTGGATTTTAATCAATACAAGTCTGACAGTCTTATCTGCCCTGTCCTGAGTGAGAAGACTCTTTGATGATTTTACCAAGATAAAAAAAGTCATTCTAAATCGGATGAATTTTAAATTGAGTTTTACAAATATTTATTTAATTTATTATTTTTGGAAAACGTACAGCTAGACAGACACAGTAGCATAGACAATAATAACCATGTGACCAATAACAAGTTTTTACAACTAGAGATGATTTTTGAGGAAAGAAAAATTCTGCTGCGAGCGGGATTCGAACCCGCGTCTTCTGGATAAGTACTCCAGACGCATTAACCAACTAGGCCACTGCAACTACCAGTTGCAAGCGTTACTAATCGTTCAAAACGAGGAAGAGAATTTCAGCTTGCAAGTACTCTGGAGTACCTGTAAAGAAGATCTTTACGATGCGCGTCGCGTTATTGCGTTTAAAATAATCAATTTTCACAAATAGCGCATCTAACATTAAAGTGAAAGAAATATCCCATTTTTCCCCCTCTGAGGGAATGAATTTACCAAAACCCAAGTATTTAGCAACATTTAACTGAAAGAAATATTATCCCATTTTTACCCCTCTGAGGGGATGTATTTATCAAAACCCAAGAACGGTTTTTAGGAAATTACACACTTGTACGCTTTCTGTTAATAAGACTACTGATCTCCAAGAATGATAAACAAATACTGATTAATCTAGTAACACAAACAAAGTGGTTGGAAACTTCCATGATTTGTCATCTACATTTTATGAGGTTGTATTCATTAGGCAAACATTTTTTAACAACTGCTATTGTGGTTATTTAGGCCTCTGATTAGAATTCCGCCAAAATGGAGTTTGTGCTCTTTTGAGGGCAATAGTTTTTTTTTTTACGTGGTAAAGTCGTCAGATGAGTCCTCCCACCCCGGGCAGGGCGGGAGGGACTGTCAGACTTGCACTGACTAAAATCGACGGTGTCCTTCATTAGCCCTTTATGTTCCGGGGTCACGGTGATGGTATAAGTCCCGCGACCCCGGCAGGCTTTAGCCCTCTGAGAGGGGGCCTCGTCATTATGCTGACGCTCTTTGAGGCGCGCGTGGAACACGACGCGACCATGGTCGGACAGCGAGTTGCCCCAGAGCAATAGGCTTGCTGTAAATTAAATGGAATTTACAATAAGGCCTCTACCTTGAATTTTGAGTGGAACGGGGTGGAAGCTGCGACGTGCAATGCAGACCAGTTCTCAACAGCCCCGCTGTTTTTGAAGGCAGATTCATATTTGTTTTTTCGCATAAAATAATGCCGCACCGCGTCACCATCGTAGTATCCGCCCCGCTCACTGCCAAACTCGAGGCGGATGCCTACTGTTTTTCGCCCAGCAAATGCTGAGTTGATTACCCCATTGATGTGGACATGCTCTTTTTTTGTGGCAAAATCATCAAATGAGTCCTCCCAACCCGGGCAGGGCGGAAGGGACTGTCAGACTTGTACTGACTAAAATCCACGGTGTCCTTCGGTAGCCTTTTGAGTACCGGAGTCGCGGTATACTATATTATTACTTTTGTTGTAGTTGTGCGTCCAAAATCAAATTAATATTTTCTATTCTATTGCATAATAACAGGCGTGCTGCTGTTACAAGTTCATCATCTGCCTAGCCTTTTCCCAACTATATTGGGGTCGGCTTCCAGTCGAACCAGATTCAGCTGGATATCAGTATTTTACATGGAGCGACTGCCTGTCGGACCTCCACAACCCAGTAACTGGGTAATACCATATCCCATGGTAAGACTGGTTGTCAGACTTTTAGAACTTCTGACTAACAGTAACGACTGTCATAGATCTACAAATGACAGCCGGGACCAACGGCTTTACGTGCTTTCCGAGGCACGGAGGAAACTCGCTATGAAAATGGTCACCCATCCACAGACCAACCTAGGCAAGCGCGGCTTGACACGGAAGATCGGCCTGTGCGGCTGTAATTATTTAGCCACGAGCTCCTCCTGTTACAAGTTACAACATCAAATTCAGTGTTTTAATTGCATTCATGTATCAATTTTCTAGTGCACTACAGAGCCTTATTTCTTATTTCCATACAGTAACATTGCCAAATTAATAAAAACTTGTAAATATTTGACAGCTCCTAGCGACGTTGCCAACTTTCTGGTTACTCGCCCTTAATAGCGGAAAATCGGAAATGGCCACTTAACACTGACTAATAAACCCCAATACCCTTGAACTCCTACAAGCCTAGTTACCTGCCAACCTTCCACCATTGTCCAGCCTCGCCCATCATTGTCCATTGAACCATTGATCACCATGACCTTGGGCTATACACCCTGTCATGATGATGTCACCACATCACCAGCATAGAACACGTGTCATTAAATTGGCTTCAGATCTTTATCTGTGTAAATAGCTTGATTGGATGTCGTTGTGTGAGTGTTTGCATGTGTGGGTTACTAATGAGTAGTGAGCTTTTTTGTAGTGAAGATTTTTTGAGCTCGTTTGAGGTTTCTGGTCATCTAATTTACCCGCTAGTCTTCCCACCCAGCGGAAGAGTCTGTCATACTCTATACTGAGTCTTCTTCTCCTCTCTTCTCTATTCAACAAGAGTAGGAGTCGCTTCTGAAAGCGACTCGTACTCTTGTTGAGTAAAAATGCACCATGTTCCTTAGGTTACCCCTTGCGTTCTATTGTCACGGTTGTCGGTTACCTGATAAGACAGTCGTGCAGCATTTGGCCCTCCATGTGTTTTCCACACGCGCCTCAAAGATCATCAATCTGACGGCTCCTTAGAGGGGCAAAGCTTGCAGAGGTCGCGGGATTTTATCCTCAGGTAACTGTGATCCTCAAACGTAAAGGGCCATTGAAGGAGACCGTGGATTTTAGTCAGTACGAGTCTGACAGTCCCTCCCGTGAGCAGTAGCAGTAGTAGAGCAATAGTGGCCCAGTGGTATCGGCTCCGACTTACGAGTTGTAGGTCGTGGGTTCGTACCCAGCCAGGCGCGTTACTTTGTGTAATTTATTTCATCACCACTGCTCTCAAAACGGTGAAGGAAAATCTCGTGAGGAAACCAGCAAGTACTAGAACCAAAAATTCAAAAAACGGGCACGCGTGGTGGATTATGGCCTACTCTCTGTCACAGAGAGGAGGCCTGTCTCTCAGCAATGGGAACATTTATAGACTAATGATGAGTCCTTCCCGTCCCGCTACAGGTGGGAGGACTCGCTTGATGATATTATCACGACAAAAAAAAATAGCTAGAGAGTCCTTTCCCCAGCTGTGGGTTGATGCCGACTATCGGTATCAAAAGTGTTCAAAAATCCCTACGCCCAAATTCCCAAGGCTTTGAAAATTCGCAACACACCACTCGCTCTTTTTAATTGTGTCCAATAATCATCAATTAAAATGATTGTGTTCTCGATGTACGCTTGTTTATTACTTCTGATTGCGTTTAATTGTTCGTCCGTCTCCAGATCGTGGCTTGAAGATTTTTGGATTAGCAAAAACTTTTTGGATGTTTAAGTGAGAAGTTTTTTGGGTAGAGGCGGTGTGTAGACGTTTGGATTTTTTTTTTTGGGAAATAAACAAACCCACGATTCAAGAATAATTCGGTTTAGGTGCAGAAATCCTTTGTTTATCGTTGTCATATCACCAAATGAGTCCTCCCGACCAGGGCGGGACGAGAGGGACTGTCAGACTTGTACTGACTAAAATCCACGGTGATCCTTCAATAGCCCTTTAGGTTCCTGAGTCACGGTTACCTGATAAGACAGTCCTTGGACCCCGGAAGGCTTTGCCCTCTGAGTGGGGGCCCGTTAGATTGCTTACAGCTCATTGAGGCGCGCTTGGAACACGCGCCGTCGACCCGGGCATGAGGCGCAGAAAACCTATTTGGTGAATTGGCAACTAAGTCCCAAAGGACAAGTTCTCAAAATGGGAAATTTTCTAAATCCTGAGACTTGGTAGCCATTTTGCGAATTATTGCTAAACCAATAATTCACAGTGTGGCGATGTTTATAATATAAAAAAGACACTATCTATTTGGTCGTCCATCAATTTAAATTTTATTGCACATGGCACAGTTCTAAAGTCTAGCATTTCCAATATATTACTTAGTAGTAAATGGCGGGAATTGAATTATTTATTACGCGTGTGTAGCAGCCATCTTGATTTTAAAATGGCCGTTATTATTGGCTGTTTTTGGCGGGACATTGACTTAACACGATTTGGTGATTTAGCAGCAGGTTAACAGAAATGTCATATTATTTATACATATGTTTAACCGACTTCAAAAAAGGAGGAGGTTCTCATTATCTTTTGATGTTTAATCAATTTACATCTTTCCACTACCACCAGAAATTAAGTTTTGGGGAAGGAATGGCCTGCGTAGACGCATTGTTTTGTTTTATGTAACGTGCGTCTTTTTCAACCAAGACTGCTTTGATTCATAGTTTTCTTCTGCTTATCCACAGTGCCGTAACTAGTCCTATATGCTCCCAGTGCGGCTTCTTTAACTGGCCAATTGTAATCCAGGTTTGACCATTTCTGCGAAACTAAAGACTTTGTTAAAGGCGCTTATCTCAGCAACTGCAGCTTCGTATTGAAAAAATCTTTTTGTGTCGGATAGTCCATTTATTTAGGAAGGCAATAGGATATAAGTCATCACGCTACGACCAATAGGAACCAAGCAGAGGGAATGAAACCATGGGGGAAAGCTAGTCATCATCATCTTCCTGCCCTTATCCCATTTTACTTGGGGTCTACGCAACACGATTTTTCCTTTCATTCTCCCCTATCAGACGTCACAGTATCATTTACTCATTTTCTCTCATATCATTCCTTGGAGCTTAGACAATCCATTCATCTTTTCTTTGGCCTTACCCTTCTCCATCAATCAACATTCATTCTCATCACTCTTAAGTAACATGATTGTCATCCCTCCTCAACACATGTCCATACCAAGACACAGATCCTTTATTTTTTTCTGTAACAGGTTCAGGGTACAGATTATAGGAGACAATACGAAATCCTCGCAGACACGAGTGAGAGTGCTAGATAAATTATATAAAAAAAAACAACATTTTAATGTATGGAACCCCTTTCAATACAAACAGTACCCAACTATATGTTGACCCGACGATTGTATGACCCTGCTCGAGGCAAGTGGGCCCAATTCCCGACATCCACACGACGTTGTCGTTCTTGGACACGATTGGCCAGGGAATTAATGACAATATCGCGCACTTATTCATTTGACCGTCTACGTACGAACCGTCAATTTAGCAATAGAAGCTCTGAGTCTTGACGTCTGAATACGTCGGCGGAACGCGCGAATTTGATTTGAATTTCGAAAAAAAATCGAACGGTTTTTTTTTGTTTTTACGCGTATTTCGAAATTGGATGTTCTTTTTTTGAATTCAAAATGGTGGATTGACATGATATTTTTGAAGGACGGTGACGGTAGAGAGGAAAGATTAAATATGTGTTTCGCCAATATGGCTGAGTTATAAAAATTGTGATGAACTATTTGGACCCCCTTTGAATGTTATATTTATTTCTGTGCTGTTAAGGACTCATTATAAAGGTGAGAAATGTGGATTGTCTTGTGATTTTATTTCTTCGTGTGACACTGGTTTTATTTTTTCTTGGAGGTATATTTTTTACACTGTGATCTAAAATTGTCTGATTTCATTATAATATACCTACTAAAATTATTTGAAGCTGAAAATTTCAGCCCTTTCATGTAGAAATGTTCGTTATGCGTCTGCGCAGCCTGTTGAAAAAAGTCTGTAATTGTTCTCTAAGATAACTTAGAGAACAATTTCAATTCCATTGCTTGTTGCAAATCTGTCTTTTATCCCTATATATTTATTTATTCGATCGATATCTGTGTAATTAAAATAAATTAGAACCTAGTTGGTAGATGTCACATGTCTTCGAATTTTTGGTTCTAGAACAAGCCGGTTTCCTCACGATGTTTTCCTTCACCGTTTTGAGAGCAGTGGTGATGAAATAAATTGCTCACAACACTTGATTTTAATCAAAACAAAAATTTTCGCGATTGTCAATGAATTTACGACCTTAACAACATTACTTCTTGGAAGACAATTAACTGAGCTTGTCACGCTGCCAATTAAATAATCAGGACCATTTGAAAGGTTTCCATGACGCTTGTTCATTCCGAAGTTTGGTCCTAAAGGCATATTAGATTTTGGTCTTTAGTGGCGAAAATCATTCCCATTCATTATATTTGCTACTATCTGTTGCCAGCGGTTGCCAGCGGCTTTACCCGCTACAACTCCAAAATTATCCCACGGGAACATAAAATCGGGATAAAAACTATCCTATGTGTTAATCCAGGTTATAAACTATCTGTGTACCAAATTTCAGCCAAATCCGTTCAGTAGCTTTGCGTGAAAGAGTAACAAACATCTATCCACACATACAAACTTTCACGTTTATAATATTAGTAGGAAGTAGGATTTTAAAACCCCCCCTAAAGGGAGCTTAATCGGAGATTTGCTTAACGTTTTCTCGTCCAAAATACCTCAGTGCCTCAAGTCGAAAGTTTTCGACCAATGTGTGTTACCAGTGATGACGTATGGCGCCAAAACGTGGTCCTTCACTATGGGCCTCATTAGTAAGCTCAGTATAGTCCAACGAGTTATGGAGAGGGCTATGCTCAGAGTCTCTCTGCGCGATCGACTCAGAAATGAGGAGATTCGTAGATGAACCAAAGTAACCGACATAGCTCTTAAAAGCAAGTTGAAATGGCAATGGCAACTGACAACCGATGGCGAAGAAAAGTTCTCGAGTAGCGACCACGGACCGGAAGACGCAGCGTAGGCCTCCCACTAGGTAGACCGACGACATCGTGAGAGTCGCGGGCATCCGATGGATGCAAGTGGCGAATTGTTGTCGGCGTGGCGGTCTAAGGGGGAGGCCTATGTTCAGCAGTGAACGTCTTCCGGCGGATGATGATAAAGAGCCTAAGCCTGCCAGGGTCGCGGGACTGTCTCATCAGGTAACCGTGACGCTGGAACGTAAAGTTCTATTGAAGAACCACCGTGTATTTTAGTCAGTACAAGTCTGCTAGGCCCTTTCATGATTTTACCACCTGAATAAAAATCTATTATGTCGTCTTTTTGCTTCGGGTATGTTAAAAATAAATGTCATAAGATGAGTTTACCCGAATTATTGGTCCAAAAAATAATTATTATTGACATTTTTCTCAATAAAGCATGATCATCTTTGTTTTTAATGTATTATTTACTGATCTGATGACGCAAATACAATGTTTAAGTATATGTATACAAGTGTTCAATTTTGGCAAATAATAGTTTTGTATGGTAGGTCTAAGGTTTGAGATAGTTCTCCATTTCGGTTGTGTGTGTATTCCAAGTGTGGATGAGGGGTCATGTGATGGTAAGCTTGCTGTATTTGTGTGGCTTATGTGGCCATAGTCACATGGATACTAAAGTCGTAAGGTAGGTTTCGGAGACTTGCGTCGCCTTATGAACGAAGAGGCTAACTTGCCGCCCGACGAGCAGGCCCGGGTCAACGGTAGGCTAGGTTTAATTGGGATTGGGCGGGCAATGTGTGTAAAATGCAGGAGAATCGATGGGCCAGAGTCGTTAGACAGTGGGTCGTCGATGCCGAGGGGGTCAAATTATACCCAGACACAGAACAAATGATCGTCCTCAACACACAAACATTTGTTCTGGGTGGGAATCCAACCCACGACCCCCGGCTTAGCAGTCAGGGTCGCTTACCAGGTGTAGTGGTTGCTGGTTGTGTCTGGGTGTAATTTATCTATAAATGTATGTATTTAGAAATATATAAGTATGTTTATCACTTGTCTAGTACCCATAGCACAAGCTCTGCTTAGCTTGCGAGTAGATGGCGTTGTGTGATAGTTGTGGAATATTTTTATATTACTAGCTCACCCGGCAAACGTTGTTTTGCCATATAAATTATTTTTACACTTAGGGGTATGAAAAATAGATGTTGGCCGATTCTCATAGATACCGGATAAGCACAAAAAATTTCATCAAAATCGGTGAAGCCGTTTCGGAGGAGTATGGCAACGAGAACTGTGACACGAGAATTTTATATATTAGATTAAAATTAAAAGTGGAAGGTTATGGAGGTCACCTTTACCCAGCAGTGAGACAACATAGGCTAAACAACAACAAAAAAAGACTGATAGTCCCGTCCGCTCCAACCAGGGTGGAAGAACTCATTTGACAATTTTACCAGCAATAAAAAAGGTAGACAGACAGATGCAACAGTTAGGTACTTGTTTCGAATCTCCGACACTCCCAATAAATTAATTGTGTAGACATCTTCAATGTAACTGTCATTATCAATCGTCAGCAATTGCGTTGTGCAGAAAAAGTGATTCAATCTTGTACAGTCACGAGCAGTTTGCTACATTCAAAAACAATTTTCCTGTTGGATAAAGTTTATGGCGATTTTTTAAGTATCCGTACCTACCCAATGGGTAAAACGGTACCCTGTTAGTAAGACTTCGCTGTCCGTCTGTCTGTCTGTCACCAGGCTGTATCTCTTGGTAGCAGAACTTATACCATCGCCGTGACCCCGGAACATAAAGGGCTATTGAAGGACACCGTGGATTTTAGTCAGTACAAGTCTGACAGTCCCTCCATCTAATGATTTTACCACGTAAAAAAAAAAAGGCTGTATCTCTTGAACCGTGATAGTTAGACAGTTGAAATGACAGATGTATTTCTACTACTGCTATAACAACAAATACTTAAAAACAATAAAAAACCCTCAGGGGTTGAATTTGGAAACGTTTGGGGGCGAACGCGGAAGAGGGTTGAAATTATTAGGGTTTGAATGTGGAATTAACCAAAATCTCTGACCGTGCCCGGGTCGACGTCACGGTCCACGCGCTCCTCAAAGAACTGTCAGCAATCAGACGGGGCTCCCTTTAGAGGACTCGTAGGACGTACCGAGGACGTGTCGTAGGATTGTCTTCACAGGAAACTGTGACCCTGGAACGTAAAAGGCTATTGAAGGATCACCGTGGATTTTAGTCAGTATAAGTCTGACAGTCCTTCCCGTCTCGCTCTGGGCAGGAGGACTCATTTGATGATTTTACCAAGATAAAAAAAACTCAATCTCTCCCAAATTACTTGATCTTTCTAAACATCGCCATTTTTTCTCGTAGCATCACCCTCAATTGTCACGCACGTAGCAAATAAAATTGATGTCCAAGGTCCTTTAAAGTAAGTGAATAAAAGTCTAGACTCGTGGTCCCTTGGAAAAGGTAGTCGTAATGAGGAGTTGACAGGTAGACTTATGGTTAATGTAGGCACATGGCGGTTTCTTTTTTAAACACGAGCTGACCCGGAAAACTTTTTTAGCCTTCCCTGGACTTCTCAAAATAATTCAATAACAAAATCAGCCAAATCGGTCCAGCCATTCCCGAGTTTTAGCGAGACTAACGAACAGTTATTGTTTTTTATACATTGTATAATAGATTTGTATACGGTTTACTACAAAACCGTTAAACATCTGTTGAACACTTGCATAAAAAAGTGTAACTACAAAATGGTATCTGAGGTTGATATAACGTTGTTTTACAGTTACAGTTTTTCATTACAAGAGCAAAATCGCGTCTCTATAAAAAGTTTTTTAGTCGCTACTATGCTTATTTACGGACGACGTTTTATCATATTTTATATATTATTTATTTTATAATCGACTTGTGAATACGAGCATCAAAATATTTGCGGGAATCAGGTCTTTAGAAACCAAGCATAAGACGGTATTTCAAAATTGTTATTAAATAATTCGAATTTTGAAGAAAGATCTTTCAATAAATTTAGTATGGTGACTAATTTATGAGAGTAACCAATATCATGCTTAAATAGTAAGAATAAAATAATAATATGCTTTCTGTCGTACCACAAAAAGTTAAATATCTGTTGAACACTTATTCCAAAAAAAAGTGGAACTGCAAAACGACCCTTATAACAACGTCATGCGAAGTGAAGATGCAAAGTGTCAAATACACTTTTTTTTGACAAGTGTTCAACAGATGTTTAACTTTTTACAGTAAGACTGACGATTTTTTTTTTGTGTGGGGCATCTCGCAGGTCAACCTCTAGTAGGTTGTGTACTGCTTAACCGAACTTTTCTGTGGATCCCTTAAGAATTTAAGGCCTCCAGCCAGGGCAACAAACTTAGTTAAAAACTAAGCGACCACACGCTAAGGGCACCCCCTGTGGGGTACGGACCTCGGCTTAGGGTGTCGCTGGGAAAGACAGCTAGGGACAGGCTGGATCTTATATGATTATTTATCGGGATAGTTTTATATCTAAGGCTCAGCTCGCGGGCTGGCTCTGCAAGGGTCGGGGGGTAAATGTTTACTAATTTTAAGCCCCAAAAAATGTATTAACTCAACAAAAGAATAACAAAACTATTCTCTTCTTTCCAGGAGCCGTAGTACACCGCCCCCCAGGCTTAACGCTACGCAGAATCGTGAGATTCACCGGTCTTCCTCTGTGCCACATGGAGCCGCTCGCGAACCCATCACATCAAACCCGAAGCCACTTCACTACCTACCCAGAAATACCCCACATAAACTACCATCAAACCAGGTCTCACAGAAACATGCGAATGAAAATCGAGAACGAACTACTCCAAAGTCACCGTCAGAGAGAAACAACAGGAATCAAAAAGTTATACAACTCATTCTTCGTTCTATTTTAACGTGTGAATCGTTCATTTAAAATCATTCATTCATTCTCATTCATCATTCAAAAAGACTTTTGTGTTGCCATGGCGATATTGTGATGGAATTTTATTCGGAAGATAGAGACGTTATGCATGATAGCAGGAAAGAAGATAGTTATACCTGGGAGTCTAGTGTGAGGTTGACTTTGGTTGGGAGGGAAGAGGAACTCGGGATGTATTTGGAGGAGCAAGGGAGGAAGAGGAAGTGGCAGGGGGAGGGGAAGATGATGCGGAGGGATGACAGTGAGGAGAAGGAGCAGCGGAAGGTGCCTCCGAAGAAGATTATGGGTAAGTTTTTAATATTTTTATACCAAGAATGGAAGAAAAAAACGTGTTTCGCCGACCCCAAGTAAAATGGGATAAGAACAGGAAGATGATGATGAAACCAGGGGTTCCCAAACTTTTTCAGCTCGCGGCGCACATACAGGTTTCGATTTTTTCGCGGCGCCCTAGCTAGAATATCTGGCTGTGAACTTCATGAAATTAGAGTACGTGAATCTGGGTTCTTAGCTGCATAAAAGATCAATGAGACTATCCTCTTCTTTCTGGTGGATATATTATACGTGCATATAGAATCTTGGTTCCACGCAATATCAATCCGGAGAATGGTCGACCCTCTATACTCTCCGCGACGCACAGTTTGGGAACCCCTGTTTTATACGATTTGACGTCTGGGATGCGAGATCGTAAAGCGGAATAGTAAATTCAACTGCATGCAACGTCACCGAAAGCCGTTTAAAAATGGAACTTTAGACGGTAATTTGTACCAAAAGTTTAGTATTATCCCCTGATAATAGATGGAGCCATAAGCGTTGCAAACATATTTTAGCACCATGCCGTGAAAATAGATAGAGCCACTAGTAATCTTAAGAACGTAATTGCTTGAAGAATTACTCAATAGCAGTCCGGAGGCTCCGTTGACGGTATTAAACCCCTGTGCCTCGGAAAGTACGCGCAGATTTAGGAGTACAAAAGAGACCTTTGCCCAATAGTACACACACAACATATGACTGGCCTGTTGGTCTAGTGGTTAGTGACCCTGACTGCTAAGCCGGGGGTCGTGGGTTCGATTCCCACCCAAATGTTTGTGTGATGAGCATGATCATTTGTTCTGTGTCTGGGTGTAATTTATCTATAATATGTATGTATTTAGAAATTTATAAGTATGTGTATCAGTTGTCTAGTACCCATAACACAAGCTCTGCTTAGCTTGAGACTAGATGGCGTTGTGTGATAGTTGTGGAATATTATATTATCAAAACAAAAAAATACTGCACCCAGGTCATTAAAATTTGAGTTTATCTATAAAATGTTTAAATATTTTCAGTAAATACAACGTAACTGTTATCAAATACATTATTTAACGCGATGCTACTTTTGTTGATTTAGTTCTACCAATCAGAGATCAGGTTGCAAAGATTATGTTTGTCCTAGACAAGGCAGCGTTGTCTAGGAATTATGCCTATTTTTCTATCTAGGAGTTTGAGACGATTTGATGGATGAGTTCTTATTGTAAGTTTGTTAAAATTGGCAAGTAAACCAAAGATTTGATTGGACAAACATTAAAAAAACCAACGATGATATATTACTAGACTCCTAATAACAGGTGACCGATGTCTGTCAACACATTAGGCAAAAAAGTCTTATATCCGTCTCATTTCGACCACTCCTATGAGCCGTAAACATACCTTGAGACAGAACAGACCTTGAGTTAGTCAATCACAACGCAGTACCCCGTCCCCCTCGCTTACGTAGTACCTCAGCGAGTTGACAGAATAGTTTTTGTTCCTTAGATCGTGCATGCGGAGTCAAGTAATATATCATCGCTGAAAAAAACATTTTCATCAAATCAGCAACCAAAACAAGTTTCAACGTATTGTACACACAGCTACACAACAAGCTCTGCAAAACTAGAAAAAGCTGATCGTTGAACGTTTGACTAGATAATAGAAAGCCAGACCATGTTAAAGTGGTTTTGTGGCTTGATGTGTAGCCGTGTGTACATTACGTGTAAGCGAATGTGAGCACGCTTCTCATTCAAATATGAACATTATAGTCATTGAGTAGAGTCCACATTCGTATCTTCATCACTCTATAAATTTTATTGTTTTCCTGCAAATCACAGATAACAGTTAACAAATGTGTTTTTTAGCTTAATTAACGATGATGACCTCTTTGACATTTTACCATTGATGTAATCGTATACCCCATGACATTATACTGATAAATGTTCAAAGAGGAAAACGAAGAAATAACTTAGAAAATACGAAAATAAAGAAATAACGTAGTATGATGTACTTAGAAAAATGCAGAGGATGCAGAATGGATAGCTATTGGCTAAGTTACGGTAAAACCACATTCGAAGCCTTGTATAAGGTGGACCGAAGACTGTTAAGGCAGTGGGACTCCTTAACCTTATGGCCTGTAAATGTCCAGTGCAACAATACACCTGGCTAGGCTACTACTCCCTGAAGATGGTTTTCAACAGTACCTTACGTTATATTCTAAAACCAAACCGAATGCCTGGGTGTCCCTGATGTCTACTTTTAACAACTCTTCGGCACTCCGAGGTTCGGTTTGGTTAGATTCCTTATATATTATACCTTGCATGCGAAAATAGGACATACGTCTACATGAACATGTGAAACACTTTTTTTATACATTTACTCAATAGCTTCGAAGTTGTATACAATAGGATATTTTACTGCATAAATAAATTGAAAATCTATTTAGTCCGTCAGTAATGATATTGAAAGTAATTAACACTTATTTTTTTTTTTTTAAATCAATTAATTTTGACAGAGATAAAACGCTTTCGAATTCGGGAGTGACGTGATTACGCTTGTAAAATTGTTACGACCGAGTAACGTTTTGTGATTTTTAGAAGAGTTGTATCTTCGTCAATTTTGGTTTACGTTTCAAAGAAAAAAATACGGGTCTAAAAATTTTTTAATAATCTATATTTTGTGGGGACTAATCATTTTTTTTTTTGAGTAAAATACCCTGTGTGTAGATCTTAATATCATAGATTTCCAGTAACATCTACAAATCGAAAATGTCGACCGATATGACAACCTCACAGAGTCAAACGCAGCTTAGGCAAAATACTCAACCATCTTACAAAATTAATCTGTGACCATTTCTTGATATGATAATACACTAATGACGAGTTGAAAATTGTAATACATACACAAAACAGTTGCTTACTCCGCGTCGCGATCGACAAACGTGTCTCGAGATTATTTTGTCGCAAATCTTGAAAAGTGCTGTGCTTTGTGTTTCATCGAAAAAGTCGTGTAAAACTGTGTGTTTTTAATAACGATAATCGTGTGTGTTTTTGGACTTTATTGGAACAATAAATTAATGGTATCATTAGGCAAAATAGTTATTATTTTAGTTGTTTGGTGTCGTTGCAATAGTTTATTGTTTCACTACACTTTTTGCTTGACAATTATAAGACGTTTTGTTGCATTTGTTTTATAGATAAGGGTGAAGCCAAAGGAGTGCAATTTTTGAGTCGTGAGCATTCATTTGTAATGTAGGTAACGTTACAGATTCGAACATTCGAAGACAATAGAGCATCAAATTGTGCACTTTTATGTTACATTACAGGTGAATGCTCGCGGTAAGGGAGCGCCTTTAGTCGCAGAATTTCGATCGCTTTAAGGTTTGCGTCGCGTCTCTTGTTGTGTATGAAAGCGACCGAAATTCTGGGACTCACAACTCAAAAATTAGAACTAAATGAGGAACAATTCCGTGATACATATTTTTTTAAGATGTAAAGTATCATGGAAAAATAGCAATTTTATAAAAATCAGCCATTTCCTTAAGTTTGCCGTATATGATTACTTCCCAGAATTTGATCCTTATTAGCAACACTATCGAACGGTATAATAATACAGGGTGTGATTTTTTTTTTCAAAATCAGCGGGTTCGATTCCTGACCAGGATTTTAGTTTTCGTCAAAATCGGCCTCGAGACTCCTTTCAACGTTTTTCGATATTCCTCATAGTTTCGAAAGTAGCCATCCACGCCCAGTTGAAAAATTCATCCTGTATAGAAAAATAGACCGCACAGGGTTTCCTTAGTAAACAGTAGATCCTATGTCTAATCAGGTTGGCCTTTAGCCTTCCTCTATAAATGGACTATATAACATACAAATATTTTTTCAATTCGAACCAGTAGTTCCTGAGAACAACCAAATAAACAAGCAAGCAAACAAACTCTTCTGCTTAAACCTGATATTAATATAGAATATGCATTAAATATTTATACATTATTATTTAACAAGTGCCCAATTAAGTCAAAGATAAATATTTTTCTCCAAATATACGAAAACATCAATATTTCCCAGCGCTATCCGTAACCTCATAAACTTTATACTTCAAACTTTTTATCTTTACTAAATTCTTGTTGCTATGTGAATGTTATTACTTTATTATTAGTGCAATGTAATCTTTTTACCCAAAAAGATCATAACTTTACCGAAAATCATAACCCTATCTTGCGAGAATCGAAACCATAAGTCCCTACTTACACTAGGCGACACAAATCTCCGATACCTTACGATTTCGGTATCCAAGCGACTATCGCAATACAAATCCACAGAGGTTCGTACACGGTTCGGTTTATTTTAATTATCAATAATTTTATTTCTGATTTCTTTTGGACACTTTTTAACTTGCTACGTCGTTCTAACATAATTTACCATCTCAAAGGAATGATGTAACAAAGGTTCTGTAATAGTTTTGGCGATCTAAAAAGAGTGTCCATGGAGTTTCTTGCCCGTTCTTCTCCATAGAGATCTACTTCTTGGAACGGGCATCTACGGTACTTTCACAGTTTTTATGTAGTGTGACTGGGACTGTAGCAACATAACTATTTTTGAACTGTTTTCATTTATTTAACGTACCGTTTTTGTCTTTTGACATTTCAAAAGTGCTATAACTGGCCTACTTCAAATAAATGATTTGTTTTGACACAGGCACGCGTCAATGGATGTCAAAGTCGTAAGGTATTGAAGACTTGCGTCGCCTAGTGTACGAAGGGGCTTACACGCAGAGCAGCAGTCGATCGATTAGACACTTCGATATTAATGCCGTCAACTTTGAGAAACCTATGTCTATGATAAGTGTTGCCAGGCGTTCCGATAAATCCGGATAAGGTCAGCTTTTTGGTTGCTTGTCCGGCCACTATAGATCGAGTATTCGAGTCTCACATGTCCGACTTTTTAACCGACTTCAAAAAGAAGGAGGTTATCAATTCGACTGTATGTTTTTTTTTTTTTTTTTGTGTGTTTGTTACGCGATTACTCCGGCGATTGTCGACCGATTTTCAAAATTCTTTTTTTATTCGAAAGGAGATGCTTTCGGAGTGGTCCCATATTCACCAAGTCAAGATTTGATGATTAGATCCTGGAGAAATCGAGGGCAACCCTCAAATTTTATAGGCCCACATATAGTTTTTCGCAAATATTATGAAGTAATTTAAGTATTTGCGTATGGTAATCATAATCTCATGTAGCTGAGCTGATGATGGAAGGTACAACTCCTTAACTGTAAGGAGAAGGCATCGACTGATTTAGTTTGTTTTCGCTTATCGCCGGAACTACAAGTCCGATTTAAGTCATCCTTTTTTTGTTATACTAGGTATCGTTCAACTGAGGGAACACTGCAAGTTTCATCAAAATCGGTTCAGTAGTTTTTGAGATAGGGAATTTTATTAGCTAATTTTGTACATGAGCGATGTTATTACCGGTGCTACGGATTACAAAATTGTAGTGCACATGTAAGAAAATTATGTACCTATTTGACAAGAATTTGGTTGAATATTTAAACTAAAAAGAGTAAAATAAAAGTTTATTTAAAAAAATGTAACCGCCTTCAAAACCAACCACTAAAAAAGAGTAAAATAACCTACAAAATAACTTTTCTTTCGGAAGTCGGTGACAAAAAAGACAATGAAAAAAAAAAAACCACCGACTTCCGAAAAAAAAAGCTTTTTTTAAAAAAGCTTTTATTAACCGACTTTAAAAAAAGGAGGAGGGAGGTTCTCAATTCGGTCGGTTTTTTTTTCATGTATTTTCACCGAGTACTCCAAGGTGTCTAGCCCGATTCGTATTATTCTTTTTTTTAAATCTTGCCATTTGGTCCCATAAAAAAATCATCCGATTTGGTTCACTATTTTTATTTTATGATTATTTTTTAATTCCAATATGTCAATGATGCAAATATGAACTGTAATTACTGTTGATACATTTCAATGTTCTTTACCGCATTGTAAAATGCCGACCGGCCAGGCCGGTTTGTATGACAAGCTCTGTACAAATATTTAGAAGTATTTGACAGAGCGGTGACTACGTGTATCAAGCTACCAATTAGTGCATTAATTGATTATTTAATTACTGGGTTCTTATCAATAACCTGTTGTTTGTTTTAATGTTTATTATCTCTTGAAGTTTTTGTCACGATTTTTGTTATTGTACTTTTATATCTTTTAGAATTTCGTTATTCATACTAAGTATGTCCTATCTGATTATGCGTCTGCGCAGGTTCTTTCAAATATTACATCAGTTACTATGCTACTTTGTTTATCGTTTAGTGGTATTAGGAACAGCTTAAACTTAAACCAGAGAGGTGTTGTGTCTGGTAGCCATTCTGTCCTACAAAATAGGCATGTTGAGATTATGAATAAATTGAAAATTAAATTAGTCCTTAAATGAAGATTGGGAAATAAAAGCAGCTAAGAGATGACAACTCAACTAACAGCGCCAATCACAAACATGACGCATGGTATCATCACCATTCAACTCAACGATTTTGAAAGGAACTAAATGATCAGACACACGCGCCACCATCAGTGGGACATTTGAGTGAGCATGACATAGTTTCAACCGCCGGGGGGTACATTAATTCCAGGGTACAAAAAGGCACCGTGACCCTAAAATGCACAGGGCAAATAATTGAACAGGGTGATTTTTAATCATCTAGTCTCACACTCAGGGTAGGAACACTTCTTTGAAAAATACACCTGAACTTAATGACAATCAAAGACGAGATAAGTCAGTTACACAGACCTTTCAAGGCACACTCGCGTGACAGCTAAGCACATGCAAATAAAAACACAGTCATAATCGACCTTATCTACACTAACCTATAAAGTATAAAATCGCATCGCATCCAGTATGACATAAAGGCCGTAGGGTCATTTGGTATCGGGTTGATATTACCCACAGTACTAGTGATGGCAGGCGGACACGCGCGAGGTCAGAGATCACTTATAATGACTTTGACTATCTCCTTTTTGATGAGGATATTGGGTTTTTATATATATATATATATATATGTCGGATCCGGTCAATAGTACGGACAGCAAACGAATCGCAAGCGCGCCATTTTGAGTATCACGTGGTCTGCGCGCGCTTCTACAGAGTCGTGGTGTTTCATCGGGGCTGCGAGGAGCGCATTCAGTGCCTGATCGCAGCAAGGTGAAGACATCCCGGAACTGTACTCGATTCGTTGTGCCCAGTATAAAACTAGTGAGTGATTAAACTAAATAGTGTTTGATTTAATTTGTGATTTGAAAATAAAATAACCAGTGAACCGCATCCTGTGTATTTTCATTGCACGAGACCCAAACTCTGCCCACGTGATGTCTGAATCTGACGGAATAATACCGGTGGATCCTACATCAGAAGTGGGATCAAATCGTGCCAATGAAATTACTCAGGGAAACAGTGACAATCAGTGGCGGTTACTTTTTGAAATGCAAAACCAGCAAATGCACGCGCTGATACAAACTTTGAAAACTCAGCCTGTGTCTAACAAGTTTTTACTGCCGGAATTCGACCCCGACAAACCAGATTCCGATGCACGGTCGTGGTGCGCCACCGCCGACTTGTGTTTTAACGGGAGTGCAGTGGAGGGATGCCAGCTAATTTTGACGCTAAGCAAGGCGCTGAAAGGCTCCGCATCTACATGGCTGTCGCAGATAACCTATCCAGGTATGACATGGGACCAATTCAAGGACTTATTTAAAGCCAGATTTGTGTGTGTCGAAACTTCTGCGGCTACCCTCATTAACCTAAACAATGATAAGCCAAAGGAGAATGAGACCTATGCTGCTTATGCTAGTCGTCTTATGACGTTTCTATTGAACCGCTGGAAGGATCTCAGCGTTGAACAGATTGCAGCGTCGACTGTTATCGCTCATTTGGCGCAAATCGATACCCGCTTACAACGCCTCGCATTTACGACTGAGATTACAACTCGTCATAAATTACAACAAGAGCTGCAAGCGTTCTCTTACCTGAAGAGGAGAGCTCCTACAGACACGCGCACTGAAGCCGGAAACGAGAAACGGTCAAAGTTTTCTTCGTTACCGCCAATCAAGTGCCATGCATGTGGCAAACCGGGACACAAGCAAGCGGATTGCCGCTCGAAGAAAAACGAGGTCAAGAAGCCGTCGCCTGCGCCTGCTGCTTCGAGTGTAGGGCAGCGACAACAAGCCAGCAGCAGTACACTGGTGTGCTATAAGTGCGGCACGCCGGGCCACATCGCCAGCCGCTGCACAGCGGGCGCGTCTAGCGCTGCTGCCCCAGTGGAGAAACGAGTCGACCTCTGCACGGTCGAGTCCCCATCAGGAGTATTAAAACATTTTGGTGAGTGTTTCAAATTTGATTTTGATTCTGGAGCTGAATGTTCTTTGATAAAAGAGTGCATTGTTTGTAATTTTAGAGGTAGAAGATTCAATAATGTTGTTTCTTTAATTGGTATAGGCAACAGAAATGTTAATAGTACTCTACAATTGTTGTGCCAAGTAGAAATTAACGGTTTCGCGACGGAGATCCTATTCCACGTTTTGCCTGATAGCTATTTACGTAGTAACATTTTGATAGGTAGAGAGATATTAAATAACGGTTTTTGCGTTACCATGACTGCGACAGAATTGATGCTATCTAGAGAAAGCAGTATCAGAGTGTGTAACGCCATTCAGACCTCGCTATCTAAGAATAGTTTTGACAAAATTGACACTGATTTACCCTTTGATAGAAGACGTGACCTTCTTAACATTTTAGAATTATATTCGGAATTTTTCATTAACGGTTTTCCAACTACACGTGTCACCACTGGTCAGTTAGAGATAAGGTTGGTTGACCCTAATCGTACAGTGCAAAGACGTCCTTACAGGCTGTCTCCCGACGAACGTCAAATCATGCGTGATAGGGTCACTGAATTGTTGCAGGCTAAAATAATAAGACCCAGTAATTCGCCGTTTGCTAGTCCAGCCCTTTTGGTTAAAAAAACATGATGGATCAGACCGTATGTGCATAGATTACAGAGAGCTTAATAATAATACCGTGCCCGATCGTTATCCCTTACCCTTGATTTCTGACCAAATTTCTCGACTTCATGGTGCTAATTACTTTACAAAATTAGATTGTGCCAGTGGTTTCCATTTAATTCCCGTCCAAGAACAATCCATTGAACGAACTGGGTTCATAACACCTGATGGACAATTCGAATTTTTAACCATGCCATTTGGGTTACGTAACGCCATATCCGTTTTTCAACGAGCAATCGTCAAGGCTCTTGGTGATCTTGCACACCAGTACGTAGTCGTATACGTTGATGACATTTCTGTCATATCAGACTCCATAGGGCAAGGCCTGGAGAGACTACATACAGTATTAGAAGTGTTAACGAAGGCAGGGTTCTCGCTTAACCTTAAGAAATGCTCTTTTCTTAAAACCCGTATAGAGTTTCTGGGTTATGAGGTTGAAGCAGGTAAAATCAAACCCAACAAGCGGAAGATAGAGGTTTTGTCATGTTTACCTTCACCGCAGACTCTTACCCAGGTAAGACAATTTGTAGGTTTAGCGTCTTACTTCCGTCAGTTTGTTCCCAATTTTTCCCGTCTCATGGTTCCAATCTACCAACTGACATCTGGAAAGTCTCCGTTCGAGTGGACACCCCGCCGTGAAGAAGTTCGACAGAAGGTAATCGAAATTCTTACTAGTGACCCAGTGCTCATGATCTTCGACCCGCAGCATCCGGCAGAGCTTCATACTGATGCCAGTTCAGAGGGCTATGGTGCGATTCTGTTTCAAGTCGTAGAAGGTAAGCAACATCCTATTGCTTATTTCAGCAAGCGCACGACACCAGCAGAGTCTCGATACCACTCGTACGAGCTTGAGACGCTGGCTGTTGTCAACGCGGTGAAACATTTTCGACAGTACCTTCATGGTCGAAAATTTACAGTAGTGACCGACTGTAATTCCCTAAAGTCGTCAAGGACCAAAATCGATTTGACACCGAGAGTGCATAGGTGGTGGGCATTTTTACAGTCGTTCGATTTCGACGTAAAATACAGACTAGGTAAGCAAATGGCACATGCCGATTTCTTATCTCGTAACTTACCGCCTCTACCAGCAGCTCTAACAGACAGAGTTGAACAGAAGCAGGTAAACCTTACCGAATTGTCTGACAACTGGCTTTTGGCAGAGCAGCAGCGAGATGAAGAGATCAAGAAAATAATTTCTGATCTAGAGCAAGGACAACTCAATGAAGATGTGGCTAAGACGTATGAGGTAAGAAAAGCAATACTTTACCGTAAAGTCCAACGTAACGGTCGAACGAAATGTTTACCCATGGTTCCTCGTGCTATGCGTTGGTCTGTCATTAATAATATCCACGAGTCGATTATTCATCTGGGATGGGAGAAGACTCTGGAAAAACTGTACAACCATTATTGGTTCGAGGGTATGAGTCGCTATGTGAAGCGATTTGTAGACAACTGTGTCACCTGCAAGATAGCTAAGTCCCATTCAGGTAAAGTACAAGCAGAGCTCCACCCAATACCTAAGACAGCGATTCCATGGCATACCGTACACATAGACGCTACGGGAAAGCTGAGTGGCAAGAGTGACCACAAGGAGTATGTGTTCGTGATTATCGACGCATTTACCAAGTACGTATTGTTGTTTCATACTAAAAACATAGACTCCAAAAGTAGTATCAAGGCTGTGTCAGATAGCGCTGCACTCTTTGGCGCTCCTGCACGAATAATCGCTGACCAGGGACGGTGCTTTTCTAGTAAAGAGTTCCGTGATTTCTGCCAAAGTAAGAACATCAACCTCCACCTCATCGCTACTGGTTCATCCCGGGCCAATGGTCAGGTGGAGAGGATAATGAGCGTTCTTAAATCAATGTTAACAGCGGTAGAGACTGATAAAGATCGATCTTGGCAAGACTCACTAGGAGACGTACAGTTAGCTCTAAATTGTACAGTAAACCGAGTGACAAAAGCCAGTCCGTTAGAACTTTTGATAGGTAAAGTAGCGCGTCCACTGCATTTAATGGCTGACGACAATGACGAGGCTATAGAGCTTGATGACATTAGGAGATTAGCGTCTGAAGGTATCGAAAAGTCTGCTCGTTATGATAAGAGTCGTTTTGATAGTACAAAGGCAAGCGTGACTAGGTTCTCTGTCGGTGAATTCGTGCTGATTGAAAATGAAGAACGTAATCAAACAAAACTTGATGTGAAGTATAGAGGGCCATTTCAAATTGTTGAATTGTTAGATGGTGACCGCTATATTTTAAAATCGCTAATCAATAAGCGTACTTATAAATACGCTCACGATCGTATTCGTAAGATGCCCGAGGGCCATGTACCAATTGAAATTGTAGATGAAATAGATAGTGAGGAGTTGGATCCACTTTAGTTTAAGGCAACAGGTTCTCGGTTCAGTGGGTCGGAGACTATACCAGAGTATCGTAGCCGTAGCCCGTTGGAAATCGGTGTCTGCTTGATAAGTAGTCCGTGGGTACGCGGTAGGCGGTAGCTCTGGGTGGTATAGTCGGGTTTTGCCTAGAAGCAAAGACCATAGAGTCAAGCGTTGACTCGGAATCCCCGTGGGGAATAGTGTGTGACAGTGTGACTGTTGTTGACCATGAACGAGATACCTGAGGTTTTGTTCTATTTGATCAATTCAATTTGGAATTTTTGTGCTTGGTCTCGGTAATCTCGAAGGATCCCAGATTAAAATTAGACTAGTGAAATAAATCAAATCATAAAGATAGAGTCCTTTTTATTATTTCATGAGTCAGGAATGGACGAACAGAAACTGTGCGGAATTTTTGTGTTTTCCAGATTAACATCACACGAGGACGTGTGAATCGCAGGATGGCCGTGTCGGATCCGGTCAATAGTACGGACAGCAAACGAATCGCAAGCGCGCCATTTTGAGTATCACGTGGTCTGCGCGCGCTTCTACAGAGTCGTGGTGTTTCATCGGGGCTGCGAGGAGCGCATTCAGTGCCTGATCGCAGCAAGGTGAAGACATCCCGGAACTGTACTCGATTCGTTGTGCCCAGTATAAAACTAGTGAGTGATTAAACTAAATAGTGTTTGATTTAATTTGTGATTTGAAAATAAAATAACCAGTGAACCGCATCCTGTGTATTTTCATTGCACGAGACCCAAACTCTGCCCACGTGATGTCTGAATCTGACGGAATAATACCGGTGGATCCTACATATATATATATATTTGAGTGAAAAAATCTAATAAGTCCGTCAGTTAGATTTTCAAAAAATATTTGTCATGTATGTATTTTTTATTTTTTTTACGTAAACCGAAATTGACGAGGATACGACACTTTAATATTTGACGTCACGTTTGGCGCAGTGGTTGAGCAATCGCTGCTGCACTGTGTGTTGCGGGTTCGATCACCGCACGGAACAAATCTTTGTATGATGTGCTAGTAGTTGTTTCGGTTCTGGGTGTTTGTGTATGTGAGTTTCTATGTTTGTAAACGCACCCATGATACAGGAGAAATTCATAGTGTGAGACAACGTTTTTTTTTTAAAAAAAAGAAAAGAATTGGCAATACGTCATTAGCAAGTACAGTTTTTACTTGCTTCTAACGTCACGAGCGCCTACTTCAGAATTTTGCTGCGTTATATCTTTGTAATTATGCATTAATTCAACAAAAGAAATAATAGGTACCAATCCATTATTTTTCAAAAACCGGAGTGATTAAATTTAAAATTTATTGATGCTGTCAATTGACAGATGCAGATCACTGACACTCTCCTTCTTAATTGAACCGCCTAGTATAAGTGACTAAATAATTACAGCCGCACATCTTCCTGGTTAAGCCGCCCTAGCTGAATTTGGTCTGTCAATGGGTGACCATCTCGTCGTAGCGAGTTGCCTCTGTGCCTCCGAAAGCACGTAAAGCCTTTGCTCGCGGCTGTCATTTGTAAATCTATGACAGTCGTTACTGTTATTAGTAGTCATTTTTACCCGTGGTGCTAGGCAACTCGGCTTCTCCCAGTTGTAATGTCCCTTTGTGCCTATTGGCCTTGTTTTGTTCTGCATCCTGCTTGCATGGAGGGAAGTGGAAACATAATTTTCCTACTCCTCCACTATTCTTCTGTGATTGTTGCGAAACGTGGTTGCCACTGTTGATTCTGGCTTTCAGGAGTTGCAGTGGTTTGGGAATAGTGTGTATGTGTATAGTTGTATGTGGTGGGTTTGACCCAACAAAAAAAATCGTTACTGTTGATCAGAAGCTCATAAGTCTGACAACTAGTCTTACAAGGGGTATCGTATTACCCAGTTACTGGGTTGTGGAGGTCCGATAGAGAGTTGTCTCAAGTTTATCAGCACTTAAACATCAGTCTACATAGTGTTAATGTTTGTGACGTGTGCACTATGACAAAATGTGACAATTTCCACAATAAAATGAGCAAACATTTGTGCCTTTTGTTGTTCATATTTGAATTGAGTGACGGTAGACTTTTCTTGTTCGGTCTGCTGATTTCTCAAATCTAATTTAACGTTTGTTATTAATGTGAAAGTCTCAGTTGAAGTATTTCTGTTGTTGCTATAACAACAAATACTTACTAAAAAATTAAATAAAAATGTTAGGGGGTCCCATCGCGGCAATGGGTGACTCGTCGTCTGATCATGGACACGACAGTTTCACGTGTGTCTCAAAGAGCTTACTGCAAGCTGATGCCCTTCTCCCTTAGAAGGCAAACTTGCAAAGTAACCATGCCTCTGGAACATAAAGGGCATGGGCAAGTGTAATAGTCATTCCCTCCCTGGGTAGGAGGGATTTGATGATTTTATGATTATCAAATCCTTCCTACCTCAATTGATGATTTTACACGATAAAAGACGGGACTTCCATAAAACAGCATTTATTTATTTGCCGTTTTTTTTTAGATAATGGTACGGAACCCTTTGCGAGTCTGACTTGCACTTAACCATTTATTTTTAGTGATTTGGGCGCATAAATCTTATTTTAGAATCAACATAAAGGAACTTTTCAAAGGAACTACATTATTATTTAACATTTTTCGCACACATCTCGTATTATTATGTCACGTTCAATTATCGCGTGTGACGTCACGTCTTATCTAAATATGACAAGTTACATTATTTGCTTGATTTCGTATCTGTCGCATTTGTTATGTCTTTGTATTCGAGGCGTATACGCTTTGTGCACGATGACAGCGCCATCTAGTAACCACATTATTGGGCGCCATTCAATCTGCCTCGTCATTGGTTCAAATCAGTTCAAATCTTAAAGGTACTTCAAAATAGTACCGCGTTTACATTGTGGCCTATTGATGGAAAATGCATTCAGTTGGTCAAACAAATACAAGCGAGCGAATAAAACTACTAACATACTTTTTATTAAAATATTTCATTTCTCTTACACGTATGCTTAAGTGCAATTCTGCAAATGCATCACGCAAAGGCATTGACTCTTGCCGTGCAATCAGCACGTACTGCCTCTCTTAAATTATTTAAAAATATAAAATTATGTATGACTATTGATCTAAGACATTCTAGATTAATTCTTGCAAAAAGTGTAGTGAAAAATATGTAAATATTATCCTTCGCACTACAAAAACTTGAAACAGCTGTTGAACAGTTGTCTAAAAAAAGTGTCACTGCAAAACGACCCTTATATCAAGGAGAAATGTCGTTTTTACGTTGTAAATTTTTTTAGACAAGTGTTCAACGGGTGTTTAATTTTTTTGTGGTAAGACGGTATTTGATTACTTAATTTGACCCTGTGTAAAGAAAAGTGTTGACTTACAAGTTTATTGCATATATTTTCAAGACTGGACTTGAAAAGGGAACACCATAATAAAATAATAATTTTGTCTTCAGTTTTTGCTGTATAGAGGCAAGTTGATTTATTAAAAAAAAGTGGACTAAAGCCTTATAATGTTGCCAATCAAGAATCCCGATCAGAAGTTTAACAAGTGAAGTGAATTAAGAACAATATCAAGAAAAGTGAAGTGCTATAAAATTTTTCCCTATAAAATGACACTCGAACACTTTCGTAGCGCCACAAAATACCACAGAAACATAATAGTGAGCCAATCAAGTACATGGACGTTTAAATGCGTGTTTTGTAACTGGTACTTCTGACAGTGACCAAAAAACCCCAAATCTAGGCTGTGATATTCCATCAAATAGTGTTAAAAATCACATTAAACTACCGCCCTCTGTTATTCGAAAAAACAAAACTGATTCTTTGAAAACAACGCCATCTGTTAGTGTTATCCCGGAACTTTCGAAAGTGGAACGCTTTCTAGCGAAAAGTTGCTGAACTGCTAGTAGGCGAGTGGCGCCATCTCTTGGTGTGAGACGTCAAACTGTCGGCCATGGTTGAAGACACGACGCCGCAGCAGGACCGGGTTTCCGCTGCTGCGGTGCTGCAGTTCGCTGCAAGAGAAGCTAGAGAGGGAAGAAGATTCACGGAGTTTGGAGCTCATGCTTTTGCGAGCATCACTTACAATGCTTACGGTACTTTTTTTCTAACTGTTTTATTTACTTTCTACTTCAACTCATGTATCAGTCATCATCAGCCGGAAGACGTCCACTGCTGAACATAGGCCTCCACCCCTTATACCGCCATCATCACTCCGGACGAGAATTCGCCACTTGCATCCATCGGTTGCCCGCGACTCTCACGATGGGGTGGGGTCCACCTAGTGGGAGGCCTGCCTACGCTAACTCATGTATATTAGTTTCCAATCAAAGGCGTATAGCTCGTCACAGCGAAGGGTCTCTTGTACTTACAAATAAAATAAAATCTAGATGGTTACTGCAATATCCACTTTTTCAAATAGGCAAAATGGAAATACTACTCGGACTCAATACTCATTAACCTTTATCTTTTCTTCCGTGTTTATATAATGTAATTTAAAACGTTTTTTTTGTAAATATCCATGACTATGATGCAATCTTTAATGATATTTTGTGGATCGTCCAGGCCTTCAGGTCATCAAATTAAACGCAATTTATTTTATAGATATTAACTTTTTGTAGTTACCTGAAGAATGAAGAGAGGACACAACATAATGACCAACAAACTCAATTTTCTCTTCTTTTTTTTTTGATTATGCCAAGCAGACAGATTTATTAGTCATCATATTACCCATTGCTGGGTATAGCTCCCCTCCCCCTTTTTTCTGCTTTACCCCCGCCCTCATGCATCTGATCCCCGCGATTTTGACGATATCGTTAATTCAACACGCTTTTGGACTTAAGTTATTCTCACTGTTCTTTATTGACTTCTATTCCTGTCTAAAAAATATTCATGATGTAAGAATATTGAAAACTCCACTATACAGGAATTAGTCTATCATCATATAACTTGCCTAGTCTAGCCAGATGGTCTAAATTACTTTAATTTTTATAAGTCGTAATAATAAGCGTGCCACTTAATTCTTAACTCTTTAATTGATGTCCATTAACCTATTTAATAATCATTTCGATGGCTCGATCAAATGTAGGTAGTAACAACACATTTGATTCTACAGTGGCACTTTTAGTGGCAGAATGGTACTTATCTGTTGGTTACGTAATTGAGACTCGGTACCAGTGCCTACAGAGATAGTGCCAGTTGGAATTTTCCAGTACTATAAGTACCAAGTCAGATATTATAAAGTATTCTGAGCAATGAAATCATCTTGTTTTCTTGCTTCTTAATTGTTTTGTTTGTGGTGATAATTTGGACATATAAAACGTAATTTTTGAATTGATGTGTTCTTTATAGAGGTCTAGATAGATAACTAGATTCGACTAGACCAAACTACTCTGTATCTTAGAAAAAGTGGTTCAAATGCAACAAATTACCGTGTCTGAAGCTTTTAACCGTAGTCTGATTATGATACGATGGCATAATGGTACACTGTGGACAGGCAGGCCACATAGCACTCAGTGTTACTGATGGCCGATGGGGCAGTAAAGTTCTCGAATGGATACCACGCAGTGGCACAGCGTAGAGGTGCAGCGGACTAAAAGGTGGACAAAGAGTTTGATGAAGATGGATATAATGCCACTTCCAACCTGTTGAAAATCTAAGGCCTATGTTCAGCAATGCACATCCTAGAGCTGATATGATAATAATGATGAGGGGCTTTAAAAGTTTAAAAGTTAGACTATATCTTTGTTAGACAGGCAACGACCCGAATTATTTATTTACTCAAGACAAGCAGTGAGGGTAGCAAGATTCCCCAAATTTATCTCAATTTCTTTTCCATGAAAATCTTCACCTATTCACACAATCCGTTCATCTTTTCTTTAAAATAGTTATTCAGTAAGATGCTTGTCTTAGCAAGCCAAGACATAGCATCGCATAGCATAGCAAAAGCAAGACAGACGACTCCCTTTCATTTTTCTGTAACAGGTGGGTGGCATTTCAAAGTTTCCGTAATATATTCCTTACTTTATCCATTGTCTTGTCACTCTACACATCTATCTCAACATTCACATCTCCTCAACTTGCTATAATTTTTCACCAATTTTCTTCATGGAAAATTGACGAAAAGCGATTGCATAACAACGCAATACCACTAAAATATCATCAATAAAATCGAACTAAATTAATTCACATCAGACAGATACTCGAAGTAGTTACAACTAGTTCAGTGCTCCACTGCGGTCAAAGTTTAGTTGATAACACGGCAAGAGTGCTGGATTGTTTAACGTATGTTTCAATGGCTTTATTGATATTTTAATGTGGGTTACAACTTGTGGGCTTCAGACTAGGGCCTTGTAATTGTAAGTCTTTGCAATTTTATTTTTAAAAGAGCCTCTTCTGTTTTCGTAGACTTGGAACGAACATATTATTATGTCTCTGAAGGAATCTTGACTCCTTTATGTACTTTTTGATCATGAATCAATCTTAATATTGTTGACTCTTTCTGCGAAGCGAACACAGTAGCTGTGAGAAGGAGATAGTTTGAGAAAAAATATTGTGTTCATGTTGTAATACTTAACAATATGTTTCATTCTTGAATTCAACATAACCAGTAGGTGACATATTTTTTTTTTATTTGTGTTGCAACTATTACATTAAAGAATTAACGTATGCAATAATAAAAAAAATAAAAGTAGCTATTGCTCCATAGTAGCACTATGATTCTCTTGTGACCCTCTTCTTAAATTATCGTGAGCAAAAAAGTACTAGTTCAGCATAAATTCGTAGGTATTAATCAGTTCTTATTTGCCAACGAGACCCAAAAATCAGTCTTCCAAAGATAACAGACGTTCAGTAAGAGTAAACAAGACCTATCGGAGGTCAAAAAGTCAATTGTATCGAACTAAATTATTCTGGATACGAGGGCATTACATCAAGCTTGCACGTTCTCTTGTTACGTTGCTCTATTTGTTTTGTTCTACCCTTTATTACGGGCATGCCGGGGTCGCGGGACCGTCTTATCAGGTATCAGGGCCCCAAGTCTGCTATTACAATAGTGTCAGAATGGTCTGTCATTGATTTCATAATTGTTGATTTTGACAAGTTTGGTAATCTACTAGTATAATGGCGTCATTATGACTTTCCAATGGTCAACCACAGACATTCCATTGAAAGAAATGGCTTAGAATGGTAATCTCGTACATAATGACAAATGAATGACTGACGTAAGTGGTAATCTGCTAAAATTTTGACAGTTCCTTTGATCATTGACCTATCACTGGATCGTCATTGTGCAGTCATTGCTTTTAATAGCTCGGTTGTCGAAGAGATTGTTATCTATCGTGTTTGTATTGTACTTTGTGAAATATTGAGTGGAGAAATTTATATTATATGTAAAAATAAAACAATATTTATATGTAAAAATAAAACAATTAAATGAAAATAAATAGCAAACACCGGCCGCTAGAATTGTAAACAGTAAGCAGTAATATTACATTTGACTTTGACAGCTACAGATAAAACATTATTGAGTTTCACTTTTATCCGCTTTACAACACATTTTAATGTTTTTGCTATTTACGAACTTCTTACTCCTTCAGATTGCTTATGACATTATTAAATAATATGTAAAAATGTCTATAAATGAAATCTGGCATGAGTAAATGTTCAAATTTAGTAAAAAAAATCATTTCTACTACCGGGTTTTATCATAATGACAATACGACAATGTCATTCTGCCACGATTCCATTACGAGACCACTGACCGACCAGTGACGACCATTATGAATTTAGCAGATTACAAACTTTTATCAAAATGACAATAGGATCGTGTTGGAATGACGACATTGTGAAAAATAGCAGACTTGGGGCCCTGGACTCTGGAACGTAAAGGTCTACTGAAGGAACACCATGGGTTTTAGTGCCAGTCCCTTTCGTCCCGCCGTGAGCAGGAACACTCATTTGAAGATTTTACCACGTTAAAAAAACTAACGAATATATCGACATAGTTGGAAGTCATGAGGCCTTTGCCCAGCAGTGGGATGACATAGGCTGATAGTAACGGTAGCTAAGGTCGCCAATTAGTTACTCTGGTTCACAAGTGAATTTATTTTTTAGTTTAGTTTCTATGTACATCCATAAGTGGTCTTACTCTACGTATCATTTAAGTTTACCAAGCATATTAAGTATTTATTGATTACTAATGGCTCCATCTGTTATCTCGAGTAAGATACATAAAATGTAGTATATAGATATAAGTATTAAAAAAAATCTATCCGTCGAAGAACATAAGTATACTTCTGTGATTTTCTACAGCCTCAGGTATGTCAAAACAATCCTGAAGACGCCATACATAAACTACAATTAAAAATGAACCTTCTGTCAATAACCTTAACCTCATTTCTTCTTCCAACAGCTGCCTTGAGCGACATGGGTGGCAGCGGCACCAGCTCCTCATCATCACACATGTCTCCCGGCTGGCAGGTCAACGACCTTGACCTCGAATTGCCCGGTGAGCTGTCTATGAAGTGAGTATCACTAAAACTTGACAACTTGTAAATAAAAAAAGTTAATAAACCGCCATCTAGTTTTCAAATATGACAAACTTTTTGGGAAAATACCGCTTTGGACACCGATGTTGGTATGATTTAGTGCAACGCCATCTGTAGTCCAAATATGCCATTTTTATGCAATTATCCGTACTGTTATTAAATCGAAATAATACTACGCTCTCTGTTATTTAAATCAGTTCATTAGTGCCTTTCTAAATATTTTCTGAACTGTTGTTGTGTTACAATCAAACATATAATTTTATTGATTTTTATCTCAGAAGAACAATTGCCTATCAAAATACATTAAATATTAAATATACTCCATTTATCCAAAGAAAATATAAATCTTATAGTTCCATATATTTTAATACAGCGCCATCTCTTATCCGAACCCTCAAAAAACTCACCGTGTAGCTCGTTTTCTCACCGTAGTGAGGCGCTGCTGTCGCTGCCATCATTGGCTGTGTTCAAGCAAGAGGCACTTTCACCCAATGGCGGAGGGACGGTCCTCTCTCCTCCTCGCCGGGCCTGGCCTCCGCGAAGACCTGATGAAAGACAGGTAAACGATTAAGAAAATATGCAGGGTACTGTTGAAATCATTGGCGTCTTGGCAAGCGGGAAAGTACTAAGGTCCGGTCAAAAGCGGGAGGAATTTGGTACATTGACCTATTGATGGCGGCCATTGCATCTGTTGTCAGACTCATTATATTTACGTGGCAGTGACAGAGACAGGTAATAATAGGTCAATGTACTAAATTCCTCCTGCTTTCTGACCGGACTTGAGTGAATATGGACATATTTTAAATGGAAATAAGAACTGTTTTTCGTTGTTAATTGACTAAATGTTCTGTAACATGACAAATGGACTTGCACATATGAATTACTGTAAATGTGCAATGTTCAATAGCGAGAATGTCAATAATTTCAAGTCTACCCTGTATTAGTATTTATAGATTAAGCTTGCCATTCTATTGTCCATCTTTTGTTTTCTGTTTCGTGTATTTCAGCTGTTCTTGAAGGTTTTATTACTATCAAATTCTTTTAAGCTTTTGTTATTGTCTTATATGTGTATTTTTCATCTATTGAATGGTCACCGATTATGAATGCAGTTCTTGGCTGAATTTCTTGATGTTTATCAGTTATAACTTCTTTTTCATCTTGATCTTAAACAAAACTTCGATTTCCTGCTCAATTTTAACACTGAAAAAACCCTATATTGGCTTCTAAATTGACCAAGCCTTAACAGAACATGTTTTCTTAAAAGGTAAGTTAAAAAAAGGTAAACTGCTTTAATGTTTTACGTCTAGCATATTCGTCGCACTCCTAGATTTCATGCAAAATAATTAGTCTACTAACAACGAAGTTGTATCGCGATTACATTTCGAGCAAAAAAACAATATTTTTCACCCTGTCTTCATACGTTTGTGTTCTATCTCATTTAACTACCTTCAAATCAATAGATTTTTCAACCATTGCACAATGAAGTTCCATTTTTACACTTCACTTCACTTCAATAAAATACTCGTAGATCATTCTTTCACCGACTCACTTTTTTGTTAACTATCTGCCAAACTCTTCACGTACATTTCGTGCAAATAGTTTGTCAACGGCAAATGTCAATCTATGAATCTGTCAGCTTACCGTAAATTAAATAAATTGTATCCTGACTACTGATAGACCATGGTTTTTCTTTTAATTCTCAGATCAACGCGGAATATACAGAGATACAGCAGGGACATGCTGCTACTGAAAGGGATTTCAAGAATATGTGGGAGGTGGTTATAATATCTTCTTCGTCCTGAAATTATCTGTTGAAATGTCTTGCCTCTTACAGAGCTGAATGTCTGTCTCTTTGCTAGAACTTTTCCAATTTAAGACCCGTATTACGGAATGCACCTCAAAACTAAAGTGTTTTTTTATCGTGGAAAAATTATCAAATGAATCCTCCCCACCCAGGGCAGGGCGGGAGCTGACAGACTTGTACTGACTAAAATCCACGGTGTCTTCAATAGCCCTTTACGTTTTGATAAGTCCCGCGACCCCGACAGGCTTGGGGTCTCTAAAGAGGGACCCCGTCATCTTGCTGACACTCTTGGAGGCACGCGTGGAACACAACGCGCCGTCGACCCGGGCATGGTCTATGGTCGGACAGCGAGTCGTCCATTACTCGCCCCCCGCGCCTACGGTGTCCGGAGATCGTCTGCCGAAGTCCGTCGCCGTGGGCGTGAGGGAGGACACTGTTGACACACGAACTCAAGTGTTACTTAAAATTAGTTTCAACCAATCAAATGCCTTGAATCTAGTAATGTTTGAGTATTGAGTGACGTTCTGTGATACGGGTCTTAAACTTCTTTCACAAATTATATTACTCCTTTGCTCCATACTTACAGCAAAATCTTTGTAGTTTTAAAATTTCTCGATTGCTTTGGCCTGCCGTGGCTGCCACGCTTTGTCTCAATTCAAAATAACATTTGATTCTGATTTTTCTTTACCTCAAAGTTTCAGTATTTTTATGAATGTGCGCAGTCTTATTTCAGTCTTATATTAACACAAATAATTCATTTACCAAAAATTTTTGACTACTTGTAAACATTGACTGTGAAGGAAGCAAGATTGCAACTTGATATTGATTTTTTTGGAATATCTACTTAGATTTACTTGTCGCATCCAGGTATATTTGCTCGCGAATCAGAATAATACCACTTAATGACATGTATCGTGTCAACAATTGTGGGCGCAGAGTGGGATTATGGGAAAATGAGAGAAATAGCTTCTTCGACTTATGCACAGTTATTGTTACAGAGTCTGTTACTAACACTACTTTGCTACATTAACACTCTGACCTTAAAAGGAAAACAAGTGCAGTTCCTAAGGTAGCATGTGTCACTACCATCTCGTCCGAACGAACACTGTGGTTCCATGGGACCGTGGGGCTTATCAGACACCTACAGACTTAGCACAACGTCTAAACAAAGACGCTTGAGTTCTCTTTTCGGCCATACTCAACCAAGATCCGACATACTTAATATAATTTCTGCTTGCATGCACTAGTAAATAAGTCTATAAATATTAATCAAATCAAAATAGTTCTTCGTTACTGTGCTACGAATATGCATTTTTATTCAATGCAAAAAATTCCACCAATAAACCGTCTTATCATGCCTATTTGATATTTTTTTTTATTCAGACACGTTATCTTTCATGTTTACATTCGCTGTTATTATGGCTAAGAGTATAAAACTTATATTTATGAAAACAAAATGATTACAGAATTAAAGGTTACTAATATTGTTTTGTAGATGATTTAGTGCTCAAACTAAATTTGATTGGGCCACGACTGAAAATTGATATCAATTCAACAAATAAATGGTTTTTAAGTAATTAGTATGTATATGCGAATATGTAAAAGAAATAAAATGAAAGAAAAACCACACACAAGTTGATCTGAGAATTAATTTTATTATCAAAGAACCGAATTAAAGTCATATCGTTTTTAAGTAATATTTATATTCTACCAGTTTCCATTATTTAGTTTCTTGGCTAATCTTTGGAGTAATTACACTGAAAGATAGTATCATTATCAAAATTAAAGCAAAAACTCGATGAATGAGTGCATAAGCGGCACTTAATTTCACTCGCTGATGTTCGTTTAAATCTACAATTAATAATTTTCAATCATAGGTAGCCTTGACAAGCAAACTTCAAATTTGCAACTGTTTTAAGCAAAATCAATCTATTGACAAATGCCTCCAAAAGAACTATCATTTCCTCTGATGCACTGATTGTAGAATCTTCCAAGAGTGTTCATTACCTGTTTAAACTACATCTATCGCTTTCCATCCGGTAGAGATTGGAGTAAAGAAAAAATAGGAACATCGAACAATATCCTCCTAAAGTTTCCAAGAGTTCGCGAAATGAGCTGAACGCCCAATGTACAATAATATTAACAACACCGCTTATCATAATTCAGGTCCTCCCCTGCCTGGAGGCCTTAGATTCATTTAAGGCTTCCACAGAAAAGTACGATTAAGCGGCTCTCAACCTCCTCTAGGTTATCCTGAGAGATGCTAAAAAAAACTATTCAAATGTTTCCGGTCCAAGCTTATGAAACTAGTTTTTCTCGCTGAAAACTTGTGCATCATTTCTCAATAACCTGACTAAACAGATTTTCAATTTATTTATGCAGTAAACTACCCTATATAATTAACAAAAAGAAAATTAAACTTCAAAATAATCTAAATTGTCATCCTTTTCCTTTTCACACAGATTACCAGTATGGTGGTCGATAGCAACCGCGACGCCATGGAGGAAGGCAGTTGCGAGCAGTCGCCGCCACACAATGGGACCATGATGGTGCAGCATGGTAAGTGGCGCCATCTGTTATTTGTTTCTGGAAATTAAGTCGTGGAAGTAGTTCTAATCGTTGCCGATAGATGGCGATGAACATCTTGGAATAATAATTCCTAATTTTGAAGAACCAGACACGCCGACATAGCTCGTAAAATTAGCAAGTTGAAGTGGCAATTGGCAGGCCACATCGCTCGTAGAACTGATAACCGATGGTAAAGAAAAGTTCTCTCATGGCGACCACGGACCGGAAGACGCTGCGTAGGCTTCCCACTAGGTGGACCGACGACATCGCGAGAGCTGCGGACAACCGTGCGATGCAAGTGACGAATTGTCGGTCGGCGTGATGGTCTAAGGGTGCTCCCAAATTTATCATAAAAACAACATTACTGTACTTATCGCCGATCTTCTTTTCGGCGTCGGCCGGCGTCGCGCCGTACTCGAATGGTATTAGTAACACCCTTATTACGTAGACATAAAGGCTCTTTTGACCGGCGTAAGCCGATTCCGCGTCGATAAATGTGGGAGCACCCTGGGGGCCTATGTTCAGCAGTGGACGTCTTCCGACTGTAGATGATGATGATAATGACCTAAGTTGTTTTGTTCTCAATCGCAGGCAGTCCTGAGAGCATGCAGTGCCAGCCGACCATGCCTCCTGGCACCATGATACCTATGAACGGGTACCACTCACCAAATGCACAGGAGAACAAGAGTGAGTATGATTTTCTTCATTTGTTACTCCTAAATAGAGTTTACATAGCAGGAAGCTTACGAGTTTCAGAGTAAAGTCACATATAAACTGCTTTCTCTCTCTATCTGGCCCTCTCATTCTCTGCGTTTTACAAGGACCCCTCTCTCCCACCCAGGGCGAGACGAGAGGGACTGTCAAATTTTCCAAATCCCTTTGCGTTCTAGGATCACGGTTACTTGTTTAGACAGTCCCATGACCCTGGCAGGAGTTAGGCTTTCTATAGACGGGAGGAACTGTCAGATTGCTATCAGCTGTTTGAAGCGCACGTCGCCGCGGCGGCCAGGGCATGCTCCCTGATTGGACGGCGAGCCACCCACAACTCGCCGTCTCACCTGTCCCGTTGTCTTTAAATATGAGCAACTTCCCGGTTTCCGATTGAGCTGAAATTTTTTCGCGTGACAATGCAATATTATTATGACATGGAGCTGATCTGATGATGGAGCTGGAAGGTGGTCATAAGCTTTCAAACAATTGAGTGAACTTGTGCGCGCGCACTCATCGTGGATGGGACACAGTGGTGATATCGTATCGGTCGTCTCCATAAGTATTATTAATAGCTCAATGATTTTGTGTAATTTTCTTATTTAGAATATTTTGCCAGCGATACTCTACGGTGAAAAATAAAATTCGATTAAAAAGTTTTAGGAACCTTTTAAAATTTTAAGCGCCAATCGCCAAAGATACCGGTAGTACTTTATCTACTCTAACAAAAATCGGTAATAACCGCAAAAATAACTATCGACATCAGCACATCACTATCGTTACAAAAATAACGCTACGTCTAATTCCGTCCGGTGCACGATAATTCAATGCTATCCCTATTAGGAACAATTAGTCAATTAGCCATAGGAACTCTGTAATGAAACGCTCTAAATCCATCAAGTTTAGACTTGTTTGATTTGTCTTGACAAGTACTTTGTTGTTTTTTTTTTTTAATGAAGGACGTAACTTGTTTCACAGATGCTGGTCTACTGATGTGTTCTCCCGTGGGCTCTTTGGACGGGTTCCTACACTCTCCCATACAGACTCGATCAGAACCCAGCTTCAAGGATGATACCAGGTAAGTTTTTTTTTTTGTAACTAAATGCTTTGCTAAACGAGTTTATTGATGATAAATAAATGATATTTATTCAGCAAATTGGTTTTTACAAACTCTTTTACACGACACTATTTTTAGACTAGATGGGGCCGGTGTTTCATACCTGACTACTCTGAGAATGAACATCCGAAACAAACTCAGAGGTCACAGTCTCTTTTAAAGTCCAGACAATTTCGTATTGGTAAAGTACTATGAGATGACGAAGCCTGAAAGCATGCAGTGCACTATGAGATGACGAGATGCGATAAAATTCGACTTATACAAATCTGTGAATATTGACGAAGATAAAATGCTTCTAAATTCGAGAGTAGGGGCTTGTGAGGTCATACTGCCTGTAAAATTATACCGACCGAGTGACGTTTTGTGATTTTTAGAAACGTTGTATCTTAGCCGATTTTGGGTTACGTTACAAAAAAAAAATCGGTTGCAATATTTTTTGATAATCTATCTTTCGGACTAATTGTTTTTTGAAGAAAATGGCCTAGAATCACATACCACGCAATCTTGAGTACTTAATAACTAGTTCTTAACTATTAACTTTAAATTTGAAACCAAATTCATTCAAATCATGACATTATTTAAGGATTAATTCCAAGTAAGTGATTCTACAATTTTGCTCCCTAGTATAGAAGTGTAAAATCACCCTTATTATGAAATACTTTGCTAATATTAAATGTGTGGTTGCCATTACATAGAAAAATAAAAAAGGCTTGCCAAGACGACGTAAGTCAGTTGATATCATCTTTATGTCGTAGTAGTAAGGGTGATAATCACTTCTAGTCGGTTTTCGTCGCAAATCAGCCGAATTGCGTCATGAGCTAGGGCGTTTACTAGGTGCGACATATTAACCCCATTCGTTTACAGGAATATGCACTCTAAATTCATTAACATAAGGTTACTTCTACCTTCTCTCCCCAGATTCCAATACGTCTTAGCAGCAGCTACGTCTATAGCTACAAAACAGAACGAGGAAACCCTGACCTACCTCAATCAGGGACAGCCATACGAAATCAAACTCAAGAAATTGGGAGACCTGTCACATTATAAAGGCAAGATACTGAAGGTAAGGAGGAGGAATGGGTGTGGGAGAGGACAGCGTCCTCCTCGTGACCCGGTCTTTTTTTTTGTGTGTTAAAATCATCTAATGAGTCCTCCCACCCAGGGCAGGGCAGGAGGGAGTGTCAGACTTGTACTTACTAAAATCCCCGTTGTCTTTCATAGCCCTTTTCGTTCCGGGGACACGGTAATTCAAGAGTCCCGCGACCCCGGCAGGCTTTTGCCCACTAAGGTCCCGTCATGGCAGCTTTACAGGGCGCCACCGATCCGGGCTAAGTCCATGGTCGCACAGCGAGTCGCCCATTACTGTGTGACCGCAATAGATGTTATTAGAAAATGGTCGAAGGTTCTGGAAACATCCATAGACTTTTACACAGTCTCATATCTTTTGGAACATTCTAGAACAATCTCGAAACACCTCATCAGGCTAGAAATTTCTAGAAACTTCCAAGGAATCTTCATAATCAAATCAAATTATCATAAATTAATTATTTTTTGTCAACAGAGTGTGATCAAAATCTGCTTCCACGAACGTCGCCTGCAGTATATGGAGAGGGAGCAGATCGCACAGTGGCATAACGAGAGGCCCGGGGAGAGGATCGTGGAGGTAAGAGGATTTATAATTTACTAGCGACCCGCCCCATGTTTCGCTACGTGTTACAAAAAATGTTATAAATGAAGAACCGCTCGACCGATTTTGTGCAAACGTCACATAAATAATCTACTAAATAGTCCGAACAAAGCCTAAACATTTGGTTTGGTAGGTGAGCCCGTTCTTGAGTTATAAAGTTACAACGAAAAGTGGGCTTGATTTTTAACCCCCGACGGAAAAAGAGGGGTGTTATAAGTTTGTTAACCCCCGACGGAAAAAGAGGGGTGTTATAAGTTTGACTTGCTGTCTGTCTGTCTGTCTGTCTGTGGCATCATAGAGCCCGAACGGATGAAGCGATTTCAATTTAGTTTTTTTTGTATGAAAGGTGACTTACCTGCGAGTGTTCTTAGACATGTTTGATGAAAATCGATTGAGCCGTTTAGAAGTTATGGGGGTGAAAGCGGGGAAAGGTAACCGAGGGTCTGCAAATATACTCGAGTTGGGTATCAAATGAAAGCGTACTGAAAGGGAATATTGATGACTTAATCGGGAGTACTCTTAGCAACATAAAATGATAGAAGTATGTACCTATAAAAAGTATAAAATAAAAATTAAATTAAAAATTTAAAAAACCCCCGACACAAAAACCAAGTTCCCTTTAAAAAGTAAAAAATAATAAAAATACGTCGCGTTGGGGGACTGCAAAAAAACAGGAGATGATAAATAATTTGGAGCAGTCCCCCAACGCGACGTATTTTTATAATTTTTTACTTTTTAAAGGGAACTTGGTTTTTGTGTCGGGGGTTTCTTAAATTTTTAATTTAATTTTTATTATTTAAATATACCAATGTTTGGGATGCGGACGGCTAGTTAAGGTGACGCCGTCCGATCCAGAAAGCAGTTCTTCTGGACTCGGGGCACATTGTGGGGAGATTCCTTTGGGTGGGAGGGAGGACTGGTCAACTTCACGACCCAGCCGCCGCGGGAGTCGCCCACGGCTATAGGATGTCGCGAGGCGATTTCCGGCTACCGTAGACGCGGGGGATGCGGACGGCGAGTAATGGGCGACTTGCCGTCCGATCATGGGCCATCGTGTCGAATAATTCAGCTACGAGTGGGATTTGAATCAATGGAATGAATTAATGAATGGAGCAAATTCCACTCGCAGCAGATTTTTTCTGTGTTACTGCAAAACGACCCTTAGATCAACGCGATAATGTCGTTTTGTAATTGGCAGTTTTTTCAGACAAGTATTCATCAGATCTTTATCTTTTTTGTGGTAAGACTGTTAGGGACTTAACTCATGGCGCGATGCGACGCAATTCGAACGAAATGCAACTACAAGTGAAAATCAACCTTGCCACTAAGAAATAATGATGCAATTCGATTGACTTGACATGTCATGGCTATCGTGTTTTGTTTTTCATTCACCCATAGACAACAACGTGTTTTATGTCATACTAGCTTCTGCCCGCGACTTCGTACGTGGATCTTGTTGCTTATGCCAGCGACAATGGGGTCGGCAAAGTCGAAGATCTGAAAAGTCTGATACCCAACTCCAAGAGCCCGGGTAAAAAAATCATGGGAGTTTGGCCAGTAGAATAAAAATTGTATTAATATATTAATCGTCATCGAAAATCAGTCCGTGAAATTAGTGATAGCTTTGATCTCCACATCAGGTGTTCCAAATCTTATATTTTAGTACATTAATAGATAATGCTCATTAGGCTGAACAGCTCTTGCTAAGACGTCTTTCCTGTATATGTTATAGTGTAGCTGGGCTCTTGGAGTTCCACATCAGGTGTTCCAGATCTTCAAAATAATTCTCTCAGCAGAAAATGCTTATCACGTGGAACAATTATTGCTATCGCACCATTTTTGTATCTCTTATAGTTTAGCTGGTCTGTTGCAGTTCTGCGCCAGTTGTTCAAGTTTTCAAAATAAATTATAGCCTATGTTTTGACCAGACTTAATACCTATACAACAAAAAAAGAATCATTCAAATCCGTCCAGTACTTTTTGAGTTTATCCCGGACATACATACAGACAAACAGACAAAAATTCTAAAAACTATATTTTTGGCTTCGGTATCGATTGTAGATCACACCCCAAGTATTCTTTTAAAAAAATATTCAATGTACAGTTTTGACTTTCCTACTATTTTATTATATGTATAGATGTCATAGTGGTAAGGTTGATTTTCACTTGCAGTTGGAACTCGTTGGAATCTCGTCGCATCGTGCCATGAGTAAAGTCCCTTAGTCTCTAATAAAATGTTCTTCCATATCCAGGTGGACGTTCCTCTCTCGTACGGTGTGATCCGTGTAGAACAGCCGGCCTGCCTGAACGCACTGCACGTCTACTGGGACCCTACCAAAGATGTTGGCGTTTATATCAAGGTAAGTCATCAATAACTTATTTTCGTTTATAAGTCCGTTTTTTTTTATTTTTCCCTCTTTATTGGGTACAGGCTTTATCTAATATATAAAATTCTCGTGTCAAAGTGTTAGTTACCATACTCGTTTGAACGGCTTGACCGATTTTTATGAAATTTAATACGTATATTCAGTAGATCTGAGAATCGGCTACTATCTATTTATCATACCCCTAAATGAGAAGGGGTATCCACCTCTTACATTTTTTAATTTTTTTGGACTAAATTTAATTTTTATAAAGTTTGGCACGAGAAATCTATATACAGGGTGAATTTTTCAACTGGGCGTGGATGGCTACTTTCGAAACTATGAGGAATATCGAAAAACGTTGAAAGGAGTCTCGAGGCCGATTTTGACGAGAACTAAAACTGCATCATTGGATTTTAGAAAAATCAAAAATCCTGGTCAGGAATCGAATACGCTGATTTTGGAAAAAAAAATCACACTCTGTATTATTACACCGTTCGGTAGTGTTGCTAATAAGGATCAAATTCTGGGAAGTAATCATATACGGCAAACTTAAGGAAATGGCTGATTTTTATGAAATTGCTATTTTTCCATGTTACTTTACATCTACTGAGCCATAATTTATTAGAAATATAAAATTTCATTGTTTTCAATGCCTCACTGTATTTGACTTTTCAACAATCCCACTGTACTTAGCAATACGACATTATTGAGTAGAATTAAAAATAGCATTATTTTAAAGAAGAAAAGGTAACTTATGTTTCAAATACAGTCTTTGCCTTGAAGATAAATCAGTTTTTTTGTAATTGTACGTTTTCCTTAAGTTTGCCGTATATGATTACTTCCCAGAATTTGATCCTTATTAGCAACACTATCGAACGCTGTAATAATACAGGGTGTGATTTTTTTTCCAGAACCAGCGGGTTCGATTCCTGACCAGGATTTTTGATTTTCCGAAAATCCAATGATGCAGTTTTAGTTTTCGTCAAAATCGGCCTCGAGACTCCTTTCAACGTTTTTCGATATTCCCCATAGTTTCGAAAGTAGCCATCTACGCCCAGTTGAAAAATTCACCCTGTATATAAAATTCAAAACTGACTGACTGATCTGACAACGCACAGCCCAAACCGCTGGGCCTAGAAACTCGAAATTTAGCATAAGCCTTTCTTATACCCCGTAGGTGAGCACTAAGAACGGATTTTGCGAAATTCGGCCCCTAAGGGGTTGTTTTTGGGGTTGTGAGTTTGTATGAAACTTCGCTATTCCAGGTGCTAGGAATTCCAAATTTTGCATAGGATGTCCTTTTAGAACGTAGATGCTTACTATGGCGGGATATTGCGAAATCCGACCCCTGAAGGGTTTGTTTTTGGGGTCGATAGTTCGTATGAAATTTTGTTATTTCAAGTGCTAGGAGTCTCAAATCTTGCATGCCAGATCATTTTAAGACGTAAATGCTCAAAAAGGTAATTTTTTTGTAAAACTCGACCCCTAAGGGGTTGTTTTTGGGGTTGATAGTTTTGAGACTTAATTTTTTACATTTGGATTCAGTTTTGGACGTAAGCGATACTGAAGAGAGGATTTTGCGAAATTCGACCCCCAAGGGGTTGTTTTTGGGGTTGATAGTTTGTATGAAACTTTGTTACTACAAGTGCTAGGAGTCTCAAGACGTAAGTGATAGTTAAAACGGAATTTATGTATTGATACTTAGAGGTCTTAAATTTTACAGGAGGTTCTACTTTAGACATAGGTTCTCACTAAGAGAGGATCTTGCGAAATTTAACCCCTTAAGAGTCCCAATATATTCATTGGGGTTATTTTAAGAACGTAGGTACCACCCAAGACGGGATACTGCGAGTAGATAGAAATTTTGTTAAATATTGATTTAGATTTTCGGAAAGTTTCCCCTATAGAAGGCTGGAAGTAAAAATTAACAAAAGCAAAGTTCTAAAATCATGCGGACGAAGTCGCGGGCGGAGTGCTCGTACTGTATATGTTTTACGATCTCTATCATCTGCCTGGCCTTTTACGTTGGGTTAGAACTTGTGGTTGCTAAATAGGTACCAGTGTTTTCTTCAGATCTACCACTTTTCTGGCTTTCCCAACCCATTACTACAATATCATTATCTTAAGTATTCGGATTCAAATTAGCTGATGCTACATTAAACATTTTTAAACAAAAGGTAAAGTATTTAAGTGAAGCAAATCTATATATATAAAAATGAAACCCGTTTTCCGTTGTCACGACATAACATGAAAACGGCTTGACCGATTTGGATAATTATTTTTTTGTTGTGTTTGTAGCTATCGAGACCGGGTTTTAGACCGGGTTCTCCACCCGTGCGAAGCCGGGACGGGCCGCTAGTAATTTATATAGCAAAACAACGTTTACCTTGTATTTTATAGAAAAATAACAATTTCATAAAAATCAGCTATTTCCTTAAGTTTGCCGTATATGATTAGGTACTTCCGACAGTATGATCCTTCTTACCAACACTATCGAGTAATGTAATAATACAAGTTTTTTTTCGAACATCAGCTTGTTCGATTTCTGGCCAGGATTATTAATTTTTCTAAATCCAGTTTTCCCATTTTAGTTTTCGTCAAAATCGGCCTCGAATCTCCTCTCAACGTTTTTCATTATTCTAAATAGTTTCGGAGATAGCCATCCACGCCCAGTTGAAAAATTCACCCTGTACATTTTAGATTCGTTTGGTAATAAAGGAATCTAACCAACTTCGTCCTTTACATCATTTTTATTTTAGGTTTTCATTCACTAATATTAACCTTAATTTTCGTGTCCCCAGGTAAACTGCATATCAACAGAATTCACAGCTAAAAAGCATGGCGGTGAGAAAGGAGTCCCGTTCCGTATTCAAGTGGAGACCTACCTCGCCAGCGACGAGCATACGAGGCTGCATGCCGCTGCATGTCAGATTAAGGTAAATTGCCCTATATATCTTTAAACATAAGGTGTGTTTCGGTGTGGCAAAAAGCATTGAAAACATCGTGGTGAGAATTTCACTGCCTGTCAGATGAAGGTAAATTAAACTTTATTTCTTATGAAATATAGACGTTTTTTAGAGTTCAGTACCCAAAGGGTATCGCGGAACCCATTTACTAAGACCGCTGTCCGTCTATCTGTCTGTCTGTCTATCACCTGACTGTTATGAACGGTGATTGTTAGACAGTCAATTTTTCTACAGATGATGTATTTCTGATGCCGCTGTATTAAAAAATACTAAAAAACACAATAAAATGAATATTTAAGAAGACCCGCATAAAATAGCCATATTTTTGGCCTTTGATAAAGATAATGTTACTTATCCCTCCGTGCAAGAGTTTGGAAAAACTATCAAATGAGGCCCCACGCCCTGGGTGGAGCGGAACAGTCTGCAAGGGAGCTTACCCATGACGTAATTCATGCGATTTCCAATTTCTACTAAGTAACTAAAAATGAAAATCATCCTTGCTAGTGCTACTACGATATAATGATGCAGTTCGACTGACTTACGTCGTCGTGGTGAGCGTGTTTTGTTTTTCATCTAACCATAGACAACCGCGATTTTTATATCATATGTCGTAGTGGTAAGGATGATTTTCACTTGTAGTTAGAATCGGTCGAATTGCGTCGCATCACGTCATGGGAAGGTCCCTATCGGTTAAACCTCGCCGTGTTTCTAAAATTGTCCTTTAAGTTCCAGGGAAACTTTGCTAATCGTGATCCCTTTGTCTCCAGGTCTTCAAGCTGAAAGGCGCAGACAGGAAACACAAACAAGATCGAGAGAAGGTGATGAGAAGACCTCGCACCGACTTGGAGAAGTACCAACCAGGGTGCGAAGCTACTGTCCTCACTACGGTAAGGAATCTTATTTTATACTAGCGCCCCGTCCCGGCTTCGCACGGGTACAAGTCCTCTTAAACCTGGTCCCGATAGTTACAAACACAATAAAAAAAGAATTATCCGAATCGGCCCAGCCGTTCTCGAGTTTTAGCGAGACTAACGAACAGCAATTTATTTTTATATCATAGAAGATTAGTCCAAGAGCTTTGTTTAAGGTGGTTAAATCATTAAATGAGTCCTCCCACCCAGGGCAGAGCGGGAGGGACTGTCAGACTTGTAATAACTAAAATACACGGTGTCCTTCAATAGCCCCTTACGTTCCGGGGTGACGGTAATTCGGTAGTCCCGCGACCCCAACAGGCTTTCGCGACCCCAACAGGCTTTGGCCCTAAGGGCCTCGTCATACTAAGCAGTCAAGGATAACCTCCACCTCACGACCCATCCGCAGAAATCCCGAAGCGGATTCCGGGCCACCTTAGGGCATGCGGACGATGAGCAATGGGTGACTCGACGTCTGATCATGTATCATGCCTGGTTCGACAACGCGTTTTGTTCCACGCGCATCAGCAAGAGCTGTCAGCATTCTGACGGGGCGTATAGAGGGTCAAAGCTTACCGCGGTCGCGGGACGGTCTTACGAGCTAACTGTGACCGTATAACGTAAAAGGCTAGAAATTTTAGGCTTTGCAAGTCTGATGGTACGGGAAGCGTCCCAGCCGCGGCCCGAGGCGTGTCTTTTTTTATGATTTCTTTAAAAACAAACCCTGGCGATTATTTCGTCGCCAGTATCAAGTAGTGATCATCTTATATTCATGAAGAATATTTTGTTGACAGCTGTCAAACGACGCTCTAATGCCGCCGCCATCTTTGGTCACTACCTCGCCACCCTACTCTCCGGAACTATGGTAAGCGGTAGAGCTATAGTTTTATTTTTAGGAAGCTTCCCTATGACGTCATACGACGCAATTCGTCGGATTCCGACTACAAGTGAAAATCATCCTTACCACTACGACATATGACATAAAACGTGCGATCATCTATGGGTTGATGAAAAACGAAACACGATCGCCACGACGACGTAAGTCAGTCGAATTGCATCAATAAATCGTAGTAGCAAGGACGATTTTCATTTTGAGTTAGTAGAAATTGCAATTCGCACGAATCGCGTGGGGAAGTTACCTTATAGTCTTTTTATGATTTTGCTGCAGAAGAGATAATTATGTTTTAGATTTTATACAGCGTCTTCGTTCTTTGAAAAATGATTCACCAAAATCTTACTTTGTTTTGTTTTTCATATATTTTTGTTCAACTATCGCTAGCTTACAAGTTTTTAGACTGTCATAGTTTTGTGTGTCGGTAACAAAATCGTGTTGAGAGTGAGAAGAGTGACAAAAGTAGTGGTGTCGAACGCAAAAACGAACGAGAAGGAGGGTAGACCGATTTGTCTGCTTATAAACATCCACCCGCAATATCTTCAGTTCATCATGATCACGCTTGCAACATTGCCGAAATATCGGGAACTCAATACAAATAATAAACATGGTAAATAAGACATTTTAAGCCTTAATAATAGTATCGCTAGCCTTTCTTTATTAAGAATTTTCGAAACTCCGAAATCTTCATTTTTGACTACTGTGTTTTTTTTCAAGGCAATCTTCCGCGTTCTTCAATATTGTTAGCTTATTGAGCATTTCTTCAAAAAGTTGCCCAAAATAAAATATAAAAAAATAAACGGATGCTCCATATTTTTCGTCGGTTATGCGAACAACAATTTATAGAGCAGCATATTTTTTTAAATTTGGTGATAGATTGCAGACAAATTGGTACTATCTAATTTACAAAATTAATTAACATCGTTACTCACAAGTGTTAAAGGAATCGTGTGTTATTTTCTAAAAACCAGAGACATATTAAGCCAATAAACGAACAAGTATTAATAACTTGTACCTCGTGGATATCAATTTCTCTCAATTGCTAAGAAAACTGATATTTATTTCTTGTTAATTGCACGCAAGTTATACCCAGACTTACAGTATTACCTAAGGAGTGGAATTTCTTGCCACAGTCTGTATTTCCTGATAGCTACAACCTTGTGATCTTCAAGTCAAGAGTGAATATGTTACTTCTAGGCAAGCGTGCTTCACCGTCAACCACATCTTCGTTTACCATCAGGCGAGATAGTGGTCCAACGTAATATTTTTTTTTTTATCGTGGTAACATCATCAAATGAATCCTCCCACCCCAGGTAGGGCCGGAGGGACTGTCAGACTTGTACTGACTAAAATCCACGGTGTCCTTCAATAGCCCGTTATGAACCGGGGTCACGGTGATGGTATAAGACTCGCGACCCCGGCAGGCTTTAGCCCTCTGAGAGGGGGCCTCGTCATTATGCTGACGCTCTTTGAGGCGCGCGTGGAACACGACTCGCCGTCGTAAATATATAAAACAAAAAAAATAAAAAATAATAAGACATACAAAAAAAAAATGTTCATAGAAAGGTACGATGTTAACAAGTTACCCTTCTAAAGATCCAGTTTTTATCAACAAATGGCAAATACTAACTGATTTCAGTGACATCAGGTTAAATCATTAACTGTGGTACTGTCCCAGTAATTGCCTCACATGATACCAATTGTTATTTATTGTTCTAAATTCATGGACATGTGACAATGATTTTATGAATTGCATGCTTGACACTTTAGGTTAGGGTTCAAATTGCTTTATTTTATTCGTGTCTTTAACTGTGGGCTCGCCCGGTCTCCCCCCCCCCCCCCCCCTCCTGCCATAGTCTATGTCACTCAAGACCAATGCAGCAAATATTTGTATGATCTGCAAGTTGTGTCTGGGTGTTTGTATAGGTGAGTTTCTATGTTTGTAAACGCACACACGATACAGGAGTAACTCCTAGTGTGAACTGCACAGAGGTAGTACCTACAACTTCTGCTCGTTGTGCGATTCAATTGGAACTGCATTTTAAACTATTTTGAATTGCGAAACCTCTACGACCACTAGGTTCTTAGGCAGCTTACCTTAGAACCTATTATTTACCCGACTGTGCCAGAAGGAAGGTTATGTTTTTCTATAATTCTCGTTTTACCTTGAGATTAGCAATAACAATAAAATCTAGAACGTATTTCTTATCGGCATAATGTTGGTACACTGTCCTTAACCCAAATACCAAATTAGTGGCGCAAAACATACGAGTACGTAGAATTTTGTAGCAGTAATTTTCACGGCGATTTCTCCGTAGTAGCACACGAAATTCAAATTTTCATATGTTTTTTTGCAATTTGCATTCAGTGACACGTTGTAACTTGATCAAAAAATGATTTCTTTGGTCGATGGGGAAAACAAATGAAAATGAGAATTATGGCGATAGAATAAATAAATTTTAGAAATAGCACTGCCGGAAAAATTACAAAAAATATTTAGAAAATTTTCTTGACGTCCATATTCAGACTGCCAAAATTGTGTAACTAAATTATAGTACCAAAGATTTTTAACATTTCATCCCCTGTAGGGGTGTGCATCAGAAAAAGATCGAAGTCTACATTTTCTAATGCAAAATCCGCGTTTCAAATACAGCTAGAATTGAATTCGCCTTCGCACAACGAGCTAAAGTTGTATGACCTCTGTGCAGTTTAAGTAGCATAATTGTAGCTAGGCTGTCATCTAGAGCACCTAACAAGTATTTATTGAAATCTAGGGCATTTGGAGTCTTCTACAGTTTTCTAGAATTCTAAAATTATCCATCCTATTTTTTTACTTCTACCTAAACTATCACACAACGCCATCTAGTTCCAAGCTAAGCAGAGCTTGTGTTATGGGTACTAGACAACTGATATTTATAAATACATACATATTATAGATAAAGTTTCTTCTCAGAGTAGTCAGGTACGAAACACCGGCCTGATCTAGTTTTAAAAATAGTGTCTTTTGACGTGTAAAAGAGTTAGTCAAAACCAATTTGCTAAATAAACATCATTTATCATTATTGCCACCGGGCATAACACTGATGGGTTCTGGGCAATTACTGAAGAAATCCTAATAATACTAACCGATCCGATAATTATATTCAAGCGAAGTTAATTAGTCAATTGGACTAAAAAGATCATGTTACATGAAGTTTTTTCTTACAGCAAATTAGAGCAATTTAACTTCAATAATTAAAAAGTAACATCAGTTTAAATCAGTTCATTTGAGTTCAATTTAAATGGAGTATTTCACTCATGTATGTATCTATGCACAAACAGCCAACCAGTATAAACTGACCGTCCATTGTACGAAAATATCAAACTTAGCGAGGCCAAACAAAACTGGTTAAAATGCACCTGATGATTCTTCCCATTTTTTTGCATAATTATGCTAAATTGAATCTAATTGGAAATTTACGAGTGGAAAAATCTTTTTGTTCCGTGAATGCATTATTGAGTCGCGCCAATGCATTATTGAGTCGCGCCATTGTCTCATTAAGTGTGATTAATTGTTTATTTTTTTCTAAAGATCTTTTTACACTATCGTTATGCAGTTAAAAATTGTTCGTAATCGGGTGATTTAAAACTTTACAAAAGCCCGCCATTTTTTTTCATTGCCTTTTTTGTGCTTGGTATTTTCTTACAACTAGGGCATAACATACTAAGAATATTTTGCCAGCGATTCGCGGAGAAGAGTACAATTTAAATATCACAAATCTTTAAGTTTAGGAATTATACGTCAATAGGCAAAGCTCCCTGTAAACCGGTAATAACCGCAAAAATAACTATCGACATCAGCACATCACTATCGTTACAAAAATAACGCTACGTCTAATTCCGTCCGGTGCACGATTATTCAATGCTATCCCTATTAGGAACAATTAGTATGTTGCTCGTATAATACCGGACAATTGCCTCCCTTGATATCTCGTGGGTCATAGTGTTGCAGATAGTCAGTAAAACAACTATTAGGAACTTCGAAACTGACGAACGTAGGCCTTATATGTATAGAGGCAAATTTTGTTTTCGTTTCCGCGATGCTTTTAAGATTTTTCGTATTTTTGTTTCTTTTTTATGTATGTGCACAGAATGTAAGGTCCAATATTTGCGACAGAATTTTTAACCAGTTATCAATGAAAGATTGAGCTAAAATTTTACCCTTTTTACATGATTTTGCAATTAATTAGTTTCCAAACAAAAGAACTCGTCAAGGATTGACAATACGTACACGAATCTTCAACTACGTCTTCAATAGTAAATATTTTTGAAATATATGTTTTTATTTATTTTAAATATATTTTTCATATATTTTATTGTAACAAATGATAAGGTTTTTTTAACGTGGTAAAATCATCAAATGAGTCCAGCCCAGAGCAAGGCAGGAAGGAACTGTAAGACTTTAACTGACTAAAATCCACGGCGTCCTTCAATAGCCCTTTACGTTGCAGGGTTTCGCGACCCCAGACATGTTAGGGTTTCACCAAGTTAATAAAAAAAATATTTTGTATTTTTTTTTATTAATAACAAATTACGAAGCCGAGCTTCTGTTCCTACATAAACTACTGTCTACTGTTCTCATGTTTTGCGTGACTAACGAACGACACTTGCATAATAATTGTGAGTCCTACTAGCATGTAGCGTGAACTATCGTGACTAATAATTTACTGTCATAGCGTGTTATTATGAGGGTTTTTGGGGTTCCGTACTCAAAGGGTAAAACGGGAGTCTATCACCAAGACTTCAGCGTCCTTCTGTGTGTCCGTCTGTTTCTAGGCTGTTATCTTATAAACCGTGATGCTAAGATAGTTGAATTTTTTCTGTATCCGCTATAACAACACAAATACAGAAAAAAAATAGTTAAGGGGGCTCCCATACAACAATATTTGTCCGTTTATATAGATGAATGGTACGGATCTCTCCGTGCTTCTTCGGACTCGCGCTTAGCAGGTTTCTTGTAATATCTTGTTATTTTATGTAATACACTGTTGCAAGTTGCACGCGATGTTTTTGATGGGATGATTACTGGTTTGAAGTTATTTTTATTGGTCGTGGAATTGTCGTTGTATGTATTTTTATTCGGCTACCATATTTTCTAATTATGATCGTCAAATGGTTCAGGAGGAGCTCGCTAAATAATTACAGCCGCACAGACCGATCTTCCGGGTTAAGCCACGCTTAGTGAGGTTGGTCTGTGGATGGGTGACTATCTGTCTTAGCGAGTTTTCTCCGTGCCTTGGAATGCACGTACAGGTCCCGGCTATCGTTTGTTGTCTTTGACAGTCATTACTGTTAGTCAGAAGCTCTAAAGTCTGACAACCAGTCTTGGGGTATGGTATTACCCAGTTACTGGGTTGTGGAGGTCTGACAGGAAGTCGCTCTATGTAAAGTACTGATCCAGCTGCATCTGGTTTGACTGGAAGCCAACCCCAATACCTACAGTTGGGAAAAGGCAGGCAGATGATGATCGTCAAATTTTTCATGGCAGCTTTATGTTTTTCATGTTAATGGTGCTTTTTTTATTGTGATAACATCGAATGAGTCCTTCCACCCATTACTGCTAGATTTGTGCTGACTAAAATCCATAGTGATCGTTCAGTAGCCCTTTACATTCCAAGGCACGGTTACAATGAGACAGTCCCGTGACACTGGACTTTTTCCGACTCGCTGCGTTAGGGCTTTTTAAGGCCGACTTGATCCTCATTTACTCCTGTTATATAATTCATCCTATAATCCATCCATCTTTTCTTTAGCCTTCCTCTTTCATTTCAAGACCCATTCTATTATACTCTTCTGTCTAAAAATACCACACTCACACTCTTATAAAAAGTTCATAAAAAGCATCCAAACTCAATATGTCACCAGACTACGTAATTGAACATTACACAATCGACCTGGCGCGTCCATTCATCCTGCATCAAGACGAATCTGAAGCAGTTAGCGACCCCATTACAGACTTAGAGTAGTTGGTAGGGTTGTCAACTGGATACAAGTTTACTAGCATTGGAAAAGCGCCTCTATCGTACGTATTGGGAACTAATTTCGACACGACAATAAAATCACAGCATTAACTGAATCTATCAAATTGTATTTCAAAAGTATACTTGAACAGTTTTTGTAGTCGATCCTCAGGTCAAAACTTAGGCGTTGAAGTCAGCCTTGAGTTATTGAAAATTTGATTTGATTTCAAGGCTGATGATCAACCCGGAGAACTCCCCATCTAATTACGAACATTTCTCTAAAATCACCTTTTTCTCCGACCAACCACTTTGAGTTGCAATACGTCATATTTCTCGTGCTGGTGCGACAACCCTACATTACAGTAAATTGTACACAACTAAATTTAGAACGGATAGATGCTAGCGAGACTTGAAACTTGTTCTGACTGGATTTATAAGGATGTAATGATATTTTAAGTGCAGTGTATTTGTGACCTGTCACGTTTGTAACCTTTGACTTTGTCGTTGTGAGCTGCAGTAGGAATTATTTTAGATGTTTTTTAGTTCTTTAAACTTTTGAAAAAAATAACATATTGAATTGATTTTTTGGATAACGGTGCAAGAAATTTTATCCACAAATCTTGATAATTGTGATATTTTTAGCAAATATAAAAGTTAACCAATTTAGCATATTTCACTCTTTGCTGCCAATAGTTTGCTGCTCTATTACTTCTGTTAGGCGAATTTCGGCTAAACGGACACCTAAATCATCTGAAAGAAATATACTGTTTTTCTAGTCGATGATGAATTTTGCATTCAACAGCGTATTTTGAATTACTTTATGTGAAATACACAACTGTGTGTAAGACTTCCAATAGGTTTTCTTTGCCCAAGTGTTTCTTTCAGTCTTTATCTACATTTTTGTGCCATGAGAAATGTCTGAATCTTCCCACCATTTTACCTAAAATGTCAAACGTCAATGCACTCGCTCGCTCGTGATTTAAATGTCTATGCTCCCATAAACAACATATATTGCAATAGAGTTTCTGCACTGCACTATTTCTATCCTGTTCTGACGCTCTGATTGGTAAGCTCTCAACTGTAATAACCTATTTAGACTACAGGGTCTACGCAGGTCGTTGACTTTCATGGTTTGCAGGTTTTGTAATACCGGTGTTCTACTTACTTGCAGCGTTGATATCGTGTAGTTTACGGATATTTTTGGCATCACTGAAAACAGTACTGTGGTTAAATGCAATGCTATTTGGTAAGCAGGACCCCATCTTGTATCATTGTACTATGTTTCTGAATTAGATTTTGATTAGCTTTTTCGAAGTTGAATACCTGTCCAAAAAGTGTTAACTGCAAAACGGCTTTTGACGTTGGTATAAGTGTTGCTTTGCAGTCTTTTTAGACAAGTGTTCAACAGATGTTTAACTTTTTGTAGTAAGACAGTTGATATCTGATACCCAGGTTTATGTGAAGAAAATGACTAGAAAGGGGTTAAGTTAACCACTGATAATGATCAGACTTTGTCAGTAGCTGTCTACTGGCAATGCTAATTTTTCTTACGTAGTTAAGCTAGTATAGATTTCTTCAAAAAACTAGACCATTATTTTATGTTTGCCACGTCTCTGTCCACCTCCTGAGCAAAGTACTCTTCATTACTTCCAATGGTCTCGTTAGTGTGCTTCCTCTCGCCATTTTTTCCCCCCAAAATACTCATTTCTTGAAATGTTGATATTGCTGCTTTTATAGATACTAAAGTGTTGTTTTCACATACTGACGCAATAAAACACGTATGGCGATAGTAAAAAGTGCTTTAACAATTGTTACTGCTCCGAGATATAAAAACGCTGCTATTATTGGAAATCCGCCAATTGATTGCAAGTACTCTATTGCTTAACCCACTTTTACAGTTTCTATCAAAATTCGAAAAGAAAAATAATACGATGTGACCTTTTTGGCGCATGCAGATTTTAGTTTATGTTTTGGTACATACTTTTAATTTAAGTTTTTGTAATACACAACTCGCCACATCGCTCGCTACTATCGATTTGATCGTTTCCACTACTGAAACGTGAAAGTTTGTATGTGTGGATGGATGTTTGTTACTCTTTCACGCAAAAAATACTGAACGGATTTGGCTGAAATTTGGTACACAGATAGTTTATAACCTGAATTAACACATAGGATAGTTTTTATCCCGATTTTATGTTCCCGTGGGATAATTTTGGAGTTGTAGCGGGTGAAGCCGCTGGCAACAGCTAGTAGCTTTATATTTATACTAGCGGCCCGTCCCGGCTTCGCACGGGTGGAGGACCCGGTCTAAAACCCGGTCCCGATGGTTACAAACACAATAAAAAAATAATTATCCGAATCGGTCAAGCCGTTTTCATGTTATGTCGTGACAACGGAAAACGGGTTTCATTTTTATATATATAGATGTACAAAGTAAATAAACAGTGAATGTATTATCAAAACGAATATAATTGCCTTTGAAAGTATGTTCCACAATAACCGCTGATTGTTGGAGAAAGGTGCTAAATGCGATTCTCCGAAGTTTTTTATTCTTCGAATAAGAAATTGGAATGATTCTTAGTAAATGCTTTTACCATAGATATAATAAAGAAGGAGATATGGCGTGAAGTTCAAAATGTATAGAAAACCGGTGAAGCCACGATTGCCCCTCCATAACGCTAATATTGCACACACAGTTCGGTCAAAACAATACTACGAACAACTGCACACACGCGCCGACGATAACTCAGTCATTTAAATATAAACCTTATTCTTTAAACTGCAGCGTGCTTTTTCCGTATCATTTGCTCACACTCAAAAAAATATCATTGTGTGTTGTAGGGACACGGGGGTGGAACGGCATAGTGCTTGACTAAATCGAAGAATTTTCGATAAATATATCGATGAAATTGTACAGGTTTGGAATTAAAGTAAATAAATACGATATGAAACCAACAAAACATTATTTAATTAATGTATAAAATGTTCCAAATTAGATCTTTTAATTTAGTGCACATAGATTACTAAACTAAACATTAATGAACTTGCCTACTTCACGATCTTGGTTACGCATTTATCTACTACGCTTTAAAACAATAAAAATCGACCTTTCAAACTTATTAAAAGTTAACAAATTGAAGAAAAATCTAAAATAGTAATAAAACAATATTAGAAGTCGACTTTTAGTCGATAGACTTTGTCAGACCTCCACGAGCACAACACTAACTCGTGCTCAAATACGGCGGACAGGAGCAGCGGACGCACCATGCGACATTACGGCTCGATGAGGTATCGTTATGTCAGTTTTACATTGCTTGTTCAGTTCACTCGGTGATAGACTGAGGTGGTTTTAAAAGAGCAATGTATTTAATACAAAAATAATGCAGTCGAAGAGATATCGGAAAACAAAAGTATAGTAGTACAAGTCAGGTATATTTTACGGCTTGCAGTTTTTCGTGATTTTTAAGACAAATATTGTAAAATACTTTTACTTACCTGTGGTAACTGATGCCATGGGTTCTAAAGTTTTTGTTTTGGCTACTATTTCTGCACAAAACCTCTGAACAAGACGGCATAATCGTTTTTTTTCACGATCGCGGTTGACAACAGACTAACTCGCGGTGACGGCCATTTTTTCAATATCTGAGCGTAACGCTCAGCACCGCTTGGTTGCCGCCACGCCCCCTTGCCACTTCTCCTGTTTTTAATATTTCTGTGGCTTTTACGATCGTGTTTTCATCTTCACGGTACGTTTGTTAGGACACAGCGTTTAATGGGTGCTTACATTTTTATGGGTGATCTTTATTGTTTAGAATTTTCTGGCCTCGATTTTATAATTGAAGTGTTAAAATGGGTTTTTTGTAAAGTAAAGCATATAGATACTACTTGCATGTCGGAGTCGCGGGACTTTCTAAACAGGTAATCGTGACACGGGACCGTAAAGGCTATTGGAAGAATACCGTCGATTTTAGTCAATACGGGTCTGACGGTCCCACTCTACCCATTTGACGATTTGAACAAGCTAAAAAGAAAGAAAAGCATTTCAGTTACTAAAACTAAGTCAGTTTACACAGGACATTTTTAATGACTATTCAGCAAAAAAGATTATTTCAATTCGGACCAGAAGTTCCCGAGATTAGCTCGTTTAACCAAACAAAGTATACAGTTAAACTGTATAGTTTGTTTGAATATTAGTATAGATAAATGATACGGAGCCCTATATGCGTGACTCCGTTTTTTTCCATCTATTTTTACTTACGTTTCACAGTAAATACTTGTATACATAAATTGATTACCCTCATATTCTCGCCAAACGCGTAACCGATGAGTTTTTCTCACAAAGTCACGTGAAGGTGGTGTTAACCAGAATGAACCAAACCAACAGTGATTTTAGCAAGCACCCCTCGCATTCTCAACTGCGTGTATGACGTGGACGGCTAGTAATTACGTTTTACTATTAAATATTTTATCTACGTAGAGATAAGGCTTGTTTTGGCGTGTTCTTACTTACGAGTAATTGGAAATCGAGCATGTTTGTTAATTTTGCCATATTTATTTTACCGTGTCTTGGTTGTTAAAGCTCTTTTTCTTTAGCGTGGTAAAATCATCAAATGAGTCCTCTCACCCAGGGCCGGAGGGACTGTCAGACCTGTACTGTACTGTGTGTACTCTTGGAGAACCTATCTTTTGATTCGTCAGCTCTTTAATTTTATTTTTTTTTTCTACGTTATGATTTTTTCTTGTAATAAACACCCAGACCCGGAACAACTATTTGTAGGTCACTCAAATATAATAATGAGCCATTCGGAAGCACGGATCATATTTATTATATTTGTGAAAAAACATCGAACCCGCGTCTTCCTACGCAGCAGCCGATCGCTCAACCACTACGATTTCTGTTTTTTAATGCAATTGTAATTCATATCCAGCTTAAAAAATCCAATTATCCTGGAAAAACAGCCATTGTGCAAGTATAAAACAACTTTCAGCCAGCTAAATCTGAAAAATGCAGCATAAACTACAACTCTAACAGTAAAACAACGTAAAACCGAAACCGTTAAATTATTTGCAGTAGTTATTTATTTCCGATAACGGTTACCGTAACCCCGTAACTACGTTATATGACGGAGAAAATTATCGATAGACGCGGCGCATGTTGTCGTAGGTCCGTTCTATTATTATGACTACATAGCTAGTGCTGTTATTGAATACAGTCTAGCCACGATTCCGTATAAATCTAAGGATGAGTGGTTCTTACTCTTTCACGTTAAAACTACTGAAAGGGTTGCGATGTTTTATAATACAGACAGTTTTTATTTTCACGTTTTAGATTCCGTAACTAAACACAGGTGAAACCGAGGGCGTTGTCTAGTTTTTGAAGAAAGTTCCCCGCTAAATGACGCGATTAATCCTTTTTTTATTATCTATGATTTTTTATTTCAATCAAACCGAAAGGTAACCGATTAATCGGACAAAACAGAAGTTTTCAGTAAACGCAGGGGGGTTTACCGCACTTTAGGTACTACTGAACTAAATAAAGAATTCGTTATTTTTATAACACAATCAAAAACATTATCAGGTGTTTATCGAAAAGAAAGCTTTGATTGTTTGAATAAAAATATAATAACACACTAAAGACTTATCGGATTGATATGAACTTTCCCTATCGATGCAGCCTTGAACGAATATTGCACTAAAAAGTCCATATTCCAATGTAAACGGAAATACAAATTTGATAAATAGATTAAAATACTTAAAGATTTCAACGCCTGTAGGGGAAGTCCTAAAAGGACATTAATACTGATTGGTGAGTATCTACAGAAATGAGATACTTTGCACGCGCAACCTTGTGCCCTCCCCTCGTAGGAAAAAGTGCGATTTGTTGGTATGTATTGATTGAAAAACTATTATATTTTATGTCTAAACTACGTAGTTATTAGAAATTTGATTTATGAAAAGAGCTAAAACCCCTTAATGAGGCTTTAAAAAAATAGCTCATACATGATTATCCAGCGAATGAATGCTATTCTTTTCATGTAAATAGCAAAAAGAATTATTTAAATTGCTAAAATACGATTTCCAAACATCTGAAACACACATCACTAAAATCCTTAAAGCAAACTTGCAAAAACCGGAAAAAAACAATTGTATAAATCCGTATAGATACCATGCGTATTTAAAATAAATACTGACAGTTTACGATGAATCATGCCCAGTTGCCCACTTACCAAATCTAAATTACATTAGAGGGGCACTCGTCTTGATGGCAAGTGTTTAGTAAACAGAATACTCAACCAACAGCTATTTTTAGTTCATTTATTGTGTTGTTATTCAATGCTTTGGGTAATTTGAATAACAACACGCTCTAAAATAAAGCCTTTGTTGTAATTTACATGACTGTTCGAGCAACGAGATCATGCTAATTTTAGATTAGAACATAGCTCATAATAACGTCTATTAGTACTTGGAAACGAGCGATAAACTAACTCCAGTTGCAAAAACCGGATTGCATGAGTTTGTAACGAATTGGCACACAATTGGGCGAAACTGAATATGGCTATTATTAAATCTGGTTTATTGCTGATCCGTTTTTAACAAATTAAAAACACTTCGCACGTGTACACAGTTAAAATATCTCAAGTTTTACATGTTGTAACAATTGTGTATCTATTATTGTAAAAGAATAAAACAAATAAAAAGTTTATCATGTCAAAAATAAACGTAAAAAAACGATCCGTTGCGATATAAACATACGTGTCACAGCACTAGCTCGACGAGCGCACGATGCACCGACCCGAGCCGGCCGCAGCCTCTACGAACCGATTCCAACCGGTTTTGATCCAATCGAGGTGCGCGCCTCACTCGCGACCAATCAGCGGCCATTACGCCCAGTCGTTCGCGCTCCGTCGTCTGTCACATACTCCTTTTGTTTCTATTCACGTTTATTTTTCCGCTGTGTGCCGCTGATATTTCGTGAAGTTTTTCACTGCAATCCAACAAACCGGTGTAATCCTGTGTTCAGCAACGCATTGCCGAAACGAACATTGCCATTCGCGTATCACTTTCTGCGGGCAGTTGAGTGAATAAATATGTTGGACAAGTAAAAAGGTGCTACGAACAAAATAAGGACTTTACAGCCTAGTGTTGTGGTGTACATAGTGCGAATATAATCGTGACAAATGGTTGTTGAAGCGAGCTGCAGGCTAGCTATGGTGGTTGCACGCGGGCGGGCATATCGTGTTGGATCTGGTGCATTCATTTTCTTCAACCTAACGAGGCAGGACTATAGCTGACGAGAAATATGCTCGTCCTCGAGCAAAGACTGAGTGCGCGGCACCTTGGGCGTGGGGTTGTGCTCAGTGCTCGCCTTGTGCACGGCGTCCAGGCCCAAGGATGGCGGATGAAATTCTCCCTTTTGAAGGCCGAGGTCGAAATCGAAGCAGACCCGGCGACGTATAGGGAACTAGCAAGGAGGCTGAATGCAGCGAACGTTCACGTCAGACCCGCCCGCCGCTCGAGATTGGTGTAAATATATTTTTAATTTTTTTTTCCTTCTAAACAAGGTAAATTTTAGACAAATGTTATGTTGATGAACGATATTTTAGGTTATTTCCTCCTTTTCTAATACATTTTGGTCATTTACGGTTGAGTAAAGGTAGTACAATGCTCAGTAAATTACTTAACATGATGATGACCCACTGGCCGAATTTTTCAATAAAAATTCAGCGGAATAGACAAACACATTTTTTTTTTTATGGTAGGTTGTGGAGACAGTCAATGGCTTGATGGAATCCAATTTAGTCTCGTAGTGCATTAAAAAATATTCAGGAAGAAGATTTTGGGAACTAGGATACACTTTGACCTCCCCACTCTCTGTGGAAATGAAGTGAATAAAATTAAAACTAGCCTATGTTTCCACTGCTGGGGCTCTGTGAGAGGGAGTGAGCCATAATCCACTATGTGGTAGTGCTAATTGGTGATCAAAGTCATCATATTCCTGCAAATCCCATTTCAAAATAACTCCATTGTTGTGGCAACTCTTTCAAACAGCTCGCTTAGTAAATGGGTACATTCAACATATATGATACCCTTAAATAACCACTAAGGCTAGTTCACTACTACTCCAGGGTCTCGAGACTGTCTCTTCAGGAAATAGTGACCTTGAAACATAAAGAACTGTTAAATGACACCGTGAATTTTAGTCAATACAAGTCTGACAGTCTCTCCTGCCCTGCTCTGGGTGGGAGGACTTATTTGATGATTTTACCACATTAAAAAAAGTTCACTGCTACTCTTAAACAAGCAAGTAAATACAAGTAAAGTTGTTTTTAAGCTTAATAGTATTAAATTCAATAATAAGATCAGGTTAAAACATTATATCATCACCTGCCTAGCCTTTTCCCAACTAAATTGGGGTCAGCATCCAGTCAGACCAGATTCAGCTGGATATCAGTATTTTACATAGACCGACTGCCTGTCGGACCTCCACAACCCAGTTACTGGACAGTACCATACCCCATGGTAAGACTTGTTGTCAGACTTTAGAGCTTCTGACTAACAGTAACGACTGTCAAAGATCTACAAATGACAGCCGGGACCAACAGCTTTACGTGCTTTCTGAGGCACAGAGGAAACTCGCTATAACAGATGGTCACCCATACACAGACCAACCTCAGCAAGCGCGGCTTAATCCGGAAGATCGACCTGTACAGCTGTAATTATTTAGCCAACAATAAAATTAAATAGGATATACTAGAAAAATAAATACATAAATATCAACCACTACAGAACAAAATATTCTCAACAGTCAACACTAATTTGACCTACATCTTTTGATTTGACCTGCAAGTTCAATATATTTGACCTTTTGTATATAACAGCTATGTGTCTGGCCTATTGTTATGAACTAAGAATCTAAAGCTCTTGAATTGGTATTGAGTAATGGCCTGCCTACCTATTTTATCAATTTTAAATTATTATTTCCCATGGTCTCACCCACTGCTTGTCTCCCATTAGTCATATTACTTCTCAGAATTTGATCCTTATTAGCAACACTATCGAATGGCGTAAAAATACAGGGTGTGATTTTTTTTCCAAAATCAGTGGGTTCGATTCCTGGCTAGGAATACTGAATTTTCCAAAATCCAATGATGCAGTTTTAGTTTTGGTCAAAATCGGCCTCGAGACTCCTTTCAATGTTTTTCGATATTTCTCATAGTTTCAGATATAGCCATTCACGCCCAGTTGAAAAATTCACCCTGTATACAATATGTACGGTATATCACTACATATTATAAAACAAAATTAATTCCAGCTGTCTGTCTGCCCAATTATGCTTAGATCTTTAAATCTTCGATCTTTGACTGTCCTGTTGGTCTAGCGGTTAGTGACCCTGACTGCTATCCCGGGGGTCGTGGGTTCGATTCCCACCCAGGACAAATGTTCGTGTGATGAGCATGATCATTAATTTGTTCTGTGTCTGGGTGTAATTTATCTATAATATGTATGTATTTAGAAATATATAAGTATGTTTATCAGTTATTTAGTACCCATAACACAAGCTGTGCTTAGCTTGGGACTAGATGGCGTTGTGTGATAGTTGTGGAATATTATTATTATTAAAACTCCACAACAGATTTTGATGTGGTTTTTTTTTAATAGATAAGAGTGATTCAAGATGAAGGTTAATATGTATATAATATGCATAATGTAGTAGAGATTGCACCAATGCGAAGACGAGGCAGGTTGCTAGTAGTCTACATCCTTCCTTGATTAATGTATCTACTATACAATATAAAAATATTCATAAAATATCAATATAACAATTTTCAAGGGAATTAGTTCCTTCTTCGCACACCAGAGGCGCTGTTCCATTTTTCCATACAAGAAATACTGGAAAGACTGTAAAGTAAAATAGTGAAAACTCATGCTACAGTAGTTGCAGAGTTTAGTTTCAATAAAAAAAAATCTCTTCAGCGTTATATTATTAGTATAGATTGTAGCCTCAAATAATGGCAAATTGAGCAAATACTCCAGATACTACTGTAGATAAAAACATAACACTTATGTGTAATCAGATAATGTAATATCAACAATATTGCGGACTACCTTGATACTTTTAAAGATATCAGTGATAGCAATTCTATATTCAGGTACTTCCTTGAGCAATGTTGTTTATTTGAGGGTCCAAAGTAATAAATCCTACTAATATATATGTTTGTATGTATGGATGTTTGTTACTCTTTCACGCAAAAACTACTGAACGGATTTGGCTGTAATTTGGTACAGAGATAGTTTATAACCTGGATTAACACATAGGATAGTTTTTATCCCGATATTATGTTCCCGTGGGATAATTTTAGAGTTGTAGCGGGTGAAACCGCTGGCAGCAGCTAGTATCATTGATAAATTGATAATTATCTTGATAATTAATACAAATGATATAGATTTTGTCCATTCAATTGTTAAAATAGTCTTGATTAATATTTTAGTGATGTAAAATTAGTTTGTATCAAGTAGGTAGTTTCAGCACTTAACCAATTCCAAAATATTATATTCTGGTAGCAACTACTTTATTCCCCAAGTGCTACAAGTTAAGCCTGCCGGGGTCGCAGCGCTAATGAGTAACCGTGGCCTCGGACCGTATAGGGCTATTGAAGGACACCGTGGATTTTAGTCAGTACAAGTCTGACAGTCTGTGGACTAATTATTTTTATACGCATTAACGCATGCGATGCGCATCGTAAAGATGTAGTACCTATCCAGAAGACGCGGGTTCGAATCCCACTTGCAATCTAAAATTTTTCTTTCCTTAAAAATCATCTTTAGTCTGTGGACTGTTGATGATTTTACCACGATAAAAAAATCATATAGGGACTGACAGACAGCGGGAAGCGACTTTGTTTTATACTATGTAGTGATATTCTTATCATACAATACATAATATATATTTAATCTGCGTGGGCTATTTCCTGGATTATATCATATTTGTTTTACCGCACTATCTGTGAGTGCTTTTATCCTTATAATGTATATTTGGAGTGGGTAACACTACATTGGTCGGAAAATTTTATAGCTAACACTAATATCTGCCCGCGACTTCGTCTCCGGGAAGTTTTGACTCATCCAACGACGATATATTACTAGACTCCTAATAACAGGCGACCGATGTCTGTCAACACATTAGACAAAACAGTCTTATATCCGTCTTATTTCGACCACTTCTGTGAGCCGTAAACATACCTTGAGACAGAACAGACCTTGAGTTAGCCAATCACAACGCAGTACCCTGTCCTTGCTTACGTAGTACCTCAGCGAGTTGACAGAATAGTTTTTGTTCCTTAGATCGTGCATGCGGAGTCTAGTAATATATCGTCGTTGGGCTCATCCCATCGCCCGCTCCCACTTTTAGTTTTTCAAACAAACTATTAACCCCAAAAACAACCCTTAGGGGTCGAATTTCGCAAAATCTCGTCTGCCAGCCACCAACGTCGTAAAGAAAACCCCATGCAAAATTTTCAACTCCTAGCACTTGTAGTTTTAAAATAAACAATTTAAATAAACTTATTAAAAAGTTGAACTTAAAGCTATTTGAACACTATAGTTTGCCTGAGGGCTGCGCCAAATAGGCCCAGTTAAAAAATGCCAGATAATTAGAGCCCTTTACGTTCCGGAGCCACGGTCATCTGATAAGACCCGCGACCCGAGCAGGACCAACGTATTAACGTGCTTTTCGAGGCACGAGGGTACCACCAACTTCCAATTTCCGGGCTGCTAGTTAAGTACTGAGAAATTCTTAAAGAAAAACCCAATAGCACTTTTTGTTCGACCCAGCAATCGAACCCAAGACCCCACGCTCAGCAGTCGCGCTTGCGACTACTAGACCAACGGGGCAGTTGTTAGCAAAGGTTCGAAAAAAGTTCAGTTTAGGTGCCACAGGGATGTGGCTCTGTAACGCAAAGGAGAATTAAAAGATCAGGGTAGATTGGTTTGGAAGGCAGTGTCAGACTCGTACGTGATTCCGCCCATCCAAAGAATAGAATAGAATACACTTTATTATGCACACCGTACAAATTACTGGTACAGAGTATATCTTATACATAGGGTGACACAATGGGCGGTCTTATCGCTAAAAGCGAGTTTTTCAAGACAACCTTTGGATGGAAAGTAGTTTTTTTTTTGTTTAAACTTTGCCCCACAGTTTGATGATTTCAAACATCCCGAAAAATTAAAAGAAAATTCATAGGTTCAGGCTACACTCTTTCTGGAGAGCATTTTCGTAAGATTTTGGTGAATTACATAGTATTTATTTGATCTAGATCAAATTGGGAATGCTGAAAAAAAAACTAACATTGATACAAAATTTTAATTTCGTTATGCCGTTTCCCCAGCTGAATGACTCTTTTTCTAAGTCCTAAAAAATCATTGAAACTGAATAATTTATTGAATTTGTTTTCGTTGCAGTGTGGCGCCAAAGGTTGCAAGTCCGATATTGGTCAACAAGCCTGTTATACCTCATAATGGTGAGCTTAACTTCTTACCTAGAAACCAGTATTACAATTAATACAAGGGGTTTAAAACGAGGTATTTTTTCTGGAAACTAAAACCAAATAATAAACATTGTAACTATACCGTTTTGAACCCTTATATTTGTAATAGTGAATATGTGAGTCTAAACACAGTAACCTACAGTTTAAAGACCTAATATCATTTAAAAGAATTTGCTCCCCACTATGTTTCTCCTGTGTCCAGCAGGCGTAGCATGGCGCCGTAGAAAGGGGTTTTGTCGACGGAAGAAAAGACAAAATGACAGAACGTAGATTTTTTTTTACGTTTTAAGCATGGTAATGTAAAAAATATAGAAAATAAACGTTCTATTCTTCAATAGTGTATGAATGGTGTCATATTTATGCAAAAACAGTCGATTTGTATAGAAATAACCATGAATAACTTTGTCTATTCTTGGTAGAATAGAGATAGAATCGCCATGCTACGCGTGCTGGGTGCTTTTACAAACATTTACACAAACTCCCAGACCCGAAACCACTACTTAGAGATCACACAGATTAATTGCTCCATGCGGGAACCGAACCTGCGACACGTCTGTTTGGTCTACAGGTTCTTGTTCCAATTTTAACAATTTGTGTATAATTGTGAGTTGAAATGTTTATAAGTGCGCCCGCAAAAAACTGATTGTCTTGTTTTCAAGGTATTTGTCTGAAAAAAAAAATAGTCCGTCAGTCAGATGATCAAATAATTTTTGACACGCATTTTTTGTTTTGTTATCTAAACCGAAATTGATGAAGGTACACTTTAATAATTTAACAATACGTCACAAGTCAGTACAGGGGGCCGATTCTCGGTTTTAGAGATGGTGTCGAACTCGACAAAAAATTCTAATGACGTCATTTTTTCGACAAATTTTAAAAGTTGATAATTATGTCAAATTGGCCATTTGTCGATGGCTAACGTTAAGGTGTCTACACACCAGCCCGCCGCGGTGTATGGAGCTAGTATGAAAAATCGAAATATCTCGAAAACGGCAGGGATAACCCTAATATCCTTATAGGGGGTTATAGTACTAATTATTTGTGATTTTTTGACATAAGTTACATAATGGTTGTGAATGCCGTTTTTTTTTTTAAAATCGTCAAAATATTTTCATTTATTTTTACATATGAAACGTTCCTTTTAGTGTTTAAGTTGAAGATTTCAGAGCTTTAACAACTCTTAACATAAAATAGCATGACCTCTATAGACCTGAAGGACTAGACAGAGGTGAAAGAAAAGTTATTTTGTAGGTTATTGTACCCTTTTTTGTGGTTGTTTTTGAAGGCGGTTATATTTTTTTTGAAAACTCGGTGTAATCGATGTACATACATAAAAAAAAATACCGACCGACCGAATGGAGAACCTCCTCCTTTTTTTGAAGTCGGTTAATAAATAAAATGGACTGTATATATACTTTTTATTGAAAGGTAATTTAAATAAAACAGAAGTAACAAAAATAATATCAAAGTGCATAATAATTTATGAAAATATTAACTAAACATATGATACAATAAACTAACATGAATTACAAAAGAACATAAAGAAAAATAATTGAATTTTACAAATTTTCTTTACAACTTTCGTTGTCGGACTCCAATTCCGAGTCAGAATCCAGATTGGATACACCTACAAACGCGAACTCAGTTTCCGGAAACTGTATTAGGTCGAGAGTTTCAGCAAAAAAGGTTGTCTTCCTTTTGGCATCTAACTTCGGCCTTTGTGCACTTAGGAAAGGATCCGAAGAAACAACAAGCATATTTAGGATATCTTGATTAGAATCTTGCCTGCTTCTTTTCCGCGAATGATGTTCCCGAAACCTCCTAAAATCTTTGTTTCGAGACTCTGAGGCTTCTTCCGACAGAGTCCCAATCGGGACAATATCATTTTTTTCGATTATGTCAGCACCGTGTATTAATAGTTTATGTACGGTTGATGACATGTAGTACCAGTCGTATAATTCCACGTACTTTTCTGCTGTTTTGCGAGCAAAATCTTTAAATTTGATGACATCTATCTTCTCACCAGATGTTATTGCTTGCAAAATAACAGAAAATCTTTTTATCAGGTCTTGATCCAACCCAGTAATAGCTGCAGTTTTATTGGGAAACTCGAAAAACTTCCTTGCGGTATTCCCGTCATTGGTAGTTCCCGAGCCTTGTTTCACTATATCAATCAACAGATTGAGCTCCTCTTTAAATTTATTTTGAATGTTTTTTTTTCTGTTTTGTAACATTTCTTTATGCTCATTACTTCTTGCTGCCCACTGTTTGAAGTCAAGTCTGTACGCAATGTGTAACAGACATTCCATGCAATTTATACGGGCATGTAGGGATGATAGGCCAAATTCGTATATGTCAGAACACACAGTTTTTGATGTTACAGCATCTAAGTGGTTCATTTCTGTTGGTTTTGCTAAGCACAGGTAGCATGATGCATTTGATCTAGCTTCAGAAAGGTACGTGCAGACTTTTGCGTCGATCATTGTCATCATTAGTTTATGAGTCACCCTGTTACTATTAATGCACTCTGTGGGGTTAAGGGCCTCAATTTCCTCATCCATTTTTCTTTTGTTATCAATGACAACTGCATCGCTTTCTTTTACAAAAGTGAACTGAACCGGACGACAATAAAAAGTTGAGCATGGTTTCGGGTTTGTCCATATAGTATTATCTCCATCTGTAAGTTTCAGTGGCACCAAGGAGGTCATAAAAATGCTTGAATCATCATGCTCGCCGTCCATTTTCTGCTTGTATCGGCTTTGATTGGAAGCACCATCAAATCCCCACTTCGATATCAGCTTTAACTGCTTATTTTCCACATTATCAGAAAGACTTTGAAGAATCCGCTTCACCGTGATGTCAAGTAAAGCTTGAAGTGTAATTCTAGCTGATGAATCAGTAACTGACACTGATAGATTAGGAGGGTAGCATGCAAGCTTAGTTTGTTGCAGTTTATAGTAGGATGGGTAAATATCCTTAGCACCTTCCCGAATGGCAGTCTCTCGCAACGTAATATATTGCCACTTTGAAAGCTTAAGTGAAAGAAGTAATCCAAGTGCTTTCTCTGGTGTAAATATTACTGTTTTCACTGGTTTCTTAATGCTTTCATTGATTTTAACGGCAGCTTCTGGATTTTTGATCATATATTCGATTACAGATGCGATATCTTCATACCCTTCTTCTTTTAAACGCGCTGCAGCTGCATATGCCAATTCACAGGAATCCTCGCCTATGTGCTCACTAGATCTTCTCTTTTTCTGTTTGCTTCCCAGATCTTTGAATGGTTTTCGGGACCTTTTTGTCATTGTTCCAACAGTCGATGATGTCGAAGGTTCTGGAGAGACTGAACGTGCTCTTGGTATCTCATCAACAGTTGGTTCTTGATTTATTAAAGTAAGCACGCAACTCGGCCAATCAATATTTGCTTGCAGCCACTCTCCGTACGTATTTCTAAAATTATCAAAGAATCGTTTAGATTTCTGCCACCTGTTTAAAGCAGATCGCGTGAATCTACGGCAAAATTCTTTGAGAGTTACTTGATCTTCGGCAGAAAGACAATCGCCTATGCGAGACACAATTGCACTAAACAATACTTCATGATTAAATGAAGGACACTCACTTTTTAGAAGAACAAACAAGTCTAAGTTGGTGATTAAACTTTCCATTCTAAGATTTTATAGTCGCAAAGCAAATACTTAGTTTTAGTGTTAGCAGTTACACAGTTGTGAACAATCTAAATTATGGAACAAAATTGTAGCCCTTTTATTGTAGGTACCTATAAAGTCAATAATTAGTAAACTACCCTCGTTAAAGCTATAAAAGATATGACATTGAAAATTTATAATCGTAAAAACATTTCGTAGAACTCATAGTACAACTAATCAACATTAGCAAATCACATTAACTCACTAATTACAAAAAAAGTGACTGCAGTTCTTAGTAGATATTGTTACGAGAAATTTCAAATCATTTAATCACATATTAGGCTCATTAGAATCAGAAAACTACAACCATCATTCTAATTACTTAATTACTTGTCAGCAGACTCATTAGATGACTACACAAGATGTTATTTTGTATTTTGATCTTCTGCAAGGTCTTAAAATTCCTTTTGTGTCGATATTATTATGTGTCCGGTTATGTTATAATCATACTTTTAGGGTATGATCAATTAACAATTTCATTCCCCTATCTTTCAAAAAGAAGCGACTGCATGGGCACTTTGACACTGATATTCAACTATTTGGTATTGTTGGAAATCTTACAAGATACTACACACTTCTGTCTAGTCCTTCAGGTCTATAGATGTCATGCTATTTTATGTTAAGAGTTGTTAAAGCTCTGAAATCTTCAACTTAAACACTAAAAGGAACGTTTCATATGTAAAAATAAATGAAAATATTTTGACGATTTTTAAAAAAAAAACGGCATTCACAACCATTATGTAACTTATGTCAAAAAATCACAAATAATTAGTACTATAACCCCCTATAAGGATATTAGGGTTATCCCTGCCGTTTTCGAGATATTTCGATTTTTCATACTAGCTCCATACAAAATTTTCGTAAAAAAATTATAATTCCTTCGTTTTTGTGCAGAATCAATTCTGGTGTCATTTTTGTATATTGTTATAACTAATAGAAGTGATATCCGGCATAAAAAATGGCACTTGCAAAATAAAATGCCTAAGTCTATGAAAGCCGATTTTCGGCCCACCGTGGGTCGTGCCGGCGGGCTGGCGGCTTCGGTGTGTAGACACCTTTAGAGTTCAGTAAAATTTTTTGTGTTGTCGAGTTCGACACCATCTCTAAAACCGAGAATCGGCCCCCAGTTTTGACTTGCAACTGACGTCACGAGCCGTCTTTCGGATTTTGACGATCTTTGGGATTTAATAATTATGCATTCATTCAACAAAAGAAAAAATACGTATCAGTTATTTTTCAAAACTTACCGACAGACTAATTAAATTTGCAATTTATTTATGCTGCCAACATGCCTCTTAATGTAGTATTTTTTTGTTACAGCAATTCTTGCCTCCAACAATCAAATGAAACCGTCGTATTGTCAAGAGTGAGTACCTACATATATTTTTATCATCCTCATCAGCCCGTATTCCACTGCTGAACATATTATGCATCTTTCTCCGGTAAATCGGCATGTCCTAGAACCAAAAAATCGAAGACATGTGCCATCTACCAACACGCACTGAACCCGCGTGATGGATAACGGCCCACAACCTCTGACAGAGAGGAGGCCTGTGTCCCAGCAGTGGGAACATTATAGGCTGATCATGATGATGATGTAAAACGAAGTTGAATGCTTTTTTACCGAAAGAGCGCATTCTGGCTATATGATCTGAACCCATGCGATCGGTCATCCTTAGGTTACGGAGATAGGATCGTATCGCCAGATCGTATACATAGATCCAGATCTATGGAATGAGTGCAATTTAAGTTTTAGCGAACCCACGTAAGACGGGGCCGTAGACGTAGGGACGTAAGCTACCACGATCACTCGTTTTTCATCAAATAACTGAAATTGAAGACACTTCCATCTAATTTTTAACTAGGCCACTTAGGAAAAAGAATACAAAGCAAAATGTAAATAAATACAGCATTTCAAAGATGTATAAAGTCGGTCAGAAAGAAGGTCACTCGAATAACATAAATATAGAATTTGGCAGCATCTGTGATTCTTGCACTGTTTACATTTTGAGATGAAAGGTGTTACTAGAAATTTAGCTTGCACACAGATTTAGATCGTGTTGTTGCAGTCCTCATCTGCCTGCCTTTTCCCAACTATATTGTGGTCTGCTTCCAGTCGAACTAGATGCAGCTGAATATCAGTATTTTACATGGAGCGACTGCCTATCCGACCTTCATAACCCAGTAACTGGGCAATCCGATACCCCATGGTCAGACCAGTTGTTAGACTTTATTAGAGCTTCTGACTAACAGTAACGACTGTCAAAGATCTACAAATGACAGCCGGGACCAACGGCTTTACGAGCTTTCCACACGAAAGAAAATCGCTATTCAAAATCAAGCCGATTCTACGCCGATAGCTCCTAATCTTTACCTAAACCGCGGACAGAAGAAAGTTTTTCACTGTCCCTTTTAGTTCGTTAAATAAAAAAAACCTACTATCTAAATACAAAGTACAGGTCAAAGAGTCCAAACTCGATGGGGTTGCGTAGTTTCTTTACAGAGTTCCTATTGTCACCTTGCAGCTCCATCATCATAATATTGCATTGAAAATCGTCCTTGCTACTACGATATAATGATGCAAATCGACTGACTTACGTCGTCGTGACCGGGAATTGTTTCTTTGCTAGATTTGATTAAGAATAGACAACGGGAGAAGTAAATTAAATGAAAGCTTGTAAAATACAGATCTATTAACATGTTAATATCTTCTATCCAGGACAAACGACGTGAAAGTGAATTCGCCGCCGTGCCACTCGCCCGGCGCGATACTGCCCGACCTGCCGCAACCAGCCGAGGATCCTGAAAAGGTAATATTTACTGTATTAAGATCAAGATCGAGAGGAAAAGGAAGGCCAAAGAAAAGATGGACGGATTGTGTAAGGAATGATGATGAATGAAAAAGTAGTAAATGATACTGTCACGTCTGATAGGGGAGAATGGAAGAAAAAAACGTGTTGCGACGACCACAAGTAAAATGGGATAAGGGCAGGAAGATAATGATTTACTGTATCAAGATATATGGGGTGAATTTTTAACAAGAACATTTAAAATAGTCACAACATTTACACAACGTGTAACGTTAAAAGCGCAAAACCTCTCGTGGGGTAACTCAGCACATGTTACTGAACAATGTTTGTTATAAAACTTTTGGAAATTCGCAAAAAAAAAAATGATTTTTCATACAAAATGAGAAATTGATCGAGCCCAGCAGTATGAAAAACTATTTTTTTTTCCCGAATTTCCTAAAGTTTTATATTTTTACATTGTTCAGTAGCATTGGCTGAGTTACCTCACGAGAGGTTTTGCGCTTTTAACGTTACACGTTGTATAAAAAAAATAATTATCAACATAAAAACGACATCTTACGTTGATATAAGAGTCGTTTTGCAGTTACACTTTTTTTAGACAAGTGTTCATCCGATGTTTATTTTTATGGTAAAGAGGATAGGTTTAAACCAAGTTTCATTGAGTTATTGTAATACAACAACACACTATACAGTTTATGAATCATCATCATCAGTCGGAAGACGTCCACTGCTGAACATAGGCCTCCCCCTTAAGGTAGCCTTTCGAACTGAGCGTCTATGACGTCATTGGCGCCGCGGCTGTGACGCCTCGACAGTGCGACAGATGTTCTATGCAAATGTATGAAATTCTGGGGAAAGTCATTTGAGCGCAGCGTCACTGTCGCGGCGTCAGTGACGTCACTGTCAGATCATTATGACCATTATGACAGTGACGCTATAGTCGCTGCGTTTGTGACGCTTAGTTCGAAAGGCTACCTTTAGACCGCCACGCCGAACGACAATTCGTCACTTGCATCCATCGGTTGCCCGCGACTCTCACGATGTCGTCGGTCCACCTAGTGGGAGGTCTACGCTGCGACTTCCGGTCCGTGGTTGCCGCTCGAATTTATTAACTTGATTAAATTGTTGCAGAACTCGGGGCTGTCCAAGGAGGCCACATCATCAGAGACCCAGGCGTGGCTGGCGCGACAACGGTTCGCCCACCACGCTGCCACATTCACCAATTTCTCAGGAGCTGATCTGCTAAGGTAAACCTTTTGATTTATTCTGTAATATAAGTCAGTAATAATAACAATCTATTAAACTCAACGTTTATTCACCACTAGCTTCTGCCCGCGGTTTCACCCGCGTCATGTTAGGACTTTGGTCCTATAGTCCCGTCTCCATCAGTTCCCTTGAAGAGCGCTATTTCCGACGTCGTAGGTATCTTCAGTGGTGGCTGGGGCGAGAGGTAGAGGATGTCTTTTCCCTCACGCATTCCGACTGCTAACCATTCCCCTTAATTGCCACTGAATCTGGAGATACCTCCCGAAACGAAAAAAACGAAAACCGGTAGGACTGCGTCAGACTGAAGGTGAGGACGCAGCCCGTAGCCTTTCCAAACGATCCTTAAAGTAGGCCGGTCAATATCGACATAAAAAAACCAAACATTGCAAACGCGCATGTAACTACGATTCTTTTGTATGTTGTGAGGTTTAGAGTTTAGAGTAGTCCCTTTAGAGTTTAGAGTATTTAACACCCAAGTTTGCAACCCTGATAACCCTGTTCTGTCAATGTCAATGTCGAATCAAAATCGCACTTAACCAGTTTTTAGTATTTGTTGTTACAGCGGCAATAGACATACATCATCTGTGAAAATGTAACCTATATAACTATCACGGTTCGTGAGAAACAGCCTCCGAAACATTACATTACTTTATAACATCTACAAAAACCAGCAACAAAACCACGTTTTTTGTATGGGAGCCCCCCTTTTTTTTACGTGGTAAAATCATCAAATGAGCCCTCCCATCCCAGGCTGGGAGGGACTGTCAGACTTGTACTGACTAAAATCCATGGTGTCCTTCAATAGCTCTTTATGTTCCGGGGTCACGGTAATGAAATAAGTCCCGCGACCAATGAGAGCCCCCCTTAATATTTATTGTATTCTGGTTTTTAGTATGTTTTGTTATAGCAGCAACAGATGTACATCACCTGTGAAAATTTCAAATCTCTAGCTATCACGGTTCATGAGATACACACGCAAAAACTACTGAATTGACAGCACAGGGTTTCCAGGGTTGCAAATTCCGTTATCTTAACTTATTTCATTACCGTGAGGTAATGAAATAAGTCCCGCGACCAATGAGAGCCCCCCTTAATATTTATTGTATTCTGGTTTTTAGTATGTTTTGTTATAGCAGCAACAGATGTACATCACCTGTGAAAATTTCAAATCTCTAGCTATCACGGTTCATGAGATACACACGCAAAAACTACTGAATTGACAGCACAGGGTTTCCAGGGTTGCAAATTATAACAAAATGGTAGTTTGCAATGTTTGATGTCGATATTGACCGGCCTAAAGAGGGATTTTATAGACGCAATTGTGACATATTACCCAGCCCGTCATTATTTTGTCGCGGTATTATTTTGAAACTGTGATATCTCCTAAGATATTCATTGAAATCAAATGATGTAAAGGGCAATTTCGTTCAAAATTAAATGCTTGTGATGATTAACGTATTTATTTGGATAACGATTAAAATCATGTTACTGAAAACACCTTCGCAAATAATGCATTACTTTAAAACAAATTTGGTTCCCATAAAAAAGGTTATAGTGACTTAACCTTTAAAGATAGATATATGCTCTCGCGGACTTTATTTTAGAAAATTTTATGAGGAATAATTCCGTAGAACATAATTTTTGCGAAACTCTAACCGTTTATGCAGCGCACGCAACGGAAGCTCTAAAAAAGGAATACATTTTCCCGATTTTGAAACATTTCTCATTACTGCTCCGCTTCTATAGGTGATAGCGTGATGTTATATAGCCTATAGCCTTCCTCGATAAATGGACTATCCAACACAAAAAGAATTTTTCAATTCCAACCAGTAGATCCTGAGATTAGCGCGTTCAAACAAACAAACAAACAAACAAACTCTTCAGCTTTATAATATTAGTATAGATTACAAAGCTACATTCACCCTGAGTAATAGGCTATTGTATCTTGTACACCCGTGCGATGCCGGGCCGGCCCGCGAGTTAAAAACCTAAAAAAGACTATTACCTACATATATTTAAATTCCCTTGGTAATAGAGCGAAACATCTAATTAGCCCATCAGTTAGATTATCAAAAAATATTTGACTTTTTTTCCTTTTTTTACGTTAAACAAAATTAACGAAGATATAATAAAAAAGATAGATAATATATATAAAGCTTTTAAAATTGCCAATACGTCATAAGTCGCAAGTGCAGTTTTTACTTGCTTCTGACGTCACGAGCCAACACTCTCGAATTTTGATGCATTGCATTCATGAATAAATATGCTTTGATTTTTAGAAAAGAACAAAAACATGATAATTCTTTTTCAAAACTCAAACGGATGGACTGATTAGAATTGCAATTTATTGATGCTGCCAACAAGCCTATTTTTAGGCCATATCATTTCCCTGGAACGTAAAGAGCTATTGCGAGATCACCGAGGATTTAAGTCTTTCCTTCCCCTCCCGTCTCGTTCCGGGCGGGAAGACTCGTTTAATGATTACACGAAATTAATTACTATGTATTTTTTGACAGATTGTCCCGAGATGACATCATACAGATCTGCGGCCTGGCGGACGGCATCCGTCTGTTCAACGCTCTGCATGCCAAGTAAGTTTACATTTTACTAGTAGGCCCGGTGGGTCAGCACCTCGGTTCTCATCATCTCATGCATGAGTTAGCAAGTTCGAAGCCAGGCAACGACCAATATGCATGTAGGGAATTTAGTCTATAATTTTTTTAACCAACTTCAAAAGGACCTCCTACTTTTCTCAATTGAGTCGGTGTTTTTTTTTTTTTGGACAATTTTACACCGATTACTCCGATTTTCTGGTCCGATTTATGTGATTCTTGTTCGATAATTTTTTTTATTCAGTTTGGTTCAATAGTTTTTATTGTATTATTCAAGTATTTCGCGCTATTGTATACTTGAACGTTATTTATTACCGTTACTAGGGATTACAAAATTCTAGCGCACGTGTATGAAAACTATGTACACACAACTACGCATCAAGCTATACAGACCCAGTTTATCGTGTTCTCGCTTTGTATGGTATTTCCGTATATTCAACGATCAGCATTTTCCAAGTGACAGGTCATTGCCACCTTCCTTCCTAATTGAACCGCATAGTAAGTGCCCAATTAACGATCTCGTCACATCCTCCGTTCAGTATTTAACCAACTTGTTCCTGTTTAAAAATAACATCAGCTCTGCAATGTAACAAATAAATTAACGCACATAGTGATTGCACATTTCAAATTGAGTGATACATACTTAAGCGCCAATTTGGACAAGCGCCAGTTGAACTCCAAATAGTTATTTATTTAAATAAGTTTAAAAATAAACAAGTCTATATTGAAAAAGTTTTAACTGTAGAAAGTTAATGTATTGCCAAAATGACTGGCCTGTTGGTCTAGTGGTTAATGACCCTAACTGCTATGCCCGGGTCGTGGGTTCGATTCCCACCCAGGACAAATGTTTGTGTGATGAGCATGATCATTTGTTCTGTGTCTGGGTGTAATCTATACATTTATCTATAATATGTATGTATTTAGAAATATATAAGTATGTTTGTCAGTTGTCTAGTACCCATAACACAAGCTCTGCTTAGCTTGGGACTAGATGGTGTTGTGTGATAGTTGGTAAGTTTAAAAATAAATTAGTCTATATTGAAACAGTTTTAACTATAGAAAGTTACCGTCTTACCTTTACTTTTTGTGGAACGACGGTTAACGTATTGCCAAAATAAATTAACGATGAGAAAAAATCTATACTTACATATATTATAAAGCTGAAGAGTTTGTTTGGTTAAACGCGCTAAACTCAGGAACTACTGATTCGAATTGAAAAATCTTTTTGTATTAGATAGTCCATTTATTGAGGAAGGCTATAAGCTATACAGAGTGAATTTTCAACTGGGCGTGGATGGCTGTGTCCGAAACTATGAGGAATATCGAAAATCATTGAAAAGGATTCTCGAGGCCAATTTTGACGAAAACTAAAACTGCATTAGATTTAAGAAAAATCAACAATCCTGGCCAGAAATCGTACAAAATGATTTGGAAAAAAAAAACATACTGTATTATTACACCATTCGTTAGTGTCAGTAATAAGGATCAAATTCTGGGAAGTAACCATATACGGCAAGCTTGGCAACATAAAGTGACCGTTTTAGACTACATTTGGCACACTTTATTTACGTGATAACGTGGTAAGACCTCACACCCAGGACAGAGCAGGAGGGATTGTCAGACTTGTACTGACTAAAATCCATGGTGTCCTTCTATAGCCCTTTATGTTCCGGGGTCACGGTACACGGTAGCTTTTAATCCCGCTTCCCCGGCAAGCTTTGGCCCTCTAAGTGGGGCCCCGTTATTATGCTGAAAACTCGTGAGGCGCGCGTGGAACACAACGCGCCGTCGACCCGGGCATGTTCCATGGTCGGACAGCGAGTCACCCATTACTCGCCGACCACATTACCGTACTACATTACACTTATAATTAAGTTGTACCTCGCCTGTAATATGTAAAAACCATTATTTTTGGCTTTAATTCTTAAATAAATCCTATTTTATTATTTTCCAGACGCATCGAGCCCCAGCTCACGGTATACGTGTGTCCTGCCGGCAGTAACATATACAGTGCGCTGTATCTACACGCGTGTAGGGCGCATGAACTACTGCACAAGCTGAATTCACTCGTACATTCTTCTAAGGTAAATATAAAATACTAACTGGCCGGGTAAACTGTGTATCACCTGTATCTAAAGTCACTCAATTATTTTGCCTACCCGGAACCCCTCCACTAAAGAAAAAATAAGTGTCATATATTTTTTGAATCTTAACTTTCGCACTAATTAAATTTTTTGATATTATTGTTCGCGTACTTCTGCAGTTCGCGTACTAAGATGATATCCTATTTAGCCTCTATGTCCGCCGGCAAGGCTGTTCATAACTTTTATACGCGCACTGTGTAATACATTCGTGCGCGAACATTTTCACTGAACTAATACAAATAAGGAGTCCAGTGCTCGGTCTCGATCTTCTGTGAAAAAAAGCTCAAAAAAAAGTAACGAAAAACAAAATTTCAGATACAATAAATATTTCATGTGTCATCATCTACCTAGTCTTTTCTCAACTATGTTCTGGTCGGCATCCAGTCGAACCAGATGCAGCTGAATATCAGTATTTTACATGGAGCGACTGACTATCGGACCTCCACAACACAGTATCTGGGTAATACCATACCGCAGGGTAAGACTTGTTGTCAGACTTTAGAGCTTCTGACTAACAGTAACGACTGTCAAAGATCTACAAATGACAGCCGGGACCAACGGCTTTACGCTTTCCGAGGCACGGTGAAAACTCGCTATGAAAGATGGTCACCCATCCACAGACCGACCTCGGCAAGCGCGGCTTAACGCGGAAGATCGGCCTGTGCAGCTGTAATTATTTAGCCACGAGCTCCTCCAAATAAAATTTCATGTGTGCGCCCACAAAACTATCCAGCAGGGCTATTGGCTAACTTGATAGTCACTGTCCAGCAGTTGTCAACCTAAACTTGGATGACTTGATACCTGTTATGAGACTGTGTTAAGGAGTGGAGTGCCTCAAGACCGTTAGAATGGTAGATTTTAGGGAACATTTACATTTATCAGTTTCATTGCAGAGGCAAAAGCCAATACGTAATTCCCTTTTGACAGCTATTTGATGGTCACCACACAGACACCGAGATACGCAATAGCCAAAGACGATAATATATTACTAGACTCCGCATGCACGATCTAAGGAACAAAAACTATTCTGTCAACTCGCTGAGGTACTACGTAAGCGAGGAAGACGGGGTACTGCGTTGTGATTGGCTAACTCAAGGTCTGTTCTGTCTCAAGGTATGTTTACGGCTCACAGGAGTGGTCGAAATAACACGGATATAAGACTTTTTTGCCTCATGTGTTGACAGACATTGGTCGCCTGTTATTAGGAGTCTAGTAATATATCGTCGTTGGGAATAGCCCTGCTAACGTACACCACTTTAACTGTTAGAAATGAAGACTCAATAATAATTTTGTTCACAGGAATGCGAAACAGTGTTAGTGTCGGGTCCAAACGGCGCTCGAATTCGTCTGACGGACGACCTCGTCCGACACATGCCTGACAACTCTACATACAGACTTGAAAGAGTCGACGACTGCAGTGCATTGCTGCTGTGCGCTACTAATAACAACTAGGATAAAAAATACAAGAAAAATCCAAGTAATTTTTTATTATTTTTGTAGTTACTATTAGCGTTGTGGCTGAGCGATTGAACTGCTTTGAGTGCATTCAAAAGAGGGGTTGGTTATAGATCGGTCGAATAAAATATTTTCCAAGTAATTTGAGATTGCAATGGTAGAGCGATTGGGTTGCTAGCTAAAAAAAGGTACCATTCAGTACAGGGTTGGGTTTCGATCTGTTCAATAATTTTATTCAAAAATTTCAGGCTGAAAGAAGACCTTGTAGTTTTAGGTTTATATTGTCCTACTCTAAGAACTTATTCTGTGGTGCTTTTACAAACACATCACCCAGACCCACGGAACAACTACGTGTAGATCATACAAATATTTGTTCCGTGCGGGGATCGAACCCGTTACAATCAACACAGCAGTTCAATCGCTCAACTGCGCCAATCGTGCCGTCAATTTTGTTAGAGTTCAAAAAATCAGAGTTATAATTGCTAAGACAGGTATTAATATACTAGCGAGCAAAAGTATAGAATCACTTACTTGTAATTGATCCGGTATAGCTCCTTAAATAATGGCGTGATTTGAATGAATTTGGTATCAATTTAAAGTTAACAGTTAAACCTTTAAAATGGTACCATTTTTATTATTCTTAAACTACACACACCGGCAAAATTAGGGGAACACTAAAAAAAGGTCGCATTTTCGTCAAAGCTTTCGTTGATTCGATCAATGTTTACATTATTTAGGTTCCTACCCTGATAATATACGGCATTAGGACACTTATTGACAGGTTTTAACAGTCCAACGGAAATTATACCCTCTTGATGTGTTTTTAGGCAGTCAGCGCTTTTAAGTGTTTTTGTTCTGAAAGTTCGTTTTTCCAGTTGATTTTTGCTCTAGCTCATGTTGTGGTGTCTGTATGGTGAGTTCACATTGTATTGGATACAAAATGAGTGATTTGGCTGTAACAGAAGTCGCTTTAAGCTGTGACAATGATCAAGGAAGGTCATTACTACCGCTCAGTTAGTCGAACATTGGGTGAATTAATATCCGTGACCCAAAGTCATGTGCAATAGTACAGACAGATTGGATCTTATGTAAAGAGACTCAGACAAGGCAAAAATCGTGCAACGAGTCCCATAGACTACTTTTTTATAGGAATGCAAACTCTGAAAAATCGTCCTCTAAGGCTGTTCAGGCCCTAAATCTCCTGGAAGAAGTGCATGACGTGCGTGTTAGTGATAAAACAGTGAGAAAAAGGTTAGATGAAGTTGATTTGAAGTCAAACGTGCCAGGTAAAGCTAAACATTTTGTTGTAGATCATCGCAATGCAAGATTAACGTTTGCTCGTCAGCAACAAGTTTCGTCCTATGAATGGAGTCCAGTTTTATTATTTGATGAAAGCCGTTTTTTTGTTTAAATTTAATCAATGGGACTAAAAGAATGTGGGGATATCGAGGAGAACATTTGAATCACGCAAATTTTATCAAAACAGTGTCATACAGTGGAGGGTATGTTATGGTGTGGGGAGGCGTATCTTTGACAGCTCACACAGCTTTAATTATCAATCATGGCGGTTTTCTGACTGAAGTCAGGTGTGAAACAGAGATCTAAAAATCCCATATAATGTTTTTTGTCTCATTCATAGGCCCAGATTTCGATTTTGGGTCTAAACAGTCGTTAGAGGACGATTTTTCAGAGTTTACATTCATGAAAAAAGGTAGTCTGTGGGACTTTTTGCGCGATTTTTGCCTTGTCTGAGTCTCTTTACATAAGATCCAATCTGTCTGTACCATTTCACATGACTTTGGGTCACGGATATTAATTCACCCAATGTTCGACTAACTGAGCGGTAGTAATGACCTTCCTTGATCATTGTCACAGCTTAAAGCGACTTCTGTTACAGCCAAATCACTCATTTTGTATCCAATACAATGTGAACTCACCATACAGACACCACAACATGAGCTAGAGCAAAAATTAACTGGAAAAACGAACTTTCAGAACAAAAACACTTAAAAGCGCTGACTGCCTAAAAACACATCAAGAGGGTATAATTTCCGTTGGACTGTTAAAATCTGTCAATAAGTGTCTTAATGCCGTATATTATCAGGGTAGGAACCTAAAAAATTTAAACACTGATCGAATCAACGAAAGGTTTTACGAAAATGCGATCTTTTTTTAGTGTTCCCCTAATTTTGCCGGTGTGTGTAGTTATTAAGTACTCAAGATCGCGTGGAATTGGAAGCAAGTGTTTCTATAATTTTGCTCGCGAGTTTAGTCTCGAAGCCCACTGCTGGGCGAGAAATGTAAAGAAAATGATGTTGCCATTGGACAAATGGGCAACTAATTATTGAAAATGAGATTATAAGTAAATAAAAATTTCTTGAAAGGAATTTAAAAACACGGATTTGTTGTTAGGGGCTGATTTGTCAATAGTCAGTACCCTTAGCACGAGTTTTCAGTATTTGAGACGTAAAGTAAACTGGAACTTTGACAATTTTCAAGGAAAAAATTAGTTCCTTCTTCGCACACCCGAGGTGCTGTTCTATTTTTTCCTTTAAGAAACGCTGTAAATACTGGAAAGACGCTGTAAAGTAAAAGAGTGAAAAGTCGTGCTAAGGGTACAGATAACTTTTATCTGAGGAATAAAAATGGCGGTTTAACAGCTTATCTATAGAAAATATGAATCGCTATTTTTATTCCTCAGATAAATATTATCCGACTGTTGAAAAATCAGCCGTTAAGTCTTAACCATGCATTTTATTTATGTATGTTAATCTGAGTTGATTACTATTGTAATTACTTTATTGTAAAGATTACAAAGGCGTTGACGTTCGTTCGAGTCGTCAGTACAAGTCTGACAGTCCTGCCCTGCCCTGGGTGGGAGGACTCATTTGATGATTGTACCACACTATAAAAAAATATGTGTACCTATCAACGACGATATATCACTAGACTCCGCATGCACGATCTAAGGAACAAAAACTATTCTGTCAACTCGCTGAGGTACTACGTAAGCGAGGGGGACGGGGTACTGCGTTGTGATTGGCTAACTCAAGGTCTGTTCTGTCTCAAGGTATGTTTACGGCTCACAGGAGTGGTCGAAATAAGACGGATATAAGATTTTTTTTGCCTAATGTGTTGATAGACATCGGTCGCCTGTTATTAGGAGTTTAGTAATATATCGTCGTTGGTACCTAATATGTTTAGTTGTGAACTTGTTGTAGAAAAAAAAAACGGATGGATGAATAAAAAAATAGAAAGTTATTTCGAATGCAGGGGCCATGGAGTATTTCTTGTCATTAATTTTCACCTCATTTATCATTTTTACTCAAAAAATACTTAGATTTATACTACTACCCGATTTTAAAAGAAAACACTTCGTTTTTTAGAAAGACTTCGGCTTAAAGCGTTGTCTCTTTCACTCGTTTGTGAAGGTCTCTTTCTAAAACCCGAATGTGTATTTTAAGCGGGTACTGTTTATGTTTTAAGTGTATAGTTTAAGAGATTTGTATGGTTTTTCACCAAACTATGCTTAGTTTAACATAAATACTCTTTTATTATAGATAAGTTGTATTTTTTAACAGTAATGTAAACAAATTTTTATAAAAATTCGAAATGACGGATTTTTAAGCGATTTTCAGCTCTGGGCGTTGAGTCGAAAGTTGAAAATCCAGTTTCAACCTTCGAAATGTCAAATTACTGAAAATAAAATTCAATATTGTCGTAAAATAATATTGTTTGAAGTACAATATGTATAAATCTATTTGTTTACATTATTGTAAAACTAATTGTTTATAATTACGTATTAATTGATTGTGCAAATTGCATTTTAGTGTAATTTACTGGCGATTGACCTCATACCACATACAACTTGCCTGCCGGGGTCGCGGGACTGTTTATCCAAGGTACCGCGGCACTGGAAAGTAAACGACTATTGAAGGAACAGGATGGACAGTTAGTACTAGTCTGACAGTTCTTTCCGCTCCATTCTGGGTAGGAGGACTTATTTGATGATTTAATCGCGTTTAGCGTGGCCCGTATATTATGGGTTTAACCCATCCAAGCAAAATCCTCAACAAGGGATGCTTAACCTCGAAGGTCAAATTAATATAACATTATTCGATGATTATCTTAGAACTTCCCGACTAAAAAAAAACCCTGTTCCCTCACATGCTCTTTGCGTTCCAGGGCCGCTGTGCTCTTTTAAAAGCTTCTCAACCTCTGTAAATTGAGCCTAACATCATTTCTGAGATACAAATTTCGGTATGTCGTGGTTACCCATATTCAAAACGATCTCGGCAAGGGTTTTGTAACTTCGAGGGCTTTATTATGGCGGGTCAGTCATCAGTTGTAAAATGAAAATAGCCATGGGTTATGTGTTGATTATTGTTTAGGAGCGTGCGAGACCTACAATACCTCACTAAATTACTGTAATAGTGCTCTCACGCGCTGTTTAAATTGTTTACAAGCATGATTAAAATTTTTAGTTTATTAATTAAAAATTTTAAATTACATAATTTTTGTAAGGGTTTTTACAGCAATATAGGAGCACCAATAACGCCTAACGATGTACAAACCTACCCCAATCTGTTAAATTATACCAATCTAACACCTTCATATATTGTGAAAAGGTTGAAAATCCATTGAAGAAAGTTGACAGACTAAGGTAGGTTGATGTGCTGGCATCTGTACCTATACAACAACCCTATTTTTGACAGTGTTGTCAGTCTTTTGTAACAGGGACAGGCCTAATTGTCAACGCGTAATACTTTTGCCATATTCCGAAAAAAAATGTGCAATATTAAAATAAAAATTAAATAAAGGTCTCGCCACACAATGGATGTCGTTAAATAAAGGCAGCTACACACCATATTACGTTAATTAGCTTTAATTTGGTTGTTATGTAATCACAGATTATAATTGTTATTTTAGATTTAATATGTGTAATATAGCGCCTCTTGGCGATTTGCATGTTTGTTATAAATAAATGTAATTTTATTTTATTTCAAATAAGTTTCAAGTTTTACTACAAATCTATTTCTAACACTAGACGGGAAATACCGTTAGTATGCCACTAGTTACGTTAATAAGAAACGTTATCGTCGCGAAAACCAACGGGAAATGACGTTGTAAAGTAATTCAATATCCCATTTTTTTATGAACTAACGAAGAAATAAACCATTTTAGTATTGGTTATGGGATGTCAACATATTTATGTCGCTACTAGTATTATATAAACATCAATGATCCCATACCATATCAGCTAAACCGCTGCCTTTTTATCTACCCAGAAAACAAGAAATAAAAAATACAGTCGTACTACAAATAAGTAGTTAAACATCTGTTGAACATTTGTCTTGCACCGAGTTCCTTCCGTCGAACATCAGAAGCGGATGTACTGTCAGAATTTTTCTTACAGTGTGCGGTAATTAATAAAAAAAGTATGCAGCGAGTGCCTTCAGGTGAACATTACAATTTTGCTAAACTACAAAACTGCAACGATATTGATACATGTGTTTAACAGATGTTTAACTTTTGTAAGGCTTTATTATGTCCAAACATAAACTTCAGTAACAATTCTATAATCTCAAAAAAAAATGTATTGCAGTGTTGACTGATGGCAATACATTAGACAACACCTTAATATCACCCATAGAAAAGATATTAGACAGATATAACCACAACTTGAAACTTATATTGAAAAAATGGTGCCTTAAAAAGTGCCTAAACACGACCTCGGAGGTCCGCGCTGTTGCTTTACGGAGTATTATGTTATAAAATATTTTATAAGATTTTTATTATAAAATTAATATAGTGTTGGAATAACATATGTTATTATGTTGCATGATTTAGGTTAAAAATGTATGAAATATATTATATTATAGTAAATAAATGTATAAAAGACGCATTTTTTGAGTTTCTATTTTATTATTTCTACCTCAATTCGCTGAAAAGTAAAAGAAAGTAATCTCTCCCACTAGGGTCACACTATCGGGAAATACCGTTAATGAACGTTTACACGAACATAAGACTTAAAGCGAAAATCAACGCGAAATGCCGTTAATATGGCCTTGCCTACATTCATTTCACATGATCTATATCAGAAAACTATAAGGAGATTTGCACTGGTGTCCATCGGAAATTGAACTTTTTTGTCTGAGCCCTGACAACATCTATGAGTTGGCTAGAAACGACTAATTCGCGACAGCATAGAGAAACTATATCTGCTAGGTGCCTTAGTTTTTGAAGTTCACACGGATCCTAGTTGGGGAAGCCGGCTGCAGCTCCGCAACTAATTCATTTAAACCAGCAACACATCTTTTGAACCAGTGACCGACAAATTTCGACTTGCGGCATTTGTGATATCAAAATTAAAGTCCCAAATGGGGGCTAAGTCAGTGTCGTTTACACACACGCAGGACACACCTTGGCCCTGGAATGCAAAGGGCAACCGTAAAAACCGTCCCTTCTGTTCCAACCAGAGTGGGATGAATCCTTGAAATTGAGACGACGCGTTTATCGTTGTGGCTGAGCGATTGGACTAGCGCAGACTGCGCTGCCTGTTGCGGTGTCGATTCCCGCACGGAGCAAATATTTTTATGATCTACAAGTAGTTATTCCGGGTCTGGGCTTTGTTTAGGTGTGTTTCTTAAGCACCCACGACACGGAGAAATACCAAGTGTGCAACTTTAAAAAAAATCGCCTGTTCTAGAGGAACAAATGGACATTGAAAACGCGCTAAATGATATCCGGCCACCGTAAAGAAGGATCACTGCGGGTGACTAACTTAGGGCTGACAGCCAGGCTCTAGCAAATGGAGGTCGCTGAACAAACCGCACTTGGTGATGGGTGCCGCCGTGTATGGCGGGCCAATACCAGGTGGGAGTGCGCGCCTATGTACGTACGTAAGTGCGTATGTGTATGTATATATGTGCGTTCATATATCCCGGCCCCCCGACCAGTGACGGATTAACCCTTAATCAAATTAAGCAATTGCCTAGGGCATCACGTCTGGGGGGGGGGGGCACCAGAAGAAGCACACAAATCCGTTCATAGGATTTTTCCTCCTAATCCTATGAACGGATTTTATTGTGCTTCTTCTGGTGCCCCCCATGGGCATCACGTCTCACTCTCACGTCACCAAAAACTAACTGAAACTGCTTAAATTTTCAAGCTCGCTATTCCTTCGTGCATAGGCTTAGTTACCTTATTTAATGCATAGACAAAAAAGGCACAAAAAAAAAATGAGCTCGCTTCGCTCGCTCTTGGTATATCCCTAGGTTCTGTTTTACCTACTGAGCGAAGTACTTCCCTACATAATACCTTCCTTATCACTAATGAATACGTTAAAAAATTAAAGGCAGACACTACTGTTGAATAGTGTGGATAGGTAGGAGACGCTCACGGCAACGGACGTCGCGAGGTGATTTCAGGTCACCGTAGGCGCAGTCATACGGATGGCTGTTCCAGGGTAGACGGCGTGTCGTGTTCCACGCGCAACTCAAAGAGCTGTCAGCAAACTGACTGTGCCCCCCTTTAGAGGGAAAAGACTGCCGGGGTCGTGGGACTATCTCATCAAGTAACCGTAATCCTGGAATGTAAAGGGCTATTGAAGGATCATCGTCGACTGAAGTCACTACAAGTCTGACAGTCCCTCCCGTCCCGGCCTGGGCGGGACGACTTATTTGATGTAATTAATCACACAAAAAAAACTTGTGGATAGGGGGGCACCAGACTTCAATTGCTTAGGGCATCAAGTAGTCTTAATCCGTCACTGCCCCCGACCAATGGTACTTGAAGGAATAGTGTATTTTAGTTTCAGTCCATCATATCCCCATTCATGTCCATCATATCTCCACTCACTCGCCATTGTCAGGATCCGTGAAGGTTTTCGCACTAAAAAGAATTGGACGGTATAACATTTAATGATTTTACCACACCAAAGCGATGTTCTCGACTACCGCATGACAGGGGACTTAGTCAAACAGCATTCGACAGTAAACGACAATCGTTATCGTTCATCAGTCACCAATACATTTTCAACTTTATACCCCAGCGCGTAAAGTTGAAAATCTATTGAAGTTCTCAGATCGTTTTCGTTTGTTTTGTTCGTTATCGATTAGCAGTTTTTAATATATTTTCAACTTTACGCGCTGGGGTATAAAGTTGAAAATGTATTGGTGACTGATGAACGATAACGATTGTCGTTTACTGTCGAATGCTGTTTGACTAAGGCCCCTGATGGATGTCGATTACAAAAACGAATTGGTCATTTCGTCAAACCTAGATACATAGAAAATGACGACCCCGCAATACAAAATTGCTGCTGAACGAGCGCGATTTAGAAAATGGATGTAGACCTGTATGCGTTTAAGTATTTATGTATAGGTATATATTTATATTCTCAATCATCAAACTGATCATACCAGTAAATCAGGATGGAAACTGTTATTTCGGGTTTGAGATATCTTTATCTCTCAGAAGTTTCAGTCACTTACAGGTTTCGTAAAACAAAATATTATAAAAGACAAAATCAGCACATACCAAACGCATATCAAAAACATTGTAGGGTATGTATGTACATAATGTAGGGTAATCGCTCAAAAAGCACATCCAAAATGGAAACACCCGGAACGCGCACTACTAGATGTGGTATGCAATGTACTATGGAGCGTTCGCTTTAATTTGGTATTATTTCCTATACGTATATGAAATTCACCATATAATTATTGTGAATGGTAATTTTGTTTTTTATGAAATAAAGCACAAAAAGTCAAGAGTAGTCCGCCCCTAAGATGACCCACTGACCGTCCGCGCCACTTCTGAAGTCCTATTGACGCGGCAATCTGGCCTTTCGTGGCGCGCACTCTAGGCACTCCATCAGGCTACTTTCATTCGAAAACCTTAGCTCTTCGTGGAGAATGGATTGGATACGAAACTCCAGGGCAACAAAAATACATAGAACATACAGTGGGTAACATTAATTAATAGATAAGTAAATCAACTTACATTATCATTGTAGAACGTTAGGACACGAAGTCGAACGACCCACACTGGGCCCGCGTGATGGATTATGGCCTGTGTCCCAGCAGTGGGAACAGCCGTTAATGATGATGACACAAAGTATAGAAGAGTTCACCATCACACACTTAAAAATCGCACATCACTATATTAAATGAAATACACAAAAAACAACTCCGGACACGTCTTAACTCTTAGAACAGTTGCAGCGTAATGAACACGATTGTGCGGGTACATTTATTTTTATAAACTAAAGCGCCGTATTCACCATCTGTCACGGCTGTACGTCAGCCCAAGGTCGCTGTGATGGATGTAGCATACACACTATCGTGCGCGCATCCAGCGAGCAGAATATATCGGACGAATTATAAGAGAGAACGTGTTTTATTAATTTAAAATGCCAGCTGTTTTAACAAAACGCCAAAAAATGGGAGTTCTTTTAATGTTATCAGCAGCAACAGAAGTGAGGAAAAAAATAACAAGAGGTTTTGGATCTCGCTGGATGAAAAATGGGTCGTGCACGTCCAGCAAACAATTAAAAAAAATATTGACGTACGTCAAGTCTATTCACGGTGTTTTTGCGTCGTGCATCGTGCATGGCCTTGGCGGGACGTACAGCAGATGGAACGTGAATACGGCGCTTTAGAATCCTACCAACATAATTCAAATATGGCCGCCATAATTGACCAATGACAGATCGTCAAATATTGAAGTCAAATAACTACTAAAATTAGTAATAATTATTAAATTCTGTCTGAAAACATTTCAAAAATTGATTAGATAATTTGGGATTTTTTTAGAAGTATTTATTTGTAATTTTTAACTAATTTGTTTATTTTGGACCTCAAATGACTTCGTTCGGAAATTAGTTTTTTTTCTGACGGAACTGTGACTACCATTACCAGCCTGCCGTTTTATGATTTTTAAAACTGTTCTCAAAATAGGTTCGTAAAATAGAAAGAAAAAATAAAGAAACATCTATACTAATATTATAAAGCTGAAGAGTTTGTTTGTTTGTTTGTTTGTTTGTTTGTTTGTTTGTTTGTTTGTTTGAACGCGCTAATCTCAGGATCTACTGGTTGGAATTGAAAAATTCTTTTTGTGTTGGATAGTCCATTTATCAAGGAAGGCTATAGGCTATATAACATCACGCTATCACCTATAGGAGCGGAGCAGTAATGATAAATGTTTCAAAATCGGGAAAATGTATTCCTTTTTTAGAGCTTCCGTTGCGTGCGCTGCGTAAACGGTTAGAGTTTCGCAAAAATTATGTACTACGGAATTATTCCTCATAAAATTTTCTAAAATAAAGTCCGCGAGAGCATATATGTATCTTTAAAGGTTAAGTCACTATAACTTTTTTTATGGGAACCAAATTTATTTTAAAGTAATGCATTATTTGCGAAGGTGTTTTCATTAACATGATATTAATCCTTATCCAAATAAATACGTTAATCATCACAAGCATTTAATTATGAACGAAATCGCCCTTTACATCATTTGATTTCAATGAATATCTTAGGAGATATCACAGGTTCAAAATAATACCGCGACAAAATAATGACGGGCTGGGTAATATGTCACAATTGCGTCTATAAAATCCCTCTTTAGGCCGGTTAATATCGACATCAAACATTGCAAACGCGCATGTTACTTCCATTTTGTTATAATTTGCAACCCTGAAACCCCTGTGCTGTCAATTCAGTAGTTTTTGCGTGTGTATCTCATGAACCGTGATAGCTAGAGAATTGAAATTTTCACAGGTGATGTACATCTGTTGCTGCTATAACAAAACATACTAAAAACCAGAATACAATAAATATTAAGGGGGGCTCTCATTGGTCGCGGGACTTATTTCATTACCGTGAACCCGGAACATAAAGGGCTATTGAAGGACACCATGGATTTTAGTCAGTACAAGTCTGACAGTCCCTCCCAGCCCGGGGTGGGAGGACTCATTTGATGATTTTACCACGTAAAAAAAGGGGGGCTCCCATACAAAAAACGTGATTTTGTTGCCGGTTTTTGTAGATGTTTTAAAGTAATGTAATGTTTCGGAGGCTGTTTCTCACGAACCGTGATAGTTAGATAGGTTAAATTTTCACAGATCATGTGTGTCTATTGCCGCTATAACAACAAATACTAAAAACTGGTTAAGTGCGATTTTGATTCGACATTGACAGAACAGGGTTATCAGGGTTGCAAACTTGGGTGTTAAATACTCTAAAGGGACCTAACAACACATAAAAGAATCGTATTTACATGCGCGTTTGCAATGTTTGGTTTTTATGTCTATATTGACCGGCCTACTTTAAGGATCGTTTGGAAAGGCTACGGGCTGCGTCCTTACCTTCAGTCTGACGCCGTCCTACCGGTTTTCGTTTTTTCGTTTCTGGAGGTACCTCAAGATTCAGTGGCAAGTAAGGGGAATGGTTAGCAGTCGGAATGCGTGAGGGAAAAGACATCCTCTACCTCTCGCCCCAGCCACCACTGAAGATACCCACGACTTCGGAAATCGCGCTCTTCAAGGGAACTGATGGAGACGGGACCATAGGACCAAACGCCTAACATGACGCGGGTGAAACCGCGGGCAGAAGCTAGTTATCAAATATGTACCAAAACAAATAAAACCTTATTCGATTGAATTAAAGTTAGATTTACAACAACCAAAAAAAACATTGAATTTTACGACCGAGATTAGCCACTGGAACATGGAATGAGTGGAGTCAACGAAGGTTCATGGAACGACTGATCGAAAGGTTTCTATAGCTGGGTACTCTCTTAGCAGCGTTGCATGTAACGTATCAGATACAGTATCAAGCGAGTACGTAGGCACGAGCCTCCTGCCTGCAACACTGCTGAGTACCCAGCTTACAACGACGATATATTACTAGACTCCGCATGCACGATCTAAGGAACGAAAACTATTATTCTGTCAACTCGCTGAGGTACTACGTAAGCGAGGGGGACGGGGTACTGCGTTGTGATTGGCTAACTCAAGGTCTGTTCTGTCTCAAGGTATGTTTACGGGTCACAGGAGTGGTCGAAATATGACGGATATAAGACTTTTTTGCCTAATGTGTTGACAGACACCGGTCGCTTGTTATTAGGAGTCTAGTAATATATCGTCGTTGGTCAGCCTAGTGCAACGTCAGCTTGCTACAGTTTTCTCAATACCACTGACTTCGCACATAGAAGGTGATTGACCAGCTGCTCAATTATGATAATTTAATTGAACAACTAGCACGTAAAGTCAAGTACATTACATACGATATCAATTGAGGAAAATTGCTTCACAAATAACGTTCAAGTGGATTATTGACACCTGTTGACTGACTATATGGCATAATCGAGTTAGTGTTTTGCAGATTTAATATTTTGGAAAAATAAAACCTTTAAGGCGCTCCCTCACCGCGAGCATGTACCTGTAATGTAACATAAAAGAGCGCAATTTGATGCTCTATTGTCTTCAAATGTTCGAACGACGATATATTACTAGACTCCGCATGCACTATCTAAGGAACAAAAACTATTCTGTTAACTCGCTGAGGTACTACATAAGTCGTTGGTATTTACGCTCACGTTCTTGTTGGTGAAATTGTCTGTAGACTTACAGCTTAGTTCGTACAAAATTTCAATCTATGAAATCAAATAAAACAAAAAAAATTGCTTATAAAATTTATTAAATATTACAAAAGGCACTGTAACTTAATACTGGTCCTATATAATAATATATAGATTATTTGTGATGGTTATAAGATATAACAGTTAGTTCAACAATGCAATTGCTAATCTCTATCATAACAGGCTAACGAAGTGAAGCGAAGTAAAAATATTTAGAAAAATATACAATTTATTTAATTAAGAAATAATTTAAACAGTGTGTTGATTTTTTCGATGAAAAACTTTACCCTACTAAGTGAGTTTATAATTACCCCATTATAAGGCTACTATTACCCCATTACGTAATAACTAGCTTGCCGATGACGCGATGCAACAATTTCAACTACAAGTGAAAATCATCCTTACCACTACGACATATGACATAAAACGTGCGTACAGGTAGATGAAAAATAAAACACGCTCGCCGCGACGACGTAAGTCAGTCGAATCGCATCATTATATCGTAGTAGCAAGGACGATTTTCATTTTTAGTTTCGCACGAATCGCGTCATGAGCAAGCTCGTTAAGTCGACTATAATTTACCCCATATAATGTTATCGTAAGGCTACTTTTACCCCAAGTTATAAGGCGATATTTAAACCCCAGTATGTGGTTACAATTACCCCAATTATGAAGAAATAACGCTAAGGGGTTGTAAGGACCCCCGCTAGTGTTTAAATTTACCCTACCAAGGGTTTATAATAACCCCAACCCATGTTAAAATTTACCCCAGTCTCAAATGAATACCAGAAAGTACTGACTATTTAAAATTGCAAATTCAAGTGCATTGCTTTAGTAATCTCAATGATTTTATACATAAACCTTTACAAACATATTTTAATCAGTTCTTAAAACTATTTTATCGAGAACGGATTCTAAATTATTGTCATAAAAAGTTAGTATGGAATGTTATACATAAAACAGTGCCTATATATTATGCAAGTTTTTACATATCGTGTCAAAGAATTCTTATTTAACTCCATTGAACTATTATTACTACGTATAGAGACGACACCACGTATCACCACTGTGTCCAATCCAGGATGAGTGCACGCGCCTATGTTCATTCAGTTGTTTGACAGCTCTGTGGCGTGCTCTAGGCGCGCGCACTCATCCTGGATGGGACACAGTGGTGATACGTGGTGTCGTCTCTATACGTAGTAATAATAGCTCAATGTTTAACTCATAATATATATTTTTTAAACTAAAACTGTGTATTTACAAGCTTTCGACCTGCCCTTAAAGGGGTAAGCAGGTACTGTTATGTTAATTCTAAGCGTTATAACAAAAAATCATGATTTTTTTTAATATCGGGCATATTTTTAGACATAAGAATGATTTTCAAAATCCAACACATAGATTTTGTTATTTTTTTATAAGAAAAATTGCCCGATACTTTCTTACAAAGTAAAATATAAATACTTAATAAAAAAAAGCAATGCCTACGGGCAAATCGAACCAACTTTGATCATAAGATATCGGCTAAATATTTTTTTGCCAAAAATAGGAAAAAGAAATATAGCAAAAAAAATCCTATAGTAATCTCAATAAGGCTCAAAATTGTAGATTTGTAAAAAAGAAGTAATATAACGGAATGATTTTAATAAAAGCATATGTTTCGTCTAAAATAAAGAAAAAAATGGAATGGCCGTTAAAAGCTTACAGTTTACAACAAAACAGAATTTGATCGCTTAAATATTTTAATATTAAAAGTAAAAATAAATATATATTTTAAAACTGCTAACATATATTTAATTTGCCAGAATTTAAAAATAACACTTTTTTCATATCAAGGGTTTTTTATGTTATTTTATTTTTATAATTATATCATATAATTTTTAAAACTGAAGGCCTCTTAGGGTTATTCAGCCTTCATACAAATGTTTCAGTATTTTTATCAATTCAGTCATAGACTCTTAAGATATTCATGCACATCGAAAATAGAATTATTTCATATTTTTTAAGAAAATATGAAAAAGAAGTTTCTTAGTTCTGCCACGTCTTAAAAGAAATTAATGAGTGTGATTTTGAATTATTGTACGTAAATTTTTAATAAGTGATGCAAAATACATACTTAGATTTTTTCGTATAAGTAAATTTTGTGAAAATTTTATTTTATTCTCTTATTATTTATACATAAAAAAACTTTACATAGTGTAATGCTAGTGGCAATTTATAAAAAGCTAAAAATTTTAATTGCAAAAATTTGCAGAAAATTTTTGATATAAAAAATTGGTCCAGCCATAGGATATCCTTGGGTTTTCAAGTTTAGTTAAAATTACAATTGAATAATTATAAACAAGTTGTAGATTTTTAGGTTAGGTATCAAAGGTGCCAAAAACCTGACATAATGTTATGAAAAAATTTATATTGCTTTTCAATTTTAAAAGTTAGTAAAAATACCAAATTTTTGAAAGATATTGAAGGCACACGCATATTATTACTGTTTTTCTTATATTTAAAAAGCCTAACCTTATTTTATTGCAATATATTTTTAAATCATAATTTAAGGTTTTCAACGACTATATGGAATTTAGTTAATGTATTCTGTAGCATATGGTTGCTACGATTCTGATAGTCACACGTTCAAGATTATTAATGGTTTATCAAGAAGTAAATGGTTGTTGAGTAGCCTCTACAGGTCAGTACAGGTTAATCGAAATAACTTTGTAAGCTCAACCACTGAGAATAAGTTTTCATTGATTTTAAACCTTGTTAATAGTAAGCTATAATAATCACAATACAAAAATTGTGCAAAAATTATATCCTACTACTATGTGTGGATGGATGTTTGTTACTCTTTCACGCAAAAACTACTGAATGGATTTGGATGAAATTTGGTACACAGATAGTTTATAACCTGGATTAATACATAGGATAGTTTTTATCCCGATTTTATGTTCCCGTGTGATAATTTTGGAGTTGTAGCGGGTGAAGCCGCTGGCAACATAATGAATAAACTGCTTAGTTTATTTATAATATAATTTTTGTAATTCATTTTATGTTTTCAAACTGACATGGTTACTAAACACTATCTTTTAATAAAACGGGATTAATACGTAATTTTTACCAGATTCTTTAATAATTACTTTGTGTTTCCAATATTTCAGCACTACTGCAAATGTCAAGCAGCATTGGGTTACCCGGCAACCAAATTCATCTCTTAAAATTCTACCAAAAATGAAGTAAAAAAGCAACCCGTCCCAATAGTAACTATCTTTATGACAGCAACCACACGCTACAAACCACATCAACCATCTGCTTCTATCGCACAACCAATATCTTCGGGTTACATAGCCAAGTTACTATGGTTACTCAGTTTGTCGGCGCCAGTTCGACGTAGTTCGCTGGCAGCATGCCCGTGCGGCCGGTGCGGAGGACTTGGCCCGTCATCCAGCCAGAGTCGATGGAAGTCACGTTTGAGATAAGGTCGCCTTCGCGGAATGATACCTGGAATGTGAGAAGGAGATGGTTTAAAAAATTATACGGTTATGAGCTCTTGAGATATTGGAAATTAGGACTTATAGTTTTAATCACAACAACTTTATGAGGAGTCGAAAATTGGCCTGGGCTGATAGTAAAATAGCAAGCGTTAAATGTAAATGCTCAGATATTTTTAATAGATTTTCAACTTAATAACTAAATTCATAAAGTTAAAAATCCATTAAAGACTGCCGAGTAATAGCGAACGGAATGAATGAAACCGCTCAGTAATCGTCTATAATATAAAAATGGATCGCTAAATGTGTTGCTAAGCTCATAACTCGGAAACGGCTGGACCGATTCGGATGATTCTTTTTTTGTTGTGTTTGTAACCATCGGGACCAGGTTTTAGAGGACTTCCAACCGTGCGAAGCCGAGATGGGCCGCTAATTTTTAATAGATTTTCATTGTTATGCGATAGTATATAAAGTTGAAAATCTATTATAGACTCCTGAACGTTTACGTTTTTCGTTCGACTATAAGGCTGGAACTGCTTCGAGAAGACTCGACTTGGGGCACTGCCATACCCCAGTGACCCCGGTTGGTTAGACTGCACGGTTGGCACAGTTGTTGAGCGATTGATTGCTGCTCTTTGTGTCAGGGATTCAATTCTCGCACGCTCGATCTACAAGTAGTTGTTCCGGGTATTTTTTATTTATTTATTTAAAAACACACACTATCTTTACAGGCATACCCATACCCAATACAATAGTGGTTTGCAAACACACACGAGATAATTTGAAAGTAAAAGTATGGGTGTTAGTGAGTTTAAAGGTATGTGTAGGTAGGAATATTAATAAAATGTTACCTCATCGCTGTCGCTCGCTTCGTAATCGTACATTGCAACGTATACTCGCTGAAAAAAGGAAAGAAAGTAATTTAGAACAAATATAATGAAGATTAAAAATAAATACCATATAATAAGGCAGTATAGTACTCCTACATTTTGTTAAGCCAATTCATGGTAAACAATTGTTAAGCAACTACATATGACTATTATTACATTCTTTTGCCAGTTGTATTTAAGATAAACGTAAAAAGTTGTGACGAGTGGACTTATTGATGATGCCTCACAGCTTTTGGTGGAAACCATACGTTTACGTACGGACGTAAACGTGATATGACGGGGTCCCCCTTAGATGGACAAAGCCTGCCGGGGTTTCGGGATTATTAGGTAACCTTGGCTTTAGAACGTAAAGGGCTATTGAAGGACACGTTTCTTAGTCAATACAAGTTTGACAGTTCAAGTGACAAGTCCTCCCACCCAGGGCAGGGCGGGAGGATTCATTCGATGATTTTACCACGTAAAAAAAAAAAATGGTGTCGTCGATAATACGTCGGTGACTTCATTTCGGTTACAATAGTAGATTACGCACCAAGGGAGTAAAGCATTGCCTTACGTCACGGGCGTATTGATTCCCGAAGCGACAATAAGGATTCTGGGGGTGAACCTCCGTAGCGCAGCGAGGAGGTTCAAGTGTTAATTCCCGAGAGAAACGAGGGAATTAAGTTAAGAATCCTTAGTGTAGCGAGGGATTCAAGTTAGCCCAAGACAAGGCAGCTTTACTCCCGAGGAGTGTACTCTGCTTTTCACACCTACTGCGAGGAAATAAATTCGATTTTTGAAATTTGATGTGGTACGACAACCTTCGGACGTGAAGTTGGCACCACTGTAAGCGATCAGCTGTTGCTGCCAGCGGCCGCCATTACTGATACGACTCCTTGGTGAAAGTTTTCATACGGTTTTCTTTGTGGTTCCAAATTCAAATCACATTATTCCCACGGGAATAATGGATTTCAGTACATTTATTATCGCCCGGCTCGAGCGAGAGGGAATAATGACTTGCTTTACAGTAGGTTTGCCTGACATATAATATGACATTTACGAGCAAGTGGTGGACACTTGAACCTCCTCGCTGCGCTACGGAGGTTCACCCCAGAATCCTTAGTGTGGTTTCGGGATTCAATACGCCCGTGACGTAAGGCAATGCTTTACTCCCTTGGTGCGTAAACTACTATTAATCAAAACAAAACCTAGCAATAGTCTGCGAATTCCAAAAAACGTAAGAAATTTTGAATTTCGCCGGCTATGGTTGGAGCATTCACCTTAAAAATAAAGAGAGAAGAAAATAATCACCTGATTATGATGATTGGCAGTCTGTCTGGGCAGTTCGTTGGCGAGAGGATCCAGGTCAGTGACGCGACCGATCTGACGGGACTGTTGTTGCTGATGACCTTGTTGTTGATGAGAACCTGAAGGTATACCGTGAAGATATGATTTTATTTCCAGTACTATCACACAACGCCATCTAGTCCCAAGCTAAGCAGAGATTGTGTTATGGGTACTAGACGACTGATAAACATACTTATATATTTTTAAATACATAAATATTATAGATAAATTACACCCAGACACAGAACAAATGAACATGCTCATCACACAAACATTTGTCCTGGTTGGGAATCGAATCCACGACCTCCGGCATAGCAGTCAGGGTCACTAACCACTAGACCAACAGGCCTGTCAAATATTATGTCGTAGCGTAATGTAGCATATAGCCATCTGGTATTATGCTGAGCTGAGGCCTTTGGGCATTAAATTTTTAGTTTTTCTTTATACTTATTATTTTTCAATAAATTACTTTTTAACAATTATTTAGTTTTAAGTGCCAATAAACACAATTGTCTTTCATTCCTGGATATCCTATCAATGTCTATAATTTTTCCCTCTGCTGGGACACAGGTCTCCTCTCTGTGAGAGGGAATTGGCCATAATCCACCACTGGGGCAAGTAGATGTTACATGTCTTCGAATTTTTGGTTCTAGAACATGTTGTTTCCTCAAGATGTTTTCCTTCACCGTTTTGAGAGCAGTGGTGATGAAATAAATTACACAAAGTAATGTGGCCTAACTAATTTCAAACCCAAGACTTATAACTGGTCGGGGTCGCGGGACTTATACCATCACCGTGACCCCGGAACATAAAGGGCTATTGAAGGACACCGTGGATTTTAGTCAGTGCAAGTCTGACAGTCCCTCCCGCCCTGCCCGGGGTGGGAGGACTCATCTGATGATTTTACCACGTAAAAAAAAAACTTATAACTGGTAAGTCGGGGCCGATACCACTGGGCCAATGAATTACACAAAGTAATGCGCCCTGACTGGGTTCGAACCCACAACTAGTAAGTCGCGCCGATACCACTGGGCCACCACTGCTCTGGCATTATTAGATATATCATTGGTAAATTATCATTGGTAAAATAAATGTAAATTCTGAATATCTTGAAATGTGCTGATCTATTTGTCTTTACTAAAATAAACAATAATAAGGTGTGGTCGACGGTGAATCACGCTTGCCTAGAAGTGAACGTTCAAAAAGTGCAAATAATCAGCATATTTTGAATTTTTGAGTTTACAAAGTGCTGACAAAGCATGAAGTGCTAAAAACTTAGCAGTTTCATAACAAGCGTTATTTGAACACATTCCCAAAACCAACAAATAATGAACGTGTACACAAAAAATAAATGAAAAACACAAAATGGATGAAACAATTTGACACAATATATAAAAAAGTACATAAATATAAGGTTTTAGACTGACATGGTCACATATACTATTATTTAGAATTAAAAGAGGTTATGTACCATATTTTTTTAATAATAATCATGGTAAATAACCTGTCAAATCAAAATAATAATAAAAAGTATATTCGACTATTTTCGCAAGAAAAATTTTGGGTATAGGTATTTAAAGAGTGCCATATTAATGATTTAAATCATTAGATTTGCCCTTAAGTATGTGCCTTTAGAAATTACAAAACCGAGAAAAAATTTCTCTCGAATCCCGTATATGTATTATGTTTAGCATTTGCCAGGCAGTATTGATTGTCTAAATTACACAGATGCCAAAACGATAAATAACAAACAAAACGAAATTTACTGTGGACACTTTAACGTGGTACATCTTTCTCACATAATCTACCATCTGCAGATGAATGATCTATACTAATATTATAAAGCTGAAGAGTTTGTTTGTTTGTTTGTTTGTTTGTTTGAACGCGCTAATCTCAGGATCTACTGGTTGGAATTGAAAAATTCTTTTGTGTTGGATAGTCCATTTATCGAGGAAGGCTATAGGCTATATAACATCACGCTATCACCTATAGGAGCGGAGCAGTAATGAGAAATGTTTCAAAATCGGGAAAATGTATTCCTTTTTTAGAGCTTCCGTTGCGTGCGCTGCGTAAACGGTTAGAGTTTCGCAAAAATTATGTACTACGGAATTATTCCTCATAAAGTTTTCTAAAATAAAGTCCGCGAGAGCATATATCTATCTTTAAAGGTTAAGTCACTATAACCTTTTTTATGGGAACCAAATTTGTTTTAAAGTAATGCATTATTTGCGAAGGTGTTTTCATTAACATGATATTAATCCTTATCCAAATAAATACGTTAATCATCACAAGCATTTAATTTTGAACGAAATTGCCCTTTACATCATTTGATTTCAATGAATATCTTAATATCACAGTTTCAAAATAATACCGCGACAAAATAATGACGGGCTGGGTAAATGTCACAATTGCGTCGATAAAATCCCTCTTTAGGCCGGTCTATATCGACATCAAACATTGCAAACGCGCATGTAACTACCATTTTGTTATAATTTGCAACCCTGAATACCCTGTGCTGTCAATTCAGTAGTTTTTGCGTGTGTATCTCATGAACCGTGATAGCTAGAGATTTGAAATTTTCACAGGTTATGTACTTACATCTGTTGCTGCTATAACAAAACATACTAAAAACCAGAATACAATAAATATTAAGGGGGGCTCTCATTGGTCGCGGGACTTATTTCATTACCGTGACCCCGGAACATAAAGAGCTATTGAAGGACACCATGGATTTTAGTCAGTACAAGTCTGACAGTCCCTCCCAGCCCGGGGTGGGAGGGCTCATTTGATGATTTTACCACGTAAAAAAAAGGGGGGCTCCCATACAAAAACGTGGTTTTGTTGCTGGTTTTTGTAGATGTTATAAAGTAATGTAATGTTTCGGAGGCTGTTTCTCACGAACCGTGATAGTTAGATAGGTTACATTTTCACAGATGATGTGTGTCTATTGCCGCTGTAATTACAAATACTAAAAACTGGTTAAGTGCGATTTTGATTCGACATTGAAATTGACAGAACAGGGTTATCAGGGTTGCAAACTTGGGTGTTAAATACTCTAATCTCTAAAGGGACCTAACAACATATAAAAGAATCGTAGTTACATGCGCGTTTATGTAACTACGATTGTTGACAATCGTTGTTCTTTGATTGTTGACAATGTTTGGTTTTTTATGTCGACATTGACCGGCCTACTTTAAGGATCGTTTGGAAAGGCTACAGGCTGCGTCCTCACCTTCAGTCTGACGCAGTCCTACCGGTTTTCGTTTTTTCGTTTCGGGAGGTACCTCAAGATTCAGTGGCAATTAAGGGGAATGGTTAGCAGTCAGAATGCGTGAGGGAAAAGACATCCTCTACCTCTCGCCCCAGCCACCACTGAAGATACCCACGACGTCGGTAATAGCGCTCTTCAATGGAACTGATGGAGACGGGACCATGGGACCAAACTCTTAACATGACGCGGGTGAAACCGCGGGCAGAAGCTAGTTATATTCATAAAAGACATAAAAAATAATATGTAGCGAAACAAAAAAACGGACATAGGTTTGCCAAATACCAAATGCCAATAATTTAATAAGATCCCCAAAAATATTAAGGAATTAACAAGTAGATTGTTCAAAATACAGCTTAAAAAAATCTCGTAAGTAAATGCTTAATTATAGCTTTACTGATTTTTTTAATTATTAAACAACAATTTGTGACGGCAATGCAATTGCGACATTCTGATTAAATTTTAACGTAGTAACTTTTTTTTACATTGTAACATTTCTATGAATTATTTTTTTTGTCATTTGAACTTTTATTTTTAAGATTACATGCTTATTGTTAAAAACTCTAGCATAGACTAGTAATTTTTGTATGCCATACCTAAATGGCAAAACATTTAGGTTACATTATTTCATTTTAAGACCTGTATCACTGTATATGGTCACCCATGTTTTACAAAATAAATATATCTTTATCTATCTTTATCTTTATCCAAGCGCACAGACATTCCGAGACACAGTCACAAGATGGCAGAGCGAATCTAACGATTTAAATCATTCTGATTACATTTCTCACCCCTATTTAAAAAGAAAAAACACAAAAACAAACCTCTTTTCCCATCACTAGTGCTATTATAAATAAGCGTAGCCGACGCCCTCTGCGTATTAGGCGGCGCCCTCGGCCCATCACTAATAGGATCATAATCTTGGATCCTGCCAATCTTCTGCTGTTGCGATTGTTGGGCATTCTGTTGTTGAGCGGGGTAATTTTGATACTGTGGGTAATATTGACCCTGGTATTCTTGATATTGCGGGTAATATTCCTCTTTTGGCTTGTAGTACTGTTCTTGGTACTGTCTATTATGCCCCGAAGGTTGGTGGCTCTGTTGTTGCGGTTGATGAACAACGGACGGCTGTTGTTGATGGAGAACTTGCTGTTGTGGAGGTGGTGGGTGGTACTGGGTTGATGGGGTCTGGTAGTGATTCTTGGGCGGCAGATTTGGTGGTGGGACGTTTGGTGGCAGCATTTCTGTCGCGTAGTTGTCGATTTGTTGATGATAATTGTCCGATGGTAGTTCTAGAGGGAGGGATTAGAGACATAATGAGGTGGGGGCGGAAAAATAACATCATTGGATTTATTAACCGACCTAAAAAAAAGGAGGAGGTTCTTAATTCGGTCGGTATTTTTTTTCTAAGTAATAGTTTTGTCTTTTAAATCAGTCAGCCAAAGATGTACCGGTCAAAGATGTAAGAGTAGTTCCATTGTGGGAACGAGATGGAGCTAGACGACTTGTATAGCTTTGTCTCTTTTCCACAGTGGAAATACTCTTGGTTTAAGACGTTTTACGTCATGGTAGGACCCCTGATAGTAAACTCTTTGGCGATGATGTTTTTCATTAATAGTCCAGTGGTTGCATGCGTGATTGTCTAGAGAAAGAACTGTAGGTTAGATTCCCATTTCACGAAAAATAATGGTATACAAAAATTAACAAAATATAATGAGAGACTTACGACAGTTTTTAATAAATGAATGTATCCGATTTGTATGAATTAAAATTTTATGGCATTCATAAATGAAGTGTTTATCCTTATCACAACAATATGAATAAAATGTAACCAGATTGTGAAAAGAAGAAGGGTCACGGTCCATACAAAATTTACCCAGCCCCGGCGCAAATGAAATGTATCTCAGTTTTTTCGTTATTTTATGTACATTAAATAACAGGTTTCTTTTTTTTCAATTTCAGTGGCTAACTTAGTTAAATTGATTAAATAAGCATTAGGAAAAATGTTGAAAATTCTAGATGTTCTCCGCGGTTTCACCCGCTGCTAGGCTCCTATTGGTCGCAGTGTGACGTTATATAGCTCACAGTCTTCTTAAATAAATGGTCTGTCCAACACAAAAATATTTTTTCAAATCTAACCAGTAGTTCCTGAGATTAGCCTTCAACCAAACAAACAAACTCTTCAGGTTTTTTAACTGGTCGTGGATGGCTATGTCCGAAACTATGAGGAATATCGAAATACGTTGAAAGAAGATCTTTAGGCCGATTTTGACGTAATATAAAACCGCATTTTTGGATTTTAGAAAATTCAATAATTCTGGCCAGGAATCGAACCCGCTGGTTTGGAAAAAATCACATTCTGTATTATTACACTACTCTATAGTGTTGCTAATAAGGATCAAATTCTGGGAAGTAATTATATACGCCAAACTTAAGGAAAAGGTATAATTGAAAAAAAAAACATCAAGTTACAAGGCACAAGCGACAAGAAAATATGCAATTTTATAAAAATCTTCTATTTCCTTAAGTTTGCCATATATGGTTACTTCCCAGAATTTGATCCTTATTAGCAACACTATCGAATAGTGTAATAATACAGGATGTGATTTTTTCCAAACCAGCGGGTTCGATTCCTGGCCAGAATTATTGAATTTTTTCAAAATCCAAAAATGCAGTTTTAGATTATGTCAAAATCGGCCTAAAGATCTTCTTTCAACGTATTTCGATATTCCTCATAGTTTCGGACATAGCCATCCACGCCCAGTTAAAAAACCTGAAGAGTTTGTTTGTTTGGTTGAAAGGGATAATCTCAGGAACTACTGGTTAGATTTTAAAAAATATTTTTGTGTTGGACAGACCATTTATTTAAGAAGACTGTGAGCTATATAACGTCACACTCCGACCAATAGGAGCCTAGCAGCGGGTGAAACCGCGATGAACAGCTAGCATTTTCAACATTTTTCCTAATGTTTATTTAAACAATTTAACTAAGTTAGCCACTGAAATTGAAAAAAAAGAAACCTGTTATTTAATGTACATAAAATAACGAAAAAACTGAGATACATTTCATTTGCGCCGGGGTTGGGTCACAGATGACCCTTCTTCTTTCCCTTTTCATTCGTTCCTGTTAGATATTTTCATTTCCATGCAATGAAATTATCCTTACGTGAGACTAATCCAAACAGTGTCACGAAAATATAGGTAATTTTTTTCATACAATTTGTATGAAAAAAATTTTGATCATACACTTCCGCCGTCCCGATTTTTTTCATCCCATACAATGAAATGATACTGACATGAAACAGAGGAACGGCATAAAAAAAAATGGTAAATTTTACTCATTATTGGAGACAATTCGCACTTGACCAACAAAATAAATAAGTATGCCAAAAAATATACATATATAATAAAGTTGCGGATTTCCCCCTATTGGCCAATGTAAAACAAAAAATGTATTTATTGAAAATATGATTCTTATTTTTTTTTTACAGTAACGTTGCCCCACACTAGGACTCCTGTGTCGTGGGTGCGTTTACAAACATATAAACTCACATACACAAACGCCCTTCTCTGGAATTACCACGGTTAAAAATATAATCTAACCATCGACTTCATGCTTACTAGAAGTTCTTGCAACCACTAGACCATTATTATATACCTTTGTATGAAAATGCTGATATTTTTTTTGACATTTCCCATATGTAAATGAGTTTTTTTTATATGTATATATTCCAATGTAAATGTTATTTTTCCGATCAAATCGACATAATGAAAGTTAGCAACAAATGGTTTAAAACCTTATGATTGGACATAAATACCACATTTATGACAGTGCAACATGACATGGGGTCATTTGACCAGCTTGAATCGTTAGAGCAAGAAATCGGTAATTTTTTTTTTTTTTTTCATAATTTAATTATTTTTGTTTCTTATGTTCTATTTTTCTGAATGAAAGAACAAATTTTTAATGTAACTTCACACACATAAGCAGGATACATAGGTCTAAATGTAGTAGAAAAAAAATACTGTTTTTTTTTTTAAATAAATTAATTGAGATATTTCGGATTTACTGTTTGTATCAAAAATGTAATTATTGAAGTAGGTAGACAACTGGCAAGTGAAAGTAAAAGTCCTGATGACCTACCATAACGTCATGAAGCGCTCTCGCTTCCACTGTAGGAAAGAGACAGAGCTATACAAGTCGTCTAGCGCCATCTCGTTCCCACGATGGAACTACTCTCTCTTTAAAACGTTATGTTACGCCCCCAGGAGATTTTAAGCGTTATTCAACTTAATTCCCAAGCACATTAAGTTAAAAAACCAACACTGTTTAGTGATAGCGAACGGAACGGACGACAACACACATAATATCCTGCTTATTGATATGAAATTTCATCAAAATCGGTTGAGTCATTTAGTGCTGATTTTTCAATAGTCTGAGGGGGTAATGGGGGTTTGACAAATTATCAATAGAAAATAATGTGAAATCCCTATTTTTATTCCTCAGATAAAATTTATCAGATTTTTGAAAAATCAGCCCTTAGAGAAATAAATACTTGAAAATATCTCTATGACCTTATTATAACAATAAAGATAAGTTTTACTATACGGATTAGACTTGCTCTAACGACCATAACTGTGAATTGATTTTTAATATGTTTAGATTGAACCTGGATAATCCTTAATTACTATTTAATTTTGTAAGGTGTTAATGATCCTCATTAAAAAACGATTTAGAGGTGTTAAGGTAAGTTTAACAATTTGTTTAGTTAGTTAAAAGGTGTTTTAACAGAGTTCTAAATACAACGAAGGTTCTCAATTCGACTGTATTTTTTTATGTTTGTTACCTTATAACTTTCGACTGGGCTGGGTAAACCGATTTGGGTGTTTTCTTTTTTTTTTTTGATGCAATATACCTGTAATTCTCGTCAATTTTGTAATCTTTGTCTACTTGGAAGCGATAAATACTAATAAAATTAATAACTACTGAGCCAAACTGTGTGGATGGATGTTTGTTACTCTTTAACGCAAAAACTACCGAACGGATTTGGCTGAAATTTGGTACACAGATAGTTTATAACCTGGATTAACACATAGGAGTTTTTATCCCGATTTTATGTTCCCGTGGGATAATTTTGGAGTTGTGTGTTTGTTAGCGGGTGAAACCGCGGGCAACAGCTAGTATCTCATAACTTACTGAACCGATTTAAATAATTCTTTTTTTGTTTGGTACAGTAAAACTGCCATTTGCTATCATAAAAATTTGATTCACATTGGTTCAGTAGTTTTTATTATATGAACATTCTTCGCTTCCAAATAGATATAAAATTTTAGAGCATAATGTAAAAAAATTGGCATTTGACAAGAATTTGACAGGTATATTTGCATCTAATAAAAAAGGAAACAACCAAATCAGTTAACCCAGTCGAAAGTTAAACAAACATAAAAAAATACAGTCCAATTGAGAACCTCATCCTTTTTTTGAAGTCGGTCAAACATGCCTGGCATTTCAGCAAGGAGGATATGGAGGTATAATTCCAATTTTTTTCATGATTGGTTTACTATTAACTCTAGTCCAGGTCAAAAGGTGACTTAGACAAAGCCTACGATGGAGCCAGCTTACTCAATTTATCAGTTAAGAACTACAAGAGAAACAATAGACAGGCTCAAAAAGAAATTATCCAGATTCAATCCAAAACACGAAGTGCCAACATAACAAAACAACATCGACCAACATTTAAGCAAACATCACCAACATTTGTCCCCCAGCATTGGTAACCAACTCACCAACAATTTCTCCATTCTCGTTGATCTGCCGTTGCTTCTCCATTTGCGCCTTCTTCTCCAGATCTCCGTGGTAGGCCACGTTGCTGATGATTTTCGTGTTGGCTTTGATTCTGAGGGTTTCAGGGTCATCTGCGACCTGTAAGTAAGATTTGTACTGGATTGAAGGTTAGGGCCAATTCTTCAGTCTAAGGGTCCAGATAGGTGTAATGTAACGCGAATCCACCGTGTAATGTAACGCGAATTGTAAGTTTGGACGGTGCCGCGAGCATTACATGTAACGCTCGCGGCTGATCCATCGGTTTTTGCGCGAACACAAAGGCTCACACAGTATTCGCGTTCTTAATTCGCTTTGAGTTCGTGTGCCTTCCACACTGTTGCATATTAGGCACGTAATCGGTACAACAGTCTGGACCCAGCTTTAGCGGTGAGTTGTCGGACACGCCGCAATCGCGGCGGTAAGTACCACTCTTTAAGGAGTGGCTGGATAGGCGTCACGGCGTGCTGACCTATCGTATGACGCAGGTCCTCACCGGACACGGAAGTTTCAAGAGGGACTTGCGTCTGATAAGGAAAGAAGAAACGCCCGAGGATCGCCCGTTGGACACAATGGAGCATACGGTGCAGGACTGCCCCGCTTGGGTAGAGCACCGCCGTGTCCTTAAGCGGCGATAGGCGGAGAACTCTCGCGCCCGGTATTGGTCGAGGGCATGCACCGCGGCGAAACCGTATTACCGTGATCCCGGTATCCACGTAAAGGGCTATTAAAGGACACCGTGGATTTAAGTCAGCACAAGTCTGACTGTCAATTGATCCTCTACCTCTCACCCAAACCACCGCTGACGACAACCAGGCCGTCGGAAATCGCGGAGCATATTCCAACCGCTTGCAGACAGGAACTAATGGGTAGCTCGCCGTCCGACCAAGGGGAAGGCATGAGTCATGGCGCATCGTTCTTGGACTTACTTGATGATTTTATAACGATAAAAAAAGTACAAACCTGTGTGAATTTTCCCTTACTCTTTTCGAAATCGGCGTGGTACTTGACATTGCTCTGTATTTTCGTATTCTCGGCTATTCGTTTGAGTTCGGGCGTTTCCGCCATCGTCGTGTGCTTCGCTTTCGGGACGTGTCTGGAAATATTAAGAGGTAGATTTAATTTCGATGAAAACATGAGAAATATAGCTCGGTATGCAAATCTCGCGAGATTGGGGCTCAAGCGAGATCCCGCGAGTTTATGAATGACAACTCTGAGATATGTTTCGAGATCTCGCGAGATTGGCAGCTTTGTGTTTCTTTTTTTGCAATTTAACCCAATATTTTAATAAATGGAATAATAAAAATAATAAGTTTTATAAGATAAACATATTTTCAGGTCATTTTTTTATTATCTCTGGAAACTTAAAAAATGGCCTTCAAATATTTATTAATCAAGTAAATTGTATAAAGTAAAAATAAGTTTCACGAATAGCATAAAATAAAATATAAAGGCCGAGATCTCGAGAGAACGGGATTGCATTCCCTAGCTCCACCTAATAGTTCTCCTGGCCAATTTCTGGAATAACTCTTGGTTTAAGACTTCATAGTAGGTCACCAGACGGCGTCAAAAAGACTTCAGCCCGGTTTCCACCGCGAGCGGAACGGACCCATTAATGACTTCGTTAAACTCGCAAGCGCAAACTGCATACTTGCATTTCCACCAACAAATAGTTTTTACGTTTCCAGAGCTAGCTCATTTTTACTCTTTTCACCCGCTGAGCCATTAATGTGTCCGCTCCGTTTGCAATGGAAACCGGGCTTTCAGTTCTGGCGCGGACCTATAAATTACTTTTTGCTTTTCGTTTGAACCCAAAAAATACTTTTTTTTTCTTCTAATTAAAACGAATCAATAGCACATAATTGACAAGTCACAGTAATTACAAAACTATTCGCTGTCAAGCGTAAAATTCGCATCGTTGGCAAAAAGCCGAGTTTCCGCAATCTATGCAGTAAAAGTGTGAATAATTTGCGAACGAAACACTTTCATTTGGTGTTACAAAGTCACGCACTGTTGTTATAGATAGATTGACAGTTTATTGATAAAGTAAATGATGATTGAATTCAATCTATACTAGTTTTATGAAGCTGTAGAGTTTGTTTGGTAGTAGGCGCTAATCTCAAGAACGACTGGCCGCAATTGCTATGAGAATAATCGTGGAAAATTGTTTTTCTTATTAAAATATTTGACTGGCCTGTTGGTCTAGTGGTTAGAGCCGCTGACTGCTATGCCGGGGGTCGTGGGTTCGATCCCCACCCAGGACAAATGTTTGTGTGATGAGCACGATCATTTGTTCTGTGTCTGGGTGTAATTTATCTATAATATGTATGTATTTAGAAATATATAAGTATGTTTATCAGTTGTCTAGTACCCATAACACAAGCTCTGTTTAGCTTGGGACTAGATGGCGTTGTGTGATAGTTGTGGAATATTATTATTATTGTGCGCTGCGTGGTGTAAATACTAAAAAAACGATTGGGCTCATTCAAAGAGATTAAAAGAACCTATAGTAGAACGGGTCTTGGGAACATTGTCATACAAAATTGTTGATGCCGTGCGTCAGTAGCGCTATCTAACCGTTACATAGCAACGCGACTAGACTGAGGGACTTTTTACCAAGTGGTAAAAAGTTTTGGATCACAACTTTCTTCGTGATGTCCCGTCTATTGCTCGTATATAGTTTAATGTCTTTCATCATCATCATCGTCATCTCAGCCATAGGACGTCCACTGCTGAACATAGGCCTCCCCTTTTGATCTCCACATTTACCGGTTGGAAGCGACCTGCATCCAGCTTCTTCCGGCGACCTTCATAAGGTCGTCTGTCCACCTTGTTGGTGGACGTCCTACGCTGCGCTTGCTAGTCCGTGGTCTCAATGTCTTAATGTCTTTGGGCTCATTAATTTATGCCTCAAAGCAAGCATCTTTAAATACGTCTAGCTTCGTTCAAAACCACTTTTACTCAAACAGGTCAGCATTGCTGCGTTTAGGGGTAATTGAAGAATTATTGCGAAATTCGTCGGCACGATTGGCGCAGTGGGTGAGGAATCGGACTGTTACGCTGCGTGTCGCGGGTTCGATCCCCGTACGAAACAAATATTTGTATGATCTGCAAGTAGTTGTTCCGGGTCTGGATGTTTGTGTATGTGAGATTCTATGTTTGTAAACGCACCCACAACATAGGAGAAATTGCTAATGTGGGGCATCGTTTCAAAAAAAAAGATTTCAGCGTGCCTAAAGTACTTTTTCAAAATTTGGAGTAGATCTTAGGTTGTAAAAGAGTGAACGATTGCCTCAGGGAATATTATACATCAGTCAACAATCTTATAGGCATTTATTTTCTTGGACTGTTGAATGAAGGAAATGCCTCTTACAACAGAGTTAATCCTACTAATAATTGTATGTGTGGATGGATGTTTGTTACTCTTTCATACAAAAAGTACCGAACGGATTTGGATGAAATTTGGTACACAGATAGTTTATAACCTAGATTAACACATAGGATAGTTTTTATCCCGATTTAATGTTCCCACGGGAGTTGTAGCGGGTGAAACCGCAGGCAACAGCTAGTATAAGATACATACGGAACCCTTCGTTCGTTAGTTCGACCAGCACTTGGCCAGTATTTTTTTTCCAAAAAAAGAATTCATTGACAGTGTGCCCAAAGATATGACTAACAACGCACCATATTCTATGTTTCATTCAGTATGTATAGTATGCTAATTACAACTGATTACCGTATATTAATAAGCATGATGTTTTGTAACACGCAATTCGCACGCAACTTGAGTAAGGTCAAGGACATTGGTACGGTAATTAATTATGAAATTTATTGTACTATTAAGTAAATTACATCTTTTAATTACTCTGGTTATTACGTCAAGCCTCGAAGGACAATGACAGGGCTCTCAGAGGGCCAAAGCCTGCCGGGGTCGCGAGTGACTGTGACCCCAGAACATAAAGGGCTATTGAAGGACACCGTAGATTTTAGTCAGTACAAGTCTGACAGTCTCTCCCGCCCTGCCCGGGGTAGGAGGAATCATTTGATGATTTTACCACGAAAAAGAAAAAAAAAAGCCTCGAAGGACCGTCTTGTGAAGGTACCTAACCGTGACCCTGGAACGCATAGGGCTTCTGAAGGAACAAGGTGTATTTTTAATCAGGGAGGACTCTCTTCTCAAACAATACGACAAGTCTAATCACGGATTTGTATATTTTCCCCTTTAACTTGAGGGGCATCCGTGGGTCGCAGGTTGTTCCTGTGACCTGTCGCCATTTTATCCATCCCAAGTTGATCTGGTGTGTTATATCCCGGTCGACATCGCGGTTTCCTTGGACAAGCGACCCGAGGTACCGAAAATGCATACATTGCAAACATAATAAAAAGAAAATTTCGTAAGGAAACGTTTAAAATGTAAGCTAGGCGCAGGATATTTACAAATAATGGACATTTCCTTTGATTTACAACACAAAATTGCCCACATTGCTATATTTGATCCTTATCGCTATCGGTAAGAATAATTTAGCATCGATGTAGTGCATTCTTTTATCGTTATCTTATCGTCAACTTTGGTATTGTATTTTTATTCACGGTTAAGGCTTGTAACCCACGTGGTTTAACCATAATCATCATCAGCCTATAATGTTCCCACTGCTGGGACACAGGACTCCTCTCAGAGTGAGCCATAATTCACCACAGAGGCCCAGTGCTGGTTGGTGGATTTTCTGTCGTATAGTCTACTTATCGATCGGCTGTCATTTCTAGACCTTTGACAGTCGTTACTGTTAGTCAGAAGCTCTAAAGTCTGACAACCAGTCTTACCATGGGGTATGGTATTGCTCAGTTACTGGGTTGTGGAGGTCCGACAGGCAGTCGCTCCATGTAAAATACTGATACCCAGCTGAATCTGGTTTGACTGGAAGCCGACCCCAATATAGTTGGAAAAAAGGCTAGGCAGATGATGAGTCTACTTATCGAGAAAGCCTATAGGCACCTTTAGGTCTTATAACATCACGCTTTTTTATGTGAAGAAAAAAAAAATGAGTCCTCGGGAACCCCGGGCAGGGCGGGAGGGACTGTCAGACTTGTACTGACTAAAATCCACGGTGTCCTTCAATAGCCCTTTATATTCCGTGGTCACGGTGAAGGAATAAGTCCCGCGACCCCAGCAGGCTTTGGCCCTCTGAGAGGGGGCCCCGTTATTATGCTGACGTTCTTTGAGGTGCGAGTGGAACACGACGCGCCGTCGACCCGGGCATGGTGCATGGTCGGACAGCGAGTTGCCCTTTACTCGCCGCCCGCATGCCCTCGCCTACGGTGGCCGGAGTTCGTCTTGCGATCGAGAAAGGCTATAAGCACCTTTAGGCCTTATAACATCACGCTACAACCAATAGGAGTCGAGCAGTGGGTGAAAACGCGGGAAACAGATGGTATTTAATAACCTGATAAGTAATAGTTATGGGAATCAGGTCAAGGTCTGTCCAAGTTAACTACAAGTATATGCCACCCATTGATGACAAACTGACGTAATAATTATTAATAATGCAGAACTGCAGACCTCAGAACAGACTAGGGATGTGAATAAGCCTCGATGCTTGATTAATTTCTACAACTCTATAGTTGCACTTCTAAAAATCATTTTAACACTCTTTTGTGGTTGTTTTTGAAGATAGGGGTCAAGTTTGTCCAACGACGATATATTACTAGACTCCGCATGCACGATTTAAGGAAAAATATTCTGTCAAGTCGCTGAGGTACTCCGTAAGCGAGGGGGACGGGGTACTGCGTTGTGATTGGCTAACTCAAGGTCTGTTCTGTCTCAAGGTATGTTTACGGCTCACAGGAGTGGTCGAAATAAGACGGATATAAGACTTTTATGCCTAATGTATTGACAGACATCGGTCGCCTTTTATTAGGAGTCTAGTAATATATCGTCGTTGCGGTTGTCCCATTACCCGATAATTCTTTACGGTTAAAAAGTTATGACCACGTTAAATTCTCAAACTTTTACAAAATATTTAAATGATTAGTACCTCTAACTAAAGTATCTCTATGCCTTGGGGAAGTTCATAATATGATGTGTATAACCAGATTATGGTCCTCGACAATAATATTATTATTTCGCCAGTAATAGTCGAGGTCCATCTGTCGATTCGTGGTTACTAGATATTTTGATAAATATTTTCAGATTGTTTTTAATTAAAAGTTAAATAAAACCTAGAACCACACAATGGGCAGTCTTATCGATAAAAGCGATTTTTTCAGGACAATTGAAATTTTGAATAGATCAAACCTAAATCACATAAGGGGCGGTGTTATCGATAAAAGCATCTTTTCAAGACATTGGGATAGATTTCTGGAAGAAGGAGAAACAATACTGTAGGTAGTCTGTGGTGAACAATGTAGGTCGTTTTTCTAAAAAAGGAAGTATTTCCTTAATACAAAAACTTACACTTCTTCCCATGGGGGTATGCAGAAACTACAGTGCGCCACCTGCTACGATCCTTACATACTCCTTTCGCTTCATCCAGATTCATACATCTTCTTCAAAACATCGATAACATTACTTCGACCATCCCTACTCAGTGACCATAGCGGGACAAAATATGCGTCTCGTTGCATAATTAGCTAACGAGTTGTTGACCAGTCAGTCAGTCAGTCATTTACATTGAAATCAGTCCGTTTTGACGTAACACACGTAACAAACATGTTTGTCCGTACGTTATGCGACGTTACGTCACTTGAGAATATTCTTAGAAGTGCATATGTCGTAGGATAATTTGAGTAATAAAACTCAGTAAAATTTCGAACTAAGCAGAGTCGACGAAGCCCCGCTTGGCAGGCCTTCTATTTCTTAAATCAAACTTAGGGTTGTCCCCAAAACCTTACGAAAGCATGACGTTTTTGAAAAAAACCCTATACCAATCTTTGCGAATTTTCGTTTTATAAAATTTAATCATCCCGTGCGACATTATAGAGAATGAATTTTCTAACTGGGCGTGGATGGCTAAATCCAAAAGTATAAGAAATGCCGTATATTGGAGTATTTGAGTGTGAGTATTTTGATTATTTGATCCTTAATAGCGACAGTACTGAATTGTGTAATAAATACAGCCTTAGTTTTTTATTTACTAAATCATCAAATCATGTTCGATCCTGGCCAGGAATATTGTTCTTTTCATCCACGCCTGTATGAGTAAGTATACAGAACCATGCCGCACGGACATTCAATGTTGCATTTTGAAATTCCCTTACTTTAGCCTCTTTACAGAGGATTAAAGGATTATAATAAGCCGAGACAGCCTCATCCACTTTGAAGAAGTAAACGCGATTAAAATTACGAGCACATCGTGGCGTGATGGGTGAAATGACATTGAATTACATGAACGAAACGCACTCTACAACTACGCAGGTCCTGCGAGGTATAATTGAATTATGAAGTATTCATCACAAAGACGATATATTACTAAACTCCGCATGCACGATCTAAGGAACAAAAACTTTTCTGTCAACTCGTTGAGGTACTACGTAAGCGAAGGGGTCGGGGTACTGCGTTGTGATTGGCTAACTCAAGGTCTGTTCTGTCTCAAGATATGTTTACGGCTCACAGGAGTGGTCGAAATAAGACGGATATAAGACATTTTTGCCTAATGTGTTGACAGACATCAGTCGCCTGTTATTAGGAGTCTAGTAATATATCGTCGTTGATTCATCATCATCATTTCAGCTTATTGCAGTCCATTACTGGACAAAGTGGACATAGGTTCCCCCAAGGAGCGTACGATCTCCCGTTTTTTTTCATCCAGCCACTGCCAGATACCTTCTTCGGTTCATCGGTCCATCTTGCCGAGTAAAAGTATTATTGTAGTTATTTAAATTACTATTCTTGTAGGTCCTCTGAAGAATAAAAGCTGGAAAATTTTAGAGTTCCGTCTGTGCGCAGGAGTACTTTCTGAGCGAGGTCGCTCCATTATAGGTCTCATCTTTGTCTCTGGGCTAGATTTAGGCCAAGACCATACCCATTTTACTCAAAAATATCAGCAGTAAATGTTATCCGTGTTGCTAGACAAGTCGGCTTATCCTAGTTGTAAAATTCCTGTGCCTATAGGCCTTGTTTTGTTCTGTCTCCTGCTTCATAGTAAGTGGTAACTACGTATTTTTCCTACTCCTCCACTATTCTTTTCTGAATAATTTCGTTGCAGGATCCAAAACAGCTTATTCATTCTCCGGAACTCGTCAAGCTCATTGTCTCGGCGCTTTTCTGGTGGTTGCCACTGTTGATTCTGGCTTTATTTTATATAGCTGTTGCCCGCGGTTTCACCCGCTACAACTCGATAATTATCCCACGGGAACATAAATTGGGATAAAAACTATCCTTTGTGTTAATCCAGGTTATAAGCTGGTGTACCAATTTTCATTCACATCCGTTCAATAGTTTTTGCGTGAAAGAGTAACAAACATACATCTACACGAACAAACTTTCACATTTATAATATTAGTAGGATAAAGATAGGTTCGCGTTTGACGACTATCTTGCCTGATGGTAAGCGAAGATGTGGTCGACGGTGAAGCACGCTTGCCTAGAAGTAACCTGTTCACTCTTGACTTGAAGACTCCAAGGTTATAGCTGTCGGGAAATACAGAAGCCGACAGGGAAATCCACTCCTTAGCTGTGCCTACAATAAAGGTATTGGCTTTCAGGAGATGCAGTGGTTTTTTTTTTGCGTGGGAAAGTCATCAAATGAGTCCTCCCAACCCAGTGCAGGGCGGGAGGGACTGTCAGACTTGTACTGAATAAAATCCACGGTGTCCTTCAATAGCCCTTTATGTTCCGGGGTCACGGTGATGGAAATAAGTCCCGCGACCCCGGCAGGTTTTGGCCCGTCATTTGCTGACAGCTCTTTGAGGCGCACGTGGAACACGACGTGCCGTCGACCCAGGAAGCATGCTTGCCTAGAAGTAACCTGTTCAGTCTTGACCTGAAGACCCCAAGGTTATAGCTGTCGGGAAATACAGAAGCCGACAGGGAATTCCACTCCTTAGCTGTGCGTACCATAAAGGTATTGGCTTTCAGGAGATGCAGTGGTTTTTTTTTTTTTTGCGTGGGAAAGTCATCAAATGAGTCCTCCCACCCCGGGCAGGGCGGGAGGGACTGTCAGACTTGTACTGACTAAAATCCACGGTGTCCTTCAATAGCCCTTTATGTTCCGGGGTCACGGTGATGGAAATAAGTCCCGCGACCCCAGCAGGCTTTGGCCCTCTGTGAGGGGGCCCCGGTATTTGCTGACAGCTCTTTGAGGCGCGCGTGGAACACGACGCGCCGTCGACCCGGGCATGGTCCATGGTCGGACAGCGAGTTGCCCTTTACTCGCTGTCCGCATGCCCAGATGCAGTGGTTTGGGAATAGTATCTATGGAGAGTTTCTCCAAAATAATACGATTATTTTCGCCTATTATTTACTCTAGTTTCACTGAATGTTTCTCAAAACACATTTAAAGCATTTCAGTCGCATGATTCACACATAGCGCAGTGTAGCGTTACAACAATGTTGTGAGTTGTGAGTAAACTTAATTGCTATGAGTAACGACACATAAATATACACCGGTTATGCCGTCGAACACTAATTGGAATCGCCGGATTGTCTAGGAATTTTAAGAGGAAAACTTGGTGTTTGTATTACTTATGAGATTTGTATTTCTGTGAGATCTGTCTTATGAGATCTGAATTAAATCTATGAATAGGTGCTGCCGATGCGTGCCCAGACACAAGGCGCAGATCCTGGAGAGGGGCAGAAATGGCCAGACCAGGGCCACAATTGGCCAGACCAGGGCGCAATGAAACTGGCAGTAGGCGCATAAAAGGCTAGTAGCGACTCCGGGTGCTCCACGGGTGGCATGACACTGTAGAGGCTTTTATCGTGGGAAGAATAGACAATATATTATGACGGAACAAATATATTATAATGATGATAGACACATTTCCATAGTTCTGACCATTCTGTTATGCAATTGTATTGTATACGGGTCGTGGCAAGATCGGCAAAAAATTCATCAAATGAGTCCTCTTGCCCAGGGTGGAGGAGAAGGGACTGTCAGACTCATACTAACTAAAACGTACGGTGTTCCTTCAATAGGACTATTAATGGTGGACCGGTAAGAATAGAAACAGGTGTTTAGAGTCCTGCGAGAGATTGCTGACAGCTCTATGAGACGCGTGTGGAACACGGCGTCGATCCCGGCATGGCCCACGAGTCACCCATTACTCGCCTCCCGCATTCCCAAGAACGTTCTTGTCTTAGATTGTGTTAAATACACGTAATTCTTTTCTTAATTCACTACTATTCAGCCTATTCTTTGCGTAAAAGTATACAAAAACATTTCCGTTCATGTAAAGAATTCACGTTGTTTTTCAGACAACAAACAGACATTTTTGTGACGTTATTCAGTGATTCATTAATGCAGGTTGTAACCAGTCGTGTTGATCGTACGTAGGCGAACTTGACGTACCAATGTACGACTCATCTGTAAATTATTTTATTAGCATGCTACCAGTATATTAATGTCTTCTTTCAATGTTTATATATGACCAATATGCATTTTTTTTGGCGTGGTAAAATCATCCTATAAGAGTTTCCACCCCGGGCAGGGCGGGAGGGACCGTCAGACTTGTACTGACTAAAATCCACGGTGTCCTTCAATAGCTCTTTATGTTCCGGAATCACGGTGATGGAATAAGTCCCGCGACCCCGGCCGGCTTTAGCCCTCTGAAACGGCCCCGTCATTATGCTGACGCTCTGTGAGGCGCGCGTGGAACACGACGCGCCGTCGACCCAGGTATGGTCCATGGTCGGACAGCGAGTTGCCCTTAACTCGCCGCCCGCATACCCGCGCCTACGGGGGCCGGAGATCGTCTTGCGAAGACCAATATGCATCATTATTATTATTATTCGTATTACCCAGTTATTGGGTTGTGGGTGTCCGACGGGCAGTTGCTCCATGTAAAATACCGATATTCAGCTGCAACTGGTTCGACTGGAAGCCCCCCAATATAAGTAGTTGGGAAAAGGCAGAACAAAACATAGGCAATTTGATAATATTAACAATAGATATTGTTTATTACCTGTTGTAATACTGTAGTACTACGGATAAAAATATTTTATCAAAAAACCCGTGTTACCTGTGAAACGATCAAATTAGGACACGCGTTTCCGAGAATCCCCCTAAATGGGGTAATTTTAGGGTAGGTCAATTAAAATAACCTTCATACCACGCCCTGTAGCCATAAATTGTCAAAAAAAATAATTCCTCGCAAGTCGGTTAAAGCTATTAAAAACGTGTTCGTCACCTTGACCTTATATCACAGATAAACTCCTCTAGATTCCGCATATAAGGAAACCTATGCGCGCCACATACCAGTGCATTTGCCCAAAGAGATTTAAAAGAACCTATAGAGCGGGTGTTGGGAAAATTGTCATACAAAATTGTTGATGCCGTGCGTCAGTAGCGCTATCTAACCGTTGCATAGCAACGCGAATAGACTGAGGGACTTTTTACCTAGTGGTAAAAAGTTTTGGATCATAACTTTCTTAGTGATGTCCGTGTATAGTTTAATGTCTGTGGCATTTGCCATTACTCAAGTTCTTGTTTTGTTGTCTACATAGAAAGTCTTTCATAAATATGAAGTCTTTAGACTATCATCAGGTATTCATTCAGGTGGATCTTCACGTTTTGGTAGATTTGGATTATCGGGTTGGGACTAGGGCCTGTAACCGGGAAATCCCGGTACCGAAAATACCGGGAAATCCCGGTACCGAACATCCCGGGGAATCCCGGTTCCAACTCCAGTACCGAACATCCGGTACCGGGTCTTTAAAAAGTACCGATTCTGCAGGCCCTAGTTGGGACGCGTAATTTAGCTTAGCGATATGTATTGTAAGAAAACCGCACTTGTAACAATCACTGTAATAACAATGGGTGCTATGGATTAAAATATAACGTCCACCAAGAACGTTAATTCCTTGTCAAAAAATGACGTTTACCCTATGGCCACCCCACCAAAGCTCGGTGTTCGTACACACGGCTACACATGAAGCTTTGCAAATCCAATTTGTCTTGGTTTCGCTTTATAGGATTTTTACACATAATAAACGGTCAGCTAATACTGGTGTTGTATAGCTTGATGTGTAGCCGTGTGTATAGAATAAAAGTTGCGCCGACAAGTATGTATTCACAAGTCATGTTAACGTCTTAAATAGATTTCGAGAAAATGTTTGAAACGAACGAACATTCAAATTAAAGACAAATGCCATAACGTGCCATGGATGGTTTTGTGCGGAATCTACAAGAGGTTATCTTCCTTATAAAATTATGTAAGTATACGAAGCATGCTTTCAATAGGTTGGTCAGCCAACTATTAACATTAGGTAATGGTGCGAATTTACATAATTATTGTTGGATCAAAAGTGAAACTGTTTGGTGACTCTTTTATATTGGAATTTAGGTTTTTTATGTGTTACTGGGGCGTTTGTTTTGGCGATTCTTCTCTAAAAGTAGATATTTTTTTTGCGTGTTGATGAAAATCTAAACTGAATTCAGCCTTGAATTTTGCGACAAGTATGGCACCTTTTTTTTGTTGTGGTAAATCATGAAATGAGTCCTCGCGCCCAGGCGAGGGACTCTCAGACTCGTGCTGACTAAAATCCTATGGTGAACCTTCAATAGACCTTTACGTACCAGGGTTACGGTTATGTGATGAGACATACTCGCGACCCTGGCAGATTTTAGCCCTAAGCGGGGTCCCGTCAAAACAAGTATGGCGCTAATGGTTAAGTCAAGAAAATATAAAGGAATGATGTTTTGGGACTGTCTTATCTGAATATTGCTGTTAAAAACGTTACTTAACCTCATATGGATAATTGGGATGGCAACTGGGGAACTAATGGCGCTAGTATAGCTTGTTCCAAGCATCGTCATTGGTTCAAGTCAGTTCAAATCTTAAAGGTACTTCCAAATAGTACTACGTCATTCATTGGTCGGATTAGGACTAAGCTATGGTGGCGCCATCTACATTTAGGTTTTACCGGCCTTCCCGGAAAGGAATGGTGTTTTGGGACTGTCAGAATATTGCTGTAAACGTTCCAATTTTTAACCCTTCTATGGATGATTGGCTTTTGGGCTTACTATTCGATGTATTTTCAGTTCTGGCAATTATTTCTTAATAGAAACGTTTCTTCCCATTATATGTCATTATTTGTACAATTCGGTAGGTTAGTAATAGTACATTGTTCACCGAGAGGAGAAAGTGACCGATTACCATCGAGGGTATCGTTTAAAGGACGAGGCGTAGCCGAGGACTTTAAAATACCCGAGATCGGGAATCGCACTTTCTCTCGAGTGATACATAGTGCTTTATACTACACCTACGAGGAAAATAAATTACTTTCTACGAAAACTGAATCCTCAAACAACACACAAATTGAAAATGGCGCCAATGGCGTCTGCAATTTTCACATGTTCTTTTTTCAAATTGTTTATCCTGCCGCCGCAGGGTCGCACTGCCAGCCCGACACCATCCAACACACAGCTAGTGGCCAGTGTCATTTTGCGAACTTGGAGATAAAAACTCAATGTAAAAACTTTTTGGCTTTTGATATTTAGGTTACCGGCGCATAGTCTTACCCAAAATTAAAAAAGAAAAAACACGTTAGAAATGGATTTTCATACACTTTTCTCTCCCGCTCAGATGCGTTTTCTCCCCGCATATTTGGTCGATATGCAATGACGTACTTTCTACCGTAAATTTGATAAAGTAACAAGGTACTTTCCAAGCAGGTGTAGTATAAAAAGTATATAATACTCACGCTTCACAGTATGGTAGTTTTCCATATCCTTTGTAGGTGCGCATGTTGAGTGTCATGCCACATTCCTGGCATTTGAAACACCCTTTGTGCCAAACCTGTAATAAAAGAAAAAAATATATATTTAAGTACTTTGTATAGAAATAAAATCCGGATAAGTGCGAATCGGACTTAAACACGCCATTGTCTATAAAACGGCAAGAAAAATCATGTCTGTTGTACTTGTGTGGGATTTAAAAAAAAAAAAACCCACACAAGTCACAGTCAGACATCATTTGTGAAAATTGAAAAATTTCAAATGTCTATCATGGTTCATGAGATTTGCATGCGGGCGGCGAGTAAAGGGCAACTCGCCGCCCGACCATGGACCATGCCCGTGTCGACGGCGCGTCGTGTTCCACGCGCGCCTCAAAGAGCTGTCAACAAAATGACGGGGCCCCCCAAAGCCTGCCGGGGTCGCGGGACTCATACCATCACCGTGACCCCAGAACATAAAGGGCTATTGAAGAACACCGTGGATTGTAGTCAGTACAAGTCTGACAGTACCTCTCGCCCTGCCCGGGGTGGGAGGTCTCATTTGATGATTTTACCACGTAAAAAAAAAATGGTTCATGAGATTTACCCTGGTGACAGACGGACAGAGGAGTCGTCAACCTAAAACTTATCCAATGAGTACGTGAAACCAGTGTTTGATAATACAGATGTTAATCTATGATATAACTTAATACAATCACCCATAATATGCTATAAACTATAAGTGTACAAAGTTTTAACCTTACAGGACGACCGTTAGTCGAAGGTTCAGCAGCTCTTGGGCTAAGACACCTCTTTTTCCGCCGGGGGTTAAAAAGAAAGATCTAAACACACAATAATAAAGACATTTATAATATGACAACTAAAGGGTTTTTTTCCCAAAACATTAAACTTGATTATGCCATCATAGTCAGTAAACAGGTGTCAAGAATCCACTTGAACGTTATTTGTGAAGCAATTTTCCTCAATTGATATCGTATGTAATGTACTTGACTTTACGTGCTAGTTGTTCAATTAAATTATCATAATTGAGCAGCTGGTCAATCACCTTCTATGTGCGAAGTCAGTGGTATTGAGAAAACTGTAGCAAGATGACGTTGCACTGGGCTGACCAACAACGATATATTACTAGACTCCTAATAACAAGCAACCGATGACTGTCAACACATTAGGCAAAAAAAGTCTTATATCCGTCTTATTTCGATCACTCCTGTGAGCCGTAAACATACCTTGAGACAGAAAAGACCTTGAGTTAGCCAATCACAACGCAGTACCCCGTCCTCCTCGCTTACGTAGTACCTCAGCGAGTTGACCGAATAGATTTTGTTCCTTAGATCGTACATGCGGAGTCTAGTAATATATCGTCGTTGGCCCGCACCGAGGTTGTATGAACTCTCAACTCATGGTATGGGTACAGGTCATGTTTGCCGCAGAACCGACGAAAGGTGGAGTAGTAAGGATCTCAAAAGGAGACCGCGTGTAGGTAAACGTACATTGGAACGCCCCCCGGCAAGATGGACCGATGCCCTGAAGGTTCCTGGCAGTGGCTGGGTGTAAAAAGCGGGTATCGTGCGCTGTGGCCTGCCCTGAGAGAGGCCTATGATCTTCTTCAAGTCATCGGACTATCTTGCCGAAAGGCGTCCCGCCCTGCGTTTACCTACGCGCGGTCTACATTCGAGAACCTTCCTACTCCATCTTTTGTCGGCTCCGCGGCAGACATGACCAGCCCACTGCCACTTCAGCTTTCTACGGTTTTCGACAATATCTTTAACTTTGGTCTATAAGGTTGCCATCTGGATGACCGGGTTGCCTGCCTAGCCTTTTCCCAACTATATTGGGGTCGGCTTCCAGTCAAACCAGATTCAACTGGATATCAGTATTTTACATGGAGCGACTGCCTGTCGGACCTCCACAACCCAGTTACTGGCCAATGCCATACCCCAAGGTAAGACTGGTTGTCAGACTTTAGAGCTTCTGACTAACAGTAACGACTCTCAAAGATTTACAAATGACAGCCGGGACCAACGGCTTTACATGCTTTTCGAGGCAGAGAGGAAACTTGCTATGACAAATGGTCACCCATCCACAGACCAACCTCGGCAAGCGCGGCTTAACCCGGTAGATTGGCCTGTGCGGCTGTAATTATTTAGCCACGAGCTCCTCTGTCATCTGGATGACCGGGTTCTGGACTCTAAAATCGAGGGTTTTCACGCGTCTTGTACTGGTTTCCAAATAGAGATGACAATTCTAGTCTTATAAGATCTCATTTTTAAATTACAACCATGTATTTTTTGCGAAAACAATCGCTATGATATCAGTCACATCTAAAATATTGAGCCACAGGCCCACAGTCCATCGGGCATTGTGCAAGCGTCGTTTTCGCAAACGCTGTCCCACTTCACATCGTATAATACAACAATTAGGTAACAATACACTGTAGTCAGTCGATTAACGCTTGTTGGATGCGACTGAATGTACAATGGATGTTGCAGATGTATTTTTTTTTGTATTGATTGGTTTTTAGCCATGGGAAGATATTAACCTTCGATATTATGATGGAGGACCAGGGATCAATATTGTGAGGAGAGAGTTGGTTATAACGGCCAGTTGGCCTACCATGCGGTCTTAAAGGGTCAGTAGTTTTACTGTGGAAAAGAGAAAGAGCTATAGAAGTTGTCCAATGCCACCTTGTTCCCACAGTGGAAGTACTAAGTCTCTGGTTGCCGCTGTGAGCGATGCCTTAGCGCAAGGCGGCTTTTTTCGTCGTGGTAAAGTCATCAAATGAGTCCTCCGACCTAGGGCGGGATGATAGAGACTGTCAGACTCGTACTGACTAAAATCCACGGTGTCCTTCAATAGCCTATAACGTTCTAGGATAACAGTTACTTGATAAGACAGTCCTGCGACCCCGGCAGGCTTCGGCTATCTAAGACCACCGTCAGATTGCCGACAGCTCTTTGAGGTGTGGAACACGACGCGCCTTCGACCCGGGCATGGTCCATGATCTGACAAAGTCACCCATTACTCTCCGTCCGCCTGCGAGTTGCGAGAGTTGCCAGGTCTTAAAACGGAAAATTTTCGCTCTCTTATCTAAAATTCAACTACGCTATCTTTAAACTAAGAAAAACACAACAGTTAGCGCTTTCCTTATAAAGTTACATGAATTTTATGAATGGTAAGCCATCTGGCGTTCGTGGCACCTTCACGGCGTATAATAAAACAATTAGCTAACAATACGCTTTGCATTCCGTGTCGGTTAGACCGGACAATGTTCATGCTGTTTGGAATACATTTTCAGAGGACATACAAAGTCATGTTTGTGATATTCATGGCAGTTATGTAATAGGGAATATGATTGAAAAAATCTAATTAGTCCGAAAGATTAAAGAAAAATATTTGACACATATTTTTTCTTTCGTTGCCTAAATCAAAATTGACGAAGATACGACACTTTCAAAATTGGCAAAACGTCACAAGCAAGTATGACAGTTTTTACTTCTGACGTCACGGGCCTCCAGTCTCGAACTTTGTTGCGTTATCATTGTAAATATGCATTAATTTAACAAAAGAAAAATACGTATCCATAATTTTTCAAAACTCTAGCTGACGGACTTTTATTACTATTATATTTGCAATTTATTGATGCTATCAACATGCCTATTGTACTGTACGATCCCACCGAAATAGTGTGCGCACATTTGTTCGCGCTCTTCACTAGTGCGCGTACTAAACTGGTATCGCGTTTAGCCTCTGTGTCCACCGGCGAGGTTGTGCGCGGACAAATGTACCGCACATTATTTCGGTGGAATCGTTTACCCCATCAGCAATGCCGCGACTAGCCTTTTATGCTAACAATGCGACGATGATGACTAACAGAAGACGTTTAAAGCGAGAGTAGTTCCATTGTGAGAAAGAAACAAAACTATACAAGTCGTCTAGCGCCATCTCGTTCCTACAGTGGAACTATTCTCGCTTGGCAGGCCACTAGGTCTGGCCAATTCTGGTCCTGGTCTGGCCATTTATGCGTCCTGTGCCTGAGCCTCGCACTCTCTTATTTTCTACCCTGGCCATAAGTAAAATGTCTCCTAATCTCAAAGCCATTTATGACAAAGTATACAACAAGTTATTTATATACCATGACTCATATCACGCTCCATTTTATTCTGTCCGTGGTGTTATGTTGTTAGCTATTGTCTGCTGTCGTATTATCTGGGTCAGGATAAAAATATGGTTTACCTTAGGTTTTATGTGCTTTGTCGTGACCAAGTGGTTTTTTTTTTGACTTGGTAAAATCATCAAATAAGTCCTCCAACCCAGAGCAGGACAGGACGGTCAGACTTGTACTGACTAAAATCCATGGTGTCCTTCAATAGCCCTTTACGTTCAGTGGCCATGGTTAGTCCCGCGATCCCGGCAGGTCTAAGCCCTCTAAGGGGGGTTCCGTCACATTGCTGACAGCTCTTGAGTCGACCCTGGCATGGTCCATCGTCGGACAGCGAGTCGCCCATTACTCGCCCTCTGCATGGCATGGCCAAGTGGATGTCTCAATTTGGCTTTGTTGAGGCCCGTAAAGTTCAGTTTTTGGCTAAGTTTTAAGCAAACACCGTTATTTTTCATGGGTACCGTAAAAGGTAATATATCACTAATCTCCTAACACACAGACGGACAGCGGACTCTTAGGGCCTATGCACACCACGTTTCTTAAACGCGCCGTCGACGCGCTTTTTGGAAACGCGCGTCGACGGCGCGTTTTTGTTCATCAGAGCAGTTAGTTGTCGTGATACAAAGTGTGAAACGCGCGTTTGCATCGCTACAAACGCGCGTCGACGGCGCGTTTAAAAAACGTGGTGTGCATAGGCCCTTACTAGTATCACGAACTAATTAGCGATTTAATTTCGCATTTAAAAAGCTTCGCACATCGAAAAGTTTTCTTTGGTCGTCTGACAGGGAAAAAATCCGTAAGAAAATTGGGCACATTCACATAGATACACACAAACACGTGTACCTGCGAACACCAGCCCGATATGTAATACAATGCAATTATGTCACGTAGGAATGTGACCGTGATCGCTAATTTAATTGATAAGATCAGTAATTATGTGATAATAATCCTCTTTTATCTAGAGCACGCCCATTAGCTATCATGGCTATTGTAAAAAGTAATGTAGGGTATTAATCTGGGGAAGTCTTTTGTATAGTAAGATGGTCGCGGGTCTTTGTCTTTCAAAAGACGTCTGTTGCCCTGGAGACCAAAGTAAGAAGCAGGGAGGTATTTAGTTTGATAGCCGCTTCAACTCCCGAAAAAAAACATTCTGCTTCATTTGGGTGGGGTTATTGGATGATTTCCACACTTCCAAAACAGATTGTTTCTTATCTTACAGCTTCCACCAAGAGCTAAGATTTTTTCAGTCAAGTGTTAGTGTTGTGTGTTTTATGGCTAGACCATCATTAAGAAAACGTGGATATCAATGCTCGATATACCTAACCTAGCTGTAATCTTTTTTCACCCAATTAAACAGAAATCGCAAGTCCTAAAGATATATTAACAAGATTTTAGTTACCCTACTAATATTATAAACGTGAAAGTTTGGATAGATGTTTGTTACTCTTTCACGCCAAAACTACTGAATGGATTTGGATGAAATTTGGTACACAGATAGTTTATAACCTGGATTAACACAAAGGATAGTTTTTATTTTCTCGTGGGATAATTTTCGAGTTGTAACGGGTGAAACCGCTGGCAGCAGCTAGTCAGTGATAAAGCACCAATAGGATGCTTCATTTGGCATGATTGGAAACCAACTTTTATTAGATGGGTTATAACTTTATAAGCTCTAAATAGCTCCTGGCATTGTCATTTCGTCTCCTAAATTGGTTCAGGCTTCCCAAATCTCGAAAACTGTATAGTCTATCTACACAACAAACTCTTTAGATGAATATTCTCCCGTCAACATCCTCAAAGACCTAAAAAAATTCGTTCCAAAATATATACTTGAGGCGAAGTTTGCACTAATAGCATCAACTCAGCGTATCGGATTATTTCCTCTCCCAAATTGCGTCAGAACACGCAATCCCCAAAAACCGCTTAGCTGTCAACACTACAGTTCTGTTCACTAATCCTAAAGCGAGCAGTTTAAATTAATAATAGCCCTGAAAATAAATGGAGCGTTATTATGACTCAGACTTCGCAAATAACTCGTAATGTAAACATTGGTGTTTCCGTTCCAACGAGATTATATATACAGGGTGAATTTTTCAACTGGGCGTGGATGGCTACTTTCGAAACTATGAGGAATATCGAAAAACGTTGAAAGGAGTCTCGAGGCCGATTTTGACGAAAACTAAAACTGCATCATTGGATTTTAGAAAAATCAAAAATCCTGGCCAGGAATCGAACCCGCTGATTTTGGAAAAAAAATCACATCCTGTATTATTACACCGTTCGATAGTGTTGCTAATAAGGATCAAATTCTGGGAAGTAATCATATACGGCAAACTTTACAACGTTTTTCGATATTCTTCATAGTTTCGAAAGTAGCCATCCACGCCCAGTTGAAAAATTCACCCTGTATATATGGATATTTTGGCGTTGTTATGCAATGCGAAGTTATGTGAGACGAATTTTAAGTTGGAGAATCGAATTCTTTTGTTACTTGCTGTAGAATGATTTCCGGCTATTGATGGTATCTGATGTATTTTTGGCAGGTTATCTGTTGAATAAATTGTCTGATATTATGGTAGGCGAAAGAGAGAGGCGTTGTTTAAGGGGGTTTTTGGTAAAAATGTCAATTTACATAAAATCGGGGTTTTTTAATGTTAAATCCTACTTCCTAATAATTACTACTAATATTACTTACCTACTAATATTATAAACGTGAAAGTTTGTATGTGTGGATGGATGTTTGTTACTCTTTCACGCAAAAACTACTGAATGGATGTTGATGAAATTTGGTACACGGATAGCTTATAACCTGGATTAACACAGGATAGTTTTTATCCCGATTTCATGTTCCCGTGGGATAATTTTCGAGTTGTAGCGGGTGAAGCCGCTGGCAACAGCTAGTTACTACAAATTGGCACGAAATTATTAAAAACTAATTTGAGTACCGGGGGTTAAGGGTTGAAGGATCGCTGTTACTTTTTGACCTTTTTTGGGCTCTTATCTGAAACTTTTTAGTAATACGCCTGGCTGGGTTCGAAGCCTCGATCTACAACTCGACTGCTTTTGTAGCAACAGCAGCTCAAGTGATTTTTACCACCGACGATGGAGGTGACGAAGTTTTGGACTTAAAAATATGAGTACCGTGGAGCCAGTGCAGTGCAGTGTTGCAAAGAAGATGATAACTATGACGAGAGTCATTTCGCCCGTTGTTTGCATAATTAGCCATTGTTTCCCGATAGCTAAAACCTTGATTTCTTTAAGTCAATAGTGAATGGGGTACTTCAAGACAAGCGTGCTTGTCCTTCGGCCACATCATTGCTTACCATCAGGCGAGATTAAAAGTATATTTGCCCCATACAAGTAATTTCTCATGTATGGTACGTTTACAAACATATAAACTCACATACACAAACACCCAGACCCGGAACAACTACTTGCAGATTATACTAATATTTTTTCCGTGCGGGGATCAAACCCGAGCCACACAGCGCAGCATTCCAATTGCTCAGCCACTGTACCAAACGCGTCGTCAGAGGTGATTTTAATACATTATTACTGAAAAATAATCCACCTGAGTTACACCCATGAACACATCACCATGATGGTCATATAATGATTCATATTATGACAGTAGGTATGAGGTAAACCCTATGTCATGGTAATTATAGCTGACTAAAAATTAGCATTTTCAATAATATTGAAAATTTCCTATCGTCCTTACCTAACTGCCAAGAGATATCATGGTTTTAAGTTACAGGACTTAGGATGGCAGTTGCTCTTTTTAAAATACTAGACTCAGACCAACCAATATCTTTTCTCAAAGCCAAATCATTTTTCAAATAAGCCATCAAAGAGGCACTTTTAAACGTCGAATAAATTAAAGGAAATGGGATAAAAACTTTTTTTTTCTTTGTAAAAGTATATCCTACTAATATTATAAAAGTGAAAGTGAAGAAGAAGAAGAAGTGTGGATAGATGTTTGTTACTCTTTCACGCAAAACCTACTGAATGGATTTGGATGAAATTTGGTACACAGATAGTTTATAACCTGGATTAACACATAGGATAGTTTTTATCCCGATTTTATGTACCCGTGGGATAATTTTCGAGTTGCAGCGGGTGAAACCGCTGGCAGCAGCTAGTCTGTGATAAAATACAAAAAATCTTGTTATTTGGTTGAAATTAAATGTAGTTTATATATGCAAGTAGGCTTGTTTAATACACGTCTTTTTATAAACTAGGAGAGGCCGGTGTTTCGTACCTGACTACTCAGAGAAGAAACAGACGAAACACGGGTCGCGGGACTTATCAAATTACCGTGACCTTAAAACGTAAAGTGTTATTGAAGGATACCGTGGATTTTAGTCATAACAATACAAGTCTGACAGTCCCTGCCACCCTGCCTTGGGTGCGAGGTCTCATTTGATGATTTTGCCACAATAAAAAAAAGCATTTTTGTCTGTTACCGTGTGTTGCTCGCAACGACGATATATTACTAGGCTCCTAATAACAGGCGACCGATGTCTGTCAACGCATTAGGCACAAAAGTCTTATATCCTTTTTATTTTGACCATTCCTGTGTGTGAGCCGTTAACATACCTTGAGACAGAACAGACCTTGAGTTAGCCAATCACAACGCAGTACCCCGCCCCCCTCGCTTACGTTGTACCTCAGTGAGTTGACAGAATAGTGTTCCTTAGATTGTGCATGCGGAGTCTAGTAATATATCGTCGTTGGTTGCTCGATTAAACCATGCTCGGTTTTAAAATGCACTAAACTGATTCTGTTGATGTTGTAAGAACAAAAATAGGAAGAGCACAGATTTCTTTGTCCCAGTTAACATGCCCCACATTTAGGACTAACTTTCCATTTCCTCTTGGGATCGTGTTACTGTTAATTACGACTCTTAGCGAGGAAGTGCCGACTGAGCGCGTTAGTGTGGAGCTTGAACTATTTTTATAGTTCTACAGAAATTAACGCCGGTCCCAGTTGTTCCATTGGATTAGTTGCATTGTGTAAATGCTGGGTTTTTTTTCTCTCCTAGTAGTTCCATTAAGAACTTTGAGTCACCTGTCAGTCTTTTTATAAATGACGGATAAATCGTATGCCATAAATATATTAAGTGTAGGTTTTAGCAAAATGATGTGTGGTCCTATTTAGGACACGACGCAGTCTAGGGCTTGTATTTTTTGGAACCGAGAAAAAAATTATAGTAAGGACAGCCTTTCAAACAAATCGTCAAAAATCCCACTTTACCACAGAATAATTATACAGGTTGAATTTTTCAACTGAGCGTGGATAATAGCTATCCACGCTATAAAGAATACCGAAAAACATTTAAAGGAGTATCGAAGTCGATTTTGACGATAACTAAAACTGCATCATTAGATTTAAGTAAAATCAATAATCCTGGCCAAGAATCGAACCAGCTCATTTTGGGAATCACATCCTGTATTATTACACCATTCGATAGTGTTACTAATAAGGATCAAATTCTGGGAAGTAACCATATACGGCAAACTTAAGAACAACGTATAATTTAAAAAAAAGCAACTGACCGTCACATTGAACTGCTGGAATAAACAGCTCCTTAGACCCTTGTCTACTTAGAGTCTAAGTAGACGTCAACAATCCCTAAGAACCCGCATTTCAAACAGACAGGATCTAAGAGCGATCATCCTGAGCAATTTGTACAACTAACCGAGGTAAATGGGTCAATTTACTGTACTTGACCGTTGGGTAGCTAACTGGCTATTACAGTTTCCATTGTTGTCTAAGTAGCCTCTTTATCTGTTGTTTTGTAGTAAAGTTATATCGACTTACTAAAAAACAGAGTTGAACATTTGCTGAACACTTGTCAAAAAAAGTGTTACTGCAAAACGACCCTTAGATCAATGTAAAATGCTGTTTTGTAGTTAACAGTTTTTTTAGACGAGTGTTCAACAGATGTTTAACTTTTTTTTTTGTAGTAAGACGGTATAACCTTACTATATGACTTAGTCTCTCAGACTGACTGCATACAGATAGACGCTACGTAGTAAGACGGACTTTCTGTGGTGGCTTTTCTTTTGTGGACAAGCGCATGATAGGCTACATGTAACGTTTTCTGGGCATATTTCTTATAATTTGTTAATGGTGTCAACATCCCTATTCCTAAAGGCCGCTGTACACATTGAGCCAAGTAATTGGGCCAGCGTGTACAGACCTACTTGGCGGTATGTTGGTAGTTGGTGGCAGTATTGGCCGGCCAACTGTATGTTTTCGGTTTTTGTGCATCAATCGAAGAATCTTGGGGCGCTTCGCAAACAGGGTTCACACGTTGGCCCAATGTGTAAACAGCGACATTTGGAATTCATTATTTTGGCCCAACATGCTGGCCCACTGCCTTGGCCCAATGTGTACAGCGGCCTTTACAAGAACATAACTAAAGTGGCTAGTCATTTCTTCAATATACCTTTTTTTTAAAACGTTGCCCCACACCACACTAGGAATATCTCCTATGTCGTGGGTGCGTTTACAAACATAGAAACTCACATACACAAAGCTTGAATTACTCTATAGTAGTTACGAAGTCGGAATCCAGTTTAATAACGATGACATCAATAAAATCTTCTAATACCGCACAACAGCTATAAGTAACAACATAATTTGACCCAATTTCCATCCGCAGCGTTCAATTGAACAGTTTACTTAGATTCTGAGATAAAAGTCACTAACTGTAACTGTCGAACGCACCGTTTAAGGTTAAGGTAAACTCAGGTTAAGGTTGACGGCTGGTTAAGAGTTAAACGATAGTTATGTTTGGTTAATAATAGAGTACAGTTGTGTTGTGTCTAGTGGATGTGGTGTAGTGGTGGTTCAGTGGTATTGGCCCCGACTTAACTTACTTTAGTTGTAGGACGAGGGTTCTTAAATATTTATTTATTTAATAAATTACAACGGCTGTGTGAACAACCAATTACAGCAAAAAACCAGACATGCGTTTTACCTACGTTGTGTAATTTATTTCTCTCATCACCAAAACTCTCAAACAAAACGGTGAAGAAAAACATCGTGAGTAAACCGGCATGTCCTAGAACCAAAAATTCGTAGAACTGGGACATCACTCAACCCGCACTGGGCCCGATTGGGAGATTATGGCCAGTTCCCTCCCACACAGAGGAAGCTTTTTTTTTTTTTTACGTGGTAAAATCATCCAATGAGGCCTCCCACCCCGGGCAGGGCGGGAGGGACTGTCAGACTTGTACTGACTAAAATCCACGGTGTCCTTCAGTAGCCTTGTTTGTGTGCCGGAGTCGCGGTGTACGTATGTCCCGCGACCCCGGCAAGGCTATGGCCCCCTGCAGGGGGCCCCGTCAGCGTGCTGACACTCTTTGAGGCGCGCGTGGAACACAACGCGCCGTCGACCCGGGCATGGTCCATTGTCGGGCAGCGAGTTGCCCTTTACTCGCCGCCCGCATGCCCAACACAGAGGAAGCCTGTGTCCCAGCAGTGGGAACATTATAGGTTGTTGAATTTCTGTCTGTGATTTTGTAAAATATCAAACGTGTCCTCTTGCAGAAACATATTAATATTTCTTAGTTAAAATATGAACTGCCATTAGGCATTGTACATTGAGTACAATGAGAACAGCTTTGTAACCTCGAACAGCTGATTCACGATTCTTTTTATTTTCTACTTAACGAGACGAATTCAACATCTGGGTGTCATACATACTGCATTATGAGCATCCGGATACCGTATCGGTTTTGTATCTTAAAAATTAGCTGCTGTTTTTTCAGTAATTTTTCATTATTTTTCGTGGATGTCTGGGCGAAAGCTAGAAGTATGTTTAAATATATTTTTGACATAATTAAGGCTTTTTTTGATCAATTGTTAAGTTAACAAGTAGTTAAATGCAATACATTTTTAACAAAAGGTTAAAGAAAACAGAAATTAATAGTTTAGTAAGTAATGATTAAATAACTGGCCCTTAAATGGGTAAATCGGTTGTAAAGTTGAAACTGCGAGATAAATAAAAAAGTAATGCTAAAACCAAGGAAGATGCCCGCAAAACAGTCAGAGAAAAGGCAGACGATAAATATTTTTATCTTTATGTCAAACTAGCTGCTGCCAGCGGTTTCACCCGCTACAACTCGAAAATTATCCCACGGGAACATAAAGTCGGGATAAAAACTATCCTGTGTGTTAATCCAGGTTATAAACTATCTGTGTACCAAATTTCATCCAAATCCATTCAGTAGTTTTTGAGTGAAAGAGTAACAAACATCCATCCACACACAAACTTTCACGTTTATAATATTAGTAGGAAGTAGGATTAACGATAGGTTAACCTTGTGTAATCGGCGTTTAACCTCAGGCGCCACTCATAAGTTATACTTGCTACTTTCTTATTTTGACGACCATCTCTGAACTGAGCAAGTTTATGTCTAGTACTCTCCAGTTCTCGACTACGAAGGTGTTCGAATTTCTTTTCTCTTTTATTATTCGACGACGGGCTACCTGACTTCTGAAACCTAGCTCTTTATGATCCTAGTAGCAATCAAATTAGAAGAAATATTTTCATAGTTAGTAACAATACTTGGCTACATCTGGCTCTGCCTTGGACTAACCACCTAATCGTGTCTTGTCAAGTTTAAACCACCGTTAACGAAACCGTCAATTTAACAAAAGATTACTATTTTGCAACTGGCGTTTAACCTCAGGCGCAACATGACATTTAAATACGACAGTTCCACTTTCGGTAAGAGACAGAGCTATAAAAGTCGTCTAGCGCCGTCTCGTTCCCACAGTGGAAAACACTCGGTTTAAGACGTCATGGTAGGCCACATTGTCTTTCAATCGACTATAACACTAAACCGCGGTTAACAAAACCGTCGGTTAAACAAAGATTAACATTGTGCAACCGGCGCTTAACCTCAGGCGCCACTCACGGGTCGCAGTTATACTTGCTACTTTCTATATTATGACGACCATCTGTATGTAGCTGGGTTTATGACTGTTGTTCAAGACTTATAAGGATTTGTTTAGCTCACAATCAGTGGTCATGTCATGTGGTTTTTGATGTTAAGGTTTTAACGTAATAGCTGGGTTATGAAATATTATTTTTTATCACATCTATTCAAAAAGAGTTTGTATATTAACAGATACAAACTCTTTTACTATTACCTATCTATCTTTTAATTTTCTCCTTTTAATCCCGGGGAGGAAAATAGCTTTTTAAACTGTGCCTATTTGGCACAGACGTGAGGCATACGGTACGGTATTCATTGTTTTCTTGTAATTTATAATTTTAATAAACTTATTTTCTTTCTTTCTTTTTGCTTCCTCGATTTTAAATAGGGACTCAAAATAATTTGAATTTGGAATGTGGATTTTGTTGGTAAATTTTTTGATAGGTACTTGATTGGAATGGCGGGAAACAGTGAAAAAGATGGTGATAAATAAAAACTAGCGAGCCTTGAGGTACACCAGAGTTAGAATTCAGGCCATGAAATAATAGTATAAACCTAGGGCAAGTTCGTTGCTCAAGTTTATACCTGCGCTGCGCAGCACCTATTGCTCGTACCTTGACGTTATATATATATAACCTTCCTCAATAAATGGACTATCCAAAACAAAAAGAATTCTTCAATTCGAACCAGACGTTTCTGAGATATGCGCATTCAACCAAAAGACTCTTTCAGGCTTTATAACGGCGAACAGATCCCAAGAAATTCTACCTTATCTTTAAATCATCGTGAAGATACAACTATGACAAAGAAGCTGCGCATGCGCAGTGACCGCAAGACATACTGGTCTGAATCGAATAATTAAATCAATAATAGTGTTTGTAGGAGCGCCCGATGACATGGGGGGATACCATGCGATGGTCATAACCGCGGATATGTCCACTTATGTAAAAATTTACAAGAGGTTGTGAGACTCAATCTTGTTTAATTTTCTTATGGCAGCTGTCTGTATGAGAAAAATCGAACAAGCTGTACATTTTTTCTCATACACACCTGATTTATCGTTGCAGTTTGAACTGTACCGTCTTATCGTAACGATTTTTCGTAAAGTGTGTAGCAGCCATTAGGGTTCCTAAGACTTTGCTGTTCGTCCATCTATATGTCTGTCTGTCCATCTATTGCCAGGCTGTATCACATGAACCGTAAAATCATAGATTGCGAAGTAGTTGTTATTTGGAAGTAGTAAGCAACTGTACCAAGAGATGGCGCCACGTTACCGTAAAACGTTCAAAAGAGGGGATGGAAGATTCAGCTTCTGAGTGTGAGTTGCAGTAGCCAAATTGGTAAGACGTCTGGAGAAGGTACTTTTCCAGAAGATAAGGGTTCAAATCCCATTTGCAGCTGATTTTCTATTACCTCAAAAATCATAATTATTAACACCATTTTACCAACTCCCGTAAGTAAAAAATCTTCCTCAATGTCCTAGAAAACGTCAAACGAAACGTCACCGTACTACCGTCATTCCGTCACGGTTCTAAACAGGGGCACAATGACTCTTGTCGGTCCAACGCTCACACCAATGTTGACATACAACGTTACTAAGCTGGACATAAATCTGTGGATTTATCTCTAGTCTGATATGGTTGGCTGGTGGGAGAATGTGGTTGAGAGTTCTTTCCAAAAGATATATTCCAGTTTTTTTTTTATTTGCTATTGTTTTCTCTTGGCTTCAATCTAGCTCAGATTACCCAGTACACATATAATTATTATTTAATACACACACACACTATAAAGCTGATTTACATCTGTGACGTCTCACAAGGCTCAGTTGAAAGCTGTGGCCTGGCTTTATGCTGAACTGAGCCTATTTGGCACAGCCGTGAGGCACACGGTACCTACATTCATTGTATTCTCGTAATTTATATTTTTTAATTGTAATTGTGTACTTAAGGCTTGACAAATAAACGTATTTTCTTTCTTTCTTTCTAATCTGTTGTCAACTACAGTTGGATGCTGGTATAGTCTGTCAAAGTGAAATAGTTCTGATCAATCAGCCTATGTTTCCACAGCTGGCTGTTTCGACAGGAGACCTGTGTCGGTCTCCTCTCGAAGAAGGAGTGGGCCATTATCCAGCACAAAGAGAGAAATTATCCTCGATAAAGACTAGACTACCCAAAAAAAACATTTATTTTTAATTCTAACCAGTAGATTCTGACATTAGCGCGTTCTACCAAAATAGCTCTTCAACTTTTGATTTTAAGTATAAAAATATTTTTTGTATTAAATAGAGCAGTTATTGTTCGTTACTTCGAAGCATAATATAAACCAAACAATATACTAAACTAGCTAAGAATAGACCCCATCGCCCTTAGATAAAGATTAATCGACATCACTCCCCTCGCCATTGCAAAGTTGCTCCTTGTCAAAAATTTTTGGGGGAGGCATATGTTCATATTATGGAGTCCGTACTATTTGGAAAGGGACAGAAATTAGCACGAAAACGTAGGGAATCACCCCATTTTTGTTAGTGTTAAGTTCACAATGTGAATGCGACTGTGAGTCAATTTCGTTGAATTGTCTGAATGGCGTAGAGATGTCAGATGGCAAATGAATGGTACATAATATTATGCGAAAGAGGTAAAATCATTCGTGCTAAAAGAAATACTATGCGGTGCAACTATGAAGGTAGGTATCAAAAACTCTGTTAATTAATCATCTGTCAAATGACTTTTGAAAATAATGTAAAAGCAATTAAGTAAATACTTTGTGCAATTAAATTTTTGATCGTGTAAATTAATTATCTTTTTAAAACTTTATTTTCATGCGATAATTGTTTATTTTAAAGGTTGGCTACAAGCTATATAACATCAGGTTAAGACTAATGGGATCTGAGCAGCGGCCCGGGTGGAACGGGACAGTGTCTCGAGTCCCGACGATATTTTGTCAGAACTAATACAGGGTAAGGTCACTCAAAAGTTTCGGCTCGTGCCCGTACTTTCGTTAACGGACTACTCTTTTTTTTACGTGGTAAAATCATCAAATGAGTCTTCCCACCCCCACTTTCAGACTTGTAAACTGACTAAAATCCACGGTGTCCTTCAATAGCTTTTTTGTTCCGGGGTCACGGTGATGGAATCCCGCGACCTCGACAGGCTTTGGCCGTCTGAGAAGGGGCCCCGTCATTATGCTGACGCTCTTTGAGGCGCGTGTGGAACACGACGCGCCGTCAACCCGGGCATGGTCCATGGTCGGACAGCGAGTTGCCCTTTACTCGCCGCCCGCATGCCCGCGGATGTGGGAGCACTCTTAGCACATATTACTCTTAGTGCGTAAGTATAAGTAGATCCCCTGAGTCGCGATTACCTGGTTATACGGTCCCGTAACCATTATTAGCAAGCATTAAATGAAATTTATCAGTATTATTATGCAAGTAAACGCCAGAAATAGTCCCCTATATTAATGTTATCGCTATTTACATAATAACACATTCTTATCAGACGACCTTGGTAGTTGCTATGTCCACAAAGTCTGTTACGGTGTTGTAACCTGCAAACGTGGTCTACTTATTTCATGAATCTTGGTTTCTCTGCTCTATTTAATAGAGAATTTCAATTTTATGAGTGATATTGAAATTATTGTTGCGCTTATTACAAGTTTGGAAAAACTTCTTTGTTGAAAGAAAGTACTTGGTTGAATTTCTATAAACATATTTTTTTTCTTAGTTGCCTCACTCGCGGCAGACGATCTTCGGCCACCGTAGGCGCGGGGCGGCGAGTGATGGGCGACTCGCTCCGACCATGGACTATGCCCGTGTCGACGGCGCGTTGTGTTCCACGCGCGCCTCATAGAATGTAAGCACAATGATGGGGCCCCCTCTAGAGGGCCCTCTAAAGCCTGCCGGGTCTCAGGACTTTAGTCAGTACGAGTCTGAGTCATCAAATGATGTCTCCCGCCCTGCCCGGGTGGGTGGACTCATTTGATGATTTTAACACGTAAAAAATAAAGTTGCCTCTATGTGAATTTTTCCTGTATCCAGGGTGCGTTTATTACAAGCATAGAAAACTCACATCCATACAAGTCTCTATACTAATATTTTAAAGCTGAAGATTTTGTTTGGTTAAACGCGCTAATCTCAGGAACTACTGTTTCGAATTATAATTATATTTTTGCGTTGAATAGTCTATTCATTAACCCTTAATTTGGCAGAGTAAAGTATACTTAACATAACATTTGAAAAAATCTAGATGTCAAATTTTCTTCCGTGATTTCAAATTTTATGGGCTAGTAATATTTCAATCATAGTTAATTTTAGTAGGAAAAAGTTTCTACCGACCTGTCAATATTTTCCTTGACAGTAGCGAACCAGAAAGGACAATGAGACAATGTCACCTGTGAGCCATACCTGTAAATATTTATTTTTGTTGGGTTTTGGTCTAATTTTGATACATATTTTGCTTATTTATATTTATTTATTGTGTAATCAATACGTTAAAAATATTAGAAATCCATTCTTCACCTGGATATGAACACGAGGAGTCAGTGAATTTGATTGTTAAGTATACTCAACAAAATTCGATGGTGAGTAATCTTGTTATGTAAAGTATACTCAACAAATCTGCATGGTGAGACTTATTGAAATAGCGGTTTCAGCACTTTTTCAAATGAAATGATGCATTCTCAGTCAGGTAATTGATTCCCCTCTACAATTTACACACATCTTGGCTTTTGCGCCACTAGTGCCACTACCAACATGTACTACACTACTAGCAAATCGTCGGAGACAGAAAGGCCGTGGTCTGTCTCCACTTCACTTCACTTAACCTGATCCAGATAACCCCTGTACCCAAAACGAATCAAGTTAATCAAGTTTAAATGGTCTCATAGAAGTTTCCTTCATTGTGCGGAAGTAGATCCAGAAAAGTGCGAAAGCTCTAGGGTCCCGATAGAAAGAAAGAATTCAATTATTTCATCGATTTCAGTTCTGACAATCTGTTTGATGAAAGAAGAATGGGCAGAAATGTATGGACCCTGTCCCTTTCCTTGTAACACTCCCATCCATATATCAAATGAAAGTATGTGAAAAGTGTATCATTTCATTGTATGACAGCAAACCTGCAAACTATAGAAGAAAAAAGTTATTGAGACTTTTATGTCAAAAGATGAATTTCGATTTTCAGAAGAAAACATTGCTCTTAGCTTTTTCTCATGATAATATGTGTACAGATCATGAGAAAGAGTAACATTGTTGACTTAGCGGCACCCACTTAAGACTCTTTGAGAGAAAATCATAGTACTTGTAGTGATAATTGTATGAAAATAATGAATTTAAACTAGATTGGGGCTTTATAGGCTCAATCCCCTACCACACATGCCGCCACAACCAAAACGTTAGGTACTCAACTGACTAACGAGGAAGCAAAGGAGTAAAAAAAAAAAACCAGTGTACTAGGGATGGTCGTTGAAGTCATTTGTTGGTTTCCTTCATTAGTGTCCGAAGTGCTAACAGTGTCTGAATAGCTTTTTGATGCGTACCAACGCCAACGCTTGTACTCATCATTTCCATGTAAAAATCTATGAGCTTCGCCGTGTGGAAACACGTTCATATAGAGTACATGGACAAATGTGGCACGATTATAATATCGCCGCGATTCTGTCAATTGTGGAGATAGCGCCTTATTCTTTCTCAAAAACGCTATAATTAAATATTACAACTGACATTTTCAAAATCAATGTGTTCCATTATAAACTCTGTGAATGTCGGCCGATCGTATATACATATTATTCTCGTAATAACATACTATGACGAATTCTGACTCAAAGTAAAGATCGCGAACACGTAACAAATAGTTGACGCCTGTCTTCTACTTTCATAGTCGACAAACCCAATCGTTAAGGCACAGAACCGTAGACGAGCTGAAGGTAGTCCGAGAATCGGTTAAAGAAACTAGCAAGTTTTTTTTTTGCATATCATGTGACATTTTTTTTTAATACAGAAATGTCAACGATTCATTAGCACACAGTATTGAGTATGGATTAATATAATTTAAGACATACATGACTTCTGCCTAACATTATGTATCGTTGGTATTTTGACATAAAAGTCTCAATAACTTTTTTCTCCCATGGTTTACAGGTTTACTGTCATACAATGAAATGATACACTTTTCAAGTGCTTTCATTTGATATATAGATGGAAGTGTTACAAGGGGTGGGACGTTTTGTCCATCCTTCTTTGTGCCAAAACTAATGGTTACTTATGGTGTTAACTAATTGAAAATTGTTTACTACATAAAAATATCTGCATGTAAACATTTTTTATATACATATTATATAAAATCATATACATTTTAATTCTTTAGCCATAGGATTTTGTTAAGTATACTTTACGTTCTGTTTTCAGGAAACCCTTCATGTAATATTTTTTTTATTATTTTTCCCGTAAAGTTTGAATGCATATTAACGCAATATATTAACGCCAACTTTCTACTTCAACTTTTTTGGTCTTGCCAAATTAAGGGTTAAGGAAGTCCATAGGTTTTATAACATTACGCTATAACCAATAGGAGCCGAGCAGCGGAGGTGAAACTATGAGCAACAGCTAGTTAAAAAAATAAAGATATTAGGTGCGTCCATACAGATCGAGCAGCCTCGCCGAGCATTTGCTTCGCGCGGCAAATAACTCGCGATGCTCTTGCTGTATGAAGATGTGCCTATTGTTTCTTGACCGAGACACGAAACAATATACGCGAGCCTGGATGGCTCGGGCGCTCTGTCATTCGCCCGCGGCAGCGCGCGCCCTTGCCTCGGCCGAGACGTGTCCAATTGTCCACACTAACCGAGTTGCTTCGCGCGGCAAATGCCTCGCGAGACTGCTCGCTCTGTGTGGCGCACCTATTGAATAAGAAGATGAAGGAAACTACACAGACTTTGGTCAACAGTCGGGTAGGTACCCAGTTATAAAACAAGGAAATTGGTAACAGGAAAATTGGCAATGTGCATCATGACATCATCAAATTGCTAATCCATTAAGTCTGTTATAAGAAGTCTTGAAAAATAAAAGACACGTATTTTCTATGATAGAGTATTGACAAAGATAACAGGCATCAGAACTCGGAAGTGTGAGGTTGTGACGTCAGAACCATGTGAAGTGGCATATTGTGTATTTTTAAACCGTCCAATCATCATCTGCCTAGCCCTTTCCCAACTATATTGTGGTCGGCTTCCAGTTGAACCAGATGCCGCTGGATATCAGTATTTTACATACAGCGATTGTCTTTCGGACCTCCACAACCCAGTACCTGGGTAATACGATACCCCATGGTAAGACTGGTTGCCAGACTAGAGCTTCTGACTAACAGTAACGACTGTAAAAGATCTACAAATGACAGCCGGGACCAACTGCTTTACGTGCTTTCCTTCAACAGATCAACCTGGGCAAGCGCGGCGAAACCCGGTAGATCAGTCTGTACGGCTGTTATTTAGCCACGAGCGCAATTCTAAAAGCATCTCTTTGTAAATTTTGTCTCGCGTAAGAAAAATATCGGTCAAATATATTTCTGAGTAGCTGTTGCCAGCGACTTCAACTCCAAACAATCCCACGGGAACATAAAATCGGGATAAAAACTATCCTATGTGTTAATCCAGGTTATAAACTACCTGTGTACCAAAGGACATGGTCCAAAATGTATGGACCAAAAACCCAAAATCAAAATATGATCGATACAGTCAAACTGTATGCCGATAGATTCTCTAGAACTATCTTAATAATCATACCAAGTTTCAATATCCTAACCCATGGGATATCGGAGTTATGGGCTGTCAAAGTTTGCAAAAAATATCCAAGGAGCAATCCTTGAGATTTCACGTTTGTGTTGCCAAAGTAGTCATGCTGCCGATTATATCGCGTACTAACGACGCCATAGATGTTATAAAACATTATTAAACAAAAAAAAGTGCCCGCATTATAGTAACCGCGGGTCGACGTGACGCAACGACGCCGACGTCGGCGCGTCGTGTTCCACGCGTGCCTGAAAGAGCGTCAGCTTAATGACGGGACCCCCTCTCAGAGGGCCAAAGCCTGCCGGGGTCGCGGGACTCATTCCATCACCGTGACCCCGGAACATAAAGGGCTATTGAAGGACAGCGTGGATTTTAGTCAGTACAAGTCTGACAGTCCCTTCTCTCCGAAGGATGATTTTACAACGTAAAAAAAAAATACTACTTTGGCAACACAAACGTGAAATCTCAAGTAACAAGATGGATATTTTTTGCAAACTTTGACAGCCCATAACTCCGATATCCCATGGGTTAGGATATTGAAACTTGGTATGATTATTAAGATAGTTCTAGAGAATCTATTGGCATACAGTTTGACTGTATCGATCGACATTTTGATTTTGGGTGAATTTTGATACCATCGCCTTTCAGCCAAATCCGTTCAATAGTTTTTACGCGAAAGTAACAAACATCCACCCACCACCCACACATACAAATTTTCACGTTTATAATATTATAAGTAGGATACTCTTATTGACGAACTAATTTTATTTTTCCCGCAAAACCTGGTCTTAAATAAAAAAAACTATTTATTGGTCACCCTTTCCGTTAAATGAACACGCAAAACACGTAGGTAATCAGTGTTCAAAGTAATAATAACATAATGAAAGCCACACATTGTTTCTTTAATTGGCAAATGAAAACCGATTATGACCAACATCACAATTGATTAAGAATTTCTTAACATTGGCACTAATGAATCAAAATGGTTGAGTTGAACTAATCTTAATGTTTTTGAAGTTAAGACAACTGGTTAAAAAGTCAGATTTAATGAGTTATTACTAAATGCATTGCTGAGTAATTACTATTGTTTTACGGGTGATTAAAACTGAAATACCTACTAAATGGAGGCAAAGTTCTGAAATCTAACGAGTTTTATGTCTGTCTGTATCTTCGTGATTATGAACGCTTTCGTCTCGGATTTAAAAAAAAACGTTACGTCAACTTCGTATTTTTTTTTAATGACCTCGGAGATAAGTCGTATTACATTTAGCGTAATATCCATTAAAAATTGCTTTTTTATGGACTTCTTTCTACGTGCTTGAAACAATAGTTATCCATTACACAAAGATACATCGAAGAGTATTTAAACTACACTGTTTCAGATTATGCAGTAAAATACAGCAAGTTATCTTCAATCTGAGGCCCTACCTAGCACGAAATTTGAAGCATGGGCATAGCTTAACGTTAGTCCCTGTCTACGTCACAAAAAATTGAAAAATCCTCGTGATAAGGCCTTGTTATGTTTGTCATGACACTTATAGAGACAAGACCCAGAATTGTCTGAACTTTCTTTCCCACAAATGCAATTCCTAAGAGAACAATCTGAGCTCCAGTCACCCGATTGTGAAACTACCCCCGTAGTTTCTCGATTTGGGGCTTTATTGTAGAAATGAGGGAGTCCCACTTGGGCGATAAGCTAGCATTGACAAAAGCACGGGTGACATGTTGATTCTGACGATTCGTGGTTGCCTAGTCTTTTACGGTCTTGGATTTGGCTTCCAATCGAACCTGATGCAGTTGTTTACCCAATCGATAAGCCTCTAGTTCACATCCTCAGTACCCAATTTGAACTAAGCCCTTTCAATCTACTTGGTAACTTGGTGTAACTCCACTTGCACTCTAATGGACCTGTCCGACGCCATCACCAACACCCCTTAATGTGGACTAGTTTTGGTCGAAGCAAAGATTTAAAGGAATCATTGACACGACGAAGAAGATCTTCCCTCATAATGTGCACAGCCAAAAGAGTGGAACTCATTTCATTGCATCGGTGTTACCGAATCTCTTCAAAGTTAGAGTGAAGAGACTTCTTCTGGGTAAGCTCGCTGCATAGTAGGATTTGTCCCAGTCACTTTTGACCTGGACTCGAGTCAAACTCTGTACTTTTAAGTACTATATTTACGAAACAAACTTTCCCTCGCAAAAGTTATGTCAAACAGACAAAAATGGCGTCTAATTACCGCCATTTTATACGTCATAATGTGTCTATGGTCTATTAAGGCGCACTTTCACGCTTTATTCGTTTGCAATGTTGCGATAAATGGTTTAATAGCTTGTTACTTAATATCGTATCGTTATTATTCATATTGTGAGCAGAGAATTACGTGTTTCAATAAGGTATCGGACATCGGATATGACAACTATTTGTTTTGACAAGTAAGGTACATAGTTGTAAGGAACGTGTTATAAGTTGGTGTAACGATGGTTTGTTTACACTTTCTGTGCCAGGAGACTTGGGTGGTAATATTCGCTATGTCTGAGGTTTTTTAGGATGTATCTGTAATATGGGAAAGAGCAATTGCCAGGCGGCAAAACGGCTTTATAGGACTGTTGTGGAAAGTGGGATGTTTATACTATAGACAAAGATAATTTGATAAAAAGTATCCTTTTTGTTAGTCTTGTATTTTTCCGAATTTTATTAAAGTCCGTTCAGTAGTTTTTTGGAGAAAGATTAACAAATATCCATCTTTCCCGAGATATTCTTGCAATAGGCGGAGTTCAAGGCCTAACAAATATTGTTGTCTAAACATAATATTTTTTCAAAGCAAACAGGAGTAAGTACCTAATCAAATCCAAGGCTGCTTACATCATAGGTAAATGGGAAAAAAACTTGGCGAATTTTCCAGTAAAAAGTTTTAACCGCAATTTTGCTACAATTATTTTGAGCAATGGAATAGAACACCGGTTGCGAGTTTTTTGGGAATAGCGTGTGAATTGAGCAATCACGACTGTACTATGAAATTCACGTAAACATCACGCAAGTATAGATGTTTGCGTAGATAAAGAACTATAAAGATAATTTTACTACCATACCCGCACTTTCTTATCTAACAAACATTTAAATATTACAAAACAACATTTGCTTACACGAACAAAACGGATGATTACACGTTGCGCGCCTGAATACCAATTACTATGCTACAAAGAACTACAATTTAGTATCATGACGTAATCAAACGAAAAACGAAAGCGAGTGTACGAAGTAGCCGCGAATTTGGAGCAACTATTCAACTGGTTCCGTGGTGTAGTGGTTATCACATCTGCTTTACACGCAGAAGGCCGCCAGTTCGATCCTGGCCGGAATCATATCTTTTTGGGGTTTTTGGATTTGGGAAAATTATTTTTTTGTTACAAGAATAAAATTTGTAGCTTTATTTTTGTAAAAATCAAGTGTGTTCACATTTCTTTCTTTAAATTTTATTTAAAATTGTTAAATTAGGTTAGATCAATATCTTACCCGATTTATTTTATATTAATTGTAAAATATATATATTTATATTTTAATTGTAAAATATATCAAAATGGGCTAGTCTACTTGATACAATTTTGTAGATATCTATACATATAATAAAATAGTAGGAAAGTCAAAACTGTACATTGAATATTTTTTTTAAAGAATACTTGGGGTGTGATCTACAATCGATACCGAAGCCAAAAATATAGTTTTTAGAATTTTTGTCTGTTTGTCTGTTTATCTATTTGTCTGTATGTATGTCCGGGATAAACTCAAAAAGTACTGGACGGATTTGAATGATTCTTTTTTTGTTGTATAGGTATTAAATCTGGTCAAAACATAGGCTATAAATTATTTTGGAAACTTGAACACCTGGCGCAGAACCGCAACAGACCAGCTAAACTATAAGAGATACAAAAATGGTGCGATAGCAAAAAGTGTTCCACGTAATGAGCATTTTCTGCTGAGAGAATAAAATTGAAGATCTGGAACACCTGATGTGGACCTCCAAGAGCCCAGCTACACTATAACATGTACAGGAATGACATCTAAGCAAAGGTGTTCAGTCTGATGAGCACTCTCTGTTGACGTATAAAAATTGAAGATCTGGAACACCTAATGTGGAACTCCAAGAGCCCAGCTACATAATAGGAATGACGTCTTTTTTTTGCGTGGTAAAATCATCAAATGAGGCCTCCCACCCCCACTGTCAGACTTGTACTGACTAAATCCACGGTGTCCTTCAATAGCCCTTTATGTTCCGGGGTCACGGTGAAGGAAATAAGTCCCGCGACCCCGTCAGGCTTTGGCCCTCTGTGCCTCTATTTGTTTATGTATAAAAAATTAAGATATGGAACACCTGATATGGAAATCAAAGCTATCACTAATTTCACATATACAGTTAAATGAGTATAGTGAGTATTTTATAATTATACAAATTATAAAATAACATAAGCTGGGATTTCTTCCACGCAGTAAAGGCGGTAACAGTTTAGGACCGATTTTCGATGACGATGAATATTATTGTACTCTACTGGCCAAAACCCTTTTTTTTACGGGCTCTTGGAGTTACGTAATAGACTTTTCAGATCTTAGATTTTGACGACCCCGTTGTCGCTGGCTTAAGCAACAGGATACGCGTACGAAGTCGCGGGCAGAAGCTAGTAATTTGATAAAAAATGCCACTTTATTATGGTATATTTCTTGTTATTTTCTTTAGTATTACATGATTGTTATTTTGTCGTCAATATAAAGGCTATATAAATACCTTTTATAGGCTAACATGCTAGCATACCTATTTTTTTTTAGTTTTCTTATTATTACTTTATATGCACTGCTGTTGATGTATTTTTTTTTTGAGCCATAAATATCACATCCATTGAAAACCTACATTTTAAGTCCAAAAATGTATATATTATGACAGCTGTTAAGCTTATGAATGAATTTATTATAGAAAAATTATATAAATTACAAATTTTATTGACTAATAATGAATTAATTTCCCTAATTTTATTTGTTTTTCCTTGTATAATTACATAAATTTATACAAATTTTCCTATGTCATACAATTTTTACATAATTTATTCCTTTCACCTCATCCTTTCCTTGTCTAAGTAATTAATATATTAATAATTATGTATTACGTAATTTATTTGGTTCCATCGATTTGTCTAAGATCCCTTTAACAGATCCTGACCTTATTATCATGGGACCATCTGTAGAGCATACCCTTTCAACTGAAAGAAGAATTTTCCAAATCAGTCCAGATATCATTGAGAAATTGGGGAACAGATATAAAATGATTCTGGCGAATTGAGAACCTCCTCTTTTTTCCTTCGAAGTTGGTTTAAAATAATAATTTTAATGCTATTTTTTACTTTGGCTTTTTAAGATATTCGGTTTTGCATATTTGAATGTTTGAGATGAGTTTGGTTGCAATAAAAACTTGTGCAATTAAAAATACAACATCCATAAATAACTTGTTAAAACTAAAGTGAATTCTCAGACGAAATACGTCAATAACTGTAAAACTATCCTTCCACAGAAGTGATAATGTGACAAAAATATATTTTAGCTACGTATGTTCAGTTACCACCATTAAATGTATGGATTTCCCGTAAATAAGAGATTAAATTGTCTTTACAATGACGGCATTATGACTTCACCTGATGATTAATTAGGTTTAATAAGGATAATTCAGTATTAAACTCCATTTAAAGCAAACAGAATCAATGGACTATGAAAACTACTGCTTTGCCGGTAAAAATAAGTGCAAATATGGGTAGTAAAAATAAACTCTACCAAAATAAATAGGTATATCTTCTATCTATAATATAAAAATGGATCACAAAATGTGTTGCTCATAACTCGAAAACGGCTGGACCGATTCCGGTAATTATTTTTTTTGCGTTTGTAACCATTAGGACCAGGTTTTAGAGGACTTCCAACCGTGCGTAGCCGGGAAAGGCCTGGAGTCTTATATACAACGTGTAACGTTATAAGCGTAAAACCTCTCGTGGGTTAACTCAGCACATGCTACTGAACAATGTTTGTTCTAAAACATTTGGAAATTCGCAAAAAAAAAATATTTGGTTTTTCATACAAAATGAGAAATTGATTGAGCCCATCAGTATAAAAAAACATATTTTTTATTTGTGAATTTCCAAAATTCCTAGAACAAACATAGTTCAGTAACATGAACTGAGTTACCCCACGAGAGGTTTTGCGCTTTTAACGTTACACGTTGTATAAAAATAAATTGCTGTTTGTTAGTCTCCCTAAAACTCGAGAACGGCTGAACCGATTTGGCTGATTTTGGTTTTGACTTATTTGTGGAAGTCCAGGGAAGGTTTAAAAGGTGAGTAAATATATAGGCCGTACGAATTTTGCCGGGGCAGCTATTGTGTGTATAAATGTGTAGCGATTGACAGCATGCTGTGGGTTCGATCCCTGTAGAGAACAAATATTGTATAATATGCAAGGATTTGGGCATTTTGTATTGTGAGTTTCTGTTTGTAAAGGCACGCACAACAAAGAAATTCTTTTTATTGGTCAAAAAAAATATTTTTTCTATGTTTGGTACAATTTCAGGGAGCTGTACAAACTATCAAACCAAAATATAACTTTTTGAAATATTCTGTATTAGAATATTTATGAAGAATTAATTAAGACCAAAAGTCATAAATATTTCAAACTAGATATTGAAATTAGCACATTCTTTGTTCGTAAAATACCTACTTTGTGTTGGTGTAACTTTAAATGGTATTCCATACCATAAAAGTGCATATTTATAGACTGGTTGTTTCAACATCTGCCTACTCAAAATAGTTATATTAAATACCTATTATTGAAGAAGGCATGTTTTAGAAGTTGAACTTTTTATTAACTTGGCGTAGAATTTACTAAATCCTGATTACACAATATAGGAGAGGAACTTTTTGTTTCTCTTCGTGAATAACAATACAACCAAATTATAAAAACGAAAAACGAGGTATTCCATGAAGGGCACCTGGCAGCTGCGAAAAATTTTGACAGGAGCCTTATTTTGAATAGATAAGGTGCAAGTAGCTCAGGTGCCATTGTCTGCGGGTGCCCTTCGTGGAATACCTCCAAAAAACCTCTTGAGTAACCAACAATATTTTACCAATAGGATAAAAATTGTCTATGTAAGTTGTGACCTTTAGGATATTTTGGTTAATCATATTGGTAACCCCAGTTACATATAATTACGAAAAATAAATTACCCTGAGAGATAGGTAGTGCATAAAACTGTCAAACATAGCTGTGTTTTCTGTGTTTGTAATATTAGTGGATGTTTTCTTAAAATAAACATCAGGGATCGATATAAATTGTCAAATTAAATATAAGTAACTCGTTCCCCATAGAGCAGTGGTGGCCCAGTGGTATTGTTCCCAATTTACAATTTATGAGTTGCGGTTTTAAACCCAGACAGGCCAATTACTTTGTGTTTATTTTTTCATCACTACTGCTCAAGTCTGCACTGGTCCAACATGGAGTATTATGGCCCACTCCCACTCGAGATGAGGCCTGTGTCACAGCAGTGGGAACATAATAGGACGATGAACTCATTCCTCCATTTTATTCTGACTAAATTCCTTCAAAACTGTTCACAATGTAAATATGTATTTTCAAAACAGGTGTTCCAAACAGGTTGTTATACACCCCTAATGAATGTTCCAGCATAAACAACATTCATTGTCTATGCTTATAACTGAAAATATGCAAAAACAATGAAGACTCAGTCTAACTTTTTCTTTCAATTTATACAATAGTATCCATGATGTTTTGGCAAACTTCAAGTTTCCCAAAACTTATTTGCACTAAAAACCACTTTTTCATGACATTCAAAGATTTATTAATCTAATCTACAAAACTAAAGTACATAATTTCAGGTCTTATCTTTAGATAAAGTAATATGCGAGTGATAAATTTAAATTACACAATGTAAACAATTTCGCGGGAATATCGTCGTCAATTTTATCTCATTTTCATTCAACTAATTGGCAAAGGAATTAACTCTATTCTTCCAAGAGTTATCATTGAATACAATCGATGCAATAATGTGACACAAGGTCGCGTATTGCCTAAGACAACTCTAATTAGGTAAAAAGGTCTATGCAAGTACAGATGTGGTATTAGAGAGAGCTCACAATGATATCAGCAGCAATTTATATAATTTAATGAGTCACGCGTCCGGCTGTATGAATTGATGTGCCCGGCACACGACAATAGTTACGAAAAAAGTTAGTCCGTTGAATTTAGAACACCGAAAAGTAAATGCAATGAGCAGCTTTCAAATCGGCATTTCAATCGTTTTTCTCGTGAAAATATGCAATAAAAAGTCTACCGGATCGTAGTAAGTTTTCTAAAGGAATACAAGTGAAAATTACCTTGTCCAAACATTTCAATTCCTCTGTCGGATAAACTGTTTTCTCACACCTTGCGCAAGTTTTATTCATGATGATTGTTTTTAACACAAAAACACAATAAATATTATAAAGCACTGATATTTCACAGAGCAACACGGGTTTTCACGATTCACAAACAAAGTTCAAAACTCGGTATTGTTAGAAAACACTCAGGAGCACGATTTTCGTAGCATCTCCGAACGCGCATGCCAAAAAAATGACAAATGGCGGCCGTTGGGGTGGCGAACCACACAAAATTTTCTACCAAAAAAAAAATCAGTTATAATATTGCCACATAATAATTTAAAAAATTACCATACATGTCTCCAGCTACCTTCAAATTAATTCAATATTATATTATTTATCATTTTTGCACCAATGATAGTCGTACCACTTCTACTGAAAATTATGAATCTCCAAAAGTTGCCAACAGTTTCTTGCTGTAACGCGTTAACACATGAAAAACGGATTTAGATATCTGAAAACTATGTAATCGAACCAACAGATAGTAAATAATGTAAAAATTACTAAGAACATAGACACTTTTCCTTTTGAAGCACTGCCAGTGCTTCGTGGAACAACTGTTTCGAAGTTTGAATCATCTCAGTCAAATGGTTGTAATCATACTGTTTTTCTTCCTCCAACATTTTTAGTTTATCCTCTAGAATTTTTAATTTCTCTTCAGTCAACTCCAGCCTATATTTCAAATCTTCTTTATCGAGCTGCTCTTCTTGAGAATCGGAGCTCGTGGTCTCGCTTCGCTTATCACCGCTTGCTTCAGTTGAAGACTGTTTTTTAACCACAGTCGAGGATCCATTGCTGAATTCGAAAGTACGCTCCTTTATAACCGAAACCTTTGAAATCCTCGAACCTCTTCTAGATTCTCGCAGACATTTTAATTCATCTTCCAAGTTAGAGATTTTTCGGTCGCATCGCCTTTTCTTTTCTTTTAATTTCCTATGCGCGGCTTCTAGTTCGTCCCATTTGTGTCTTTCGTCATCCAACCTCAAATTTAAAATCACGGCTAGTTCAGCCAACCGTTTTATTTCGTTATCTGTTGCCGTTTTCATTGGAGTGAAGAATATGCTTTGCAGTGAGCATTCTTCGTATCTTAAAAGCTGGGCTCTTAGTTCTTCAATTTTGGTTGCCTTTTCACTTGCCTGTTTCCGTAAAGCGTCAATTTTTGCGGCAGTGTTTGTATTTAGTTTTTGGTATTCTAAAATTTCAGAGTTCATCTTGTTCATTTTAGCTGTGTTTTCTTTTAGAATGTCTTGATAATACAGCTCTAAAGTTTTTATTTGATTCTGAAAGTGAAGGAAGAAACAAAATGGTTAGTCTTAACATCACAGCCATCGGAAAATCGGCTTCGTTTATTCAAGTTTTTCAATATGGAAAAGAAACCGATCTGTAATTCAGGCACAGTCATTTCTAAAACCAGAAGGGTATCCGATTTAAAAGCGAGGACAAAAAATAGCATTTTACTAACTCTCTGCTCATTAATCAACAGGTCATCATGACTGCTCTTTTCAACAAAAGTCTGCATCTTCTGTCTGATCGTAGTGGCATCGCATTCTAAATTTCTAACCCTGCATCTCGCACCTTCTAGCTTTCTCTTCAGATCATGATTTTCTTCTTTCAGACTTTCCATCTCCTTCATTGCTTGTTCTACTTCTTTCTTTCTTTTTAGTTCTATCTCTCGAATAATCTGCGGATTTGAAGAATACAATTTTAGCCGAGATCAGTGTACATTATTTCCACTCAGTTGAGCCACAAGAATTCGTTGTCGTGGGAGGCCCAAATGAACATAGCGAAAAGAGTTACGCTAGTCATTGTTGCTTCAACAATAAACCAGCATAACTTTTCTCGCTTGTAATTTCTGGCAAGTTGTAAGATTATGTTAATATTATTGTCTGAGCAGTCTGAAATAAAATTCGTTTTGGTTGCCAAGGTTTTTTTCGAGAGAAACCTTTAGTAATATAGGAACTAGACCAATGCCGCAAGCAGCCACCGGAAGATCAAAGAGTGCAAGAAGTTTACATAGCAGAAAAACAATAAAGATTGATGTTATAAAGTCTAAGCAAGTTTTTAAAAAAAAAAATTTTGAGGGGTGAAATAAAACCTCAAATAACTAGTTACCTGACTAGGATCTTTCTTCTTGGGATCAACCAACTGCGATTCTGACTTCTGTTTTCCACTCACTTGCTTCTCAAGTTCACTAACTTTAGCTTGTAGCAACAAAATCTGTTGCGCTCTGCCTTTCCAACCAACCACATCGTTTTGCAGCTCCTTGATACTTGTAAACTTATCCCCTAACTCGTTTTGAAGAATCTTTGTAGCCATCAGAATTTCATTTTTTAGCTCCAGGTTTCTATTTTTACTATCGTATAGCTTTTTGTTGACCGTAGCTAGTTTGCCGTTTAGCTCTTTTAATTCATCAGGGCTTGTGTCTATTGGCTCGTCTTTGCACATGCATAGATCAAGTTTCTCATGTTCCTTGTTCAAGAATTCAAGTTGCATCACCTTCCGTTCTAGAGTTGCATTCTTTGTTTTATAGCTTTCTATCTCGGCTACCAAGTGGCGGTTTTGTTTGCAGAGATCTGTGATCTTTGCGCTAATAATGCCTGCTGATTTTGAGGATATGGCAGGGCCAGAGCCGGAAATTATGTCACGTATTCGTTGGTTTAGATCAGCTATAGTTTTGTTTAGCTCTTTCGCATTTTGCTCTTTCATGAACACTAATTTGCGTAGTTCGTTGTTGTCGCATGTCATTACCTAGAATATTAATTTTGAGACTTAAATGTAGATGTTGCTGACAAATAGAGAAGTTACTGTTTATTTAAAGGCATTGCTATTCAGTCTAAAAAGAATACGGATGAGGATCAAGATGATTATTGTTGGAATAGGGTGTAGGTACCGAGGAGTTAATATTACGGCAGACTGAAACCAATTCAGGCTAAAAACTATTCCCGTTAGGACTATGAGTAATGGGTTAGTCCCAATGGGGGTAATTTTGATCTTGGTAAGTTTTCTGAACAGTCTATCCAAAAACTTTATTGTGAAACGATTAACGTTATAAAGGTGTGAGACGTGGGCGTGAGTTCCACTGTGGGAAAGTGACAGAGCTGTACAAGTCGTCTAGCGCCATCTCGTTCCCACAGCTACTGCTATGGACGATAGGCCACCTGTACTTATCTTAAATCATAACTTTTACTTACTTTTAGTTGTTCAAGCAAATGAGCATTCAGTTCAGGTGGGTACAAACTATCGCCGGGCTCAGGTTTATCTAGAGCAGCCAGCATTTTGAGTTTCATCTCGTCAGTTTCATCGATTTTAGCAGATAATTCTGCATTTTTCTCTTCTTTGTCACTCTGCTTCGTGCGAGTAGATTTTGATTTATCCGTCATTGTTTCTAATTATTCTGTTGTATTTAAAATGTAAATAAAATATCACCATTTCCACTAAGCAATAAAAACTGTCACGCTATGTTGAATTATGTTCTACTTTCAAAATTCATTGTATACCTTATTTGTACAGATAGACCTCCTTTTTCGGTTTTTCTGAAGATCTGTGTAGATCGAAAGGTTTATCAATACAAATCTGATTATCATGTCAAAAAAAAAAAAATTATAACTACTTTATAGAGTTTTTCAATTCAAACCAATAGTTCCTGAGATAAGCGCGTTTCAAGCAAACATTCAAACGATTTATAAAATTGACTATAAATGTCGTGTAACAGAGTAATGTGAAACGACAGCACTGCCAACATTACAAAACTAACTGTCAACTTCAGATGAAATCAGCTACCTGTCAAAAAAGTGACAGCAGAGACGATTGATTTTTGTCGCAGTAATCGTGTTTTTATTAAATTAAAATTGTCTAAGTGCATTTCAGTGCAAGTTTTGGTAGCCTCCATGGACGTTTAGAAGTGTGGAAGCTGTTGAAACCTTTTAATCGGTTGCTAAGAGTACTAGGCAGGTAATAAATTGATTTGTCCTTGGGTTGATGGCAGATGATCCTAAAAATCTATGTCTTATCATATTGTTATGCTAACAAAACATCTTCACGGTATATTTGTGTGCTATTAATGCTGTTACCTAACGTACATATATAGAACATGTTTGGTCACATGATTTTGTCCAGTTAAAATCTGAAGTAGATGACAAGTAGAATGGATAAATAATTGTTTACAATTTATCCTCTTGAGTGGTTTATTAGATTTCGATAGGACTGAATTTTCTTATCAATACTTACATTATTCAAGATAGGTCTAATTTTGTTATTATGAGACTAAATAAGTATATTTTTCCAATTGGTTACTTCTGCTAGATGTTAAAACCTTTCAGTTTCTCTTCATGACAGTTTTAGTCTTCATCCCTACCTCTTTTGCTCTAATTGACCAATAGAGAGTGTCTGGTAATATCATATTTTTACTTGTCAATCATTATACAGCAACTAAACCAATTGAAGCTATACTATGCACTGAAAATTAGTATTTCAGATCTTATTACATGTTACATTTATTTAGAGAACAGAGTAATCCCATATTAAATTAAATAATAAAAAACGAAAAAGATTTTCTCCTTTTTCTTTTTATAGACCATGCACCAAAACCAATCAAAACTGTATTGCACCGAAAAAAATACAGTCTATAAATTCATTTAGAAGAAAAAAAAAACTGTCTATTACTTGGGTCTGGGCCCAGTATTTCTCCAAAACTACAAAAGTTACATATAACTGTTTCTATATTTTCTTATTACTCTATTATCAATAATTTGAACACTCCCATGAGGTTGCATCATCACTCTCCCATTGCCTTTTCTTAACCCAATTTAAAAAAAGCAAAAAAATATGCATGAAATCTATGGTCTACCACATATTGGGCATGGATATATCATTGGAGGTTCAACATCTGCCTAGTCTTTTCCCAACTATATTGGGGTCAGCTTCCAGTTGAACAGATTGCAGCTCAGTATTTTACATGGAGCAACTGCTTATAGGACCTCCTCAACCCGTTAACTGGGTAATACAATACCCCTGGAAAGACTAGTAGTCAGACTTTCAATAGTTATTGTAATTAGCTTAAATTCAATGAAAAACTAAATTGTTGTAATGGCAGTATTTCTTACTGTACTGTACAGACCAGCACATCAATGTACCTCAGTCTGTCAAATATCTTTAATAGATTTTAGCCTTATGATATTACATTACTGGAAGGTTAAAACCTGCATGCGTCTATAACAAAGTTGTTACACTAGGTTGTTACCGTTTACAATAGGTAACTGCTAATTTTATAGGTATACTATCTGTGTCATACTAATAAGATATTTACACGGAATGAGATTTTGGTTGATTTTTGTAAATGTATGTAAGCAAATTTTGGCTGTGGATATTCCTACAGCCAAAATTTGCTTAATTCTTCCTTACTTCATTTCAACTGCTCTACAGATTTTAGCCAAGTCTTTGAAAACAAATACATTAAACCATGTCTAAAAATATTGGTCCAAATAATCATGTTTCTTGGCCTACTTGGTGCAGCCATTTTTTTCTGCTGGTTAAATCTGGCCAAGCTGGCCAAATGCATCCTCCCACACTGGATGGAGTGAAAGGGACTCTCAGACTTACACTGACTAAAATCCACTGTATTCCTTCAATAGCCTTTTACATTGCAACTTATTATCACAGTAACTTGCCCAGACATTGCAGCAACAAGACACTCCAGATTTAATTATTGCAAGACGTTACAGCAATGAAACACACCAGATTTAATTATTGCCCAGACGTTACAGCAGCAAGATACACCAGATTTAAGCTCTCATTTGAATTGCAATATGTACCTGTATCATAATAATAAATATATTTCCTTTCTTCTCCAGCCATGCCGGGCACAAATCTCATAGTGCCCGTGGTGCTATGGGGCAAGCACGCTCCCACACACTGTGTGTCCTCCGTCTACCTCTCACGAGATCAGAAGACCCTTGTCACTGGCTGCTACGATGGACAGATCTGTATATGGCAGGTGGATCCTGATAATTTGAAGATGACACCGCGGTGTTTACTTGTGGGGCATACTGCTCCGGTTACTTGTCTGTCCAGGGCTTCGATTATTCAGGTGGGTTTATGGAACTGTTTTTGAGAATATAATGTCTTTTATTATGGTCTAGTTTAGAATATGGAAAATAATAAAGCTTTTATGATTATGTAATCCGGCTTGAGTCATGCAGTCAATGCAGCGAGCGTTCGAAATGGTGTACTTTCGATTTAGTGTACATTTAGTGTACTGTACATTTCGTGTACTGTACATTTAGTGTACTATCGATTTGGTGAGCTGTCTATGTAACGTACCGTCGATTTAATTTACCGTCGATGTATAGTACCTTCGATTTGGGCTACTGTTATGGAACATTGTCTATACCACTTCTCTCAACATAGTAACTTTCCGTATTAGACCCGTTTTGTTTGACCATTGTTGGTTCTTGTGATACGCGAATGTCTAGTACAAGAGCCAGGGCTCCACTGAATTGACTATTTGATTGAAAAATTCTAATTAGTCCTTTAGTTACATTATTAAAAAATATTTGACCCAATATTTTTTATTTTTCAAAAGTAGTTCTAAAAGACGTAGCATCTCTACTAAAGATTGTTGAGCTACGTACCGTGCTACGGCGTAGCTTATGTTGTGTAGCTGACCTACGGCGTAGCGGCCCTATAGGCTATTTTACTCAAAAAATTCAATTAGCACAAATGATAGATTATCAAAAAATATTTGACCCTATTTTTCTTTCGGTACGTAAACCAAAATTGACGAAGACACAACGCTTCTCAAAAACCACAAAACTTCACTCGGTCGGTATAATTTTACAAGCCTTTTGAAATCACAAGTTCCCACTTCCGAATTTGGAAGCGTTTTATCTTCGTCAATATTAATTGATAAAAAAAAAACACAAAAATACGTGTCCATTAGTTTTCTATAATTATTCTAACAGACGGACTAAACAGATTTTCAATTTATTTATGCAGTTAAATAGTCTATTGATTTTTATTTTCAAATTTCAGGATAACAACTTCATAGTGTCTTCATCGGAAGCTGGTGAGATGTGTACCTGGGACCTTGTTGATGGAAAATGCAGGGAGAGTGTCAAACTATCACAAATACATACTAATATACAGGTTAGTAGTTTTTTGGGGCAGATAAAAATTAAAAGTAATTTATTCAAGTTAATCATTAGGGTAGTAATGGGTGACTCGCCGTCTGATCATGGCCCATGCCCGGGTAGACGACGCGTCGTAATGCACGCGCGCCTCAAAGGGCTTGCCATATATAATGACTTACACTATTAAATGGCGTGATAATACAGGGTGTTATTTTTTTCCAAAATCACCGTTTTCGATTCCTGTTCAAGATTATTAAATTTTCTAAAATCTAATTATGCAGTTTTAGTTTTCTTCAAAATCGGTCTCGAGACTCCTTTCAACGTTTTTCGATATTCCTCATAGTTTTGGAAATAGCCATTAACGCCCAGTTGAAATGGCGTAATTATATAGGATGTGTTTGTTTTCCAAAATCACTGGTTTCGATTCCTGGTCAGGATTATTGAATTTTCTAAAATCTAATGATGCAGTTTTGGTTTTCTTCAAAATCGGTCTCGAGACTCCTTTCAACGTTTTTCGATATTCCTCATAGATAGTTTTGGAAATAGCCATTAACGCCCACTTGAATAATTGACCCTGTATACTTGTATAATAATTATTTGGTATTACTTCCAGGCATATCACATGTGCAACAGTGAAGACCTGCGTCTATTCTGCAACGGCTACTATGCAGAGATTCTGATCATGGACCCGTTTTCGTTAGAGATTCTGTTTTCACTCAGTTCTAAGATGAATCCAGACTGGATTTCTGCTTTACATGTGAGTATTACATGGGACAGTGGTGGCCGAGTGGTAACGGCCGTGACTTACGAGTTGTAAGTCGCGGGTTCGAACCCAGCCAGGCGCATTACTTTGTGTAATTTATTTCATCACCACTGCTCTCAAAACGGTGAAGGAAAACATCGTGAGGAAACCGGCATGTCCTAGAACCAAAAATTCGAAGACATGTGACATCCACCAAACCGCACTGGGCACGCGTGGTGGATTATGGCCCAAGCCCTCTCCTAGAGAGGAGGCTGTGTCCCAACAGTGGGAACATTAGAAGGCTGATGACGATTACATGGGACCTTACCAATGACGCGATCCGTGCGAATTTCCACTAACTAAAAATGAAAATCGACCTTGCTGCTAAGAAATAATGATGTAATTGGATTGACTATGTCGTAGTGGTAAGGTTGTTTTTCACTTGTAGTTGGAATCGGTCGAATTGCGTCGCATCGCGCGGTACTGTACTGAGGTAGTTATAAACTAGTCCAAGAGATGGAAAAACGTTCAAAACGAGGATAGAAGATTCAGTATCTGAATGTGAGTTGCGGTACCCTAATTGGAAAGGCATCTGGAGTAGTTATCCAGAAATCGGTTTGAAAAATATTTAAACTATGTTAAATGTTGTCATTTAACATAGTTTTATATTTTTATTTTTAAATACTTCGGGAATTTCAAAGATTTACTATGGAAAGAAAAAATCGAACCGTGAGCGAGATTTGAACCTTTAACCTTCGCATCGGATGTACTGAATTCGAAGGTCGCAGGTTCAAATCCCATTCGCGGCTCGAATTAAGTATTCAAATTTTTATTTTGTAGTATTCAATATTTTTTTTTTAATTTTCAGGTCCTCCGTCCTTCTTCAAGAAAAGATGATGTTGTGTTAGCTATATCTATAACTGGGACAGTCAAGGTAAGCATTATAACTGTGATTAAAATTAAATTTTGTTTCTGGTCTCTAAGAACGTATCGTCTCTCGTATCGTTTTGGGACTCCTAATAGATAAAAAACGACTTCAAAATCCACCACATTTGTAAAATAACTTTTCTTTCGGAAGCGGCTTAGTTTTTAAATTTATTTTTGCAACCCACTTTCGATAAAGAATGTTATTTCAACTCAAACAATTTAACCCAAATTCTTGTCAAATACCTAATTTCTTACATGTGCACTAGAATTTTATTATCCGTAGTACCGGTAATAACATCGTCTAAGTACCTTAAAACCCTGGAGAGACGTCACGGCGTCTTTACCTACCGCACGACGCAGGTCCTCACCGGGCACGGAACCTGTTTCTGGTCTGGGTGTCACCACTGCGAAGATCGCCCGGAGGACACAGTAGAGCACACGGTGCAAGACTACCCAGCTTGGGCAGAGCACCGAGCGACGTGCCCTCACGGCGGCGATAGGCGGAGACCTCTCGCGCCCGGCATTGGTTTCGGCCATGCTGCGGGGCGAGACGGAGTGGGAAGCGGTCGCCACCTTCTGCGAAGCAGTAATGCTCGTCAAGGAGGTGGCGGGCTGCGAGAGGGAGAGGACAGCGTCCTCCCTCCGCCCCAACCGCAGTGGTACACGCCCACGGCGTCGGACGTCGGCAGACGATCTCCGGCCACCGTAGGCGCGGGCATGCGGACAGCGAGTAAAGGGCAACTCGCTATCCGACCATGGACCATGCCCGGGTCGACGGCGCGTCGTGTTCCACGTGCGCCTCAAAGCGCGTCAGCAAAATGACGGGGCCCCCTCACAGAGGTCCAAAGCCTGCCGGGGTCGCGGGACTTCTTTCCATCACCGTGACCCTGGAACATAAAGGGCTATTGAAGGACACCGTGGATTTTAGTCAGTACAAGTCTGACAGTCCCTCCCGCCCTGCCCGGGGTGGGAGGACTCATTAGTTGAATATACCACGCAAAAAAAAAAAGTACCTTAAAACCGAAAAATGCTCAGAAAATAAAAACTACTGAATCAAACTGCAAAGAAAAATAAATTATAAGTATGCGAATTGAGAAACTCCTTCTTTTTGTGAAGTCGTATAGAAATTCGAAGACATGAAATGAATTGATTGAAATGATATTTATTGCAAGCAAGCTTTTTACTAACTGAATGAGGCCGGTGTTTCGTACCTGACTACTCTGAGAAGAAACAGCCGAAACAAACTCAGAGGTCACAGTCTCTTTTAAAGTCCAGACATTATAATTGGTCATGTCATACATGAAATCTACGAACCCGCATTGGGTCCTCGTGGTGAATTATGGTCCATTTTCTTTCACAGAAGACCGTGTCCCAGCAGCGGGGACATTTATAGGCTAATGATGATGAGATGGGCATCTACGGTACTTTCACAGTTATTATTTCTTGTGACTGGGACTGTAGCATTATTTTTTGTTTTTGACGTTTAAAAATTGTCTATAATGGCCTACTTGAAATAAATGCTTTGATTTTGATTATTTTTCCGCAGGTCTGGTCCCTCTTAGGCCACGAGAACAAACAATCAGAACCTATCTACGAGAACGAATCCAAGCAGATTCGATGTCTGAACGCGCTGTCGCTCAACTGCTGTGCCTACAACCAAAGGACTGTGCTCATTGTATGCGCAAAGTACTGTCAGATTTATGATGCTGGTAAGTTTTAGACAGGGAGAGGACAGCGTCCTCCTCACGAACCAGTTGTCGCGGGAGATGCCCACGGTAACGGACGTCACGAGGCGATTTCCGGCCAACGGCGGGATTGCGGGACGGCGAGTAATGGGCGACTCGCTGTCCGATCATGGACCATGTCCGTGTGAAACTCGAAAGGCAACTTAGGAAACAGTGTGGTTTTAGAGTGAGAGAAAGGGAGAGTCTTACGGGTGTCCTTTACTTAAAATAGTAGATTTTACAACAAGTGCACAAAACAACCCGCTGCCTCGAGAAGTCGAGGCGCGGCGGGAAGAGCTCCGGCGCGATCTCAGGGCAGTATGGAGGGCACGACTGTCGCGACCGACGGCCGGGCACGCCGCAATAGCGGCGATAAGACCCCTCTTTGAGGAGTGGCTGGAGAGACGTCACGGCGTCCTAAGCTTCCGCGTGACGCAGGTCCTCACCGGACACGGATGTTTCGGGAGGTACCTGTGTCTTATGAGAAAGGAAGAAACGCCTGGGTGTCACCACTGCGTAGATCGCCCGGAGGACACAGTCGAGCATACGGTGCAGGATTGCCCCGCTTGGGCGGAGCACCGACGTGTCCTCACGGCGGCGATAGGCGGAGACCTCTCGCGCCCAGCACTGGTCGCGGCCATGCTGCGGGGCGAGACGGAGTGGGAAGCGGTCGCCTCCTTCTGCGAAGCAGTCATGCTCGCGAAGGAGGAGGCGGGCCGCGTGAGAGAGAGGACAAGGTCCCCCCTCCGCCCCACCCGCGGTGGTGTACGCCCACGGCGTCGGACGTCGCACGACGATCTCCGGCCACCGTAGGCGCGGGCATGCGGGCGGCGAGTAAAGGGCAACTCGCCGCCCGACCATAGAACATGCCCGTGTCGACGGCGCGTCGTGTTCCACGCGCGCCTCAAAGAGCTGTCAGCAAAATGACGGGGCCCCCTCTCAGAGGGCCAAAGCCTGCCGGGGTTGCGGGACTCATACCATCACCGTGACCCCGGAACATAAAGGGCTACTGAAGAACACCGTGGATTTTAGTCAGTACAAGTCTGACAGTACCTCTCGTCCTGCTCGGGGTGGGAGGTCTCATTTGACGATTTTACCACGTAAAAAAAAAAAAAAAAAAGTGCACAAAACAAACCATTTTTATCCGAGATTTTTAGCAGCTCGAGCCAAAGGCGAGAGCTGATAGTAATATCGAGGATAAAAATGGTTTTGTGGACGAGTTATAAACTCTGCTTTTCACTTCGATTGCGAGGAAATAAAACAGTAACATAACATTTCTTTAATTAAAATTCAAAGTAAAATTAGAACAGTTTAAAATTCAAAGTAAAATTAAACGAAATTGTTTTTCCACGGTATATTAACGGTATTTTTCAGAATTTGTTTTCTTTTACTATTTTTTTCATCTTTTTTTTTCTTCACTGGACATTTTTAACAATTTTAGCATATTGAAGAAATTAATAAATTCACGAAAAAAGAGCAAGAGCTGTTTCCCGCCGTTTTTTTTTTAAATCTTACTACATTGATATTAGGCTGCATACCTATTCAGCCTACTATTAAATTAATTTTGTAATAATAATTTTCATAAATCAACTAAACTACCGTACTTGAATTAAAATTTTAATATCTATTATATCTTAAAAACACATAAGGCAAATAAATTAAAGTAAATATTATATAATAGCAAATTCTATCTATGAACTTTTTATTGCATTTGGCTGTATGGATCATTTTCTTTACCTTAATGTAATACTTTTATGAGTAGATACGTTAACGCCCTTGTGCACAAAATTCGATTTTGTGCAGCCTATACCCTGCACAAAGAAGCACTTTCAGAGCAAGAGATGTGAAAAAGCTATTTTTATAACTATTCTCTTTTCAAACTATTTTTACAGGTGACTTCTCCGTGCTCTGCTCGATACAAGCGCCATCTGGTGAACGTTGGATGTCTGGCGACTTCCTCGCGCCCGATCGAGTACTTGTCTGCTCCACAGAAGGCAAGGGATATCTGTACAGACTGCCAGCCAAGTAAGTTTTATAGTAAGATAGATCGTGATAGATTGTGACAGATCGTGATAGTTCGTGATATGTTACGTGGCTAAAATTGTCGTGGACTTTCGGACACTTTCTATGATCGAATGAGTTACTGTCTCCTTGACTATTTAAATTGTCGTAATTGACTCCTTGACTAAGTGCGTTAATGACTAACTATTTTTATTGAAAACTCTGATTGTGTCTTTTGTAGCTCAACTTATTTTCTTACACTGTATGATTGACAGAAACACTGAGCCAATGACTATGTATGTAACTTTCTATTTTTTGTTTGTTGTTTGAAATGAGATAACTCTGTGACTATTTGAAATTGAATTTAAACAAATTAGCTTATAGCTAACTGATTTAAAAATGAAGAAAAAAATTAACAATAAAAAAAATACTGTCTATTTGACTATGTTACATGACAGCTCCTTGACTAATTGTCTTATTACCATCTGGTACACAGTACGACTATAGTGGTTGACTATGACATTTTTTGGAATGACTACTAATTTCACCGACTGACTCTTTGACTAAAAACTAGGCTAGGTTGCTATAGGATTGTTTTCCAGTACAAGACCGCTAACGAAGCTAATGTTTGCGATCTCAAGCGATTTTTTTTTCTGCTTTTGAAAATCAAATTAGCAAAGAAGATACTGTAAAATTAAATAATTTTGTTATTTTTCTAAAAGTCGAATGTTTGATATTGTTTTGGGTTTGTATGTGATTAAATTGTATCGTCTGTTGAGATTGCAAATATAATGTGAATGATTGTAACAAATTATTAAATAAATCAGTCAAAATTTTTAAATCGTAAAATATGGATAAGGTATGTTGAATAGAACACGATACTTGGATGAAATATTGATTATATCTTATTTAAAAGCGGAAATCTTATAATTATTGCAGCATAAATAACTAGTTTTTGTTTTAAACGTGATTTTTTTTTGGAAATTATTACAATTGAATTCATGAAAATTACACAATAATATTAAAAAAAATTAAGTACAGTTGAATCCGTTTATTATGACATTGAAGGGACGGTCATTCTAAGCGGACGTCATACAAAGCATTTTGTACAAAATAAACAACCTCCTTTTTTGTCAGTATGTATTTATTTTAACAGAGAGACAATATAAAACTAAGTCAATAATATTAATTGTTATTACCCACTGAGACTCAAAACAACCATGCATGCGCCGAACATCATCGGGTATCACGTGACGCTTCCGAACACTTGTCGAAGTTGTTGAAAGAATTTTCTATGAAAACCAAACTTCGCTGTGTAATACGTCATAATAAGCGGTTGGTCATTATAAGCGGAGTCATAATAAACGGATTCTACTGTATAATCAAAAAAAGTACATATAATATTTTTATTAATTGTTACATTATCCGTTGTGTCGAGGGATCCTGGGTGCGTTTACAAACATTTTAAACTTACATACACAAACACCAAGACCCAAACCCAGAACTACTTGTACATCATACTATTTGTTTTATATGGACACTGAAATTATTTTATTGATTTAAAATTAGATATAATACAACCATGTCGTTCAAGCGTGTGTTCAAAAACATGCCTTATATCCTTAACTTAAGCATTTAGTTTCGATTGGCATGTCATTGGTAACAGTGTATCATCATTAGATTCTCATTGGAGCACTATATGCCTATGTTATAGATGTTTATTTGGATAAATAAAAGGGTTTTTCATAAAAAATGTAAAAAAGTTGAATAATAAAAATACTTCATTTGACTAGCATTTTTCCAACTACACTAGCGAGCAAAATTATGGTATGAGGTATTCCACGTAAGGCACCCGCTGACAATAGCACCTGAGCTACTGGCACCTTATCTGTTCCACATAGGGTTCCTGTCAAAAAAATTCTCAGGTGCCAGGTGCCAGGTGCCCATGTGGAATATCACTGTCTTGGAATTGATCCGGGATAACTTCTTAAATAATGTCGTGATTTGAATGAATTTGATATCAATTTAAAGTTAGCAATTAAACCTTTAAAATGGTACCAATTTTTTATTATTTTTAACTAGTTATTAAGTACTGAAGATCGCGCGGAGTCGGAGTAAGTGATTCTATAATTTCGCTCGCGAGTGTATGTTGGGGTTGGCTTCCAGTCGAACCGAATGCAGCTGAATATCAGTATTTTACATGGAACGACTGTTTGTCGGACCTCCACAACCCAGTAACTGGGTAATACTCTTTGGCAAGACTGGTTATCAGATTTTTATGCTTCTGACTAACAGTAACGATTGCTAGAGATCTAAAAATAATGATAAATATCGGATAAATATCTGAAAAATTAGAGTTTTTTTTTTAAATGCATTGTTTATGAATAACCCAAAAACTCCGTCCACATAAAACCGAAAATCCTAATAGCCGAAAGGCAAAAAAGCTTTATCCTTAAGCTACACTAAAAGCTAAGCCATACGATAATATTTGAAGATATAAACATTTCTTTTTATAGCAAACTTCGAGGGCGGGCTATCAGTAGGTCAGCACAATGTTTGTCTGTTTATTAATGTATTTTGTATGTAGATAGAGTTATTTTTTTGCTAGCACTTTTTTGAAAGCTTTTTTTATTTTTTTAGATAGTTATTTAGATATTTTTTTTGGCGATAACGTAAATAGAAGTAAAGGTTTGTCTTGTGCAAGAATTTGTCGAACGTTTGTGCCGGATCTATTTAAATACTGAGCTATAGCTATACCTACAGTATTGTTCTTCCTTTACTTTTCAAATCCATCCAAAGGTTGTCTTGAAAAGATCGCTTTTAGCGATAAGACCGCCCATTGTGTCACCCTATTTATAAGATATTGATTGGATGCATCCTGTAATTTGTATGGTGTACATAATAAAGAGTATTCTATTCTATTATATTCTATTCTATAGACATGCAACCGGATAAAATAAAAAGTACGATTTCTCTTATTTTTAAAAAAATACTTTACTTTTTTTTAAAAATAACGTTGCCTTACACGAGGAATTTTATCCAGTATCGTGGGTGCGTTTACAAACATAGAAACTCGCACACACAAACACCCAGACCCGCAACAAATACTTTACTTCCAGATCATACAAATATTTGTACCGTGCGGGGATCGAACCCGCGACACTTTACACAGCAGTCGTTCAGCCATTGCGCTAACTGTGCCGTAGATTTTTTTGTATACAAGCCTAATAAGTCTTTTTTAGAGTATTCTATGTATTTGAGGCGAACGTTTCACAAAAATCTGCATTAGACAACCTGTTTGTATTTTATATAAAAAAATATATTTTATGTTGTTATCGCTTACAGTATGACAATACCCTTAGCTTATCCGTAAGATAAATTAGCCCAGTTATTTATGTTTTGTAAAAAATATTACATATTATACCTACCTAAATTGTTGTTATTTAAAAATAGAGCGTTTTATATATAATTTGCGTTTGCACTATCATAACTATATCCATCGTTTCCTAGTATATTTTATTTGTAAAATAGTTAATAAATATAGGTGCGTAGTACTCGCAACCTGCTTGAGTGAAATTATGTAAGGAAATGTATGAAAATGAAGTATGTTTGGCTTATAGAATTATCCTTACTTTCTGAAAACTAAGTCAATAAAAATGTAAGCTCGACTATCATTATGCCGATTGTCGTTACAGCCAATGGCCTGATGGCAATGAACCTCGACCGACGACGATATATTATTAGACTCCGCATACACGATCTAAGGAACAAAAACTATTCAGTCAACTCGCTGAGGTACTACGTAAGCGAGGGGGACGGGGTACTGCGTTGTGATTGGCTAACTCAAGGTCTGTTCTGTCTCAAGGTATGTTTACGGCCCACAGGAGTGGTCGAAATAAGACGGATATAAGACTTTTTTGCCTAATGTGTTGACAGACATCGGTCGCCTGTTATTAGGAGTCTAGTAATATATCGTCGTTGACCTCGACGAACACCTTTCGAGGCTCTCTCTTGGTGGTCGGATCAAGGGCCTGATTCAGAAGGCAGTGCTCCTAGATACGGCTCGCATTTTAAGGAGGTATCTGTCTCTGGAGCCATAACCTTGGACCCTGGTCCCACATTGGCGGACAACTACTGTTTACATGTTTAATTGTCTCTTTTATTTTTTGGTTTTATAAAAATGAAAACAATGAGGAAAAAGAATGAATAAAGGAAATAATGATAGATTGGAATGAGTTTTCAGAAATTAAGGAATAGTAATATAGTTAGTGTAGTTAGTCCTCTCAAAGAATATGGCGTGAATATTTAAAGGTATTGTTAATTCATTCAAACGTGAACTTTATCCCGAATTTAATGTTTTTTTTCTTATTTAACAATATTGCTCCCATAATTGTAAATTATGTTTTTTTTTAATATTATTCATATTTGTCATTTTATGGTATTAGGATCCATGCCATATTTTTTTTAACTAGTAACGGTATAAGACTGTTGTTCTTATTATATAAGGCCGTATGTTCGCTCCGCCCGATACGACGTGTGTCCTTGAAACGTGGCCTTAGATTTTTCCAGTCATCTTTACTGTTATATTATTATTCTTGCAGGCTGACTGGCCTGTTGGCCTAGTGGTTAGTGACCCTGACTGCTATGCCGGGGGTCGTGGGTTCGATTCCCACCCAGGACAAATGTTTGTGTGATGAACATGATCATTTGGTCTGTGTCTGGGTGTAATTTATCTATAATATGTATGTATTTAGAAATATATAAGTATGTTTATCAATTGTCTAGTACCCATAACACAAGCTCTGCTTAGCTTGGGACTAAATGGCGTTATGTGGAAGTTGTGGAATATTATTATTATTATTCTAGCATGGTACCTTATACCATAATTATGACAAAATTCTACGTGTTTTGATGTTCCTCACTCCCTAAAAAAATATATATATATGAAATCTCTTTAAAAATATCACTAAGATCAATGTATTAAATAAGAAACTTGTTCAATTATAGCTCAGTACCGGATCACAAAGGCTTCCACGGCCCAACAGTGGACCACGACAGTCCAGTATTGTTTGGGATACTTGCACATCCGGATAATAAGGTATTGTTTCATTTTTATTATAATTTCGTTCGGTGAAAAAGTAGTTGAGACAATTTACATCGAGACGCGACGCTGCGCGCATGTTTTATAGAGTGACTCAAAATCTAACTTTATTTACTACTAGCTTCTGCCCGCGACTTCGTACGCGGATCTTGTTGCTTATGCCAGCGACAACGGGGTCGTCAAAATCGAAGATCTGCAAAGTCTGATAGCCAACTCCAAGGGCCCCGGTAATAATAATTAATGTGTGTTTGGCCAGTAGAATATTGTTTTTATTTAAAAAAAGAGCTAAAGGTTCCTAAGATTTTTTTCCCGTATTTCTTATAGATGCGGATTTCTCCCTTTTGGCCAATTTAAAAGAAACACTCCGGATTTTATGTTAAAGTTTAGTTGGGCTTTTGTTGTTCAACATTGCGTTCCAGATCTCCAATTTTTACACGTCAACAGAGAATGCTCATTAGGCTGAACAACTCTTTCTAAGACGTCGATTCTATATATGTTATAGTTTAGCTGGGCTTTTGGTGTTCCACATCAGGTGTTCCAGATCTTCAATTTTTATATGTCAAGAGAGTGCTCATCAGGCCGAACAACTTGGCTAAGTCGTCATTCCTGTATTTGTTATAGTGTAGCTGGGTTCTTGGAGTTCCACATCAGGTGTTCCAGATCGTCAAATTTATTCTCTCAGCAGAAAATGCTCATCACGTGGAAAATTTTTTGCTATGGCACCATTTTTGTATCTCTTATAGTTAAGCTAGTCTGTTGCGGTTCTGCGCCAGGTGTTCAAGTTTCCAAAATAAATTATAGCCTATGTTTACCAGACTTAATACCTATACAACAAAAAAAGAATCATTCAAATCCGTCCAGTACTTTTTGAGTTTATCCCGGACATACATACAGACAAACAGATAAACAGACAAACAGACAAAAATTCTAAAAACTATATTTTTGGCTTCGGTATCGATTGTAGACACACCCCAAGTATTCTTTTAAAAAAATATTCAATGTACAGTTTTGACTTTCCTACTATTTTATTATATGTATATAGATACCATAAGATACATATTTGACCGAAAACGCAATGCACTGGAACGTCGTGCGCACATTTTTATTGCTATTCAAAATGTAACTATTTACTACATGAAAAGATACACATATTTCCAGTTTCGTCCTGTCTCGCCGTGTCGCGTTTCTGTGTGGACTAAACGCCTTCGTATACACCGCGATGCAAGTCTCCGATACCTTACAACTTTGATATCCATAGACGTTTGTACGAACCTCTATGGATTTATATTACGATAGTCACCTGGATACAAAAGTCGTAAGGTATCGGTATGGTCCTTGTGTTAGAAAGGTCTGGTATGGTCTATTTTAATAATTAATAACTTTATTTTTGAATTGTCTTTTTTATATTTACTATGGACACTAATAACTTGCCACATCGTTCTCACATAATGTACCTACCATCTGATGATGAATGATGTAACCAAAGATCTGTAATAATTTTGGCGATTGAAAAAGAGTGTCCATGGAGTTTCTTGCTCATTCTTCTCCATAGAGATCTACGCTTTGGAATGAGCACCTACGGTACTTTCACAGTCTTTATGTCTTGTGACTTGGTCTGTAGCACCATAACTATTTTGTACTAGTTTTATTTTGTCTTTTGACAGTTAAAAGTGCTGGTTATGGCCAAGTTGAAATAAACGTTTTGATTTGATTTGATTTGATGAGAGGGCTAAAACTTACGCCGCGTTCAAGGACATGCGTTGCGTCGAGCGTCTACTGCTGCCCCAGACGTTCCGCCCGACGCTTCGCCCTACGCTCCGCCCGATGCTAGACGTGTCCTAGAACGCGACCTTAGTGTCTAGGGAACATGGCGAATTGGACTAGTGTTAATCAGGCTTTATTTTTCATGTATCTCATTATTGGAAACTGCCTGTCGAGGTCAGCCCACATGGCGTAGTGCAGCGTAGAGCATTACACCAGCCAATAACGTTATAGACTATTATGTATTTTAATGAGTATTATTCTATTGATAATAATTATTTTTCTCACAGCTTCTATCATGCCCGCCGGCCATGCGTTTCATAATAACTTCAGTAGGCGGCAAACAACGTCGTTTATTACTACGCGGCGACTCAGCCGGCGTAGTCTCCGTATGGAATGTGGATGAGGCTGCACAACCCACGCCAAATCATACGCCAAGTGAGTAGTCATAGACAATAACGTCGCTTATTACTACGCGGTGACTCAACCGGCGTAGTTACTGTACAGGATGAAGTTGCACAAACCACGCCAAATCATACGCCAGGTGAGTAGTCTTAGACAATAACGTCGCTTATTACTACGCGGTGACTCAGCCGGCGTAGTTACTGTACAGGATGAAGTTGCACAAACCACGCCAAATCATACGCCAGGTGAGTAGTCTTAGACAATAACGTCGCTTATTACTACGCGGTGACTCAGCCGGCGTAGTACTGTACAGACTGAAGTTTGCACAAACCACGCCAATCATACGCCAGGTGAGTAGTCTTAGACACATAAACGCTCGCTTATTACTACGCGGTGACTCAGCCGGCGTAGTTACTGTACAGGATGAAGTTGCACAAACCACGCCAAATCATACGCCAGGTGAGTAGTCTTAGACAATAACGTCGCTTATTAACTAACGCGGTGACTCAGCCGGCGTAGTTACTGTACAGGATGAAGTTGCACAAACCACGCCAAATCATACGCCAGGTGAGTAGTCTTAGACAATAACGTCCGCCTATTACCACGCGGTCACTCAGCCGGGTAGTACTGTAAGGATGAACACCCGCCAATCACCGTAGACATAACGTCCCTCACCGACTCAGCCGCATAGTCTCCGTGGATGGGATGAGACCGCACAACCTGCGCCAAATCATACGTTAAGTGAGGAGTCGTAGACAATAACGTCGCCTATTATTAAGAGCCGACTCAGCCGGCGTAGTCTCCGTCTGGAATGTGGACGAGGCTGCACAACCCACGCCAAATCATACGCAAAGTGACTAGTCATAGGCTACAACGTCGACCGTTAATACGCGGTGACTCAACCGGCGTAGTCTCCGTATGGATTGTGGATGAGGCCGCACAACCCACGCCGAATGAGAAGTTATAGAGAATAATATCTACCATTACTACGCGCTCTACTTACGTTGGTGGGTTTGAACCCAGCCATGGACTTTACTTATGGTATGATTAAAATCACCATTCCTCGCTGCACATATTTGTTACAAAACAAAGTTACAAGATGTTACAAAAACAAAGAAGTTTGTTTTCTCAATATATTTTTTTCTTTTTTAACAGTACACGCACCAATCGTCGTAACAAGTCTGGACATCGCGTGGGAGGATATGAATCCAAGTCCTGTCGGTATACTGGACCAGTTGAATCATCCCGAAGAGCAAGGTCAGTTAAGATTCCTTTGTTGATCCTCAAAATTTTATTTTGATGTAGGCACAAACATGTTCGCTCTGGTTCCCTTACTCAAGCAAACACGAACGTTAATTTGGTTACTTTCTTTCTGAAATTCTTATGAACAACTTCATGAAAAGTTAAGATTTTTGTTTATAACAAAAAAAGGACGTTACCCCACACTATGAATTTCTCCTGTCACCGACGATATATTACTAGACTCCGCATGCACGATCTAAGGAACAAAAACTATTCTGTCAACTCGCTGAGGTACTACGTAAGCGAGGAGGACGGGGTACTGCGTTGTGATTGGCTAACTCAAGGTCTGCTCTGTCTCAAGGTATGTTTACGGCTCACAGGAGTGGTCGAAATAAGACGGATGTAAGACTTTTGTGCCTAATGTGTTGACAGACATCGGTCGCCTGTTATTAGGAGTCTAGTAATATATCGTCGTTGTCTCCTGTATTGAGAGTGCTTTTATAAACATATAAACTCACATACACAAACGCCCAGACCCGGAACAACTACTTGCAGATCGTACCAGTAATTGTTCCGTCCGGGGATTATAACCGCGAACGTTGTACAGCAGTCGATCTCTCGGTTAATGCACCAACCGTGTGATTATCAAAATTATATTCATAAATATATTTTTTTTCTCATCAGAAAGGAGAAATGGGTATTGGTATATTATGTCACGTCTTGAAAAAATTCGGTCGAAGTCGCTGGCAACAGCTATGTAATTTATAATTTAAACAATGATAATATAAATTCGCAAAAAAAAAAAATGCTTTTTCATACAAAATGAGAAATTGATCGGGCCGGTCGCCAGTCGGTATAAAAAATCTTTTTTTTTTGCGAATTTCTAAAAGTCTTAGAACAAACATTGTTCAGTAACATGGGCTAAGTTACCCCACGAGAGGTTGTGCGCTATTAATGTTACACATTGTATTTATGTATTTTATTTTACCGTTTAGGAAGATTACGAAGAAAAAAAAGAGTGCAAAGTAGTAAGTATGGTAGTGATGCTTGTTTGTAACTAAAACTACAACACATCAACTTACATTTGTCAGGCGAAAATAAACCTTCCTTCATTGTGATAAAGTTGACAATCTTTTACGGAAACAACAGATTAGCTTGATGTGCTGCCGTCTTTACATTAACTGTGTTGTTATTTTCCTGTAATATATTAATGCAAAATAATTTAGCAGTGTTTTTTTGGATTAAAAATTTGGTATTTGTTGTGTTACATTATAAAATCTACCATACACCCCACAGCCGCTGGATATGTTAGCAACTTTGGGACGCTTTCAGAAGTTTTCTCACAATTTTTTTTCCGTATATTTTTATCTTATTTACTCACCTTTTAGGCCGTATTAGGTGCTCTCCTGACGGCCGGGACTATCGTGACGGTCAATCCGTACGCACGCAGTATGTGGACGCGGTCAGTACTGCTCTGAATGCACGCATGGTTTCTATGGCGATAACTACGGCAGACCAACCTCAGTCCTGACCGTCAGGAGAGCACTGAATACGACCTTTAAGCCCGGTTTCCACTGCGAGCGGAACGGACCCATTAATGACTTCGTTAAACTCGCAAGCGCAAACTGCATACTTGCAATTCCACCAACAAATAGTTTTTGCATTACCGAAGCGAATTTTTACTCTTTTCACCCGCTGTCATTAATGTGTCCGCTCCGCTTGCAATGGAAACCGCGCTTAAAACTTCCCTGGACCTCCAAAAATATTTCAATACCAATATTAGCCAAATCCGTACAGCCGTTCAAACAATTGACACCTATTTTTTCGTTCGTTTTGTTCGTTACTCTTGTTGAAACTCGAATTTCAGCGAGACTAACGAACAAAAAAATACGTGTCAATTGTTTTTCACAACTATTACGATATCGACATGCCTCTTGTGGTCCTTATCTGCCAATTTCAGCGACCTGCGCCTGGGCACCATTGGCACACCACAATTTTCAGCACTTGTTCAAGGCGATTTGTGCTGTGTTTGCTTGTACTTGAAGTGAAACTAATTAACTTAAAAGTGTGTTTTTATTAATATTTATAGCCTTACTACAAAGTTAAACATCTGTTAAACACTTGTCTAAAAAAACTGTCAACTTCAAAGCCGAATTTGGCGATGATATAAGGGTCTTTGCAGTTACACTTTTTAACCGACTTCAAAAACAAGGAGGTTATGAATTCGGCGGTATTATATATGTATTGGATTACAAAATTCTAGTGCACATGTAAGAAAATGATGTACCTATTTGACAAGCATTTGGATTGAATATTTAAACTAAAAAGAGTAAAATAAAAGCTTTTAAAAAAAAAATGCAACCGCCTTCAAAACCAACCACTAAAAAGGGTAAAATAACCTACAAAATAACTTGTGACAAGTGTTCAACCGATGTTTAACTTTTTTTTGTAGTGAGACGGTAGATGTTTAGTAGGACTAATTTTAAAAGTAAATGGTTTTATTTTGTAACATTTTAAAAGCATATTGTTAAAAACAATGTAAAATGAACTCTGTTTGTTCCAGAAATAAAGCTCACAGCATCAATATATCTTCTCGCTGCTAATCGTCTGGTGGTCGGTAGAGAAGACGGTTCCATCGTGATAGTGAATGCAACGCATACCGTGCAACTGCAACTGTTGCATGGCAATCATCAGCAACTTGATGGTAAATATAACCTATAGCTTAAGGGTTAAGCCGCGCTTGCCGAGGTTGGTCTGTGGATGGGTGACCATCTGTCATAGCGAGTTTCCTCCGTGCCTCGGAAAGCCGTTGGTCCCGGCTGTCATTTGTAGATCTTTGACAGTCGTTACTGTTAGTCAGAAGCTCTAAAGTCTGACAACCAGTCTTACCATGGGGTATGGTATTGCCCAGTTAGTAGTAAAATATTGATATCCAGCTGGTTTGACTGGAAGCCGACCACAATATAATGGGGAAAAAGGCTAGGCGTGTTTTTAATTGTACGTGGTAAATTCATCAAATGAGTCCTACCACCCAGGAGAGGATGGAAGGGACTGTCAGACTTGTACTGACTAAATTCCACGGTGACCTTCAATAATACTTTACGTTTCGGGGTCACGATTACCCTATAGATCCGTGACCCCGGCAGGCCCCGTCTTATTGCCGATAGCTTTTCGAGGCGCGCGTGGAACACGATGCGCCGTCGACCCAGGCATGGTCTATGGTCGGACAGCGACTCGCCCATTACTCGCCGCATGCCCGCGCCTATAGTGGCAGATCGTCCTGCGAGATAATTTGCCGATGATACTTGTTATTTGGATGTATTTTTTCACAATATTTCTCAAATCTCATTTGCCTGTATTTCATGTGTTGCATTATTGTTTCAGATTGGCCTCCACATCAATTACTTCTAGGTCATAACGGACGCGTCAACTGTCTGTTGTACCCTCATCATGTTCATCAAAGGTAAATATTAGATTAACTAGATTAACTTAGCTATATTTTCAAATTTTACCGGCAACAGTCATTATTATTTTTGATATAAAAGGTATGTCCGTCTCTATACACATGACAACGTTAATGTAATATTTCAGGATATCGGTTCAGTATTCAGACGTGAAGAAACATGTGTTATTTAAAGCGGCTTTTATTAAATAGCATAATAATTTTCCACTAAAAAACTACATTGTCTACAAAATTCATTAATCACGAATCAAATCAATTCAGTGATCAAGAGGTCTACAAAAATAAGACCAAGCAAAGGCCTAGACGACGGAACCCCGCTGGGCGGGGCTCCTATCTGGTGATGAAGGCTTTAAAGGAACCTAACCAAATCGAACTTCGGAGTACCTCTAAAACTAAAAATGTTGCCGAGTTGTAACATTCGTGGCCGATTATTTTTTAACGTGGTTAAATCATCAAATGGAGCAGGGTGGGAGGTACTGTCAGACGTGTACTGACTAAAATCCACGATGTCCTTCAATAGCCGTTTACGTTCCGGGGTCACAGTAATTCGTTAGTCCCGCGACCATTCGTGGCTGAGTTAGTAATGTAGTGCCTCTGGTAATTATTTTCTATTAAATGTTTTTTTTTTGAATATATGTTACTTAGGATTACAGTTTCAGTCCTATAGTGGCGCTATTGTAAAATATTAATGTCGCGTCTTCCTATACAGGTACGACAAGTCCCACCTAGTATCGGGTGGCATAGACTTCGCAGTGTGTCTATGGGATCTGTTCAGCGGCGCGCTACTGCATAGATTCTGTGTCCACGCCGGGGAAATCACGCAACTGATCGTGCCGCCTCATAATTGTAGCGTGAGTATATTAATTTTGCTATAGACCACTGGCTGACAGTGAAGGGCCATTTGCTGACAGTTGTCAGTGAAGGACCATTTGCTGACAGCTATCGGTGCAGGACCACTTGCTGACAAAGACTACTTGCTACAGTAGAGTACTACTTACTGAAGGTAGACAGCGTCGAAACATTTTTTTTTTTTTTTATCGTGGTAAAATCATCAAATGAGACCTCCAACCCCGGGCAGGGCGGGAGGTACTGTCAGACTTGTACTGACTAAAATCCACGGTGTCCTTCAGTAGCCCTTTATGTTCCGGGATCACCGTAATAGAAATAAGTCCCGCGACCCCGGCAGGCTTTGGCCCCGTCATTTTGGCAGAGGGGGCCCCGTCATTTTGCTGACAGCTCTTTGAGGCGCGCGTGGAACACGACGCGCCGTCGACCCGGGCATGGTCCATGGTCGGACAGCGAGTTGCCCTTTACTCGCTGTCCGCATGCCCGCGCCTACGGTGGCCGGAGATCGTCTTGCGACGTCCGACGCCGTGGGCGTACACCACTGCAGCGTCGAAACACTTGGTGTCAATAGCGGGTGTCGGACCACTTGTTGATGTTGATAGTTCTTAGAGAAGGACAACTTGCTGACAGTAGTGGGTATCATACCACTTGCTGACAGTAGAGAGCGTTAGACGATTTGACGTCAGTAGCGGTTATCGTATCACTTGCTGACAGTTGCAAGTGTCGGACCACCTGCTGACAGTTGTCAGCGAAGAGCCATTTGCTGACTTTGCTGACAGTAGTTGGTGTCGGAGCACTTATTGACATTAGTGGGTGGTCAGACCTCATTCGGACAGTAGTGAGTGCCGAACCACTTATGATGACCTGCATGGCATAGATCTTCAAATTACAGCCCGGATCAAATGCTTTACTTATAAGCATTATAAGTTATTTTATTTTATTGTTTTTAAGAAGGCTTACAGACTAATAACAGAATAATAGGTAACAAATATATATAATTAAGTTGCTAATAACAAGCCTCCACCGATATATAAAAAAAACGATTAATTAATGCCTAAGAGTCTAACGTTACGGTTTTTTTTTACATTTAATTTTCTATGCTACATTGTGTGTTTGAGTACCATCAGCCAGTACTTCATTCGCAAAAAATGATTTGGCCAAAAGTTTTCTTGCTACCCTCGTTGTTATATTAATCAAGTTATCTTAAAGTTTAAATAAATCGGGTTTACTTGTTTTTGTTCCAGCCGCGCATACAAAAATGCATCTGCTCCGTTGCTTCGGATCACAGCGTGACTTTACTCAGTAAGTTTAGTGTTTTCTATAAACAGACCAATCGTGCTATTTTTTAGTTTAATTCTTATTGGTTTAGTTATTATTTATTTTTTAAATTTAATTACAATTGTTTTCGTTATATTACTTATGTACGTATCTGTTCGTGACTTCACTTTGGGCCCTACCAGAAAACCAGCGCTGTGACAGTTAAATGTCACAGCACATGCTGAGGTAGGAGCCTTTTGGCCTCGCACAGGACTAAATTGTCTTATGTTTTGTTTTACTTTTATTTTTCTTTTGTATATTTTGTTTTTCTCTTGTTTTAATTCATGTAATTTTGTTTATTCTGTCCTGTGTGTCCCAATAAATCTCTTTTCTTTCTTTCTTCTTTCTGTTAAGTTAACCACCACTGATATGGATACTTTCATCCTTTTCATCATTCTCCCAATGGCAATAAAATATCAGTTATAAAAGTCAACGTAAGTATGTATTGGTAATACTACCGCGTCACGTAAAATTTTAATAATAGTCATAAGATGAAAAGAGAAAGAAAACAGATTTATATCGAGGGCCATGAATAGCTCGCGTCGCTCAAGATTCAAACACTTGAATGTCTTGCTACACTCGTGATTCAATCACTAATTGCTTAATATATTATTGGTGCTACGTACCGTGCTACGGCATAGCTTGTGCTACGTACCGTGCTACGGCGTAGCTTGTGCTACGCAGCTGACCTACGGCCAACGACGATATATTACTAGAATCCGCATGCACTATCTAAGGAACAAAAACTATTCTGACAACTCGCTGAGGTACTACGTAAGCGAGGGGGACGGGGCACTGTGTTGTGATTGGCTAACTCAAGGACTTTTCTGTCTCAAGGTATGTTTACGGCTCACAGGAGTGGTCGAAATAAGACGGATATAAGACTTTTTTGCCTAATGTGTTGACAGACATCGGTCGCCTGTTATTAGGAGTCTATTAATATATCGTCGTTGCCTACGGCGTCGCGGTGTTGTTCAGTATATTTTTCTTTTCTCCAGGTTTAACAGAACGTAAATGCGTAACTTTAGCGTCACGCCACCTCTTCCCCGTACTGACCATTAAATGGAGACCAGCTGACGACTTCATGGTTGTCGGATGTTCTGATGGTACTGTCTTCGTGTGGCAGATGGAGACCGGCCATGTTGATAGAGTTTTGCATGGTAAGGGGATAATAATCAGACTATTTTTTGACATTGTTGAGTGTTGGGGTCACTTTCTGACAGTAGTGCGTGGACCACTGTCTGACAGTAATCCGTGGTTGCACCACTTTTTAACAACAGTGCATGTTCGGACCACTTTCACACTGTAGTGCATGGTTGGACCACTTTCTGACAGTAGTGCGTGGTCACATCACTTTCTGACAGTAGTGCGTGATCGGATCACTGTCTAACAGTAGTGCATAGTTGGGCTACGTTCTGACAGTATTTTGTGGTTGGACCAGTTTTCGAAAGTTATGAGACTATTGATAATTGTAGGTTAAGTGATACAATCTTTCGCTGGTAGTCCCACCACTTATCCCAATTAAGTTTGGGAGAAAGTAAATGCGTCACGCCACCTCTTCCCCGTACTGACCATTAAATGGAGACCAGCTAAACATTTCATGGTTGTCGGATGTTCTGATGGTACTGTCTTCGTGTGGCAGATGGAAACCGGTCATGTTGATAGAGTTTTGCATGGTAAGTGGATAATAATCAGACAATTTTTTGACATTGTTGAGTGTTGGGGTCACTTTCTGACAGTAGTGCGTGGTCGGACCACTTTTTGACAGTAATGCGTGGTCGGATCACTTTCTAACAGCAGTGCGTGGTTGGACCACTTTCACACTGTTGTGCATAGTCGCATCACTTCCTGACAGTTGTGTGTGGTCGGACCACTTTCAAACACTTGTGTGTGGTCGGACCACTTTCTTACAGTTGTGTGTGGTCGGACCACTTTCTGACAATAGTGCACGGTCGGACTACTATCTAACAGTTTTATGTGGTCGGACCACTTTCTGACAATAGTGCACGGTCGGACCACTTTCTTACAGTTGTGTGTGGTCGGACCACTTTCTTACAGTTGTGTGTGGTCGGACCACTTTCAAACAGTTGTGTGTGGTCGGACCACTTTCTTACAGTTGTGTGTGGTCGGACCACTTTCTGACAATAGTGCACGGTCGGACTACTATCTAACAGTTTTATGTGGTCGGACCACTTTCTGACAATAGTGCACGGTCGGACCACTTTCTTACAGTTGTGTGTGGTCGGACCACTTTCTTACAGTTGTGTGTGGTCGGACCACTTTCAAACAGTTGTGTGTGGTCGGACCACTTTCTTACAGTTGTGTGTGGTCGGACCACTTTCTGACAATAGTGCACGGTCGGACTACTATCTAACAGTTTTATGTGGTCGGACCACTTTCTGACAATAGTGCACGGTCGGACCACTTTCTGACAGTAGTGCGTGGTCGGACCACGTTCTAACAATAGTGCGTGGTCAGACCACCTTCACACAGTAGTGTGAAGTTTAGTCGTAGGAACAGTTTCCGACAGTTATAAGACTAAGCCCCTTCGTACACTAGGCGACGCAAATCTCCGATACTTTACGACTTTAGTATCCATTGACGCGTGCCTGTGTACGAAGCTCTATGCATTTATATTGAGATAGTTGCTTGGATACCAAAGTCGCAAGGTATCGGAGACTTGCGTCGCCTAGTGTACAAAGAGGCTTAAGATTAATGGAGGTAAGAGTTTATTGATACAATCTATCGCGGTTAGTCCCACCAAGTGTCCCATGTAGCTTTGATAGAAGGTAAATGCGTCATGCCACCTCTTCCCCGTACTGACCATTAAAAGGCGACCTGCAGATGATTTTATGATTGTCGGATGTTCTGATGGTGCAGTATTCGTGTGACAGTAGTGAGTGGTCGCACCACATTCTGACAGTAGTGCTGTCAGAAAGTAGTACGACCTTGTGGGAGAGTAGCAGGAGTCGGCGATCAGACCAGTGTATATCAGTAGTCCCACTGTGGTTGGATAGTGACAGTAATAACGCAAGATCATTTATTGCCATTAGTGGGTGATATGACCACTTTCTGACAGTAGAGAGAGGACAGAACATTTTCAGATTTTCTTTTCAACGAGCATCTTAATTTTTGTGTAGTATCCAGTATTTTATAAACTTCGAATTACAACGGTACTCTTTTTCGTCTAGGTATGATAGCCGAAGAAGTATTGGCTGCGTGTGACGAGGCTTTAGCTGATGATCTTGGAGGATCGCTGTCGACTGGGTCCAGTGATGGACTGGCTAATCCCGCTGTACACTTCTTTAGGTAATGTATAATATTAATTAAATTAGGAAGAAAAGAAATAACGAAAAACATCTTTTTGGCGCAAAAGCACCACGTCTCTAATTTAATGCGGACAAAAAAATAAATAAAACAATAATTTAAATAGGAAATTAAGGAGTGGCCTGATGATACAGGCTAACTTCACGACGTTGCCGCTGTAAGCTGTGGCTTAGCGCTTAAAGAGTGGTAAGATAAAAAATATAGAGATGTTTGAAGCACCCCATGAGGTGCTGCTCATACCGAAAATGCGCGCAGTTTATTCCGCTCAAATAGAGTAGTACAGATAGCGGTGCGGGAGTTCGGCGCCTGCCGCCAACTACTACGTACGTGCTACTACATACTACAAGCTACTACGTACGTGGCGTGCATAACGCTACGACGCCCCGTCCACTGCGCCGCTTAGACCAAAGTCCTAATTGCCGTCTCAGTCACAGTAATGATATTGTTATTATTCCCACAGAGGCCTCCGTCACCGCAACGTAGCAGCGATGCGTGCCGCCACCCAGCGCGGGCTGGCGGCCCTGCAGCACAGCGGCCCCGCCGGCAGCGCGGGCCCGCTGGCCGAGCCCGCGCGCGCCCGCCGCGCACAGCTCACAGTGCAGGGCTTCCGGAGTAACCCTGCTGGTGAGTAACAGTAGCGGGCCGCCACCCAGCGCCCTGCAGCACAGCGGCCCCGAATATCCCGTTGTCAGTTTTAGCAGGGGAATGACACAGATTAATTTTCATACCAGCACAGCGTTTCCAAATGTGTTTAAATACCACCTGTCTTACTATAAAATGTTAAACATCTGTTGAACACTTATCTTAAAAAAGTGTAACTGCAAAACGACCCTTATATCAATGACAAATGCCGTTTTGCAGTTGACACTTTTTTTTTAAACAGGTGTTCAACTGATGTTTAACTTTATTATAGTAAGTGTTAGGAACAGTGTAAAGGTCTCGAAGATGGTGAACGAAATGAGTGGACTGTAGGATTTGCTGGTATAACTGATTTATTACTAGAAGCCGTTTACATGTATACAACGCGGTGGCCCAAGGAGAAGTGTTAATATGCGCTTGAAGAGCGAGTGCGTGAGGTCCGTTGTCCGCGCCGCCCGTCGCCCGCGCACCACACCGCGGTCGCCCGGCTGCGTCGCTTGGTTCAGTGGCTCACACGCGCTGCCCCGGCCGGCGCAGCCGAGGATGTCGGGGTTTGATTCCCGACATATTCCCGCCCACGTTAAGAAGAGTTAGCGGAAGTTGCGTCTTGAGCTGGAAGAGGGCAAATATTATTGTAAGCTCTCCGAATGTTGCCTCTCCTCGTCTTCACTTCGGCGACTCGATTAATCCCGTCGACACCCGGATGAACGCTTATGATTCTTCCTAATGGCCATAATAATGGTGGAAGAGATTTGTCTTTAACGAGGACTACATCGTTAGGCTTGAGCTCGTTGTTGGAGGACGTCAACCATTTTGTTTTCTGCTGAAGAGTTGAAATGTATTCATCTCGGAATCGGGCCCAAAAATGTTGTCGGATGTATTCTATTCGCTTGTAGCGCTCTGTGCAGCTCACATCCCTATCTAAGACTTGTGGATGTGGAATCGACGTGAGTGGTCGTCCTATTAGGAAATGGGAAGGGGTGAGTGCGGAGAAATCGAAGGGATCATTAGACAGGATTGTAAGTGGGCGAGAGTTTAAAATAGCCTCAATTTGAGCCAAACATGTGGCCATCTCCTCATACGTAAAATGAACTACTTGTAATAGACGTCTAAGGTGATGTTTAGTCGAACGGACAGCTGCCTCTGCCATTCCATTAAAGTGAGGACTGTATGGAGGAGTAAATTTAAAATCAATACCTTCTTGTGCCATATCATAATGAATATTAGAACTGTTGAGGAATTTATGCAGATCATTGGATGCACCGACAAAGTTCGTCCCATTGTCAGACGAGATGCTTTGTGGCTTCCCCCGGCGAGCAATGAACCTGTTAAGCGCGGCCAAGAAAGCTTCCTTCGTGAGTTCTGTAACAAGCTCCAAGTGAATGGCCTTGACCGACATACACACAAAAATGCACAGGTAGGACTTCAAGAGCCTGCAGCCTCGACCTTTACGATCTGCTATAAGCACTGGCCCAGCATAGTCCACACAGCAGTGTAAAAAGGGAAATTCCAAACTAGTCCTATTAGAAGGAAGTTGGCCCATTATAGGTTGAATAGTCTGAGCCTTATATCTAAAACATGTAATGCAGTTGTTTACAGTCGATTTCGATAAGTTTCGCCCTTTTAGTGGCCAATACGATTGACGTATATTAGACAATAATAATTGCGGTCCTGCATGTAATAACTTTAAATGGTACATACGAAATAATAGTTTTGTAATATGATGTTTACTACAAACGAGTATGGGATGCTTAACGTCATAGCAATACGGCGAATTGTCCAACCTGCCACCAACGCGAATAATTTGATTTTCATCTGTGAATGGTGACAAACTTAGCAATCGATTATTGCTTGGTAAAGCCTTGCCAGCTTTTAACATAACAGACTCAGTGGGAAACATCTCAGACTGAGCTTGACGAATAATAACATTCAACGAGTTTTGTAATTCTCGAGGAGTAAATGTGTCGGTAAGTTTATTTGTTTTATTTTTAGAATTATTTATAAATCGTTGTACATAAGCAATGATTCTTTGTAACTTATTAAAATTAGAATATTTTTGTAATATATTTTGTATTGTATTATTATTATTTTGATTATTGTGGGTATTTTTTATTTCCTTTGTAGCTAGACATATTTTCTCTTCACCTCCTTGTTTTTTATTAGTGTTTGGCATTGTAGGCCACATATTCTCGTTTAATTTTAAAAATTGCGGTCCGTGCCACCATAACGAACAATCATTACTTATCTGATCAGCTGATAAGCCTCGCGATACTAAATCTGCGGGATTTAATTTAGAAGGTACGTAGCTCCAAATGTGACCATATGTTTTTTCTTGTATTTCGTTTACACGATTACTAACAAAATGTTTAAATTGATTGGATTGAGATGATAACCAACCTAAAACAACGGTCGAGTCGCACCAGAAACAACATTTTTGGATATTTAATGTTAATGCTGTTTTAACTTTGACAAACAGCCTTGCACCTAGTAAAGCTCCGCACAGTTCCAGTCGCGGAATAGTGATTGGTTTTATTGGCGCAACCCTATTTTTTGAAGCAAGTAATTGTATATGAATGTGACCTAAACTGTTGATGGACCTAATATATAAACAAGCGCCGTAAGCATTCTCCGACGCGTCTGTAAAAACATGAATCTCACTACAACAACAATCATTACAAACAATCCAACGTGGTATTTTTAAATAGTTAAGATATTTTAATTTATCAACAAAGGAAATCCAACGATCATTTATTTCTTTGGGCAGTTTCTCATCCCACGAATACTTTTTTACCCACAATTGTTGCATAATGATTTTTGCTTCGACTATACACGGACCCACTAATCCTAAAGGGTCAAAAATTTGACTTATGATTGATAAAATGTGCCTTTTAGTTGAATGTTTACTATTATTAATATTTATTGAAAATAACAATTGATCTGAAGTGGGTTCCCAACTTAAACCTAAGGTTTTAGATATTTCATTAACCTTTGTGTCTGTAAATTTGTGAGGGATAGATGTTTCACAATTTGAAATTGCCCGTAGTATGTCAGGACTATTTGACTGCCATTTTCTTATATTAAATTTGGCATCTGACAAAGTTGTGGCCACGCCTTTAGCTAATTTAATTGTATCTTCGATTGATGAACCTCCACTTAAAAAATCATCAACGTAAAAGTCATGTTGAATGGCGTTCTTTATTTGTGAGTCACTTACCGTAGAAGCTAGACTTGTTAGACACTTAGTCGCCAAATAGGGCGCTGATGCTGTCCCATAAGTTAATGTGTTTAAAGTATATGTTTTCAATGGTTGACTGGAATCATAACGAAAAACAATTTGTTGTAATGATCGCTGATTAGGATTAATTTCTATGGCCCGGTACATTTTTTCAATATCGCCGGAAACCACAAATTTATGCTGGCGAAAACGTATAATAATTGAAAAAAGATCATCTTGGACGACTGGGCCCACCATCTGTATGTCGTTCAATGAGACACCTGACGTGGTGGCCGCAGATCCATCAAATACAGTGCGTAATTTTGTAGTGGTGCTCGATTCACGAATGACACCATGGTGTGGAAAATAATACTTAATTTCGGAGTTATCCTTAGACGAGAATGTTTTGTTCTCCGTCATATGTCCTAAGGACTCATATTCACGCATAAAGTTTAAATATTTTTCTTTAAAATTAGGGTCACGTGAAAACTTTCTTTCTAATGAGAAAAATCTAATTTTGGCCAACTTTAGTGAATCGCCTAAGACGTTGATGTCTCGTTTTAAAGGCATTGACACAACGAAGCGGCCTTGGTCATTACGAAAGGTATTCGCTGCAAAATTTTGTTCGCATGCAATCTCTTCTACAGACATATTAGTATGTGTAGAATCTAAAGTGTCCAGTTCCCAAAAACGCGTAAGATCGGGATTCGAATCGCCTTGAGAAAACATACATAGATTAGTGTATTGTTGTGGCGCTAAAACATGTCCGGTAACCAACCAGCCTAATTTTGATTCGCGTAACGTTGGTTTATTTTTCCCTAACTCGATCGATTCTCTTCCCAAAATATCCCAGAAAACATCTGCATTTAAAAGCAAGTCTATGTTTGAAGGCGTGTTATATGCAGGGTCAGCCAATGTAATACCTAGGGGTAAACGTATATTACGCACGTCTATATAAGATGATGGAATGAGTGGTGTAATGTTGGGGAAAACAGTACAATTTATATTAATTAGGTAGTCACTACAAAGAGACTTTACTGTTACGGTGCAAGACTGTGTGCTAGTAGTAACGTGATTACTAAAACCTGACACGGCTGTTGACACGCAGCGCCTCGGCAGTTGCAACTGGTCACAGTAGCTTTGAGTTATCAAATTAATTCCACTCCCATTGTCCAGAAGTACTCTCGCGCTGTGTTCTTTCCCATTCCCGTCTATCACTTGCACGATAGCTGTGGATAGAAATATGCGTGACGCAGTATTATCTGTGATATTACCACTAGTAAGTACAACACCTTCACTAGCAGATTTAGAAGTGGAATTGGGTTTTTCGAGATGTAACAACGTGTTATGTTTATATTTGCAGTACTTACAACCCGTTAAATTACATCTGTTACTCGTATGGCCAGGACGCAGGCAATTCAAACAAACTTTTAATTGTTTGGCCTTTTCTATGCGAGATTCAATTGAAAGAACTTTAAAAGGTTCGCAGTTATATAACGCATGAGATTGATTACATAACGGACATAATGATGAAATTTCATTTTTTGATTTTATTTTATTGTGGGTAGAATTCGAATGATTTTCATGATCTTCCAAACCTTCTAATAAATCTGCTCGGTTTCTTAAAAAGGTTATAAATATATCTAAAGTCGGGCTATCATTTAACATATTTTTATGTTCTTCCCAATGACGAAAGGTTATTTTATCTAATTTGGAAGCCATCATATAAATAATCAAAGTATCCCAGAATTGAGTAGGCTGCTCCAAAATTGTAAGCGCCCTTATATTTTTAGTTGTTGTATCAATAAGATAACGAATAGACTTACAAGATTCTTTTTGTATTTGGTCAAGATTAAATAACGCTTGTACGTGGTTATTAACAAGCAGACGATTGTTGTCGTACCGCTCGAGCAATAAATCCCACGCTATGTTATACGTATCACTAGACACGGTAATATGTTTAATAACTAAAGCTGCACTTCCAGTAAGCGAAGCGCGAAGATAATGAAATTTGTTAACATTATCGATATGTTTATTATTATGAACAATTGAAGCGAAAACATCCCTAAACTCGAGCCAGTGCTGATAGCTACCGCTGAACTGAGGCAAATCAATTTTAGGTAACCTAACACTAGGACCGGCCTTGAAATCCTCACCTGATTGTGCATCATTGAAGCTTGCTGCAGAATCACGACGCTTAGCTGTGAGTAAACAGCGTGCACTTGCCACCAGTGCAAAGTATTCGTTTTCGAACTGCTCACGCTCACAAGGCGACTCCTGATCCTCGCCGGACGATTCATCACAAAGCATCTCGATCTCATCCTGCAAAGTATCAAAGTCACTGTTTAATGCTTCAATTTTACTTAGTCGGCACTCCAATTCAGCGATCTGCATATCGCTAAGCACTTTGCAGCTTTTAAGGACATTTAAATATTTATTGAAAGTTGTAAGCTTAGCCTTCAACGATGATCGCTTCTTTATTAAAGTTTTGCGATTGTCAGGCATTATGAACTATTGAAAAAAGAAAGAATATAAGCAGGCAAAGCTAAGCTAATGTACCAGTAACTTTAAATAAGAAGATTTGAAAAATAAAAGTAACGGTCATTAGCTACAAAATAGAATAAAGGAAACAGCTGGCCGTTCGCACGTTATTCGGGCCCGTTAGAAAACCTGTTTATTGAAGAGGACGGTGACCGATTATGCAATAGCAACAGCGTTATTGAAATAAATTGAATGCGCGTAATAAGTTTTCAGATTATTTACGCAATAAAAATGCAGAAAAAAAAAAATGATGATGACGAATGAACTAGCGTAGACAAGACCACCAAATGATGGCTCAATTGGGCTATTTTTTGAAGCTAGGCAAGGAAGAAAACAGAAATATTTGGTATAAGAGATAAGCGGGAAAAATATAGGAAAAATGGAACGAACTCACAAAACGTCTTATCCAACCACTAATATTTGTCCTCTTCGCCTTTGTTCTTCAAATTGTCCTCCGTCTCATATGAATGTGGACGCGCGACGTGTCGCGTTGCCTTCTCGAACAAAGAGGGTCCAAAGTCCGCCCGTACAGTTTCGACGACGACGATTCTGACGACGATTGTAACGACGACTTCTGGCAGTTCTTCAGTTTCGCGAAGGACCAAAAACTGTTAGGAACAGTGTAAAGGTCTCGAAGATGGTGAACGAAATGAGTGGACTGTAGGATTTGCTGGTATAACTGATTTATTACTAGAAGCCGTTTACATGTATACAACGCGGTGGCCCAAGGAGAAGTGTTAATATGCGCTTGAAGAGCGAGTGCGTGAGGTCCGTTGTCCGCGCCGCCCGTCGCCCGCGCACCACACCGCGGTCGCCCGGCTGCGTCGCTTGGTTCAGTGGCTCACACGCGCTGCCCCGGCCGGCGCAGCCGAGGATGTCGGGGTTTGATTCCCGACAGTAAGACGGATATATTTCTGCGTTGTTTAACCTTTAGTTTTCTTCTACAGATCCTGAAAGCCACATCTTATTCTTTGATATCGAGGGTCTGATAGTGGAACTCCTGAGTGAGGAGTATTCTGCAATGAGTCCTGCTAGTTTGGAGGTAAATCCCTACTCATAATATTATAAATGCGACAGTAACTCTGTCTGTCTGTTACTTTTCACGCTTGACCGATTTGGTACAAAGTTAGTTAGTAGTGTCGAGAATTGATGTAGGATAGTTTTTATCCCTAAATTCCCACAGGAACGATAAAAAACGTTTTCAACGGCAACGGCAAAAGCTAGTATCTTAAAGTACTCGTATCTTAGTCCTATCCTATTTCCTACTATAAACTGGGCTCGCGTGACTCACGAATTACCGTGATCCTAGAAAGTAAAGGGCTATTGATGGACACCTTGGATTTTAGTCAGTACAAGTCTGAGAGTCTCCCCTTGCTCTGCCCTGGGAGGTGTTGCTGTGGGAGGACTCATTTGATAATTTTGCCACGATAAAAAAAAAATATAAACCTTTTACCTGTTGGTCTAATGGTTAGTGACCCTGATTGCTATGCCCAGTGCCGGTTTTAGCAATACCAGCGTCCTAGGCGAGATTTTCTGCGGCGCCCCCTAACTGCAATACAAACCCATATGAAAAAATGAAAAAAAAAAAAAATGAAATTACGATAAATTCACGTGACTCTCTGTTATGCATTTGTGTATGTTTGCAATGCGTTGCAAGCATCTTATTTTGCAAAAACGTTCCTTGAATTATGTAAGTTTTGTGTTTTCTTTAGATGGGTTTTGGATTTATGCCCAAAAAATGGGGTGAAAGCAATTGGGTTTACGAGAAAGTAGGCCTGCGGCGCCCCTTCGTATTCGGCGCCCTGGGCGGTCGCCTAACCGCGCCTTACCCTAACGCCGGTACTGGCTATGCCGTGGGTCGTGGGTTCGATTCCCACCCAGGACAAATGTTTGTGTGATGAGCACGATCATTTGTTCTGTGTCTGGATGTAATTTATCTATAATATGTATGTATTTAGAAACATATATGTATGTTTAAAAGTTGTCTAGTACCCATAACACAAGCTCTGCTTAGCTTGGGACTAGATGGCGTTGTGCGATAGTTGTGGAATATTATTATTATATTGATAATTATTATGTTTGTTCATAGGCCGCCGGATTAATAACGAGCGAGTACATGAAAGTAGCAGCCCTGACGCAGTCGGCAAGCCCGGACGCCACCAAAAGAATATCAGGTGATTAAACTAAATATCAACCTTATCGCAAACATTTTAAGGTTTAGGGTCCCGTGACTATCTCAAGCTGATAAGCGAAGATGTGTTCGACGGTGAAACTCGCTTGTCTAGAAGTAACCTGTTCACTCTTGACTTGAAGACCACGAGATTATAGTTGTGAGGAAACACAGATACAGGGAATTCCACTTTCTGTAATGGTTTTAAGGTTCATTGTTTAATGAAATAATAACGTCTTTTAAAGCAATGCAGTCTGGATTTATTCACAATTTATATGTTATATTGACGTTCCTAAAATTAATACTAAAACCAGGTCAAGGAACCTACAACATGAAGTAAACTGTAAAAATATGTAAATAAAGCTCATTTTAGAATGACCAAATGCACAATCGATAAAATGATACTACTTTTAACGTAATGGAAGCTATACTGTGTGTAACTAAATATCTATGCAAGACTTTATTGCATTCTGTATCGATTAAAATGAGAATATTATTGACAAAACCAATCATAATTATCAACCCCATTGCTTTTTAATTAAGTTCATTTTTGAATGACAAAAGTGTATCATCAAATTATAGTAAAATGTTTATTTTTACGCATGCATACATTGACGGATAGATTTCTTTGGTCGCGTCAAAGACAAAGCCGGCGATATGGAGAGGATATTGAAAGAAAAAGATAAACATGGTGGGTATTTAGAACTAGAATAAAATAAAAAGCTCAAGAAACTCTGTGGAATGGGAGAGGCCTATGTCCAGCAGTGGACGAATGCGTAATGATGATAAGAATAAAACTGGGTAGTGATGTAAGTACTTTTATGGAAAGAAAAATTAGAACCGCGACCGGGTTTTGAACCTGTGACCTCCAGATTCAGTACGTCCGACCGAGCCACCGAGGTTCTTACCCATCATCATCTGCCTATTCTTTTCCCAACTGTATTGGGGTCCGCTTCGAGTCGAATCAGATGCAGCTGAATATCAGTACATGGAGCGACTGCCTATCAGACCTCCAGAACCCAGTAACTGGGTAATACGATACCCATTGGTAAGACTGGCTGTCAGGCAGAGTTTCTGACAAACAGTAACGACTATCAAAGATTTACAAATTACAACCGGGACCAACGGCTTTACGTGCTTCCCGAGGCACGGTGGAAACTCGGTATGACAGATTGTCACCCATCTACAGACCAACCTCGGCAAACGCGGCCTAACCTTCCGGGTTAAGCCGCGCTTGTCAAGATCGGCCTGTGCAGCTGTAATTATTTAGCCACTAGCTCCTTTAAACGTAGAATATTAATATTAAAGAAAATGGGATGGGGTGGGATTGATTCACCCATTTGCAACATAGGTAGTGAGAAGAATGGGCTAAAAAAAAACTAAAACATGGTTTTTTCCTCAGGTATACTGGCTAAAATGAAGGAAGGGGCGGAGAATATGCAGACTAAACTGCAGGCGAAGGCTGATCAGCTGAAGGGCCATGTCGAGGCTAAAGGTAGGTGATTTATAGGTAGCAGGGTGGCAGCATAACTGGTGATGGACAACTCCGGAATTATATTAACGACGATTTTTAAAAACCTACAACTCCGGAATTATATGAAAGACGATTTTTAAAAACGTATAACTCCGGAATTATATGAAACGATGATTTTTAAAAGCCTACAACTCCTGAATTAAATGAACGACAATTTTTTTTTTAAAAACCTGCTGCTCCGGAATTATATGAACGACGGTTTTTAAAAACCTACAACTCCGGAATTATATTAACGACGATTTTTAAAAACTTACAACTCCGGAATTATATGAACGAATTTATTTTTTTAAACCTGCAACTCCGGAATTATTATATCGACGTTTTATCTTTAAAAAAACAAACGGCGTATGTCGATAACATCTGTAGAATAATCTAGGGCTATGCTATGCAAACATTATACAGTTGTTGTTCTATAATTCATTCTCCTTTTGATACCTGACTCTACTCCAGGTCAATGGTGACCGAGACAAAGTCTACGATGAAGCGAGCTTACCCAGAAGAAGCATGTACACTCTTAGACGGCTTCCCCATGACGGGATTCGTGCGATTTGCAAAGTCTATTAATCAAAAATGGAAATCGCTATTACTATATCTAGACGCGGCAGGCAAAAGCACTTAAGTCGCACGCAAAAAGATTTGACTTAAGTGCTTATGGCTTCTGAGTCTAGATATAATGATGCAATTCGTTTGACTTTACTTCGTCGTGGCGAGCGTTTTTTGTTTTTTATCTAACCGTCGAAAACCGCACGTTTTATATCATATGTCGTAGTGGTAAGGATGATTTTCATTTGTAGTTGGAATCGCTTGAATTGCGTCGCATCGCGTCATGGGGAAATTTCCTTACTTTGAAGAGATTCGGGTTGTATGCGTTCGGGAAAACAGACGCAGGAAGTTATTTTCACTTTTGCGCACATTAAGTAATAAAGTATTATTTAGTAATTAGCGTAAATCGTAAAATACTTTCTGACTATTTAATAAGCGAGTAAGAAAGTGGCAAATTCTATTTTAATTGTTGTTATTACCTCAATAAAAAGTTAGACGTAGTCGGAAAATGGCGGATGACTGCCAATTAAGCGGATTACCGGTAAAATTAATTGATTCTCATTATACTGTTTTATTTATAGCTCTTATGTCTACTATTATGATTTTGTACTTACATCTACTTTACGTTGATTTAGACGACTTAAAAAAATAGGTTCTCAGTTCGACCGGTATGTTTTTTGTATGTTTGTCAGCGATTATCTCGCGTTTAGTTGAACCTCTATTGATGCGGTTTTCAGTGTTTGTTAACATTCTGGGGATTTTGTTATGCAATAATAATAGATATCTCGTGAAATAGTCAAGGTTGATCCGTTATTATTTATTTAAAAGGTGTTTTTTTTAAGATTTTAAAAAAATATTTGAACTGAAAAGGGTAAAAAAATAAACTAAAAAATAGGAATTCAAATACTAACACGAAAAAGTGCAAAATAACTTTTCTTTCGAAACTCGGTGGCAAAAGTAAATGAAAAAAAAAACAACTTTTTTACTTATTTGTTTTTGAAGTCGGTCCCTAACAAAGGTATAAATAAAATTATTAACAATAGACATTTGCGCACGAACGGCGTTTATAATATAATCAAGTATTAACAATATTATCTTAGTTGTGGTTTAAATTCCAGCTGTAATTGTAACAAATCTAATTTAGCTAATAAATTGGTATGCTTTATCTTGACCCTTTACGTTATTGACGCATAAATCAGTGGGTCTTTACCATAAACGTAGAGATAAGGTATTTAATTTGTAGTAATTTTAGACTTAGCAAGCTTGCTCATGACGCGATTCAAGTGATTTGCAATGAGAAGTTTTCCTTTTCGAGTATTAAAAAAAAAGTAGTTTCCAAGAACTCTGTAGATGGCGTTGAACAGACTACGTTTTTGCACAAATCCACGAGGAACAGACTTCTCTTCTTTTTCTCTTGGCTCATTTTCTTTATGGCGTGCAAAGCTCATAAATTAAACAGACTGGTCAATGAATATTTTTTTCATTTTCCTTGTTGTTATTTATTTCCAAATGCCAATGGTGTGATGTGATGTGACTGACAATGACATGACATGTACGTTACGTTTTATGATCTCAAAATTACAATCAAGTGAAAAAATAAAAAAATTGACGACGTTCCGTTCATTGCAGTAACATACCAAGTTCAGCGCCATCTATCCATCGACTAGGGAACCAGTCAAAAGAAAATCCCTCATTTCTACTAACTAAAAATTAAAATCGTCCTTCCTACTACGATATAATGATGCAATTCGACTGACTTACGTTGTCTTGGCGAGCGTGTTTTGTTTTTCATATACTCGTAAAAACCGCACGTTTTATGTCATATGTCGTAGTGGTAAGAATGATTTTCACTTGTTCATAATCGGTCGAATTACGTTGCATCGCGTCGCGTCTCGCTGTGAGTTGTTTCTAACGGGATACCGCGGCTATGGAACGCAAAGACCATGAGAAGGAACAATATGGTTTTTATCAGTAAGAGTCTGAAAGTTCCTTCTGGTCCGATTCCTAGTAGACCACTAAGAATTGAAGCCAGAACCAAGGAAGAAAAATTACCGCCGTCGTTTGATTCCTACGTCAAACATGTGAACACAACGACGATATGTTACTAGACTCCTAATAACAGGCGACCGATGTCTGTCAACACATTAGGCAAAAAGTCTTATATCTGTCTTATTTCGACCACTCCTGTGAGCCGTAAACATACCTTGAGACAGAACAGACCTTGAATTAGCCAATCACAACGCAGTACCCCGTCCCCCTCGCTTACGTAGTACCTCAGCGAGTTGACAGAATAGTTTTTGTTCCTTAGATCGTGCATGCGGAGTCTAGTAATATATCGTCGATGTGTGAACATTCATTCAAAACATGAAAAACATAAATGAAAAAAATTGCATTTAAAATAAAAAATAAAAAAACATACATACATGTACATGTAAAATTGCATTTTAGCTTCATTAAAAACGTTACCTTTTGTTTCAAACACGGAATGAAATGAAATGTTATCTGTAAGTAGGTTAATATCAACACTTTTACACGTCGTCTTTGTACAAACTAGATGAAGCCGGTGTTTCGTACCTGACTACTCTGAGATCTGGACATTTTATAATCTAGGATTCCAAGCCTACATAGGTACTAGTTGTCTAGGCAACTTAGGTACAACAATAACACGTCTAGACTTGTCTAGGCGTGGTCCACAGCCTTGTATTATAGCAACAAGTTTGCCTACGTAAAGGTATGTGTTACGGGGCAAGTTGGAATTATGGTGTTTTGAGAAATGTCGGGGCAAGTTGGAATTAGAATTATTTGATAAATATCTTTATGATGGCGTAAGGTGGTAAATACAGTCTAGAACATAAAAAAGTCATGCATAGTTTTTTTGCTATTATATTGTTATTAATAAAATTAATGTTGGAACTGTCGGGTGACAAAAACAAAAAAAAAAAAGGGAAATCCACGGATAAGTGCCTTGATAAGAAAGAAGTGTTATATTGACATTCAAAAATATTGAAACTAGATTTCAACTAAATAAACTGAAATTAGAAGCAACAAGCTCGTGGCTAAATGATTACACCTGCACAGGCCAGTATTTCGAGTCAAGCGCACTTGCCTTGGTTGGTCTGGGTACCTTCACGTGTCCCGGCTGTCATTTTGAAGACCTTTGATAGCCGTTACTGTTAATCAGAAATTTTAGTCTGACAACCAGTCTTACCACCTTACCATGGGGTATGTTATTACGCAGTTACTAGGTTGTGGAGGTCAGATAGGCAGTCGCTCCATGTAAAATACTGATATTCAGCTGCATCTGGTTCGACTGGAACTGGAGATTAGAGCCAAAAGGGCCCCCAGCTCAATTATGAAATTTCCTAACCGTTAATATCTATCACATAGACAAATCAGACATTGCCTGTTTTCACACATTTACCGCCACATTCATTTTCGGAATTACAGTTTAGCAAGACAATTTTGATTTAATACCAATACATACAATTACCATTGTAAGATATCTATATTGTTATACATTGAGATCATTGAATTATTGCTACATTAGCATGTTTGCTCGAATATTGTACAGCGGCACCATAACTACTAATAGTTATGGTGCAGTTGGTCGCGTTGTGACCGATTATGTATCTAGATATTTGTGGGATATATAAAGATAATTGTATCTTTGTTTATGTGAAAGGGACCAAGCATAATATCTTACTATTTTTATCAGGTAGTCTACATAGTATTTGTATATGCGCAAACAGTAAATCAGCAAAAACTCCAAAAAATAATGAAGAAATCTGACAATACGACAAAGAAAAAATCCTTTTTAAATCTGAGGTTAGTACAAACCATATTTCAAACATTTATGCCAAACTCTCTTCACGACCTTGCCGTTATGAGCCGTATGAATAGAAATGTTTGAAACACGCCACGAGGCGCCGCCAGTAGCGATTTCGCGTAATTACAAAGTAATCATTGTTTAACCGCGCCCCGCACAGCACCCCGCACAGAAAATATAATAAATATGACGAATGTTAGGACACTACACACGTTTGCTGGAACTTAAAAACTACAAAGGTTTTGATAATTTCTAAGGCAAAACCAAACATAACAAGAAAATTTATTATACAATTTAAAAAACACAAAAGTGGCTATTTTACCGCCAAAATTTATCGCTGCTGTCAAAACTTCTATTCATCGAATTGAATAAGGCAAAGGTACTAAAAACCATGCAGCCAGCGAATGCCAGCTAAAATGCGGCTTATTTATTATTGCCACTGCTATTTAAATAAAATATTTATAGAGGAAGTGCGAAGTAAATACAGCTTGCAGGTATATAATATAATATGTTAATTATGTATTCGTAATGAGATCTTGTTTTATTCATTCTGCACGGTCGCCAAGGTGATCTACATTCATAAATTATTTCGTCCAAATGTACTTTGGGACATACTGGCGTCGAAAACTGCTAACGTGACAAAATTGTTAGATGTTACTTTACCGAAAATGGCACACATAAAAATCGGTATTTTAATGTCCCGAAATTCGGGAAATCATCTGCCCTGGCAGTAATGACATATTTTTTTTTTACGTGTTAAAATCATCAGATGAGGCCTCCCACCCCGGGCAGGGCGGGAGGGACTGTCAGGCTTGTACTGACTAAAATCCACGGTGTCCTTCAATAGCCCTTTATGTTCCGGGGTCACGGTGATGGTATAAGTCCCGCGACCCCGGCAGGCAGACAGCAATGACATTGGGGTCGGCTTTCAGTCGAACAAGATGTAGCTGAATATCAGTATTACATGGACCAACTATCTATCGGATCTCCACATCCTAGTAACTAGATAATACAATACCCCATATTGGTAAGACTGGTTGTTAGACTTTCGAGCTTCTGACTGTGGCAAACGACTGTCAAAGAGCTATGATATGATCGATGATAGAGCTAGACCAGCGCCTTCACCTGTTTTCCGAAGAACGGAGTAAAATCGCTATGACAGATGGTTTCCCCGAAATTCGCGAAAAAAATCAATAATTCGCGAAATTGTTACTTTTTTGCCTATTGATAATTCAAAGTATTAGGAGATCTCGGAGGACTCTCTCATTAGGAGGACTCTTTTGATAATTTTGCCAAGTAAAAAAACCCTAACTGGTTCGCCATTCTTACCATCTGTATATCACGACCAACAAAAGCCTACGCCCTCCCCAAGGCAGTCTAGATATCAAGTAACTCGTTTGCCGCACACATACAAACCTAATTGGCTCTTATTATCATTCCCTTAAAGGTCATAATGACCTGCCATTTCTTAACAGGGCTTGGTCAAATATTATGCCAGAATGCCTTCTTTGTTCTTTGTGATATTTTTGAACGAGATTTTTAGTTCAGGAAGTTGGTTTTATTGGGTTATGGAGTGGCTGATATTTATTTTATTTTAATATATGGCTTATACAGCAGGTCACTGGAAGTTTGAATCAAATTGAACAGGGCATGGCGCGGATAATTTCTAATCTTTTTAGGGCGGGAGGGATTGTCAGACTTGTACTGAGTAACATCCATAGTGTCCTTCAATAGCCCTTTATGTTCCGGGGTCACGGTGATGGAATAAGTCCCGCGACCTCTCGTCCCACCCTGGGCGGTCTTATTTGATGATTTTCCCACGATAAAAATATATCCTTCAAGTGACACAGGCATGATGTTATGTTATGTAAAACTGACATAAGGAGTGGTTGTGTAGGCGTTACAAATATGTAAGTGATTGACAAACTGTCACTAAGTATAATTATATTGTATTGTTGTAGTAAGGTTATTGTACACCTGTTTTATGAGAGAAACAATATTATTACTGTACTAGTGTCTGATGTAGTTTATTTGTAACCGACTTCGAAAAAAGGAGGTTCCTAATTCGTGGGAATCTTTCTTGGGTAATACGATACTCCTTGGTAACATGGTGACTGGTCGTCAGACTTTCGAGCTTCTGACTGTAATTAACAACTGTCAAAAATCTATAAATGACAGCCGGGAGCAACGGTTTTACGTGCTTTCTGAGGCACGGAGGAAACTCGCTATGACAGATAGTCACCCATCCACAGACCAACATTGGCATGTGCGGCTGTTATTTTTAAGCAAGGTTATAATGTTTCTTTCCGCGGTAAAATGAGTACTCTTAAAAAGAGACCCATACTGCCAGAGTTGTACTGACTAAAATCCACGGTGATCCTTCAATAGCCCTTTAGGTTCTAGGGTAACGGACAACTGATGAGATAGTCTCTATACTCTAACGGGCCCCCGCAGACTGCTGACAGCTCTCTAAGGCGCGCGTGGAACACGATGCGCTGTCAAACCGGGCATAGTTCATGATCGGACGGCAAGTCACCGATTACTCACCGACTTTACGGTGACAGGAAATCGCATCGCGACGTCCGATGCTGTGGGCGTCCCCCGCAGGGTTTTATCAATGCTTTAGTTTTAACCGATTATATCAAGTCAATTATGCCTGACTGATTAATGTATCCTAATTAGTGTAAATATCAATAGATACGTATAAATTAGCGACTCGATTTGAATTTTTATAATTTAATTCGTAGTTTTACTTGCAGACATAGAAATACAAGTACATAGTACTTGTATTAAAATTACTTGGTATAGTTGAATACAAGTTATAAATACATACGTTACTATCCGATTTGGTTAAAGAAATAATTTTACTTTATACTAGCTCTGGCTTTTCACAAGGGTAAAATATGTAATTTAATATTTTTTTCACACTACTTGCTCGTAAATGTCATATTATACGTCAGGCAAACCTACTGTAAAACATGACTTTATTCCCCCTCGCTCGAGCCGGGAATAATATATGTACTGAATTTCATTATTCCCGTGGGAATAATGTGATTTGAATTTGGAAACTCAAAGTAAACCGTATGAAAACTTTCACCAAGGAGTCGTATCAGTAATGGCGGCCGCTGGCAGCAACAGCTGATCGCTTACAGTGGTGCCAACTTCACGTTCGAAGGTTGTCGTACCACATCAAATTTCAAAATTCGAATTTATTTCCTCGCAGTAGGTGTGAAAAGCAGAGTACGCTCCTCGGGAGTAAAGCTACCTTGTCTTGGGCTGACTTGAATCCCTCGCTACACTAAGGATTCTTAACTTAATTCCCTCGTTTCACTCGGAAATTAACACTTGAACCTCCTCGCTGCGCTACGGAGGTTCACCCCAGAATCCTTAGTGTAGTTTCGGGATTCAATACGCCCGTGACGTAAGGCAATGCTTTACTCCCTTGGTGCGTAATCTACTATTTCACACTACTTGCTCGTAAATGTAAAATTATATGTCAGGCAAACCTACTGTAAAGCATGACATTATTCCCCCTCGCTCGAGCCGGGAATAATATATGTACTGAATTTCATTATTCCCGTGGGAATAATGTGATTTGAATTTGGAATCTCAAAGAAAACCGTATGAAAACTTTCACCAAGGAGTCGTATCAGTAATGGCGGCCGCTGGTCGCTTACAGTGGTGCCAACTTCACGTTCGAAGGTTGTCGTACCACATCAAATTTCAAAAATCGAATTTATTTCCTCGCAGTAGGTGTGAAAAGCAGAGTACGCTCCTCGAGAGTAAAGCTGCCTTGTCTTGGGCTGACTTCAATCCCTCGCTACACTAAGGATTCTTACCTTAATTCCCTCGTTTCACTCGGGAATTAACACTTGAACCTCCTCGATGCGCTACGGAGGTTCACCCTAGAATCCTTAGTGTCGTTTCGGGATTCAATACGCCCGTGACGTAAGGCAATGCTTTACTCCCTTGGTGCGTAATCTACTATTACTTTATACTAGCTCTGGCTTTTCACAGGGGTAAAATATGTAATTTAATATTTTTTTCACACTACTTGCTCGTAAATGTAAAATTATATGTCAGGCAAACCTACTGTAAAGCAAGTCATTATTCCCTCTCGCTCGAGCCGGGCAATAATAAATGTTCTGAATTTCATTATTCCCGTGGGAATAATGTGATTTGAGTTTGGAACCTCAAATAAAACCGTATGAAAACTTTCACCAAGGAGTTATATCAATAATGGCCGCCGCTGGCCGAAACAGCTGATCGCTTGCAGTGGTGCCAACTTCACGTTCGAAGGTTGTCGTACCACATCAAATTTCAAAAATCTAATTTATTTCCTCGCAGTAAGTGTGAAAAGCAGAGTACGCTCCTCAGGAGTAAAGCTGCCTTGTCTTGGGCTAACTTGAATCCCTCGCTTCACTAAGGATTCTTAACTCTTAACTTCACCCCCAGAATCCTTAGTGTCGCTTTGGGATTCATTACGCCCGTGACGTAAGGCAATGCTTTATTGTTGCGTAATCTACTATTTAAAGAATTTTTAAAAATCGGTCTACTATACGATTCAACTAAGGAGTGTCTTGTTTGAGTGTGGTTTCAACTGTCAACTGTCACTTGAAAATAACTTTTAGCATTAAATTACTTTGTGCTAATTAATTTTTAAAAGTATATAATATATTAACTTTATAGAGTTAAATTCATATGATTATTGTTTATTTTGAAAGCGTGCAAGTGTTTAATAAGGGGTGTATGACGTCACAATATGGCATCAGCAACTCTCCTTTTTAGTCAACCTGCTTAGTAGTACTTTTTTCATTACAGACAGACATACAAATCTATCTTGTTGGATAAGTTTCTATAGGATTGTGTAAAAGTTGTGTATTTCATACTTTATGGGGTATGTAAAATCAAAAGGTAGATTGACTTGACTGGGTAAAGCGGAAGGAAATGTCTAGACTCGTATTGACTAAGATCTTGGTGTTCCTTCAATAGTCCTTTTCGTTTCAGGGCCACGATAACTTGTTTAGACTGTACCGGGACTCCTTATTTATTCCATAAAGGTTATTTTGGGAGTGATTGGTATTTTGGTGTTATTTTGAATTCTGCTAAATGCTAAGTGTGTATATTCAAGCCTGTGATGATGTGTTTCTGTGATGGTCAGTTGGCCTACCATGACGCCTTACAGCCATAATTTTTGGTCACTTTTGTTGCCTACATTATTATGTGTGAATTCTTCTATTCTATGTAGGTATTGAACTCGGGAGGTTGGATAAAGGGGAAATTAAAATGAAATAGATATCATTTGTTTTGTAAAAACGTGTTTATTTACACTTTGGCAGTGATGGCATGTTTTATTTACTTTTATTTACAAAGAGAGTTACTATATGAGACCTTAGTTCGTTTGAGCATGATTTCATTCCATTTGAGCGGTGGAGTTACAACCTCGGCCAACCAATACCTGGCAACACTACCAACATAAAAAACACATCACCAGTGTTGCCAGATACAATCAACAAAGGCTACCAAGAACAGTTATAAAAAAAGTAACAGTTATTTTTGAAAGAACTGTTATTTTTAAAATAACGGTTATTGGAAACGGTTATCGATTTACCAGCCGTGGTAGCCGTGGGCAGCGTAGGGAGCAGCAATGCCGTAAGGCGCGGCAATGCCGTAGGGAGCAGCGTAACCAGCGTAGGGGGCGGCAAAACCGGCGTAAGGCGCGGCGTAGGCAGCGGCAACTCCGGCACGGGCAGCGGCAACTCCGCTAGCGGCAGCGGCATGGGACTGGGCGGCGGCGACGGCATTCTGGCTAGCGGCAAGGCCACCCCAGTAAGCGTTCTCGTGGAGGTCTCGGTTGGTTTCAGCAACTTGACGTACTGCCTCAGCGTTGAATTGGGCGGCGGCTTCGGCAGCGCGGGCCTGGCTTTCACCCCAGGCGCGGGCATGGTCCTGGGCGGCCACGTTCGCGTCGATGGCTGCTGCCTGGGCATCACCAGCGTTGACCCCGTAGACTAGGGGGCTGATGACGCTGGCGGAGGCATAGCCGACGAGGGCAACAAAGGCGATCTGTAGGAGAAAGAGAGGGACAAATTTAGTAAAAGGTTTTTTTTAAAACACCTTTGGAAGGTCTTCAGTTGAGGTAATCATGGTGGATTTTGCAATAGGTCTACCATGACGTGGTAAAGCGAGAGTAATTCCACTGTGGGAAAGAGACAAAGCTATACAAGTCGTATAGCCATCTCGTTCCCACAATAACTCTTGCTTCAAGATTTCGTGGTAGACTACTAGGAAGGTTTAGCTGACTTGGGAGTGTTAAGGACATGTGCAAGTTGGATGGTGGAATAAGTTAAGTTATCTGTGTAAGGAATTTATAGACTAAGTATAAAAGAAGTTTAAGGTTTCTTGGTTTTGTCGTTATTTAGCATCGTTTATCTGTGATTCGATTATGATAATATGGCGTTTAAATATTAGGAATTTCTAGTGTATTGATAATTAAGTGTTGAACTTTTAATCGTTACATGATACTGTCATCATCATTTCAGTCTGTGACCAATGTTGGGTTTCTTTTTTTTCTGTCATTGTTTTCGATTCTGAACATCCTGCATCTAACTGTTTCCCGCGATTTTGCCAATATGGCCAACCCAATGCTTTACGATACGCGCCAAAACTATTGCCGCGAAAATCATTAATGGAACACCGTTACGCAAAAAAAAAACGTTACATCAATACTATTATCAGATCATCGTAAACTATGCATGTAAATAACAAAGAAAGAAAAAATAATTAGCAACAAACAAACCGTGAAATCATTAACATTAATTCCCGCGTTTTATAACGTTTCTTCATCGCGATAACGCCTTGAAATAACGTATGCGGATTAGGAAATAACTATCGTTTTTAATAACTCAATGCGTGCTTCCGTTGTTATAGTTATCCGTTACATTAACTACTTGTTAACAATATAATAACAGGTTTGGTCGTGCATATCCGTCTCAATGATGGGCCATGATGGTCCAGTGTGTACTGAGGAAAGGGTCATGGTAACATAAATGTATGAATTGAACTAATTTGGACTTAGAATGGCTTAGAAATAAAAAAATCTAAGTTATCATACGACATTATCTACCATCCCTTTGATCTGCGTCTCAGCAGTGGAAAAAAATACAGGCTGATTTTAAATAAGATGTCATGATGGGCCAAGCCATGATGGTCCATTGTGTATACGATAGTCGTTTAATATGGATGATTGCAATGTTAAACAGTAGCGCTAAAAGCATCAGAACATAGTTCTTGCACGTTTCCTGTTTTTTTGTTAATTCGAATAATGCCGGTCTAAGTTATTACTTTTCATTACCATATTGGTAATTAAAAACTGATTGCTAGTAGCCAGTAATGAAATTAACGAAAAAATTGATATGACAAAATTCTATTAGCATTCTATTAGTTGGTTAGGTATAGTCCAGCCACTGTTTGGCAACTTTTTTGTGGCTAACCAGAAGAATTTATCATCATTAACAAGAGCTGTGGCTAACCCATTTATAAGTGTACAATTTAATCAATTGAGTGATCATCTAAACGTATTAAATCCGCCTCCTTATTATTAGTAATAAATCATCGAGTCAATTTATCAAATCCACACGTTTTTTTATCAGTAATCGATCTAACCCATTACTCATACAAGAACATCAATATTAATTCAAAGTCATGCCAATTCCAATTTCAAACCTGACACTTTGACGTAACAAACCTCTTTAGTGTCAGTTTTAATCATCATAAATATTTTACATGGCAACTTTTTTGTTGCGAGTCTGTGTTCTTTTTTTTCGCATACCGTTTACGTTGTGAAATGGCCAGTTTGATGTTAATTTTTGCTAATCGGTATACAGGATCTATGCTACAGTACTTTGGTATTGTGTAAAATGTATGTATATTTTGTTTCTTAGTATCGATTTGTTCTAGATTGCGTGCTTAGGTGAAGTTTCTTACGATGTGATGTGAGTTTTAAGAGGTGTGAGTGGGTAACACTGATTTCTCTTAAAATAAATAGTAAAGTATCCAAAGTAATTTAATTCTAGTCGATGATGACTATATTTAAATAGAAAAAACTTGACTAAATTCGAAAATAAAGCGGGTTATCTGTCTCTCTTCGTGTATAAAGAACATAGAAGTTAGTTCTAGACTTAAGTAGCCTAGGGATAGGCAAGGATAATTTTCATCCCAAAATTTAGGATTAAAAACGTAGAAGTAGCGAATAGCTGTTATGCATGTAAGTATTTATAAAGTATCAAATATCTTGACAAGTTGCACCTATAAACTGCGTATTCAAATATCTGTTCCACGTTCAAAGTTCTTTGAAATATTTCGATATCCTTATCATAGAACAATACGAGTCTATGGTACTTCAAAACAGGTCCAACCAATCCCTAATTCACAAATAACCCAACCTCAGCTCAATTTACAATTACAATATCGTAATAAACGTTATCTATCAACATTTCTAGAACGGGCCAACGCCTTAAATGTTTCGGTCAAATTATTTCGCAAGCCGCCATTTTAGAACAATAAGTGACAGTCTAGGCTGTACGGTTTTTGTCTTTAGCCTCAAACTTTTTCTTTACATGACAGAATGCTTTTGACAGTTTTGAATTTGGAAGACAAAAGGAACGAAGTGTTTTGTGTGTGACGAGACATAAAAATCGATTGGATATTTAAATACTTCGAAATAGTTTTCAAACTTTCTGCAGCATTTTCCAAGCCAAAGTCTTCAAAAAGATGGCTGAATTAGACTTGACGTGGAAGTCAGAGGACAGATAGATATGGGGTAGGCCTATGTCTAGCAGTGGACTATTGTATAAGCACAATTAAATTATAATTTCAAGATTTTTTATAAGAGCAAAGTAACCATTGAATTGACAGTTAACAATCAGTTAAAACGTCAAACAATCTAATCGATCAATCTCCTGCAAAAAATAATTAACCAAATAAACTTCGTCACGACCTTACGCACTCCAAATATAACGGAATTCATTATACATTATTATAACACAACAATAGTGATGTGCCTGCATTTTGAATTACAATAAGGGACCTTGACCGCGCACGTGTGTGTTATGACATATTGTGCGTGGGCCGTTGTGTTGTGCCAGTTTTGACGTGTGAAAAAGAGGTTGGTATTGCGAAGATTGGAACTCTTTTTTTGTCCTGGTAAAGTTAAAGTGATCAAATGAGTTGCCCTGGAGTTGAAGGGACTTTCACTAGTGAATAGAAGAGATTTATTGGATCACAATTACATGGATAAATACAAAAAAAAAATGAAAGCAAAACAAAAGGTAAAATTACACAAAACAAAAAAAAAACCTGTGCGAGGCCAAAAGGCTCCTACCTCAGTACTGCAAATAATTGACGGTGTTCCTTTAATAGCCTTTTACAAAAACAAGTGGGTAACTGTTTCGACAGTCCCGCGACCCCAGAAAGTATCAGAACCCCAAGACAGTCCCTTGGCCACAGATAGTCCCGTTTTCTCGATGGATGAGGTCTCTAAGTCAAAGAGTGAATAGGTTACTTCTAGGCAAGCGTGCTTTACGTGCTATGGTGGGCAAAAGCAAGCATAAAAGGATATAAAATAAAATGGTTGAGAAAAGTTTTCTGAAGGCATAATTGGAAAATAACTAGACAAGTAGGCGTCGAGGACATTGTACAAAGACATGGATATCTAGATAGGATTTGAATGAGACTGAAACTGTCAGAAAAAGGAAGTATCTAAAAGATCGTGGATGGAATGTATGGGACAGGATACTAGTCAGAAAGGAAAAAAACTACTGAGATGATAACTGATAGGGGCGATTGGAAGAGGATTTATGCTGCATCGGCATTATAAATTGGGATAAGATCAGGGTTTTCATGACATTGTAAAAACTCCTGGAAAACGCTTCGGTCTTTGCACTTTATCAAAACGAAATACTAATTAAATTATTGTTTTTTTTTTCAAGTTCAATCGCCTACTCCATTTTTCATCAACACCTTGACGAAATTGTAATTTCGCATGCTAACCACATATCAATTACGACCAAATTAGCAAACAAACAAAAACGGAACGTAGCCTCATAAAAATAATTACATATCGTTTATGGTATGGTTTTTTAGTCTGTGGCCTTGGTAATGACATTGGGTGGAACGGAATGTGATTGACTTGACATTTTTTGTTAATCGTTCTGATTGGTTGTTGCATAATTTGATTGGGTATTGCCAGAATGGGATTATTTTTTTATTTGGTAGTTTTTTTTGCTGTTGTTTTGAAGAATACGGAAGTTATTAGAAGGCGTGGTTATCTTTGTCAATAATGGGGGAGGCAGAGGTGTATATAAACCTGTTTTTAGTACTTAAGTATATTACATGTGGGCAGTTACTGGGAAATTAATTGTTCCTTTTTTAAACAATGACAAATACTTAGACGTGTGTCAAGCACAGGATATCTATTTTTATCTAGACATTACATGGATAATTGGTATTCTAATGACATTTGATTGGCGGGAAAAGAGGAAATGACAATATTTGTCATAGCCTTCAATTTGAGGCTGGTGAAGACACCCGTACAACTGCATATTTTATTGGTGGTAAAATACTTTCTTTAAAGAAAAACTGATATAAGTAACGGAAGCAAAAATATAAAAATACAGTCATCATCTTCCTGCCCTTATCCAATTTTACTTGAGGTCGGTGCAATAAGTTTTTTGTAGCGAAAAAAAAACGAAAAAAAAAACTTTTTTATTCTTGAAGATAAAGAAATCTAGCTCATGCAATCTTCGTTATTTTTTATCTATACTAATTAAATCACGGACATAATTAAACAATAAAACTTCAATTGTTTATAATCACGCTATTATACGTCATTCTGACATTTTCTCACATCAATCAATTTTATTGTGAAAAACGTCGAACATATCGATGAGACGATCTAATCGCGTTTTAATTTAATCGTTTTTCCTTTATGAGTCTTGGGAAGTGTGTTTTTATTTGAAATTAAATCGATTTATTTTGATGTCTAAGCATTTAGTAGCATAGAAAACTAGCGCTGTGACAATTTAAAAAATTCCGCAGCACATGCCTTTTGGCCTCGCACGGGACTAAATTGTTTGTTTTTGTTTTTTCCTTATGTTGTTTTTCTTTAACATCATTTTGTTTCTTTTGTTTTTCTTCATATGATTATAATTGTGTGTTTCAATAAATCACTTTTCTTTCATCTAGTTCGACCTGTCTCGGCTATTGCCCGAGACAGGTCGAACCAACTCTTCTTCTTGTCTCGGGAAATAGTTTCGGGTTTGTTTTTCATCTATTGTATTTAAACAGTAGATGAAAGAAAAGTGATTTGATTTGCTTGTCCCGGGTTTTTGAGAGTATTTTTTTGCTCTATTTTCAAGTGACCGTGGCCAGATGGAAGTCATTAAAGCGTACACCCGGTAATTCATAGTACAGAGATTTATTTAGGCGAATTTTACTTTAAACTAAACGATTTGTACATTATAGATACTAAATCACGTATTTAAAACCCATAACAAACAAACAATTTGATATATCGTTATCATGTAACATAATCCCTCGATAGTTTCAACCAGCATTCATACCATACCAGATGATTGACATTCTATACGCGTATTTTCGCGCCACAGATAAACAATGCTTAGTCATAGACAATTTGAATGATAATGTGACCGAATGATTATTGTTTTGCAATATTGTTTTAATATTAGGACATTATTTTGAATGGCTTGTCACTACGGGGGTTATGATTAGTAATACAAATGTTTATCAGATTATTGAATTGTTGTTTGAGTAGGTATTATTGAGATATTAGTTTAAAAACTTAGGTGTGATAAATTCCAGTGTAATTTTATTTAAGGAAGAAGAGTGGGACGACCAAAAAAACGAGAAGAAATGGCTAGAAATAGAGAGAGTACTAGTAGACTAATAGAAAAAGTAATTAGGAAGAATTGCGGTGTCTATGCCATGAATTAAGAACCTTCTTCTTTTTATACGAAATTGTTTAAAAATGGAATTAGGACTGGGATATTATAATGAAAGCTATGAGGACTAAGGAAGTGCGTGTAAAATTCGAAAATGGAATTTGTTTTTTTTTATTAAATCAGGTTGTGTTGACAAATGGGTAACTTGTCCTTTAAAAGCAACATAAAATTAAGTTATTATAACCGGGTGACATTACGAGAAACAGGTTTAAAGGTGCAAGATTTTAATTTATTCGTAATGCAACCTTGTCATACTAATTGAAATTGCTGGTAACTTTTAATTGTATCAATATTGATGGCAAAGGTATTACATTTATGCGGTCTTGAGGCTTTTAAAATACCATAAATGGAAGATCTATTACTAGTGTTCACATAGTTAGGTTCATTAAAAAGATAAATGGGAAAAATTAACATTGTAAGCATTTTCGTATTAATGTAACAAGATTTATCTAGTTAAATAATTAAAAATTAATAGTTGTAACAAAACGTCTTGATGCACTTCATTTGCCAAAGAATTGGCGGGAAATTTTGACAGATGAAAAAGAAAAATTGAAGTAAGATTTTTGGCGCCAATTTTACACATGTGACAAATAATTTTAGGATTAATTTATTGATGCTTGAAATACTAATTTTAGTTATTTTTAAAACTGAATAAGAAGCTGATTGAATAATTATCGAATTTTAAGATTATATCACTGTTGCCACTATCAAAAAACGTTCTGTTATCACTATTGCGAAATAAAAAAAAATGAATTACCAGAAATCTCATCTTGCACTTCTTGTTTGACTGCAGGATAGCTACTGAATGCTTTGGTGGTGTTACGACGCTCTTTTATACTAAGTACAACCGCTATACATTGCTATTGAAAGTGTATTCAAGTACCTGTTATATTACTATGAAGGATTAGACTAGGCGGTCCACTGATACGGACAAGGTCTCAAAAATGAAATTAAAAAAAAAAACTTGTTGACGTTTTAATTTTTTTTATTTTTGGAACGCGAGCAGAAGATGGCCGGTGGTTTGAAGTTTTCTTTTTGGCGCGAATTGTTTTGACGTTTGCTAGGTGCAGTTTTCGAGAATAGATGATTCGTAGACGATTGTTTCGAATATAATATGCTGTTTTCTTTGCCCCTGAGTTTTTTTAAAGGCTATAATGAGACAAAGAGACAACCATAGTATTTGAGCTGCTAATCAATTGACATAATTTTTATGATCCGTCATAACGCTATTCTTTGTGTCATAATTATGAAAATAACAAACTGTGACGTCTCTTAAGTAGTTAACTCAATGAATATTATAAATAAACAGTTTTTTTATAAGTTATTTGGGTTCTCGGGGTTCAAATAAAGTGAACTTTAAAAAAAAATGTGTTTTTTTTTTTAAAGTGTCAATTATATCCAATTGATTGAACATCAGCAGTCCAACATCTTTAATTTTACATGTCATTAAATTGCGGAAGTGTTCCGGCTTACTATGACATTTGGCACAGGAAGCTAACAGTACCCAAGGTGTTAGAATCTGCGCCTCATCATCATCACACCTGCGGAAAATTCGTGGTATTACATTTTTTAATGCAATTTTATGTCATGTTACCGCGTCAAAAGGAGATCAAATACATTGTAGAACCAGGCGTTACTTTTCGGGAATCCATGACATTAAATGTTATGAAACATAGTTTAAGAGGGCCGGAGTTTTAGATATCCCTGCATATGCACAATATGCATGAGGGCGGGAGGGTGATACTGCATCCTTTACCCAAGCCTGGATTTCTGTCGCGGAAATAAAACTAGATATTTTTCATAACATTTAAAAGGACTTCAGTCGTGGGTCGGAATCTGATCATATTTTTGACACAGGTGTCGAATTTTGATTGAGAAAAGACTTGTTCATTGATGCTTAAAACCTAGAGTCAATTGAAATTACACTTCACAGACATTGATAGAAATTGTTCCAATAGAAATTAAATCGTCTATACCTAATAGTGCCTCATCAGGTAACCGTGGAATGTAAATGGCTATTGAAGGATCACCGTGGATTTTAGTCTGTACAAGTATGACAGTCACTCCCGTCCTGCCCTGGGAGGACACATTTGATGATTAAGCCACGATAAAAAATGCCTTCAATGCATTTTAGAAAAAAATCATCGGTCAAGTGCGAGTCGGACTTGCAAACGAAGACTATCTCACGTTGCCTTTCCCTAAAAACGGCAAATAAGTAATACATTGACAAACCCGCACTAATCCCGCGTGGTGGATTATGTGCCTCTCCCTCACTTGGACAGGAGGCCTGTGTCTCATCAGTGGGAATATTATAGGCTGATTCCTGAAATACAATGCATTCTTGCTTTTTAACCCTTTTTAATAAACGCGATAATATAACCGGCATAAAGTTGATGCAATTTATGTCATAAACGGAAATAATTTATTTATACATATAATATTTATAAATAAATGGCTAAAATATGCTTCAAAACGTCTAGATAGGACTTGAAACTATTTAAAATTTAGTATAATCAAAGAAAGCAAAGAAAAAACCTTTCTGCTTCTAAATGTGCAGCGTTTTTACCAAGTTTTACGCCTGTCATAATGCTTACAGTATTATGACTAAGTGAGACATATTTGCGTCATATCACGATGACATTACCTGTTTTACGCCCATTTTTTGGACAATGCTCAGAATACTAATCAGTTGAAATGTCAAAATATAGGGCAATGTGGCGATAGCTTTGACAAATGTTGATACTAAACGTCTTGCCCTTTCTCCAGAGAGATCTACGTTTTGGAATGGGCACCACACAGTTATTATATCCTGTGACTGGAAATGTAGCACCATAATTTTTTATAATATTATAATAATGTTTTGTCTTATTAACCGACTTCAAAAAAGGAGGAGGTTATCAATTCGACTGTGTTTTTTTATGTTTGTTACCTCATAACATGCGACTGGGTGAACTGATTTTCATGATTCTTTTTTTATTTGAAAGCTGGTGCTACCCGTGTGGTCCCATTGTCATCATTTCAATATCTGACTATGGGATCCTGGAGAAACCGAGGGCAACCCTCAAATTTTATAGGCCTACACATCGTTTTTTGCAAATATTATGAAGTTATTTAAATAATTGCGTATGGTGATCATCATCTCTTATAGCTGAGTTGATGATGGAAGATACAACTCCTTAACAGTAAGGATTAGGCATCGACTGATTTAGTTTGTGTTCGCATATCTCCGGAACTGCATGTCCGATTTATGTAATTATTTTTTGTTACACTAGGTATTGTTCAACTTAGGGAATACTGCAAGTTTCTTCAAAATCGGTTCGGTAGTTTTTTAGATAGGGATTTTTTTAGCCAATTGTGTACATGAGCGATGTTATTATGTAAGAAAATGATGTACATATTTGACAAGAATTTGGGTTGAATATTTAAGCTAAAAAGAGTAAATTAAAAACTTTTTCTTAAAAATATAACCGTCCAAAAACAATCACAAAAAAGGGTAAAATAACCTACAAAAATAACTGTGACCAAAAAAAAAACAATGAAACAAAAAAAAGACAACCGACCCTTTTTGTGATTGTTTTTGAAGGCGGTTACACTTTTTTTTAAAAGTTTTTGTAAATTCAAAAGTGCCTGAAATAAATGATATGAATTTAAATTTTCGAAATAGAAATTTCGAAATTCGCCCACGGTCTGTTTTACAAAGAAATCAAGTCAGAATTTCATATCGAAAATGGGTTATAATATTAGTTAGCAATACACTGCCGACTCTAAACCATAGTAAAGTCTATAGTTACACCAACTGATACCCTGGGTGGAGCAGGAAGCTTTTTGATATATCAAATGAGAAAAAATACTGTCACAATATGTACTGACATTTAAGGCGAGAGGAATACGCATGGATGACACTTACACCGTAGCGAGCAGGGCTAGCGTGGTGGTAATTGCCGAATTTATTCTTAAGAGTCCATAACAGTTTTGCGCACATCATCATCAGCTGGAAGACGCTCGCTGCTGAACATATGTCTCCCCCTTAGACAGACACGCCGAATGACAATTCTCCACTTGCATCCATCGGTTGCCCGCGACTTTCACGATGTCGTCGATCCACCTAGTGCATAATGGGATGCTGCGTCTTCGAGAACTTTTCTTCCCCATCGCTTATCAGTTCTATGAGCGATGTGACATCCCTATTGCCACTTCGACTTTAAAAATTTACGAGATGTGTCGGTTACTCTGATTCTTTGGGGACTATCGTTATTCCAGATTTTATCTCGCGAAAAAACTCCGAGCATAGCTTTTTCCTTTGTCAACGATCATGTCTCAGACCCGTATTTCATTACCAGGGTTACCAACTCTCAGAAATATTTATCCCTAAACCCTGGGTCAAAAACCCCTAAAACACCAGTTATTTCTTGGAAAACCCCCTAAAAAAAAAACAACTTAAAAATAGGTACTTAATATTTTTTTCATTATGTACTCGTAACCTGAAAGTATCACATTACGTTTCTGATGAGCGATTTGAAAGTTATGCATTGCAGCCCTAGAAAGAATCGCTTTCAACTGACAGAGTGCCAAATAAAAAAAAAATGTCTCTCCTACATTATGGGCGCCAAACCCCGTCTTGGGACTTCATTAAGTAACTTTCACCCCTTGAATAACCATGTATTATTCATAAAACTGGATACCTGAGGTCAACTTTATACTGTTTAGTTTGAATTGTGCCAGAGCTCATGCTTTAACAACTTTACCGTTTCAATAAAACAAATCCCTAAAAAAACCCCTAAAAATAAAAAACCTCTAGAAAAATCCCAACCCACTTTTTTAACCCCTAAATCTGGGGGGAAAACCCCTAAGTTGGTAACACTGTTCATTACCGTCGTTTTGTGAACTAAAAACAGTAAAATCCATTGTTTCAGCGTAAACTCAATAATTTTAAAATATCTGGTTTTGAGGTTAACTTTCAGTCATTCTTTAATCACCCATGTAAATGTTTAAGGTCGAGTTTTGTTAGATATTGAATATTTTGAGCGAGCGCTTCGGTTTTTAAAGAATTATTTATTTGGTAGATTATTATGTACCTCAAAATTTTAAAAAGTTTATATCTTATTATTTTTAATAAATTCTTACGTGTGTTGTGTGATCAAAAAAAAAATCTGCTCCAGTAGATAATGTCTCTGGCCCAGAAAAATCCATAAATTAATTTGCTAAATTAACCACATTTCTCCAAGGACACTACTTAAAACAGTGATCTAATTTTAGAAAGGCAACGCCTCAAATACATATTTGCAATCATAAAACTGACCACAAATATTCCGAAGCAATTATTAAGCTTATAATATTCGCATTCCGATCAATGCCAAGTATAACGTGTTACGTGTCGGTCTGACATGAGGAAAGACACTCAATTAGTTTTAAGGGCAAACGTTGCATTTTTAATTGTTATAGGTTTTTTGTAGCCAGTTTATCTTGAACTACGTATGACAACGCTAGTTTTAAAATCTCTTCTAGATAAATAAAGCCCCTGATGCCGGTGTCGCGGTACCTGTCGGGGCCGCGGTACATGTCGGGGTCGCGGGACTTATCTCATTACCGTGACCCCGGAACGTAAAGGGCTACTGAAGTTCACCGTGGATTTTAGTCAGTACGAGTCTGACAGTCCCTCTCGCTCTGCCATAAAAAAAATAAAGCCGCATTTCTTCCAAATGACTGCACCTGTTAGGGTATTTTATTGTTGTAAGGATGAAGTAGGATGGATGGATTGATGTTGTTACTCTTTCACGCATAAACTGCGAAATAAATTATCATAAATATTGGCAAGGAGATAGTTTATAACCTGGATAAAACGTAGGAAACGAGTATCTTTCATCCTAATAATCATTTGGGATATTTTTTGACTAAATCGCGAGCAAAAGTTAGTTACTATTTTTTTAGGAAAAGGACTGTAATGCCTAAGAAAAGATGGATGGACTGTGTTGGGAACGATCGAGAGAAAAAGGAATAAATAATGCCGTAACGTCTGATAGGGGAGAATGGAAGAAAAATTATGAAATGAGTGAAATGGGATGAGGGCAGGAAGATGATGATGGGAATTTAGGACAGGGGCTTCCACAGGACCGCCTTTCAGCAGAAACAAGACCACCGTTGAAAAAAAAACAAGGTTGGTGAGTTGAGTTGGCTGAGCCATTCGACTGTTGAACTAAGACAAGATTGGTGCATTGGCTGAGTCATTAGACCACTGCGCTGCGTGTCCCGGGCTCGATTCCCCACGGACCTAATATTTGTATGATCTGCAGTAGTTGTTCTGGGTCTGGGTGTTTGTCAGTTACTTGGACGAACCCACGATACAGGAGAAATTCCTAGTGTGAGGGGCAACGTTTTCTTATAAAAATAAAATTAATAGTTTTCGGTCTATCTTGCGAGACGCCTGCATGCGCCATGTTGCTGGATGTTGCAACCAATTTCATTCACAGATTTACGGATTAGTAGATTACGCAACAAGGGAGTAAAGCACTGCCTTACGTCACGGGCGTATTGAATCCCGAAGCGACACTAAGGATTCTAGGGGTGAACCTCCGTAGCGCAGCGAGGAGGTTCACCCCCAGAATGAACGGAACCTGGAACGTAAAGGGCATCCGAAGGAACACGGGTGGATTTTAGTCAGTAAGAGTCTGACAGTCCCTTCCGCCCCACCCAGGGCGGGAGGACTCATTTGATGATTTTACCACCTAAAAAAAAAAAAAAAGACAAGGCAGCTTTACTCCCGAGGAGCGTATTCTGCTTTTCACACCTACTGCGAGGAAAACAATTCGATTTTTGAAATTTGATGTGGTACGACAACCTTTGAACGTGAAGTTGGCACCACTGCTACCGATCAGCTGTTGCGGTCAGCGGCCACCATTATTGATACAACTCCGTTTTCTTTGAGGTTCCAAATTCAAATCACATTATTCCCACGGGAATAATGAAATTCAGTACATATATTATTGCCCGGTTCGAGCGAGAGGGAACAATGACTTACTTTACAGTAGGTTTGACTGACATATAATTTGACATTTACGAGCAAGTAGTGAGAAAAATTTTTTTTCTTATGAAAAAGTAAATCACCTAAAATTGCAACAACCTTGAACGAGGACGCAAAAAACATTATGGTATTACTGCTGCTTTAGTACACTGGAGTTCAAAATAAACTGGTCACTCAAGAATATTAATAAAATCATGCACTGGCTTTATTATAAGGATGTAAAGCAACGAGCATGTCTCAGCTGAGTGATAAGGAATGTTAATATGTTGTTATTTACCTTTAGGAGATTGTTCGAGTAAGTCGCGTATTTAGGCTTGTATGGGAGAGTTATATTTTCTGAGCTTATGGAGTGTAAGGGAGACCGGGTACATACGGAACAGCGGGTCGTAAGTAACAAACGCTCTGTAGGTTTATCAAACGTCGTCCTACTAAATGCAAGCGGGGGTGCGACGCCGGCTATCTCCTGACGGTAGTAGGGCGACGTTTCGACCATTTGAGAAACCTACAGAGCGTTTGTTACTTACGACGCGCTGTTTCGTTTGTACCCGGTCTCCCCTAATGTTGTTTATCGTGGTAAAATATACAGATGGGTCCTGTTGCCTATTACTGTCAGATTTGAACTGCCTAAAATCTACGGTGTTCATTCAATAGCTCTTTACGTATCAGGGTCACGGTTACTTGTTAAGACATTTTAGAATCTAACTGATGGACTAGCGTATTATGTTTTAGTTTTTTTCTATTAATGACTAGCTGTTGCCAGCGCCTTCAGCCTCTACAACTCGAAAATTTTCTCAGGGGAACATACTCGTAAAATCGGGATAATGAAAATTTAATATCGCCTTTATTGAAATGAAATGATATTTATTTTTGCAAGTAGGTTAATATCAACACTTTTACACGTCGTCTTTGTACAAACTAGATGAAGCCGATGTTTCGTACCTGACTACTCTGAGAAGAAACAGCCGAAACAAACTCAGAGGTCACTGTCTCTTTTAAAGTCCAGACATTAAATTGGTAGTCATACGAGGGCTATGTAGGTTAACGTCTGAGATGGTCTTTTTAAGAAAGAACCACACACAGATTTGAGTGGACCTGTCCAGTCAGTGCAAGCATTTGTCAGTTATCGTGAAGCTCAAACTCGTGATTCAAGGAGCTCAACGTATTCATCGGGGATAGTGTAGCCAGGGATTTAGTTGTGTAGTTTCGGGGCCTTTTCAATCGAAACAAACAAACAATCAAATATTTCTTCTTTTAAACAAAAGTGTGCAGGTTTCGTTTGACCACTGTTTCGTCTGATGGTAAGCCAAGATGTGGTCGACGGTGAAGCACGCTTGTCTAGAAATAACCTATTCAGTTTTGACTTGAAGACCCGAAGGTTATAGCTATCAGAAAACACAGACCGCGGCATTCCACACCTTAGCTGTGCGCACAATAAACGTCTCATATCACATGGGGCTAATGGCTAGGGAGGAGCTCGTGGCTAAATAATCACAGCCGCACAGGCCGATCTTCCGGATTAAGCCGCGCTTGCCGAGGTTGGTCTGTGGATGGGTAACCATCTATCATAGCGAGTTTCCTCCGTGCCTCGGAAAGCACGTAAAGCCGTTGGTCCCGGCTGTCATTTGTAAATCTTTGACAGTCGTTACTGTTAGTCAGAAGCTCTTAAGTCTGACAACCAGTCTTACCATGGGGTATGGTATTGCCCAGTTACTGGGTTGTGGAGGTCCGACAGGCAGTCGCTCCATGTAAAATACTGATATCCAGCTGAATCTGGTTTGACTGGAAGCCGACCCCAATATAGTTAGGAAAAGGCTAGGCAGATGATGATCACATGGGGCTAATCTTCATCACCGAACAGTTATTTTTTTTATGTGAGATGGGTTTGCTCTTGACCTTAGTCTAGTTCAGGAATGACTAAGAAAAGGTCGACGATGGAGCGAGCTTACCCAGAAGAAGCCTGTTCACTTTAACTTTGAAGAGATTAGGTGTATGCGTTCGGAAACACAGACGCAGGCAGAGAGTTCCACTCCTTCGCTGCTCCTTCTTAGCTCTATCAAGATTAACATAAGTCCTACCCAAACTTGAGAACCTACACCAGATATCAGCACAAAGGTGTCAATGCCCTCCCCCCCTTCCCCCACTAAACGCGCCCACTTCCCGCAATCCGCGTCTAGTATTTCATCAGCTTTCGTTCGACCTTCCGAATCGTGGGCACAATGTGTACACTGCCGGATGTATTAAGGGTAACACTGTCGTCAAAATTAGATGGTTCACTCGAGTGAATTTTTCAATTAAATGAATGTGCGTACACTATTGTTTTCTAGTGAAAAATATGCATCTATTTTTTTGAGATGAGAGAAACATTCATCACACCCATGTCCTCGTGGTATATAAATGGTCTTATAGTACAGTTTTCACTTCATATTTTTAAGTAAAATTTTGTAATCTTAGCAATCTGCGTCTAGAATTTCATCAGCCTTCGCTCCAGGCGACATTTAAGTACTTTTTGTTTACAATGTTTAATACACTGCCTGGTGTGTTAAGGGTTACGTCAAAATTAGATGTTTAACTCGAGTGAACGTTTTTCTTAAATTGATGTTCAATTTTGTTTCACTTCGCATTTTTTTTAAATTAACTATTTTTGGCACTATACTGACTTATCCATCGTAACCAAATTTTGAGTTTTAAATTATTCAAAATTATTATTTTTATGCAGAATTTTAGCCGCATCTGATATTCGCAAAAAAAATTTAGAGCACGTAGTGTTATGTGGCATAAAGATATTTCTCATCACACTCAATCAAGACATACGGTGGACGTAAGTACACTTCGCATTCACTTTGTGTACAAGCACTTCCAGTTGAATGTCGAAAGAAACAGTCGTAATTTTCAAAATATTTTACGATTGAGTGCTTTTATTACTTCTCGACCTTGCACCTCCTTAAAGAATTTGCACTGCTCTGCGATCATACAGATAATAAAAAAAAAATAAGTGTGGCATTTATTCTGGCCCGACTTGTAGCCAAATATAGTCATGCATTCCGACTGTTATTATAATTTCTTTTAAGCCCCCTCGTACACAAGGCGACGCAAATCTCCGGTACCTTTTTTTATCGTGGTAAAAACATCAAATGAGGGCTCGGCCCCTACTGTCAGACTTGTACTGATTAAAATCCACGGTGTCCTTCAATAGCCCTTTATGTTCCGCGGGGTCACGGTAATAGAAATAAGTCCCGCTACCCCGGCAGGCTTTTGCCCTCAGAGAGGGGGGCCCGTCATTTTGCTGACGCTCTTTGAGGCGCGTGTGGAACACGACGCACCGTCGACCCGGGTATGGTCCATGGTCGGACAGCGAGTTGCACTTACTCGCTGTCCTCATGCCCGCAAATCTCCGGTACCTTACGACTTTTGTATCCCGACGACCCATCATCTGCCTGCCTTTTCCCCACTTTATTGGGGTCGGCTTCCAGTCGAACCAGATGCAGCTGGATATCAGTATTTTACATGGAGCGACTGCCTGTCGGACCTCCACAACCGAGTAACTGGGTAATACGATACTCCATGGTAAGACTGGTTGTCAGACTTTTAGAGCTTATGTATCCAGACGACTATCGCGATAGAAACCCATGGAGTTTCGTACACAGGCACACGTCAATGGATGCCAGAGTCGTAATGTATCGGAGATTTGCGTCGCGTTGTGCACGAAGGGACTTATTCATATCACTACACTAGGTTTTGCACACGTCTTCGTCCGCCGTGGAAGCTGAACATTATTCGACGAGGGGTACCTATAAGGCCGCTGTCACATTAGGGCGTTAGCGTTAGGACAGTAGTGCGGCAGAAGCACATTTCTTTACATTTTATATAATCAACCGCGTATAAGCAGCGTCGGTCGCGAGACTGTCGCCCAAATGTGAAAGCAGCGTTACTGGGATAAAATATATCCTGTCTTATCCCAGGTTTTATCTGTGTGGGTTGTGTTTCTGTGAAATTAATTCAGTCGTTACCGAAGTGGATATAATTATTTATAACGTAGATATCATTATTGTGAAGTTCACCTTTAACTGTGGTTCAAAAGAAAGTTGTATTAATTTATCAATATGTCTGCTTCCTTGAGGACGTCCAGTAACCTTATTTTGTTATAAGAATGCAGGTATATGATCGTTCCAGTTCTGAAGTGCACTTCCATTGCTATGAAGATTAAGACGAAGGTCCTCGCCATCAAATACGTTAGTACGTCAGTTTAAGCGAAGAAGTAGGCGGACTGCGTTACGGGCATGCGGTGACTTGCTGACTGATCATGGAACATGCACGGGTCGACGACGCGATGTGTTCCACGCGCGCCTCAAAGTATATATCAGCACAATGACGAGCTAGGCTGGCTCTGTTAGCCAGAATCCCCACGCACAACGGACCGAATGAGAGTCTAATTGCGGAAAAGGGAGTCGCATCATCATCAGCACAATGACGAGGCCGCCCTTAAAGGGCCAAAGGCAGCCATGGTCGTGGGACTAATGAACTACCGTGACCCCGGAACTTAAAGGGCTATTGAAGGACACCGTGGATTTTAATCAGTACAAGTCTGACAGTCCCTCCTGCCCTGTCCTGGGTGAGAGAACTCATTTGATGATTTTACCAAGATAAATAAAAAATGAGAGAGGATATACCCTATCTTACGGCGAGTAATGGGTTACCTAGTCACTAAGTCGAAGTACAGATTGATACATGTCGTTAAATTTTATGTTCTAGGATAAAGTTTTCTCATGATATTTTTCTTCATCTTTTTTTAAGAGGTGTTCAAGCCCCTTAGACCCGGTATCCACCAAAATAGAGAGAAGAGGAGATTTGTTTGAATAACCAATCAGATGTCCACATCTCCTCTCTTCATTCATCTCTCTTCTCCGCTTTTGTGGATACCGGTCCTTAGGCACCAACGACGATTATTTACTAGACTCCGCATGCACGATCTAAGGAACAAAAACTATTCTGTCAACTCACTAAGGTACTACGTAAGCGAGGGGGACGGGGTACTGCGTTGTGATTGGGTAACTCAAGGTCTTTTCTGTCTCAAGGTATGTTTACGGCTCACAGGAGTGGTCGAAATAAGACGTATAAGACTTTTTTGTCTAATGTGTTGACAGACATCGGTCGCCTGTTATTAGGAGTCTAGTAATATATCGTCGTTGGTAGGCACCATGTCGCAAACGGCCAGGAGAACTATTCTATTATTAGTTAGGTACCTAATGTCCCTGAAGGTCATTCATGACTTGTACAGCATCCGGCATACCAGTGCCATTAAACTCTTTAATGTGTTTACAATGGCCAGTGTCAACAAAAAATATAAGTTAATTTATTCTCTATCAATCGTGTCTTTGACAAAAACGTGATTGACATAGGCGCCATATTTATTGGCGATGATTTGGGAGGTAGCTGTTTACAATAGATGTTATACATTTGTTTATAATTATAAAGATTAGATAGAAAACGAGTGCACCAAGAGCGCATTTTAGGATCATCATCATCTTCCTGCCCTTATCTCATTTTACTTGTGGTCGGCGCTACACGTTTTTTTCTTCCATTCTCCCCTGTCAGACGTCACAGTATCATTTACTCCTTTCTCATTCATATCATTCCTTACACAATTCATCCATCTTTTCTATGGCCTTCCTCTTCCTCTCTCTTCATCAACATTCATACTCATCACTTTCTTGGTCACATGAGTCTCATCCGTCCTCATCACATGTCCATACCAAGACAGACGATTCCCTCTTATTTTTTCTGTAACAGGTGCTACTTTCAAACTTCCTCTTATAAACTCATTCCTTACTTTATCCATTCTTGTCACTCATTTAAGGATGTTCATTCCTTAAAAAGAATGAAAGTTTTCATGAATATTATTTAGTTGTAACCAAATTAATTGATAAAACGTGTTTCGAGGTTATTGGAAATATCAACCCCAAAGCGTTGAATTTAATTTAAAATCATGATACCAAATTTGAGAGGGAGTGGGCCATAATCCACGCGACCCAGTGCGAGTTAGTAGATGTCATATGTCTGAAAATTTAGATTCTAGAACATGCGTTTCCTCAAGATGTTTTCCTTCATCGTTTTTAAAGCAGTGATGTTGATAAATTATACAAAGTAATGAGCCTGGCTGAGTAAGAACCCACGAACAACAACTCATCAGTCGAGAGAGATACCACTAGAGCACCACTGCTCTAGACGAATGCTTTTTTTAATGTGCTAAAATCATCAAATGAGTCCTTCCACCCAGAGCAGAGCGGGAGGGACTGTTAGACTTGTAAAATCCACGGTGTCCTTCAATAGCCCTTTACGTTCCGGGGTCACGGTAATTTAGTAGACCCGCGACCGGATTTATGTGAGTTTCAATGGTTGCAAACCCACCCAAGATACAAGAAAAATTCCTAAAAGATCCGTTAGCCATTACTCACTGCCCAATTTTAAGAATTACTATAAACAAATTCAAACCACATATCATTACATAATATACTGTCCCAGTCACCCGATTTCGTTCAATCCGTGTCTTGAATGACAATGAATGAATGATATTAACGAGTGAACTAAAGTGTATCACTTTCGTTCTTGGCTAATGTTGCGGTTGAGTTGTGAAATCAGACGTTCTGCGAAACGTCCGGATGCGTTTGTTTTGTATGCAAATTGTTGGTAATTGAATATTCGCCGTTAAGTTTTCGTTGTTGGTTATTTCAGTAGCATATACCTAGTGTTTATTTAGTATCTTATAAACCATGAATAATTATTCCATTTTTTTATAAAATTTAACGATTGGCTGACGTGTGATAACTATGTCGCCTGATGGTAAGACATTTTGGGTATATGATGTAAACCACAACACTTACGAGTACAGCGCTGTACAGAAATTTAGTTACGGCTGTTTTGAGAATTTGAGGGACAAAAATTCGCCATTCGCCCTAACTGTCTTACCGCTGTGAATGATTTCTTACCGCTCGGCACCCCGCACGGGTGCCGTACGGTAAGATCAAATGTATAGAAATGTTTGAAACACATCGCGAAGCCTCGCCAGTGGCGAATTCGCGTACACAAAAAGTAATTTGAGAGATGGTCATAATTTCCAACTATGTACTGTTCAATCTTTCAAACAACAGGCTAAACCCAGCTCGTTCTAGATATTATCTATTAACATACCGCATGCAAATGATTTACCTACACTGACTCACTTCATAACTATTTTATCTAGATAGTCGCTAAGGTAAATAAGAACATATTTAGGTATGCAGAACTTGAAAAGATCTATGTAATAGAATCTTTAAATTACAGTGTCAATCGTGTTTAGTAACACTAGCGTAGAATTTCTTAGGCGCTCCCTCACCGGGAGCATTCGCGTGTAATGTTAACATTATAGATTCGACTTTGAGCATTACATCCTCCCTGACTGACGAGCATTCGCGTACATTTAGTTTAGATTTGACACAAAAGGCGCATTATTTACTAAAAGAAAAACGAGGCGAGAATTTTGCGACCCCGTATTTTATTTTGATAGCCCGGTACCGGGTTGCGACCCAGCAAATGGGAAACGTTGCCCTATTGGAATGCAGAGATTTCACCAAGGGTGAGATTTTTATTTATGAGACTAAATTTTATACTTAAACTCTCAAATGCCAACACTAGTGATATAATAAGCAGTTATCGTCATAACTACCCGTAGTACCTGTCGACGTGCGGACCTGCCTCAACAACATCAATGCATTGCTCTTGACATACTCTCGTTTTTACCTGTTATTTTTACCCGTTATTAATATCTGTTATTGGAGTATTACTGGTACTTCTTAGCGACTCCTTGAACTAGTACTCGTGAAACGTAGGAATGTTAGTAGAATTTATAAAAAAAACATGCCCTACTCTAGGAATTTCTCCCGTATCGTGGGCGCAATAACAAACATAAAAACTCACATACACAAACACCCAAATCCGAAACAACTACTGATAGATCATATAAATATTTTTTTACGTGCGGGGTTCGAATCTGTGACACGCTGCGCAGCAGCCGATTGCTCATCGAATGTGCCAACCATCGTAATGTCATCTCATAGTGGTCTCACCTGCAGACACACACACACACACACTGACGGTGTTAGATCTCACCAGCGCCGCATGTGTGGTCTCAAACAGTGTGTGGAGTCGGAACCCAATCCCTGAATGGTAGCCTTTTTTGTTTTAAAAAAAAACCACTGAACTAAACTAAGTGAAAATTTTATGAGACCAAATGGCAAGTATACTGCATCCAACAAAAAAACGAACCAGAAATCTCGGAGTAATCGTGATTTTGTTGATTTTTCAAAAACCGCTTTTCTGATTTCGATAAAATGTTCATAGAACCATAAGAAACATAAAAAAAAATAACATCCAAGTTGAGGACCTCCTTCTTTTTAACTCGGTTCAAAATTCGTCGAGTTCTTATGAAGCAGGTTCTTAAGAAGGTTGGTGCTAATTATATCACTAGAACCACTCTATCTACTAAATCGCTTTCAGTTCACAACTTCCTCTGCTCTTGACATAGTATCACAGCTCGACGTGCTAATATCACAAAGATGTAGTCCGCGAGCAGGTGAGCTCGATCGTGCGTGAATGTTGCGCGTGAGTTGATTTGTGCGTTTGTGGCTTTTAGATTTGAGCTTTTCTTTTTTGGAACTATTCTCAAACCGCTCCAACTCTCTCCGGCCACCGTAGGCTCGCCGTCCGATCATGGACCATGCCCGGGTCGCCGGCGCGTTGTTTTCCACGCGCGCTTCAAGGAGCTGTCGCTGCCGGGGTCGCGGGACTGTCTCACCTGGTAACCGCGGCCCTGGTTCATAAAGTGCTATTGAAGGATCACCGTGGATTTTAGTCAGTACAAGTCTGACAGTCCCTCCCATCCCACCCTGGGGAGAGGACTCATAGGATGATGTTACCACGCAAAAAAAAAACTCTTAAAAGTCAGAATCAAAAGTAGCGACCACCAGAAGAGCGCTGAAACAATGAAACTCCACGTGTCCCGGAGAATGAATTTAACTTTTAGCTGTATCGTATAGCTCAGTTACTGGGTTGTAGAGGTCCGATAGGCAGTCGCTCCATGTAAAATACTCATATTTAGCTGCATCTGGTTTGACTGTTTCCCAATGTAGTTGGGAAAAGGCAGGCAGATGATGACCGGACCGGGGTCACGATTACTTGAAAAGACAGTCCCGCGACCAGGCATGATCGGAAGGCGAGTCATCCATTACTCGCCGTCGACATGCCCGCTCCTAAGGACAGGTTCACAGCGCCCGCCTCCTCCTTCGCTAGCAGGACAGCTTCGCAGAAGTAGGCGATCGCTTCCCAATCCGACTCGCGGTTCTTGATCGGACGTTAAGATTACAATCATGTTAGTCTACAAGCTCGACCCTATGGTGGCCAGAAAATTAACAAAACTTTGATTGAACTCTCGTTCAATTTATCGTTCCTGTGGGAATTTCGGGATAAAAACTATCCTGTGTCCATTCTCGGCTCTCAAACTATCTTTGTACCAAATTTCATCCAAATCGGTTCAGTGGTTTAAGCGTGAAAAAGAGACAGACAGACAGTTACTTTCGCATTTATAATATTAGTAGAGATACCGAATGCCCAGAGGCTATGTTTAAACTATTAAGTCCAAGTATTTAATTTATATTGTTCGTAGACAATAAACTAGCTACCAACTTAAACCTAAATAAAGCTAGACTTGTAAATTAATCTGTCTGTATACTGTAATATCGACTCAAGAGTTGAAAACACCGATTTATTGATAGCTAAAGCGACAATAATTGATCTTGCGCCGGCGCAAGGCGGGTGTGTAGGTATGATCACAATGCTGCTCTTGTAGGTCAAAGAGAGGTAACCCAAGTAGAGTATTAGTTCGTTTGTTTGTGTTTTTATATGTAAATTATTTTTTTAAATATTCCTTGTAAAACAAAAACAAAGCAGTTATTTAATTTCTAGCTTATCGCATTGGTCGATACTATTATTGAAGATTTTTTAAAAAATTGTATTAGTTGTTTCAGAGTAAAAAACCTCCTTCATTATTTTACTTTTTTTTTTAAACTCATTATTTAGATTTCCATTTCCATTTTATGATATTCTACTAGATATGGTACTATTATTGATCGAAGTAGAAATGCCATTGTTTTCATTCGTTCATACATTGTTTTTTAAATAGTTAAAAAATCTGAGGTACTACGATTCGAGTGCAAAATGGAACATGCCAGTTACAACTGGGGCATGGAGTTAAGTTCATGTTACCGTGTTTGGTGTTTTGTGGTCAGCAGTGATTTGAGAGGTGTCAACTGTCAATGTTAGTTGATATCAAAACTGTAAAAAAAATATACATATTGACGTTCCGTGCTTCATGGTAAAGTAGGGTAACCCACGCCCGCTTCTTACCATCTTACTACAGAAACAAGTTGAACATCTGTTGAACACTTCGCTAAAAAAACTGTTAACTGCAAAACGCCATTTGGCGTTGATGTAAAGGTCTTTTCGCATTTACCCTTTTTTATTAAGACAAGTGTTCAACAGATGTTTAACTTTTTATTATACGATATTTATTTATCTATAAGCTTTTTCACGAATTTAGGATTCTATAATTTCGGGTTGAAAATGCAGAACGCTATTGTTGTTGTTCCTCGGAAACAGTAATATTATATGAAATAAATAATTTTGAGGAGCTTGTTAAGCCGCGCTTGCCGAGGTTGGTCTGTGGATGGGTCTGACTAACAGTCGTTACTGTTAGTCAGAAGCTCTAAAGTCTGACAAACAGTTTTACCATGTATATCGTATTACCCAGTTACTGGGTTGTGGAGGTCCGATAGGCAGTCGCTTCGTGTAAAATACTGATATTCAGCTGCATCCAGTTTGACTGGAAGCCGACCCCAATATATTTAAGAAAAGGAATATCAACAATGTGGTCTTAAAATTATCTAGCAGGAATGTGTTCTACAGTTGTACAATAATATGACCTAAGTGACATTTGAAATAATAAGTAGCACTTATTCGGTCTAGAACAAAAAACTAGTACTAGAATGCAAACTTGACAAGCATGCATGAAGGTATTCAAGTAATTGACAAGTTAAAAAACTGGTCAAGTGTGAGTCGAACTCATGTGGAGAGAGAAGGTTCTGTACAAATAATATTTTCACTTCTCTTGCTCTGAAAGTGCTTCTTTGTGCAGGGTATAGGCTGCACAAAATCGAATTTTGGGCACAAGGGCGTTAACGTATCTACTCATAAATGTATTATATTAAGGTAAAGAAAATGAGCCATACAGCCAAATGCAATAAGAAGTTCATAGATAGAATTTGTTATTATATAATATTTACTTTAATTTATTTGCCTTATGTGTTTTTAAGATATAATAGATATTAAAATTTTAATTCAAGTACGGTAGGTTAGTTGATTTAAGAAAATTATTATTACAAAATTAATTTAATAGTAGGCTGTATAGGTCTGCAGCCTAAGTCGTCAATGCCGTAAGATTAAAAAAAAAAGGTGGGAAACAGCTCTTGCTCTTTTTTCGTGCATTTATTAATTTCTTCAATTTGCTAAAATTGTTAAAATGTCCAGTGAAGAAACAAAAATATATAAAGAAAACAAATTCGGAAAAATACCGTTAATAGGAAAAAACAATTTCGTTCAGTATTCAAAACTGTTATAATTTTACTTTGAATTTTAATTAAAGAAATGTTATGTTATACTACTGTTTTATTTCCTCGCAATCGAAGTGAAAAGCAGAGTTTATAACTCGTCCACAAAACCATTTTTATCCTCGATATTACTATCAGCTCTCGCCTTTGGCTCGAGCTGCTAAAAATCTCGGATAAAAATGGGTTGTTTTGTGCACTTGTTGTAAAATCTACTATAAATCTACCGTATAGTAAATATTTTGTAGTCATATCATATCAGCCGCTGGAACTCCACTGCTGAACATAAGCCTTGTTGGGGCAGTGATTCTACGGTCGACTGCTGCACGCCGTGTCACGAAACGGCTTCACGGGATCGATCCCCGCACGGAACAAATACTTATTCGAATGACCTGCAAGTAGTTAATCCGGGTCTGGGTGTTTGTGTATGTGAGTTTCTATGCTTGTCGTCTCACGGTACAGGAGAATTTCTAAGTGCAGGGTAACGATTAATGAAGAAGAAAATATGGCCTCCTCCATAGATTCCCAATAGAACCGGCGCTATCCTTGAATCCTTTGTTTAAAATGTTACGTAGTAGTAATAGTAATTTTCACCCCAGAACTGCCCATATTAACATCAATTTTCAACTGAATGCAACCTGTAGGTTCCGAAGCTGTCTATCCGTCTGTTACAGCCAATTCGGAGGATTCCAACTTAGCTGTAACAGACGGATAGACAGACGCACGACAAAATCTATTAGCGTTTGGTTTTTTCTCGGACATTACGGAACCCTAAAAATAAATGTTGCACAATTTCTAGCAAAAAAAAAAAACTGCAAATGACATTGTCCAAACAACAAAAAAAGTATATGTACCGTAATTACTACATATTTATTTTAATTAGTACTTTTAAACAGGTATTTCACAGTTCGCGAATACGTTTAAAATTCTTTAGAAAGCTAGTTATTTGACCTTCATTGAATAGGGGCTCGTGGTTATATACTAGCAGCTGTAAATGAAAATACTCAAGGTTAAGCAACGCTTGCCGAGGTCGGTCTGTGGATGGGTGACCGTTTTCGGTGAACCTGTTGTGGTCAATAAGAACAGCTATGGAATAATACGACACGATTAGCGCAGTGACTGAGTGATTGAACGCTGAGCTGTGTGTCGTGGTTTCGATTCCTGCGCTGAAAAAATATTGGTTACAGCTGGGCCACACTAAAGGCGCTCCCTCACCGGGAACATTCGCGTGTCATGTAACATTATAGATTCGACTTTGAGCATTACATTACAGTGTAGTACTGTAATGTAATGCTGAAAGTCCTGTACTGTAATGTAATGCTCAGTCTCCCTGACTGACGAGCATTCGCGTACATTTGGTAGAGATTTGATACAAGGTGCGCATTGTGATGCTCGATTGTTCTCCCTCGCCGATGAAATGATCGAATCTGTAACTTTACATCACAGGTTGTACAGTCAGCATCGAAAGTTGCTGACCACATTCAGATTTTCAAAATCTTTGTACACCGAAATAATCGTAAAATTACGTTGTACAGCGATTTTGAAAATCTGAATATTTTCTGCAACTTTCGATGCTGACTGTACATGCTCGCGGTGAGGGAGCGCCTTATGTTTCGTTAATTTTCGCAAAAAAAACTATCTTAACATTTTTGTATAAACGACCAGTAGGTAACGCGATAATCAACGTCATTTCCCGTTAATGAGTGTTAGAAACATCAAGAAATGGCCGTAAAGAAAAACTACACCCTGTACAAAGGCGTGTACCTCTATAAATAAAACAAGAATTTCTCGTAATTTAATACATACATATATTACACATAATAATTATAATTTATTGACAAATGATGTGGGCTGGGCTCAAGGAAATGGCTGACCACTAGGTTACCTAGCCGTTTAGCTATCGCTAGGCAATTAGCCATAATTGTGGGTAATGCGAGCTTTGTGTCGTTCAGGAACTTGTGGTAAATGGGTTTTTGTCAAGGTAACTTAATACAGTTTACTTTTCGACATAAATAGCCATATTTCGAGAGCTGGTTTTCATATTAATCGACTTCAAAAAATAAGAGGTCCTCAATTTGGTTGGCATTTTTTTATATTCCTTACCTCATACCTAATCTTACCATCGAACTTACCCAGTTATGGGTTGTGAAGGTCCGACAGGCAGTCGGAGTCCATCCTGTCAGTCCACGAGGGTTGGCGCTCTTTGGGACAGCCTTACGTTCAGTAGTGGACGGCAATAGGCTGATAATATACCACAAAAAGATAAACAACTGTTGAAGACTAAAGATGATTTTTGAGTAAAGAAAAATTTCAGATTGCAAGTTAGATTCGAGCCCGCGTCTTCTGGACAGGTACTCCAGACGCCTTAACCAACTAAGCCATTGCAATCCACACTTGCAAGCTGAAATTCTCTATTCCTCGTTTGAACGCTTTTCTTTTTTTTCCACTTGCAATCTGAAATTTTTCTTTCCTCAAAAATCATCTTTACGATGCGCATCGCATGCGTTAATGCGTTTAAAAATAATTAATTTTGAAGACTAGTCCAAAAAGGGTACATTTTTTTTACAAAGTGTAAAATGTGTCTGCTACACATATAATTTTATTAAAGGTTAATTGCACGAGCTACACAAATGCTCACGAAGGCTCTTTCAGCGCACCTAACTCCTATAAATTATAATTGTTTTTTATTAATATTTCTGCGTCCATATAAAGCAGTTCTTACATTAACACATCTCATTGCGTTAACGTATCTGTTACTAATGATTAATGACTGCCTTAACGGTATTGTTTGTCGTTGATTTTCTATTTGTTTCTTTATTATTTAAAAGCTTACTTTAAAACATATGTTCCATTTGACATTTATTGTGACAGCATTCATTTTATCTGACAGACGAGGTTAAACAGTAGCCGTTAGACTACAAAAAGTTAAACATCTGTTGAACACCTGTCTAATAAAACTGTCAACTGCAATACAGCATGACAGACTCAATTGCAGTTACACTCTTTTAAGACAAGTGTTTAACAGATGTTTAACTTTTTGTAGTAAGACGGTAAGTCTTTGAAAGTGGCGCCTGTTACTGACAAAATGATAGGGAATCGTTTGTCCTGGTTTGGACATTTGATGACAAGGGATGACAATCATGTCAATAAGAGATGTTGAAATAACTTCGTTTTTAAAATCGATAAAAAATCTGCGTAAAATATATGAAGTAAAGTAAAATGTTCAATACTTATAAAACAATAAATTCACATAAAACTGTAATCTTCATCGTTAATAACATCCACAGGCCGATAAAAAAGCCAGAAATTATAAAAAAAGCAATAAAAATAAAATATAGCGCACCCTGTATAAAGGATCATTATTTTATACCGCATACCGATAAAGGTCAACAGGTATTACAATGCGTTTATCGATGCAACTGTAGCATGATGTATAATATTATGCTGTTGGCAATATTTGGTATTTTGACATTTTCGAAAATGTCCGGTTTATAAAAAAAAATACAATCTTAAAATAACTCTTGCCAGCAGCTTCGCTCGCTACAACTTGAAAAAAAATTTGCGTCCCCGTGGGATGGACACAAAATTGAGATAAAAATTATTTAATCTGTTAATCCAGGTTATAAACTACCTGTGTACTGAATTTCATCCTAATTATTTCTGTAGTTTTTGCATGAAAGAGTAACAAACATCTATACATCCTCACTAATTTTCACATTTATAATATTAGAAAGATTAAGCAATAGTTAATTCATCAAGTTATTAGTATATTTTATGAATAGAATAGAATAGAATCATTTATTCGCTGGAGATGGTTTTACAAAGCTGTTATAATTAATGGATGGTACAAAGACATCTCACCTGCAGTATGCATGCGAAAATTATATGTTTATTACGCATGCATTAAATCACAATATAATTATTACATTTTTAATTTAATTACCTATTACAAAATAAATTAAATTTAAAATTATGTGAATACTTATGTATTTAATTTATGAAAATAGGAAACGTTTTTGCCTGCCGTAATAATATTATTTCAACCTTTCTTGTTTTGTTTTAAAAGTATGTCATAAGTAATGTCATATGTTTCGCGATTGGGTCAAAACAAAAACTATGGATATGTAAAGACAAAAAAAAAATAACTACGGACATATCTTTCACAACTATGTCCAAAGATTTTTTACACATAAATACAAATTAGATTTCCATCTTTGTGAAAACCCTCATTTTGTAGATGTTTGAGAACGATCTAATCTTTTCCTTGTCCTATCAAAAGTTGATTACTTTAAATCACACTGTCACTAAACTACAATAAGAATATTTTACTAGGCGCTTGATGTTTGTTCTATTTCTCTAAATCAGTATTATTTTTTCTGCACCTCTCGTTGTTTTTCATCATTCATGATGAAAAACACTAAACTTAAACGTAAAAACTAAACGTAAAAACTAAACGTAAAAAAACTTAAACGTAATTTATCGGTACAAATAATAATGTTGCCGTCAATTAAGTATTTCAGACGTAATCGAAAATATCCAGTACCGGTCTTTCTTTCTGCTGCAATACGATCTTGAAATCTATAACTCCTACAAAAAAGGTCTAGGCAATCTAGTTTATGCGACAAAACCTAGTTGTACTGAGTAGGTAGCACTTTGTGGTTATTTTTTTAGACTTAATACAGAACCTGTCTAGTCATTCCTTGAAGAGTAACGTCTTGAATACGGTATTTTACTCAAAAAAAATTATTAGTTCGAAATATAGATTATTAAAAAATATTGGACACGTATTTTTTCTTTTGTCCTGTAAACCAAAATTGACGAAGATACAATGCTCCTAAAAATCACAAAACGTCACTCGGTCGGTACAATTTTACAAGCGTAATGACGTCACAAGCCCCCACTCCCGAATTTGGAAGGGTTTTATCTTTGTCAATATTCATTAATTTGAAAAAATAAAAAATACGTGTCCATTATTTTTCAATATTATTACTGATGGACTAAATAGATTATCAATTTATTTATGCAGTAAAATACCCTATTGCGGTTTAAAATCTAAGTACACTAGCGTAGCGAGCAAAAATATGGAGTATGGAGTATCGAGGTATCGAGTATGGAGTCACTTGGAAGGATCCTTAAATAATGGCTTTATTTGGATGAATTTGGTATCAATTTAAAGTTAATAGTTATACCGTTAAAATTGTGCCATTTTTATTATTTAACTAGTTGTTAATTAGTCGATGATGGCGCAGTATCGGAGTAAGTGATTGCATACTATTGCTCGTGATTATAGATTTGCTAGCGACGTCGCCATCTTGTCGTACAGTCTAATACGCGTGTAGCACTTAAATATTGTCGAAAGATACTAATCAAAGAACAAATATAAACAAGAAAACTAGTCATCAAATCAGTTTAATTCAACAAACGTTAGCGTCAGTCACTTCACCGGCCTATTGCCCTGGAGTAGCATTCTTCACCGCAGACTGTCCAACAGCTGGTACATTATTAGCCAAGACACCAGGAAGACCAATGAAATTCGACAACCAAGGTTGAGGGGTCAACAAATTCTCAGCAAATTTCATAGCTGAATTATCTGTCTTCACTACCACTTCCTTATTCAATACTGGTTCATCTGCTTTCACTGTCACTTCCTTATTCAACGCTGACTCAACTGCTTTCACTGCTTCTACTTTATTCTCGTCTGTAATCTCAGGTTTGATTCCCTGATTAGTGATCAAAGCCTGGCTAGGGAAGCCCGAAGGAGCTATGTAGACCACGGGAAGGATTTGTCCAATGAAAGGTGAAATAGGACCTACAGCCGCCACATAAGGAATGACAGCACCATTGACGTAAGATTTCGCTAACTTATTAGCGTTGCTGGCAACAGCTCCATCGATTTGGGCTTCAACGGTCTTCAACGCGTCAACTGCCTGCCATTTCTTATCTTCAGTCGACCAGAAAGCTTCCAAATTCCGCGCCTGGTCCAATGTTGTATCTGTACTGACTTTCTCGTTGACGTTTTCAGTAGCTTGTTCGGCTATTTCTCTGGCTTTGTCTGCAGCAGCTTGTAATTGGTCCAGGGCTACCGTTCTTGCGTCGATGGCTGCTGCATAGATGTCACCAGGTGATATGGTTGGAATGGCAGCTGGAACTGCCTCAGTTTTGACGACTGGCACCTCAACTGGGGCGATCTGGCCGGAGGGTGCCGCGGCCGCGACGGCTAAGAAGGCAGATACAATCTGGAAGAGAGAGACGATATTTGAGTATTGTGAGATGAAAAGAAATTGAACTTAAACATGTCGTTGGACAAATATCCGCTTGGCAGCTAGTTTAAGGAAAGGGTGTTTACCCAACTCCCTACACATACATTTTTGATGGCACGACAAACTTTCGTTTTAAGATTGATGAAGTTTCTCAAATAGCAATCAAATACAACTTTTAGTTTTAACATTTTCACTGCGTTACGAAATGGTGAAAAGGGGAAGAGGAATCATCAAAAGACTCCTCCCTCCCGTTGTAATTATTTTTGTAACATTTTCCGTCGTACCATAAAAGTTGAACATCTGTTGAACACCTTTTTCAAAACTGTCATCTGCAAAATGGCGTTTGACGTTGATATAAGTATGTTTATCAGTTGTCTAGTACCCATAACACAAGCTCTGCTTAGCTTGGGACCAGATGGCGTTGTGAGATAGTTGTGAAAAAAAAAATATACATATAAGGGTCGTATTTTAGTTACACTTTTTTGTGTTCAACAGATGTTTAACTCTTTTGTAGTAAGACGGTTTATGTTCCAAGAAAACCTAAACCACTGATGCGATTTTGATGAATTAGTTGACAATTAATTTGTAATTTTGATCCGAGACCCATTTCATAATTTTGACACAGTCTACACTTTTACGACACAGAAACAATATTATAAATGGGATGCAATAATTATTTCGGTTATACGGAAACTGAAACTTTTTAAAACATTTTAACTGTTTTCCGAAAACACAAAAACGTTAGAACTTGGCACTTTTTTATTCAAAATACTGATCACTTTTCTTTTTAAAATAAAATTTAACTGACCAGAAATCTCATCTTGGCTCTGGAATCTCCTGATGGCTACTGATGTACACTGCCAGCTTTTATTCCTATTTATACAACCACTATACGGAGCCTGTTTACCTGAATTTACCCAAAATAATAAGAAAAAGCACAAAGGGCTATTTTGGATTAACGAATGTGCATATGAATTGTCGGTTACGTAGATTTTTTATTGGTTCTGTTACTTTTTTCTTATGTTTGTAAATGTGTAGGTTTTGTACTATTTTTACATAGTGTTTTAAGGGAAAGGTTTTTTCAGAGCGTATTGGTCATAGCACGAACAAAATTTACTTAGTGCGTCGAAAAAATGTGAAGCACAAATAAAGTATGCACAATGAAAATCTGCACAATTTGCATTATTTTCCTTGGAATTTTTATCTGTGTAGTGGGCTCTTTCACAAACATTGAAACATACATACGCAAACATCCAGACTAGGAAGAAATCGTACTTGTTACAAGTAATATTTGTTCCTAGCGGGGATGGAACCCTCGACACACTGCGTAGTAGTCGATCGATCAACCACTGTGCCAATCGTGTAGTCAATCGTTTTCATTGTCTTTTAACCGTTTATTTACATTATTAAAATAAATAACATTACATCACGCTTTTATTTCTCAGAAGACTAAGGCATTAGTGAGTCAGGTATTAGGGTGCATTTTACAGTGCACCCACATTTCGTTCTTATTTTTTAATCTCATTTAACACAAGAAATTATTCAATTTAAATATAATTTTCATGAAAAACGATGAAGCTTTATGAATCGTTATTCAGCTCTTTATGCGGGTTAAGCTTTACAAAGTAGAAACAGAAATAAGTACTAATAATAGATATTTAAAACATGTAAGAACTGCACTTTTCTATGATCTATCCGAAGCATTTGATCGTGTAGACCAGGTCATCTATTGCGTAAATTACGTCATTGCGGTGTCCAAAACAAAGCTGTAATTTTTATAGCTTCAGACTTTCATAACATATTTCAATGTGTAAGATATGAATGGCGTAAAACCTTTTGGACTACCTTTCAGTTTGGTGTACGTCAAGGCTTAATAATGGGTCCGTTTTTATTATTGTTTTATGTTTGTGCCTTACCATATTATTAAAAGAACAAATGTAGCGTTGTCTTATTTGCAGATGATACCTCGATTATTTTTTGAGTAAAAAAAAAACATATAATATTTTTACGGCGACATTTACACAGCTCGGATAACTTTAGTTGTTTTGATGTTAGTCGTATTGAATTCTAGTCTGGGGCAAAGCTGCTTATATTCAGAATATATTTGTTATGCAAACACTAGTTGTTGGGCCTTTTTATTAACGATTTATATTGTCACAGTGGCTTAGTAATCATCTTAGCCAACCTTCAGTATGTAACATAATAATATTCACAATATTATAACTAGAAACAATGTGCACCCTTTCATCGGCTTCATAAAGCTCGTATCTCATTTATGTATAGGGCTTAGTAGAACTATTTTTATTGTTAGCATTATGCTCGTGAATGGGTGCTCCATGTGTTGACTGGTTATCTTGCTGACCTTGATTTTGTATTGCTGTTAATTTAACTCTATGCTTTACTGATTTCTTTTTAGAGTCTAAAGTCTCCTTTTTTGTTCTTATTATAGAACATGTATACTACGCGTACTGAACGACGGTACCATTCTGTACTAAGGTATGCAATGCAGTGTCATAGAAATAGATTGATAACACAGAATGGCTTTTTTATACGTGGGAAAATTATCCAATGAGTCCTCTCACCCAGGGCAGGCAAAATCCACAGTGTCCAAAGTTCGGGGGCCACTGTAAGACAGTGTCGCGACCCCGACAGGCTTTGCCCCTCTAAGAGGTCCCCCCTAAGTTTGCTGATAACTTTTGAGGCACATAGTCGACACAACGCAGAATGTCTGAAGTTGAAGTGTCACATTTCAATCTTAAGTCCTAAATTTTCCGGGGTTGCGGTACTTATTTCATTACCGTGACCCCGGAACATAAAGGGCTATTGAAGGACACCGTGAATTTTAGTCAGTACAAGTCTGACAGAAGGACTGTCAGACTTGTACTGACTAAAATTCACGGTGTCCTTCAATAGCCCTGCCCTGCCCGGGGTTGGACGACTTACTTGATGATTTTACCACGATAAAAAAAGCCCGCCTTGGTTTTTCTAATTTAAGTAGTTGCCTGCCGGGGTCGCGGGTCTGTCTCACCTGGTAGCCGTGACCTGAAGAAACCGTATCATCCTGTCAGTGAGTTATAGAGGTCAGATATGCAGTAATGTGTCCATAAAAACTGGTAGTCAGCTGCTTCTGCTGGAATGCAAGTAAGATTGGGAGATGTTCTGAAGATTAAGTAAACGGATGATATAAGTTTTTAGACTGTCATGGTCACTATAACTATTATTTAGTTTTAAAACGGGATATTTACCATGTTTATTATTTGTTTTGAGTTTCCGATATTTCGACTCTGTTGCAAGTGCCATGATCACGGATGAACTGAAGATATTGCGGGTGGATATCCGTGATCATGGCGCTTGCAACAGTGTGCAAACTCAAAACAAATAATAAACATGGTAAATATCCCGTTTTAAAACTAAATAATAAACAGATGATCTTGAATTTTGAACGTACAGGGTGTACCGAGAAGTGTGGGACATGGGAGAGGCCATTTCCACTCTATTTACCTCTGAGACATACGGTTCTATTTTTTACGGTTGAAAAGATGACTTCTCGTGATCGTTATAGGCAACAACAATTTTTTTTCTTATTTTTAATTTTTTATTACATTCGTTGCAAGGATCCAAGACAGTTAAATTCGTTCTTCAGGACACGTCGAGCTTGATTGTTTCGGCGCTTTTCTGATGGTTGCCACTGTTGATTCTGGCTTTCAGGAGTTCCAGTGGTTTAGGAATAGGGTAGTGGGTTTTTCCAAAAAAAGGCAACAAAGATCTACATTGCAATTCCTGCATTGCAATTCAATTAAATTCTCAACTTTGCATTACATGTATGTTGTGTTATGTAGAACAGAATAGAATAACCCTCATACATACGCACAAAAACTCAAGTCATTTTTCTATTAGAGTAGGCAGAAACCACATTCCGCCACCTGCTAGGATCTTTACATACTCCTTTTGCCAGATCCATTGTCATACATCTTGTCATACAAACACGCCGATTGCGAGTTTTACGCACCCGACCTTTCTAAAGCACCTCACCAGTGTAAGGTCTTTCTAGGGTGTCCCTTGAGTCCCGTGCCGGTGGTTAAGAGTCACATCTGCCTTATTAATTCTTTTTGTTAGTCTCCTTTCATTCGTCCTCTCAAAATACCTCATTCTATATTGAAAAAGGAAGATGTTGAAACCAAAGGCGATCCTTGTCGACTGTTGTTTTCTGTACCTTTAAATGTTGATGATGAATGTAATGAATCTCGTAGATAATACGGCTTTCCTGATTTGGTGATTATTTAATTCATTTGCGCCGCGTTTTACCAAACCACTGAAAACCAGAATCAACAGTGGCGACCATCAGAAAAGCGCCAAGGAAATGAATATCGACGAAGTCCTGGTGAATATATTTTATCTGTATTGGGAGCAATGAATACATCAAAAAGAATAACGGAGATTAGGAAAACAATAATTTCCGTAACAATCCAGCTTAATTCCGATGTATGGAATGTCTCTTTATGTGTACACCTACTAAGACAAAACGGTTTTCTATAATGTGGGTTTCTATCTAGAAGTGCTGATGTGTAGGTATTAACAATGCAACACCAAATAAAACAAGGAAGCGTGTCGTTAAAATATTTTAATTCGTCCGCCTTCAGTCCTTACCAAGCCTTCACAAACGTAGGAGCTAGCACTCCATGCACTTGTGGCACTGGAGCAGCATACTTCAATATCGGTTGTCCAATGTATGCTGGTTGAAGGGCTGCCACATGGTACGCCTGGACATTAGGAATAGCAATCTGAGCCGTTGAGAAGAAAGGTTGAGCGATCAGAGCAGGTTTCTCGTTCAAATTCTCCGCTGCTTTCAAAGCTGGAGACTGCGCAGCTTCGGCTTTCTCTCCTGTCTTCTCAGCTGCTGCGGGCTCAGCTGCTTGAACCTGTTCTGCAGCCTGTACTGGTTCAGCAGTCTTCACTGCAGCTTCTTTGTTCTCTTCCTTAATCTCAGTTTTGATTTCCTGACCAGTGATCAAAGTTTGGGTTGTGTAGCTTGAAGGAGCAATGTATGGGGAGTAGACTGCGGGAGGAATTGGTGCTACGATAGGAGAAATAGGTCCTACAGCGGCTACGTAAGGAATGACAGCACCGTTGACGTAAGATTTCGCGATCAAATTAGCGTTGCTGGCAACAGCCCCATCGATTTGAGCTTCAGCGGTCTTCAACGCGTCAACTGCCTGCCATTTCTTGTCTTCAGCTGACCAGAAAGCGTCTAAATTCTGTTCGTTGGCTACAGTCGTGTCTGTGATGACTTTCTCGTTGACGTTTTCAGTAGCTTGTTCGGCTAGTTCTCTTGCTTTGTCTGCGGCAGCTTGTAGTTGGTCCTGGGCTTGTACTTGGGCATCGATGGCTGCTGCTTGGATGTCTCCAGGTGAGATGGTCGGTATGGCTGCTGGAACTGCCACAGTTTTGACGACTGGCACTATGAGTGGGTTGTACAGGCCGGAGGGTGCCGCGGCCGCGACGGCGAGGAAAGTAGATACAATCTGGAAGAGAGAGAAGGTTTTTGAGCATGATGTAAAGACATTGTGTACTGATCAACACGTAGATTTGGAGCCAAACAAAAGGTGATTGCCTCGCGGGCTAATAGATTAAAAATGACACCATGGCATGACGTATTTTGAATTTCAAAAGCGTCGTATCGTCGTCAATTTTGGTTTACGTAACAAAATAAAAAATATGGTGCAAATATTTTTTGAAAATCAAACCTATTCATTAGTAAAGACTTTCTGTTGACCTTAAACTGCATATCGAACGTTTATCGGTAGTGGTGACAAATGCTAAAAGACAGATCTAAAATATAGATATCCACATATTGCTATTAGGAAGTTAACCTTTAAAACATTTAATTGAATTAGAGTGTGTAGTTTGTCGCAATTCGCAATTAGTTAAAGGTAATCTACTTATTTAGTTTTGCTGTAGGCATTATGTTTAATGTTTTTCTAGGTTTTGTTATTTCCTAGTTATAATACATCTAACAGTCGCAGTCACAGCTATAGATTGTTGCGCTGTGTGTTGCGATTTCGATTCCCGTGTTGAACAAATATTTGTATGATCTACAAGTAGTTGTTCCGGGTCTGGGTGTTTATGTTTATCATTTTTTATGTTTGTAAACGCGACACAGGAGAAATACATAAAATAGGGGTAAAGGTGTTTAAAAATTGCAATTTCTACTAACTTAAAATGAAAATCGTTCTTGCTACTACGATATAATGATGCAATTCGACTGACTTACGTCGTCGTGGCGAGCGTGTTTTGTTTTTCATGTACCCGTAGATAACCGCACGTTTTATGTCATATGTCGTAGTGGTAAGGATGATTTTCACTTATGCACTGCACTTGGCTTATTTATGGGAAGTAAGTCGATTCGTATACAAATGTTTTTGCTATCGTAAATTTTACATAATTTATGCTTCCATCACTTAATATTGAAGGCGAACTTATTATTTATCGCATATTTTAAACTTGTTTCTAATAAATATGTATTGATTAATGTTTATGAATATCGAGTAGGTTGTATTATTGACATTACATATTATGATGTAACTATTAGTTGTTATGTCGTAGGGAAATAAATAAAATAAATAAATGTTAGAAGGAAAGGCAATAATTGTCTCTGTTGTGCTGTGGGGTGAGCTAGATTTTTCAATAGTGAAGAATTAGGTGCTTTTATTCTGCAAGGATAAAAACTAGACTAAATTCATCTTTCTACAAAAAGTTAAACATCTGTTGAACACTTGTCCAAAAAAAGTGTAACCTTTTTGCAGTTGACATTTTTTTTAAGTTCAACAGATGTTTAACTTTTTTATAGTAACACGGGAAGAGCTTTTAAATCACGCTGAAAAAAAAAACAAAATGAACAAAATTTTCGTTACACTACAAAACACAAGAAATGTCATCATTGCAACTGCAAATGCCTACTGAGGAACACTTCCAACTTTTAATTTCTATTCATACGAACAATTATACTTAACACAATTAGTATTAAATAAAAAAAGACAATTCTTGAATAATTAATGTGTATAAGAAATTAAGGTTCCAGTTTCTATTATTAAGAACTCTGTAATTGCGTATGCTTCGAAGCTTTTTTTCCGTTGCAAAAGAAAAGGATACATATTTGTAGTTAATGTCAAATCAAATAATTTGTTTCAACCAGTACCCTCAGCACGGGTTTTCAGTAAATGAGACGTAAAGTAAACTGGAACTTTGACACTTTCAAATTGACAATTTTCAAGGAAAACATTAATTCCTTCTTCGCACACCAGAGGCGCTGTTCCATTTTTTCCTTGAAAATTGTCATATTGAAAGTGCCAAAGTTCCAGTTTACTTTACGTCTCATTTACAGAAAACTCGTGCTAAGGGTACAGGCCAATTTGTGAGCACTTGTCAAAGAATTGTCAAAACTTATAAAGACATAAGATAAAATCATTACAAAAATAATTTATCGTACTAAAGTCCCAGTATCAAAACATAATAATTGTGAAAGTATTGTATTCATCATTAAAATATAGGATAGGCCCGATGTCACAAAGAAAAACTGCTTAGTTTTTTCAAAAAAAAATTAGACCTAGTAAAATTGGCAGACTGTATGACTGTAAATCTAACAAACCTTTTTTTTTCGTGGTAAAATCATCAAATGAGTCCCCAACCCGGGCAGGGCGGGAGGGACTCTCAGTCTTGTACTGACTAAAATCCACGGTATCCTTCAATAGCCCTTTATTTTTCGGGGTCACGGTGATGGAATAAGTCCCGCGACCCCGGCAGGCGTTGTCATTAAGCCTTGTCAAATATTGTGAGCTACATGTGTAAATAATTAATTGGTTGTAATTAACTATTCAATTATGTAAAGTTGACAATATCAATCTAAGACGCTGACATAATTAGATCTACAAAATATAAATATAACTAGATGCCAAAAAAAACCTATAATCTCCTAAAAAAACCAAATGTTTATAAATAAATATCACTGAAATTCTCCTTAAATTCACTAATCACTCACAAACTTAAAATCTTATTGAGTAAAAAACTTGATAAAGAATTGAAATACACTGACCAGAACTCTCATCTTGTCCCTGGAGGCTACTGATGGCTACTGATGGCCTCTTTTGCCATCCATTGCTATTTATACGACCAACTATATGGAGCAGACGGGATACTCCGCAACTTGATGTAGTAAATAAAATAAAAAATATCATAATGTTAAGTATATTTTTGTAGTCAAAACTCGATGGTTCCGTATCTGCACGTTTCGTTTCTTGAATATTTTTGGTGCACTTGACACAATTATGGCGTAATTTTGCCCAGAAAAAGTTATACAATGTCTCACTACTAGGTAAAGGTATTCATATCTTTAAAGATTAAATAAAAAAAACGATTGTATTAATTTTTTAGAGGTCCAAAGACTGCCGGGGACGTGGGTCTAATACATTGGCCCGAAACGTAAAGGAATATTGAAGGACACCGTGGATTTTAGTCAGTACAAGTCTGACAGTCACTCCTGTCCTGCCCTTGGGTGGGAGGACTCATTTGATGATTTTACCACGTTAAATAAAATATTTTGGTGCACTCGAATGTAAATGAGAAAAGTGTACTTAAAAAAAAATTGGGCTGTATATTGCTTAGAAGTTTACAATGTCACACTGCTGGACAAATGGTATCCATATCTTCCATTAAAACGCCAATGGGAACTTTAGTCCCCAAACTGTAATAACTATCAAAAGTTCTCATTTGAAACTACGGAGACTCACATGATCCGATAACGCAACAAAATTATGACTTCACAGTTCTGTCAGATTTGACAGCTGACAGTAGCTGTCATCAATGAATGAGTGGTTAATAGCTAAATAAAAAAAAAAAGTTAGGATTGATGATTTCAGAGTCAAGTAGTTTTTAACTGGTTACTAGTTCTTGATGATATTAAGTTATGCATTTCTTGTCACGTTTTTCCAAAGGGCATACGTTGGTGTGTTTATAGAAACATCTCTTTTACATATTATTGTAATTGCAGTCTTCATAATTTATAGATTATCTGCATTGTCATTATTTGCCTAGCCTTCTCCTATGTTGGAGTCGGTATGCCGTCTAGCTAGGTGAAACTGAATATCAGTATTTTACAAGTAGAACTGCTTATCTGACCTCCGCAAGCTAGTAAGTACTCGATAATCCATTGGTTAGACAGGTTGTCAGACTTTTGGGCCACTTACTGTAACCACTGTCAAAGGTTCACAAAACACGCCATGAGACATGGAGGAAACTCCATGAGTAAAGGAATTTTGGCTGTTTTTCATTGGAGAAAGTTTTTAGCTTATTTGACTATTTGATAAAAAATAAAAGTTGGGAATGAAAATTAAGATTCCTCTATGAGCTCTTCTCTGCTTGACTCAATTATGGTATTGCATAGGCCTGTTTAAAGTATAAAGCTTTTAGAAAATCAAGCCCGAAAGCCCGTTGGGTTGATTATACTTATCGTCAAGATCACGGGGAATAAATGGATGCTAGACGCACAGAACCAAGAAATATGGCAAAGAAAGGAGGAGGCCTGGACCCAGCAGTGGGTGATCCCGGGCTGATATGATGATGTTTTTTTTTTTTACGTGGTAAAATCATCAGATGAGGCCTCCCACCCCGGGCAGGGCAGGAGGGACTGTCAGACTTGTACTGACTAAAATCCACGGTGTCCTTCAATAGCCCTTTATGTTCCGGTGTCACGGTGATGGTATAAGTCCCGCGACCCCGGCAGGCTTTAGCCATCTGAGAGGGGGCCTCGTCATTATGCTGACGCTCTTTGAGGCGCGCGTGGAACACGACGCGCCGTCGACTCAGGCATGGTCCTTGGTCAGACGGCGAGTTGCCCTTTACTCGCCGTCTGCATGCCCTGATATGATGATGATAGTGAAAAACTTAAGAACTCTGTGTTAAATAAAATATCAAAATAAGAGCTTTCGCGCTGAAATCTGATAGAAGACGCTTTACAGTCGATCAAAAAGGCCTATTCCAATTTTAAAAACGAAGAACTCCTTTCTCCAAAAACCCGTGACATTTAAAAATGGTTTTCCCCAACCTGTTTTCTCTCCACGGTACCCCAATCCGGGCGGTCGGGCGAGGGCGCAAAGAATGCAGGAAGCATCGATTGACAAGCGAGCGCCATCTTGGATTTTGAGTAATGATAATTTTCGTGTACACGTCGTTGCGTCATTATCATTAAAGACTGTATTAACTTGTTGTATGATTGGGTTTTGTTTGCATGATTTGGCGGTTTTTTCTGAGGTAATTGAGGAATTGAACCACTTTTGGCGAGGCTAGGAAAGTTCGAGAGCTTTTTTTTCGTTTTTGTCTTCTGAAATACTGTTCCTTGATACAGCAGTTATCTATCTGGACATCAAAGTTGGAATAAAGATAATATATCTTAGAAAATTTTTAAAAAAAAAACCTTTTAAAAACATTTGATTTCACTTACTCCCAGATCCGGAACAACTACTTTTTGATCATACAAATATTTGTTCCTTGCGGTAATTGAACTCGCGAAACGTAGCGCAGTAATTCGGTTGACCACTTCACCTAACATTCGGTCTAGCTTTGCCCGAATGGTGGCCAAAACAGAGCAGTCCAAAAGTCGTCGGGTTGACAATATCGTTGAAATTGATTAGGTAGATAAGTGACACACAGTGGGATGGTGTTTCCCATATTCTGTGATTACGATTTGAAATTATAATGGCTACAAATCTTCAATCAATGATGAGTTGTTGCCTTGTTAATTAGCTCGCCCCATGCCCGCCCCGCCCCTCGACGCTGCGTCGTGTTCCACACGCGTCTCAAAGAGCTGTCAGTAATCTGACGGTTAGAGGACCACACCTTGCCGGCCTGAGGGCCAAATTATGCGGCCATGCGGACGACGAGTAATGGGTGACTCGACGTCTGATCAGGGACAATGCTCGGGTCGTTGGCACGTCGTGTTCCACGCGCGCACGCAAGAGCTGTCAGCAAAATTACTGGGCACCTTTAGAAGGCCATAGCTTGCCGGGGTCCCGGGCCTTTTTCATCACATAACCGTGATCCTGGATCATAAAGGGCTATTGAAGGACACCCTGCATTTCAGTACGAGTCTGACAGTTCCTCCCGCTCTGCATTGGGTGGGAGGACTTATTTTGATGACGGGGTTAGAGAGCCAAACCCTGCCGGCCAACTGGCTTGAGGATCAAATCACTGACACGCGGACGATGAGTAATGAGGTGACTCGCCGTCGGATCAGGGACAATGCCCGTGTCGTTGGCACGTCGTGTTCCACACGCGCCTCAAAAAGTTGTTTGTAATCTTCCTCCCATAGAGATGCCAAAGAGGGCCAAAGGGCCAAAGCCTGCCGGGATCGCGGGAATATCTCATCAGGTAACCGTGACTCTGGAACGTAAAGGGCTTTTGAAGGACTCCGTGGATTTTAGTCTGCGCAGTCTGACAGTCCCTCCTGTCGGTCCCTGGGAGAACTCATTTGATGATTATGCCAAGATGAAAAAAAAGGCCCGAATGTGGAGCAAAAGATAAAGATAATGATGAATTGATGACGCCATGTTAATTAACTTGACATTGGAAATCCTTAAACAGACAGATTCCAACGAAATCTGTAGGCGGATTCAATTAAGACCTATTTTAAATTAAAACCAGGCTGGACTAAGTATGTCTTTGCCACATGCAAGTAACCGGTTCTGCACTGTCGTTCGTTCGAACTAGGTGTTCTTTTTTTGAAAAAAAAAAGTGTGGCAAAAAGGTGTTGTTTTTATTTTTTTTTTACGAAATCTGATCAAGCGGTGATGAATACCTTGGCCTTTAGGTCTTGGGAGGTATTTAGTTTAAAATAATTAGGTACTTTTAGTTTATGGTATTTCCCCAGTGTATTTTTATCGTGGTTAAATTATCAAATGAGTGTAACCGTCCAGAGCAGGACGTGAGGGACTGTCAGACTAGTAATGACAAAAATCCAAGTTCATCCTTTAATAGCCCTTTATGTTCCAGGGTTAATATTTAGTTGTGCAATTCTAATATGTCATCTTCAGGGGCCGCGGAACTTTTCTCATTACCGTGACGCCGGAACCTAAAGGGCTATTGAAGGACACCGTGGATTTTAGTCAGTACGATTCTGACAGTCCGTCACGCCCTGCTCGGGTTGGAAGGACTCATTTGATGATCTTACCAAAGAGTGTCATCTTATTTGTATGAGTATAAGAGAGAGATAGAAAGAGAGAGAGAGAAAGAACGAATGAAGAAAAAATAGCTTTAGTTTGCTTAATTAACAAAATGTCATCCCACCATATCAATTAAAATTAAAACCTTTAATATCTTGTCATAAACTGTTATATTTATCTACATGTAACAGACAGACAGACAAACATATAGCTTTGTCTTTTTTATTTAAATTCTTCAACAACTCATTGCTCGCTTTATCTGGTCCGAGTTGGTAAATGTCAACGGTGCAAGATTTTAGGGTTCCTTGGTCAACTGAGTGAACCCGTGTTTCTTCCAAAGTATTCAGTGACATTTTAATGATAAAAATAGTTTACTAGCATTCCGCTCGCAACTTTAAACTTTATCTCTGTGCATTTCTGCTCTCAGCCACCCTCTTTACGTAATACATTTAATTTTTTTATTTTACATTTCCGTAGCGTAACGAAGGTTGAGTGGGTGAAGTGTAACGCAAGGGTTACGACAAGCAAACTTACAACTTGTAACTCTCATGAGTAGTATGGTTTTCAAAGTTGCCCCTTATTCCCTTCTTGTGATGGATAGTTTTTGTGTTTTCATCATGAGCGATGGCGAGGTCAAAATGAGAATCCAAGATGGCGGCTGCAATAACATTTAACCATCAAAAATTTTAGACCCCAAGCACTTACAGTAATGAAGTTTTATACGAACTATCAACCCTTGAAGCAATCCCTTAGGGCACGAATTTTGTAAAAAAGATAACAAAACGGAACCTTTTTATTTAACAAAAATAAATAATTATGAAACCTTTGTTTTTTTTTTAATAAATTTTATTTAATACAGCACGCGTTTAATCTTCTTCTGTTAGTAGAGGTTCGATTTTCTAAAAACCCTTGTCGCTGGTATAGAAATATGCGGAACCAACTTTCAACTCCACTTCTTGCTTAACCAAATTTTTATACGATTGCTGTAAATTGAAAAAAGTGCTACAAAGTGTTATTAACACTACCTTGGACAAGCGATCTTTTGATCAAGTTTGGTCAGAACTTCCTACGTAAGTATGTAGCTTAAAAGGTGCCTCGGAAAGCACATAAAGCCGTTGGTCCCGGCTGTCATTTGTCAGATCAGATCTTTGACAGTCGTTACTGTTAGTCTTAAGCTCTAAATTATGACAACCAGTCTTACCATGGGATATCCTAATATCCAGTTACTGGGTTGTGGAGGTGAGATAGGCAGTCACTCCATGTAAAATACTGATATTCAGCTGCATCTGGTTCGACTGGAAGACGACCCCAATATAGTTGGCAAAAGGCTAGGTAGATGATGATGATGTAGTTTGAAAGTAACATACTATGAGGTATTGGCTTACCACCCGATAACAACGCGTAGCAGGACCAACTCTATGTGGCATGTGACGTCATAACGCCTGTAAAACTTTACCGACCTTCTGATATTGTGATTTCTAGAAGAAGAATTTTGGTTTACGAAAAGAATAAAAAAAAATCGGGTGAAATATTTTTTGATAATATAACTTTCGGTCTTATTACATTTTATTTCCCAGCTGCGCTCACTTTCCTTCTAACATGATTTTATACTGGGGTGCTAAGACAGGAAACCTCCACGTGCGCCCGTGGACTGGAGTTCCCTCTCGGATACGTCCTGGGGGAAGACTATTTTTTCGGGCCGGTGCACCCTGGGATGCGGGCAAAAACTCTCCCTTAGGCCACTGTGTGCCTAAGGGGTCTCTTTGCCCGTATGCGAATAGCCTGTCGTGTGGACGCTCCAACGCGTGTCCCTCTGATCAGCAGAGGGCACAGCGGCGGAGCGGGCTTGCGGACGGTGAGTAATGGGTAGCTCGCCGTCCGACCGAGGACCAAGCCCGGGTCGGTGGCGCGTCGTGTTTCGCGCCAAATGCCTGCTGGGTTCGCGGGTTTTTTTCTTAACCCAGGATACCGCGGCCCCGGAACGTAAAGGGCATCCAAAGGAACACGGGTGGATTTTAGTCAGTAAGAGTCTGACAGTCCCTTCCGCCCCACCGAGGGCGGGAGGACTAATTTGATGATTTTACCAAGTAAAAAAAAAAAAACATGTTTTTATACTGAACCCTCCAACCAACAAAGTTTTAACTATGTTTTCCTGATTATGTAAATTGTATCAAATCTTAGTTCTAAGTTAAAAAAAACTTCAAATACCAAAGGTGCTTTTAAGTCATAAATAAGTTGTTCAAGCTTTAATAATGCTTTCAAAAGCAGTAATTAAATTAAGTACGCTTTAGTACCTTCCGCGATGTTTTGCATATTTTTGAAATACGTGGGCGACGACGATATATTACTAGACTCCGCATGCGCGATTTAAGGAACAAAAACTATTCTGTCAACTCGCTGAGGTACTACGTAAGCGAGGGGGACGGGGTACTGCGTTGTGATTGGCTAACTCAAGGTCTGTTCTGTCTCAATGTATGTTTACGTCTCACAGGATTGGTCGAAATAAGACGCATATAAGACTTTTTTGCCTAATGACATACATCGGTCGCCTGTTATTAGGAGTCTAGTAATATATCGTCGTCGTACGTGGGTGTAGCTGCGTAAGCAATTTTTTTTTAAATTTGTTTGTCTTTTATGGTCATCTTCACCAGGTGGCCTACCATGACGTCTTAAAGCCATAATAGATAGTTCCAGGGTGAGAAAGAGACAGCTATACAAGTCGTCTAGCAACATCTCGTTCCCTCACAGGAACTACTTTGGCTGTACGGGTTGCTGCAGATTGCCGCCGGCATCTGAAGGGACGGGGTGGATTTTTAGAGTCACCCATGGCGGGACGAATCATTTGGTGTGGATGTTACCACCAAAAAAAGGGATGGGATAGCAACCAAATCATTATGAATGATAAATCGTGATAGTTAGCTCTGTATTAATATAATTAATTATATTTCACAACTATCACACAACGCCATTTAGTACCAAACTAAGCAGAGCTTGTGTTATGGGTACTAGACAACTGTACCGTCAGCACGAGTTTTCAGTATTTGAGACGTAAAGTAAACTGGAACTTTGACGACTTCAAATTGACAATTTTCAAGGGAAAAATTGGTTCCTTCTTCGCACACCAGAGGCGCTGTACCATATTTTCATACAATAAACGCTGTAAATACTGGAAAAACTCTGTAAAGTAAAATAGAGAAAACTCGTGCTAGGGGTACTGATAAACATACGTATATATTTCTAAATACATACATATTATAGATAAATTACACCCAGGTAATATTATTTATTCTATGCCCAGACACAGAACAAATGATCGTGCTCATCACACAAACATTTGTCCTGGGTGGGAATCGAACCCACGACCTCCGGCATAGCAGTCAGGGTCACTAACTACTAGACTAACAGGCCAGTAGTATTAGTAACTTTTTTTTACAAATCGATTCAATAAAAACCGAACAAGTACGGGTCATCCTTCAACCTGTCGAAAGATCAACGAAACAATAAAAATAAAATTACAATAATGTTCCATTTTACATTTCTCGTAAAGCGGAAGACACGTTTAATACAGAACATCGCGATGTTCAATAAAACCTGTACGTTTACTCTCTTTTGACCTTAAACTGACAGATGCGCGGCCGATGACCTTTATGCGATCTTTGGAGTTTTTTTAATGATTTATGTTACTGACACATCGTTCCAATTATTTGTTAAACTAGTATTGTAGATGACGTGAAATAAAAAAGATGCTTATATAGAATTAAAACCATTCAAACCTGTTCGTCACCGATTGTAATAGTGTTACCGACTCCCAGGGTCGCAGGACTAACAAATTACCCCGGAATGTAAAGTGCTATTGAAGGACACCGTGGATTTTAGTCAGTACAAATCTGACAGTCCCCCCCGCTCTGCCCGGGGTGGGAGGATTCATCTGATGATTTTACCACGTAAAAAAAAAGTAGAGTAACAAATTGATCTACAGTTAAACAAATAATCCAGAAGAATTGATGACATTTAATAAAACCTGTTTATCACTAATGTTTCCTTTCATTATGACCTTGGGCTTAAAGATGCGCAGACGACGAACGTTCAAAGAACTTTAGTATTTAAAAAGCTCTTCAGAGGTGAACTACTGTTGATGTTATTCATAATTTTTTTTTAGACTGATCTTGAAAAATAGTAGCATATTAAGGTCGTCAAAGGAAAGAGTGACTTTAACTTCTGATTTTTGTTTTCTTTTCTGTCGGAAGTTGACTTTATTTTTTATTTCATTCTTCACGTATATCTTCTCCAGATTTTAAAGAACACTTATCTGAAAACCACTTCAAAATCGGTTCAGTCAAACGCGAGATAATCGCGGAAAAACATACCCACGTACTAACATACATGGAACCTTCTTTTTTTTTGAAGTCGTTACCAATGGATCTGGAAATCATTAAAAGAGTCCTCCCACCCAGGACAAGGCAGGAGGGACTGTCAGCAGACTTGTACTGACTAAAATCCACGGTGTCCTTCAATACCCCTTTACGTTCCGAGGTCACGTTAGCTCGTTAGTCCCGCGACCCCGGAAATGGATTCCCCAAAAAACTCATTTATAATCATGACATAACAAACACAAACCATTCTTACTTTCCGTTGATCTTGAACTCTAAAGATGCGCGGGCGCCGACCTCCACGGACGATGATCTCGTGACGTAACGAGCACGTTTTGTTTAGATGTGTGTGTGTGAGATGAGTCTTATTATGACGTTATATTACATGTCTTATGTTTAGACTTGTTTTTTTTCCGCGACCTCCTTTGCGTATTTTTAATGGACGCTTTAAGCGGAATCTTTGTTGGAGACTTACTTCTGCCTGCGACTTTGTTTACGCTAACTTTTGGCACGTCATGCTTCCTGGCGGAACCACCTTTGCTATATCAAGTATAAGATACATCAAATAATTCTATGAAAAGTCTATAAAATTCTAGTCCTCTTAAAAAAAAAGTCTATATCTATAGTTTCGACGTAAACTTTGCAAAATCAAATCGTTTATTTTAACTAGTCCAATTACACTCACTTTTGAATTGTCAAAAGACAAAATAAAACAAATACTAAAATAGTTATGGTGCTACAGTCCCAGTCACAAGAAATTAAAACTGTGAAAGTACCGTAGGTGCTCATTCCAAAGCGTAGATCTCTATGGAGAAGAATGAGCAAGAGACTCCATGGACACTCTTTACCCTGACCCACCGCGTCGCATCCCAGTCCCCGCCCGCGTTTTTACTTTTTCCTACTTACTTGTACAAATATACATCATGTTTGAACAAACATTGTGTCTAGTAGACCACCGAGAATTGAAGCCAAAAAAACGAAGAAAACCAATGATATTATAAATGAATAGATACGTTACCTACACGACATTCTATCTTCAAAAACGGCACACTAACGCACACATGAATAACTAAATATTGCAATAGCACACTACAGCACGATTAGTCGCTAAAGTAGGATGGCATCGCAACTGAAAAAAAGACAAATATAGTCAAGGTTTGTCAATTGACCACATTTGAGCGTGTCAGTTTCTGAGCGCGTATAACGTATCTACACCTTTTTATTTATGAAGAAAAATTGATGCCAAATTCATTCAAATCTAGCTATTATTTAGCTATCCCGGATCAATTCCAAGTGATTCCATACTTTTGCTTGCGAGATAAATAACATGATTGTACTTAGTTATTTTCTGTCCGTCTGTATGGAGTGTTGTGATGCATCTTATTACGTTTATGATTGATGATCGTGATTATGATGTATGGATGATGTATGTAAGTAATTGCGAGTCTGTCACTGTCATAGTTTTGACGATGTTGTGTAACTTTACTATTATGTAACTTTTTGTGTAGTCCGGTCAAATTAGGCCAAAAAAACGAGTAAAGGTTAAATAACATCCAGCTGAAAGTGAGTAAAATTGTTCCATATAAAAAAAAAAAAACAACATATAATAAGAATATCTTAATCAATCAACATAATATATATTATAACAGATTTATACTTTATTATAGGTATACTAAGGGCTGATTTTTCAATATTCAGATAACTTTTATCTGAGGAATAAAAATGGCTGTTTGACAGCTTATCTATAGAAAATATGTCAAATTGCTATTTTTACTCCTTAGCTAACAGTTATCTGAGTATTGAAAAATCAGCCCTAAAATGAATGAAAAAATACAAAACTTACAATTTTATTAATTCTAAGGGTACAACGGCGGTCTCATCGCTAAAAACGATATCTTTCTTTTCTTTAACATTTTTTTTATGTTGTGAAATCATCAGATGGTTCCTCCCAACCCGGGCAGGGCGGGAGGGACTATCAAACTCGTACTGACTAAAATCCACGGTGTCCTTCAATAGCCCTTTAACTTTCGGGGTCACAGTAATTCGTTAGTCCCGCGACCACAATTACGCCATTTAAGGATAGTTAGGGCTTAACTTACATAACTTAAAAAAAACATAATATTTTCGATACATGAAGTAAGATCATGACATGATTCGCCTAACCACTTAAGCAATGCAACGTGCAATTCTACTCTCTGCTATGACTATTCTTTCAGGCGTTTAAAAGCTGTGCCCAATTTTAGTACCATTGCAGTTTCAGTAGCGTAGGCGCTATTTTAATGACACTTTTATAAACACAATATATTCTTTAAGTATTCAGTACTTTAGAACAGAATAGAATAGAATATTCTTTATTTTACACCAAAATGAATAATCACAAGCTTAAATTACAATAATGTTAATTCTAAGGGTACAAAGGCGGTCTTATCGCTAATAGCGATATCTTCCAGACAACCTTAGGAATATAAGTAATATAAGTTATGGAATCAGGCAATATTTTTTTTGGTTTTATTTAATGATCGGTTCGTTTCTCGCCTGCCTCGCCTGTTCGTAAGTGAAGATGTGGTCGACGGTGAAAGCACGCTTGCTTAGAATTAACCTAATCACTCTTGACTTAAGAAAATCCATGACATTAAGGAAAAACTAAGTAATACTAGTTCATCACTACCCATTTGCTCGGTCGTGTCCCAGTACCGGGCCATCAAAGTACCGGGTCGCAGGTCTTTTTACTATTTCTATTTATGAATGTGTATTACTTCACCCGGGTACGTCCTTAAACTACGTCCAGCCACCGAAGGACGGGCAGCAGCGTCCTTGCCAAACCTCGGTGACTTCTGCGATCCCCAAGCCGCCTGCCAAGCGTGGGGATTATGGCAACCCCCCCCCCCCCCCCCATTATGATTGACAAGCACAGCACACGGCCCCCAGTCCCCGGCAGCTCCGCTATTCTTGGTCTGGGTAGCGGACCGAGTAACGGCGGAGCAGGGGGTGCGAAGAATCCCCGGCAGATGCCCCGCTACCACCCCCAACGAACTTTGGCCCTGGCAACACACAACATCCGCACACTGAGGACCGATGAGAAGATTATCGAGCTGGAGGAAGAATTGAGCAAAATGCGCTGGGATATCTTGGGACTATCTGAAATCCGAAGAGAGGGTCAGGATACGATGGTTCTAGATTCCGGCAACATGCTCTTCTACCGGGAAGGAGACCGTAAATCCCAGGGTGGTGTGGGATTTCTCGTCCGCAGGTCCCTCATCAACAACGTTATGAAGGTCGACAGTGTGTCGAGCAGGGTAGCATACCTTATACTCAGAATAACCAACCGGTATTCGTTGAAGGTCATACAGGTATATGCGCCGACCTCCACACATTCTGATGATGAAGTAGAGGCATTGTATGAGGAGATATCCGAGGCCATACATACCTCCGAAACATACTTCACCGTTGTTATGGGGGACTTCAACGCGAAGGTGGGCGCACGGAATGGCGATGAGTTGAGAGTGGGGCCATTTGGGTATGGGCAGCGAAACCATAGGGGCCAGCGACTGGTCGACTTCATGGAAAAGGAAGAGCTTCATTTGATGAACTCCTATTTCCAGAAGCGGCCATCCAGGAGGTGGACGTGGATGAGCCCCGATGGTACTACCAGAAATGAGATCGACTTCATCATGACGACCAAGAAGCGAATATTCAGTGATGTCTCTGTGATCGCCAAGGTAAAAACCGGTAGCGATCACCGAATCGTCAGAGGCACATTGAATATCAATGTGAAGCTTGAAAGGTCTCGTCTGGTGAAGTCCACGCTCCGACCTGGTCCTGCCCACATCCAGAACCCCGAACACTTCCAACTCGAACTGCACAATCGCTTCCAGTGCCTAACCGAATGCGAAACTGTGGACGAGATTAACGATGGGTTGGTGGAAACTGTCCAAGCTGTGGGGTCTAAGTTCTATAAGACCCCACGCCGCAATAAACCTCAAAAGCTCTCGAACGGAACCATCAAGTTGATGCAAGACCGGACTGAGATGAGGCTGCAATCTTCAGCTGATATGTCGGAATATGGCAAACTCAATAGACGAATCTCGAAATCAATGCGACGTGACCTGCGTGCCTATAGTGCAGCACGGATCAAAGAGGCGATCGAGCGGAACCAGGGCTCAAAAGTCTTCGCAAAGAATTCGTCTATTGGGCAAAGCCAAATGACAAGGCTGAAGATTAACGACGGCAGCATCATTTCGACGAAACCAGAGATCCTAAGAGAGCTTGAGAGGTTTTACGGACAGTTATACACATCTACACGACAACCCAGTGTCGGTACAGCTCGAGACGCAAGAGCTAAACTGACTAGGCACTACACTGAGGATATCCCGGACATCAGCCTGTACGAGATTAGAATGGCTCTTAAACAGCTCAAAAATAACAAGGCGCCGGGCGATGACGGAATCACAACAGAACTTCTGAGAGCGGGTGGAAAACCGGTACTTCTAGTCCTCCAGAAGTTATTTAATTCCGTCATACTCGAAGGCACTACGCCAGAAGCATGGCACAGGAGTGTGGTTGTTCTTTTCTTCAAAAAGGGTGACAACACCTTGTTGAAGAACTACAGGCCAATCTCACTTCTGAGCCATGTTTACAAGCTGTTCTCAAGAGTCATTACGAACCGTCTCGAACGCAGGTTTGATGACTTCCAGCCTCCCGAACAAGCCGGTTTCCGAAAAGGCTTTAGCACCATAGACCACATACACACGCTCCGCCAGATTATACAGAAGACAGAGGAGTATAATCGGCCATTATGTTTAGCGTTTGTGGACTATGAAAAAGCCTTCGATTCAATCGAAACCTGGGCAGTATTGCAGTCCCTCCAACGATGTCATATCGACTATAGGTATATCGAAGTATTGAAGTGTTTGTATAGTAACGCCACCATGTCCATCCGACTTCAGGAAGAGAGCACGAAACCAATCCAATTGCAGAAAGGCGTGAGACAGGGAGACGTTATTTCTCCGAAACTGTTCACGAACGCGTTGGAGGACGTTTTCAAGCTCTTGGAATGGGACGGACTCGGCATCAACATCAATGGCGAATACATCACTCACCTTCGTTTTGCCGATGATATAGTCATCATGGCAGAATCGTTGGAGCACCTCAATGCTATGCTCAGCGACCTCAGTATCGTTTCCCAACGGGTCGGCCTTAAAATGAACATGGACAAGACGAAAGTCATGTCGAATGTCCATGTGGCGCCCGTACCGGTTGTTGTTGGGAATGATACTCTCGAAGTTGTAGACCATTATACTTACCTTGGACAGATTGTTCAGTTAGGTAGGTCCAACTTCGAGAAAGAGGTCGCCCGAAGAATCCAACTAGGATGGGCAGCGTTTGGGAAGCTACGTGATATCTTCTCATCGAAAATCCCGCAGTGTCTCAAAACAAGGGTGTTTAACCAGTGTGTGTTGCCAGTGATTACATATGGCTCTGAAACGTGGTCTTTGACTGCTGGCCTTTTAGAGAAACTAAGAGTCACTCAAAGAGCAATGGAAAGAGCTATGCTCGGAGTTTCTTTGCGGGATAAAATCCGGAACACGGATATTCGGCGAAGAACCAGAGTCACCGACATAGCTCGTAAAATTTGCAAGTTGAAGTGGCAATGGGCAGGCCACATCGCTCGTAGAACTGACAACCGATGGGGAAGAAAGGTTCTCGAGTGGCGACCACGGACCGGAAAACGCAGCGTAGGTAGGCCTCCCACTAGGTGGACCGACGACATCGTGAGAGTCGCGGGCAACCGATGGATGCAAGTGGCGAATTGTCGTTCGGCGTGGCGGTCTAAGGGGGAGGCCTATGTTCAGCAGTGGACGTCTTCCGGCTGATGATGATGATGATGATGATTACTTCACCTAATGGGTAAACTAGCTTTGAAGCCCAGCTTGGGCTTAAAGTATAAAGTGGGTCACGAAGAGACAGTGAGACAATTACGAGTACCAGACCATGTTTGAACAATGTTCGGGAAACACTAGTCTAGTTGAGAAAACGCCCCGTCGTCTTAGGGAAGGTTCATATCTGACGTAAAATACGTCGAGCGTATCATAAAATGTTTGACGCTAACGGATCATTGGTTGAGTGTGAACGGTCAATTGTTTTTCTATACATTTTTCTGCTCTGGCGTTCCGCGACCGATAAATAATAGGCGTCGAATGTTTCGTCAGATATGAACCTTCCCTTAGCATGGAATCACACACGATTGTGGCCACAGTTGCCGTATGACATGGCCGAGGCATGTTATACGACATGTTATATTTCAACTAGAGTGTATTACCTAGTTTTACCCTAAGTACCTATTATGTGAAAATAAAGCATGATTCCATAACTTATTGAAAACATTCTTTATCTTATCGCTTGTCATTCCATCTGAGCGAAATTCTTGCTTTATCCTATCTAGTATTTGATTTCGCCAGCCATCCAAACTGGAATGTTACAATAGACAATTGTAATGCTCTCATTACACTTTCTCTGCCTTCGATTACGAAGAAACTGGTTCTTTATTAAGATGCTGTGAGTATCTCGGAACATTACTAACCTACTTATAAATCTGTGCGCATACGCACTTAGTGTCAGTAAGAGGTATGCATTATCAACTATTGCAGTTAACTGGCGCATTATAGAGAGTGTTAAACAATCGGACTTCTAGATGTACTGCTAATTATCATCCATACTTATTAGTCGGCGACTAATGGGCGACTCGCTGTGCGATCATGGACCATGCTCGGGTCGACGGCGCGTTGAAGCACGCTTGCCTAATATTAACCTATTCACTCTTGACTTGAAGACCCCAAGGTTATAGCTGTCGGGAAAAACGGCTTCCAGTCGAACCAGATGCAGCTGAATATCAGTATTTTACGAGAACATCGACGCGCGCCTCAAAGAGTGTCAGCAAGATGACGGGGCACCCCTCTAGAGGGCCAAAGCCTGCCGGGGTCCCGCGAATCATCCAATTACTGTGGCCCTGGAATGTAAAGGGGTATTGAAGGATACCGTGGATTTTATTCAATACAAGTCTGACATTCCTTCCTACCCTGTCCGGGGTGGAAGGACTTATTTCATGATTTTAACCCGTAAAAAAACCGTTGGTATCGGCTGTCATTTGTAGATCTTTGACAGTCATTTACTGTTAACAACAAGCTCAGTCTGACAACCAGTTAACGCTCGATCCAGCTAAAGGATCAATGTATATTCTTGTCCAAACAAAAAAACTACAACATTTTTTTAATTATCCTGTGGTTTATCCAACAAAGTCTAAAACAAATAGCCAAAGTTTACAAAATGATATCATAAATTGCTGAAGCCTATGTACATAGAGTTAAAGTAAATAGTATGCCAGTTTGATTGTTAGCGTAAGAATTCAAAATGGCGTCGGTAATATCTAGGATACAGTGAGGCGGTCTAGAATGTACTCGTGGGTAAAGAGTTAGGACGTGTTCAGACTAAGATAGTTAGTTGTTACTAAGTTTGGACTGTTTTTAGAGTTTATTTTATACTGCAATGTCTTTTATTTGACCTGTATTTTGAATAATTTGGAATGATTTTTGTATGTGAGATAGGTCCAAGAAATAAATAGACTCACAGACGTACATACATACCATGAAATCTTTTTTTGTGTAGGGTCTTTCTACCCAAAACCATATTTATCATATATGGTGGACATCGCTCGGGAAAGAAGCACGTAAAGCCGTTCGTCTCGATCGTATTGCCCAGTTACTGGGTTGTGGAGGTGCGATAGGCAGCCGCTCCATGTAAAATACTGATATTCAGCTACATCTGGTTCGACTCAAAGCCGTATTACTCGGCACGATTTGACTTAAACTTGACTTGAAACTATTTTTGCCAATCGAACCTTTGTAGGGTATACCCAAAGACAATACACTTGAAAGATAACGTGAACAAAGAGTTATGTAATAGACAAGAAATATAAACCTTTGTTTAATACTTAGAAATACCTTTGTACTATCCATTGTGGTTAAATTTTTTGTATGGAAAAAGTGGGAATAAAGACGTATATTGGCTCTGCCGGTTTAGACGCAAAAAGCCTTAGTCCCAAAATGGCAACATAGTCGCAAAAGAAAAAAGAAAAACGGTCAAAAAAAGAAAGAAAAATGGTCACTTCTCCAATGAAAATTTTCCATTTTCATCATTCGCCATTTCGAGAATTAGGTTTTTCGAAAATTTTACATAATTTGAGAATCAGGCTTTTTTAGAATTTACCAATTTGAGAATTAGGCTATATGCGCTTAAACCATTCTACCATAGAACTGTTGAACAGATAGTAAAAACGATTAAGTTCTAAGACATTACATATTACTTTACTCTGTACACGTCTTAACAGTACAACATTTGCCATTTAGTTTAATTTATATCTATTTAGTTGCCACACTTGGACCCATTTCATAACCAATCTAATTGTTGTGAGAAGCCGCCATTTTGTATTGAGTACTCGTCTACTCCATTTCTTATTAAAATTATTTAGTTATTACAATCGTTAGAAATGTTTTATGATGTCTGTTATGCTATTTTGAAGTTGTTTGCAAGGAAAATTAATCTGGGAAGAAAAATTTTACTGTTTTTTTTTCACATCGTCCTATTGTTTTAAATTTTGTTTATGGAGCTTTCGTCTTGCTATATTTTTCTTTTTCTATTACGTTATACGAAATGGTTTTCACATTTCAAAATAAGAACACAGCATTCTTTGAGGTTACTTTAAATAGATAATGTCGATTTAAAATGTTCTAGATTCTAGAACCTCAAAAATATTCGTCTATTAACGATTTAAATAATTAAAAATTAAATGTCATTTGTGATGCAGATTTTTCGTTCGAAAGCTTTTTAATTATGTTTATTCGACCTAATATTAAATCTAATACTTAATTCATCATTAAAAACCGTATTTTACAACGACCTTGCGAAAACATTTAAATAAGTGACCCCGTTCATATCCTTTGTCCTTACTCAGACATTTTTTCTAAAAAATATCTCAGATCAAATCAACGTCGTACCTACAAAAAACAACAAGTATGTGCTAGAACGTGAATAATTAATTTACCACGCTAACTGATACTAAAGCGGAAGTTTAAAATATCTAAACACACGGCCTTGGGAACCTAAACTTAATAAAAAAAGCTAATCACGCATTTAAAATGAGGCGTGGCGACGATAAAAACCTTTTTGTGTTATTAAAAAGTTATTATTGACATTATTGGCTGTCAGGAAGTCTTGCCTTTGCCTATTTATGTTTTTAATGGCAAAGGTATTAAATTATACAGCCAATGTGTCATGAAATTTTCTTTGTTGTCATTAGTGTTGGGTTATAAAACTGTATCAATATTATCGATGGAAAGAACTAATAAAAATATTTATAAATTGAGTCATTGAATGTTACTGTGCTAAGGTCGACAGCTTAAAAATTGAACTTGACATTTTGAATTCGAATAATGGTTACGATTATCTTACGTATTTGTTTTTAAATAATCGCAAGTAACTTCTGTGAATCGATCGATTGGTATTGTTCGAAATCATTCGTGTATTGTTAAGTCAACGGTCTTGAGTGTATGGGAAGTTATGAATTATGTATGAGTGTAGTTATAAAGTGTTGAGATAGAGATCAAAGGAAACAACAAAATGTATAAAATTACTATTTCATTTATTCACACATCCTCGCCTCTGTTAGCCTGTATCTTTTTTTAAATAAAATTTATTTACAAAATCCGAAACATTGAGTATTATTTTTTTGGTATCTAAATTTTTATCACAGTTTACCATCCGTGGCCGTGGGCGAGTCCATGAGCGTAAGCGGGGGCGGCTACCGCGTAGGGGGCAGCGTGGGCCAGAGAGAGGGCGGCGTGCGCCACGGGGGCGGGATGGGACTGAGACAGGGACTGGGTGGAGACGGAATGGCTGGCACCGTAGGCAGGGGCGGAGTACGCGACGGCGGGAGCAACACCGTGAGCGGCGTAGCCGGCGGCACCGTGAGCGGCGTATCCGACTCCGTGAGCGGCGTACACGGCAGGCGCGGCGGCAACCACAGCAGCGTGACCAGCGATCTGCTTAGCGAGCACGGGGGCGGCACCAGCGGCAGCACCGTCCAACTGAGCCTCAGCGGTCTTCACGGCGTCAACGTGTTGCCAAGAGTGGTCCTCAGCGGCGTTGATGGCTTGTCCGTGGAGCTCGGAAGCCTGGTCGTGGTATTCGCGGGCGGCATCAGCGGCGGCGCGGACGTGGTCGGAAGCTTCAACGTGGGCGTCGATGGCGGCACCCTGGATGTCTCCGGGGGAGATGGTGGGGAGGGCGGGGCCGTGCGCTACGGCGACCGGGGCGTGAGCCACGGCCAATGGAGCGGCAACGGCGGCGTACGGAGCCGCGTGGGCTAACGCAAGACCACCGTGGCCTAGCGCGAGACCCGCATGGCCGAGACCGGGGCCATAGTGACCAGCCAGCAGACCGGAGGGCGCGGCTGCGGCGCAGGCGAGGACGGCGGCGACAATCTGTGAAAGGACACCAATTAAAACATCGATAAACACACAAACGATATCGATATGTTGAGGCACATCACTATTCACAACACTGTATCACAGGAACACTAATTTTATTTTTTAATTATTTATTTTTTTAAACACGAAAGAGTTTTGTAAGTAAGGAAACTCAAGTTTCAACCCACCAGAACTCTCATCGTGCACTTCTGTGTTAGACTGCTCGAAGGCTACTGACTGCTCTCGATTGGTCGCCGCGAGTTTTTATACCATTGCACGTTGGCTCAGCTCTATACGTAAAAAAAGTAAGTGGTCTGTATTTCAAGGGCGGTAAGGGTGAATAGGAAGCGTGGATTTTTGACTGATAGATTCGTATGTCGAGGAAATGCGCGGCAACTTTTTAAAATTTGAACAACTTTAATTTGAATAACGTCAACGCTCAAATTGGAATTGGAATTTAAATTATGGTAATAACTTTTTTATTGGAGTACGGAGGTTTGAATATGTTGTCTTTGGTATTATGCGTTTTAAGGAAAGTGACATATATGACAGCCACTAAACCCACACTGGGCCATGGTGGTAGATTAGGGCCCATTCTCTCTCACAGAGAGGAAGCCTATGTTCCATCAGTTGAAATATTCATCATCATTAGCCTATAAATGTTCTCACTGCTGGGACACAGGCCTCCTCTCTGTGAAAGGGAGTGGGACATAATCCACCTCGCCTGCCCAGGGCGGGTGATTATGTTTTTTAAAATTTCGTTTCCAAAATGCATTTAATAAACTGAATTAGTTGCTTCAATTATTGAACGTAGCTGAACTTTCAAGTGACAGGACAACCTTTAGGTTTCGTTATAGAAGTTAATTTACTAATTTTAATATCAATTTTATGTCAAAAACAGATTGCTCTCGTAAATTAATATATTATTTCAAGTTTACATTTTAATTTAATAATGAAGTGCTAAGCTAATTATGTTTTCGTCATTCTTTGAAATTATTACGTAATATTTCACGTAGGTAACAATTTTAACTGTTCTAACAATTTTACCTCTAAGCATTATTTTTTCGTCTTGTGAAGTCACAGTGACCCTGGAACGCAAAGGGCAACTGAAGGAACTGGGTCTTTAAAAGTCTGATAGTTCCGCTCCACCCATTTCGTGTTTTACCACATAAAATTTTAAGATTTTTATACACTTTTTTCTCAGTTGCAGATTGCTATGTTGGATGTTAGATACATCCAACATAGGTACCCCTTTCATAGCAATAGACTGCATTTTTGATAAAAATAAAATAAAAAACTTAAAAAAATACCGATTTCAAAAACCATTACAAAAAAATGAAAAATTTTTCCTTTCGGAATTTAGTGACTTTGTCTTTCATCTAAATCGGTTCACCCAGTCGAAAGTAATGTGGTAACAAATCTAAAAAAATATAGTCTTTAGAACCTCCTTCTTTTTTGAAGTTAAAAATGGAACGTCTTGAAAGGACAAAATACGGAATTCTTTTCTCAAATAAAAGAGTAAAAAAAAATCGGTCTATTACAGATTTGAATCTGATAGCCATAAAAAGAACACTCCTTATGAGTTCTAGACGAAAAATAAAACTCAAACCGTCAAATAACATACCATAGAGGCTCCATTTCGTTTGACGTAAGTATGTAACGCGTAATTACTGTTTACTTGTTTTTGGTTCATTGCCATGAGGTTACATTAGTTGTTAGCACATTTTCACCACTTATGATTTGGTTGTTATCATTTAGAAATAGAACGTTACAAAGCGAGCAAGCAAAGAGTTCCAAGCTCAAAGTTTTGAACTTCACAAAAAAATAAATCCTTGGGAATGTCTGCCCAGTGGTCGAAATTACAACATTTTTTTTTTTATCGTGGTAAAATCATCAAATGAGACCTCCAACCCCGGGCAGGGCGGGAGGTACTGTCAGACTTGTACTGACTAAAATCCACGGTGTCCTTCAGTAGCCCTTTATGTTCCGGGGTCACGGTAATAGAAATAAATCCCGCGACCCCGGCAGGCTTTGGCCCTCTGAGAGGGGGCCCCGTCATTTTGCTGACAGCTCTTTGAGGCGCGCGTGGAACACGACGCGCCGCCGACCCGGGCATGGTCCATGGTCGGACAGCGAGTTGCCCTTAACTCGCTGTCCGCATGCCCGCGGAAATTACACCATAATTCCTTTATTTGAGCAGCATAACCGTTACAGGCTGATTTTTAGACTTTGGGAACTATCATGCTTGTGAATGGCGAGTAATGGGTGACTCGCCGTCCGATAATGGCCCATGCCCGGGTCGTGTTCCTCGCGCGCCTCAAGCTGTTAGAATACTGACGGGGTCATAGTAACAAGCTGGATTTTACGACAGTGTCCTTCCGTTTTAGAAGATTTTTTTCGGTTCCTTTAACCACTAAGTATCTCGCCTGATGGTAACCGAAGATGCGGTCGACGGTAAAGCACAGTTGACTAGAACCTTGAATTAACCTATTCACTCTTGACTTAAAGACCCCAAGGTTATAGCTGTCGGGAAACAGATCCAGGCAGGGAATTCCACTCCTTACCTGTGCGCTTCGGCCGCGTATGGAACCACAGTTTTGGAACTGGTTCCATACGAGTAAATAAAAATCCTTGATTGAATTGGTTCCCAATTCCATACAAGGAAAAGAAAAGCCTCGTATGGAACCAGTTTCAAAACTCTGGTTCCGTACGCGGCCGAAGCGTACCTGTGCGCTGTACCTAGCTAAAAAAGTCGAAATTCTTTAACAGATTTTCAACCTTATCAAAATAATGAAAGTTTCGATTGGTATTTGACAGATTGGGGTAGGCTGACCTGTCGACGGTACTGTATGACTGGGACTGTACCCTTAGCACGAATTTTCAGTATCTGAGACGTAAAGTAAACTGGAACTTAGACAATTTCAAATTGAAGGAAAAAATTAGTTCCTTCTTCGCACATCAGCGGCGCTGTTCCTTTTTTTCATACAAGAAACTCTGTAAATACTGGAAAGACGCTGTCAAGTAAATGAGTGAAAAGTCGTGGTAAGGGTACTGCTGCCTTTTGTACGTCATCATGTTTCACAAAAGACAAAATAACCTAAACATCAAAATGATATTATAAGTACATACTCAAGTATATAATACAAAGGTAAAGTTCACGGAACTAACATATAATTCTGTCCTCTCTCTTGCTTGCCTAATATCCTGTAATACTAGGTTGAAACCGGTTGTTTAATGTATGTGTTACTGCCTTTATTTACCAATGTATCTAATATCTGAGGCAGTGTATTCAAGTCCTATTGCTCTAGTAAATAATTTGGTGTTTGCAAATCTATGAATATTTTACACAGATCCTGTATAGGGCAATGCACTTCAATATTAATATTATAAAGAGTAAAGATTTGTTATTTTGTGTGTATGTTTGTAATAATAGTAGATTACGCAACAAGGGAGTAAAACATTGCCTTACGTCACGGGCGTATTGAATCCCGAAGCGACACTAAGGATTCTGGGGGTAAACGAGGGAATTAAGTTAAGAATCCTTAGTGTAGCGAGGGATTCAAGTTAGCCCAAGACAAGGCAGCTTTACTCCCGAGAAGCGTGCTCTGCTTTTCACACCTACTGCGAGGAAATAAATTCAATACGTTTTCATACGGTTTTATTTGAGATTCCAAATTCAAATCACATTAGTCCCACGGGAATAATGAAATTCAGTACATATATTATTGCCCGGTTCGAGCGAGCGGGAACAATGACTTGCTTTACAGTAGCCTGATATATAATTTGACATTTACGAGCAAGTAGTGTGAAAACAAACTTAAAAGCTTCTGGACCGATTTCAATAATTTCTTTCACCAGTTAAAACTGATTTGGTCCTGAGTGCAATGTCATAAAAAAATGTTGACAGGCTAGTTAATGAAATCAAATAATCTTATTTTTTTGATACACTAAATCTTACAATACGTCTGCATGTCCCGGGGTCGACGGCGCGTCGGGTCCACGCGCACCTCAAAGAGCGTCAGCATAATGACGGGGCCCCCAAGGCCTGCCGGGGTCACGGGACTTATTCCATCACCGTGACCCCTGTACATAAAGGGCTATTGAAGGACACCGTGGATTTTAGTCAATACAAGTCTGACAGTCTCTCCTGCCCTGCCCTGGGTGGGAGGACTTATTTGATGATTTAACCACGTGAAAAAAAAAGTACAGAAGTCTATTACAGCTTGTTACTATAACGACTTGTTTTTATTTTCATTGATTAACATAACTGTATCATTAGTACGCAGTTACGCATCTAAATAGTCGTTTGACAAGAGTCGTCTCATAAAATTACAATAAATGCTAATTTATATGTACGAGATGAATGAATTAAGTGAAGATTACTGCATATATGAATGAGAGATTATGTATGTTATTGTAACTTGTATAAAACGAGTTTTTTTTTTGTGGTAAAATCATCAAATAAATCCTCCCACCCCGGGCAGGGCGAGAGGGACTGTCAGACTTGACTGACTAACATCCATGGTGTCCTTCAATAGCCCTTTAAGTTCCTGGGTCACGGTTACCTGATGGCAGGATCCCGCGACCCTAGCAGGCTTTGGGGCTCTAAGGGGGGTCCATTATTTTATAATATGTAGTGATAGGCATTACTTGCCTATCTTAACACGAAAAGTGGTCAAAACTAAAAGAAGTAGTCCACTTGGGAGTCGGAAACTGAGAACTGGGTGGAACCCAGGGTGGTATTGTCTAAAATGTCAGGGTGGCCATATTTGATGATTTTACAAATAATAAAAAAAATGTCTAGGGATTGCTACTAAATTATATAATTACAAGACAGTCAGTAGTACCTTAAAAAAATTTACCCCAAAAAAAAAACAAAGTAGGCTGTATACACAGTTGCCTTGGCCTAGTTCTACATAAAAGTGACGTGGTGCTTGTCGATGGGCAGAACGCAAATGCAATGATGACTCACATAATTTCTTCGGTCTTCGGACATGTTTTGCACTATAATGGCAAATATTTTAAAAGTGACTGCATTGCTGTGGTTTTTCGATTATGAAATTGTCAATTGCAGTAGTCTAGATTTACATACATAATACCATGCCTTTTTGTTATGCACGGGTCTCACTAAGGGGAAATGTCGTTAATTTTCATAAAAATAGGCTTTAATCGTCTTACTTCAAAAAGTTAAACATCTGTTGAACACTTGTCTAAACGAACTGTCAATTTCAAAACGGCATTCGACGTTGATATAAGGGTCGTTTTGCAGTTACACTTTTTTTAGACAATTAGTGTTCAAAATTATGTTTAACTTAAGTTATATTTTTATACGCAAAAACGCTTGCGCGGCGTCTTCGAAAATGAGAAGAAGGCAAAGAAGGCTCAATTTTTCGTTCGTTAAAAATATCTTTATGTTTAACTTTTTTGGTACGACCGTATAAGTTTAATAATAAAATTCCGTCTTACCACAAGAAAGATAATCATCTGTTAAACGCTTCACTAAAAAAAGTGCAACTGCAAAACAACCCTTATATCAATATGAAATGTCAAATTGACGTTAACACTTTTTTTAGACAAGCGTTCAACAGATGTTTATCTTTTTTTATGGTAAGACGATTTAAGTTTAAAACAGTGTTTATGAACTAAACTAAGTAATCATCACCGATGTATAGTTTTCAAAATGTTGCTCTTGTCTCAATTTATTTTGGATTTGGGCCAAGCACCTTTTTTTTTGCATGCATTTGAACACGCGTTGATGTCTTTTGCATAGCACATACTTTCGTCATAATTACAATTTCTTGTTATTACCTATTTTTCTAAGTCTTTTTTTTACCTCAATGAATTATTAATTACAAACAACAGTAACTGGAAATCCACTATTCTTTACTGATTAATGTCGGTGCAGAATCCAAGACAATTTAATTCATTCTCCGGGACACGTCGAGCTTCATTGTCTCGGCGCTATTCTGGTGGTTGTCACTGTTGATTCTGACTTTCAGGAGTTGCAGTGGTTTGGGAATAGTGTAATAGGATTGCCCCAAAACATAACCGGAAATGTTAAAGTAACAATAATTACCAGCATTGAAATTGCTTTCTTATACAATTGTGCCTTTCGAATTTGAGGCCTAAATCTAGATTAGGTTAAGTGACTTTCGTGGTATAATTAATATTCGCCTAATCTGAGATAATAAAACGAAAAGAACACTTTCTTTCTCTCAATCTGATTAATCATGCAATGGTTCCGCATATATTTTTACGCAAGAAATTTTTTTTCCGCACGCACATTAGTCATTTTATAGTCTTGAACAAAAAAATTAAGGAATTGTAGGCAGATTGTAACATATTCGTATTAAACCATTATTTTTTTAGGTGGTAAAATCATCAAATAAAACCTCCTTGTCTTGGTGCAGTGGTAGTGACTGTTTGTCCCTGGAACTTAAAGGTCAATGGAAGGATCACGGTAGATTTTAGTCAGTACGAGTGTGACAGTTCCTTCCGCGCCACCCAGGGTGGGAGGACTCATTTGATCATAGTACCACTTATAAAAAAGAAAAAGTGGTATAGATATGTTGGACGTTAAAAAGGGTTCTTTCACAACGGAACCCAAATAAAAAGACGTGGCATACTGATCTATAGATTAAATCTTAATTGAACACACGACTTACTAATTATTTCTATTACAATAACTTTCTAAAGATTATTGTAATATTTTTGTATAGCATATAAATACGGCCATTTGGGTTCTAATTAGTTGCTGTTAATTTAATTTTGCACTGTATGCAAGTCTTGTATTTTATTAAGTATTAGCGTCCCATTCCGGCTTCGCACGCGTGGACAAATGTTACTCAGACCAAATTGCAAAAAAAATGCCTTTAAAAAGCTACATTCAAGCTTTCTAAAGCCAATTTTTTGCAATCGGCACAGTACTTTTTGAGTTTATTCGTTACAAACATACTCACACATAAATACAAATCCTTCCTCTCTTTATAATATTAGGGTAGATGTAATTTCGTAATTTATGCAATTAATTATTCAATTATAATTATTTAATTCAAATAATTGACAGTTTATCAGCTGAAGCGAAAGCGAAGTGTGTCAATGCTACCTAACAAAAAGAAAAATATAGATCATCATTATCAGACTGATATAAGACTTATGGTAGAAGTAGCCATTTTGCATTCACCCTCTTTGGTCTAAGCGGCAAGCGGAACGGCGGGTGGCTCGAATAAGACCTTAATTATTTTGTAAGATCCCGAATTCACTAATAGCGGCGCCTCGTGGCGTATTTCAAACATTTCTATACATTTGATCGTACTGCTTGCCGCCCCGCCCTAAGTCATCGCTCACAGCGGTTAGATCGTTCTAGATGAATTATTTAGTTGCATATCCATTTATCAAGCTTAAGTTCTTCATCAGCCTGTATTCGTCCACTGCTGGACATAAGCCTCACCCAATATACGTCACTAAGACCTGACCTCACCTTTCCGCCTCTGCCGTCTTACCATAAAAAGTTAAACATCTGTTGAACACTTGTAAAAAAAACTGTCAACGTCAAAACGACACTTCACTTTGACCCAAGAGTCCTTTTGCACTGGGGTCGCAGGACTTATTACCGTGACCCCGGAACATAAAGGGCTATTGAAGGACACTGTGGATTTTAGTCAGTATCATTCAGTCAGTATCATCTTAGTCAAATCTGACAGTCCCTCCCGGCCGGGGTGGGAGGACTCGTTTGAAGATTTTACCACGTAAAAAAAGGTCCTTTTGCAATTACAATTTTTTAGTCTAGTGTTTAACAGATGTTTATCGTTTTGTGGTAAGACGGCTAGTCTATGCCGGCTGATGTAGGTCACATATTACTTGATTTCTTGATCTGATGATGAAATAACACCATAATTTAGGATAAATATCAAGTCAAATGATAATATCGTTAGCAGTAAACAAGGAGTTTATTTGACTACTAAGCTCAAATAAGAAATACCGTGACTAACTCAAATCACATAGTATATGATTATATGAGTGGGTTGTTGATATTATATAAAAGGGATTTGAAGAAGGTCCACTGTTGCTTGTGTTAAACGTAAATCGGTAACTGGAATCCCAACCCTACGCATCGTGGTACATCCTTAGTGGAGCAAGCAGAGACAAGTCAGGGTGACGTATGTCAGCGCGGTGTGATTTGACAGGACCGGCAAATTCAAGTTCCAAGATGATAATTATATTTTATTGAATAAACGGTGGATTCAGTAATGGTGCAGTTTTCCATTTAATACTTGATATTCCAATCATCATCATCTGCCTAGTCTTTTCCCAACTACGTTGTGGTCGGCTTCCAGTCGAACCATATGCAGCTGAATATCAGTATTTTACATGGAGAGATTGCCTATGGACCTCCACTACTTAGTAACTGGGTAATACCATACCCCATGGTAAGACTGGTTGTCAGAATTTTGAACTTCGAACTAAGGTCCTTCGTACACAAGGCGACGCAAGTCTCCGACTAACGACTGTCAAAAATCTACAAATGACGGACCAACCCGTCCGTCATTTGCTGCTGAATGCTTTGATTTTGAAGCATCACTACATAGTATAAAACAAAGTCGCTTCCCGCTTCCCGTCCCCATGTATGCTTATATCTTTAAACTACGCAACGGATTTTGATACGGTTTTTTTTATAGAAAGAGTGATTCAAGAGGAAGGTTTTTATGTATATACAAGTATAATATAATAGAGATTGCACCCGTGCGGAGCCGGGGCGGGTCGCTAGTCTTTGATAAAATAAGCGTTGTGTAAGCTTTCTGTGTCTTCTGTTTTATGCCTCACAAAGTGGCTTATATCTCCTAGTTGTAAAGCCAAAGGAAATGCGTCATTACGTCGGCGCAAGGGCCGACTACCTGTCACTGACATTAAAGAACTACTTGTGTTATAAGTGTGGCTTGCAAGGGTTAACGAAGTACACAGTAAAGATACAAGATTTAGACGTGTTCAAGTCTAAAATTTAACTGTCGTACTACAAAAAGTTAAACATCTGTTAAACACTTGCTTAAAAAAGTGTAACTGCAAAATGACCCATAAATCAACGTCAAATGCCATTTTGCAGTAGACAGCTTTTTAGACAAATGATCAAACAATGTTAAAAAATATATAAATAGTATGACGGTGAGTTCTTCGGTAATACCGTGACCCCGGCACGTAAAGGGCTATTGAAGGACACCGTGGGTTTTAGTCAGTACAAGTCTGACAGTCCCGCCCGCTCTGCCCTGGGTTCGAGGAGTAATTTCACCATTTAACCACATAAAAACAACAAAAAGTTACTGGCATCAATAATTCACAAATCTAATTAAATACCGTCAGGGTTTTGAATAATAATGGACATGGATATTTTCAATAATAGGATATTTAACTGAAAAATCTTATTCGTCCGTCCAATAGATTAAGGAGAGAAGTCCACCATGTAACGATGGTGGATTGCCGTACGTCTTATAGTCCGAAGATGGAAAAATTCTGGAACCACAACAAAATAATGCATAAAAATTGCAGAATACAGGCGTAAACCAAATAACCTTAATAGCATTAGGGTAAACCAATATACTTCATAAAAGACAATGGGCAGATTGGGACCACCTTCCAATAGCAATAAGATGTATGTCGTTGGATAGGTCTTTTCATTTGGAACAACTATTGTTCAGACAATTTTTTTGGTAGGGCTGTCCGTTCGGAGTTATGAGACTTATTAGCTCAGAGAAAAAAATATATTTAAAAACCTTTTTATATATGTTTAGTATTTAATGCTTTAGTCTCGCACACACTGTATCTTCGGAACGCGTCTAGAGGAGACATGGCATGAGCACGGGCTTTTTTTTGTAACTTTTTATAATTATCCAATGAGTGCTCACACACTGGGTGAAGCGGTAGGGACTGTCAGACTAGTACGGACTAAAGATCACGGCACGAGTTGTTAGTAAACGGGATAACATGTCCGGATACACGTGTAGATGACTGAGAAGAAAACTTGCTAATGTACATGATTGTTATTCTCGAATAATCAGACTTAGTGTGAGTCTTAGTGAATGATCAATCAGAGTAGTGTAGTTATTGATGGCGATGGCTTATTCTCTGAGCTTATGTTTATTGATTCCGGAGCTCAACAAGAGTCTATTTTCTCTCAAAATCTTATTCTGCTGCACATTTCTAAGACACTTAAGCCTGGCATTTTTGGACAAGAAGATGACAGTACTATAGACATACTTGACCACTCTATAAACCGGTGGGGAGGAAGAAAATGAATGTACAGAGAGGCCATGATGGAGCGAACAGATTTGACCTCAAGCTTCCCACTGAGCGGGCACGCCACAATCGCGGCGGTGAGACACCTCTTCGAGTAGTGGCTGGAGAGGCGTCACGGTGTCCACACCTTCCGCGGCTTGATACAAGTCCTCACCGGACACGGAAGTTTCGGGAGGTTCTTATAGATTGGGAAGCAAGAAAGGCTTGGGTATCACCACTGCGAATATCGCCCGTAGGATACGGTGGAGCATACTGTACTGTATTGTACTGGACTGCCCTGCTTGGGCAGAGCATCGCCGTTTCCTCACGGAGGCGATAGGTGACCTCTCGCGCCCGGCGTTCATCGAGGCCATGCTGCTGGGTGAAATGAAATGGGAAGCGGACACCTCCTTTTGCGAAGCAGTCATGCTAGCAAAGGAGGAGGCGGGATGCGTGAGGGAGAGGACAACGTCCACCTCACGATCCAGCCGCCGCGAGAAACACCCACGGCATCAGACGTCACGAACCGATTTTTGGCCACCATTGGCTCGTCTGAGTAGGGGGTAGGTAGGACTCACTTGATGCTTAAACCACGACAAAAAAGTCTCCCAGTGAGCATACAAGAAACTATTAGGTCTTAAAAACTAACTACCTGCGTCTGTGTTCCCGAGGCATACAATACAACTCGAATTTCTTCAAAATAAGAGTGAATAGACTTTCTCTGGGTAAACTAGTAGACTTTACCTAAGCCACCTCTGATACCGAAAAGAGACAGTAGCAAACCCAAGTTAAATAAAAAAGTTGGCTGTTTGATTTTTATCAGAATAAATACTATGCTTTACAGTTATCTAGTTCTTTCCTCTATTCATCTTATCATTTGCATATTTAGACATTTTTACAAAAAAAGAAATGAAAAACATGCAAATATTCGCCGTTAGCCAAACGAGAACACCCAGAAATAATGTGTCGGATCGATTCTCCCGGAAGGTGGTATACCCAACATATGTTAATAAATTCGTCCATTATTGCACAGACTACACACACGGTTCGGTTTTCCAAATAGGTCACCAAAACGCAGCCAGGATACGGACGCTAGTCTACAAGTTAGTTCTTTAATTGTTTTCTGATGCTATGGAAAAAAAACGTTTTTGTCCTGAAAGTCCCGAAAGTTCCGGGATTTCCCGGTTCCTTGGTGGTCTGTCCCGAATTTCCCGTTTCATCCAAGAAGAACCGGTTCTCGATCCCCTAATAATACCCCTATGGTTAAAACACGTAGATCCGTAGACAGCCTTAAACAATTGGTTTAATTGTGACTTAAAAGTCTTATAACTCCAAACGGACAGTTGTAACAGCAAAGCATTCTTAACAACTAATGTTCTAAATGAAAAGCTCTATCCAACGACATACATCTTATTGCTATTGGAGGATGGTCCCAAGTTTCATACATTTTTGCCCATTGTCTTTTCTACACTATTTATTAATTTACATACAGAATCTGTTCGTTATGTTGTTGATAAATAAACAATTAAATATCGGCTATCCAATTTAGGATATCAGAATATTGAATATCGGTTACTGACTTTTCGAATATCGGATATTCGAATATCGAATATAAGTCAACGACATTTCGAGTTCGAATATCGACTTTTAGAATATCCGAATATCTAATAGAAATATTTGCGTAGAGATTGCAGAATACAGGCGTAAACCAAATAACCTTAATAGCATTAGGGTAAACCAATATACGGAAGCTTTCGAACCGGGTTGGGCGCAAGTTGGGAAATGTCAGTGATTCATGGACCTCTCCGGAGTTGCTACATTTTATTTATAAGGTTGCCTACCCGGAACTTTATATGGGCATTTAAATAACAAGTGAATGACAATACGTAATTGAATAATAGCATATTTATTATTATACTAGCTGACCCTACAAACTTCGTACCGTCTATACTCTATGTGATTTCTGAACGACTTTTTTAAATTTAATTGATTTCCGAACTGCGGCGTTTCCGAACTGCGAGACGAACATCAAATATTTGACAGGTAGGAAATAGAAATTGTTGCTCTTGCTATATCCCTAATATTTTTATTGTGTCTACTCACCTTTTAAACCTTAGGTATCTGGACTTCCAAAAATAATTCAAAACTAAAATTAGCCAAATCGGTCCAGACGTTCTCGAGTTTTAGCGACACTAATGAACAGCAATTGATATTTATTTTTGACATATATTTTTCTCACACACATGTCGAAAGCAGGACAGGAAAAAGTATTTATTTGGTGTACTCCTTCACTTATAAAAGACTACAGCAAGTTCTATAAGTCGCGTGTTCAATTCCAACCTGGAATAAATATTTGTATGACCTACAATTAGTTGTTCCGGGTCTGGGTGTTTGTGTATGTGAGTTTCTACAAGTTGTAACGTTAAAAGCGCAAAACCTCTCGTGAGGTAACTCAGCCAATGCTACTGAACAATGTAAAAATATAAAACTAGGAAATTCGCGAAAAAAAAAAATAGTTTTTCATACTAATGGGCTCGATCAATTTCTCATTTTGTATGAAAAATCTTTTTTTTTTGCGAATTTCCAAAAGTTTTATAACAAACATTGTTCAGTAACATGTGCTGAGTTACCCCACGAGAGGTTTTGCGCTTTTAACGTTACATGTTGTATATTTGTAAACGCACCTACGATACAGGAGAAATTCCTAGTGTGGAGCAACGATTTTAGTTGCTTGCTAAGTTTTATCGAAATCCGTTCTGCTGGTTTTGCTTGAAAAAGTAAAAAACATCCATCTTACATTTTTGGGTTCAATTTAGTTTCCTTCACCGATCGAAATACTATATGACGATGATGATGATGATGTCTATGCTACGTTTGCTACACTAAATTATGCTCTCATTCTTGATCTATGTAACTAAAATGACAAATACCATCAAAATCCACTTGACAATTTGATGTCAAAAAGTAATACACAGACAACAAAAATTACTCTCATATTTTTCATAACTTTTCTGTCAATTTCATTATTTTGAAATATTGAATTAAATGTACTGAATTGAATTAAATATGAAATGTACTGGCCATTGTCAATTGGTTAGCTTATGACGGCGCATTATGCAACGATTAGACACCCGCTGGGCCCAGCTTCTTGCATTAGACGAAAAAGGTATACAATCTATAATAGATAAGTATCTATATAATCTTATATCAGATCATATTCTTTGGTGAAATGCTTCAGAAAGGCCGGGTGTGTAGTACTAGCAATCGACGTGCGTGTATGACCAGATGTATGAATGTGGATGAGGTGGAAGGAGTATGTAAGGATCATAGAAGATGGCGCACTGTAGTTTCTGCTTACCCCATGGTAAGAAGGCGTAAGCTAATGTATGTAGATAAAACTTTAAACATTTACCTGCACGCGTATTATGGTGCCGTAGAAACGAGTTTTGTCGACGTTAAACATTTTTATCGATTTAAGCATAGCAATGTTTAAAATATACAAAAAATATGTTTCTATTCTTCAATGGTGTACGAATTGTGTCATACTTGTGCATAAAAACCGTCGATTTATATAGAAATAACGATGAAATAACTTTGTCTTTTCTTGGTAGAATAGAGATAGAATCGCCATGCTACGCGTGCTGCACAAAAAAAGAGTTTCTTAACTCATGCCGTAAAGCAGTAATTTTTCTACTATTATTAAATGCGAAAATTTTCGAGGATCAATAGATGTTTGTAATCTAGTCTTTCTCGCAAATTATGTTGAATGAATTTTAAAGAAAATAGATCATTTTAATATCAAAAGATCCTCAGCTTAGTATGATGCAAGATGGCGAAATTAATTGATTTAGATGAGATTAGGCGCCCAAAAAGTTAAACGCAGGATTATTTTTCTCCCTTTTTTCTCGATTGATCAATCCCTTGGGACGATCCTGAAACCGTTTGCCAGATCTGTCAAGAATAATTGCGCAATTTTGTTTCTTCAAAACAATTCGTTCACAAATAACGCTCCTAGCAATACAATCATTCTAAATTCAAAAACTCCTTGTCCATTCATTTTTCGCAACCGAAAAAGTAATTCGAAATACGAACGCACCCAATAAAGAGGTCGTATTCATAGACAAGATGACCACAGATAACAAAATTCTAATTGTTAACGGCCTTCTTGCACGTAACCGTGAATAAAAAGAATATAAGTCATTGTGTTTATGTGTTATTGTGTAGAATCGTGTAAAAATGTCAACTTTATCTTTTTAAACTGCAATAGAGTGGAGGCGTGCGAAACTTGGGCATGGCTGTTCGTGATTCTTGTGTTGATGTTGAGTGTCTATGGATGTAGAAGTTTGTGAGATATGTCCTATTTGCGAGGTGTCAAGAATTTGCTACGTAACTAACTTGTTTTTTTTAATGGCATAGAATATGCTAGGAAAAAAGCAACTCAGTTGTTTCAACTGTTGTTGTAACTAATTGTTTTTTATTAAATCACTAAGCCACTTCGTACATAAGGCGACTCAAATCTCCGATACCTTACGTCTTTTACATCCGCGTTTGACGCGTGCCTGTGTACGATCCTCTACGGATTTGTATTGCGATAGTCACCTGGATACTAAAGTCGTAAGGTATTGGAGACTTGCGTCGGTTAGTGTATGAAGGGCCTAATTCTATAACTAACTGTTGCTGTAAATTAGCCCATTCTCAATTCATTTTAAGTTTTCTCTATTGTTTTTTTGTATATTTCTGTTATTTTAAAAGTGTTGGAGGAGAGAAAATTGCCACCAATTGTCTTTAATTTAGATTTATATTAATGTTGATTGAAACCTAATAAATTAGACTAGTTATAAAACTAATACTTTTTCTAAATTTTGTGAGAATGCTTAGATAGATGTTTGCTACTCTTTCACACAAGAACGGATTTCTACGTTTATCACACAGATTTTATAATCTGGATTAACACTTAGGATAGTTTTTATCCCGATTTTATGTTTCCCGTGGGACAATGTTGGTGTCGTAGTGGGCGAAACTGCTGGCTACAGCTAGTATACACATAGTTATAATACTGAGAAATATCCAAGTTTTGCCTCAATTCATGTCCACCCTACAAGTCGGACGTACAAGCTTTATAATCAAGTATCTTAGTACTCTCGCAATAGTTCGCTACTGACCCAATCCACTTCATTGTAATATCTGCGCTCCAATTTACACCTTAAAACTTTCTACAATAAAGTCCATTTTCTCCTTAGAAAAACAGTCAGGTTCTTTGGTAATGGAATTTCGACCTTCTAGTGTAAGTGTTGGGTTGATTTTTGAATGGAATGTTAATGTGCATGTTTGTATATTGCGTTTAGCTATAATCACTTGTTTAATATCTCGCTGAGTGAGTGTTTGTGAAGTCATACTTTATTTGAATTGGAGTAGTCAGTTTAAAAACTATATTTTTGTGTAGCCTGTTCACATCACATGTTCCATCGTAATTAAAAGTACACGGGCCAGGGTTACTCGTAAGTCCCGCGACCCCGACAGGCTTTGGCCTTCTAAAGGGGCCCCGGCATTTTGCTGACAGGTCGTGAAAGAATTCGACGCATAGTCCTGACCGCTTTAAATTATAGCGGTCTAATCTTCAATTTTCTCTTAAATAGCATAACTTCGCAAGTTTTCCAAATGCACGAGCACAAGTGCACCGTGAAGATCTGATAAAAGCTGATGACCTCTTCAAAATCTTTTCTCTGAACCTACTTGACCGATAAAGATGTGTAAACATATAAATTCTTGGGATCCAAAGGCAGTAGTACAGGAAGACGCAGCGTAGGCCTGCACCTGCTAAGTCGACCGACGACATCTTTAGGGTCGTTGCAACCGATGGATGCAAATGACGAATTGTCGTTCGGTGCGTTCGTGGCGGCAGGATTCGACAGTGGAAGGCAGTAGGATTTTTCTCTGTAATACGACTACCACTTTTTTTAAATTATTATATCCTTCCATAGTGTCCTATTGTTGGGCGAAGGCCCCCACACACTTTTCACGGCTTTCTGCGACCGTAGTCCAGTCCTTCATGAAGCGGTCCAAGTCATCTCGCTATCTTCGCTTGGGCCTGCCACGACGTCGAGTTCTCTCTTTTGGCACCCAATCGGATGTATATTTTGCCCAGCGATTGTATGGCATTCGACATACGTGGCGTGCCCGTATTCCCATCTCAGCTTTTTTTATCGTGGTAAAATAATCAAATGAGTCCTCCCACCCCGGGCAGGGTGACAGGGACTGTCAGACTTGTACTGACTAAAATCCACGGTGTCCTTCAATAGCCCTTTATGTTCCGGGGTCACGGTGATGGTATAAGTCCCGCGACCATTCCCATTTCAGCTTGGCAGCTTTTTCTCCCACATCGGCAAATTAACGTCGAGGAATGTAGTACTGTGTTTCTTATGCGCTCTGAAAGATTTTCAGACTAGAAATATCTAAAATTATTACCAAACCTCCCAATTCCAATTACCGGTCAAAACAGCCGTACCACAGACAAACAGTGTCTATCTATACCAAAGACAATGCCAAGTCCTTGTCGACATGCATGTTATAATCAAAATATCATTACTTACGAAATGCCCCGATAGCACGGCCAACGACAGACGGCAGTTATAAGTATGTTAGACTGTCGTAATGCTGATATTATCTGTCGTGGTCGCAAGCCGTTGAGCGTTGGGTTGATTCTCAGGTCGGGCAAGTGCTATTGGGTTTTTAACCAACGATAAAAATGGGGGAGATTTTTTTCAATAAATTACAGCTAAAGTTCAGCGACTGCTACTTTCGCAGATCTATGCATTGTTTACGCAATCATACAAAAAAACATAAGCCCCTTCGTACACTAGGCGACGCAAGTCTCCGATACCTTACGACTTTGACATCCATTGACGCGTGCTTGTGTACGAACCTCTTGGATTTGTATTGCAACAGTCGCTTGGATACCGAAATCGTAAGGTATCGGAGACTTGCGTCGCCTTGTGTACGAAGGGGTTAACTCCTGTACGTACCTTTTTAACATTTCGTGGTCACGGTTGTCTGATAAGACGTTGGCCCTCTATGGGGGCCCTGTCAGATTGCTGACAACTGTTTAAGACGCACGTGGAACACGATGCGCTGTAGACCCGGACATGGTTCATGATCGGATGGCGAGTCACACAATATTGACTGTCCGCATGCCCCTTAGATGAATATCCTAAAACAAGCTTCTATTCTATACCTAGCGTTTTCAACTGTGCGTTGATCGATCAGTCAGTCAGCCAGTCAATTTCTTCGATATAAGTAGATATACAGATTGATACGAGTACACTAAGCGCGCGAGTTGAATGCAGAGCTTGGGAATGCGGTAGTGCTGTTGACAAGGATGGCAAAGTACTACACTGCAGGCGCGTGAGGTGGGGCGTGCGGGTAGCGGGGGGCTCTTCACCTCAGACCCCGACTGCATTCAACTCGCGCGCTATCTGTAGTTATATTGTCTGGCCTTACTCGATATACAATCTCAAAATTAATTATCTTTATGTTAAAAAGAAAACAAAATAAAAAAGATAAATTGAATAAGCGAATAGAACTTAACATGTACAATTTCTCTATCTCAAAATTAAAACATGAATTGAAAGTAATGCAGTTGATTAATTGATTTCAAAACGACTTGAAACTATCATTAATCTTTAGTCTATTGTATGAAACAATTTATTAATCTTTAATCTATCTATAACTAGCGGCCCGTCCCGGCTTCGCACGGGTGGAGGACCCGGTCTAAAACCCGGTCCCGATGGTTACAAACACAACAAAAAAATAATTATCCGAATCGGTCAAGCCGTTTTCATGTTATGTCGTGACAACGGAAAACGGTTTTTTATTTTTATATATTTACATATAAAAATCAATTGCTGTTCGTTACGAGTAGTCTCGCTAAAACTCGAGAACGGCTGAACCGATTTGGCTAATTTTGATATATTTGTGGAAGTCCAGGTAAGGTCTAAAAGGTGATGAAACTGAGGCGCACTCATCCTGGGTGGGACACAGTGGTCATACGTGGTGTCGTCTCTATACGTAGTAATAACAGCTCAATGAGTAAAAGCAACAATTTGGTTTTCTTTTAGAAACTATTTCTATTCCTATCTGTCAAATATTTGATGTTCGTCCCGTCGTTTAGAAATCAATTAAATTTAGTCGTCGTTCAGAAATGAAAAAGGCGGTACGAAGTTTGCTGGGTCAGCTAGTTAATATTAAATTAAATGGTGGTATTTTATTTAATGGCCACGATCTTAGCTAGATGCTTAACCTTGATGCAATTGAGACAATTCTACTATCAAGAATTTTATCATGACCTCGCCTCGGTTCATTGCTTAGTATAAATGAGTTACTGTCATATAATATAATGTCAAAATCAGGGACCGGTATCATCAATACGGGTATTTTTTCGGTAACAACCTTTTTCTCTTTTACAGGTAATTATAAAGGTTACCTATATTATTAAAGTAAATACTTAACCAGTATTAATACCGGTAACCGAAATAAAAATTACCCCTATCTTAGACGTGCCGTCGCGTCGGCAATAGTCCAAGGGCGCGCATCGCCTGTGTGTGTGACAAAGAGTCTGGCCGACACGCGAACGCCGACCAATCACGGCCCTGGCTGGCACGGCGCACGCGCAACGCGTCTCGGCGTCTTTCATTCAGTTTGATAGCGAGTGTTAAACTGTTTGGTTGAGTTGGTTACTACCTACCATAGATATAATAAAGAAACTATCCTAGCGAGATTCTGTTGCAGAATCGAGCAACACTTATACATACAACAACATTATACAATACAATATACAACATAATATGAAAATACCCAAAAAACAAAAATGTCATATAAGTCTTGACTTATACGACATAAAGTTGGATAGCAGTTTTATAATGATAGTGAGATGACTAGTAGGTCCTTTCGTCATCATCATCATCATCTCAGCCATAGGACGTCCACTGCTGAACATAGGCCTCCCCTTTAGATCTCCACATACACCTGTTGGAAGCGACCTGCATCCAGCGTCTTCCGGCGACCTTTATAAGGTCGTCTGTCTACCTTGTTGGTGGACGTCTTACGCTGCGCTTGCTAGTCCGTGGTCTCCACTCTAGCACTTTTCGACCCCATCGGCCATCTGCTCTGCGAGCAATATGGCCTGCCCATTGCCACTTCAGCTTACTAATCCGGTGGGCTATGTCGGTGGCTTTAGTTCGTCTACGGATCTCCTCATTTCGGATTCGATCACGCAGAGACACACCGAGCATAGACCTCTCCATAGCTCGCTGAGCGGCTTAATTTAAGCTTTGAGATGAGGCCGATAGTGAAAGACCACGTTTCGGTGCCGTAAGTCATCACTGGTAACACACATTGGTTGAAGACTTTCATCTTGAGGCACTGAGGTATGTCAAGACGAAAAGATATTGCGTAGTTTCCCGAACGCTGCCCAACCGATTTGGATTCGGCGGTTGACCTCTTTCTCGAAGTTTGACCTTCCTAATTGGACTACTTGTCCTAAGTAGATATATGAGTCAACAACTTCGAGTACCGAGTTTCCAACAGAGACGGGGGTGGGCACAACATTGGCATTTGACATAATTTTCGTCTTGTCCATGTTCATTTTCAAGCCCACCCGTTGTGAAACTCGGTCGAGGCCATCGAGCATCATGCTGAGTTCCTCCATCGACTTTGCCATGACTACGATGTCGTCGGCTAATCGAAGGTGAGTGATGTATTCGCCGTTGATGTTGATGCCAAGTCCTTGCCATTCCAGGAGCTTGAAGGCGTCTTCCATTGTTGCAGTAAACAGTTTCGAGGAGATAACATCCCCCTGTCTTACGCCTCTACTCAATGGAGTCGCCTTCGTACTCTGCTCCTGTACTCGGACCGACATGGTGGCGTTATTATACAAGCACTTCAACAACTCGATATACCGATAGTCAATACGGCATCGCTGGAGTGACTCAAGCACCGCCCATATTTCCACCGAATCGAAGGTTTTCTCATAGTCCACAAACGCTAAGCATAATGGCAAGTTATACTCCTCGATCTTCTGTATAACTTGCCGCAGCGTATGGATGTGGTCTATGGTACTATAGCCTCTTCGGAAACCGGCTTGTTCGGGAGGCTGGAAGTCATCAAGTCTGTGTTTGTGATAACCCTTGAAAACAGCTTATAAACATGACTCAGAAGCGTGATGGGTCTATAGTTCTTCAATAGGCTGTTATCACATTTTTTGAAGAACGGCACCACCTCATCTCTGCTCCATGCTTCTGGCGTTTTGCCCTCGAACAGGACGGTAATAAAGAGCTTCTGGAAGACTTTAAGTACCGGTGTTCCACCTGGTCTCAGAAGCTCTGAAGTGATCCCGTCTTTGCCCGGTGCCTTGTTGTTCTTAAGCTGCTTCAGGTGGCCCTGAAGCAGCTTAATCCTAATTTCGTACAGACTGATGTCCGGGATATCTTCGGTATAATGTCGGGACAGCTTGGCTCTTGGATCTCCTACCAATCTGTCAATGGGCTTTGTGACCGAAGTGTATAACTGTCCATAGAACCTCTCGATCTCGCCTAAAACCTCTGCTTTAGACGACGCCATGCTGCCATCCTCCCGTTTCAGCTTTGTCATCTGGCTTTGCCCAATAGACTTGTCCTTTGCGAACACTTTGAGGCTTTGGTTTCGCTGTATGGTCTCTTTAACACGATTAGTATTAAAGAGACGCAGGTCGTGTCGCAAGGACTTAGATATACGTCTATTGACCTGCCTATATGACTTCGCGTCATCGAAAGACTGCAACTGTAGCAAACGTCGTTCAGCCATGAGGTTTAAGGTTTGATCGGTCAATTTCTGAGGTCTATCTTTACGGCAGGTCTAAAAAACTTAGACCCTAACGTGCGGACAGTTTCCACTAGCCCGTAGTTGATCTCGTCCACTGAAACTAAGTTCTCAAGGCAAGCAAAGCGATTAGAGAGCTCGAGTTGAAAGCTTTCGGGGTTTTGAATATGGGACCGAGTAGGTCGGAGCGTAGACTTCATCAGGCTGGACCTTTCAAGTTTAACACTGATATTCAGTGATACGGTAATCGCTACCGGTTTTCACCCTGTTGATCACAGAGACATCACTGAATATCCGTTTCTTGTCGGTCATGAAGAAGTCTATCTCGTTTCTCGTGAAACCATCGGGACTCAGCTAGGTCCATTTCCTGTGAGGCGGCTTCTGGAAGAAAGAGTTCATCATGAAGAGTTCCTCTTTCTTCAGAAAGTCGGCCAGCCTCTGTCCCCTAGGGTACCGTTGCCCATACCCAAATTGCCCCACTCTCAACTCATCACCGCTTTTCTTGCCAAACTTTGCGTTAAAGTCCCCCATAACAACAGTGAAGTGGGTTTTGCAGCTATACAGAGTGTTTCTTTTAAATGGGCCAAAAGGGAGAAATCCTTATCCATAAGAGATACGGGAAAACTTTCTTAGGAAACTTTAGCTCTTTTTTAATGTTGACAATTTTGGCGTTTTTACTTTTTTGGTCAAGTGCGAGTTGTCCATAGAAATGAGTGAAATTGGCCAAAATTTTTTTTAATGCCGTTCGACTCTCTTTCATGTAAGGATCATTCCATTGTATCAGAAGAAAAAATCGGGACGGCGGAAGTTGGTCAAATTCAGCAAAATATTTTTTCATACAAATTGTATGAACGAAAAAATTACCAATTTTTTTTATGATGCTGTTTGACTTATTTTCATGTAAGGATGAGATAATTGTATGGGCACAAAAATATCTGGACAGTAGAAGTTGGTCAAAATTAGAGTAATGTTTCATCTAACAGCATAAAGTCGTGTTACGTAGTCAAGTATTTCATTACATTTGACTCACTTCTGTTGCCCAGACATTTTTCTTACCATAAAATGAAATTATCCTTACATAATACTAAATCAGATGACATCATAAAAAAAATTGATAATTTTTTCGTTCATACAATTTGTATGAAAAAACATTTTGCTGAATTTGACCAACTTCCGCCGTCCCGATTTTTTTCTTCCGATACTATGAAATGATCCTTACATGAAACAGAGTCGAAAGGCATTAAAAAAAAATTGGTCTATTTTACTCATTTTTGGAGACCACTCGCACTTGACCAAAAAAATAAAAACGCCAAAATTGTCAACACCAAAAAAGAGCTAAAGGTTCCTAACAAAGTTTTCCCGTATCTCTTATGGATGAGGATTTCTCCCTTTTGGCCAATTTAAAAGAAACACCCTGTATATGGCCCTACTTACGTCCTCATACTAGTCTCCACTTCATCATCGGAGTGTGACGAAGTCGGTGCGTATACCTGAATGACCTTCAGTGAATATCTTTTGGATATTCTGAGTATTAGGTATACCACCCTGCTCGACACACTGTCGATGGTTATTATGTTGTTTACGAGGGACTTGTGAACGAGAAACCCGACACCACCTTGGGACTGTTAGGTAGGTCCTTTAGACGTCTTTAATTTAACTTATTAGTCTTGCGACAAATATGTCATATTAAGCTGGTCTTAGCAACGTTGGTAAGACTAAACGAAACGACGTTATATTACAATCTTAGCAAAAACGTTTGTACGACAACGCAATAGTCATACTAACGTTGTAGTCCATTAAACGTTTTGAACTGACCAAATAGGTATTTGATAAACTTTTATTTGACATCTATGTAATGTGGCAGTTGTATAGACGTTTTCACAGTGACGTTTATATAACGATCACTACCCTGTTTTACAGCGGTCAATTGGAGACTCTAAAATGACTTGGTTGTTTATTTAATACTCAAATAAAACCTATATATTACATTAGTCCATTTAATGTCATGCCCTGACTTTAATCAAACTTGTGGTCGCATTTAAGTCAGGTTTTGACTTTAAAACGTCTAGGTCGCCATATTTACGGAACGTTTGATTTTTACAAGCTGTCATGGCGTATTGCATGGTCTTGAAATAACCGTAATACGACTTTTTGTCTTTACAACGTCGTAAAGAGATAAGTGAGTGACAAAAGAAAGATGTCCTACGTTTTATAAACAAACATATTTTTATTAACAAAAATATAATCATTTAAACACAAAATTGCGAAGGGGCATGAAAATTGTAACTAAATACACAAAGGTATTTAACATAAAAATACCCAGTCGTACTAAACTGCATAAGAGACAGATACAGTTATTAGCGAGATACATAAATGTAAATCAAAAACACTCATCTTTTATTTCCTTGTATAAATTATTTATTTTGCACTCAAATCTCGAAACAAAACCACAAACACGTGTCACCAACAAGAAAAGGTCATTTTTAGGTAACCGATATGAAAACGGTAAAGGTTTTTTCTCGTAATCAAGGTCATCTTTAGGTAACCGGTATTAATACGGTAACCTGAATAGAGGTTACCTTTTTTTTTGGTCTGGTTACCCAGATAGCGGTAACCCAAGTCTGAAAAATAACCGAAATTCTTCAATACCTGTACCGTAATTTATAAAGGTTTTCGGTCCCTGGTCAAAATTACTGTTTAATTATAGTTTTCTTAAATACTATAATAATATTCCACAACTATCACACAACGCCATCTAGTCCCAAGCTAAGCAGAGGTTGTGTTATGGGTACTAGACAACTGATAAACATACTTATATATTTCTAAATACATACATATTATAGATAAATTACACCCAGACACAGAACAAATGATCATGCTTATCACACAAACATTTGTCCTGGGTGGAAATCGAACCCACGACCCCCGGTGTAGCAGTCAGGGTCACTAACCACTAGACCAACAAGCCGCATGTCCGCGAAGTAACCTATTTAAGTACTAGTTTTAATCTAGACTTTATTACAAAGTCACTGTATCATCTCCACGTGGCCTACAATGACGTCTTAAGCCGAGATTAATTCTATTATGAGAACGAGATGGCGCTAGACGAATTGTATAGCTCCGTCTCTTTCCCGCATTGGAATTACTCTCGTTTTAAGACGTCATGGTTCCTCCTTCTGCTAGGCAGTCAGGCTCGCGAAGGAGGAGGCGGGCCGCATGATGAAGAATACAGCGTCCTCCCTCCACCCCAGCCGCAGTGGTAGACGCGCACGGCGAACGACATCGAAAGACGATCTCCGGCCACCGTAGGCGCAGGCATGAGGGCGACTCGCTATCCGACCATGGACCATGCCCGGGTCGACAGCGCGTTGTGTTCCACGCGCGACTCAAAGAGTGTCAGCATGAAGACGCCTTTAGAGGCCTCTAGAGGGCCAAAGCCTGCCGGGGTCGCAGGACTTATCAAATTTCCGTGACCCTGGAACGTAAAGGGCTATTGAAGAACCACGTGGATTTTAGTCAGTACGAGTTAAAAAAAAAAGATGTCATGTTAGGCCACCAGTACAAGTTCTAACCAAATTCGCAGTGGTAGACGCCCACGGCGACGGATGTCGCGGGACGATCTCCGGCCACCGTAGGCGCGGGCCATGCGGGCGGCGAGTAAAGGGCAACTCGCTGCCCGACCATGGACCATGCCCGGGTCGACGGCGCGTTGTGTCCCACGCGCGCCTCAAAGTGCGTCAGCATGCTGACGGGGCCTCCCTATAGAGGGCCATAGCCTTGCCGGGGTTGCGGGACGTACGTACACCACGACTCCGGTACACAAAAGGCTACCGAAGGACACCGTGGATTTTAGTCAGTCAAGTCTGACAGTCCCTCCCGCCCTGCCCGGGGTGGGAGGACTCATTTCATGATTTTACCACGTTCTAAGCAAATTCGATATAGGTTTCAAATCTCAAATGTAACGCAATAGGATACGTTTACAAGTCTCAAATGTACGTAACAGTATACTTAAACCTTATACCGGTTAACTTTACGTAACCTTTTGTTGGGTTGGTAGTTCTAGTTTTGTTGTACAGGGTGTGCTTTTAATTATAAAGGTCTCCTGACGATATTTTCTTTAGAACTTCATCTCGAGTTGGCTGCTTATTTTGACGAGGTATTCCACGCCTGTCACCAGTGAAAAATTTTGACAGGAGCCTTATGTCGAATGGATAAGGTGCAAGTAGCTCAGGTGCTATTGCCAGCGGGTGCCCTTCGTGGAATACCTCATTTTGACAAATCTGGCACGTCAAAAAGTGCTGATTGTCAAAGGTGGACCAAATGTATAAACAGGTTTTAAGGTTTTAAGCCTTATCAGTCGCTCCCCATTTTGTTTTTTATTTTCAGAATCGCGGTGATCAACGAACGTTACATATTTAGACAGAAAACGCTTAGACAAACAAACAAATGCAGGAAAATGTTATTAAGCGTCAGGTTCCAGTGATTCACCGAAATACATTTCGGCGAGTAAAAAAATCGTAAAATACTCCAAGAAAAAAAAAAGATTTTTTTTCAGAATTTTTTATTCAAACCAGTATTTTCTGACATATAAGCGCGTTCAATCAAACAAATCCTTAAGTTTCATAAAATTAAGTAGGCTTCAGATTACAAACTGTAAAAAAATAACACTCTGTATACAAGTGAGCGTGAGTGAGTCGTGAACTTAGATACAGATAAATACTAGACTACCTAAGTTCAGATGTAAGTACTAGGTTTTAAATAAATATTGCCAAGCTACCTGTGTTCACAGATTTTTCGATATTGTAACATTTGGCAAATAGAAAATGTGATTTCTGGTCGCGTCGATAAAAATTACGCATATCTTTACATTATTGAGGTATTAAAGAGACCATATACTCTAAGTATAGAAGTTGCTACATTGATTTTATTGCAAAAGGGTTCTTATGTAGACCTAGTTGGGTTCAACAAAAAGTTGGATCAAGTTTTTACTTTAATCAATCAATAATATCACAACTTACGGCTCACTAGTGTTGTCATAATTCAATATTTATATACCTACTAGCTATATGTTCGTATTTCTCTCTCTTTTTGTTGACGTTAAGTGATTTATACCAAATGTGATTGTCAGCGACGTCAGCTTTGCGAGGCCTATATGATTCAAAATTGTAACGAAACGCTAGATAATTACAAACTTCTTCTTAGCGTGTCGATGGCAAATTCTTTTATATATTTTGTTTGTAGTCCAGTCATTAAAGCCAAAACCCGAAAATAATTAGTAACTTGCTGAAATTTTAAGGGGTTTTTAAAGAAGGTAAAATAACTTACCGGGTGATTTTGCAGCGTTCGGGGGTGTACGGAAAGGGTTGAAAAGGGGTGAAAAGTGCTTTTTCGTTAATAACATTGCCAAAAAAATTAGTAACACGCTGCAAATTTGGAATTAGGTTGTTCTTACCGTTTTGTAACGTGTATCAAATTTGCAGCGTTTTGCAACATACGGAACATTGTTTATTTTTAAAAAACAATGCAATTTGTTAATAACAAGGGTAAAGAAATTAGTAACACGCTGCAAATTTGGAATTAGGGTGTTCTTACCGGTTTCTAACGTGTATCAAATTTGCAGCGTTTTGCAACATACGGAACATTGATTATTATTAAAATTATGAAAAAATGACGACTTTAACACGTCGTATCTTAAAAAGTACTAACGTTAGACCATATGTTTGTTAGTAACTAATGTTCCGCTTTGAAAGCCCTATCCAACGGTGTGTCACATGTTACTATTGACGGTGGGCCCAGATCTCATACATCGGTTTCCCAATGTCCTTTGATATACGTTACAAAACGGTAAAAACAACATCATTACAAATTTACAACGAGTTACTAATATTTTCCACCCCTTTTATGAACAAAATCATTGTTTTTTTTAATAATAAACAATGTTCCGTATGTTGCAAAACGCTGCAAATTTGATACACGTTACAAACTGGTATGAACAACCTAATTCCAAATTTGCAGCGTGTTACTATTTTTTTTACCCTTGTTATTAACAAATTGCATTGTTTTTTAAAAATAAACAATGTTCCGTATGTTGCAAAACGCTGCAAAATTGATACACGTTATAAAACGGTAAGAACAACCTAATTCCAAATTTGCAGCGTGTTACTAATTTTTTTGGCAATGTTATTAACGAAAAAGCACTTTTCACCCCTTTTCAACCCTTTCCGTACACCCCAGAACGCTGCAAAATCACCCGGTAAGTTATTTTACCTTCTTTAAAAACCCCTTAAAATTTCAGCAAGTTACTAATTATTTTCGGGTTTTGGCTTTAATGACTGGGCTATTGGCCCAAAATTCAGTTACGCGAACCCCGCTCACTGATGCAGTCATAAGGTCGTCAAGTGTACAGGTGCCAGGACTTGCAGTGCAGGAGAGAAGGTGAGCCATTGTCTGTGGGGACACGACGCATATACATTTGAGGTGTGAGCCGTCAGTGAGTCCCCATCTGTGTAGGTTATTTTTGATGCGGCCGACCTGCGTTCGCAGTCTTTTAAGCGATTTCTAAGTCGACCACGGCATAACCAGGAGGAAGGCTCTCAGAAGGCTCGATAAAGCCATCAGGTGGTCTGAGCTGTCCCCGCCATAACTCACACCTTGTTGTAGACGCGTTTCTACCAGCTAGATGATTATGAAGGACTTAAGGGGGGGACTAATGATTATTACGATAAGTAACTTTACATAACCCAGACATCGAACCTACTTCATAAGCAACCTAGACACACGAGCATTGCACCAGAGTAATAAATTAATTAAAAAAAACAATAAGGCTGTGACATACAAAAGATATAATTACTTTCGTATTAACAAGATTGATCTAGTTTAATAATAATGTCGTGTATGAATTATTTCGACATTACATAGTCTATTTAAAAACCGGATTATATACCTTCTTTTTTAAACCATGAAATAACAGACTTCAAAAACAATTCGATACGCCTGTTGGTCTAGTTGTTAATGACCCTGTCTGCTATGCCGGAGGTCGTGGGTTCGATTCCCACCCAAGACAAATGTTTGTGCAATGAGCCTGAGCATTTGTTCTGTGTCTGGGTGTTATTTATCTATAATATTTATGTATTTAGAAATATATAAGTATGTTTATCAGTTGTTTAGTACCCATAACACAAGCTCTGCTTAGCTTGGGACTAGATGGCGTTGTGTGATAGTTGTGGAATATTATTATTATTTATTACAAAAAGTGTAAAATAACTTTTCTTTCGAAGTTTTTTTTCTACATTAGACATGTTGACATTATCAATAATATTACAAATCATACACACATGTTTTTTCTTTTACTTAATTCATGCATATTTACAAAGGTAAAACGCACCAAAATTCGAGAGTCGCTTGTAACGACAGAAACAACTAAAAACTGTACTTGCATGTTATATATTGGCAACGACGATATATTACTAGACTCCTAATAACAGGCGACCGATGCCTGTCAACACATTAGGCAAAAAAGTCTTATATCCGTCTTATTTCGACCACTTCTGTGAGCCGTAAACATACCTTGATACAGAACAGACCTTGAGTTAGCCAATCACAACGCAGTACCCCGTCCCCCTCGCGTACGTAGCACTTCAGCGAGTTGACGGAATAGTTTTTGTTCCTTAGATCGTGCATGCGGAGTATATATCGTCGTTGCATATTGGTATTTTTTTTAGTTTCGTATCTTCGTCAATTTTGGTTTACGTGACAAAAGAAAAAATATGAATGAAATAGGAGTAAATGATACTTTGACGTCTGATAGGAGAGAACGGAAGAAAAAAACGTGTAGCGTCGACCACAAGTAAAATGGGATACGGGCAGGAAGATCGCGAGAGAGAGAAGACAGCGTCCTCCCTCCGCCCCAACCGCAGTGGTACACGCCCACGGCGTCGGAAGTTGGCAGATGATCTCTGGCCACCGTAGGCGCGGGCATGCGGACAGCGAGTAAAGGGCAACTCGCTGTCCAACCATGGACCATGCCCGGGTCGACGGCGTGTCGTGTTCCACGCGAGTCTCAAATAGCGTCAGCAAAATGACGGGGCCAAAGCTGACACAGAGGGCCAAAGACTGCCGGGGTCGCGGGACTTATTTCCATCACCGTGACCCTGGAACATAAAGGGCTATTTAAGGACACCGTGGATTTTAGTCAGTACTAGTCTGACAGTCCCTCCTGCCCGGGGTGGGAGGACTCGTTTGATGATTCACCACTCAAAAAAAAAAGGGGCAGGAAGATAATGTAAAAAAAGAAAAAATGTGGTAAATATTTTTTGAGAATCTAACTGACGGACGGACTAATTAGATTTTTTCAGACAAACACTATTCAAAGTCTAGATTTCTAAAAAGATAGCATCAAGCTCACTGGCCGTATCATTAACACTACAATTAAATGATTTCAAGCAGTAACTGATACATATTGTTCTAAGTGCTTCTCAGATCATAAAATTAACAAATTAAGTACTGCATCAACTGCAACGTCCATTGTCTACAAATGTGGAAGTAGGTCAGGGCATATGATAGGTGAAGTCAGAAGTTAGAAATCAAAATCAAAGCATTTATTTCAAGTAGGTCTGCTTTTTTTTTGGCGTGGTATAACACTCAGGGCAGGGCAGGAGGGACTGTCAGACTTGTACTGACTAAAATCCAGGTTGTCCTTCAATAACCCTTTGCATTCCGGGGCCACGGTAATTCGTTAGTCCCGCGACCAAGTAGGCCAGTTACAGGCACTTTATATTTGTCAAATGACATAAAATAATAAAAAAGTGAAAAATAGTTATGGTGCTACAATCCCAGTCACAAGACATAATAACTGTGAAAGTACTGTAGGTGCCCTTTTCAGTCCACACAAAACTCCCTGCACAAAAAGCTAAATAAATATTTCAACAACAATTGTTCAATTATAACAAGTGTTCAACAAATGTTGAACACTTGTTCTAAATAAAGTGTAACTGCAGAACGACCCTTATATCAACGTCAAATGCCGTTTTGTATGTAGTAGGCACTTTTTTGGACAAGTGTTCAACAGATGTTTAACTGTTTTGTAGTACGACAGTTAAATCTTTATTATACTCGTATTACGTATATTGAACATAGGATTAATTTCTTAATTAAATTCTTGTTTATGGGAATCATCTCGGATTTTTAACACTGCATATATTTGGCATTTTTTGCCAAAATTATGCAAAATATAACTTCTGCGTTTTCTTTTTGCGTATAAGTCACGCCCTCTGCCGTTCACTCTGCTCTAATGCGGGTGAAGACACTTACCATAAGCGGTAGCGATAGCGGGTTTACTCAGCCTATAATACTGGGAAGAAGTTCTTTTCTCTGTGAAAGATCATCATCTCAGCCATTAGACGTCCACTGCTGAACATAGACCTCCCCTTTAGATCTCCACATATACCGGTTGGAAGCGACCTGCATCCAGCATTTCCGGCGACCTTTATAGGATCGTCTGTCCATCTTGTTGTTGGACGTCCTACGCTGCGCTTGCTAGACCGTGGTCTCAACTCTAGCACAAAACTGTATTTGCTTGTGAAGTATGGGCTAATTTAAAAGTGTCGGATTTTCGTTAGTTTTGGATTACGGAACAAAAGATTACGCAAAAAAACGTGTAAAATATATTTTTGGTAATCTAATTGACGAAGTGTAATTATTATTATTTTCAGTCAAATCGTTGCGAGTTGATCTAAAGTTGCTTATCTTGAGTATAATTATCATGTAGTCTAGTTTCGACCAGCTACTATAAAATGAATATTCATAAATACTGTCGATATTGATAAATGGGTTTAGGTACTGTTCTGAATTATGGCGACCAGGTTTTAGGATTTGTCAATGGTGGACTATGTGACACTCATGTGACTAAGAGAGTGATGAGTATGAATATTGATGGATGGACAGGAAGAGGAAGGCCAAAGAAAAGATGGATGGATTGTATAAGTAAGGATATGAAAGAAAAAGGAGTAAATGATACTATGACTTCTGATAGGGGAGAACCGTCCCCAAGTAAAATGGGATAAGGGCAGGCAGATGAGATGAAGGACTATTTTGCTGGCATTCAATTGACTCTGAGTATCCTTTTCAGTGCCAATACGCACTAAAAAGGTTAAGTTTTTAAGTTAGCAAGAACATAAAAGTGTTTGGTTTAGAAGCTTATAACTTTTTTATTTTTTATAATACAACAAATGAGTCCTCGCGCAGACACTCTCAGACTCGTAATGATTGTTTACGACCTTCAATAGCCCTTTACGTTCCTGGGTCACGGTTATCTGATGAGACAGTCTCGCGATCCCTGCAGGCTTTGGCTCTCAAGAAGGGCCCAGTCATTATTACTGACAGCTCTTTGAGGCGCGCGTGGAATACGGCGCGCTTTCGACCCGAGCACGGTCCATGATCGTACAACGAGTCGCCCATTACTCACCGTCCGTATTCCTCAATGTCGGGCGCGAGAGGTCGCCGCCTATCGCCTACTCTGCCCAAGCGGGGCTGTCCTACACTGTACTGGTGTTCCACCGTGTCCTCCGGGCGATGCCCCTATATTTTTTAATCACCCCTTTTATGTTAGAATTTTGTAAAAGCTTTATAAAATTCTTTGGAAAACGAAAATAAATGGATGACTAGCTGTTGCCAGCGGCTTCACCTGCTACAACTCAAAAATTATCCCACGGAAACATCATCAAATCGGGGTAAAAACTATCCTATGTGCTTATCCAGGTTATAAACTATCTGTGTACCAAATTTCAGCCAAATCCGTTCAGTAGTTTTTGCGTGAAAGAGTAACAAACCTCCATCCACACATACAAACTTTCACGTTTATAATATTAGTAAAATTGGTCTACAAAAAGACAGAATGTATGGATGCCTAGAAATATATCCACAGTCGTGTAAATAGCTGAACAGGGCATGCCTCACGCCCCAGGTAATCTATAGCCGTTCACCCAGACTTGTCTAGTATTGAGGATATAGTGCATAAGCGGCAGCGATTTTAAAAAAAATGCTTGCTTTATCTGATAAGCTTCTCTTGGGTAAATAATTACAGCCGCACAGGCCGTTCTTCCGGGTTAAGTTGCGCTTCCCGAGATCGGTCTGTGGATGAAGTAACCATCTGTCACAGCGAGTTTCCTCCGTGCCTCAGAAAGCATGTAAATCCGTCATTTATAGATTTTAGACAGTCGTTACTGTTAGTCAGAAGCTCTAAAGTCTGACAGTCTTACCTTGGAGTATCGTATTGCCCAGTTACAGGGTTGTGGAGGTCAGATAGACAGTCGCTCCATGTAAAATACTGATATTCAGGTGCATCTGGTTCGACTAGATTAGAGATTTTAACCACTTGCTAATCCGAACCACAGTCCGAACTAGGCAGGTACTTAACTGGACTTTGACGAATTTGCATACTTACAATACAATAAGAAAAAAAATGTCTTATATTTTTATCTAAGATCAGTAATTAGGCTCAAAAAATCAATCCAATATAACTTCCGGAGTGATAATGACCACTAAATTACCACCTCCTTTCATCTCCTCCTCCTCCTCCTTCCCTCCTTCACGCCCTCTCATCACGCCGCCTTTCACCCCACATTCCACATCATGGTCAGCAGCCGGACCAATGATATAAGCCTCGACCTCGGTTGAGGACACTGCCTTATATAAAACCACCTTTCAACACCACTGAAAAAGCAACTAGTATTGAAAAATAACCTTTATGTCTTTTGCAATAAGAGTCACTGTAAAAAAATTGAAATGTCACATTAAATTGGTTAAATCGGAATTGTAACAATTTTTTTTTGTGCGGTTATTTAGCGTAGTTGTCAATCAAAATTCGACTCTATATTTAAAGACAAAAGGGTGGTGTGGAAAGTTTTTCAGGTGTACAGTAAAGTTGGTAATAAAAAGGCTAGTTCCAAGTATTAATATATAAGGAAGTAGGGCGTACTATGATTGATATAAGATCCGGTGCGAGTGCATTGTTCTTGTTATGTACTTACGAGTACGTCATCGAATTACATACTTATGGTGAAAGGTTCCTTATAAAAAGGTTTTATTTAAGAAGGTTGTAGAGACCATGGATAATAAAAAAAGTTTTATTTCGAGGGACTGTCGCAAGTTAACGTAATCCTGGAACGTACAGAGCAATTGAAAGAATACTGTAAGTTTTAGTTAGTACGAGTCTGATTAAAAAATTGTTTGGCTACATAATCTAATTGGATCATCATCAGCCTATAATGTTCCCACTGCTGGGACACAAGCCTCCTCTCTGAGAGAGGAAGTGGGCCATAATCCACCACGCGGGCCCAGTGCGGGTTGGTAGATGTTGCATATCTTCGAATTTTTGGTTCTAGGACATGCCGGTTTCCTCACGATGTTTTCCTTCATCGATCTAACGCGATGGTGATCACAAACTAGGCGTTTCTAAGAAAAAAAATATTTCCAAATCACTCCAGACGTCTTTGAGTAACAAGTTACCGTGACTCCGGAACGTAAAGTCCTATTAAAGGACATCGTGGATTTTAATCAATACAAGTGTGACAGTTCCTGGTCCTGCCCAGCCCTGGGTGGGAGGAATCATTTGATTATATTTCCATGCTAAAAAAAAGATGCTTCTTATACATATAGGCATGTGGACAGCATCGATAAATTGCAAAGGAGATCATTCAAGCTCCATACATTTTGGGGCCGTCAAAAAGACGTCCTTGTGTAATCTGGGAATATAAATAAAAATAGAACCTCCTCCTTTTTTACTAAGTCGGTTATATAATAAAAATACTGGACTACCAAATATCGCTATGCACTAAAAAAATATACACCTAAAATTAATTTCGAAACATTTTTTGTCCACCACACAACTGCTTAATGAACCAATTTTAATCAGATCAATCTTTAAAACTAAATTACTCGTTGATGCCGACGTAACTCAATTATCTCTGAATACCATCAATATTTGACATTTTAACTACTTATAATGCTTGTGAACCTTATAAGTAATGAGTTATTTGATGATGTTATTACTATTTTAACAGTCAATATTTTCGAAGGTATGTTAGCCTGTAATCAAATCTAAGTAGGAAGTAATAATGAGTGTATTGAAAATTGTTACAAAAAAACAATCCATATACAGAAGCCTATGATGCTCACGGGGGTCGCGGGATTGTCTCATCCAGTAACCGTGATCCTGGAACGTAAAGGGTTATTGAAGGATCACCATGGATTTCAGTCAGTACAAGTCTGACAGTCCCTGTCGTCCCGCCCTGGATGCCAGGAGTCATTTGATGATTTTACCACGAGAAACCTCACGGCAGTAGGTACTAAAGTTGCGGCCGACGAGTATCGCATGGTGCAAACTTTGGACACTCCAAGGGGGGGGATCCGTTACATTAAGTAAATGTCCATTAAGTAAAGGTTTCTGGAAGTACATCCCCTAAGGACCTAAACCGATAAATTATAATAATAATAATATTCCACAACTATCACACAACGCCATCTAGTCCCAAGCTAAGCAGAGCTTGTGTTATGGGTACTAGACTACTGATAAACATACTTATATATTTCTAAATACATAAATATTATAGATAAATTACACCCAGACACAGAACAAATGATCGTGCTCATCACACAAACATTTGTCCTGGGTGGGAATCGAACCCACGACCCCCGGCATAGCAGTCAGGGTCACTAACCACTAAACCAACAGGCCAGTCAAATTAAGGATTGAAAGTTAATAATGAAAATCCTTCACTGGGCCAAGCGTCTCTATATTAAATCTTGCTTAAGAAAAAGTCAAAATTTAACTGCTCATTCCCATATAAAGCGATATGCGTACGCGCCGAAAGACAATGCTATTATAAAAGGCTATCAGAATTAAGTGGGTAATGTAGATCATTGCGTCAGGCGGTAGTAGTCTGCTTGGTAGGGTTGCCACTTGTAAAAAAATGCTATAAACAAAGAATGAAAAATATACCTATTCGTTGAATGCATATTTTGGAATCAGGTGGAGATATTCATCACTTACACTGATTTCATACAGCGAAAGAATAAAGTGGATATGACCCTATTCCCGGAATTACTTCTAAAAAGCAGAAAAATCCCGTGATTCATTTAACAATAAAAATATTTACATACACAATTTATTTCTCTAAATATCTGATGTTTTTAGTATAATTTTTTATTTGAATACTGTTTTCCACACGAGATTTTCTATTAGAAATCCCGGGAAAATCCATATTAATATCAACATTTTGATGCAAGTACTAAAATAAAATCTATATTCATCAAAGTGAATATAGATTGTAAAACAAACAATCAGTTTGTAAAACAATACCATATTTCAAAAGGGTAACCATGGAGTTTCTTAGCGGTTCTTCTCCATGGAATCGACTAACCCGAACCTCATGGGGCTATGTGAAATAAAAATATTTGATTTTGAAAGTACCCAGCTGTGACATTTGACTTGTATTACAAACCTGACCTTAGGTACAGCTGTTAGCCTGCCGGGGTCGCGGGACTTATTTCTATCACCGTGACCCCGGAACATAAAGGGCTTTTGAAGGACACGGTGGATTTTAGTCAGTACAAGTCTGACAGTCCCTCCAGCCCTGCCCGGGGTTGGAGGACTCATTTGATGATTTTACCACGATAAAAAAAAAGTACAGCTGTTCCACAAAAAGCATATACTTCAAAGAAACATACATTAAAGATTGGTTTCTTAACGACAGGTCAACAACTAAGGTGTTGACAATCAATAGGTCTGTTGCAACAACACCCTTTGTTCTCCGCTCTGTCGTAGGACAAGCATGTTTAACTTCATTATACAAAATCACCATGTCACGATTTTGACCGATATTCCTTCGGTTCGGTTAGTGTGGTGATCTCACCAAAATGAGATTAAAGATCACTGGTTATGTGATCTTTAAACAGTAAAGCATATCATAGATTTTCGTGGAAAGGAAAATTCGAACATAGTAAAGAAGAAAGTCTTAGTCTTTCCATATCTCAATGTAACATCCCGGGTCGACGGCGCGTCGTGTTCCACGCGCGCCTCAAAGAGCTGTCAGCAAAATAACGGGGCCCCCTCTCAGAGGGCTAAAGCCTGCCGGGGTCGCGGGACTTATACCATCACCGTGACCCCGGAACATAAAGGGCTATTGAAGGACACCGTGGATTTTAGTCAGTACAAGTCTGACAGTCCCTCCCGCCCTGCCCGGGGTGGGAGGACTCATTTGATGACTTTACCAAGATTAAAAAAAAAATCTCAATGTAACATGAATGTTCTACTAATGCAATTTAGTCCAAGTTTTTTTTGTTGTTTAGCCCACACTGTTCCACTGCTGGGCAAAGGCCTCCCCAAAAATGTATTAAAAAAAAAACAATTCATAAAACGGTGGAGTTTTATGTGCTGAGGTCTGTACCTAAATTGTCCCAGTTACTGGGCTGTGTACATCAGACAGGCAGTCGTACAAAATACTGGTATAATAAACTTAACTCAAGTAGCAGTAATATATCTATAACCGTCTTACCACAAAAAGTTAAACATCTGTTAAACACTTGTCTAAAATAACTGTCAACTTCAAAACGGAATTTGACGTTGATATAAAGGTCGTTTTGCAGTTACACATTTTTTTAGACACGTGTTCAAAAGATGTTAAACTTTTTTTAAGTAAGACGGTAAGTCGTTTCGACAACACTGCAGTACCCACGACTCAAGTGCAAGTTCGAGTGACGCAACACCTCGGTGCGCGGGCGCAACGTTTTTTAACAACCTCATGTCTAGCCTCTGTCGCTCTAGTTATGTGACGAAATTGTTACCTTCTATATTTAATAGGACTAATTACAGCTTGACTTTTAATTATTATTAGCTGTTTGTGACGGTGATGTATTACTAAGGTGGACACAGCGAACTTATGGCGTATTCTTTTAATGGTTTGAAGTTTACGGGGTTTTTTGGAGTCTGTGGGATCCATCGCCTAGCCGGGCAACTGCACCATAGGCTACTTGGTGGGACCTGGTGTCCTGAAATTCAGGCCTCGAGCCTATTAGCCTAGGCACCAGTCTTCCACAATACGAATTAGATAAAATTTTTGATATACCATAGCGCAATAATTTGTAAAACATTTTTTTGTAACATGACTCCACACTAGAAATAGGAATTTGTCCTGTATCGTTTACACAGCACCACCCAGAACACCCAGATCCGGAATAACTACTTGCAGATCATACAAATATTTGTTCCGTGTGGAGATCGAACCCGAGTCACGCTGCGCAACAGTCCAATTACTCAGCCCAACGACGATATATTACTAGACTCCGCATGCACGATCTAAGGAACAAAAACTATTCTGTCAACTTGCTGAGGTACTACGTAAGCGAGGGGGACGGGGTACTGCGTTGTGATTGACTAACTCAAGGTCTGTTCTGTCGCAAGGTATGTTTACGACTAACAGGAGTGGTCGAAATGAGAAGGATATAAGACTTTTTTGCCTAATGTGTTGACAGACATCGGTCGCCTGTTATTAGGAGTCTAATAATATGTTATACGTAATATATCGTCGTTGACTCAGCCACTGCGCCAAACGTGCCGTTTTGGTCTTGTCTTTCATGACTAAATATAAAAATATTTGAATTCTATATCGAACCTACCTACTTTCTGATAGTCGTGCGGTCGTAAGATCTAAAAAATCCACTCACATACGGACCATTATTTTAAATGCCCATTTTAGGTCACTAACGATAGTATCGTAACTTAGTACATACTAAGTAAGTGCTTAGTGTCCAAAATGGTAACAATTGAGAAATATTACAGTTATCTTTTACTAAAATAGCTGTTATTCGTTTTTGGGCTAAGAGTAATGTTACATAACTCGGCGGGCAATCTGATTTAATGGAAAGAATTCTTGAGATTAGAAAGAGAAAAATACACGTTGGATTTTAGTTAGTACGAGTCTGACAGTCCCTGCTGTTCCACCTGGGGTAGGACTCATTTGATGATATTCCAACCAAAACAACCTAATAATTTCGGCCGAACTACCGGGTAAAGCCGCGCGTAGTCTGTGGATGGGACCATCTGTCATAGCGAGTTTCCTCCGTACTTCGAAATGCACGTAAAGCCCCGGTACTGGCTGTCATTTGTAGATCTTTGACAGTCAGAAGTTCGAAAGTCTGACAACTAGTCTTACCATGGGGTATCGTATTACCCAGTTACTGGGTTGTGGAGGTCCGATAGACAGCCGATTCATGTAAAATACTGATATTGAGCTTCATCTGAATCGACTGGAAGCTGACCTTTATGCCTCTTTAATGCATGCGGGCGGCAAGTAAAGGACAACTCGCTACCCAACCATGGTCCATGTCGGGGTCGACGGCGCGTTGTGTTCCACGCGCGCCTCTAGAGGGCTAAAGCCTGCCGGGGTCGCGGGACTTATTTCATTACCGTGACCCCGGAACATAAAGGGCTATTGAAGGACACCGTGGATTTTAGTCAGTACCTACAAGTTTGACAGTCCCTCCCGCCCTCTAGTGACCAACAGACCGCAATGACGGTGCAAACTTTATACGTATGTTTTTGTGCTACATTCTCGGTAACTACTGAACCGTTTCAGCTCAAAACAAGATTTGTTCGATTCGTTCCGGTTACACGATATTGTTTGATTCTATTACAGTCATGCTTTGTAATTCTCTGTGAACTCTTATTTTTCATCCTTTTAATTTCATCAGTATCAGCCTATTATGATGCCTCTACCTACAACATGATCTATACATATAATAAAATAGTAGGAAAGTCAAAACTGTACATTGAATATTTTTTTAAAAGAATACTTGGGGTGTGATCTTCAATCGATACCGAAGCCAAAAATATAGTTTTTAGAATTTTTGTCTGTTTGTCTGTTTATCTGTTTGTCTGTATGTATGTCCGGGATAAACTCAAAAAGTACTGGACGGATTTGAATGATTCTTTTTTTGTTGTATGGGTATTAAGTCTGGTCAAAACATAGGCTATAATTTATTTTGAAAACTTGAACAACTGGCGCAGAACCGCAACAGACCAGCTAAACTATAAGAGATACAGAAATGGTGCGATAGCAAAAATTGTTCCACGTGATGAGCATTTTCTGGTGAGAGAATTAGTTTGAAGATCTGGAACACCTGATGTGGAACTCCAAGAGCCCAGCTACACTATAACATATACAGGAATAACGTCTCAGCAAAGTTGTTCGGCCTGATGAGCACTCTCTGTGGACATATAAAAATTGAAGATCTGGAACACCTGATGTGGAACTCCAAGAGCCCAGCTACACTATAACATATACAGGAATGACGTCTTAGCAAGAGTTGTTCAGCGTGATGAGCACTCTCTGTTGACGTATAAAAATTGAAGATCTAGAACACCTAATGTGGAACTCCAAGAGCCCAGCTACCCCGCGGTGGTGGACGCCCACGGCGTCGGACGTCACAAGACGATCTCCGGCCACCGTAGGCGCGGGCATGCGGGCGGCGAGTAAAGGGCAACTCGCCGTCCGACCATGGACGGCGCGTCGTGTTCCACGCGCGCCTTAAAGACCGTCAGCATAATGACGGGGCCCCCTCTCAGAGGGCTAAAGTCTGCCGGGGTCGCGGGACTTATACCATCACCGTTACCCCGGAATATAAAGGGCTATTGAAGGACACCGTGGAATTTAGTCAGTACAAGTCTGACAGTCCCTCCCGCCCTGCCCGGGGTGGGAGAACTCATTTGATGATTTACCACGAAAAAAAAAGAGCCCAGCTACACTATAACATGATTTTTTTCAACTGGGCGTGGATGGCTATCTTCGAAACTATGAGGAATATCGAAAAATGTTGAAGACTCCTTTCAACAATTCTGGGAAGTAATCATATTATATGGCAAACTTAAGAAAAACGTATACTTAATTGAAAAAAAACTGATCAATCTTCAAGGCGATGACTGTATTCGAAACTTAAGTTAACCTTTTCTTCTTTGAAATCATGCTTATTTTTGTTCAACTCAACGCCCAGTTGAAAAATTCAACCTTAAAAGGAATGACGTCTTAGAAAGAGCTGTTCAGCCTAATAGGCATTATCTATTGATGTATTAAAATATAAGATTTGGAACACCTGATGTGGAAATCAAAGCTATCACTAATTTCACGGACTGATTTATATATTAATACAATTTTTATTCTACTGGCCAAACTCCCATGAATTTTTTACCCGGGCTCTTGGAGTTGGGTATCAGACTTTTCAGATCTTCGATTTTGCCGACCCCATTGTCGCTGGCATAAGCAACAAGATCCGCGTACGAAGTCGCGGGCAGAAGCTAGTATTATATAATTTTGCTGTCGTACAACAAACTGTATGCCTGCAGGGAAAAAAGACAAAAAAGGTTGCTTTGCCGAAGTCGATTTTCGACTTATATTTCGGCGAATAACTCTGAAAGCTCACGCGCGGACAATATGCCCATTACATTTTGTGTTTATCTAATAGATGACCTCTATGCATTCTGAAAAAAAAATATGGCGGGCGATCTACAGGGCCAAAATCTTCAAACTCCAGCAGGCGTAGCATGGCGCCGTAGAAAGGGGTTTTGTCGACGGAAGAATAGACAAAACGACAGAACGTAGAAATATTTTTATTATTTTAAGCATGGTAATGTAAAAAATATGGAAAATTAACATTCTTTTCTTCAACAGTGTACGAATGGTGTCATATTTTTTTTTTTTTTTTTTTTTACGTGGTAAAATCATCCAATGAGGCCTCCCACCCCGGGCAGGGCGGGAGGGACTGTCAGACTTGTACTGACTAAAATCCACGGTGTCCTTCAGTAGCCTTGTTTGTGTGCCGGAGTCGCGGTGTACGTATGTCCCGCGACCCCGGCAAGGCTATGGCCCCCTGCAGGGGGCCCCGTCAGCGTGCTGACACTCTTTGAGGCGCGCGTGGAACACAACGCGCCGTCGACCCGGGCATGGTCCATGGTCGGGCAGCGAGTTGCCCTTTACTCGCCGCCCGCATGCCCGCGCCTACGGTGGCCGGAGATCGTCCCGCGACATCCGTCGCCGTGGGCGCCTACCACTGCGTCTGGGGCGGAGAGAGGATGGTGTTCTCTCTCTCATGCGTTCCGCCTCCCCCTTCGCGAGCAGAACTGCTTCGCAGAAGGAGGCGACCGCCTCCCACTCCGTCTCGCCCCGCAACATGGCCGCGACCAGTGCGGGGCGTGAGAGGTCTCCGCCTATCGCCCGCGTGAGGACACGGCGGTGCTCCGCCCAAGCAGGGCATTCCTGCACCGTATGCTCCACCGTGTCCTCCGGGCGATCCTCGCAGTGGTGACACCCTGGCGTTTCCTCCTTCTTTATCTGACACAGGAACCTCCCGAAGCTACCATGTCCGGTGAGGACCTGTGTCAGGTGGTAGGTGAGGACGCCGTGGGACCTATCCAGCCACTCCTCAAAGAGGGGCCTTACAGCCGCGATTGCGGCGTGCCCGTGCCTCGGTTGCGACAGTCGTTCCTTCCAGACTGCCCTGAGATCGCACCGGAGCTCTTCCCGCCGCGCCTCGACTTCTCGAGGCAGCAGGGATACGCCCCGGCGCTGCGCCTCCACGCGCCACTCGTAGACGCGCAGGAGGGCAGTCGCCTCCAGATCCCAGGGCAGCGATCCGGCAAGGAGGTTGGCCGATTCGCCGGCGATCGTGCGGTATCCTCGGATCATCCGGATAGCCATGGCCCTCTGGCATGCGACCAGCTTCTGTGGTCGCGTCCGGATGCTCAGGGCCCACACCGGGGCCCCGTAGAGGGCCATGGACCGCACGACACCGGCGTGCAACCTCCGGCAGGGGGCGTTTGGCCCGCCGATATTGGGCAGGAGCCGCCCGAAGGCGGCTGATGCCCGGTTCAGCCTTGGGGCCAAACGCTGGAAATGTTCTCCAAAGTTCCATCGGCTGTCGAGGACGAGTCCCAGGTACTTCATCGTACCTCCGACGCCGACGTGAACCCCCCCCACCGTAATGTGGGACTCGGTAAGTGGCGCATTCAGATGGCCATGAAAGCACATGGCCTCTGTCTTGTGCAGCGCCACTTCGAGTCCCAACTGCCGGATCCTTCCAACGACTGTCGCAACCGCTCGCGTCGCCAAGTCGGCCGCCGCCTGGTGCGACACTCCCTCCGCCAGGACAAGCGTGTCGTCAGCGTAACAGATTACGCTGACGTCTAGAGGGAGGTCGCCGCGCAGCACCCAGTCGAAACCGATGTCCCACAGATGTGGCCCTAAGACCGATCCCTGTGGGACACCGCACGACATCTCTCGCCGAGTCCACTCTCCCCGGTGACCGGGGTAGATGACGGCTCTATCCGTCAAATAGTCCTCGACTGTGCGACGGAGGTAGGTCGGCACCCGGTGATACCGGAGTGCCTCCCTTATGCAACTCCAGGGCAGGGTGTTAAAGGCGTTGGTGATGTCTAGCGACACCGCCACGACGACCCTGCCCTGGGCCACTGCATCCCCCGTCGTGAGGGCTCTCACGCGCATGATGGCGTCCACCGTCGAGCGCCCCCTGCGGAAGCCATACTGGCACTCCGACAGGTTCGGGCCCACCCTATTTAGGTGCCCGACGAGGCGGTCTGCAATTACTCTCTCAAAGAGCTTGCCCACCTCGTCGAGCAGCACTATGGGCCGGAATGCGGACGGAGAGAAAAGACATAGAATCTCTTGGTAGAAAAGACATAGAATCGCCATGCTACGCGTGCTGTACGGCGAAACCAAATTACGTTACGAAACCAAATATCATTTCATTTCACTGTTTTAAACCATTTTTTACGAGAGGTGCCTTAGTTCCTTACTTATATGAGTGCGACATTTTGACACATTACAATGTAATTTCTTATTATTTTATCTAAACGAAGATATACAAAAACCAGAGCATGATTCAAGGCTCTCTATTGTCACATAATGTTCCCAGATTACCACGAAATTGTTCTAGAGCTAATATTATTTTAATTTTCACAAATTGCCTCCGATGTGAAGTAGAACACAAGTGTCTCACGTTTGACGAAGAAGTAATTAATAGATGTTCACATAGCGCGCTTGACACATAGATCATCTTGAATTATCACATAGTATGTCTTTAGAAAAATGATAATAAATGGGAAAATATTGGTGTCCTAATACATCTTTGTTTTTTTTATTTATTTCTAAAATACTTACATTATTCTTGCATTAAGTCTGGCTCAACAAATCAAATGACGATAAACATATTACGTTATTTATGTAATTTTAATGGCGCCGTGCTAAAATAGATTTTCACCATATATCTACATTTCTACTCCTCTATGAAATACAAATTTTACGAAAATCTATGTAGGTCATTTAAGCATTTAAAGGTTGTTCAACTGGAACGCAAAGGAATAAATAGGCTGCGTTTTAGTTAGACAGTTCTGACACGCGATTTTCCAGCATAAAGGGGATGCTTACAGTGTGCTTGAATTAGGGACCTCCAAATATAAAATTGTCAGCGTCTTTGCAAAAACAGTCAAAAATTCCAAAAATCACATGTTTTGTAGAAAAATTCTGTGTCTACGACATTTTTAATTGTTTTCTTTTTCTTCACAAGTCTTAAAATGCCAATGTTTGAAATCAGTGTTTTCAACCTGTGGGTCGCGAAACCTCTTTAAGGGAGTTGTAAAAGGTTGGGAAAGATGCTGCAGTAAAAAAAAAACAATAAAGTTTAGAAAGATTTATTAGGAAAAATCTTAACTAAAGGATTTAATCATTTTGTTTATAACATGTATAACTAGGTTGGATTCGCGGGCATGCTTGCAGCGAGTAAAGGGCAACTCGCTGCCCGACCATGGACCATGCCCGGGTCCACGGCGCGTCGTGTTCCACGCGCGCCTCAAAGAGCGTCAGCATAATGACGGGACCCCCTCTCAGAGGGCCAAAGCCTGCCGGGGTCGCGGGACTTATTCCATCACCGTGACCCCAGTACATAAAGGGTTATTGAAGGACACCGTGGATTTTAGTCAGTCAAGTCTGACAGTCCTTCCCGCCCTGCCCGGGGTGGGAGGACTCATTTGATGATTTTACCACGCTAAAAAAAAAACTAGGTTGGATTGAAAATACTTGAGTATTAATTTATCACTAAATAAAATACATGTAATGTTAGGGGGATGGGGGTCGCGAAATATTTCTTCGTACTAAAGGGACGGCCCTTGAAAAAGGTAATAATAATGCTATGAAAAAGGTTGAAAACGCTAATTTAAATGAATTTATTTGCTGACAATAATCACTCATACAACTACAATTTAATAACCGATCCTTTCAATTATTCTTCCTTTCAAAATCTAGTATTAAAAGAGCCTTGTATGTCTAGTTCCCATGCAATTACGATTGCGATTATCTCGACGCGAATCGATTACGACAGATACTCGATAACCTTTGTACATCGATACATCGGTACAGCACTAGTGTGGAAAATTAAAAACGGTTTAACTTATTGTTCAATGAATCTTGATTTGTAATTGTTCTTAAAATAATATTTTATTAAAGTGTGTTAAGCTATTGCCAACGACGATATATTACTAGACTCCTAATAACAGACGACCGATGTCTGTCAACACATTAGGAAAAAAAGTCTTATATCCGTCTTATTTCGACCACTCCTGTGAGCCGTAAACATACCTTGAGACAGAACAGCCCTTGAGTTAGCCAATCACAACGCAGTACCCCGTCCCCCTCACTTACGTAGTACCTCAGCGAGTTGACAGAATAGTTTTTGTTCCTAAGATCGTGCATTCGGAGTCTAGTAATATATCGTCGTTGGCTATTGCATAGCTTTTATCGCCCGAATCAAGAAATTCTCAAAACCTAACGAAAATACCTGACACCACGCATCGTCTAACGTCGTTTCAGTTCGGGAGACTTCGGCAATCATAAAAATATCCGTCATTAAGACAATTTACTTTTTCTTACTGATTCTAAACGGCCAGCTACAAAAGGAGTTTTCACAATGAAACCTACTTTTTAAATTCTCCTACAACAAGTAAGTTCTATATTACAGTAGTGCACCACAAACATTTTAAATAAATGATATTCTCGTTAAATATACGCGTTAGGCGATCAGCTTCACCGCGGCAGTTTCGGGAGTGCCACATGTATTTTTAACCGACTTCAAAAAAAGGAGGAGGTTCTCAATTCGGTCGGTATGTTTTTTTTTTTTTTTATTTTTTTTTTTTATGTATGTACATCGATTACTCCGAGGTTTCTAGTCCGATTAGTGTGATTCTTTTTTTGTTCGATGCAGGATACTTGCAGTGTGGTCCCATAAAAATTTCATCAAATTTGGTTCAGTACTTTTTATTTTGTGAGCATTTTTATTAATTTTGCCTACTTGGACGACATGATGATCTTTACTTCTTTTGCGTGTTTGTTACGCGATTACTTCGCCAATTGTGAACCGATTTTCAAAATTGTTTTTTTGTTGTACTAGGGATCGTTCACCTTAGGGAATACTGCAAGTTTCATCGAACTCTGTTCAGCATTTTTTGAGATAGGGAATTTTATTGGAACTTTCTTTTACGTACACAACATGGGCGATGTTAATACCGGTGCTACGGATTACAAAATTCTAGTGCACATGTAAGAAAATGACGTATTTGCCAAGAATTTGGGTTGAATATTAAAACTAAAAAGAGTAAAATAAAAAACTTTTTTCAAAAAAAAATTAACCGCCTTCAAAAACAACCACAAAAAAGGGTAAAATAACCTACAAAATAACTTTTCTTTCGGAAGTCGGTGGCAAAAAGACATCGAAATAATAAAACAAAGCCACCGACTTCCGAAAGAAAAGTTATTTTGTAGGTTATTTTACCCTTTTTTTTCATAAAGTTTGTTTATTTCTGTCTTTCTTAATTATCCTCAGATGACTGCCAAATCGTAAGGCTGCTTTTCCACCACAGATGCGCTATGCTACGTTGCTATGGATGCATTTGATACCCACCAATTATATTCATTGGTGCACATAGCACAGCATTGGTGGAAACGGATTAAACTAAAATGTGTGTTTTTGTATGGAAAGATGCGTGCTTATGGATCTATGCTATGGATGCGTGCTATGGATCTGTGCTATGGATGCGTGCTATAGATGCCTGCTATGGGTCGTCTTCTCTACTATCGATAAATCGCATAGCATCTTCCACGCGCTACTTTGCGGCGGCGATCTTCATAGCACATCTAACTCGCACCGCTACATAGCTTAGCATCAGTGGAAACGGTCACATAGTTTCGTAGCTCAGCTTTTACATTCTCGCAGCATAGCTGCATAGGACAAAGGCACCCTAAAGTCGCCCACACATTATTAAAACGCGTCACGACCCGATGAAACGCGATGCGTGTTGAGTCGAATCACATGAATTGTTTTCTATAAACCAGAATCACACAATGAACATCCGACGCGACGCCATGCCTGCACATTTGATTCGAGTCAACACGCATCACGTTTCATCGGTTGGCGTCGCGTTTTAAAGTCAAAGTCAAATCATTTATTTCAATTAGGCCATCAAAGAGGCATTTTTAAACGTCGAATTAAAATTAAGGAAATGGGATGGGATGGGATTGATTCTATACCCATTTGCAAAGGTAGGTTGTATGAAGAAGAATGGGCAAGAAACTCCATACTTACTCTTTTTAAAAATGTTTTACAATATTTTTTACATCATTTGAAATAAATAATGTAAAAGCAATGTACCTTGAAAATCTAAACTAAATATGATTAAAAAATAAAATATAAGAAATAAAAAAATAAAGAAAATAGCAAAAAGGTAGAAAGGTACATGGTGCTCACATTAATAATGTGTTTCCGCCTTAAAACCGCTGTGTGCACAGTTAACTCTTTTGCTGATAGTACTTACGAATCAACCAGTGACATTGATCTGATAACATACCTACCCACATATTGAAGTCAAACAGCTATTTAAGGTATGAATGTCAAGCCTTCACATAATTATTTACTTCAATGGTAACTGCGCAATTTTAAGGGGTTATTCTTAATTCGTTCCGTGATTTACTTTATAATTTACTGTCCGATTACCTGTATACGATTCCCGGGTCCGATAAAATTTAAAGGTGCTTATAGACTTGAGCATTCACTTGTAACAGATCATCAAGCATTAGCCGGTTTAAATTTTGTGGAACAGAACAACGAACAGAGCTATACATTTAAAAAAAAATTTAGACTAAAATCCATGGTGTCAAAAAAAATTCTTCATGACGATGTTAGACTTAGTAGTGGGTTCGACAAAAAGCTAGAATGTTCGTTAGAATCAACGACGATATGTATCACTAGACTCCGCATGCACGATCTAAGGAACAAACACTATTCTGTCAACTCGCTGAGGTACTACGTTAGCGAGGGGGACGGGGTACTGCCTTGTGATTGGCTAACTCAAGGTCTGTTCTGTCTGAAGGTATGTATACGGCTCACAGGAGTGGTCGAAATAAGACGGATATAAGACTTTTTTGCCTAATGTGTTGACAGACATCGGTCGCCTGTTATTAGGAGTCTAGTAATATATCGTCGTTGGTTAGAAAGCTCTTTACAAGCCAACTTTCCTCTAAGGTTCTAACCGATTCTTCAGCTTTATATTATTATTATATTTAAGTTATAATGTTAGCTTCCCACCTTTACCGCGCATTATATTACGAGTTGACATTTCTCGGGAATTCTTTAATATACGCAAGTTAAATATTTGATGCACTGCACACATAAACTTTCCGGTATAAATTAGTATTATACTATCTCTAACTCGTGGTTTTGCTTCCGTTAATTAATAATCCGACAATCAATTTTGGTTGTAATCGTCATCATCATCATATCAGTCGTAAGACGTCCACTGCTGAACATAGGCCTCCTTTATGGACTTCCAATAAGACCGGTTATCGCGGCTTGCATCCAGCGTGATCTTGTGGTCTTCATCAGATCATCTATGTTGCGGACATAATAATCTACTACAAAAAAAGAACAGCAGCGCCATCTATGCAAAAACTTAGAAACTAAGAAGTCTATATCGTCTAATCATAGTTATCCTCGACATTAGAACACATAGGATATTCCGACTAAGAATGTGGGGCAGAAAGCCCACCAGACACAACAACCGTCTGGTTGGAAGGTACCTTCCTTGTCACCGGGTAGTGAGGAACGTTCCACTCTGTTCCTCCTACCCCCAAATCTATCCACCTTGTATAATTATATGGATTTCACATTTCGACGTTTTAGGTTGATCGGTTCAGGCCCCGAAAACTATATGAATTTTTTGGGAAAGTGTTTGACAGGCACGTTGAAGACTTTTCCAAAACTTCTTCAATCATCCGTAAACACAGAAACGCAAAACTGACTGAGAAGTAGTGAGATTGAACGAAGCCATATATTTTTATTGACGCGTTTTTTTGGCCCTTAAAAGGTCTCTTTCTTTGTCCAACTTCTCCAAGAATTGCATTTAACCTTCCAGCTATTATTGCAGTGGTTTAGACTTCAACACACTTACTTTATAATATTAGTTAAGCTAAGAATTAAAATGGAAATGGAAACCGCAACAAAATCCATCGTAATGAATTTGCGGTCAGACATACAAACACGAAAAATGGCTTTAATTTATGATAATTAGATAAATACTTTGATAAAGCACAAACATGAGATCATAACACGTATTTCACGTGATAAGTAGTTTTTGGAATATCTTCTTAGCGCGTCAATGACAAGAACGAACGTGGTTGACATAGCCCACAGAATAAACAAGCTGAAGTGGCAATGGCTCGGTCATATTAGCCCCTTCGTACACTAGGCGACGCAAGTCTCCGATACTTTACGATATTGGTATACATTGACGCGTGACTGTGTCCGAATATTCCGATAGTCGCTTGGATACCGAAGTCGCAAGGTATCGGATACTGGAGCCGCCTTCTGTACGAAGGGCCTTAGTCGTAGAAACAATGGGTGCGTTTAGCCGATACAAAATTTTGACAGCACTAAAAGAAAAATGGCGGTTGCTGAGTGAGTAGCATAGGCTGAAGCGGCTGAGAAATGGTTCACTCGCGTTTGAACTCAGCATGATTTCAGCGGATAATTTAGTCAGCATAGCAATTCTGTCCAAATTTTGTATTGGCTAAATGCACCGTATGACCGTTGGGGTAGGCGTCTTTTCGAGTGGAGACTGCGATACGGCAATTGTAAGGTGGGACGCCTTTGGGTAAGGTGGAGCGAGGATCTTCACAAGGTGGCTGGTAACAGCTGGATGGGAGTAGCCGAGGATCGAGTAAATTGGCGTGCGATTGGAGAGGCCTATATCCAACAGTAGACTCCTATAGGCTGATGATGAGTCGATGGCAAATATTCTTGTCATATATTGTGTTTGGCCCAATTATTATAATGTCTGGACTTTAAAAGAGACTGTAACCTCTGAGTTTGTTTCGGCTGATTCTTCTCAGAGTAGTCAGGTACGAAACACCGGCCCCTCCTAGTTTTACGAAAAGACGTGTAAAAGTGTTGTGTGCATAACCTAATTGCATAAATGGATAGCATTTCGTTTAATTTCTATTTTTGACATCATCATCATCAGCCTATATCGTTCCCACTGCTGGGACACAGGCCTCCTCTCTTGTGAGAGTGAGTGGGCCATAATCCACCACGCGGGCCCAGTGTGGATTGGCAGATGTCACATGTCTTCGAATTTGATGGTTCTAGGACATGCCGGTTTCCTCACGATGTTCCTTCACCGTTTTGAGAGCAATGGTGATGAAATAAATTACACAAAGTAATGCGCCAAGCTGGGTTCGAACCCACGACCTACAACTCGTAAGTCGGGACCGATACCACTGGGCCACCACTGCTCTTTTTGACAGCTGCTGATTCATGATCAAACCGAAGATAGCAACTGAGATAGTTTGTTAATTTCCAGCGCTAAAATTCGTTATAAATGCTGGCCTATCTTACAGTAAAGGGTTTCCTTCACAAATTAAATTACTCTATTTTAGGAACAAAGTTATAAATATATAAAATGGCGTACAATGTCACCTGCTTATTTGAGTGGGCACCGTGTAGGTGGCGACTACTTTCTTAAAGTGCAAGGCCCTGCACTGGTTGTTAGGGATGGGATTTTTTTTTATCGATATATGTTTTAAACACACTAGTTGACGCCGCCGAGGCCGGCCCAACAAAAGGTGGCAAGACGATCTCGATGCGTACCTTGATGGCTGGTCCGAAGTGGCACTGGAAAAGAGCACTTGGAAGGTTATGGGGGCCTTTTCCCAGCAGTGGGACATGGGTGGGTGAATATTCACAAAGTTAAAACGCATCAAAACTCGAAAGTGAAACGTCAGGACATTTTAAAAATGACACAACGGACTGACATTATTATTGTAAATTTTAAAAGAGTCTCAACTTCGTCAATTTTGGATGACGTAACGTTTAGTCAGTTTTAGTTAACGTACTACAAAATAACAAATACAAGTATTTTTTTGATAACAATCTAACTGAGACTGACTATTTTTTTTTTACAATACCAGCCTAAAACAGAAATAATGACAACTATCGATATCTGTAATTATCGAGCATCTCCCGTCCCTAAATCGCACTCAGCTCAGGTGACAACTAGTCCATATCACTGGCCGGCTGACTGGCTGGGCAAGTGAACGACATACCACTGGCATGACTACCCGCATGTAACACTAGACCAAAAAGTTGTGTACAGTACAAGTTTCTTACAAGTATGGAGATTGACTCATTGAAGTCTAGCTGCTTGAATGAGTTTGGACTAGAATAAATTGAAAATTCTTGATATTATTTTTTAGCTCAGGCTTGACCAATCCTATTAAAAAAAACTACAAAAAATCTTTGATATTCTACGCATTAACGCATTTTGATTTTCTATGGAAATAGAAATTTTAACCGCGAACAGGATTTGAAACGGAGTCGGATGTACTGAATCCGGAGGTCTCATGTTAATATCCTACGGGTCGCGAGACTATCAGGTAACCGTGCCCCGGCACGCCAAGGGCTATTGAAGGACACCGTGAATTTTGGACAGTACAAGTCTGACAGTCCTGCCCTGGGTGGGAGGAATCATTTGATGATTTTCCCGGTAAAAGATTCAAATCTTGCTCTCGGTTTGAAGTTTTCTTTCCAAAAAAAAAAACTTATTTTCTAATTTCTTACAACTTTTCTTCTTGTTATTGTCTTTATCGTTTTCAGTTTTACAAGTATTTTTCTATGGAAACTTGTAAATTGCCTTAAAATATGATCGATAAAAAAATGTTTAAATTAGCTGTAACACAAGCTTCCTGAAGAATACAAAAAAAGATACACAGAAACACAATACTTTTGTGACAATATGTGTTTTACGTCAGCTGTTCATGACGTGGCCACCACGCATGCGCGTAACCACCATGCGTATAAACCTGTTACGTAAAATGTCAAGGTGCGCACACGCATTCTGTTATCATTCCATTATTCAGTGTCTTTATGACGTATTGGGTATTCGGATTGTACACGATGTATAATGTAAGCCGTGCTGATTTGATATTCTATGGGCAAAATGTATATATATTTCGTTTATTGTCCGTGCCTACTAGACTTCTGCCAGTCAGTCAGTAGTCATCATCATCGGCCGTAAGACGTCCACTGCTGAACATAGGCCTACGTCTTAGACAGCCACGCCGAACTACAATTCACCACTTGCATCCATCGGTTGCCCGCGACTCTCACGATGTCGTCGGTCCACCTAGTGGGAGGACTGCCTACGCTGCGTCTACCGGTCCGTGGTCGCCACTCGAGAACATTTCTTCCCCATCGGTTGTCAGTTCTACGAGCAATGTGGCCTGCCCATTGCCATTTCAACTTGCAAATTTTGCGAGCTATGTCGGTGACTCTGGTTCTTCGCCGAATATCCGTGTTCCAGATTTTATTCCGCAAAGAAACTCCGAGCATCTTCATCTTCCATTGCTCGTTGAGTGACTCTTAGCCAGTCAGTGGTAAAAGCTGATAAAATCGTTCAAGTAAACAATAACCAAAAACATTCACAAAATAAAAAAAAGAATAATTTAAGTCACTGTAATTTCAATGATACCAAATGGCAAGAATACTGCACCGAACAATAAGAAAATCGATGTACATACTCAACAAATCTCTGAACTGAAAACATCTTCGGTTTTGAAGTCGGTTTAAAAAAATACAGAAAACAATACATATCTACTTATTTTGGAATGCAAGGTCAAGAATAATTAGACACGTTATTTATTTTGAAAGAAGTCAATAAAAGTATCCAGGCGTAATTTGTAGGCCTTCAGTCTGACATTGTAAAGCTATTACTGTAGAATTGCATTATTGTCGAGAATTAACTTATCTTGAAATACTTAAAATTTATTTTAAGTATTTCAAGATAAGTACTTAACTTATAAGGCTAAAATGATGATGATTTTCGACTATTCTTGCTCTTTTGAACCGACTTCCAAATAAACAGACTTCAAAAATAAAACCCAAAAAAAGTTAAAGTAACTTTTCTTTTGGAAGTCGGTGGCAAAGGAGTCAAAGAAATAAAGTTACCGACTTCCAAGGGGAAAGTTTTTTTTGTATTTTTAGAAGTCGATTTGTTTTTAACTTTTTTTCTGGTTCGTTATTCTACAGGTTTGTACCCACTACCTTCCATCGGCCCTGAAAGCAACCTAATTATTCCACGAACCTCAATATCCTTTATTTAGTTAATTATACACCGTGACATAACAATTATGTAGGCAGATAGCGGTCCGACAGACAGACGGGACTAGATTGTGTCTGAACATAACAAAGTTAAGATGTAGAATGTCCATTTCATTCGAATTATAAATGTACTAACTGGCAGGTCTTACGATAACCGGTCACGGTGCCTTTTAGGTCACAACGAAACGCGACGTTAATCGACGATACACTAGATGCCCACCCCAGAATAGTCTAGTGCCCATTCTGGAAGCATAAATACAAAAAAAAAAAAAAATTCGTAGACTGACTTCAAAAACAAACACAGAAGTCTACCATTTTTTTTTGGAAGTCAGTACTTGTTTTTCTAAGTATATTATACCTAATATTTTCAAAAATATTTATAGTAATTATAATTGTGTAGCAATCGCACGTAACTTGCAGACTCATTGAAGAGTTCCCTCGACTTCTCCAAGATCAAGTCATCAGATCCTGACTTTATTATTACCATGGGACCATATGTAACGAGTATTTTAGTCAGTACGAGCCTGACAGTCCTTCCTGCTTCCTTCGGCGGGAGGACTCGTTTCATGATTTTGCCAAGTTAAAAAAGCACAGATTTTATCCATTGAACTTCTTAATAATTTTCTGTCTGACTAACCCAGCCCAGATAATGTTTAGCCTTCATAGTACCTATTATTGCTATCTATCGTAACTGTCTATACTCTAGTGGACGTGGTGTAATAATACCTCTCCGTTTGAAACAATTCAATTTACAATAGATGTGCTCATAGATTGGTATGGCCGATTCTAATTGCGCTGTCTGTAGAAACTTTAGCATTTTATGATTTTTAATCGTTATATGGCGGGATTTGATCCAAAATGGTTGAACAGAAAAAAAATAGATTTTTCTCAATAATCAAGAAATAATAAACTTTTCAATGACACACGACATAAAATTACGACTGTCTACCCAAACAAGAGTAAAATAAAAATAGTAAAACCGACTTCTAAAAAAAACACGTGTAAAATAAGTTTTATTTCGAAAGTCGGTTGTTACTTATTTCCTTGACTTTTTTGCCACCGACTTTAAAAAGTTTTTTTGATTGCTTAAATCTTCTAAAACTTAAAAATGGATCGCAAAATGTGTTGCTAAGTTCATAACTCGAAAACGGCTGGACCGATTTCGATAATTCTTTTGTTGTTGTGTTTGTAACCATCGGGACCGGGTTTTAGAGGACCTCACCCCTTCCGAAGTCGGGAGGGGCCGCTAGTTCTGAATAAAATTGTCACTGTCTAATTTTTATTATTATATCCAAATCATTTCGCTCAGTTGATTTTGATCGCTCGTCAAATACGTATATTATTTTCTGTGTCAAAAGCTCGATCGGTAATCATTATCGATAAAACGTTTGTTGAAATATTCGATTTATTAACCATTCGATAAAATGAACGCAGAAATGTGACATCTACCAATCCGCACTGGGCCCGCGTGGTGGATTATGACCCACTCCCTCTCTCAGAGAGGAGGCCTGTGTCCCAGCAGTGGAAACATTATAGGCTGATGATGATGTTGAATGAACGTTTGAATATTTAGAACTTCGATCTAAAGTTGTAGATAATAATGATAATCGCTTAATTTTGTTTTTTTTTTCAATTTCGTTAATTTATAAAAAGAACCACATTTTCAATAAAATATCTAAAAAATTCGAAGAGACAATTTAATTTACAAACTATAAATAAAAACCTACTAGTAAGTAATATATACAGGAAAAATAATAAATAAATAAAAGAGAAAACATTCATAGGGCGTCAAAGAATACATCGACATCGCTGTCAACGGGAACAGTGCCCAGAACGCTGGCAGCATTTGCACGTTGTATGGCAATGCTAATTCGTTGGCCAAGGAATAGGCCAGCCCTCTGGTCACCTGAAGAGTCGACTAAACGCGTGGCGATATCTTTAAAGACGTTGTGGGCACTCGGACCCCATGGCCCCAGAGTTTCAACCCCAAACGGCTCAAATACATCAAAAGAAGAGACCACATTTGACATTCGATAGGGTGTAGTATACTCGATAAATAAATAAGCAAAAAAAATAAAAAAATCGTGCTTATTCAGCATTCCACCCCCGTCAGACCGTGACGATTTGTAAGTGTATGTATGAATGCGTAACGTGACCTCTGCAACGGCTGCACCGGACTGGTACGGGCCGGGCCAAGGATAGCATAACTATCGGCCCTTACATAACAGAGATATTCGTCTGAATACATGTAAGTATTATTTTGGTTTTGTCTCGTAGTGAACAGAATATTGTAAGAAAGAAAAGAGACTTATTTCAAAGTCAAAGTCAAATAATTTATTCAATTAGGCCATCAAAGAGGCACTTTTAAACGTCGCATAAATTAAAATTAAGGAAATGGGATGGGATGGGAATTGGCACACGCAGGACAGAACAAACAAAATTACATGAATAAAAACGAGGTATTCCAGGAAGGTCACCCGCTAAAATGGCACCTGAACGAATGGCTCCTAAGCTATTCCACGAACGGCACCTATCAATTTTTTTTGCAGGTGCCCTTAGTGGAATAGTTTTTTATCTAGCATTTTATTCCACATAGGGCACCCACGGATCGTACTAGTGCTGGGACTTTAAATTTTCTTGTTTTCGGGTTAAGAGTAACCAACAGATGTACTAGGCATGCATAAATTCAAGGTACTTCAGGGCCAGAAAAAATAAGAAAATTAATAAAAAACATATTTTTATATTATGAGTTAAGAATTTTTGTTTACAGAGAAAAACAAAAAATAATAAAAGAAAAACAAAGTTAAAACAAAACAAAAACAATTTAGTCCTGTGCCAAAAGGCTCCTACCTCAGCATGTGCTGCTTTTAACTGACTACCTACTAAGTCCTTAACAAGTTAAGAGCTCGTGGCTAAATAATAACAGTCGCACAGGGCGATCTTCCGGGTAAAGTCGTGCTTGCTGAGGTAGGTCTGCGGATGGGTGACCGTCTGCTATAGCAAGTTTCCTCCGTGCTTCGGAAAGCACGTAAAGCCGTTGGCCCCGCCTGACATTTGTAGATCTTTGACAGTCGCTAATAACAGTCGGAAGCTCGAAAGTTTGTCGTAATACTCAGTTACTAGGTTGTGTAGGTCCGATAGGCAGTCGCTTCATCTAAAATACTGATATTCAGCTGCATCTGATTCGACTGGAAGCCGACGAAAATATTATGGTTGTGAAAAGGCTTGGCGGGTGACATGTCCATAAAATAAGTTTCTTTCGCGTTTATAGTTATATTCATCATCATTATTAGCGTATAATGTTCCCACTGCTGGGATACATAATCATATACACATCATAATCCACAAGAGTGAAAGTGACAGAGCTAGACAAATCGTCTAATGCCATCTCGTTCACTCACTGGAACAAGCCTGGTTTTAACACGTTGTAATACCCCACCAGTACGTATTGTTAAATAGCATATTAAATGTCTTCGAATTTACAGTTCTAGGACATGCCAGTTTCCTCACGATGTTTTTTAACTATGTTAAAAGATCTGCAAAAACAGTACTTATAGAGTTGGTAGTATTTATTAGACGCCGACTTCCGTATATTTTGTTTATTATAATTATTGTGCGTAGTAATTAAGTTTAGGTAGACGCCATTTTAGTGTAATTAAATTGTTCCGGTGTGTTTTAATTAATTATGTGTATCTTCCTTAATAATTAATTAGTAGATGTATTAATTATAGGGGCCCCCTGTGACTTCTGCGTTTTAATTATTTAATATTATAAAGCTGAAGAGTTGGTTTGGTTTACCGCACTAATATCAGGAACTACTGGTTTGAATTGAAAAAATGTTTTGTGTTGGATAGTCTTTTTATCAAAGAAGGCTATGATCCATGTCATAAATGATGTTATTATGTTGTTAGAATTCAATATACATACCTGCAGGGAGAACATATTTTTCCTACTCCTACACTATTCTTTTCTGATTAATTTCGTTACAGGATCCAAGACAGGTAAATTCATTCTCCGGGACATGTCGAGCTCATTGTTTCGGCGCTTTTCTGGTGGTTGCCACTGTTGATTCTGGCTTTCAGGAGTTGCAGTGGTTTGGGAATAGTGTGGTGGGTTTGTCCCAAAAAAAAAGCTAAAAATTTGTTTCTCCATGGATCAGTTTTTACTTATATTTCGGCGAATAACTTTGACACCTGTCGTTTTAGGACATTATGTCCATTGTTCCTTGTGCACGGAAATTCTGAAAAAAAATAAACAAAATGGCGGGCGACCGATAGGGCCAAAACCTTCAAACCATTGAGCTATTATTACTACGTATAGAGACGACACCACGCATCGCTACTGTGTCCCATGAGCTGTCAAACAACTGAATGAACTTGTGCGCGCTCACTCATCCTGGATGTGGGACACAGTGGTGATGCGTGATGTCGTCACATGATACGATTCGTTATACATGATGTCGACACAGAAACAGCTCGCAATGCTTCAAACCCCAACTTAACTTATTTACGTTCAGAAACTTCACCAAATATCAACATTGCTACCAACAAGGAAGCGGAAGTCAGTTTATCGGTAAATCACAATCGTAAAATAACAAGATACTGTTTTTAGTTAACAACATTTTAATTATTATTATTAATGGAGTTGTAGTAGAGTTACTTTGGAGCGATTTGCGAAGTTGAGCAACTTTGTCAGCAGTCTTATCTTAGGAGGTGTAAAATGATACTTGAAAAATACATCCCACTTACAAATACACACTACGCGGGGCTTACGGGTAACTGTGGTCCTGGAACTTAAAGAGCTATTGAAGAACACAAAGACAAACTGGTTTTGTATAGCTTGATGTGTAGCCGTGTGCACATACGGCTACACATCAAGCTATACAAAACCAGTTTGTCTTGGTCTCATTTCGTACGATTTTTACACACAATGAACGGTCAGCTAATACTGGATTTGCATAGCTTGATGTGTAGTCGTGTGTACAGAGGCCAGCAAATAAACATACGACTTCCGTTTGTTTTTGAAGACAGTTCCTTTTTACAAAAAGTATTTATATTACTCTTTTCTTTTGGGTCGACGGCGCGTTGTGTGCCCCTCAAACAGCATTCAACAAAATGACGGACCCCCTTATAGGGCCAAATTCTTCCGAGGTCGCGGGACTTACAGGTAACTGTGGTCCTAGAACGTAAAGAGCTATTGAAGAACACAAGTACAAGTATGACAGTCCCTACCGTCCGGCCCTGGGTGAGAGGATTCGACGATACAGGAGAGAGGCAAAGTTAAAAAAGCGACATCCAACTCGGGTAGCAAAAAAGCATTAACAAAATAGACACACCATTTTATTAAGCAGTCTTGCCTCAAGCGTTACTTACGTTACTATCTAAATAGAAACAAATAGTACTACATTCGCAATAAAATATAATACATAAAGCGGTAGGACACATTCCTAACACCGGAGGCATTAGTAGTTCTTGCAACATGGACGTAGGAATCACGGCGCGTTGCTTACGAACTCACTACCTAAGTACCTACTGCCCGCAGTTGTGACATACTGAGTTATTGCGGAAATGGCGAATAAACTGCGGTGTAAGACAACGCCATCTATGAGGACTAAAGAGAACATAAGTTGATAGGGCTGCCATAAATCTTGAGGCGTTAGTTTTTTCGTGGTAAAATTATCAAATGAGTCCTCCCGCCCAAGGCAGGAGGGACTGTCAGACTCGTACTGAATAAAATCCACTGTGATCTTTTTATAGCCCTTTACGTTCTAGGGTCATGTTGCCTAATGAGACCCGCTACCCTGGCAGGCTTTGGCCCTCTAAGGGGGCCCTGTCAAATTGCTGACAGGCTCAGCCTTTTGAAGCGCGCTTGGAACAAGAGGCGCCGTCGACCTAGGCATGGTTCATGAGCGGACGGCGAGTCACTCATTACTCGCCGCCCCCATGCCCACGCCTAGGGTGTCCAGAACGACGTAGAGAATAGCCTATTTAAATAGCCTAATTGAGTAAAATTGCCAAAAATTGTGACAAACCAAACCAACGTATTGCTTTGTGTTAAGTAATTGGTGGAATGTCATGTAAAAGTGAGACTTAGATAGTAGCGACTACTGTTAAGAGAAAAAGAGGAAAATTGCAAAAAAAAAACCAAATACATTTGAAATGAATGAAAAATTTTCCTCATTTCTCGAATATTTATAAAACAAGGTCGGTAACAGATAGCTCAATTATAATGCCTTAAGGTTAACTCAGCTACATTCTTCGGTGATTATGACATTATACTTATCCAATTAAAAATAGATTAAGTTTGCTATGTAATCATTATCGTATTTGCCCTTAAGCCGTCCACACACTGGGTCGACGGTGCCTCGTGTTCCACGCGCGCCACAAAAAGCGTCAGCATAGAAGGACACCGTGGATTTTAGTACGTACAAGTCTAATAATTCCTCCCGCCCTACCCGCGGTGGGAGGACTCATTTGATGATTTTACAACGTAAAAAAAAGCCGTCCACACACGGACTTTCACATTGTCGCTATATCTAACCAAAGTCAGCCAACTAAAGCCAATATAAAAACGTTGTATCTTAGTCAATTTTTTTCCGAAGAAAAAATATGGGTCTTAAATAAGATATTTTTGAGGAACGAAAAATTCAGCTGCGAGCAGGGTTCGAACCTGCGTCTTCTGGATAGGTACTCCAGACGCCTTAACCAATTAGGCCATGATAATAAAATTTAATTATGAAATGATGAGTAAAATATGTAGTTTTAATTCTACCACAAAATTCTGTCGACGCTGGCTTACTAACATTATTTTTTAAGCACAAAATTATGGATATTAATTGTGTCTATGGCAAAATAAATAATTATAATCACAAGATGCCCAGCGACGGTATTTATTTGCCCAATACACCAAGTCTATGTCCAAAATCATAAATGTTTTTGCCCTAGACCCATCTCTATGCCCAACACGATTCATCTGCCTAGCCTTTTCCCAACTATATTGGGTTCGGCTTCCAGTCGAACCAGATGCAGCTGAATATCAGTATTTTACATGGAGCGACTGACTATCGGACCTCCACAACCATGTAACTAGGTAATACGATATCACTTGGTAAGACTGGTAGTCAGACTTTTAGAGCTTCTGACTAAGAGTAACGACTGTCAAAGATCTACAAATGATAGCCGGGACCAACGGCTTTACGTGCTTTCCGAGGCACGGGGTAAACTAGCATGATTGTTTATTAATTTCTCAATCACTACACTGTCTAAAACAAAGTAGCTTCCCGCTGTCTGTCAGTCCCTATGTATGCTTAGATATTTAAAACTACGCAATGGATTTTGATGCAGTTTTGTCTTAATACATTGAGTGATCTAAGAGAGAATTTTCTTTGTATACACATATAACATGCATATAACAAAACGTGTAAAATCATCATCTAAGACATTTGGAAAATCGCAAAAAAAAAAAAACATACTGATAGGCCCGATCAATTCGTCAGTTTGTATGAAAATCATAAATGGTTTTTTTGGCTTTTTTCTAAAAGTCTTAGAACAAACATTGTTCAGTAACATGGGCTGAGTTACCTCACGAGAGGTTGTGCGCTATTAACGTTACACATTGTATATAGTAGAGATTGCAACCGTGCGGAGCCGGGGTGAGTCGCTAGTAAAAAAACTCAAACGTCCAACTTATTTTTTTTTTCTATTGTTACAGATGAAGCAAACCCGGGCAAGCGTCCGCGACCACGAGACATGTCCCTGGCGGAACCACCTCACACCATGGAGATCGCACAGATCCTCATATCGCTGCTCCATGCTTGGGGGCTGGATCCTGACCTTGACAGGGTCTGCGAGTCGAAGTTGGGACTGTTGAGGCCTATGGTAAGTTTCATTGGACTTTTAGTGAAGTACAATTATGAACCTTGTACAAAAAAAGAACAGGAGTCTTAGTCAAACAGCAGACGATAGTAGACGACAATCGTTATCGTTCATCAGTCACCAACACATTTTCAATTTTATACCCCAGCGCATAAAGTTGAAAATCTCTGATCTAATATCTGATAAACGATAACGATTGTCGTCTACTGTCGTCTGCTGTTTGACTAAGGTCCCAGTCTTGCGACGAGTGGAAATACGTGTCACGACGATAATCGCTGCGACTCTCGTGGACATGGCGCCTAAAAGCGTCGTATCTTCGTCAATTTTGATTTATGCAACGAAAAAAGTTTAATCAAACACTCTATCGTATTCGAAATCAAATCATTTATTTCATGAATCATTGTAAAAACGAGGAGGGAAAGTAATACGGTCCCGTTTTAGTCTTTGGGTACAAACACCTAAAAATTGTTACAACTGTCGTCTTTTTTTTTATGTGGTAAAATCATCAAATGAGTCCTCCCACCCAGGGCAGGATGGGAGGGACTGTCAGACTTGTACTGACTAAAATCCACGGTGTCCTTCAATAGCTCTTTATGTTCCGGGGTCACGGTGATGGCATAAGTCCCGCGACCCCGGCAGGCTTTAGCGCTCTGAGAGGGGGCCTCGTCACAACTGTCGTCTTGAATCCATTTTATCAATGTCTAGAGTGGAACGTGAATAGAACATTTTTTTATTCCCGCTATCCCCGTTGCTTTGTACCGTTAATAGGGACAGCGGTACTTGAATAAAATATTTTAATTCGAATACGTTTTTAAGTATAAAAAAACCATTTCTATAGCCTGAACTCCACCAAAGCGGATACTTTTTTTTTTATCGTGGTAAAATCATCAAATGAGGCCTCCCACCCCGGGCAGGGCGGGAGAGACTGTCAGACTTGTACTGACTAAAATCCACGGTGCCTTTCAATAGCCCTTTATGTTCCGGGGTCACGGTGATGGTATAAGACCCGCGACCCCGGCAGGGTTTAGCCCTCTGAGAGGGGGCCTCGTCATTATGCTGACGCTCTTAGAGGCGCGCGTGGAAGACGACCCGCCGTCGACCCGGGACCAAAGCGGATACTAGAAGAAATGTGTTTTGTATTACCCATCAGATTTAATGGAAAGATGTGAATTTCTGATGGTCTATTCAAAACACATCTCCTCTCGTCTCCGCCTTTTTGAAAACCGGGCCTTACATTTCCGATTCCCATTATCCCCCAATTTTCCCACAGGTCCCAGTGTGCTTCGGCGTAGTATCCCGTCACGGCCACATGGCAGTCCAACTCCCAACGTGGCTAGGAAGCTGGTCGGTGGCCTGTGCTTCAGTTCCCGATGACCCCCTGCTTGTCACATCGGATCTACCACCTGAGCTGGTGAGGCAGGAGAAGTTGACCAGGTATTTTGATGTATAGTTTGTTATAGTATTGGATGTTAGATGGCTGTTCTCGTGGTTGCACCTGTAATCAGGTCTGGAGCCCTACCATGACGATTTAAGGGGAATGCTCCAGCCAGCTCGCGAAATTGCGATCAAAGACGTATGTAGTTACAGAATTTTAATCATCAAAATCACCAATACAACCCTCCAAGCCTGAAAATTGCAAAAAAATGTAAGCAAATTTGAAAAAAATGTAGTAATTTCGCGAGTTGGTTGGAGCTTTCACCTTAAAAGCAAGAGTAGTTCCACTGTAAAAAAGAGATAGAGCTATACAAGTCGACTAGCGTCACCTACTAACTCAATTTAAGACTATTCTCAATTTAAGACTCCAGTATTTGATGACGGGATCTTGGAGAAATCAAGGGAACTCTTCAATAAATAAAATCATCAGCGAATGCTGCTCTCTCGTATCGTATCCATGTATTGTGTACGCAATAATACAACATAATATTACGCCTGTACCCACTACTAAGGGAAAAAAATAAAAAATAGAAAAAAAAACTAGAAACTGACTTTTTACCGTCGTAAAATCATCAAATGAGTACTCCCACCCAGGGCAGGGCGGGAGGTACTGTCACTCGTACTTACTAAATGTGGACATTTCAACTAAAATCCACGATGTCCTTAAATAGCCCTTTACGTTCCAGGATCACAGTAATTCGGTAAGTCCCGCGACCGAATAGAAAACGACTTTAAAAAAATTAAAAAAACGTCTAAAATAGCTGTTGCTATTGGTTAGTCAGTTCCATTTCATCAAAAGTTTATTTGGAAGGCTTATCTATAATTTAACACACTAATAAATAACCTCAAAAAATCATTATTTTCAGACTTTTCTCATCAAAATTACACTGGGAGCTCAGCACGACTCTTACAACGAACCATTTACTATCCATCGTAGCACTGGCCAACACTCTGATGTCTATGAGCAACGCCAGCTTCGTGCCCGAGCAGGAGGTCATCAGACGACTGCACAGGTGATGATGATACCGTAGTGATAGCATAGTGATAGTACTGTGATAGCTTAGTAAGCTTAGTGATAGCACAGTTTTAGCTTGAAAGTCAATAGGTCGAGCAGGAGGTTGTCAGGCGACTGTACAGGTGATGCTGATACCTTAGTGATAGTACAATGATAATTTAGTGATAGTACAGTGATAGCATAGTGATAGTCTGAGCAGAACGTCATCAGACGCCTGCACTGGTGTTTATGCTACCGTACTGATAAAAATGTGATACCTTAATAATAGTCAATAAACAAACTAAGCAAATCATAAGACGACTGCACAGGTGATGATCATACTTAGTGATAACACACTGATAGCTCAGTAATTGCTTAGTGATAGCACAGTGTTAGTCCATGAGCAACGCTTGCTTGGTGATCGAGCTGCAGGACACCAGACGACAGCACAGGTTGTGATGATACCGTAGTGATGACACAATGATAGCACAGTGATAGCTTAGTGATGGATAGTGATAGCAAAGTGATAGTCCATGAGCAACGCTAGCTTTGTGCTCCAACAGGAGGTCATTTAAAATTTTTGTTTGCTTACTTTCTTCAAGTTTCTGTAAAGATATCAAAACAAAAAAAAATAAGACAACACTTAGCTTGTATGTTTAGAAAAAATGCAACATATACTGCGTTCTCCTGACAAAACCATTCCAGGGCCAAAAGATAAATACTATGGCCTGTATAACAGACGCACCTCAAAGCTCAAATGTTGCTTACTTATAGATTTAACCAATTAAGAGCCTTGAATCTGGTTTTAAGTAATGCTTGAGTATTGTACCCTAAGCACGAGTTTTCAGTATTTGTGACGTAAAGTAAACTGGAACTTTGACAATACCAAATTGACAATTTGCAAGGAAAAAATTAGTTCCTTCTTCGCACACCAGAGGCGCTGTTCTATTTTTTCATACCAGAAACGCTGTAAATACTAGAAAGACTCTGTAAAGTAAAATATTGAAAACTCGTGCTAAGGGTATTGATTGACATTCTGTAATACGGGCCAATATCTGTATGTATTTGAACAATAACCTACCCTACCGGGACGCGACTCCTGTTCTTCCCAGACCCTCCACCAGGAGCTCGTCATCATGGGCGGCAGACGAGGAGAGGGAGGAGCAGCTGGCGGCACAACAGGCTCATATCAAGCAGGGCTGGTCGTTGTTGGCTACGCTGCATTGTGTGCTGTTGCCTGACAAGGTTGTCGCCGCTGGTGAGTTTGATTTTCATCATCAGAAATGTCAAATCTTCTATAATATAAAAATTGATCGCTAAATGTGTTGCTAAGCTCATAACTCGAAAACGGCTAGACCGATTCGGCTAATTCTTTTTTAATTGTATTTGTAACCATCGGGACCGGGTTTTAGAGGACCCACCCGTGCGAAGCCGGGACGGGCCGCTAGTAAATAATAAATGAAAAAATTTAGAAACTCCCGACACGAAAACCAAAATCCCTGTAAAAAATAATAAAAAAACTCAATCTTAAAGTACCTAAATATGTCTGAATTATATAAACAACGTCGTGTTGGGGGACCGCTTCAAATTATTTATTATCGAAGAAACTGGACTACACTCTCACTTATAGTCTCTCTATCACGTACACCACACAACACACCACACCACACCCCATCCCATCACGCTTACTCATACAAAGCCGTATCACCGCCACATTTCCATAACTTATATTTTCTACTTCTTACAGGAGCTAAGAGTTTCAAGCGTCCACAAGTGGAGATGTTGGCTCGTCGCTGGCAACATCACTGTTTGGAAGTCCGTGAGGCTGCGCAGGCGCTGCTGCTCGCTGAACTTGGCAGGTCAGTTCCATTGTACAATGCTGGGTTCTGCACGCGACTTCTTTTGGGTCAAGTTTTGGCAAACCACGTCTCACGCCCCAGTTCATCGCCCGCCCGCATTCAAAAGTTATTTTAACACTTATTTTTTGGACAAACCACCCAAAGACAGTTAATTCCCATCTGCCTCTACTATTTTACTCATCTACCACCATGTGTGGTGAATGCGGCTAATTCAGTTCCATATGGCCCTAAAAATTGTTGCAACTGACCTGTGGTGGGGCAGATGGGAATGTATGAAGAAATGAGGGCACGGTGGGTGCAGTGGCTGAGCGATTGGACTGCTGCGATGCGTGTCGCGGGTTCGATTACCGCACGGAGCAAATATGATCTACAAGTAGTTTTTCCGGATCTGGGCGTTTGTGTATGTGAGTTTATATGCCATGCTTACCTTTCTACATTCTATCATTTTATCTATCCCTCCTTTTTAACAGTGTCTTTCAAAAATCAACCATACACAGCTCTACATAAAGTTGAAATTTCTCCAACAGGCTCGGTCCAAAGGGTCGTAAGACACTAGTGGACAACTGGGCACAGTTCCTCCCTCTATACACTCACACGGAGAGCATCAACCCACACGCTGCGCACGCGCACAAAGAACCCGCCGAGAAAGTGCCGCAAGTCGTAAGTATAATGGTAATGACGGTTTTTTTTTTGTCTTTTTTTGCATGACCATTACTAAGCCACTGGGAAGATTTTTTCCCAAAATGTCATTAACTGTCACTAGTGTCAAATTTCGTAAATTTTACTGGGAATAGTAGATTGTTATACAAGGGTGGAAAGAAATCAATTCCCGTACGAGGTATTTAGACGCACGAGCGAAGCGAGGGCGGCTATAGTCCGAGTGGGAATTGATGACTTTCACCCGTGTTAAACACTCTACTTTTCATTTCAAATATAAGGAAACTAAAAAATTGTATTTTTTCTAAAATATTTATTGATAGTAACAAAATGAGTAGTACCTATTTAGTAGTCTTTTTTAATTTAAATTTCAAATATGGAACACACCGCCCGCGTCACCGCCGCTGGCCATCCCGCTTTAATAGTTTTTTTTTTTTTAATTCAAATTGGCCGTATGGACTCACAAGACCGCAGCATTTTTTTTAATCGATATTTTTCTTAATTATGTAATATAGATGGAAATCCGGCTTGCCCGAACCTCTGTTGCGGCAGTCGCTCCCTCTATATTATCGCCCTGAGATCGCGCCGGAACTCTTCCCGCCGCACTAAACTTGTCGAGGCACGGTTTCAGTTTATAGGTTTTTCTAAGGAGGTTTAGTAACTACATAATACACCACATGACACTGGCCGAAAATAAAGAGAAAAAAAAAAAACTTCTCAACATGTCATCCGATGTCAAAAATGGCGGCTGCGATCTGTCTGGTCAGAAAATCATTAGAAATTTGCAAAATACTCGACAATCTGAATTTTGCGGATATAATTATGTTGTCGATTCGAAATCATTATTTTTTAATGTTTTATTATTCAGGTTAGCTTTCAATCGAGTCTAACGTAGCCCTGCACGAAATTATTAATATAGAAAATTATAGCCGACTAAATAACCAATTTTAGTTCTATTTTTAAAATTCATTCCCGCCCTAGGGAGGGAAGCAATTACTATGAGTCTTTCCCGCCCAAGGGAGGGAAGCATCGTTTTCGACCCACTGCTCTGATCAAACAAACACTACTTTCCGAGTATGAGAAATGAAAATTTATTATTTATTCCCCGCAACGACGATATATTACAGGCGACCGATGTCTGCCAACACATTAGGCCAATCCGTCTTATTTCGAGCACTCCTGTGACTCTGTGAGCCGTAAACATACCTTGAGACAGAACAGACCTTGAGTTAGCCAATCACAACGCAGTACCCCGTCCCCCTCGCTTACGTAGTACCTCAGTGAGTTGACAGAATAGTTTTTGTTCCTTAGATATTTCATGCGGAGTCTAGTAATACATCGTCGTTGATTCCCAGTGACGTTTACGAAAAATAAAAACCCATCATCGAGAATATCATCCTATGGTTGCTCTATGGTAGTCTATGGGAAGTTAGGCTATGGTTAGCGACGTCAATCAAGTGAAACGTCAAAAAATATTCATTCACTCACATTTTGACAGATTTTAGAAAGTCATTACATGCGACTGTGCTTGTGTGCATCTTGCTGACCAGTGGATAATCAGAGTTCAGAATTAGGTAGAGTTATCACTTCGTACTGCTCGCATCGAAATGTTGATATTAATGTGGATCTTCTCGGGTTTTTTAATAGACAATCTCGTGTGGAAAACAGTATAAACGATAAAAATAATAATAAAAACATCAGAGAGAGAGATTACATGAATAAATTGTGTAAAAGTGAGTAAGTTTTTTATTTGGTAAATAAAAACGCATTTTTTCTGCTGTTTAAAATAATTCCGGGATTTGGGGCATGTCCACTTTATTCTTTCGCTGTATGAAATCAGTGTAAGTAAATGAATAACTCTACCTAATTTCGACCTATGATGATAACTCTATTATTTATTGCAGATTTCTATGAATAGCTGGAAATTGCCTATTCCCATTTGTCCCCACTGGCTTTGTCACCAATGGTGGGAAGTGGGAAAAAAATCCCCACTAGGGACAAACGGGAAAAAAATGTTTTTTTTTTTTTTAGTATGATAATATGATGAAACGAGTCCACCCGATTTGGATGCGGCTGTAGGTGCTGTCAGATTTAACCGATTAAAAACCACTACCAAACCATAACCACAACTTCTGATGGTTTTTTTTAACAAGTGTTCAGATGTTTAACTTTTTGTAGTACGACAATTTATGTACTCTTTATGTTGAAGTATTTTGTAGTATAGCATACAAAATCACTTAATTGTTCAAGCACAAATAATTCAAAGTATTACTTCTACAATAATTTACTAATTCTCCTTCTTCTCTTCATAGCAAGAAGAAGAATTCGAAGAAGAAGAGGAAGAGATAATCCGCAAGCCTTCGTCTCTCGCCGAACTGAAACGGAAACAGACCACAGCAGTCGTACTCTTGGGGGTCATAGGAGCGGAGTTTGGACAGGACATTACAAGCGAAGGTATTTTAATTGCTATTTTATTAAAATTTGGTTAAATTCAACGACGATATATTACTAGACTCCGCATGCACGATCTAAGGAACAAAAACTATTCTGTCAACTCGCTGAGGTACTACGTAAGCGAGGGGGACGGGATACTGCGTTGTGATTGGCTAACTCAAGGTCTGTTCTGTCTCAAGGTATGTTTACTGCTTACAGGATTGGTCGAAATAAGACGGATACAAGAATTTTTTGCCTTATGTGTTGACAGACATCAGTCGCCTGTTATTGGGAGTCTAGTAATATGTCGTCGTTGGTTAAATTGTATAATCGTATGCATCTCAAATTTTATTTTATTTTCTATTACGAATTTACCAGCGAAAGATATTGGTTGTTGTAATCATTATTTTGATGCTTTACGCCCGAAATATGTAGGGTGAATTTTTCATCTGGGCTATTGTTAATAATGTTGGAAAATTATTAATAATCTTTAATTATTAATTATCATTTTTCACGTAAAGGCGCTCCCTCACCGCGAGCATTCACCTTTAATATAACGTTACACATTCACACGAACATTTTATCGATAAGGGAGAACAATGGAGCATCACAATCAAATCAAAAGCATTTATTTCAAATAGACCAATAGCCCACTTTTGAAATGTCAAAGACATAAAAAATATCCCAGTCACAGACATAAAAACTGTGAAAGTACCGTAGATGCCCGTTCCAAGAAGTAGATCTCTATGGAGAAGAACGGGCAAGAAACTCCATGGACACTCTTTTAAGATCGCCAAAAATTATTACAAGACCTTTGTTACATCATTCATTTTGTGGTGGTACATTATGTGAGAACGATATAGCAAGTTACAAGTGTCCGGAATAAGAATTACAAAAACAAAATGACAATTTAGAAATAAATGAATCAATAATTAAAATAAAAACCGTGGCAGTTAAGAGATGACCAGCCCCAACTGACAGCGCCCATTCACGAACATGATGCATGCTATCAGCACCATTCAGCTCAACCACTTTGAAGGGAGCTAAATGATCCGACACACGCGCCACCATCAGCGAGACATTTGAGTGAGCATGTCATTCTCTCAACCACCAGGGTAAAATCGAGTCACCAGGGTAAATGCGCACCTTGTATTAAATCTATACTAAATGTACATTCGCGTACATTTAGTATAGATTTAATACAAGGTCGTCGTCAGGGAGGTAGTACTGTAATGTAATGCTGAAAGTCGAAACTATAATGTTACATTACACGCGAATGCTCCCGGTCAGGGAGCGCCTTTAAATATATTCGTCTTGTATATTAAAAAGGCTTAAAAAAATGTATATTGTTAAAAGCTCGCTTCTTTTTTTATTGATATGATTTGCATGATTTCGCTTGCTTGTTATAGGCGCTGCCGGCAATAAGAGGAGAAAGGACGGCGATAGTCGGAAGAGCTCCGTTGTTGAAGGTAGGTCACATATACCTTTTGCTGCTATAACAACAGCTTGTTCCCTCGCCTTTTTCGACTGGCCTGCTGGTCTAGTGGTTAGTGACCCTGACTGCTATGCCGGGGGTCGTGGGTCGATTCCAACTCAGGACAAATGTTTGTGTGATGAGCATGATCATTTGTTCTGTGTCTGGGTGTTATTTATCTATAATATTTATGTATTTAGAAATATATAAGTATGTTTATCAATTGTCTAGTACCCATAACACAAGCTCTGCTTAGCTTGGGACTAGATGGTGTTATGTGATAGTTGTGGAATATTATTATTATAGTTGTGACATCATTCTGGCAAGAGATTATCAAAATCCGTTCCGGGATTTTTTGTAGGGACTACCTATTTTTTGACAGATTAAGGTAGGTTGATGAGCTTTAATTTCCTTGGCAGGTTTCACCCTAAGTTCGTCCAACAACCTGGCTCGTCTGACAGCCCTGGCGCTGACGCACCTGCTGCTGAGCCCGGCGTGTCCTCGGCTGCCTGCTCACACTCCTCTGAGACGAGCGGCCGTGGACCTGCTGGGGCGGGGCTTCACTGTGTGGGAGCCCTACCTCGATGTTAGTCATGTGCTGTTAGGTAAGTTGGTTGACAGTTCTAGATTCACCAATAAGCATCTGCCTAGCCTTTTCCAACTTTATTGTGGTCGGCTTCCAGTCTAACCAGATGCAGCTGAATATCAGTATTTTACATGGAGCGACCTCCAAGAACCAGTCACTGGGTCTTACGATACACAAACAAACGATATGATACAAATAGCAAATAAAGTAATTGGCTCTTAACCAGTTACTATTTAAAAATATACGAACACTTATTTTTTCTTTTGTAAAATCAATTACAGTTGAATCCGTTTATTATGACATTGAAGGGACAGTCATTCTAAGCGGACGTCATACAAAGCATTTTGTACAAAATAAACAACCTCCTGTTTTTGTTAGTATGTATTTATTTTAACAGAGAGACAATATAGAACTAAGTCAATAATATTAATTGTTATTACCCACTGAGACTCAAAACAACCATGCATGCGCCGAACATCATCGGGTATCACGTGACGCTTGCGAACACTTGTCGAAGGTGTTGAAATAATTTTCTATGAAAACCAAACTTCGCTGTGTAATACGTCATAATAAGCGGTTGGTCATTATAAACGGAGTCATAATAAACGGATTCTACTTTATAAGAAATTAACTTAGTCCGTCATTTAAGGACCTTCCCCATGACTTAATGCAACGCAATTCGACCGATTCCAACTACAAGTCAAAATCATCCTTACCACTACGACATATGACATAAAACGTGCGGTTATCTACGGGTAGATGAAAAACAAAACACGCTCGCCACGACGACGTAACTCAGTCGAATTACATCATTATATCGTAGTAGCAAGGACCATTTTCATTTTTAGTTTGTAGAAATTGCAAATCGCAGAAATCGCTTCTCTAAGTAAATTAAATCTGACTTTCAGTTGATGTGGTGAGTTTGTCCCAACTTGGATATTTGACCGAATCAATGCATCACAAATATAACTACTCAGTCATTTAGAATTTTGAAAAATAACGTACATGTATTTTTTCTTTTATAAAATTAATTACATAATATTTACCGAACGGCGAGTAATGGGTGACACGCTGTCTGATCATGAACCATGGGTTGAAAGTCCGTCAAGTTCCACGCGTGCCTCATAGTGTGTCAGCACAATGATGGGGCCTCCCTTAGAGGGCCAAAGCTTGCCGGGTTCGCGGGACTAACCAATAACCGTGACCCCGGAATGTAAAGGGCTATTGAAGGACACCGTGAATTCTAGTCAGCACATGTCTGACAATCCCTGCTCTGTCCTGTGGTGGGAGGACTTATTCGATGATTTTACCACAACATTTTTTATTTATTTCAGGTCTCCTCGAGATGTGCTGTGACGCAGACAAGCTGGTGCCGTCGATGACGTACGGTCTCCCGCTCACTCCGCAGGCTGACTCCTGCCGCACTGCACGACACGCACTCACGCTCATAGCCACTGCCAGGTGTGTGTCCTTTGTCTTAGAGCCGTCAATGAAGTACGGCTTCTCTCCTCAGCCCATTATTCGCTAGGCAAATATAAGAACTGCAATAAAATGGGCTTTCTGAGTCAAGGTAATGCTTGTTTGTGAACCTTGCGATTTGAAAAGGCCTCCACAGAATGAAACGCAATGTTAAATGTAACTTTATGAAAACAATACAATTTAATAGCAGCCCGAATTTAGAAGCATCTGCGTTTGTCAAATATTTCCCATGTTTATTATAATTGTTTCGATTTCCCAATATTTCGGCACTGTTGCAAGCGCCATGATCACGGATGAACAGAAGTTATTTCGGGTGGATGTTTATGAGCAGACAAATCGTTCTCCCTCCTTCTCGTTCGTATGTTGCGTATGACACCACTACGAGTATCGTTGTCACTCGTCTGACTCACGTCAAGATTCTGTTCACGACACACAAAACTGACCTTCAAAAGCAATTTTCTGTAGTTTTTCGGTTTTTACGCAACAAATCGACTGGATTCCGAGCTTTTGACAGTTGAAACCTATTTTGACTGAAGTTCTGATATTACTTAATCTCGATTCCCTCTCTTATCAGTAGCAATAGCAATTTCACAAAAATCTGCTATATCCATAAGTTTGCGTATATGATTACTTCCCATAAATTTAATCCTTATTAGCAACACTATCGAACGGTGTATTGATACAGGATGCTATTTTTTTTACAAAATCAACGGGGTCGCTTCCTGACCAGGATTATTGATTATTCTAAAATTCAATGATTCAGTTTAAGTTTTCGTCAAAATCAGCTTCGCGACTCCTTTCAACCTTTTTTTTTATATTTCTTATAGTTTCGGATATAGCCATCCACGCCCAGTTGAAAAATTCATTCTGTATTTTATAGCGCTCTGTTGCGATGACGTAAGGGCTGTGTAATTCATTTCAGTGTTTCGATCTTTGATTCTCATTTTTGTATGTCTTTGTGAGATTTGACTTATGATGTTGAAAACAGGCCTATAAAAAAAAACTCGTGTTCAAGTACAAAATAATTCAAAAGGTCCCCTCCCATCCCCTCCAGGCCTGCCGCCTTCATAACAACGATGGCCCGCGAGGTGGCGCGCTGTGCGGCGGCGGCGGCGGGCGGGGTCCCCTCCGCGGCCTACCTGGCGCTGCAGAAGGGACGGGCGGAGGTACTGCGAGGGATCGAACTACTCATTGACAGGATGCATAATGAAGTTGCTGAGCTGTTGGTCGAGGTGAGTAATCAAAATCTACAATAGAATAGAATATTTCTTTATTTGCACAGAAAGTAGGTACAGGTTTTAGATGTTAAGTTTAAGATTATCCATATACTAACTACCTTAACTAAGGCATGCAAACAGTTTACAAATTACATTACAATAGACTGGCTCAATAAATATTACTATCACATTAAATCCAATCAATACAAGTTTACCATGTCAAGATGAATGAGGTTCATTAAATACAATTAATTACATATAGCTTTTTACTAAAATCCGGTCGCAAAGCAAGTAGAATTTCGTACATTGACCTATTATTACCTGTCTCTGTCACTCCCGCGTAAATATAATAAGTCTCGCTTGCACAGATGCAATGGTCGCCGCCCGCCGGCCGGATTGTAAACCTTTTACCAATAATAAACATAACCGCAGACTGGCATACCGGTTACATAGAAAAATGTTTGTGATCACTGTCAGTAGGTAAAGAGGTCAATGTTCGCAATTCTTCCTGCTCTGCGACCGAACTATAATAGGGAATATGCATGTAATTTAACCAACTTCAAAAAGGAGGTTGTCAATTCATATGTGTCTATTTTTGTTTATGTTTGTTCGCGCTTAACTCCATCGCTTACTAACCGATTTGAGAAATTCTCTCTCTTTTTTTCTCTTTTTTTATTTTTTCCGACTTGCGAAAGTACGCTTTTATTGTGTTTAGTTTTAAAGTCGGTTCCTTTTTTGCATTTTTTTTAAATATTTCTGTTTATGAACTTTCAGGTGATGGACATAATCCTGCACTGCGTGGACCAATCTCATCTCAAGAGTAAGGGTCTGAACGAGGTGTTCCCGGCCATCTGTAGATACAACCAGGTGTCTCACTGTCCCGCTACGAGGAGGATCGCAGGTATGATCATATATCTGACGCGGCACCCTAGGAGGGCCAAAGCCTGCCGGGGTCACGGTACGGTCTCTTAACGTAATCTTGATCCTGCAACGTACAGTACTCCAAAATTAATAATGCACATAGAAATCTTCGTCACTGTTCGACAACGGTCGTATTCCCCGAGCGTCGGCAGACGATATCTATATAGAGTGGTTAAGTGCATTTTCTTCATGTATAATTTAGTAGACTTATGTGTTTTGTAATAGCAGCTCTATATAATTCCACACAGAGAGAACACGTGCAGTCACCACCAATATATAAAGACGACTGACGGACCCTTGACTTACCGGTGACAGCCGCCGAGCACCCGAATTGTTTTCAATAGTTTCACATGATTTGACATATGACATTGACTCCTGCTTCTTTCGAACAAGGTGCAAAATGCAAGTGCATTGTTTAGGGCTCTCTCCGATTCAATGATTCGGGTGTTTCCGGGAATACGACAATTGGCGAAGATTTGCATGCGCATTATTAATTTGGGAGTACCGTATAGGGCTATCGAAATTAAAATTTCCTATGAAATCTAATTAGTCAGTCAGTAAAAGTTTTGAAAAATATTGGACACATTTTTTCTTTAAACAATGCATATTTACAAAGAGATAACGCATCAAAATTCGAGTGTGGGGGCTTGTGACGTCAGAAGCAAGTTAAAACTGTACTTGCATGTGACATATGGTTTTAAAAGTGTCGTATCTCCATCAATTTTGTTTTACATAACAAAAGAAAAAATACGTGTCGAATATTGGTGTCGCAGGTTGTGGGTTCGAACCTAGCCTGGGCTGACTTTCTGCAATTTATTTCATCACCACTGTTCTCAAAACGGTGAAGGAAAACATCGTGAAGAAACCGGCATGTCCTAGAACCATCAAATTCGAAAGACATGTGACATCTATCAACACGCACTGGGGTCACATGATGGATTATGACCAACGACGATATATTACTAGACTCCTAATAACAGGCGACCGATGTCTGTCAACACATTAGGCGAAAAAGTCTTATATCCGTCTTATTTCGACCACTCCTGTGAGCTGTAAACATACCTTGAGACAGAACAGACCTTAAGTTAGCCAATCACAACCCAGTACCTCGTCCTCCTCGCTTACGTAGTACCTCAGCGAGTTGACAGAATAGTTTTTGTTCCTTAGATCGTGCATGCGGAGTCTAGTTCGTCGTTGATTATGACTCACTCCGTCTCACAGAGGCTGTGCCCCAGCAGTGGGAACATTATATAGACTGATGATGGTGAATACCATAATACCTACCCTCATTTTGTTTCAGTGGGTAGTCACACAGGTCAACTGGCCATGTACGAGCTCCGCGCGGGTCGCTGTCAGTCCCTGGCGGCCCACAGCGGCCCGGTCACCGCGTGTGCCTTCAGCCCCGACGGGAGGTACCTCGTGTCATATGCCACGGCGGACAATAGGCTATCGTTTTGGCAGAGCACTGCTGGTAAGTTTTAAGATCTTAGGAAGCTTTACATGGCGCGACGCGACGCGATTTGACCAATTCCAACTACAAGGGAAAATCAACCTTATCACTACGACATATGACATAAAAGACGCTGTTAACTCCGTGTAGATGAAAAACAAAACACGATCGCCACGATGACATCAAGTCAATCGAACTGCATCATTATTTCATAGTGCTAAGGTTGATTTTCAATTGTAGTTGGAATTTCGTCTACGTCGACAGGCCTGTTGGTCTAGTTGTTAGTGAACCTGACTGCTATGGCGGAGGTCGTGGGTTCGATTCCCATTTAGGACAAATGTTTGTGTGGTGAGCACGATCATTTATTCTGTGCCTGAGTGTAATTTATCTATTTTGTATGTATTTAGTAAAAAACAGGGTGAATTTTTCAACTGGGCGTGGATGGCTATATGATTACTTCCCAGAATTTGATCCTTATTAGCAACACTATCGAATGGTGTAATAATACAGAGTGTGATTTTTTTTCCAAAATCAGCAGGTTCGATTCCTAGAAAGGATTATTGATTTTTCCAAAATTCAATGATGCAATTTTAGTTTTCGTCAAAATCGACCTCGAGACTGCTTTCAGTGTTTTTCGATATTCCTCATTGTTTCGAAAGTAGCCATCCACGCCCAGTTGAAAAATTCACCCTGTATAAGTATGTTTACCAGTTGTCTAGTACCCCTAACACAAACTCTGCTTAGCTTGGGACTAGATGGCGTTATGTGATAGTACTGGAATATTATTATATTATTATTAAAATAGTTAATAATCCTCCCTTTCAACAGGTATGTTCGGGCTAGGCGCAGCTCAAACCCGTTGCGTGAAATGTTACAGTACAGCGCCCATGGCGGACGTAGCTCGACTAAACCCAGCTCGTTTAGCTCGACTCGTGTGGACGAACTCGAGAACCGTCACACTAATGCTAGCTGACGGTTCGGAAACGAGATTTAACGTGTAAATAATAGAGTCCAATTTTGGTATTTGACTGTAAGAATTTAATCAGTCCGTTAGATCATCAAAAAATATTCGACACGTATTTTTTCTTTTGTACATCATTATCAGCCTATAAATGTTCCCACTGCTGGGACACAGGCCTCCTCTCTGTGTGAGGGAGTGGGCCGTAATCTACCACTCGGGCCCAGAGCGTGTTGGTAGATGTCACATGTCTTCGAATTTTTGGTTCTAGACATGCCGGTTTCCTCACGATGTTTTCCTTCACCGTTTTGAGAGCAGTGGTGATGTAAATTACATAAAGTGATGCGCTGGGCAGTGTTCGAACCCACAACCTACAAGTCGTTAGTCCGAGACGATACCGCTGAACCACTACTGCCCGATATCTTTTGTTACGTAAACTAAAATTAACGAAGATACGTACACTTTTCAAATTGGTAATACGTCACAAGCAAGTATAGTTTTTACTTGCTTTTGACGTCACGAGCTTCACTATCATAATTTCACATACCTACCCTCATTTTCTTATTTGTTGAATTTTAAGCTTTATATCTTTGTAATTATGGATTGATATAACAAAAGAAAAAATACGTGTCCATTATTTTTCAAAACTCTTACTGTCGGACTGATTAAATTTCCAATTTATTGATGCAGTCAAAATGCCTATGTAATGCGCAAAATGGTCATTTGTATTATATAAGACCTGTTTAATTGTTGTATTTAGTTGCTAGGAGTGTCGAGAAAGAGTGGCTTTGCAAAAAAAAAAATTTTTTTGAACTGGCAACATTTTTGTCAATTGTATTAAATTATTTAAACCATAGATTATAGAATGTCCAGATATCTAGTAGGCCAAATTGAAGCCAATAACACGGAAGAATTACATAATAACATCTCCAAGGAATACATTTAAATGTGTGCGTGACGCTCACTCACATATTTATACAACGTGTAACGTTAATAGCGCACAAATTCTCGTGGGGTAACTCAGCCAATGTAACTGAACAATGTTTGTTCTAAAACTTTTGGAAATACGCATAAAAAAATTGCTTTTTCATACAAAATGAGAAATTGATCGGGCCTATCAGTATGTTTTTTTTTTTTGCCTATATCCAAAAGTCTTAGAACAAACATTGTTCAGTAACATGGGCTGAGTTACCCCACGAGAGGTTGAGCGCTATTAACGTTACAAGTTGTATAACAATGGATTCATGAAAAACGTTACGTTTTGTTTCGAACACGGAATCCGGACATTTTATAATCTAATAATGAAATGTTTTAGTATTAAAGTCCAGATTAGGCTAACACGATTTAAATAAGGTCTATTTAATGATTTTCTAAATTGAAAGATTTAATGAACTCATTAACTCATACCATCTTACTATAAAACAGTTAAACAACTGTTGAACAGTTGTCTAAAAAAGTGTACCTGACTGAAAACGACTCTTAGACAACGATGATATATTACTAGACTCCTAATAACAGGCGACCGATGTCTGTCAACACATTAGGGAAAAAAATCTTATATCCGTCTCATTTCGACCTCTCCTGTGAGCCGTAAACATACCTTGAGACAGAATAGACGTTGAGTTAGCCAATCACAACGCAGTACCCCGTCCCCCTCGCTTACGTAGTACCTCAGCGAGTTGACAGAATAGTTTTTGTTCCTTACATCGTGCATGCGGAGTCTAGTAATATATCGTGGTTGCTCTTATATCAACGTCAGATGCCGTTTTGCAGTTGACAGTTTTTTTAGACAAGTGTTCAACAGATGTTTAACTTTTTTTTTGTAATAAGATGGTTATTTTCTATTTTGCTTATCTGCCTTTCCATAAAATATTTTGACACCGACAATAAGTTTAAACTTTAATGAAATAAAAATACACGAATATAGAATTATTTTATTTATTTAATGTGTGTATGTAATCAAAAAAATAATGTTTGAAACAAGTTACCATGTATTGTAAATTTTAAATTAACAGTTAATTTATAATATTAGTTTGTAAGCTGTGCAGAAATATAAAGTGTAGCTTAAATTAATTATTGTAAACACACTATTAAGCGGTTCAATTAAGAAGGAGAGTGTCAATGACCTCCCTGAAACTCATCATCTGCCTAGTCTTTTCCCAACTATATTGTGGTCGGCTTCCAGTCGAACCAAATGCAGTTGAATATCAGTATTTTACGTGGCGCGACTGTCAATCGGACCTCCACAACCCAGAAACTGGATAATACCATGCCCCATGGTAAGACTGGTTGTCAGACTTTTAAGAGCTTCTGACTGTCAGTAACGACTGTCAAAGATCTACAAATTACAGCCGGGAACAACGGCTTTACGTGCTTTCCGAGTCACGGAGGAAACTCGCTATGACAGATGGTGGGTGGCCATCTGTCATAGCGAGTACAACCTACCTCTACCGTCTACAAACCGACCTCGGGGTGCGCCGGCTTAACCCGGAAGATCGGTCTGTGCTGTTGTAATTATTTAGCCATGAGCTCCTCAATGCTTGTATGTAAAATTATGAAATAAAATCGCAGTTCTAAGATTATTTTAATTTGCACAACTTTTATTTATTTAAATCTAGGAAAAATTACATATATTATTATCTTTTCTGTAATATAAACTGTACCGTCAACACGAGTTTTTAGTATTTGAGACGTAAAGTAAACTGGAACTTTGACAATTTCAAATTGTCAATTTTCAAGGAAAAAAATAGTTCTTTCTTCGCACACTAGAGCCGCTGTTCCATTTTTTCATACAAGAAACGCTGTAAATACTGGAAAGACTCTGTAAAGTAAAATAGTGAAAACTCGTGCTAAGGGTACTGTACATGGTTGCGGGACTCATACCATCACCGTGACCCCGGAACATAAAGGGCTACTGAAGAACACCGTGGATTTTAGTCAGTACAAGTCTGACAGTACCTCTCGCCCTGCCCGGGGTGAGAGGTCTCATTTGATGATATTACCACGTAAAAAAAAAAAAAAAAAAAAAAAAAGGGTACTGTACCTATTTATGAATAAATATGTTAACTAATATAATTATATAAGTTTAGTAGGTACTTTAATTTCTTGTGAATAATTATGGGCACATAAGACATTAAAGCTTTGTATCTTAAATGGCAGCGAATCTGCAATATTGCTAGTAACAAGGCGGGTCTAAATGGGCCACTTTTGCAATATCATTATTATACACTCTCGAGCAAAAGTATGTAATAATTTACTCCAATTCCGCGAGATATTGAGTACTTAATAACTAGTTAAGAATAATAAAAATGGTACCATTTTAAAAGTTTAACTGTTAACTTTAAATTGATAGCAAATTCATTCAAATCATGCTATTATTTAAGGAGCTAGCTAGACTGAACCTTTCATAACCAAATGATATTGTTTTATTTCTTAAAAACATTATGTATGGCTTACAAGAACGAGATAAACGGTCCTACAAAGGTTTCTCTCTCCTCTAGTAGGACAATTTAATCTAATGAATACTCAGTCCATGCTTAAAGTCTATGTTCAGTTATGAAAGGCAATCAGAAGAATTGCTTAAAGTGGCCATTTTAGACCCGTAGTTGTTCACATGTGGGAGTCCACGCCACCATCTTATGACGTGGCGCTTGTATTTATGTCATTACATCAAATTGCTTTAAAAATATACAGGATGAATATGTTATCCTTATAAGATTTTTGTTAACCTATATTGTCCCATTGCTGGGCAAAGGTCTCCCCCAAAACCCTCCACTCTATAAGAAGAAGAGATAAGATTACTAACCAGAATTTCATCCTTATTAGTAACATTATCTAAATAATGGTGTAATAATACAGGGTGTGATTTTTTTTCTCATAAATCATCTGGGTCGATTCCTGGTTGAGATAATTGATTTTTCTAAAATCTAATGCAGTTTTAGTTTTCGTTAAAATCGGCCTCGAGACTATTTTAAATGTTTTTTGACCTATTATTGGAATCAAATGTAGCAGCTCACAATTTAGGAGCCATTAATATTGGTAGTCATATTTACCCGTGGTGCTAGGCAACTGGGAGAAGCCCAGTTGTAATGTCCCTTTGTGCCTTTTGGCCTTGTTTTGTTCTGTCTCCTGCTTGACATGGAGGGAACTGGAAACATATTTTTCCTACTCCGCCAGTAATATTTTCTGATTAATTTCGTTGCAGGATCCAATTGACCTGAATTGAATTCATTCTCCGGGACACGTCGAGCTTCATTGTCTCGGCGCTTTTCTGGTGGTTGCCACTGTTTATTCTAGCTTTCAGGAGTTGCAGTGGTTTGGGAATAGGTGGGTTTTTTCCCATAAAAAAAATGATTTTTTGATATTACTCATAGTTTCTGATATAGACATCCACGTCCAGTTGAAAAATTTAACCTGTTTAATACCTCGAATTTTCCACAGGCTATGAGTGGTGGCGTGGACTCTAGTTACCACATACCAATTATCACTCATTTCCGTCATAAAATTAATAAAAAAAAATGTGTATTTGTAAATTAATTGATGTGTGTAAATGTATAATTAAACTAATGTAAACTTTAACCCCACTGTATTAAAATATATTAATTATTAATAATATAATTATTCCAAAGTTATAAGAGAAATCACTTAATTCTGTTTCAAACAGAAAAAAATACGCTGAAATATTGCATTTTTGTTTTACTTTAATGAAATGTTAATGTAAAATGTGATGTTTGAAAGATTATTATTATGAAGTATTATTTAAATTGATGTTGTTATTATTTTGTAACTTGTAAGGCACTGTAATCAATGTTATTCAATAAATATGTTACATTTGAAGTTGTTTTTAATTGTTACACTAGGACAAACGGGAAATGCCGTAGATTATCACGTTAATGGACGTTTATACACATTAAAAAAGTTTCGTTCAGAATGTCCAATTCTCAAAATGTCCAGCGGTGACAAAATGTCCAAATCTCAAAATGTCAAAGTCCCAAAATATCCAACTTCCAAAATATAAATCTTTTTAGATTAAATAATAAAAAAACAGTTTTTTTTATTCTAACAGGTTATTTTCATTTAAATAAAAAACACAATAAGTAAAGAATTTTGCTTGAAAAGTGCAATTAAATAAAAAAACAGGATTATTCTAGTGATCACATTTTTTTTTGTTTGTAAGAACTTTTAAAGACGGAAAACATCGTTTTTATCATAACTGTCCCAGAATTTGATCCTTATTAGCATCACTATCGAATTGTGTAATAATGCACCGGAAAAAGTAAATTATAAGCCAAAATCTGTAATTAATAAGACATTTCGCTAATGATATTACTATAACTTTTCAAAACATACAAAGTCTAGGAAATAAGATAGATTTAATTAAAAGTTACTAGAAAAAAATATTGATATTCTATCCTTGTCAGAAGTATGGAGAAATGAACATTTTTGTAACTCTATATCACTTCAAGGATATAAAATTGCATCCCAATTCTGTAGAAAAACTAGAGAAGGTGGGGGAGTTTGTCTTATTATAAGAGAAGATATAAAATTTATAGAAAGAATAGATTTAGTAAATTATTCCAAAGAATTTATAATAGAAATCTGTGCAATAGAAGTTCCTGAAATAAACTGTATATTCATAGGATTATACCGTCCAGATCGCCATATCAATATATTCTATGAGCAAATGGAAAAACTTTTAAATAGATTAAATACTAGAGATAAAAATAAATACATTGTGTTTGGAGGAGATTTCAATATTAATATACTTGAAAAAAACAAACTTACAGAAAACCTTCTTACCTTCATGCGCTCACATAATCTAAAACAAATAATTCGCGAACCCACACGGGTAATAAAAACTACTTCCACTTGTATAGACTTACTTTTTATAAATTACAAGCCGTTAATAAAGAAAGAATATGTCGAAGATTACGGACTCTCCGATCACAAATCTATTAATTTAAAATTAAATACAAAATGTTTATATATAAACAACAACAAGATATGGTATAAACAAAAAAGATTATTTACAGATAAAAATATGATAAATTTTAAAAATTCATTAAGGGAAATTGATTGGGTAAATACTATAAATACAAATAAAAACGTTAACGAAAACTACAACATATTCATTAATACTATAACACAACTTTTAGACAAAATAATACCAAAACAAAGAGTAAAAATTAAAACTAAAAAAGGTAAAGGATGGATGACAACAGGACTGAAAATATCATGCAGACACAAAAGAGCTCTAAGAATTATACTAAATGAATCTAAATCAAAAGTCATAAGAACATATCATAGCAAATTTAGCAAAATTTTAAAACGTAGCATAACACTCTCAAAAAGAATAGAATACACCAGACAAATGAAAAAGTCCGATAATAAAACTAAAACTATGTGGAACATTATAAATAACAAAACTGGCAAATTTACGACAAGACAATATGAAAATATAACACTAAAGGTAAAAAATACAACTACTTCATGCCCTAAAGACATATCAAATATATTTAACGACTTTTTTGCAACAGTAGGTGAAACAACAAAAGATACAAACACAAATAATCCTTTAAAAACTGGACGTCCAGTAATGTACCCACCAACTACATCAATGTACCTTCGCCCAGTAAACCAAAAAGAAATATTAAATATAATGAAACATATAAAAAATAAGCATAGCTGCGGAATAGACGACATACCCCCTATATTAGTAAAACAATGTGCAGAAGAATTGTCAGCTCCACTCACATTCTTAATAAACCAGAGTTTTGAACTTGGAGAATTTCCCGACCTACTCAAAATTTCCCTAGTAAAACCGATTCATAAAAAAGATGATATCCACACCCCTAGTAACTACAGACCCATAGCGTTGTTACCAACATTTTCAAAGATTTTTGAAAAGGCTATGTGTAACAGATTAAACTTTTTCCTAGAAAAATACAAAATTCTTGACGACTGTCAAAACGGTTTTAGGAAAACAAGATCCACAACGTGTGCAGTTTACAAATATATACAAACAGCTCTCCAACAAATAAATGACAAAAAGTATGCATTAGGCCTGCTTCTCGACATGTCTAAAGCCTACGATAAGGTATCATATGATATACTACTAACTAAACTTTACGGTTGTGGAATTCGTGGCCCGGCTTATAATTGGTTCAAATCATATTTAAATAACAGAAAGCAGATAGTGCAGATCGAACACCATAGTATTGAAGATAGAGAGACAACAACAGTGCGATCTCAGATGAGAAATCTCACATGCTCCATCCCTCAAGGCAGTGTACTGGGCTGCATACTATTTCTAATATACATCAATGACCTCCCAAAAATACTAAATAAACAAACTACATTACCAGTACTGTTCGCCGATGATATTTCCATTCTTATAAAATGTGACAAAACTTCTGACCCAAATTCCATTTTACAAAACACTCTCCAGACAGTGACACTTTGGCTACAGGATCACAACTTAGAAATCAATTGTAAAAAAACCAAAATGATACAATTTAGATCGTACAAAGCCCCCCCCCCCTAAGTAATAATATATTTTTTAATGATACTCCTATAGAATTAGTAAATACATCTAACTTACTCGGTATAAACATAGACACACATCTTAATTGGAAAAAGCACATAGAAATAGTCAAATCTAAATTATCTAAATTCACTTACGCCTTGTTCCAACTTAAGCACAGTACAAATACGGAAACAGCACTGTCGGCATATTACGCCTATGCAAACTCGTGGCTAAGATATGGAGTAATGCTATGGGGGAACAGTGTAAATGCAAGCGAAATATTCATAATGCAAAAGAAATGTGTTAGAATACTGGCTCATATTGATAATACCGAGAGCTGTAGATCACATTTTGTTAAATTAAAACTCTTAACTTTACCTTCTTTATATATACATGACCTTTGCATATTTGTATTTAAAAATAGCAACATTTTCCCTAAAATAAAAGACACTCATAATTTAAACACACGTCATAAAAATAGATTATATCTGCCACCCTCTCGGATCAAAATGCTTCACCATAGCCCGTACTACATGGCGGTAAAATGTTTCAACAAATTACCGAAACAAATTAAAGAAGAACCCAAATACTATATATTTAACAGAAAATTAAAAGAATACCTCATACAAAAATGCTTTTACTCGGTCGCAGAATACTTAGAATAAAAGACTATAAATAACAAAATATATAAAATAATAAAATACAGTATAATAGTAAACAGAATAGCTATCTAATAAATACAAACGAATAAAATACAATAATTAATGGACGTCAACAAATTATCGAAAGACATAGTGATATAAGTTAAATAATTACATACTAAGTAGGTATAGTAAAATAAATAGTATAATAATTACCTTAAAATTGTTAATAAAATTTGTAATAAGTACCAACTGACTGGTTCCTTGCATTGTTAATGTAATTAATATTATATATATGTTGCCGTGCCCTATCCGGGTTTCATGTTGAAACTACTACATTTCTGTAACACCTAAACCTAACACATGAATGCAATAAAGAATTTGAGTTTGAGTTTGAGTTTGCATGTTATGTATTTTTTCCTGAAATTACTTTATTACAGACATTCATAGGTAGCGTCTGCCAGAGCCCTGTGTCCCAGCAGTGGGAACTACTTACCTTTAGGCTGGCCGCCTGATTTTGTTATAAGAGTCTAAAACTAATAACTTCCTCAGAAAACATTAGCCGTGTAACTACAAAAAGTTTAACATCTGTTGAACACTTGTCTAAAAAACTGTCAACGTCAAAACGGCATTTGACGTTGATATAAGGGTCGTTATGCAGTTACACTTTAAGACAAGTGTTCAACAGATATTTAACTTTTGCTGCACGACGTAGGGGTTTCAATGAAACAAATTAATTACATAGAAAAAGTAATTTTAATATTTGTCAAAGATATTGCAATATACAGGGTTACTAGTAAATCATAAACATCCTTTTATGTGCTGAAAATACTTATCTATGGTGTCTTTTCACATTCATACTTTTGGGCTTATCATTATAATATTTGGTATTCATAATTTTAAAGAATTTTCTTTTATTGTTCTTATTTCGGGTTAATGTCGAGATGTACTTTAATATCTTTTAACAAAACTTATAGTTAAACATCGTTTACTATACAGAGATCCTGAAAGATTAAAAACTAGTTTTTCATAAATTGTCAACGGAAAAATATTCCATTTTGTATGAAACACAAGATTTTTTGATGACGATGCGACGCAATGCGACCGATTTCAACTGCAAGCGAAAATCATCCTTACCACTACGACATATGACATAAAACGTACTGATATATACGGGTACATGACAAACAAAACACGCTCGCCACGACGCACGACGTAAGTCAGTCGAATTGCATCATTATATCGTAGTAGCAAGGACGATTTTCATTTTTAGTTAGTAGAAATTGCAAATCGCACGAATCGCGTGATGAGCATATTCGCTAAGAATTAGGTGGTAAAGAAATCACGAGTTTAACAATTAATACAGGTGGTTTACCATGACGTCTTATAGCGAGATTAGTTCCATTGTGGAAACGAGATGGCGCTAGACTATTTGTATAGCTCTGTCTCTTTCTAACAGTAATAATAATAATATTCCACAACTATCACACAACGCCATCTAGTCCCAAGCTAAGCAGAGCTTGTGTTATGGGTACTAGACAACTGATAAACATACTTATAAATTTTTAAATACATACATATTATAGATAAATTACACCCAGACACAGAACAAAAGATCATGCTCATCACATAAACATTTGTCCTGGGTGGGAATCGAACCCACGACCCCCGGCATAGCAGTCAGGGTCACTAACCACTAGACCAACAGGCCAGTTGAACTACCAGTCGACAGTGGAACTATTCTCGCTTTATGATGGTCATGGTTGGCCATCAAGACTTTTCAGTCTAAAAAAATTAATAATACTGTTACAGTTTCTTACAAAAAAGTACAAAAAATACCTACAAAAATAATAAAACTCGAAATGAGTTTTTCAATACAAAACTTCTTAAGTTTTCAATTACTTACCCGTATTTGACTCAAGAAATCTAAAATGTAAAAAGTTTTTTTAACTAAAATAAAAACTTAAGGTCACAACACACATTGAAACTTAATAATATTTTTTTCTTATGATTGAATGTATAACAAAAATAATGCCTGCATGTCTAAATTTCTTACCTATTATCTAATTTCTTATCTTAGTCTAAATTAACAATATTACTCTTTTATCAAGAGATAACAAAATAATAGAGAAAAACATTTTTTTTCACTTTGTTATTACAATAATATTGAAACATAACAGTGAAAACAGTCACTTTTGTATGTTTTTAACATTTATTTTACAATCTTCTGATCATAAACCTTCTGAGTCCACATTGTGGACTTCCAAGGTCTTTAATCTCTCACAGAGCAGACCTGACTCCCAACAGTGGGAACGATATAACACAATCAAACGCTCATAGCCAACACTATCACATTCTTAAGTTATCTTCTATTTCTTTAACATAAACAGTCCTATAAGTTTTTAGACTGACATAGTCACTATAACTATTATTTAGTTTTAAAACGGGATATTTACCATGTTTATTATTTGTTTTGAGTTTCCGATATTTCGGCACTGTTGCAAGCGCCATGATCACGGATCAACTCCTCATAAACATCCACCCGCAATAACTTCAGTTCATCCGTGATCATGGCGATTGCAACAGTGCCGAAATATCGGAAACTCAAAACAAATAATAAACATGGAAAATATCCCGTTTTAAAACTAAATAACAGTTATAAACAGACCTTCAAAGTGTGTCACAATTTTACGCTTCAATTAATATACGGTTGAATTTCAGAAACCAGTGTCGTAACTCAAAACGCATTACCTGAGGCATTACTTAAAATTTAGTAAATGAATCGAAGCCTTAACTATTGTAATACTAATTGCCTATAATTAATACTTAACCATGCAACTTTAACATTACAAACTATATTAGGAATCATTTAGTTTATAGAGGATTGATTTGTAGTCAAAAAATAGAGATATAAAACAAAACAGTATTCAGTATAAAAAAATAGAAAAACCATAAAAAACTACAATAACTATGAAAAAAAAATACAAATCAGATCCAACATTATGAGCAAATGAAACAGACATTAGTATATCTTCTTCATCTTTTTCGCGTAAGGGTCAGTACATACCGAGACGCACGTCAGTACATACCGATAATAATGTATGTTTTCGTGTTACCAAATACAGTTTTAAATCCGCTATTAAAATGTTCGCCCGGCACATTGCTGGTGTCATCGGTGGAATGTGAATCTTTACGTTAAATAAATAAAGTTCAATTTTGTGTCGCTCTATTGAAATGTGCGCGCCGTGTCGCGTCTCGGTGTCAATTGACCAGGGGCCTTAGCCAAACAGCAGACGATAGCATACGACAATCGTTATCGTTCATCAGTCATCAATACATTTTCAACTTTATACCCCAGCGCGTAAAATTGAAAATCTATTAAAAACTGCTAATCGATAACGAACGAAACAAACGAAAACGATCTGCGAACTTCAATAGATTTTCAACTTTACGCGCTGGGGAATAAAGTTGAAAATGTATTGGTGACTGATGAACGATAACGATTGTCGTATACTGTCGTATGCTGTTTGACTAAGGCCCCAGAGCTGTTAGTCCCGAAGCACCCGGTTTCAGAAGACATTTGTTTAGAAAATATGACATACATTACTTAAATAAAGAAAATATTACTTAAATAAAAAAGGGCTATTATTTATTTTTAAAGCAAAAATCGTGTCAATTTTGCGTGAATCGGTACGAAAAATCGTTTCTTTTTTTCGATTTAAGGCCCTATTTTATTTAAGCAGCGATGTCTTACACCTAGTCACCGAGTAGTTAAGAAAAATTGACAATGATAAATCACAACATTATATTTATGGCTACTAACGAATCTATGATATACTAAATTAACCCGAAAGTTTTGGTTACCAAATAAAGTAAAAAAAAAATAAACATTTATAAAATTCGATATTAAATCATTGAGCTATTATTACTACGTATAGAGACGACACCACGTATCACCACTGTCCCATCCAGGTTGAGTGCGCGCGCCTAGAGCACGCCACAGAGCTGTCAAACAATTGAATGAACTTGTGCGCGCGCACTCATCCTGTATGGGACACAGTGGTGATACGTGATGTCGTCTCTATACGTAGTAGTAATAGCTCATTGAGAGTATTTTTTTTTTGATCTGGAATGTTGTCAATCATTTGTTTTATATATTGTGTACACTTACCTCTCGATTCAGTCTAAGCAGCAGGCTTTTAGACTTTATTTGCTTTGGCACGAGCACCTGGTTATAAAAACAAAAAAAAATATAACAAAAATAAAAGAAAAGAAAAACAAATAAAAACTTAAAGAAGAAATAACCAACTTCGAAAACTACCACAAAAAAGTAACAAAAAAAACGTAGTCTTTATTTGTAAAGTTTTTCAATTTCTTTATGCTGTAATACACCTTATTATCTTTTTCGTGGGTCTAATTAGCTTTGTCCTAAAAATTTAGTCAAAGTCAAAGTATCTTTATTGTGGGCATATGTAAGTTACAGGTCTTAACAATATAATATAGTATCAATATGTCCTGCCTAATAGGCATACAATAATTATATAGTTCAATATTAACATTTAGCTCAATCAATTTTAAAATCTGGCAACTACAGACTTGTTACCTTAAGCGAGAACCGTCTGTAAAGTTAACCGTGTGAGGTATTCCACTTAGGGCACCCGCTGACAATGGCACCTGAGTTACTGGTACCTTATCTATTCGACATAAGGCTCCTGTCAACAATTTTCGTAGTTGCCAGGTGCCCTAATTGGAATACCTCTTCCCTGGAGCGTAAAGAGTAAAACGTTCTTTACGTTCTTACGACCGGTCTGATACTCATTTCCGCTTAATCCAGGGCGGGAGGACTCATTTGATGATATTTCCACCCAAAATTTATATAGATTGAAGAAGTGGCTGATTGATAGACTGTTGCACAGGGTGTCGCTGGTTCGATCCCCGCAATTAACAAATATTTGTATGATGTTTAAGTAGTTGTTCAGAGTCTGGGTATTTGTCAGTTTGTGTATGTGAGTTTCCATGTCTGTAAAAGCGCCTACGATTCAGGAAGAAATTCCATGTGTGAGACATTGAGCTATTATAACCACGTATAGAGACGACACCACGTATCACAACTACGTCCCATCCAGGATGAGTGATTGCGCACAAGTTCATTCAGTTGTTTGACAGCTCTGTGGCATGCTCTAGGCGCGCGCACTCATCCTGGATGGGACACAGTGGTGATGCGTGGTGTCGTCTCTATACGTTGTAGTAATAGCTCAATGGTGTGAGACAACGTTTTTTAAAAAAAAAGATAGTTAAAAACGGTACTGAAACGTGTAAGTACTGTCTTGTAGCTAATACCTAGCACCAGTTCATAAGGAGGTGGCGGGCCGCGAGAGAGAGAGGACAGCGTCCTCCCTCCGCCCCAACCGCAGTGGTGTACGCCCACGGCGTCCGACGTCTCAAGATGATCTACGGCCACCGTAGGCGCGGGCATGCCGACAGCGAGTAAAGGGCAACTCGCTGTCCGACCATGGACCATGCCCGGGTCGACGCGCGCCTCAAAGAGCTGTCAGCAAAATGACGGGGCCCCCTCTCAGAGGGCCAAAGCCTGCCGGGGTCGCGGGACTTATTTCTATTACCGTGACCCCGGAATATAAAGGGCTACTGAAGGACACCGTGGATTTTAGTCAGTACAAGTCTGACAGTAAGGGTTGGAGAACTCATTTGATGATTTTACCACGATAAAAAAAAAGCACCAGTTCATTTTGTTTCATCAACATCGATAACTAGTCTACCTTCTGCCTAGCATTACGAACATATCAATGACAACTATAATTTAAAATTGATTTCGAAATATACATATATACGACAGATGAAAAATGATCAACTGTATAATATCCAATTATCTGGACTGAAATATTGACAAAAGTTGGCTATCTCGAAAAGTTTGGCTACCGAAACATCCATTAATTCTTGCTACATTGTAATATCTGAACCTTAACATTGACGAAAGTTGGCTATCTCTAAAAGTTTCAGATCGATCGAAAGATCACGTGAATTGATAACTCGCGGAATCAAGTTGGTTCAATAACGCACTGAAAACGCGCAGAGACATGTTATGAATAAAATATTATGATTTTAAATTGACGTTTCAGAAAAACTTTATCAGGGCCATCAGAAGGCACTGGAACATCTTTATAAAATATTGATGAAAGTTGGCTATCTCGAAAACTCCGGCTCTCGGATCATTTCCTTCATTGGGAAACAAACTTACTAAGCAACCCCAAGATATGCGTATTAAATATTGCCTGAAGAACCATTTAATCACCATATTGATGAAAGTTGGCTATCTCGAAAAGTTGTAGCGGACAGCACAATGTTAGTATCTTTGATATCTGGCCGATTAGCGTCATGACCAGATCAATGACAAGTGAAATATGTTTAAACTGGAAATACTTAAATACCAGTGTTAAAATTCTGTCTAAATATAGCCTTCTAAGAAAACCTGACACGTTTTGTTGTCTTGCGGATCTGTTGGTCTCTTATCTCAAAAAGTTCCGCTACCGGATCATCTCTAAGATATTGCATTAAGGGATGAACAGAAATTCACCATGAAAATCGCAATGAAGTCAACAAATATTGGTCAAAACCACTGAAGCCAACGTGATAGGTATCTCTAAAGACCAACAACAAGGGACTTTTTTATAGGAAAAATCGATCACTGGAATTGAAAAAATCCCGGAATCAAGTTGGTGCGACCGCACTAAATACTCGCAGAGGAATGTTACAGAAAATAGAAGTTTAAATTGACGTTTCAGAAAAACTGTACCAGAGCCATCAGAAGGCACTTGAACATCTTCATAAAATATTGATGAAAGTTGGCTATCTCGAAAACTCCGACTCTCGGATCATATTCAAGTTTAGCGGACCGCACCAACATAATCTGTGAACTTCGATAAATTGAAAGTTGGCTATCTCTAAAAGGTCTGCTACCGAGTAATCTCCTTAGATCATTTGTTGGGGACCGTCCTAAGAATAATTGGTAACATCGATAACAACGATGATGAAATCTATTTCATTTGAAATAGAAAATAGCCCGCGGTTTAAATCGACCCTGAATTTCAATTAGAAATGTCTAAACGGCACAAACTATATTTGTAACTTTAATATCTGGTCGATAAGAGTCATGACCAGATCGATGACCAACTAATATACCCAAACTGGAAACATCAGTATCTAAATGCATACAGTCTAAATAAAACTGGAAAAATCTAAATACATAGTCTTTAAATCCTTCATAGGGAAACTTTCTAAGCAACCTCAAGATTAATGCGTATTAAATGTTGCCTGATGAACCATTAAATCACCATATTGATGAAAGTTGGCTATCTCGAAAAGTTGTAGCGGACCGAAAGTGTTAGTATCTTTGATATCAAGCCGATTAGCGTTACGACCAGATCGATGACAAGAGAAGTATCTTGAAACTGGAAATACTAAAATACCAGTGTTAAAATTCTGTCTAAATACAGTCTTCTAAGAAAACCTGACAAGTTTTGTTGTTTTGCGGATCTGTTGCTCTCTTATCTCAAATAGTTCCGCTACCGGATCTAAGATATTGCATTAAAGGGTGAACAGAAATTCACCATGAAAATCGCAATGAAGTCCACAAATATTGTTCAAAACCACTGAAGAAAACGTGATATCTCTAAAAGATCAACAACAAGAGCCTTTTTAGAGGAAAATGTAAAAACCCTACGGTATAAGTCGTTCACTTGAATCGAAAACTCCTGGGATCAAGTTGGGAGATGTGTTACATTATATAGAAGTTTGAGCTTTTAAATTGACTCTTCAGAAAAACTGTACCAGAGCCATCAAGAGGCACTGGAACATAAGTCCCAAAATCTAGATATGAAAAGATGCTTAAAGACGTCTTTATAACATATTGATGAAAGTTGGCTATCTCGAAAAATTTCACCACCGAATAATCTCCCAAGATCATTTGTCATGGACAGTACTAAGAATAATTGATAACATAGATAACAACGATGATGAAATATATTTCATTTGAAATAGAAAATAGCCCACGGTTTAAATCGATCCAGAATTTCTATTAGAAATTGTCAAAACGAATCAAATGGAACCGCTCAGGGGAAAGTGAACATTAATAAGATCACTGCTTAACTGTAACATGAAAATATTTTAAATGGTGGTATGACATCATTTCCTTCATCGGAAAACAAACTTACTAAGCAACGCCAACAAATGCGTATTAAATATTGCCTGATGAACCATTTAATCACCATATTGATGAAAGTTGGCTATCTCGAAAAGTTGTAGCGGACCGCACAATATTTGATATCTGGCCGATCAGCGTTATGACCAGATCAATGACAAGTGAAATATGTTTAAACTGGAAATACTTAAATACCAGTGTTAAAATTCTGTCTAAATATAGCCTTCTAAGAAAACCAGACACGTTTTGTTGTTTAGCGGATCTGTTGCTCTCTTATCTCAAAAAGTTCCGCTACCGGGTCATCTCTAAGATATTACATTAAAGGGTGAACAGAAATTCACCATGAAAATCGCAATGAAGTCCATAAATATTGGTCAAAACCACTGAAGAAAATGTTATATCTCTAAAGACCAACAACAAGTGACTTTTTTATAGGAAAAATCGATCACTTGAATTGAAAAATCCCGGAATCAAGTTAAAAATGAACAGAGAAATGTTACAGAAAATAGAAGTTTAAATTGACGTTTCAGAAAATCTATACCAGAGCCATCAGAAGGCACTGTACCATAATGTTCCAAAATCTATAAAATTAATAGTTGTCACAGACATCTTTACAAAATATTGATGAAAGTTGGCTATCTCGATAAGTTTCGCTATCGAAACATCCATTAATTCTTGCTACATTGAGATTTCTGATCCTTAACATTGACGAAAGTTGGCTATCTCTAAAAGTTTCAGATCGATCGAAAGATCACGTGAATTGATAACTCGCGGAATCAAGTTGGTTCAACACCGCACTGAAAACGCGCAGAGACATGTTATGAATAAAAAAAAAAACAGAAAAACTTTACCAGAGCCATCAGAAGGCACTGGAACATCTTTATAACATATTGATGAAAGTTGGCTATCTCGAAAACTCCGGCTCTCGGATCATATTCAAGATAAGCGGACCGAACCAACATAATCTGTGAACATCGATAAATTGAAAGTTGGCTATCTCGAAAAGTTTCGCTGCCGAAACATCTTTTAATTCTTGCATAATTGAGATTTCTGAACTTTAACATTGACGAAAGTTGGCTATCTCTAAAAGTTTCACTACCGAAACACCTATTAATTCTTTCTAAATTGAGATTTCTGAACTTCAACATTGACGAAAGTTGCCTATCTCGAAAAGTTTTGCTACCGAATAATCTCCCAAGATCATTTGTAGCGGAATGTAATAAGAATAATTGGTAACATCGATAACAACGATGATGAAATCTATTTCATTTGAAATAGAAAATAGCCCGCGGTTTAAATCGATCCTGAATTTCAATTAGAAATGTCTAAACGGCACAAACTATATTTGTACCTTTAATATCTGGTCGATAAGCGTTATGACCAGATCAATGACCAACTATACCTAATAACCAAACTGGAAACATCAGTATCTAAATGCATACTGTCTAAATAAAACTGGAAACATCCAAATACATAGTGTTTAAATCCTTCATAGGGAAACTTTCTAAGCAACCTCAAGATTAATGCGTATTAAATGTTGCCTGATGAACCATTTAATCACCATATTGATGAAAGTTGGCTATCTCGAAAAGTTGTAGCGGACCGCACAATGTTAGTATCTTTGATATTTGGCCGATTAACGTTATGACCAGATCAATGACAAGTGAAATATGTTTAAACTGGAAATACTTAAATACCAGTGTTAAAAATCTGTCTAAATACAGTCATCTAAGAAAACCTGACAAGTTTTGTTGTTTTGCGGAACTTTTGCACTGTCAGCTCAAATAGTTCCGCTACTGGGTCATCTCTAAGATATTGCATTAAAACGTGACTAGAAATTCACCATGAAAATCTCAATGAAGTCCATAAATATTGGTCAAAACCACTGAAGCAAACGTGATATCTCTAAAGACCAACAACAAGGGACTTTTTTTTTAGGGAAAAATCGATCACTTGAATTGAAAAATCCCGGAATCAAGTTGGTGCGACCGCACTAAAAACGCGCAGAGAAATGTTACAAAAAAATAGAAGTTTAAATAGACGTTTCAGTAAAACTTTACCAGAGCCATCAGAAGGCACTGGAACATCTTTATAAATTATTGATGAAAGTTGGCTATCTCGAAAACTCCGGCTCTCGGATCATATTCAAGTTTAGCGGACCGCACCAACATAATCTGTGAACTTCGATAAATTGAAAGTTGGCTATCTCGAAAAGTTTTGCTACCGAATAATCTCCCAAGATCATTTGTAGCGGAATGTAATAAGAATAATTGGTAACATCGATAACAACGATGATGAAATCTATTTCATTTGAAATAGAAAATAGCCCGCGGTTTAAATCGACCCTGAATTTCAATTAGAAATGTCTAAACGGCACAAACTATATTTGTAACTTTAATATCTGGTCGATAAGCGTTATGACCAGATCGATGACCAACTATAATAACCAAACTGGAAACATCAGTATCTAAATGCATACAGTCTAAATAAAACTGGAAAAATCTAAATACATAGTGTTTAAATCCTTCATAGGGAAACTTCCTAAGCAACCTCAAGATTAATGCGTATTAAATATTGCCTGAAGAACCATTTAATCACCATATTGATGAAAGTTGGCTATCTCGAAAAGTTGTAGCGGACCGCACATTGTTCGTATCTTTGATATTTGGCCAATTAACGTTATGACCAGATCAATAACCAGTGAACTGTCTTTGAACTGGATATACTTAAATACCAGTGTTAAAATTCTGTCTAAATACAGCCTTCTAAGAAAACCTGACAAGTTTTGTTGTTTTGCGGATCTGTTGCTCTCTTATCTCAAAAAGTTCCGCTAACGGATCTAAGATATTGCATTAAAGGGTGACCAGAAATTCACCATGAAAATCGCAATGAAGTCCGTAAATATTGGTCAAAACCACTGAAGAAAATGTTATATCTCTAAAGACCAACAACAAGTGACTTTTTTATAGGAAAAATCGATCACTGGAATTGAAAAATCCCAGAATCAAGTTAAAAATGCACAGAGAAATGTTACAGAAAATAAAAGTTTTAATTGACGTTTCAGAAAAACTATACCAGAGCCATCAGAAGGCACTGTACCATAATGTTCCAAAATCTAGAATATTAAAATTTGTCACAGACATCTTTATATGATATTGATAAAAGTTGGTTTTCTCTAAAAAAATCTTCACCGACACATCCATAATTCTTGCTAAATTGAGATTTCTGGACCTTAACATTGACGAAAGTTGGCTATCTCTAAAAGTATCAGGTCGATCGAAAGATCACGTGAATTGATAACTCGCGGAATCAAGTTGGTTCAACACGGCACTGAAAACGCGCAGAGACATGTTATGAATACAATTTTATGATTTAAAATTGACGTTTCAGAAAAACTTTACCAGAGCCATCAGAAGGCACTGGAACATCTTTATAAAATATTGATGAAAGTTGGCTATCTCGAAAACTCCGGCTCTCGGATCATATTCAAGATTAGCGGACCGTACCAGCATAATCTGTGAACATCGATAAATTGAAAGTTGGCTATCTCGAAAAGTTTCGCTGCCGAAACATCTATTAATTCTTGCATAATTGAGATTTCTGAACCTTAACATTGACGAAAGTTGGCTATCTCGAATAATTTCAATACCAAAACATCTCCCAAAATCATTTCTAGTGGAACGTTACAAGCATAATTGAAAACATGGATAACAACGATGATGAAATCTATTTCATTTGAAATAGAAAATAGCCCGCGGTTTAAATCGATCCTGAATTTCAATTAGAAATGTCTAAACGGCACAAACGATATTGGTAACTTTAATATATGGCCGATAAGCGTTATACCAGATCGATGACCAACTATAATAACCAAACTGGAAACATCAGTATCTAAATGCATACAGTCTAAATAAAACTGGAAAAATCTAAATACATAGTGTTTAAATCCTTCATAGGGAAACTTTCTAAGCAACCTCAAGATTAATGCGTATTAAATATTGCCTGATGAACCATTTAATCACCATATTGATGAAAGTTGGCTATCTCGAAAAGTTGTAGCGGACCGCACAATGTTAGTATCTTTGATATCTGGCCGACTTGCGTTATGCCCAGATCAACGACAAGTGAAATATGTTTAAACTGGAAATACTTAAATACCAGTGTTAAAATTCTGTCTAAATACAGTCTTCTAAGAAAAACTGACAAGTTTTGTTGTTTTGCGGCACTGTTGCTGTTATCAAAAAAAGTTCCGCTACCGGATCATCTCCAAGATATTGCATTAAAACGTGACTAGAAGTTCACCATGAAAATCACAATGAAGTCCATTAATATTGGTCATGTGATATCTCTAAAAGATCAACAACGAGAGCCTTTTTAGAGGAAAATGTAAAAACCCTATGGTATAAGTCGTTCCCTTGAATCGAAAACTCCTGGAATCAAGTTGGGGTGCGACCGCACTGAAAGCGCGCAGAGAAATGTTGCATTATATAGAAGTTTGAGCTTTTAAATTGACGTTTCAGAAAAACTGTTCCAGAGCCATCAAGAGGCACTGGAACATAAGTCCCAAAATCTAGATATGAAAAGATGCTTAAAAGATCCTAATAAAATATTGATGAAAGTTGGCTATCTCGAAAAGTTTCGCTATCTAAACATCCATTAATTCTTGCGACATTAAGATTTCTGAACCTTAACATTGAAGAAAGTTGGCTATCTCTAAAAGTTTCAGATCGATCAAAAGATCACGTGAATTGTTAAACCCGAAATCAAGTTCGTGCAACCGCAATGTAAGCGAGCCGACATGTTACAGATATTAGAAGTTTAAGCTTTTAATTGATTTTAACATATGTTCCTAAATCTAAAATATGAAAACTTGTCAGAGACATCTTGACAAAATATTGATGAAAGTTGGCTATCTCGAAAAATTTCGCTACCGAAACATCTCCCACTATCATTTGTAATGGACCGTACTAAGAATAAATGATAACATCGATAACAACGATGATGAAATATATTTCATTTGAAATAGAAAATAGCCCGCGGTTTAAATTGATCCAGAATTTCCATTAGAAATTGTCTAAACGAATCAAATTGAACCGCTTAGAGGAAAGTGAACATTAACAAGATCACTGCTTAACTGTAACAAGAAAATATTTTAAATGGTGGTATGACATCATTTCCTTCATCGGAAAACAAACTGATTAAGCAACCCCAACAAATGCGTATTAAATATTGCCTGATGAACCATTTAATCACCATATTGATGAAAGTTGCTATCTCGATAAGTTTCGCTATCGAAACATCTTGCTACATTGAGATTTCTGAACCTTAACATTGACGAAAGTTGGCTATCTCTAAAAGTATCAGATCGATCAAAAGATCACGTGAATTGATAACTCGCGGAATCAAGTTGGTTCAACAACGCACTGAAAACGCGCAAAGACATGTTATGAATAAAATATTATGATATAAAATTGACGTTTCAGAAAAACTTTACCAGAGCCATCAGAAGGCACTGGAACATCTTTATAATATATTGATGAAAGTTGGCTATCTCTTAAAGATCCGCTACTTGATCATGTTCTTTGTAATTGTGGCACATCCCTTTATTGAGTAAAAAAAGTCAATTCAAACGTACTCTTATAATGTCTATATTTCATTTCTTCAAACACGAAACCTGAACTGTTGAAATGTAAGTTTTAAAAACCCATTAAAGCGCGACTTTTTTTTGGAATGCTTAAATTTACTGCAAACATTGAGAAGCGGTTAGTATATTCATATCAGACGAAAGTCGCCAAAGCGATCAAATTTTCGGAATTAATCAAATAAGAGACACATATTTGCCATGAAATTGTTAAAAATGGCTGCATTCATCAAAGAACCCATTCCATGGGTAGACAAGCTATCATGAGGCCCAGTCATGGAGCTAAGAGTACGTATTTTTTTGTTCGAAACACATGCACCTAATTTGCAGAGGAAATGGAAGATGCCAATTAAAGACTATCCAGAGTTATGGAATGAAACTCCTACAAACTCATTAACATTGATGAAGTTTGATGGTCTTCGCCTTCACAAGACTATATTATTTGAAATAACTCTACACGATTGTGTATACGTGGAAATATTTAAAATGGCTCAGTTCATTACAAGTAATTTTTCAGGCTCAGTCATGTAGCTAAGCGGGTCGCGTCTCTAAATGCTCACAACATTGGATGCCCAGAACACATTTAACATAAATGGTAAAACATCTTCAAAGCCATTTACGCTTGTGACCAAGCGAAGAATAACAATCTAGAGGACCTCGATAGATCAGGGGAACCTCCAGATCAACGAACTTCCTAATATGTGGCAAAATAACTGCCATTTACTCTCGCACAGGCGAGGTACTAAACATTGATGAAGTTAGAAGGCCTTCACTGTCACGAACCCTTGAATAAATTATGAGGGCCAGTCATGATGCAGAGGGGATCAAAGGGGCCTCCGAAAAAAGAACAACCATAATTATGGTTGCAAAATCGAAGCTATATTCATTGACGAAGTTCGACGTTCTTCAAATACCAACGGTAAATATCTTTGAAATACGTATCTAAATGCACACAACATTAGATACGATTACGATTTCCACGGAGGAGACTACTTCAACTAACAACAATCATTGACGAAGTTTGACGGTCTTCACTGGCACAAGAAGTCGTAGTGTATGAAGAGCTCCTTTTAACGGCTGCGTTCATTACAGAACAAGTGCTACAAATGTCTACAAAGAGACAAACATAGGCCCTAGAAGGACGCCTAGAAGGCCTCAAATATGAGCGTGAGGCCCAGTCGTGTAGCTCACAACAAGGGATGCTCTGAACAAATTTTTGGGTCGTCAAAAGCTACTTTTATTGTTTGACGACTTAAGCCTTTGCTATCCCCAGCACTCAAAATCGAATGAAGTTGAACATGTGAAAAGATGTTATATGAAATGTTTTAACTAGACATAGCACAAGACATAACAGTTATGTGTTAGTTTCTGGGAAATTGAATTGTAAATAGCTACACGAATCAACTTGATCCAAATAGAGGCAAGTTTCCATTGAAAAATTCACTGCTTTGCAGTAACATGGAAATATTTAAGTTGGTTTTCTAATATAATATACTTATAGGAACACTTTTAATTTTACTATTGCCCTGCCATGTAAAAACTGGATATATCTGAAGCTTAATATTGATGAAAGTTGGCTATCTCTCAACGAATGAAGTTATCAACTGTCGCATTTAAGGGGTTCGGAATCTTGTCGAAGACTTAGGAGCACAAGTCATCTTTAAAATGGTGCTATCACTAGCTGCATATACATGAGAGAAAAAATTGTGGAATTCTTCAACATCGACTAGAAAATATGTATCGACGAGACAAGTCCACTACTGAGCCGTATATTAAGTGTGGACATGTAAAATGCAAGTGTGTCTCACAATAAGTCGCTCATCACTGTGAACACTTATAAACAAGCAAGTATGAGGCTCAGTCATGCTGTTGACAAAGTGACAAAGTTTTGTCTCATATGTCCAAAAAGTGGAAATATAAAACACACTTCCGTTACTATGAATCTAAAAATGGAAGTGAAAATACCCGAAGAAAGGTCGACTTTAACAAATTCTACCTGGTAGTATTAATCTATTGACGAAATACTTTGTAAGTTTCTTGAAAGTCAGGCAAATGTGTACGTAAAGAAGTCAACAGTGTAGAGCAAGGAAACAAGACATCTCGACGTTAATATTGATGAAAGTTGGCTATCTCGAAATGTTCTACTAATGGAACATCCGCGGACCAAAGTTGAAGTAGAAAATACCCAGTGTTCATTATTCTTTAAATGGAATAGGAAATATTTACCACCACCTTATTGGCACGGTAAGAAGGTAGACTTGAACGAATTCTGCATAGCAAAAACTTGGAAATATTTAAAATAGTCGTGTACATTAAACCGTGACCAAAAGTTCACCATGAAAATCGCAATAAGCCATAATCTTGGACAAAATCATTGAAGAAAATATATCTCTGAAAGATCAACAACTAGAGCCTTTTTTATAAGAAATTGTAAATACCTACCGCGCAGACATGTTACAGAAAATAGAACCTTGAGCTTTTAAAATGACATTTCAGAAAAACTGAGAGCCATCAGAAGGCAATGATACAAATGCTCCAGAATTCACTTAATAATATGAAAAGGTAAGCAAAGGCATCTTTATAAAATATTGATGAAAGTTGGCTATCTCTAAAAGTTTCGCTATCGAAACATCTATTAATTCTTGCTACATTGAGATTTCTGAACCTTAACATTGACGAAAGTTGGCTATCTCGAAAAGTTTCAAATCGATCGAAAGATCACGTGAATTGAAAACTCGCGAAATCAAGTTGGTTCAACACCGCACTGAAAACGCGCAGAGACGTGTTATGAATAAAATATTATGATTTAAAATTGATGTTTCAGAAAAACTTTACCAGAGCCATCAGAAAGCGCTGGAACATCTTTATAAAATATTGATGAAAGTTGGCTATCTCGAAAACTCCGGCTCTCGGATCATATTCAAGATTAGCGCACCGCACCAACATAATCTGTGAACATCGATAAATTGAAAGTTGGCTATCTCGAAAAGTTTCGCTGCCGAAACATCTTTTAATTCTTTCTAAATTGAGATTTCTGAACCTTAACATTGACGAAAGTTGGCTATCTCGAAAATTTCGCTACCGAATAATCTCCCAAGATCATTTGTCATGGACCGTACTAAGAATAATTGGTAACATTGATAACAACGATGATGAAATATATTTCATTTGAAATAGAAAATAGCCCGCGGTTTAAATCGATCCTGAATTTCAATTAGAAATGTCTAAACGGCACAAACGATATTGGTAACTTTAATATATGGCCGATAAGCGTTATACCAGATCGATGACCAACCATAATAACCCAACTGGAAACATCAGTAACAGTCTAAATAAAACTGGAAAAATCTAAATACATAGTGTTTAAATCCTTCATAGGGAAACTTTCTAAGCAACCTCAAGATTAATGCGTATTAAATGTTGCCTGATGAACCATTTAATCTCCATATTGATGAAAGTTGGCTATCTCGAAAAGTTGTAGCAGACCGCACGTTGTTATTATCTTTGATATTTGGCCGATTAACGTTATGACCAGATCAATAACCAGTGAAGTATCTTTAAACTGGAAATACTTAAATACCAGTGTTAAAATCCTGTCTAAATACAGGCTTCTAAGAAAACCTGACACGTTTTGTTGTTTTGCGGATCTGTTGCTTTCTTATCTCAAAAAGTTCCGCTACCGGATCATCTCTAAGATATTGCATTAAAGGGTGAACAGAAATTCACCATGAAAATCGTAATGAAGTCCATAAATATTGATCAAACGCACTGAAGCAAACGTGATATCTCTAAAGACCAACAACAAGTGACTTTTTTATAGGAAAAATCGATCACTGGAATTGAAAAATCCCGGAATCAAGTTAAAAATGCACAGAGAAATGTTACAGAAAATAGAAGTTTGAATTGACGTTTCAGAAAAACTATACCAGAGCCATCAAAAGGCACTGTACCATAATGTTCCAAAATTTAGAATATTAAAAGTTGTCACAGACATCTTTATAAAATATTGATGAAAGTTGGCTATCTCGAAAAGTTTTGCTACCAAAACATCCATTAATTCTTGCTACGTTGTGATATCTGAACCTTAACATTGACGAAAGTTGGCTATCTCTAAAAGTTTCAGATCGATTGAAAGATCACGTGAATTGATAACTCGCGGAATCAAGTTGGTTCAACACCGCACTGAAAACGCGCAGAGACATGTTACGAATAAAATATTATGATTTTAAATTGACGTTTCAGAAAAACTTTATCAGAGCCATCAGAAGGCACTGGAACATCTTTATAAAATATTGATGAAAGTTGGCTATCTCGAAATCTCCGGCTCTCGGATCATATTCAAGATTAGCGGACTGAACATAATCTGTGAACATCGATAAATTGAGAGTTGGCTCTCTCTAAAAGTTTCGCTGCCGAAACATCTATTAATTCTTGCATAATTGAGATTTCTGAACCTTAACATTGACGAAAGTTGGCTATCTCGAATAATTTCAATACCAAAACATCTCCCAAAATCATTTCTAGTGGAACGTTATAAGCATAATTGAAAACATGGATAACAACGATGATGAAATCTATTTCACTTGAAATAGAAAATAGCCCGCGGTTTAAATCGATCCTGAATTTCAATTAGAAATGTCTAAACGGCACAAACGATATTGGTAACTTTAATATATGGCCGATAAGCGTTATACCAGATCGATGACCAACTATAATAACCAAACTGGAAACATCAGTATCTAAATGCATACAGTCTAAATAAAACTGGAAAAATCTAAATACATAGTGTTTAAATCCTTCATAGGGAAACTTTCTAAGCAACCTCAAGATTAATGCGTATTAAATATTGCCTGATGAACCATTTAATCACCATATTGATGAAAGTTGGCTATCTCGAAAAGTTGTAGCGGACCGCACAATGTTAGTATCTTTGATATTTGGCCGATTAACGTTATGACCAGATCAATGACAAGTGAAATATGTTTAAACTGGAAATACTTAAATGCCAGTGTTAAAATTCTGTCTAAATACAGTCATCTAAGAAAACCTGACACATTTATTTGTTTTGCGGATCTGTTGCTCTCTTATCTCAAAAAGTTCCGCTACCAGATCATCTCTAAGATATTGCATTAAAGGGTGAACAGAAATTCACCATGAAAATCGCAATGAAGTCCACAAATATTGTTCAAAACCACTGAAGAAAACGTGATATCTCTAAAAGATCAACAACAAGAGCCTTTTTAGAGGAAAATGTAAAAACCCTGTGGTATAAGTCGTTCACTTGAATCGAAAACTCCTGGGATCAAGTTGGGAGATGTGTTACATTATATAGAAGTTTGAGCTTTTAAATTGACGTTTCAGAAAAACTGTACCAGAGCCATCAAGAGGCACTGGAACATAAGTCCCAAAATCTAGATATGAAAAGATGCTTAAAGACGTCTTTATAACATATTGATGAAAGCTGGCTATCTCGAAAAGTTTCACTACCGAATAATCTCCCAAGATCATTTGTAATGGGCCGTACTAAGAATAATTGGTAACATCGATAGCAACGATGATGAAATATATTTCATTTGAAATAGAAAATAGCCCACGGTTTAAATCGATCCAGAATTTCTATTAGAAATTGTCAAAACGAATCAAATGGAACCGCTCAGAGGAAAGTGAACATTAATAAGATCACTGCTTAACTGTAACATGAAAATATTTTAAATGGTGGTATGACATCATTTCCTTCATCGGAAAACAAACTTACTAAGCAATGCCAACAAATGCGCAATAAATATTGCCTGATGAACCATTTAATCACCATATTGATGAAAGTTGGCTATCTCGAAAAGTTGTAGCGGACCGCACAATGTTAGTATCTTTGATATTTGGCCGATTAACGTTATGACCAGATCAATGACAAGTGAAATATGTTTAAACTGGAAATACTTAAATGCCAGTGTTAAAATTCTGTCTAAATACAGTCATCTAAGAAAACCTGACAAGTTTTGTTGTTTTGCGGAACTTTTGCACTGTCAGCCCGAATAGTTCCGCTACTGGGTCATCTCTAAGATATTGCATTAAAACGTGACTAGAAATTCACCATGAAAATCTCAATGAAGTCCATAAATATTGGTCAAAACCACTGAAGCAAACGTGATATCTCTAAAGACCAACAACAAGGGACTTTTTTTTTAGGGAAAAATCGATCACTTGAATTGAAAAATCCCGGAATCAAGTTGGTGCGACCGCACTAAAAACGCGCAGAGAAATGTTATGAATAAATTATTATAATTTCAAATTGATGTTTCAGAAAAACTTTATCAGAGCCATCAGAAGGCACTGGAACATCTTTATAATATATTGATGAAAGTTGGCTATCTCTTAAAGATCCGCTACTTGATCATGTTCTTTGTAATTGTGACACATCCCTCTATTGAGTAGAAAAAGTCATATAAAACGTACTCTTTTAGAATGCCTATATTTCATTCGAAACCTGAACTGTTGAAATGTAAGTTTTAAAAACCCATTAAAACGCGACAATTTTTTTGGAATGCTTAAATTTACTGCAAACATTGAGAAGCGGTTAGTATATTCATATCAGACGAAAGTCGCCAAAGCGATAAAATTTTCGGAATGAATCATATAAGAGACACATATTTGCCGTGAAATTGTTAAAAATGGCTGCATTCATCAAAGAACCCATTCCATGGGTAGACTAGAGAGAAGCTACCATGAGGCCCAGTCATGGAGCTAAGAGTATGTTTTTTTTTTGTTTCGAAACACATGCACCTAATTTGCAGAGGAAATGAAAGATGTCAATTAAAGACTACCCAGAGTTATAAAATGAAACTCCTACAAACTAATTAACATTGATGAAGTTTGATGGTCTTCGCTTCCACAAGACTTGTATTATTTGTAATAACTCTGGAAGTGGAAATATAAAAAATAGCTGAGTTCATTACAGTACAAGTGATTTATCAGGCTCAGTCATGTAGCTAAGCGGGTCGCGTCTCTAAATGCTCACAACATTGGATGCCCAGAACACATTTAACATAAACGGTAAAACATCTCCAAAGCCAACTGAGGCGCATCGCACTTACAGTTATGTTAAAAATGATTGCAGTCATCGAAGAACCTAACACTCAGGTACAGAAGCTGTCATAAAGATTATCGAAGTCTCATCACAAACGATGGCACTTCACCAGATTACCTCGATCGATCGATGGGGTCTCCGAAAAAAGAACAACCATAATTATGGTTGCAAAATCGAAGCTGTTCATTGACGATGTTCGACGGTCTTCAAATACTAACGGTAAATATCTTTGAAATACATACCTGAATCTGATTGACGAAAGATGTGAAATAAATGTCTACATCAAGATAGACAAGCAAGCATGAGGCCCAGTCATGTTGCTAAGTAAGTCGTATCTCTAAATGCACACAACATTAGATACGATTACGATTTCCACGAAGGAGACTACTACTTCCACTGAGGCAGAACGAAGAACTACCACCACAACAGAGGAATCAACGTCTACCACTTCCACAGAGGAGACTTCAACAACTATTACAGGAACACATTTTAACATCATCCAAAGTCACCTTAAATGTTTGGCAACATCAGGCTTTGATGTCACCAGCGTCCGAAATAGAAGGTGACGTGGTAGAAAGATATAATAAACTGTAAAGCGGTAAGTGAAAATACTTCAAATGAAGTGAAAAAGATTTGCTTGTGGTTAAAGTTGCCGCTGTGCAGGCATTACTCGATCACAGACATCACCCAAAACCTAATTTTTAGAAAATCGCGATAAAATCCATTTCTCTGGACAAAAAAATTGATGAAAGGTTGGCTATCTCTGTCTGTATCGACTGAACATCACAAATATCGATAAGTATGTGTGCGACGACCAGATCGCTAATTCATTTAGTAAATATCAGGTAATTGTAATTTTAACGAAGTAAGACTAACTGTCTCAAAAAGTTATTTGAAAACCTTGAACGCTTGTGATCAAGCGAAGAATAACAATCTAAATGACCTCGTACATCGGAGGAACCTCGTAATAAACGAACTTATATGTGGCACCAAAATTGCCAGATACACTCATACAGGCGAGGTACTAAACATTGATGAAGTAAGAAGGCCTGCACTGTCACAAACACTTGAATAAATTATGAAAGCTATCATGAGGACCAGTCATGATGCAGAGGAATTTAATTGTGACGCACCGCTCACACACCTAGTTAACACCGATAACTGGTCTGTGTCTTGACCAGATCGATGGGAATTCAAAAGATCTGAGAGAAAAAATCGCAATGACTTCCAATAAAGAAGCCTCGAAAATGACGACGATGAATCAGTCTAACGGAATCAATTCCGACAAAATATCCGCTGCTGATATACTCCAAGTTCAACAGTGGTGCACTAAAAGATCTGACGGCCACATTCATGGTGTTTTTTCGTGTGAAATATCAATTATTTCGTGTGAGTTTGGAAATATTTAAGTATGATGAGAAAAAAAATCGTAAATTGCATAGTTTCAGAAAAACTATATCAGAGCCATCAGAAGGTACTGGAACATCTTTATAAAATATTGATGAAAGTTGGCTATCTCTTAAAGATCCGCTACTGGATAATATTTTTAGTAATTGTGACACATCCCTTTATTGAGTAAAAAAAGTTAATTCAAACGTACTCTTTTAGAATGCCTATATTTCATATCTTCCAAATCGAACCTGAACTGTTGAAATGTGAGTTTTGAAGTCCCATTAAAACGCCACTTTTTTGGAATGCTTAAAGTCACTGCAAACATTGAGAAGCGGTTAGTATATTCATATCAGACGAAAGTCGCCAAAGCGATCAAATTTTCGGAATTAATCAAATAAGAGACACATATTTGCCATGAAATTGTTAAAAACAGCTGCATTCATCAAAGAACCCGATCCTTGGGTAGACTAGAAAGAAGCTATCGTGAGGCCCAGTCATGGAGCTAAGAGTATGTATTTTTTCGTTCGAAACACATGCACCTTATATGCAGAGGAAATGAAAGATGTCAATTAAAGACTATCCAGAGTTATGGAATGAAACTCCTACAAACTAATTAACATTGATGAAGTTTGATGGTCTTCGCTTCAACGAGACTTGTATTATTTGTAATAACTCCGGAAGCGGAAATATTTAAAATGGCTGTGTTCATTAAAGTACAAATAATTTATCAAAAACAAGCTATCATGAGGCTCAATCATGAAGCTTGAGAACCGTAAGATATTATAAAAAGATGAAATGGATAATACCAGTGGCGAGTATCATTGCATCATACAAGGCAATTCGAATTTTCCGAAGTTATATCATTGACGAAGTTAGACGGCCTTTGCTTTAAAACCTATCTTTTACTTGAATCTTTGGAAACTAGCACACAGCAAGCAAATAAGAGCGCGCGAATTTCAACGAATATGTAACATATTGTATGTAGCACAACATGACAAATATTGATACAAATTTAAATTTTTCGAAAAGTTCGCAGCCAAGAACATTTCCAAAGCCAACTGAGGCACATCGCACTTACAGTTGTGTTAAAAATGATTGCATTCATCGAAGAACCTAACACACAGGTACAGAAGCTGACCTAGATTTCCTCGAAGTCTTTGCGATGAGACTAATTAACATTGATGAAGTTTGATGGTCTTCGCCTTCACAAGACTATATTATTTGAAATAACTCTACACGATTCTGTATACGTGGAAATATTTAAAATGGCTGAGTTCATTACAAGTAATTTTTCAGGCTCAGTCATGTAGCTAAGCGGGTCGCGTCTCTAAATGTTCACGACATTGGATGCCCAGAACACATTTATCATAAATGGTATAACATCTCCAAAGCCAAATGAGGCGTATTACACTTACAGTTATGTTAAAAATGATTGCAGTCATCGAAGAACCTAACACACAGGTACATTAGCTGTCATAAAGCTTATCGAAGTCCATCACAAACGATGGCACTTCTCCAGATTACCTCGATCGATCGAAGGGGCCTCCGAAAAAAGAACAACCATAATTATGGTTGCAAAATCGAAGCTGTTCATTGACGAAGTTCGACGGTCTTCAAACACTAACGGTAAATATCTTTGAAATACATACCTGAATCTGATTGACGAAAGTTGACTAAAAATTACAGATCGATCGAAAGATCACGTGAATTGAAAACTCGCGGAATCAAGTTGGTTCAACCGCACTGAAAACGGACAGAGAAGTGTTATGAATAAATATTATGATTTAAAATTGACGTTTCAGAAAAACTTTACCAGAGCCATCAGAAGGCACTGGAACATCTTTATAAAATATTGATGAAAGTTGGATATCTCTAAAATGATCCGCTACTTGATCATGTTCTTTGTAATTGTGGCACATCGCTTTATTGAGTAAAAAAAGTCAATTCAAACGTACTCTTTTAGAATGCCTATATTTCATATCTTCAAAATCGAACCTGAACTGTTGAAATGTAAGTTTTGAAGTCCCATTAAAACGCGACTTTTTTTTAGAATGCTTAGATTTACTGCATACATTGAGAAGCGGTTAGTATATTCATATCAGACGAAAGTCGCCAAAGCGATCAAATTTACGGCATTAATCATATAAGAGACACATATTTGCCATGAAATTGTTAAAAATGGCTGCATTCATCAAAAAACCCATCCCATAAGTAGACTAGACAGAAGCTATCGTGAGGCCCAGTCATGGAGCTAAGAGTATGTTTTTTTTGTATGAAACGCATGCACCTAATATGCAGAGGAAATGAAAGATGTCAATTAAAGACTCGCTAGACTTATGAAGTGAAACTCCTACAAACTAATTAACATTGATGAAGTTTGATGGTCTTCGCTTCCACGAGACTTGTATTATTTGTAATAACTCTGGAAGTGGAAATATTTAAAATGGCTGAGTTCATTACAGTACAAGTAATTTATCAGGCTCAGTCATGTAGCTAAGCGGGTCGCGTCTCTAAATGTTCACAACATTGGATGCCCAGAACACATTTATCATAAATGGTAAAACATCTCCAAAGCCAACTGAGGCGCATCGCACTTACAGTTGTGTTAAAAATGATTGCAGTCATTGAAGAACCTAACACACAGGTACAGAAGCTGTCATAAAGATTATCATAGTACACTGGTGTTTTTTTTTACTCCTTTGCTTCCTCGTTAGTCAGTTGAGTAACGTTTTGGTTGTGGCGGCATGTGACAGTCTTATAGCCGTGTTATTCTAAGTAGGGCCTGTGGTACCTCCACCACAGCTTTGAGCCTCTAAAGCCCCAATCTAGTTTAAATTCATTATTTTCATACAATTATTACTACTAAGTACTATGATTTTCTTTTAAAGAGTCAGAAGTGGGTGCCGCTAAGTCAACAATGTTACTCTTTCTCATGATCTATACACATAAATTATCATGAGAAAACACTAAGAGCAATGTTTTCTTCTGAAAATCGAAATTCATCTTTTGACATAAAAGTCTCAATAACTTTTTTCTCCTATAGTTTGCAGGTTTGCTGTTTTACATTGAAATTATATACTTTTCACGTACTTTCATTTGATATATGGATGGGAGTGTTACAAGGAAAGGGACGGGGTCCATACATTTCTGCCCATTCTTCTTTGTAAGTTTGATGAGAAAATTAATCGTAAATTGCATAGTATCAGAAAAACTTTATCAGAGCCATCAGGAGGCACTGGAACATCTTTATAAAATATTGATGAAAGTTGGCTATCTCTAAAATGGTCCGATAATAGATAATGATCTTTGTAATTGTGGCACATCGCTTTATTGAGTAAAAAGTCATTTAAAACATACTCATTTAGAATGCCTATATTTCATATCTTCCAAATCGAAACCTGAACTGTTGAAATGTTTTGAAGTTTCATGAAAACGCGACTTTTTTTTGGAATGCTAAAAATTACTGCAAACGTTGAGAAGAAATAGGTATTGAAACATCAGTTAAATTTTCGGAATTAATCATATAAGAGACACATATTTGCCATGAAATTGTTAAAAATGGCTGCATTCATCAAAAAACCCCATTCCATGGGTAGACTAGAGAGAAGCTTTCGTGAGGCCCAGTCATGGAGCTAAGAGTATGTATTTTTTGTTTCGAAACACATGCACCTAATATGCAGAGGAAATGAAAGATGTCAATTAAAGACTCGCTAGACTTATGAAGTGAAACTCCTACAAACTAATTAACATTGATGAAGTTTGATGATCTTCGCTTCTACGAGACTCGTATTATTTGTAATAACTCTGGAAGTGGAAATATTTAAAATGGCTGAGTTCATTACATTACAAGTAATTTTTCAGGCTCAGTCATGTAGCTAAGCGGGTCGCGTCTCTAAATGCTCACAACATTGGATGCCCAGAACACATTTAACATAAATGGTAAAACATCTTCAAAGCCATTTACGCTTGTGACCAAGCGAAGAATAACAATCTAGTGGACCTCGATAGATCAGAGGAACCTCCAGATTAACGGACTTCCTAATATGTGGCAAAATAACTGCCAGTTACTCTCGCACAGGCGAGGTACTAAACATTGATGAAGTTAGAAGGCCTTCACTGTCACGAACCCTTGAATAAATTATGAGGGCCTGTCATGATGCAGAGGGGATCAAAGGGGCCTCCGAAAAAAGAACAACCATAATTATGGTTGCAATATCGAAGCTATATTCATTGACGAAGTTCGTCGGTCTTCAAATACCAACGGTAAATATCTTTGAAATACATATCTAAATGACACAGCATTAGATACGATCACGATTTCCACGGAGGAGACTACTTCAACTAACAACAATCAAAAAACACTGGTACGAGAAGTGATAGTGTATAAAGAGCTACTTTTAACGGCTGCGTTCATTACAGAAGAAGTGCTACAAAAGTCTATAAAGAGACAAACATAGGCCCTAGAAGGACGCCTAGAAGGCCTCAAATATGAGCATGAGGCCAAGTCGTGTAGGTCACAACAAGGGATGCTCTGAACAAATTTTCGGGGTCGTCAAAAGCTACTTTAACTATTTGACGAGTTAAGCCTTTGCTATCCCCAGCACTCAAAATCGAATGATGTTGAACATGTGGAAAGATGTAATATGAAATGCTTTAACTAGATATAGCACAAGACATAACAGTTATGTGTTAGTTTCTGGGAAATTGAATTGTAAATAGCTACACGAATCAACTTGATCCAAATAGAGGCAAGTTTCCATTGAAAAAGTCACTGCTTAACAGTGACCCATGGAAATATTTAAGTTGGTTTTCTAATATAATATAATTATAGGAACACTTTTAATTTTATTATTGCCCTGCCATTTAAAAACTGGATATATCTGAACCTTAATATTGATGAAAGTTGGCTATCTCTCAACGAATTGCGTAATCAACTGTCGCATTTAAGGGGTTCTGAATCTTGTCGAAGACTTAGGAGCACAAGTCATCTTTAAAATGGTGCTATCACCAGCTGCATATATATGAGAGAAAAAATTGTGGAATTCTTCAACATCGACTAGAAAATATGTATCGACGAAACAAGTCCACTACTGAGCCGTATATTAAGGAAATGTAAAGTACAATTGCGTCTCACAATAAGTCGCTCATCACTGTGAACACATATAAACAAGCAAGTATGAGGCTCAAACATGCTGTTGACAAAGTGACAAAGTTTTGTCTCATATGTCCAAAAAGTGGAAATATAAAACACACTTTCGTTACTATAAATCTAAAAATGGAATTGGAAATACCCGAAGAAAGGTCGACTTTAACATGTTCTACCTGGTAGTATTAATCTATTGACGACATACTTTGTAAGTTTCTTGAAAGTCAGGCAAATGTGTACGTAAAGAAAACAGTGTAGAACAAGGAAACAAGACGTCATCTCGACGTTAATATTGATGAAAGTTGGCTATCTCGAAGTGTTCTACTACTGGATCATCGGCGGACCGCAGTTGAAGTAGAAAATACCCAGTGTTCATTATTCTTTAAATGAAATTGGAAATATTTACCACCACTTTATTGGCACGGTAAGAAGGTAAACTTGAACGAATTCTGCGTACCAGAATCTTTGAAATATTTAAAATAGTCGTGTACATTAAACCGTGACCAAAAGTTCACCATGAAAATCGCAATAAGCCATAATCTTGGACAAAACCATTGAAGTATTATAAGAAATTTTAAATACCCTATGGTATAAGTCGTTTACTTGAATTGAAAACTCCCGGAATCAAGGTGCGTCCGCACTGAAAGCGCGCAAACATGTTACAGAAAGTAGAAGTTTCAGTTTTTAAATTGACGTTTCAGAAAAACTTTATCAGAGCCATCAGAAGGCACTGGAACATCTTTATAAAATATTGATGAAAGTTGGCTATCTCTAAAATAATCCGTTAATGGATCTCGAATATGAAAAGTTGTCAAATACATTTTTACAAATATAGATGAAAGTTGGCTATCTCGATAAGTTTCGCTATCGAAACATCCATTAATTCGTACTACATTGAGATTTCTGGGGCCTTAGTCAAACAGCATTCGACAGTAAACGACAATCGTTATCGTTCATCAGTCGCCAATCAATTTTCAACTTTACATCCCAGCGCGTAAAGTAGAAAATCTGTTGAAGTTCACAGATCGTTTTCGTTTGTTTTGTTCGTTATCGATTAGCAGTTTTTAATAGATTTTCAACTTTACGCGCTGGGGTATAAAGTTGAAAATGTATTGGTGACTGATGAACGATAACGATTGTCGTTTACTGTCGAATGCTGTTTGACTAAGGCCCCTGATCCCTAACATTGACGAAGTTGGCTATCTCTAAAAGTTTCAGATCGATCGAAAGATCACGTGACAACCTAGCTCCTTCTGTCTTTCTTTAACAGATTCTCAACCTTATCGCAGTAGTATAGACGGTTAATGTTTGATTGGTAAAAATTTACAGATTCGGGTAACTTGACCTGCTGGCGTCTGTACAATAAATATTTTCCTACTCCAATTAAAACTACGTGTCATTCAGTCGTTAATCACCGGTATATATACCACATCACTATTAAAAAAAAGTTGGTAATTTTTCAACCATAGATTTAGAAGATGGAATAAGCATACTACCTAAAACTGAACACACTCTCTAGAAAAGAGAGGAAAACAATTATTTTCGCTTTAAATATAGGCAAATTACTGTTTTTATTTCTTTCTAAGGGGAGCAAATAATAACTATCAGTTGGCAAGGAAAAACGCAGTCCCTATTATTTGTCTATGGCTGGCTCTATCTTATCTATGGTTCCATTTTATTTTTTTGAATTATGTCGAACGCTGAACAAAATGAACACAAAATTACGATTCTGATTTATTTTCTTTCTCAAATTACTTCGTATTTTAGTTATTTGTGCGTCACGCAGTTTTTTTGGTAAAGTAATAATATCCTGTGCAAAACGCCGTGAAATAATCTCTGAAGCATTTACATGTAAGTACAAGTTAAAAATAATAATTATGTTTTTTTTTTGTATTTAAATAATTAAGAAACATACCTACCTCTTTCTTTAATTATTGAGGATCATGATTTTTTGTAAATATTAGCATGTGATCATTTTAGCAGATATTTGAGCGTATTTTGTTTGATTTCAGTTCTTAATTTCAAAGTTTTGCAATTTTGCTACACAACAGAACGTTTCTGACTTAGTTTAAAAAACGTTGAGATGTCTCGTTTGCCACATAGAATTGAAGCCAAATTAAAGAAAACTTATCCCCTTCGTCCGTTCCGAGAACTCAGTGGCATGACGAAAATCGTTTTTTTTTTTTTGTTTTGAACACATATATTTTTATAATGTAGGTATCATATAGGTATGAAAAACATTGAGTGATTGCACCCACTGACCGTTTTTTCACTGTAGAAATAATATAAAGCTGGGTACTCACTTAGCAGTGTTGCATGTAACATATCAACCTGCAAGTGGGTACGGCTACTCCGACCACACTACGAGCCCCTTTGTGTTTCTTACTAGCTTACAGCAAGCGGTTGGCAGCTGGCTCGTACCTACATGCATACTCACTTGATACCGTATCTGATAAGTTATATGCAACACTGCTAAGTGAGTACCCAGCTTAATATAATGTCTCACAAAATGAAAACTCTTCCATTAAAGATCTACTTCAGTATGGTTGGTAAAGAAACTAGACTGGACACTGTTCTTCCAAGAAATTATATTATACATCTGCAATACTAAAGTCACTCGAAAACCCTCCTCATACAACATGTCCCAAAATTCAACGATAAGCTGGCACCAGAGGATGGACCTACTAATGACTACTTTTTAAATATTTTTTTTGATATTTTGGGCACATAGTAGAAGTGATTACTATTAACAACAATTTATGAAATTTGGTTCTTGATTAGAAAAAGTGTGGCTAGTTTTCCTAAAGTATTATACCATTTTAAAATCTAGGTTAGTAGCGCTAATTTTTTAAAAAACTTGCCATAGTAGTGTCCATATTTTTTTTTTTACACTACGATGAGTTAAAGTGTACTGAACGTTAAAATCTTTCAAAATTTTAGGGAAATAATTTTTTTTGGTTGTTTTTTTGTATAAAACTATGAAAATTCTGTAATTTTCAAAGATTATGGCGAATAGTAGTACTACTTAGGTTGCCGATACAAACAAAACACTGAAATATTTGAAAAATTATGGTCATGGTAGTTAAAAGTGTCATAAGGGGTATACATTTGCGAAGAATTTCCATTTTTTTAAGTAATTTAAAAAAAAAGTAGAGGTATTTTTTCTTTTTTTTTCTCGAGTGGTCATTAGTAGGTCCATCCTCTGGTGCCTGCTTATCGTTGAATTTTGGGACATGTTGTATAAAAGACTATTTAAATACAAGTTGCTGCTAACGGTTTCACCAGCTACAATTCCAAAATTATCCCACAGGAACATAAAATTAGGATAAAAACTATCCTGCATGTATGTTACTAACTACGTTATTAACTATCTGTGTACTGAATTTAGTCCAAATCCTTTCAGTGGTTTTTGAGTGAAAGAGTAAAAAATATCCATCCATCCAAACAATAACTTTCACATTTATTTAAAAACTTATTAATATACATATATTACTCTATTTCAGAACACCATACACTCGATCAATCCAAAAGGTTTCAACAAAAGTCATGTATGATAAAATTGGTCAAGACATGGAGGTCATCGAAGATCCTGATCCTGAGATAGCAGACACTGATCATGATCAAATGTCAGACAATGAACATGAAGAAATGTCAGACATGGAACATTACGAAATGTCTGACACAGAAAATAATGAAATTTTCAGCCCGGAGAAGCAAAAAAAATGCGATATACAATTGATAAAATTTCTAGTGCGTTCCTACCAAGCAGTTACCATTGTCGAAGGAGGGCTTGCAAGCCTTATGAGAGCATTCAATGCCAATTACCTATTGCCAACACGTAAGGCTTTGACAAAGACAATCCTACCAGAAATGTACAACAAATCTTTAGAAGAACATTTATTGATTGTTGAGCAAGGAGCAGAAACAATTTGCTTATCAGTTGACCGCTGGACATCTTTCAAGCATGAGGAGCCCGTTGTAGCCATCACTGCACATTTTATAACGCCAGATTACAAATTTAAATCCGTGTTCCTAAAATGCTGGTATTGTGAACGTGGTAGCGAAAATATACAATTTTTTTTAAAGGAAATGTGTTTTGAATCTAGATGGAAACTAGCTGGCAAAATTAACTGGTGTGTAACAGATAACGGTGCGGATGTGGTTGATGCTATCAATTCCTTAGGATGGAACCAAAGAAGCTGCATGGCTTTTAAACTTAACCTTGTCTTACTAAACTCTTTCAAATTATGCAAGGAGATTCTATCGAAGGTAAAGAGAATTGTAAGATATTTCGATAGTGACTATGAAGCCACTAAAATTTTAGATGCACATCAGATAGCAACCGGTATGGAAGAACCTATAGAACTTTTAAATTCGGTGGACACATATTGGACCACAAAATATGACATGATCGAAAGATTCATAACTTTACAAGATGCTATCAAGGCTACTTTAGCACAGCAAAGCGACAATCTCCGCAATCTCGATATAAGCAACATTACAAATGAAGACTGGATTCAATTGGAAAAGTTCTGCAAGATCTTCAAACCTTTTAAGGAAGCAACAAAGGAACTTATAGTTGACAAATATGCACCTGCTTCTAAAGAAATAGCTATTGTTAACGGACTAAAAGATGTCATACAAGAATTAAGTAAAAGACCAGATTATTACAATTCATTTAAGGATGTAATTGAATGCATTGAAAAAGAATTAGAATATAAATTTGATGGGATTGAGACCGAGCCTAATTTAGCTATGTGCACTATATTAGATCCTAGATACAAAATATCTATGTTCCTTGATGAAAGCGCTGCAAATACGGCTAAACTAAACTTAGTGTCAGCAGTTGAACAACTGTTAAAAGACGGTAAAGCCTCAAATGATATTTCTAAGACAGAAGACGGACAAGTCATGGCAAAAAGTGAAAATGAAGAAGAATTAAGTCTTTGGAGAAGGAGGAATAGAAGAAAATCAGACCCGAGCGTAAACCACAACATTCTTGCTCAACTAGAAGTAGAATCTTACATACAGGAAGATTTGGTAGACACTGATCCCTGCAGTTGGTGGCAGACTAAAGAATCTAAGTACCCGAACCTCGCCAAATTATTTAGAATGAGATGCAATCAGGTAGCGACTTCAGTACCAAGTGAAGAACTGTTTACGGAACAGAGCATGGATTTATGTGATAACAAGGAAATGCTATCACAAAAGAAGGCTGATTTGTTAATGTTTTTACATCATAATTTAGACGAAGATGATTATATGAGACTGATGCCTGAAATTGGTGATGATTTACGAATTCCTGCCTGATTTCACTGTGTTATTCGCATTTGATTGTATTTTTCACTGTATCTGATAATGGTCCTATTTTTGGTTCGTACTTTACCATCATATTATTTAGTTAGAATAAATACTTTTTACTTAGGCTTATCGTATTACCTAGTAGTTAGGTAGTCGCGTTCAAATACAGGCAGCATCCCGGTTGAACTTGACCCCATAATTTTTAGGAATAGACAAGATGATACCTACTTTATATTTTTTAATGCAACTGTGATTTTAAAATAATTAAGTTAGAATTTTTAGTTCTTTTCAGTTTATAAAAGACCTAGTGTTAACTTTGTGTGTCTAAGAACCTCCTTCTATTTTTCAGTCTGTTAAAAAAGCCACTTTAGCAATGAAGTTGCGATAAAATTCCTTAAATGGAATTTTCTATTCTATTGCTCAAGTTATAGAGCAGATAATTGATGAAAAACAATTTTATTGCATTTTTAACGGCATTGTTAATGTGGTGTTTTTAGATCCTGAGTCTATAAAAGTAGTCCTACAGAATATGTTAGTTTGGCTACAATTTAAATGTTCATTAATTAATTCTCTTGTATACCAAAATGGATAAATGCTCACCAAATCTAAAACTTGTTCTAATAACATTTCAGGGTCACCCGGAAGTTCGGTTTGGCTAGGTTTCGTTGTACCCTGCAAACAGAAATAGAAGCCCTGCAAAGCGGGGCTTCGTCGACCCTGTATTGGTCGATTGTTTAACTATTACTAAAAATAGGTTCATTTGTAAAATACTTTATGTTTATGATACACAATTTGTTGAGCTTTTATCCATTCTGGCAGGCATTTCGGTTTTTTGGTTTTAAAATAGGTACTTTTCTGGTAGGCGTTATGTTACAAGCGTTCTTTAATTAAATACCAAATATTTTTTGCTCTCTATTATTTGTTTGGTCTTATAAATGTTAATTGTTAAATCTCTGTTGTGATTTTAAATTAAGAAGTGTTGTGTGAATTTTTAAACATTTGTTTTCTATTGATTATTATTTTTAGTTTTATGAAAGTTGTCTCAATGAATATTGAAATTTAGTGGACCAATTATGTTTATCAAACAACTGAGTATGTTTAGTTACAGATAGCGCGCGAGTTGAATGCAGAGCTTATGAATGCGGCAGTGCTGTTGACAAGGATGGCACAGTACTACACTGCAGGCGCGTGAGGTGGGGCGTGCGGGTAGCGGGGGGCTCTTCACCTCAGACCCCGACTGCATTCAACTCGCGCGCTATCTGTATGTAGATTTTTATAGAAAGTGTAATTTCGTCTGATTTCAAAGCAACAGTATTTTCACTTTGTTTTTGAACTTGTCCATTTCAGCCAGCCCAATTATTTTAAAGATAATTAATATTCATCCACTATTATAAACATAGTAATATTTTTCTAAGATTTTTTTTTAAATTTGGTATGTTACAAATAAATACCACTTTTTTCTTAAATGGTTTTTTATTTTATTATTTCCCTACTTTAACGCCAGCAAATCAACCAATCCTAAATCTGTCTTTATTTAATAGATTTTCAACTTTATGACGAAATCAGAAGGTTCATATTACATTGGAAGCTGTACTACAATAAAAGCTAAAATTCTTTGCTGGTTTGAAGTCACCATATAAGAACTTATGAACTGCAAGTAGTTGTTCCGGGTATGGGCGTTTGTGTATGTGAGTTTCTATGTTTGTAAACGTACCCACGACACAGGAGAAATTCCTAGTGACAACGTATTAAAAAAAAAAAAGAACAGGAATGTTCAAATTGATTATATTGATATATTTAAAAAAAAGGCTTGTGTGTATGAAAATTATGCTTTATGTAGTGGAGATAAAGGTGAATTTGCTGTATTGAAGTTACGTTGACGCTTCGACTCTGAGCTATTATGAATTATTGACCTTACAAGAGAGAGATAGCTTAATATAGTTAATTTTATGCTTCATTGCAAGTATAGCTCAGTCTATTCTCTAACGGCCCGTTTACGATCTTGCCCTAGTGAACGGTGACTTGGTGCGGTAAGATGAAATGTTTGAAACACTGGCGAATTCGCCTACTTACAATGTAACTTAATGTTTTATTCGCGCCGCCAGTCGCACCGCTCACCGCTTAGATCAAATTCGTGAACGGGCCGTTGGCCACCCTATCCTTGTCATCAAAAATTATGTCTGTTAATTCATTTTCAACTTTCAACTGAAATTAAAAAAGCTTGACGTTAATGTTCGTGTTATAATTCTTAAAATTTTAGAAAAACTAAATTTAGTACAATCTAAATAAGGTACTAACCCCAAACAGGGTACGACCGACGAACCTGCGACCTCTGGATTCAGTACTTCCGACGCTCTTTCCACCCGAGCTACCGAGGTTCATACCTACTGAGTCGAATTCTTCAATCCAATTCTAACGCCTAAAGGTGACGTTTGGTTTCGCAGGTTCAAATCCGGGGCCAATTATCGGTTTTAGACATGGTGTCGAACTCGGCAAAATTTTTTAATGACGTCAAATTTTAAAAGTTGCTATGTGAAATTCGCCATTTGTCGAAGGCTAACGTTAGAGTTCAGAAAAAATTGTCGAAAAAATTACGTCATTAGAAATTTTTGTCGAGTTCGACACCATCTCTAAAACCGAGAATCGGCCCCCTCAAATTTTAAAAGTTGCTATGTCAAATTCGCCATTTGTCGAAGGCTAACGTTAGAGTTCAGAAAAATTTGTCGAAAAATGACGTCATTAGAAATTTTTGTCGATTTAGACACCATCTCTATAATCGAGAATTGCCCTCCTGTTCGCGGTTCGAATTTTTCTTTCCAAAGAAAATCTTTGAAATTCACGACCCATGCGTTTAATAAATAAAAATATTAATATAGGTATCGCCGATAAGTTTCAGATGTAGGTGGGTAGGTACTTACTTGCTGGATTATAGAGCGTCAATATCTCTTTCATAGTTGTTCCGAGTCTGTGTTGAGTTGAACTGTAAGTGTAGTGTTGCCTCATTGGAATTAAGCAGCATAACAAAATAAAATATAATAAAAAAGATTGAATGATAAAATATAACAAAAAAGATTGAAGAGCTGAATTTAACCCTAGAAAGATAGTCTGCGTAAAATTTACGCATGCATTTTCGAAATATGGCTCTCTCTTTTTAATTAGCGCGAATCCATAGCTGTGCGTTTAGGACATCTCATTAGTCACTGGGAGCTACCGTATGGTCCATGTGTCAATAAGGTAAGTGTAACCGATTTTGAAATATAACGACCACATGCGTCAAAATTACGCATGATTATCTTTAACGTGACTTTTATGATTTTGACTTGTATGTTCTTTTTATTTATTTTTTATCTTATTATTACTGTATTTGATTACTTACATTATCGGTTCCCTTTTACAGATATTGAAGCAAAAATATAACATAATGGGGAGTAGAAACTTGGACGAAGACCATAACCTGGCTAGTCTTATACAAAGATACAACGAGCTTCTCTAGGAGGATACCAACTGTGAAGCCGTGGACCATGAAAGTAAAACTAAAGTGCAGAGCGATACAGAAGAAGTTTCTATAAATGAATAATAGGAAGAACAGCCCCTTTCCCCTTTTGAAATGAGACAAAGAGCAATTGCGTCCTGTAAAAACCACTATGTCGTAAGCCTAACTTTTAAATGTGCCAAAGCTCTTTGCGACAGATTTTTTATACAAATATACGTTTCTAATTTGTATAAGATATTCTAACTGTTGATTTTGTGCTAAAAAAAACGCGGATTATCATAGAAAAAAATTAAAGAAGACCAAGTGTAAAAAAAATGATCATTTACGACAGAAGATTAAAGTTATTGTTTTATTTAATTAATAAATAATTGTAAAAAAAATATCTGCAGTCTTAAATAATCTAATATATGTGCAAATATACATACCATACGATTTTATTGAAATAAATTTATAAACCTCAACCTACAGCCAATTAAACCACATGCGTCAATTTTACGCATGAGTATCTTTTCCGTACTACACAATATGATTATCTTTCTAGGGTTAAATTCAGCTTAATTTTAAATCTTTTTAATTTTATTTTTTTTAATTTAAGTGTTATTTCTTAAAAAATACAATTCTGAAGATAATTTTATTTTGCATGCTATCTAAGATATACATAATTATTGTTATATAGGGACTGTGTTAGTTAGGTTAGTCAAGACAGTTATGAAAAAAATAAATGAAAACAAAATAAAATAAAAATAAATCATTTTAATCAACTGTTACATAATTTGTAGCCAAAGCAAAGTTATACACTAAAGAGATTTATGTACATTTATTTTATTTTGACTTTTCTTACAAATACTTAGAATTAAACAAAAATAGAAAAATAACAAAACGTAAAAAAAAACCTAAGTGTAGTGAGATTGTGCTCAAAATGTCTTTTTTAAGCCCCTCCCGTTATTTCTAGACGGAAGGTACAGACGCCAGCATGTCAACCTACCCCCAATCTGTCAAATTTTACCAATCAAAAATTAACTTTCGCCTGTTGTGATAAGGTTGAAAATCTTTTCTAAAAAAAGTTTGACAGATTTAGGTAGATTGATGTGCTTGCGTCTGTACATGTAATATAATCTTAACAAATATATAAAATAGTATCTGTTTGTAATATCAAAATAGCAGTTTTTTACTAAATGCACATATAAGTCTAAAATTGAACAAAAAAAAAATACTCTTATTTTTTTTTTATTGTCTGTCTGTTTGTAATAATTTCGGAAACGGTTTGGCCCTATTTGACGGGATTCCGTTGTCACATAGTTGATTATAAAGAGAAAAAAAGAAATAGTGTCAGCTCACATAACAGTCCTTTCACACTAATTCAACTCTGCTCTTGCAATATTACCAAAATCATAGTAACCGTATGGCTTATATCCATACCAGGCGTGAATATGATTTTACCGCATTTTTTTTATTTATCGTGGTAAAATCATCAAATGTGTCGGAGGACTCAGGACAAGGCGGGAGGGACTGTTAGACTCATACTGACTAAAATCCACGGTGTCCTTCAATAGCACTTTACGTTCCAGGGTCCTGCGACTTCGGCAAGCTTTGGCCCTCTAGAGGTCGCCTCATCATTACAACGCGCCGTAAACATGTGATTTTTTTAATATCTCTCTTATTACTACTAATATATATTTTTTTAAATATGTAAGTCTACTTATCAACCTATTCACGTCTGACACGGATATTAGGTTAGCGTCACTGATTAGTACAAAAAATAATGACCTTTATTTACTTTACTGTAAGGTTACTTATGAATTGCAGCTTTCAGAGGAAAAATAGCTAAAAAGTATTCTAAAGTCGGAGAGCTGAAAATCGCATTGAAAAAAATAAAAAAAATGAATAGTAAAATAAATGTAATAACATCCTAAACTAATATCGAGTACGAGTCTGATAACATTGCTCAGAGAAACAAAAAAAATCTTAAATTCTAAATAAACTAAAACCTTTTTTTTATCAAATGCACAAAGGCACACTCATTAAAATGCCTGAGACATTATCTACCAGTAAACCTTAGGGTCATGTCGAGATAGAAAATAGTAAAAAAAATCGTAGAAAAATACAAAAAAAAAACAAGGACTTTTCTAGAAGTAACTTACTTGACAGCAAGTGTACTTACTTGACAGCATAAAAAATGGAATGAATGCTGTCAATTCAAAAAATAAAACATTACGCGACACTAGCAGAGTAGTCGAATCGGAATTCTCAAATTGTCAAAGAACAAAAAAAAATGCAACTACCCTACCTCATGCATTCACAAAAGATTTAATGAAGACTATAATTATTTGTCCTCACTTTATGATCTAACTTTTCCCAAATAACTTGGGGTTGGACTTTCATTCTTTAGCGTTATTAGGCTTTTATTAGGCCTTCTTTACTGTTTGACTTAAATATGCAAAAGTCAAAACACAGATAGACCTGGATGCAACGCAACCAGGGTTGTCAGGTGGCCGGAAAACCGGGATTGTACCGGAATTATGAATCTTGTCCCTTGTCCAGGAATTTTCAATAAACCAAATTTTAATGTCATATTGGTTTTTTATCTTGGGCAATGAAAATATCAAGGTTTACAACGGGATATTTACCATGTTTATTATTTGTTTTGAGTTTCCGATATTTCGGCACTGTTGAAACGACATGATCATGGATGAACGGCTGATGAGTTCGTATGTTTCAAACCCTAATATTATTTAAACCCTATTATTTGTAATAGCGAACATGTCAGTCTAAATACGGGTTATGTAGGTAGGTAAGTTACTTTGTACAATAGATATAATAAAACTACAAACAGTTTTCCTACAGAGTTAAATCGTAACCCTCGAATAACTCACCTGGCAACCCTGAATGCAGTACGTCTATCTCGTTCCTACTCTAAAGTAACGGTGGGCTTTTAGATTTAAACTTTCGAACTTAAATAAAACGGATTTTCAGTCGTGGCTTAAAGCCGGTACTAAAACCGAGGATTATATTTAACTCGTCCTACTGAACATCCTTCTTCAGGCCTTAGATGCATTTATGGCATCCAAGACCGGTTAAGCAGCTCACAACCTGCTCTAGGTTAACACACGAAACGCCACAAATAAAACAACGTTGATCGACATAAATGTACTTTCCCTATCTTTTTTAAATCCATTTTTAGGGTTTTTATCTCAGATATGAAAACCCCGTCATTCCCTTTTACTTCTCTACGAAAACTTGGTCTTTGACAAACATCCAAAAGTCCAAACTCAAGGTTTACCAACGTGCTATGGAACGCCGTATCCCGGTTGAAAGTGCGTTCCAAAATGCAAATTTTCGAAATTATTATTACTATATCTTTTGACATTTCGGGATCATGGGATCCCGGACTTTTGGAAGGCGTGCCAGAAGAAGCCATCTTGCAGAGGCCCATTATGCGTTTTAAGTGAAATGAGCCCCCAAACGGTGGCTATCCCTGTATGAACTATGCCAGTATTTCCAGGGACATCCCCCGGTTGGAGTTGGACTATTGCGGAATATGGGAACAAAAGACAGGGATATGGCGTTTGGTGGGTTTGATGGACTTGTTTATTTATCTATGAAAAAACTATGGCCCCTGTCTAATCAATGTTTTGTATACATAGATAAGATGGCAGGGGGTGACTTGCACACTCAATAAATGGACCCCCAAACATATCGCTAGCACTAGGTGACGTAGCGACAAGGGAGTAACATATAGTGAGGTGCTTGAGGAGTGGAGATGTATTTTACGGTTCTCAGAATCGATCAGGAATCGAAGGAAGTATGACCGATACCTAAAAACACTTACTGAAATACTTTCTTCCTCCGAGCACTTTTGCTCTTGCGAATCTCTTCTCTAACCAGCAAATAAAGGCAAGAAAGAGGTGGGAGATCTTGCAGGCACCTCCTACTGCAAAGAAGGCAGTCATTGTCAGAAGTGGAAACATATATTTCCTACTCCTCCACTATTCTTTTCTGATTAATTTCGTTGCAGGATCCAAATCAGGTAAATTCATTCTCCGAGACACATCGAGCTTCATTGTCCCGGCACTTTTCTGGTGGTTGCCACTGTTGATTCTGGCTTTGAGGAGTTGCAGTGGTTTGGGAATAGTGTGGTGGGTTTGTTTGTCCCAAAAAAAAAGTAATTGTCAGACAGTTTGATTAACATATACGGCCTACCCAAATGTCCTTTCTTTGGTATTGTTCGTCATGTTTCGCTCCTTGAGTTATGAGTCGAGCTACACGAGAATTGACAAATGCTTGCAGTGACTGGACAGGTCCACTCAAATCAAACTAACCTGTATAGTCCTCGTATGACTTAAACAATACATTGTCTGGACTTGTAAGAGACAGTAACCTGAGCAATGATATTATAAGTAAAAAGGGGTAGATACTTTATACGCGCTCAGAAAGTGACACGCTCAAATGTGGTGAATTGACAAACCTTGACTTTATTTGTCTCTTTTTCACTTGCGATGTAGTGTGCTTTTGCAATATTTAGTTATTCATGTGTGCGTTAGTGTGCCGTTTTTGAAGATAGAATGTCGTGTAGGTAACGTATCTATTCATTTATAATATCATTGGACCTGAGTTTGTTTCGGCTGCTTCTTCTCAGAGTAGTCAGGTACGACACACTGGCTTCATCTAATTTAGTAAAAGCCGATGTGTGTTTTTTTTACATAAATAAATACCATTTGAAGAAATCATATTTATTTATGCAAGTAGGTAGCGAAGAAGGAGGCGGAATACGTGATGGAGAGGACATCTTCTTTCGGGAGACGCCCAGGGCGTTGGATATCACGCGGCGATTTTATTTCGATTATTATTTATTTAATATCGTATTTCTTATCTTTCAAAATCACCGTTTTAAAATCTTTGACATTTGATGTAAACAAAGACCGCAGGTTTGTTAGATTTATTATTGTGCCATAAAACTAACGTAATAAATGAAAATAAAAACAATTCATTCAAAGTGCTGGTAGCGAGAGCACAGTGGCTACTTCCGGTTTTCTACTCTCATTTGCCAAATATACTCGGAAATACAACAGCCCCTGCAGTGCTTCGCTAACGATACATTCTTGTGGGCAGCGCTGTTCCAGCTTCGAAACTAGTTTGGTATTCACTAAGCTACTGACAGACAGCGAACAATATGCTCGTCCCAAATAAATTGGTTTATTTTGTCTTGGGGTATGACTTTCAAAAATCATTATGTCAGCCGTATTATCTAAATGAAACCTTAATTTTAAATAAATTCGTGCGTTATAAAAATATACCTTTAGTTTCTTATATAGATAAAAATTGAGAGTGTGAGTTAGAGACTAAATAAAAAAAGATTCTCGACAATACAGCAACAAATATGGTTTCCGCTTCGCGGGGCTCCTAATTCTATGTGCAAGGTTTAAAATACCGTTCGAATCTAACCTGTCCAAATCGCGAGCTCGCTTCGCTCGGTTTTGGGTCCTAAGCTTCACTAACAATAGCAATCGTGTAGGCAAAAAAAGGCAAAGTCCTGAAGATAAGCCAAAGTCCTCATAGAAAATAGTTTAAACGTTAAATTATATGTTTCAAACGTTAGACATAATGATTTTCATTCAAATATATCAAATAACATTATACGAAATGGGTTTTAGTTTTAGAGTAACACAAACATTATGTGTAAAGAAATGATATCAACCGTTGGAATATCACACTGAAATGAAAATATGTCAAATAAAGAACAATGGTAGAAAGTGTCCCCAACAAGAAACTCCATGGACACACTTTTCAATCGCCAAAATTATAACTGAATCTTTGATACATCATTCATCTTGAGATGGTACATGATGTGAGAACGATGTATCAAGTAAAAGGTGCCCATAGGAAAATATAAAATAGACAATTCAAGAAAATTATAAATCGTTAAAATAGACCGTGGAGCTAAGAGATGACCAGTCACGACTGACGGCGCCAACCTAACCTAAGCTCACACACTTTTAAAATAAAAGAAGAACCCCATCGATTTTCTTATTAAAAATACAGTCAGTCTTCTTATGGACCATTTTAAGCATATTAGCATGTGTTCTATCACTGTTGGAGGGTGGGGACACAGTCGATACAAAATCGCCCATTGTCCTTTATATGAAATGGAATGTTAAAGCTCTTAAATGTTTCACTTAGAAATATAAGATTGTAAATTCAAACCAACTAACTCTATAACCATGCAATTTCATTGCTAACCACATCATACACTTCCATACAATGCAATATTAATAAAATGAAAACGCAATTTCATTGCTAATTACTTGACACACTTTTACATTACCTTAATAAAAAAGAAATAGGAACCCTATTACGTAAAACACAAGACTTAAAATACCAGCACGCGTAGCATGACCGATTCTATCTCTATTCAACCAAGAATAGACAGTTTTTTTTTTGTCCGAAAACCGCGGACGACTTAAGAGTAGAATTTTTTTCTACATTTTAAACATGACAATGCTTAGGACGTTAGAAAACTTACTTACTACATTCTGTAATGTTGTCTATTTTTCCGTCGACAAAGCCTGTTTCTACAGTGTCATGCTACGCGTGCTTGCAAGCAACGACGATACATTACTAGACTCCTAATAACAGGCGACCGATGTCTGTCAACACATTAGACAAAAAAGTCTTATATTCGTCTTAATTCGACCACTCCTGTGAGCCGTAAACATGTCTTGAGACAGAACAGACCTTGAGTTAGCCAATCACAACGCAGTACCCCGCCCCCTCGCTTACGTAGTACCACGACGAGTTGACAGAATAGTTTTTGTTCCTTAGATCGTGCATGCGGAGTCTAGTAATATATCGTCGTTGCTTGCAAGGTATGTGTGTGCTAACTAAACTCTGATCTACGAATAAGAAAAGTTAACATCATCCTGTAAATCAGCATCACTATCAGAATCAGCCTCATTTTTCATAAAATTCTTACTACAATCAAGTACCTCTGATTCTTCATCAGAAGAAACATCAATATTTTCAACATCATAAACAATCCATTTCTTTTTTTCATTATCCCTAGTCAACGTCAACCAATTCTTAGCTATGAGTTTCCATAATTTTATTTGGACGTACATACCTTTGTTACAATGAGAACACTTGGTCAAATCTACAACTCCATAGAGTTCAAAATCGAATCCGTAATCTTTTTCGTTGGATTCTGCGGAGAATTTCATATATCTTTCTTGGATAGTGAGATGATATTTATCGACCGTCAATTTGATTTTGATTGTGACTGTGTTTTTATCCTGACACCACTCAACTTTTGGTTTTCTAACTTCACGTGTAGATTCAGCAATGACATCAATTTTAGAACTTGTATTTGTTTTGGGAGCAGCTTCTTTGTTAGAACCTTTATCTTTATCGTTGTACTCTGTATTAGGAAGCTCCTTTATTGAAACTACTTCTGCTAAGGGTACGGCACCAAATTTACCCGAATCATCGGCAACAAATTCAAAATCGTCAAAATTGTCATCTTTATCAACCAAAGGCATGGATCTAATTAACTTATTTGACATAATGTTTGGGACATATTGCGTCATTTTATTTGTATCATTGACTAGTAATGATCTATCTATCTTCTCAACAGGTTCGTCTAAATCTGAATCGGAAGATTCCTCAGACTTCCTTTCAAATCCTAAATCATTCAGAAGCTCTATTTCTTCATTCTCTTCTGCCAAATTCTTATCAATCATCATCTGATTAATAATAATATCTTCAGCAGAGTAAGTGTCAATTAAAACTACGCCATATTTGTGTCCGCCAGTGAATTCTGCTTTTTCTTTCGTGAAATATTTAGTGAATAACTGTTTAAGGTTATCACCTGAATCGTAACATGAATCTACGAAAAAATTTGTGCTGAAATCAGTCCAACTATCACCTGGGGGCTGTACACCTACTAATCTACATTCTATCGCTTGGAATGGCAATTGTGTTATGAATTTTTCTTTTATTGGGTATATTTTGGTAACGGAAACTTCTCTCCATTCTCCTTGGTCTACAAAGAAGCATTTGACCCTATTATTATTGATGTTGGTTTCAATTCTAGCTCTTTCATAAGTTGCATCGTCAGGAAACTCGGCTACAACAATCATTCCTATCTCAATACTATCTAGAAGTTCAGGTTTTTCCTCTTTTATATACATTCTAATATCTGCGATCAACGTAACCATACATTTATCAAATTTGTAGGGCCGTAAAAAGAATTGAGACGGATTTTCGGCGTACATGAACAATACTGTAGAAAATCCACCGCTTTCCAAATGTGCCCATCTAACTTTAGGTAAGGTTTCAACACGTTTAACAACTTTAACACTTTCTTCTAGTTCTTTGGGCATTTCACTGTTGTAATCACATAAGTCTTTTAAATTATCAATATGACCAGGGTTAGGTATCGCATGACCGTTTAACAGTTCTTTTCTAAAATCGCATTTGACGACTACTTCTTCTAAATAAGACAAATCCTGACAAACTTCTAATTTATCTACCAATATAGTATTACCTACGACCATTGTAATTTGACCTCTCATGTAAAGCTCGTCATTTTCGTCCGTGATGCTTTTTAACTGGTTTTCAGATAGTTTAGAGAAAGTCACATCTTTGTCTTGAGGCATGAGATTAGCCAATATGACAGTGACTACGTGTGTTTCAGTTTCTTTTAAATCGTCGGGCAAATAATAAAGGCTTGTATCGCGTGCCATCTCTAATTTCTCTTCATCTATAAGTTTGATGAGGAATAACGTAGGTCGGTTCTTCTCATAGCCTAGTACTTTAACCACTTGGCAACGAACAAATAGATTCTGTTTTAAAGCTACCGCGCACACATCACCTACTTTGGCTATACCGTGCAGTTTCCTATTTACTTCTTTACTGTAGTATATGCCCAGTTTAATGGAAAGCAAGCTGTACTTATTTGCATATTTCGTAACATTGCTTTTAACCGTACTCGATGTTATTCTCGCAGAATAAGACACCGCTGAGTGATAGCGTAATATTTGGAAGGTTATTTCGCCTTCTTTCGGAAGCCAAGGCTTGGGAGAATCGTACTCTTTGAATATAGCGTGCCTTTCGGTGCAGTTCCAGTAATCTGGGCATTTACCCAGAGTCAGAAGTCTTCTGCAAATCGGCACTAAATTCTGAGCCTTCTTCAAATATTTTTCGGTTAGGACACTAGCACTGATCTCATCTAAGAACGGTGGCACTTCTTGAGTGCATCTTTTAATGAACTGAAGAATCTTTGGCAGTTGCTCAATGTTGTTATCGTCAAGTATAATCTTAATTTTAGTGTTACTTTCATCGCCTTTGAAAATAGACGCATAGTTATCAATAAGTACAGCGAATCGCTTGCAAAACGTTGAAAATAGATCCGGCAAGGAATAATGGATTAAATAATGTGCATCGGTTACGTTCATATGGGTCAAATTTCCGTCACAGCATACCAAAACTGGACCTGACACAGGCTCTTCATATTCTTTGAGAGTTTTATCTAAAATGTACAAATCATGCACTGTCATTGTGCTGTCACATGAGAACACCACATAATTCAATTTAGTCAAAGCTTTCTCTATCAATTTTACTTCATCATCAGCCCTACAGACTATGACAGTCTTTTTAGACTTATCAATGCCTTGCAAAAAGTTTGTAACCGTTGTTATTTTTTTTTCTTGAGCTACAAAGTCGACCGAAGTAGCCGTTTTGGAGTATAAAACACATTCTTGAAAAGCACTGATGCAAATTACAGAATCAGGCGCTTTTCTAGCTAAAGATGACATGAAATCGCACCATATCCTAGAAACTATAACATACTGAACTTTCCATTCTTTATGAACACGATTTTTTACTATATCCATCACTTTCAAAAGGCAAAACTTTAGTTCCTTGGGATAAACTGATGAAATGTGTTCACAGTCATCTATTACAAACGTGGATAAACTTCGGAAGTCGAGACTGAAGTCTTCCTGAATCAGACGAACTAACATCGAAGGGGTGCAGATTAAAAGATCACAGCCATTCAGAAGCGACGTTGTTATATGCATGTCACTCATACCAGCATAACAGGCAAAAATCTTGGCGCTGTGTAAGAACATTTTACATTGAAATTCAACTGAAGCTACAGAATGCGACGTTCCACAAACTATAATACAGCTAAGACCAAACTTATCTGGAGTATTTTTAAAATCATTGACCAAACGGCAAACCGCTGGCAAGTACCCTATAGTGTTGCCACTGTTGGACGGACCCACGAGAAAGAAGCTATGACCTCGAAGAATTGTAGGCCAAGAAACTGTTTGAGGCCTCATTGGTTTCTGCACTCCCATATTTCTTAAAACTATATGAATATCATTCCCAAATGGAATGTCTCTCATAACGCTTACCGGTTCTATGCGGTTATTCTTATTTGTATGAACCATTAGTACGGGGCTCACTAACTTATCAACGAATATGGATATGCTACCATCAACATTCCTAAATGGGTTAACATTTGGTCTTTTTTCGTTGACATCAACTATATCAGGTTTCTTTTCTAAGTCAACAGGTTTTTTAACTCTGTCAAAACCTAATTTCTTTGCCAACCCTGAAATACTTTCATTGTCAGAATCTAAGTCTTTATCCGAAATGGAAGACATGCTATCATTTATTTTAGCTTGTTGTTCTTCAATGTATTTCATTTTCCGCCTGATAGCACTTAATCCTGTACCCTTATTGTTAAGTTTATTAGAACTGGAATTTTCTTGTACTGAAATATTAGATTTAATCCGCTTAAGTAAGTCTAAGTTAGATATTTTTATGTTTACCTCGGAATCTGTGTTTGCATATACATCTTCACTTTTCTTAACTTGTAATTCGGGTTCTGGCTCCGGTTTTCTTGGTACTTGTACAGCTTGCTCAGCTTTTTGTTCATTGGTTGGCTGCGGCTTCATTCTGAATTTGTTGATTTGAAGACCCGCTGGTCCGTAAGCGACGAGTTTCCCAGTGTCGGCCGGTGAACGTGCTTTATTACCTGAAATTTTGTAACAATTACGTTAATCAGTCCCAAGAATCATTATCAATTTTTTCTTAAAATCCTAACGAATTTTATAAATATGATTTCGTATGTTTTTTAAGGCTTTCACACTTTGAGCCTTCTGACCTATTTTAATACATTTTTTTGGTACAAAGACTTATGGCAGCCTAGGCCCGGTTCGCAGAATATAGAACAGGTATTTGGTAAGCCCAAATGTCTTAGAGCTCCAACTAAAAGGACTGGAGGGAGATTTTCAAAAGTATCCAGTATGATACCCTATTGTAACTTTCTCCAATCTGTAAAACAGTTGGCTATTGCATAATGGCAAATAATTGCCAACTAGCAGGCGTGTATAGGTCTGTTTAGTTGAAAATATACCTTTTCTGAAGTTCGTATCGTCTTCATTTCCATTAAAATTATTCTTCTTTTTAAGAAATACTGGGTTATTGTTCACTTCTGATTCAAAACCGTCATCAGGATTCAGATCGAGATGAATATCATTTGTTTTGTTATCAACAGCATCTATGCTGGGTGGCATGTTCTCAGAATTATCAGAACCTGAATTTTTTTTTGGTTGAATGCTCTGAGCTTCTAACCATTCCATCTTTTTCCTTAAAGCCATGCTGACTAGGCTGGATTGGCTGGACTTTGCAGGGGTTCTTTGACAGCCTCTGCCTAGGGAGACCTCATCTATGTCTTGACAAAGCTTCATAGCACTTAGTTTACTACTGATCACTGAATCAACATTATTATTATCCAGAACTTCAAGTGCATTGTTTTTTAATGGAGATCGGTTTTTGTTATTGATCACTGAATCAAAATTGTTATTTTCCGGAGCTTCAAGTATTCTCTTTTTGATTGGGGATCGGCTTTTCAGAGCATTCAACCAAATATTCTTTGGAATGCCTCTACTATTATAGGCCTGCTCAATTTTTTTCATAACCTCATTGAATGTTATGTAATTCAGTTCGGTTTTGAGGTTATTTTCTTTCAACTTTTTGAGGAAACGGTACTCGTCCTCATAACCGAAATCAGAATTGACTACTTCATGAAGAACATTCACTTCTTGACCATTCTTTTTAACCACGAGCAAGTCTCCATAATGATGAGTATTGTCATCAAAAATTGAAGATCTGTAACAAAGGAATTTATTTTTAAGTAAAAAAATAGTTTAAGAGTATTTCAATACTCTTTTTAAAATTGATTTGGTGGCTTACCATGAAGTCTTAAAGCCAGAGCACCAGTGAGGGAACGAGGTGGCGCTAGACTACTTGTATAGCTGTCTCGTTCCCTCACTGGGACTACTATGGCTTTCAGACGTCATCGTAGGCCACCTGATCATCATCATCGCACGAAATAGTTAGTGTCTCGTTCCCTCACTGGAACTACTCTCGTTATAAGTCTATGAAGTCTACCATGAGGTAGGTCACCTGATCATCATCATCGCACGAAATAGTTAGTGCATTGGCTGATTGACTGCTACGCTGCGTGAACATTTGAATAATGCGTATCTGTATGACCTACAAGTAGTTGTTCTGGGCCTGAGTGTTTGTGAATGTGAGTTTTATTATTATGTTAACACACCCACGATCCCAGAGAAACTCCTAGAGGAAATGCACATTTTTTTTAATTTAAAATAAATTTTTTTTTCTCGTACTAACTAAAACCCATGGTGTCCTTCAATAGCCCTTTACTTTCCGGAACCACGTTTACATGAAAAGACGACGTTAGTTTACGTTGGAATTGACTTTATGTCAAACCGATGTAGCTAAATAAGCTTACTCAATTGTGCGTGTGTCGCGGGTGGCCCAACTTTAAACCCGGACTACAAATGATTCCCCCCCCCCCCGGACGCCCTCTAAACTAGGACAAATCCGGGGAAACCCGGACGGATGGCAATCCTACCTCTGACTTTCTCATTTATCATGCAGCCACAACTGGGATTTTCTCTCCTTGTATTTGCCAGCTCAATTTATGGCTATCTGGGTTATGGACACACATCGGTGTAGATAAATTATTTGTAACTAATGAACATGGTGAAAGGGTTTTAAAAATAAAGATATATTTTTTGAATTTATTCAATTATTTAAAAAAGCATTTATTACATGTTTACAGATCAAATTAAATGCATAATATTAATAATCCTGTGCTGCTGCTGCCGTTGGCGAGGTCCTCTTATATGCTAAAATGAAAAGGAACGACTTTTTCTGTTTTTTTTTGTTCCTAGGGTTGTATTGGTGATTTTGATGATTATAATTCTGTAACTACATACGTCTTACAACCGCAAAAGATATTTTAATCAACATAAAACCTAGGCCTACGAATCTAGACAATTTAATAAAATTATTATTAAATTACAATAAACCATGGCAGCTAAAAGATGACCAGTCCCTACTGATAGCTTCCCTTCACGGACATGTACATGCATCAGTACCACTCAGCTCAACCATTTTGAAGGGAACTAAATGATCCGACACACACGCCACCATCAGTGAAGCATTTGAATGAGCATGAGATACTCTCAACCGCCAGAATCATTCAAGTCAATGAGAGAAATAGGTATGTAGTGTGAATGATAGCCCTGAGGTACATGTACTCACACAACGCCGGCTATGTTGGACAAAAAAAATATGCCGGATAACTTACAATCCTCCAAGCAGCTTTAATGATAGGTAAAAAGATGTTTTTATTAGGAAAATCGCAATTATACATCGCAGTTTGCTTAAGTAATTCGCACTAGTAGAAGTCACAGAACAGTTTTATAAGAAATAAATAAAAGCAATAATATTGTTACAATTAATTGAAGAAAAAAAAGGTATACTGGATCGCAACAAAGGTACAGTAGATTCCGTTTATTATGACTCCGTTTATAATGACCAACCGCTTATTATGACGTATTACACAGCGAAGTTTGGTTTTCATAGAAAATTCTTTCAACTCCGTCGACAAGTGTTCGGAAGCGTCACGTGATATCCGATGATGTTCGGCGCATGCATGGTTGTTTTGAGTCTCAGTGGGTAAATACAATTAATATTATTGACTTAGTTCTATATTGTCTCTCTGTTAAAATAAATACATACTGACAAAAACAGGAGGTTGTTTATTTTGTACAAAATGCTTTGTATGACGTCCGCTTAGAACCTGTTTATTATGTCCCTTCAATGTCATAATAAACGGATTCAACTGTACATACATTGTATGTACGGTTCTTGTAAATTCTAATATAGTAATAGTTGTAAAAATAAATTATGTTTTTTATCAAGCAATAGCAGGAAACCTCAAAAAACTGATAATAGAGAAAAATTATTTCAATGTTTAACATGAATTAAATTATATACCAAATCATGTTCTGTAGTTCTCTTACACTCTGCCAGTACAGATTGGTACAGGTCAATCACGACAGCTGAGGATCAAAAAGGTCACTTTGCAATGTTCCTACTGATTCACTCAGAGAACGAATAAAAGGAAAACAGACAATAATGTTAGGTTGTGTAGGAATATTGCTGCAAATGTCCGTTTTATACCGTCCCTCTACTCAATAACAAACAAATAAACTTCCAATTAACAGAGCCACACCCTAAAATTATAATTGAATTAAAAAAATATATATATTATAAACAGAAGCAAAACAATCAGTGTTCTGTACAGGATACTTCATGGCACAGAAGACACGGCTTTGACACGGGAAGGACTGTCGGACTCGGACAGACTAAAATCCTGTGTTCCTTCAATAGCCTTTACATACCAGGGTCACGGTTTCCTGATAAAGCAGTTCCGTGACCATGGCAGGATCTTCTAGGAACTAACATTATTAAATTGTTTTTTTTTTTTTTTTGATAATTTATTAACTGTGACCCTAAGACAAGGTTTCTTTAAGTGGGCATATGCACCAGGGGTACTCAGTAAGTCAGCTAACTCTTAACTTATTTTCTAAGTAATAGTATAATAATCTCGTCTTGGTATTCTTTTGTGGGGAGGGTGCTGACTGAACAACTGTCAACTGTTCACTAAAGAGGAATTTTGGCCGAGAGGTGTAGTGTTCCGGCGATTCCGAGGCCAGATACCTGACACCGCACGACACACGACGCCGACTCTTCGTGTGAATTAGTGTTAGATATAGTAGTGTTTTATGTATTGTATTATTTTATTAGTTAATTGTATTGTATTATAGTATTTTTGAAGGGCCTTGAAGCCTGAGGTTTAAAAATAAATAAATAAAGACAAGAACTCACCACAACAACATAATGTCAGTCACAAAACATGAATTAATTGAACAAAGACTAAACTTCTAGGGCAGGGTTTGCTTCATGTTTGACTCTGATCTGTTCAAAATATTCTTTGACAGGGGTCCGTGGAACTATTTATATTGCAAAGGTTGTCCGTGACTGCAAAAAGATAAAGAAACCCTGCCCTAAGACATCTTGACTGTTAGTGTCCGAATTTTAGATAAATCCTGTATTGTATTGGTGTCTACAACTCGTCCAAAGCTCATTATCTTTCAGCTTCGTTAGTGGTCATCATTGGAGACATTGGTGAGTGGGTCGTCTTGGGATAGTAGAAAAACTACCTAGGTACTTAAATTCGTTTCTTAGTAGAATCTTATTAGCCTTTAAAAAAGACCACAAGAAGTTTGTTGACAAGACGCGATGGAGGGAAAATTCGGAAAAGTGATATAGTGTAATTCCTAGAATCGCCATCTTAGCGCCCCCGCCCTAGTCAGACAATAGCAAATTTAGCAAAAATAACACTGGTCCCGAAAATATTAGGTAAAAACAACTCACTTTTTGTCAATGTAGGTAGGAGAAAACCACACTTCAGCAGCATCAATAAAACATTTATTCATTGCTATAGATGCAGCCGGCATCCACTCCTCACAAGGCTCAGCTTTTATCACGTAGTCCACTCCAAAAGATAAATTTTGCGGCAAAATCCCGTAAATCCCGATTTGTTCAAAGTAAAATGCAGTTTCATCCCCCTCTTTTCGAGCCAACACCCATATCAAATGGGGATTTATGTAGTGGAGTACGTCCACCCTGTATTGATCGTGCCCCATATTTAATAAAAGTTGTATTTACAGAGAATTTTAATTCAATAAAAACGAACTCAACAATTGAAATCGACAAAAGAAGGCCGGTCAAAGAACGAAGAACAGAAACAAACAGAAATATGCAAATGAACAATAGACAAAGGAGTACCTCTAGGGATGTGCCGACCGCAGTACCCCGACACGGGAGTCGGGACGTGTTGCCGTGCCCAAGTCTAGACCCAAAAGAAGGCTAGGTCTTATATTCATATCATACCTTGTATTATATAGCCAATAAATCAATAAAGTGCACCGGGAGCGTTTCCGCAGGTAATAAATCATCAGACAGCGTTCAGATGAATGCAATCTTGACAGTGACGGATTAACACTACTTGATGCCCTAAGCAATTGAAGCCTTTGGTGCCCCCCTATCCACGGGTTTTTTTTCGTGATTAAACTTCAAATGAGTAGTCCCGCCCTTACTAAAATCAACGTTGATCCTTCAATAGCCCTTTACGTTCCAGGATTACGATTACTTGATGAGATAGTCCCGCGACCCCGGCAGTCTTTGGTCCTCTAAAGGGCAAAAGGCACAGTCAGTCTGCTGACAGATCTTTGAGATGCGCGTGGAACACAACGCGCCGTTAACATGGGAACGGTCCATGATCGGACGGCGAGTCACCCATTACTCGCCATCCGTATGACCGCGCCTACGGTGGCTGGAAATCGCCTCGCGACGTCCGTTGCTTTGAGCGTCTCCTTATCCACGGTAGTGTCTGCCTTTATGTCTTTTTTAAGGAAGGTATTGTTGGGAAGTACCTACCTACTTCGTTCAGGTGGCCTACCGTGAAGTTACGCTAGGCTTTCCCACAGCCTAAAGACTCACGCTTTAAAAGTTCATGGTAACCCACCAAAAGGTAAAAAAGAGCCTTGACATATGCAAGAGCGAGCGAAGCGAGCTCGATTTTTTTTTGCACCTTTCTAATACTATGCAATGCACGATGGAATAGCGAGCGAAGCGAGCTAGAAAAAAGCAGTTTCAGTAAGTTTTTGCGCGAGAGTTAGACGTGATGCCCATGGGGGTACCAGAAGAAGCACAATAAAATCCGTCCTTAGGATTATTTTGTGCTTCTGTTGGTGCCCCCCAGACGTGATGCCCTAGGCAATTGCTTAATTTGATTAAGGGTTAATCCGTCACTGAATCTTGATTAATATGGACTAATTTAGGAAAAACCATGAAAAATTAATGAAATAAAATTATTTACGATCTAACTATCGGTCTACGAGTACTAAATCAGTGTTTTATGCCCTTTTCTTTTGGATAAATCCGATAAATCCAGTTAATTGTAAACTACTAACCAACTTTTAACAAAGGAGAACGAGCATCTTCTTTCTTGTCTCCAAAAGTTTTAAAAGTATGAACATAATGCAAAGAGATTAAATATGTCTTAGAAACTTTATTCCTTCCCTTTTTCCCTCGAAGCGACGCCCTTTTCTGTAATACACACATACAGATTTTAAATAACTTCTTGATAACATAGGCAAGTATGTAAGTATCTACTTCTGAATAAAACCTTTATAACTTGATTACCCTGCTAAACCATTCCGGTTCAGCGGGACAGACTGATAACAGATTTTTTTCCATACGAATAAATGAGTCTCCATTCTATTCCTTCTGCATTCCTTTGCGTTCCAGTTTCACGTTTACCTGCTAACCTACTGTTCCGACCGTTCCGACTGTCTGTCGGAACGTCGGAACCTCATACCCCCTTAGGAGCTATAGCTATAACTTGTGGCTATAATTACCTTAGTTTTAATCATGTTTCATAGTTCGAACTAAAAAGACTGATAACTTGAAAAACCGTAACAATAATGTTTATCAGATTTGAAATATTTGAACGCGTCAATAATTCATAGTGTCATCGTCGCACAAAACAAATGTCAAATATATGACAAGTCGGCAATGATTTCGTGGCTACTGAAAACAAATTGTGTTTCAAATTCATAATTCAATTGCTATTGAATGATAAATTTGTATTTACGTCCAGTGAAATTAATAGGTAAGAATAATTTACTCATCGAATACTGCGGGGTATCCATTGATATGTAATAAAAGCACTAATTGAGTGTGTATTTTTATTAGCAAAAGTCAATTTTTGATTGTAACAAATACAATAGTTATCTCTATTTATTGGTGTATGTTGTGGTTTTATTGTTTAATAACATGTTTGTCTTTTCATATTATAGCGTTTAGTGTTAATATTCATTTGGAAAATAATAATTTTTCGTAGTATTCGTGTTAGCTTCTCATTGGCAGAAATGTACTGTATTGGTATCGAATTTCTGTATTTTCTTGGTTGCTGTGATACGATAACACTATTAATTCACCGTGAACGAGTTAACATACTTTCTATAACAGTCTTCTATCATCATGCAATTTGTAAGTTTCTAATATAATCAAAACAATTAACACCAAAGATTTAAAAAAAAATCTAGAATTAATTTTGCTTATCGATATACAGTGTTTAAAAAAAACTACATGGTCTTTATGGTTAATTTTTTTTTTTTTTATTTGTTTCCACACTTTCAAAACAGAATACTAAATGAATCTGCTCTTGACTTAATTGATGTCAAGTGGGTGATGAAGAGTTTGAATTGTTGGTAAGATAAAATGGTACTCTACACTAATATGCTGTAGGTAGTGGCATAATAACATCACACCTTTAATGCTAGGGATATGTAGAGATTTACTTTTTTTTTTTACATCCATTTTCCCTTTTGGGAAGGCAAAGGGATCTAGCCCATGCAGCCTGAGATTTACTTTAAACATCCACTTTTCAAATGTAATGTTTTAGATACTGGGCTTTTACTATGTTTCTCCTATTTGAATATTATCCTAAATCCATTTTTCTTTATCCATAGAAAACAGTAGAATTTAAAAAAAAATCAAGCACAGGCAAAAAATAGAATTTTATTTTTCCTAAATATGGTATTATCAGAAAAAAAATGACCTGGTGGCTCCTTTCTAACTTGTTTAATCATTCTAATAAGATGATAATAATGTGTTTTCTTAGTAAATTTGTCTTATAAAAAGCAATAGCTCTTAGCATTAGTGGTTTCAGCCCTGCTATTATTCTTAGCGTGAAAAACATATTGATTATAATTACATACTAAGTAGAATTCAATATAATAATAACATTTGTTAATAAAACTTGTAATAACAACTGACTGGATGCTTCTATTGTCAATGTAATAAATATGTTGCCGTGCCCTAACCAGGTTTCATATTGAAACTAATTTACTATAACACCTATGTACACATGAATGCAACAAAGAGTTTGACATTCATGGCGTCAGAGTGTACGTGTATTGCCTCAATCCCTCCTTTCATCAAATGAGACCTCCCCTCTCAGGGCAGGGCGGGAGGGACTGTCAGACTTGTACTGACTAAATTCCACAGTGTCCTTCAATAGCCCTTTACATTCCAAGTTCACGGATAATTTGATAAGTCCCACAGCTCCGGCAGGCTTTGGCCCTCTAATGGCCCCGTCATCATGCTAACACTCTTTAAGGTGCGAGTGGAGACGGGCCGTCGACCCGATCTGTAATAATCATCATCATCATATCAGCCGTAAGACGTCCACTGCTGAACATAGGCCACCCCTTTAGACTTCCAGTAGGACCGGTTGTAAGCGGCCTGCATCCAGCGTGATCCTGTGGCCTTCATAAGATCGTCTGCCCACCTAGTGGGTGGACGTCCTAAGCTGCGCTTGCCGGTGCGTGGTCTCCATTCGAGAACCTTAATTAATTCTGTAATAATGTTTCTACCCAGTAACAACACAATTACAATACATTTTCCAGATCACAATGGGTGTAGCAGTCAGCAGATACTCGGAGCTGTCTTCAAATGAACTTCTCATGCGGTTCTGTTCTTCGGAAGTCATCTGTCCCAATGATCCGTTCTGGAATCAGCTGCTGGCATTCAATATTAATCCTCCAGCTAGTGCGTAAGTTACTTGTACTTCTTTTTTTTGGTGCTCAAATGAAAAAACAACGACAATATATTACTAGACTCTGCATGCACGATCTAAGGAACAAAAACTATTCTGTTAATTCGCTGAGGTAATACGTAAGCGAGGGGGACGGCGATATAAGACTTTTTTGCCTAATGTGTTGACAGACATCGGTCGCCTGTTATTAGGAGTCTATTAATATATCGTCGTTGTGAGAAAAGGACCTCCTATGGCCCGTTCATGATCTTGCCCCTGTGAGCGGTGGCATAGTGCGGGGCGAGCAGTAAGATAAAAATTTATACAACATTGTAGCAGTCGTCCCACCTCAATGGACGCTGCCGCAATAGATAAGGGGGAGCGAGGTATGGAACTAAAATAAGTAACCTACTACAAGGTTTAGTGTCCGTTTATTTATCTCACCCGTGGTGGTGGACACCCACGGCGACGGATATCGCAAGACGATCTCAGGCCACCGTAGGCGCGGGCATGATGCGGGCGGCGAGTAAAGGGCAACTCGCTGTCCGACCATGGACCATGCCCGGGTCGACCCGGTCCGTGACCCCTGAATTTAAAGGGCTATTGAAGGATTTTAGTCAGTAAAAGTCTGACAGTCCCTCCCGCCCTGCACGTGGTTCGGACTCATTGCACCCGCGTCTTCTGGGTTCAAACCTGGACTTTGGCAAAGCATGGCGCCACGTTAAGTAAACTAATTGGTAAGGCGTCTGGATTATTTATCCAAAAAACGCGGGTTCAAATCCCTCTCGCTGCTGAATTTATCTTTCCTCAAAAATAATCCATCTCAATTAAAAAAAAGAAGAGGAGTAGTGGTGGCCCAGTGGTATCCCAGTGGTGCCCAGCCAGGTGCATAACTTTGCGTAATTTATTTCATCATCACTGCTCTCAAATCAATAAAGGAAAACATCGTGAAGAAACCGGCATGACCTAGAACCAAGAATTCGAAGAAATTTGACATCTACCGACCCGCCCTGGGCCCGCGTTGTGGATTACGGCCCACTCCCTCAGGAGTAGGAGGAGGCCTGTGTCCCAGCAGTGGGAAAATTTATAGGCGGACTAGCGGCCCGTCCCGGCTTCGCACGGGTGGAGGACCCGGTCTAAAATTTGAGATTTAAACTATCCTATCTCTCAAGTTGGATCGAACTGCACATGGTGTGCGAATTTTATTATAATCGGATAAGCGGTTTAGGAGTCCATTGAGGACAAACATTGTGACACGAGATTTATATATATTAGATGAAGAATTAAAAAAAAATGTCATGTGGTACCTCACATAATTTTTCATCAAACAAGATTAATATTTTAAACTGCACTTAACTAAACATGTTTTTTATTTATCAATTACTGTTATCCATTACGTTTTATTAATAGTTTTTGTTGTTAACCCGGCGTCATTGTGGTAGGAAATAGTCACATCGGCGTTGAGGTGGGTCAATTTTACCCGTATATTAAAATCGCGATATTTCCATAGTTATTACATGTATTTGTAAACTGTGTTGTTATACAATTATTAGGGTATTTATTTGTTGAAATTGAAAAAGAAAAACATAATACAAAAATATTTAATTAGGTTTAATCAAATTTTACATAAACTTGTAAAAAAAGTAACAAAACAGGGTTCTCTTGTGCTTTTAGGACATTCTTATTATAATAATCCGTATATTTGGGTACTTATGAATTTTTTCTAATCTTTTAAAAAAAATGTAAAAACACTAATTAGAATCTTCGTTAGACACGATTTGGGGCAAGCTTGATATGTGAGCTTTGTTTTGCAGTCCTTTTAGCAGAACACACTTGACACTGTTTGCGGATATCGTGTAATTTTGCACGAGGCTTTTCTGATGATTCACCAACAAATCCTACCCCAAAAAATACCCTTAGTCATGCTCGCGAAGGTGGAGGCGGGACGCGTGAGGGAGAGGACAGCGTGCACTCTTCACGCCAGCCGCAGTGGTAGACGCCTACGATGACGGATGTCACTAAATGATCCTTGATCCCCGGCCACCGTAAGCGCGGGCATGCGGACGGCGAGTAATGGGCGACTCGCTGTCCGGCCTTGGACCATGCCCGGGTGGACGACGCGTTGTGTTCCACGTACGCCTCAAAGAGTGCCAGCAAAATGACGGGGCCCCTTTAGAGGGCCAAAATCTGCCGGGGTCCCGGGACTTACGAATTACCGTGACCCCGGAACGCAAAGGGCTATTGAAGGACACCGTGGATTTTAATCAGTACGAGTCTGACAGTCCTTTCCCTTCTGCCCTGGCTAGGAGGACTCATTTAATGATTTTACCACGATATAAAAAAATGTGCTTAGAGATTAAGAGGAATCTGTTTTTTCTTAAATCGACGAAAGACAGAAGAAAAAAAAACGAAAAGTGAAAAGAAAAAAAACCGTTAACACACACCAAAAATGATAAAATTTGATTACTTGAAAATGGCACAAAATGGTAACGTCAATTGTGAGGATGGGTCAAAATTACCTTTTTGAAAATTAAAGGCCTGTAGCTTCCAGCTCGGTGGCCGTCACACTGATTTCTCGTCAGAAACGTTTAGAACACACTATTGGCTCCAGCTACTGCACAGAAAGGCAGCGTCGTACGCACACTTTCAAAAATATTCTAAATTCAAAACCAGCCGGGTCATTTTGACCCAACCTCAATGACGCCGGGTTAAAATGATTGATGTGAAATCAGATAAAACTTAATGGTTGTTGATATTTATTTATGTTTAGAACATATATTGACTTTTTCCTCATACATACATAAACTCACTATTTTTTCCGATGGGGGTAGCCAGAAACTACACAGCGCCATCTGCTACGATCTTTACTCATCAAAAAAAGTTCGTGGATTTTAGTAATTACGAATCTGACAATCCCTTCCGCGCCACACTATGTGAGAGGACACATTTGATGATGTTACGACATAAAAGGCCTTGTAACATTAGTTGGAAGTCTATTAAAGACCAAAGAGTCCCACTACAAAAAAAAAAAAATTGTTGAACACTTGTTTAAATAAATTGTAACTATTAAACAGCATTTGACTTTGATATAAGGACCATTTTGCAGTTAAACTTTTTTTAGACAAGCCTTCTACAACGAGGATCGAAACTGTCATTAATAGATTTTCTACTTTATATGCTAGGGCATTAAGTTGAAAATCCTTTAAAAAAATAGTACCACTGCTAAGACCTGCAATTTCTAAAAAAGTTTTTTCTTCAATTCTAGTGAGGAGCAGCTTATGTTCGATGGCAGCACGGAGTCCTTACTCCAGAAGTTTCTTCAGAACAACCCTCAAACTGGCAACCTGGGTTCCTTGGTCCAGGTCTTCATTACCAGGGCGACAGAACTGCTGGCGGCGCCGAATAGTGACAAGTAAGTGGAAGTTTTGTTTTACATCTGGTGGTCTAATCTTTAAGCACGAAACCCGTATACTTTCGGCATTCGTTACGGGCGTTTTTACAATGAGCCCGAACCAAAGGGCTTACCGATGACGCAATGTGACGCAATTCCAGCCCCGGATCTAAGGGGGAACAAACCGTAGCACTTGCCCCGGGCGGCAGTTTCATGGGGGCGCCAAATTCTTGAGACAAAAATTCGAAATATCTCTTTTCCTACAATCTCATAGGTCGAATCAAGTTATCGAATAATATATTTTTTTTTTAAATCTTATTATATTATGTAAATATACCTATCAAAAATGGTCACAAAAAATGCTAGTCATTTGTCGGGCGCCACTATCAAGTTTTTGCCCCGGTTCGAAAAAATCGTAGATCCGGTGCTGCACAATTCGACCGATTCCAAGATTACAAGTGAAAATCATCCTTACCACAGTTACCACTAAGACATATGACATAAAATGTGCGGGTGACTACGGATAGGTGAAAAACAAAACACGCTCGCCACGACGATGTAAGTCAGTAGAATTGCATCATTATATCGTAGTAGCAAGGACGATTTTCATTTTTAGTTAGTAGAAATTGCAAATCGCACGATTCGCGGCATGGGGAAGCTCCCTCATTCTTTCCGCTCATCGCATACCGGAGCAGTGGTGGCCCAGTGGTATCGGTACCGTCTTACGAGTTGTAGGTCGTGGGTTCGAACCCAGCTTGGCGCATTACTTTGTGTAATTTATTTCATCACCACTGCTCTCAAAACGGTGAAGGAAACCATCGTGAGGAAACCGGCATGTCCTAGAACCATCAAATTCGAAGACATGTGACATCTGCCAACCCGCACTGGGCCCGCGTGGTGGATTATGGCCCACTCCCTCTCACAAGAGAGAAGGCCTGTGTCCCAGCAGTGGGAACGTTATAGGCTGATGATGATGATGATGATCGCATACCTCGTTACGGGCCTTTTGACAAAGAGCCCGAACTAAGAATGAATGATATTACGATTTGACAGATAGCTCCTTAGAGTCCGCACTACCATTCATGACATTCGGAAAATTGATGGTACTACATCTTTAAATGCATTTTTTTTGTTAAGACATTGACACTAGGGCCGCGTCAACTTAACTTCAGACGTGGCGATATCATCCGTACACAAAGACGTTCATACATCTCTATCGGATTCCGTGTCTTCGTTGACGGACTTAAGAAGTAAACAGCCTGAACCGGCCAGAAATGCCTATTTGTCGGGAAAAAAGGTAAAAAGGCGTGGTTTTGAAAAACGCTCGGAATTTAAAATTGCAGAAGTAGGAGCCCCGCGGAGCGGGGCTCCGTCGACTTGCTCCTGTGAAGGAAGTTTACTTATTACAGTAAGTTTACTTATTACAGGGTCAAATTATTAATAACAACCGAAAAATGTGATTCATTAATCACTTTAACCTCGACTTTCGGTAATTATTAATAATAATAGATAATCACTACATAGTATAAAACAAAGTCGCTTTCTCTGTCCCTATGTCCCTTTGTATGCTTAAATCTTTGAAACTACGCAACGGATTTTGATGCGGTTTTTTTTTAGATAGAGTGATTCAAGAGGAAGGTTTTTATGTATATAACATGCATAATATAATAGAGGTTGCACCCGTGCGGAGCCGGGGCGGGTCGCTAGTTATTAATAATCTTCAATTATTCACTCTTACCGTAACATATATATCTCAATAATCTGACAATTTGAGCGTGGCATTATAAAATGAGCGAGTCCTGAAGTTGTAAAAAAATAACGTAACGCCTGCTTGTTCCTTATGGCAATCAACGTTACGTCTAATAAGTTTTAATTTATTTATTTTACAATAATTCTGTGATAGATTTTTACGTCATCATTCAAGGATTTTAGGGGTACCAAACACATCATAATCAGTTCAGGGGTTGAGAAGTTATGGTGGAATAAATAAACTCAACATACAAACACACGGACTGCTGCGCTGCGTGTCGAGAGTTCGATCCCCGCACGGAGCAAGTATTTGTGTGCTCTACAAGTAGTTACTTCGGGTCTTTTTTTTTGGGTGGTAAAATCATCAAACGAGTCCATCCACCCCGGGCAGGGCGGGAGGGACTGTCAGATTCGTGCTGACTAAAATCCACCCGAGTCGAGGTATACGTGTGTCCTGCGACCCCGTGCTTCTGGTCTGGGTGTTTGTGTATGTGAGTTTATATGTTTGTAAACACACCCACGATACAGGAGAAATTCCTAGCGTGGGGCAATGTTTTATTAAAAAACTAGTTTCTGCCCGCGACTTCGTACGCGGATCTTGTTGCTTATGCCAGCGACAATGGGGTCGGCAAAATCGAAGATCTGAAAAGTCTGATACCCAACTCCAAGAGCCCGGGTAAAAAAATTATGGGAGTTTGGCCAGTGGAATAAAAATTGTATTAATAAATTAATCGTCATTGAAAATCAGTGCGTGAAATTAGTGATAGCTTTGATTTTCACATCAGGTGTTCCAAATCTTATATTTTAATACATCAATAGATAATGCTCATTAGGCTGAACAGCTCTTTCTTAGACGTCATTCCTATACAGGTTGAATTTTTCAACTGGGCGTTGAGTTGAACAAAAATAAGCATGATTTCAAAGAAGAAAAGGTTAACTTAAGTTTCGAATACAGTCGTCGCCTTAAAGATTGATCAGTTTTTTTTCAATTATAAGTTTTTCTTACGTTTGCCGTATATGATTACTTCCCAGAATTGTTGAAAAATGATGTAGTGTAGATGGGCTCTTTTTTTTTCGTGGTAAATCATTAAATGAGTCCTCCCACCACGGGCAGGGCGGGAGGGACTGTCAGATTTGTACTGACTAAAATCCACGGTGTCCTTCAATAGCCCTTTATGTTCCGGGGTAACGGTGATGGTATAAGTCCCGCGACCCCGGTAGGCTTTAGCCCTCTGAGAGGGGCCCCCGTTATTATGCTGACGCTCTTTAAGGCGCGCGTGGAACACGACGCGCCGTCCATGGTCGGACGGCGAGTTGCCCTTTACTCGCCGCCCGCATGCCCGCGCCTACGGTGGCCGGAGATCGTCTTGTGACGTCCGACGCCGTGGACGTCCACCACTGCGGGGTAGCTGGGTTCTAAGAGTTCCACATTAGGTGTTCTAGATCTTCAATTTTTATACGTCAACAGAGAGTGCTCATCACGCTGAACAACTCTTGCTAAGACGTCATTCCTGTATATGTTATAGTGTAGCTGGGCTCTTGGAGTTCCACATCAGGTGTTCCAGATCTTCAATTTTTATATGTCCACAGAGAGTGCTCATCAGGCCGAACAACTTTGCTAAGACGTTATTCCTGTATATGTTATAGTGTAGCTGGGCTCTTGGAGTTCCACATCAGGTGTTCCAGATCTTCAAACTAATTTTCTCAGCAGAAAATGCTCATCACGTGGAACAATTTTTGCTATCGCACCATTTTTGTATCTCTTATAGTTTAGCTGGTCCGTTGCGGTTCTGCGCCAGTTGTTCAAGTTTTCAAAATAAATTATAGCCTATGTTTTGACCAGACTTAATACCTATACAACAAAAAAAGAATCATTCAAATCCGTCCAGTACTTTTTGAGTTTATCCCGGACATACATACAGACAAACAGACAAACAGATAAACAGACAAACAGACAAACAGACAAAAATTCTAAAAACTATATTTTTGGCTTCGGTATCGATTGTAGATCACACCCCAAGTATTCTTTTAAAAAAATATTCAATGTACAGTTTTGACTTTCCTACTATTTTATTATATGTATAGATAAAAGAAAAGAAAAGCATGAAACCTGAAAATATAACACTCCTTTTTTGGCAGTAGTAAAAATATATTTTATTTTCAATCAGAACAGTTTATTTACACTAAAAAAATAATATACATCTTTGGTAACTTTTAAAAACGTCACATAGGCGTGTTGACAGCATCAATACATTGAAAATTTAATTACTCCATAAGTAAATTTTGAAAAATAAATTATTATTCACAATTTTAAAAATGTCGCATCTTCGTCTTTTTTTTATTTACGAAACAAAAGGAAAAATACGTGTAAATGTTTTTTGGTAATCTTCTTGCAAGGATTTGGGAATAATAATAATAATATTCCACAACTATCACACAACGCCATCTAGTCCCAAGCTAAGCAGAGCTTGTGTTATGGGTACTAAACAACTGATAAACATACTTATATATTTCTAAATACATACATATTATAGATATATTACACCCAGACACAGAACAAATGATCATGCTCATCACACAAACATTTGTCCTGGGTGGGAATCGAACCCACGACCCCCGGCATAGCAGTCAGGGTCACTAACCACTAGACCAACAGGCCAGTCAAATCTAACTGACGATTCAAAATCTAGCTGACGAACTTATCAGATAGACAGTCCCTCCATATAAAATACTGATATTCAACTGCATCCGGTTAGACTGGAAGCCTACCCTTCTAACAGCCCGTTCACTACTGCTGTGAGCGATTACTTAGCGCGGAGTGGTGCACGGCCAAATGTATAGAAATGTTGAAACACGCCACGAGCAGGAGCCACTAGCGAATTCGTTCACTTTAAATCAATGTTATTAATGCGTTCTTCGCACCAGCCGTCGCTCCGCTTAGACTTAGCCCCTTCGTACACAAAGCGACGCAAGTCTCCGATACCATACAACTTCGGTATCCAAGCAACTATCGCAATACAATTCCATAGAGATTCGTTCACAGGCACGCGTCAATGGATGCTTAAGGTATCGGAAACTTGAGTCGCCTTGTGTACGAAGGGCCTTAGTTGGATAAAGGCTATGCAGATATTGATGAGATTTTCTTTGTTGTCTAATCGTGTTTTTTTTTCTTTTTATGTTCTTCCTTGTAACTCGCAATGATTTGACCTCTTGACAGTATGTTTGTGTGCATGTTGGCACCTACATCTGAAATAAAAAAAAAACAATTAATAATCTAAATATATATAACTCAAAGGCAACGACGATATATTACTAGACTCCGCATGCACGATCTAAGGAAGAAAATCTATTCTGTCAACTCGCTGAGGTACTACGTAAGCGAGGGGGACGGGGTACTGTGTTGAGATTGGCGAACTCAAGGTCTGTTCTATCTCAAGGTATGTTTATGGCTCACAGGATTGGTCGAAATAAGACGGATATAAGACTTTTTTGCCTAATGTGTTGACACATTAGGCAGACATCGGTCGCCTGTTATTAGGAGTCTAGTAATATATCGTCGTTGCTCAAAGGTGACTGACTGGCTGACTGACATAGTGATCTATCAACGCACAGCCCAAACCAATGGACCGGATTGGGCTGGGCATGCAGGTAAATGTTACGACGTAGGCATCCGCTAAGAAAGGATTATAATACTTCTTAACGCGAGCGAAGCCGCGGTCATAAGCTAGTTGATAATTATGGTCGCTACACAACGTACAACTACAAAAATGAAAAAAATACACTTTTTCTATGGGAATGGTTATATGCCGCCTTAAATATTAATTTTATCTTGTTTTTTTTTTGTTTTTTTTTTTTTTTTTTTTTGATGAGATAGCGGCAACAGAAATACATCCTCAATTATAATCTTCAACTCTTTAACTATCATGTTTCATAATAATAATATTCCACAACTATCACACAACGCCATCTAGTCCCAAGCTAAGCAGAGCTTGTGTTATGGGTACTAGACAACTGATTAACATACTCATACATTTTTAAATACATACATATTATAGATAACTGACACATACATTTTATAGATGACTAGATAACTTTTCTAATTTAATCTTGCCTTAATTAATTATATTAGTTTGTCTCCACTTGATTTTGTACGCCATTTCTTGGCATAACATAGTGCACATACTTTTGACATATTATTATCTGTAATCTAACTATGTTTTACGAAAAATATTTGATTTGATAAATTACACCCAGACACAGAACAAATGATCGTACTCATCACACAAACATTTGGCCTGGGTGCGAATCGAACGCACGACCTCTGGCATAGCAGTCAGGGTCACTAACCACTTGACCAGTGGTTCTTAACCGGTGGTCTGCGGACCACTAGTGGTCCCTGGAGGCAATCCAAGTGGTCCGCGAAGCCATCCTGATAATATGTGGCGTGACGCGAACAAGCATCGAAATTGATTGGATGCCACTGCCGACATGCGTTTAGCTTTGAGTAGCACTGAACCAAGAATTTAGAAGTTACTTAAGAGTATGCAGTCACAAAAATCACATTAAATTAAAATCTCTAAGTTTTACCTTTTTCATAAACAATAAATAAATGAGTGCTAATTATAAAATTGTGCTTGTTTTCTTTATCAAACAATCCTTAATTTATGAAAACCAACTGGGTGGTCCCCGGCAAGACAAACATTTGATAAAATGGTACCTCATGACTAAAAGGTTAAGAACCACTGCACTAGACCAATAGGCCAGTCAAATGTCATGCGATACAGTCTAGTGACAGACGGACAGCGGAGTCTTAGTAATAGAGTCCCAATTTACCCTTTTGTTACGGAAGTAAGTACATAAAGCAAAAAGCAAATAAAAATTCTAAAGCAAGCAGGAATAAGAACTGTTTCTGCATGAACACTCCAGATTTACCAACTCGCTATCACAATCGACTATTTTACTGAAAAACTGTAATTAATCCGAAAGATAGATTATTAAAAAATATTTGACACGTTTTTGTTTCTTTTGTTACTATACTCGTAACTGACGCGCGGACATGCGGACAGCGAGTAAAGGGCAACTCGCTGTCCGACCATGGACCATGCCCGGGTCGACGGCGCGTCGTGTTCCACGCGCGCCTCAAAGAGCTGTCAGCAAATGCAGGGGCAGGGGCCCCCTCTCAGAGGGCCAAAGCCTGCCGGGGTCGCGGGACTTATTTCTATTACCGTGACCCCGGAACATAAAGGGCTACTGAAGGACACCGTGGATTTTAGTCAGTACAAGTCTGACAGTACCTCCCGCCCTGCCCGGGGTGGGTGGTCTCATTTGATGATTTTACCACGCTAAAAAAAAAAAAAAAAAACTATACTCGTAACTGACGAAGACTGACCTGTATGTTTTCTTTTGTTACGTAAATCGGTTTACGTAACAACTCTTCTAAATATCACAAAACGTCACACAATTTTACAGGCGTTATGACGTCACTAGAACACCACTCTCGAATTTCGAATCTATGTCAATATTTATTAAAAAAAAACAACTAAAACGTGTCCATTATTTTTCAATACTAATGACGGAAGACAATCGAACATCACAATGCGCACTTTGATGTTACATTACACGCGAATGCTCGCTGTGAGGGGGCGCCTTAAGATACAACTTACCTGTCATCTTATTCCTTAACGTTTTTTTACCAGCTACTGCGGAAGCGATGAAAAAACACAAAAATAATAGAAATAACAGTTTCATTTTGAAATATTTTAGTGTTTACTGGGAGAAGTACTAGGACGATATGACAAAGACTGGCTGCGACTAGACTTTTAATACGTAGTCTGTAACCGCGATATGCAATGCAATACAAAAATGTGACAGAAGTACAATACAGTATTTTATTGCATAAATAAATAATAGATTTGTTCAGTCAGCCAGTTGGTATTGAAAAAAAAATAAGTAAACACTTTTTTTTTAAACAAATATAAAAGCTTCCAAATTCTGGAGTGGTGGGCTTATGACGTCATAATGCCTGTAAATTACACCGAGTGACGTTTTGTGATTTTTAGAAGCGTTGTATATTCATCAATTTTGGTATACGTAGCAAAAGAAAAAATACTGGTAAAATGTTTTTTTTGATAAACTACATTTCTGGCTAGTTATTTTTTTTGAGTAAGTATAATAACTTATTCTGACTGATATTTTATTATCTGCCTAGCCTTTTCACAACTATATTGGGGTCGGCTTCCAGTCGAACCAGGTGTAGCTGAATATTTTACATAGAGCAATTGTCTTTTTTTGAACCTCCACAACCGAGTAACTGGGAAATACGATATCCTATGGTAAGACTGGTTGTCAGACTTTCGAGTTTCTGGCGTCATCGTGGGATGGAGTGTAATCCTACTTCCTTATATTATAATCGTGAGAGTTTGTTTGGATGGATGGATATTTTTACTCTTTCAGGCAAAAGCTACTGGATGGATTTGGATGTTTACACGGATAACTTTGGGAAAAAATTCGAACCGCGTGCAGGTTTCGAACAACCTGCGACTTTTGGATTCAGTACATCCGACGCTCATTTCCAACCGAGCTACCGAGGATCTTACCTGCCGCGGCGAAGTCTTCATTCCATTTCTAACCTTTCAAGGTGACGTTTAACGCCATCTATTGCAGAGTATTAACACATAGGATAATTTTTATCCCGATTTTACATTCCCGTGGGATATTTGTTGTGCTGTAGCGGGTGAAACCGCTGACAACAGCTAGTTAAAAATATTATGTTTTGTTCTGTGTTAAATTGTCCTTCTGAATATATTTTTGTAATGTTCATGAGCGATGAATAATTTAATTCCAAGTTTTTCCTTATTCACGGGTTTTTGCTGTTGTCAGTCCGTCTTTGGCCGCACAGTCGTGGGACTGTTTAAACAGGTTACCGTGACCCTGAAACGTAAAGAGCTATTTATTGAAGGACACCGTGGATTTTAGTTAGTACAATCAGAATCAGAATATATTTATTTGTAAAACATAGGTATTACATAATGGTGTTGGGTAAACAATATTAGGCCAGGTATTACATAATGGTGTTGGGTAAACAATATTAGGCCGCTATGTTTTGCCGTGTAGGCGTACAAATTATAGACATTAAAATTAAAAAGTAAAACAGAACGATAAAACAAAGAAATTAAAACTAATTGAAAACAAAATTAAATTATAGGTACTTACAACAACAAAAAATAAAACTATTTTAAAAAACTTTAAATTTAAGAAAACACTTATTTATGTAGGTACAGCAGTCTCAAAATTGCACACAAAGTATTACAAATTATCATTAATAAATTCTTCTACACTGTAATAACACTTATCAATTAAAAGTGAGTAGAGGGTTTTCTTAAATTTCAATAGGGGCATATTTTTTATTTCGTCAGGTACTTTATTGTAAATTTTAGGTGCCATACCAAAAAAACTCTTTTTCATTAAAGCGGTTCTGCATTTTATACCGCACAACTGATTTAGGTATTGAGCTCGCATTTGAGTCTTTTAGACAAGTCTGACAGTCCTTCTCGCCTCGCCCTGTGTGGCCTCCCCTGGGAGGAATACTCATTTGATGATATTACTAGGACAAAAAAAATATTACATCATAAAACTAGAGTACATAATATAAAGAACAGGACAGGCCTGTTGATCTAGTAGTAAGTGACCCTGACTGCTATGCCGTAGGTCGTGGGTTCGATTCCCACCCAGGACAAATGTTTGTGTGGGGAGCATGATCATTTGTTCTGTGTCTAGGTGTAATTTATCTATAATATGTATGTATTTAGAAATATATAAGTATGTTTATCAGTTGTCTAGTACTCATAACACAAGCTCTGCTTAGCTTGGGACTAGATAGCGTTGTGTAATAGTTGTGGAATATTATTATTATATTAAACCGGATTTTCCCATAAGGATAAAAGATGTCACATATCAAGTGCGTTACATTCTTACAAAGCCTTTGTTTATTTTTGTACACTATTGTGATTCATTAAACTTAGTCAATGGATTTTCAAAGGGATTTCTAATGTCGTAAGATTTATTTATATTGCTTACAAGCTGTCCTCTCCGGTCTTACTCCTACTGCTCGGCTCCTAAAGGTAGTAGCGTGATGTTAAATAGCCTATAGCCAACGACGATATATTACTAGACTCCGCATGCACCATCTAAGGAACAAAACTATTCTGTCAACTCGTACTGCGACTGTACTGCGTGGTGATTGGCTATCTCAAGGTCTGTTCTGTCTCAAGGTATGTTTACGGCTCACAGGAGTGGTCGAAATAAGACGGATATAAGACTTTTTCGCCTAATGTGCTGACACATTAGGCAGACATCGGTCGCCTGTTATAAGGAGTCTAGTAATATATCGTCGTTGCTGTAAAAGCTCGAACTACGTTAAATGTTAAGATTTTCCAGTAACACCTAAGATTTACCGACATGAGAAGGACGACGGAAGGACTTTTCAGACTTTAACCATTGCAATTCAGTACATGCTAGGTTTTCCCAATGTGGACTGATAAATGTTGGTTTTAGGATTAAAACAATGATTAATCAATTGTTACCTTATCTTAGGTTTAAGAAACAGGGTTAAGGAGCAGTGGCGGCCCAGTGGTATCTGACTCCTGAGTTACGAGTTGTAGGTCGTGGGTTCGAACCCCGCCAGGCGCATTACTTTGTGTAATTTATTTCATCACCACTGCTCTCAAAACGGTGAAGGAAAACATCATGAGGAAACTGACATGTCCTAGAACAAAAAATTCGAAAATATGTGACATCCACCTATCCGCACTGGGCCCGCGTGGTGGATTATGGCCCACTCCCTCTCTCAGAGAGGAGGCCTGTGTCCCAGCAGTGGGAACATTATAGGCTGATGATGATGATGAAATCTTAGGTTTTACTGGAAAATCTTAAGATTTACCGTAGTTCGAGCTTGTATCAAATCATTTGTATTACGGAGAATCGTTGTCAGAGGGGTCGCGGTATCGGAAATAACACTCACAGAACCTTCTTTAACATTTTTAATTACTTGTTAAAACACATTGCATACAAAATAATCAAGGATGCCCGAGATATGGCTCGATTAAATATCTTAGGAACGCGGGAAGTATAACATGGAGGAGCAACCAGGATGTCTACCCATCTTGCCGGACCGATTCAAAGTGTCCACTTCACTCCACTCTCCGCCCATGTGGCCTGCCCTACAGAGGTTAGCCAACATATCTGTCAACGTCAGTACCTGTCAGTGTCGAATAGCTGATATTTCCGATCGACATTTAAGTCTACTATTCGTTCAGAGTTGCCATTACTCCCCACGCTAGCCATCCCCAAGTTATCACTAACTTGACGTTCCTAAACGTTATCTGTCAAATTTAACCACATAGTACCTCCAATGGGAGATAGATGGCGTTATTCTAAATTAACAATCTATATATATAAAAATGAAACCCGTTTTCCGTTGTCACGACATAACATGAAAACGGCTTGACCGATTCGGATAATTATTTTTTTGTTGTATTTGTAACCATCGGGACCGGGTTTTAGACCGGGTCCTCCACCCGTGCGAAGCCGGGACGGGCCGCTAGTATTCAATAAAGATTCAAAATTGTGTTTCTGTTTTGATTCCGTCGCAACGATAATAGATGGCGTTATTCTAAATTATTGTGCTTCTGTGTTGATTCTGCGACATGTATTATAATTTAACTGTATTGACCTCGAATTTGACAATTATATAATCCTACTAGCGGCCCGTCCCGGCTTCGCACGGGTGGAGGACCCGGTCTAAAATTTGAGATTTAAACTATCCTATCTCTCAAGTTGGATCGAACTGCACATGTGTGCGAATTTTATTATAATCGGTTAAGTGGTTTAGGAGTCCATTGAGGACAAACATTGTGACACGAGATTTATATATATTAAGATTTTATTTTTGACATTATACTTCAATTATAATTTCATCTTGACATGGTAAACTTGTATTCATTGGATTTAATGTGTTAGTAAAAGGTTTAAGTGGATCTGTCCATCAGCCTCTGGCCATCAGCTCGACAAATCACAAGTACGGATTATTAATTAAATCGTGCTAACATTATGCGCCTTCTCTATTTTGCTTAGTGGGAGCAATAGTGGGCTCTGAGGTGGACTGTCAGTTTCTGTGGAAAAAAATAGTCGCAAAAAAAATAGAAAAATTGGATTATTAAAACAAACGATAAATAGACTTTTATACTACACCTGCTTGGAAAGTACCTTGATACTTTATCAAATTTACGGTAGAAAGTACGTCATTGCAAATCGAACAAATATGCGGGGAGAAAACGCATCAGAGCGGGAGAGAAAAGTGTATGAAAATCCATTTCTTACGTGGTTTTTCTTTTTTAATTTTGGGTAAGACTATGCGCCGGTAACCCAAATATCAAAAGTAAAAAGTTTTTACTGTGAGTTTTTATCTCCAAGTTCGCAAAATGACACTGGACACTAGCTGTGTGTTGGATGGTGTCGGGCTGGTAGTGCGACCCTGCGGCGGCAGGATAAACAATTTGAAAAAAGAACATGTGAAAATTGCAGACGCTTTTTTCAATTTGTGTGTTGTTTGAGGATTCAGTTTTCGTAGAAAGTAATTTAATTTATTTTCCTCGTAGGTGTAGTATAAAGCACTATGTATCACTCGAGAGAAAGTGCGATTCCCGATCTCGGGTATTTTAAAGTCCTCGCCTACGGCTCGTCCTTTAAACGATACCCTCGAAGGTAATCGGTCACTTTCTCCTCTCGGTGAACAATGTACTATTTTTTAACGTGGTAAAATCATAAAATGAGTTGTGAGAGGGTGGGAGGGACTGTCAGACTTGTACTGACTAAAATCCACGATGTCCTTCAATAGCCCTTTATGTTCCGGGGTCACAGTAATTAAATAAGTCCCACGACCCCGGCAGGCTTTGGCCCTCTAGAGAGGAGCCCCGTCATAATGCTGACGCTCTTTGAACGAGGCGCGTGTGGAACACAACGCGCCAACGACCCGGGCATGGTCCATGGTCGGACAGCAAGTTGCCCTTTACTCGCCACCCGCATGCCCGCGCTACTGTGGCCGGAGATCACCGGAGGTGGTAGGCTGGCCACCACCTGTACCACTGGCGATAAATAGACTTAGAATGAATAAGACAGACATAATTAATATTAAAAATATTCCACAACAATCACACAACACCATCTAGTCCCAAGCTAAGCAGAGCTTGTGTTATGGGTACGAGACAACTGATAAACATACTTATATATTTCTAAATACATACATATTATAGATAAATTACACCCAGACACAACAAATGATCATGCTCATCACACAAACATTTGTCCTGGGTGGGAATCGACCCTACGACTCCCGGCATAGCAGTCAGGGTCACTAACCACTAGACCAACAGCCCAGTCAATTAGAACCACCTATTCCATATTTTGTTTTGTAAAACCGATTCCCGCACGAAGCAAATATTGAATGACCTATAAGTAGTTGTTCCAGGTTTGGACGTTTGTGTATGTGAGTTTCTATATTTGTAAACGCACCCACGATACAGGAGAAATTCATAGTGTCGGGCAAAGTTTTTAAAAAAAAATCCGGACAAGTAATAGAAGCATAATTATAGAAAAAAAATTAAAGAACATATTATACATACTTGTGTGCTTTGCAGTCCATCCCGTAGAGAAAACAAGACACAATAAAATAAATGATAAAATATTCATTATTAATAAGTATTATTTTATCAAAACTAGCAATAAAGTAATACACGACGTTTTAACAAGGAGTCGTACTCAATTATGTCCAGTGTATCCTTCGCACAAATATTAAATTATCTGTGTTCTAATTTTAGTGAAGTTATTAAATTAACGGAAAATTCCAGTCTTGCTCATTTTTGATTAGGTACTGCTCTAAATGGCATATGACTGCATCGATAAATTTTAAATTTAATTACTCAGGGAGACGTGACGCTGATCGCGTATTTTAATAGAGCAACTTAAAATTAACTTTATTTACTACACTAAAAGATACACATTCCACCGATGACCTGACGAGCGCGGTGCAGCGCAACGCCGCGCGCATTTTCAATAGCAACTGAAAATCTAACTTTATTTTACTATGTACACGGAAAGATTCATATTTCCAGTAGCGTCGTTTCACGTCGCGTCGCGTCTCGTCTCGATGTGTAATTACCCTTAGCCCCTTCGTACACAAGGCGACGCAAGTCTCCGATACCTCACGATTTCGTTATCCAAGCGACTATCGCAATACAATTCCATAGAGATTCGTTCACAGGCACGCGTCAATGGATGCTAAAGTCGTAAGGTATCGGAAACTTGAGTCGTTTTGTGTACGAAGGGAGAGAAGGAACTCTAAGGAGTTCTATAATAATGGAGAGGAAGAGTAAGGTCACAGAGAAGATTAATGAAACTTGTTACATGTGAAATTAATGTCAGAGCCGCAGAAAATTAAAAGAAACTATTTTTGCATAGTATAGAATCAATTTATTAGTATTTTATATCTATAAAGTAACACATGTGTGAGTACCATGTACCTACTATCGCTGACACAAGTGTGCCCTAGCGGTTTAGAGATTGTCATGCTCACTCAAATGTCTCGCTGATGGTAGCGCGGGCATCGAATCATTTAGCTCCCTTCAAAATGGTTGAGCTGAATGGGCTTGATTCATGCGTCAGTGTGGCGCGGACCGGATCGCCACAAAGCATGGCCTCAAACAGTATAGGGTGCGAGAGAATGCTTTCGCCTCCGTGAGGACACGGCGGTGCTCTCCCAAGCGGGGTAGATCTGCAACGTACGCTACATCGTGTCCTCCGGGTAATTTTCACATTGGTGACACCCAGGCGTTTCCTTTTTCTCTATCCAAAAACCTCCCGAAACATCTTTGGCCGGCAAGAACCTGCGTCAGGCGGAAGGTGGCACCTCCCCAGCCACTCCTCACATAGAGATCTTACAGCCGCGATTGCGTCGTACCCTAACCTCGGTTGCGATAATTGTTCGCTACATAAAGGATTCAGGCCTTAAACCTAAGGATTTAATTAAACGAATAACGCAAGTAAATTAATAAATTATAAAACCTGTATCGAGAAAATGAAGCAAAACCTATATACGTGTCAGAACACCTTACCTTTAAAATGAAGAAACTGTTGTACCTTTTTTTTTTTTGATGTGGTAAAATCATCAGATGAGTCTTCCCACCCCGGGCAGGGCGGGAGGGACTGCAAGACTTTTACTGACTAAAATCCACGGTGTCCTTCAATGGCCCTTTATGTTCCGGAGTCACGGTGATGGTATAAGTCCCGCGACCCCGGCAGGCTTTAGCCCTCTGAGAAACAAGTCTCGCGCGTGAAACAAGTCGCGCCGTCGACCCGGGCATGGTCCTTGGTCGGACAGTGAGGTGCCCTTTACTTGACGCCCGCATGCCCGCGCCTACGGTGACCGGAGATCGTCTTGCGTCTGGGCGTCCACCACTGCGGGTAACTGTTTTACCTTACTCGTGAATTGAAAAAAGTGAAAATTACACGTTTGCATGGTCTGCGAACGGTAAGATATACTTGCGCAAGAAGGTGGGAGACCCTCACTTGATTGTTAGATCAGAAACTATTTTTTTTTTGTTGGTAAAATCATCAAATGAGTCCTCCCTCCCTGGGTGGGGCGGAAGGGACTGTCAGACTCTTACTGACTAAAATCCACCCGTGTTTCTTCGGATGCCCTTTACGTTCCAGGGCCGCGGTATCCTGGGTTAAGAAAAACCCGCGAACCCAGCAGGCATTTAGCGCGAAACACGACGCGCCACCGACCCGGGCTTGGTCCTCGGTCGGACGGCGAGCTACCCATTACTTACCGTCCGCAAGCTCGCTCCGCCGCTGTGCCCTCTGCTGATCAGAGGGACACGCGTTGGAGCGTCCACACGACAGGCTATTCGCATACGGGCAAAGAGACTCCTTAGGCACACAGTGCCTGATGAAGAGTTTTTGCCCGCATCCCAGGGTGCACCGGCCCGAAAAACTGGTCTTCTCCTCGGACGTATCCGAGAGAGAACTCCAGTCCACGGGCGCACGTGGAGGTTTCCTGTCTTAGCACCCCATCAGAAACTCACTTGGAGTCACTAAAAAGCTAGGCTTCCGCCTAGTATTAGAGAGTCAAATTCAATTTCTTGTTTCAAAAATAGAGTCAAAGAGCATTATCTTTCCTCTCAAAATTGAATAGGTATTTTCTTTAACATAATTTTTGTATTTATATAAGTACTTATATATTATTTATAATTTATATGTGTACTAATATTTTATTAAGTTACGACATTCATTTTTATCTCTTTATTATTTTCTTGTTCTCACACACTACTGTCTACATTTCTTTTTTTCACTCTTCCTATCGCAGGTCTGCTGGTAGAAATTTCTTTTGAAATAAGCAGTGCCTTTGTACTATTAGTTTAAGTATGTTCTTTTATTTTATTTTGTGTGTACATAAATGATTAAATAAATAAATAAATAAAAGATCCTAAATGACCAATAATTGCTCTTTTTTGTATTGTTTCTTCTATTAGTGTTAATCTTAATATAAATAACTCAACCTATATTATAGACGGAATCATGCATAACTTTGATGTAAATAAGCACCTAACCACTCAGTCTCACACTGTGAACACACATACATGTCGAGGAAACGGTAGCTATTTTGCTGAAAAATGTCACGACCACACAAATAAATGACTCATATTTTAAAATTAAACACCCAATTATGGCTATAACTGTTTTGATTCTGAAACTACACCTTCAGTCGTACTGCATTTATTTATTGAATCTTCCTTAATGGGTACTAGAAGCGCGGGCATGCGGACAGCGAGTAAAGGGCAACTCGCTGTCCGACCATGGACCATGACCGGGTCGACGGCGCGTCGTGTTCCACGCGCGCCTCAAAGAGCGTCAGCTAAATGACGGAGCCCCCTCACAGAGGGCCAAAGCCTGCCGGGGTCGCGGGACTTATACTATCACCGTGTCCCCGGAACATAAAGGGCTATTGAAGTCACCGTGGATTTTAGTCAGTACATCTTTTTCCTTGTTGTTATTTATTTCCAAGTGCCATGGTGTGATATGATGTTACTGACAATGACATGACATGTACGTTACGTTTTACAATCTCAAAATTACAACCAAGTGAAAAAAATCAAAAAATGACGTGACGTTCCGTTCATTGCAGTAACATACCAAGTTCAGCGCCATCTATCCATCGACTAGGGAAAAAATAAAAATGAAATCCCTCATTCTAAAGTGCTTAACTGGCTTATTTGAAATAAATGTTTTGATTTGATTTGTTACATTACATTTGAATGCTCGCGGTGAGAGAGCGCCCTTAAATAATTATCAAAACTTATGTTCGTTATTGTACCGGTATTTGTTTATTTACATCATAACATTATAATTTTCCTTATACGTGATTTTTGAAGTATTTCCACTTAGTTATTTTAAGTCATTATATTATTATTATCATATTACAATATTCTTACAACCGCTATGCTTGTTTGACCAGATGTATGAAAGGCGAATGGAGTTTGTAATTACTTTACGGCAAAAAGCAATATATAATTTACCTATTTACTTTATTCTATCATTTCGTTGAGGAGCTCGTGGCTAAATAATTACAGCTCCACAGGCCGATCTTCCGTGTTAAGCCGCGCTTGCCGAGGTTGACCTGTGGATGGATGACCATCTGTCATAGCGAGTTTCCTCCTTGCCTCGGAAAACACGTAAAGCCGTTGGTCCCGGCTGTCATTTGTAGATATTTGACAGTCGTTACTATTAGTCAGAAGTTCATAAGTCTGACAAACAGTCTTACCATGAGGTATCGTATTACCCAGTTATTGGGTTGTGGAGGTCCGACAGGCAGTCGCTCCATGTAAAATACTGATATCCAGCTGCATCGGGTTAGACTGGAAGCCGACCCCAATATAATTGGGAAAAGGCTAGGCAGATGATGAATTGGTTATAAAAAAAACACTTTTAGATTTCACAATCGTTATTTTTAAAGCTAGATAAGGCCGGTGTTTCGCACCTGACTGATCTGAGAAGAAACAGCCGAAACAAACTCAGAGGTCACAGTCTCTTTTAAAGTCCAGACATTGTCATACGACCATGCGGGTGTCTGAGATGGATTTTTGAAGAAAGAATTCGCACTAAGCGTTTCCAAACGTCTTTTATAATGAGGACAGCGAACGAGTGGAACTCTCTGCCTGCGTCTATGTTTCCGAACGCATACAACCCTAATCTCTTCAAAGTTAGAGTGAACAGGCTTCTTCTGGGTAAGCTCTCTCCATCGTCGACCTTTTCTTAATCATTTCTGACCTAGACTAAGGTCAAGAGCAAAGCCATCTCACATTAAAAAAAAGAACAACACAGATTTGAGTGGACCTGTCCAGTCAGTGCAAGCATTTGTCAGTTATCGTGTAGCTCGACAAATCACAAGTACAGATAGTTAATGATTTCTCTTAATAACACGATACGCCTGCAGCATTCTGCTTCTTGGGAGCATTTTTTGTTTTCCCCATGTTCTGGTAGTTTCTGCGGAAAAAATAGTCGTAATTAATCGCTGATAATGCAAAAAATTGAATAAAATTGACAAGATATAGTTACTCTTAACACAGTTTAAAAAAAAATTGGAAACACAAGACTAGATCGATCGATAGATCTCTACACACTAAACCACAAAAAAAAAGTGGATAGTCAGAATTAGCACTATTAATATAAAATGAAAACCGGCCAAGTGTGATTCGCATCATCATCAGCCGGAAGACGTCCACTGCTGAACATAGGCCTCCCCCTTAGACCGCCACGCCGAATGACAATTCGCCACTTGCATCCATCGGTTGCCCGCGGCTCTCACGATGTCGTCGGTCCACCTAGTGGTCGCCTACCTACGCTGCGTCTTCCGGTCCGTGGTCGCCACTCGAGAACCTTTCTTCCCCATCGGTTGTCAGTTCTAAGAGCGATGTGGCCTACCCATTGCCACTTCAACTTGCAAATTTTTGTGTGATTCGCACTCTCGCATAAAGAATGCTGTACTATTTACTTATCAAACGGCAAAAAAGAAGCTTTTTGTATTATTTTATAAGCGCAGTGGTATTATAATATTACCGTGGCAGTGGTACCGTTACTGCGATTATTGGACTACTACTGGTTTGGGCGTTTGTACCTATATGCGAGTTTATATCTAGACTCGGAAGCCCACATAAGCACTTAAGTCCAATCTTTTTGCGTGCGACTTAAGTGCTTTTGGTTGCGGCGTCTAGATATTTTTGTAAACGCACCCACGATACAGGAGACATTCCTGGTGAGGGGCAACGTTTTTTCTTATTTAAAAAAAAATAGGTACTTTAAAGATAACCAAAATTAATGAAAAAAAAATATTATACATACTTGTGTGTACTGCATTCCATCCCGCAACGAAAACAAGACACAATAAAATAATTGATAAAATATTCATTATTAATTTTATTTTATCGAAACTAGTAATTAAACAATACACGACGTTTTAACAAGGAATCTTAGTCAATTATGTCCAGTATGTCCTTCGAACAACTATTAGTTGTCTGTGTTCTATTTTTAATTAAATTATTCATTTAACGGGGAATTACAATGTCTTACGCACTTCTGGTTAAACGTAGGTACTGCTCCTATTGGCATGAGACAGCATGAATGAATTTCAAACTTCAGAGCGCGTATTCTAAAAGCTGCCAACCTCGCAAATGGCTGTCAAAAATTTACAAGTTTTAATTAATTTTGCAACTGTATGAAAATAAGAAATATCTCTCTGTAGTGCACTAAAAAATTGATTAGGGAATGCAATAATTAATATCACAACGCCGAATACGGCGAATATAGTTTTAGACGTAGAAAAAGCATTTGGAAACTTTCCAATTGCTTTTTATATACCTGCAACGGTTACAACATCAAATTCAGTATTTTAATTGCATTCCTGTATCAATTTTCTAGTGCATTACAGAGCGATGAGCCTAATTTCTTATTTCCATATTAATTAAAACTTGTAAATATTTGACACCTATTAGCGACGTTGCCAACTTTCTGGTTACGCGCCCTTAATTACTGGCCCGTTGGTCTAGTGGTTAGTGACCCTGACTGCTATGCCGGGGGTCGTGGGTTCGATTCCCACCCAGGACAAATGCTTGTGTGATGAGCATGATCATTTGTTCTGTGTCTGGGTGTAATTTATCTATTATAATATGTATGTATTTAGAAATATTTAAGTATGTTTATCAGTTGTCTAGTACCCATAACACAAGCTCTCCTTAGCTTGGGACTGGATGGTGTTGTGTGATAGTTGTGGAATATAAAAAAAAATAATAATAATAATATTCCGTCAGGAGTCAACTCACACAGAAACGCGCCGCTGATCACATACGAGGGCGGCACTGAAAATTTCAGGAATCAAGGAAGTGGCACAACATTATTATTTAAAAATATATTTATTGCTTTTCGAAGTATCCTCCGCGAAAGGAGATCAATTTTTTGGGTCTTTTCTGAAAGTCAGCGAAAAAAAAATTATACCAATGGGTAGTACTGGTCATTTGGAGCAATAGTTATTATGGCACAAAAGTTGTAGGATTGCTCTTGGCCAAGTTATACAAGTTCGAAGATTCGTAATTTTCATACATTTTTTAATTTCGGAAAGTGCTGAGAAACACATAATAATGATAAGTACTGCTAGAACTAGCGACCTCAAGCAATTTAACATAAAATATCATGACGCCTGTTATCCCTGAAGGGTTGGGCAGAGGTGTACCCAATTAAAATGAAATGTTTGAGTGGACCTGTCCAATCAGTTTAAGAATTTGTCGGTTATCGTGTAGCTCGACAAATCACAAATACGAATAATAAATTAATAATTTCTCCTAATAACACGATACGCGTTCAACATTCTGCTTCTTGGGAGCATTTTTTGTTGTCCGGTAGTTTCTGTGAAAAAAAATAGTCGTAATTAATCGCTGATAAAGCAAAATAAATATAAAAAAATTATGGCTAAAAGCTGAAACTAAAGAAATATACTTAGAACAAGATAGACAATTAATTAGAACAAAACAATTTAGAACAGTACCGTCAGCACGAGTTTTCAGTACTTATTTGAGACGTAAAGTAAACTGGAACTTTGACGACTTCAAATTGACAATTTTCAAGGGAAAATGGGTTCCTTTTTCGCACACCAGAGGCGCTGTTCCATATTTTCATACAAGAAATTCTGGAAATACTGGAAAAACTCTGTAAAGTAAAATAGTGAAAACTCGTGCTGACGGTACTGGACTGAGACAATCACTGTTTCCACGTAGCTAAAAAACATGGAATGGACAAGGTAGTCACTGTAAACATAGCCAAAAAACAAAAAAAAATAGAATGTACAAAATAATAGCTAGCTACTACTAAAATAATAAAAAAGTAAAACGGAATAGAACAGAAAGTCAGAATGAGCACTACTACAATAAAAAAAACTGGCTAGTTCCCTCGATTTCTCAAAGATCCTGTCTTCGGATCCTGCCCTCATAACCATGGTACCATCTATGAAGTATACTCTCTCATCAACCTCTTTGTTACAAAAATAATTTTATATAATGTTTTTTTCTTCGTTAGGTATCTTTTATGGCTCAAATTTTTCTTTTGATCGTAGTCATGGTATAAAGTATCGTTTGCAACTCTTGAATAAAACGAATTTATATCGAGGGCCTTAATCACTCGCGTCGCTCGGTTTTTCAATATTTGAACCACGAGCGAAGCGAATGATTCAATCTTCATGAATCAAATCCTTCGCTTGCTCTTGATTCATATTATGCCCCTCGCTTTAAATCCGCTCTTTATTCACTAGTTGCAAAATATACTATTCCATATCGGTCCATAGGCGACATCGAAGAATCGAGTAACAAGCATAAAAAATAGTTTCTGTCGAATTGAAAACCTTTTTTTCGAATTCGGTTGTAAAAGGCGGATAGACTCTGGGGAAGCCAAAAAACGCGAAAAAGAAATGGAACTTTTAATATTTAAAAAAAAAAATGAACATACCTGAGTGTACTGCATTCCATCCCGTAGCGAAAATAAGACACAATAAAATAAATGATAAAATATTCATTATTAATATTATTTTATCGAAACCACCAATAAAGTAAAACACGACGTTTTAATAAGAAATCTTCCCCGCTTATGTAAAGTATATAATGCACTTCGAACATGTTCTATTTTTAGTTATTTAACAGGGAATTCCACAGTTTTCCGCATTTCTGATTAAAATACTGGCTAATTGGCATGTTGACAGTTAAATTAGTTGGTCAGTTATAGTTTTTGAAAAATAATGCACACATGTTTTTTTTTTCAAAATCAAACCATTTACTGCTTTTTTTTTTTAGCGTGGTAAAATCATCAAATGAGACCTCCAACCCCGGGCAGGGCGGGAGGTACAGTCAGACTTGTACTGACTAAAATCCACGGTGTCCTTCAGTAGCCCTTTATGTTCCGAGGTCACGGTAATAGAAATAAGTCCCGCGACCCCGGCAGGCTTTGGCCCTCTGAGAGGGGGCCCCGTCATTTTGCTGACAGCTCTTTGAGGCGCGCGTGGAACACGACGCGCCGTCGACCCGGGCATGGTCCATGGTCGGACAGCGAGTTGCCCTTTACTCGCTGTCCGCATACCCGCGCCTACGGTGGCCGGAGATCGTCTTGCGAAACCATTTACTGCTAGTAGGCCTTTTGAATTGTCAAAGACAAATTATGAAAGAGACGCCGAAGAGTCTCCGCCCCGTCTGCGTCTTAGGCCCTTCGTACACTAGGCGACTCAAGTCTTCGATACCTTACGACTTCGGTATCCAAGCGACTATCGGAATACAAATCCATAAAGGTTCGAACACAGGTACGCGCCAATGGATATCAAAATCGTTAAGTATCGGATACTTGCGTCGCCTAGTGTACAGTCGCGTTCATTAAGATGTTAGCACGTCTGGACTTCAAAAATATATGAACATCAAAATAATTCAGAATATTGTGACAACTAAAGCGTCATTATATTGTGATCAAGATTCAGATCCATTAATATGTGACTACTTTTTCTCAATAACATGTATACAGCCAAAGGGACATTTTTATATGAACAACTTTAAGATCATAAATATCTGAACAGTGTTCACTTTACAATTCCCAATTATGTAAGCTCACAACACGTAAATGTAATTAAAATTCAAACTTATTACAACGTCATAAAGATGATTTTACTAGCAATCTTAAAATTGCGTGGTCAAGGAGTTTGCACCATTATTTAGGTATCACTGGCTAGTTTTCCATCAAGTGCCGTTGTTTCTTTTATTAAAAAGAAATAACTGACGCACATGTCATTCATAAAAAATATACTATGACATTGAAATACTCATTTTCAAAAGACCTAAAAAGCATTCGCGCGGAAAACAATTGAAATACTGTCATTTTTATATCAATGTAAACTGGATCCTATTTATTCGAGCAAATAATATACTTTCCTATGCATGTAGACATATTTATGAAGCTTACCCAGCTCAGATATTATTAAAGCTTATACAGTACAGATATATTATTAAAAGGTCATCACATATTATTGCCTAATGCAAATTATATGTTATTGAACCTTCACTTGAGTATATATTTTTTATCTCTAGATTTGTAGAATTTTTTGAGCTTATCAACGATTACAATATTTTGAATCATTGACAATGCCAACATATTATTGAACTCGACTGTACGAAGGGGCTTACGTCTTTTCTATGTGTCCTTCGCCTAAGGAATGACATTAAACGAATAACACAAGTAAATTCATTCATTTATTTAATCATATATAAAAAAAAAATAATGAAACAATACTAGTAATCACAAAAAATAATAAACAATAAAATAATACTACTTACTAATATACTACTAGTACTAATACTATACCTACTACTTATGCCAATACCTTATACATATTACTCTGCGATCATTAAAAACAACTCTTGTTTTTAATGATCGAAGTTACTACTGATATTATAAATCTGAAAGTTGGTTTGGATGCATGCATCTTTGTAAATCTTTCCCGTAAAAACCACTGAACGGATTTTGATGAAAATTAGAACACAGATAGTTTATAATCCGGAATAACACATACTTAGGATAATTTTTATCCCAATTTTATGTTACGATGGGATCAGTTTTGAACGGAAGCGTGAAACCGCTGGCAACAGCTAATAAATCTATATAATATCCTCAATCAAATGTAATATGTCGTAAACAGGTTTCGATTATTATTAACTTAGACTAGTTCTAAAAAGGCAAATTCACTAAAAACCTAATTCTCAAAATGGCACATTAGTCAAAATTTTCTACAATTGGGAGAATAATAATTCTTGTAATTCAATAAGATTTGTGGAAATTTACAAGAAATTATTCCATATTAATCATTTGTCGTTTTCAGAATTTCCTACATTTAGAATCAGGCGTTTAGAAAATTGACTGTCAGGCTTTTAGAGAATTTGGCATTTTAAGAACTTGTCCTTTTGCGCCTTGGTTGCCAATTTGCGAATTAGGCTTTTTGCGCCCAAATCAAATATTTCGATAGACGGTCTTCGGAGATTCTTGAAATCTGAGTTCTATCCCCCTCCGTACGGTTTGTTGTATAACCTGACGTACTGCGAAGCAGGTAGATGGCCGCCATGGTAACGCGGGTATCCTGAAACAAATAATATATCAGCATGCGTAGCATAGGACCAACGACGATAATATATATTACTAGACTCCTAATAACAGGCGACCGATGTCTGTCAACACATTAGGCAAAAAAGTCTTATATCCGTCTTATTTCGACCACTCCTGTGAGCCGTAAACATACCTTGAGACAGAACAGACCTTGAGTTAGCCAATCACAACGCAGTACCCCGTCCCCCTCGCTTACGTAGTACCTCAGCGAGTTGACAGAATAGTTTTTTGTTCCTTAGATCGTGCAGGAGTCTAGTAATATATCATCGTTGCATAGGACCAACAAGGTGGACAGACGACCTTATAAAGGTCGCCGGAAGACGCTGGATGCAGGTCGCTTCCAACCGTTATATGTGAAGATCAAAAGGGGAGGCCTATGTTCAGCAGTGGACGTCCTGTGGCTGAGATGATGATGATGATGATGATGAGTAGCATACCCAAAAGGGATGTTGACAAATATCATAGCAATCGGCCTATAACGTTCCCACTGCTGGGACGCAGGCCTACTCTGTATAACTGTTATTTTTCTTATTGCCGGCTATTATACGTAACATTATAACATACGAGTATGTCTAAAGGAATATTTAATAACTAATTTGTCACTTACCATACGATTTCGGAGGCTGTTTCCGTGGATCACCAAGAACTGCGGCGAATGCCAGTACAAAAACGAGAAACAATACAAAAATCTTCATGATTTTTAACTCTAACGTGTGTTCAACAAGGAATTTTCCTTAAGAATGTCTTGAAGACGATGTTGTCCTACCTTATAAATGTTATACTGATGCGTAAATGTTCTAGCTTATAGTAGCTACAACTTATAAGGCTAGACGCAGACCAACGACAATATATTACTAGACTCCTAATAACAGGCGATCGATGTCTGTCAACACATTAGGCAAAATAGTCTTATATCCGTCTTATTTCGAGCACTCCTGTGAGCCGTAAACATACCTTGAGACAGAACAGACCTTGAGTTAGCCAATCAAAACGCAGTAAAACCGTCTCCCTCGCTTACGTAGTACGTCAGCGAGTTGACAGAATAGTGTTTGTTCCTTAGATCGTTCATGCGGAGTCTAGTAATCAACGACGATATATTACTAGACTCCGCATGCACGATCTAAAGAACAATAACTACGGCTCACAAGAGTGGTCGAAATAAGACGGATATAAGACTTTTTTGCCTAATTTGTTGACAGACATCGGTTGCCTGTTATTAGGTGTCTAGTAATATATCGTCGTTGCTACAGACAATGTAATTTAAAAAAGCTTCATGACTCTATGGATTTTGACCGTGGCTGCTATGCCGGAGGTCGTGAGTTCGATTCCTACCCAGGACAAATGTTTGTTGAGCACGATCATTTGTTCTGTGTCTGGGTGTAATTTATCTATAATATTTATGTGTTTAGAAATATATCAGTATGTTTATCAGTTGTCTAGTACCCATAACACAAGCTCTGCTTAGCTTGGGACTATGTGGCGTTGTGTGATAGTTGTGGAATATTATTATTATACATTTTGCATGAAAGAGACGCCAAAGAGACAATGTCTCCGCCCCATCTGCGTCTTACGCCTTTTCTATGTGGCCCGCGCTTTTGTAAGACAAGACAGTCTAATAACTGTCGTGTTTCTAGTCTGCGGTCAGCCTAAAATGTGATGGTATGCAAGTAAGTTCTTAAGTAGGTATCAACTTATGTAAATTACAAATGGTTTTCCTGTTTCAAATAAAACTCTTTGCCCGCGACTCTGCTCGCGGTTCCTTAGTCAATATTTTATAAAATGCAAAATTTGAAGATCAGTCATAGAAAAAGCAATCTACAGTGATAGGCAACTCTCTGTGCTCACATCAACAACTTTTTATTTACGTGGTTAAATCATCAAATAAGACTAGTATTTACTAAAATCCACGGTGTCCTTCAATAGCCCTTTATGTTCTGGGGTCACGGTGATGGAAATAAGTCCCGCGACCCCGGCAGGCTTTGGTCTTCTGAGAGGGAGCCCCGACATTTTGCTGACGCTCTTAGAGGCGCGCGTGGAACACGACGCGCCGTCGACCCAGCCATAGTCCATGGTCGGACAGCGAGTTGCTCTTTACTCGCTGTTCGCATGCCCGCGCCTATTATGGCCGGAGGTCGTCTACCACTGTGGTTGCTTGAACTTTTTACCTAATGATACAAATTTTTGGATCACAACTTTCTTCGTGATGTCTCGTCTATTGCTTGTATATAGTTTAATGTCTTTGGTGGTGACACACGGGCGTTTCCTTCAGCCCTATCCGACACAGAAACCTCCCGAAACATCTCTGGCCAGTGAGGACCTACGTCAGCGGAAGGTAAGGACGCCGTGGGGCGCCTCCCCAGCCACTCCTCATATAGGCTTACCGCCGCAATTGCGGCGTACCCTAACCTCGGCTGTGTTAATCGTTCCCTCGATAAAGAATTTAGGCCTTACAGCTAGGAGGCGGCGGGCCGCGAGAGAGAGAGGACAGCGTCCTCCCTCCGCCCCAACCGCAGTGGTGTACGCCCACGGCGCCGTACGTCGCAAGACGATCTCCGGCCACCGTAGGCGCGGGCATGCGGACAGCGAGTAAAGGGCAACTCGCTGTCCGACCATGGACCATGCCCGGGTCGACGGCGCGTCGTGTTCCACGCGCGCCTCAAAGAGCTGTCAGCAAAATGACGGGGCCCCCTCTCAGAGGGCCAAAGCCTGCCGGGGTCGCGGGACTTATTTCTATTACCGCGACCCCGGAACATAAAGGGCTACTGAAGGACACCGTGGATTTTAGTCAGTACAAGTCTGACAGTACCTCCCGCCCTGCCCGGGGTTGGAGGTCTCATATGATGATTTTACCACGATAAAAAAAAAAAAAAAAAAGGCCTTACAGCTAAAGAATGAAATTAAACGAATAACTCTAGTAATTTCATTAATTTATTTAATCGTATTATAAATAAGCTACACTGCTAATACTACATAACAAACTTCACATAAACCATCTACTAAATAGTCCGAACAAAACCTAAACATTTGGTTTTGATAGGCGAGCCCGTTCTTGAGTTATAAAATTACAACGAAAAGTGGCATTGATTTTTATTTATTGATGGTGATTAATACAATGAAACAATACTAGTAATCACAAAAAATAATAAAAAATTAAACAACACTACAATAATTATACTACTATTACATCTATACTATACTATTAATACTAATATTACATAATCTGAAAGTTCGTTTGGATGCATGCATCTTTGTTAATCTTTGCCGTAAAACCACTGAACGAATTTTAATGAAAATTAGTACACAGACTGTTTATAATCCGGATTAACACATAGGATAGTTTTTATCCCAATTTTATGCTCCCATGAAATCATTTTTGAACGGAAGCGTGAAACCGCTGGCAACAGCTAATAAATACCTATATAATATCCTCAATCAAATGTAATACGTCGTAAACAGATTTTGTTTTGATTATTAATAAAATTAGACAAGTCCTAAAAAGGCAAATTCACTAAAAACCTAATTCTCAAAATGGCAAACAGTCAAAATTTTCTACAATTGGGAGTATAATTCTTGTAATTCTATAAGATTTGTGGAAAGGACATGGTCCAAAATGTATGGACCAAAAACCCAAAATCAAAATTTCGATCGATACGGTCAAACTGTATGCCGATAGATTCTCTAGAACTATCTTAATAATCATACCAAGTTTCAATATCCTACACGGCAACACAAACGTTAAATCTCAAGTAACAAGGTGGATATTTTTTGTACACTTTGACAGCCCATAACTCCGATATCCCATGGGTTAGGATATTGAAACTTGGTACGATTATTAAGATAGATCTAGAAAACCTATCGGCATACAGTTTGACCGTATCGATCGAAATTTTGATTCTGGGTGAATTTTGATACCATTGCCTTTACGAGAAAATTTCCCATTTTAATCATTTGTCATTTTCAGAATTTCCTACATTTAGAATCAGGCGTTTAGAAAATTGACCATTTTGAGCATAAGGCTTTTAGAGAATTTGGGATTTTAAAAACTTTGCGCCATTTTGCGAATTAGGCTTTTTGCGCCCAAACAAAATATTTCAGACGGTCTTCTTCGGAGATTCTTGAAATCTGAGTTCTATCCCCCTCGGTAAGGTTTATTGTAAAACCTGACGTACTGCGAAGCAGGTAACCCATGACCGCCATGGTAACCCGGGTAACCTGAAAGAAAGAAAGAAAATAAGTTTATTTGGCACAGAGTATTGACACAAGAATACAATAGAAACAAAAAATAATCACAAAAAGTAGGTACCGTGTGCCTCACGGCTGTGCCAAATAGGCTCATATCAGCATAAAAAGCAAGGCCACAGGGAGCCTGATGCTGGTGAAACAAATATTATATCAGCCTGAGTAATAGCATACTCAAAAGGGATGTTGACAAATATCATAGCAATCAGCCTATAACGTTCCCACTGCTGGGACACAGGCCCACCCTCTTGTGATCCCTCTCACAAGAGCGTAGACTTTTGTCCCAGCAGTTCTCTCTAAGCGCGTTTGATCGATTTTGGCCCACGGAGAGGCGGCTATAATGTTCCCACTGCTCGGACACAGGCCTACTCTCTTGAGAGAGGGAGTGAGCCACAATCCACCATGCGGGCCCAGTGCGTGTTGGTAGATGTTACATGTCTTCGAATTTGATGGTTCTAAGACATGCCGGTTTCTTCACGATGTTTTCCTTCACCGTTTGGAGAGCAGACAAATATCAATAAATTACAAATCTAATTAGTCCCTCAGTTAGTGTAAAAAAATAATGGATATGTATTTTTATTTTGTTGACAATGTATATTTAATTCTTCAAAGATATAACACACCAAAAGTGTAAAGTAATCATAATAATATTCCACAACTATCACACAACGCCATCTAGTCCCAAGCTAAGCAGAGCTTGTGTTATGAGTACCAGACAACTGATAAACATACATAAATATTTCTAAATACATACATATTATAGATCAATTACACCCAGACCCAGAACAAACGTAGTAGTAAAGAAGTTACTTCTACTAAAAAAGTAGTTGTTTTGTCCCAAAGATGAAAATTGAAGATTACTAACGTTTCTTTAAAATATCGTCATTTTTAGGATGACATAAATCTTTTTGTATCTGTTATTTTGTCTATTTTTAACCAACTTTAAAAAAAGTAGGTTCTCAATTCGACATAGGTCGAACGCAAGATATTCGCAGATCAAAATACATATAGATGTATGTTGGTCTGCCATTATCTCGCGTTTGCCTGAATCGATTTTGATGCGGTTTCCAAAAAAGTGTTCGTGACATTCTGGAGAAGGTTTACTACATAACACTCATGCCCGCATGGATCCCGTTTTGTTCACACGGCTACACATCAAGCTATACATAACCAGTATAAGCTGATTGTTCATTGTATGTAAAAAACATACGAAGCGAGACCAAGACAAACTGGTTTTGTATAGCTTGATGTGTAGCCGTGTGTTCCTTACTCAGATTGTAGATTTTCAAAGACGCTGATTTAAAGATTCATCATCATCATCCACAGTCCGTCTTCACCCACTGCTGGGTATAGGCCTCTCCTTGTTTGTGTCAAGCTCCACGGTCTTGTGCCAGCCTCATCCAGGACACTCCCCCAATGGCAACAATATCGTCTGCCCATCTCGCAGATGGACGACCAACACTTTTTTTTTATAGATTACTTATCTATAATATTTTTGTTGAATATCTAGACTAAAAAGGGCCATAGTCAGTCAAAAGCACCAACTTCCGAAAGAAAAGTTAATTTACACTTTGTATTTGATTTTGAAGTCGGTTCCTTTGTTTTTTTGCCTATCTTTCTTGCCCTCTATATACGTATAATATGTACAAGGAATAAGTAATTTGTCACTTACCACTATTCTTCTGAGGCTGTTTCCGTGGATCAGCAAGAACTGCGGTAAACACCAGAGCAAATATGAGAAACAGTACAAAAATCTTCATGATTTTTAACTCTAACGTGTGTTCAACAAGGAATTTTCCTTAATAATGTCTTGAAGACGATGTTTTCTTACCTTATAAATGTTATACTGACGCGTAAATGTTCCACCTTATAGTAGCTACAACTTATAAGGCTAAGCGCAGACTACAGACAAAGTAGTTTTAGAAAAGCTTCATGACACGCCGAATTCATTTTCTCCTCTCCCGACAATTGAGGAAAAGAGACAAGTGCCTCCACTGGGGCTCTCTCTTTCTTCTCTATTATGATAAGCCGACATTTGTGTAAAGGCTACTACACACATGTATAATAATCTAGTGGACAGGAGTCCGCCAGGAGGCCTACCATTTCGTCTTAAGACAATCGTCTACCGAGTGCTCGTCCATACTAAAAGAGAAAACGTTTTCCTGCCCCTAAATGTTATCCTATCTCAACGATTTTTTAGAAAGCTTCTGACACAGTATAAAACTAGGTTTGTAGGTTTTCTTTTTTTTTTTTCGAAATAAATAATTGTTTAAAAATTACAGGCGCCTAAGAGTTACTATTTTTATGACAAAATCTTCATTGAAGTAAAACCTTTGTATTTTAAAAACAAAGAAGTTTTAGAAAAAAAAAGCAAAACCTACAAACCTAGAATATAATATGCTGAAACGATTGACGCCAGAATCTAAGAGATTGGTCGTGATTTAGTATGTGAAAAATTTTTTCTCCCGAGAGACAAATTACATATAAAAAATACTTACAGTCAGTCGCGCGCTCTCTATCGCACAATCGGGGGTCGGATTCAACGCGCGAGCGACAGCACGAGTTTTTCTAAATACCTATTTGTTGAAATGGCAGCCGGTATACTATCCTCTTCAAGAGACGCCGACAATGTTTCCGTCCCGTCTGCATCTCACATCTTTTCTATGTAGCCCGCGCCTTTGTAAGACAAGACAGTCTAATAACAGTCTTGTCTAGTCTGCGGTCAGCCTAAAATGTAATGGTATACAGGTACGTACTAAAGTAGGTATCAATATCTATAATTATGTAAAACTCTAATGGTTTTCCTGTTTTAAATAAAAATTTTTTCCCGCGACTTCGCTCGCGGTTCTTTATCAATATTCTATAAAATGCAAAATTTGACGATCAGTCATAGAAAAAGCATAAACAGTGATGTCTCGGACAATTGCCGGTATACGCACACCGTGTGCTCACATAAGCAACTGTATTTTTTTATTCCGTGGTAAAATCATCAAATGAGTCACCCCATCCAGGGCAGGACGAGAGGGACTGTCAGACTAGTACTAACTAAAATTCACTGTTGCCTGCCGGGGTCGCGAGACTTATCCCATAAGGGCCATTGAAGGACACCGTGGATTTTAGTCAGTACAACTCTGACAGTCCCTCCGAGACCGCTCTGCCCGGTGTGGGAGGACTCATTCGATGATTTTACCAAGAAAAAAAAAATCACGGTGTCCTTCGATCACCCTTTGCTTACCAGAACGGTTACTCTTAAGTCCCACGACCCCTGCAGGCTTTTGCCCTCTAAGCCCCCGTCACGCGACGTCGAAGCGGGCATGGTCCATGGTCGGACCGCGAGCCGCTCATTACTCGTCGACCGCATGCCCATCAGCAGCTTTCTTAGACAGAAGAAAACGTAATTGGCTTCAACAAGATCACATAACTTACAATATTGTTACCTTGGATCGTATTGCGAGACCAACGGCTATATATTACTAGACTCCGCATGCACTATCTAAGGAACAAAAACTATTCTGTCAACTCGCTGAGGTACTACGTAAGCGAGGGGGACGGGGTACTGCGTTGTGATTGGCTAACTCAAGGTCTGTTCTGTCTCAAGGTATGTTTACGGCTCACAGGAGTGGTCGAAATAAGACGGATATAAGACTTTTTTGCCTAATGTGTTGACAGACATCGGTCGCCTGTTATTAGGAGTCTAGTAATATATCGTCGTTGTGCGACACCAATTTGCAAACTTCTCGAAGGTTCCACAAGGTTCTCGGCAATTCTACTAAAGATTGCTCTGGAATAATGCCATATAGTCTATATTCTAAATGTTTCAAGATTGTTCTGTAATCTTCCAAATCAGGATACCGCGGCTCTGGAACGCAAAGTGCATGTGATAGAACTGTACCCTTAGCACGAGTTTTCAGTATTTGAGACGGAAAGTAAACTGGAACTTTGATAATTTCCAATTGAAAATTTTCAAGGAAAAAATTAGTTCCTTCTTCGCACACCAGAGGCGCTGTTCCATTTTTTCATACAAGAAATGCTGTAAATACTGGAAAGACGCTGTAAAGTAATAGAGTGAAAATTCGTGCTAAGGGTACAGAATGTTTTTAGTATAAAGGATTGTAAATACATAAATTTTATAGATAAATTACACCCAGACACAGAACGCATCGTTCGTGCTCATCACATAAACCAGTGGTTCCTAACCTGGGGGTAATTACCCCCGCAGGGGTAAAACGGAGATTCTAGAGGGGTAACACAGGATGACGACGAAAAAGTATTTAAATAGTAATAAACAAAATAATAGAACGGTAAACGTCAGCACGGCGCTCTCATCTGCGTGGCTGACGGCGACGGCGGCGAGTGAGCGGCGTTGTTCTCCCACACCGTCGTCGTCGTTTCGACCCCGTCGTTGATTATCAAGAGACAAAGTTCGGGTTTACGAATTGCGACAAGAAATTGGATTGTTTTTTGAAAATAAGAGAACACAAAAAGAAAAAGATTATTATGTAAAAATTAAAGACCAAACATTTGTTCTAAAGATTGCGTACCTTGCTGATTTTTTCAATGAAATTAATAGTCTGAATATATCAATGTAAGGAAATGAAACGAACATTTTGACGTTGCTTTATCAACGTACAGTCCCAGCTGGTGATGTGTCAATGTTTACGCAACTAAGTGAGCAATTAGTAAATAATAAACAAGTCTTGTTTATTTACCCCTAGCTGCTAGGGGTAAACTCAATTCCCATACTTGTTCACAGGGGTAGTGACATTGAAAAGGTTAGGAACCACTGACATAAACATTTGTCCTGGGTGGGAATCAAACCCACGACCTCCGGCATAGCAGTCAGGGTCACTAAACTCTAAACCAACAGGCCTGTCCTGACCTGTTTACTGTGTGAACATCTACAGTGGTACAACTAAAACCTTTTAAACGTCTGTTAAACGTTTGTCTATAAAAATTTCAGATTATGACGTTGAAATAAGGTCCGTTTTGCAGTCACACTTTTTTTAGACAAGTGTTCAACAGATATTTAAGTTTTGGTAGTAAGGCTGTTAAGTTTTGCTCACAGAGTAAAACCTATACTTATAATAATAGTCATGTAAGATTCTGATGGGTGGGATGGGGTGACCATCTGATATAGCGAGTGCCTCGGAAAGCACGTAAAGCCGTTGGTACCGTCTGTCATTTGTAGATCTTTGACAGTCGTTACTATTAGTCAGAAGCTGACAACCAGTCTTACCATGGGATATGGTATTACCCAGTTACTGGGTTGTGGAGGTCCGACAGGCCGTCGCTCCATGTAAAATACTGATATCCAGCTGAATCTGGTTTGACTGGAAGCCGACCCCAATCTAGTTGGGAAAAGGCTAGGTAGATGATGACACCTACAAAAAAAGAAAAAAACAGTCATATGAATTGAAAGTGTTATTTATTCATTTAATCAGACTCCTTAAATAATAACTATGCAAAAATAATACGTTGTTAACGTTTTCGTAATCCAAAAATTTCCTGCGTTCATAAAAAATTACGTTATTATGAACAAATTTTATCCAAGGAACTTCACCTGAAATTGTTTCTACCGGTCTTACAGTCGCTGGGATACATAGATACAAATGGGCCATTTTTAACAAATCATTGAATTTGTAGAGACGATTGAAGTCTTCCCAAAATTTATAAGGGTTCTCGTCAGGATGTATATCCTCAATTTCTTCGTATCTTGAAACCATTTCCAGTGCCAGAATAGATGCTTTTTTATCCATAATATAATTGTAATGACCAATCATATACCCAAATAGATTTATATATTCTACCGATCGATTGTTTTCGTCGAAATAAACTTTACCGTAGAAAGTGCTTCTTATTATAAATTCTTCTAAATCCCTTACCACCTTTTTCTGCCAGCGCGCTGACTCGATATGCTTAAAAAATATTTTCTTAAATCTGGGGTCCATAAATGTTGCTATCAACGCGAAGTGACTCCCAATTCTAAAAGGGAATCTTATTTCTATGTTAGTCTTTAGCCTTTTTGCTTGAGGCGTAGATGTGGCAATTTGACTTAATCTTATTTTTACGCCGCTTAAAAGTGGGTACATACAAGATAATGCTAAGTATGGTTTACGTGACATCTGTTCGTTCAATTCTTCAAATGGTTCTAAAATTTGAAAATATTCCCCGAGCTCTTTCCTTTCCGATTCATTAAAATCTCCTGCGTTGTTCTCATTTATGTGTTTCAAAATAATGTATTTATCATGCCAAGAAAACGGTTTATCTTTCTTCTTTTCAATCACCAAGTCGGTACACTTTTTCTCTAATTCTTCAAAATCAATGTGTTTTAAACTGTTTTCAATAAGTTCATTCAGATCATGAGCTTTACAAAACCTGTGTTGCTTTTTCATAGACTTCGTTAAGACTTCTAGACGGTTTCCATTATCACCGCCATTTGTTATTATAAGTTCCACTTTCTTGAAGATATTCCAGTCATTTAATCCGTCTGTAACGGCTTTGACATTATAACTTGTATCTTCCCATGATTTCACTTCTGTTGTGAACAGGACTTGTGATACCAGATTCGCTTGGTGTATAAAATGTGCTGTTACAGTCAACATATTTCTATCACTGGCCTCCCCCCACTTCCAATCTTCTATTGAGATCGTCACATGATGTACTGACTCTAAAGTTTCCATTATTTCTATTCTTGCTATATTATATTCCTCAATGATTTGGTCTTTAGACGGTGCGATGAGGTCTTCTGTATTGTTCACATTTTCTTCGTTGTCACAATCTTCAATTATTTTAAAGGGTCTTAAATTCAAGCAAAATATTCTCACCGATTCATTATCCATATTCATTTCTTCTGACGTTGTATCTGAAGCTGTGTTCGTGATCATTTTAGGTGTTTCAGCAGGAGTCGGAGCCTCTTCACTGGTTTCTGCCATAGTCTTAAATGTGTTTGCACTAGTATTTTTGTGTTCTTGTGGTTAATGACTGCACTTAATATTGCCCTGTACCCGTCTGCTACCGTCAGCAACTGTTGTTTGATTATTTGTGATGAGTCAATAAAAAGAAAATATTTTGAAGAAATAATGTTCGATTAGCACGTTTAGACTTGTAGCCGACACCACACGCAACAGTTAATCTATTTATCATTAGCATTATCTGCAACAAATTGATAAGATTGCAGTAAACATTCTGGGTATCATATTCCAGTTTACTTAGCACTAAAGTCAGCTTGCTTTTTGTAAAGTTGTGAATAGTGAAAGATTTAAAGCAATCGTAAATTAATAGACCTCAAAAAGAGACCTCAGGGGACGACAATATGGCAGAAAATAGAGAAAATGCTACAATTTCTTCTGAAACATCTCCGATAAAGACAAACACAGCTTCAAATACCAGAGAAGGACAGAACAACAATAAACAGCTGTTACGAGAGTTTTGCATTGATTTAATACCCTTCAAAATACTTCAAGACAACAATTTCCAAAAAATTATGGAGAATACAACAAACTGTGCTGTACCCTCTAAGGAAACTATTTCTAAAGAACTACTGACTGAAGAATTTAACAGAGCAAGAACAGAAACAATGAAAAGTTTGGAGTTAGTAAATTATGTGGCGATCTCAATAGAAGATTGGAAATTCGGGGAGACCGGTGAAAGAAATATGTTAACTGCAACAGCACATTTCGTACATCAATCAAAACTTGTATCTCAAATCTTATTCACAACAGAAGTGAAATTGTGGGAAGAAACATACATTATTGAAGCGATAAAACATGGATTAGACGAATGGGAAATTTTGAAGAAAGTTGTATGTATTACTACTCGTTGTAGAAACAATGTAGTTCCTCTTAGAAAGGCCCTGTTTTCTACGGGAATACCACACTCCTTTTCTTTAGATGATACAATAACATTAAATGTCAAAGAAATTTTCAATGTTTTAAATTTAAAGCGCCATGACAATGATTCCGGCGTTTTGATGAACAATAATGATACTGAATCCTTTAATTGGCATGATCAGTATGTTTTGTTGAAACAAGTGACTGAAAACAAAGTTAGCGGCTACACTGAAGAAGAAAGAAAAGAACTAACTGAATGCTTTCAAATGCTCAAACTATATGAAGATTTGAACAATTTGTCGTGTCAACAATACCTAACATTATCTAGTATTTGGCCTCTTTTCGTGGGAATATTTATAGTAATAGATGAAAGCACTATATCTACTCCGAAAGGTAAGGAGATTCAAGAAAAAATAACAGATGGTTTTGTTATAACAGAACGCGATCTTGCAGTTAGAGCAGCGTTTTTGGATCCAAGATTCAAGTCTACCATTTTAGAAAGTGTACACATTACAGAGAAGATCCAGCAAGAAATTGAAATGGAGCTTATAGAGTTGATAAATGTAAGCGAACATGACACATCTCCTTCTAACTTGAATATGCCTAAAGAAAATAAACTGCTCAAATTAGTGGCTGAACTAGAAAATGACCAAGAAAATACTGTTGATTCTAGCACATCTTCCCTTGCAAAGATGATGTTGAACCAATATATGAAGACTCCTGACTTGCATCTTGATGGAAACCCTTTACAATTTTGGGAAGATTTTCATCGCATTTATAAGAGCAATAAGTTATATTGGCTGGCTCATAAGTATCTTTGTATCCCCGGTACTACAAATCGTGCCGAATCTTTCTCCGGAGAATTCCCTTGGATGAAATGTTTTCGTGATAGCGTAAATTTTTATGAACGCAGAAATTTATTGGAATACGAATACATGAATGAAATATTATTTTTGCATAGTCATTATTCTAGAAATTAATGATATTGTAGTACGGAAAAACATAACCTTTTAAGACGTTAAATTATTTCTTATTTGTAAAATGTGAAAGTGAGTATATTTTTAAATTAAAAAGCTATTCACTATTATTGATTTTATTTAAAATCTGTTTAGTTTTTATCAAAATCGGCCTCGAAACACCTCTAAGTATTTTTGGCTATATAGCAAACTCATCGAATTCTGTGACTCGCCTAGTTCGGTGATATTTGGTTTGAGCACTATCGTGGGTCTGTACGAGTGAAATGAGTTACTTGAAATACCTGAACAACTAACGGTTAGTTGTCATTATCTCGCTCACTCGAACCCCCCCAAATTTTACAGACGCATTTGAACTTTATTACTGATGGTAGTATCTTATAATTAGGCAAGTCACAGGATTAGATGAGTTCACCCCACCTAGCTTTTGCCCGCAGCTTCTTAAATATGCATTAATTCAAGAAAAGAAAGTGATAATAATAATAATATTCGACAACTATCACACAACGCCATGTAGTCCCAAGCTAATCAGAGCTTGTGTTATGGGTACTAGACAACTGATAAACATACTTATATATTTCTAAATACATACACATTATAGATAAATTACACCCAGACACAGAACAAATGATCATACTCATCACACAAACATTTATCCTGGGTGGGAATCGAACCCACGACCGGCATAGCAGTCAGGGTCACTAACCACTAGACCAACAGGCCAGTCAAGTGAAAAGAAGGATCCATTATTTTTCGAAACTTACTGATGAACTAATTAATTTTATAATTTAATGATGACGTCAACATGCCAATCGCTCATAGGCACCGTTAGCGCCCCTTAAGCCGAGCGAGCGGAACGGACCCATTAATGACTTCGTTAAACTCGCAAGCGCAAACTGCATACTTGCATTTCCACCAACAAATAGTTTTTACGTTCCCAGAGCTAGCTCATTTTTGCTGTTTTCACCTGCTGAGTCATTAATGTGTCCGCTCCGCTTGCAATGGAAACCGGGCCTTAGCCCCGTTGCGATCTACCCTGCGTAGTTCAACCGCAAATTCCTTTAAACTTGTATAAAGTCCTACGCAATGGCAAGGGATATTCCCTTTATGAGGAAAATATTTTAATCTATTATTCTACTCCAATATAAAGAGGAACTAATGATCCAATTACAACATTTATTTTATGGTAGGAAGCTATATTATTCCAGGTGGCTTGATATGCCGTTTTAAATTGAGAGTAATTACAATGTGGGAAAGATACAGCTATATAAGTCGTATAGCGTCATCTCGTTAGCGCGATATTATACAGGGTGTAAGTGACAGCCGTCCACAAACTTTCGAGAGTAGTGAGCAAGCTCTGAAAGTTTGTGGCGGGCTGTCCCTTAGAGGTATTCCAGGAAGGGCACCCGCTAAAATGGCACCTGGGGGCTTACTCTTGACAGCTTCGAGTTCTGAATCAATCGAGTTTGATTCGATTTTGCGCCATTTCTTACTCTTGAATCCGACACCAGTGCACGATCGCGCTGTGGCTCGAAATGACACTAACTTCAATCGAACAATCCGTTAGGAATTCCGAATTTGTTCAGGAGTACGGTTTTAAATCGAGTTCGTATCAAAAACGAATTAGTATCAGAAACAAAATCGGAATCGAATCAGTTTCGGGAGTAAGCCTGCTGAGCGAGTGGCTCCTAAGCTATTCCACGAACGGGACCTATCAATTTTTTTTACAGGTGCCCTTAGTGGTATAGTTTTTCATCTAGCATTTATTCCACATAGGGCACCTATGGATTAATACGTACTAGTGTTGGGACGTTTATTGTTTTAGGACGTCAAATAATTGATTAAAACTAGTTTTACACCCTGTATAGCTCTCTTGGAAAAACACAACCTTTTTTGAGAGATTGGCTTAAGTTGAAGTGCTGCCGTCTGTACAATATTAATAAACATCATTAGTAGGTATTTTTATTGGATATTTAAAGATAGATCAAAACACACTGAGTTTTTTTTTTTAAATTACGCAAATAATAACAATGAGGTTATGTACATAAAACTAAGTTTATTTATTCTTATTTTAATTATAAGTTATGTAAGCATTACATTAAATTCAAAAGACATTAAAAGGCAAAGGCACCTTCATAATAAATAAGTTTAAAATAATAAATCAATATTTACATATCATAATATGTATATATATTTTTTGTCATTTACATTCTTTCGAGCTTATATTCTATGTTTGAGGTAACAATAGGTAAAATATCTATTACTAATCTATTGTGATATTAACACAACTAATAAATTAATTACGGTGGGCTATTTTTTTATTTTTAAACATAACAATTAAAAATAAAAGGGTAATGACAGAAAACTTATTACTCCTTTAGATAGATTACATAAAAAAAATATTAGAAACTAAAATTGACGAAAATACGGCACTCCCGCGACGCGTCTATGCGTAAGATGCATGCAAATATGAACGGTAATTACTGTTGATACATTTCAATGTTCTTTACCGCATTGTAAAATGCCGCCCGGCTGCGCGATGCAAGTGGATTTTTTTTTCACTCGCCTGTGCTCGGACACCACTCGCATCGTTTGGACGCGTTCGGCAGTAGTTCGACAGCTAGCGGTACCTGTGTGATTTCGGTCAACATGGCGAGTACTTGCAAGACTCCCCAGTTTAGCTGCTCGCCAGCTTTGCATTGTGTAGACAGCTAAGGCCAGCTACTGGCGTTCGAGTAGCTATCTACAAGCTAGACAGCAGCTCATCATCAGCCTATAATGTTCCCACTGCTGGGACACAGGCCTCCTCTCTGAGAGAGGGAGTGGGCCATAATCTACTACGCGGGCCCGGTGCGGATTGGTAGATGTCATATAATTTAGATTTTTTGGTTCTAGGACATGCCGGTTACCTCACGAAGTTTTCCTTCACCGTTTTGAGGGCATTGGTGATGAAATAAATTACACAAAGTAATGCGCCTGACGGGGTTTTAACCCACGACCTACAACTCGTAAGTCGGGACCGATACCACTGCTCTATACCACACTATAGACAGAAGCCCTCACTTTGTAAACTACCCATAATAGGAGTAGCATAGATTGTTCGGGTTGGTTCACAGGTCCTGTTTATCATCACTTGATGAAGATGATGATGATGATGTAGGTGGCGGTGTTGTGTCTGATGTGTAATCTTTGATGATGACTGAAACTGGCTTGAAGTTATTGGCTTCTTGTTGTAGTATTGCTGGAACAGGATAAAAACAATTAAGTATGAATAAAGAAATATAAAAATTAATAAGTACGACAAACGAAAATCTTTCAAATTAATTTAAATTTAACAAAATTAGTTTCTTAAATGTATTATATACTTTTAAATATTAAAAAAAAATATTTTTAGCAATCCTATCTATAAATTCGTTTTTTTTTATATTATATCCCACAGACGTTCACATACAAAGTTGATTGATTAATAGTTAAATTAGCTTTAAATACTATCCGTCTAACTACATAAAAAGTTAAACATCTGTTGAACACTTGTCTAAAAAAACTGTCAACTGCAAAACGACATTTGACTTTGATACCTATGTGTCGTTTTGCAGAAGACATTTTTTTTTTTCCAACTTTCGCCGTCCCGATTTTTTTCGTCGAATGGCATTAAACAAAATTTGATCAATTTCTCTCATTTTATGGACAACTCACACTTGACCAAAAAATAAAAACGCCAAAATTGTCAACGTTAAAAAAGAGCTAAAGGTTCTTAGGAAAGTTTTCCCTTATCTCTTATGGATGCGGATTTCTCCCTTTTGGCCCATTTAAAAGAAACAGCTTTTATAATTTATGCATAATATAGCAGAGATTGAATAGAATAGAATAATCTTTATTGTACACCAAAATGAATAATCACAAGCTTACAATAATGTTAATTCTAAGGGTACAACGGCGGTCTTATCGCTTATAGCGATATCTTTCAGACAACCTTAGGATTGACTTACAAAACTTAATCAACAAAGGGCACCCGTGCGGAGCCGGAGCGGGTCGCTAGTGTAAGGTTAATGATTTTAATTCTCAATATTTAATATTTTATCAAAACAAATTTATGACTTATTTTAATTTTCTCGGCTTGTAATAAATTATTTTTTACGAAAGAAAAATTGAGCTGCGAGCAGGGTTTGAACCTGCGTCTTCTGGATAGGTACTCCAGACGCCTTAACCAATTAGGCCACCGCAACCACTAGACTCGTAGCTAAATTTCTCGTTCGCTTTGTTTAATAACGTTGTTTACACGTTGCGCCATCTATCATCATCGTATCATCGTTGGACGCAGGTTCAAACCCTGCTCGCAGCTCAATTTTTCTTTCGTAAAAAATATCTTTGCGAAGACGCGACGCAGGCGTTATTGCGTATAAAAATAATAAAAATTTTGTAATAAATTGTCTATGATTTTGTCTTATAAACAAAACGAATTGCGCAGGTTCGAATTTTGAAATTGGAAGGACGATATTCTTTTATACCATTCCCCCTCGAAAAAGCTACTTTTACTCACGGTAAACAGTGCGTAAAAGTAGTCTTTTACGCACTGTTTTGGTGTTTGAATTTAGAACACTTTTGTACATTCCACATCGAGCGAGATGCTGGACAACCCCCTTGCTAATATAAAAATTACCAAATGCAAACCATTGCTCCGATTTTAACGTCAGCTTTTTGGCGCAGTGTCCGAGAGATTTGACTACTTCGCACCCACGTGTGTGTGGAGCAGATTTAGGTATTAAAAAAAAACTTTATTTTGTTTCGTTGAATATCTTTTATCGCTCAAATCTTTCTTTTTCTCGTAGTCATGGTATAAAGTATCGTTTGCAACTCTTGAATACAACGGATTTAAATCGAGGGCCTGAATCACTCGCGTCGCTCAGGATTTAAATACTTGAATCACTCGCTTCGCTCGTGATTCAATCATCATTAATCACTCCCTACGGTCGTGATTCAGTCATTAAAATCCTTCGCTTGCTCTTGATTCATATAATGGCCCTCGCTTTAAATCCGCTCTTTATTCAATCGTTGCAAAATATACTATTGTGGGCGCGGAATGGGCTCGTCACAAAAAAAAGATGACGATTGTAAAATTATGTTTGCAGGAACATTATCTTATAGTATTGTGAGTAAAGTTATGCTCTCTATGCAAATAAATAATTGTAAAGTATTGAAACTAGTGTTTTGCTACACTAGTATTATATATTTTAGTAAAAAAAAAAACTTACAGTTCCCAGCCTCCATATAACTAGCCAGTAAGACTAATAAAAATATCTGCCACAAAAACTTCATTTTTAATTTTAACCGACTTCAAAAAAAGGAAGAGTCTTCAGTACACGTGTGCACTAGAATATGTCAGTAAATTATATGTGTTACATGACAGTAAACAGGGATTTTTATTGACATTTATTTACGTCATAAAAATCAATTAAAAACAATTTACTGTTGGAATTCCAGAAGACTTTCCTTGTTAACTAGGATTTACCCGCGGCGATGCCCGAGTGATCGGAAAATTGGCCCAAGAAATTTAACTAAAATAAAAAAAAACTTTTAAGGCTTTGCCCAATAACACATCAAAATCGGTCCATCCAATCGGTTTAGGAGCTATGATGTCACAGACCAGGGTTTTTTTTTTACGTGGTAAAATCATCAAATGAGGCCTCCCACCCCGGGCAGGGCGGGAGGGACTGTCAGACTTGTACTGACTAAAATCCACGGTGTCCTTAAATAGCCCTTTATGTTCCGGGTTCACGGTGTTGGTATAAGTCCCGCGACCCCGGCAGGCTTTAGCCCTCTGAGAGGGGGCCTCGTCATTATGCTGACGCTCTTTGAGGCGCGCGTGGAACACGACGCGCCGTCGACCCGGGCATGGTCCTTGGTCGGACGGCGAGTTGCCCTTTACTCGCCCGCATGCCCGCGCCTACGGTGGCCGGAGATCGTCTTACGACGTCCGACGCCGTGGGCATAAACCACCGCGGGTGGGACAGACCAGGGTTGGACTTAAACTACTTTTTATGACTGATTACAAGAATAGAAAAAAAAGATAGACAGGTAAATAGACTACGCAGCGCAAAATGAATTTTCAATTCGAATCAGGAGGCCGATTCTCGGTTTTAGAGATGGTGTCGAACTCGACAAAAAATTCTAATGACGTCATTTTTACGACAAATTTTAAAAGTTGATATGTCAAATTGGCCATTTGTCGAAGGCTAACGTTACAGTTCAGTAAAATTTGTCGTAAAAATGACGTCATTAGAATTTTTTGTCGAGTTCGACACCATCTCTAAAACCGAGAATCGGCCCCCAGTAGTTTCTAAGATTAGAACGTTCAACCAAACAAACAAACAAACTGTTCAGATTTTATAATATTATGGAATGACACGTGGTCCAAATAACGTAATATTGGAGCTCGTAGGGAGTTCCTACAGTACTGTTTTATTAAATAAAAATAGGTTATTGTTGACGCTTATAGTTTCTATGACGCTTATTCTACATTCAAATGACAATTGTATGACGCAATAACGGTTTGTGACGTCAATATGGTATTTTATTCAAACAAAAATATTATTTCGAAATATAGATTATTAAAAAATATTAGACCCGTATTTTTTATAAACCAAAATTTACGAAGACACGACGCTTCTAAAAATCACAAAACGTCACTCGGTCGTTATAATTTTACAAGCGTAATGACGTCACAAAGCCCCCACTCCCGAATTTGGAAGCGTTTTATCTTTGTCAATATTCATTGACTCAAAAAACAAAAAAAATGTGTTCATTTTTTTTCAATATTATTACTGACGGACTAAATAGATTTTGAATTTATTTTGTTGCGACATAAACAAGAAAAATATCTGTCCGTCTGTCACCAGACTGAATCTCATGAACCATGATAGGTATTAGACGCTAAAATTATTAGTAATTAGTATAAAAACAGATTGAAATACAAATATTGTTTACCAGTCGTAACACACGAGTGCAACCACTTGCCATGAAAGTAATGGTAGGAAATTGATTTTTTTACATATTTTTGCGTGATGTAAAAACCAACTAAAATATCTGGCTCATAAATTAATTTTCGAAATGGCTAAAATACTTTCAGCCCTACTACAAAAACTTAAACATCTGTTGAACACTTGTCTAAAAAAAGTGTGATTGCAAAACTGACCTTATTTCAACGTCATAATCTGATTTTTAGACAAGTGTTCAACAGACGTTCAAAAGTTTTTAAAGTTATTTACTATGTGCTACTGTGTGCACTTGTGGCATGTACCAATAAACGTTTTTCTTTCATTTACATGGCTTCGTTCAAAACCAGTTTTTCTCAGCCAGGTCTGCATTTTTGTGTTAAGGGATAATTGAAGAAGTCAGCGTGGCTCAAGCAGTTTCGCAATAATTCTCCGAGCTTTCCTAGTATGGTCGCGAGATTTATCAAATTATTGTGACCCTGGAAACTAAAGGGCTATCGAAGGATACCGTGGATTTTAGTCAGTACAAGTCTGACAGTCCCTTCCGCTCTGCTCTGGGTGGGAGGACTTAATCTTACATTTCGTCGGGCTAAGTCACCGCTTATAGCGGCAATGTCATGAACAGGACGTAAGGAAAAATAAAACGAAGTCTAAAATACTAATCATATATGTATTTAAATAATACTAAATTGTGTATTTTTAATTCTTTAAACAATTACGTGACGTTAATTTTCATACCTCCATTCAGATTTAAATTCCTTCATTAGTTTTTTTCAGATACCTTTTCTTGTATGCCGTTTTTCAAACCTTTCTATATTTTTTAATAATTCGTGAAGCGGGTGCAAATACAGGCATGCCGATGGCTACTGAAAAGTAAAAAACAGAGATAAAGAGTGAGTGTAGCTTTTGACTGCGACTTCTTAGCTTTTTTCTGAGGTATTCCACTTAAGGTACCCGCTAGTAATGGCACCTGATCTACTGGCACCTTATCTATTCGACATAAGGCTCCTGTCAACATTTTTCGCAGGTGTGCAGGTGCCCTTCGCAGTACCTATTTTTTCTCGTGAACGTATTCCGGGAAAAACTGGTGGTCGTACTCGCACTTTCCAAGTGCGAGTACGACGACCAGGGTTCCACAAACATTCGCAAACGCGGTCGCCTCCTGCGAAGCAGTCATGCCAGCAAAGAAGGAGGCGGGATGCGTGAGGAAGAGGACAGCGTCCACGTCACGCCCCAGCCGCCGCGGGAGACGCCCATGGCAACGGACGTCGCGAGACGATCTTCCGGCCACCGTAGGTGCGGGTGGCAAGTTATGGGTGACTTGCCACCCGCTCATGGACCATGCCCGGGTCGACGGCGCGTTGTGTTCCACGCGCGCTTCAAGGAGCTGTCAGCAAACTGATGGGGGCCCCTAAGGCCAAAGCATGTCGGGGTCGCGGGACTGACGCACCTGGTAACCACGACCCTTGTACTTAAAGGGCTATTGAAGGATCACCGTGGATTTTAGTCAGTACAAGGCTGACACTTCCTCCCGTCCCGCCCTGAGCGGCAGGGCTCATAGAATGATTTTACCACGCAAAAAAAAAAAGTTCACTAACACTAAATACAAAAAATTACCTGGTTTCTTCGAACCAGCAATCTCCTTTGAGGCCACCATCGTTATAAACAAAAACATTAATAAAAATAATAACTTCATTATAAATATTAATTGAAAGTACGTGTTTCCAACTATAAGGCTTTCTTAGCAATGTTCGTTTAGACTTAACACTTGTGTTTTTCAAGCAGAGTGATTCATACCTTTGTACTTATAGTCCAGATTAAGTGTCCTTCGCATACTGATCGCTCGAAGTAAGGATGTCTAAGCTATAAAAAGTATCGATACTTTTATTTGTCAAACTCTGAGACGTATCGATATTAATCGTGGTAGAACATTGCAGGTTTTAAAACTACCGAACTGCAATTAAAACCCATAACAAAAACAGTGATATTTTTTCAAACAGATAGATTATTTTTTCTCTATGGTCGGGGAATCCTAGTAAAATGAACTGCATGCAGTGTAGTGCACAGATTTGAACACTGCGTTTCATTCTAGTGTTGCCAACATAACTATTTTTTCGCATAGGTAAGTTACGAGTAAGTAGGCCTGCGGCGCCCCTTTATGTGAGGCGCCTGCCTTAACACCGCTTCTGGTGGTTGAGTCATCAAATAAGTCAGAGGGGACGGTAAGGAATAAAATAAAAACCAAAAAAAGAAAGACTTTAAATACATTTATTGGTAGACGCTACATATTAATAGCAAAGTAAAAAATTGTCCAGAAAGACAGCAGTTTTAATATAAGTTGATCAAAATGTAACTAACTCGTGTTAATTAACAGCATTAACAACAAATTAATAAAAATAGGGACTCTCATACATTAATAAGCCAGAATTAGGTTCCAATTATGTTAGATTATTATAATTTTTGAATTGTAAAATTATCTACAAGCTAACAATTCTATCTAAGTCCTGTGCTACACATTAATCGTCGTACCACAAAAAATTAAACATCTGTTGAACACTTGTCTAAAAAAAAGTGTAACTGTAAAACGACCCTTATTTGAACGTCAAATCCTTTTGGCAGTTGACAGTTTTTTTAGACCAGTGTTCAACAGATGTTTAATGGAGTGAGACGATTTATCTTATTTTGTAAACATTATTTAAAACAAGAATCGATACAAATAATTACAAAATTATCGATAATTTTGTTTCGTCAGCGCATCCCTAAGCATGAGATAATATATATAGCCATTGACTATGTTTTAAGAATTGTAGACCTTAACATAAAGGAAATAACATTCAGTTTAGCATACATTAATGTAAATAACATTCAGTATTTATGTAAAGTTTATCCTTATCACTTGGTTGTGTCTTGTTCTAAGTTTAATAAATACAGAAATTATATGATTAAAAAGTAAACAAGTATACAGAATTCAGTTAATCGGTTGAAGATATCTACTTCAAATTTGAGTTCAAACTTTTCCATCCGAATAAACATAGTACATACATGGCAAGTTCCACCACCACCCCCACAGTTTTAGGTGGTGGGGCGGATAGGGCATGTTTTGGTATACTGAATTTTGTTCACATATCAAATTTCGGCTTTCTAGCACTCCACGAAGTACCCTTACATTTTAAGGTCTCATAGAAACTTCCACCCCCCATTTTAGAGGATGTGGGGCGAAAGTTATAGTGTTGTGAATTTTCTTGTTGGTTATATACTAAACTTAGTTTACATACCAAATTTCAGATCTGTAGCACTGCAGGAAGTAGTCAAACATTTTGATGATCATCAGTGTGTCAGTGTGTCGAAATCCGAAATCCGTGTATTTTAGATATCAATAAAATCTAAACTATTATAGCTATTATTTCGAGACTTTGTATGCTTAATAAGTCTATTATCGGCATCATATTCTGTGATGAAAACGTTTAAAACGTTTTCAAAACATTTCATGTAGAACCAAGCTTCTCAATCTACACGACCTAACTCTAGCAACCCTAACTTCACAAATTCTACAAATCAGTAAAATGTACGCTATGGCTTTGCTGTTTCGTTACTTAGGTACTTCAGAAACTAGATATTACCATCACCTCCACAACGGCAGCGAAACGGTGACTAAAATCCACGGTGTCCTTTAATAGTCATTTACGTTCCGGGGTCACAGTAATTCGTGAATTCCGCAACCCTGACAGTTTCGGCCTATTCTGCTAGTGGCGCCGCTTCGAGGCGTGTTTCAAACATTTGAATTTACCGCCCGCGCTAATTCACCGCTTACAGCGGCAAGGTCATGAACAGGACGTAAGGAAAAATAAAACAAAGTCTAAAATACTAATCATATATTTAAATAATACTACATTGTGTATTTTTAATTTTTTGAACAATAATTTGTATGATAATTAACGTCACCTAATTATTAAGTGATGTTATTTCATACCTCCATTCAGATTTAAATTCCTAATACCTTTTCTTGTATGTCGTTTTTCAAACCTTTCTATATTTTTTAATAATTCGTGAAGCGGTTGCAAATGCATATACGCTTGGCCTGCCGATGGGTACTGAAAAGAAAAAAAGGGTACCATAAACATTCGCAATCGCGGTCGCCTCCTGCGAAGCAGTCATGCTAGCAAAGGAGGAGGCGGGATGCGCGAGGGAGAGGACAGCGTCCACCACACATCCCAGCCGCCGCGGGATACGCGGGCAACGGACGTCGCGAGACGATCTTCCGGCCACCGTAGGTGCATGCGGCGAGTTATAGGTGACTTGCCGTCCGATCATGAACCATGCCCGGGTCGACGGCGCGTTGTGTTCCACGCGCGCCTCATGGAGCTGTCAGTAATCTGACGGGCTAAGAGGGCCAAAGCCTTCCGGGGTCGCGGGACTGACTCACCTGGTAACCACGGCCCAGGTACATAAAGGGCTATTGAAGGATCACAGTGGATTTTAGTCAGTACAAGGCTGACAGTCCCTCCCGTCCAGCCCTGAGCGGAAGGACTCATAGGATGATTTTAACACGCAAAAAAAAGGGTTCCATATCACTATAATATACAAAAAATTACCTGGTTTCTTCGAACCAACAATCTTCTTTGAGGCCACCATCGTTATAAACAAAAACATTAATAAAAATAATAACTTCATTATAAATATTAACTTTAAAGTACGTGTTTTCAACTATACGGTTTTCTTAGCAATGTGTCTTCAAGCAGAGTGATTCATAGTCGAGAGTAAGTGTCCTTCGCATACTGATCGATCGAAGTAAGGATGTCTAAGCAATAAAAAGTATCGATACTTTTATTTGTCAAACTTTGAGACGTGTCGATATCTTTTTTTATGGTGGCAAAATCATCATGGAGAGCAGTGGTGGCCCAGTGCTATCGGCACTGACTTACGGGTTGTATGTAGGTCGTGGGTTCGAACCCACCCAGGCGCTTTACTTTGCATAATCTATTTCGTTACAACCGGCATGTCGTAGACCCAAAAATTCAAAGACATGTGACATCTACCAACGCGTGGTGAATTATAACCCACTCTCCCTCTCACAGAGCGTAGACTTGTTTCCCAGATGTCGGAACATTATAGGGTGATGATGATGAAAATCATTAATTAGAAAGAGCGGTACTCGGAGGTTAAAAAAAAAACAAAAAAAAAGTGGTAACGACCCTAAATTTAATACATTTATTGGTACACGCCTCAAGTTCTTTAAATATTAATAGCAAAATAAAAACTTGTATCCCGAAAAAAAGCATTTCAATATAAATTGATCGAAATGTATGTCTAAAAATTAACGGCAATGGAAAACTTCTCATACATTAATAAGCCAGAACTAGGTTCCAATTTTGTTAGATTATTAAAATGATCTACAAGATAACAATTCTATTTAAATCCTGTACTACACATTAATCGCCGTACGTAATCTGTGGTCGTACTTTTTGTGGTACATCAAAAGTTAAGCATATAAGCATCAAAAGTTGCTGACCACATTCAGACTTTCAAAATCGGAGTACATCGTGATAATTCGGTGTACAAAGATTTTGAAAATATGAATGTGGTCAGCAACTTTTGATGCTTACTGTACCACAAAAAGTTAAACATCTGTTGAACACTTGTCTAAAAAAAAGTGTAACTGTAAAACGACTCTTATTTGAATGTCAAATGCTGTTTTGCAGTTGGCAGTTTTTTTTTTACCAGTTTTCAACAGATGTTTAAATTTATGGAGTAAGACGATTTGTATCTTATTTTGAAAAGATTATTAAAACAAGAATCGATACAAATAATTACAAAATTATCGATACTTTTGTTTCGTCAACGCATCCCTAAGCATGAGTTAGGCTAGGCGTATGCTGAGACGCAGGTTACGCAGGTCCACACAGCGCAGAGCAGAGTAGATTTTGTAAAGCGTGGAACGTCATTGAACTACGTACGCTGCGGCGCAGGAACATGCTACGCAGACATGTGTCTGTCCTGCTCTGCGTCTCGTTGCAGTGCCGGCACAGAATCCTGCGCGACGCGTGTATTGTGTATGTTGGATACATTCGTTGCTAGGTAACTTTGTTTATGATGCGAATGTCAGTTGCGTCGCAGCATGCGGAGGGGTATATGTATGCCTCAACTGGCCTGCCCTGCACTGTGCTGTACTGTGCTGTGCTGCATTGCCTGCGTCTCAGCATACGCTTAGCCTTAATAGGGGAATCACGAATGACCACATTTTTGAACTTAAGCGATTGACTATGTTTTAAGAATTGTAGACCTTAACATAAAGAAAATAACATTTAGTGTGGCATACAGTAATGTAAATAGGTGTTTATGTAATGATTATCCTTATCACTTCGTTGTGTCTTGTTCTAAGTTTAATAGATAAATGAATTAATTGTTTAAAATTCAACAAGTTTAATCATCTTTTATTACATCACTAGCGACCCGCCCCGGCTCCGCACGGGTGCAATCTCTACTTACATTATGCATGTTATACATACCATAAAAAACCTTCCTCTTGAATTACTCTATCGAGAGAGATCCGTTGTGTAGATTAAAGATATAAGCATACAAGGGGACAGGGGCCTTAGTCAAACAGCAGACGATAGTAGACGACAATTGTTATCGTTCATCAGTCACCAATACATTTTCAACTTTATACCACAGCTCGTAAAGTTGAAAATCTATTGAAGTTCATAGATCGTTTTCGTTTGTTTCGTTCGTTATCGATCAGCAGTTTTTAATAGATTTTCTGCTTTAAGCGCTGTGGTATAAAGTTGAAAATGTATTGGTGACTGATGAACGGTAACGATTGTCGTCTGCTGTCTTCTACTGTTTGACTAAATCCCCAGGAAGCGGAAAGCGACTTAGTTTAAAAGCGCTACCTGTGTAATGTGACGTTGCAGATTCGAACATTTCATAAGTGAGGGAAGACAATCGAGCATCATAATCCCGCTTAAGCATCTTAAGGGTACCCTAGTCGGTCATTCTTCCATACAAACGTAGTTTCGCGATTATTCCAATATTTGACGGTTTAAATTCACATTAAACAATGATCTACATTCATCTCATCATTGTCTAGTCCTGTATGGAATCAAAAAAGTAAAAAAAAACATCTATTATTAGTTATGGGTGTCGAAGCTTCCTTATTTTAAGCCTAATTTTGACGAATCTTTGGGGGGAAATAAATAACAAAAGAAGACAGTAAATTGTAAAATAATTTCCATACAGAAATAGATAATTTATTCAAAATTTTAGATAACTTTATTTTGAACAGAAACATTCAGTAGTTTTTTCATAATATCCAAATTCCCGAAGGTCTTTTGAAAAGTTGCAGTAGTTCATTATTTAAAGTAATCACGCATTCATGAGTCAGTCGAAGGGTGGAGTATGTCTGCATAAGTGCCCTAGCTACTTACTGCTCATCCATCCTATCGATACGTGATCTTGGATGAAATAACAAGCATTTTAATCCCGCCCGCTAACGCGTTCGTCCCGCCGACTAGCGCATCCTTAAGCCCGCTGTACACATTGGGCCAACGCATTGGGCCAGCGTTTACAGACCTACTTGGCGGTATGTTGGTCGTTGACGGGAATACTGGCCGGCCAACCAAAACTTGTCGGTTTTTCGTGCACCAGTAAAAGGATCTTGGTGTGCACCGGCCGCCATTACTGCTACAACTCTTTTGTAAAAGATTTCATAGGTACTGTTTTATTTGAGGTTCCAAATTCAAGTCATATTATTCCCACGGGAATAATGAAATTCAGTACAATATTATTGCCCGGCTCGAGCCCGGCAACAATGCCTTGCTTTACAGCCGGTTTGAATGATATATAATTTGACATTTACGAGCAGGTTGTGTGAAAAGTAAATTAAACAACTTTGTTTAAGATTCAACAAGTTTAATAATCTTTTATTACATCATATTTATTTATAATTAAAGCTTTGTTTTTAAATAATATTCACTTCTTTATTCAATGTTAACAATTTTCTTTATAACTGCAAATAATTTGTGTGACAGGCTTTATGTGAGTGGAGTCCAGTATATTATTATCTAAAAGAAAAAAAACACTTCATATAATTTTGCTCAATCATTTAAATCAACTAGTTGTTACATACGTAATCCGAAAATGATCTTTAATGTTGTTCCAGACCATAAATCTCTTTGACAGGGACCCCTCTAAGGGGGGCCTTAGAGGGCCAAAACCTACCCGGCTCCGTGGCCCCAGAAAGTTAAAGGCTATTAAGGACACCGTAGATAGTAGTCAGTACAAGTCTCACAGTCCTCCCGCCTTGGCCTAGGTGGGAGGACTAATTTCATGATTTTAACACGTAAAATAAATGGAAGTTAGTCAAAAATACAGTAATGTTTCTTTTTACAGCATAAACACGTATTTGTAGTACTCAGATTTGACCCACTTCTGTTGCCCATACATTTTCCTTCCCATACAATGAAATGATCCTTACATGACACTCAATCTAAAAACATCTTAAAAATAATTGTAATTTTTTCCTTCATACAATTTGTATGAAAAAATATTTTGCTAAATTTGACCAACTTCCGCTGTCCCGATTTTTTTCTTCCGATACAATGAAATGATCCTTACATGAAAATTGGTTAATTTTACTCATTTTTGGGGACAACTCACACTTGACCAAAAAAATAAAAACGCCAAAAGTATCAGTATCAAAAAAGAGCTAAAGGTTCCTAAGAAAGTTTTCTCGTATCTCTTATGGATGCAGATTTTTCCCATTTGGCCCATTTTTAAAGAAACACTCTGTATATAAACCAAGAATGCGAAGACGATATCCACCAATCCGCACTGAGCGCGTTTGGTAGATTATGGCCCACGGACAGGAGGCCTGTCTCCCAGCATTGGGAAAATATAAAAAAAAAATACTTACGAGGATTTACAGCCTTAGTGATTTTTGGCCGGAAAGCCGCTACAGCGGCAAACAGCAAGAATAATAGAAAGAAAATCTTCATTGTAAATATTAAATTAAAATAAGGACAGCAACTACTGTTCTACTCTACAAATTTCCTTATAGTGAGCCAATGGGATAAAATACGGCCTTTATAAATGAATCGAAGTTATTTATTAGTGATTCATTTCAGGAAGGAATGCATTCATTCATTGACAAACAATGTAATGTAACCACAAGATTACACATTACCCATTATACTTGCTTAGTTCGAAAGTCTTTCCCGCCCTGCACTGGGTGGGGAGGACTCATTTGATGATTTTACTACGTAAAAAAAAAATCTTCTAATATAGGCATGTGGACAACGAGCCAGTGGTCCAGCTAGCGGAGAGGGCAGGGGTCGAAACGGATCCTGACAAGACCAGTCTTTACCACATAATTCAAGCTTTGCCTTTTGTCACCTTTTCTATGTTCATCAAATGAGAAAGAAGCAGGAATATTGTTTTTGTTGACACGACTTAATAATTATCTAAGTGAGTGCATGGGGGTTCTAAACAGCCTATTTTGCCCTAGGGTTAATCCGGCCCTGATCATCATTACCTATTCTCCTGCTCTTATGAGAATTAATTTGTGGTCGACGCAGTATAATATCTCCTTGTTCCATACTTCATTTACTTTTTAGGGTGTGTAGGATCTACCTTCGGCAATGGCACCACATCAGCATCATCAGCCGTAAGACGTACATTGCTGAACATAGGCCTCCCCCTTAGACTGTCACGCCGAACGACAATTCCCCGCTTGCATCCATCGGTTGCCCGCGACTTTCACGATGTCGTTGGTCCACCTAGTTGGAGGTCAGCCTAGGCTGCATTTATCGGTCCGTGGTTGCTATTCGAGAACTTTTCTTCTCTTTGATCTACGAGTGACGCGGCCTACCCACTGCCACTTCATCTTGCAAATTTTCAAGATGACTGGTTCTTACGCGAAAATCCGGCGATCCGGATTTTATACCGCAAGGAAAGTTGGAGCATAACTCTTTCCTTTGCTCGTTGAGTCTCTCTCAATTTCTATAAGGGTACTTGTTACCTTTTTTTTACGTGGTAAAATCATCAAAGAAGTGGTCCCACCAAGGGCAGGACATTATGGTACGACCAATGGCAGCGGGTTAACTTACAGGGGATCAGCAATAGCTGAAAAAACATAGTTTGTCGTTGTTTGTCATTTTCGCTAATGGGAAATTCCCTTCGGACACGGCTTGAAAAACAATCCTTATAAATAAAATGGTTCATGTGGTTTGACATGTAAACAAACGGGCAAACCCACATGAGTAGGTAAAAACAATAACATAACATCATGGGTGAGAGAGTATCGAAGGCATAAACAGTATAGATTTCATATTTTACAATATTTTTCCTACTCCTCCACTATTCTATTCTGATTAATTTCGTTGCAGGATCCAAGACAGGTAAATACATTCTCCGGGACACGTCGAGCTTCATTGTCTCGGCACTTCTCTGGTGGTTGCCACTGTTGATTCTGGCTTTCAGGAGTTGCAGTGGTTTGGGAATAGTGTGGTGGGTTTGTCCCAATAAATAAATAAAATAAAGATTTCATCATCTAATGTAAATATTATGTCATAGGGGGGATAACCTTTAAATGACTCGCTGTCCGACTATGGACCATGCGCGGGTCGACGGCGCGTTGTATTCCACGCGTTCCATTGCTCTCTGCCAAGTGAATGCAAGTTCGAAGATTTGTCATTTTCAAACTTTTGATAAGTATTGCTAAACTACTGGTATTTAAACGAGCGTTTGTTTGGGTTTTCGCGGACTATCTAAACAGGTAACCGTGATCCTGGAACGTAAAGGGCTGTTGAAAATCACCGTGGATTTTAATCAGTATGAGTCAGATAAAACCTTCTGCTCCACTCAGGGCAGGATGACTCTTTTGATGTCAATACAAAGCAAAAATAGGGTTTTTCATTAACCTTTTTCAGAGGAAAATGGATTATAATTAAGATTAATAGTACGTAAACTACATATTGCTATTCCAATGATTAACACCATGGGAAACAATACGGATATACAGGGTGTTTCTTTTAAATGGACCAAAAGGGAGCAATCCTTATCCATAAGAGATACAGGAAAACTTTCTCAGGAACCTTTAGCTCTTTTTTGGTGTTGACAATTTTGGCGTTTTTATTTTTTTGGTCAAGTGCGAATTGTCCACAGAAATGAGTAAAATTGACCAAATTTTTTTTTAATACCTTTCGACTCTATTTCATGTAAGGATCATTTCATTGTATGGGAAGAAAAAAATCGCGACGGGGGAAGTTGGTCAAATTTAGCAAAATGTTTTTTCATACAAATTGTATGAAAGAAGAAAAAAAAATTTTTTTTTATGATGTCATCTGATTTAGTGTTATGTAAGTATCATTTCATTGTATGAGAAGGAAAATGTGTGGGCAACAGAAGTGGGTCAAATGTAAAGAAAAACTTGACTACCTAACACGACTTTATGCTGTTAGATGAAACATTACTCTAATTTTGACCAACTTCTACGGTCCAGATATTTTTGTGCACGTACAATTATCTCATCCTTACATGACAGTAAGTCAAACAGCATCATAAAAAAAAATTGTATTTTTTTTCGTTCATACAATTTGTATGAAAAAATATTTTGCTGAATTTGACCAACTTCCGCCGTCCCGATTTTTTTCTTCCGATACAATGGAATGATCCTTACATGAAACAGAGTCGAACAGCATCGAAAAAAAAAATTGGTCAATTTCACTCATTTTTATGGACAGCTCGCACTTGACCAAAAAAATAAAAACGCCATAATTGTTAACATTAAAAAAGAGCTAAAGTTTCCTAAGAAAGTTTTCCCTTATCTCTAATCGATAAGGATTTTTCCCTTTTGGCCCATTTAAAAGAAACACTCTGTATACTCGTGCGCTTACATCATTAAATGGTCTATGAAATCAATGCGAACGGGTCCCCTGGCCAAGTCGCAAACGGTAATCGTAAACGCTCGGAACACCCCAATAGACTTTCAACTGTATATCCCAGAGTCTAAAGTTGAAAATTTATTAAAGATTTCTAAGGGTTAGCGACTTGGGAAGCGGTCGCCACCTTCTGCAAAGCAGTTATGCTCGTGAAGGAGGTGGCGGGCCACGAGAGAGAGAGGACAGCGTCCTCCCTCCGCCCCAACCGCAGTGGTACACGCCCACGGCGGTGTCGAACGTCGGCAGATGATCTCCGGCCACCGTAGGCGCGGGCATGTGGACAGCGAGTAAAGGGCAACTCGCTGTCCGACCATGGAGCATGCCCGGGTCGACGGTGCGTCGTGTTACACGCGCGCCTCAAAGAGCGTCAGCGCCAAAGCCTGCCGGGGTCGCCGGACTTATACCAACAACGTGACCCCGGAACGAAAGGGCTATTGAAGGACACCGTGGATTTTAGTCAGTACAAGTCTGAAAGTCCCTAAAAAAAAAAAAGGGTTAGCGACTGAGGAGGCGGGCCGTGTGAGGGAGAGGACCCCGTCCTCCCTCCGCCACAACCGCAGTACGCGAATTCGCTACTGGCGGCGTGGTGACCTTTCGCCGGGCTAAGTCACCGCTTACAGCGGCAACGTCATGAAGGACTAGCTAAGCATTTGATAAATGATATTTATTTTGCAAATAGGTTTTCACAAACACTTTTACAAGTCAAAACACTTTTTTTATAACTAGATGAGGCCGGTGTTTCGTACCTGACTACTCTGAGAAGAAACATCCGAAACAAACTCAGAGGTCATCGTCTCTTTTAAAGTCCAGACATTAAATTGGTTAAATCATGCGAGGACCCTGCAGGTTTGTGTCTGAAATGGTCTTTTGAAGAAAGAACCATACAAATTTGAGTGGATCTGTCCAGTGAGTGCAAGCCTTTGTCAGTTATCGTGAAGCTCGACTCATAACTCAAGGAGCTCAACCAATGAAGTGATGAAGAGGTATAAAAATAAAACAAAGTCTAAAATATTAATCATATATTTAAATACTAAATTGTGTGACGTTAATTTTCATACCTCCTTTCAGATTTAAATTGTTTCATAATTTTTTTTTCAGTTATTTTTTTCTTCGTTTTTCTTATAATATTTAATAATTTGTGAATAGGGTGCCATGGCACCCGCCGGATTTACAAATACGTTTGGCCTGCCGATGAATACTGAAAAGAAAAAAAAATTACTGCGACTTCTTAGCATTTTTCTCGCAAACGTGTCCCGGGAAAAACTGGTCGTCATACTCGCACTTGAAGGGTTCAATAAACATTCGCAAACGCGGTCGCCTCCTGCGAAGCAGTCATGCTAGCAAAGGAGGAGGCGGCATGCGTGAGGGAGAGGATAGCGTCCACCTCACCCAGTCGCCTCGGGAGACGCACACGGCAACGGACGTCGCGAGACGATCTCCGGCCACCGAAGGCGCAGGCATGCGGGCGTTGTGTTATGGATGACTTGCCCGGACGGCAATGGACATGGACCATGCCCGCGTCGATGGCTTTGTGTTTCACGCGCGCCTTAAGGAGCTGTCAGCAATCTGACGGGGCCCCCTAAGAGGGCCAAAGCCTGCCGGGGTCGCGGGACTGACTCGCCTGGTAACCACGGCCCAGGTACATAAAGGGCGACCGTGGATTTTAGTCAGTACAAGTCTGACAGTCCCTCCCGTCCCGCCCTGATTGGGAGGACTCATAGGATGATTTTACCACGCAAAAAAGAGTTCCATCTTAATATGTATAAATCTCGTGTCACAATGTTTGTCCTCAATGGAATCCTAAACCACTTAACCGATTATAATAAAATTCGCACACCATGTGCAGTTCGATCCAACTTGAGAGATAGGATAGTTTAAATCTCAAATTTTAGACCGGGTCCTCCACCCGTGCGAAGCCGGGACGGGCCGCTAGTAATAATATATACAAAAAATAACCTGGTTTCTTCGATCCAGCAATCTTCTTTGAGGCCACCATCGTTATAAACAAAAACATTAATAAGAATAATAACTTCATTATAAATATTAATTGAAAGTACGTGTTTCCAACTATAAGGCTTTCTTAGCAGTGTGCGTTGAAACTTAAAACTTGTGTTTTTCAAGCAGAGTGATTCATACCTTTGTACTTATAGTCGAGAGTAAGTGTCATTCGCGTACTGATCGATCGAATTAAGGATGTCTATAAAAAGTATCGATACTTTTATTTGTCAAACTCTGAGACGTATCGATATTTATCGTGGAAGACATTGCCGGTGTTAACACTACCTAACTGCAATTTGAACTCATAATAAAAACTAGTGAACATTTTTAAACACAAAGATTATGTTTTTCTCTATGGTCGGGGATTCTTTGTAAAAAGAACTGCATGCAGTGTAGTGCTCAGTTTTAAACACTACGTTTTATTCTAGTTCTAGTGTTGCCAACATAACTATATTTTCGCAAAATTTAGGGAATTTACGAGTATGTAGGCCTGCGGCGCCCCTTTATATCAGGCGCCTTGCCCTAACACCGCTACTGGTAGTAAAGTCATCAAATAAGTCAGAGCGGGGACGGGAAGGAATAAAATAAATACCAAAAAAATAAAGACTATAAATACTTTATTGGTAAGTACAAGCCACAAGTACTTTAAAATAAAAACCGTTTACGAGGTAAACTTGTAAAGCCTACTTGGTCATGATAATTTTCCTTTAAACTACGTTATATACAGGTAGACAGAGTGTTTCTTCTAGTAGTATACAGAGTGTTTCTTTTAAATTGGCCAAAAGGGAGAAATCTCCATCCATAAGAGATACGGAAAAACTTTCTTAGGGTCAATTTCACTCATTTCTGTGGACAGCTCACACTTGACCAAAAAAATAAAAACGCCAAAATTTTCAGTAGGTATCAAAAAAGAGCTAAAGGTTCGTAAGAGAGTTTTCTCGTATCTCTTATGGATGCAGATTTCTCCCTTTTGGCCCATTTAAAAGAAACACTCTGTATACTACTATTGTGAATTTTTTCACACCCCCAAACATAACCGTTTAGCTGGTAGAGGGCGGGACACTCGAGTCGAGCAAAAATTAGCACTTTAAAGCTTAATATTTCACAAACGATGTTAATGGAAACTATCAATATTTTTTAAAAACCTTTTTAATGATACCCCACAATAATTTTGATTTATGCGACGTTTAAAAGTGCCTCTATGATGGCCTAATTGAAATAAATTATTTGACTTTGAAAAATTCTGCTTACATGAAACAACAACTCATAGCCAATTCTCTTTTGTTACAGTGTAATGCTAGCTTGGCAAACCTTCAATGCCCTCTTCGTAATTCGAGCTGTCAGCAAATACCTGGTAGAGATGGTTCCAGAATATGAGCTGTGCCGACATCTGGATGTACAGGCTGAAAGAAGGGTCGGGAATGGACCTGTAGAGAGCAGGGATGGACTGGATAATACGGTGAGTAATTTACAAGTACTTATTACCTGAATGTACTTTTTTACGTGGTACAGTTTCATATGTCCCCAGGGCAGGGCAGGGAAAATGTCAGACTTGTACTGACTGATATCCACGGTGTCTTTCAATAGTCCTTCCCGTTCCGAAGTCACGGTACCTCGTTAGTCCCGCGACCACGGCAGGCCTTCTAAAGGGGGCACCCCGTCAATATGCTGACACTCTTTGAGGCGCGCGTGGAACACAACGCGCCGTTGACCCGGGCATAGTAAATGTTCGGACAGCGAGTCGCCCATTACTCGCCGCCCTTATGCCCGCGCCTACGGTGGCCGAAGATCGTCTGCCGACGTCCGTCGCCGTGGGCGTCTTCGACTGCACATACCTGTGCTAGATAAGAACTTAGATTAATTAATGGCCACTTTAAGCAATATTCCTAATCTTCGACCCCCGTACCGAATAAATATTTGTCAGTCAGGCCATGCCTGCAGCTAGTTGATAAGGGTCTGGGTGTTTGTGTATGTGAGTTTCTATGTTTGTAAACGCACCCACGACACCGGAGAAATACTTAGTGTGGGGCAATGTTTAAAAAAACACTGACCAATTTTAAATCATGTTTTTCATTCCACAGCCTTCACAAGAGACATCACCATCACCGCTCACTTCACCAGCGACTCCAGATGTCGCTGAGACCCCCACCTCCCCAAAACTGACGGGGACCGAGAGTCGGGTTGAGATGCTCATCGATGCACTGATCGGACTGATCATTGATGTTCCTGTAACGTAAGTACATTGATAGGTCACACACACATATGTCCAATGTCCCTGAGACCCCACGTCCACTAAAATTTACGGGGACTGAGACGAGGGGAAATATTCATCGATGTCATCATTGATGTTCCTTTAAGATAAGTACGTTGCTATACCACACACACACATACGCATTTTCCGACGTCCCCGAGACCCCACGTCCCCTAAAATTGACGAAGACTAAGAGACGAGTGGAAATATTCATCGATGTCCACATTGATGTTCATTTAGGATAAGTACATTGCTTTACAACACATACATACGCATGTCCCGACGTCCCCGAGACCCCACGTCCCCTAAAATTGACGGAGACAACAGAAATGGTCACCGATACTGATTGTTGGATTAATATCTATACTAATACTTGCTGACCCGGCAAACGTTGTTTTGCCATATATATTATTTTTACACTTAGGGGTATGAAAAATAGATGTTGGCCGATTCTCATAGATACCGGATAAGCATAAAAAATTTCATCAAAATCGGTCAAGCCGTTTCGGAGTAGTATGGCAACGAAAACTGTGACACGAGAATTTTATATATTAGATTATAAAGCTGACGAGTTTATTTGATTGAAGTCATCTAAAATACAGGCCATGCCTAGTTCGGCTACAGAAGCTAATCTCGTCGCCATTATTGAAATTGTTGCTTACATTTCTACTGTAAAATAGTTATAAGTTTTTGGAAAATAAACAATTATAATATCTCTGAAACAACTGGTTGAATAGAAAAAAGTGTTGCTATATTAGATAGTCCATTTATCGTAGAAGGCTTTATAAAATCTCGCTACTACCATTAACAGCCGAGCAGACGACGTGAAACCGCGGACAACAGCTAGTAATTCATATATCTTTTTTTACAGAGACAACACATACTTCCTACACTTAGAGTGTATCAACACAATGTTGGTGTTGATGTCAGTGTACATGTTCGCTGGAGTACACGGACAGACGCGACTGGTGGACACCTCTTTGATATACAGGTAAGATTCGGGTGTCTCACAGACCACCCAAACAGCTGTGTTATTTTTTTTTCTTGTGAATGTGGCCAACCTTTAGTGGAAGAGTTATTAAGCCACCTTTGGGAACACCACGGGCCTGTGACATGGCTTTGGGCTTATACAGGGTGTTCCAGTAAGTGTGGATCAAATTGAAAAGGGGTATGGGAGAGGTAATTTTCAATGTTTTTCGTTTAGTTTTAGTCCTTATGGCGCTAGTTTTTACTGTTCAAAGGATATTCTTCAAAAAAAAACCTATTTTGAATAAAAATGACGATTTTCTTGAGAAAATTATGGACAAACATAGAGATCTACGCCTACGGTACTTTCACAGTTTTTATGTCTTGTGACTGGGACTGTAGCACCAAAACTATTTTTATATTACCTATTTTATTTTACTTTTTTGTCTTTTGACAATTCAAAAGTGCTTGTGATAAGCCTACTTGAAATAAATTATTTGATTTTGATTTTGGTTGAACTAAGAACCTATCATTTTCTCGGTTTTTTTTCTAGCGTGATAAAGTCATCAAATGATTTCTCCCTCCCAGGACAAGACAGGATGGGACTGTCCGACATGTATTGACCAAAATCCACGGTGTCCTTCACTAGCCCTTTACGTTCTGGGGTCACGGTAGCTCATTAGTCCCGCGACCACGGCAGGAGACAAACATACGGGTCGAACTGAGATTTTTTTAAAACTAATTTGTAAATAAAGATAAGATAATCGTACTATTTCAATGGGGATGGCAACTGGGGAACTAATGGCGCTAGTATAGCTTGTTCCAAGCATCGTCATTGGTTCAAGTCAGCTCAAATCTTAAAGACACTTGGGCATGCGGGCGGCGAGTAAAGGGCAACTCGCTGTCCGACCATGGACCATGCCCGGGTCGACGGCGCGTCGTTTTCCACGCGCGCCTCAAAGAGCGTCAGCATAATGACGAGGCCCCCTCTCAGAGGGCTAAAGCCTGCCGAGGACGCGGGACTTATACCATCACCGTGACCCCGGAACATGAAGGACACCGTGGATTTTAGTCAGTACAAGTCTGACAGTCCCTCCCGCCCTGCCCAGGGTGGGAAGAGTCATAAAAAAAAAATCTTAAAGATACTTCATTTATTTCATTTATTCATTTTTGTGAGCATAGGTGATTACAGGTGTTTTTTAATAGATTAATGTACAAACCATGTCCCGCCGATAGGCATACAAAATCAATTTACAAATGTTATTAATATAAAATGTACGAGTCAAAGACTTGCATGTAAAAAAAAATATATACTGTTAATAGTAATGTCAACAGTACGAATATATGCATGTCAAGTTATTAAAATTGTGTCAATAAAGTACTGAAAATGTCATGAAAGAATAAAATAATTAAATAATCATCAGAGTTTGTCATTCAAATACTCTTTGACTGAATACTATACCTTGTTATTTAGTAGCTTAAAGAGCTTATTTTTGAATTCATTCTTATTCTTACTATTTCTAATATCACAAGGTAGTTTTTTGTACAATTTGGGTGCCATTGCATAGACACTTTTATAAGCAAAAGCAGTCTTAGTAGCTATTATGTTTAAAATAGTACAACTTCATAATAGTACAACGTCATTGGTCGGATTAGGACTAAGCTATGGTGGCGCCATCTACAATTAGCTTTGATCGGCCTTCCCCATTTATATGTTACAGGACACTCTTCCAAGGTCGCTATGGTATGCACGCGCCACTCCTAGTGAAAACATTACTCAACAATCTATCGAGCATGCTCGCCGCGCCACCGAGCATGTTCGGCGCTCATGCAGGCGGCGGCAGTCTACTTATAAATCTGGCTTGTAAGTACTACCAAGAAAATTTAATGCAATAGCTGCCATCTAGATTGACACTTGACTGGCCTGTTGGTCTAGTGGTTAGTGACCCTTACTGCTATGCCAGGGGTCGTGGGTTCGATTCCCACCCAGGACAAATGTTTATGTGAAGAGCACGATCATTTGTTCTGTGTCTGGGTGTAATCTATCTATAGTATGTATGTAATTAGAAATATATAAGTATGTTTATCAGTTGTCTAGTACCCATAACACAAGCTCTGCTTAGCTTGGGACTAGATGGCGTTTGGTGATAGTTCTGGAATATTATTGTTGTTATCTGTGTAAGTGAGACTCATTATATTTACGCGGGAGTGACAGAGACAGGTAATAATAGGTCAATGTACGAAATTCTTCCTGCTTTCTGACCGGACTTTACCTGTATATAACAAACTTAGTAAGAAATATTCATTTTTTTTAAGTGGTATAAGCATCAATTGAGTCCTGTCACCCAAGACAGGGCAAGAGGGACTGTCAGACTTGTACTGACTCAAATCCATGGTGTCCTTCAATAGCCTTTTACGCCCCGTCATAAGACCCACCCTACCCTTTTTTTTTATCGTAGTAAAATCATCAAATGAGTCCTCCCATCCAGGGCAGAATGGGAGGAACTGTCATACTTGTACTGAATAAAATCTACAGTGTCCTTCAGTAGCCCTTTACGTTTCGGGGTCACGGTTACCCGTTAGTCCCGCGATCCCGGCAGGCTTTGGCTTCGTCATATTGCTGACAGCTCTTTGAGGCGCAACCCGGGCATGGTCCATGATCGGACAGAGAGACACTTATTACTGGCCGTCCCTTATTACTCACCGTCCGCATCCCACGCCTACGGTGGCCGGAAATCGTCCAGCGACGTCCATTGCCGTGAGCGTCTGACACTGCTGCCGGCTCGTGAGGTGGACGCTGTCCTCTCCGTCACTGAAAAAAACTCAAAAATAATAGATTTCATTCTTCCTTTCCAGCCGGCCTTTGGAACATGATAACCTTCAATTCGACGACTAGACAGACGATCTACACACATCCCCCTCTAGACAGGCAGGAATTACAGGAGCGGGTTAAAAAGGAGCACCCTGTAGCCAATCAGTCGTGTCTACTGCTACTGACGCTGGCCAACCATTGTATGAACGACGATAACTTGTATAGGAACGCTTTGTTGTGCTGCGAGGATACTGCAGGTGAGGAAAAATGTTCCCCTAAGGGCTGATTTTTCAATAGTTAGATAACAATCACCTGAACAATAAAAATGGCAGTTTGACAGCTTGTCAATAGAAAATATGTCAGACCACTATTTTTATTCCTCAGATAAAAGATTTAAGACTGTTGAAAAATCAGCCCTAAGTCAGTAAAACTATATAAACTTAAACTTTGGGCATCGGGCACGCCGCAATCGCGGCGGTAAGTACTCTCTTTGGGGAGTGACTGGATAGGCGTCACGGCGTCCTGTCCTACCTTATGACGCAAGTCCTCACCTCACACGGAAGTTTCGGGAGGTACCTGTGTTTGATAAGGATTGTAAAGCCTGGGTGTCACCACTGAGAGGATCGCCCGGAGGATACGGTGGAATAAAAATCATTCAGTATAAAGGTTTTCCCTGTATTACATCTAATGCCATATTTTTTTGCTGTTTGCAGAAAATTCAGCGCCAACCCCTCAAAGAGAATCGAATGGTGGACCACAATTGACGCCGCCAAGAATCGATATGGCAGCTGTGAGTATAAAAACAAATTTCGTGGTAACATTGTCCTGTTTCAGTAGTAAATATGCATGTAATTTTTTTATAAATAATTACATCCATTTTTATTTTAATCATAATTGACGAAGATACAACGCTTCTTAAAGTCACAAAACGTCACCCGGACGTAATAATTTTACAGGCGTTATGACGTCAGCATTTTATCGTTGTCAATATCCATTAACTAAAAAAAAATACGTGTTCATTATTTTTCACCTTAGACAGATTTTCAATTTATTTCTGCAGTAAAATAATTTTTCTTCATCATTACCAGCCAATAATGTTCCTACTGCTGGAACACAGGCCTCCTATCTGTGACAGAGTGGGCCATAATGCAACGCAATGCAACGCACTGGGCCCGCGTTTTGGAAACGCGGGCCCAGTGCGTTGCATTGGTCATATTACCAGCTAGTATTATATTTATGCGCTATTTTTTTCAGCTCCACAAAGCCCTATGCGCGACAGCCGGCTGCGAGCATTCAACGTTACTCCTCTATCTAATGCTACACTCGTGCAACGCGTACAAACGACACATCAGCAATGTTGCGCAAATCGATCAGCTGGTTAGTATCTTCTATATAAAATAATATTCCACAACTAACACACAACGCCATCTAGTCCCAAGCTAGGCAGAGCTTGTATTATGGATACTAGACAACTGATAAACATAATTATATATTTCTAAATGCATACATATTATAGATAAATTACACCCAGACACAGAAAAAATGATCATGCTCATCACACAAAAATTTGTCCTGGGTGGGAATAGAACCCACGAACCCCGCCATAGCCGGGTTACTAACCACTAGACCAACAAGCCTGTCAACTATATTTATTGACTTATCAAATTACCGTGAACGTAAATGGCTACTGAAGGACACCGTGGATTTTAGTCAGTAGAAGACTGACAGTCCCTCCTGCCCTGCCATGGGTGCCGGACCCATTTGATGATTTTACCACAACAAAAAAGATAAAATAAAGGGACCTTCCCCATGTCGCGATGCGACGCGATTAAACCGATTCCGATTACAAGTGAAAATCATCCTTACCACTACGACATATGACATAAAAGAGACCTTGCTCATGAAACGATTCGTGAGATGTGAATTTCTACTAACTGAAAATTAAAATCGTCCGTGCTACTACGTTATAATGATGCAATTCGACTGACTTACGTCGTCGTGGCGAGCGTGTTTTGTTTTTCAATCACCCGTAGATAACCGCACGTTTTATGTCATATGTCGTAGTGGTAAGGATGATTTTCACTTGTAGTTGGAATCGGTCGAATTGCGTCGCATCGCGTTTGCTTATTTTTTGTTTTTTCTACGAAATCTTTCATTTATTTTTTAAATGATTAACTTAAATGTTTTATCCACAGATAGTTCCCATCCTGCAAGTATTATACAACGCGCCGGACAACAATAATCATCACATATACATGTCGCTGATAGTACTACTCATATTGACTGAAGACGACGCGCTCATTAAGAATGTGCATTTAATTGTGAGTAATATTGTTTATTGTGAACAGTGGTGGCCCAGTGGTATCGGTCCCGACTTACGAGTTGTAGGTCGTGGGTTCGAACCCCGCCAGGCGCATTACTTTGTGTAATTTATTTCATCACCACTGCTCTCAAAACGGTGAAGGAAAACATCGTGAGGAAACCGGCATGTCCTAGAACCAAAACATCGAAGATATGTGACATCTACCAACCCGCACTGGGCCCGCTTGGTGGATTATGGCCCACTCCCTCTCACAGAGAGGAGGCCTGTCTCCCAGCAGTGGGAACATTATAGGCTGATGATGATGATAAATATTGTTTATTTATTATTTAATTTAAATGGTATAAAAGTACAAAGGAATTGTAGAATGAATCGTAGTATTATGTCATATGATATTTTACTATGGGGACAGGCTGCAGACATCGATTACATATTTATTCTGCAGAAAAGAGCTAGCAGAGCCATATATTATCTATTTAGGCACGATTTTCTACGGGAAGTGTTTAAGGATATCAACATCATGACAGAACAAATAAGATTTTTAAAAAGATTCCATTGAATTGAGAACTTTCTCCTTTTTAGAACTCTGTTAAAAACCGTTATATTTGTCCACAGATGCTCAAAAACCTGACCTGGTACACGGAACGAGCCATTTCCGAGATATCATTAGGAGGACTCATGGTCCTCGTCATTTTACGAGCACTGCAGTACAACATGGTGCGCGTGAGAGACAAGTACCTGCACACCAACTGCCTCGCCGCCATCGCTAACATGAGCTGTGAGTCGCATGACATCGACATCTGTCTAGCATATATTTTTTTTATCGTAGTAAAATTTTCAAATGATTCCTCGCACCTAGGACAAAACCGTTAAGAATCGAAACCGTTGATTTTGAAAAAAAACTATTCGATAGCGACGCTAATAAGGATCAAATTCTGGGAAGTAACAATCAGCAAACGTTAAGCTTCGGATGTTGCCTAGTTGAAAAACACGACGCGTAGCGACTAGGCTCTAGTCTCAATACTCGCCGTCCACAAGCTCGCACCTTAATAGCGTGAAATTGCCCCGCGATGTCGCCCTGTGCGTCTCCCGCGGCGATTGTACAATGAGATAGAGGCATTCTTCCTCCTCCTCTACAAGCATTACTGCTTTGCAGAAGGAAGTGACATCCTCCCTTCATGTAAAATACTGGTTATCTATCACCCAATGTTAAATTATGAAATGAGTCCTTACGCCCAAGGCGGGCAGGGAGGTAAGACAGTCCCGCGACCGTGCGGCTTTGAGCTGCGACGGCACGGTCGTAAGGTGGAGACTGTCCTCTCCCTCACGCGTCCCTCCTCCAATTTACTCAACAGAATTGTTTGTTTCAGGTGAATTCAGGAATCTACATCCATATGTGGCGCAGAGGTTAATATCATTATTTGAAACTTTGACAAAACGAAGAGCAAGACTTTGTAGTGAAATTGAAGGTAAGCTATTTATAATTAACTACCGTCCCGCCCCGACTTCGAAAGAGTTTTATATGCCTTTACAGACGCCAACAGGTAAACCTACCTGAATCTGTCAAATTTTACCAATCGAATATCAACCTTCCATTATTGTGATAACGTTAAAAATCTATTAAATTCTTGACCGTTATTTGAAGCTTACTAGTTTGAGATAGGCCCTCTTCCTTTTCCGCTTATGTTTGCCTCTCTTTCTATATCCGCTACATCTATCTCGCTCGCACCTCCCTACCACCTACCACCCCCACCAGGTGCCTCGAGTCATCGGAGCTCGGAGGCGTTCGTCATTGGCGTCTTATTTTCCGCCGCGAACAGTCAACTTTCGAAAAAGTGTGATAATATTTGAAATTCCGTTAAAATATTCTGTTTAAAAGTGGAACAATAATTGTGTACTTAGTACCTACACGTAAGTTTTATCAAATATCGGTTTTTAAATTTAAAAGTGTGGTAATTTATCAGTAACAAAGAACTGATAAGATCATGTACACGTAAGTTTTTTTTTCCATTACTTTTTTTAACGGTTTTACCGTTCGATTTAAAAAATTGAGCATTCCAAAGGTTGTCCTCTCTTATGGTAGTTTCGTTTGAAATCTTTAAAGGTTAACGTATTGTAAATCTATTTCGCAAAAACTTTAGGGTCGTGAAATACTTTCCCTGCAACTCTTATCACGTTTTTCTTTAGGATGAACCCTAATAAAACAACTCCTGAAAAACAAGTGGGTGAGGAAGACGGTGCGGGCCGAACTTCCGCACCGACGCCGCCCGCCGCCTCGAATACTTGGCGACGGCGGGCACGAGCTCTCAGCTTGTCCAGTAGTAGCAGCTCAAGTACCAGCAGCAGCTCATCTACGAGTTCTTCAGACTCCAGGTCCAAGAAGAGGAAGCGCTCACGCCGGCACCGCAACAAAAAAGGCAAGCGCAGCCGCCGAAATGATGAGCAATTGGATAAATTGTCTCGACAGGTTAGTGATTTGCGAAAACAAATTACTAGTTATGAAAATTCCACTGACAACTTTGATGCACATAACGGTCATTGCTCTAACATTAGTTGTGCCCCTACTGGTCAGTGCCCTGCTTTAGATGGTGATATTATCGATGACAGTGTCAGTGGTATTTTATATAATGATGAGAGCCGGGATAATGAAGCGAGTGAGTCACATCTTAGCTTTGATTTTGGCATAGAAACAAAACTCAAAGAACCAGCAGTGCCCAAGGCACCAGAAAATATTTTGAAAACCCTTCAGGATATTCAACACTTTGAGAAAAGCGAGTGGTGTGAGGTGCGTTACGCCGAGGTTCAGAAATCTTACAACCATACACCTGGCTTTGTGGATCTAGAGGTCAACGAAGAGGTCAAAGCCTATGACTCATTACGACACCTCTCTTATGCAGACAAGGCTTATGCTGCCCTAACCTTTTGCGTGTTAAAACAAAGGGATGCACTCCAGAGCAGTCTACAAGAGTTGCTGATTTGGACCCGTGATCAGAACGAGTTGAATGTTGAAGGTATGCACCAAAAATTATTAGAATTGTTTGCTAAAGGTGAATATTCAAAAGTGTCGTCTGATTTATTGCAAATGGTCTGCGGCCACCGCGCTGAAGTGATTCAAATGCGCCGGGATGGCATTACCAACATGGTGCGTGACCCTCTCGTCAAATCTGCTTTGAGAAAAGTGCCGCCTTCTAGTAGACATCTGTTTATTCAAGAGGCTTTCACCACGGCCTTGGAGAAAGCAGGAGGGGTCAAAAAAGCCTTTTTGCCACTAAAGTCTAACAGCGGACCTGTTTCGCAAACAGGATCTCACAAGACTTCTCGCCACCCCCCGCAGGGGTCGGCCATTTATCCTGGTCCCTCGCAGGGTCCTAATCATGGATGTTGCGCCCAAGTGCCTCATCATTCACGTCAGCCAAACTATCAACCCTCGCAGGGTTGCTGTCACAATAACCGATCCTCGCAGGGTTACGGTCAGAATAATTCGGACCGTCGCACGGTTCACAATGCAAGAGGAACTTTTCGTTCCCGAGGTGGTCGTCAGGGCAACAGACCCGCGGACCAAGGTAAAGGAAACCGAAAACGCCCAGGAAATGCCTTGGAAAACAATCCCAACAAAAAACGCAAATATTGACTCGAAGACTTTCAAAGCGGGCCGGTTAGCAGAATTCCTTTTGCGCTGGAAAAAAATGGGAGCTTCAAGATTTTTGTTAAAAATAATAAAGGGGTATCGCATACCTTTTCGACAAAAGCCCCCTCTGGTCATCCCCAACTTGGCGATGCCAAATATGTTTCACACGGAGAAATCCGCATCAATGTCTGCAATAGTCACGCAAATGAAGGAGCAGGGAGTCTTGGAGGATGCCCCGCGGTCTCCAAGCTTCCTGTCAAAAATGTTCCTTATCCCCAAAAACGATGGCTCGAACCGGCCCATATTCAATCTAAGAGCACTGAACGAATATGTCATAACCGCACCGTTCAAGCTAATAAATGTATTCAGAGTGCCAGAATTCCTGCAACTAAACGATTGGCTCTGCAAAGTGGACCTGTCGCAGGCTTACTTCAACCTGCCAATAGCTCATGGTCACAGGCGGTTTTTGCGACTGATATACGACGGAGAATTACTCCAAATGACTTGTCTTCCCTTTGGCCTCAGCACAGCACCAAGAGTCTTTGCCTCGTTGACCAATTGGGTGGCTCGCACACTAAGGGAACAAGGTCTACGTATAATTGTCTATCTGGACGATTTCCTGCTTGTACACCAGGACCGACACATTCTGCAGACTCATGTCCAAATTTTATTAGACCGGTTGCAACATCTGGGTTGGCAAGTCAATCACGAAAAGTCTGTAGTGATTCCTCAAAAGACCATAATTTTTTTGGGGATTCATTGGGACCCGTGGACAAACGAAAAGTCGTTACCAGACGAGAAAATTGTCCGACTGATGGACAAAATAACGTCAATGGCCCAGAAAGGCAAGACCTGCCTGGAAGAACTGCAGAGTCTCGTTGGTCTTATGAACTTTGCGAGTTTTGTGATACCCCAGGGCAGGCTACATTTTCGAAATCTTCTTTTATTCCTAAATTCCCTTCTCGATGCACCCCCGATAAAGGAATTTTGTCTTCCGAAAAAGGCACACGAAGAGCTGGCATGGTGGCGGCAAAATTGTCACCTGTGCTCGCCGATCCACCTTGCGCCACCAACTCATTTTCTCACCACGGATGCGTCCGATATAGCTTGGGGTGCTCAGCTAGACGGCAAGTCGATGTCCGGAACTTGGGACGATCACGAAAAGAGCCTACATTGCAATGCCAAGGAAATGATAGCCGTCTTGAAGGTTCTCCAGATTCATGGCGATCTCATGCATCAATCCACAGTACTAGTACAGTGCGACAATCGCACGGCCGTGGCTTATCTGAGGAACGAGGGCGGAACCAGGTCTCTCCCTCTGCTGGACTTAACAAGCCAAATTTTCGGCCTCCTGTACAGACATCAGATACATCTGGCTCCCTTTTACATGCCCGGCAAATACAACAGCCACGCAGACCATCTGTCACGTCATAACATTTTACCAGAGTGGCATCTGCTACCAGCGTGTACAGAGAAGGTTTTCAGGAAGTTCGGGACTCCCATGATAGACCTCTTCGCATCAGAAAGAGCGCATGTAGTTCACAATTATGTGTCGTTGGATCTGAACGACCATCAAGCTCTGTATCACAATGCGTTCTCCCGAGTGTGGGACTACCCACTGGCATGGGTTTTTCCTCCACCTTATCTAATTCCCAAGGTGCTCTCCCACCTCAACTGTGCGGTCGGAGTTTACCTGGTAGTAGTTCCGAGATGGGACCGCGTATTCTGGCGCGCAGATCTGAAAACTCGAGCGATAGCAGCCCCTTTCACTCTCCACAACCTGAACCGCGATCTGATCGATCTAGCGACGGGCCACCCACCACCTCATGTTCAAGAAATGACACTGGAAGTATGGAGAGTTGGGGGTGGTCAGGGAGTTTAATGGGATGGAATGAAGCTCAGCTAGAGTTGTTACGATCTGCATGGCGGCCATCTACCCGTAAGGTGTATAAAGTAGCTTGGAATAGATGGCTCCAGTGGTCCCAAAAGCATAACATTGATCCATGTAAGCCTACCGGCTCAGTAGTAGCTAGGTTTCTTGCAGATTTACACTTAGTGTACAAATTGTCATATAACACAGTCTTACTACATAAGTCTGTAGTTGCCACCTTATCCAATGTTGAGAACGCTGGACTATTAAGCTCACATACACTGGTTAAAAACGTATTGAAATCTATTTCCATAAAAAAGCCTGTAGCTCATAAGCCTCCTATTTGGAATATAGACGTTTTGTCATCCTTCCTGGAGCAAAGAAACGTTAACGAAAATAATAGTTTTGCAACGAGTAGTCATACAGCAACACTTTTGCTATTGTGTTCTGGAAGAAGAGTGCATGACTTGACACTATTAGCTATAGATCGAGACCACCTTACTGACTCTAATGACTCTATTGTTTTATGGCCTATCTTTGGTTCGAAAACGGACAGTGCTACGTATAGGCAGTCTGGGTGGAAATTACTTGCCAATAATAATAAGAATCTGGACCCGGTTTACTGGATACGGCAGACGATTTCGGTTTTAGATTCTAGACGCAAATTAGCTAAATGTAATAATTTGTTTGTAAACTTAAGAGGTCGGAACAAGGCCGCATCACGCACGGTAATTGCTGGATGGGTCAAGGCTGTTCTGTCAGAAGCTGGTATTTTTTCTTCAGCAGGCAGCGTACGTTCTGCAGTAGCCTCAAAAAATTGGGACAATAACTATCCCTTAGACGAGATTTTAGCCAGAGGTAATTGGCGTTCTAGCAACACCTTTTCCCGATTTTATAAACGTGAAGTTATGCCAGTTTCTGTCAGCAATAGCATTACAAGGTTGTTCAATCCAATTAATTGATAATTACCCATAGTAGCACTCTTAGAAATCTACTAATTATCTATTGTACTATACAATATTTGATTAGTCAATTCTGACAATGTTATTTCTTTGATTCATTTTTCTGATTATTTATATCATATTACATGATGCATTGATAATTGAACTGTAATATTTACATTTATATGTTTTTTTGTCACAGTATTGTATGACTATTTGCCTGATTATAATAAACTTACTCTTTTGTTGCATTTAAAGATTAATGTCTTATTGGTATTTACCTTTTCATATAATTCGTAGTACATATGTACTTACTTATGATTCTCCTATAGATACTCCTTACTATGTGATCACAAGGAGAAATATATCCGGTTTCTATTCGCACATGCACATCCCATACTACAATTTTGATTGATTTACACAGCTACTAAATTCTTCACATTGGCGTCCACCCCACCAGGCGATAACAAACACGTCTCAAACTAGTAAGCTTCAAATAACGGTCAAGAATTTAATAGCAGCGTTTTACCTTACAATAAAACGCTTATTAAATACTTACCTTATTTGAAGCTTACGTTTAATTTCTGCCTGGTGTTTTTCGACACAATGACGAACGCCTCCGAGCTCCGATGACTCGAGGCACCTGGTGGGGGTGGTAGGTGGTAGGGAGGTGCGAGCGAGATAGATGTAGCGGATATAGAAAGAGAGGCAAACATAAGCGGAAAAGGAAGAGGGCCTATCTCAAACTAGTAAGCTTCAAATAAGGTAAGTATTTAATAAGCGTTTTATTGTAAGGTAAAACGCTGCTATTAAAAAAATTGACAGATTGAGGTATTTTGATGTGTTGGGGTCTGTACTGTACATATGAACCTTCGTCTTGAATAAATTAATCTATTGATTAAAACTGTTTTTAATAATGTTTGGTCTATTTCATTAATTTTTTGGCTCACATTTGGCCAGAAAAAATTATGCCAAATTGTTAAAATCAAAAAGAGCTAAAGGTTCCTAAGAAAGTTTTCCGTATCTCTTAAAGATTAATTTCCCCCAGTTGGCCAATTTAAAAGAAAGATCCTGTATAACTTTCATTGTGCACCGAATTCTGAAAAAAAAAACAATATTGCGGGCGACGGATAGGACCAAAACCTTTTTACCCCTTTTTTATCATGGTAAAATCATCAAACGAGTCCTCCCACCCCGGGCAGGACAGAAGGGACTGTCGGACTTATACTGACTAAAATCCATGGTGTCTTTCAATAGCCCTTTACGTTCCGGGGCCAAGGTAGCTCGTTAGTCCCTCGACCCTGGCAGGCTTTGGCCCCATAATCAGCTTATTACCCCTCTGGAATATAAAAGGTAGATAAATAATCTGTGGAATACTTTTAAAATGTTTAAATGTGTTTCAGGCGGCGACATAAATAGTTTAGAGCTTCCACATCATGCAGAAGAAAAGACAGAAGAAATTGTAAGTAGTACCATAGACCGCTGAATTAATCATAATTACACCTTGTAAGGTTCCGGACTCAAAGGGTCAAACCCCTATTACTGAGACTCCGTTGTCCGTCCGTCCGTATGTCACCAGGCTGTATCTCGTGAACCGTGATAGTTTGGTAGTTAAAATTTTTACAAATGATGTATTTTTTGTTGCCGCTATAAAAAAAAATAGTAAAAATAAGAATAAAATAAATATTTTTATAAATAATGGTACGGAATCCTTCGTCCGCGAGTCCGAGTCGCACTTGCCGGTTTTTAGCTTTTATCACGGTTTTTTTTTTATATTTTTGTTAAAGATTTCGTTTCTTATCGTGCCTACGCTTTTCTCATACCAAACTGTGACAATAATATTGTGAAAAAAAATAACCATGCAGTTCTTGCCGGTTCTTCTCCATAGAAACGACCAACCCGAACCGATTCGACTGCATTTTTTTAAAATGTTTTTACTTCATAACTTACGACTGGTTGGACCGATTTTGATGATTCTATTTTTGTTTTATGTAATATATCTGTCATTTGTGTCGGATCAGAAACCTTGGAGTATTTGGTGTAAATACATTTAAAAAAATACCGAGCGAATAGAGATCCTCTTCCTTTTTGAAGTCGTTTAGAAAGATACCTTCAAAAACTACTTTAAATAAAGTGTAAAATAACCTGTGGGGTTTTTGATGGCGGGTAGTTTTTTTTTAGTTTTTTATACCCTTTAAATACAGGACACTAAAAAAAACAAAAATCCTTTCCAGATGGACCACATATCAGTCCTCGACGAGGTCCTACGCATGCTACTAGAGATCATCAACTCCTGCGTCGCTCATCAACTGAGCAACAACTGTAACGTGGTGTACGCACTGTTACACAAACGACATCTGTTCACGCAACACACGCATCATCCCGTCGCACAGAATATTGATATGGTAAGTTTGTAGAGATATTATTACAGCTATCTACAAGGTTAAGCTGCGTTTGCTGAGGTTGGTCTGTGGATGGGTGACCATGTGGTATGAAAGAAAGAAAGAAAATTGAGTTTATTGACAATAAAACTTGCTAAGACGAAGAGAAGCAATTGGACCGATTTCAACTTCAAGTGAAAATCATACTTACCACTACGATATATGACATAAAACGTGCGGATAAGAAACTTAAATAAATGAAAACATGAAAAAACCAGGCCCACATGTCTCTGGTCCCATGGTACCCGTATATGCGTGAATGTCTATATGCGTGGATGTCCATTTGCATGGATAACTATATGCGTGGATTTCTACATGTGTGGATGTTTATATGCGTGGATGTCAACATGTGTGGATGTCTATATGCGTGGATGTCCATTTGCATGGATGTCTATATGCATGGATAACTATATGCGTGGATGTCTACATGCGTGGATGTCCATTTGCATGGATAACTATATGCGTGGATTTCTACATGTGTGGATGTCTATATTCATGGATGTCTACATGCGTGGATGTCCATTTGCATGGATAACTATATGCGTGGATTTCTACATGTGTGGATGTCTATATGCATGGATGTCTATATGCGTGGATGTCAACATGCAACGACGATATATTACTAGAGTCCGCATGTACGATTTAAGGAACAAAAACTATTCTGTCAACTCGCTGAGGTACTACGTAAGCGAGGGGGACGGGGTACTGTGTTATGATTGGCTAACTCAAGGTATGTTCTGTCTCAAGGTATGTTTACGGCTCACAGGAGTGGTCGAAATAAGACGGATATAAGACTTTTTTGCCTAATGTGTTGACAGACATCGGTCGCCTGTTATTAGGAGTCTAGTAATATATCGTCATTGTTTACATGTGTGGATGTCTAAATGCGTGGATGTCTACATGTGTGGATGTCTATATGCGTGGATGTATATATGCATGGATGTCTATATGCATGAATGTCTATATGCGTGGATGTCCCTCCCACCTTGTATAAAATGTAATTTCTGTTTCCCAGGTGATAGGTTACTTCTCAACTCGTCTGCAGCGCGTGCAGGAGGGCGCGGGAGGAGACCTGGGCGTCACGGAGGTGCTGCAGTGCATCAAGAAGGGAGCCGAGCAGTGGTCCAGCGATAGGCTAAAGGTAGGTTTGAAATAATTCTGCCGTTATCATCATGTCCTGCCCTTATCCCATTTTACTTGGGGTCGTCGCAACACGTTTTTTTCTTCCATTCTCCCCTATCAAACGTCACCGAATCATTTACTCCTTTTTCATTCATATCAGCCCTTACACAATCCATCCATCTTTTCTTTGGCCTTTCCCTGCCTCTCCATCCATCAACATTCATATTCATCACTCTCTTAGTCACATGAGTCTCATCCCTCCTCATCACATGTCCATACCAAGACAGACGACTTCCTTTCATTTTTTCTGTAACAGGTGCTACTTTCAAACTTCCTCTCATAAACTTATTCCTTACTTTATCCATTCTGCCGTTTGCAGATGAAAAATACATGGAGATGACAAATTCCGAAAAGTTTAAGATAAGAGATTCGGAATTTACTTTAAATCGGCTAGTCTTAAATATTTCAGAATTTTGCCCCAGAATTTACAGATTCATGATTGCAAATGTACTGTAACCCTAGCACGAGTTTTCAATATTTTACTTTACAGAGTCTTTCCAGTATTTACAGCGTTTCTTGTATGTAAAAATGGAACAGCGCCTCTGGTGTGCGAAGAAGGAACAAATTTTTTCCTTGAAAATTGTCAATTTGAAATTGTGAAAGCTCCAGGTTACTTTACGTCTCAAATACTGAAAACTCGTGCTAAGGGTACTGATTCTGGGCATGCGGACAGCGAGTAAAGGGCAACTCGCTGTCCGACCATGGACCATGCCCGGGTCGACGGCGCGTCGTGTTCCACGCGCGCCTCAAAGAGCTGTCAGCAAAAAATGACGGGGCCCCCTCTCAGAGGGCCAAAGCCTGCCGGGGTCGCGGGATTTATTTCTAAAGGACACCGTGGATTTTAGTCAGTACAAGTCTGACAGTACCTCCCGCCCTGCCCGGGGTTGGAGGTCTCATTTGATGATTTTACAACGTTAAAAAAAAAAAAAAAAAAAAAGGGTACTGATTCCGAATTCGTTTTCCTAATGAGTAATACCGATTCGGAATTTCGTCGGAAGCTGTATCTGAAAATAGCAATATCAGAAAATTACATTTAACAATTGAAGACATGAGTGGATGAAGTTGATATGTAACATTTTGTGATTTTTTTTACTTTAAAGCATAAATGAAGATGCTATGTCCCTACACGCATTTTGTTCTTTCAATAAAATACACAACATTATTGAGTATATAGTCCAGTATTACTAACCAAAAGTAACACATATAAACAAATATCCACAAATTAATAATGAGAACTTTAAACCTTGCTCCTGATAAATTATGAATCAGTGACATATCACCTTCATCAACTCATGTCTTCAATAGTATACTTATAGGTAGATTTTTAATTGTAGTCAGTAAAATGACAAGTGCAACTGTCACTGATACTATGAAAAGTACATTTCTATAGTGAACAAATGTCATTTTACTGACTACAATTAATAATCGTACTTTAATGCAATTGAATTTTACAATGGCTATATTAGAACATGATTTTCATATCGTTTATTTAGATTTAGAGTTTTAGAGCATCTGAGTGTAAGAAAAGCGTGCGAGACGCTATCAGATTTCTTATTATCGTGACTGCAAAGTGTCCTCATAATATATTTCATTTTATTCTTCCTCAGAAATTCCCCGACCTAAAATTCCGCTACGTCGAAGAGGAGCGTCCTGAAGAATTCTTCACCCCCTACGTGTGGAGTCTAGTGAACTCTTGTGGGGGGGTGTACTGGGCCAGTGAGGGGGGGGCGAGGGCGTTAGGTGACCTGCTGGCCTGCTGATCTACCTTGAAGGGGGGGTCTTGTGTAGATATTGTGGTACGGACATTAATGTGTCGATGGATGTATTGAAGAAGGGATTGTGTCGGGTTTTAGGCTTTAGAAATGTACTTGCGAGCATTTCGGGAGGCAGATGTTGCATTGAAACTGTGAGAAGATTAAATTTAACCTAGGAAATATTTGAATAGATCTGTTATTTGGCAGAGACATTAAATTTAAATCATTTAGGGCTAATTTTTCAATAGTGAGATAACTTTTATCTGAAGAATAAAAATGGCCGTATGACAGGTTATCTATAGAAAATATGTAAAACCGCTATTTTTATTCCTCAGATAAAAGTTGTCTTAAAATATTTTTAAGGAACGAAAAATTTAGCTTCGAGCAGGGTTAACCTGCGTCTTCTGGATAGGTACTACATACGCGATAACGTCGTTTTTGCGTATAAAAATATAACATCATTTAAAATGTCATAAATCCACGTCCTGCAAAAAAAATAATTCAAGGTCAAACATACAAAATTAAAATATTTTCTATTTCTCTCGAAAACTGTAAGGTTTATCGTGAAAATAGGTCGATGTTATTACTGCTACCACAGATTACAAAATTCTATTGCACGTGTTAGGTATTTCACAAGAATGTCGGTTGATTATTTCAACTAAAAAAAGTGTAAAATGATAAACTTCTAAAATAAATTATTTACACTTTTTTGTCGTGATTTTTGAGGTGGTTAGCTTTTTTAAAAGTTTCTTGGTTAAAATCCGACACAACTCTTCATAACGTCATAAAAATATAATACATAATGATATTCACATTATGTGACGCATAAATGCGACGTTATAATTATTACTAGAAATAATATATTTTTTTGTTTCCTTTCGAATCTATACTGTAATCTAATAGTGAAAAAAAGTATTGTCAACTATTTATACTTACCCAAAAAAAAATGACAATATTCATACAAAACAATTTATTTTATTTAATGATAGTATTCCAAAGCCCGCTGTTCACATTGGGCCAGCGGATTGGGCCAACGTGTACAGACCTACTTGGCGGTATATTGGTAGTTGGCGGGAATATTGGCCGGCCAACCGAATGTTGTCGGTTTTTCATGCACCAATCAAAGGATCTTGGCGTGCTTCGCATACAGTGTTCACGCGTTGGCGCAATGTGTAAACAGCGACATTTGGAATTCATTATTTTGGCCCAATATGTTGGCCCAAAGCCTTGGCCCAATGTGTACAGTGGCCTTTAAGTAGTATGTATTTCTTGACAATGTAGTAAGTTTAGATCCAAAAGATTCGCTGGAAAATTAATAATCTACTATGTGCGAAATTCAATGTTTCTTATGTTTTTTGCAATATACATATCACTGATAAGTTGTAACTTGATGAAAATATGATTCGCGACAATAGCAAGTATATTTTAATTACAAGAATGATCAAAACATTTGCTCTCACATAGATTTGGTCAAAATGAGTTAGATTTCGGAAATGTTACCAATTGCAAAAAACATAAGAAAATTTTAATTTTGCTTACAGGTAACAGATATGTGTCGCAGAATCGATTTCTCTCTATCTCGAAATTCTCTATGTCTATGGTTTCATAGAATATTTTATTTGAGTTCAAATCATAATTTAAATTGATAAATTATATGCAGGAAAATCCAAAATGGAGTTAGATAAGTATTTATAATACTAATTATTATTTAATTTGATATTAATAATGTGTAAAATAAACTTATTTATTTACTTGAAAATAACCTCCAAGAGAGGAATTTATAGCGAGCCCTGAGATGCTACAATAATCATCATCAGCCTATAATGTTCCCACTGCTGGGACACAGGCCTCCTCTCTGTGAGAGGGAGTGGGCTATAATCCACCACGCGTGCCCAGTGCGTGTTGGCCTATGTCACATCTCTTCGAACCCACGACCTACAACTCGTAAGTCGGGGTCGATACCACTGGGCCACCACTGCTTCGAGTGGCGATACTGAAATGTATTTCTGGGAGTCAAAATTAAGTAACATACTGCAATGATTATAAAAATGGAGGTAACTATGCGACAATAGTACCTAAGGATGAACACAAATTTATTTATTTTTTTATCGTTGCCCCACACTAGAAATTTCTCCTGTATCGTGGGTGCGTTTACAAACATAGAAACTCACATACACAAACACCCAGACCCGGAACAACTACTTGTAGATCATACAAATATTTGTTCCGTGCACGGATCGCCCCCAAATTGCTGTTATAGCGGCAACAGAGATACATAATCTGTGTTTTTTTTTCTACTCCTCCACTATTCTTTTCTGATTAATTTCGTTGCAGGATCCAAGATAGGTAAATTCATTCTCCGGTACACGTCGAGCTTCATTGTCTCGGCGCTTTTCTGGTGGTTGCCACTGTTGATTCTGGCTTTCAGGAGTTGCAGTTGTTTTGGGAATAGTGTGGTGAAAATTTCAACAGTCTAACTATCGCGATTCATGAGATACAGCCTGCTAACAGACAGACAACGACATCCTAAATAGGGTTCCGTTTTACACTTGGTACGGAACGGACATCACAATATGGCTCCATCACAATTACTTTCTTATTGTTGTCGCATAGTATTGTCCTTTAAATGAGCTTGCTTTTGACGCGATTCATGAGATTTGACTATAAATGAAAATCGTCCTTGCTACTACGATATAATGATGTAATTCGACTGACTTACGTCGTCGTGGCGAGCGTGTTTTGATTTTCACCTATGTACACACGCACGTTTTATGTTATATGTCGTAGTGGTAAGGATGACTTTCGCTTGTAGTTTGAATCGATAGAATTGAGCCGCGAAATCAACAAGCTCCGTTAGTGTAATGTAATCTATTATTTATAAATATTTTAGTTCTCAATACAATTGTCTATAGAAGACTTGAGAATATTTATTTTAAACTGTATTATAAAATATTTATACATGGATTTAATATGATCACAGTTAAAGATTTAGATCGTTAGACTTGCCTTTATTATATTAATATCGTAATGTGTCGATGTCATGCTAATCAAATGAGGTGAATAGGGACCATTGAGCTTTTATTACTACGTATAGAGACGTATCACCACTGTGTCCCATCCAGGATGAGTGCGCGCGCACAAGTTTATTCAGTTGTTTGACAGCTCTGTGGCGTGCTCTAGGCGCGCGCACTCATCCTGGATGGGACACAGTGGTGATGCGTGGTGTCGTCTCTATACGTAGTAGTAATAGCTCAATGATCGGGACTTAGTAAATTATGAAACGTATTACTACGTCGAAAACAAATTATTTGTCACTAAAAATTACCCACAAAGCATGTGTTGAACGAAAATCTATTTTTAATCTTGTAATTTATTTAATCTCTTATATATAAAAATCATTTGCTGTTCGTTAGTCTCGCTAAAACTCGAGAACGGCTGGACCGATTTGGCTGATTTTGGTTTTTAATTGTTTCGGGAAGTCCAGGGAAGTTTTAAAAGGTTTTTTTTAACTGTTTCTCAGGCGGAACGAAGTTTGCCGGGACAGCTAGTTAACTCATAAAAACCCTTGACACAATTGTGAGAGATAAGTGTCAAAACATAGCACATACACAATCTAACGATCTAAATTATTGCTCAAAAGAACTATAACAATTAGACATTCCCTTCTTGTTAGTGCCTTTTTATAAGGATCAATTTGTATGCTATCTAAAATAATACTAATTACTATACCTAATATAGTTTTTTTTTTCAATTCTTCTCATATATTTTAACCATGGATCTATTGGCGCTTGGCGTAAATCGGAACTAAAGCAGCCATCTTGTTTTAGTAATTTTTCAAATGGCAACACAACTACACAGCCTGTCATTCGGGCGCCAAAATATCCTTGTAAAACAATTTAAGAATTGAATTAATAGTTGATGATTTATTGTAACAGTGTGTCCAGTATATTTTAATTTGCAGCGAAATGTAAACAATTTTGACGATTTAAAATAAGTTTTTTTTTTTTAAATATTGTCTTTAAATAAAATGTTAATATACTTGCTACTCTGCAAATTAATTTTCTTCTCATTTTATCTTACACTAAGTTATTTATTTTAATGTATTTCATAATGTAAACTTGAATAGATTTGTACAGAAGCGTTTTAAAAGTAAAATAGACGCTAGTAATGTAATAAACAGTACAGTCTGTTACTGTACCTCTAACTAAACGTAGATTGTATAAAACGCAATATAGGCTAGTGAACAATCAATAAAAATGATATTTAATTAAATTTTACCAGTGTTTTAATTAAATCCTGTAATAAATAGGCTTGAGCCCTTACCACGAGTTTTCAGTATTTTACTTTACAGAGTCTTTCCAGTATTTACAGCGTTTCTTGTATGGAAAAATGGAACAACGCCTCTGGTGTACGAAGAAGCAACTAGTTTTTTCCTTAAAACTAATATCAAAGTTCTAGCTTAAGCCTATTAAGCTCCCCTAATAATTATTTACTTAAATTCCTAGTAGACCAATAAGAATTGAAGCCAGAAAAAAGTAAGAAAAATTACTCACTTCGTCACACGCCAAGACATTAAAATGTGAATGTGGCGTTCGATCACCCATTTATAAAAAAATGTTACTTCACTAACTCTCATATAACCAGCTACCCCTCTAGCTAACTATTACTCAATAAAAAAGATATAACTCCTACAGAATATAAAATATTTTTAATAAAAACCTTGATTCTACAGAATCCCAGACGAAAATATTTGAAATTGCCGCCACTTTTAATCAGTATCATAGACAATACCGCCACTTGTCGACTACGCATGCGAATTTGTTTTTCGATAATTTTTCCTTGTATTCGTCCTTCAGACAAACCTTGAATCGTGTAAAAATAAAACATTTTCATCCTATTTCAAGAGTATCTTTGATAAAATGTGACAAGTTTGTGGAATATGTATTATAAAAAGTATAGACAACACTTTTTACTTCCTTCCGATTTAAAATCAAATCAATCGACAATCAAGAATGTGATGTTGTGAATGTGGACAAAGTGCGTAAACAAGACTTGTTTTATAAAAAAACAAATATCTTCGTAAAGTTGTGATTTCGAACGGTATACGAGATTCCAAAGAAACTTTAATCGTGTGTGTGTATTTATTTGTGGTTTTCAAAATTAAATTACAGCAAGAAATATTCGATCGTCGGTATAAGGTAAGTCCAATGTTGTTTTTTGAAATATTTCGTATTTTAAAAACATTTTCTTGTGTATTTTTGTATTTTTACTGCGTTCTTGATGTATTTTGTCTGTCGTTAAAGCTTATTGATTATATTTCTCTCTAATTACCTCGTGTACGTCTCGCGTCGCTTGTTTTTATTCATATTTTTATTATGTTTTGATATTTTTCAATTTGTCTTCTTAAAAATTCGTACTTCACTTGTTTTATTTTTATTTTGTTGGTCTCTTATTTTTTAATTTAATTTGTGTATTACTTTCTTTTTAAATAGGGTAGTCTGTATTGACTTTCAGTACCTATAATAAAACTATTCAAAATCTAAGTAATTATTTCAATGAATTGGTAAGTAAGTAAGTAAGTATATTTATTTGCTCAAACATGTGTATACATACAGAACGGTGACATTATGCATGCAAGATATTATTATAAATTATGTTCGACATGTTTGCCACATACATGACGTGCAAATATATTGTGTTGTTTTTATTACGCTAACTATTGATCCATTTTCATTTAGTAAATAATTCTTAAAGTTGCACGGACTCATTATAAAAAATCAAATCAACAAATAATAACAATAACAGAAGAATAAAAAATGTCAAATTATCAATAAAAAATTTAAAATGTCAAATTAACAATAAAAAATGTCAAATTAACAATAAAAAATTAAAAATGTCAAATTAACAATAAAGAAATTAAAAATGTCAAACAAAAACATGACAATACAATAAAATAACAATATTATAACATGTCAAACTTTGCTATAAATTGTCCCAATTACAACAACATTATAATGTCAATAAAATAAGACAAATTTTACCAAATTTTGGTACTAAATTAATTAGTAGATTTCTACCTCATAAAGTAGATAATAAAATCTCATAAATAATGTGTACTCTACAGACTACTAGAAAAAAAGAAACGGCTTGAAAGCAAAGAAGTTGAAAAACCCACAAATGAAAATTAAAAGTAAATTATATTTCACTTTTATAAAAATTTGGTGACTTATTATTTCACTATTTATTTATTTATATCTGACTTATCCAGTTAATAAAAAGGAAATTATATTTTATAATAATTTGCATTTAGCTATATTTTGTTGCATAATAAATACTCAGAAACGGATACTTTAAGGAAATACTCTAAATATTTATCCTAAAGTTCAAAATAGATATGAATTTATTTCAATGTCAGTATACAAATAATTAAAACATATTGCTAGTAAAAAGTTTCTATACCTATCAAACTTTAACCAAGGAGATAAAACATTATTCTAAACAACGGTTTGCAAATTGCTTATCGGTAACTTAATTAAGGTTTGCAGTATTTTTTTTATGACTATCATGTCTGTAAGTGCGGACATCTTGTCTGTAAGCGATGACATTAGATTCTATACTTGTCTCTGTTAGCGGCCAAACCTGATTTCAGAATAAACAAGTTTGGACTAGGCTAGCTCGGGACTTGCTGGCACCCTGACTCGGAAAATGTAGGCTATTGGTTATTTTTCTTAAGCCACAGGAGGAGGAGTTGAGCCCCACGAAGCGGGGCTCTGTCGACTTGCTCTTTTGAAGGAAGAACTAGTTTAGCCTAGGCCAAACTAGATTGTCCTGAAATTGTGTTTGGCCAATAACATATCCACTACCAATCAAGTTTGTGTCCGGAAACTGTTAAGTACACCATGCATTTTTTTTCCGACCCTCTATTTTGTCCCAAAGAGTTCTGGCATAATTTCAATTGAAATAAGAACATAAATTAATCATACTAAAACATAATAATGTTATCGAAATTAGCAAAATCATACATCACTCTTTATGCAACTGTCGATAGGAATGTGACCCAAATACCCATCAATTATATAGAGTTATGTATTGCATGAGCACATAATTAAAACAATTAGTTAATAGCTTCATTCCCAAAGGTTATGTGCATTTGGATTAGTAGTTAGTTACTATACAGCTAGGGAATAAATTGTTATACTTTTAAAAATTATGGTTTCATAAAAAAATATATGGTTGATTTGGCCTGAAATATTTAAAAGAAATATTTAGATCCGCTATCCAATTTCAAATTACGATTTAAGACTTAAGATATTTGTTATATCTTGGGTCCTGGTTTTTGGATTACAGTCATTATAATCCCGAGTATTAAAAATAATTTCAATAGCTCATTGAAGGAGATAAAGTAAAAATATGATTACTAAAGTCTGGGTTTTCCTTTTTTTTCTAGTAGATAAAGATAGGCGAAGCTCACCACATCATCATAGTCGAATAATTCTGGGGAAGGAAAAAAAAAACATACTTCTAAAAACTTGAAATAAAAAATAGAATCATAACTAAAAAAGATATTGAGATAATTACTTGATTAAAAATATTGTCGAAATTGTACGTTTTAGAAAATAAATATTATTTCTCCCAAGAACCACGCGTCTATCCACTACTAAGAATTGACCGATGCTCCCAAAAATTGAAACTGTAACCCAATAAGGGTGTAATCAGTCAAATGTCACTAATGACACATGATATTCAACTACCCTCTTCAACAAACTGTCGCAGTAAACACCTGTCATCACTTCCGGGATCACAGTTGATGATCTAATTCACTTCGGAATATTGTGTAGTGATCATTAAAATAGGTCAAGACCCCAACTAATCTAGGTTTATGTTAAAGATAGTGCAAGAATGCAATGTTATCTTTAAAATTCCGTCAGTATCTGTTTAGTCAATTAACACTGACCAAAGGTGGGACCAATAGGTACGTAAACTTTGTTCAACCTTATCACAATACTGGAAGGTTAATGTTCGATTGGTAAAAATTGACAGTTTCGGGTAGGTTGACCTTTTGGAGTATGTAGTACATACTCATAATAACTCTCATAATTTGTCACTTTAAATAACCGTTTACGTATTTTGTATCCTAGTCTCACCTAATGTGACTGTATATGATTGATTAGTAATTTATAGGGAATAACGCAACGGGCTGTCTTGCTTTAGCGGAAGTTAGGTAAATAGGAAATACAGCCATAATAATGACGTGAGTTACGTAATCTGTGGTGTTACTTAGATTTTTTTTAGGCGTTGCGAAAAAAAGGTTAAATCCCAAAAACTGTTCTACCCTGGATTATTTTATAGATTACGGATGAAGTCTCAATTGCTTAAAATTTTATTTCTATCAGGACTGCGAAGAAACTTCCAGTTTCTTTGCTTACACACAGAAAAAATAGAATCATTTACCTACTCCAGATTTTTTTCATCAAATCTTTTTTTAAAGGCAGGTTCAGTGATGCAAAAAATTAGTCTGTGTTATAAAAATTTAACAACAATACTGATCACTGCGTCAATAAGTATGTCTGCTAAGCGCCACATTCGAAACGGATGGACCATTTGTAGTACAAAGCGTATTGTTTCGACTCACGCGCAACCTTGAATATGTCAGTCATGTCAGAAAGAGTTAACGAAGGGAAGTGGATAATAATGGCGGAGAAGGGAACAAATGAAGTTGGTTAACCGCAGAAACACAGGAGGTAGCGTCTTGGTAATGTGTTATGGAGTCCTTTAAACCTTAAACCCATAGTATAGCGCATCTTTAATACTCAGGCATTACTTAAAACAAGATTTCAAGCCATGACATTGGTTGAAAATCGTTGTAAGTAATGCTTGAGTCTTTAGGGACGTTCTTTAATACAGGGCTTGGATTATAGAATCTTCAGAACCTTAGAAGGACACTGAGAATTGAAGCCCTAGAAAGGAAGAAAAATTACCCCCAAAATGTGGCCGCGCATTCACAAAAAAAGTTGCACTCACGAAAACTGTTAAGTTTTGTTTTAAGCACAGAATCTAGACATTTTTACTGTTAGCTATGAACATTTAGGTTTATTCAGGTGTCTAGGTACCCATTTTAGCAGTATTAGCAGTATTTTTTGAGCCAATTGGCGCAAACAGCGAGACAGCAGCTGAAACAAACAAATTCCTTTAATATGCATGGTACAGCTGAACTTTTCCAAGCAATAGATAAAAAATAGATCAGTCTAATCTCCCGCCGTCGCATAAAAAAATCAATATGCCCAGATTTAGATAACTATTCCTATCATATCGACAGTTCGGTTACCACGGTAGCTGATTGGCTAACTGGACTTGATCTCGAGGGACCAATTTTCGCTCGAAGCATAGATAATTATTTTTGTATGTCTATGTTTTTCGTACGAAAAATTCATTTGAACTCTGAGGTAGCGGATGAGAGATAGCGATTTTCATAGATACATATCCCAGATTTCTATACATGTTAAACTTGAGTTTCTATAGATGCTAATTATCAAAGTGGTCAGAAATCCTAACCCAAGCACTACTTTATCTCGCGGGTATGCGGATTTGCGGTGTGGTGAGTAAGTTCAAGTTGCACACACATTTTGCAGCTTATTTGTAAATTAACTTTGTATTTTTTAAAGGAAGGCGCGTTAATTTCGCCCTAAGTCTCCAGGAAATAAGCGATTGTTTTTTTTTCTTGCATTTCTCTTGCTTTGCCAAATAAACTTTGGACCTCTGAAAGACGAAGAACTTCAATTCTTCTTCTCATTCATTTAACATTCTTCGTGGTCATTTGAAAAATACATTAATTTGAGACATTGACGCATGGGCTGTGACACTAAAGTTAATTTACGATGCGACAAGTCGACAACTAACTTGATGACTTTATTATAAGTCACGCCGAATGAATAATTTCCTGAGACAAATGTGTTGAAGACTTTGAGAAAGTGCACTTGAAATGATTGTCGATGGACGTTTTGATTTTCCGTGCTTATTTTTAAAAGTATTGTATGTAGCCCCTGCATCCAATTTGATTTAGATTGTATAAAATACATATCCAGATTTGTGTATGAAACAAAATGTCACGTTTTCGGTAAAGTCACTTTTATAAATGCGTGAGTTGGCAACACACATAATATTTTACTTGAAAATGTTCATTGAACTTACGTACGACTAGGAATCGATCGAAGGGTATATTTTTTCTTCCTTTTTTGGCTTCAATTGTCAGTGGCCTACTAGGTATCTGGACATTCTATATTTCAAGCTTATTGTATACTTCCAAGCAAGCGCAAGTAACTGCGAATACCCGTTGTCCAATCGAAGCTATTTTACCGTCCACATCATGGACGCTAGGTGCCATAATCGACAACTCAATTAATTATCCATTGACCCGCTTCTGACGACGCTTCATAAATTCTTCCGACGTTACCAACTCTTATTTGGATGGGAACACAACATGAATCCTAATTGATACTATTTATCACTTCACCATTTTTGTTTGTCATCGTTTCCTGCCATATTTTCGTGCAGTGAGTGGCGCGAAATGGAACGCGTGAACCGTGCGTTCGATTTTTAAAGTTTCGGTTTTTTTTTTCTGTGCGTGTTTTATGAAATGAGTTTTGTGGAATGTAGGTTGCATTCGATTGTAAAAGTTTATGATTTTTATACTTGAACTTATGTTATTGCTTTTTGATTCGGACCGTGAAAACTGATTTCATGCAAAGTGGATTTCATAGTGAAGTGTATCGTTGACTGCTCTAAACAAGTAGATATGCATGCATAGCCTGTGTCTAGTTGTTTCTGACCGATACTTGTTGTTCCAACTTTGAGTGTTTTTTGAACTATCTAAATACTAGTAAAAATTAACATATTACTGGGGCGTAGTAAATAGATCTCTTACTGTACCTAAATAAATATTTATGCCAATATGTACTTGATGCTATAACTCTGTATAATGGGGCTTATTAATTTACAATAGACCTTATTGTAAATTATATTATTGCCTTGTACACACCTATTTACGGGTGCATTTTAACAAGATTTCGACATAACAATCAGCATGATGAGCCTAAAAATATTGGACGATGCGTTCAAATCTGTAAATGATGAATAATTTGCATTTTTTTTTAAATATTCATACAGTTTACCGATGTTGATTTATCTCATTTTATCATCGCATTTGTTATTTATAAATTGATTCCCACATTTATTTATGCAATCTCTATGCAATATCAATATTAATAACAATATTTAATAAATAATATAGGTACTTGGGTTATCTTCATCACTCATCTAACCATAGTGTTTCAAAGTACCATAAACAAAAACCGTACACCTAATGACATATTTCTATTATTTTCCGTTGGCGGCCATTCGATCAGCTGATACGTTTGTCAACGCTGTTCGGTCCTCTACAGCCTGCCAACCGTGGCAGCACGGGCTTCCTGCCATTGTGAATGTGGCAGAAAATTATATGTTTTGTGAGGTTCGCCGGGAATTGTGGAAAATATGTGGAGGGCTGGCTTGGTCGGTCATTAACAGCTAGCCTTATGATTTAAAGTAAATCACTTTGGGAAAAGAATAAAACCTACTATAGTTTGTGAGACATTTTACGTGGTAAAATCATAAAAACAGACCCTCCCAAGGCAGGACAGGAGAGACTGCCAGACTTGTACTGACAAAGATCCATGTGTCCTTCAATAGCCCCTAAAAGTTCAGGCTTTGGTCCGGGGACCCTCTAACTAATAGGTCCCCGTCACATTGCTGACAGCTCTTTGAGGCGCGCGTGGAAGACGACGTAACGTCGACCAATGCATGGTCCATGATCGGACAGCGAGTCACCCATTACTCGACGTCCGCATACCCGCGAGCTTAGGAGACACTAGATCTGTATTATTATAAGAAGATAAAAGAAAACCTAAGCTAAAAAATGGCTTTGTTTCATATAGGTAGGTATTTTGAATGGAATCGGGGTAAATATACCCTAATTAATTTCGATTACCAGTCTCTTACGCACTTGATGGTCCATTTTACGTTTCTCAACGTTGCGGTGTCGCGGTTTCTTCAGAATGTAGGTATCCTCATATCTTGCGGTCATATTACGCGAAACACTGGAAAATTATAGGTGCATTGCGTAATTTAATAATTCTACATATTGATGTTCTAATTTACTCTTTCAAGTTATTTTTTTCCACATTTACGAAGTAAGAACGGTCCGTTCCTTGTATCCTAAATTCGAAAGTAATACAGTGTCTTTCGGTATGTGTTGATTCGATCTGTACCGTCAGCACGAGTTTTCAGTATTTGAGACGTAAAGTAAACTGGAACTTTGACGACTTCAAATTGTCAATTTTCAAGGGAAAAATTGGTTCCTTCTTCGCACACCAGAGGCGCTGTACCATATTTCCATACAATAAACGCTGTAAATACTGGAAAAACTCTGTAAAGTAAAATAGAGAAAACTCGTGCTAGGGGTACTGATCTGCTGGCCAACCATGTTTTCGGAACGTGTTGATTCGACCTGATCATTGAGCGAGGGTAGTTCCAGTGAGGGAAAAAGATGGCGCTAGATAGCTCTGCCTCTTTTCCACAGTCAAACTACTCTCGGTTTAAAAAGTGATTCGCCCTCATTTTTTCGTACTTCGTTGTAGCTGTTATTTTAATGAACAATTTACAGATAACTCATAATCTGAGTTAATGTGTCTAAAGTCGAAAAAGATAATTTTCGATCGAAACACGTGTGAAGCCATGGGTAAATACTGCTGAGAGAAAAACGCAGCTTTTACAAACTGGAACCTTTCATCAATGTCTGAAAATGATCTATTGTACAAAATGAAGGGTCTTAATTGAACGAAAAAAAGAAAAATTAGACCATTTCCTTCTCGGATCAACGAAAACGCCTTTACCTAATTCGAATCAGAAATAAATCCCAACATTTAAACTTATAAACAAAAAACTGCAATCATCATACATCAAGCTGGGTTTAAACCCAAATATTTATAAACTAATACGCCTATTACGTGTCTATCTTGAATTCTCAGACATGAAAAAAGAAATAAACCGAGGGGGTCGACGCACCCGTATTGGCGGACGGCCAGCGATGCACTACATGCAAACTCAAATGCTCGAAACTGCATGGATGTTGCAAGTCTAGCCGTAGACAATAAACATCGGACGTTATTTGCGTCTTCTAATTTTGAATCTCAGTTTTTCTTTTTTTTATTGAGAGCACTGGCACATGTTATTTGAAAGTTTCGGTTTTGATCATTTTTTGATGTTGAAAGTTTTTGCTCCAATATTGAAATCGCTGACGTGTGGGCAACAAGACTTCTATGTTTTAAGTCAAAATCTAAAGACATTTCTTCAAAATACTAACTACTAGTTACTCTAAGGCTTCAGGGTAGGCCACCAGGTTAGTGGAGACCTTTCTCAAGGAATGTGTCAATAGGTCAATACAGATTTAAAAAAAAAAACTGCATGAAAAATTAATCAATGTCTTTCATAGACAAATACTTGTGTTAAGTCAATGGTATTTTAGAACACAATAGATAGCTCATGGATCATAATACAGAATAATTGCATTGTGTATCTGTTTCTAGTAATATATGTATAGGAAAAACGATATGCCATTGTATATTACAGAAATGCAGCTATTGTTTTACCTATACCGTGTTATGTCAAGGTATCGTTGTTTTCTGATGTCTCAAATATCAATTGAAACCGATTCTATTGAAAAATGGCGACAGTTTGTACCTATTTTGTAATTACTAGTAACATAATTATTATCAGATATAACATTAAATTATTTTTAACATTTGTGTTTAGTTAACACTAACTTACTTTTACCTGTATTTTTTCCTTAAATTAAACTAAAATAGTATTGAATGGTTTTTTTCGAGCTTGATCATAATCGGAACGAACGCTGCCATTATTTTGTTACTACAATTATTTCCATAGAGTTTCACTACATTTCTTAAAAGAGCTCTTTTAGCGCCAAAGAACCTAAGCTGTTTTTACCACTGACAGTACCGGCGTTAGGGTAAGGCGCGGTTAGGCGACCGCCCAGGGCGCCAAATACGAAGGGGCGCCGCATGCCTATTTCAGATGAACCTATAATTACTCCGGAAAAAAAAATGTGTTTGAATTTTTCAACTGTCTTTTGGACATTACTATAATTTCAGTCCATGAAAGATGCACAGCTCAAGGAGTATTCAGAATATTGGTCTTTTTTGTACATTAAGAAAAAGATTCCTGAAAAACCCGACCTTCTAAAACTCTGTGGAGATCTCCAATTAAAATTAACGTAGACTCTAAATCCGATATTATATTATGGGTATATTTTATGTGATGAAGCTTATAACTCTTATAAGCCTGAAATCTTTTTTGCCAGATCAGAATGTGGCTCCCCTGGTTTTTTTTTAATTTTATTAAAGCTCGTGACGCAAAAGACTTATCTACGGTCGACAATATCGCAATCTAGACTCACAAACTTGCATTGAAATTGCAGAAAATCTCGATTTTGATAATTTAATAAAACAGTTCGCCGATCGAAAGGTCAGAAAGGTACAATTTAATTATCTAGTATTTCTTTTAATAAATGGTAATTTCATTAAATCCCTTTCTTTTTTTCATATGAGTAATTTGTATTCGGGCACGCCGCAATCGCGGCGATAAGATCCTACCGCATGACGCAGGTCCTCGCCGGACACGGAAGTTTCGGGAGGTACCTGTGTCTGATGAGGAAGGAGGAAACACCTGGGTGTCACCACTGCGAGGATCGCGCGCAGCACACAGTATAGTCTACGGTGCAGGACTGCCCCGCTTGGGCAGAGCACCGACGTGTCCTCACGGCGGTGATAGGCGAACCTCTCGCGCCCGGCAGTGGTCGCGGCCATACTGCGGAGCGAGACGGAGTGGGAAGCGGTCGCCTCCTTCTGTGACGTAGTCATGCTCGCAAAGGAGGAGGCGGGCCGCGTGAGGACGATAGCGTCCTCCCTCCACCCTAGCCGCACTGGTAGACGCCCACGGTATCGGACGTCGGCAGATGATCTCCGGCCACCGAAGGCGCGGGCTTCCGGGCAGCGAGTAAAGGACAACTCGCTGTCCGACCACGTACCATGCCCGGGTCAACAGCGCGTTGTGTTCCACGCGCGCCTCAAAGTGCGTCAGCACGATGCTGTCATCGTGCTGACGTGCTGGCCCCCTCTAGAGGGCCAGAGCCTGCCGGGGTCGCGGGACTTTACCGTGACCCCGGAACATAAAGGGCTATTGAAGGACACCATGGATTTAAGTCAGTACAAGTCTGACAGTCCCTCCCACCCTGCCCGAGGAGGGAGGACTCATTTGATGATGTTACCACGCTAAAACAAATGGGTTTATATTGCAGTTAGGGGGCGCCGTAGAAAATCTCGCCCAAGGGCGCTGGTAGTGCTAAAACCGGCACTGACCACTGACATAAATCAAATAAAGAGGCCTTTAACTGCAACAAGAGAACTATAAAATAGAAGATAAAGACCGTATATTATGTCAGAATTGACTTCGTAAAACTGTCAAGTTATTGACCTGCAAGAAATGTTACTTAATGAAAATTTGATTCCTCAAATCGTTCATTTCATTACCCAATAATTTTACTCTGACCATAAAATGAGGGACGACATAAAACATCTTACAATATATCTCTACAATTAAATTAATACGCAATAAAGTAATAAATATAACGCCTAATAAACTTTATTAAGTGCAATATTAATTTTGAATTTAATACGTGTTTGACAGTTATTAATAGAAAATGGCGGCCGGAGCAGAGATGTAGAACATTTGGTTGAATGTAACATGATATCTATGACTCTTGTTTATGGTTTAAATAGGAAGAGACATTGAACTTGTTTCTTTAGAAAAGGGAAGAAGTAAGTGTTTTGTCAGCTGTTTGTCATATAAGGGTAATTTAAGCATTCAAGTTGATATGCATGCAGTGTTAATAAATCATTTTGTTGCTTTTTTGCCCATTCCTTTGTAGTTTCTATTTTCTAAGTTTGATCCAAGCACGCTTTTTGAATGATAGAATGACATAGAATTTCCAAGATTGATTCGTAGATGGGTGATCACTAGATCATCCATTTCATTTCGATATTATATTCCTTGCCTCAAACAAAAAACAGGTCAAACCGTTGGTTAGGCAGAATGATGATTCGTCATACTCGACAAAAGTTCCTAAAATGCAATAAAACTTTCTGCAACAGATTTAGCACCCCTGCCAACGAGAATAGATAGTCTAAGCTCTTGTAGGAGAGAAATAAAGTGTCTACTAACATTCAACTAAGTTATTTATGTTACAACAACTTGATTCTCGATGTTCGCCATATTTCAACAGCATTAGCAGTTTGGCTTGAGTTATCATTTGTTTTGAATAGCAGGAATGGATTAAAGACGGTTAGTTTTAAGACATTATGTTTCTGAATAAGGGTCAGTTCACACAGAGACGCCACGCGACGATACTGGTAATGTGTAGTTAGTTAGATTTAGCCTGTTTGTACACAACGCGACGTAAGCCTCCGGTCACCTTATGACTTAGTTATCTGTTGACGCGTTATCGTGACCCTGGAAAGTAAAGGGCTATTGAAGGACACTGTGGGTTTTAGATTAGATTAGAATATACTTTATTGTACACCAAAATTAATAAACAGGATTTTACAATAGTTTTAGTCAGTACAAGTCTGACAGTCCCTCCCGCCCTGGGTAGGAGGACTATTTTGATGATTTTACCATGACAAGAAAACCGCGCTGCATCGCGTCATCGGTGAAATGTGCACCTTTGGTAGTAAATAAAGTTAAATTTTGAATCGTTCTATTTAAATGTGCAGCGTGGCGTCTCTGTGTGGATTGACCCTAAGAATAGATCTCCTCATGTCCCGTAAAAGGCTTAAATATTAAATCAAAGTGATTTAGGAAGCTGCTCCTAAATAAACTATAGCTTAACCTATTTTTTTTGTTAAAAATGAACCATTTAACTTTTAAAATGTGTTTAAAATTAAAAAAGTATTTTTCTTGGCTAATCCATTCCGAAAGCATTATTTCAGAATATGACAAAGAGATAGGTAACGATTGATTTTGGTCTAAAATACCCAAAATCTGGTGAAGCTAACTCGTATAATAAACAATCTTTTACCATAAGTTCGCTTTACCAAAACAATGTCCAAAAGAAAATGCGCAATTCGGCTGGTGGTAGTATAAGGTGGCCAATATTCCGCAATGGACGTCGCAGCGACGATATATTACTAGACTCCTAACAACAGGCGACCGATGTCTGTCAACACATTAGGCAAAAAAGTCTTATATCCGTCTTATTTCGACCACTCCTGTGAGCCGTAGACATACCTTGAGACAGAACAGACCTTGAGTTAGCCAATCACAACGCAGTACCGCGTCCCCCTCGCTTACGTAGTACCTCAGCGAATTGACAGAATATTTTTTGTTCCTTAGATTGTGCATGCGGAGTCTATAATATATCCTCGTAGGGACGTCGTCTGGCTAATGATGATGATAATAAAAATGCGTATGTCCACTTGTACTAATGTTTAAAAGCTCCTAAATATTCTCGCACTCTTGGATTTATACAGGGTGAAATTGAATAGATGCGACAAATTGAAATATACAATAATACGTGTTGTCAAGAAAACATATAAAATATCAAATGTAAAATTTAAAAATAATTGGTCAGTGTTAAGCTATGAACGGCAACGTTTAATAACATGAGTGCTCGATGATTATTGAGCATAGCGATGAGTGGGACGAGATTTTTTTGATACTTTAATTTTTCTTACATTTATTTTGCATATTAAATGCTGGAATATCGATGATTCGTACTTAAATAAAGCTAATAACATCAATGGACCTTTTGAAAACGAAAATCGCGTAATTTTTTTTATCGATTTAGATTGTTGAAAAAACAGTTTATAATTACTATGTTACTGTAACTGAAGCTCCCATTTCATTTTGTCGCATTTATTCAAAGTCACCCTGTATATAAATTCTCAGCACTGCTACTGCTGCTATGCTACTATGAAGGAAAGCCCTGTTTGGGCACAGCACCGTAGTGTCATCATATAGGCGATACGGGATGAGACGGAATGGGAAGCGGTCGCCTCCGTTCGCGTAGCAGTCGTGCTAGCAAAGGAGGAGGCGGACGCCGTGAGGGAGAGGACAGCTTCCACCTCATAACCCTGCCGCCGCAGGAGACGCCCATGGCGTTGCGCACACTTCGCGAGGCGATTTCTGAAGGGTGACTCGACGTCAAATCACGTCATCATACCCCTCAAAATTACCTGCGCTTTAAAAACGCTTCGCGTTTCACTCCAATAAAACTAATAAGTGCGCTCCTCACTTGTTAAAGCCACTCTTCAGAATAACTAACGATTCCTCTGAAGTATTTATAAGCACTGCAGTCGTAAAACTCTGAAATATTAACCGCGCACTTTACGGTTAATTTTCATTGATGTGTCTGTCCTATTTTGTGCGACTCGTGCGAGATTTAGAACGAAAATTACGGTAAACACCGGTTTTTGCGGATTACGACTTTTATACGGTTATGCCTTTTTTGCATGGTAAAATCATCCAAAGAGTCTTCCCACCCTGGGTTGAGCGGAAAGTACTTTCAGACTCGTACTGACTGAAATCTACAGTGTTCCTTAGAAAAGTCACGCGACCCGTTGTTAACTTATACCTGTGATATAAAAAAGTTTTATGTTTAACCACTTAATGACAAGTAACCTGTGTTTTGCGAATATTTGAAAGCTTCCAGTCCTTAAAAAGACTTACATTAATTCGAAAGAGCATATTATGTATTAAAGTACCTACTTCTTCTGTCATCTATCAATGGATTGACCAGATCTCTCGTAATTAGTAGACACACAGACATTTCATTGAATGGAAACCACGACTAGGCAAGCGCAGTATAACATAACATCACTAAAAGCCAAAACATTTCATCTTATTCCGACATTCCCAAATAGTGAATACAGACACTTCCCCTCAAGGAGACCGATTAGTCATAAGTTTCAGCTTTTGAACTAAAATATATAGTATATTATGTTATATACTTGACCTTGGACCAATTTGCAGCAGTACGTGTGTATGTTTTATCAAAATACCTACTGTGTTTCTTGGCAGTCGTTGAGATTTAGATCTTACGATTTGTCGTTGACATTTTGTTGCGCCGAGTACACTTTATCCTCTCACTTTTAGTCTCTCAAAATTATTATTTTCTGGATAAATAATATTAAATGATATATTATTATTATCTTCTGAAGAACTGCGCTAAAAGTGTAGAGCTATAAGAGTAATTGACTGCAGGATTACGTTAACTCATTGAATTTGGGAAATGCGTCTTATTTCAGTAAATTTTAAAGTAAATATTTGATTAAAGTCTGGCATTCTAAAACAGAGTCGTATTTATTTAGCAGCCACTGCCAAAATCTTCGCAAAGTGGCGACGACATATTGAATTAATGTAGTAAATTGAAGAACTTCAGAATCAAATACCTTAGTGATTTTCATTTTAAAAACTACGTTATTGCTTTTATTCACATCAAAAATGTTTGCGATCACTTCTGACCAATCGAAATAATTTTGTTATGGCACGTTAGAGTATAATATATCATTATTTATGATTTCTTAGATTTTTTTCTTAAATTTCAAACAGGCTATTTATATCTAAAGAAAACACAGAATAAAGATCAACAAAAGTCTAACTGGCAACCAAATTAAATCTAAATCCTTTTTACCGATATGGCAACAAAAATAACAGACACTGATGAATTACCAAAGCTAATTGTATAAATTAAAAAGAAAGAAACTCCTAACATAGTATTATACCAACCACAGAAATATTAAGTACAGTTTCTTTACAAATTTTTAAAAACCGAACTCAGACACCGTTATACTATGAAAAGGTGCAACACTACCAACATCAAGGTTCTACAAAAACAATTGCACATTATTAGTCACTGCCATTCAATGGCCATAAATCGATCCTAACTCTTTTGAAGTTGATTCACAATAAGACTCCAATGGCAATCGGAAGCTACTGGTTCCAAGGATTTTTGTGCTATTGTCTTAGTAGTTTACGATATTTATCGTAGACCATTTATTAGAAAAGAGCAGGAGACCGTATTTGAATAATTAATTTAATATATTTTTCGTTAATTTGGAATTCGAATGTTATTTTTGAAAAACAAAATAGAACATTTGAAAAAATGGATTTCAGGTATAGTTCAACTGAGTATAAATCCGTGTGTTTTGCGAATTCACGGGTCAGAGTAGTTTACTCTCTTAATAGTACGGCAACAAACATTAAGTGAACCCTACTAGTTCTGAATTCATAAGTTCTGACCACGGGTTTTGACAACATTCGGGAGTCAGAACCGCTGTACAATCATGTTGTCACCAATATTTAGTTTATCACTAATTAATCTTATGTCTGTAAGTGATAAATAATATGAAACTACCGAAACGTCGGCCAAAGCTACGGGGTTCTTAGATAGTAGTACGCCAGATTTTAGATGTGTATGGCTAGTTAATGACTCATTCCCGATTTTGCTATTTTTATGCGCTGTTGAATTTAAAGAATTTAAATGAACTGAGATTTGTAAATTCAAATGAGTAAATCACTTCTTTGGGGTTCGGTTTTGGGGTTAACAAAGACACTAAAATGTATTATTTTAAATCTCTGTGGATTTTGTTATTTAGGGCCTAATGTATTATCCTGCATGGAGTCGCACGATTTTCTTCTAATTCGTGAAAAACATTTATTTTTTCTGTGGAATTCATAATTATGACATTATTTCTTTTTGGGTTCTTTCCGACATTTTAGTCAATAACACACACGTTATTCTTAATTCCAACTACTTTTGATACTTTGGTTGGTTCGCGCATTCAAGCAGAAGCATTCGATTATTAGTCTACAAACAACATCGTTAAACTCTTAACCCTTTGTTATTTAAAGCTTTAACTTTTCTATAAAATAGAACGAAAAAAAAAGCAAAATTAACATCAACATTTTCTCGCCGTCTGCTCTTTCATAAATCAATTTTTATCTCCGAACCGCGCTCATACTGTATCAAACATTTCATAGCGAACTATAATTAAACTTATGACTTCCCCGAAAAGCACGTATTTTCTAACATCCCACAGGTCAGTCGCCGCGGATTTCTTGCGTTAGACTGACGTTTACAGGACTCTTAACAAGCGCTTGAGTACAATACGGTTATTTTTCTCTTTTTTTCCAAATTTCTGAACGCAGCCATTTTTAAAGCGCGGCCGGAGTGCTATTTTTGGCGCGGTTTACGGTTTTTTTGTATTGTCTATGGTGGTAAATGAGGGAAAATGTGTTGCAGTGATTTTGTTTTGTTTGTGTTGTGGATTTGGCAATGTTTGTTTTAGTTTAGATTTGTGTACGAATTGTTTAAAAAAAAGTGCGAAACTTTGAAATCTAATTTGATTCTGATCTTAAAAAACCGCGAAGACAGTTCAAGGATTTAAAAAGCGAAAATAAACATGCGATGCGTCTTCTTTGTTCTAAATAAAGATATGTACTAAAAAAAAACTTCGGACGCGTTTATTCTGAAATGCTCACTTTAACTTTGTCACTAATAAATGGAACAGAAGATTGTTTATATTTTAAAATACTGAGAAATCTGGATAAAACTGGGCCGAATTTTCGTCGCTCAAGATGAGTCGACGTAAACGTATGCAAAATGGTAAGCGCAAACCGAAGTACTGATTAAAAATCCGCTCCTATGATCCCAGGTTTTAATCAATAAAATGAAAAACTGAAGAAAAATACAACCAAACTTTCGATTCAAAGAAACATAAATATTATAACGGAAATAGAGGAAAAACTTTTCAAAAAATGGAACGCTTGTCATTTCGTCTGCGCGCGAAAGTGCATCCACTATAAATTGATATCTTCCACTAATAAAACTAATCGCAATGAGAGGTCCAATTAAATTGGTTTTAAATCTCTTTGACGTTTACACGCAGTGCCTTTTTATTTATTTATGTTTTTAGTCAGTTGCATGACTGAAGAAATTAGTAACGGATATGCTAATTCAAAGATTTTCTGAAGATCAAAGAGCCTTTATATTAGTTTAACAGTCTAGCTTTGACCAAAATTGCATTTGAAATTACGTTAATCAAAACGGTTCTTAGAAGACTAAAATGTGTGTGTAAATATTTCTTACAACGCTGTATTATACATAGTCAATTAAAATATATATTTATACTATATTTAATCAATAATGATAATAGCAAAAAAATCTATATAGGTACGTCCGAAAAGCTTAATGTCAAACCAAGTCATAGCAGTTTTTACAATTTCTCTTCTACAAAACTCTTATTAGTTTCATTGTGGGCTCTTCCAGAATTGAATAGTGCTTTGTAATCCACCTCGTGTTTGACGATGTGTCAGCATACCATTAAGGGGAATGCTCCAACCAGCCCGCGAAATTACCTACCCTAGGAAAGACTTAGGTTTTTTTTATGTTCCTAGGGTTTTATGAACTTGGAGGGTTGTATTGGTGATTGTGATGATTATTATTCTGTATCTACATACGTCTTACAACCGCGAATAATATTTTAATCAACATAACACCCAGCAATGGCCTGCAAATGGCAAAAAAACGCAAGAAATTTCGAATTTCGCGGGCTGGTTGGAGCATTCACCTTAAGCTACAATACAATACATTTCAAATGCTTCTGTAACCATAAGGGCTACGTAGTAAAATCCGAAATTATGTCCGCCTTTGTTACCAAATTATTTGGGGTTGACCCAGCAAGTCGTCTTCTACCCCACTTCTCGATTAGTCTTAGCCCATTCGTACACAAGGCGACGCAAGTCTCCGATACCTTACGACTTTGGTATCCATTGACGCTTGCCTGTGTACGAACCTCTATGGATTTGTATTGCGACAGTCGCCTGGATACTAAAATCGTAAGGTATCGGAGACTCGCGTCGCCTTGTTTACGAAGGGGCTTATATCTCATGAGTCACTCCTAACACTGAAGATAATTTATCTAATCAATTAACTGTTTTTCAACCAGCCTCATCAACGCCATTACCAAAAGTACAAAGACCCCAATTCCTAAACGGTATATCACGAAAGTCGAGTATTTTATCTAGAACCCATTAAGTTGATTGGAGAAGGTGGGTAGTTTTATCTTCGTGGAATTTACTATGGTTAAAGACACTATGGCCCCAGTTATCATTCTTAGGCTTTTAATCTTAACTTTTGTATTGGTGGGGTTATTTGTAATGATTGTTGTAACTTTTTTTGCTTACCTACACCTTATTTTGAAAAATGTCTGACTACCTGTTTTAGCTCGTTCAAAAATCGTTTTGTCAAGTTCCAACTTTTAAGAGTTTTTGTTTCTACATGTCCATAACTCTCTTTTCTTTTTGCTATTAATGATATATTGATGCCAAAAGGCCAAGAATTGACAAAAAAAAAAAACAAATTCACAATCTGCTTACGAGCAGTTTCTCCTGTATTTCTTTTGCCTTGGTGACAATGCCAAGTGACTAAGTGTTGAGTAATGAAAAACAATTCATCATTTACTATTTGTTACGTTACTCCCAGGAGTAACACATAGTAATTGATTGCGAGCATTTGGACGGCGAGTAAAGGGTGAATTACCGTCCGATAATGGACCTTGCCCGGGTCGATGGCGTGTCGTGTTCCAAGCGCGCCTAACAGAGCTGTCGGAAATCTAACGGGCATTCAAAGAGCCAAAGCCTGCCGTGGTCGCGGGCCTGTCTTGTCAACCGTGACCCTGTAAAGGGCTATTGAAGCAGACCGTGGATCTTACTCAAGGTGGAAGGAGTCATTTGATGATTTACCCATATAAAAAAAAATGCTGGTCGATTGTAGGTCAATTCCGCTTTCGAGTAATCCTCATTTCTCCAAGACTACAAGCGCGATAATCTCTTAATTTTCGCTGAAAACTACAGTCATCGCAGTATATTTACAAATAGACCATTGGTTAGTATTAGCCGCGTCTTCTGGTGACTATTTCAGTCGTTTCCTCATTCTTATCTAACAGTTGGACGCTGCCCAAACGAGGTTGCATCACGGTGACGTAATTATGTTTACCTTTTTGTTATATTTTGTTGGTGGATGATACATTGCATTCAATGTGTGGAATCCCGCAAGGTATACCATTGTTGCCCCTTTCCCTTGTAGCGTGTGGGCTTTTTACAAATTGTTAAAATAGAAACAACGTCACAAGCAATAACAGTTTTACTTGCATCTGACGTCACGAACACCCACTATCGAATTTAGGTGCGTTATATTTTGCTACGAAGCAAAAAAAAATTGTGTCCATTAATTCAGTATGTTATCAAATTGCCTATTACACACATAATTAACCAGACCCTAAACAACTACCACCACCAACAAACATATTGTTGAAACTGCTACACGCAGCGTAGTAGTCAATGGGTCAACCATAGCACCAATCGTGCCGTCAGTTGTGACATTTAGGTGGTGAAGGAAAAAAAATGTTAGGAAACTAGCACAGACCAATAAAATCAAAGACATGAAATCAACTAGTATAGGGACTAAGTAGTGGGTTAGAGCTCTTTCTTTCTCACGGAGAAGAGTATCTGACATATACAGGGTGTTTCTTTTAAATGGGCCAAAAGGGAGAAATCCTTATCCATAAGAGATACGGGAAAACTTTCTTAGGAACCTTTAGCTCTTTTTTGATGTTGACAATTTTGGCGTTTTTACTTTTATGGTCAAGTATGAGTTGTCCCCAAAAATGAGTAAAATTGACCAAATTTTTTTTTAATGCCTACCGACTCTGTTTCATGTAAGGATCATTTCATTGTATCGGAAGAAAAAAATCGGGACGGCGGAAGTTTGTCAAAATTAAGCAAAATATTTTTTCATTCAAATTGTATGAAGGAAAAAAAATACCAATTTTTTTAAAGATGTTTTTTGATTTAGTGTCATGTAAGGATCATTTCATTGTATGGGAAGGAAAATGTATGGGCAACAGAAGTGGGTCAAATCTGAGTACTACTAATACGTGTTTATGCTGTAATAACAAAATATTACTGTATTTTTGACTAACTTCCATTGTCCAGACATTTTCCTTCCCATACAATGAAATGATCCTTACATGACACTAAATCAAAAAACATCTTAAAAAAAATTGGTAATTTTTTTCCTTCATACAATTTGTATGAAAAAATATTTTGCTAAATTTGACAAACTTCCGCCGTCCCGATTTTTTTCTTCCGAAACAATGAAATGATCCTTACATGAAACAGAGTCGGTAGGCATTAAAAAAAAATTTGGTCAATTTTACTCATTTTTGGGGACAACTCACACTTGACCGAAAAAGTAAAAACGCCAAAATTGTCAACATCAAAAAAGAGCTAAAAGTTCCTAAGAAAGTTTTCCCGTATCTCTTATGGATAAGGATTTCTCCCTTTTGGCCCATTTAAAAGAAACACTCTGTATATTTCTAACATACATATTTCTAAATTCGCCTTAGTTGACTATATTTTCTGCAACACCCTCAACGCATTAGGCGGTTAGCAAGAATCTAGCCTGTTTTATCCTAATTTAGCTTAGATCGTCAACATATGTACAAAACATTGGTTTTAGAGAGATCTAAGAAGAAGCATTTTGGTTTACCTACATAGATGATATTTTGTTTAGTTCAACAAAATATCATCATGAAGGCTTCCCTAAAAACCTAACCTGTGTTTTAAAGATGATTTGCTAAAAAGAAATTATCTAAATCTGTATCCAATTCTTCATATTACGCCAATAATAACTTTGACACCAATTCTGGCTTGTTTTCGTTACTTCCTCAAATCCTCGCTGCATCAAAGCGTTGCAGAAGACAGTTGGAAGCTTCCCAAATAGTGTTCCATTCTGATGCAATCGTGTGTTTCTTTTTGAAGATTTTTCCTTCATGCTCCAATTTTTATTATTTAAAATAAATTTTTGATGAAAACTTTGTGTAACTGTATTTTTCAACACACTTGCTCATAAAATGGCTCTAATTTCGCCGCAATTAGGCACATAATGACACCTGTAATCAAACTGTGACTTTTTCTTTACATTTATTAACAAGTGAGCTATAGGGTTTTTTTAAAAATTGGTTGAGTCGCTTTGTTTTTAAAAAAGATCGTGTTCAATAGCACAAATAAATTTTACCAACTGCACATTTACTAATTGTTTCTCTAAATAAACTTTTTACTCACTAAATAAAATGGCTTTTTAGTATTATTTTCTTCACAAGTGTGTTGAAAAACGTCGTGTATATTGATGATTACCGTCGTCGGCTCTCTTAAGACCCTCACCTTAAGGCTCGGGTCTCAATGGCGCCTCAGCGGTAATCACCAACATTACACACTCGTACCATAATGTACAATTATCTTCCTGAAATTGCTATTCTTTTGTTTGAGAAGTTATCTGGAAAAGTCTTTTTCTTCTTTCAACAACTCAGCATCTTCATAATCTTCTACCTACTGTTGCTTGCTGTATTTGCTTCCGTCTTCAGGTCTATCTAGTTGCAGTTACATTCTAGTGTTTAACATGAACCGACTGTCTTTCTTACCTTCCTTGTTTCCATGATCCTTTCGTATGTTTATTTAGTCTTGTTATCTCAAGAAATTCCTGTACCAAATTGTTTATTTCACCTAAAATTCCTACTTTTTTCTTTTAAATTTTCATATACATTCCTTCTATTTCAATAAACTTAAATTCTTTTCTAATTTACATTGCGTTGTCTGTGCTACGAGTCATAGACCAAAATCATCGTTAATTTTTTTTTAAGTTTATGTTTCGTTTAGTTTTAGTTTATTCTTTCACAATTTCAACATGATTTTCATTAGTAACTAAGATACTCACCACATCAAATACTGTGAATCTCTTCAGTCCACTTATAGAACTTTGTGACTCAGTGCGGCCGATCTAAATATATTCTCATTTGCCCTTTTACTTTTTGGAATTATTCTTCTTGACAGGGATGTTGAATGTGATCAATAGACTACTATTGTATGTTTTTTTTTTTAATTTCAGAGTCTAAATTGACAAGTGAAAATGTCAAAACTGACTTAATATGCTATTGAAATCTATGGCCGCTTTTATACGATGTCCGTTTTTTTCACCGAATAACGGACCGTCAATTGCATGTGTCAATTTGGTTTCTCTAATTAAAAAACACACTTTAAAGTCATTGAGCTATTACTACTACTTAAAGAGACGACACCACGCATCACCACTGTGTCCCATCCAGGATGAGTGCGCGCGCCTAGAGCCAAACAACTGAATGAACTTGTGCGCGCGCACTCATCCTGGATGGGACAACCAGACCCGAAGGAAAAATATGTTGAAATGCATTTTTTCCTTAAATTTTTCGCACTAACTCAAAGAGACAATTTGTGACGACAAGCCTTCAAGCCGAGGGCCTCTTTAGCATTTCATCATAAAGTCTTACAGTGGTATTCAAGGACGCTACTTAGATAAGTATGGCAGCAACACTTTGCTAAGTAAGGCATTTCTCACTGCGTTCGTCATGGCAGGCCATTCATTTCATAAACAATACTTAGTGAACTCTTTGCTATGCGGACACTTAGCATTGAATGGGGCGCTGTGATTGGTTAACGTTGTGATGCGACTTCACTCGGGTTGACTGGTTGACAGATATACGTCAATCAAGACCACTGGTATATTTACAAGTTTTGTAATAAAAAAAAAACTTTTCAATATGAATACTAGCCTTTTAAATTCATCAGCACTGTAATAATCGAAAGGATTTTGAAATACACGTATCACTTTTCTTGTGCTGATTGTTCTTTATGTATTTATCCTGTCAAGAATATAATTATCAAAATCATCTTCGCTGCTGTAATTCATCGCAATTAAACAACGTATCACAATTCTCAAATCACTACAAATATAACATAACTAGATGAAAACCCGGCTTCGCTCGGCTGAAACGTGTGTCATACATAATACACATCTAGGTACTAAATGTAGGTGTCACGGTAACTCATAAGTCCTACGACCACAGGCTTTGGCCCTCAAAGGTGGCCCCGTCATTGTGCTGACAGTCTTTGAGGGGCGCGTGGAACACACGGACGGGCCGTCGACCCGGGCATGTTTCATGATCAGAGAGCGAGTTGCCCATTACTCGCCATCCGCATGCCCACGCCTGTTGGCTGGAGATCGTCCTGCGACTTCCTGGGCGTCTACCAATGCGGCTGGGTCGTGAGGTGCAATCCTGCACCGTATGCTCCTCCGGGCGATCCATACAGTTGTGACACAGGCGTTTCCTCAGGTACCTCCACACCCGGAACTTCCATGTCCGGTGAGGATCTGCGTCAGGCGGTAGGTCAAGACGCGATGCCTATCTAGTCACTCCTCAAATCTTACCGGGGCTCTTACCGCCGCCATCGCGGCGTGCCCGGACATCTGTTACGGCAGTCACTCCCTCCATATTATCGCCCTGTGATCGCGCCGGAACTCTTTCCGCCGCACTGAACTTGTCCAGGCAAGGGGGTTACAGTTTATAGGTTTTTCTAAGGAGGTTTAGTAACTACATAATACCCACATGACACTGGCCGAAAATAAAGAGAAAAAATAAAAACTTCTCAACATGTCATCCGATGTCAAAAATGGCGGCTGCGATCTGTCTGGTCAGAAAATCATTAGAAATTTACAAAATACTCGACTATCTGAATTTTGCGGGTATATGTTGTCGATTCGAAATCATTATTTTTTAATGTTTTATTATTCAGGTTAGCTTTCAATCGACTCTACCGTAGCCCTGCACGAAATTATTATTATAGATAACCGATGCCAGTTTGACATTTGTGTTAACTGTCGCACTATGCGTGGCGTAAAGTAGCTAGCAAGCTACTTTAGCTGTGCGTTCATTATAGTAAGCGCATAGTGTCGTTCGTCCCTCAAGTGTCGTTTATGAATAGGTTTTTGTGACCCTGTGCGTCCGCGCGCCCTGTGAGACCTCATAGTAACGTTCATGAATACCAGTGTTACTCTATTTGGATTTGTTTTGGCAAAGAAGCCTAAGAAAGAGACAACATACTTTCCGTCTTAGTTTAAAATCTTTATTCAAGTAGTACTACGTCTGATATTTCTTTGGCAACCCAGTTGAGTACGAGACAAAAAATTTGCGCCATGTGATGGCTAAATTATTTGCGTTTGTTTTGTAAATATGACTTGGCCAACACGTTTCGCGCGTTAACGTGTGTATATTGTGGATATGTACAAAAGTTTTGTGGTTTTTCATTGGTTTTACGGTAAAACGAAAAGAAAGATAACAAAATATTGACACTTACGGAAGTAGTTTTTATTGCATCAAATCAAAATGTATCGATATCCTTACTCGAATATGGGCACGCTGAAAGGGCAAACAGTCTACAGGAATCGTAATAATCTCTTCAGTAGTCAGTAACGCAGTACCAAAATAAAATCATCGCTGCATTTCTCGAGATGTGCATCTATAGTTTTTTTTTTTTTGCGTCTAATTTCGTCGACGGCACAGGCAAGCCAGTATGCGCGCGCACGGGCCAACGCGCGCTTCTAAACTTTCGATTTAATTCATAGATTATAACATCTACCATCTTGGTAAATATTTGTTTTAAGAATAACCGTTATTTTTGTAAATAAACGCTTTTGTTAATAACTGTTTTTGGGGTTCAAGTACTAATTTTAGTGTCTAATATTGTAATTTTTATTTTAAGAGCCTCGAAGGGTCCTGTATCGTTCAGAAACGACCGTGACGGAGTGTACCTAGTGGTATTTGCGTAAAAACTTAAAGTGAAATAAATACTTTTTGAAAGACAGTGCATAAAAGTGTTTGTGCTATATGATAATTGTAGAGAAATATGGGAAAGAAAAAGAAAAATAACGGGAAGAAAGGGGGGAACCGATTCTTCAGGTGGATGAAAAGGTAAAAAATATTTAAAATCAAGTTGTTGTGAGTGATTAACATCAATAAATGAAATTAATAAAAGAAATAGTGTGTGTTTTTTTTATTTTAACTCAACGTGTTGCATGGCTGATGTTTGCGCACTTTTGACGTCCTAACTCGTGATGTGACTGAGTGTGACAAACATACTTGAAGAAGATTAAAATCACTATAATGCATGAAACATTTATGATGGATATGTTAGCCGTATTCTTCGGAATGGTCAATGGCATTTAGTACTCCCATACCGAGTATGACCACTTGATAAGGTATCAGAACGTGGTTAAGGGAAAGGAGTATGGAAGGACCGACCGTAGTAGTGGGTCGTGGGCAAAGACAATATATTACTAGACTCTAATAACAGGCGACCGATGTCTGTCAACACATTAGGCAAAAAAGTCTTATATCCGTCTTATTTCGACCACTCCTGTGAGTCGTAAACATACCTTGAGAAAGAACAGACCTTGAGTTAGCCAATCACAAGGCCAGTACCCCATCCCCTTCGCTTACGTAGTACCTCAGCGAGTTGACAGAATAGTTTTTGTTCCTTAGATCGTGCATGCGGAGTCTAGTAATATATCGTCGTTGGTCAAGGGATTATCTTCACGGTTTCGTTTTTTTACGTGGTAAATTCATCAAAGTCACCTAGGGCAAGACCGGAGGGACCGTCACACTTGTACTGACTAAAATCCACAGTATCCTTCAATATAGCCCTTTACGTTTCAGAGCCACGGTTATCCGACAGTCCCGCAACCCCGGCAGGCAGAAAAAAAAACAGGGTGGTTTTTAGACAGTAGGAGCATACAATCGTTTCAGCCCCACCAAACGCGCAAACAATCATAATAATATGATGACATTCTACCCACCAAAACAATAGCTGATATTTTTTGGACTTAAATATTCATATCGTACAGAGCTTCTACGTAAGCTCATTCTTAGAAAGAGGTGCGTACGATATATTTGTATTGGAAATAACTATTACAACACACATGAACTGACCGACTCGTTATCTGTAAGGCGTTTGATAACAACGACAACAAAGTATTGAACTTTAAGCTGTTGTACTTGTAGATATAGGTTACATAATTACTCTTATTTATTGTATTAACTGAATTAGGTAACTTCTTGGTGAGTGTCTGTCGCCTTCATCTGGTCAAGTGATTGCTGATCACTGGGTCTTACAGGGTTGGATCTTCGGGCCGTGTCTGGTCAAGATTTTTGACAATATGAAATCAAAATGCTTGCTTGCTTAGGCTTGTAAAATGTCACATTGTTTATTATATTATTGTAAAACTCTATGGTTGTTATAAAAAATGTCTAGTGGAATTTAACTATAAGATCTAGGAAGGTTCTTACAAACCTTTTAACGAAAATCTAGGTTGATGTAATAGTGATTTCTTTTACTCAATCTTTAAAGTAATAATATGTGCCTACATTTATTTCTTACTAAATATTTATCAAGCTTCAAAAACGGTGTAACGGACACAACACAAACGCCAAAAGCGAGCAATAGAAATTCAAAACCTTACATTAAATAACTTCAAATACACTGTAAAAGCAGAATTTCAGTCATTTTCAGTGCAGCAAAACTATAAACTGCGCTTTTGTGGCTCCCTTCCAAGTAGGAATCAGTTTCAGTTGAATTTACGACAACATTTCCTAGTTCAGCAATTTTCAGTGTAGTTTGACCTAATTTAAAATAAGTATAAAAACTGTTTCGTGGTAGTATGGTTATGCATGCGGATTAACTTGTTGGCAACTAAAATCTTGGCCACGGGTTTATTTATTTATGTACACAGAACACACAAGTACAGGAAATATTTAGATAAAAGAGCACTAAGGCACTGCTTATTTCATCCAGCAGAAGCAAGAAATCTCTTCCAGCAGACCGACGACAGAAAATACATATAAAATATATTTATACCATAAATATTTTAAAATAAACCTAATAGGTACTTAAATATAATATATTAAATTACAGAGGAAAGATAATAATCTTCTAGGGGTTTTTCGACTGTTTAGAAAAAATATGAAGAAAATTGCCCCGACTATTCACGATGTCTCGTCTCAAATAGATATAGTTGAAAACTGTAGCAAGGTAAAGTGGCAGTGGACTGTTCATGTCTGCCGCAGAACCGACGAAAGGTGGAGTAGGAAGGTTCTCGAATGAAGACCGTGTATAGATAAACGTAGGGTAGGACGCCCCCTGGCAAGATGGACCGATGACCTGTAGAAGGTAGTGGCTGGATGAAATAAGCGGGAGATCCTGTCCTGTGGCGCTCCCTGGAAGGGCCTATGTCCAGCAGTGGACTACAATAGGCTGAAATGATGATGTGTCAACTTGGAAAGGACACAAATGAAACAAATGTTTGTCTTGACATATGTCGTTGTGAATGTAGTATACTACTACATACAGTCTTAATTATTGTACCAAAAAAATAAGTTAAGGGGTAAAACATTTACGTTAAGCATGGAAAGTTAATTAGCAGCTTATCAAAATAGCTAACGTTATAGCGGCTTAAAATCAAAAGGGAAAAAATCAGGAAGCGAATCCAAACCAAATTTTAACCGCGACTTTCTGGATATCGTCCACCCATCGGGCCGTTGGCGTTGCTCTGCAAACACTTCTACCGCATCTCGGTAACCAATCAGTGAGGGATCTCCCCTGCCATCACCACGCGTCTTCCGTAATCGACAAAAATGGAGTAAAAATCACAAAGTAGCAATTTATTCGATTATGAACCTTAAATATGTAGCCATTCGTATGAAATGCTATCTTGACTTGACAAAGTCAAAATCAGTTTTCTAAATTATGACCTTCATTTTAAATCCCGGAAGAATAACTATAACATTAACAATCATATCAGACTTGGCCTTAGGCTAAGCTCATAAGCTGTACATTTAATAAGTAATAACTGTAACAGAATCCAATTATGGAATTTTAAATAGCTTCTAAACAATTTATCTCGTAGAACTTAGATCTTGATCACGTGGGCGACTTGAAATTGTGGGTCAGGTTGCCAAACCGACGGATTATAAAACCCACGCGGGCTTAAGACGCCAAGTTTTAGGACATTGGTTACGGCGACTCATTTAAGAATGATCCTTTTTTGCGGCCTTTAAGAAAATAAAGTTTGCTTTTTTTGTCGCTAGATGGCGTTTTATCACATTTTGATTATTTGACAGTTATGTGAACTCAGAAAAGTTTTACCACAGATAATCTAGTAATAGCGTTTTCTATTTAATTACGGTTTTACTGTTTAATGAACCAATGAACCTAGGCTCTTATAAAATCATTGTAAATACTGAAATAAGCCATGCTGTTTCACACATTTAGCCGAGATATTACTAGGTATATTAAAATGTTTTTGATAGCCGGAACTATTGAAAATCTTTTTGAGCGGGCCAAAAATGTTATAGCCATATATTGTAGTAAAAATATTGCTATTGTGCTGCTGGAAATCTAGTAAATAAAGTGAATCACTAGGAATGTTGCTAAGTGGCCGTTTTAGACCCGTTGGTGTCAAAAGGTTATGAATGCGGTGGACATTACTAATAAAGTAGTTAACCCGTCAACCAAGCTGAATGCTTTCATTAGCGACTGAATGGATCTGTTTTAGAATATGCATGAGCTATTGAGTGTTGGTAATTAAATGCGAACTGCAGAGTAAACATGCAGTCTTCAATGGTGTGTAGTTATGTTCATGTTAATCGTATTACTGAAGATTATCGTCTTAACTCTCAACGAACGATGTAAATTAATGACGAAACTTCTCGGGCATCCATTTTTTTATCGTGTTTGTTTTTTTTTTTCTTAACGTCAGATTTGACAGTCGGTTCGGCCAAAAGCTCGCTAAAACGCTCTCGGTTTTCTGTAATGTAACATTCACAAGAATGCTAATTACAAGCATTGAGCTATTATTACTACGTATAGAGATGACACCACGTATAACAACTAGGTATGTCCCATCCAGGATGAGTGCTCGCGCCTATGTTCATTCAGTTGTTTGACAGCTCTGTGGCGAGCCCTAATAGGCGTGCGCACTCATCCTGGATGGGACACAGTGGTGACAATGCGTGGTGTCGTTTCTATACGTAGTAATAATAGCTCAATGATTACAAGTGAATGTTTATTAATAACTTAAAAATACTTTATTATTAACTAACTATTTTTGCTCGATGCTGTAATAAATCGCAACTAATAATAAGTAAAATCAACACAATAACTTAAAAACTCAAAGCACACTTACTTATTCATAATTGCACAGAAATTAAACCGACGGTAAAAAGAGGGTAGTTTACAAAATGTCAGACGACCTGTCACACTGCCTGTCAAATGAACAGTTAATCAACCCATCACTACGACCCATAATCTTCTCTCTATGTGGACCTTAACTAACCACATACCACGGACATGTATGTTTTGCATCGCTTCCTTGGTTAAAAAGCGAGCAATTTTCCGTTTCACTAAACGCCGTTTAGCGGTAGGAAAACTAACGTTATGACTTATGATTAATGAGCTGTTTGCGTTTTTTTTAAATTTATTCATCGTTAATTCGATTGATTAATGTGTTCCTTATTACGGGTGTTACGAAAAATTCAGGATTTTAGTGAAATTATGGCCGTGCGTATCATTTTTCGCTTAACATTTCTAGGTCGTGGGTTTGAACCTAGCCAGGCGCATTACTTTGTGTTATTTATACGAGATTTCGCAGCTGTGTCAAAACGTTCAAGGAAAACATACAATGCTAATCTCTTCAAAGTTAGAGTGAACAGGCTTCTTCTGGGTAAGCTCGCTCCATCGTCGACCTATTCTTAGTCATTCCTGACCTTGACTAAGGTCAAGAGCAAACCCATATCAAATAAAAAAAAAAAACATTGTCAGGAAACCGACATGTCCTAGAATAAAAAAATTCGAAGACATGTGACATCTACCATCCCGCACTGGGCCTGCGTGGTAGATAATGACCCACTCCCTCTCTCAGAGAGGAGGCCTGTGTCCTCGCAGTGGGAACATTATAGGCTGATGATGATGCAACGCACTAAATTGGGTCTAATTTAAATAAGTAACTCCCGTTATTTATAAGTAACAAGTAATAGTTCTAAGTTCATTCAGATATACATAATTTAGCAAACCAACATTCCTCAAAGTGTCTCTTTCGTCCTCTGTTGGCCGCCATATTCAAATCTGTGTCTCAATAGGGCGATAAAACAATGGCATGACATAAGACAAATAATTGACTATTGTGATGTACATATTTCAACTCGTGCGCATGCCAGTTTCTGTCATTAGGGGTGGCAAGTTTCTTCTTCCTGTTTTTTTGTTCTTGTTATACTTACCTACGAAAATATTAGATTTCGTTGTTGTTGCAAAGGACTAACTAATACCACACTTTTTCCATAAAAGAATGATGGTGATGATGCAGCTTGATGCACTTGAGTCGATGGACAAACAGATCGAGAGGCTTATCGGCAATGATGCTCTGTGCAATTGGGTATCTCGGTGTCTGTGTGGTGACCATCCAATAGCTGTCAAAAGGTAAATTTCGTTTTGGCTTTTGCATTTGCAATGAAACTGATAAATGTAAATGTTCCCTAAAATCAACTATTCTTACACTCTTGAGGTGCTCCACTCCTCAACCTCAACTTAGCCTCATAACAGGTATCAACCCATCCAAGTTTAGGTTGACAACTGCTGGGCAGTGACTATCAAGTTAGCCAATATAACCCTGCTGGTCGATTCAAAGCTTGTCGGTTTTTTATCGGTTACACTTCGAAGTGTATGCGATGGAACTGCACAACTTGATTCTGCTTGGTCTTTTCCATCTTCGGACTACAAGACGTGCGACAATGTGCTATCGTTACCCATACAGGGACAACCCTATAACTTCAATGTTAATTAGTCTAAGGATTGGTTTTGTTATCGTTACGCTATATTAGCGCTACTGCATAAGCATAATGACATCTTGAGTCGTTACTGTTACAAAATACACCGCCATGTTTGTAAATATACGACAAATACTTTGTCCGTACGTAGATGAGAACGATTTGTCGTTTAGAAACGAGTTTTAAAGACGAGTATAACTTGTCTTGTAATAAAAGATAGGTTAGTTATCTATGGTAATAGTGAACGTCCGCGACTTTAGGCGCGGCGCTAGTGTCTATGTCATCACAACAGATTGCATTAAAAAATGTAGTACCACGAATTTTCCGCAGGTCATGAGTGGTGCACGTACTCTATAGTATTGATAAACAAGAGCATTCTTGCGAATGTAACATTACAGATAAACCAACGAGGCCGTTTTGGCGAGCATTCTAACGAGCGTTCAGTGCATTTTGCCGAGCCGACTTTCAAATGCTGATGAGTAATTCCACTGTGGGAATAAGATGGCGCTGGATAACTTGTATAGTTCTGTCTCTTTCACACAGTGAAACTATATTATATTCACACTTTAAGACTTCATGGTAGGCCAACTGACATATTCATATTTTTAAGAAAAAAAAAACAATTTTTTAAGGTTTTTTTTTTCATGTTGATGGTCGAACACATAAAAATGTTTGCAGTGCGAATACTGGCAACCTCGATAATGCACGTCATATTGATAATTAAATGGAACTACATCATGCCATACAAACCGTAGTGACCTATAAAGCTAATTGGCCCTTTCAACCCAAACGGGAAGTGACGCATTTCTTAACGGGGTTTTATTTTTCTTCCGGACTCCATAATGCAATAGAATAATAGCTGTATAATTGTGTATTAGCTATAATATGACTGGATTCAAGTATATTTTTGACCAGAGGCTTTATCACAAGATTTCTTTATTTTATTTACAGCGTACATAGGTACTTTAAGTGTTTACTGCGTTTATTGTATAGAAAAATGAAAAGGTGACTCTAGTGTACAAATGAGGACTATTTTTTCTTTCAAAATAACGGCTACGTTCCAGTTTAAAAAAACGGTAAAAGTCATGATAGAGCATCAGAATGTGGTTTTTTAGGTAATATTATATCGTCTTCCACCGCAGCCGGACCTCTCAATCAAGTGTTCCATCTCCTCCTTCGCTAGCCTCTTTTTCGCAGGAGGTACAGTTCCGACAGCGTGCCTTTAAAATACTTGTTTCGGGTTGACATTATTCCTGTTAATCTAACATTCATCAACTTGATAATATCGTTGAACACCACGATTACAAGTGCATTATCGCTTGCATTCATTATAACAGCAAATGAACAGTTTCCTGTACTAACGATTGTTTCATTAAATCCGCTACGAGGCTAATTCCGTCAAAGTCGTATTACACCTATCAACGACGATATATTACTAGACTCCTAATAACAGGCGACCGATGTCTGTCAACACATTAGGCAAAAAGTCTTATATCCGTCTTATTTCGACCACTCCTGTGAGCCGTAAACATACCTTGAGACAGAACAGACCTTGAGTTAGTCAATCACAACGCAGTTCCCCGTCCCCTTGCTTACGTTTACGTAGTACCTCAGCGAGTTGACAGAATAGTTTTTGTTCCTTAGATCGTGCATGCGGAGTCTAGTAATATATCGTCATTGACACCTATATTGTTTCATTTTAATCTGCGTTGTAGACTGATAGCTGAGCTGGTGGCTAAGTATGTTGTCTTAAAGCATATAGCATAGTAGTTCAAGTGAGGGAAAGAGAGGGAGCTGTACAAGGCGTCTAGCGACACCTCGTTCTCGTTCCACCAGCTCGTGGCTAAATAATTCCAGACGCACAGAGCAATCTTGCCGAGTTTTGTTTTTCGATGGGTGACCATCTTACAAAGCGAGTTTCCTCCGTGACTCGGAGCACGTAAAGCAGTTGGTCCCTGGCTGTCATTTGTAGATCTTTGACAGTCGTTACTGTTATTGTAAACAATAGCAGATCGCAATTTAAGACCCATAAATATTAGTAGTAGGTAATGTTTTACCCGTGGTGCTAGGCAACTGGGCTTCTCCCAGTTGTAATGTCCTTTAGTGACTTTTGGCCTTGTTTTGTTCTGTCTCCTGCTTGATATGGAGGGAAGTGGAAAGTACGTATTTTTCCTACCCTCCACTATTCTTTTCTGATTAATTTCGTTGCAGGATCCAAGACAGATAAATTCATTCCTGGACACGTCGAGCTTCATTTTCTCGGCACTTTTCTGGTTGCCGCTAATTTAATTCTAACTTTTAGGAGTTGCAGTGGTTTGGGAATAGTGTGGTGGGTTTGTCTCAAATAAAATAAGTATTTACTGTTAGTCAGAAGCTCGACTAATTTGTTCTATTGTTAGTCAGAATCTACGTCGCAGACAGATGGGTGTCAATCGATTATAATGGAGGTATTTAATGCACATACTTTATGTAAATAAACAAACATATTAATATGCTTCTTGCGATCTGGGTTAAGAATGTGTAACGTAAGTCAGAACGGATGTTATATATACTGCTATGCTATGTAAAGCAGCTAAAGGGATTTCTTTTTCGAATGTAGAAAACTTAAAAAAGTCGTAAAATTATAAACTGTATTTCTATAACTTTGCTTGTCTATTCCATTTGGAAACATACTCGTTATCTTTTTACTTAATATCGGTGAAACGGAATTAACACGCGAGTGTGTGTTCCAATGGAATTATTATCGAATAACAATCATCGAAACCCCGAAAAAAGAAGAGCTACTTTGTGATAGCTATTACTTAAAATAATCTAAATGCTAATTAGATTAGAAATCTGCATATTTCATGTTGAACGGAACTTCCGTTGACAATTTTATAGCCTTAGAAAACAATAAATATCTAAAAACCAGGCTCGTTACCCTAAAATAAACATACGCAAACAAAAAAACTAAAATTAACACTTCAAAACCAAGTTTAAAAACTCGCTAAGAAAAATAAAGAGATTCCCGACAACCATCTGCCACGGGATAGCCATCACAGACATAGGGCACGTGCCATAGGTACCAACAAACATAAACATATACCGTTCAGTCTCCGATCCCCCTCTTTTACCCCCATACCACTTCACACCTAATTTAAATCCTCAACTACAACTTTCAAATCGAACAAAACCATCTCCAGTTTACTTCTACAAGAAAAAGTGTGTTTGGATTCCGAGCAAGCGTTGGATACAGTATACATCGATGAAACCGGTAGCTTTAACAGGTCGAGCCTGCTATGATACGTCAATTTCGAATGCGCGTCATACGGTCGTACCGCCCACGGTAAACGGACGTTGCGCCGGCGCATTTGTTTCTAAACTCGAAGAGAAATTGTTGAGAGTTCCCCAAGGTACTAAGCTAGGGCCTTCGTTTTTTGAGTAAAAGTGTTAGTGTTATTTGTTCTTTATTGAGTATTTGTGTGTAATTTAATCTCTTTGATACACTTTCACAAGTGAAATTAGATTCCCACGGGTTTCAAGTGTTTGCCGCAGTGGGAACTGAGTGTGAGAAATGGTTTGATTGTCACTCAAAATGAATGAAATGTGTAAGTACTAGTAATAAGTTTTTAAGATTTTTTATTGATTCTGTGTGAGTTTTAAAACTGTGTGAAATTCGTGTCGAAGTGTATTGAACTCTGTCTTCTCGTCATAAGATTGCAATTACAATGGTAATGATTCTGATGAATCATTGGCTTCGGTTGACTTAGTGAAATTTCTTTCATTAATGCTGTTCAAGGTTGTAAAGATATTTTTTAAGGTCAAGATTGTTGTTTTAAATGTTTTTTTAAACATTCTATTGATTATTTCATCTATTAAAAGTTCAGGCATAAATTGATACCATTGTTTTTTTTTCAATCAGAGGCTTTCTTGGTATGCTATTGTTTTTTATGTTCTGAATCAGTAATCTTGATAAGCATTTAATGTCCGCATTTACACAGTAAACCTACTATTACCTTACAACACCTTGTTTTATGACTTTATCTTGCATAAATCCGAGATTATTTACATACTTAAATAACACAATAAAAGTACAAGATTTAACTTTTAACTTTCACTTTCAAAAATTCGTATAGTTTTTAACTGACTTCGAAAAAATTAGAACCTCCTCCGGTTCTAATAACGCCGGGATTTTTTTTGTGTGTTCTCCGTTTTTTCGGTAACGGCTAGACCGTTTTAAGAAATCCTTCTTTTATTTAAAAGAGTACCCTTTACCAATGGTCCCATGGTAAACAGGTCAGGATCTGATGACGGGATCTTAGACAAATCGAGGGAACACCTCAATAAATGAGAACAAATAATACTCGGCAATTGCTGCTGTCACAATCTATGCATTGTTTATGCAATCATACAAAATTAAAAAACAAAAAACTTTCGGAAGTCGATGGCGAAAAATCAAAGAAATAATAAAAAACGATAATCTTTCTCATAATTCTTCGAAAGACAAATATTTCCAATTGTTTCAAAGAATAATCAAACAATTTACTGTTTCAATCGCTATTTGAGATGCCTTTGTTGAACAAAGATTGCAATTGGCAATCAAATAATTAAAATCTCATAGCGTACATTAGTAGAAAGTAAGACACATCGATTTGTTGCTTGAAGCCTATAAATCATGGCTAGATTGGAGACGTGCTATCACCGATAGCGATGATGGCAAAGTCTTAAGTACTTATTGTAATGACAGAAGCTCTCGAAAGCTTAAGTCAATTCTGTAGGCTTCTTCTAGGTAAGATCACTCCATCATCTAGCTAGAGTCAGGATCAAACCTATCTCATATAAAACAAAATCTTTTGTAATTCGTTGAAAATCGGAACGCTTTGAAAACGGTAGCATTTATTAATGACAATGTCAAAAATGTCTTTGATATAAGCTGTCGAGAAGTACCTAGCGAAATTTTAACTCTAAATGAAAGGAAATTTAAAAGTTATGTAAAAAATACACTCAGTAAACAAGCATATTATAAATTAGAAGACTATATCCAAGATAAAAATGTTTGGAAACATGCTGGTCCTGCTCCATAGTACAATGTAGGGCTTAAACAGAATCAAGCTGGTTGAAATTTTAATGCTCACACACTCCTTTATTGTATTTGTAAAATAGCTTTAATTGCAATGTTTTGTTAAAATGTGAACTCCATATACCTTTTTGCATTTTTTTTATTTCTTATTGTTTTATTTTTTAATCATATTTAGTCTAGTTTTTCAAGGTACATTGCTTTTACATTATTATTTCAAAGGATGTAAAAAAATATTGTAAAACATTTTTAAAAAGAGTAAGTATGGAGTTTCTTGCCCATTCTTCTTCATACAACCTACCTTTGCGAATGGGTGTAGAATCATTCCCATCCCATCCCATTTCCTTAATTTTAATTTATGCGACGTTTAAAAGTGCCTCTTTGATGGCCTAATTGAATAAATGATTTGACTTTGACTTTACCTATACTATAAGAATATTGTGAAAGTATTGCAGTTGAAGAAATATCGAAGTAAGATCAATATCTTCGAAAAGAATTGTCACTTGCCCAGGCCTCACTAAAAATTCCTTGTTGAAATATGAAAATTGACGACAGAGCTTGTCAGCGCCTTACTTGTAAATGTTACTCATCATCAGCATATAAATTTTCCTACTGCTGGGACACAGGCTTCCATTCCGTGAGAGATAATGGGCTATAGTCTATAACGCGGGCCCAGTGCGTGTTGGTAGAAGTCACATGTCTTAGAATTTTGGGTTCTAGGAAATGTCGGTTTCCTCACGATGTTTTCATTCATCGTTTTGAGAGCAGTGGCTGGGTTTGATTGAGCCCAAGACCTGCATCTCGTAAGTTGGGACCGGTATCACTAGGCCACAACTGCTCTTAAACTCATACTCTTGCTAAAATAATTATTTTCCGTAGGTTAAAGTTAACAAGCTATTTCTAAAATGACCTTTTCTTGCAACAACCTCTGTTTTGTATGTCCTAATGTATGCTTGAGTAAGCGTTGCATCAATGTCTGAGGAGACTACGATTGAGGTGACACTAATATCTTTGTGTGCATATTCTAATGCAATGAGTTGGCAGGCTTGGGAAGGAAAATAATGTGCAATTTCTAGACAGCTGTCTGCTTTAAGAACTTAAACAGTTTTACTTGTAGATAAAGGAAAACGATATTTTGCAATTTATACACACACAAACTTAGCTTACCTACCCTACCTATTTTTTGTGTTGTTAGAAACTATAGAGCTCCTACTTGTTACGATCCTGATGTATTCTTTTTTTCGCCATGCATTTCCAGAATTTGAAACTAAAAATTCAAATCGAACCTTTAAGAATTGTTGCTTTCCTCAGATTTGGCCATATTTTACTTTTGACGCGCAAGTCAATTCATCTGTTGTCTTGTTTTTGTCTTGAACAGCTCATGGCACTGTAGAGATATGTCATATAAGAAGGTATTAGTAAAGACTTTAGTAACATTATCAGTCTATATCTGTTGCCAAGTAAGTTTACTACTTTACTTATGAAAGGCTGCCTCCTACAGTAGACCGTTCAGTTCTGTCTCTGTGATGACTACACTCCATGTTCCAGGTATATTTTTTATTTCATTCATTAAACGAAAATTTAATATAGCTGTGTATATTGTCTCTAGAGTTGTTGAAGAGATCCCTTTAAGCAGTAATAAATAGGGTGACCTATTTGTAAATACCTGTAATTTGTATGGTGTGCATAATAGTGATAGTCAGTATTCTATCTAGAGTGGCAACTTGGCAACGCATGCTTTTGGCATTAACATCAGTTACACACTCGTTAATCATCACCCAATAAAACAAAACATGAATCATATTTTACATTTAAAATTAACATATCGAGCAACAATTAAATAATAAACTTCATTATGTTATGACGAATGCCTGTGGGCAAACCTGTTCCCTTACAACAAAGAACTTGTTTTCAATGATTATGATACGTATCGTCCGAATTTGTCTAATAAAATGTTGTAGATCATTTTGTTAATCTCCTTGCTTTTCTCATTCAAGTTGCCTTTTATGTTGATTTTAATTGGGTTTTGTTGATTGGTTACAAAATCTTCTAAATAGGGAAGGTGTTTGAACCTCAGATCTTGCTAAGTATCTTATTTATGAATGCCTTTTAGTGATGTAGCATCTTCAGCTTCACGAATAAAAGTCTTAAATGTTTGATCACCTCTTCGGAAAGGTGTTGTGTTTATTTGTCCATTTATACAAGATTAAATACCTGGTATGCCAAAAAATCTAGTAAAATTCGCACTCAATAATTCAATTAATGAATTTTGGTACTGGCGTATGTTGGTCTACAATTCATTCATACAAACCGCTTAGCTCTGCATTTTATTACCTTTCAGTGTGAACGGACTATTATTTCTCTTGTTTTCTTCTTTTCATCGACCATTTTGGATAGAAAACTACTCTGCCTATTTTCATTGGGAACACTCATTTCACAATCGACTATTTTATGAAGTTCTATAGTCTTTTTAGCTTGTATGTCATCTTTCCAAAACATTTCATCCATCATTGTTGTGTTGTCTCCCCAAACTCTTATATTTATTTTAACAAGCCATTCCTTTTAACTGGTTTTATTTTTAGTATTAATGATCTTGTTGGTTTTGTCCCTTGCTGGGCAAAGGCCTGCCTCCATTCCTTCCAACGTTCACGACTTTGCACTACCTCCTTCCAACTCTCAAGGAATACATCCAAGTCGTCCCGCCATCACCTTCGAAGTCTGCCGCGTCCCCGTGTCGCTGTTTAACTGGTATATTACTTAAAAGTCCATCTATGCAATATGCACTTAACATTTCTGTATATTCATTTACACAGCAATTCTGTTGTAACATACTCAACTTTGCATCAGAAGATATAACATGGAATTTATATGTGGAATTCCCTGCCGCCATCTGTAGTTCCCGACAGCTATAACCTTGGGGTCTTCAAGTCAAGAGTGAACAGTACCCTTTTTTTTTTTTTTTTTTTTTTACGTGGTAAAATCATCAAAAATCCACGGTGTCCTTCAATAGCCCTTTATGTTACGGGGTCACGGTTATACCCTTAGCACGAGTTTTCAGTTTATGGGACGTAAAGTAAACTGGAACTTTGACACTTTCAAATTGTCAATTTTCAAGGAAAAAATTAGTTCCTTCTTCGCACACCAGAGGCGCTGTTCGATTTTTTTTCATACAGGAATCGCAGTAAATACTGTAAATGAAAAGTGTGAAAACTCGTGCTAAGCCCCGCCCTGCCCGGGGTGGGAGGACTCATTTGATGATTTTACCACGATAAAAAAAAAGAAAAAAAAAGGTGTACGGCTTACTTCTAGGCAAGCGTGCTTCACCGTCGACCACATCTTCGCTTACCATCAGGCGAGAGTGGTCAAACGCGCTATCTAGGATTTAAAAAAAATAACATCATTATCCATAAAAAAGAATTCTACGGAATATTTACTAAACATACACTAATGACATAAAACAAGCGACTTTCTCACCTATTGTATCACTCATAGAGTTGAAAGTTCAAATAAATGATAGTGTTTCAAAATTGGTAGTATTTGCAGAAAAAATCATGTCTTCTTTCAAACATTTACATAATTTGTTCACACGTTCAATTTTTTTCTCTTTGTTCAAAGATTTAAACAAATCCTTGAGATTAGTTTTGCGTGTTTGTTTGTTTTTAATTTTTTGTCTGAGTGCGTTGCTTTATCTTATTCGTTTGTTTATTTTTTATAAGTGTTACTGTCTATCTGAGATTTTCATTTGTTGAAAATTCACCTTAGTTCTGCAAATTAGACTGTTTTTCTAGATCAAACTCTACCTCAAGACCATTGAGCTATTATTACTACGTATAGAGACGACACCACGTATCACCACTGTGTCCCATCCAGGATGAGTGAGCGCGCCTATGTTCATTCAGTTGTTTGACAGCTCTGTGGCGTGCTCTAGGCGCGTGCACTTATACTGGATGGGACACAATGGTGATGCGTGGTGTCGTCTCTATACGTAGTAATAATAGCTCAATGCTCTAGACAGCTATTTTCCATCATTTCGTTTCGTTCAGATATCACTTAAACTGCAGCCCTTTCTAGTCATATATCTATCATTTATGCTCTCTATTCGTCGTTTCTCAAGACTTCCTCTATTCTTACCATCGACATTAATACTTCTATCCTTGTTTTCACGTTATCCACATAATTTCTATCAGGTTTCCTATTTACTTACCTCACAAGTCGCAAAATACCTTTGAAGCAAATAATATTTTTAACAATTCTAATTCTGTTAATCTTTCTTCTGGCTACGCTCCGTCATCTACGTTGTCCTCCTTGAGCAGGAAAAAAGAGCACACCCATCACAAAAAAATATCATCTTCGTCATAATCATTTTTGCTTGTGATCGTCGCAACACGTTTTCTTCTTCCATTGTCCCCTATCAGAAGTCACAGTATCATTTACTCCTTTTTCTTTCATGTCATTCTTTAGACAATCCTTCCATCTTTTCTTTGGCCTTCCTCTTCCTCTCCATCTATCAACATTCATACTCATTTCTCTCTCACAAAATTAAAAACTTTTTTATTTAAATGACATGCAGTATGATGTACTTACCAGCCTGCCGGGGTCGCGGGACTTTTTCCATCACCGTGACCCCGGAACATAAAGGGCTGTTGAAGGACACCGTGGATTTTAATCAGTACAAGTCTGACAGTCTCTCCTGCCCTGTCAGGGGTGGGAGGACTCATTTGATAATTTTTCACGTAAAAAAGAAAGTATGATGTACCAACTAAATTAAATTGGTTTATTATTTTTCTTTAATATAAGAAGTAAATATTGCAACAACGTGGCTTTAAAGCAGGTTTCTTTGAAACCTTTTACTTCCTCATACAAATGCAACGTGTGAAGTTTCCCCCTAACAAAGAAGTTTTCATAAAAGATTTTTCTCTATGGCCTTAAAGTCATAACTCATAAGGAAACCCTCACTTTGAGAACATTAACAACTGTAGAAACGTATAAAACGAGATGTCAACGTTTATACGTATGTTACTTTCTACTTTCATTCGCTTTTCTTATACGGGCGCGGTAAATCTTGGCAGTTATACTTATACGTTCCCTCACCGCGAGCATTCACCTGTAATGTAACGTTACAGATTCGAACATTTCATCGGTGAAGGAAGACAATCGAGCATCACAATGCGCACTTGTCGCGGGACAAACGTATACCGCGACTCCGGTACACAAAAAGGCTACTGAAGGACACCGTGGATTTTAGTCAGTCAAGTCTGACAGTCCCTCTCGCCCTGCCCGGGGCGGGAGGACTCATTCGATGATTTTACCATGTAAAAAAAAAAATGCGCACTTTGTATCAAATCTGAGCGCACGGCAGCGGCAGTGCGAAGAGCTATCTATACTAAATGTACAGGAATGCTCGTCAGTCAGGGACGTAGTAGGTACTTTAAAGTAATGCTCAAAGTCGAATCTATAAAAAATAAAACTATAATGTGCCTTTAGGTTGCAGTTTTAAAACCTGACAGGCTGGCATGAGTTTTGAATATTTTAGTTACATTCTTTCAAAGTTGCCGTAGCTTTTAAAATGTCCAGATTCTGTGTTCGAAACAAAACGTAACGTTTTTCGTGGGGTCGCATTTTATGAATGTGTATGTGAGCGCCACGCTCACATTTAAATGTTTTCCTTGGAGATGTTCACTTGTTTTACGTTGGAATCGAACGATAAGGATGAATGAAGATCGAATGATGACTACTAGTTACGGGAGAGCGCTATTCATATTAACCGTTGTGAAATTCATTGAGATACAGGGGCTGCATTAGTTCCGATTTTGACTGTATCCAAATGTACTTTTAAGGACTGATTTTTCAATATTCAGATAACTTTTATCTAAGGAATAAAAACAGCGATTTGACATATTTTCTATAGATAAGCTGTCAAACCGCCATTTTTACTCCTCAGATCATTGAGGTATTATTACTACGTGTAGAGACACCACGCATCACCACTGTGTCCCATCCAGGATGAGTGCGCGCGCCTAGAGCACGCCACAGAGCTGTCAAACAATTGAATGAACATAGGCGCGCTCACTCATCCTGGATGGGACACAGTGGTGATGCGTGGTGTCGTCTCTATACGTAGTAATAATAGCTTAATGCCTCAGATAAAAGTTATCTGACTATTGAAAAATAGGCCCTAAGAATATTAAAAATACTACGTATAATCTAAAAAAAGGGTCGAGGTGTCACTCTAAAATAGCACGTGAAGCATTGCCCAGCAGTGGGAAATACATTATCAGGCTTTAAAACAAAAACCAATGAAGCGATTTAGTCCGGTCAATTTAGACCTAAAAATGAGAGTGAAGTTACATAAAGTCCCAACAAGCTGGATTTTTGTGAAGTTGTTCAAAACATAATTATAAACAATGTCTGAAAGTTCCCCATCATTCCCCTGTAAGGAAAAAAAATAATTCAAGGTCAAAGGTCTAAAAAATGAGTTTTTCGCGATTTTTAGCAAAACGGTAAGTTTTATCATAAAAGTACCTCAGACAAAAATTGTAGATCATAAAATTATCTATAAAAAATGTATGAATACTTTTTTCTTACGAGCCACCGTTTCTGAGATATAACGATTCTAAAAGTTATAAAAGTTGTTATCGTCATAATATGCACACGTTTCCACGCCACCTATGAGGTAGTGTACTTAGCGCGTTTTTGTTAACGTGGTTTCCCCAGTAGGCCTACTCCACGGGTCAGTTGTGATCCTGTTTAATGTAAAACTATTGCAAAATAACGGAAATTTTCAAAGATTGGGAAAGATAAAAGCGATGTAAATGAAAAAAAAAGTGTTAAAGTTTATTCGTCTTATTCGTAAGTTTCAAATTCGTGTTCTTCTTCTTGATCTTCTTCTTGTTCTTCTTCTTGATCTTCTTCTTGTTCTTCTTCTTGATCTTCTTCTTGTTCTTCTTCTCCTGCTTCTTCTTCATCTTCATTTTGGATGCAAGTAAATTGCGTCAATAGCGATGTATTGCATGATACTTCGTCGGAGTCAAACGAATCCTCTATTGTTTGTGATTCAATATTAGAGCACGACCGGCCTTGACAATTTGTGCATGCCAAAGAACAAAACAGTCCGACTTTTTTGCAACCACATTTAGCACTGCATCCCTTTTTGCAGTTGCAAAAAATAATGTTCAGCAGTTTTTCCGGCGCAGGTGGAAGTAAAGTTTGAACTGGCTCTAATATATTGTTGACCTTCTTCCAACCCCAGTCTGTAGGGTCTAGCTGATAACCAAGCCACACTTGAACTTTATAATATACTCGAAAAAGATGTTGGTGAGCAGCAACTGAAGTTGGAGGAAGACAAGCTAATTGAACTTGTTTTTTATTTTTAGTATTTTTAACGAAACATGCATATCGATGTTTATCTAAACAGGTAGTTTTTTTAGGAGCTCCGTACATAGAAAGAAGAAAGCGGATGCCGTTGGTAATAACTACTTGTTGAGTTGAATCACTTTTTTTAAAAACTTCAGCAGCAAACTGCTGTTTTACCCCCTCCTGTACAATGCAGATGTCGTATCACAGCCAGTTATTGCGTGTAAAAATAGTACATGATCTTTACACTTTACAAAAGTAAATAAACTTTTTGATTAATATATATCTGATTAATGCTGAGCTTTTCCTGGTTTTAAGAAAAAAATAGTTTTTTCAGTTGGCGTTCGAGCAGTGAGTAATACAAGTAAGTCAACATCTTCACCAACAACAATAGTTGTATTTGTCAAATTGAATTGCTCTATTGCTGTTTCAATAATCAATACATCAGCAACTCTAGATGTATATACGTGGCGTACTCATGCATATTATGACGATAACAACTTTTATAACTTTTAGAATCGTTATATCTCAGAAACGTTGGCTCGTAAGAAAAAAAGTATTGATACATTTTTTATAGATAATTTTATGATCTACAATTTTTATCTGAGGTACTTTTATGATAAAACTTACCGTTTTACTGAAAATCGCGAAAAACTCATTTTTTTGACCTTTGACATTGAATTAATTTTTTTCCTTACAGGGGAATGATGGGGAACTTCCAGACATTGTTTATAATTATGTTTTGAACAACTTCACAAAAATCCAGCTTGTTGGGACTTTATGTAACTTCGAATGTCTAAATTGACCGGACTAATTTCACAGAAAACGTTTTAAAAAAAGAAGACATCACACCAAAGAGACCATAGCTTTTCCGCAAAAATTAATTCCAGCCAGTAACTGCCAGCCCACTCGCTCAAATTGCTAGACTTTGCGGAAACAACTGTAAATCGTATGAAATATTCCGTAATTCAGACTAAACTAGACCTTGTCTATTGCTGGTATTGTTAACTGTTAATTTTATGTAGTCAAAGACAAGGTAAAGATATTAGAAGAAGGATAAAAAATATCTTGCTTGGCTGTTGCGGCTTCTGGGTTTTTCAAGTTCGAATTTTCTTAGTAACAGTACGGTTTAGCCACGGCATATTAACTCGCATAGAATTTATGGTCTAGCAAGTCGGAAAAAAAGCGCGGACAAGCGATGAAATGCATGAAACGGTTTAAAACTTCGCGTAGACGAAGTCGTGGCATACATAGTCGGACAGCGAGTTGCCCTTTACCTCGAGCGGCAGGTGGACATGAACCATGGACCTTGCCCAGGTCGACGGCGCGTCGTGTTCCACGCGCGCCTCAATGAGCGTCAGCTTAATGATGGGGCCCCCTCACAGAAGGCCAAAGCCTGCCGGGGTCGCGGGACTTATTCCATCACCGTGACCCCGGAACATAAGTGGCTATTGAAGGACACCGTGGATTTTAGTCAGTACAAGTCTGACAGTCCCTCCAGCCCTGCCCGGGGTGGGAAGACTCATTTGATGATTTTAAAAAGTAAAAAAAAAAGACGAAGTCGTTCGCGGAAATTAGTATTTCATGAAAAAATGAAATGAAACCCTACAATCTAAAGCCTTCCTCGGTTTCTATAAAGAAAGAACCCATAAGCACCAGCGCAGCAATTTCGGAGGTTACCGCACACACACACACATTTTCGTGGCGACCTACAATTTGTTGCTTTCAACAAACATGGCGCTAATTTAATATAGCGGCCAATTGTGAAACGATTAGGCCAATTGACTTCGAATTACGGCTTTTAAAAATAAGAAACGTTAGTGAGGTAATTTTGTGTAAGAGTTATGTGTGTGCACACACACATGCTATTAATGTATGGTGTTAAATAAGTATTTATTTTAATAGAGAAATTATAACGAAACTTTTCGTAACGCTCTTTTTTGACGTGATAAAATCATCAATTGGTGCCGGCACAGAGCAGGGCTCGAGGGACTGTCAGACTTATACTGACTAAAATCCACGATGTCCTTCAATAGCCCTTTACATTCCAGGGTCACGGAACCCCTGTAGGCATTTCGCTTTCAATTTTTGTAAATTGTCATTTCTTAGCTTCCACGGTTTATTTATAATTTTAATGAGTTGTCATTTCATATTTCTTGTGGACACTTTTAACTTGCTACATCGTTCTCACATAATTTACCATCTCAAGATTAATGATGTAACAAAGGTTTTGTAATAATTTTGGCACTTTAAAATAAGAGTGTCCATGGAGTTTCTTGCCCATTCTTCTCCAGAGAGATCTTCTTCTTGAAATGGGCACCTACACCAGTATTTTCACAGTTATTATGTCTTGTAACTGGGACTGTAGCACCATAATTTCGTACTATTTTATTTATTTGTCTTTTGACAATTCAAAAGTGCCTAGTAACTGCCGTACTTGAAATAAATAATTTGAATTTGTACCTGGCAGACACGTCAGCGAACCTCAGATTCGCTGTTAAAAAAACATAAAAGGTTTCTGTGTAGGTATGTAATTATCCCGATACCAATACTTACCTACTTGTTCCATAAAATCTCCATTTGCCAAAAAAACATTTTTCTTAGTTCAAATCTTGATCCATTTGTAAATCAACTAGTATCACCGTTTTATGTTATGAAAACAAAAAAAAACACACAACCACACAATTTTATATTATGAAAAAGTCATTCACCTGACGCTCAGGAGTAATTAACAAATGGAGAGCTAACTTTGTACTCCTTACAATAATTGTTATCGGATCGTAGTCAATTGACTCGCCTAATGGAAGGTTGATCTCTTCCTCTTGTGGACATTGGCTATAGCAGAAGCATCGCAGCCTCTTTAAGATCTTGCGTTCCAGGGGCGGCCAATATCTTCCCACCACTGTACCACAGGTTTCTGAATGAGAGTAACCTGTAATTCACTATGCAAACCCAAGGTGTTACATTTTTCTACTCTAAAAAGCTTTCCACATTATGTTTCATGAGTGACACATTCGCCAAATTGTGAGCTATGGTGGTGAAAAATAATTCACCTACAGCACCATTATTAATTCTATGCCTACAGTCCCTCTTTGAGTTCAATACTTTAACTCACAACTCTGGAATCTCTCGCAGTGTCTACTGTTTTCTGGTATTAACCACTTTTTTAAGATGTTACTGTATTTTATTTCTATATTTAAATTGTCACTTACGAGATATCTTCCGTGATTTAAAATTTTTTTGAGTGCTCTCTAGTAGGTATTGCTGCAATAATCCAAACAACAACCAAAAATTGACTCTAATAACTCGTAAGCTTCAAAATCGGACCACACCGTCGTTACCTCGCGCTCTGTACAATTACCTACTCATGTACCTGTATTGTAATGTCTGTACATAATGTAAACGTCACGAAATTACCTAACAATGAGTTCGTTGACCCCGGGCAATAAAACTTCACATTGTTTTTAAGACGGATTCAGTAATAAGCGAAAGGGTCGTTCCGTGGGAGATTGTGATTGGGCTTATATTATTTAGGTATCGCTTTCTACTGTCTGTTTGAGGAGCTCGTGGCCACATCGTGGCTAAGTAATTACAGCCGCACAGGCCGATCTTCCGGGTTGAGCCGCGCTTGCCGAGGATGGTCTGTGGATGGTGACTATCTGTCATAGCGAGTTTCCTCTGTGCCTCGGAAAGCATGTAAAGCCGTTGGTCCCATCTGTCATTTGTAGATCTTTGACACTCGTTACTAATAGTCAGAAACTGTAAAGTATGACAACCAGTCTTAAATACCAAGCGGTCTCGTATTACCCAGTTACTGGGTTGTAGAGGTGCCATATGCAGTCGCTCCATGTAAAATACAGATATTCAGCTGCATCTGGTTCGACTGGAAGCCGATAGTTGGGAAAGGCTATAAAAAACCAATTACTATTGGCCTTGCGTTGTTCGATCTTTCCACATAATTAACGATCAGGTAATACTGATTTTGTTCACATAGCTTGACGTGTAGCCGTGTGTACTTACCTCATTCATTAGAACAAGACATTTTAAAATGCACAGATTTGTTTCTAGCCTTATTTTCAATGATTACCGTTACATTTTACATTGTAATTTAATTAAAACGCCATATTTTTTGCCTAGTTTTTTCTAGTCTACCTAAATCTTTAAACTGTAGGACAATGACATTAAATTAAAAATTATCTTAATTCACCATACAAGTCAAGGTACACAAGATAATCAATTAATTATTTATTACAATAAAATCCATAGACAATGATGAAGCGTTAATGCAGTGGGAACTTTTTTGAACAAAGAAATTAGGTATTAAAGCAGACTTTCAAAGATTATAAAAAAAGATAACGTGTTTCGTTAATTGAACAATCAATATTTATCTTAAGATTCATTTTCAAAGTCCCACGGTTTGTGAGAAAAAAATAGATTTAGCCTTTTCTCGTTCCCGCGGGTGGGAAACGACGCTGTACCACAGAGCAGATCAACTATAGGAAGATGTCAATGACCTTCATCTGTCAACTGTCACTTTGTAATGTTATTGGCATAAAAGAATCCTTTTTTTTTCTTCTTTGTCAATTGATTTAGAGAAAGTTATCATAGTTGTCATCGTTCAATAGAAATAATAATAATATTCCTCAACTGTTACACAACGCCATCTAGTCCCAAGCTAAGCAGAGCTTGTGTTATGGGTACTAGACAATTGATAAACATACTTATATATTTCTAAATACATACATATAATATATAAATTACACCCAGACACAGAACAAATGATCATGCTCATCACACAAACATTTGTCCTGGGTGGGAATTGAACCCACGACCTCCGGCATAGCAGTCAGGGTCACTAACTAACCAATAGACCAAAAGGCCAGTAAAAACAGAACTATTTTTTGTGAGTTTGCATTCAAATGGCATAATGGCATTTGAAAACGATTCTCCCTAGGACTGAAAAGAATTACTTTCAGACAAGTTCAGACGTATTATCCGAGTATGAGTAACTTAAAACCATTTTTTTTCTACAAAAAATCGTGTTACCCTTTCATTTAAAAATCGTTTGCAAGCAGCGATAGAACATTTAAATGTAACGGTAAATTAAAAGAATGGGTGTCTGATCATAATATGCAATGAGGAATCGATAGATATCGGCTGATTACGTGAAATATTTCGTTTTTTATCGCTTCCGCTATTGCGCAAGTATTGCATAGCTTAAATGGTTGATATATTAATGTTTTTTTTTTCGAAATTCAAACGGAAGGAGGTTCTTAATTCGGTATTTTTTTTTAGATTAGAAAAAAATATCAATACAACAGAAAGACATAACGTTTATTGGTACTGGGCATTTACAATAATATACAAAAAAAAACCAAAATGATTTAAAAAATAATACTTAATCTAGACATTGTTTGTCTTACAACAAAAATGCTAGATATAGTTTTCTAACATTTTTTCTGAACAGGTAAAGCATATTCGTCAGGCACTAGTGTGGCTGCCGCTGATTTTCAACTGGACCTCGTTGCAAAAATAATTTATAAATAATTATTTAAGTGTTAAAGCTAAATAGAAAGTGAATTCTAATTTTAGTCTAGTTTATAATCAACCGTAAAAATATAGTGAAAGTAGTGCTGAGACATTTTTTTTTATCGATATTTTAGATTGAGTTGTAATCGATTTATTAATCTATAATGACGCTGACTTTTCTCTGATTTTAATGAAATATTAGCTGTCATCTTGATAGTTGCTGACTGAAAATTAATTTAGAGCCAGCGCCAATACTAAAGTCCTTTTGACGCGGTTGCTAGTGTCTATGTCATAACATCAAATTGCTAAAGAAAAATAAATAAGTAAATAAATAAATAAATAAATATTCCACAACTATCACACAACGCCATCTAGTCCCAAGCTAAGCAGAGCTTGTGTTATGGGTACTAGACAACTGATAAACATACTTATATATTTCTAAATACATACATATTATAGATATATTAAATAGTTAGATATAAAAAGGCTAGCTTGAGCCGGACTCGTCATCTGTGAAAATTTAAACTATCAGTCTCATTTAGATACAGCCTGGTGACAGAGACAGACAGACAGACAAACAGACGGACGTTGATGTTTCCCCTTTAGTTAGAGGACCCTTTTTTTTTTTTACGTGGTAATATCATCAAATGAGGCCTCCCACCCCGGGCAGGGCAGGAGGGACTGTCAGACTTGTACTGACTAAAATCCATGGTGTCCTTCAATAGCCCTTTATGTTCCGGGGTCACGGTGATGGTATAAGACCCGCGACCCCGGCAGGCTTTAGCCCTCTGAGAGGGGGTTTCGTCATTATGCTGACGCTCTTTGAGGCGCGCGTGGAACACGACGCGCCGTCGCGCCGACCCGGGCATAGTTAGAGAACCCTAAAAATGAAAACGTAAGGCGCATTTAAAATAGTTTTTGGTAGACAGGCACAGACAACACTTTCCTTTTTTTTAAAGCGTTTATCTTTAAAAAAAAATGAAGAAAAGAACGTGTTGCGCCAACCCCCAAGTAAAATGGGATAAAGACAGGAAGATGATGATGAATCTTTAAAAAAATATTAAGTCTTCTTTCAATATCCAGCCATTTAGTCATCTTCAGTGCAACTTGAAAACCGCAACCACTGTAAAATGGTTCAATTATTTTATAATAATACGAATTCCTTTACGTATCGATAACCATCGATGGAACACAGTAACAGTAAAACTGATGAAGCATAAATACCGATACATCTATAATGTAATCTACTGTATTATAATGTATAATGCCCGCTGCATATTTCCACGCACTGAGCCCTAAAGTGCGAAGCGTTTAACAATTCAATCACCGGATGAAAATGACAATGACAGTTCTTCTAATTGGATATTAATATCCGCTGTTTAGTTAATACGCATTTTTTTTTAGTGTCGTAAAATCATCAAATGAGGCCTACACAGGACGGGAAGGACTGTCAGACTTGTACTGACTAAAATCCACGGTGTCCTTCAATAACCATTTACGTTACGGAGTCACAGTAGCTTTGGCCCTCTAAGGCCCCCGTCATTTCTGACAGCTTTTCGAGGCGCGGGTGTGGTCCATGATCGGACAGCGAGTGTCCCAAATTAATACGCTTTGGGAAAAGTATTATCTTTCTGGTGAATTTGGGCCTTACTACTGTATTAGTCTCAACAAGCAATGACATCGGTGGACTCTACGATGTGCTTTTAGACGCGACATTGAGATCGTCCACGACACGATTGATTAGTGTCGCTGTCAGTATAGTCTGGTAAATGAGTGTTCAAAACGGGTGTGTGGTTGGAAAAGTCGAAAGCAGAAAATCTGACTTATGAACTTTGTTTAGACTATATTTTTTTTTTTTAATAAAATGTTTTTAACCGATTTTTTTTTTTTTAGCTCTATGAAATTAAATCTTATTTATATGTTAATTCAAATTAATTCTAAACTACATTAGACTAATTAGAAGATAAACATATTAAAAGTCCTGACCCGGGGGGGGGAAAGAAGGTTCCGTTTTTTTTTTGGACAAAAAAGGTAAGGCTAGTAGCAAACTTCAGTCTCTGCGTGGCGCGCCATATGCGGGCGCAATGCTGTGTTAATAGAGAATAGTACTGTTGGTCTATACCGGCCATCAGATAGCCTACCATGACGTCTTAAAACCATAGTAGTTGCAGTGAGGGATAGAAACAGAGCTATACAAGTCGTCTAGTGCCATCTCATCGCGAAAAACTTAAAAATCAACGATACTTTTAATTTTGGAATATTACGCTCTTTTTGAGAATACATCATCATTTTACAAAGAGAATTAAGTCAAAACTGACAGCGGGTTGACGTTGCATAAGCTCACGCATTATTCCCACGACTATGCGGGAAGAAATTATAGAAAAAATCATTAAACATACATTCAATCTCTACGCTTTTTGATACAGTTACAACGATTGTATGTATGTATAAGAAGTCAATTCGCTTGATCTGTAATCAGCTTTTGCGTGCAATAGAGCAATTTGTGGTTGATGGGCCAACGGGACGTCTAGTGATGTTACTTGTGTCGATATAGAGATGTCGATTAAGAATGTGCGTAACGGTGTAGTAAAACTTCGAAGAAAATACTGATAGCTATTTATGAACACAAGCTGAAGTCACTTTGAAATTACTTTTTTTTGGGTTGCGCCGCTGTGTGCCCAATGATAGTGCCTCTTAGTAACCACATTAGGGGCCATAAAATCTTTCCAGAACTTTCCAGACTTTCCAAATATACATTTTGATTAAAAAAATTTTTTTTTTTCTAAAATTATTAAAATTAAAATTTCTAAAATGTCATGGTGCGTTAAACTTGCCACGTTCTTCACTCTTTATGTGCGTCCATTGATTCACATCTCTGTCAAATCGTGCGCTTTGATCAATTTGATACTCCCCACCGACTTCGCACATAGTGAATAGTAAAGTAAGGTTATTTGTTACAAGCAATTCGGTGATAGAGTCCTAAAAGTGATAGTGAAGAAAATCTGATAGAGTCTCACCAAATAACCTTACTTCACCCTATACAGGCTCGCGTTTTACCATCGATTGATGTTGTGATCAAAGATTTTACCTTTTTTATTCTATCGATAAAATATCTTCAATGCTCTGTCCCATCACTAGAGTATCGTCAACTCATCGCGTTCGGTCCGCTTCATCGACGTTACTGTTATCTGTTAGATGCCGTGCTATTCGTGCCATACGGCGTGCCATATTGTCTGGCAGACCACCGGCATGGAAAGATATTTTTTTTTATCATGGTAAAATTATCCAATGAGTCCTCCTGCCCAAGACGGGAAAGACTGTCAGACTCGTAATGATTTAAATCCACGGTGTCCTTCAATAGCCCTTTACGTTCCAGGGTCAAAGATACCTGATGAGACAGTCCCGCGACCGTGGAAAGAATGTGTTACGGTGCTGATAGACATTCACTTGTGACAGAACATCGAGCATGGAAACTAAAAAATCTTCTACAATTAGGAGTACATAAATGCTTCTTACAAATAAAAGATTTCCACTCTTCGATTTAACTAAGTTGTATGACACTCATGTGGCTAGGAGAGTGATGAGTATGAATGTTGATGAATGGAGAGGAAGGGGTAGGCCAAAGAAAAGATGGATGGATTGTGTAAGGGATGATATGAATGAAAAGGAGTAAATGATTCGGTGACGTTTGATAGGGGAGAATGGAAGAAAAAAACGTGTTGCGCCGACCCCAAGTAAAATGGGATAAGGGCAGGAAGATGATGATTTAACTAAGTTGTTTCATGTCCTCGGAAAAATCTTATTGTAAAGTTTCCATTTTGATAATCGGCCGCATCGAGAATTAGGCGTTTGCAGAATTTGCCATTTTTAACTTGGTGACCTTAAGCTATTATAGAATTTGCCATTTCGAGAATTGATCGCGGGACTACCTTATCTGGGACCGGGGAACATAAAGGGCTATTGAAGGAAATCCCTGGATTTTGTCAGTCTTTTCGTCCCGCCCTGAGAGAGACAACTCATTTGATAACTTTACCACGTAAGTATAGGCTTTTAGAGAATTTAGCATATTGAGAACTTGTCCTTTTGCGGTTGCCATTTTACAAATTAAGGCTTTTTGCGTCTCATCATCAGCCTATAATGTTCCCACTGCTGGGACACAGGCGGCCTCTCTGAGAGAGGGAGTGGGTCATAATCCACCACGCGGGCCCTGTGCGGATTGGTAGATGTCACATATGTTCGAATTTTTGGTTCTAGAACATGCCGGTTTCCTCACGGTGTTTTCCTTCACCGTTTTGAGAGCAGTGGTGATGAAATAAATTATTACACAAAGTAATACGCCTGGCGGGGTTCGATCCCACAACCTACAACTCGTAAGTCGGGACCGATACCACTGGGCCACCATTGCTCCTATGCTCATTTTTGCGTCTAAACCGATGACATAGCCTTCAGAACCTCGCGTTTTTGCGTTCAAAAGCCTCAATCAAAATTCCTTATTGCCCTCTTCCGTACACCTATATTTACCATATTTACTTAGAAAAGTTATTTCGTAACATATCGTGCATTGCTAAAGTATATAAAAAAGTCGCGTGCTAATGCCAATAAAGGGCGTAGCGTAAGGGCGTGCCTTCCGTGCCTTATACCGAAACCTGGTTGACATAAAGTAGAACAAATTGTGGTACTATATCGTCCTTGTTTACTTTTTAACTGACTTCAAATGAAAAGGAGGTTTCCATCCGTGTGTTTGTATGAATATTACTAGTTGACCCGGCAAATTTCGTAACGCCTCAGAATCATTATTTTTTATCATACCGTTGTCAAGTTTTAGCGAGACTAAAGTACAGAAATTGTTTTTTATAGGTAACTAGCTAACCCGGCTAACTTCGTACTGCCTATTTTATATTTATTCACCTTTTAAACCTTCCCTGGACTTCCAGAAATCGTTCAAAACTAAAATTAGCCAAATCGGCCCAGCCGTTCTCGAGTTTAAGCGAGACTAGAACAGCAATAGATTTCGGTCAATTTTTTTTTTTTTTTGTAATATAGCCTTGTGCAGTTACCTATATTAGGAAGTTCTATAATCATCTTTCTTCTATTCTATTTTTCAGAAAAACTATGCATTTTGTACTTTTTCTTTTTTTATGCGTAAGTAAGTTTTTGTGTTTATAAATGCTTGATGCTTTGTGTTATTTTTTTGTTTGTTTTCTACTAATCTAATTTTAGGAAACTAATGAATTACGAAAATTTGGCCAGCATATCACGGCTAGCAACTAGCACTAATACCTTTTTGTTTCTGGCCTCGCAAACTTCAAAATTCATCAGCTTAAAGTATACAGCGTGCCCATTATATCTATCTGACTTCGAATAGACGAAATTTAGTCGTACCGCGAATTCTCCGCTGGTCGTGAGTGGTGGCGCGGACTCTACGTGAAAGTTTTTTGAGGAACATACACACTAATGATTTAAGAAGCTATGGGAGCAATGATTCCAGGAAGCAGATCGGTTCCCATGTAATAATAACACTCCGTTAGAATAGTGCACAGTTTATTATTCACAAACACGGTTTCACAATAGCTAGGCGTCACAGTTCTTAAAGCACAGAAATATTATAGTTAACAGGTTAACAGAGTTGTAGTTTGACAGTCTATCTCTCCTCCAAGAACATGGCGGCAGTGTTGCCATCTCTAGTCGGTCGTTCGGAAATCAAACGCCGCCACACCACCCCCCTAGGGAGTGGGAAAGATCATAGGTCAAAAGGTTTTGCGAAGCGAACACTTCTACCTGAACGCGTAGTATAAGGTAAAGTACGTTGAGTATTGTGTGTTGTATCTTCTGTTTGGGATTTGTGAGTGCTTGAATGAGGTGTTTCAGAGGATGTCTGACTGTTGCGAGTAGGAAGAATGGGTGTGTCAGCTGTGTGAGCGAGAGATTGTGTGGGAGTGAAAGGTTGCGCAAGAGTGTCCACGTATGCAGGTTTAACGCGGTCTACACTCACGATTACTTTCTTGTTCCCGACCATGATGGTCATTGTCTTTTCAGAACGACTAACGACAGGATGAGGGCCAGAATAAGGTGGTTGCAATGGTGGCTTCACGTGATCGTATCGTAAGAACACATGTGTAGCCGTGGCAAGGTCTTTGAATAGAAAAACGTTCTTTTGGTCATGTCGTGACGCGGGAACAGGTCTCAACTCGGACATGGTTCTCCTAAGTTGCGTGACAAAATCGGCTGGGTCAGCGGTAGATTGCGCTGGCTGGAGAACAACCATCTCGCAAGGTAGGTGTAGTGGTTCTCCGTAAACTAATTCGGCTACCGAGGTACCGAGATCGTCCTTCAGCGCGGCTCGCATGCCGAGTAAGACGATGGGCAAGGCTTTGATCCATGATTCGCCACGACACATTAACGATGCCTTTAATTGGCGGTGGAGCCTTTCGACCATTCCGTTGGCACAAGGATGGTAACTGGTAGTGCGAACTTTCTTAGTGCCTAGTTGTGCCATAAGGCGATGGAATAGGTCAGATTCAAACTGCCTTCCCTGGTCAGTCGTGACGCGGGAAGGTACTCCAAATCTTGAAATCCAACCGGAGAGCAGCGTGTCGGCAGTTTCCTCGGCGGTAATGGTTCGCATAGGCCATGCTTCAGGCCAGCGTGAAAATCGGTCTACGGCCGTCAAAAGATAGCGATAGCCTTCGCAGACGGGCAAGGGACCCACGATATCGATATGGATGTGCCTGAAACGGCCAGATGGTGAAACGAAAGTACCAAGCGGGGAAACTGTATGCCTTGTGACTTTGTTTCGTTGGCAAGAAAGACACGTTTTTGTCCATTCGCGGATGTCTTTTCGGATGGAAGGCCACACGAATCTGTTAGCCATTAGATTAGTAGTCGCGCGAATGCCGGGATGACTCAAACTATGCAGTTTCTCAAAGTACTTTCGTCGGAAGGGAACGGTGAGAAACGGACGCGGTTTGCCGGTGGATGTGTCACAGATTATAGTGACGTCCGTACCAGGTAAGGTTACTTTTTCAAGTTTTAAAGAAGTGTCAGCATTCCGTAAGAAACTCTGTAGTTCCTCGTCATTTCTTTGCGATTCAGCCAATGCTGAGAAGTCGGTGTCTAGAGAAACCGCCTCAATCCTCGACATCGTATCGGCAACAACGTTGTCTACACCTTTGATGTAGACAACGTCGGTCGTGTATTGCGAAATGAAAGAGAGTTGATTTAGCTGCACAGGGGGCAACTTTTCTCGGCGCTGAGTAAAAGCGTGCAACAGAGGCTTGTGGTCTGTAAATATTGTACAGTGTTGCGCTTCTAGAATGTGTCGGAAATGTTGTACAGCCTCATATACAGCCAAGAGTTCTCTATAATAGGCCGGCCAGGAGGATTGGCGAGGATTCAGTTTCTTGCTGAAGAATGCAAGTGGTTGCCATTCAGTACCCGAACGTTGTTGCAAGCACGCACCGACATGCGTACCAGAAGCGTCCGTGAAGAGACCCAATTGTGCATTGAAAAGCGGATGTGCCAAAAGAGTCGCTTGTGTAAGGCTTTCCTTGCAAGCATGAAAGGCACTCTCAAGTTCTGGAGTCCAAGGTACTGGCTTTGCACCCTTGAGTTTTGAATCGGCCAAGACATTTACCAACGGCGTCTGCATCAGAGCCGCTCGTGGCAAGAAACGCCTGTAGTAATTTATCATGCCCAGAAACCTACGGAGGCCCTGAACAGTTTTAGGCAGGGGGAATTCCTGCAAGGTAGCGATTCTCTCTGCTGGTGGACTTATGCCTTCCCTAGATACACGGTACCCTAGAAAGTTAACCTCTTTAGCTCCCAAAACGCATTTTACTGGATTTACGACAACGCCGTAGTCGCACAGTTTTTGAAAGAGAGAGCGTAAATGGTGCGCGTGTTCTTCTTTGCTGTGGGAGAAAATTAGAATATCGTCGAGATATGGAAAGCAGAAGTCGAAATCCCTTAAAAGTTCGTCCATAAATCTTTGGAACGTTTGTCCCGCGTTGCGCAATCCGAAAGTCATATATGGAAATTCATATAAGCCAAAAGGCGTTATGATCGCGGTCTTGCATATGTCTTCATCGTGCACAGTTATCTGCTGGTAAGCTTTCACCAAGTCGATGGTACTAAATATAGTGGAACCTGCGATATTATGCCCGAAATCTCCGATATGACGCAACGGGTACCGGTCGGGGATGGTGCGTGAATTTAAAGTGCGGTAGTCGCCGCATGGGCGCCAGGAAAGATCTTTCTTTGGTACAAGCTGCAAAGGCGAGGCCCACGGACTCTTGGAAGGTCGCGCGGTACCGTTTTTAAGCATCTCGTCGAATTCCCGCTTAGCAACTGCTAATTTATGAGGCGCAAGACGACGAGGGCGACATGACACAGGTGGACCTTCAGTAGTTTTTATGAAGTGAACGGTCGTGTGTTTAATGTCCCTGTGAAGTCCTGGAGGCCTAGTAATAGCAGGAAATTCGGCGAGAATATTACTGAATTGAGATCCTGAGGCAACCGAGATAGTTTTGATACTTGCCTGATCGGTAGACGCAACAATGGTGGAAACGGAAAGTCCAGTGATGCCGTCCAGAAGGCGTTTGTTTCGGCAGTCAGGCAGCAAATGGTAGTGGGCTAAAAAATCAGAACCTATTATGGGAGTGCTGACGTCAGCTACGACGAATTGCCAGCGGAATTCACGTCGCAATTTAAAATTGAGGTTAAGCGATACCATACCGTAGGTCTTTATCGAGCTGCCATTGGCTGCGCTGAGCTCATAATCGGAAACAGGAGTCTTGCCTATCATCAACCTCCGAGGATAGCAGCAAAGGTCAGACCCTGTATCAATAAGGAATCTGACCTTTGAAGTTTTGTCTGTGACAAAAAGACGACGGCCTGGGGAAGTGGCACAGTCAGTTGCCGCCATTACTGACTGGCTTCCTTGTTTTCCAAATTCCACGAACAAGGAGTAATACATTTGGTAGCTTTAAATTTCTGGTGGTACCAGCAAAGCTTCACGTCAGATCCCTGGGAATGGCTCCTAGACCTGCTTTGACTTCGATTGCGGTTATGGGTGCGACTGCGCTCGCGAGTGAGTGTTGCAACAGTCGCAGTCAAATTCTGCATTTGTGCAGCAATGGCATGTAAGCCATAGGGGTCAGGAACAACGGGCGCTCCTCCAGATGCTGCAGCAGCGTGAACAAAAGAAGACGTTGCGATGCCGGGTGCGACTTCCAGAATTTTGTCGGCGCGGGCTGCGATGTCATCAAGCGGATCCGCGCTGGCGGCCAATATCGCTTGAAGATGTTGCGGCAAACGACGCATAAAAAGTTGTCGCAAGATACTGTCGTCATTGTCTATCAGTTTGACGCCGGCTAGGGAACGTAAATGTCGTAAAAATTGGGAAGGTTTTCTATCCCCAAGCTCTTCCTCAGTGAGCAGTTGTCTTACCCGTTCCTCTTCAGACTGTGATAAGCGGCGTGTCAGTTCCTTTTTAAGGTGTTCGTATTTACCAGAGGTTGGAGGACTGGTTACTATATCCTCGATATCAGCCATAATTTTAAAATCTAGTTGGCTAATCACGTGATCAAACTTAGTCTGGTCACTTGTAATGCCAGCAATACGAAACTGCGTTTCGACGTGCGCGAACCATATTTCAGGTCGTTGCTGCCAGAAGGGAGGTAATTTTGGCGATACTTTGCATACTTGATTCCCTGAGTCATCCATTTTAGGCTCCTGTTTAGGTTCACCTTGGGTAAATTTCTGGGCTTGCATTTCAGTGCGAAGTTGGGCATTCTCCTTTATAGTTGCTTGCAACTGCAAAGACAATGATTCAAGCTCACGTCTGAGACCTTCCAGCTTCGCTGCGGATTCGTCTGTATCAGACATGGCGAGAGAGGGTAAGTAGTTAAAGCGTGTGCGTGAAAAACAAAAGGTAGTAGGTAGTGTAAATGCGGTGAGTCTGTGAGCCTTATACTAGTTGTTAAGGCAGAATATCAGCAATCACTGGTTAATAAACCCTAAGTGCAAACGGCATGTTCGTGGATGGAGAAAACAATACACATGCAAATGAACAAGGGCCTTAAGATTAAAAATGCAAATGTTAGGTTAAAACTTATGGCTAAATTCAAACATATATGATTAATAAGTTGGCATTCCGTGCAACACAATGCAAAAGGAATATCAAGTATCAATTAGAAAATAAATAACCATTTATACCCGATAATTCAGTTAGCACAAACACACATAAACGAGCTATATCAGTAAAATGATAGAAAATAAGCAGTTTAGTATAAATATACCAAGAAAAAAAAATTAATACAGCAAAAATATTTCCTTAAAACTAAAAGATACCATAACCAATAATGTAGTAATGTCTCTTAATCTTTGTTAAAAAATCAGTCTATTTTTAAGCACGTGGAAACAAAAACACATTAAACGTTGTCTTGCAAAACATGCGATGAATTTTTAAGTAGTGGAGCAGCAATGAACATCAAACCGTGTCAGCAATGAATGTCGAAATGTACTAGCCAGCCATGGACTGGACTTCAACTTGCAGTGGCAATGTACTTCGAACTCGCAGCAGCAATGTACGGCGAAGTTGATGCGGGTCAAAATAGTCGACCAATCAGATCGACAGATTCAAATGTGCTAAAAATAGCTTCGACGCTTGCGAACTTTGACCTCGGAAGAATTTTTCTTGTAGGCATACGCTCGATGATTGTGAAACAATTGTGATAAAACTCTGTCACCGGCCCTCTCAGCCCGTGAAAACAGAGGTACCTTGCACGAGAATATCCTTTTTCAGCAGATTCTTCGGGAAACGTGCTCGACTCGGGGTCACCAATATGGGAGCAATGATTCCAGGAAGCAGATCGGTTCCCATGTAATAATAACACTCCGTTAGAATAGTGCACAGTTTATTATTCACAAACACGGTTTCACAATAGCTAGGCGTCACAGTTCTTAAAGCACAGAAATATTATAGTTAACAGGTTAACAGAGTTGTAGTTTGACAGTCTATCTCTCCTCCAAGAACATGGCGGCAGTGTTGCCATCTCTAGTCGGTCGTTCGGAAATCAAACGCCGCCACAAAGCCATTCGCACGAGCGCTTTTTCGCCGTACGTTAAAAAATAGCCGAAATAGAACAAATGCATTCCCATGCACCTGTTCACAACTCAGCGCTTTAAAAGCGCGGCGCTTTTTTCGAACCGTATTTGACTTTAAGTGCTGAGTGGTGACATTTTAGTTCAATTTACCTTTTTGTTCAAATTAAGCATTTTTTAAATGCCCGATAATAGCGCTCGTGCGAATGGGGGCTTAAACATTGTTAACTACGATGCTCTAAAGTACCAGGTACTCATCAGTAGCCAAGAAACACTGATGTTTTGTTATCTTCGTTAAAGATACAATGGGCACTCTGCATGCTTGCAAAGAATAACACTATGGCCTTTGCGACAATACCATTTCTTATTCATGTTTATAATACAACCATTATTCATAAGCTTCTCGTGGCAAATGTTCCAAATTGAAATTGAAATACTTCGATTTTTCATATTTCTGTTGATCTATTTTGAAAAATGTTATTATCTCAATCAATTATAAAGTCCCAAAATACCGAATCGAATTTTAAAAGGCGCGTTTTCAAAATTGGAACCAGAGACTTAGCCTTGCTTTTTTTTAAAAAAAAAATACTTCCTTGTAGCACTGTGCTTCCGATAAGGCCCAACTCCATTGAAAATACCACAAATTGTAGCAGAATTACGCTTTCTGTTGCGACAATTTGAAACATTCGTCACTCCACAATAGTTGACAACCACAATTTGACCAGCACCTTTTATTTCCAGCGATCTACCGGACGACGAGGACAAGAAATCGCCAGTCCTACTCCTAGGCGTAAACAAGATCTCAGACTCACCATCCTTCATCAGACGACGGTCCATAGAACCTCACACTTCAGGGTCTATTAGGTTCTTTCGACCTCTCAAGTCGAAATACACGAGAGGTCTACAAGGAGATGAAAGACTTGAGAAGATACGGCAGGATCTGCTAGTCCATAAAAGCAAGCCGGATACATACATTCCCAATGATCACGAGGTTTCCTTAGAACCTGAAGAAAGATGCATGAAACTGAGTTGCGTTGGCAGTTGCATTTGTGACAGGAAGGAGAGCTCAACCCGAGGGTCGTTCTCTTTTCAAAGAGCAGATCCTGGCACTCAACAAGAACCAAAAGACTTCTCGGAAAACGACATCGAATTCAAATATACAGAACACATTCCTCATTCGCAACCTTCAAGTAGTAAACAAAGTTATAATGTCACCCCGAAATCGACGGAGAGGAGACATTTCTTACTAGCCAACTTGAACGAAAGATTCCGAAAAACTTTAAGCTTAGATTCTAGGAAAGTAGAAACAAATCGTGTAGTCAGCCTCCCAAAAGAAACTAGACCTAAATCTCTAGTTAACACAAGCAATATTTGTGTGCAACAATACAAAGCAGAACCTTTCGTGGCCCCAAATTTTAGTAAAACAGTCCAACCAAAGAAGAAAAGGAAATCATTTTTCTCTCTGGACACTTTTTTTGACTCCAAAAAGTCCGATACCTCATCCATAGACGATTACTGCTCTTCTAAATACAAACGGTTTGAGCTCGAAAGCGACGATTCTCCTCTTTTTAAGCGGGAGAATAATGGAGAAAAAACTCCAGACCTCCTGAATTTACCAGTGATTATAGATTCTGTAAGGAAAAAGCAGTCGGATACGCGGAGACAGTTAGAGAAACTAGAAAATCATTACTATAAGAATATTCATAAAACGCAGACTGTTATTGATGCGGTCCCTAAAGACGCGACTAACTTGCAAGGTCCTAGCGGGCATACTAATCATCTTTTCTTTGACGAAGAGGTTGAATACATAGAGCCTATTCGCAGCACGTTTACAAGTCAAAGCACATTGATTTTAGACAAAAACGCCCCTGAAGAACTAAAGCCTGACTCTATTCTGACAATAAACACAGATGAAACGGATATAAGACTGCCTAGTTCAACAGTGTCGCCGAAATCAAATGTCGATGATTTTGACAGTATAGGAGCGTATGAAATTGAGGTGAAGGAGTCAGATTTAGCGAAGGTAGCAAAGGAATTGACAGTCAAAGTGATGGATAAGTCAGTGGATTCTATAGGAAGCTGTTCCCTTGATGTCGACGCAAGTACTGATTTTTCAGGTAAATAAGAGTGTTGTCAATGTGTTCTTGGCTTTTTATATTGTTGTTGTTGTAGTTACTTTATGATTCAGAAAAAAGTAGTGTTTTTTTTTAATCGGCACAATTTCTTTTTCTGAGTCTTGTTCTTTCTTTTTATAATAATTATGTGTATTTAGTATGCATGATTGTGATTATCTTCATTTTATTTTCATTGTATTATTATATCGATTTTGGATGAGTTTATTCTTAAAAGTTTACTATCCATTTTCAGTTAAAATGTCATCATTAATTTCATTTGTTTTATTAACTTTTAAAATAAACTCATAGCTCTTGTCATAGTATAACTATTATTTTCATAGTTTTAATAAATGTCTCTACTTTTATCTGTATCTGTGTTTTCTTTTTTTTTTCTCCTTTTCTGTAGCGTGATTGTGCTTTTTTTTTTGTTTCATTTCTAAACAAAATATTTCTTCTCTCTTCAGACTTACTTTTTAACCATTTTTCGAGTTATTGAGTAGCATAAGTACGTTTCTAGATCTTTCGATGACATATTTTAAAACTTAAATCGACTGTAATTTCGAAGAATTCTAAAATACATCGTACTCCTTATATTTTGTGTCTGTTTTTACTCTTGCACGACATCTTCTGATTGCTTTATGTTTAAGTATAGACGTCTTCAGCTCGTAAATCACCGAGAAGAGCCCATTTATTTTTAGCTTCTCATGTTTGGATTTGTTTTCACAAGTACTTGTACAAATGTGTTAAAAGTTTTGTGTGAAACCGAACGTTAAATGAGACAGCGCGCGAATTTGATTTTTTGTAAACTGGAAATAGTTTTTAAAAGTATAGTGCTCACGTAATCTATACATCGTAATTATTTAGTAATGCTAGTAGTATTGATATGTAGTTGTAAATAATATAAGTAGGTAATTATAATCAAGTAAAATGACCTCAATTATAAATCATATTAAACATTACTCATTCCCAGCGGAAGCTATGAATATTTAATTCAACGTTGGATCGATCGATTAATACACAAATTAAAACACCATTATTATTATTATTTATAAAATTCCATATAATCTAGTTCGTGCATAGAAACTGCAAACAAAGCTTATTGCAAAATGCAAGTCATAAAACAAAAAGACAATCGGAAACGAGTACAGTCGAGCACATATGGATAATAATCTATGTATCGACCTCGTTTACTGCCCACGCACGACTTATAGCTCGGTCATTGCCGTCATATTGCTTATGAATACGCACCTAACACACCTGAGATAAAATTATTTCGCAAAATTTTAACAACGCAATCTGTACCGTGTAGTCTGTGAGTAACCAGCCCGAAACTTGCCGACCGTGAAACGGAACGGTGCGGACTGGCCGCAAACCAAACGGGTGTGCGTCGCTGACTGGAGGAAAAAAAAATAAAACGTTGACATTTCTTTGTGAACTGATGTCATAATGTCATCATAAAATAGTTTTGAGAAAATTGTGAGGTGTTTTAAAAAGTATTGATTTAAATATTATATTAATTAGTGTGTAGTTCAGTTTGTGTGTGATAAAAGCAATCGGTAAGTTTTTGGAGCCGGTTTTCAATGTCAAAAAGGATTTAAAAAGAATGACTTTTACCGTACTTTTTTGTAGAAGCAATAAATTCTTAGAGAATTTGTAATTAATTTAAAACTATGATGAAATTGGCTAGCACAGCATGACGTATATATTTTTTCCAATTCGCTTAACGGAGATGACTAATGCGATTATTTTAATAGTTCACAGAAATACGAATCACCTTCTATTACTTTTTCTTCGCATGGTTTCGTTCTTTATTTTTAATTTTCTTAGTTATATTCTCTTTTTAAATCCTGAGAATGTTACGTCATATAACAATTATACATCCTTTTGTATGAATTTAGAAAATACATAAATTGGTTTATCAAATAATTGTTCTAAAGTTCTTTCAATTTATAACATTTTATGCTATTCTGTTTTTTTTATATATAATTATTTGTATTTATATCAGTTTTAATTAATTTTGCATTACTTAGCATTGTTTTCAAAAAGCATGTCTAAAAGTTTTTAAATTCTTACAAAGAGGTTATCTTATTTGAATTATGTTCAATATAAAGATGATAATTATCTTTATTTGTGAATTTATCAATAAAATTGCATTTAATGATAAAAAATCTTCTTTGAATAAGTTGCTTGATAGTGCTTTAATTTTATTAGTATTGTACAAATGTTGTCTCTGATTTTTCTCATTAAGAAATTGCCGACGAAATGTGACAAATCAATTCATTCTCTTTGTAAGAGATGAACCTTTGACCTACAATGATGTAAATAAAAGGTTGATATTAGTGTAACAGACTTCATCTGACTTGATTAGATCATCAAATATTACAAACCACTAAACAAACATGTTTGATGACTTGAAGTCATAAATAATTCTATATTTAAAATAGAATATAAATTTTATTTGAATTGATTAAAGTATCTTTTTCAATGTTTCCTATAATGTAGCACTCAAAATTCAAATATTAAATCTATCATCATCATCAGCCTTTTAATGTTCCCACTGCTGGGACACACGCCTCCTCTCTGTGAGAGAGAGCGGGCCATAATTAACGACGCAGGCCATATGCGGATTGGTGAATATCACAATATGTCATATTAAATCGAAACTAACAATTTTATTAAAAGGTAAAATTATAGATGAAACTTACTTCTAGTACGTAGCTGCATTATTGTTAATTGCTATAGGATAAATTATATTTATATCATTTAAATTCCTTGCTATCACAACTACTGTCTAGCAAATTGGATATAACAATAGCGATAAATTATATTAATTTTACAAAAAGGTAGGCAAACATTTTTGCACACATGAAGACACAATTTTTTAAAACCAGATGAGGCCATTTTATCGTAACTTAGTACTCTGAGAAGAAACAGCTGAAAGAAATTCAGAGGTCACAGTCTCTTTTAAAGTCCAGACCTTTTAATGGTTAACTCATGCGAGGACCATACAGGTCTTTTGGAGAAAGAACCACATTGATTTCAGAGGACCTGTCCAGTGCAAGAATTTGTCAGTATTGCTAGTAGGCGATGGGATTATATTAAAAGTTCTTTTTTTTAAGTTTTGGTATCTTATAAAAGTTAGTCTGTTTAAAGTTTTTTTTGAAAATTACTTGAGCCTTGTCAATAGCTGCTTTCTGTAATAAATATTCAATCCATTGTTTTTTATTACTGAATGATGCAACACTGTGTGCAACAATAAGTTTTCAATACATTAAAGTCCCTGGACATTCTCTTTTCAAAAGTCAGTTAAAACTTTTTTTTGTTTTATTACTTTGACATTAAGGCTTTTCCATTTGAGTTTAATTGTCTTATGAATTTTATGTTGTAGCAACATTACTATTTAATCTCAAGAGAAATTGGTTTAAGAACTCATTAATTTCTCTGCAAAGTCTGTTGTTTATTTATTTCAAAAGCCAATTTAGCAAACTTCTAAAAAGAAAGCTCTTGTCTTGATAAAAATGGTATACTCGCAAAAAATCAGTCAAAGGTACTGGATTTGAATTGCAGGTCGTACTAGGTGGAAGAAAAGACTTACTGAAAAACCATTGTTTTTCTTCCACAAGGTGGTATTTGCTTCCCAGGGCAACAGTGCCCTTTCAAGACTGTCATTTGATAAATTTGACCCACTTTTTTTTAGTGTGTTAAAATCATCCACTGAATTCTCCCATCTACGGTGGCAGCAGTAGGGCCTGTCAGACTTTTACTGACTAAAATCCACATTGATCCTTCAATGGCCTTTTACGTTCTTGCGTCACGGTTATCTAATAAGACTTACTCAGGATCCTGGTCACACGTCCCAGTAATGGGAACATTATAGGCTGAAAATGCCCAATTGCTCATACAGTGACACAAGACTTGGTTTCAAGGCTGACTGTCACCACTAACTGCAATTGCGCAGGCCATTTAAGCGCACTGAAGACTTTGTCAATAATACCTTAAAAGCACTAGAAGCTTCACCTATTACATAAAAAAAAGATTACAAATCAGAATTGCAAATGCGATTGCAATGCCTTAAGAAATAAACAAACGGACAAAGAAATAGTTGACATACATATAGCATTGACATATGAGTCATTTTGTATGTGGGCGGTGTGTTGGACAGGTCAACTTCTTATTTAGTTAGTGAATTAGCATATGTTAGTTTTACTTGCACTTTTAATCTTGCTTCATACATCCTTCTCTTCTTATGCTTTGAAGAAACCAAGACTGGTATTCCCACAGGGTAATAATTTACAATGCAGGAAAAGATCTTAAGGACACCGTTATGTCCTAGGACCAAAAAAAATGGTTATGGCCTACTCCCAACGACGATATATGGCTTTTTTTTTCTTTTTTTATGTGGTAAAATCATCAAATGAGTCCTACCACTCCAGGCAGATTGGAAGGGACTGTCAGACTTGTACTGACTAAAATCCATGGTGTCCTTCAATAGCCCTTTATGTTTCGGGATGGATTAAGTCCCGCGACCATCACAGTAGCGCTTGAGGCCAGGACATACACTGGGGAAGTAGATGCTATTTATCACCATGTCACTATCCTTAATTATTACAGCTACCATTCACTAGGCACAAGATCTGAGACTTTTCCTAGCCTCTAACAACATACCTCCAAAAATTACTTATCTATGCAAAATATGCATGCCTCATTTACCCACACCTTGAAATTTAAATCTACCCCCAAAACAGTTCAATGACAACACTCACACAGACACACACCTGTTATCAATCCTTACATCATAATAATAGCGGTCCCCACTTTGTAATCTCATGTCGCTATTGATAAGATACAGAAAACATGCTGTGCGGTAATTATTATAATTTTTACTTCTTTTTTAGCTTTATAATTGTCTATTCAATGTTTCTGAATTTAAAATGTGTGATTATTTTCTTCTTTTTCATGCTCGTGAGTGTCAAAGGAGTTTTTAAATGTGAATTGTTGCAACCTTTTTATTTCGCGTTTAGAATTGTGTGTATGTGTCTGTAATCTATGGATTATCTGTGTTGTAGATAGTTGGATTTCTGCATTGTTTATGTTGTATGTGTGTCAGTAATGTTTGCTTTGCCATCCAGAGTGCTTAGATAATGTGGGCTTGTATCAATAATGATATAAAAGTAAAAAATAAAAGTATATTATTGATTTTGTCACCAAAAAGCTTATGTTTGCCTTCTGTGATGAAAATTTCATTTATTTACACACCCTAGCTTTAAAAGAACATACTTTTCGAATATTTTGTAATTTTCAAAATATAAAATTATAGGTATTTTTTATTAAATCCAAACTAATTTTCCTGGAAAATGTATTGTTATGCATACAACTTAATGATTTTATTTATCTGATATTATTATTATCATACATTTCTCAGAAATATTTATAATTTATGCATGTTATCTAAATCTGCAGGGTCATGTTGTAATAGAGTAAATTCAAAATGTCAATTTAAGTTGGTATATAAAATTATCTTAGTAGATTTATTTGCTGAGGTTGTTGGCTTCTTGTAATAATGTTCATAAAATGAGACGTAGCTGTTAATATATGAGGATATAATAACATGATAACAGAAACTTGCTTCAAAAAAATCATAGTAATTTTAAGTGGCCAATCTTCATGTGTGAAATATTTTTCTTACACCTCTATAATCATTCAGTCAAATCAACAAAAAATACTTATAAATAAAAAGGATCGATATGACAAACGGTTTTTTAGATCACCATCTTTCTCTTTCAAAGCCTGTGTCCAAAAATAAACATCTGTACTTTGCCTGTTTTTAAATATCTGAAACTGAAAATTCTCTTCTTTTCAGATACCACATCGGGAAGCTTGAATCTCCTAACACCATCTTCCACCACCAGCCGTATCCGAGACTTCACATCGCGGCTGCAAGAACGGGCAGGCTCCAACCTTCAGCCTAACTACTTAGCCGGTCCAACCCCGATAGCTACCCCAGTTCGGACCCCAGAGGACGTCACACCAACCCCAAGAAAGTCTGAGAATCTCCTGAGACCACCCCCAAAAGTCTATGTAGACGCTTCGAGCCACAGATCAAGGGGACACCATAAAAAGAGAGACGATCTCCCCCATAAGAAGCCTAGCTATCTCAACCTCGCTTGCTCAGTCAATGGATACACGAATCTTACTACCTACGATTCGAAATTGAGGCAGGATATCAACAAAAGTCGGGAAGCTTCCCCTATAAGACCGATAACACATACTTATCAATACAGAAGCGAAAATAACTCGTTATTGGTACCTGTTCCTGTCGCCGCAAATAAACTGCTGGTCCCGACATTCGGTCCCCATGATACGCGTGCCGATCTGACACAGAAAGCGCCTACTAAGGCGCACACAGATCCTTACTTGGCCACGTCACCGTTTAATGTCTACATGGCGGCCGAAAATAAACAGTTGAAGAACGACTTTCTAGGAAACATGACGACTACCAGCCGTCCTTACATATCGAGCGAAAGCAAGAACTTCGCGACCTCAATGCTTCATAAAACCGATGAGGTGGATAATGCGAAGGAGGTGACTTTCAAGTCCAGTTATTCGGAGACGAATTTCAGGAAGACTGTAACCTCGAATGGGAAAGAGACTCGGTTCAGCTCCGAGTCTTACACCATTTCTTCTAATGGGGTTTCTAAACGTGTCGAAATCACGAAGGAGAATGGGGAACAGCTTACAAGTCCAATGAAGAGTTTTATTCAGCAGCGGGTGGAAAGGCTTTACGGGCCCGGCGCTTTGGCTCAAGGTTTCTTCAATCAGAAGCGCCACAAAATCAAAAGCACTAGCGAGGACGATGAGCCAAAGGTCTTGACCGAAAAGTCTTTGAACACCCCAGAGAGAATCCCCAAAAAATACGAAGAGACGGACATAGATCAAGTCTGTACGAGTCCAAACGGAGAAATAGACTCCAGTGTCTCTCTACCAGTCCTAAGGCATTTAAGGCCTGAGTTTCGAGCTCAGCTGCCTATCTTATCGCCAAAGAAGTGTGTGAAAAGTGATCTGTCTCCCCAGAAAGTTGATGAAGACATTCCTAAAGTGGAAAAGACTGAGAAAGTGGATGATGGTGCAGTGTCGGTTACAAATGGTGTATCTGTGATAAAACTAGATGGTGGAAGTGATGAGCCAGTGATAGTTAGTGTAAATGGTGGAACGAATGGTGTGGAGGTGGTGAAGGACGCTCATTACTTCTTGAATTTGGAGAAGAAGGAGACTGAGAGGCTTCTGGCGCTTTCCGCTTCTGCTGAGAAAGAGTTGGAGGATTTACAGGTGAGCTGGCTTCTGAATACTGATTTTTATGTAATTTCACATCATTGTCCATTTCTTTTTATTTATCGACCTCTATTTTGATCGCTATCTCGCCTGAAGGGAAGCAATGAGGTGGTTGACGATGACGGTCGCTAGTCTGGAAGTAACCTATTCGCTCTTGACCTAATGGCACCCAAGATTGTAGCTATCTGAAAACAAACACAGAAAGTATGTGGATGACAAAAGTCGATAACACAAGCCCTTTCCCCAAAATGGTCAGATTGGATTAATCGCCTAGCGCTTGTCGCCTGCTTAGATGACGTTATTTTACAAAGACTTAAGAAAAATAATGACATGCTTTCAAATTTAGTGTGAGACAATGTGGCAAGCCTAGTTTTTTTTAATAACCCTGAAATTAAAATACCACTGCCTCTTTACTACTGGATCTGCCCACTGAAATATCCTTACTGAGATTCAGGCAATAACTTTAGATTTCAATCCTTGAATGGACGAACGATTCTGAATGACCCTCTGTATAATTGGATTGAAGACCTTGGTTCTTAAAAGGCGCATCTAATTGTTATAGTTTTGTTTCAACAATTAAATTTAGTGTACCTAACCGGTTTGTGGTTGATTAGGGCTGTCTAATTTCATTTGATTTGGTTGATCTTGCATACCTTTTGAAACCTCCTTTAGGTTAGGAGATTGCGCCTAAATAATAACAATTACACAACCCCATTCAAGGTCAAGCAATGCTTGCCGAGGTTGATGTTTGGATAGGTTACACATGGATGGTGATTACATACTGAAACCCTCTAGGCCCTGAAAGCGCGTCTCAGCTGTTGTTTTTAGTTAGCTGTTAGAAGATCAAAAGTCTGACAAGCAGTCTTACTTTGTAGCTAATTTGTATTGTTCAGATAGGCAGGCAGATTCATGTATCTGTTGCTGGTATTGGAAGCAAGCTGTGTCTGACCCCCTAGACAAACAGCGTGCGATGTACGTTATCGCTCAGTGCCTCTAACATTTTTGACGTTATAACCTAGCAAATAAAGTTGAAAATCGCCTCCACCAGTTTCTATCCAGCGTATCATATATCACCGTATAGAATTTATAGGACTATGATCCCGTAACTGATCGGTACTTCCTCTAACCTTCGGACGCCTTGGCGTTCCCAACCATACTTTCGTTTTTTGATCGTCTCTGCGCCCTATTTTGTTGTTGGCATGCGTCAGAGTGGGTACATAAACACAAAATTGACAACCCTAACCTAATGTTGGCGAAACCCATAGAATATTTTGCAACGAAACTGGTCATTAGACCATTTTTTACAAGCCATGTCTGCACTTCTTTGTATTTTATTTAAGGCAAGAATATTTTATATGTAAGGTATGCCCAGTGTACCATAACGCATTCCATCTGATATCTTAGCAAAATTAGCAGTTGTCTGGGAATCTGCATATCTGAATTATTTATTTCTTTATTTTCATTTGCCAACATAATAAGGGATTTATTATTTATCATGCTCCTTTGTTTGATTAGTATAATATGAAATTTATGGTTCTAAATAGATAATAAACACATGAAACAGTTCCATATTATACACTTTTTTCAAGACGTTTTGTGATTATCTCTTAAAAAAAAAACATTCTATTCTTCATTACTCGTCGTCCTCAAGCCCGATAAGCTCTTTCGCTTCCGCTTTTTTGCTCTATAATTTGTTTATTAATGTTTCTTATTTTTTCTCGATTCAATGATCATATTATAAAGTAGACCATTTTTTTTTGAGTTGGTAAAATCATTAAAAGAAACCTCCCGCCCTGGGTAGACTGGAAAAGATACTCAAGACTCCAACAAAAATTTTGCCATGTTCCCATCAATTGCCCTTTACATTCCAGGTTTACGATAACCTGCTTACAAAGTCCTGCGGCCCATGTAGTAGACCTTAACATTCAAGGTGACATAATAAATTAATATAGAAATACAGAAAAGTCAACAAATATGTTCGTTACCGATAAAATTTGACATTGATGACAGTCTCAAGGATGTTATTTATAATATGACCTTATTCCGTAACAAATTAGTTAAATACCTCATTATAATATTTAAATAATGTGCCATCTTCACTAACATGAGACCAAATGAATACCTAATTTTAAAGAAGCCAATGGATTTTCAGGCTTCTGTGCTGAGCCAAGAGTTTAAAATCCATCAACACAAGACTTACATTATTAAAATAGTTTTAGCAGTCTATGGCATTGTCTCTTTATATTGATGCAGATGTTTCCAATTTCATTTTTGAATCTTTTGTTTAGACGAGAATGGCTAATTTTAAGTGATCTAGGTTAGTATTATAATAATTTATTGTCATTCCTAATAATGAAAGATGCCATATTTCTATCCAAATGTGGGTTCTTTTATGTTTTCAGGGTTCAATACCCAAATAGTAAAACAAGACCCAATTATTCAGACAGCTGTCTGTCTGACCCTCTGTCACCATCAAAACTCTATCTCATGAACCATGATATAGAAATTTTATAAATATACGCATTTACTCATGCTTAGAGAATTTCAAAGCCTTTCTTTGGAATGAAAAAATCAAATCGCGTGCAAGATTTGAACCTGCGATCTCCAGATTCAGTACTTCCAACACTCTTTCCAACCCAGCTACCGTGGTTCTAACCTATTGCGTGGAATTCTTCAATCCATTTGTAACGACTCAAGGTTCGAATTTTTTTTCCAAAGAGAAGCCATGATATAGACAGTTGAAACTTTCACAGAAGCTGTATTTCTGTTGCCGTCGCATGTTTGCTAATTATGTGACTTAATGTTTCCAGAATCGTGAGGATGTGAGTGAGGAGGTCATGGGTTTCCTGCGCGCCGCTGCCGGCAAGGCCAGGCTGTTGGCCACGCAAAAAATGCAGCAGTTTGAAGGTAATCAAGTCTTTTAATTATCCATAACTGCTTAATCTACGCCCAAAGAACACAGTAGTGCAGAAAAGTAGGCCGCAGTAAGTAAAATATGGGCCTGTAGAGGTCAAGATGACTGAGTAACTCACCGTCCGATCATGGACCATACCCAGGACAACGGCGCGTCGTGTTCCAAGTGCCTCTAAGTCTGTCAGTCTGGCGGGGCCCCCATAAAGGGCTTAACTACTGCTGGGATCACGGGACTGTCTAAATAGTTAACCGTGACCCTCGATTGTAAAGGGCTATAGAAGAAACACCGCGGATCTTGACAGTACGAGTCCAACTGACAGTACCCTCAGCTCCACCCAGTGCGGGAGGACTCATTTGTGGCTAAAAAGAAAAGAATAATATTAATCCACATTTCCAAAATTTTCCAGGTCTCTGCTACAACAACATCAACGAACGTCAGGACGAGCCGTTCCCGACGACAGTTGAAGACCTGCAAGGCTTCTGGGATATGGTGTGTCTGCAGGTCACCAATGTAGACGCTATCTACGAGCAGATTGCGGAACTGAAGGCGAATAACTGGCAAGAGGTGAGCAGGTTACGTTTAAAATAGCTTAACATCTGGAACACCTGGAAAATAGTCTCTAGGATCAATAAAAACGCTGATTGCAAAACTGGAACTGAATGAATGGCAAGAAGTAAGTAAAGGGTTAAAATGAGTGAACATCGGTAACAGCTGGAAAATGGTACCTTGGATCAATAGGTACGCTTATATAGTAGAGCTGGAGCTTGATAACTGGCAAGACGTTTAGAAGTACGTATAAATATACCAACATCTGGAACACCTGGTATATTGTATCTGTTATAAATAAACACTGATAATAGACCTAGATACCAAACATTGGCAAGAGGTAAGTTAGCTACGTTTAGGATGAGTTGTAGACCTGGGTGACCTGCAAGGCTTTTGTGATATGGATTGTCTGCAGGTCAACAAGGCCTTTAGAAAATCCAAACTTGAGATAATCGCAAACGGCAAACGAACTCTCGAAGTCGAACCTCAGTTTTTATGAAGTTGGGTTAAAAATTAATCATTCTTCTTCACCTTTACAGATAGCAGCCCCGGTAAAGCCCGTGCCCTCGACTCCAGTGGCTTCCACACCGCGTCGCACGCGCGCCTCGCCGGTGATCAAGAACGAGAAGGCACGGCTCGCTGCTGAGAAGAGGGAGGCTGATCGGAAGGCTATGTTGGAGATGAGGAGGTGAGATCATCTGACTATCCCACTAGTGGTATAAAGAGTATCTAAGAGATAGTAAATAGGGTATTTTTATATTAGCTTGGTAAAATTATCAAATGATTCCTCCCACCCAGGGAAGAGCGGGTGGGTCTGTCAGACTTGTACTGACTAAAATTTATGATGTCCTAAAAAATAGTCCCTCCTGCCCTGCCTTGGGTAGGAGTCGTTTGATGATTTTAACAAGATAAAAAAAAAGTTCAAAATAAAAAAAAAAATTGGCGCAGTAACTGAGCGATCTACTGCTGCGCAGCGTATCGTGGGTTCGATCCCCGCACGAAAATAATATTTGTATGATCTGCAAGTAGTTGTTCCAGATTTGGGTGTTGTCTGATGTGAGTTTCTATGTTTGTAAACGCACCTACGAAACAAGAGAAATTCGTAGAGCGCGTAAATGTTTAAAAAAAAGTCTACAGCAAGAAGATTTTTTTTGTAAAAAAATTTATGTCATGTTTATTATGCCTGATGGCCAAGAGCCTCGACGAACATCTTTCGAGGCTCTCACAAGGTGGTTTTATCGAGGGCCTGATTCAGAAGGCAGTACTCCTCGATACTGCTCGCATTATGAGGAGGCTCCTGTCTCTGGAGCCCTAAACACCAGTAACTTGGACCCTGTTCCCATACAGTTGGATTTATTTTTAATATTATTAAATATTTTTTAATTATAAACGAAATAAGATGTCATGTTGTATTTAATTTTTTTGCAGACGCGTCGCCCGCGAGCGTCAGATGGCACAGCGAGCTGCAGCGCCCGGCACCAGCAGTGAGGAGCACACGGATATGGGGATTGAAGGCAGTCAGGTAAACAAGACAAATATTAAATTAGTTCAGTATGCCTTCAACCCCGCGAGTCCGGTCCGGCTATGGTACGATCAAATGCTGCAACTTTTCTTGTTTTCTTGATGTCCATCTTTTCTTTCTTTGTTTCAACGCACGACGCGCGACGTTGTCGTACGTACCGTGGTAGTCCGTTGCAGCGTTTGACCGGTACGGAGCGAGGGGTCATGAGAAGCAGTCGCCTCCTTCTATAGCAAAAAAAGAAGAAGAAAAGAAGCGTGTGCGAGAAGCAATCCTCCTCCTCACAGCTCCGTCGCTGCGAGTGACGTCCGGGGCGTCGGGAATCGCGAGGCTATTTAGAGCGTTTAATCTAGGTTTAGGCCCAATTCGTTGACGCGTCATGTTCCATCAGCAAACTGACGAGTCCCGATAAGGTCGGCCTTGGATCACTGGAAAAGAAATGGGTGGTTTCTGACAGTCCCTTCCGCTGCAAAGGAAGAGCCAAAGCTTGCCGGGGTCGCGGAACTCATCAGGTAACCGTGACCCCGGAACGTAAACGGCTAGCGAACGACACCGTGGATTTTAGTCAGTACAAGTCCAACTGTCCCTCCTGTCCTGTCCCTAACAAGGAGGACTCTTTTGATAATTATTTTTTTATCGGGTCGACTTTTTGATTGCGCCTGTATTTAAATATCAAAGGTTTTATATTTATCAAAATATACTATACATAATAAATATTCGAATTCTTCTATCAATCTGATTAAATACATACTAAATCTCAAAAATCAATTATAGATAAGCTTGTATAGAAGTACCGCTTACTTTTTCTGCCGTAAAATAATGCTGAATCAATAATTTTCCTTCATTACAGGAGGTAGAAATCTTCGTTGGCAAGACAGCGAAGCCTTCAAAGGTGGCTCCGAAAGGAGATTGTATGAGCACCGAGCGATCCGAGGACTCTATGGTCGACGAGAGCTGATTACACTTCTCTTAGATTTACAGTTTATTATAGAAAATATCTACTGAACTGTATGTGTGTCCTTCTGCTTATACTCGGTGAGAAATGGCGTGAAACGTGGTAAATATCCCTTAAGGGCGCGTATTCTGAAAGCTGGCAACGTCGCATGTACCTGTCAAATATTCATCATCATCATCATCAGCCGGAAGACGTCTACTGCTGAACATATGACGACTCGATGCGACGCAATTTGATTTACAAGATTTGATTTCATCTACAAGTAAAAATCATCCTTACCACTACGACATATGACATAAAACGTGCGGTTATTTACGAGAGGATAACCGCACGTTTACGTCTACGCTCTCCACGACGACGTAAGCCAGTCGAATTGCATCTTTATATCGTAGTAGTAAGGACGATTTTCATTTTTAGTTAAAAGCAAAAGCAAATCGCGTCATGAGCAAGCTTGTTTACATAATAGTGGCGCCAACTTGTGAATTAAAAAGCAGACTTCATTATCGCGTAATTTCTCTCCGTTTACGTAATGCCTGTGCCACACATTTAATAAGTGTGCAAATATCTCGCGTCGGCCTTACGCTAGCTAGCAATTCGCACGCTGTGTATTAGGCCGGGGCAACACGATCTAAGGAACAAAAACATTCTGTCAACTCGCTGAGGTACTACGTAAGCGAGGGGTACGGGGTACTGCGTTGTGATTGGCTAACTCAATGTCTGTTCTGTCTCAAGGTATGTTTACGGCTCACAGGATTGGTCGAAATAAGACGGATAAAAGACTTTTTTGCCTAATGTGTTGACAGACATCGGTCGCCTGTTATTAGGAGTCTAGTAATATATCGTCGTTGGGCCGGGGCCAACCATGTGCACACTTATTTGATCACATGTGTGGCACGGGCATAAGATAAGTAGATACATTTTAACATCTGAAACTACTGTAAAAATACAGTCACACAATAGTTCGGTAGATAGTTATGTTACAAAAAAAAGTCCTATGAAATATTTGTATGAAAATGTATGTAATTTTAAAAAAATAATGAAATTATGATACTCAACGCTGTAGGAATATGGAATCGTATTAATTATTTTAATTTTCAGTAAATTATTCGTTTTTTAATTCATCTGAAGCTTTTTTTTTCATTTATTTTGTTGTTTACAATTTTGATGGATTTGAAATTGTTTTTTTTTTTAATTTGCTATGAATTTTTAGTTGCAGACATTTGAAGAAAATTATGAAATAAATGTTTTTATTTTTCTTTTTTTATATCTTGTTTTTTTTTATTATTGAATTGATAAACATATCGATTGAAATTGTAAATGATAAAAAGAAATCATTAAAAAATATATTCATTCATTACATAAGGCCTTCACATACGAGCGATATAATCTACGAAAAATATTTTACTGTCATTTACAAAAAAAAAATGTTGCTATTGGCCGGTCAATGGTTATTTTTTTACTAACATCATGAAATAAAAAGTCGTTCGTGTGTAAGAAGCCTAATTAAAAAAAATATTTAAAAAATACGATTTTGCACATTCCTCTAAAATTAATAATTATTTATTTTTTATCATATTTGTACAAGATATCGTCGCATTTTCGCTATTATATATATTGTAAATATAATTGAGCCTAAAATTGTATGTACTGTTAGACAAATATATCAAGATTGTCAAGTATCAAAATTATACCGCTGTTGTTAAGAAAAAGTATCAAGATTTTTATTTAAATTTATAAAAGCTGACAAACACACTTTGAAATACAGTCTTAACTACTCTAAGCGCGCGAGTTGAATGCAAAGCTTAGGAATGCGGTAGTGCTGTTGACAAGGATGGCAAAGTACTACACTGCAGGCGCGTGAGGTGGGGCGTGCGGGTAGCGGGGGGCTCTTCACCTCAGACCCCGACTGCATTCAACTCGCGCGCTATCTGTATTTAGTATAGTGAAATTGGAACCGATTTTGAAGAAATTAGATTAATTTTTAAACACCTAACAATATAATATAAGAAAAAATAACATTACGGTCAGTTCATGACTTTGGTCTAAGCGGCCAGTAGAGTGGGAGGTGCGAATAAAAGCTTACTGCGAGCATCTACGTGTAATGTAACATCAGAGTGCGCATTGTGATGCTCGCTTGTCTTCATTCACTGAAGAAATGTTTGAATCTGTAACTTTACATTACAGGTGAATGCTCGCGGTGAGGGAGCGCCGTAAGACACATTTTTTTATAAGCGAGTTCGCCACTAGCGGTTCTTCGTGTCGTGTTTCAAACATCTCTATACATTTGATGTTACTGCTCGCTGCCCCGCGCTAAGTCACTGCCCACAGCGGCAATGCTTGTGAACAGACCGTTAAAAGACGATACTTCTTTTCTACGCTATAAAATCTTGATACTTTTCCTTCATAAAGAATTCATTTTTTACCGAATTATGTAATAAATTAAATAATATAGAATCTTTACTAAGCTGTTGGCATTTTATTCACGTTATTTTTAATAATAAGGGGTTTTTTATTTATTGATCTTACTAATAATGTGGAAGAAAGCTCGGGATCTTTAGGTTTGCGCAAACGATACCTCTGGTGGTGCAGGTGTCCATTATAAATTGTACGCTGTTGTACCCTGGTTTGCTATAATTATGGTATAAAAAATAAAACATTTTTTAAATTAGCGACAGGCTTGTCTTAAACCACTGTCTCGCCTGATGGTAAGCGATGATGTGTTCGACGGTAAAGCACGCTTGCCTTAAATTAACCTAAACACTTTTGAGTCAAAGACCCCGTAGAAAAGAGTGAATATACAAAAAAAAAAACCCACTTCTATCACTAGAGCTTACAATGAAATGGCAAATTTACTATTTCCTTACTTGTTTTGAGTTGCTGAACGCATAAAACATAAAAGGACTGGACTTGTCTTTAAAACATCTACCCGCAATAACTTCAGTTTGTCAGTGATCATGGCTCTTGTAACAGTGTTGAAATATGAGAAACTCAAAACAACAATAATAATGATAAATATCCCGTATATAAACAATTTGCTAATTATCAAGAATGTATGTCCCAAAAATACAATAATTTAGATTTTCCTTCGTGTTAAACTACCCGCGCACTGGCAACTTTGCCTCATCGTGGAGTGAGAAAGTTTATGGAAATACCTACGTTAATTATGTGACAAATACACTCGCTAGCAAAAGTATGGAATTAATTACTCCGATTTCGCACAATATTGAGTACTTAATAACTAGTTAAAAACAATAAAATGGTTCCATTTTAAAAGGAACTGTTAACTTTCTACTGACACCAAATTCATTCAAATCTCGCTGTTATATAAGGAGCTATCCCGGATCAATTCCAAGTAAGTGATGCTATATTTTTGATCGCTAGTGTAGTTTCTAGCGACCGCCACATCGGCGGTTGCTTCTTCTGACAGCGCCAATATTTCATATCATTCAACTGAGTGGCAAAAAGTCACAATCAGCATCCGGTGTTAGGTAAAATTATCATTATTTGTTATGAAATAAGGTTGAATTTACACTGGTTAAATACTATCCCTGGTTTTTCTACATTATTGGTTCGATCAAATAAAAATACCTATAGAGTCGTTTCAAAGCGGCTGGCACGCTTGACTAAGCTTTGAATAGCATTATATTAAAATATATACAAAAAATGGAGAAGCTAACGAAACTGCTCAATATAATTTAAACTATTTTAATTTTTAAACTTCAAAAAGACGATTTTTTCAGTTCGGTCTGTATTTTTTATTTATTTATGTACTCCAAGGTTTCTGGTCCAATCTGTGTGATTTTTATTCGATGCAGTACCTATACTTGCCATTTGATTCAATAAAAAATAAAAATTCAATTTGGCTTAGTAGTTTTTTATTTTGATGAGCATTTTTGGCTTATTGTTAATTTGGAAAATGTTATCAGCGTTACTACGGATTACGAAGATCTAATACTATTATATGATGTGAAAATTATGTATATGACAAGAATTTGGGTTTAGTCAAAATACCCAATTTTATTTGAAATGGCTTTTACCACTTCTCGCTCAAACAGCTAAAGAAGTGAGACAATACCATACAGTTTCATACTTGAAAAGGCCCTAATTGAAAATGATACTAAAAATAAGACTCGTAAAACGAATGTTTTAAAAGTATGTGTGTAAATTATCCTAGTGACCGTTTTCACTAACATTAGGTGACATTTAAACTCATAAAAAAAGTATCTCAATCAAGTATATCATATTTACAATAAGCCTCTACCATGAGTTGTCGACATCGATGATCGAGTATCGTAATGACAACTCATGGTCCACACCATGTAATGCTCATACCATTTGTAACAGTGTTGAAATATCGTACATTTGAACATGGTAAATATCTTCTTAAAGTTTTGATATTTTTTAACACTATGTTCTTGTTTGTATGGCACAAATCTCAAAAAAAAACATTTTGAAAAAAAAATTGGACCGAGTTCTAAAAATTACAAACAAAAAAAACTTATTTTTCGGAAGTCGATAGCAAAAAAATCAAGGAAATAAGAAACAAAGTTTGTGTGTTTTTTTAGAAGTCAAAAAGTTTTTTTTTAACCGTTTTCTTTCCTTACTTTTATGTTCAATTATAATTATTTTACAATTTTTTACCAAATTTTAGATTGATTTTTTTTTGGAAAAAAAGAATTACCTCCACCATGACCGCGTCATTTATACGAACGTGAAAGTTGAATATCCTACAGCATTCTTTGACCTGGTGTTAGTGACAACGAGGGTAAATTTTGTCCTATCTTACAATTATCTGTGAAATGGTTAGTAGAACCGACGTAGAAACCTGTGTTTTTAAATAGGTATATATTTTAGGAAAGTAGATAGAACGGGAAAGACTAAAAATCACTATTTTGATATGGCAATGACGTTCATTATTTTTTTCAGTCGTTTTTTTGAGCTGTAAACACTGGTTGGAGTAAATCAACAGGAAAATGTGTTAACTTTTATTTTTTGGTTGTTGTAATCATTGAATCAGCCCTCCCTCTCTGTGTGGAGCTGAAGCGACGGTCGGACACTTACTGAAAACAACCGTGTTCCATCACATGCCCTGTATGTTCCAGGGCCGCCCCTGCAATTTGATTACGTTAAAATTCAAGCAACCATTATAAAAAACGACTGACAAAAATAATTGAAAACACTAGATTTTTGAAAGCCGGTAAATTTTTCAGTTGTAGGTACAATTGGTTTATGTTATTGTTATTTTCAACTTTATTGTCAATGCAGAAGGTTCATGTTTGATTGTGAACATTTTAAAGTGGTTGGTACCTCAGGCTTTGCATTGCTGTCAACATCGAAATGATCGTTATTTTCTTAGGAACAAAGTTTCTTTTTGATTGCATTATTTCAGATGAATTTAAAGTTACTGTGACAAGGTTGTAATGTCGGCTTTTAAAAATTTGTGTTAAAATATATAAAGAGACGCACTGAGTGGAAAAACTTTAAGTAATGTTAAACTAGAATGTTTTGTTACGTTATAAACTTATGATTGTATGTTTAGTGTGATTCGTTAATTTGTGAATGTTAAGATATAGTTTAGTTAACCATGGATGTGGTATGCGAGAGATAATTTTTTGATTTCACAAGGGAACGGTTACAAATGCGGCCCGATCTATGCCTTCGTCTAAAGCCCGCTGTACACATTGGGCCAGCATGTTGTGCCAAAATAATGAATTTCAAATGTCGCTGCTTACCATTGGCCAACGTGTAAACACTGTATACACGCCAAGATCCTTTGATTCGTGCACAAAAAACCGACAAATTTCGGTTGGCCGGCCAGTATTCACGCCAACTACCAACATACAACCAAGTAGGTTTGTACACATTGGCCAAATACGCTGGCCCAATGTTTACAGCGGGCGTAACGAAGAACTTGCATGCAAGTTTAACTACATTGCGGTATTTGTTTGAACAACTGAGTAAATTGTCTATTAAATACGAAATATAGCCAAACTTGCATGTCTAAATTATGCTTCAGCTTCATTTAGACGTTACAAAAAAATGCAAGTTGTTGCTCCGTGTAAATGGGTCTTTACTTGCATAATTCTGTGCAAGTAAAATTATCTTGTATAGTCAGCCTTACTACAACGACATAAAAGCGTTGCCAATAAAAACCAACGGACTTGCTATGGTGACGTAAATCAGGTCCGTCGAATAAGTATCTTTATGTCGTAGTAGTAAGATTGATTTTCGATTCTGGTTGGTCGGCAAATTTGTATGGCTGGGACATACGAACTGAAGAATTGCAAATAACGGTCCAAAGTTCGAATAAAAAATATCACTCTCATACTAAATTTGAATTTTATGCATATTACTAGTTATAGTTAAGAAACCTAATTGAAATATTAATTTGTACAAAATCTATGGTTTTTTATACTCTGATTTACTTATTTTGATTATTTTTTACATGGCAACGTGCATTTATCGAATTGAAAATTATAAATTGATATTTTTTTGCTGAATATATTTATGAAATGGTTTTATTCAGTAGGCCAAAAACTTTATAAAAAAATATCGAAAATTATTGTAAAAAAAATGCTGTTTGTACATTATTTTTATCAAAGTATTTTTGGTAGTGTTGCCATGCTTAGAAAATCAATTCTTTTTTTTATATAAAAAGGAAATTATCTAATGCTTTCTACGCTCTTCAAGATTTTAATTTATTTTTGTTTAAACTGAAGAAAATATAAAATTAATACATAAACACTACATTTAGCGAATTTACTAAATTTTAAGTCACTATATTTATTGCACACACTGAAATATGTATCTTTTTCACTGTATTTCAAATAGTGTTAATGAGATAGCACTGTAAAATTATTTTTCGTTGAGCGAAATAATTCTTCGAAGCGTGGTGTAGTGGCAATTGAATGTACAGACGCCAGCACATCAAGCTACCACAATCTGTCAGATTTAATTTTTATAGATTTTCAACCTTATCATAATATCAGAAGGTTAATTTTCGATTGGTAAAATTTGGCAGATTCGGGTAGGTTGACCTGCTGGCGTCTGTACATACTAATGAGTGCTAATGAGCTGCGTGTCGCAGGTTGACACCTCTGCTTTATTCTTCAGTTGATAATTTTACAGTGCAATTTTATTACCAGATGAAAAAAATAACCCTAGCGAGCGGTACCAAGTATAAAAATAACAATAGAAAAATCAACTGTCGAGTATAAAAGCGCTTTAGAATGAATTCGCCTGTATTTAATAAACGTTAAATTATCCGCTGTATTATAATTTATACAATAAAGATCATGACATTGGTTATTAATTTGTTTTTTTTTTCTGGCAACAATCGTCTCAAGTTAGATTTGGTAACACCAACTAAGTGTTGCCATAGAACACAGCTTCCATAAAGAGTTCACATTTTAGACGTGGCGCTAGTGTCTATGTCATATACCGAAGGACTTCCATTGTGTCACGGAATATAAACTTCATAATTATTTTGAGCATCTAAGACATGTAGTAAGTATTTATGTATAGGTCTTCGGAGAGAGGGGTTATTTTTTTATAGAAACTAGCGGCCCGTCCCGGCTTCGCACGAGTGGAAGTCGTCTAAAACCAGGTCACGATGGTTACAAACCCAACAAAAAAAGAATTATCCGAATCGTTCCAGCCGTTTTCGAGTTATGAGTTTAGCAAAACATGTTGCGATCCATTTTTATATTAAAAAGAAGAAGAAATAACTATATATATATATATATATATATATATATATATATAGTAATTTGTTACAATATTAAAGCCCGGTTTCCATTGCAAGCGGAGAGGACACATTAATGACTCAGCGGGTGAAAAGAGTAAAAATGAGCTAGCTCTGAGAACGCAAAAACTATTTGTTGGTGGAAACACAAGTATGCAGTTTTCGTTTGCGAGTTTAACGAAGTCATTAATGGGTCCGTTCCGCTCGCGGTGGAAACCGGGCTTTACGCCGCTTGAGAGTCTCGGCAGACACAGTAGCAGCGCCAGCACAGCCCGCAGTGCTTGCAACGTGGAATGGCGCAAGACATTGACTTATACCGTTAGGACAGAACTAGGGTTAAGTCGTCCATTTAAGCAACCTAGTTCGTACTTCGTATGATTCATTTATTAGATGACACTACGTTTAGCTTGTATGAAGAAGGTTTAGTTTTCATTGGGGCAAGGGTATCCACACAGATGTCTACCCACCATCTCCAAGCCACCAACGTAATGCCGTCTGGTCTCTTGGAGAATTAAAGGATTTTGATTGGAAGAGAATGAGTACCTATGATGAAAAAGCAGTACGACAGTATCGGCGTAAAGCCGGCCATTTACACAAGTGTATGGTCAGCTTAAGTACGAGGTAAAAAAATTATTTTTCAAATTGGAGGCTACGGCAACCCTGCCAACTAAATAAACTTAAAAAAAAAATTACAAGTGGTCGTAGAATTTTGGAAAGTTCTTGTAAGGTAAAGCCTTTCCAGAACTTTCCAAAATTCTACAGTTTCAGATATCTAAAACATTGTTATAAAATCATAATATTTTACCTATCAATATTTCTAAATTCCATCAACTGTCTGGCTCCATGGAAAATTTATCATTGCAAAAAAAAAACTATTGTTTATGGTTATTGAAAAAATAATGTATTCAATTTTCTTGAAAATTATTAACAAAGTAATAATAAAATAATTACCTATTTTAATCACACTTATAAAATATATTTTGTTTTAATGTATACCGGTAAAAAAAACATCAACTATCAATTCAAATGCAACTGCGTATAAAGAAACGTAACATATAGAATGGTTTAGTCTATGATTTGACAAGTAACTTCCAGCGTCATTTTTGTACTTTTACATTAAAATCTTTCTAATATCTTTTTTAGTACAGTATTTTACATCAAATAATATTTTTTTATTTTAATTTAATTATTCTGTGTTAAAATATCACAATATTTGTTAAAATATTTTGTGAGTACAAAAATTGCTGGAATCGGTCCCGCGTGTTTCCTTCCCGCGCACGTCGTACTAGGTGGAAGTTGGTCATGGTCGTCCGCCAAACGGAAAGCCGCCATGATGGCTTTCTGTAAAGTACGCTCAATATGTAAAGTTTCGTTATTGTTTTTCATTAATTGTGACTGAGTGCGTGCAAAAATTAATCATGGGAACGAACTAGAGTGTGCAAAGTTTAGTTTACGGTCCCTTGGGACCTCCTAGTGGAGCTATAAAGTGTTTTATAAGTGCATTTTTGTGTCGACGCTAGCGTGTTTTGTTCTGTCAACAAAATGTCGAAGCTCTCGTTTAGGGCGAGGGCCCTGGATGCGTCGAAACCAATGCCCATATACCTCGCCGAGGAGCTTCCGGATTTACCGGACTACTCGGCGATTAACCGTGCAGTACCTCAGATGCCTTCTGGAATGGAAAAAGAGGAGGAAAGCGTAAGTATTTTGCGCATTTAGATGTTAAGTCATCGGAAACTGCTGTGTGTCGGCCATTACGTTATGTTTCTTATTCTCTCCGCTAGGGGCGGTATAATTTCGCAGGAAATTCTATAATTTCGAAAACTACTTATTATTTGGCTTCTACCTGCGTGTAATAAGCACGGAAATTATTTTTCTGGGGGTGATAATTACATGATATAAATTATATAGTCGAATCTTGAATGCGAAAGTTATTGTCAAATTTTGGCGCGATAATCGAGCACATGGTGATTTTTTATAACTTAGTGTTACTTCGTAGGATACAACTGCGGTTTTCTCGGCTATTTCTAAATGAATATTGCTGGAATTTTAATATGTTCTTGGCGAAATTCTGTAGAATTTATGACGTAAAGATAATTGCAAACCGCGGCTGGGTCATATGTTATTTGTTTACAAACAATGGGTGCCGGCAAGCGCATCATTTTAATTTATTATCGATACTTCTTCATCTTAATTCAAATGAAAACATGAATTCTTAATGAACATAAACAATCATTTCAAGCTACTACAATTATCAAGCCCTAATTATGTGAAGTATTCCCATAATTCTCGCCATTTGACAGACAACAATTTTTAATATTTTGATGATTGTATTGATCATCTGTATAGATTTAAACATTCAAATAATTTGAATATAACCATAATTCATGAACATTCTTGTCTTTTTCGGTTTTTTTTTTAAATTACCAAGAGTTTACCATAAATATTAAAAAAAAAAATTGTACTCAAACATGACTTTTTCAAGTCAATGCTAGTACTTTTATGATATTAAGGTAATTGTATATACAATCATGTACATTAATTCTGAGCTTTATAACAGTCCCATGTGGAAGATAGCGCATTGGGTCTCTGGGAAGAATGGAAGATGCAAATGTTTTGTACCGAGTCTGCGTTAAAAGAGATAGGGCCAGGAAAATGATGAATATTTTACCAGTGAAAACTTAACTTGCATAGCTTTGGTACATATTAAAAGTATGTTGTTTACACTAGAACATCACTCAAGATTCTAGCGTAACAAGATTTAAGCCATTTTATTAGTTGAAACAAATTCCTAGTAAATTCCACTCAAGACACATATATTTGTTGAGAGTTTAAAGTGCCACTCTTTAAAACAGTCCACTATATGTTACTCCTGTTTTCCCTGAATAACATTGACTTAACGTATCTACTTACATTTTACCAGTATGTTAAATCGGAACATTGTCATTTCCATTCCGTCTCAAATTATTTAATGCTTTCTTTATTATTTTGCAATGCTAATTTGATTATTATTTATTTTATGGTCACATTTGCATAATTATTTCAAATTAGGTGTTAAATAAAACTTTTTTGATTTTCCTTTACTTATTTACCATGTTCTAATTCTAGTTTCATTGTCTTATTTATACGTATTAAGTATTATACATAAACGCACACCTTTTCCTTATAATATTTTCCAACTCTGGTTGCAAGATTGAATTTGTATTATTTATATTGTATGAAATATTAATATAAATATTTAAAGTTAACATTAATTTTGTATAAAAAAAAACCATAAAGTTAGCATCAATTTGAAATAATTATTTATGCTTTTTTGTTACTGACATTCCATATAGGAACTATTGTAATTAAAGCCAGTACTTACCTCATTTTATAACTACCTACTCGGCACATATTTGAGGTCATACATGTGTTAGTTATTTTTGTTAGGGTGACCTCATACTAGTTGTTAGCATTAGTACTAGGAGTATTTATTATGTACCAAAATCATTAAATGACGCTTTCAAATGTATCTGTTTAGTTTATGAAATAATTTTGAGGCATAAGTATTCTATAATGTTCCCACACTGCTAGAGCATAGGCCTCCTTGGTGTGAGTAAGCTGTAAGGTATAATCCACCACATTGGCTTTGTAGATGATACAAGTCTTCTAATTTTTGGTCCTGGGGACATGCTGGTTTCCTCATAATGTTTTCCTTCCCGGTTTTGAGAGCAGTGGTGATGAAATAAATGACTATTAGTAAAGTGCTTGGCTGGTTTCTAACTCATGACCCTACTACTCATAACAGAGGACTTTTGCCACTACAAATGCTTATCAGTGTCTTTATTTGGGCTTGTGATGTAGTTAAATAAAGGCGGTAAGGAAACTTTTGATTTTGAATGTGGATGGCTATAAAATGAGAGGAAGATGATAGAAGTGAGGGATGTATGATATGACTGTTAAATAGAGAAGTACGGTAGAAGATTTACTGAAAGTCCAAATGATTAGGAATTATGATAATGATAGAATAATAAACTATTGAAATGCAACTCGGATGTGAATGCATCCCATAGAGGGCCAAACGCCTGCCTGTGACGCAGGGCTGTATAAACAGGAAACGTGACTTTGGAAAGTAAAGGGCTATTGAAGGCACACCATGGGTTTTAGTCAGTATGAGTCTAACAGTGTCTTCTGTTCCACCCTCTACTGGAGGACTTATTTGATGGTTTTATCAAGCTAATAAAATTAAGATAATATCTTTAGCCTTAATATTTATGAGTCACAAGACTCCTCTCTATATAAGGAGTGGCCTGATATTCGTGCGGACTTGTAGACGTCATATGCGCATTACTATCCATTTTAAAGTGTAGGGCTGTGTCCCGGACGCGGGTTTCATACCATCAGCGTGACTCCGGAACATAAAGGGCTATTGAAGGACACCGTGGATTTTAGTCAGTACAAGTCTGACTGTCCCTCCCGCCCTGCCCGGGGTGGGAGGCCTCATTTGATGATTTTACCACGATAAAAAAAAGGCCTGTGTCCCAGTACTGGAAAACATAATTTAATAGCTTATTTCCTTTAATGTTTAATTACTTAATGCTCTCAAAATTTATTACTTCAATGATTTACGACTGAATAAATATACATTCACGTTTTGTCGTATCAGCAATTAAGGGCCTCCAGAATTTTCATTCGTTATGCGAGTTTACGCCGTATTTGAAGTAGCTAAAGTTGATTTTGCAGTTAATGATGTAATCTTTCACCGTCTCTTTGATGGCATTGAACTTAAGATATCAACTTGTTATCTTCGATCCGCCCACCATGCGTAGCTATGGTTTTATCTACCCATTAGTAATCATTTAGGCTACTCCGATTCATTCCTCGGTATTTTTCGGCAATGGACTGTTCTAATTTTATAATTTGGAATGGTTTCGAAACAGAGACTTAAGGATTCTAGGTACCAACATTTTTTTTTTGAAAGGGAAGGCAATATTACCCATAGTATTGGCGGAATCATGTTGTTGACCAACTACCTACGTGGTCCAAGTTTTTGTTTACGACTCAATGTCAAAAAAAAGATATGTTTCTAATACTTATAAGGAACAATACATCCTGAATGCTCCATAAATAAATACAACTTTAAGCCTTATTTCAATTCAACATAATGGTAGTTTTCGAGAGTCTTTTTTTCAACAATTCTATAAAAAAACATTACGTTCAAGGACCCCAGATTTAAGCTAGTTCATCGAAGTATTAAATAAATGCAATTTTAATCCTATTGTTTTGCAAAATCAGCTTTTATTTCATTAAAAATACTAGGAAAAAGAATAAAAAAATGGCTTGATCTCCCTATTAACCGAAAATTTTCCTCGATCGCCGCCTCGGATTATGGCAAGCGGAGCTACGCTCACATCGTTCGTCCTCGTTGACTCACACATTATCAAGTCACTATTGTCAGTCAGTTTGTTGATTTGTACGTCTGTGAGATGCAAATATTTACGATGAATCTTGCTGAGATGTGATGACTGAGTCTGGCGGCAGTCGTGACTATTGAGTGCGGAAAATGGCATAGAATCTAAAATATACTCTTTGTTAAATACATTAGAGATATTTCCTATTGGGCACCCGCTAAAATGGGAGCTGAGCTATTACATAATGGCACCTATCAATGCCTTACAAATTACAGGTACCATGAGAAAAAGATAGACTTTACGAGGTGATACTATTTTTGGAAATATTTTCTATAATGTGCCGACGTATCTATTATCTCCAGGTTTATTAAAAATAATTATTTTTCTTATTGAAATTCGCAAAATTGCGACAGAACTCTTAATTGTGTCGTTATTCTTCCAATGACGTCACTTCTATGATTGTCATTTCACGTCATTTAGTGATTCTTCATTAGTTAATATGGAAGAATTTAGTAGAAGTGACGTAATTGTAATTTTGTGACTTTATTTCGACCGAAATAAAAAATTACACATTTTTTTATAATGATACTTAAGTACATTTCTGCGAATCTTTTTGACCTGGATAATTAAATTAATCCATACATTATGTGATTATTTGATATTTTTATCAAACCTACTAAATTCAAGGACTCTGAGGATTCGTGCAACTCCTGTTGTACTATCAAAGTAAACATATAAAATGTTATTAGAAAAAAAACATACAACAAAACATAGCTATGAGCCATTCTGTGACTCATCATCTTTTTAACTTAACATAAAACAATTATGTTTAGGTCGGCTTCCAGTCGAACAGGATGCACCTGCATAGACAAGGACGATTCCTTTTTCTGACCTCTACATTTAAGTAATAGATAAACACACTCTTGGAACAATGGTTATCAGACCTTCTAGACTACCCGCACTTACTGCCAAAGATCTACAAATGACAGCCGGGACCAATGGCTGGACGTACTTTCTGTGACACCGAAGGGTCTCGATATCAAATCAAAGCATCTATTTCAAGTAGACTCACCTCTCATAGGCAGTTTGGAATCGTCAAAGACATAAAAATACTACAAAAATTGTGGTACTACAGTCCCAGTCACAAGACATAATAACTGTGAAAGTACCGTAGATGCCCATTCCAAGGATATGTTAAGGACAGAGTTTCCACAGACTGAAATCGACAAGCATATCTCAATCGATCTAGCGTCCGAAGCGACTGTTTTTGTCTAACCGCAAGCTCCACAGTGATCTAATCTGTGACTAAGGCCCCTTGATCTTTCGAATTCTGAAAATACTAGTTATTATCATTGCGTCAAACAATTGAATGAACTTGTGCGCGTTGTCTCATCCTGGATGGGACACAGTGGTGATACGTGGTGTCGTCTCTATACGTAATAATAATAGCTCAATGGTTATTATGTATAGGTATTTCTTACATCATCTACGTAGCCTTTTAACAATTACTTTAGGGTCGGTTTCCAGTCAAACCGAATGAATCTGAATATCAGTATTTTACATAGATGACCTGCGTATCTGCCCGCCACAACCCTGTTACTAGGTTATACGATACCTCTTGGGAAGTCTGGTTGTCAGACTTTCGAGCCTTGGACTCACAGTAACGACTGCCAAAGATCTACAAATGAAAGCCTGGATCAACGGCTTCCGCAGTGGTAGACGGCACGGACGTTGGCAGACGATCTCCGGCCGCCGTAGACGCGGGCATGCGGGTGGCGAGTAATGGGCAACTCGCTGTTCGATCATGGACCATGCCCAGGTTGAGGGCGCGTTGTATTCCACACGCGCCTCAAAAAGTGTCAGCATAATGACGGGGCCTCCTTTAAAGGGCCAAAGCCTGCCGTGGTCATGGGACTTATCTAATTACCGTGACACTGGAACGTAAAGGGCTATTAAAGGACACCGTGGATTTTAGTACGACGGTGCCTCCCACCCAGGACTCATTTGATGATTTGACCACGACAAAAAAAAAAAGATCAATGGCTTGACGTGCTTGATGATAGATGGTCACCTATCCATGTATCCATAGATCAACCTCGGAAAGCGCGGCTTAACTACGAAGGTCGTCAAGAGCTACTTGTACTTAGCCTTTACTCCGTACATTTTACTACGCACTAAAATACCCATAAATTGTTATAGGTACCTATTTGTCATCCTTTTGTAACAAAAACATAATAGGTATTTTACGATGTCAACTTTTGGTTCAGTGATAATATAATAAAAGTAGGAAACTAATAACATGACAATCTAGTGTGCCTATGAACAAATAAAGTTTTTTTTTTATATGACAAAGCTACTTAAATATTAATAGTGTTTCCGTTAGAATATTTGATGAATACCGTCATTATTAAATCATTCTACGAAAAGACGGTCTAGAATTCGATTTCCTAGTCTGACAAAGTGATAGTGGGTTTTTTTTTTCAAAGAATTTAAATATCTTAGTAGCAGGTACTAAGTCTGGAATTTTTTCGCGTAAATAAGCTCGTTACCTCATACTTAGACATAACTTATGAAATTCAAGCTGTTGTCAGCTAGTGTCACCATCTTAACTTAAACTTATTTCACGATATATGTATAGCGACGCAGTAGCTGAACGATCGATTGCTACGCAGCGTGTCACGGGTTCGATACCCGCACGGAGCTACTTGTATGATCTACAGGTATTTGTTTTGGTCCTGGGTGTTTCGTTATCTGAGTTTCTATGTCTGTAAAAGCACTCAACATACGAAAAATTTCTAGTGTACGTAACGTATCAAATTAAAAGAGAAAATAAGCGCACTGACTCTCGAAAATAAAGAACTAGAATAAAGTTGTAATCTTGTAATCACCACGCAAGGTCGGGTTGATGACCTCACGATCGTTACTTAGTATTGGTACGCTCCACTCAACCCATCATCCGGCCACTATGACGTGAATTGACAAAATTATGGGGCTCCGACGACGATGCTTCTTTGTAACTACAAAAAAGGGTGGTAAAGGGCTGAAGTTTTAATAAAAAATTCTATATTTTAAGTTTAGTTTTTCCTCTCTCTCAATTTTTAATAATATTGTAGTTAGAGTAGCTTTTAAAAGAATATCTTGAAAATTATTTTATTCTCATATAATTTCTGCCTCTAGGCGACAGAAAAACTACCAATAGCGTGTTACTGAAAAAAAGGGTTTTTGTTGAGTGAAGAATAGACAAAATAATAGACTGTAGAAAAATTTCTATCGTCCTAAGGTTGACGATGTCTAAAATGTAGAAAATCAATGTTGTTTTTCTTTCAGTAACCAAAAAATCGAAATGTGTAGAAATATTATTGCCTTTTCTTAGGGCTGAGTTTTCAATAGTCAGATAACTCTATCTGAGGATTATAAATAGCGATTTGACATAATTATTTTCTATAGATAAGCTGTCAAACCTACATTTTTATTCCTCAGATAAAAGTTATCTTACTATTGAAAAATCATCCCTTAATAGAATATAGATCGAAGTGGTCATACTTTGCGTGCAGTAGTACTTTACGCTAAGAGCTAAGAAAATGCTGTTATTGTACGTCGTTATCGTTACGTTATCAACAATGTAATGTACAAGAATAAAAAAAATAACGTCGCTCAAAGGCCGTCTAGAAACGTGTATTTCTACAACTGACTCATGCTAGCACGATAAACAGCTGATGGCATTTTTGTTCTTATAAACATAGTCGTAATTGTATTTTTTTATGTTTTTATTTCTCAATATTTTTTCATGCGCTAAACCTCTGGCACTGCGATTAACGTGGTCAGCTATTCATCACCAGCCTCAACGACGATATATTACTAGACTCCTAATAACAGGCGACCGATGTCTGTAAACACATTAGGCAAAAAAGTCTTACAACCGTCTTATTTCGACCACTCCTGTGAGCCGTAAACTAAACATACCTTGAGACAGAACAGACCTTGAGTTAGGCAATCAGAACGCAGTACCCCGTCCCCCTCGCTTACGTAGTACCTCAGCGAGTTGACAGAATAGTTTATGTTCCATAAATCGTGCATGCGGAGTCTAGTAATATATCGTCGTTGATCAGCCTATAATGTTCCTACTGCTAGGACAGAAGCCTCCTCTCTGTGAGAGGAAGCAGGCTCTGATCCACCACGCAGGCCCTAGATTAATAATCAACCTTATAATAACGAAATAAACGACATAATCATGTAATTCTAATTACGTGCCATGCTGAACAGCTGTAATTAATGACGTCATTAGATGTTTCCTTAATGATACGGCAGTTTCATCTGATACAATAATGAGTTTGTACATAATGCTTGTCGAGTAACGATATTGATGTTGTTAGAGTCTCTAGGGCTTGAACGACGGTAGTTAGAACGATTTCTGTGGGTAGTTTACTAAGTTAAATTATAGGGATTTTTGTTTTTCGTGGTAAATACATCAATAAAGTCGTCTCGCAGGAGTGGAGCGGTAGGGACCGACTAAATATACCCTGTTTCTTCTATTGCCCTTTGCGTTCCACAGTCACAGTGGCCTTATCAGACAGCCCAGTGAAGATTTGAGGGCATAAAAGTGTAATGTCGAAACTGGGTCGATTAAATGTTAAATATTAAAGCGTTAATTCCATGAAATATCTTCGCTGAATTAACACAATATATTTTGTCATGAATTTCCGAAAAGAGACAACATATTTCTCTATCTAAGAGGAATTAAGTTTTTCCTTCTTTGTGTATAAGTCGATATAATATAGCACAGATATAATAGGGCATAGATCACTAAATGATGGCTGTATATCATTCTTCTCTCCTAAATTAGGGTAATTGTAGTACATCTCTCTCAATCTCCAAATCTCATACTATTCAATATTTAGCCCTTTTCTAGCCATTTTCAACCACATCATCTATCTTTTCCCAACTATATTGTGGTCGGCTTCCAGTCGAACCAGATGCAGCCGGATATCAGTATTTTACGTGGAGCGACTGCCTATCGAATCGCCACAACCCAGAACTGGGTAATACAATACCCCGTGGTAAGACTGGTTGTCAGTCTTTTAGAGCTTCTGACTAATAGTAACGACTGTCAAAGATCTACAAATGACAGCCGGGACCAACGGCTTTACGTGCTTTCCGAGGCACGGAGGAAACTAGCTATGACAGATGGTCACCCACCCACAGACCAACCTCGGTAAGTGCGGCTTAATCCGGAGTCCGGCCTGTGCGGCTGTAATTATTTAGCCACGAGGTCCGACTTTTTCAACAACATGTCCCAAACATCGTTTCAGTCGCTCTGTATCTCAAGCTAATACTTTGCATAGGTTTTATTATCAATATCTATCTAATAGGTTCAATTTAAGATCACTTAGCATTTAATTTCGACCGCAATAGTTTTCCAGTCTCTTGGTACACACGGCTACACATCAAGCTATACAAAAGCACTTTGTCTTGGTCTCGCTTCGTACGATTTTTACACACAATGAACGGTCAGCTAATACTGGTTTTGCATAGCTTGATGTGTAGCCGTGAGTACATACAGTCAGTCTGTTTTAAAATAACCAGCCGGTCTCTTGGGTTTTACCAATGAATCAACTGTAACGATAACAGACGGGGTTTGTATGCTCATATATTGCTTTTAATGCAATCTTTAATACAATTGCATGTATTTTCCTTGTTACATTACTACTAGTTACTTAATATACGTGCTTGATTTTTTACCCGGCTTAAATTTTCAATTCAGTTCCCTGCCGAGCATCTGTATTTTTCGACATAACCAAGTCAAGAGTGAGTTACTTCTAGGCAAGCGTGCTTTATTGACCGTCGATCACATCTACGATTACCATCAGTCGAGTTAGTGGTCAAACGCGAACCTAATCATTAAATTAAAACAAAATATCAATAAATTTCCCAATGTAAAGATGATTTTTGAGGAAAGAAAAATTTTAGATTGCAAGTGGGATTCGAACCCGCGTCTTTTGGGTAGGTACTCCAGACGCCTTAACCAACTAGGCCATTGCAATCCACACTTGCAAGCCGAAATTCTCCATTCCTCGTTAACGCTTCATGGTAGCGTGGCGTAAAAAAAAAAATTTTTCTTTCCTTTTAAAAATAATTAATTTCCCAATGTACTACACTAAGGGGTTAAAATATATCCTCCTTATCCTATCGTTATAAGTCTCAAAATGCTGAACGAATTTGAATAAAATGCATGATATACCACAACCAGGCCTAGTTTTTATTCAGATACTTACGTTCTCGTGGACGTAACTCATAATTTCCGAAAACCACGCAGGCTAAGTCGCGTGCAAAAGCTATTTACTAAACTAGTGAATCTACCACAGACGGGTAACTGTTATTTTTTATAACTGTTACTTTTTACTCGCCTCAAACCGAACGTCTCTCGAGGTACACTTTTTATTTGAACCATTAGGCTACCGTCTGAAATTGTGTACGTAGTAACTGGGGTATGTACCTAGTATTTCCTCGACCTAAATGGCTTTAGAGTGGTAGTATCTAGGTAATGTTATGTACCTTATCTTTTAGTTCAATAGGTATTACCTTGGAGCAAGTTTGTTCCTCTAGAACTTGGTACCTACTTAGCAACGACGATATATTACTAGACTCCGCATGCACGATCTAATGAACAAAAACTATTCTGTCAACTCGCTGAAGTACTACGTAAGCGAGGGAGACGGGGTACTGCGTTGTGATTGGCTAACTCAAGGTCTGTTCTGTCTCTGATATAAGACTTTTTGCCTAATGTGTTGACAGACATCGGTCGCCAGTTTTTAGGAGTCTAGTAATACACTTCTGGACACATCTATTGGCCCACCTTGTATTTTCAGTTTCGTTTGGTCCTAGCTAAAATTTTATATTAGGTCGAGCAAAAAGTTTTTATACAGTTTTGAACCTGGCACATTCACAATTTAATTCAATAGTCTTTTTTTGAATTTCGAACACAGAATTTAAAGAAACAAAAGACAATTTGGAGCCTGTTCGTTGATATCAAACAATCGAATACTAAGAAAACTTGGTTTTATTGGTTTACTTGGATTTAATTCTTGAAAAAGTGATTGATATCTTTGGTTTTGCAACAAACATTACTTATTCTTAACATTAAGGTGAGGTTCTATCAATAATCTATGGATACTTCACCTGAAGTCGCCGCCCAAGCTGTGGCACTTATTCAGGCCGGACACAGCAAGAAGAAACGTGAGTGCTCAACTTAATTTAAGTCCATCTGCGGTCCGAAATGTTTATCGGAGGTACCCAGAGACTGGCGGCTTTGTTCGTCGCCAAGGAAGGCCACGATCTCGGGTCACAACTGAAAGGCAGGATCGATTCATCGTGACGACCAGCTTGAGAAATCGTCACCTTACCTCCACTGAGATCCAAAACCAACTTCGTGACTTCCACGGAGTATCTGTGAGCGCTCGAACGGTTCGGAGAAGGTTAAAAGAACGCGATATGGTACCACACAAGCCAGCTAATGGGCCCAAACTAACGCGAGCCCACCGAACAGCGCGCCTTCATTTCGCACGCAGTCATTTAAATTGGACACAGCAAGGTTGGAGCCGTGTTCTCTTTTCTGATGAGTCTAAAATTGTGTTACATGGCAATGATGGAAGGAAGAAGGTCTACCGACGTAAGGGAGAGCGTTTTGCACAATGCTGCTTTGAAGAGAGGACTGCTTATGGCGGTGGCTCATGGACTGCCTGGGGCGGTATATCCGCGAGCGGCAAAACTCAACTTGAGGTTGTTACAGGACCACGGCTGCCAACATTAAATGCTGAAAGGTACATTCCTGAGTGCTTAGAACCTCACGTGATACCATACGCGGACTATGTGGGCCCAAATTTCCTTTTTATGCATGATAATGCAAGAGCCCATGCGGCCGGCATCGTCAGGGAATATCTTCGGGATGTGAACATCACAGTTATGGACTGGCCAGCCAGAAGCCCAGACATGAACCCCATTGAGCACATGTGGGACGAGCTAAAAAGACGTGTTAGGGCTCGTCAGCCAGTTGCCCAGACGGTGCAGGAGTTGAAAACTGCCATAGAAGAGGAAGGGGAGATGATCCCTCAAAATTTCATAGAGTGGTTGATAAACTCTATGCCTAATCGTATGAGAGCTGTGGTAGATGCCCATGGAGGCAACACGCGTTATTAAATTAAACCTTTATTTGATAAAACATGTTTTTTATTCAAAAATCAATTGCCTTTAACAAGACGCATATCCGACTTGTTAGGCGTAGCTCCATGTTCTATGGTATTCTGAATTCAAATTTAAAACAATACGATCGAAAAAGATGGTAAAATGTATCAGGTTTAAAACTGCATCAACAGTTTTTGTTCAATCTAGCAATAATATTTCGGTAGGGGCCATCGAAACCTAAACTCTAAGGTGGGCCAATAGATGTGTCCAGAAGTGTATATCGTCGTTGCTACTTAGCTACTGCTAAGATTGTTTTATCGGCGCAAAGAGGTATGAAGCTGAAATTAATATCAAATACTCAGACATAACAAAAAAGAAAAGTGTGTTAATGTACATTAACACACCACAATTTTATTTGAATCGTGATCAAATTCGTCAAATAAGTCCTCCCGCCCCGGGTGAAGCGAAAGGAACTGTCAGACTCGTACTGACTAAAATCCAATATACCTTTACATAACATGGTCACGGTTGCCTGTTAAGACAGTCCCTCGCAACTCTGTGTAATTATAAGTTAACTAAATAAAGCTATTAACGCCACAACCTATTATACATCTTTTTATCGCTGGTAAAATCATCCAAAAAGACCTGAGACCTTGGAGTTAAGTGAAAGGGACTATCAGACTCTCACAACATCCACCCTGGTCCTTCAGTCCCCCTTTGCGGTCCAAGGTCACGGTTACATAGTCTTCGGCAGTAGTTGACAGCTCCTTGAGCCACACGTGCAACACTACGGGCCGTCGACAAGGGCCTGGTCCTGATCAGACGGCGAGCTATCCAAGTTATATTCTCTGATATTTCAACTGTCGAATGCAATAGATGCAGCTGCACTTCCCTCTATGTCTGAAATCAACTCTTTTAAAACTTGTTTTTTTTTTTGTTTTTGTGTACGTAGTTCAATCAATATTTTGAGTTGTATTAATAAAACGAGTTCATAAAAATGAGTTCAACAGTCTCCGCTGACATTCAATTAATAAATCATTTTACCTGCAGTCGAGCACAAAGACAGGTGAAGCTTTTAATATTAAAATATTTTCGGGGGTACAATTAAGCTGGTTTCTGACTAATTAATTTGCCGTATAGTTGATGCGCTTTATGATGGACTATTAAGGACTGTTTTCGCTTGTTTTTTTTTTCTTTTTAATGTTTTTTTTAGCGACCAACTATCTCGCCTGAAGGTAAGCGATGATGTGTTTGACGGGGAAGCACGCTTGCCTAGAAGTAACCAGGAAAAAAAATTGCAAAATTTCCCCAAGTCAAGTAAATTAATTGGTCGCGGGACTTATTTCCATCACCGTAACCCCGGAACATAAAGTGCTATTGAAGGACACCGTGGATTTTAGTCAGTACAAGTCTGACAGTCTCTCCCGCCCTGCCCGGGGTGGGAGGCCTTATATGATGATTTTAACAAGCAAAAAAAAAGTTGTAAATTAATTCGAGGATTCAGCAAATCTGGACAAACACGCAGACTTAATCCATTAAAATCAGATTAGATACTCAAATATACATACAGGCCATAGATAAAGAAGATACAGGCCTTGGCAAAATATACTCAGAAAAACTGTGACCTCTATACTTTTCCAAGGAATAAATAGCAAGTGGAGCCCCATCTTTAAACATGCGTTACCAAGCCTCCGTTTTTTTCCGAATACGTTAACATAAAAACAACATAAATATTTCAATTTGTATTCAGTGTATTGCCTGGATACGTTACTGCCGGATAGAAATGCTTTAGGAGGATTATAATTTTATTCGTATCCGTCTGTCTCTATCAACGACGATATATTACTAGACTCCGCATGCACGATATAGGGAACAAAAACTATTCCTTCAACTCGTTGAGGTACTACGTAAGCGAGGGGGGCGGGATACTGCGTTGTGATTGGCTAACTCAAGCTTTGTTCTGTCTCAAGGTATGTTTACGGCTCACAGGAGTGGTCGAAATAAGACGGATATAAGACTTTTTTGCCTAATGTGTTGACAGACATCGGTCGCCTGTTATTAGGAGTCTAGTAATATATCGTCGTTGGTCTCTATCTATCTATCTATCTATCCTATATCCGTACTCACAACTCTCTCAAAAATCTTTGAAAAAGTCGTTAACGCCAGACTGGTGAAATACCTTGCTAAACTCAACATTCTGGCTAACAACCAATTCGGCTTCCGTGCTGGAAAATCCACTGCAGACGCTACCCTGGAACTTACTAATACAATAGTTAATCATTTTAATAACAAAAATAAATCGTTAGCTGTTTTCCTGGACTTATCGAAGGCGTTCGATACCGTTTCTATCCCCAAATTAATTCATAAGTTGGAACAAATTGGTATTCGTGGAAATGCCCTCAATTTGTTCCGAAGTTACTTGACGAATCGAAAACAAGTAGTCCAAGTCGAAACCTTCATAAGTGAAAAGGAAAACGTAATTTTTGGTGTTCCCCAGGGAAGCGTCTTGGGTCCAACCCTCTTCCTAATTTACGTTAACGAGCTGTGTCTGTTGCATCTCCCTAACACAAAAATCATTGCATATGCGGACGACACAGTTCTTATAACTTATGGTAAGGATTGGCCTAAAACCCAAGAAAATGCGGAGAAGGCTCTGAGGATGGTTATGACGTGGTTGAATGCAAACCTCCTCACGCTAAATACCACAAAGAGCAAGTTCATCCCCTTCACCCCCGGAATTCTCAGTCAACCGCCAACTTCATTTGAAATCAGGGCGCATGTCTGTACACACACTTTACCTACTACCTGTAACTGTGCAAAGATTGATAGGACTGATAGTATAAAATATCTTGGAGTTATAGTGGACGGCCTTCTTACGTGGAAAAAACAGGTTAACTCTATAGTGACCCGTGTAAGAAAATTGATATACTTGTTTAAAAAACTTAGGGCGTCCGCTAGCTTTCAATGCCTTAGAATGATCTATTTTGCTCTTGCTCAGTCAATTCTCGGGTACTGCATTGTAGTGTGGGGAGGTACCCACAAGAAAACATTGATGCGGTTAGAGAGAGCTCAGAGATCGGTGTTAAAAGTGCTCGCAAAGAAGCCAATTCGTTTCCCAACACGTGATTTATATACACTATGTGAGGTCCTTACAGTTAGACAGCTGTTTATACTACATACTGTTCTTAGCAAACATTCTCTTTTGCATTATGACCCACAATACGTTCCAAAGAAACGTGGCTCTGACAGAATCTGCAAAACTCAGCTCTGTAGATCCGCAGTGGTAAGTCGTCACTTCAACCACATTAGCTCCAAACTTTATAATTCCATCAACAAGAGAATAAATATATATCCATTTACAAAAAAAATAATTATAAAAAAATTGACTGTTTTTCTGAAATCCTTGTCTTATGCTGATACTGAACAACTTGTGGTAACATAACTCAACATCACACACACTCATACAATCTTACTCTCGCATACACTCACACACAATTATGCTCTCTCACTCTATTACAACATATGTGGCTATAATTAATTATCTCAATGTTATTGTATTTAAATTTTTAATTTTATTTAGATTTTAATGTAGATTTAATTTTGTTTTATTTAAAAATTTATTTTGATTTCAATTCAATTTTACTCAAGCACTTTATTGTTATTAATTCACTTGCATTTAATTTTATAAGACCTGTTCGGGCACAAAATAACTGTCAAATTAGTTTATAATATTTAATTGGGGCGTTGATAGCTGCGCCGCAGTTTAATACTTTTGTAGCTATCACCGTTCTATACTGTTTTTGTGTCGATCGAAATTGCTCCAAATAAATCATTTTTGTATTTTTGTATTTTGTATTTGTATCTAAGGAAGGCTGTAAAAAGAAATAGCTAACGACTGAATGACGTAAGCTTGTTTTTTCTAAGAGATAAGTAAAATGAAGGACTTGTCTTTCAAGATCCAATGACAAGATGTTTTTATATTCTATCGTCAATATTTTCTTGACATATTTTCTGCTCGCTTCTTGGCAGTTTTGCGAGGTTTTAAAAGTCTCGATATTGATTCGACTAGGTTATTTATTCTTGTGAAGTTCTTGTTGATTTTTTTTTTTTATAATAGGTATAATCCTTACTGAAACTTTGGACACCATGGCTGATCGAAACTTGATCCTTGGCACGAGAGATTATAGCCGGAAATAAACATAGGATACGGTTTGTAGGTAAACGTAGGGTGGGACGCCCTCTGGCATGATTAACGCAAACTCTCTCCTGGTTCCCTCACTTTCAATGCTGAATGCTATGCTGACATCAACACCTGAGATTTGATTTGTTTGCGTCAAGATGGATGGAAGTATGTCGTGAATGTTTGAGCTTTTTTGAGAAGAAGGATGTAAGATGAAAATTGTTACTATCACTATTTGTTTTCTCAAAGTTTTCTAGCTGTAATGATAGTTTCCTTTTTATATAATACATTTTTGTAGACTTCGTCTGTTATATTGTATATATTTTTATCTAATAAATAAATAATGTACCGATGACCTGAAGAGTTGTTGTTGCTGGCAGTGGCTTGATCAAAAAGCCGGAGATCGTGGGCTGTGGCGCTTCCCGGCAGAGGCTTATATCCAGCAGTTGACTGCAATAGGCTGAAATGATGATACGGCTTATACCGGTACATAACGTTGCCGTGGGATAAACTTTGAATCACACACGTATAAAACCGGTGGCAACACAGCTAGCAACAAGATATTAAATGCGAATCTTTCAAATATTTCCTATTAGACTGCCTTATCGTGAGAAAAGCACAAATCTGTCTGAATAGGTAGCACTATTTATAGCCATAATCGGGTGAAGAACCGAATAATCTGAATATTAAACTTTAGAGCTTCGTCCAAAAACAACAACATTATGATAAAACCAATCAGGACTTGAATCGCATCACCATTTAATATTTCGCTCAGGTACTCAATTGATTTTTCGACGAACAACATGGCTGATGCTAACATTGTGGGTATTAAAACTACTGCATACGAAATTGTATACATTGAACTGTCGTTTTGGCAATAAAAACATCAATTTGATCGTTTGCTTTTGTATATCCGTTTCTATTTTGGTACCTATAAGAAAACTACATTATATATTTTTTCATTATATGCTACTTTAGCATAATTCAAGACATAATTGTCTCTATGTTTCGTATGTCTACTTGAACGTGGTTTCTCCCACGGGAAAACCCGTATCAAAAGTATCTTATGTCCTATACTAGTATCCAACCACAGGGTTGGCGCATTGACTGAGCGATCGCAGTGCAATGTGACGCTGGTTCGATCCCCGCAAGCAGCAAATGTTTGTATAAACTACAAGTAGTTGTTTCAAGTCTGGGTGTTTGTGAGTTCCTATGTATTTAAACGCACCCACGACACATGAGAAATTCCTCGACTATCCCAAACTAAAAAATAAAACTGATTATTCGATCGAAATCCATTCCGCCTTCCCAAAAATACACCATACAACTGAATTAATGCACAACAATAGAAATAAGCAACTCCCCAAATTATCTATAATTGTAAACCCAAGATAAAGAAACGATACATCATTCCGAGTCTTATCCAATACGCACTGTATCCCCATAATGAAATGAAATTGCCTGACCGTCTAAAAGATATAGAGGCAATGACGTAAGCAACGCATAAAAGGTTCGGAAGGGACCGTTTAACGGAAACAATGTGTACTAAAACCTCGTTTAATACCGAATAACGGGAGGTACGAAGTTTGCTCAAAGTTGAGGTATTTCGGAGACCCGTGAGGTATTTTTCTCGGATGTTTTTAGAACCTGCATGATTGGGGGTTGAAGTATAAACATGTTTTTGTATGTATAAAACAAGCCTGCTTGTATAAATAGTGACAAAAATAAATGATGGGTGTTTTTGTTCTGTTTTTCTCGTGACTTAAGCCATCAGTCCTTCATCTTTACTTTTCACTTCAGGACCCGTAAAAATAGGTTTTTTAACTGAAAAATTGACTTACTGACAGAACCAATCTTATTATAAATGAATAGATACGTTACTTACACGACATTCTATCTTCAAAAACGGCACACTAACGCATACATGAATAACTAAATATTGCAATAGCACACTACATCACGATTAGTCGCTAAAGTAGGATGGCATCGCAAGTGAAAAAGAGCCAAATATGGTCAAGGTTTGTCAATTGACCACATTTGAGCGCGTCACTTTATAAGCACGTATAACGTATCTACACCTTTTAACTTATAATATCATTGGATATAACGTAGAACGCTTTCTTCTGTACTGAGCATGGCGGTAGTAAAGAAATGTTTCTATTCTTCAGTCGTATACGAGTAGAGCAATATACGGGCAAAAAAAAAATTGACTCGTGTAGAAATAACTTTGTCTGTTCTTAGTAGAATAGATATATAAATGGTCTTGCTACGCGTGCAAGGGATAGCTGAATTATATTGTCGTTCTTAGAAATAAGTCGTTAGAACTAAAAGCCGCTACAATTCCACTTTTACAACATAAAACAGCTATTTGAACCTCTAAAGGACCGTTCACGTTCACACCTAGACGCTACGATACTGAAAATGCTTTCGTGTAGTTAGATTTTGAGTCACTATTAAAATATGAGCGCTGTGTCGGTGAAACGTGCATCATAATGTGTAGGATATGTTAGATTTAATGTGTCGCTTTATTGAAATGTGCAGCTCGCGTCTCGGTGTGAATTTACTGTCAAATAATAATATTCCACAACTATCACACAACTATTCCACAATTATCATTTATCATTTATACAGGGTGACTGGTTAAGTGGACCTAGTCCCTTTGAGGGGTTAAAGTAGACATTATTCTTGACCGATTTTACTATTGTAACCCCTATCTTACATATTTCTAAATATTATAGATACATTACACCCAGACACAGAACAAATTATCATGCTCATCACACAAACATTTGTCCTGGATGGGAATCGAACCCACGACCCCCGGCATAGCAGTCAGGGTCACAAACCACTAAACCAACAGGCCAGCCCAAATATACATAGTTCTCATAAAATTTCTACATGCAGTTAACCCATTAGAGGTCAAACAAAAAGTACCAAAATATTTTTTAAATTTTCTTTATTTTCGTATTGAAATAAGAATAAAAAAACACACAATACAAGAAAAATAAACAAAATTACAGTTTTCATGAAGTTACAGGGGTGTACTTGATTGAGTACACTGACCGCCTAAGTATGAAAAATTCCGTACATGCTTTTTCGGAAAAAAAAAGTTTTTAGGCATTTTTTACATTGCCAGCGCACTCTTGAATGATTAAGGGCACATCGCGACTGTCTTTTGTATTTTATTCCACCTCACGACCCATCCGCAGTGGGAGATGCCCACGGCAACGGATGTCGCAGGGCAATTCCGGCCATTGTAGGCGCTACGTCCGTTTGCCGTACGCATACGGACGGCGAGTAATGGGCGACTCGCTGCCCCATCATTGACCATGCCCGGGTCGTGTAACACGCGTGCCTCAAAGAGCTGTCAGCAAAATGCCAAAACCTGCCGGGGTCGCTTGTCTACAAGATGAAGGTGAGGAGGTTGGATAGACGTCACGGCGTCTTGATCTAGCACCGGAGGGCTGCACCGTACACTCTGTGAAGACAGGTCCTCACAGAGAGTACATACGGTACAGGGCCGCCCCGCTTGGGTAGAGCACCGCAGTGTCCTTATAGGCGATAGGTGACGACCTCTCGTACTCGACATTAGTCAACGCCATGCTGCGAGGCGAGATGGAGTGAGAGGCGGCCGACTCCTGCGAAGCAGTCATGCTAGCTAAGGAGGAGGCGGGATGCGTGAGGAATTGGACAGCATCCACAGTGGTAGACCACAGTGGTAGGTGGTACCGCAGTGGTAGACGCCTACGGCAGACGTTGACGACAGACGTTGCAAGACCATCGCCGGTCACCGTATGCGCGTGCATGCGGGCGGCGAGTAGTAGGCGACTCGCTGTCCGATCATGGACCACGCCCGGGTCAACGGCGCGTGTGTTTCACGTATGCTACTTCTTTATTGCAACGAATCTGAAAGAAAAAAAAACATTTGTTTTACTTACGTATGTTGTCACTGTACTCAACTGAGTACAGTAACATTTGAATTACCTTAGTTTTATTCTAGTAATAAATTATCAATTATATTGTTCTTTATAACTTACTCTGACATGTATTTTATACAAGCAAAATGAAAGGAACAATTTCTAAGCAATAATTATTTCATAAAATCAAAAATCATTCACTTACCTGCACAGTGTTTCGGTAACAAAACTTTAACTGATAGTTTTTATCAAAAAAAGTTACACTACACGCTTATTATTTATCAATTTACTTAAACAATGTTATGATGAAGTAAAATAATAAAAATACCATCATTAACTATACGAGATTTGTGATTTGCGCTTAGGGATATTGCTGTACTCAATCAAGTACAGTGACCTCTAATGGGTTAACTAGCGAACATAGAAATACCAATTACAACTTGGTATTCAACTCGCATACCGCACATAAAGTTAGGCTCCTAAGTTCTTGGCATCGATTTGGCAATTACCAATATACTGAACATGTTTATGGCTCAGAGTATCCACTACACTATTAAACTGTCCCATCTCAGTATTGACCATAAAGAGTCTTTAAAAAATGGGAAAAAAGGGAATAATAGAATTTACGTACGTTATGTTCCCCTTATCGTATCCATATACTATTATATATTTATTTATATTATTTTATAAGGCAGAGTTGAGTGGAAACGCCGGGAAGACGCCCTAGGAAGACCTACACCAACGACGATATATTACTAGACTCCGCATGCACGATCTAAGGAACAAAAACTATTGTGTCAACTCGCTGAGGTTCTACGTAAGCGAGGGGGACGGGATACTGCGTTGTGATTGGCTTATTCAAGGTCTGTTCTGTCTCAAGTTATGTTTACGGCTCACAGGATTGGACGAAATAAGACGGATATAAGACTTTTTTGCCTAATGTGTTGACAAACATCGGTCGCCTGTTATTAGGAGTCTAGTAATATATCGTCGTTGACCTACACTGACCTTATTGGTGAAGTGCGTCAGAAAGTTCGGGTGTGTAGTATGTACTCACAATCGGCGTATGAGATGTATGAATGTGGATAAGGCGACAGGAGGGTATGTAAGGATCTAAGCAGGTGGCGCTCTGTAATTTCTGCCTACCTTCATGGGAAGAAAGCGTCAGTTTATGTATGTATTGTGAGTACATAATGTATACCGCCTCTTTGATTAAGCGAGACGTTTTTTAGAATTAAATAGAAATTCATCAGCCCCTTTTCCATTCCATAAAAATAGACCCTTGTTCTGCGTACCCCTTTGGGAAATAACGGCGTGATGTTATGTTCATCTAAACTACGAGAGAAACGACCCATTCTGCCTACATGTTTTGTTATATATCTCTAATATCTCAAAAGGATAAGCAACATTTTCAATGAAAACTCCCCAGCGATTTTAATTTTTCCGACATTTTCCACTATTGTCGTCATATTTCAACAAATTTACATTAAACTTAAACACATATTACACCTAAACCTTCTTCATGAATCGCTCTGTCTATTAGAAAACCCCCGTTAAGTTACGTTTACGATTTTTTGGGTTTATCGCGATCAGACACACAGACAGACGCATCGGTGATTTGCCATTCTGCAATTCTTTCAGGCAACCGTGACCGCAAATGGCTATTGGAGGTTCACCGTGGATTTTAGACAGTACAAGTCTGACAGTCTCTCTCGCCTCGCCCTGGGGGGTCCGCATCGGGGTAAAATCATCAGTCCTCCAGGACTTATTTGATGATTTTACCCCTATAAAAAAAATCATAAACTTGAATCCATTCATCCTGCCTAAAGGCTCTACGTTGACTAACTACATGTTGGAAGATACGTTGTTCTAGCGCACATAGTTTAACCGTTCAGGGAGGTTTAAGGAAACAATGTTACCACATAACACATTGTATAATGGCCGATGTACCGCATTGTTTGAACTTTGCAAAGGTCTGCAGTTTGGCCAATGTTTGACATGGGTTGGTAATGGAATAGAAAGGACGTATTTTGGGGCTGTTAGTCAAGAATCGAAATAGTTAAGAATAAATTGGGATTTGTACTTCATCGTGTTAATAGTTTCCTTATTATTGTTTAATGAGGTCCAATAATGAGTGATAGCACAGGTCCCTAAATCTCGTCGTCCGTATACTTAGCTCTTTCAACCTCTGCCACTGATTTATATGGCCACGCGCAGGAAAGGATCCCATAAAAACTATTCTAGACTTCTTAAAAAACAAAAAAAAAATATATTTCAGATCGGAATATCTTGCTCTCCGTACAGACAGGCAGTGTTAATTTTTTGGAATGTTATTTCTTGTATTAAGATTAACTCATCATCATCATCTACCTAGCCTTTTCCCAACTATATTGGGGTTGGCTTCCAGCCGAACCATAATCAACTGGATATCAGTATTTTACATGGAGCGACTGCCTGTCGGACCTCCACAACACAGTAACTGAGCAATACCATACCCCATGGTAAGACTGGTTATCAGACTTTAGAGCTTCTGACTAACAGTAACGACTGTCAAAGATCTACATATGACAGCCGGGACCAACGGCTTTACGTGCTTTCCGAGGCACGGAGGAAACTCGCTATAACATATAGTCACCCATCCACAGACCAACCTCGGCAAGCGCGGCTTAACCCGGAAGATCGGCCTGTGCGGCTGTTATAATTATTTAGCCACGAGCTCCTCAATAAGATTAACTCACCGTTTCCATTAATAACTTTATAAATAAACTTCCTGTATACGTTATATGAACAATTGTGAGAGGATTCCGCTATAATCTTGACGGATATCGCCTCAGTGCTGGATTGATGGCCTGTATTATGTTATTTTATAAGTATGGAGGTTGATATTGATGGTCTGTCTTTGTTGTTTCTAAGTAAGCACACAATTTGGATTTTCTTGAATTAATCTCAAGATTTTAGCAAAATTTTTTGTTATAATATGTATTTCATATCGTATTCAGAAACGTTTCTAGATAGATCTAAAGTTCATCTAATAAAATCCCAACAGGATAAACCTTTATTGTTATTACTACGACCTTTAAGGGTTATTTTTGGTTGTCCATAAAAGAAATAGAGAAAGTAAGGACATAATGCTACCAACGTCTGAATCACTGTAAAAAGGACGCTATTACGAATAATTTCAGTCCAAAATAACGCTTACCCGAATCACTTTATCCGTAATGAAATTTAGTCTGAATTGTTGGAATAGAGATTCTTCTAATGTTTTCGATTTGGTTTTTTGAACCTTTTCCCAGCTGTTTGTGTCAGCTTCCGGCCGAACCGGATGCATCTGAATATCAGTATTTTACATGGAGTCTATGTAATACTGGTTATCAGACTCAAGCTTCAGAGTAAACAGTAACGACTGTCGAAGATCTATAAATGACAGCCGGGACCAACCAGCTTAACGTGGAATCAGTTCTACGAGTTATATGGGCTGCCCATTGCCACTTCAACTTGCAAATCTTAAGAGCTTTGATGATCTCAGCCATAGGACGTCCACTGCTGAACATATGCCTCCCCTTTAGATTTTTTAGACGCATTTTTCTTTAGACGCATCCAGCGTCTTCCGGCGACCTTTATAAGGTCATCTGTTCATTTTGTTGGTGGACGTCCTACGCTGCGCTTGTAAGCCCGTGGTTTCCACTCTAGTACTTTTCGACCTCATCGGCCATCTGCTCTGCGAAAAATATGACCTGCCCATTGCCACTTCAGCTTGCTAATCCGGTGGGCTATGTCGGTGACTTTAGTTCGTTATCGGATCTCCTCATTTCGTATTCGATCACGTAGAGAAACACCGAGCATAGCCCTCTCCATAGCCAGTTGTCTGTAACTATGGTTCTTTGGAATCCGAAAACTATCATTTCTATTCGGATTTTATCCGACTACTAAACTACTAAACTCCGAGGATATCCCGGACATCAGCCTGTACGAGATTAGAATGGCTCTTAAACAGCTCAAAAATAACAAGGCGCCGGGCGATGACGGAATCACAACAGAACTTCTGAGAGCGGGTGGAAAACCGGTACTTCTAGTCCTCCAGAAGTTATTTAATTCTGTCATACTCGAAGGCACTACGCCAGAAGCATGGCACAGGAGTGTGGTTGTTCTTTTCTTCAAAAAGGGTGACAACACCTTGTTGAAGAACTACAGGCCAATCTCACTTCTGAGCCATGTTTACAAGCTGTTCTCAAGAGTCATTACGAACCGTCTCGAACGCAGGTTTGATGACTTCCAGCCTCCCGAACAAGCCGGTTTCCGAAAAGGTTTTAGCACCATAGACCACATACACACGCTCCGCCAGATTATACAGAAGACAGAGGAGTATAATCGGCCATTATGTTTAGCGTTTGTGGACTATGAAAAAGCCTTCGATTCAATCGAAACCTGGGCAGTATTGCAGTCCCTCCAACGATGTCATATCGACTATAGGTATATCGAAGTATTGAAGTGTTTGTATAGTAACGCCACCATGTCCATCCGACTTCAGGAAGAGAGCACGAAACCAATCCAATTGCAGAAAGGCGTGAGACAGGGAGACGTTATTTCTCCGAAACTGTTCACGAACGCGTTGGAGGACCTTTTCAAGCTCTTGGAATGGGACGGAATCGGCATCAACATCAATGGCGAATACATCACTCACCTTCGTTTTGCCGATGATATAGTCATCATGGCAGAATCGTTGGAGCACCTCAATGCTATGCTCAGCGACCTCAGTATCGTTTCCCAACGGGTCGGCCTTAAAATGAACATGGACAAGACGAAAGTCATGTCGAATGTCCATGTGGCGCCCGTACCGATTGTTGTTGGGAATGATACTCTCGAAGTTGTAGACCATTATACTTACCTTGGACAGATTGTTCAGTTAGGTAGGTCCAACTTCGAGAAAGAGGTCGCCCGAAGAATCCAACTAGGATGGGCAGCGTTTGGGAAGCTACGTGATATCTTCTCATCGAAAATCCCGCAGTGTCTCAAAACAAGGGTGTTTAACCAGTGTGTGTTGCCAGTGATTACATATGGCTCTGAAACGTGGTCTTTGACTGCTGGCCTTTTAGAGAAACTAAGAGTCACTCAACGAGCAATGGAAAGAGCTATGCTCGGAGTTTCTTTGCGGGATAAAATCCGGAACACGGATATTCGGCGAAGAACCAGAGTCACCGACATAGCTCGTAAAATTTGCAAGTTGAAGTGGCAATGGGCAGGCCACATCGCTCGTAGAACTGACAACCGATGGGGAAGAAAGGTTCTCGAGTGGCGACCACGGACCGGAAAACGCAGCGTAGGTAGGCCTCCCACTAGGTGGACCGACGACATCGTGAGAGTCGCGGGCAACCGATGGATGCAAGTGGCGAATTGTCGTTCGGCGTGGCGGTCTAAGGGGGAGGCCTATGTTCAGCAGTGGACGTCTTCCGGCTGATGATGATGACTAAACTCCGAGCATAACTCTTTCCTTTGAGTTTCTCTAAAAGGCCGAATGCAGACACAGATGATAAATACCTAAATATTTTTTGGAAATACATGTCCATTTTATTTGCGTATGAATCGATTGTGTCCAGAAAGTTCCACTCTGCCGTTTAAAACGAGTTTTCTATCTATAGAGTCCTGAGAGGTGCGTCAGTCCTCCGGGAATTTCCTCCCTTGTAATGTAAAACGTGACGCGATGTATTGATTTTACGGACCGTTTTAAATTATACTTGCGATCTTGTTTTATCGCCTTGGATACTAGACATTTTTATGATAACTGATAAATAGAGCGAGCGTTAGAAACTTGCCCTGGCTTCGTTTGAAAATACAATATAACCTATGTTACTCGCTTGTTGATAAAAAAGCAATAATCAAAATTGATTTGTGCCGATCGGATAGTTCATCCATTGGATTCCCATTCGCGAATTCAAAATATTTGTAACATCACTAGTCAATAAAGTGAATGATTAAAAATGGTTTAAAATGTATGATTACTGCAGATGTTTTTACGTTAAATTCATCTAACAAGAAAGAAAACAACTTGCCTTATAAAAATGCTAATTTTATTGCGCTACGATAAAAATATTGAACTTTCAAAAGACTTCTTCTAACATTTTATGGAGGCCTTGTTGTGCCTTTAGCCTTCATTGGTTAATTAAAATTGAAATTGCGGTTAACCTCAGGGAAAACTTAAGTTAGAAGAGGTACAGGAAAACCTATATTTGGATCTGAAGTTTGTTTATAAGTAATTGCCATTCCATTAACTTTGAGTAATAGAATCATCGAAAAATCCGGACCAAAAAACAATAACTACAGATAGCGCGCGAGTTGAATGCAGAGCTTAGGAATGCGGTAGTGCTGTTGACAAGAATGGCACAGTACTACACTGCAGGCGCGCGAGGTGGGGCGTGCGGGTAGCGGGGGGAGGTGCTCCCGCTCTTTACCTCAGACCCCGACCGCATTCAACTCGCGCGCTATCTGTACATTACACAGTTCCCTATTTAAAAGAGAGAAGACTTTGAAAAGAGTTTGTTTGCTTGTACGCGCCTATCTTAGAAAGTAATGGTGCGAAAAGAAAAAAAAATGTGTTGGATAGTCCATTTATCAAGGAACCTTATCTATCTATCTTCTTCTATAATATAAAAATGGATGACAAAACGTGTTGCTAAGCTCATAACTCGAAAACGGCTGGACTGATTCGGATAATTATTTGTTTGTTGTGTTTGTAACCAACGGGACCGGGCTTTAAAGGACTTCCACCCGTGCGAAGCCTGGATGGGCCGCTAGTAGGTTATAAAACATCACGCTATGACCAACAGGAGCTAAGCAGCGGGGGTTAATTAAATAAATTACATGCAAAAATAGTCTTGACGAGCTTGACTGCGATGGCCTAGTTGGTAAGGCGTCTGGTATACTGAATGTGATGGTCGCAGATTCAAGTTCTGCTCGCAATCGAATTTTACTAGAAAATTTCCCGAAAAATTTGCTGGCTCCGGGATTGCGGGACTGTCAGAACAGGCAACCGTGATCCTGAAACGTAAAGAGCTGTTGAATGAATATTTTGGATTTTAGTCAGTTCGAACCTGACAGTCCATTCCGTTCCACAATGGCTGGGCTGGAGGACTCATTTGATGATTTTACCACGCTAAAAAAACTGCCTCATTACGTATAAAAATTCACATAAAATTTTGCAACATTTTCGGAATAATATTACCTTTTTGTGAGAAGAGTTCCGTTCAGTTCAGGCCCCTTCCAATTACTAAGACCATAATCCCTGTCAAGCGTTGATTATATTGTAAGACGGAATTAATAATGTACTGTGGGTGGGCACGGCTGCCCGTCCCTACTAACGCAGGCCCCTAATCGCTTGCTCAACACCCTAGGGACCGGACCTCGTGACCGGTAATTGTAAGGGTCGAATTTGTTAACTCGTCAACTCATTATGTATGTTGTGTGTATGCAGAAACCTGTTTTATGTATTACATTATATGCAGGTGATGAATCTTTCTGATGGCGTCATTCTTGACTTATATTTTTTGCTTATGATGAAATATATAGTATAAATGGATCTTAGAATAAACTCAAGTTTCGCTCAGCCACGGGCTCAGCCCTGAGTTATCTTAAAATAAGCTGTAACAGTATAGACTTAATTATAGTATTTATGATTTCAATCGACTATTTCACTAAAATAAATGTCCGAAAGATAGATTAATCAAAAAATATTTGACTCGTATTTTTTATTTTTGTAACGTAAACCAAAATTTAAGAAGATACAACACTTCTAAAAATCACAAAACGTCACTTAGTTGTTATCAATTTACAGTCTTTATGACGTCAGAAGCCCTCACTTATAGGTCTTACGAATATTTGTTCCATGCGGGAATCGAACCCGCGACACCTTGTACAGCAGTCGAACGCCTTAACGTGCCGTCAATTACTATTGAAAGGGTTTTTGGCATTTTCGAACCTATGCCTACAACATAAGGTACCTATAGTGACACTAAAATCCGCAACGACGATATATTACTAGACTCCGCATGCACGATCTAAGGAACAAAAACTATTCTGTCAACTCGCTGAGGTACTACGTAAGCGAGAGGGACGGGGTTCTGCGTTGTGATTGGCTAACTCAAGGTCTGTTCTGTCTCAAGGTATGTTTACGGCTCACAGGAGTGGTCGAAATAAGACGGATATAAAACTTTTTTGTCTAATGTGTTGAGAGACATCAGTCGCCTGTTATAGGAGTCTAGTAATATATCGTCGTTGCCAATCCGTTTACCAAATAAGGCAGTTTTGTTAATTCAATCGGTCAACAGAAGGTTTTATCTAAAAGCTGATGATTCATTGTTACCATAGATACATGACTGCGTATAAAATAGTAAATGACTAAGCATGTAGGTAGTATACTTGTAATAAACACGTGTCGTGCGTTGATAAGTAGTTGGTGGTTCAGTCACTATGGAAAATATTTGTAGTATGTTTTTAAATTGACTTTTTTCGTTTTAATATCAAAGACAGACCCACTATCTCGCTTGATGGTAAGTGAAGATATGGTTGAAGGTGAAGCATGCTTCCCTAGAAATAACATAGTCACTCTTGACTTGATCATAGCTATATTGATTATAGCTATCGGGAAAGATTCCAGCAAGGAATTCTACTGTTTAGCTGAGTGCACAATAAAAGTATTGGTAAAACGCTTTGAACGTACACACGGCTACACATCAAGCTATACACAACCAGTATTAGCTGACCGTTTATTGTGTGTAAAAATCGTACTTAGCGAGATCAAGACAAACTGGTTTTGTATAGCCATGTGTACCAGCGGAATGCCCACTATTTAACTATGGCGTATTTTACATCTTGCAGTCAGAAGATGGAAGGGACCGGGCGGAATCAAGTTGTGCAGTTCCATCGCACTACAGGAACAGACAACTTTATTTTTGGATATTTTGTGAAGAAATTTTCATAAACAGCGTTTAACTACTGTTGACTCATATTAATACCTTACAAATAAAAACATACATCTTTTTTAATTAGTCACAGAAACTAAAGACCGAAATAGCCACCTGCTACGATCCCTTAATTTAATACTTACAAAGTTTTGGTCCACTTTCAAACTCCGATGCTGAAACTGTTCGACCGCTAAATGTTCAAACTTTACTACTTTGAACATTTTAGGACCTGCGGCTTATCCCTAAAGCGAACAAGCCTAACTCAATATTAGCCTAGTTCCTAGTAGTCTATATTTAGACCGGCTAATTCAATATTAAATTCTAGCTCATGAGTATGAACTCTGACGTCATCAAAAGCAGTATTCCTAAGTCTCATAAGGAAGACTGTAAATATCGTAGTAGGTAGGCAGTTTTTAGGAAACGCACCTTGGGTTAAAGACTTCAAACTTTTTTAATTTTTTACTTTACTTTAATCCGTAATTAAATTAACCCTAGAGTACTAATATAAATTTATTACTGCTTAATACTAATTATCGCCTGGGAGGCTACTTTATAAATAAAGCAAAATTTCAGTACTAAACTTTTATTAAAATGTAAAAAAAAAATATAACAAATAACAGGCATACCTCTGCCTTTATGAAATGCAAAAAAATATATATCTGAGAAACTCTTATTTGTCTTAAAATCAGCCTTACACATAATGCTTAACTTTCTAACACAGCCTTAAGGGATATTATATTTAAAAAAAATGTTGACATTGCACCACTGTTTTGATATAAAAACTACAATATAATATATAAAGTATGAAAAACATAACGAAAAACTAGTCTAATCATCACATAGCTTACTGCAGACTAAGTCGAACTCAATCAATGATCGCCTCCCAGGCGATCACGTAGGCAATATCTCGGGAACCCTGTATCCCCGACGAGCGCGCAAGCGCTCCCCGGCGCGTCGTGGGCTACCCTGAGTTGGCGCGAAAGCACGGCGCGACACGTCCCCGCAATTTCAAAATAACCAGAAAAAACCGACCACGGGCGGCCTCTCAGGCGATGCGATGATTAGTACTCTAGGGTTAAATATTCATTTATTTCAGGCTGATAACTCAGTCGATGCATTAGTGTCCTCGCTGCGTTCGGGCTCCCAGCCCCGTCTCGGGACTAAATAAGTTACTTTCACCTTTTTTTTAGCTTGGTATAATCATCAAATGAGTCCTCCCACCCAGGGCAGGACGGTAGGGACTGTGAGACTCGTACTGACTAAAATCCCCGGCGTCCTTCAGTAGCTCTTTATGTACCGTAGTCGCGGTATACGTGTGTCTTGGTACTTTCACCCCTAGGTTAACAATGTACTTTTGTACCATTCGTTTAATTAGCTGGATTGTGTATTTTGAGATACACGTCATGGCTTCAAGTATCCTTAAGGAGTAATATTAGTCGAAAGATTTTGTGGATCCTTAACGCGGCAATTTTCTACAACGACGTAATTCCGACGAAATTAGGGCACATAACGTACTCGTTTAATCTCATATTAAATACCTTTTAAATTAAATCATTTACACCGGAATAGGGAAGGAAAATTCGGAACACATTTTTACGACAAAACGTTTCAAAACTCGCGGTATTATTTGTTTTTTAGCTCTTTATCTTATCGTGTTATGGTGTAATGCGAGCTAATTTTGTGTGTTTTGTACTGGGCTAAAGTTTGTAATTTACGAATTTCGAAATGTTTGCTGAGAAGGCATATATTTACTAGGTAGATGTTTGTTCAAACTCTCAAAGGCGGTCGCTCTAATGCCAATTAGGTGGAATTCTTCAGCAAAATCATATGCGTAGTACTTTTGCTTTCGCTAGAGTGTTTAAATAGGGTAAAGTGGCCCTAGAACGCAAACTGTAACCGAAGGCACTGGGTTGATTTGAGCCAGTATCAGTCTTATTATAAAAACTAAATACACCTAGGTTTAAACCTGGACTATCAAGTCCAAGCTTATCTGCAGAAACATGGTTTAAATTTCTCCGTATTACAAAACTTAGATAAAACTTGTACCTTAGTACAGTCATTTGAACCATTGTGTAAGCAATAAAATCCACCATGTGTAATAACAATTACTATGTTTAATTCCATTTTGGGTGATAATAACACAATGAAAAAGTTGCAATGAAAAACTTTGAAACACCTTCGAAAGCTACTACTGTTGGACTGTTGTTTTGCGATAAACCATATTCCAACAGTCTAAATCCAATATCAAGTCATAATATAGTCAACGTTTGTGTAAACCCTAGTTTTACGTGATTTAAACTTAGATTTTTAGTTAAACCCCATTTTGTAATTAAGATGGTATGAGTTTACCAGTCACATACGCTCCTTCTAGATCTTAAAATTTTCTAGTTTCAATATTTAATATCTAAAAATGCAACAAAACCTAATGCACTTAGTTTTGTTACCGTTGGGAGTTTCATTCACTCTGCCAAAGGGAAAAGCGACGGTGCATACATCCGCGACTCTCCGTCTCGTCACGGTAGATGCTGTGAACATACGCCAGGTTTATATAAAATATCTAGATTTAGTTTCGCTGTATTCCGTTGTGTAAACTGTAAAGAATCTGAGAGTACATGAATAACTCCATTATTCAATACTTTCCAATTTGATTATTGTAGTCGTGCTCATAAACTAATTTAAAAAAGCATCTTTGAAGTACACCTATACTTTATGTATAAAGCTGAAGAGTTTGCTGGGTTGAACTTACTTATCTCAGGAACTAGTGGTATGAATGTAGGATCATCAAATGTCCTACACTGATCTTATTAGTCAAGTGAATAACCAGACGTATGAATGTTAATTAGTTATTAGGGAAAAGAATAAGAATCATAGCAGGTGGCGCTCTGTAGTTTTTGCCTAACCCCATGGGAAGAAAGCATGTATGCCTATGTATGATCATCAATTGAGGCCTCTCGCCGCGGGAGGAGCGGACGGGACTGTCAAACTTTTTTCGTCAGTTACCCTTTAGTTCCAGGGTTATACTTTTTAGATAACTATACATCGTTTCTTGGCTTCAAACACCCACTGAAAATTAATTGAAATTCCTTCAATAAAATTATAAAATGCAATAACCTTCTATCATATTCATCAACAATCTTTCGTTCTTTGATGTCGTAAACTCTAATAAACTTATCAGATATTTCAAAAGTAACTTTAGATTACGTTACTACACAAAACCGGTCTCATAAAGCAATAATTCGGCTCGTTAGAAAATATTTTACGAGGCTCTGTGAGTACAAGTAATTTTTTTTATGCTGGCAAAGTTAATTTTATTGCTAGCCTGACGCCAAAAGTCATTTGTGTGATATTAATTGGGGAGAAGTTCTACTTATTTTGCGGAGTATAATTAAAATGAAATGACATTATACATTGTAGACAGTTTTATGTTTTTTGGTAAAGTTTTCAGCTAATGAACGTTTAAAATTACAAAAAATAAAACAACAAAAGTAACGTATTCGATCACTTAACAGTAAATACAACACAATAAGTATCTATGATATATATCTGAATGATTTCCCTTTATTTATTTTTTTCATCAGTCGCCCAAGCGTGAGTGTAGGTCATCGTCAGCCTACAAATGTTCTAATACTGGGACACATGCCTCCTCTCTGTGAGAAGGAGTGGGCCATAATCCACCACGCGGGCCCAGTGCGGGTTGGTAGATGTCACATGTCTTCAAATTTTTGGTTCTAGGACATACCCATTTCCTCACGATGTTTTCCTTCACCATTTTGAGAGCAGCAGTGATGAAAAAGATGACACAATGCGCCTGGCTCTAGTCGTGGTATGATCATAATGTATAAAAACAGTAGTTAGTTTGTTAGTTAGTTTACTAACTTACCTATTTATTTCTTGTAAGCCCGTCTCTTTATGGATGACATTTAAATAATTAATTACTTACATAAAAAAGCTATCTTAGTTACTAGGCCATCTCTCTAGGGTACATACTTACCTATTTAAATATTAATTCAACGATGTAAAAGACGACAAAATTCACTTTATCATTTACTTTTAATTAAATTGTTTACAAAGAAAAATTTACCGTAGCGGACACAAAGGTCGTTGCTCGGCGCTCTCTGTTATAAAAACGTTAATATTTAAAATATTACGAGATGCGATGTTTATTCTCGCATATTTAATTGGTTTAATTATAACAAGTCATTAGTCAGTCTTGTGGCCATGAGGACTTTGAGCTCAGTTCGACTCCTGGCTTTGGCAAATATATTTTTCAATCAGCACATGAATCTAACACAATCTGTCAAAGGTAAACGGACATTTTGTTCGGACATGTGACCCACTAGCGCGACCACTAACGAAACACGTCCAAGTATTTCAAAAACCGTTAAAATACCCAATGACATGAATCGCATTCCTCAAAAGTATGATTTTTTTAGGAAACCTAGCAGTATCTAATGAAACGAATTTTCACATAGAAAAACGTTTTGCGTTGAACTACATATCTTTTTTCCCCATGCATTTGGATAAAAATAAACAAATACATCGTGAATGGTTAACCCCTAACCTTTGAAACAAACAGACCACATTTCATTAATGGTCGGGTGTACCGGGTCAACAATACCCAATGACCTTTTTCTAGTCGCATATCTGACCAAAAGGCCCTATGACATTTCTCTAGTAGATTTCAACTTTATCACAGAAGCACAAGCTTCACATTTGATTCGAAAAAAATGACAGAATAGGGTAGGTTGATATGCTGGCATCGGTTCAAAGTCAAAGTCAAATGTTTTTATTTCACATAGGCCCATGAAGGCACTTATAAAACGTCGACAAAAACGTGCGCGGTTCGGGTTGGTCGATTCCATGGAGAAGAACCGGCAAGAAACTCCATGGTTACTCTTTTAAAAATATGGTATGTTTACAAGCTGATTGTTACAATTTTTGAATTACTTAGATATGTGAGAAAAACGTAGGCCTGGTAACAAGGGGGAAGTCCTTACAAAATTAGCACTACAAAAAAAAAATAGATAAACACACGACCTACAGTGTTCTCACACTCACAAACAAGGACTATGACAGAATCTATATAAAAAGAAAGCTATATAAGCTGGGCTGCTTCTATACTGTCTTATAAATTGTAAAGAATCTAAACAAACAGCGTAAAAGTTAAGGCAATACAATATTGCAAGACGAACACAAAAAATAAAATAAAAAAATAAACAAAAGATGTATAACTATGTACAGGAATAAAATAAAGAGAAGAATCTTATCGTTACACGTGGATTGGAGAAGGTTATTGGCGGTTTCCAAAATTCGTACAAATTGGGATTGGACGTGTGCCCAAGATCTGACGATATGATCGCTGCATCACTGGGGTCTGTGTTATGAAATCGTATGTCATCATCAGTGGAACGACCTATTTTTGACAGACGTGACGTCTGTAAGCAGTAAAATTTACTGAAATTCACAACGCGTCGGGTAATGATGATTATAATGCCATACATCATGCCGGGTTTGCGGGACTTACGAATCACCGTGATTCCGGAACGTAAAGGGCTGTTGGAGGATACTGTGGATTTTAGTCAGTACGAGTGTGATAGTCCCTCCCGCTCTGCCCTGGGTTCCGAGGACTCATTTGATGATTTTACCACGCTAAAAAAAATACATCATACATAATTACTTTACAGAATGTAAAGATTTTAGTCAGTGCGAGTCTGAGAGTCCTTCCCGTTCTGCCATAGTTGGGAGGGAGGGAGGACTCAATTGAAGATTTCACGTCGCTAAAAAAAGTACATCATACATAATTACTTTACAGTATTTAATCCTTACTAGCCACACTATCGATGTCGTAATATTACAGGGTGTGATATTTTTTCCAAAATCAGCAAGTTCGTTTTCTGGCCAGGATTATTGATTTTTCTAAAATCCAATGATACAGTTTTAATTTTCGTCAAAATCAGCCTCGATACTGCTTTCAGCATTTTTCGATTTTCTTCATAGTTTCGATATAGCCATCCACGCTCAGTTGGAAAATTCACCCTGTATAAATGTAAGTGTAACACATCCATCTTGAGCGGCGATCACAGATAGGTCGTATCTTCGAGATAATTAATTCTGTCATCTTTATAAATACCTACTGATTACGTGCAAACAATGACGTCACATGTTTTATTAGACACTGATAACACGTATCAACGTTATCGGTCAATCTCTTGCGCAAACTCGCCGAACCCTTTTAACGGAATAGTTTTATCATTCGGGTAAAATTCTGCGCTATTTTTTTCCATTACCTCATGGTCTATAAATATTATCTATACTTACATGTGTAAGTGTATGTTGCTTTGTATGTTTCGTTTTCTCGTCAAAACGGCTGAAACTTATTTAGATGGGGCTATCTCTGAGACCCACGGCTACACATCAAGCTATACAAAACCAGTTTGTCTTGGTCTCGCTTCATACGATTTTTACAAACAATGATCGGCCAGCTAATACTGGTTTTGCATAGCTTGATGTGTAGCCGTGTGTACTATCTTTGTTGTAAATCTGCTTTAAAAATAATTCTCATGGAAAGGAGTACAAAGCTTTTGTTTCACTTATAAATGGTTTCACCCGCTACGACTTAGAAAAGGGATAAAATCTATCCTAAGTCTTATCCATGCAGCTTCCTGACAAACCTCAGCGCATGTAATATCCCATTTTATTCTACAAGGAATTGACAAAAATCGTTTTTGTTTTGCCCATTTATTACACACCCGTAGACAACAGTAGAATAAAATCAATTCAAAAATCACCACGCGTATGACGATAGAAAAATCTTTCTACAATCTGTCTATTCTTCCGTCTACAAACCGGTTTCTACGGTGTCATGCTACGCGTTCTAATCCCATCGGATCTTTTTACAAGATAAGTTTAGGTGCAGTTCAAATAGCTTAGGGATGACGCATTTTACATGCAATGCATGTCTCATTTCCAGACTCGGATAGGAAAAACCCGAACGACATTCTTTCCTTCATAATTATTCCATCTTAATTTTAAACTGTCTGATGCACTCGGGTTCAACAAAGAAAATAAGAATTTGAATTTAAGCAGAAATAAATGCAAACCTTTTCTTTGGGTGAAACAATCTTATTCTCGAATATGTGCATTGCCTGAAGCGGAAAGGACTGTAAGATTTTACTGACTAAAAACCACAATTTTCTTTCGCATGCCGTTTGCCTTCCAGGGCATGCCCTTTAGACAGTTTCGTATTCATGCAAACCTTGTCGTCAGAATTAAGAACAAAAAAAAAACTAAAAAGTCGGTCCAGTCGTTTTCAAGAGACGCTCCATTACTCATGAGGCAATCGATTTTCATTGAAGTAGGTATTATCAATGATATTATAAATGAATAGACACGTTACCTACACGACATTCTATCTTCAAAAACGGCACTAACAACGCACACATGAATAACTAAATATTGCAATAGCACACTACATCACGATTAATCGCTAAAGTAAGATGGCATCGCAAGTGAAAAAGAAACAAATATAGTCAAGGTTTGTCAACTCACCACATTTGAGCAGGTCACTTTCTGAGCGCGTATAACGTATCTACACCTTTTTACTTATAATATCATTGGGTATTATAGAAAGAATATAGTTTGACTAACAATATTATATCCAGTAATTGGTTTAGAATGTGGTTTTTCTGAGTGTCAGAGACTCATGGCTATATTTTCTGGGATACCAAAAAAGATGCACGATATTCCGTTCCACTATTCACTGTGAGATGACATTGCAGTCTTCATGCAACAAGGCCGCATGCCAATCACTTACCTGAAATGTCAGTTCGGCCACAGGGTCGGCTTAAAAGCTTGTCATCCTAATTGACGCTTAGCCTCGTCGTACTCAACGCGAGGAAATCTCCGATACCTTACTTACGAGTTACGACTATCGCAATACAAATCCATAGAAGTTTGTGCACAGCCACACGTCAATGGATACCAAACTCGTAAGGTATTGGTGACTTACGTCGCCTTGTGTATAGAGAGCCTGATTGTAGTCTGGAAGGTAGTCGTTTTTATCACTTATAGAGAAGTATAGAAAAATAAAAAAGGCTGCGTCCATCCCAAATCAATTGCGATAAGCGTGGGTGAAAGATGTGATTTAATAAAATTTTGAAACATGGTAATTAATAAAACAATGTGTCTCCTTTTGGTCTTACAAACTTATTAAGGTGATTGCATCAACCAGCCCGCGAAATTCAATATTTCTTGCGTTTTTTGCAATTTACAGTCTATTGCTAAGTTTTATGTTGATTTAAATATTATTCGCGGCTGTAAGGCCTACGTAGTTACAGAATTAAAATCATCAAAATCACCAATACAACCCCCCAAGTTCATAAAGGGCTAAGATAATAAAAAAAAGTCATTCCTAGAGCTTTTTTTTTCTGAAGCAAGAAATTTTGAATTTCGCGGGCTGGTTGGAGTATTCCCCTTAGAGGGGAGGTAGCTTGCTCAATTCTGTCAATAAAATCATAAAGCATGTTGGGTCAAAACCCCAACCCTTACTGAATGGTAGCCGTTTTTGTTTTTTTTGGTAGTTTTGGCATTTAAAGCTACTCGTCACAGTCGAACTCAACACGTCGAATTTGAAAAAAGGTTCCGAGGCAATGAGAACTTCTTCTTATTTGATGGCTAAAAACGCTTCGAAGTGTCTCCACATTTCAGTTATCATTCCAGTTCAGGTCATCGATCTATCGGGACATCCTTCACTAAGCCGATAGCGATACGTCATGCGTCTGCCACTATCCCAATTTATAAGGGGACGTCATGGGACGTCTTTTTCTACCATCCATCTATTTCAGCCGTCATATCAGCGATTACTTGCCCAACATAGTTTTTATTCTAACAATACATCTTTCCTGTTCGCCTCCTGGTAATCCGTTGATTTAGGTCATTCATTAACGTCATAATACTTGAAGTACGCTGAACGGTAAAATACGGTAATCTTGTGCTAAAACCTCTGATTTTAATTAAAAGTATATAGACTTAACATTCACTTGTAATAGAACATCGAGCATTCGCTGTTTTTTTTTTAATTTTGAACTGAACAACGAATAAAGCCAAACATTTCATGATCTTTCTAGCAAACTAAAATTTCTTCTTGAAGATGTCAGATTTGACAGTCTGTCCGACAAGCTCGTCAGAACGCTCTTTAGAATATTCGCTAAAACGCTCTCGTTTGTGTCTCTGTAAGTCTGTAATGTAACAATCGCAAGAATGCTCTTAACAAGTGAAAACTCAAGTTTATCAGCACGTTTTTGGGCAGTCAAATCAAATCAAATCGTTTATTTCAACAAGGCCAATAACCGGCACTTTTGATTTGTCAAAAGACATAAAATAAAACTAGTACAAAAATAGTTATGGTGCTCAGGGCTGGGCAAAATACATGCTTTGCTTTAATTGAAATACAAATTACAAAATACTATTATCGCAAGTAATTAAAATATAAAATACAAAATACTTTTAAGTGAGGTATTTAAAATATAAAATACAAAATACAGTATTTTAGCTATTTTTAATTGAAATACAAAATACTAATTACAAGTTACATATTACAAAACAAATAATCTAGACCAGCATGAGCTGAGTGGCTGAAAAGTAGAAGGAAGTTCTTAGCTAAAAGTTCACAATTCGACGTTAATTTCATTTTTGCGTTTTTTTAGCCAAGATTGGCTTACAGTCATAGCGTACAGTGTAAAGACGCCAGCGGGTCAACCTGCCCGGATCTGTGAAATTTTATCAATAAAAAAATAACCTTCCACTATTGCAATAAGTTATTGCAACGTCCAAAATCTGTTGAGGAAATTTGATGGATTGTGGTAGGAGGCTTGATGTGCTGACGTCAGTGCGTAATAGGTGCAGTGTGCCAAGTCTAATTAGCTGCTTTACCATCATTGCAGAGAGTGCAGTGACGGTAAATGAAGTTTTAACTGTATTTTGTTAAAATGTATTTTGGAGCCACATGTATTTGAAATACTAATTACAAAATACTTCGTCGTCAAGTATTTGAAATACGAATTACAAATTACATTTTAGGGAAGTATTTAAAATACAAATACAAAATACGTATTTGTATTTCAATTACGTATTTCAATTACAAGTAATTCAAATACTGCCCAACCCTGATGGTGCTACAGTCCGAAACTGAAAGTACCTTAAGTGAGCAAGAAACTCCATGGACACTCTTTTTCATGAAAACAATTTGAATACTCGATTTCACTTAAACTAATGAAGTTTATAAAACTAAGCAGAAGTCCGTTCGACTTTCAACACAGAGAGCTCAAATCCAATTATCAATAATATTCAGACTTGGTGTAGCTTACTGAAAACGTTCAAATACATTTACGCAAGATAATTACCCAAACATTCAAAAGCCAACAATTAACTTTACTTCCGTAGCTTAAAGAGTAATCAAAACATCTCTTAATAAATGCTTTTGAATTAAACTCCACTTATATAAATTCCTAATACCGCAAAAACTCTACGACCTTTACCTAACTCAGGTAAATCCTTAATTAAAGAAAGGATTCAACGGAATTACGGCTCCGGATAGAAACCGGCGGACCGGAATATACGGAATACGGCAACTGTCACTGTGAACGATGTGAGTGATGTTCAGAAGGTCCATTTTTATTTGTAACAAGTTTGTCATTAAGCAATATTTTATTACTATTTAAAATATAACATTAATTGCGAAAAAGCACTTTAATAGACTAGATGACCAGAGAGTCAATTACATTGTCCTATTTCAGGATCCGATATTCAGAACGTCCTCGACGCATTTGTATCCTGAATATCAGATGCTGAAATCGGACAATGTAATGGGAATGGCAACTGGGGAACTAATGGCGCTAGTATAACTTGTTCCAAGCATCGTCATTGGTTCAAATCAGTTCAAATCTTAAAGATACTTCAAAATAGTACTACGTCTTTGGTCGGATTACGACTAAGCTATGGTGGCGCCATCGACAATTAGCTTTGACCGGCCTTCCCCATTGCCGCTTTAGTGCTGTACGTCTTGGCAAGCATTGAAATCAAAATGGCGCCCTTTCTTCTTTTTATTTGAATCTGGAGTAGAACTTCTGTTCCTTGCCTACAGCTGTCTCGACAAAAGTATTCTCTCTATTCTATTTATGTTGTTCTAATTAAAGATACGTTGTGTTGTTCTAAGTATTTTTCCTGTACATTTATTCTTTGCGTTGTTTGTTGTTACAATTGCTCATGGCAATATTATCTTTTTGTTATGGATATCGTATCGTAATGTAACATCACGATTTAATCTTGTTAAGCAGAGCTAGATCTATAGTTCCTTCACATTATCTTTATATATGTATAAGTCCAATGTTATAAGGGGTAAGCCTATAAAATAAAAAAAATAGCTACCGAATTGAGAACCTCCTACTTTTTTGAAGTCGGTTAAAAATTGAGATTGCAGTCAGCGAGACATCGGAAAATTCCTCGTGTAACAAACACAAAAATATCTTCAGCGAAGCTTTTCTTGAACATTAATTTAATAGCAGACCCAAAAAACCTTTCATTTTGCCGCATCCGCAGACGCCCAGACATAACCACCAAACCTCATAATAATTTATAATATAAATTATTATCTACAACGCTATTTTTGTAAATACCCTGCCGACTATCGCCACGTGGCATTCACATGCAAAGCATGAATGAATCGAATTAAAATTAGATCCAGTTATACTTTCTCAGTAAACAATACTAATCTAATTACGGAACCACTTCTCAATTACAAAAACCGCTTTTCTATTGAACATTTGCATTGATATTGCAGAGAGGGCCAAAACTTTTATCAAGGTATAATCATCAAATTATTCATTTCACCCAGTGTAGCGCAGAGGGACAGCCTGCTGGGATCGCGGGACTGTCTCACCTGGTAACCGCGGCCTTGATACACAAAGGGCCATTGAAGGATCACCGTGGATTTTTGTCAGTACAAGTCTGACCGGGATCCCGTACCGCCCTGGGAGGGAGGACTCATAGAATGATTTTACCACGCAAAAAAAGTAAATAGCTATATAGCATAGGTATTTATATAAACCTGTGAATTAATAATACCATTTATAAACCGTACGTTCTATAGAAATAACCTTCAGCAGCAAATTGAAATAACACTACACAAGTACTTAGCTATTCGAATGCGTAATTGATAAGAAAACGTAGTACGATTGATTTGTATTGTAATGATTTCTTAGTGACTTATTTTACTGAACGAAATAGTAAGCCTGTACTCTGGAGGAGCTCGTGGCTAAATAATACACACTTGCACAGGCCGTTCTCTGGGTTAAGCCGCGCTTGACGAGGTTCGTCTGTGACCATCTGTCATAGCGAGATTCCTCCGTGTCTCAGAAATCATGTAATGTGAAACCGTAAGGCCCTTCGTACACAAGGCGACTCAAGTTTCCGATACCTTACGATTTTAGCATCCATTGACGCGTGCCTGTGAACGAATCTCTATGGAATTGTATTGCGAGAGTCGCTTGGATACCGAAGTCGTAAGGTATCGGAGACTTGCGTAGCCTTGTGTACGAAGGGGCTTAGTCCCGGCTGTCGTTTGTAGATCTTTGACATGGGGTATCGTATTGCCCAGTTACTGAGTTGTAGAGGTCCGATAGGCAGTCGCTCCATGTAATATACTGATATTCAGCTGCATCTGGTTCGACTGGAAGCCTACCCCAATATAGTTGGGTTGGCAGATGGTGACAAACATTCTACTATTAATAGGGTAAAGTACCCAACTGCTGACCTCCCACCAACTATTGACCGCTTAACAGTTTTTATCAAAAATAATAGTAAATCTTCTTGCAGTGCTGCATAAAGAATACAGAAAATGAAAAATAATTTATCTTGTAATATATCGGCGTCACAGAAAATTTAAATAAAGCGATATTGCGTCCGTAAACCTATGATAATAAAATACCCTGCAAAAATCATCAAGAAATTTAACAATGTGCTAAGCTGAAGGTTGTTTTCAATGTCATTTTATTTCAGTTTTACACCATAGATTCCTTAGAGTTTGGTGTTTTTTCGTTATTTAAGACAGACATAATGCTTTTCCGCGTGATTTTCAAGTTTTAATGAGCTTTATCTTGTTAAAATGATGGGGTCAATATCTGGTAAATTCAAATGTATGAATAACCATTTTTTTGACATGACATGTCAATAGCTGGTAATGAACCATATGTACGAATATACCAGTTACTGACACCACGGTTTATACGTATAGTTCATTTTAATGGTGAGGTAGCTTAACTTTAATGCATCTGTATTATGCCCATGGGTGTTGGCACCCCTAAAGGTGTGTATCTGCATAATCACAAACATAAAAAATACCTTACGTAGTAACCTAAGAACCTAGCTTAATTTGAGCAAGGTACTTAAATTTTCGGTCTACTGTCACATTCTGGATCCACCTGAATATTTTAAACTTACTACAATTATAGGAAAAGTGAACGGCTGAATGGATTTTGAAACAATTTGGCAAGCGGATAATATAAAAACCTGGTTAGGTGGGTGTACCTGGACGCAGGATACTTTTTATGTCGGTATATGATCCCGTGGGACAATTGCCGAACATAACACGGGCAATACCTCAGTCATAAGTTGGTTTAGTGCATAGAATTATGACAAAAGTTACTCTAACCTGCATGTTTGAACAAACTGACTTAAATCATATCCGAGGCAGTGTTAGGTAGTTTTTGATTTGTGTCCATAAGATGTTCTCTTCATTTGTGAGGATCTTCTACATAAGTTGAAAAAGTTAAAACAGTCTTATGTAATTGGGAAAATATTAATTCAAACTTTTTTAAACTCCCTTTGAAGAACTAAGGCGTATTCCTTCAATTTGTTTTGCCGGCGAGGATTTTTAATCTGCTGCATAATACAGAAAAATGAAATAACTACTAATAAAGAGGAAAAATTGGACAAAAGTGATAAAACTACAACAAAACTTCAAAAATAAATGCAAGAATATGTAGGCGGCGTTTGAAGACTGTAGACCAAAATTGTGTGAAAAAAGAAAATAAGAAGGGCAATAAGACTACCTTTGTTTGTTTTTTATCAAATAAAACCTCGTATCACAGTCCTAATAAATAATATTTGAGTTTATTAATATACTACAAGAGGTCAAAAATTGGTCATTTGCATGTTGAAAATTTGGTACAGGCATGTTGGTAACTGGTCAAATGGCCTGTTTTTGCTAAACTCGAGAAAAAAAACACTTTTTACCTTTGTATGACTGTTTATAATGTTTTAGTTACATTCTCCAATGTTTTTTTTATCTTCCAAAAACATTCATTTCTACTTGCAACTCGTGTATTATTAGTTTATATTGCGAAAGAAGCAAGAAAAACCGCTTAAAGGGTCAATAATTGGGTGTTTTACCCTATCTATTTTTATAATGAAATTAAACCTTATACAAAGACATTGAGCTATATTACTACTTATAGAGACGACACCACGCATCACCACTGTGTCCCATCCATGATGAGTGCACTCGCACAAGTTCATTCAGTTGTTTGACAGCTCTGTGGCGTGCTCTAGGCGCGCGCACTCATCCTGGATAGGACACAGTGGTGATGCCTGGTGTCGTCTCTATACGTAGTAATAATAGCTCATTGTACAAAGATGATGTTAAAGTGCAATTCTGCTCAGCTGCATCTGGTTAGAGTGCAGACATACTCGGGAAATGCCAAGACGATAAAAAAGTACTCCCGTATCTCAAAGCATTTTTCTTATGTCTAACATTCTCTTTGCTGAAAGGAATTCTCGGTGTTTCGCTAGCTCGATCTGTTTTTTGTTGCGTCTTGTATAGAAATTGTAAGTATGTGGTTTTATAAAATGTTGGTGCGGTTTTTAGGTTTGCCATAGATCTGATATCTAGTGGATGAACTGGTTTTTAGGGTTCCGCAGTAAACAAGCAACCCATATGGTCATGTCCGGCCGTCTGTCTGTTCGCACCTTAGCTCAAAGACGCTTGGGTTTAGGCGCAGGATGCCTGTGGTCTTCATCAGATCGTCTGACCACCTAGTTGGTGGTCATCACACGTTGCGCTTGCCGGTGCGTGGTCTACAATCAAGAACCTTACGGGCCCGTCGGCCATCAGTACTGCGTGCTATGTCACTTGTGCAATGCTGTTTCAACTCCATATTTACCGTTTTTTGCCGAGGTAAAATCATCCTATGAGTCCTCCCGCTCAGGGCGGGACGGGAGGGACTGTCAGACTCGTACTGACTAACAACCACGGTGATCCTTCAATAGCCCTTTACGTTCTAGAGTCACGGTTACCTGATAAGACAGCCTTGCGACATGCGCAGAATGTTTAATTCACAAAATGGCAACCGAGTCGCAAAAGACATGTTCTCGAAAGGCCTCTTGTTTTAGGTAGGATTCGAATGAAGGACTATATATTTTTTCCTTTTTCTAGCTTCAATTCTTAGTGGCCTACTAGGACTCTGAACATACTATAATCCAAGCCAGGTGGCCTACGATGACGTCTTAAGGCCAGTGTCACGAGGTGGCGCTAGACAACTTGTATAGCTCAATCTCTTTCCCACACAGGTTCTGCTCTGGCTTTAAGACTTCATTGTAGGCCACCAGATCTTATTTCAAAATGAGGAAAAAGTCCATGTTAAGTGTGGGTTTCAAGTGATCTACTTTGCATTTGGAACAACTTGAAAAATGCTCTTGTAAGTTCTACTTTTAGCATGAGAATCCATTTTGTGAGGTACTCCCAAAGATGTAACATTGATAAGATATTGGTGTAAAAGCGTTATTGAAGTAGTAATTCCCTTGAGTTTCTTTATCATTTCATTTTGGCATGAAAAGTATGAATAAAGTAACAAAACAAATATGCATGTTAATTGCTTTTATTTAACTTTGCCAGATAACTTAAAATCTATTTTGCTTTTAACTCATTTAACAATCTATATATATAAAAATGAAACCCGTTTTCCGTTGTCACGACATAACATGAAAACGGCTTGACCGATTCGGATAATTTTTTTTTGTTGTGTTTGTAACCATCGGGACCGGGTTTTAGGCCGGGTCCTCCACCCGTGCGAAGCCGGGGCGGGCCGCTAGTAACACATAATTACATTTAAAATATTTGTAAAAGAAAAACATAAAAATAGTGGTCCAGCCACGATGTAGGAAGCAGGTTCAACTAAGCATGCGGTGGTTATGGCTGAGGCAAAGACCTGAAGTATCGAGGCGTACTGACTTCCGCTGTGCTTCTACTATCATTGCAAGATTTATCTGTCTAAGAAAATGTAAAAGATCTGTTGAACACTTATCTAAAGAAAGTGTAACTACAGACTGACCCTTAGATCAGTGTCACATGTCGTTTTTCGGTATATTTTACCTGTGATTTCAACGAAACAACGTTAATATCCTCAAAAAACGTTTTTACACTAAACATACTCGAAACATTTCAAAACGATCTTCCGTTCCAACGATAACCTCACTTTGAGATAACGCAACGCACAGATGACAGAAACTCGAGTGCCTACACAACTCGTAGCTACGTACGTACATACGGACGAACTCACAAAGAGAGCTCGCGAGTTTACAACAGCTGATTCGAGCCGTTTATCGTTGAATGAACACTGAGTTTCTGAGTCAGACGATCACGTGGTGCGTTGCGTGTCAGACATGCCAAAGATTAAGTACGGCGGAAAAGACAGGTCGATAATTTGCGGAGGTTATCAACGAGGTCGATTTTATTTGGGACTTTTGTTTGTATCATTCGTTTATGTCATGGTTTTTGTTATCGTATTTCTTTCCGGTCGTTTCGGATTGGTTGTTGCATCGAGATTTTAGAGTTAGAGAAGAGACAGCGTCTTTGTGTTTGCGCATTATTTTTTTTTGTGTTTTTCATGCACTCCTCCCCATTCTTCTTCCGAAGTAGAGATTAGCAGATCGTCACACCTGACATATTTATGGCGTCTTTCGCTAGCAACTACTAATATTGGACGCAGTGACTGGATACAGGGAATATTCAATAATTAATTTGATAGGTCAGTTTATGAGTTTTCATTTTAGTAAGATAATAATTGATTACAATGCGGTCAATATTGTATTAATGCGTCATTGTACCTACGTCATAAATGTTGTTATGAAGTTATCAATCGAATCTGTTGATAAATTTAAGATTACATTTACACTACAAATGGTATTATTTTTGTCGTTGAAAATATGTTCCTGACCCTCTCTGTTTGAGGTCTTCAAGGTCTCTAACTCACCATAGGATCCGTGTATGTTTGTGGATCTCGGCCTTGTAACTTTCTTCTAAAAGTCAGTGTACTAAGTAGGCACAATGGTCGTATAATAAAATGTGTCAAGTCTGCAAACTCATATAATCAATGTAAAGTAGTTCTCGTCGCCGTGGGCGCATAAATACAATACATGTTTTGCGCGGCTCACAGCTGATGCGAACTGGCTGAATGTTGTGAAATTTACACAATGAGGTTTCTTAACTCTTCAAAAATATACTGAAATTGTACTATTGTTACTGGCTGTGTAATAATTACAAACTCGTTTATATCTCCTTCCAAAACTAGACAAAAAAGAAAAATAAATTCGTGAATTATTTTCTCTATGCCAGTTTAATTATGACCTTTGATCAGGAATGCTATTCATTCGATATTTGGCAGTCTGACAGCGTATGCAAGGAATGTATAGGCATTCGAAACGAATCTTCATCACAGATTTTATTGATATTTTTGTCTGACAGACGATTTTTTATTCTGTACTAGTCATTCGCCCCGGGTTCTCACATATGCTTATATGCATTTATTATAGACAGAGTGATCTCTGTCTATTCAAAATCTCAGTCAATTTCTTTCAAATCAGTCTTACCATGGGATGTCTTATTAACCAGTTACTGGGTTGTTGTGGAGGTCCGATAGGCAGTCGCTCCATGTAATAAAAGATTCTCATTTGGTTCGACTGGAAGCCGATCCTAATTTTTGTGAAAAGGCTAGGCAGAAGAAGAAGAGATAGAGACATTGCAATTCTTTAACACTACTTTGAAATGAGGTATACAATAATTATGAAGATAGATTACGTAATTATGCAATATTCTACTCTTTTACCTAAACAATAGAATAGATAATACAGAGATAAAAATGTCTAATGCTACGATTCCACCGAAATAGTGTGCGACACATTTGTTCGTGCACTTCAGCCGTGCGCGTACTAATCTGATATTGCGTTTAGCCTCTGTGGTCAAAGACAAGCCTCAGTTCAGCACATTTGCGCACAAACATTTTCACTGAATTAGGTCCACCAATGTGTGCGCACAAAAAGCCTTTTCAGGCATCCAAATGCAAACTGCAGTATAAAGATTTCTCAGTTCTGTTACTAAGAATGAATAGACACCTTGAGCCTTGATTACGCACTGCATTATAACCGGTTACAGATCAGAGGCCTTCTGACCCTACTGTAATCATCGGCAGGTCAAGGTGACTGTTAATAGTTAAACGCGCATGGTTGCCGTAAACGATAAACGTATGACAGCTCACTTGTTTCACGACTGTCTCGCCTGGTGGTAAGCGATGATGTGTGTTTCCTACTCCTCCACTATTCTTTTCTGATTAATTTCTTTGCAGGATCCAAGACAGGTAAATTCATTCTCCGGAACACGTCGAGCTTCATTGTCTCGGCGCTTTTCTGGTGGTTGCCACTGTTGATTCTGGCTCTCATGAGTTGCAGTGGTTTGGGAATAGTGTGGTGGGTTTCTCCCAATTAAAAAAGCGATGATGTGATTGACGGTGAATCACGCTTGCCTAGAAGTAACATATTCACTCTTGACCTGAAGACCCCAAGGTTTTAGCTATCAGGAAACACAGAACCCTGTTGTATGGGTAACTTAAATCAATAGCATCTTATCAGAAAAAGGTCTCAAACATAGTATCTGCTCACTCGTTTGACCACTGTCTTGTTTGATGGCAAGCGATGATGTGGCCGACGGTGAAGCACGCTTGCCTAGAAGTAACATATTCACTCTTGACTTGGAGACCCAAAGGTTATTGCTATCAGGAAACACACAACCCTGTTGTATGGGTAACTTAAATCAATAGCTTCTTATCTGAAAAAGGTTCCAAACATAGTATCTGCGCACTCATTTGACCACTGTCTTGTCTGATGGCAAGCGATGATGTGGTCGACGGTGAAGTACGCTTGCTTAGAAGTAACATATTCACTCTTGACCTGAAGACCCCAAGGTTATAGCTATCAGAAAACACAGAACCCTGTTGTATGGGTAACTTAAATCAATAGCATCTTATCATAAAAAGGTCTCAAACATAGTATCTGCTCACTCGTTTAACCACTGTCTTGTCTGATGGTAAGCGATGATGTGGTCGACGGTGACGCACGCTTGCCTAGAAGTAACATATGCACTCTTGACTTTAAGACCCCAAGGTTTTGGCTATCGGGAAACACAGACCCCTGTTGTATGGGTAACTTAAATCAATAGCATTATATCTGAAAAAGGTTTCAAACATAGTATCTGATCACTCGTTTGACCACTGTCTTGTTTGATGGTAAGCAACGATGTGGTCGACGGTGAAGCATGCTTGTCTAGAATAACATATGCACTCTTGACTTGAAGACCCCAAGGTTTTAGATATCAGGAAACACAGAACCATGATGTATGGGTCACTTAAATCAATAGCATCTTATCTTAGCGGTTTCAAACATACTATCTGCTCAATCGTTTGACCACTGTCTTGTCTGATGGTTAGCGATGATGTGGTCGACGGTGAAGCACGCTTGCCTAGAAGTAACATATGCACTACTGACTCGAAGACCCCAAGGTTCTAGCTATCAGGAAACACAGAACCCTGTTGTATGGGTAACTTAAATCAATAGCATCTTATCTGAAAAAGGTTTCAAACATACTATCTGCTCACTCGTTTGACCAATGTCTTGGCGGATGGTAAGCGATGATGTGATCGACGGTGAATCACGCTTGCCTAGAAGTAACATATTCACTCTTGACTTGAAGACCCCAAGTTTATAGCTATCAGGAAACACAGAACCCTGATGTATGAGTGACTTCAATTAATAGCATCTTATCTTAAAAGGTTTCAAACCAACAATCTACCGTTACAAAATCAAGAAAAACGTCAATTCCACCACTAAATTAACAGAAATTAATAAACACTTAAAGAGAATTGGGTAGTTATGAAATATTACAACGTCCATCGGAATTCTGGCCGCTAGCCAGTCTGCGCCGGTTCGGACCGGTTTCGTGTGGAGGCGTAATCGTTTGTTGTCCTCTAATGAAATTGAAAATGTTTTGGGTTGCCAGTAAATCAAGTCATAGACTCGGAGGTAAGCAGAATCTCCGTTACTCTAAATGTCTGATTCTTTTAAAGTTTTTGCGGAACTGGATGCCCTACTCAGAATCAGCAATATTGGGACTTCAAAACGATATAAGACGGTAATACAAAACGTTTCTTTTTTGCCACTTTCAAGTTGCTATTGAATAAGTGGAAGTTCCCAGTACCGAAGTAGTAGTAGATATCTGGGTTACCTACTTTAAGTTGGACCTTTCTCAAACTGTTTTTAAGGCTGGATGATCTTCAGCAAACTCGATGCTGGACTTCGGAATAGGTCTCTTCAATCGCCCGCCGATTTTTTGATTTTCAGTGGCTTGGCTACTTTCAGCTACCTGCAAGTCCGAGATCATTATATTCTTCCGCTGATACTATTTTATTTTTCTATTGGATATAATTGATCAGGCTGTATGTGTTCTTAATTTTAATGATTTTTCAGAAAGACACAAGAAAATTTAAGTAATCTGAGCCCCATAAAATGTTTGGAGATGGATAACAAACGAAATCAAGGCGATGGAAAGGCAACAAATATACTAATTGTAGTTCGCAGCATTTTATTGTGAAGTTAATTAATTTATCACATAACAAAGACATAGAGTAAGAGCCTGTGAACGCCAGACCTACGGTATTTTATAAAAGCTGAAACTTTGTCAGCGGATGCTCCCAACAATGGTAAGAACGATGGCCAATTATGGAGTTTGGGTGATGGTGGCTTTGGCAGATAGACGGTACTAAAGGTGTCAAAAAAAAGAGTTTACTTACGTCATAGTATAAAAGCTGATTTTTATATATAATACTTGGGTGATAAGTAGATGATGTGTCCTCTTTAGCCAGACACTTTTGATGGTTCCAACCCCTTGCCAGACACCCTTAAAGTTCACGAAATTATAATTTTACCTACGTTAGTTGAACGCGGTAATCTCAGGAACTACTGGTTGGAATTAAATAAATCTTTTTATGTTGGGTAGTCCATTTATCGAGGCAGGCTATAGGCTACATAACATCACGCCGTCATCAATAGGAGCGGAGCAGCATTGAACAATGTTTCAAAATCGGGAAAATGTATTCCATTTCGAGAGCTTCCGTTGCGTGCGCTGCATAAACGGTTAAAGTTACGCATAAATGATGTACTGCGGAATTATTCCTCATAAAAAATTCTAAAATAAAGTCCGCAACAGCATATGTCTATCTTTTAAGTCTAAGTCACTGTAACCATTTTTTTGGAAATCAATTTTGTTTTAAAGTTAGGCATTATTTGCGTATTTTCGTTTATATGATATTAATCCTTATCCAAATAAATACGTTTTATAAAATTGCTTCATTTCTCAATTTACATCGTTAGACACTTTTTAAGGTTCCAACCCCTTGCCAGACACCCTTAAAGTTCACGAATTGATAATATTACTTACGTTATAGTATAAAAACTGTTTTTTATATAATTATAATACTAGGGAATTTCTTCTGAATCTATTGCCTCAAAAGTTCTTCTTCTCCTCTTTCTCTTCTCAGGTGAATCGTCTCTATTAGTAGGAACCGGTGCCTCAGATATTTCAGGTTCTTCAGATGTATTTATTTCGATGTTCTGATAAATGATTCCGACGGTATCATGTAAAGTGTCCTTCCCACTAGTGCCAGTCCAGTGTACAGTTTAGGTGATTTTTTAATATTTTCAGGGCATAAACTCGACTTTTCAATGGAAGCATAGGTGGTTTCGATTTCAAGTTCTTCTACACTTTAATAGCTGATACAATGAGCATATCTGTTGACTATATCTATAACTTTTCTGCTACTCTTTAAACTCTTCAGAGTCATACCCAGCATAATATGTTTAGACGTCTTGACTTGACCATTATGGATTCCATAAATAAATTTTTTAAATGGTAATTTTGTCTTGTCCATTGTCAAAATAGTTTTTCGTAAGATTAATGCCGCTTTTTGTAAAACATTTTCCGATTTTAAGTTGTCAAATACTGTTTCGTCAATTGCCTTCATATAGTTGGGTGCTATTATTTTTTTATTTCGGATTGCAAAGAATTTAATATCTTTGTAAAACTTCTTATCAATTTTTTCTTCGAGGTGTTGTGCAGTAAAAGTTTCATCCATTTCAATGAAGTTCTCTGCATAAATTATTTCTAACGAATCAGTATATAATTCATGTAAATGAAGAAGAAGAAGATCACGATATCGAATGGAGTAACAGTGACTATGAAAATGTTAACACTGATGTTAATAATGATAATTAATAAAATAACGTTTTCTTTTATGCTCTATAATAATAATATATAACGTGTTTCATGTTATAGCAATGTCATCAATCTATTTTTTTATCCTTAATAATAACTTTATTTTCAAAATTTACATAGACTATCAGTTGAATGTATAAGCTTGCTCCAAAAAGTTTATTTGTATAACTCATTCTAATCTCGAATCTCTTCTTACGATTTACAATGTTTGTTTGGCAAGAGGTTGGAACTATCAAAAGTGTCTGGCTAATGAGGAAACATCATCTACTTATTACCCAAGTATTATAATTATATAAAAATCAGTTTTTATACTATAACGTAAGTAATATTATCATTTCGTGAACTTTAAGGGTGTCTGGCAAGGGGTTGGAACCATAAAAAGTGTCTAACGAAGTCATGGGCAATTTTATAAAACGTATTTATTTGGATAAGGGTTAATATCATAAATGAAAACACGCAAATAATGCCTAACTTTAAAACAAAATTGATTTCCAAAAAAATGGTTACTGTGACTTAGACTTAAAAGATAGACATATGCTGTTGCGGACTTTATTTTAGAATTTTTTATGAGGAATAATTCCGTAGTACATCATTTATGCGTAACTTTAACCGTTTATGCAGCGCACGCAACGGAAGCTCCCGAAATGGAATACATTTTCCCGATTTTGAAACATTGTTCAATGCTGCTCCGCTCCTATTGATGACGGCGTGATGTTATATAGCCTGTAGCCTGCCTCGATAAATGGACTACCCAACATAAAAAGATTTATTTAATTCCAACCAGTAGTTCCTGAGATTACCGCGTTCAACTAACGTAGGTAAAATTATAATTTCGTGAACTTTAAGGGTGTCTGGCAAGGGGTTGGAACCATCAAAAGTGTCTGGCTAAAGAGGACACATTATCTACTTATTACCCAAGTATTATATATAAAAATCAGCTTTTATACTATGACGTAAGTAAACTCTTTTTTTTGACACCTTTAGTACCGTCTACCTGCCAAAGCCACCATCACCCAAACTCCATAATTGGCCACCGTTCTTACCATTGTTGGGAGCATCCGTTGACAAAGTTTCAGCTTTTATAAAATACCGTAGGTCTGGCGTTCACAGGCTCTTGGTCCAACAGTTTATTGAGCCACTATTAGCGACAGAATAAACATACAATTTTCATTCTGAATAATGTATGAATGAGTCGCTTCGTGTCCCTTCGTTTAACGTCGCCTACGTAAATCGGAATAGCGAGTTTCCATGCAAAACAGCGCTGCGTTAGTGTGGGTGCCAAGTCTAATGAAGCCCTATTGTTTTATACAAACAACATCATGTGTGTATTTCCTAAACGGGGGTACACTAAGATGTATCGTATAGTATACCAAAATACCGTCAATCGAACAAACAGGCAGGTTTTAGTCTACAACAAGGAAATGCTGTTAATTTTACGAACATTTAAAGACTGTCATCGCAAAATTCATAGGGAAATGTCCCTAGTGTGGCTTGGCTATAAGAGTGAAAGTCCCTTCCGCTCCTAACAAATAAAAAAGAAGGATGGCAAGGGCGGCACTAATCCTGGAACCTGGGAATTTTCCTAACTTAGAATCTCAGTAGCTTAGATCATCGATCAGTTGAATAAAAATATTGTCCCTACAGATTCTTTGTTGAGTACCCTAAATTACCAATAAACAGGAAAAAAGATTGCCAAGTTTCTTTTACAAGGTATATTCTATTCTTGACAAGTATTTCTAATTTAAAGTTTTTACTCGTACACACGGCTACACATCAAGATATGCAAAACCAGTATTAGCTGACCGTCCATTGTGTGTGAAAATCGTACGAAGCGAGACCAAGATGCATGTTAGCATGTTTTACGCTGATAAAATACATCACTGAGAGTCTAAATCAAAAATGTAAGATAAGTTGCCTGTTTCTAGACATGACCAAAGCCTTTGATTTTGTTTGCCATAAAACACTACTCTCAAAGCTTGAGCATTATGGAATCAGGGGTAAAGCACACGACTGGATCAAAAGTTACCTCTCTGAAAGAGTACAATGCGTAGAAATAACAAAATCGTGTCAAAATGAAAAAAAAGTCTATAGGTCATTATACAAACAAAATAATTATGGCACGCCACAGGGAGGTATCATATCCCCACTACTCTTTCAGGTTTACATTAACGACATTCCAGACACGATAGGCAAAGATTGCATACTGTTCGCTGATGACACCACAATTATGATTAAGAGTGACAACAACAAAACATTAGAAAATGAAATCGTCAAAGCTCTTGATAATGCAATCTTCTGGTTAGAAAAAAATAACTTAAAAATAAATATGACTAAAACAAATGTAATACAATTTCAGACATACAATTCAAACATAAATGAAATAGACATTGACTATAAAAATTCTCACTTGACCACTGTTGATAATTGTGTATTCTTGGGTATAACAGTCGATAAAAATTGTAATTGGAAAACACACATAGATAAAATTGTTGCAAAAATAGATCGTTTTATATATGTCTTGAAAAGAATTAGGCAAACAGTGAACTGTGACACTGCAATGTTAGCTTACCACGGTTATATATCATCCGTACTGAGATACGGCATTGTAATATGGGGTAACTCAGTAGATTTTGACAGAGTTTTCAAAGCCCAAAAAAAATGTGTCCGTGCAATTTGTGGAGCCCACCCTTTAGACAGCTGTAAGCCACTATTCCAAAAACTTAAAATTCTACCCCTGCCATGTCTCTATATTTTTGAAATATGTATTTTTGTAAAGAAACACTACAATTTATTTGAAACTTGCATTGACAGACCAAATACACGAGCACGGCAGAAAGATAGACTTCGGCTTCCACCGATAAAACTAAAATTATTTAAGAAAAATGTTTACTGCATGTCGATAATAATATATAATCATCTACCAAATAATCTTCAGGACTTACCACTGACAATATTTAAAAATAAACTTTTCAAATTATTATTATTTAAAAGATATTATACCACCAAGGACTATTTAGAAGATAAATCAATAACAATTTGTAATTTAGATTAATTGACTGTAAATACATTTGCACGCCATCTAATGGCAGGATATGCTGCAACAAACTGACTGTAACATCCTATTTACCATATTCTAGCAAATAAATATTTTTGATTTGATTTGATTTGATTTGAAGACAAACTGGTTTTGTATAGCATGATGTGCGTACAAAAGTTTACATAACTTAGACGCATACGAGTAGTATAGGTTCTTTGGCTCGTGTAAGTTTTCACAGATGATAAGCTATTGTATTCCGGATTACTATAAGGTCTATTTTACGTTAATAGAGGAAACTAGACGCTGGTAAATTCATCTACAATAACCTTTTTATTTTAAACAAAAAAGGCGCATCGCAGTACTACTGGTTTCTTTGTAACGTCACAAAAACCGTTCAAAATTATGTGGTCACCTTCAAAATTATATCTTCACAGAAAAATTCGACGTCGTAAGCTTCTAGAATGTACGCCATGATTGCATCAAACACCATAATGTTACGCCATATATGGAAATCTGTTATGCCATCAACAGACGCGAGCTTTTTTTTAAATTCTATTAGCTCTAATTAACATAATACATGGGCGGGTTAAAAATGAATACATTAAATAGAAAAGTTGAAACAGGTTTATGATAAAATGGTGATTCTTATGTCGCTAACCCAGAATTAGTTGTATTAGGAAGTTATCCAGAAATATCTCTTGGGACGTTGTATAAATTTTACGTAGACTAGGTATTGGAAAGCCTAGATATACGCTACACATTAGGTTGTGTAGAATAAACGTACTTTCATTCTTTCTTACTTATTTGTTTAATATTTCTTGTAAGGAAGCTTTAACCCGATAGGGTATAGCTATATTAGCTCTTGGTATTGAATGGGAATAGACCGTGGTTTTAGGTCAGTCAAGTCTGACAGTCCCTTCCGCTCCAGCCGGAACTGAGAGGTATTCCTCGAAGATCACCAGGCACCTGCGAAAAAAATTTACAGGAGCTTTATGACAAATAGATAAGGTGTATGTAGCTCAGGTGCCATTGCCAGCGGGTGCCCTTTTATATTCTGATGCACCCAAAAATCAAAAGGTGTAATTTTAGTTAAATTGTATAATTTTTTTTTGTTTTGTTTTCGTTTTATTTCTCATGTTTTTCAAAGAATTGTTTCTAATGATTTTTTATTTCTTTTCAGGTAAGTACCAAGCCAACTATTTCATCCAACCCGGTTCTTCTTTACGGTAATGTAGTGCTAATTTTATTTAAATGTCTTAATTATAATATAAGGGTATTGAAGAAACTCTAATATGGGTCTTTATCAGACCATCGGAATCCAAAAAAAATAGTTTTGAATGTTTATCTTACTGCATTTTTTCTACGTATTACTTAAAAATGAATGCATGGAACTGAACGCGGTTTCTACCAATCTATTTCTAGATGTCTTTACAAAAAATGTAGTCTCCATTTTACCAGACAAGTATCCAATTCTGATTGTTTTCATATTTGATTTGGCGTATAAGAAGACGAAGTCGTGAGCGAATGCGAAGTACTAGACGGAGATAGCACCTAGTGCCATGTTCTGCTGCAAATAATCTGAAGTTATGGTCTTCGGTAGAGAATCTCACATAATTGGATTCAAACTGATGTTTCCGCAGAATTAGTTGCCTTAAAACCCAGCTCTTTAGGTAGAAAATGTATTTATATGTCAGCTACTAAAACAAGTAAATTCCAGACAACTGATAGCTATCAACAGCAACAGACATGATCAATGAACACAATCTAACTTTGTGAAACTATTAGATAAATAGGCAGTATGTTATCGATGAAATCGGTGCAGTGATTATGCCGATGCAGGCTATCTGGATGCCACTCAGGAGCTATTAAACAAACTTGAGCGCTTGCAAAATTGGTGTATTCGGTCTCCGTAAATTTGATCAATGTCTCTCAACTTCGCAGGGATCTCAAGTGGCTCCCAATCCGTCTTCGCAGGAACACTCGTATTCTTTGCCTCCTATTTAACATCCTCCTCAATCCTTCCTATCCATCTTAACTTGGTGAGCGTTTCTTTTACGCCCGTCCTAATGACGTACCCTGTAGATCGCACCATAGATCCCTACTTGAATCCCAAATCTTAAAACTCAGCTCTTCTGGTAGAAGATATACAAAAACAAATACTTTTCAGACAACTGGTAGCTATCAACAACACCAGACATAATCAATGAACATAATCTAACTTTGTGAAACTATTAGATAAATTGTCAGTGTGTTATCGATGAAATCGGTGCAGTGATTATGCCGATGCCTGCTACCTGCATGCCACTGAGGAGCTATTAAACAAACTTGAGCGCTTGCAAAATTTGTGCATTCGGTTTGTTTTCAGTCTCCGTAAATACACTTCTCATCAAAAAAATCGAAACACCTCGCAGTTTATGATTTGATAAGGATTATCAGAAAAATGTGTATATTTAGGAATAAATGTAAAATGTCATTTAATAGTGAGTAGTATGAGGTTTTTAAATCCTAATGTTAATGTTCTAAATTCAAATTAAGTCTTCATAGGTTTCGTATTTTGTATAATGAGTAATTTTTACCCTGTATGGAATATGAAGGAAATGGGTAAAACAACACGCGTAAATGAAAAAAAAATGTAAGAAACGTTTATTTAATAACTTGTATTCCCTCCGCGAGCTCTTATTACTGCTTCCATACGGTTCTTCATCGATCGGATGAGAGTCACGATCACATGTTGTGGTATATTATCCCATTCCTCTTGGATTGCATTTCGCAGCTGGCTAAGTGTTTCTGGGGCTGGATCTCTTGCTCGAATTCGTCTCTTTAATTCATCCCATAGATGTTCAATGGGATTCATGTCCGGGCTTCTTGCTGGCCATACCATAATGGAGATACCGACTTCGGTAAGATAATCTCGTACGACGCCCGCGGTGTGAGCTCTAGCATTGTCGTGCATGAATATGAAGTCGTTGCCAATAAAATGTGCATAGGGCATCACATGAGGTTCAAGACACTGTTCGATGTACCGATGAGAATTTAGTGCAGGCAGCCGTGGCCCAGACACAAAGGCAAGTTCTGTCTTACCGTCGGCGCTGATTCCTCCCCAAACCGTCCACGAACCGCCACCATAGCTGACCTTTTCTTCAATGCAGCATTGTGCAAAGCGTTCTCCATCTCTTCTGTAGACCTTGTTCCTTCCGTCGTTACCATACAGCATAATTTTACACTCATCAGAAAACAGTACTTTGCTCCACTGAAGGTATGACCAAGTTAGGTGCTCGCGTGCAAAGTTAAGGCGCGCTCTTCGATGGTCTGCAGTTAATTTCGGCCCATTCGCTGGCTTATGCGGTGCCAATCCGCGTTCCTTCAACCTTCTTCTTATTGTAGAGTCACTTACAGCTACTCTTCGTACAACGCGAAGCTGCTGCTGCAGTTGAAAAGCGTTAAGGCGTCGATTTCGTAAAGAAGTTGTTACAATAAATCGATCATCTCGCTCAGAAGTGACCCGATTCCTGCCAGATCCTGAACGGCGCGTGAACGAACCAGTCTCCCGATAGCGTTTGTAGACTCTATGAACAGATGATAAGCTTAGATGCAATCTTGCAGCCACAACACGCTGACTAAGTCCAGAATCCAGCAATGCCACCACTTGGGCGGCTTCTGCGGGCGAAGTATCCATATGTTTTAGAAAAAAAAGTTTTTTCAGACGTCCCAAAGTCACAGTAAATGAAATAAGAAACAGAAAGTTTAAAGACAAGCGCTAATTTTTAGTTTTTAAACGAGAAACGTACTCCAACCCTAAATACACATTTGTCTCAAAACAGTGATTAATTTCATTTATAGGATAAACAAATGAAATTAATTCGAATTTTAATTTTTTTCTTCTTACTGTAATGACCAAACTGCCAGCTACACAGTTATGTTTTTTTTCCATGGAATTAATTCTCTTTTGTAAAAAATTAGGACAAAAACAATAAAAACGAAAGTGTTTCGATTTTTTTGATGAGAAGTGTATGATCATGTCTCTCAGCGTCGCAGGGATCTCAAGTGGCTTCCAATCCATCTTGGCAGGAACACTCGTATCCTTTGCCCCTCTTACCTTATCTTATCTTCGTCGTCTCCTATCCATCTTACCTTCGCGAGCATTTCTCTTACGCTCGTCCTAGCGACGCATCCTTTAGATCGCACCATAAATCCCTACTTGAATCCCAAATCTTAAAACTCAGCTCTTCTGGTAGAAGATGTACCAGTCATAATCAATGAACACAATCGAACTTTGTGAAACTATTATATAAATTGACAGTGTGTTATCGATGAAATCGGTGCAGTGTGGACAGTGGACACGTCAGAATGTCTCTACAAATCTATTTTTAAGTCGAAGTCTTTTTGGTGTGGGTTTGTCCACTTCCCGTAGGTAATATAGTTCCCAGGAACTGTATGTCCTTACAAATATAAAATGCTGAGTAGGTATAAAACCAAGATTTTTTTCTATTGTCATGTCTAAAAACTGAATAACTCGATGATTAACTGTTTCGTCCTCCCCTGATGAATCTTTAATTTATGTATAGGAAGTTCCTATTGCTTAGTTAGGAATATTTATTCATATTTACTCCTAAAACTTTCACTTTTGGAAGTCTAATCCAATAAAATAAAATAGTTATTGGGAACCAAAATAAAAATAACCAAACATCAATGTAAACGACCCTCTGCAATCAAAAAGCAAATAAAAAACTGATAAAATATACGTAAAATTTTAAATCATTTCTGAAAAATTTCATCCATTAAAGCATTTGTTAAAGTTTCCAGCAGCATACTGTTAATTAAAACTGGAATATTTCACGAAAAATTACTACCGTAGCTCCGTTTTCCAACATTTTACTCGGATCACGGCATCCCGGGAATGTAGTCTCGCATTCGGGGACATACAAATTGTTTTCGCAAAACAAAGGAGGAGCGATGAAAACCTGAGCGATGTCCAACTTGTACAAGGCTGATTGTTGAACGTGTACTGTATGCACTACCTTTCTTCTGGTCTTGTAAATTTATGGAGAAATACTGCTGGAATACGACGGAATTGGATCTTTAGGTAGTTTTGGACCTAAAATCAAATTCTGTAGTGATTTGTGGTTGGTAGAATATCTGGTCAATAACAATGTTAATGGATGGAGGAAATGTATGGAGAATTACTGCTGGGGTACCACAGAATTTGATGTTTGGGTAGAGTTGGGCCTAAAATCAAACTAAGGAGTGTTTTCTGGGCGGTAGAATTTCTGTTCATTCACTATGTTGATGGATGGAGGTCAACGAATAAATGGATGGATTGCCTAAGGAAAGATCTGAAAGGAAAAGGATTAAATGAGATACTGTGTCGTCTGAATTGAAGAAGAAAATGTGTTGCGGTGACCCCAAATAAACTAGGTTAATAGTAGTAAGAGGCTCTTTGAGGCGCACGTGGAACACGACACACCGTCAATCCGGCCATGATCGGACGGTGACTCACACATTACTCGCCGTCCGCATACCCATGAGTAAGGGCCCTAAGGGATAACCATACTCTTCCGAAATTTGTATCATAAACAGTTCTTGGCAAGACCAAATCTCCTCACAATCCATTTGGCGAAACCCTAGTTTCCCAATTTATATCCTCCAGGCTATTTCTTGGCATTATACGAAAGAAGCATTTGTCCTTGAAAATAAATCCGCCAATATAACAAAAAAAGACTACGCGTGTACTATAACTATCTCATAACCAAATCGGGATGAACATGGAACATGTGGAAAATGTAAATGTTGAACGTCGGTAATACAATTTGAATTGTTAACGGTTTTGTTTGACTTTGAGATAACATTTAAGTCCGTTCTTCGAATTTTAGGCCCCTTAAGTGTGCTGATAAATGTACGTATGTTTAGTGGACGAAGGAAGTCTATCAAAGCTATAGTAGAAAGAAAGAAAGAAAGAAAATTGTTGGAACAAACTTAAAACTAAACAATACAAAAAAAAAGTTTTAAAGAGAGAGTCGATGGTAAAAACAGGATGAAAAAAAAACACTTCACACAAAACACTTTTATTTTTATCGTGGTAAAATCATCAAATGAGTCCTCCCACCCCGGGCAGGGTGAGAGGGACTGTCAGACTTGTACTGTCTAAAATCCACGGTGTCCTTCAATAGCCCTTTATGTTCCGGGGTCACGGTGATGGTATAATTCCCGCGACCAACACAAAACCACTTAGTAACTTATGCCTGTGAATTTACCTGCGTGGAGTTTCGAAATTGTCTCAGATCGTACCATCAGTATGTTTATCCGGATTATAAACTCAAGAACTACAAAAATAATAATTTGAACACCGGTCTACAAAAGTGTCAACTACAAAACGGCATTTGACGTTAATATAAAGGTCGTTATACAGTAACACTTTTTTACATGGAATGTGTATATCCCGATTTTGTCTTCCTTGGTATTCTTTATAAGTTTTAGCGGACGAAGGGCGCTGGCAACACGTATCTCTTCATAAATCAAATCTACCATTTTAAACATATGCTGGGAAGCTAATATAATAAATCGTGGAAAACGCATTTTCAATAGTCTACATGTTACGTACAATATTTGAATAGTTGGCAGCTGTGTGTCATAGACAGTCATAGATACAGTCAACAAAAGAGTTAGTCATGCAGAGAGCATTTTTAAAACTGATTTCCAATGTTGTCTTAGTTTAACATAAGTTGATTTAAGAATGTTATTTTCAATTGACATCCCCCGTCACTTGAAAATAACTTTTAGTAATAAAATAATTTATGCAAATTAATTTAAAATAGTGTAAATTATCTTTATTATGTTGTAAGAGTTATTTTCATATAAAATCATTTATTTGAAAGCGTGTAACTGTAGAAAGTGTGCCAACTGTAGTAAACTGCATAGTATGTTTCAATGCATACCAAATTGCATACCTTGTATGCATGTGAAGTCCATAATTATAGTATACAGCAAAGCTGAAAAATCATCATCAGCATATAATGTTCCCACTCCTGGGACACGACATCCTCTTTGTGAGAAGGACTGTGCCATATTCCGCTACGCGAGCCTATTGCGGTTTCGTAGATGTGACATATCTTCGATTTGTTCGTTCTAGGACATGCCGGTTTTCTCACGATGTTTTCATTCACCTTTTTGAAAGCAGTGGTGATGAAATGAATACACAAAGTAATGCGCCTGGTTAGGTTCGAACCCACGACTTAAACCTCGTTAAGTCGGATACCACTGTTTTGTTTAGAACTTGCTATCTGCACACCTAGTTCTTTTGTTGACTGTACGTTTGGATCTTGTCGGGTGTCATTGTACACGAGCTCTGATTAGTTGCCAGACGTCGTCTGACGCCTACAGAGTTACCCTTTCTACTATACTTTTATTAATTGGATCTTGTTATTAGTAAAAGTATTATAGGAAGCTTTGATCTTTTTTTCCTACCTCTACTGACATTTTTTTTTAAATACTTAAATAATAAAAGTCGAGGTCAACCGCGGCGGAGGGGTGTGACGATCTGATCACGTTCGCGGGGCAGGCATGGCCAGAAATTGACCAAAATAGAGATGTTTGGAAGGAGAAAGGGGAGGCCTTTGCCCAGAAGTGGGACACAAGAAAGGCTATTAAAAAAAATGAAAGAAAACATGCCCAAATTATGCGAAATCACCCGACTTTAGATAAAATATGCAATAATTAAAAAACAAGGCCGCCGAATATGCAATAGCATATGCAAATATATGTATTTGCATATAATTCAGTGTCTACTGATAATATTTGATACATTTTCTCATCTATAACATACTTTTCACTCAGTTAAAAACCGATACCGATTCGAATTTACTCCGTAAATCCGTGCTAGGGCCTCGGAACTTGTCAACGTAACTGCACTGCTAGTGACAGCATTGTTTCAATTTCACTAAAACTGCCACGCCAGACCCGACGGTTACAAGGCTATGAAGGGCTCAATACAAAACAACTGTTACTGCAGCGTTGCGAACTATTGGATTCACTCTAGGACCGTTATCGTTGTTATTAAATGGGAGAAACATAGTTGGTCTTGTTTGGATAAAAGTGGTTTTGTAAGTACAGCTTTGGCGTGGATTTAAAGGCGAAGTTAACAAATCTATTCTTATACTATATCATCTAACTTCTTATCTTATATTATAAAGCTGAAGAGTTTGTTTGGTTGAACGCGCTTATCTCAGGAACTACTGGTTTTAAGTAAGGATTACTTTAGTGTTTGATAGTCCACTTATCGAGGAAGGCTATATAAAATCACGCGATGACACACAGGAGTTGAGCAGCGAACTTGAAAACCACGAGGAATAGCCAGTCCTAAATAATTGACTTAGACCGTTTCCAACGAATAATTCATATACCTTCTTACTTCGTGGGATTTCTTTAAAATAATCGCATTTACCTAAAGAAAAGGACTTTGTGTAACTTTTTATACGAAATAAGACCCTTCCGCCACCCTGAGTAGGAAAATCATTTGTCGGAATCCCACAATAAGAAAAGGCTTCAATGACATGAAATTCTCTAAATATAATAAATACATTTCGGTGCCAACAAAAATATCTTATAGCCATCCTACGTGTCAATTTCCCATCAATAAAAAAACTTTAGCAAATCTTGTACAGCCTCAAAGTTTTAGTCTATTTCAGCAATTTGGCCAAAAGGCATTCACTCCCTCGTAAAATTCGACCTAGAAGTATGGAAATGAACGGAAAAGTCTCGTAAATTTGCTTACGAAGCCCAGAACTTGTTCCTCAGGCAAAAAGACCTGGCATTAAGCCAGAGAACCAAGAATGAGGAAGCCTAAGTTTTCTTCAGGTTAAGAAAAATGAGCTTCGAAGTTGGGAATATTACTTAACACTCACGCTTTTTCGCTGAGATGTACGGTCAACAAAATAGATATTAAATATATGTATGTAGACAGCAAGTAGGTATTAAGAGGAGCTCGTAACTAAATAATAACAGTCACACAGGCCCATGTTTCGGGTTAAGCTGCACTTTCTGAGGTTGGACTGCAAACTCGCTTTGACAGATCTGTCATAGCCAGTTTCCTCCATGGCTCGGAAAACACGTAAATCTTTTGGTCCCGGTTGGCTATCATTTGTAGATCTTTGACAGTTGTTTCTATAAGTCAGAAGCTTATACTTATAGAAACAACTGTCTTACCATGTGGTGTCGGATTACCTTGCTGCTAAGTTGTGGAGCTCCGATAGGCAGTCGCTTCATGTAAAATACTGATATAAGCTGCATCTGGTCAGACTGGAAGACGACCTCAATATAACTGAGAAAAAGTTAGGCAATGATGATGATTACGGTTCCTGAGAAATACAGCCTTTAGACACGTTTGTGCTGTCACCTGGCATTATGCTGAGCTGAGGTCCATTTGGCATTAAAAGATTAGATTTTCTGTTCAATTACTTTTAAGTTGTAATGCCAATAAACACGATTTTATTTCTTTTAGACAGACGAACAGACAAACAGACTGTCAGTAAAAGTCTTAGGGTTTCATACTTTGGGTACGAGACATTAAAAACGATCCATCATTTTGAACCAAAAAAATCTTGACGGAAAAATACATTCTCAAAACGAACTTAAATTATACAACCGGGATAGACGCCGTGAATATTGTAACAAAACTTCTAAAGCCAATAAATACACCTAACGCCGTTGTCAGGGCAATATAACGTGGTTAGAATATATTATTAAATGTTAGGTACTAGGTTTCCTCATCAGTTTTCCTTGGACGTTCGGCGATACATTTGAATTTTGCACAGATGTTGCAAAGTACTGACACACGTGTACGTGTTAATGAATATTCCTGTTACATTCTGTGTTACGGGCGAAGTTATTTCATTTTGAACTTGCAGGGAAAGGGAGATGTTGCTGTGAGAAAGAGACGAAAGTTTTTCTACTTTTGCCGTCTTACTACAAAAATTTTAAACTGCTAAACAACCCTTATTTATATATATCAACGTCAAATACCGTTATGCAGTTGACAATTTTTTAGACAAATGTTCAACAGATGTTTAACTTTTTGTGGTTTGACTATTGAAGTTTAATTATAGCGTCTTAGTTACTGAAGATGTCATCAGATTAATGACATCTTTATAGAGGGTTATAGCCTTTCCGGGGTTGCGGGACATACGTAAACCGCGACCCCGGTACACAAAGGGCTACCGTAGTACACTGTGGATTTTAGTCAGTACAAGTCTGACAGTCCCATCCGCCCTGCACGGGGTGGAAGGACTCATTTAATGATTTTACCACGAAAAAAAAAGCTTATGACATGTTGAGATATCTCGATTACATGCTATCAATTTTACTATCATAATCATCAGTCTTTAATATTCCCACTCCTGGTACACAGACCTCTCTGTAAGAGAGAGTAGGCCCAGTGCGTCTTTATCACCAGTCTGTAATGTTCCCACTGCTGGAACACGGGCTTCCTCTCTGTGACAGGGAGTGGTGGGCCCAGTGCGTCTTGGTAGATGTCACATGTCTTCGAACTTTAGGTTCTAGGACTTGCCGATTCCCTCACCTTTTTTGAGGGCAATGGTGATGAAATAAATTACACAAAGTAATGCGCCTGGCTAGACTATTTTGCGGACAGACTGTCAACCGAACTCTAATAACAGCAAAAATAAAACTTATATCATTCAGTAAATATTTCTTATTTATCTTTCATTAAAGCTGTTATATAACCTTTCAATTGAACGTAGAAGCATGAAACCATATAATAAATGATATTCCCTTTACACAGAATGCCGCATGCAATATTCGTTATTGATTTTCATCGGAACGGATTTCATTGTATTAATTTATTGAAACCAATTAATTTCTCTGACCGACCCCTTGTGTCTGTTGTTGAAAGCTATTGGAAAATGTAACTAGATTTTAGATTTTGTTGTGTAATCGTCATTAATTTTGAGCGAAAGCGAATGATTGGTTTTTCGAGCGCTTGATTTTGGAAACTGTTTTGTAGGAAATGACGTTTTTGTAGAACAATTTCGTGGTGTGACTAATTGTATGGTGAATGAGGATATTAAAAAAAAAAAGGAGATTGCGGAGCAGCACAGCCCGATCTTCCGGGTTAAGACACGCTTGCCGAGGTTGGTCTGTCGATGACAGACCATCTGTCGTAGCGAGTTTCCTCCGTGCCTCGGAAAGCACGTAAAGTCGTTGGTCCCGGCTGCCATTTGTGGATCTTTGACAGTCGTTACTGTTAGTCAGAAGCTCTAAAGTCTGACAACCAGTCTTACCATGGGGTATATATGGTATTACCCAGTTACTGGGTTGTGGAGGTCCGATAGATAGTCGCTCCACGTAAAATACTAATATCCAGCTGCATATGGTTCGACTGGAAGCCGAACCCAATATAATTGGGAAAAGGCTAGGCAGATGAGGATGAGGTGAATGGTTTTTCTTGTAAAGTGGTTTTGAATTTCGTGATTAGTTGGAGCTAATCGTGCCGTCAAATCTATGAAGAAATCAAAGCTATCAATCATCTTCTATTGTATAAAAATAAATTGCTGTTCCTTAGTGTTGAGGTATATTTATTGAGTAGAGAAAATTACAATGGAATACATCTGAATGGAATTCAATATAAAACCATATGTCAACCATAAAGCAGACAGCCCTCTAAACAGCCAGTATCTACATGGAGGTGATATATCTTCAACACTTAGTCTCGCTAAAACTCGAGAACGGCTGGACCGATTTGGCTAATTTTTGTTTTGAATTACTTCTGGAAGTCCAGGGATGTTTTTTTTTAATTGTTTCTGAGGCGGTACGAAGTTTGCCCGGTCAGCTAGTCAAATATAAAAATCAATGCCACTTTACGTTGTAATTTTATAACTCAAGAACGGGCTCACCTATCCAAACCAAATGTTTAGGTTTTGTTCGGACTATTTAGTAGATGGTTTATGTGAAGTTTGCACAAAATCGGTCAGGCAGGGGGGGTATTACAACTTAAAACCAGGCCTATTCCGTATTATAAAGTGACAGAGCTATACAAGTCGTCTAGCGCCATCTCGTTCACTCTCTGGAACAAGCTTGGTTTAAAGACATTGTAATACCCCCCAGTTCTTTATTTATCGCATTTTTTTGTAACAAATGAATACAATAACTGGCGGATCATTTTGTTAGTAACAAATCACGTACCGGGTCGCCAGTATATTATAAAAACCCACATAAATACATAGCAGAATATAAAAATTAGAATGGTTTAAACTTGAAGCTTGACAGTCTAACCTCTGTACCAAATACACTCGTCTAGGTCAATGTGATCAACTAAGAGAATTATTAATGAAATGTGACGTAATTACTGGGTCGTATGGATTAGTCGCTGTTACTAATTCAACGATTTTAAAGCTTAATTCGCTGAGATCTGATCTCTTACGACCCGTACCTGACCGCTGTAAATAAGGGTGCTTGTACACGGTGCAGGTAACCCGCGCAAGTGCCATGCATGCTCAAACTACATGCACCGTGTACAAGCACCCGTTAAAAAACGTGCGGGTCTAGCGACTTGAGCATGTACCAAAGCAAGCCATTTCATTAGAAACGTGTACAAGTACCAGCGAGTAACTTCATCAAGTAGCTTGCGCATGTTACTCGCGCGGGTAACCCGCACTTTTACTAGCTCCAGTTATATGCATCGTGTATAAGCACCCTTGTGTATTGAAATGACACAGTCAGTCGCTTACTTACAAAGTAATTCATATGTTATTCCATTTCCGTCGCCCATCGCACCGCTCGTCGCTAAGATCCAAATCGTGAACGGACCGTTATGCCTTGCAGTGCTATTCTCCATAAACACAGCCTTGTGTCGAAGCTGCCTTGGCTCGAAGAATCCAGCGATAATTTCTTATAGAGAGTGATCAGTTGTACACACGGCTACACAACAAGCCATGCAAAACCAGTATCAGCTGACCGTTCATTGCGTGTAAAAATCGTACGAAGTGAGACGAAGACAAACTGGTTTTGTATAGCTTGATGTGTAGCCGTGTGTACTATTGTAATTAAAATTGCAAATTGCAAAACTTCGTCATTGATTGTGGCCAGGATGTTCACTGGACGTTGTTGATTGTGTCACTAGTAGACGAATATTCGTAAGGTGGGTTTACGCCAAAGCGCAGGCCAGACAGAAGAGACGTAAGACGAGGACGCGTCGCGTGTTGCGCCCGCGACCCGACTCTTCTGTATACATTTTGTATGAAAGGGACGCTATAGACACAAATGACGGCGGCCCGTATGCGTCTTGTGTCTTGTCTGTGTGTTCAGCGCCTAAGAAGCAGAGCGTGCTCCGGTTTCTTTAACGGTTGCTTCTGATTGGTCACCTTTAAGACTCGGATAGGCAAATTCGATCGTTGATTGGTAACAGACAACCAATCAAGATTGCAACCCAGTTAAAATATTAATTTGCAGTGTAAATGTGTTAAACTTCGAGGCTAATATCTTAAAATGTACCTTTATGACTGGGTCTCAGACAATCCAAACTTCTTACTCATCCTTTCAAAAAAAAAAAGACGCAGAAAAAAATCCATGTTTAATTAAATCGTCAAAGTCTGAAGCCCCCAGACGTTACGTAAATCGTCGATGCGACATCGGGGAGACGTACTGGTACAATAAAAGAAAAAAAAAACGGGCATCGTTCCAGTAGCTATATTGCACCACGGGGACAAGTCTTTAATGTGGAGACTTCCGCTGATGCGTGCTGATGTTCTTTTTATAGGACCTCCGTGGTTTTTGTTCTATTAACTTGATCTCTAATTGGCTATGCGTAATGGTACGATTTGACGCAGTAGCTGAGCAATTGGTCTATTGCGCTGGGTTTGATTACCGCACGGAACAAATATTCGTATGATCTGCAAATAGTTGTTTCGGGTCTGGGTGTTTGTGTATGTGAGTTTATATGTTTGTAAACGCACCCAGCAAAATTTTTTTGTGTAGGACAACGTTTTTTTAAAGATAAAGAGAGTCCACCAAAATAATGTGTGGCACATTTGGACGCGCAATTCAGTCGTGCACTTCATTTTTTTTTTACGTGTTAAAATCATCAAATGAGTTCTCCCGCCCCGGGCAGGGCGAGAGGGACTGTCAGACTTGACTGACTAAAAACCACGGTGTCCTTCACCGTGTACCGGAGTCGCTGTGTACGTATGTCCCGCGACCCCGGCAGGGCTATGGCCCTCTATAGGGGCCGTGCACTTACTAAGTAACAACTTAAATAAAGTATTCTGGACTTCGACACAACATCGACAAATAACTTTAATTAACTTTAAACAATGCAAAGGTTACTCTTAAACAATTAAGACACATCTTATCACGTCAATTAAAAAAAGGTTATCACTAATCCTGTTAATACGTATACACAAATGATTTAATAGACATAAATATTAATTTGAACTAAAAATAGAATGATATGAGTAATACGACTGATTAATTTTCGTTGTCTATAAAAACTTCTGGCACGCAGATGGCGAGTAACGTGACTCGCCGTCCGATCACGGAACATGTGCGGGTCGACGGCGCGTCGTTTTCTACGCGCTCCTCAAAGAGTTGTTAGCAATGAGTCGCGGGACTGTCTTATCCGGAAATCTTGAAACATAAAGGGCTACTGCTGGAATACCGTGGACTTAGGTCAGCACAAGTCTGACAGTCCCTCTTGCCCTCCTTGGGCTTAATTTTACCACTGTAAAAAATAGGCAAATCATGACCGACTCTATTTCTATTCTCCCAAGAATAGACAAAATTATTTCTATAGAATTCGTTTTAATTTTTGCCTGAGATATCTTCATTTTGAACATCACTTAAGAGACTATAGAAATCTTTCTACATTCAGTCATGTTGTCTATTCATTCGTCGACAAAACCCGTTTCTACGGTGTCATGCTACGCGTACAGACGTACAATCAGATAAAATATTAGCAGCAAAATAAATTGTCCTTCTATCTTACCCCTTACAAAATATTGTGTAACTTTTACACTGTTCTTAAAGAGTCGACATTGATACTTGATACGTCATTATTTTTAATTAATCAGATGTTTTCGTATTTACTTGCGTTGACGTATATTTTTAGATGCGCAAGGGCATGCAAGAGGAAGGTACTTTTTATATTTATTGCTTGTGTATAGTCAGCTAATGAGATCAGTAGTGTTATTCGTAACGTTCACGAGCAGCGAAAGTAACATTGACTAAGACTAAATATTAAGTAAAAAAAAAATATTACATCTAAGTGTTTTTTTGTTACAATATGGCGCCGTCACATTTCACCGTTAATATCGTCGCATGGTATGGTCAGCTTCAGAGAAAACTCGCCCCTTTTTGTATCGATGTTACGTTTAAAGCCCGAAGTGGGGTTACACCTAGGTTTAACCGGCTAAACCTAGGTGTAACCAACCACATGCGGTTAGACCTAGGTGTAACCGATCACATGCGGTTTAACTTAGGTGTATCCTAAATTTATCTTCGGTTAAAACTAGGTTTAGACGGTTAGAACTAGGTCTAACCTCGGAAGTTGAAGCTCCACGATGAGGGCCTCCGTCGACTTGCTCCTGTGAAGGAAGGATACACCTAGGTTTAACCGCATGTGGTCGGTTACACCTAGCTTTTGCCAGTTAAACCTTAGTGTAACCGCACTTCGGATATTAGCCGTAACATCGACATCACTACCAAAGGGGGTGAGATTTCTCCGAAGCTGACTGTTACAACAAAATTATTGTAATCTGTTAATTTCTTGTCGATACTTACTTATCATCTTTGCTGATAGTACTAACAAGATACATTAAATAATACTGCAACCTTAGTTAAATATGGCTTGGCCGTTGAAGCCGATACTAAAATATGTGAGGGTCAGCGTCCCAATGTAAGCTGTGGTTTCAGTATCGGTACTCGTATTTTATGTCGATGAAATACCGGGTTTATCCTCTATAGAATAAATACCTAGCCGTGTAACAAAGCTGGTATGAGGTATATATAAAATTGGTATTAATTGGTAATATTATTTTTATAGAAGATTATATGAAGTGGATAAATATATTTCCTACTCCTCCACTATTCTTTTCTGATTAAATTCGTTGCTGGATCCAAGACAGGTAAATAAATTCTTTGGGACACGTCGAGCTTCATTGTCTCAGCACTTTTCTGGAGGTTGTTACAGTTGATTTCATCACATATTTTCTTTGTAAGACTTTTTATGCGAAAATTGATCGAAGTTGTTATAGGGTACCGTATACCGTCCCTGTAATCTAGCTGTATTCGTAGAAGCTAAAGGAGTTATCATACCTAATGATTCTTTTTTTCCTTTATTCTAATTCCCGATTTTGACTCTGATTCGGGAATATTATTCCAATACTTTTTGTTTTCAAAATCTTAAACTAGTACTACAAAGTCTACAAACTTTTTTTTATGTGGTAAAATCATCAAATGAGTCCTCCCGTCCCGGGCAGGGCAGGGGGAATGTCAGACTTGTACAGACTAAAATCCACGGTGTCCTTCAATAGCCCTTTATGTTCCGGGGTCACGGTGATGGAATAAGTCCCGCGACCAAAGTCTACAAACATACAGGTTGAATTGAGAACCAACTTTCTTTCTTTTTTGAAGCCAGTTGAAAACACTCAGGTTAGCAGAATCTTCTCACCCCTGGCTGGAAGCCTCCTATATATACTTGATGTTTTTATCGCATCGACTTAAATTTGATTTAACAGTCTTCAGTCTGTTCTAGAGTAACTTACAATTTTATTGCTGTGTTTGTCATCCATAAAATGAATCGTACAACTTGAATGGTGACGATGCTTTTACTACCCTCTGTTTGGAATCTATTGCTTTGCTTTTTAAAGGATCGGTTCTATATTTATTGGTATAGACAAAGTCTATAATACCTAGCATAGCTACCCAGAAGAAACTTGACTTTAATATTGAAAAGTTTCGCTTTGAATGCTTTCGGAAATTTGAGCGAGTTGATGCTCTTTTGCTGCGCGCATTGTGAAGGAAGTTTCGTCATCATCGTCATCATATCCAGTCGTAGGACGTCCAATAGGACCTGTTGGAAACGGCTTGCATCCATCGCGATCCTGAAGGAAGCTTGGAAGCGATTAATGCGAATTGGTGGAATGGCTATTATCTATGCATCTATGGGGGTAAGAGGAACAGAGCGGACAGTTCCTCGATATCACATTGAAAAGGAAGGTACTTTCTTTCATCTGGTCGAAGTGGTCGGGTTTTGTGTCTGGTGGACTTTCTGCCCGAAAATTATTGTCGGAATCATTGTAGAGAGCTTTAATTGCGCGATGCAGGATTCGTGACTTTTTCTGTCGCTGCATACATGGCGTTCTAGTCGTCTTTTTTCTGATAAATGATTTTTATGTTTGCAAGAAATCTTTTCAGCGTATTGTTGTCCACAGCTAGACGTATGCCTTCTCCAAGAATGCCAATCTCGGAGGTCCTGGGCAGTCCACGTATGGATAGTAAATATAAATCTTCGAATGAATTAAAAAATAACCATCCATCAATTCTCACAAACCGCATTTATTATAATAACAATAATAGTAGAATTCGCATGAATTTTGATCAAAACAGTCGTGTCATATAAAATCACTATCTATACAAAGCTATGACGTAGTAGGGTGACGTTATCTCGCTAAACCGTGGGAGTTGTGTTTGTTTATCTATGTCGGATAAATCCCAGTCGACATATTAGTGTATTAACATACAACATATATATAAAATAGATTGTCCCTAGATGGTCGGATTCGCATTACACGTACATTGTAGCAGCTAGATAACATATCCTGCTACTTTCTTGATAACAGCACAATTGATGTAGAACAGTAACGTTTTTTGGGGTTAGTTTTACAATGAAAGCCTGGAACATGAATTGCACTTCGAAGTAAGTAGCCTTCATTGTATATGGGTTGTTTGCGCTTCGGGTAATCTGAAACACTAATCACTTTGAGATAGAACGCTATTCATGTCTCATAATTATGTACGAAAAATTCGACAATAATCAGCATTTTGACAGTCTATGATGATGATTTTTTCATTCATTCCGTTGAGGATAGGCAAAGGTCTTAGACCATACAGCCTGGTATGTGATATTTTGACGGTCGAATTTCGCAATAACTGTTGATCAGAACTATGACATATATATGCTTTTCGGGATCCTCGTTGGAAGATCTTTCCAAATATAATAATGGTTCTCGGATTTATTACACTTTTAGTTTTATTCTTAATCATGTAATAAATGTCATAGACTCCCTTTACACACGCGCCTCGCTATTCATACGGATGCGTAAACGCACCATCAGAATTGCGTTCCGTTCCATCTCGTTGTGGCTGTCTATGACCATTGCAGTCACCAGCGTTTAAATATTTGTTATTTTTATGTGAACTACATAAACTCGACAAGGGAGTTATTTTTCCTGTCACGGATGTGGTAGAGTGTCAATTAGTTTATGCTGTTTTAAAACTAGAATTAGAAAAATAGTTTAAGCATTTTCAATGTCAACATTTCGTGTGGAACGGACCGTCATCGGTTCGTGGTCGTCGATTTCCGGATAGGATCGAACAGTCTGGAAAAGATGATGGCTTGAGCAAGTTGCGTGCCGTCGGACTCATCTACACGACGCCGAGAAGATGGCGGAGCTGAACTGAATATAGCGCCATGTTCGCTTCTCATTTCTCCTTGGGTTTCTAACTTCAAAAGCTACAAAATATGGCTAATCTTTATATCCCGATGGATGATTAGTCAGCGTCAAGGTGCGTCATCAGCCCTAATTTGCTCGATGACAATTTTCCGTACCGCGTGCTCCGTGCGGCAGTCCTAAAACTTCCGAAGGGAGGCCTACGCGGCGGGCCTTGTCCGCTGGGGAAGCTCTCCCAGTGGACGAACCCAAGGATCATCAAAGCCGTTGCCAGCCGGGAGATTCTCCGTGTGCTCCTGGTCGACTTCGCGGGAGGTGCCCTGCGCCCACGACGTGGCGCGCCGGCAGATGGCGTTCGTCGAAGATCCTGGACGATTGACGGCCTTAGTGGTCGCCATCCCGTCGTGATGCCAGACCAACTTCATCGCCGGCGTTCTACTCGAAAATCCACGGCTTTCGGGGTCACATCGTGAACGTGTGAGTGCGTGATCGTGGTACCACGTAAGTCTCTTGTATTCTTTTGGCCAAACTAGAGTCAGTGCGCGTTTTGCATATCACAGGCACCGATGCCCGTCCTCTTTCTAGAACTTTCTGGTCTCAGGATTTTGCTACGTCAATTTCCATAATCTGTTTATAGCTGTATAAGTGTTAAATGTTGTAATATACAGTTATCGTTTACAATGTTAATTTATTCGTTTTATTCCAAATGAATCACCCATAGGTTCCCTTTAGACAAGAGGTCCTTGAAATAATAGCCCAATGCTGAAAGCCGAGAGTTTGAAGGCCTACTATATTAATTTTCAACTTGTAACATAACGGTAACTTTTATAACCCAATATTCTTTCTCTTTTTTTTTCTTTTTTTTTTTTTTCACACCGTTACAATGGCGCCCGAACATCTATTATATTTATAATCTATGGGATTTATTTGGAATATTTCTTGTCAATAATTTCAGTTTAGTATTAATAGATTGACATTTTTCAACACATTTTGCATGTCTAGTACATTGTTTTCACATGTCATGTCAAGTCTTACAGGTTATTTGGTATTGCAATAACATTATGTGCCGTATCTAAACAGTGAGTGCATGTTTACATTCTTATCAGTGTAATCATCAACAAAGCAACATTCCATGCTAATGTCAAGTTGATAGCAGTTGCAAACATAAAATTCAAAGAATATTTGTGTACTTGCAATAATAATTTCAATTAATAAACACAATAGTCACTTGCTACACCTTATGTAAGCACTGTTTAGTTACAAACTATTATTTTGATTTAAAATTTTGAAACTTTTGTATTTGTGTCCGTCACAATGGCAGAACCACTTGAAAAATTCCAAGATACAGAAGGTAATAATACTTCTGATAATGAGGATGAGTCGCAAAATGTAACTTATAGACGTAAGGAGGCTTTACAGTCTGCAATGTCAACCACATCCCGTGACACGAAACATAAACCACCACAGAGTCAATCGGCTCCAGCAGAACACTCGACTGTCGTAACTTATGTAGTACGTGACGACAATTTCAAGTCGTGGAATTTAAAGTTTACCGGTGACTCAAGCATTGTAGATTTTTTCTTGCGAATAGATGACTGCATGCACACTAGAGACGTACCTGAGCAGAAAATAGTGAAATGTTTTTCAGATTTCTTGAGCGGCAAAGCCCTCGATTATTATAGGCAAATTAGAGACTCAGTAGTCACCTTGGAAGATTTGCAAAATAAATTCAGAACATTTTTCTCATCCTTCGACAGTGATTTTATTTCGGAAAAACAGATTAGGGATCACAAACAAAACTTGGGACAACCATTGCATATTTATGTATTAGATATGCAAACTTTAAATTCAAGACTAACATTGCCCTTATCTGAGGCTACTTTAATAGAGATTATAAAACATAATTTATTACCAACATATGCACAACTGTTAGCAGTCAATGACATTCAGACCATTGACAGATTAATAACATTAGGCAAGCGTTATGAAGCATATGCAGTTACCACATCAGGTAACTCTTCCTCGAAACCTATCAAGGGTCAAAAACAAGTTACTGTGGTCAACACTCAGTACAAGAAAAAGGAAACTTTAGTAATTACTTGTCAGAAATGTAAGAAATCCGGTCATTCATACAAACAGTGCAGATCAATTCCAGGCATTGTATGTTTTAAATGTGGGACAAAGGGAGTAATCACATCGCGTTGTTCAAAATGTAACCCACCCACAGATACCCACCCTGTTCAAACTAAAAATTCAAAAAACTAGAACGTCCAGGAGTGACTGCTTCTTGCTCGAATAAACAACATCTGGGTACGGTGACTCCTGGTTCATCAAGTGAAAAATTAGATAACAGGATTTTTGTAGAATTTTTAATTAAAAACATACCTTACATAGGACTTTTAGATACAGGTGCAAACCTCTCCGTCATTGGTAACGGATATCATAAACAACTTTTAGATTTTGGATTTCAAATAACACCAACAAACTGGAGCGCAAAGTGTGCCAATGGGTCACAAGTACAAACAATAGGAGTAATGACAATACCAGTAACATTTAGAAATAAAAATTGGGAAATAGCATTTATGGTCATTCCAGAAATAACAGATAACTTCATATTAGGTATGGACTTTGTACATCAATTCGGCATTTTAAATTATTTTAATTTCCATAGCATAGAACTTGTGGGAAAAACTGAAGATACACACCCACAAACTTCAAATAAGCTGTGCGGTATAACATCAAAAAGTGAATTATCACCATTAGAAAATATTGAATTAGGAAAAATAATTGATAAATTTAAAACCATTAGTACTGAAGAAAAAGGATTAGGAAAAACTAATATAATTGAACATAGGATAGTAACAACTGGTTCGCCAATAAAACAAAAATACTACCCTTTATCACCAGTGAAATTACAAGCACTGAATGATGAAGTGGACAGAATGTTAGAACTAGGCGTGATTGCACCATCAAAATCACCTTGGTCAAATCCAGTTGTTATGACACCAAAAAAAGATGGTTCACTTAGATTCTGTTTAGATGCTAGAAAACTAAATGACGTCACTATTAAAGACTCCTATCCATTGCCTTATATATCTTCAATATTAGACAACCTTAAAGGCGCTCGTTATCTATCTTCAATAGATTTATCAGCAGCTTACTGGCAACTACCACTCTGCGATTCAGATAATTTAGACGGTAATGGCACTTCATGTCAAAAAACCGCATTCGTAGTACCTAACAGGGGACTTTTCGAATTTAAAAGAATGCCTTTCGGTTTATGTAACGCCGGTTGTGATATGCAACGTTTGATTGACTCACTTTTTCAACATAAATATGGTGAAAAAATTTTTGGGTACTGTGATGATCTCCTTATAGCCACCTCTTCATTTAAAGAGCATATTAATATATTAAACGATGTTTTGGAAACATTAAAGCAAGCAGGTTTGACAATAAACTTTAATAAGTGTGAATTTTGCAAAGATGAATTACATTACTTAGGTTATGTTGTAAGTTCAAAAGGTCTGCAAACAGATCCAAAAAAATTAGACTGTATTAGAAATTTCCCTAGACCAACTACAGCTAGACAATTACGTGCTTTTATAGGTTTATGCTCATATTACAGGAGATTTGTAAATAACTTTTCAACAATTATAGCACCAATGACAGCATTAATCGGTAAAAGAAAAGGTAAAGAGGCAATAGCTTGGTGTAGTGAAGCAGAAACATCTTTCATATCACTTAAAGAAGCTCTCACTCAAGCACCAGTACTAGCATGTCCTGATTTTAAAATACCATTTCAGATTCATACAGATGCTTCATCGGTTGGCATTGGTAGCGTTCTCGTTCAAGAAATTGACGGTATAGAGCATCCTGTAGCGTTTCACTCCCGTTTACTTTCAAAAACAGAACGAAATTATAGCACAACTGAGCGTGAGCTGTTAGCAGTAGTTGATTCAGTCATACATTTTAGACCTTATATTGATTGCAGCCACTTTATTTTGGTAACAGATCATATGTGTCTTAAGTGGTTAAAAACACTAAACAACCCATCAGGTCGTTTAGCGCGTTGGGCTATGCAATTAGCTTGTTTCGACTTTGAAATACGTCATAGGAAAGGTGCTCTGCACGTAGTTCCTGACGTGTTATCAAGGGCAGAATTCAATGCAGTTACATTTACAGGAGGTAATAATTCAGGTGATGATTGGTACAATAAATTATTTAAAAATGTACAATCAAATCCAATATTTCACAAAAATTATCAAATAAAAGATAATACATTGTATAGATTCAGTAAACCTTCTTCAAAGTTACATGAGGCAAATTCTTGGAAAATTGTCTTACCTCAAGACATAGTACAGGAATGTATAAAGGAAAATCATGAACTCACCGCAATACATCCTGGTACATTTAAAACTTTAGCTAAAATAAAAGAAAACTATTTTTGGAAGGGTATGAATGCAGACGTTAAGTCGTATGTGTCTAACTGTGAAAAGTGTAAGGCTTACAAACACTCAAATGATGTACCACACGGACACATGACACACCAGAAACAAGTGGAGCGTCCCATGCATACACTTTCCATCGATACAATTGGTCCTTTACCTAAATCATATTCCGGACACATTTATATACTTTCAATTGTAGACATTTTTACCAAGTATTGTTGGCTTCATCCACTTAGAACTGCAACCACAAAGACAGTAACTTCATTTATAGAATCAGAAATTATACTAAAAGAGGGCACACCATGTGTCATCATCTGTGACAATGCCACTATTTTTCAAAGTAAAGATTTCAAGAATTTCTGTACAAAATATTCAATTCCAAAAATATTTTATAACGCATATTATTCACCACAGTCAAACACCGTTGAACGTTACAATCAAACCATTCAAACTTGCTTAGCAATGTTAGTAGAGGAGGACCAGCGAAATTGGTCTAGGTTCCTTCCTCAAATACAACTATTTATGAACACTACTATAAATTTAGCAACTGGATACACACCATATTTTCTCGCCAGAGGCCGTGAAATCATCTCTGATGGTTCATTGCACACCTTAAGGGGCAACGCACCACAATCGATTGATGATATTCAGCTCGCAAATAGGAACGAAAAAGCTAATTCCTTAAATGAACTCGCAGATATTTTCCAACGTGTAAGCAGCGCATTGACCAAAGCGTACAAACAGAATGCAAACAGATATAACCTGCGTCGCCGTGAGCTCAGGCTACGTGTGGGTGATATCGTGTGGAGGCGTAACTTTGTACAGTCAAACGCAGCAAAGTTTTTCTCAGCTAAATTAGCACCAAGATTTATCAAATGTAAAGTAGTTGATAAACTATCTGATGTTGTTTACCAATTAGAGGAAACAGACACAGGAAATATAGGAAAGTATCATGTCAAGGACATAATAAAAGTGCCAATATGAGTAAATGGTGTTATTTATGCTTAAATTTCAATTAATTGCACAGTGTTACACTTGCACATTATTGGACAAATTTTTTTGGAAGAAAAAATTTTTTTTCTTTACTAAACTGAATTGCTTTTGTATCAGTGGCTCTTAGCAGCCCTGGTCCCATTTATTTTTTAAAAGTCAGTTCAGAATTTTTTTCAAAACAGTTAAAAAAAAAAAAAAAAAAAAAAATTTTTTTCTTAATAAAAAGGAAAAACTATTTACTTAACTGACTTATTTTTTATATCAGTGGCTCTCACTACCCTTGATTCCTTTTATTTTTTTGAATTCAGTTCAGTACTTTCTTCAAAATAATTAAAAATAAGTTTTTTTCCCCTTCAGAAAAAAACTATATGCTTTACTAAACTGAATACTTTTTGTATCAGTAGCTCTTGACAGCTCTGATTCAGTTAATTTTTTCAAATTCCGTTCAGTACTTTTCCCAAAACAATTAAAAATAAGTTTTTTTAACACAAAAAAAAAAACTATTTTCTTTACTGAACAGAATTGTTTTTGTATCAGCGGCTCTAGATGGCTCTGATAACCCTCATTTTTTCAGAATCGGTTCAGTACTTTTTTCAGAACAATTGAAACAAAGTTTTTTATTATAAAAAATAAAAACTATTTTTCTTTAATTACCTGGATTATTTCTGTATCAGCGGCTTTTGATAGCCCTGATCCCGTTTATTTTTTTCAAAAACGGTTCAACACTTTTTTCAACACAATCGAAAAAAAGTTTTTTTTGTGGTATTGAGTTAGGACGTTAACTCACAAACATATTCGCACATTGCTCGCTTTGAATTGGGTGACGACTCATATTCATTTGCAGCATTGCCTGTCACTCCAGTGACGTACTAAATATAGTTCCCAGTACTGTTTCGCGACCAGCACTGTGGTTATTATATTTTAAAAATCTAATATTAAGATATGTTATAACTATAACCGTTAATAGACTAGGATTATTTGATAACTTTACCTAATAAATATCAATAGTTCATAAGTTAATACACAATTAGCCAATAGTTTAGTTAACATATGCATAGGATTAAAAATGCTTAGATTTAAAAAATGCTTAGATTTGAAAAAGGTTAGGTTTAAAAATGCTTAGGGTTAAGAAATAAAAATTATAATAAGCTTATACCTTATATTTACATAAAATTATAACTTCATATCTAGTTAGTCGTTTCAATAGCTGTAAGAATAATTTTTTTCCTCTGGGTGGAACGGCTGTTTTTTCCGAGAAGAGGGGTATTGTAGCAGCTAGATAACATATCCTGCTACTTTCTTGATAACAGCACAATTGATGTAGAACAGTAACGTTTTTTGGGGTTAGTTTTACAATGAAAGCCTGGAACATGAATTGCACTTCGAAGTAAGTAGCCTTCATTGTATATGGGTTGTTTGCGCTTCGGGTAATCTGAAACACTAATCACTTTGAGATAGAACGCTATTCATGTCTCATAATTATGTACGAAAAATTCGACAATAATCAGCATTTTGACAGTCTATGATGATGATTTTTTCATTCATTCCGTTGAGGATAGGCAAAGGTCTTAGACCATACAGCCTGGTATGTGATATTTTGACGGTCGAATTTCGCAATAACTGTTGATCAGAACTATGACATATATATGCTTTTCGGGATCCTCGTTGGAAGATCTTTCCAAATATAATAATGGTTCTCGGATTTATTACACTTTTAGTTTTATTCTTAATCATGTAATAAATGTCATAGACTCCCTTTACACACGCGCCTCGCTATTCATACGGATGCGTAAACGCACCATCAGAATTGCGTTCCGTTCCATCTCGTTGTGGCTGTCTATGACCATTGCAGTCACCAGCGTTTAAATATTTGTTATTTTTATGTGAACTACATAAACTCGACAAGGGAGTTATTTTTCCTGTCACGGATGTGGTAGAGTGTCAATTAGTTTATGCTGTTTTAAAACTAGAATTAGAAAAATAGTTTAAGCATTTTCAATGTCAACATTTCGTGTGGAACGGACCGTCATCGGTTCGTGGTCGTCGATTTCCGGATAGGATCGAACAGTCTGGAAAAGATGATGGCTTGAGCAAGTTGCGTGCCGTCGGACTCATCTACACGACGCCGAGAAGATGGCGGAGCTGAACTGAATATAGCGCCATGTTCGCTTCTCATTTCTCCTTGGGTTTCTAACTTCAAAAGCTACAAAATATGGCTAATCTTTATATCCCGATGGATGATTAGTCAGCGTCAAGGTGCGTCATCAGCCCTAATTTGCTCGATGACAATTTTCCGTACCGCGTGCTCCGTGCGGCAGTCCTAAAACTTCCGAAGGGAGGCCTACGCGGCGGGCCTTGTCCGCTGGGGAAGCTCTCCCAGTGGACGAACCCAAGGATCATCAAAGCCGTTGCCAGCCGGGAGATTCTCCGTGTGCTCCTGGTCGACTTCGCGGGAGGTGCCCTGCGCCCACGACGTGGCGCGCCGGCAGATGGCGTTCGTCGAAGATCCTGGACGATTGACGGCCTTAGTGGTCGCCATCCCGTCGTGATGCCAGACCAACTTCATCGCCGGCGTTCTACTCGAAAATCCACGGCTTCCGGGGTCACATCGTGAACGTGTGAGTGCGTGATCGTGGTACCACGTAAGTCTCTTGTATTCTTTTGGCCAAACTAGAGTCAGTGCGCGTTTTGCATATCACAGGCACCGATGCCCGTCCTCTTTCTAGAACTTTCTGGTCTCAGGATTTTGCTACGTCAATTTCCATAATCTGTTTATAGCTGTATAAGTGTTAAATGTTGTAATATACAGTTATCGTTTACAATGTTAATTTATTCGTTTTATTCCAAATGAATCACCCATAGGTTCCCTTTAGACAAGAGGTCCTTGAAATAATAGCCCAATGCTGAAAGCCGAGAGTTTGAAGGCCTACTATATTAATTTTCAACTTGTAACATAACGGTAACTTTTATAACCCAATATTCTTTCTCTTTTTTTTTCTTTTTTTTTTCACACCGTTACAACATGCATTGCGTTTACACAGACTCTAAACATGAGAACGGATTATTCTATTTATTTGGTTCGGATATAATCAAGTATAATGCGGTCCAACAAAGAAAGATAGTTTCTCATGACGTCACACCTGTCAAATCGTAAAAGTTGTATAGAGACAGCAAAAAAAAAACCATTATAATAAAACACCATCGTTCAGCTTGTATTATTCAGTGTTTAGTTCTATGAGGTATTTAAATTCATTAGGTATATGTTTGGTGTAAGGATAGTTTAAGCTGTAATAAATAAAATTTGCTTAGGAATGATTTAAAAAAATATATTTCAGCAATTTTTATAACAATTTTTTCCATTATTGTGTCAATGAAAATTAATGCAATCTAGCGATGCGAAAAATGAAAGCACATATCAGCAGTTGGCAAACGCATCGACCGTTTTGGTAAAAAAATAATATGTAACAAAGTAATTCTTTTGGTAGCTGTACTTTTAAAGTGCCAGTTGGCAAATGCAAACCACCAATTTTTTTTTCGGATCCGTATTTTTTACTGGTTCCGTAATACTGTCATGTGTCTGAACTCGTTCATGCAATGAAATACGTCGTCGCCGCATAAAAACGTGAACGATAAAGCGGAGTTTGAAAAAGGACTTGTGTGGTCTAAGATCTAAAGCCCACTGTTCACATTGGGCCTGCGTATTGGGCCAACGTGTACAGACCTACTTGGCGGTATGTTGGTAGTTGGCGGGAATACTGGCCGGCCAACCGAATGTTGTCCGTTTTTCGTGCACCAATCAAAGGATCTTGGCAAAGGCATCTTGTGCTTCGCATACAGTGTTCACACGTTGGCCCAATGTGTAAACGACGACATTTGAAATTCATTATTTTGGCCCAATGCCTTGGCCTAATGCCTACAGCGGACTTAAGATCTTCAATTTGAAACCTCTCACACATCTGTATGTTGGTTTACCAACACTTCAAACTTATTTAGTTGGTTTAAACTTTGTACAAATGAAGCTTTATTGTAAGCTCGAAGCTCTTCATTCAGTAACACGTTTCTGGTCTAGAAAATATTTGCAGCATTTCATTTTCCGTGCGAATGCTGAATTGAATTAGCTTAATTTAAAGCTTGTTTGTTTTGGATGTAACACTTTATCTGTTAGCGAATTTAAAATTGGAATTGAAAATAATCTGGTTTGTCGGGAAGGTCTAATTACGTTTATTTTATACCCGACTACGACAAAGCCAAAAGGAGGTTTAATATAAAACAATACCCCATGGTAAGATTGGTTGTCAGATTTTAGAGCTTCTGACTAACAATAACGACTGTCAAAGATCTACAAGTGACAGCTGGGAGGTCGCGGGACACCGTGGATTTTAGTCAGTACAAGTCTGACAGTCCCTCCCGCCCTGCCCGGGGTGGGAGGACTCATTTAATGATTCTACCACGCTAAATAAAAAAAAGTGACAGCCGGGACCAACGGCTTTATGTCCTTGCCGAGGCACGGAGGCAACTCGCTATGACAGATGGTCACCCATCCACAGACCAACCTCGGCAAGCGCGGCTTAACCCGGAAGATCAGCCTGTGCTGCTGTAATTATTTAGCCTCGAGCTCCGCACTTACTTTCGTAGTATCAGGATTATTATATTGATATTTACTCAGATCTGCTCTACGTCTGCTCGCATCCTTTGCCTCAGCTTCTGCGAAAAATTCTAAATCAGTATCAATTCCCATAAGATCTCTTCATCGAGTTATCTAATAAGGGGATTAGAGAAGAGGGCCTCTAGTGTAGCGGATGTCTATAAGCGATTGTGATTGCTTTAACATCAGGCGACCCGCATGCCCCTTTGCGTCCTACATTATAAAAGGATACTTCACCTTTTAACATCGTATACTATTAAAAGAGTATTATGTTTTTCTATATTTAGGTCGTGATTAGTTATTAGATGCATTCCTTGAAAAGGTGATACTAGACGTTATGTGTAAATAATTTTGGCCCCAAAATGGCATGGCGTCCAAACTGGCTTGTTTTGGATATATCGAACTTAAAAGTTTTTTCGAAGAGCCTGAACGTAAAAGTAGCGCGATATGTTTTGATATTAGGTGCGACTTAGCTTTATATTATGTAAACACTACCTCTTGCCAGCGGCTTTGCTTCGCTTCCGCTCACCGCCCCCTTATTGTCTATGTCACTCAGTACCGATGCAGCTTTCAACTGGTGAAAGGAATTTTTAAATCAATCCAGCACGCCGTGCGTAGCATGGCGATTCTATCTCTACCAAGTAAAGACAACGTTATTCCTACACAATTCAACTGTTTTTCTTCACAAGTAGGCACAATTCGTACACCATTCAAGAATAAAAACATATCTCTTATATATTTTAAACATTGCTATGCTTATATCGATAAAAATCTTTTAAGTTCTGTCATTTTGTCTATTCTCGCGTCGACAAAACCCGCTCCTACGGTGCCATGCTACACGTGTAGTTGTTCTTGAATGTTTTCATTACAAACATACACACAAATCTTTCCCTTTATAATATTAGTGTAGATAATTAGCTACTAATTAAACACATAATCGAAAGTACAGTTTCATTTCAAAATAATTAACTGGCCGACTTACAAATCCCCCCGTTTTCCGTGCAACGTCAAAACACGTGCCACGGCAATACCACTGATCAATTCAATTAATTTAATTGAATCACCCTGTATATAAAAGCAACAGAATTTATTAACGTAGTCGCAGGCACCGTTTTAATTTGATTTTCAGTTTTTCGATTGAGTCTTTATGTATCCGGTTCTGGTGCTGGTTTTTTAAAAGCATTGAGGAGGGTAGTTTTGTTTTTATTGGGTTTCTTTGACGGTAATTTGTTTTTTAACCTGTACCATTGCTCTCAAAATAGGCAGTCGCTCCATGTAAAATACCAGCTGCATCTGGTTTGACTGGTAGCCGACCCCAATATAGTTGGGAAAAGGCTAGGCAGATGATGATGACCATTGCTCTCAAAATGGTGAAGGAAAATGAGAGGAGAATCTACCCTCAGGCCCTTCGTACACAACACGACGCAAGTGTCCGATACCTTACTACTTTGGTATCTATAGACGCGTTTATGTGTACGAACCTGTAGGGATTGGTTTTGCGACAGTCGCCGCGATACCAAATTCGTAAGCTCCTTCTTACACAAGTCGACGCAAGTCTCCGATACCTGACGACTTCGGTGTACAAGCGACTAACGCAATACATATCCAATGAGGTTCGTACACGGGCACGCGTCAATGGATACCGAAGTCGTAAGGTATCGGAGACTTAAGTCGCCTTGTGTACGAAGGGGCTAAGATATCGGAGACTTGCGTCGTTCTGGGTTTCATAAGACTAAAAATTTGGAGACATGTGACAAAATGTTTTTAGTTAGTGAATCTGACAGTCTCAAAAAAGGGGTGTTACAAAAAGCAATTATAGAATGAGATCTGCAAACACAATCGCGTCCAACATGCACTTTTGATTTTAAACAAAACTTGCTTGAATTGTGATAGCAATGAGAACCAAGTTAGCTCGATTCTTTTAAAAAACCCTCATGTGGGGATGTCGGGGCCGTCCAACCTCCACAGTTATGACAAACCGACTGGCTGACTAGAAAAAGAACATGACTGTTGACAAGAACGAAAAAGAAAAGACTTGACTTGACAGGAAAAAAAGGAACTATTAAAATATATAATATTTTCGTAAAATAATTAGTTTCTTTGAAATTACATGACGACAAGACCGTTTCAAGCAACACATAAAAGCCTTCTTTTTAAAACCTTTATTACATGCACTGGTAGTTTTTAGTTTGGTTTCCCGTCGACAGTCATCAATCTTTCCGAGAGAAAAGCTCACAAATTACTCAGCATGACCCTGCGAAAACATTGTTTTTTCTTAGTTCCTAAGATTACTATGTCCTTCTTAAGCCCGCTGTACACATGTACAGACCTACTTGGCGGTATGTTGGTAGTTGGCGGGAATACTGGCCGGCCAACCGAAAATTCTCCGTTTTTAGTGCACCAATCAAAGGGTCTTGGTATGCTTCGGAAACAGTGTTCACACGTTGGCCCAATGTGTAAACGCCAACATTTGAAACTCATTATTTCGGCCCAACATGCTCGCCCAATGTGTCAATATCTTGGAAGCTACATTAGAACAATATCTTAGTGTTTTCTAATAAGAATAGGCATGTTAAAAGCATTAATAAATTGTAAATTATCTAATTAGAAGGTTAAAAATAAAAAAAATACACGTATTTTTTTTATTTTATGTACGATGGGTTTGTTCTTGACCTTAGTCTAGGTCAGATCACAAAAACAAGGTCGACGATGGAGCGAGCTTACCCAGAAGAAGCCTGTTCACTCTTAACTTTGAAGAGATAGGGTTGTATGCGTTCGGAAACACAGACGCAGGCAGAGAGTTCCACTCCTTCGCTGTATGTAAATCGGTAATTTTTTGCGTTTTTAGAAACATCGAATTTCTTGTTAAAAAAACAAAGAAAATGCATAAAATTCAACTTAGGGCTAATTTTTCAATAGACAGATAACTTCTATCTGAGGAATAAAAATAGCGATTTGACATATTTTCTATAGGTAAGCTGTCAAACCGACATTTTTATTCCTCAGATAAACATTATCTGACTGTTGAAAAATCAGCCCTTAATAAAAATTAATGATGAAATAGTGTTAATTTTTTTTTTTTTGGTATACAAATCACCTAAAATGGAGGACGATAAAGCACTGATATACGTGCGAGCAAAATACTGAAATAAAACAAAAACTACATACAAAATTAATGATGAAACAGTGTTAAAAAGTAACAGTAACTATTCAAACTACTTTTACAGCTAACAAAGCTACGTTTAAACACCAATTTATCTTCTGAAAAACTCTCGTTTTTAGCGAGGCTCACGGCAATACGAACTTCAATGGTTGTTCTCTATTATTTTATTTTCAGGAATTTCAATCCCGTAGGGGTGAGTTCGCTTGAAAAAGCCGGCTTTTTTTTCCTGAAAAATGTCTAATTTGTAAAGGAATGAAAGAGTGGATTCGATTCGATTTGTGGTTGTTTTTGATAACGATTGATGGCAAATGTTATTGTTATTTGACATGGTTAAAAGTTTATAAAGTATAAAGGTAAAGTTACTGTAAAATTTATAATTGAGGAGCTCGTGGCTAAATAATTACAGCCGCACAGGCCGATCTTCTGGGTTAAGCAGCGCTTGCCGAAGTTTGGCCTGTGGATGGGTGACCATCTGTCATAGCGAGTTTCCTCCGTGCAAAGTACGTAAAGCCGTTAGTCTCGGCTGTCATTTGTAGATCTTTGAATATTAGTCAAAAGTTCTAAAGTCTAAAAAACAGTCTGACCATGAGTAACGTATAACCCTGTTACTGGATTGTGGAGGTCCGATAGTCTCTCCATGTAAATGACTAATATTCAGCTGCATCCGGTTTGACTGGAAGCCAACCCCAATATAATTAGGAAAAGGCTAGACAGATGGTGATGACTGTAATTATAATTTATAGAGCACAAAACCTGGAAAATCGTAAACCTGATGAAGTGTAATTACTTTTCCGAGTTTTAGGCTTAATTGAGTAAACTCACACAGCCTGATTTCTTTAGTATTTTCAAACAATTTATTTATAATTATTTACTTCAGTACTGAAAAGGCCTTTCAACCCCGCTTCAACGTACTCAGTTTCAAATTACAAGGATCATTTAGTTCAGCCTAACGAGATGGGTATACAAAGTAGGTTTTCTTTTGTTAAGCGGCCATTTTGAATCGATTTGGCTCATCAAGCAACTTAGTTAAGACCTAGACCTAGAATGTGTGGTTGCCAAGTTTTGTTAAAGATCTACTGCTGGACCGTTGTATCTTGCGTCTTGAATGAAATATTCTGTCTGTACCATTGAGCTATTATTACTACGTATAGAGACGACACCACGTATCACCACTGTGTATCCAGGATGAGTGCACGCGCACAAGTTCATTCAGTTGTTTGACAGCTCTGTGGCGTGCTCTAGGTGCGCGCACTCATCCTGGATGGGACACAGTGGTGATACGTGGTGTCGTCTCTATACGTAGCAATAATAGCTCAATGGTCTGTATGTACAGCTGTTTGCATATTTTTTTATCGTGGTAAAATCATCAAATGAATCGTCCCACCCAAGTCAGGGCAGGACTGACTAAAATTCACGGTGATCCGTCTATAACCCTTTACGTTCCAGAGCCACGGTTACCTGTTGAGACAGTCCCGCGACTGAATAATTCAAGAATCAGGACGTAATTTTCATAATTTAAAGCGAAAGATAGTATATTGATCGAGTAGGAGACTACTTTCTTATTGCTCACAGAATTAGAAACATATTTTAGCGTTTCATATAGATATAACATCTACAAAAAATTCCATTTAGTCTCAGTCTTGAATGTAAAAAAGAAGATAATTTGTTATGTATTATGTCCCAAGAGCTTGCGTAACCCAGTAAAGCTTGCGTAAAGGGATCTAACACGTGGATCTCTTTAAGGCATTTTTATACGATTTCTATCCCCAGAGGCATTATTACTATATTACAATTTATTATTCACTTGGGTATAACTAGCTTTTGAATTCAGTTTTACTTGTGTCCTAGATAAACTAGTGTATGGACTAAAACATTTACCATAGATGCCATTTCGCTTATGGCAGATAAGTATGTTTTTTTTTTATTGGTTTGTTGTGATCTGAGGGAGCACATAAACATAGAGGTCGACAGCGGTGGAGATGGAGTGACGATCTGTTCATTTTTTCGGGGCAAATATGACCAGGAATTGCCCAAAAGTACTAAAAATCTAACTCTATTTTCTACACGAAAAGATACACCTCTCAAAATTCAGTGCGACGCATCGCGGCGCCGCGCTGCGTTGTAATAGCGACTCTATATCTAACTTTATGTACTACAAGATAAGATACACATTTGCAGTATCGTTTCGTCACGTCGGTTGTAATAACCGCCGTAAACGAGCGGTTGGTAGAAAGGAGAGACACTGCCCAGCTGTGGAACACAGAGGTGGGCCATGAAAACAATCGGGATTTTTTTCCCGATCGTGGCCTGTAGTGACAAAGACATTTGTTGCCATCAAATGGATGGGACTAAACAGATTATTAAAATAGTATAAGGAACTTTCCATCCAATTCCCCATAACACAAAATGAAAGAAATGCTCCTTTTCACGATAAGGATTATTCAACCAAATCTAGCAATTTTTAATATTCGCTCACTGGAAAATCGGATGAACAGAGTTTTCCGTGAAACATATTTTTCGAGTGCACTGACGTACAAAATACACCTTCAATCCGATTCATGTTGTACCTATACATTAGCAGGTTAGTCTGTCTGGTTGCCATGGCAACGATCCCCTAGTGTGCCATCATTACGTGCCACATTGATCGGATTTAGGGTTACCACTTCAAAAATTTGAAAGGTCTTGACTAAATTTCCGGTTTCAAAAGTAAAAGTTATTTTATTCTTTGAAGAACTTAAATTCCCTTTCAGTTTTATAACGTTTTTCTAAGAAGAAAATATCTTTAAAAAGTTTTTATATTCATCATTATCTAGCATTTTCCCAAATATGTTGGGATCGGCTTCCAGTCTAACCGTATAAGACAAATATTTGACATAGAGTGCCCATTTGATAAAGTCCGGATATATGCGATAAAGTCAGGAAGAATGGCAACCCTAATCGGATGTGAATCCGTAGAATCTCTCATATTAAATGTCGAAAATTGAATGAATTTTGAAGTAGTATTAAATTGGGTATATAAGCAGCCAATAATATTTCCTCTGCTTATTCACAGACCTCCCTCTGAGGGGGAAAATTGGTAGCGTTATGAAGGATTGATAGTAGTATGATTTTTAATTGGGGATGAACTTTCAAGTTTTAACGATTTATTCTTTTGCTATTTTTGTGTATTCCTGTATCTGTTCGTTCGATAGCTGCTATTACAATTTCTGTACTGAAATTTTAAATTGAAGCCATCAAAAAGCGCTTTCGCAATGTCTATCTAATAGTTGGGATAGGGACTGCTGCACCATAACTTTTTGTACTAATTTTAATTTGTCTTTGACAGTTCAAAATTGCCGGTTAAGGCCTAGTTGTAATAAACGTTTTGATTTTTGAGTTATTTCAAAAACTCGCGTCATAATATATGATTTGGTTTTTCATAAAAAATAATCGTAATGAATATGAATCGTTCTTAAGCAATTCCTTAGAAACTAAGTGCCTTAAAAAATCTTGATAAAAGTATTTTTTATGCCTCTATCATTTGAAGCTTAATAATTCAAGATTTACTTTAATATAAGTCGTTAAAAACCATTTTCATGGAAAATTTTCAGTCAGTATATTTGAAGCTTATAAAAAGCAGCCGTGTAGGGTATAAATTATGAAAATAATCCTCTTTCTACCCTCTAGGGTCGCGATTTCTGACAGTAAAGAATAACGCTTCTTACCACCCTAGATCGTGGGAAAATATACATTTCTTAACATTATTATGCTGTCGTTACCCGGAGAAAAGATAACGTGATAAGAAATAAAGTAACTGATAATGTTGTGATAAGGATAATAATTATGATAACTGTTACTTGGCTTTATCTGTTATCCTACTATACTACTATAATATTATAAACGTGAAAGTTTGTAGGTATGGATGTTTGTTACTCTTTCACGCAAAAACTACTGAGCGAATTTGGCTGAAATTTGGTACACAGATAGTTTATAACCTGGATTAACACATAGGATAGTTTTTATCCCGATTTTATGTTCCCGTGGGATAATTTTCGAGTTGTAGCGGGTGAAACCGCTGGCAGCAGCTAGTAGAATAATAATTTATATCATGAATAACTTCAGCTTTTTGCTCGCGACTTCGTCTACATCCAAGTAGAAAATTTCTTCAGCTTAATATTGTTTGAAAGATTAATCGGAACAGTAATTTTAGAGATTACCTCTTATCAACAAGTAAACAACTTCTGTTGTGGTGGATAAGTTGAATAAGAAAATTAAGTTTAATTGTTGAGAAATGAAAAAATACATTGAGTGTTCACGTTTTACTGTTTTGTTTTGATTGCGAATTGTTTTTAATTTTCCTTTATTTTTTTCAGGTAAGTACCAAGTCTGCTATTTCAAGACCAGCTCTTCATTACGGTAACGTTAATCTTAGTTAATTTAATATGTCTTAAAAATATTAATTTCCAAAAGAAAATTGAAACTTTAATCAAAATGTTCTGACAAGGGACCGAATACTGAGGTAGCAGGCATTTCTGGGGCTACCTTACGGCTTACCCCTTGAACCCAAGTTAATAGGGGCTGTTATAAACCCTATACAAATAATATTTATTTAAAATTTGTATCTACGAAGAGTCGTGCAAATACGAACATACAAAATTCTCTAGCATAATATTTAAAATTCATAAACTAAAAACATTCATACATTGCGCAAATCTGTAGTTGAGTAGTTGTAGCAAACATTTTTAGAATACCACCGACTACGCTTTGGATGCAGAAACATTTTAACTTAGACGTCTAATAGGTACACGCCCGAGTTTACCGTTAGTTCAAGCCAACCGCAATGTACAGGGTGGAATTTAAATTGTCGGAGAGAATTTATGTTGGAAATATCTTGTTTAGTTCATTTTGCATTGGGAATTTGACTGAAAAATGGTCAAAACTGGTCTTTTTATAGTATTTTACACCTACTATGTTTGTTTCTTTGCATCATCCTAAGGTTGACTGGAAGAAAATGCCCATGGCATTAAGTCCGCCTTTGTACTTCCATGTGCAAGAAGCTTTAAATAAATAAATATCTAATTAGTCCGTCAATTGGATCATTGAAAAATATTTGACACGTGTTTTTTCTTTTGTTTCGTGAACCAAAATTGACGAAGATCGACACTTTTAAAATTGACAATACGTCAAAGGCAAGTACAGTTTTAAATTGCTTCTGCACGGTAAAAACAGATTTCTTATAAAGAGACAAATTACTTTAGATTAAGACATATTTATTGAATCTAAGAAAATGATTCTCTCCCTATAGACGCTAGACAAAAATTTCTTCGTAATAGTAAAAAATATTCTTAAAAATATTAAGTTGTTACAAGAATAATAAATTTAATCCAAGACACGTGTTGTTTCATTCAAGACACCGCTATATTTACAGTCAAGTAAAATGTATTCTTCATACCAACATTTTTCTTTATCTCTTGTAGACTAACCTTACTTAGAGTAAATTATTATTTTACTCATTTAAAGTAACCGTTTAGTTGGCCTAAGTAATAACTGATTTTTGATGAAAAACATTAAATGGAAAATTGAGATTGTGTGTATTGAATGAAGATTCATATTTTTTTGTTGTGAGCTATTGAAGATCTCACGTTCAAATACAATTCCTTACATTGTGACTGTTGGTTTTGTTGTATCAAAGCAGTCGATGTCTTTGTTATAGAACTTTGTACTTAATATTAATCTATTTATATAATTAATTTAAGATTTTACTATCTTGCGATAAAAAACGGGATATTTTTGATTTAAGCCATTTTGCTTGTTTAAAACAAGAGCACAGTTTGGGGCGTCACTGACACTGGCTTGGCCAGCATCAGGGATTTCAATTTTGATAACACAAAAAAATTGTCGCTAATTACTTAATTAGTCACCAAATAGCAGAATTAGTCGGTCACTGTTTCAAAAGTGACTAATTGTAAAAGTGACTAATTAGCGACAATTTTTTTGTGTAATCAAAATTGAAATCCCTGATGCTGGCCAAGCCAGAGTCAGTGATACCAGTTTGGGATCGATTTATATTCCCACGCAAGAAAACACAGGAGAAACAAACATATTTTGGAACGAAACTGTGCATAGGATTTGAGCAAAAAATGCTATCTGTTTCGTTTCAAAAATGTTTCGCTTCACTACTCCTTCTCTTCGTGGCGATGAATGGACCCGTACAAAAGTACTCGTACATTGTTTAACATGACCAGTAATTAATGTCGTCCTCCTGCTTAACGCAAAATGACTTAAATAATAAAAAGACAGCATTAGGAAGAATTATAAAAACGTTTATTTTAAATTATAATCATAAAAAATCAACTTTAACAATATGTATTAGCAGACATGTACTTATAAATTATGTACAATGATAGCTATTCAGAGTAAATACTAAACTTATAGTTCAGTCTTAATTAAAACGGATGACAAATCTTTAAAAACAAAAAAACAAACAGATTTGTTAAAAAAAAATCTTCAAGAGATAAAAATAAATCTTAACATAGGCGCCTTTATACGGTCCAGCGGCGCCACCTCAATAAAAAATACATATCTCAGTAAAAAGGCCAAATTTAAAAAAGCAACACTTTCTCTCTGTAGCTGTCCTGCTGTTTATTTAGAAACAATTAAATCAGCCAAGTATGATTCGCTGTAGTTACAGAAAGCAATTTAGCGAAAAGCAGCTGCTTTTAGGTACAATACATAGCAGGCTAGACTATTTCTATTTAAACAACAGGACCCAATCTAGAGACTGGTATGTTAGATTTTTTACAGAAGTGCAGACATGTACGAATTCTGGGCGGATAAAATTCGTCTCATCTCATAATGTCCTTTTCTCAAAATATCCTTCACCTACTCCAAATGTCCTTTATCAAAAAGTCATTATCTCAAAATGTCCCTTTCTCAAAATGAAAAATTAATAAATGAAAATGCATTGGATGACATTAAATTATTATGTTTGTATACAAAAAAAGTCAATTAAAAGAACAGTAATAGTTACACCACTAAAAAAAATGTAATTGCCTAATCTTTAGTATTGTTATATTTTTGGCAAGGACCTATAATAAATACTTAGTTGACTGGTCAAATGTGAAATCAGAAAAAATATATTATAGTAAGCTTCAAATTAGCTTTAAATATTATTATTGATCACTCATTTTTTCAAAATATTCAACGACATGTATAAAAAAGAATTAAACTTTATGTATATTATTGTAAACAAATTTGACAAATTAATGTCTTTCAATGCATTTTCATTGCTTTATATTTTTCATTTTGAGTAAAGGACATTGTGAGAAAGGACATTCTAAGAAAAAAACATGAGATGAGACAATAAAATTTGAACCGAAGAAGACTGAAGTGGCGACACTGGACCATATAAAGCGGCCATAGCGTATTATACATATTTAGTTTCTAGTCTACGGTCAGAATATAATAATAATAATAATAAAACATAATTATCAAAAATCAACTTTAACATAGGAATCTGAGTTTACTTTATAGACTACAGAAGTTAAATTTGTGTACAAATCTCTATATGCGATAGTACAACTATGTAATGTTTGTATTACCTTATATGCTCTGAAATGAGCATTATAATTAACGATATCTAAAAAAAAACATTTAAATAATATGTCATTGGTATTACTATTAATGATTATTTTATTAATAATATAGTATTTCGGGATATCATCATTTACATCTTGCAGCAGAACATTATTCACCGTGTATTTAATGCCATTTAGTTCACACCAATCAACATAAATGCAATTTTTGTTCTCACGATTGTCATTGTCAAATTCAAATTTACCATATAAAAGATTATCATTCAAACCCTTGTCTGTTGCGTATCGAAAACTTTGCTTTAATTGACAACGCCTCATAACAGACAAAGGAAGATCTTTGCGCGATGTTATTGATTGACATACCTTTTTTAATTCTTTGTGTTTTGCCTCGTACTTAAAAGCACTTATTAGTATAGGTGGCCCTATTTTTTTAATAATTGTTGGATAATGAATAAGAAAATGGTGTTTAGGTTTTAATGTACATTGAAATAAATTAAGGTACTGCTGGTGATGTACTTCAATAATACCTTTTAAATAATCGATTAATTCTGAGGAAAACGAATGTGAAGTAAGAATATTTGTCATTTCCAACAATATTAAATAGTAATTCCAAACGGGGTCTTTCTCTTCAACTAAATCTCCAACTATAAAAACAAAATTTCTTACAAGACATAGCATTTCAGAAGCAGACATAGTTAAACTTTTTTTTACCAAGTGTTGATTATTTATCGGTGGCGGTATGTTTTTTTCACTTGTATTGTATTTAAAATACTTTATTCTAGAATTCAGACGATCTAATGAGAAATATTTTTTATCAATTAAACATTGAATGACAAGGGCCATTCCATATCTATGCACTCCTTCCGTAAGATCGTGCATCAAATCACATGTTAAATTTTTGTAAATATGAAAATTTTTCAAACAATTCCAAGCACATTTTTCTTTAATTCCTATACGATTTTCAATATGTTGATCATATTCTGAAGGTATTCGCAGATTATTCAGTTCACATGATTGAGTTTCAGATTCTGTTTTAGTAGTTAAACAAAACCTACAAAAATTTGTGGCCATAAAGCTTTCGACAAGACCCAATATGCCGTGGAGACCTAAATTATCTCCTGATAAAGTAACTAATATAAATTTTACTGTCACGTTTTTGGTTGGCAAAGCAACATCTATGCCAACTTCTTCTAAAAACATAAGTTCTTCAATTATCTTGTTAAAAACTGCTTCATTGCCAAAATACACTCTATCGTTAGAATGAAATACTTGAGCCACAAAAACATTTTCCAACCTACTTGATTTTTCTGGTGGAATAGTTCCAATAGAAATATAAACTGCACCTAACTTATAATCGCCTGCATGGCTTCCTAGAGCATTGCCACTTTCGAAATCATCAAAATACAAAATTAAAGGAATATAAATATTATCTTTCTCCTTATTAGCCATTATTTCTTTCCACAAAGATCCTTGAGTCATATTTCGAATCACATCGCAGTCAGTAGCATTGTTTTCATCAAAAAGTATTTGCTGATAATTTAAGATGTCAGAAAGTACTTCAGGTAAGTGTAAAAATTGTTTAAATGTTTGTCTAAGTGGTGTCATGTAGAGTTTTCTTTCTTTTAGTATCATGGTTAAATCATTATTTTTGCTTTGTCGATCTTTGGTAGATCCAATGGTGACTTCTACAGGAGCTACATAATATTTATTGTCAGCTAACTGTTTCAAACGCTTATATTCTGTATCATAATCTTTAAAGATGTCCGGTAATGCTAATATCATTTCTTGCACAACATCTATTTTTTTTGTGGCATCTACATGTTCGTTTTTAATTGTATCATATATTTTTAAAGTAATGTTGTTGATTAAGTTATAAACCAATTCTATAAAAGTTTGTATTAAAGATCTTGGTAAACCAATAAAGCCATATAAATTGCATACAAATATATTTAAGAATGATTTTATAGATTTTATAAAAGATTCACTTTCAGAGTCTATATCATTTGAAGGCGATGTATCACGAGATTGGTGATCATTGGTACTCAGGAAAGTACTGCATTCCGGTGAAATAAACTGACTCGTATTATTACTATTGTCATGAGAAATGCTATCCCTACTGTGATTTAGATTATAACACACTGTTAAATGATTTTTAAATCGGTTTTTTTTATCATATGTCCTTTTGCAACTCTGAAAAGGACACACAAAATAGTTATTTATTTTATGGACTGTTTCCAAGTGAAAAATGTACTGCTTAAAATCACAAACTTTTAGGTGACAATAATTACAATTCAGATTCATGTTCGATGACAACAAAACACGGTAAGTATAAATTGGTAAAAAATCGTTTGTTGGAAATTAAATAATACACAAAAGCTTCTCAATTACAAAAATTTTGAATTGAATTATTATGTTGAATATACTGAGACTTAATCGCAATTCAAAGATGCATAAACCTATCCACCCTAGTACGCATAGAAAAAAATTAGTACTTTTAGTTTTTTTTGGCAAAATTATAAATTCAAAACATCAATAATGTACGAGACAACATTGTCATAATTAGTTTCAATTTTATATACGCATCTTTGTATGATCAGGTATAAATGGTCACCTGGTTTCGGATATTTAACGTTAAAAGTATGGTAAAGCTTAAAGAGAGTATCAAAAGCTTTTGTTGTGGTTGAAAACTGGTACCTTACATCATCAACTATAAGTAATGGTGAACTGCATGCTTGTAAGGTTCCTTGTAGTATAATATAGGGTTGAACAGGCAGCTTCTTGCTTCCTGCCTTTTGTTTTTGTTCGTCTATGACCTGGTCTATATCGCCAATATTCTGTTAAGAAAAAAAAAATACATTAATAAACTTGACTGATTCCAAACTAGGCAGAGCCTAAGTCATAAAAGCTAAAATTAACACGTATCTATTGGCCCTTTAAGTTTATGAGTTGTAAATTATAAAGTAATAAGTACTCGTAACATATCCAAGCTAGTCGAGTTGGGGGTTTTTTAAATTTTATTTAATTATTTCTACATTTAGAACAATTTGCAATTCCCACTTGAACCTACTAAGTATATGTAAAAAAAAAACATTAAATATATTTCCAATTTATCCTCAACAATCTTTCCTGGTAAAGGTTACCATGATATTGAATTATGGAAGTCCATCCAACCAGTACAAATTGCTCATTATCTCTTCAAAAACTAGAAAAGAGCTGATGATCTTGAAATGGCTCAACCGATTTTGATAAAACATGTCTATGAACCAACGCTAGAACACCTGCTTTCAAATAATAAAACCCCCATCCAAATTGGTTCACCCGTTTAAAAGCTACACAGACAGACACACACATAGCGGTCAAACTTATAATAATCGCCTCTTTGCCTTGGAGGTTAAAAATACGTACTTGCACACAAATATATAAAGAGTCGATAGCTTCCTGTGTTGTGAATTTAATTTTTTTTGATAATCTTCCCTTCGGAGGCACTAGATGTGCAAGTATTTTAAGCTGAGTAGGAAGTTTTGCTGAAAAAAAAAAGATTTAATTATTATCATAATCGTATAAAGATCTTAAATGAAATAAACACAGCACTTTAAGTAGGTACTTACTATCATCATCTTCAAGATTTTTCAGTGACTCTATAAGGTTTTTAGTTCTTTCATCTCGTGGCGGTCTTAGAGTGATTAATTTTTCAAAAAAACTATTCCAGTTTAAATAAAAATTTAATCCTTTTTCTGGATACAATAAGTCAAAGTCAATATTTATCTGGAAAGAAATAGAAGTGTTAAACTTTATTAGGAATATTTGTGCCAGTGAACACACGCTACATTATCCTGACCGGGAATCAAAGCCGGGACCCACTACGCAGAGGGCAGAGGGTTGTGGTTGTCGAAAATATAAGGATAGTAAGAGTCAAGTAGGTGATCAATCAGTAATTAAATTACTCACCAATGTGTCACTTCTTTGATCATATAATATTTTCCATTCTTTTAAAAATTTGTGAACATTTTGGTATTCAGTTTCTTTTCTTACATTGAATGTGTTCTTCCATTTTTGTATCACTTCAACCCATGGCTCAGTATTGTTGTTTAGAAACAATATATCTCTTGAATACAAGTCTAAAACAAAATAATTTTAGTAGTTTAGTGTGTATGTAAGAATGTAAATTATTAAATTAAATCATCCTGGAACATCATCCAAATTAATTCCCCATTCATGGTCTATAGTGCACACACACACACACAGCAGAATTTGCATAGTAACCATACATTCATTCCATAGGCAAGAACATGATTATTAAATATTAATAACTTACTCTGCAAGTCCTCTACATGTTTTTTTATAGGTGGAGTATTCTCTAACTCAGATGTTGATGGTCTTTTTCTATCTCCATATTTATAAAGAAGGTTTCTCACTTTATCGACTAGTTTACCACGGGCAATTGTGGAGCGCCCATTTATGGAAATTCTTTTTGTAATTGGCTTGGTGTAATAAGTTCCAATGTTCTCTTTTGGAAACAAAGAGATGATTTTCGCTGCTATTACATTATATTCTTCATAGGTTATTCGGCTGAAACAGAAAAATGATAATCTATAGGTCTGTTATTTCAATTGGCCGGTATTAACAAAGATAAGTTTTTATGCTTACCAGTTGACAATGTAGGTATATATATGTTTAATGATAATATCTACTAATTGGTTCCTCTTGGTATTATCCAAAAAGTCATATGTTTGATAGTATTTTAGAATACTATTGCCACCTGCTGAAGTTTGCAGTAATGTTTCTAAGTCAAAATTTGGAAAGGTTTTTCTAGGGATACTTTGGGTGTCAGGATCCAGTACTTGTATTGAATCTAGAGAAATTATTACACTACTGCTGTTGTTGGTGTAAGTCTCAAAATTACTGGTTGTGGCAGTGGGATCTCCAAGGACTTGGACTTGAGTATTATTACATACACTGCTGTTAGTTTCTGTTGGTGCCTGTAAAATTATAGTATTTTAGCAAGACGGAAAATAATTATTTAACGTGACCTATAAAGACTGGCTATATGAAAGCACCTTGAGCATAGTTACTAACTTATTAAAAGTAAAATAGAAACATACGTGGGCAGTGACCAGCTCAACAATTTTTTCTTGTAAAACAAGTCTTGAGCCCATATGTGGACACAATTCTTTTAAATTTTCTGGACTCAATTTCGGTAGATGTTCTATTGTTATTCCGTTTTCTGCAAAAGATAGACAAGAAAACTAAGGTTAAAAATATCATGCTTATACTAAGGTTATAACTTATAACTATGAATTTGAATGTTTGTTGCTCGTTCATTCCCAAATTAAAGTTTATTTTTTAAATAAGTAACAATCACTTACGCACAAAGTTGTTAATGATTTCCTCTGGAATATTCCAGGCTTGTAGTAAGGAAGTGATGGCATCCATTTTGTGGCATCCAGCCCTGAGTCCTAAGATCACCCACTGACCCTGCACGGTTTATAGCGCGTAATTCACACACAAAATCGTTTTAATAGCCTGTTGTTTGTTAAACTCGTATAAAAAAAATTGCCCTCGCAGCGCAACACAAAAACGCAAAATCAACACAGAGCCCGATCGATCGAGAGATCGAGAATGACGCCTGTGTGTGCTTGCTTCTTGCAACTTGCGTTTTGTTGCGTTGTGTGTAAAGAAAAAGTACTCTTGACATCAGGCTAAAAGCCTTTGTGTTAGGGATACATTTCTCAAAGTAAAATACTATTGTGTTTATCGAAAACCATGACTACGTTGTTCCAAAAAAAATAGATTTTCTCTGTTTAAAACTAAAGAATCTCAATCAAAGTAACTTTTAATTGATTTAAGATAATTTAAATTTGATGCAAGAAGCTGGAGATTTCTTGATTTCAATTAAGTCATTTTGCTTGATAGAAATTTAAATAAGTCTTGAAATAAAAATATTTCTCATAATAACTAAGAAAAAAATTGTCTGAATGAAATACGAGTGGTATTTTTGTTTTAAAAATATTGCATTGGCTTAAGTAAATATATTTTTAGAATAAACAAATATTTCAAGAAATTGGTCTTTCTTATTCAAAGAAATCCTTTTTTACCGTGTGACGTCACTAGCCCTTATTCTCGAATTTTAATGAGTGAATATCTTTTTTTTTTTTTTCAAAACATTTTGGGTTGCTACGGACTGTGTTCATTTTGCACATTTAGAGAATATACGATCTTTGAAATGTGTTTTATTTTGTTAGTGGTTAATAAATCATCTAATGGGTACTCTAGCCCAGGGCGGGATGAGAGGGACTGTCACACTCGCACTGACTAAATCAAATATATTGGTAGCAGTCGTAGCGAATCGTAGTAGTTGTATCGATACTTCAATAGCACGTTACTGGAGAAAATCGTACTGTGGGGTAACTTTTTTATTTTTAAAGTGAGTTTGCTTCAAACTTTAACACAGTCTTAATCTCAAGCTATCACAAATCGCGGGACATACGTATACCGCGACCCCGGTACACAAAAAGGCTACTGAAGGACACCGTGGATTTTAGTCAGTCAAGTCTGGCAGTCCCTCCCGCCCTGCCCCGGGGTCCGAGGACTCATTTGACGATTTTACCACGTAAAAAAAAAGCTATCACAAATCTAGAAATGATTGATATTTGAGAGTGATGTCATTACGATAAATAACTGCACTATGTAGTATCACCATATCCGTCTTCCAATTGCAAATGCATTTTCTGATAACTTTGATTTGAGTGGCACCGACTTATTTTATCTGCCAAGATAAATCAAATATTACTTCAAAAATACATGTAAATCATGACATTGTACTTTTAATGATATTTATCTTAATCTGTCCTGCGACCTTGACTTATCTATGTCCTTATTGTTTTAATTCCAATGTTCAGTTATAAGCTAAATCACTTAAATAAAATTAAAGAATTTAATTTTTCAAGCTAACACTTTTATCATTGTCATTATGATATTTATTATTCAAGATAGAAAAATCATCTAACTTCTGCATTATCAAAATAAGGGTCAATACACACCGAGTCGCGACGCCACGTGCACATTTCAATTAGAGCGACTCAAAATCTAACTTCGTTTACAAGACGAAAAGATACAAATTTCCAGTATTTTTGCGTCTCGTCGTGCCGCGTCGGATCTCTGTTTGCACCCTAAATATCTGTAGCCAGCTTACGCGACATATAAATTATTATGCAATGAAAATCCCTCGTTATTATTATCACTTTCGTATGAAATAAATTGAATTTGGTATAAGACACATTGAGCTAATACCGCCCAAAAGAGAAATTCGTCCAAGTTTTTCTACTACGGAAAAAACCATGACAAAACTGAAAACGCTGTGGAATTCCCATGAAGCGTGTTACTTAGCCATCGATCTGGCATTCCCAGTTCTCGGTGCCCGCCCATGTCATAAAACACCCTACTTGTTTTCAACGGCCCGGGCACACATAACCGCCCGTAGACTCCGCATAGGAGGCATTCTGTACCCGTCACACGTCAATGATTTTGCCATTACTTAAGTTGATGTTCGTTTTTTATCCCTTCAGTGTCGACCGGTATAACAGTTTCCGGATTTCAATATTAGATTTGAACTTAAGCTGAGAATAAATTGATAATTCTCAAAAAACTTGTTTATAAAAATAGCGGTCATTTCGAATAAATTGATTTAACTGCTGTAAACGAACTAGGCAATGCCTGTATTTCTAAGAATAAGAATATATTTGATAGAAGAAGATCTATGGGAAGGTAAAAACCACGAGAAGAACTTAGTAATGATAAATGGAAAGACGTTTAGCGCGCTTAGGTTATGTTCTATGCCGAATCTAAAGGAGGTTATCTGTGGGCTCGAGGCAAAAACAGTGGAAAATACTCGAAATAAAACCTCCATAGTATCAACTGCAGCTTTGCTTTTCAGCCAGCGAGTTTTATAGAATAGAATATTGTTTTTGGCATAAACGTAACTGCTGCAAAATAATAAAACAAAAAAACTGGTTCATATTTTGAAAGTCTGTTCTTTTATTTGCTGGTTTGTTAATACTCAAAGAGTTGCAAGAGTAAATGGATTTGTTTTTCCAAACACCATTTTAATTTAAAGAGGGATTGTTGATAAAACTAGTTTAAGTTACGCATTTCACGCGAAATCGTACGCTGTGTTTTTAGAGGATGCTTGTGACCCAACTCGGGAACTTGAAATCAATATAAAAACTAACTTATATGTTAATCCAGGTTATAAACTATCCGTGTTCTAAATTGCTTGTTTTGAAGATTTAAATTTTTTTATAACTGCTTTACATTTTTTTTTGAATCCTCATTAATTTTCGTGTATATTAGTAGGATTATGCTTATTCTGAGAGCTTACTTTCAAACGTATCACAAATTATTGTCCAATTTCCAACTAATTTCCAATAAATAAAGCTGCAAATAAAAATAATCCTATTTTATTTATTTATTCTTAGAATTTCACTGATAGTGAGGATTGTGATAACGTTGCGATTATATCAACATTGATGCCCAAATAGGGTCAATGCACACCGAGGCGCGACGCTCCGAGCACATTTTAATATCGGCTCAAAATCTAGCTTTATTTCCTACATGAAAAGACACTCATTTCACCTATGTCATGACACTACGCAGCGCGGTGCCGTGCGCACATTTTGTTAACGGCTCAAAACCTTATTTATTACACGGAAAGATACACATTTCTAGTATCGTCGCGTCTCAGTGTGAACTGACCCTTAATCAACATTCATGCCCAAATAGAGGAGAATTCGGGCTCAATATCAAATTCATTTGTACTGAAATAAATCATGTCCGTGCACATTCGACCGTCGACACGATTATGATGAATTTATTAGTTATTGGTTTTAGATTAATCTGATATTCCGGTAACGTTAATAACGGTAGGTTCTGGTTTCCGAAATATATTGGAAACTAGGCTGTAGTTGACCAGTGGTCCTTTTAGGCCCTTTTTTTACGTCGGTCTTCAAATGATTCCTCCCACCCAGGGCAGGACGGGAGGGACTGTCAGAATTATACTGACTAAAATCCACGGTGTCCTTCAATAGCCCTTACATTCCGGAGCCACGGTTACATGACAAGACGGTGCCGCGGCCCCGGCACATCTTTGGTCCTGGATCGTGATAGCTGGAAGTCATGGGGAGAGGTCTTTAACCAGAAGTGGGATGAAGTAGGCTAGCAGTACCAGTAGTACTATCCATTGGCGCCGCTTCGTTCGCCAATAAAAATAGAGTGAGGGAATGATTGAGTGAGCGACTTTTTAGTTAGCTTGTATGTATTAAATATTATGTAGTTTTTTAACACTAGCGACCCGCCCTGGCTCCGCACGGGTGCAATTTCTACTATATTATGCATGTTATTTAAGTAAAAACCTTTTTAATCACTTTTAATAAAAAGTCGCATTAAAATCCGTTGCGTAATTTTAAAGATATAAACATACTTAGGGACAGACAGCGACTTTATTTTATGTAGTGATTATTTGCCAAAGGGAAGAACGCGATGTATACCTACATAGAGAACTACTACATAGAGGTAAACCTACCTACTCTATCTACTCGCCTTCTTCATCTTATTAAATCTTCGCTTTTCGAACAAGTCAGTCTTTGATACGACTACAAACATCTCTTACTGTCTCATAAATCTCCGAACGAATATAAAATGAACATGATAAGAATCGATCCGTCATACCACCCACGTTCTTGATACGGTTTCTCTGAACGGTTTCTTTCCGGAACTTACGCCGGATATGATACCGGTGTCTAGTCTTTTAGAGCTTCGACGCTTCTTGGTATCGAAACTCACTGTATTTTTTTTTAAAACGTGTATGTTTGAAAACTGGAAGTCATGGAGAGAGGCCTTTGCCCAACTGTGTGATGATGTAGGCTAGCAGTAGCAGTGGTGGTAGTAGACGTCAAAATAAATTGACATAAGGAACCATAGAGAGATAAAATGGTTTCAATTCAAGGGAAATTCACTTTGAACAAAAACGAAAAAAAAAAACCTAAAAAGATTATACACATTTCACCGATGACACAACGCATTGCGCGTTCATTTGAATAGCGACTCAAAATCGTAACTTTATTTACTACGCGAAAAGATACGCTTTGCCAGTGTCACTACGTCACATCGCGTCGCGTCTCTGTGTGAACTGACCCTTAGTAACAGTAAAATGTTTGACTATGTCAGAAATTCGACTATCAACGGTGATCCGAGTGTTAAAAATCTGACAATCTCTTAAAGTTCTCAAATGGAGAACACGCACCTACGCACAAGCGCATCGTAGGACATCTACCGACAAGGTGGGTAGACGATCTTATGAAGGCTGCAGGATTACGCTGAACGCTGAATGCAAGCCGCTTCCAACCGGTCCTATTGGAAGTCTATAGTCCAGGCCTATGTTCAGCAGTAGACGTCTTACGGCTGATATGATGATGATGATGATTCTACTCTTGCTTAGGCATTATTTAAGTTTAATTTATTACGAACAAAAACGACTAATAAACTTATAGGTACTGTCTATTGTTATATCACAATGAGGTTTTTCTAACTAAACGCCAACACAATAACAACAAAAGATTGCTTTGCCAAAACTGTATATTTTACCAAAACTAGCAAAAATGTATCGTAATGCCTAACTTGTAAGGTGTAAAATCCAATGCTAGGTACGCTTAATACAGTATGTTTCTGATTGAGACAGATTTAATATACGGTCGGATACATTTGTGCCGTATTTTAGTTTTAATCGATATTTCCTGTGTTGTTTTCGATTATGGACTGCACCAATACTAGAGCAATTATTTATTTTATCAGTCATTCATAATTGATCAACTGTGATTGTCACAATGTGGTATTTTTACCATACGTGGTGAATGAGGAGATCCGTAGTGGAACTAAAGCCACCGATATAGCCCACCGGATTAGCAAGCTGGTGCCGATGGCCGATGGGGTCGAAAAGTTCTAGAGTCGAGACCACGGACTAGCAAGCGCAGCGTAGGACGTCCACCAACAAGGTGGACAGACAAACTTATAAAAGTCGCCGGAAGACGCTGGATGCAGGTCGCTTCCAACCGGTATATGTGGAGATCAAAAGGGGAGTCCTTTGTTTAGCAGTGGACGTCCTATGGTTGAGATGAAGATGATGTGGTGAATTTTGTATAATCTAATCTAAATGAGTTAATGCTGTCACTACTGATAAAATATTATTTCATCTTGGGTTTTATCTCGTGTAATGTACAGAGTATTTTTTTTTATTGACCAAACTTTAAATTTCTCCTGTCTCGCGTTTACAAACATAGAAACACACATACACAGAACCGAAACAATTACGTGTAAGTCATACAAATATTTTGCACAGTGCGAGGATCGAATCCGCGACGCGCTGCACGATACATAATTATCAAAGTCAATGTCACTTTTCATTGTAATTTTATAACTCAAAACGGAGTCATCTATCCTAACCAAATGTTTAGGCTTTGTTCGGATTTTAGTATATGGTTTATGTGAAGTTTGCACAAAACCGGTCGAGCGGTTCTTCATTTATCACAAATTTTGTAATTTGCTTGATACTCAACGAGTACATAACGGACTACTAGTTTTATATAATGTATTAACAAATAGATAATTTCTACATAATAAACCCACCCTTTGTCCCTTGAGATTAGGCAAGAAACACAATGCCTCGTAGAACGATTTATTCATATTACTTTTCCGATTTTCTCGTTTATTTATTACATAAATATTGTATTATCTTCGGCCTATCTAGTACATACGCAACATTAATATATGTATTCAATTTCCTTCATCTAAATATTAAAAGAAAGTAGGATTTTGACCCTAATCGTATTGTAATAAAAATCATTTTGAAGACTCGACCGTTTTTTATCAATGTCGCTTATTATTGAAATATTTATATACTTAAAAGTTCATTATCGGTCACTGACCTTCCATTAGCAATATCTTCATTTTTACGATATTCCGGTGGAGACAAAATGTTGATATAGAATTTTACTTCTTATTTCAATACGTTTTAAATACAAATTGATTATTGGCAGCTCAAAACAGGTTGATGTCGAAGAAGAGTAGCAATTTTTCTAAGAAAGCATTTGAAAAATGATTGAATAAAATAAAATAATAGCTATAAAATGAAACTGGTCAAGTCTCCACACAATGGGTGCCGCGAAAGTCCCCCACTGGCGCTGTAACCCCTAAGGCTCAAAGCAACGAATCTGGTCGCAGACCAGATACCATACTAAATCTCTAAAGACGGACAAAACTAATGAATAAACATTTATAGCCAAGAAAAAAACAACCAACCAACCTTTGGCAAAAAGCTGAAACACTATAGGAAATGAATCAGCATCGCCGAGGTCCTAATCGATGCCCTGGCCGTGACAGCAGACCTATATACAACCAAGTAGGTTGTATAGTCAAGATCACGTTTGGCAAACGTATTGCGAACGGCATAAGACCGTTCATTATAGGTACGGCAGTTTGTAAACGATGTAGGTTTAGTTCGTGGTTGTTATTCTAACCTACTTTGAGTATAACAGATTTATCTTCTTAGAAAGGATGAGGTTACTTTTGTATAAAGTTTTCGAAGAAATCTGTAAACCTATGATGTAATAAATCTATTAGCGATTGATAGGCAATCACTGAGGAAAGTCACAGGATATTTACCTGATGTAACCAAAAAATTGTTTTATATTTCAAGTTCTGAGCCTTATTAATACAAGTTTCTTAAATAAGAAGATAAGAGACGCTTAAAATGTGGGGTATTTACATTGTTCTCCTCAAGTCGATTGCTAGACCGAAGGTTAATCTTGAAACTATTGTAGCTAGTAAAAGGTTGCTATAATTGGCTCATTTCATTATAACTTCAAAAGCTTTTCACTCCTTTTTTAGGCAGTTACAATAGCAGTAATCCACGAGTTGCAATCCTTGCATAGCATTACCGCTTCGATTACATTTATTCATCTCAAAGTTCCTCATGCCAGAGACCCAACTAAAGTCAAAACTTCGAGACAACCTACCCACTTACGAGTACATGCCTGGCAGCCTGGGAGAGTCGAAAACAAGGAAATGAGATGTCTACTGCCACGAAACAGGTTTAAAGGAGCAACTGGAACAAGACATTGTTGTTGCAAACGACGATATATTACTAGACTCCGCATGAACGATCTGAGGAACAAAAACTATTCTGTCAACTCGCTGAGGTACTACGTAAGCGAGGGGGACGGGGTACTACGTTGTGATTGGCCAACTCAAGGTCTGTTCTGTCTCAAGGTATGTTTACGGCTCACAGGAGTGGTCGAAATAAGACGGGTATAAGAATTTTTTGCCTAATGTGTTGACAGACATCGGTCGCATGTTATTAGGAGACTAGTAATATATCTTCGTTGGTTGTTGCGGATCATGGCGAGTGTGCGGTGGACGCACATGTATTAAAAACTGGCTCAATTATGCGAGCTTAGGTAAACCTACTTAGTTTAGCCGGCGTTGGACGTTCGGCTTAAGCCTCTTGCAAATAGGTAATTTAAATGCTACATACTCGTAATAGGTTGACCATCTGTCTGCAAGTTTCCTCCGTGCCTCGGAAAGCACGTAAACCCGTTGGTCCCGGCTGTCATTTGTAGATCTTTGACAGTCGTTACTGTTAGTCAGAAGCTCTAAAGTCTGAAAAACCAGTCTTACCATGGGGTATCGTTTTACCCAGTTTCTGGGTTGTGGAGGTTCGATATGCAGTCGCTCCATGTAAAACATTGTCATCCAGCTGCATTTGGTTTGACTGGAAGCCGACCCCAATATAGTTGGGAAAAGGCTAGGCAGATGATGACTCGTATTAGGGAACAATGTAGGTCTCGGAACAATGTCAGCATCAATAAATTGCAAATTAGTCCGTCAGTCGGAGTTTTGAAAAATAATGGATAAGTATTTTTTGTCCTAAAATCTGTCCGCATGTTTGTGCTGTGCTGCCGTACAATTATATGATGGCATGTTTGGCGCAATGGCTTAGCGATTGACTGCTGTTCAGCGCGTTACGGCTTCGATCCTCCCACGGTACAAATATTTGTATAACTTACACCTGTGTATGTTTGTTTCTATGTTTGTAAAAGCACCCACGATATAGGAGAAATTCCTAGTGTGGGGCAATGTTTATTGTTTAAAAAAAAACCGACAAATTATAATAATGAACTACAATTTAGTAACTTTTAACACTTTCTTTATCTCGGTACACAAATACTGTTTTAACGCGATAAAACAGAGCTGTCTTCGCAGTTCGCAATAAACATGGTAAATTGTTCGCGAGAGCCATTTACGACAGACGAACGCTTTACGATTATAACTCTGAGTTGACGATTTCACGTTTTATTTTGTACACGTTTTTAATTATTTTGTGAACATGACTTGGGTATCTTTGAAAGTGATATGATGAATATAAGTAATGTTTTCGGTTCGAAGAAATATTACTTATTGTGTAATACTTGTTTCCAACCTAGAACGATAGAGCGATAGAACGATAGAGCCTTTTAGTCAGTAAGAGAGCACAGCTTGCTTCCACCTGGCCCTTTCCATCATCGGACTACAAGACGTACGGCTATCATCATCATCATCATCAGCCTATAATGTTCCCACTGCTGGGACACAGGCCTCCTCTCTGTGAGAGGGAGTGGGCTATAATCCACCACGCGGGCCTAGTGCGGGTTGGTAGATGTCACATGTCTTCGATTTTTTGGTTCTAGGACATGCCGGTTCCCTCACGATGTTTTCCTTTACCGTTTTGAGAGCAGTGGTAATGAAATATACTACACAAAGTAATGCGCCTGGCGAGGTTCGAATCCACGACCTACAACTCGTAAGTCAGGACCGATACCACTGGGCCACCACTGCTCTCTCTCTCTCTGTACGGCAATGCGTTATTGATTTAGGCGCGTCGTGTAAAGTTGTGTTTCACGCACGCCTTATAGAGCCATCAAAGAGCCAAAGCCTGTCGATGTCGCGGGATGGCCTCATCAGGTAACCGTGACCCTAAAACGTAAAGGGCTATTGAAGGATCACCGAGGATTTTAGTCAGTACAAGTCTGACAGTCCCTGGGAGCCCCGCCCTGGTTAGGAGGACTCATTTGATGATTTTACCACGATAACGTCCCCCTCTGAGCTGGTGGACTTATTTGATGATGTTGCCATAATAAAAAAATAACCCCTAACGACAATTTTCTGGTCTAAAAACGTTTTTGCACTACATATAGTCGTATATGTGCTGACATTCCAAGAATTCGATACGCAAACGGCTCTCTTTGGTGATATTTTTCTCGGTATAACCCACATAGATACGATTTTATTCCATCCGACGTTTTTCCTCCTAAAACCTGATACACTTTGGTCATAAGGAAAATATTTTTATTTTCGTATTCCTTGTCGGTGCAGAGGGTCTACTCTCTCAGTTCGTCAACGAAAGTACGGATCCGGACGAATGTAACTCGAGGCTTTTGAATGAATTCAGAAGTCCTCAGAACTTTTTGCTCAGGACAGCTGTCTTATCAAACTTTGACTAATTTTTATTTCGTTTCACTAAACTAATCTTATGTCCGTAGTGATAAAGAATAAAAAACGCCCGAAACGTCAGTCGAAGCTACGGGTTTTGTGCTTAGATAGTGGTACCCCAGTTTCGGAGTGACTGCTAGATGTTCACATTTTGTATTATGTAAGCAGTTTTCGAATGGAATTACATAGATACATAGACACACCGTCTTTTTCTTATAAGTATAGACTGAAACTACTGAACGTTACATGAATCAAGGCTTTTATTTTAGGATTGGGAAATCATCGTACACCTTCTTCCACTGTGGGTGGAGCGGGGAGGAATTGGAAACTTGTACCGACTGAGGCAAGGCGCAAACATTGGACACTTGTGTCAGATACAAGCTACCGATTAATACTTGATTTCTATAGAACCAGTATGAGATCATCCACTCCCTGCGTATACATTAACATTTTTCGTGTCCAGTTACTTCCAGCAGGCGTAGCATGGCGCCGTTGAAAGGGGTTTTGTCGACGGAAGAATAGACAAAAATACAGAACGTAGAAATATTTTTATTGTTTTAAGCATGGTAATGTAAATAATATGGAAAATAAACGTTCTTTTCTTCAATAGTGTACGAATGGTGCCATAATTGTGCAAAAAATAGTCGACTTGTGTAGAAATAACAATGAAATAACTTTGTCTTTTCTTGGTAGAATAGACATAGAATCGCCATGCTACGCGTGCAGTTAACACATACTCATGAACGACGGTTCCCTGGAATGGTGTGTCGTGTTGACAACAAAGTGTCTACGTTTGTGCTGCATCTAAAACCCACCCTTTTCCTTCAATATACTAGTTTTCAGCATTAATAAATTATATAATCTAATAAGTCAGTCAGCCCTTTCGTACACAAGGCGACGCAAGCCTCCGATACCTTACGATTTCGGTCTCCAAGCGACTATCGCAATACAAATCCATAGAGGTTCGTAAATAGGCACGCGTCAATGGATGTCAGAGTCGTAAAGTATCGGCAACTTGCGTCGCCCATTGTACGAAGGGGCTTAGAGTTTTGAAAAATAATGGATACATACGGTACACGGGCAGTCGTTCTAATACAATAAGATTTTTCCACGATTTTCCTTTAAAGTAAGGTTGATTTATTTATAGTTTCTGAAAGGTCATGAACCCTACAGTATAAAGTTTAATTGAGTAGAAGTGGGGTGAGGTCATCGTTCGATAACAGCAGGTGTGAGTAACACAAAGAATAATGTAAGGTTGTGTAAAACCCGATTTTGAGTCAAGTTTTGAATAAACGCAAGCGAAACCGCGGCAAAAACTAGTGTTTAAATAAATTGTTCATGGGTAACACACAGTCGTGATTTTCTATGTACTATGTAAGTAGTTACCTACCTTGTCTTTTCAAGGTCGACAGGCTTACGATATCGTAGTAGTATGTAACGCGTTTCGCTATGGTTTGAGAAAAAAAAACTTGCTTAAATGAATGTATTGGAAACATAAATATGTGGTCTTATAGCTAAACTCTCTTTCTGGTATTAGTGTTGTTTGAAATCCCTAATTTACAATTATTTTAATAGCTTCTATTGTACCCCAATGTTGGGCAAAGATGTCGCCTTGTTTCTTCCAAACATTGTTTTGGGCAATTTCTGGCCCCTTGAACAAGATCAGATCGTCACATTACCTACTCCGCGATCGACCTCGACGGCAAAGTCCTCCCTCAGACGTCCAGTGAGTGACTTACAATGTTTTTCATTTGTAGACTTTGACAATCGTTACTGTTAGTCAGAAGCTCTAAAGTCTAACAACCAGTCTTACCATGGAGTATCGTATTACCCAGTTTCTGGGTTGTGCAGGCCCAATAAGCAGTCGCTCCAAGTAAAATACTGATATTCAGCTGCATCTGGTTCGACTGGAAGCCGACCCCAATATAGTTGAGAAAGGCTAGGCAGACGTGTGCATTTCTTCAACGTGGCCCTCTCACTTTAGCCTGGATGTTTTAACTCCTGTGATAGAGCTCAGGGTGGTGTTTCTAACTCAAATTGCTTCGCACCAGTATGCTGCGCTCCATCTCCCACTTGTCTATATTCAGACACGATCACCTCAGCCAATCGTAGTCCACTGCTGGACATAGGCCTCTCCCAGGCTGCGCACATCACCTTGTCCTCTGCCTTTCTTATCCAATCTATCAATAGGCCTATCGTAATAGGCAGACAAATTCCTGAACTAAATTCTTGTCGTACCATCTTATTTTTTTGCCGATGTTAACTATGTATGTTAATCATATATTACACAACACGCGTGGGTATGATATATGTCATACTACGAATTACTTATCAAAACACGAGGCAGGGGCTCAGTGCGGTGATAGTACACGGTTATCAGTAGCCATTGATAAGAGCAGCATTTATTTCGCATTAGGTCTCTAGTATTTTGAGGTACTACGAACTCTCTCTAATACGACCAAGTGAGTAGACTTTTTTTTATCGTGGTAAAATCATCTAATGAGTCCTCGGAACGTCGGAACCCAGGGCAGAGACTGTCAGACTTGTGATTTGAGTGAATTTTGGAAAGGCAAGGCCATTGCTCTCAAATACTCTCAATGCAATGAAGGAAAACATCGTCATCTACTGATAACCGATGGGGAAGAAAAGTTCTCCAGTGACGACCACGGAATGGTGGACGCAGCGCAGGCAGGCCTCTCACTAGGTGGACCTACGACATCGTGAGAGTAGAATCGCGGGCAAACGATGCATGCAAGTGGCGAATTGTCGTTCGTTGTGCTTGTGGCGGTCTAAGGGGGAAGCCTATGTTAAGCAGTGGAGCACGTCTTCCGGCTGATGATGATTATGACCCAATGTCCTGTTGAAAAAATATAAATAAAATGAGTAATAACATTTTAAAGTAAACTTAAACGTTAAAAAACTTCAACTTTGAATATCGAAAGTACAATAGAACTTTTAAAACTTTATGAACTCGCTCTTTTAAAACTAAGAACTTTAGAAGCACGAGGAGCTTGCAGTTGTTAGGTTACTCGGTACTCCTGAAGTTGCAACTTCAAGGTGCTGTCGAAGTTTCTTTGTTCTACAAGAGATGTTAGACTGATTATAGAAGTTTATGTCATTATTAAATTGTAAGACTTTCTAGGATAATTATTTTTCTCCTTGGCATGTATTAATCCTGTGATTAGATTGGCATTCTACTAGCAAGAAAGTGGTGGTAAAAACGAGCAAAAAATATAACTAGAATTTAAAAGAAAATACAAATGATGTCGGTCAAAAAACTCAATTTTTTTGTTTAATTTTATTCCAATTTTTACACACATTGACAAAAGCCAACAATATCAGTAAGATTTTGACACACTTTCTTTTCACTCAGGACGGACGAAGTAATTTGATGACTTTCCAAGAAAAAAAATCCTATGAAAAACATAACCTTTCTGTGTACTGTCGTAGTCGGGTAAAAAGCACTTCTATTTAACCGTATGAATTACATCAAATCGTTATTAAACATCGCTTCTATTTAACCGTATGATCCTCCCCTACCAAGCAAGAATTTGCACTCCGATTCCATGATTCGTGATATAAAGAATTCAATCATACGAGAACACGGACCGCATGCAAGCAGTCTTCGTCAGCTGGCTATCAAGCCGTTTGTTTTACAAGGACAAGACAGAAGAAATATCATTGTGGATTTTTTGTTTCATTTCTTTGATGAGATGTTGATTTAATGAGGTGTCATGTCAATCAACGTAATTAGATAATGATTATGTGAGTTTAGATGTGAGGGCTTGTAATTAGCCATTTAGATTTTAATCTAATCCTTCCGAATAAAAAAATAATATATTTTCGATGATAATTAGGTAAGCATATTTATTATCTTTGTCTTATATAATAACGTATTGATAAAACATGGTAACTTAGTAGTATGTATAAAGAAATTACTATAATGATTCTATGATATGAAATACTTGTTTGTATGCTTGCGGCGTATTCGAAAAGACTGGATAGGCAAAAACAAAATTAGTATGTTAATGGAGTAAAGCTTTTTCATTGTTAGTTCCAAAAGGTATCTTCTACCCTAAAAAAATACCTCCTAGCTGTACTGTGATTACAAGCTATGAACAATTTCAAACACCAAAACACAGATTCTGCGAAAATCCTTAACAAATAAAAATCCATTTTATCATAACAATCTCTGATACCAAACTACCAAAAATTATTAACAAACTCTAAAAAAAACACACTGGCTCTACGAAAATCGTTAAACCAACAAAAAAATATATCAGCAAATAATTTGAGCACGATCCGCGCTAAACTTTAGTTCGCGACGAGCCATGCGGTTCGGCCGGGCCTCAGTACGTTGACCCCCGGAGTTACGTAACACCCGAATTTAAGGATACGTTCCGTAGAGGGAAAGATGGAGTATAAATATTATTTTATTGGCTTGTTATATAGATAAAATGTGTTTAGCGGGAGTTTGAATTATTGCTAAAGGTTCGAAATGGGAAATTGTTTTATTTTTAATATTCTGGTCTGGATTTATTTTCTATGTGACGATGAGATTTTCACGCTTTCAAACATCCTCTTCTAACCTAACCTGACCGAGTCTTGTTGGACCAAGTTATGAGCTCGCTTCGCTCGCTCTCAAAAGTGCAGTCCATAAATTACTAAATAAATAAATAAATATTCTATAAATTGTTCAGTCGACTTTCAACGACTTCTTTTTACGTTGCTGAAATCAACAAATGAATCCTCTAGTCTTGGGTGAAGTGGAAAAGACTGTCTAAATCGTACTGATTAAAAGTCCACCTTGTTTTTTTAGTAACCATTTGCCTTCCAGCGTCATGGTAACCTTAACTATCCTAATCCGAATAAGTGCCAATTTCCAGGAGCATCTAACAGTAGCACTCCCCTGAATATAGTGCAGGAATTAAAATAGTTACTAACAAGAATTTCTACCAATATTAGGCGCCTCTTAATGTGGAGAATTGAAGATACATTCCAAGAAACAGAACTAATGTGGTTATCGCAAAGTTCTAGTACGAAAAGGTATCTTATGTATTCTCGGAATCGCTCAAAGGTTTATGCCCGAATAGCTTATAATGTAGCGCGAATTGCCCCCGTTTGAAGCGAATCAAATAACTTCAAAACACCTCGACAACTATTCCTGAGCCAAATGCCCAGGTATTGGGATACTAGTATGTCTCTTGGAACTTGGGAAAGTGTCTGGTTTTCACCTCATATTGATAAAAAAGCGATGCTCTAACCATGGACCTATTATTACTACGTAAAGAGACGACACCACGCATCACCACTGTGTCCCATCCAGGATGAGTGCGCGCGCCTAGAGCACGCCACAGAGCTGTCAAACAACTGAATAAACATAGGCGCGCTCACTCATCCTGGATTGGACATAGTTGTGATACGTGGTGTCGTCTCTATACGTAGTAATAATAGCTCAATGGCTCTAACAAATTATATATCATCTATCCTAGCCTGCTTAATATGGATACTGCGTATCATTCGCCTCCACTATTCTTTTCTGATTAATTTCGTTGCGGGATCCCAGACAGTGTTAAATTCATTCTCTGGAACATGTTGAGCTCATTGTCTCGGCGCTTTTCTGGTGGTTGCCACTGTTGATTTTGGCTTTCAGGAGTTGCAGTGCTTTGGGAATAGTGTGATGGGTTTATCTCAATAAAAAAGACGGGCAAAAGGGGAGATCAATCTTTCAGTGGGATTGGTAGACATTCAGTGGAATTGATAGCAATAGAATGAATTGATTGCTTTAACCAACGTTGGCTGTAGCTTCAGACCAAAACCTAGACTTGGTATAAGAAAATAAATACGGCTTCAATTCTAAAGTTGTTCTAAGCTGAGTCTAGATTTTACTTGCAAATAGCAACTAACTTAGTACTTAAAAGTGCGCCTCATATTGTATGACATAAACTTTATCTTGAATACGTACCTAGTATAAATATAAAACAAAGTCGCCTGTCTGTCTGTACGCGCTAAACTTCCGAATTACTGCATAAATATTTTCGGAAAATTCACGCGGCGGGGTTGTCGAAAATTTGAAGCCTGAGCGGGCCGTTTGTAAAATATGAGTATAAAGCGGATATTTATCATTCTTGATTGCTGAGAATTCCGACTTTCCCGACCGTCCGTTATGCGTGGGCTTCTGAGATCGATCAAGTTACCGGTGGAAAAACCCCAATTAATAGGGTTTTTCCATAGGGAATAACTCGGCAGACATAGCAGTCAAATTTCGGTATTAGTGCCCGGTAAAAGGCAATTATAAGAGCAGTGGTGGTCTAACGACCCTTTTTTTTTACGTGGTAAAATCATCAAAGGGCGGGAGGGACTGTCAGACTTGACTGACTAAAATCCACGGTGTCTTTCGGTAGCCTTTTGTGTACCGGAGTCGCGGTGTACGTATGTCTCGCGACCCCGACTTACGAATTGTAGGTCTTGAGTTCAAACCCATCCAGGCGGATTACTTTGTGTAATTTATTTCATCACCCAGTGGCGTTTTGAGAGCAGTCTCTCAAAACGGTGAAGGAAAACATCGTGAGGAAACCGGCATGTCCTAGAACCGAAAAATTCCAAGACATTTGTGACATCTACCAACCCACACTGGGTCCGCTTGGTGGATTATGGCCCACTTCCTCTCACAGACTGGAGGCCGGTGTTCCAGCAGTGAGAACATTATAGGCTGATGATGAAATGACCGAAATAATACTTACAGGCATGGATATTAAACATTAATATCGACTGTATTATTCAAAACCATTACGCCTAATCTAATAATGAGATCTCTTCCTATTTGACACGAACACAAAAGCCGAATTAAGTGCAATAGAAAACACTTACGTTTAAATTTTCACCCTCTTTCAAACGCTCCGTCCCAGTTTCTACAACATTAAGCGGAAACAGCGCTGTTCTAAAGCGCTTCATGAGATTAAATTTCATGTGACGTAGGTACCCTTTTAGAGCAATTTTGTTCCTGTACATAATATAATAGTTTATCAAAGGAATCTGTTTAGAATCAAGTTTTTTATTTGAAACTAGCTGTTCTCAGCCGATAAATGGACTATTCCTCAAACAATTTTATTTCAAACTGTAACAGTAGTTCTTGAGGTTATCACGTTAAACCAAACTGACTCTTCATCTTTATAATGTTGGTTTAGATGGGGTTTACTTTTGGCCCCAATCTAGCCCAATGGCAAAGATCAATCAAATAGCTGTCAAAAGGTAAATTTCCTATTGGCTTTTGCATTTGCAATGAAACTGATAAATGTTCCCTAAAATCAATTATTCTAACGCTCTTGATGCACTCCACCCCTCAATTTAGCCTCGTAACAGATGTCAAGCCATCTAAGTTGACAACTGCTGGTCAGTGACTATCAAGCTAGCCAATAGCCTTGCTAGCCGAAGGTGGAGCCAGCTCACCTAAAAGGAACTAAAACTCCTGTTACGATTTAGTGGATACTGTGTCTGTGCTCTTTAGACTATTTTTAGGGTGTCGTACCCAAAGTGTAAAACTAGGGTAAATAGGTGCCGTTCGTAGAATAGCTTAGGAGCCATTCGCTCAGGTGCCATTTTAGCAGGTGCCCTTTCTGGAATACCTCAATCTTATTACTAAAACTTAGCTGTCGGTCTGTCTGTCTCTCGCACTGTTTTTATTAAATACTCCACACACAAGTCTACAGAGGCTTCAATGCCATGTCCTAACAGTCAATCTTTCATCTGACCATGTGGACAAGACACTTTAAAAGAGCAACAGTAATTATCATCATGCAAATTCGCCTGAAATTATCTCAAAATCTTCAAAGAAAACAAAGCAGGCTTAATTTGAAAATGCTAATAGGTGTCGCACGGTCTCCAGGCTTGTCTGGGACGGCTTTACATACTTAATATTAATTTTTGTAACGTTGGGGGTGTTTAAGAATAATAAATGTATCTGTAGCCTCCATGATAATTGAGAAATAAATAATGAAAGGACACTTGACTGTACGGTTGGCACAGTACGATTTCGAGCCACCATAGGACGGACGGCGAGTAATGGGCGACTCGCTGTCAGATCTCCATGCCCGGGCCGCGGGACTTTCAGGTAACCACTGTGCTGGAACTCAAAAGGCTATTGAAGAGTACCGTGGATTTTAGTCAGTATAAGTTTGACAGTCCCTCACGTCCTGCCCTGGGTGGGAGGACTCATTTGATGATCTTACCACGTAAAATATATACAACACTATGATCAACAAGTAGTTGTTCCGGATCTGAGAGTTTGTGTATGTCAGTGTCAGCTTAAGTTAAGTTGAAGTTCCTGAAAAGGTTAAGTTTTAAAAAAAAACTGGTGATATTTTCATTCCCCTAGAATTCTTCTGTTTCATTCTTCCTTCTACCACTGATGTGAAAGATGATGTTAAGGACTTGGACGAGTGAGACAGTGAACGCCCTAGAAATACCTACAATGACATTACTGGTTCTTTTGAAAGGTGATGTGCTCACACACACGCTTCAAGGACACTTGAACCTTCAACCAATAACTTTAGAGTACAAAGTACTAAACTTCCCTAATACATGCCAAGACCATGAATGCTAAATATCCAACATAATAAAATACACAGGAACTCATATTTTTATAATTTAAAAACGTAACCTCGCAACAGTACGCCCATTATTCTTTGTGAATAATCGTTTTTACTCACAATATATCACTGCGGTATTATGAGAGTCAACATAACACGAATTCGGGCAAAGCTAGCGTACTTTTTAGGGTGTAAGGGTAAAATTCGACGACACGATTGTCGCAGTGGCTGACTGAACGACTGCTACGCAGCATATTGCGGGTTCTATCTCCGCACGGACCAAAAATGTGAAAGAAAGAAAGAATAGGTTTTGATTGGACTCACACGGCTAGCTTTGTTCTTGGCCTGGATGTTGGTTTATGTGAGTTTCTATGTTTGTAAACGCAAAATATAGGAGAAATTTCCAGTGTGTGGGGGGAAACGTTTTAAAAAAAGATGCAGCGCGCACCTTTCAATATAGCGACTCAAAATCTAACTTTATTTACTACACGAAAAGATACACATTTCATTTCATTGACACGTGACGACGCGTCGCGTCTCGGGGTGAACTGACTCTTATAATTTTTTTTTTGCGTGTTAAAATCATCAAACGAGTCCTCCTACCCCGAGCAGGGCCCCAAGTCTGCTAAATTACAAATGGCTCAATTGAATATCAATTGGACTCAGTAGCAGTTTTAACTACTTTTGGTATTCTGCTACTAATTTAAGACCAATGGTTTTCCAGCGACATTCTATTGAACTGCTATCAGAATATTTGCTAGTCTGCTCTTCAATCGTTTTCCAATCGTAAATTGATTGTGGACTTTATCGGTATTCTACTCTTACTTGACGTTTGTTTGGCAACACCTACTGTTCAACTGAGAGTCAATTACACTTACACTACGATTCCATTACGACTCTATTGAGCTTACATAGAAGTTTTTGCAGAATACCAAATTTGTTCTAATCGTAATGGAATCGTGATTGAGTCTCAATTGAATATCAATATCATGTGAGTTACATAAAATTAGCAGACTTGAGGCCCAGGGCGGGAGGGACTGTCAGACTTGTACTGACTAAAATCCACGGTGTCCTTCAATAGCCCTTTATGTTCCGGGGTCACGGTGATGGTATAAGTCCCGTGACCCCGGCAAGCTTTGGACCTCTGTGAGGGGGGGCCGTCATTTTGCTGACGCTCTTTGAGGCGCGCATGGAACACGACGCGCCGTCGACTCGGGGACTGCCTCTTACTTTAATAACATTTGAAACCAAAACACAAGGCCTCTCAAATTCAATAAATCCTCCTAATTTGTCAGCGGAAACCCAGAACATAAACCCAGTGGTTTGGAATAGATAATGGCCAGTAGTACGCCGTACGGCCCATGTTCCTTTTTTATTGATTAGAACAGCCATTGGCCCGCACGACTGATCCTTTCTATTGTGATTGGAAAATGGAAACCAACTGGTTTTTTTTGTTGTTTAGATAGAATTGAGATTAGTATTTATGGAAAGGAGAAAGCTTCGTTGCGGAGCTGATGTCATCATAATACCAGTTGATGTCAATAAGGTTAACATTTTTTTTATGTGGTAAAATCATCAAATAAATCCTCCCACCCCGGGCAGGGCGAGAGGGACTGTCAGACTCGTACTTACTAAAATCCACGGTGACCTTCAATAGCCCTTTATGTTCCGGGGTCACGGTAATGAGATAAGTTCCGTGACCAATAAGGTGCACTTGGTATAGAAGAAGAAAGAGGAAATGTCAAAGTTTTTTTTTTGGTAATAGTGGAAACATTTCTACCCTGGTATTATGTTCCCATGGGATAATATCTGACCTCCATGCGAGCAAAGCCATAAGCAGAAGTTAGTCATTATTGTAAAGTGTAAGTTTCATGCCGATGATGTTTTTCCTTCCTTCAGTGTCATCCAAAATATATACTTTGAAAAGATACATTGGCTTGCCCGAGTTCAGACTCGGGCAAGCCAGCCAGTCATTACACATCGTGTATGAGAGACGAGATATTACTTAACTGCAAACTAGTCTTAAAACCTAACAAATAATGTTAGAAACTCCCTCTCGGGACACATTCACGCTGGATAAGTCCTTCAACAATAAACTGTGTATATGTAGTTCGTATATAATACATATATAGTCTATTCTCTTATCCACGTGTTCTTATCTTAGAAGGTTGATCACGACGTGGACGCTCGTAAAGGGGTTGAAAAGGAGCAATAAAATTCAATAGTTAAGGTTTATTTTGTAGCACGATAACTTGTAACATTTTGAAGGCTAGGGACTTTCTGATCACGGGACTGTCTTATTAGGAGCAGTGATGGAACTGAAAGGGCTATCATCGGTAACACCGTTTTTTTTATCGTGGTAAAATCATCAAATGAGTCCTTACTACCGAGAGCAAAGCTGTCAGACTTTTACTGACTAAAATCCAAGGAGTCCTTCGGTAGCATTTTGTGTACCGGAGTCGCGGTAAACGTGTGTCCCGCAACCCCGGCAGGCTTTGTACCTCTAAAGGCCCCCTTTCGGCCCCCCGTCATTATGCTGACGCTCTTTGAGGCGCGCGTGGAACACTACGCGCCGTCGACCCGGGCATGGTCCATGGTCGGACAGCAAGTCGCCCATTACTCGCTGTTCGCATGCAAGCGAAGTAACAACGTGGATTTTAGTCAGTACGAGTCTGACAGTCCCTTGCTTACCGCCCTCGGAGGACTCATTTGATGATTTAACCTTAATTATGATAAAAAAGGCGATCAACTTTTATTATTATACATTTACTAAAACATATCTCAAAGACCACCAACGTAATAACATTTTTAATATAATCTCGTCTCGCTCAAGGCTCCATTCATAATACAAATAAGTCGTGATGAAAAAACTACTAAGTCTTCTCGTTTACTCATAATTACTTTTAATTCGTTCAGCAATTGTTGGCATAATTCGTTTGAGGACCGTTTTACAGGGTAGTACAGAAGTTGTAGTCCGTATAATTTATGAATTTCCGGCCACCATAGTCGCGGGCTAAGTAGCAACTCACCATTCGCATGGTGAGTTTAAGGGTGACCTGCCGTCCGATCATGGACCATGCCCGGGTCGTCGTGTTCACGTGCGCCTCAAAGAGCTGTCAGCAATCCGATGGTTCCCCCTTAGGGGGGCAAAGTATGACGTGGTCGCGGGACTGTCTTATCAGGATACCGTGACCCTGGAACGTAAAGGGCTATTGAAGGATCGTGGATTTTAGTCAGTACCAGTCTGACAATACCTCCCGCCCCGCCCTGATTAGGAGGGCTCATTTGATGATTCTACCACGATAAAAAAAGTCCTCCGCAGGAGTGGGCTTGCAAAAGACGCATGGATTTTGTGAAGAACGATATGGATTTAATGATTACATTTTTTTTTGACGTCTGACAGGGGAGTATGGAAAAAGAAAACGTATTGCGCTGACCACAAATGAAATGGGACAGGGACAGAAAGATAATGGTTCTGAAACCGAATAAGTAACATAGAATATTCTATTCTATTGTTCAAGCAATAGAGTATAATTTAAAAAGAACAATTTTAGCGACATTCTTATTAGCAGCGTTGATGAAGTGGCAATTTTTGACCCCGCTGGTCTTCTGAAATTAACTATTACATGGTAAAATTCTCCTTGGAGCGAGCTTATGTTACTGGCCTTCGTTGCCTAACTACGAACGCTTGTCTAGGTCGAAAGGAGATGGCAAGGACATTTGTAGGCAGAACCGTTTTGTTGTTTAGGCTAGTTCGGATATTAATAAAATGGGGCAGATTATTCCTTCCATAAATTGTATTGTATTTCTGTAGCTTATACTGTTATCGTTGTAGGTTTTTTTTTCATGGGCCAAACCCACCACACTATTCCCAAACCACTGCAACTCCTGAAAGCCAGAATCAACAGTGGCAACCACTAGAAAAGCGCCGAGACAATGAAGCTCGACGTGTTCCGGAGAATGAATTCTCCTGTCTTGGATCCTGCAACGAAATTAATCAGTCAATCGTTGTAGGATTCTGAAATGCTTTGAAATGTCTTTTCATCTTCATCATCGTATAGGCCTCTCCTATTTACTGCGTTTCTGACGGGGCTCCCCTATAGAAGGACTCTTGATAGGTAACCGTGACTGAAAGGTGAAGGGTTATTGCAGGAACACCGTGGATTTTAGTCAGTATGAGTCTAACAGTCCTTTCTGCTCACCCTAGAGTGGCAGGACTCATTGGACGAAAAGGACCAAAGCTGGTGACGATGGCGTTTTGTACCTTCAGCATTATCCTGCAAATCTTCAGGCATCCACAGATAGTGGCGACTATCTGTCCATTTGAGAGAACCGTGTCTCTTAGTTTTTGTAGTAGAAAAACTGCATATTATTTACCATATAAACCATAGACTACTAACGCAGCAGCCACACACTAAACAGTATGTGGCTTAGAGAGTAATGAGTATGAATGTTGATGGATGGATTGTGTAAGGGATGATATGAATGAAAAAGGAGTAAATGATTCGGTGACGTTTGCTAGGGGAGAATGGAAGAAAAAAACGTGTTGCGCCGACCAGAAGTAAAATGGGATAAGGGCAGGCAGATGATGACTATTTGTACTTACGCAGCAGGTTCTAAGATTAATCTATTCATCTTCTGACTTGACTCATTCTATTAATATAAATGTAATCAGGCTCTATTGAGTCACCTAGTTTCATATCCTTGATCTTATGTATTACATTCTCGAAGTTGCTAACTTGTAACAGATCTACTAGCCTTAAGTTCATGGTAAACAGGATAAATGCCCTTATTAATAAGACGATATGGTTATCTTTCATCTGGCACGTTTATTTGATCTATGTCTAGGTGCATAATGGTTGAAAATACTGGTTTTGTTTAGGAGTATTCTGATTGCCTTCTTTTCTAGAGAGACTAATAATATCAATTAAATTGTAGACAAAGCTTTTAACAATATTATAAAGAACTTTTCAAAATGTAGAAACATCTGTGGTTTGACTATCGCAATACAAATCCATAGAGGTTCGTACACAGGCACGCGTCATTGGATGCCAAAGTCGTAAGGTATCGGAGACTTGCGTCGCCTAGTGTACAAAAGGCTAATACAAATTATTAAATGGATCAGGAAGCGTTGAGCAAATAAGGTGAAATTAATATCTAAATGAAAAAATCTCAAAGAATTTCTTGAATTAGAAGCATTACAGGCATATTTGTCGAAAATATTACAAACGAGCTTTTGCCCTCGACTTCGTACGCGTAAAAAGTTTTTTATCGTTCCTGTGGGAATTTCGGGATAAAAACTATCTTATGTCCATTCTCGGCACTCAAACTAACTTTATACCAAATTTCATCCAAATCGGTTCAGTGGTTTAAGCGTGAAAAAGTAACAGACAAGCAAAGTTACTTTCGCATTTATAATACTAGCGGCCCGCCCCGGCTTCGCACGAGTGAAAGTCTTCCTCTTAAACCTGGTGACGACGGTTACAAACACAACACAAAAAGAATTATCCGAATTGGTCCAGCCGTTTTCGAGTTATGAGCTTAGCAACACATTTTGCGATCCATTTTTATATTATAGGAGATTAGTAGGGATTAGTTCGGATAAGAAAGTCCCAATTGTAAATATTGCATCGTTGATAAAAAAAACATATCAGTTAGCCGAAAGCCGAAGAAAATAAAGCTAAAACCTTCCCGTAAATGAAATAAACCTTGATTACAGAAAGTCCACAACATAAACTAGTGAAAATAAAACAACCAAGTTATTTCATTGCTGCAAAACAATTTTCTCTAATCCCGTTGAGTATAAAAATTGTGTTATATATTTCTTATTTGCACCGCAAACCGGTCTAATTCATTTCCTCGTAATATTGCTGTTATGAAATAGAAGCTGTTTTTCAAGGGAACTCTTGGATTATGAAAGGGAAGTTTACTACTGATATTTTTATAAATGTTTCACTGGGTCGACGCTAGTGGGTTAAACTCAGATTACAATTCCAGATTCCGTATACAAAACAGAATGTAACGTTTTTCGCGAAGACATTTTTTTAAGAATGTGTGTGACCGCGTGGAAGAAAGGTTCTCGAGTGGTGACCACAGACCGGAAGACGCAGCGTAGGTAGACCTCCCACTAAGTGGACCGACGACATCGTGAGAGTCGCGGGCAACCGACAGATCCAAGTGGTGAATTGTCGTTTTGCGTGGCGGTCTAAGGCCGGGGCCGGGGAGGCCTATGTTTAGCAGTGGACGTCACATTTAAATGTAATTCCTTGGCCTCTGAAGTTAGGATCTATCGAAGCGACTAATTTTTCGTCCTTTTTTTGGCTGTAATTCTCAGTGGCATGACGTGACGTGACGTGTCTGATGTGTGTGAACTATTGGACGCGTCGTCGGTCAGCCGCGACTGATAAAAGCGGCTAATTGATATGTAACCAGTGCACTTATACTACACTATGCAAACTATTCAGTCAAGTGAACAGATAAACAGTCAAGTTTTATGTCAAATAAAAATTGAACCAGGATTGATGACTTATTCCGAATGCATAAAAAAATTAAAAAAATGCAACCAACCAACAACATAATTCAATTCAGAAACCCCATCTCCCAGTTCCCTCAAGAAAAAACTAGATGGCAATGTAACTTAATATGTACTGGAGGGACGTAGCGGAGCGTTAAGCCCCTCCCGCATCCTTATTCCGTGGTTTACACTCCGGTGACGTAGGTCGATGACATTGAGTTGGACAGGATGGATGGATCGAAGGTAGGAATTGTGGAACAGATTTGTTCAATCGCCGTAGTGTAGGAAGACCTTGGATGTTGACTTGTAGAGATGAGTTGAGACTGGAGGGATGTCTAAAGAAATAATCTGCTCCAATAGGGTACAGAATAAATATGTTGAAAAACTGTAAATGTATGCATGTTCTTTCGGTGGTCAATTCCCATCCAATACCAAGAGCTAATACCATTTGGTATTAGTTTATTTCCGAATTTGTTTTCTACTCCCAACGAGTACCACATTTCTAATTAAAAAATCTAGTACTAACGAATGCCAAAACGTGACTTTTTGTACACTCAGCTACACAAATTACAAACTATCGATGCAAAAGCGCCACTTACTTAGTTGACTTTTCCTTTCGAGACTTTCATATTTTTCGTTTTAACGGGTAGGGATGTGGCCACCCTTTGGTATCGAAGTTAAATAAGCCGCTTCGCTTCGGCTTAGAACATTGACAGAACTTGTCGCGGGTTCGATTGCCGCACGGAGCAAATATTTGTATTTGAATGTTTGTAAAGGCACCCACTCTAAAGGAATCCCTTATATGGGGCAACATTTACTTTTCCTTAAAAACAAAATCTGACAGTATAAAGGGTACACACTATTATTAAATAATTTAATAGACATTAGTGATTTAGCAAGATGTTGGCCCCCGTTTTATGTTATCATCCCCGATTGAGCAACTTGTCAAAATTTTGATAGGTGTTCAATCGGGAATATTTTTAATCATTAACATACGAGTAAAATGTTTATGTCTATATAAAAATGAAACTAGGCATTTGACATTTCCTGACATTAAATGTCCTTGGCATGTACTGAAACGAAGTAGTCATTACGTAATATCACGAAATTAACTTCGAAAATGTAATAACACAATTTAATAATGTTCCGCTGTAAATGCTGATAAGGCACTAGTTTATACTACGCAATAAAATGAGTGGAATGTAAACGTAGAAGTAACACGAAAATAAATAACTTATTATCACCATGAGTAGCCCACAGTAGGTAGTATAATTTTTTTGGGACAATCCCAACACACTATTCCGAAGTCACTGCAACTCCTGATAGCCAGAATAAACAGTGGTGACCACCAGAAAAGCAACAAAACAATGAAGCTTGACCTGTCCCGGAGAATGAATTTAACGCTCTTGGATCTTGTAACGAAATAATAAACGGAGTAGCAAAAATACGTAGTCCACTTCCCTCCAAATCAATCAGGAGACAGATCAAAACAAGGCCAATAGGCACAAAAGGTCATTTGCAACTGGGATAAGCCGAAGGGCGGAAGGGACTGTCAGACTGTTCATGACTGAAAGTACAGCCTGTTCCTTTGGTTACCTTTTGTGTGACAAAGAAGGAGTCGTGTTAAGACGGTTCCGCAACCCCAAGGATCTCTCTCTTTAACTTCTCGCGACCCTTGAGTACCTAGCTCATTGAAAGATCAGTGGCGAATTGCATGGTTGACCAATGGGGGTGCCTTCGTTCAGCAGTGGATGTTTTCCGGCTGAATTAGCTGGTAATACAAATCATGGAAGAATCTGAAGCAACCAGGAATACTTAATTTTTCTTTCTATGTAACTGGAAAGTAGTATGTTCCATACTAGGAACTCCTGTATTGTGGGTGCGTTAACAAACATTTAAACTCACATACATAAGCACCAAACAACTGTAGATCATAGAAATATTTGCTGCATTATAAAAAAGAATAAAAAACAAAGAAAAATATCGGAAATATCTCTCGAAAGTATTTCAAGAAACGTGAAAATACGGCCCTGCAATAGTGCCGCGATTTGTGCCTCGAGAGACGCTTGTTGTAAAATTGTATTAAGTTCTCACACAATACGTTCATTTTTGCAAGTTAAAAAAAAACTACGCAATGGCATATTTATCCAAATAGTTTGATGTCAAGATAAGCTATCATAGTGAATATTTTGATAGCAGAATTTACAGTTTATCGCATTATGCGTCAGTGTCTAGCTATTTTATTTACAAACACTAAATTGGTCACTCGTATTAGTAAGACTTAGAAATAAGTCTTTCTTTCATTTCCGTCCAGTAATCTCGTGAGCGCCCAAACAGGTCTCACTCACACTCTCCGTCGTGCTTGCCTATTCTGTTATTTCTATCCGAAAGATCTTTATCTATATTATTATGCGTAGCTTTATAAAACCATTTCATATAAACACCATAACAAGAAACAGAAACTCAAAACCACCCTACAGAAGCATCCCTAACAAGGCCCAACTCTCATTACCGTCCAGTAATCTCGTGAGCGCCCAAACAAGTCTCATTCCGTCGTACTTGGCGACTGTATACATTGTATGAGTAACAATTCTATCGTAGCACTCGTGGCTGTTCTGTTATTTCTATATTGAGAGCCCCTTACCTATTGGCATAGCTTTATATATACACAATAATAAGAAACAAGAACTCCAAACCACCCTACACAAGGCCCAACTCTCATTTCCGTCCAGTAATCTCGTGAGCGTCCAAACAAGTCTCATTCCGTCGTACTTGGCGACTGTATGCGTTGGACCGTGACGTCTGTCTGGTTCAATTACAGACACGTCTGAACGAACCTTTTGAGGACTCATGACTTTGTCGGGCTTGGCACTGGAGGGGAATAATATTAATTTGGCTACTGGCTTTTGTCTGAGAATTTGCTATTTTACCCCAGGTCTTACGGTATAATACAGAGTATTGATTTAGTTAGATAAGGTTGTGTGCCAAATTTTTATAAAAAATAAAAAGCCGTTGTGCTGTAAAGAGTAAAAAGATTACTGTGGCACTTAATCTAACAAATATTATAATTGAATACGTTTGTGACGATCGTATCGAGGTTTTCCTCGAAGCGCTCCAACGATTAAAAATAGGGAGAAGCATGAAGTAAACGTAATGAAAAATATCGATAATTTTTAAAAACTCATGTGTTCCACATCGACATCGAAGTTGCTTAAGTAAATTACAAAATTGAGGGAATAATATCTTTTTGCTTTCGGCACTTTGTGTATACAAGGACCAATGTTATTCGGGCACGCCGCAATAGCGGCGGTAATAGAATAGAATACTCTTTATTATGTACACCATACAATTACAGGATACATCCAATCAATCTTAATATATAAAATAAAGACGGGTTTGGTACAACATTTATAACTCGAGATCTGCTGAACCAATATTCATGGTTATTGATTTGTTGGATTTGTCTCCGCCCTGAATAGCATAATAAATCTTTAAAATAACGAAAAAAATAAAAACAGTTTCCGCAAATAATAGAACAGTATCATGAAGAAGGTTTTAGTACCGAAATTGAATGAGGGTTCTGAACAAATTTGTACTAGGATAACAGAATCGTGAAGAAGGTGTTCATACAGGATCACGAAGAAGGTTTTAGTACCGAAATTGACAGAGGGATCTGAACAAAAAGTACTAGGAGAACAGAATCATGAAGAAGGTTTTCATACAGGATCACGAAGAAGTTTTTAGTACCCAAATTGAATGAGCGTTCTGAACAAAAAGTACTAGGAGAACAGAATCATGAAGAAGGTGTTCATACAGGATCACGAAGAAGGTTTTAGTACCGAAATTGAATGAGGGATCTGAACAAAAAGTACTAGGAGAACAGAATCATGAAGAAGGTGTTCATACAGGATCACGAAGAAGGTTTTAGTACCGAAATTGAATGAGGGATCTGAACAAAAAGTACTAGGAGAACAGAATCATGAAGAAGGTGTCCATACAGGATCACGGAGAAGGTTTTAGTACCGAAATTGAATGAGGGATCTGCACAAAAAGTACTAGGAGAACAGAATCATGAAGGTGTTCATACAGGATCACGACCTAGCTATTATCGATAATTTCAGTTATTATAATCCCATCTCTATCCGAAAGTTAATCATGGGAGCGCTTCGAGGTAATAAATTTTAATATTTTTAATCGTTCCTCGAAGCGCTCCTTTTGGGAGCGCTTGGAGGAACAAAACGGGAGCGCTTAGATAGGAGCGTTTCAAAACGGGAGCGCTATGAGGAATACCTCATCGTATCGATGGATAGATGGTTGTTACATTGTCACAGAAAAACTACTGCATTAATGGATTTGATAGTTGTATAACCTAGAATAACACATTTATAGATTACTTATATCCCAGTAAAATTGAATCGTGCGATAATTTTACAGTAAAACGCGAGCGAAGCCGCTATCAAAAGCTAATTTAAGAATATTAAGACGAATTTCACTCATGCATTTCTTTCTTTTCTTTTAATTAAAAGACTTGGTCGTTGTATATTTTCAGGAAATATACGAAAAAATATAACTTGAAAAGTCTTTTCGGGACGAAAATAACGCAGAATTTCAACTCCTTATGAAAGAGCTTTTTGATGAAAAAGTACTAGAAATAAAAATATGTATAGATCTGTAGTTAAAGAAACGTGGCTGTTTCTGAATACAGTTGAAAGGGTTTTAAACTCCTTGATGTAGATTTTGTCGCATTTCCGAGATGTTTATAGATGAAGTACTTTCTCATAAAGAATTATTCCCAATATTTTTCTGGGAAGTAAGGAATCGTCAAATGTCACCCCTCCCCGGTGACAACTGAGAAACAAACTTCCCATTCGTCCCTTCTAGTCAGTTTTCAAAGGGAACAGTCGGCACAAATTGTCACCCCGGTAATAACTGGGAAGATAATTCCCAACTGTCACCCCGGAGGACAAGGCTAGAGGGGACTATTGGGAATAATTCCTCATAAAGCGATCTTTGCCCTCTACTATGGCAATGCGACAGTTTTGTTTTGTATAACGGGCTGCTATCCGCAACTCCATGTCATATATGCGCGTATCTTGCGTTCTGGTGGCAAAATTATGCGATCCACCCCAACTCCCTGAGAAAAAACCAACAGCGCATTCGTGTTGCCGGCGAATTAATGGAGTCAAAAGTCATTTATTCAAATTAGACTGATTTATCAGCACTTTTTGAAGGTCAATTTTTACATATGACAGTCGCCCAAAGCGCCCCCCCTTCGACACTTTCTAGTGTTTTGGCTGGGAAGAAGAAGTGGCGAAACAAACTCCCCAGCAACACATCTGTCTGTACGGTTAGAAGAACCAAGAATTGCCCTAAAAGACTTCAGGCCTCCGAGCTAAAGTACAAAATGCATAACAACCAAATATTTTTCAGTCCATTATTTTTCTTTTACACAATGGTTCAATACACTCGTGTTAAGGCGCTCCCTGACCGCGAGCATTCACCTGTAATGTAACGTTACAGATTCGAGCATTTCATCGGTGAGTAAGAACAATCGAGCATTACAATGCGCATCAAATCTATACTAAATGAACGCGAATGCTCGTCAGTCAGGGACGTAGTAGGTGTTGTAACGTGTGTTGTAGTGTTGTATGTAACGTATCAGATACTGTATCAACCTGCAAGTGGGTACGGCTCGTCCGAGCACACTGCGAACCGCCTTTATTTTTGTATGACCCGCCGAGTGTCGGTATCACTGCGAACTTACAGCGAGCGGTTCGTAGCAGGCTCGTGCCTACGTACTCACTTAAGACCGTATCTGATACGTTACATGCAACTCTGCTAAGTTACTCACTTAGCAGAGTTGCATGTAACGTATCAGATTTTCGTCCCAGCTTTACATCAAATTCGAATGCTCCCAGGTGAGAGAGTGCATTATACACAAAGATCGTATGCCTCTCTGTCTGTTCCTAATAACATCGGACGGACTCGAGACGTTTCGAGAGGCTTGTTACACCGTACTTATATTATTTATTATATTTACTCTTCCTCCCCCAAGACTCGAAGAAGTTGGACGTATTATTATTACTTGACGCGTGTTTTTAGATTGGAGTCCCGACTTGGAGAAAGTTTGTTCGGAACTATTTCGTATCTCGTCTCGTCTGCTCCCGACGGCCTGTTTGTATCTTGAGGAACTTGAGATTATGCATACTTTTGTACGACTTCAAGGATTAATTTCAAGTCTATGCTATGCTTACTTACATAGTCAGTCTGTAAGTAAGTTTCTATGGGAGAGTGTGAGCCTTAATCACTACGCAGATCTGTGGAATTGTGAATTTAATTGATGATGATGATACGTAAAAAGTGAAAGTTAGGCCTCTTTTTACGTGGTAAAATCATCAAATGAGTCCTCCCACCCAGGAGAAGCCGGAAGGACTGTCAGATTTGAACTACCTATCTAGAACCCACGGTGGCATTCGATAGCGTTTTACTTTCCGGAGTCCCGGTTACGTGATGAGACCCACGACCCCGGCAAGCTTTGGCCCTCTAAAAGAGCCCCCGTCATATTGGTGACAGCTTTTTGAGGCGCACGTGGAACAAGACGCGCCGTCAATCCGGGCATGGTCTATGAACGGACAGCGAGTCCCCCATTACTCACTCACAGTCCGCATGCCTATTTTTTACCTTGGCATAAAAATCCATGAACGGTACATATTGAACTAAATTCCGCCTGCTCGCATGGGATGATAAAGAACATACAATATTAGCATGTACTTCATTCATATGCTCTTATCTATACGCTACACTGTTTTGATAGTAAATAATGTACCAACAATAATGGCGGCTCGGAGATAGCTAGAATTGTTTTAAGATTTTTAAAGACGGGATGGTGAAGTGGAAAAATTGAGGCCTAGTCTAATCACACACAACTATCTATCACCGTACTTGCTTCCTCGGTCTCTACTTACAGATTAATTGGATGCAGCTGACATATCAGACGTTATATGAAGCGTCTGCGTATGCGTATCTATCTTGCTTCCAAAAATCTGTTACGGGTTATACCGATTAAATATGTCGTCAAATATATTTTATTTGTAAGAAACAATAAATGTTGCCCTAAAGCCCGGTTTCCATTGCAAACGGAGGGACAGATTAATGGCTCAGCGGGTGAAAGAGTAAAAATGAGCTAGCTCTGGGAACGTAATAGTTATTTGTTATACAAGAGTGCAAAGTTGATTTTTAACCGCGTGCTCATGTTTGATGACCGAGCAAGCGAATGATTCTAAATTTGAATCACGAGTGCAACGAGTGATTCAAAAATTAGAATCATGAGTGATAGCGAGGGAATCAAAAGAGCACAAGGTGAAAAATCTTTGCACTCGAGTGCAACACGTAACTTTTCATCCCACCTCAGCGAGGAAATTACTAAATGCAAAAACAAAAAAAAAAAACAGATGTACAATCGTATAAACACAAGATAGGCTTTTATTTCAGTTTAGGCATTAATTAAGACATTATTATAGAACAGAATAATTTTTAAATTAAGTTATTAAGTTACTTATTTTTATCTTGTTTTGTCATAACATAACAATAAGACATGAAATGAAAACCGCACAAAGCAAATAAAAAAAGGTATAACAAAGTACTGAGCCAAGAATGTTCCGGGTCTGAGATTTTAACAAAATAATTGTAGATTACGCTCCAAGGGAGGCGTATTGAATTCCGAAGCGATACTGAGGATTCTGGGGGTGAACCTCCGTCCGTAGCGTAGCGAGGAGGTTCAAGTGTTAATACCCGAAATAAACGAGGGAATAAAGTTAAAAATCCTTTGTGAAGCAAGAGATTCAAGTTAGCCCAAAGCAACGCAGCCTTACACCCGAGGAGCGCACTCTGCTTTCCCACCTAAGGCGAGGAAACAAATTCAAATTTGTTTCCTCGACAACCTTCGAACGTCAAGTGGACACCACAGCAAGCGATCAGCTGTTGCGGTCATCGGCCGCCATTACTGCATTTTGTTCATACGATGTTCTAAATTCAAATTTACTTTATTCACTAGAGGATAAAAACGGCTTTTACTCACTTGAGGATAAAAACGGCTTTTACGGTCAGATATCGAAGAGCAAAAGTACCCTTTCCGAGCTGGGGGGATGAAAAAACTATTTGTTGGTGGAAATGCAAGTATGCAGTTTGCGCTTGCGAGTTTAACGAAGTCATTAATAGATCCGTTCCGCTCGCGGTGGAAACCGGGCTTTACACTAGGAATTTCTCCTGTATCGTGGGTGCCGAGTAACAGATTTTTGGATGTTTTTTACACCCAGACCTGGAACAACTAAAAATGACAAGTTGAATTAAAGGAGAGAATAATCGAGGGAAAAATATATTTTCTCATTTTGGCAATTCAACTAAACAAGGGGTTTACAAAGGATAACAAACAGTAGATATCTAAATGATAAATTAAACGGTTCAAAAGGGTAAATAACTCCGTACCACATCAATTCATTGAAACTAACCCCAGTTTCAGGGATTGTCTCCCATCCCAGTGGTTTATAGACACCATTAATTTTCATTGATAAAACTGAATTCGAATGAATTGGAGTTGCTACTTTCAATTTGTGATTTTGTAATACCTACTTTTGATGGATAAATTCGTTGTTTTAGGAAGAAACTAGGTTTGTTTATTAGCTGGTATCATCATCTGCCTAGCCTTTTCCCAACTATATTGGGGTCGGCTTCCAGTCAAACCAAATTCAGCTGGATATCAGTATTTTACATGGAGCGACTGCCTGTCGGAACTCCACAACCCAGTAACTGGGCAATACCATACCCCATGGTAAGACTGGTTGTCAGACTTTAGAGCTTCTGACTAACAGTAACGACTGTCAAAGATCTAGAAATGACAGCCGGGACCAACGGCTTTACGTGCTTTCCGAGGCACGGAGGGAACTCGCTATAACAGATGGTCACCCATCAACAGACCAACCTCGGCAAGCGCGGCATAACCCGGAAGATCGACCTGTGCGGCTGTAATTATTTAGCCACGAGCTCCTACTTGTTTATTAGCTGGTAGTTTAATAATAATTAATACTATTACAACCAATTGTGGATTAAAAATGATCGCTGATGTAAAAATAGCAAACAGAAGGGTACAGTAAGTTTAACGTCTCTCTGTCCGTCTGTCTATAGCCTTCAACAAATAAACCGATTTTGATGACGTTTTTGCTTGAAACTTAATAACTTCTCCTGTATCGTGGGTGCGTTTACAAATATAGAAACTCACATTCAGAAACACCCAAATCTGAGCAACTACATTCAGAATTGAGATCATTCATTATTTGTATCGTACGGGGATCGAACTGGCGATAAGTGCAGCAGTCGATCTTTCAGTTACTGTGTCGTAAGCTGACGTGGTAATGATAATTCTGAGTTATAATTTATGAAGATCTGATTAGGCGTTTGATAAACAAAATCGCCAGAGAACCAAAGTAATAGACATTGCGCGTAGAATAAGCACGTTGAAGGGGAAGTGGGACGGCCACGTCTGTAGACGGACCAATGGTAGATGGAACAGACAGGTGCTAGAGTGGAGACCACGAATGGGCAAACGTAGTGTAGGACGCCCTGTGACAAGATGGGTTGATGATTTGAAGAATGTGGCTGGTAGCGGATGGATGCGGACTGTCCAGGACTGGGAGGCTTGGCGCTCTTTGGAGGAGGCTTACGTTCAGCAGTGGATGGCAATAGGCTGATAATAAATAAAATCATCAGCTCGTGTGTCGATCTTGATCTACACATAAAATCTTGATGTATCCACCCTATACCTGTTTCGTCTACACAAACATTTCCATTCACAATTAAGGGCATCACACACAGCAGCTATAATGTAAAGATGTACATTATAGCACGATACATCTCATTACATATTTTCATAGAAATCGTCAGGAGACCACACACGACAGCTATAAATTTTTACATCTTCTAATCTTAAGTAATTTAAAGCTGTACATCCCGGGATGTAATGTACATTAAAATACATTATAGCTGCTGTGTGTGAAACCCTTTAATCCCTTGTTTGTTTTTCTGCTCTTCTTAATTCAGTAAGCTCCCGTTTCCCTAATGAGGCAGGAACTTGAGGAGAACCGATGTTTTTCATATGACCAATTGAGCGAACAGAATTTGTAGTGTTTACTTGTTAGTGGATGTTGTTTTTGTTTTCATGAGAGGAAATTGCTTTAACGAGCACTGCTTTGGATCCCCCCGGGAAATTGCCTCCTTCGAATTGATGGCGAAGACCTGGAATATGTTTTAGTTGGGATGGACCGCTAGGAAGTGTATATCCCACTCACCTACTCCACACTCGCTACGACCAAAAAGTCGTAATGTGTTAGTCGTTTTGAGCAAGACAAGAGATGTGTTAGATGTCCACATATCCTCTCCGCTTAGCTTCAGTTGACATCTGATTGGTTATTCAAACACATCTCCTCTCCTCTCCGCTTTGGTGGATACCGGGCCTTAGTCGTTTAGAGCAAGACTTCAAGTTTAATCCCACCATAACTTCTTGTCCATATCCTAATTAATAAAGGTCTTTCCTTACGTTATCCAGGTTTCTTTTTAATTCTTCAGCGGTCGACGGTGAAGCACACTTGCCTAGAAGTAACGACGATATATTACTAGACTCCGCATGCACGATCTAAGGAACAAAAACTATTCTGTCAACTCGCTGAGGTACTACGTAAGCGAGGGGGACGGGGTACTGCGTTGTGATTGGCTAACTCAAGGTCTGTTCTGTCTCAAGGTATGTTTACGGCTCACAGGAGTGGTCGAAATAAGACGGATATAAGACTTTTTTGCCTAATGTATTGACAGACATCGGTCGCCTGTTATTAGGAGTCTAGTAATATATCGTCGTTGCCTGGAAGTAACCTATTCCTTCTTGACTTAAATACATACATAATATATTGTAGCTATCAGGACATACAGACTCCGGAATGGAATTCCATATTGATTATAATTAATTTCGAATTGATCTCATGTACTGTACTGTAGCAAATTAACCATTACTACCAAATTAAGTTAATCCCACTACTCTGTCGTCTCACAGAACCACAAACATTCTAACATTATTGTGTATCCATCAGCAAACAAAGCCATAATATCATCTCTGAACGTAATATCTGCAAAAGGAAAACAAATAATAATTCGATCCTTGATAAATACTATTGTTTTTGTGACCGAAACTGAGTATATTTTGGTGACGTCACTTATCGGAAGCGGCCAAATTATGATCAGTATAAGGGCTTAAGGGTGTGAGTTGTAGATATTTTGGATCAGAACCAAACCAGGAACTTTACTTTGTGGAAATGTCATTGTCAGCTGACAGAGCTATCAAGCTCTACAACCTTTTTTTTTCATCATCAAATAAGTCCTCCCACCCCGGCAGGGCGGGAGGGACTGTCAGACCTGTACTGACTAAAATTCACGGTGGCTATTGCCCTTTTAAGTTACGGGGTCACGGTGATGGAATAAGTCCCGCAACCCCGCCAGTCTACAACGTTGAGGTCTTTAAGTTAAAGAGTGAATAGGTTACTTCTAGGCAAGCGTGCTTCATCGTCGACCACATCAATGCTTACGAGCGTTTCATTCAATCCATTAGTCTACGAATGACGAAGGAAAGAATCTTCGACATGTCTTCGTATCAAACATGCTAAAAAATCAACCCGCACAGGGCTCATACTACCCACATTGGGAGCAGGATTACCAGCTCACTCCCTCAACAGGGAAAAAAGCGTGTGTCTCAGCAGTGGTAATATTATAGTGCAGGGTTTTTCAACCTTTTTCATGGCACGACCCCTTTAGTAAGAAGAAATATTTCGCGACCCCCCCCCACTCCTAATCGTTGGATTTTTTTGTTGTCAAATAAATATTCAATCCAACACAGTTACTCATTTTCATAATTGGAGTTCGGATAAATACATTATGCTCACGGTGAGGTAGCGCCTTAGTATACCTTTTTAAACTTAATTGTATTTTTTTTAATGCTTTTCCAAGCTTTTACAACTATTGAAGCTTCGCGACCCCCCAGGGGGTCGCGACCCACAGGTTGAAAAACCCTGTTATAGTGTATACTACTACGGCTTATTCTTTCACGTCTTAAATTGAGTTATAAAAGTCAGTTACCGTTAGTTCCTTCTATGAAAGAAACATTGCCATGTTCGTTCTAACAACAAAATATCGAGTCACTTCGACTAAAACCCGTAGGTTCGCGTGACTACGAGAAGTTTGGGTCAGTTATTTCTGTTAGAAATTGTATGGACTTGATTAAAATATAGACTACGGTCATTTCGTGCCTAGATTTATTTAGAAAAAGTTATGGACGAAGATTTATTGTTATGGTTCTATGCAGATTTAGGTATTGGAGAAATTATTATACGGTGTTGGAACGATGTTCAGAATGTATAAGATGGAAAATGTTTACTAGTTTATTCAGCTAGAGTTTTCATCGCTTTTATTGATCTTCTAAAGGCTAGTTTATTGTTTAGTCTGTATTAAAATACTATGACCGGTCATGGCCTGAAATCAGCAGTCAGCAAGACTTTGAAAGATCAAATCAGTCCTCCCACTCAGGGTGGAGCGGAAGACACTGAGAGACTGTTCCTTCAGTTTCTCTTTGTTTTCCAGGAACGTGGCAACTTCTTAAGCCAATTCACGCGAGGAATAATTGAAAATTCATTTACTAAGAACTAGTGGCCCGCTCCGTGCTTCGCTATGTGTTACAAAAAATGTGATAAATGAAGAACTGCTCGACTGATTTTGTGCAAACTTTACTTATATAATCTACTACTCGTAAATAGTCCGAACAAAGCCTAAACATTTGGTTGGGATAGGTGAGCCAGTTCTTGAGTTAAAAGTTACAACGAAAAGTGGCAGTGATTTATTTTTATACAAATACTTAGATTTTGGAGACTGTTAATAAAATGCCCACTTCACGCCTACTTAAGTGGAAAAAAATGAATGAGTTTGGCGAGCTTGCAGGTTACAGATTACCCAGCCCCTTTTTTCAGTGAATAGGCTTACATTTAACTGTGATTCGCTTGATGCGAACCGATGATGCGGCTTAGGGTGTAGCCTAATTGATACTCATGTCAATCTGAAAAGATTTTCTGCCAAACTAGACAGTTATGATAATGAAATAGTGCTAGGAGAGAGCTTTAAGGAAAAACAATCATACTAATATTTTCCAAAAGTTTGGCCTCTTGAACTACGACCAAAGTAACGCTACTTTATTGAAATAAATGACTCCTAAGTGTTTCCCTCCACTTTATTTCCATATCAGCGTTCCCAAGAGCTTGGTGCTTGTAAAAATATGCGGAAAAAACGCCTCTGCAAGGAGTACTAACTAATAATGTTGATAAATGAGAACATTAATATCGTTACCGAGTTAACTTTGCGAGAAAACTATGGAGGATGCAGGCGAAGTGAAATAATACGTCACTGGGGCAAGGAATATGAGTAAATGGAGTGCTAATGTTGCAACTACTGAAGAAACCATAGTGGACACATTGAGCTATTATTACTACGTATAGAGACGACACCACGCATCGCCACTGTGTCCCATCCAGGATGAGTGCACGCGCCTAAAGCACGCCACAGAGCTGTCAAACAACTGAATGAACTTGTGCGCGTTGTCTCATCCTGGATGGGATGGGTTCGATTTGGCGCTGATTTCGTAGGAACGTTTTTTTTGGCAAACGCTATCATTCGATCGCAGACATCTTTCGCTAATGATAAAGTTATCAATGATATGAATTTAATTCATCATCATTGCATTTCACATAATCTTATCAGATATTCTTATCAATACTACACATAACCGCATTGTTATACAGTAATATGAAGTCAGTGACGTAATGCTGCGGATCTTAGAAGCTGTCGACTTGTGGGAACGATTCCAAGTCGTCCAAATGTTCTCAGCTCAATGGTCAAGAAGCAGTTTGACAGTTTCGACTGTCCGTTGTATTGAAATTTATGAAATATTATGATGATTATGTTCCCATAAGCGTTTTGCCAGTACTTTTATTGTGCGCACAGCTAAGGAGTGGAATTCCCTGCCAGCTATTTTCTGGCAGCTATAACGTTAGTTAAGGGAGATAGTTTACTTCTAGGCAAGCGTACTTCACCGTCGACCACATCTTCGTTTACCGGCAGGCGAGATAGTGGCCAATCGCGAACCTATCAATAAAATGATGATTGTTCTGTGTTTGTATACGCACATACTACACAGGCAACGACGATATATTAATAGACTCCGCATGCACGATCTAAGGAACAAAAACTATTCTGTCAACTCGTTGAGGTACTACGTAAGCGAGGGGGACGGGGTACAACGTCGTGATTGGCTAATTCAAGGTCTGTTCTGTCTCGAGGTATGTTTACGGCTCACAGTTGTGGTCGAAATTAGTTAGACGGATATAAGACTTTTTTGCCTAATGTGTTGACAGACATCGGTCGCCTGTTTTTACGAGTCTAGTAATATATCGTCGTTGTACACAGGAGACTTTCCTAGTGTAGGGGCATCGTTTTTTGATTAAAAAAAAAAATTCACGACGCGGTTGGCGCAGTTTGTTGGGCGATAGACTTCTGCGCAGCGTGTTGACGGTTCGTTCACCACTATTGATAATTTGGTTTGACGGTGGGGTTGACGGTTGACGGTGGAGCACGCTGTCTCAGAAGTAACCTATTCACTCTTGATTTTACAACATTCTCTTATTTTTTCCAAATCAATATCAATTTTGTTGAGGATCTTTCTTCGTCTGTTCAAAGCTGTTTTAATCCAATTAGTTAGGTACTAATCTCTTTGGAAAGCTAAAAAGGATAAGAGAAAAATCACTATATAGTAAAAGAAGATTCATTTTAATTAGAATTAGCACTTTAGTTCTTGCTTTTATACAAAAGTTGTTTTATTAATAAGATTATACTGTAAATATTTTTTCTTTAGTTTTTATATTAATTCGAGTTGTGATTTATATTTTGTCCTTAACTTAGTGGTTTTCAGGCGTATTGCCGCCTATTCGAGGAGTGTAAGATGAAATGGTTTACTTTTGTATAAAAAAACTGGCCAAGTGCGAGTCGGACTCGCACACAAAAGTTTTCGTGCTATTATCTATAAATACCACAAACAAATCATGACTATTTTATGGGAGGCTCCTTAAATGAATATTTAATTCAATCTGTTTTTTTAGAAATCACGCTTTACAATAACCACTTTATTTCAGGCAAATTCGGTCCATTGCCTTATAGACTAACCTAGATATTGTTATAGTACAGTTTGTTTTAGTATAAATAAACTTAGCCTTGTTAGTAAACACTTTACTAAGCACTATTTTATAACCACTCCAGTGGCACTTGTCCACGGAAGCGACGACCTGTGGCCAAAAGCTGACAAACAGACAGCGTTGTCTTATTAAAGGGGTCTTGTTTTACCAGTTAACTTAGTGTTAGGGAACCCTAAAAACGAATGTCTATCTCTGATGGAGAATATCTCTGTTATAATTATAGCAACTACTTACGTCTGCACGTAAAAACTTCCTATTATGAAAACCTATTAATTCTCACTACTTAGTATTCCGCCACCATTTCAGTTAAAGCATCCAGTGTAGCAATGCGCTATAGAGCCTCGTACTCATATTAATGTACTAATTATGTAACCCGCTGTGCGTTTTATGATGTAATTGTCGGGATTGTGATAGACTTCCTTTTTCGATTGAGACCTATTCTCGAAAGACAGTGTTTTTTTTTTTTTAATCATAGAATGAGTCCTCCCACCCTACCGTCAGACTTGTACTGACTAAAATTCACGGTGTCCTTCAATAGCACTTTATGTGTCGGGGCCACTCGCAAGCGTCATTTTGCTGACAGAAAGAAAGAAAATAAGTTTATTTGGAAAGCCTTAGGCACTCAATTACACTATAAATTACGAGAATACAATGGAAAAGGAAGAACGCGAAAGTATGTACCGTTGCCTCACGGCAGCTTTTAGAGGCGCGCGTGGAACAAGTCCCGCCGTCGACCCGGGCATGGTCCATGACCGGACAGCGAGTCCCCCATTACTCGCCGTCCGCATGCTCGCGCCTACGTTGGCTGGAACTACAGTGACCTACTGCAGAAGTTTGAGTTAAGAGGATTTTGAAACTAAACTAATTATGTTTATTAATATGAGAAACCATTGTTAAAAGGTTCCATAACTGTTGTGAAATAACTTCAAGTTATTATTAACGGATTATGACATTGCTTTGTGAATTTTGTGATAGTAAAAAAAAAATGCTAATGTAAATAAACCTGCTAGCTCTACTATCATCATTTTCAAAAGACTAATCAACCATGGAGTTTCTTGCCGGTTCTTTGCCATGGAAACGACTAAACCGAACCGTGAATTTTGAACTTTTTCGACGTTTTACAAGTTACTTGTTGAGGCCTATTTGATATTAAAATATCTCGATTATACTTCTGCAAAATAAATACTTGAAGAGGTTAGTTAACCCAGAAACATATTTTTACTAAGAAATCGAAATTATAGACTTTTTGCTTAAAAAAAAACAAGGAAAAAAGATGAGCTTTCACTAGTTTTTGAAATAAAAAACAGTCAGTAAATACATACAAGTACTATGTTTAAGTATTATTTTAAAAGAAAAAGCTCATACCAACGGGAATCCTTAAAAATTCTCATTGACGTGAGCGCTCTGAACATTTTCCTGGAAAGACTTTTCCGTATTGTGTACGTTATCATACCATGTTATATTATTTATGAAATAAACCTTTATTTGCAGAAGTAAACATAATATATTTGCCTTATCTCAGGGATACAACTTAATTGAGTAGAGTTGCCAGATGAAAACAAATCTTAATCAAGACTTTTCTCTATGAAAGTTGAAATAACTATTGTTACTTTGTCCGTGTTCATCATATTAACTAAAAAGGTATCAAAAGGCTAAATAAACCGGTACACATTTTTTTCACAAATGAACACTTGCTCATTTATTCGATACAACTCGGAATTAATATCAGAGAACATAAAATCGGGATAAAAACTATCCATGTGTTAATCCAAGTTATAAACCATCTGTCGCTCAATATAAACCCTTGGTATTCAAAACGCCCGTTTTAAAAACGCGCGTTTATAATCGTCCAATGTGTAGGTTTGCTCTTTGTGCTTTTTTTTTTGTATCGTTGTAGAATCATCAAATGAGTCCTGAACCCCGGGCAGGGCGGGAGGGACTGTCAAGACTTGACTAAAATCCACGGTGTTCTTCAATAGCCCTTTATGTTCCGGGGTCACGGTGATGGAAATAAGTCCCACGACCCCGGCAGGATTTGGCCCTCTGTGAGGGGGGGGCCCCGTCATTTGCTGACAGCTCTTTGAGGCGCGCGTGAAACACGACGCGCCTTCGACTCGAGCTCTTATTTGGTGCTACTATGAAATTTCGGTTTCCGCACTTTTAAGGTTCTGCTAAATTTCTGGGGTCGCGGGATTGTCTAAACAGATAACCGTTACTCTGGAACGTAAAGGAGTATTGAAGGAAAAACGTGGATCTTAGCCAGTACGAGTCTGATTAGTCCCTTTCGCAACCCAGGGTGGGACTCATTTGTTGAATGAAAAAAGGCTCCATGCCAAATAATTGCATAATAATACTCTTTGAACTCAACTAACAGTTTTTTGTTCTTGTCCACAGGAACACCATCTCCAGAGGGCGATATCAGGCACTGGTCTGATAATACCAACGCCTGAGGTATGCCAGGTCAGCGACCTAGAGTTCTACGAGCGATGTTACCCGCCCGATTACAAAATGCCCAAGCAGCACATTCATATGCAGCGTAAGTCGAATACCAATACAATTTTGTCGTGTAATAGAACGATTTTTTTCGGAACGTGATATTATGCAGACGTTTCGCGATGTCGTTTAGTAGATAACGTCTCTTTTTTATTTGATTTAGTATCGTAGTTTTTACGATGACTGTTTGTAATTTTTTATATTGCTGGGCTAAAGCTCTGCATTGGAAACGCAATGTTTGGAAGCCGCCAGTTTCGAATCGTACGACTTTATTGCATTTCCAGAAAATTGTTTCGTCCGCCTTGTATTTATACGTTAGGGTGGCAAAATATACTTACAATTTTGTCACCTATCTCTGCTGAACACTATATTTAAGCTTACCGTTTGAAAGAACTTCCATCGACCCTTGTGTGGCATCGTTTTATTCATAGGCTTCCACCCCCTTAATAAAATATGATATTCTCACCTTTGTCACACCTTTTGCCCCGTATAATTTTTACGTTTGGCAATATCGTAACGTGTTTTCATCTGAGTTATGACTTTAAATTTCCTCTGTATTATTTTTCTATGTGAAAGCCTGCTCCTTACTTTGTGTAAATATTTATAAGGAGATATAACGCAGGGTGGGACGCTCTAGTTCTGTGAGGACACAAGAGATCGTATTGGTAGGCAATGCTCTTTAGTCGCAACCAGGGCCGGACTAGCCATATTTTCGAGGTGACGGCTACCAACCAGGCCTCAACTCGCGCAGAGCCCTAACTTGCGGGACTTGCCACAAGCTAGGTTAGATTTGCTATACAATGCAATTACTAGTAAGGGAAAGGGAAATGCAGTAGAAAAAAACACGGTTGTACCTGAGTAGGCTATGCCTAATACTAGTTTTGAAAAATGACTAGTCTGGTTTGGGGTGAGAACCCACAATTGTGAAAGGCCACTTAGGCCCTCCGACCTAGTCCGACCCTGCTCGAATTATGCATGATTGCTTGATATATGAATATGAGCGAGAAGAGAAAGAATAGTAAGAATATTACTATGATGCGTTCTGTAGTTTCTGCCTATCTTCATGCGCTAAGACATGATATTAATTTACAGATTTTATATGTACATAAAGTCCTCATAAGCGTCTCGACGACTTTATAATATTCTGCTTTGAAAATAGAATTTACGGTTAATATAGTGCTCCCAGAAGTTTATGATATCAGAAAATAAGCTCCTTAGTTGTCGAGCACATCAAAAGTAGGGAAACTTATGCCGTTCATAAAATACGCCTTGTTGTTCCTGTATTAATTTTTGTAAAAGCGGTCTGAATAGAAATTTTTAATTAGTTACGTATTTTTAATCGCCTCTTGGTTTAGTTAACTATTAAGTATTCTGGGGTTTAGTGATCTCGGCATGGCAAAAGGTCCCAGATTCCCAGGTAGTAGTGGGAAATATTATATTTAACACGGTGCGTAACACTACGAGTTGTGTGGAGGCAATGACTCGGTATGGCTTGCCTTGACGCGTCCGATCCGTAGAGGATGCATTGTGCTTGTAGAGGCAAGCAACGTGAACTTGCCATATCTGAAACTAATTTTGAAAATTATTTAAAAACTGAATATCAGTAACCCGGGTTTGTTGGGATTGGGGAGCACCCGAACCCTTCCGCCCCTAGTCTGACCCTAAGAGGAAAGGACTTACCTAGCTTTACGATAATTTAAAACGTTGCTAGTCAAGAAATATTATAATCCTATCTGCAAAGTCGTTTAGACATCAGGCTTAAGTCATAGACAAGGCTTAACCGCAATTAGGGCTTATTGTATCGAATTTAGGTCTTAAGAGGCTTGCGAGGAACCGAGAGCGTTTGAAACCGAGCGTTCATGTCGTTGTGAAAATACTTAAGAAGCTTATTAAATAATGTTTTCGCTGCCAAGGCTTAGGACTTGATGTGAGATGGAGTAGGCTGTTATAATAAAATCTAGGGTAGTAGAAAAACTTAATTAATGTGTGTTTTTGATTACAAGGTTTTGAATACAACAAGACTACTAATTTCTATTTAACGAATACAAGTTTAAACCAAAATGTTAATGAACATATTTTTCTTTGTGACCAGGGCCGTATTCAAGGGCCATCATGGGGCAATGAAAGGCCTCACCTTACAATGACAAATTAAAGGGCTCCTTTTTTGCGCCCCGGTGTTTTGTCGGCACCGTCTCGTGGTGATGTCTTTGTAATACACAATAATTCATAATTAATTAATAAATAGTCCTTCTGAGACAAAAAAAAATACAATTTGAACCAATAGTTCCTCAGATTAGCGAAAAAACTCTTCAATTTTATAGTATAGTAATACAATTTTTTCCGTTTGCTTTGTTTGAACAAATAAAACTTTAAAGTCAATGACATGAGCAAATAAAAATTAACACATCGATATGACGACGTATTACCGAATCACTGAACACGCTATATCAAACCGTTTGACAGCCAGACAATATTCACTAATCCTCGTTTGATCGTCGAACGTAGACAGTCTGTGCCCTCAAGATAGTTGGCCCTGATGACTTCATTCTACCTGAGCTAAATACACCATTATGAGCTGTAACGATAGAGTTCATAGTCGCTTAGATTCGTGGATGAGGCGAGGTCTCACCGTCGACAAGGAAGCAATTAGCGATTGAGGTCTTAGTCAAAGTGATAAGGTTACTTAGCATGCGTGCTTCATCGTAGACCATATCATTGCTTTCTTTTAGGCGTGATGTTAGTGGATGGAATATCGCTAAAAAGAAAAAATCAAGCTTGCTCAAGATGACGTTCCAGCGATTGTAGTTTTTTTTATTCATGATACCATGATCCTGATAGTAAGCAATAATATAGTTGGCGGTAAGGATTCAGTGTGAATAGTAAAATAAATAGTACACGTCTTGAGTCCTTCGACTTCCGTCACTTATGAAAATACTAAACTCGATACTTCAGAAGAACTGACAAAGAGACAGTATTCGCCGCTTGAGGAGAAAACTTGCAGAGAGAGTCTCCCTTAGTATACGCCTTCTAGCGATTATAGCTTGTAGATGCACATAGCTAAGGAATGAAATTCCCTGCAAGGGTTGTTGTTTCCTGATAGCTACAACCTCGTAGTCTTTAAGTCAAGAGTGAATAGGTTATTTTTAGGCTAGCATGCTTCACCGTCGACCACAACGTCGGCGAACCTATAGCAAAATAAAAAAGAAGTTGCTAGCTCAACTCGCTTCCCGCTAATCGCTAGCGATGGTACCGGTGCCTAATCCCGTCTGCGTCCCACGAAATAGGTCGTGTCTAAATCTAAAGGGATGTAGAGCCCTTACTGCCTGAGATTATAATATAAACTAAGTGGTCGTATTAATCCAGTTACGTGAAATGGTAGGGGTAACAATGTCTCTAGTAGTACGTCTAATTACTGAGTAATTGCTCAATTTTCTTCTCTATATGCGTTCGTTTTGTGTAACTGGTTTTATGTAGAAAGCTTCTTTCTTAGGCCTGTTTTAGTGAAATATTTTGAGGTAAGGTAAGCTTCAGAGAAAACTCGCCCCTTTTGTTAGTGATATCACTACTAAAGGGGGTGAGATTTCTCTGAAGCTGTGTAGCTATCTGTTATTTTGTTGTTGAGCTTATAAATAAATTGGTTAGAAAAATTTATTGTCAATTTTATTTGACTCATAAAAAAATCCGTTTGCATAGATTTACTAAAAATAATAATTATAACCTCTAGTTTTCTATCATTTTTATAACTATCGATACTAGCAGATACTAGTATCGGTTGCGTGACTTATGAATTATCGTGACCCTGGAACGTAACGAGCTATTGAAGGACACCGTGGATTTTAGTGTGGTACGGGTTTGACAGTCTCCTGCCCTGGCCTGGTTGATTGGTCATTTGATGATTTTACTACGATAAAAAAGTAGGTAATAGAGGTAGGCACTAAAGCCGAAAAAAATGTTTGGTTGAGCGCGCTAATCTCAGGAAGTATGGTTCGAATTGAAAAAATCTTTTGTGTTGGTTAGTCCATTTATCGAGGAAGGTAAATATAAGCTATATAACATCACTCTACGACCAATACGAATCGAGCAGAGAACGAAAAACCGCCATAACAGCTTGTATTTTGTATTTCGCCTAGGGCGTCGATTTACCAAATATGCTGTCGAAACCTCGACAAAATAGTTTTTTTTTCTAAAATTCAGTTTAACACAATTTGCTACAGTTTGCTGTTAGAGCAGCAAACTATGTCAAGGACATTTCAGCTGAAATCGATAGAGCCTAAATTGAAAATAGGTCATACGTGGCACAGGATAGGCTAACTTAATTACTGGGCGGTTCAATTATGAAGGAATGTTTGCTGACGGCATTTTGTGACATCATGCATGGTTTTAACACTTCATGCTTTTAAATAAAGAATTATTGTGTATTTAGCAACAGGGTATTTTACTGCAAAATGAATTGAAAGTCCGTATTCCGTCAGAGTATTGAAACAAAATGACACATATTTTAATTTTTTTAAATTAATGAATATTGACAAAGATAAAACACTTTAAAATTCGGGAACAGGGGCTTGTGCTTGTGACGTCATAATGCCTGTAAAAAAGACCGAGTGGCGTTTTGTAATTTTTAGTAGTGTAGTCAATTTTGGTTTACGTATCAAAAGAATAAAACGGGTCAAATATTTTTGATAATACTTTCAAATTGATTACATTTAAAGAGTGAAATAGCCTATTATTGCAATTTAAAATTTAATCATAAAAATCTTAGATCTAGTAGCGCCACCATATTTGATGAGACGACAAACCTACGTATATGTGTGCAAACAAAATATCATAATCAAACATTTAATGTTTACATTTGCTTCGTACGTAAAAGTCAATGTCGTGAATTTCGTATGACTGCGGTGGTTACATAGTTTTATATAGAGAATAACTGGATGTGGCTTCTTTATAAGAATTAAATAAATAAATTACGGCAAATTCCTTATTTGCTATACCACCAATTTGCGCTAAGCGTTTCCAAACGTCTTTAATAATGTGAACAGCGAAGGAGTGGAACTCTCTGCCTGCGTCTGTGTTTCCGAACGCATACAACCCGAATCTCTTCAAAGTTAGAGTGAACAGGTTTCTTCTGGGTAAGCACGCTCCATCGTCGACCTTGTTTTAGTCATTCCTGACCTAGACTAAGGTCAAGAGAAAACCCATCTCAGATAAAAAATAAATAAATTATAAACTTTCCTTTTTGCATTTAACCTATGGGTTCCGCACCCAAAGTGAAAAACGGGATCCAATTACGTAAGACTCCGCTGTTTGTCTGTCTGTCTGTACGTCCGTCTGTCACCAGGCTGTATCTCATGAACCGTGATAGTTCTACTAATATAATACTACCTCATTTTTATGGCAATAAAACATTTTTATTTATTTTATTTTATTTTTTTATAGTTAGACAGTTGAAACATTCACAGATGATGTTTTTCTGTTGCCGCTAAAAACAAATACTGAAAAAAAGAATAGAATAGATATTTAAAGGGGGGTCCAATACAATTACATTTTTAAATGGATAAATGGATTTAAAAATGTAATACAAAAAGACAGTTGAAACATTCACAGATGATGTTTTTCTGTTGCCGCTAAAAACAAATACTGAAAAAAAGAATAGAATAGATATTTAAAGGGGGGTCCAATACAATTACATTTTTAAATGGATAAATGGATTTAAAAATGTAATACAAAAATTAAAAAAAAAACCTTTTTCTGGACCATTACAAATACAAAAAAAATGCGAAATAAGTAGGTTTAGCTTGTCCTCCAAGAGGACGAAGGCGAAAGCCTATCCTTGCCAAAAATTAAATAGAATATCATCATTAAAGTTCCGATAATTTCAATGGATACCATCTAATCCCTTGCTCTAAAACCATTGATCAATCAAAAACCCTTTCGCTAAACCAGCTGAACTACAAAACTATTCTATAAGGTAATTTAAAAACAACTATTTGTTAACCCAATCCTTTTAGCGAGTAAAACCTTTCAAGGTTCTGGGGATTCAAAATGGCTGCTTTATCAGTGTTGCCATCTCTAAAATTAGTAAACCAGGACAAGATGCGTGAAAACCCCGGATTTTTGAGTCCAGAACCCGGACAAGAGTCGAAGTGCACGGGGGGTGAAATGAAATGATATTTATGTTTGCAAATAGGTTAATATCAACACTTTTACACGTCGTCTTTTTACAAACTAGCTGAAGCCGGTGTTTCGTACCTGACTACTCTGAGAAGAAACAGCCGAAACAAACTCAGAGGTCACTGTCTCTTTTAAAGTCCAGACATTAAATTGGTAGTCATACGAGGGCTATGTAGGTTAACGTCTGAGATGGTCTTTTTAAGAAAGAACCACACACAGATTTGAGTGGACCTGTCCACGTGGTGGTGGAAGGATGGTGAAGTGTGCGTGGACGTGAGTTTCAAGTCACACTGTCTGCAGTCTGTCACTCACGCGGATGGGAAGACGATGAAGTGTGTGTGTGTCGCGGGCAGCCCAACTTTTAACTTTAAAAACCCGGACTACAAATGAAAATCCCCCCCGGACGTCCTTTAAACTAGGACCAATCCGGGGAAACGCGGACGGATGGCAACCCCACCATATTAATATTGTACCAAAAGCGGTAACTTTTTTCTGGAGCTGATTGTACTTCACACCTTGTGTGCGTCCATTGATTCACATTTCTGTCGCATCGCGCGCTACGATAGATTTAATGAGCGGCCACGCGGACGGCGATTAATGGGTGACTTGCTGTTCGATCATGAACCATGTCCGGATCGACGTTGCGTCGTCTTTCGCACGCACCTCAAACAACTCGTCAGTGATAAGACGGGAGGGCCTTATAGGGCCCAAGCTTATCGGAGTCTTGGTACTGTCTTATCTGGTAACCGTGACGGAACGTAAAGGGCTATTGAAGACAGTCTGACAGTCCCTCCCGTCCCGCCCTGGGCAAGGAGCACTCATTTGATGATTTCACCAAGATAAAAAAAAAACATAGCGTATAACACATCCAGTCTCTTAATATCTGTCATCTATAAGATCAAACAAACGTTACATCAAAACTGTACTTGCATTCACTGTAATCTTTATTGCTGAAGAAATAAAGTTCACAATCGCTATGGTCTATTGTAAAACAGTCCTAGATAATAGTTGACATTGATTGGTGAAGTATTATAGAAAGGATTATGACCTTTACTGCTTTTTTTTTTCTTTTTGCTGTCTATGATTTTGACGTTTTCTTTGTCTGTTTGTAGGAAGCTTTGCGATTGTCGGATCGAGTACGATTAATTAACTTACGAAATTCAAAACTGGGACTTCGCCCTTGAAATTTTGGATTATTTTTTAAATTATCTATAAATACCAGCATCAATAAATTGCAAGTTTAATTTAACCATCAGTTAGATTCTAAAAGATAAGTTTCCTTTCTTAAATGAGTGAATATTAGGAATGATAAAACGCATCAAAACTCGAGAAATGGGGGCTAGTGATGTACTAAAAATTACACCACAGCATGACTTATTGTGAATTTTAAAAGCGTATCATATCTTCGTTAATATTGGATTTCGTAACAAAATAAAAAATATGGGTCAAATATTTCTTAACAATCGAACTGACTGAATAATTACATTTTTTTTTATAACACAAGCCGCATATTATTATTTAAATAACATTCGAATAATATTGCTTTATCCAAGTCTTCCAATCATAGCCATTGCCTATTTCTAGTTTTTGCTTTAGACTTTTTTACGAAAACGTTCTATCAGATTATCTTGGGACGCATATAAACGTCAGCTAGCTCTTTGATCTTCAAGCTAAAGGTTCTCAAACTACGTCAGACTACGTGACACCCTGTGGCGGCTGCGGTCAGCAACCCGTTTGTATCGTAAGGAGGACTTCGACTTCGCATACTTTGTTGTTAGAGCATTGTCTTTCGAGGATAGTATAAGAACTTTTATTAAGTCAGTGACTGAATCTGAATTTTCATCATCAGTTTATAATGTTCCCAGTGTTGGGACATAGGCCTCGTCTCTGTGTTAGGGAGTAGTTCATAATCTACCGCGCGGTACCATGTCTTGGAATTTTTGGTTCTAGGACATGCCGGTGTCCTTACGATGTTTTTCTTCACCGTTTTGAGAGAAGTGGTGATGAAATAAATTACACAAAGTAATTCAACTAGCTGGGTTAAAAACCACGACGTACAACTCGTAAGTTGAGGGCCAATACCACTGTGCCACCACTGCTAAATTAATTAGGTTTTGTATTGCAAACGTAAATTATCCAAAATCTGTACCTACCTAATGTTATTGGGTTTTAAGAATACTCAATAGCCCGAGATCAGGATTTATTATCATTTAATCGTCGATTTTAAACATAAGCTAGTACTCATCTGCCCACGACTTTGTACGCGTGAATCTTTTGCGATCTCGCTCGACCTACAGCGTCGCAACTCATCGCCGGATTCCGATTAAAATCCCATCTTAGTGAGGACCTACGTCCTAAAAAGAACTTCCATAGAAAAACTACTATTACTCGCAGTATCTGAGTGTGATGAGTGAGTGACCTTTCGCTTTTATTAAATTTCACCCCCTCCCCGCCCCTTATTGACTATGTCACTCAGGACCAAAGCAACTTTCAATTGATGAAAGAACTTTTGAAATCGGTCCAGTAGTTTCGAAGTCTATTCAATACAAAAAAAAAACAATCTAATTTTAGCTCTTTATAATGTTAGTAAAGATAAATGACGAACTGTGTGTGTAGAGGTTTCGGTTCCCTATCTCACACTAGCACGCTATAACTTATTTAAAGTACCACATCACCTTTTAAAATTTTAAATCTCTAGGGAAGATATTTCCATTCTTACAAAATAATTGCCTGCCCCTTTCCATAAATAATTCCAACCACGCCTTGAGGTCACAAAAAAGTGTCTACGTATAAACACGTCACCACGCATCTTCAATCACAATGACACGGGTGTTGTTAGAAATTAATGAATAATATGTCAACTCTGTCCCCTCGGATTTGTACAAGACGAGTGGGACAAACAAGGCTTTTTGTCATAAGTAGGATATTTGTCATTTTAAGGGTTGATGATTGTCTGTCTGTCTAGCCGCCTCCGAATTGTTAAAATGATGATATGTTTTGCTTTTCTGTAACGCTCGCTTTTCGCCCAAGGGAGCAAACACTGTTGTTTACATATTACAGGAGTTCATGAACATTACTCATACAGCTAAAATCTTCGCCAAGTTACCAATTCGCCAGTCTATACGCGTAAATTTGCAAAATTCTAAGTGACGGATTAACTAGATTTGCAATTTATTGATGCTGACAACATAACTTATAACCTATTTACTCAGCTGGGAACCAACGTGTCTTAAAGCAAGAGTAGTTGCATTGTAGGAGAGAGACAGCGCTATACAAGTCGTCTACCGCCATCTCGTTTCACTTGGACTTAGTTTACTAAGTATAATAATTACATTTTAAAGGTTTTTTTACGAGTGACCTTAATTTTGACCTTCGTCATGTGAAATACACCTGCTGCAACATCTATTTTTCACTCCAAATTTTTTTCTAAAACTTAATTCAAGGAAAGTTGGCAAAACACCGGACGTGCAATTGAACACCATATGCCGCGCACCATCTGTTTTTATGTATCGCTTGTTACTCGGAAACGGCTGCGTCGATGTGCTGCGATTTCGCGGTAGTACAGTGACTATTATACGATTATACGCTATGTATCTTAACATTTCCATTTGTGTATGGACTTAGCCAGCTGAAATAGCTTCGTTCAATCTTTTCCCATTCAACAGATATGCTTTTTTTGCCGTTAACACATCAAGCTTTACAAACCACTATAAGCTGATCGTTAATTGTGTGTAAAAATCGTACAAAGCGGGACCAAGACAAACTGGTTTTCCATAGCTAGATGTGTAGCCGTGTGTACGCAGCACTTCGCACGCGAGTCCAACTTGCACTTAGCCGGATTTTTCTATGTATAATTGCCTATTACATATTCACTTACGAGTATATCATAAACGTAAATGTTTTTTTGGATGGATTGATGTTTTGCTACTCTTTCACGCAAAAATCACTGAATGGATTTGGACGAAATTTGTTATACAGATGGTTTATAACCTGGATTAACACATTTATGATAGTTTTTATCCCGATTTTATGTGCCCATGAGATTATTTCCGATTCGGGCGGAGCCGCTGACAACAGCTAGTAAATAAATATTTTTTACAATTGTTTCTTTCGGCTTACCTCATATTACATGAAATCTCTGATTTAAATCCATACTATTCGATCGAAGTGGCTCTCCATTTTTCGTCTACTCTGTGCTCTGAATTTCAACAACAAACCATAAATTGTGATTGAACTAAATCAAGATCAGTATCAAGTGCATTGAATCACTCTTGATTGATTCATCCTCCGTGACTATCTTTGTTTTAATCAAGCGATCTATTTGGTACTGGCTGCAATACGGCTCTATCAGATGTTTATCTTAGGCTGAGATCTACACATACTTAACTGCTCACGTCAATGTCTTGGACTACTGAGTCCCAGTCTATCGTGTTTTCGATTTATTTGTAATCGGCGACCCGCCGTCCGATCATGGACCATGCCCGGGTCGACGGCGCAAGTGGAACACGTCGCAAAGAGCTGTCAGTAATCTGACGGGCCCCCCACTTAGAGGGCCAAAGCCTGCCGGAGTCGCGGGACTGTCTTATCAGGTAACCGTGACGGAACGTAAGGGGATATTGAGGGAACACCGTGGATTTTTGTCTGACAGTAGGGTCTGATTTTACCAAGATAAAAAAGGTCGAAATCTACAAATACTTAACTGCTCACGACAATGTCTTTGAAGACTACAGAGTCTAAGTCTATCGTGTTTTTGCAAAGACTTGCACCTCAGCTTCGAAAAAAGGAGGAGGTTCTCAATTCATCTGAAATTTTTATTAATATCTGCCTGAATCGATTTAAAAAATTCTTCTTTTGTTTGAAAGGGTATTCTTCTCAGACGGACCCATGATAATCAGGTCAGGATCTGATGACGGAATCTTGGAGAAATCGACGGAAATCTTCTTAGAGCAAATCATCGGCGATTGCTGCTATTACGTACCTTCGCATTGTTTACGCAATCACACAACAGTACTCCTCATCATTATCATATCAGCCGTAGGACGTCTCTTGCTGAACATAGATTTTAGTAGGACCTTTTGAAAGAGGCTTTCATCCAACTTGATCCTGTGGTCTTCATCAGATCTTCTGATCACCCATTTGATGAAAAAAAAAACAGCGCAACCGTTGCGCTTTTCGGTGCTTGGTGTCCAATCAAGAACCTTACGGTAATCTGTGCTTAAGGGCCCAACGGCCTCCTCCTCTGCGTGCTATATGACTTGTTCAATGCCGATTCAATTCCATTTTTTTTTTTATCGTGGTAAAATTATCCTATGAGTACTTCCGCCCAGCGCGGGACAGGAGGGACTGTCAGACTTGTACTGACTAAAATCCACGGTGTCCTTCAATAGCTCCTTAACGTACCAGGGCTGCAGTTACCAGGTGAGACAGTCCCGCGACCTCCATATTTATCTTTAAGTAAAAACTTATACGTATTCACGAAAACTATAAACAAGTTTGAATACCATCGAAATAAAGTTTAAACATAAACATTAACGAAGTAATAAGCACTAGTTAGCAGTTATACTCGCTACAGTTTGGAAAACATTAACGGAAAGTTTCATACATGAAGCTGCTCCACAGTTTTCAGTAGTATGAATAAGTTTTTGTTTAATGTTCACCGTTAATGCTTTGGGAATATGGAAAACTATGGAGTTTTTATTTTAGTGGTTTTATGGGTATACCATGGAATGATTCTAGGACATAAGGTATTGGAGATGCGATGGTCAAGTAAGGGTGAGGCCAAAAGAGCGTAATTTTTGAGTCGCGAGTCGCGTCTTTTGTTTTGTATGAAAGCGACCGAAATTCTTCGACTCAAGACTCAAAAATTACGCTCGTTTGTCCTCACCCTTAGAGAACTTGATGTTACATGTACTAGAGGAAAGCTTTGCTTGTATAAAATAGCATTTGATACTTTGTTTCGTGATAGCTATAACCTTGGGATCTTTAAAGCAAGAGTGAACAGCTTACTTCTAAGCAAGCGTGTTACCAGATAAGATGGTGGTCAGACGCGAGCCTTTCTGTAAAAATAGGGGTATGTATGCAAAAAAGCCTTCACGATACATGAACTTAATTGCTTTACCAGTAAAAGATAAGTAAATATCTCCTGAATTCTTACCTAAAAAACGTGGAACTGCATAACGACCCTTATATCAACGTGAAATGTTGTTTTGACATTGACAGTTTTTTAGACAAGTGTTTAACAGATGTTTATCTTTCTTGTGGTAAGACGTTAAATGTCCACCCAACGTATCCAGGGTATGAGACCCTCAAACCCCTCGTTACAAGTCATTCGTCATTCCCGCTTTTTTATATTTTAGAACCTTGCCCTACACTAAGAACTTCTTCTGTGTCGTGGGTGCGTTTAAAAACAAAGAAACTCACATACATACACACCCAGACCCGAACAACTATTCTGTCAACTCGCTGAGCTACCACGAAAGCGAGGGGGACGGGGTACTGCGTTGTGTTTGGCTAACTCAAGGTCTGTTCTGTCTCAAGGTATGTTTACGGCTCACAGGGTTGGTCGAAATAAGACGGATATAAGACTTTTTCCTAATATGTTGACAGACATCGGTCGCCTGTTATTAGGAGTCTAGTAATATATCGTCGTTGCCACATACAGACAGACTCGACATACTTCATTTCTGCTTTTTCACATACCTAGTTCGTAACTTCGAGCCAACACTAGACAAGGAATAATGAACCTTATATCTAAGCCCTAATCTAAAAGAGCCACTTAAAACTTTTAAATGACACGTTAGTACGTCTTTCTCTGTGACTAACGTAGCAATTAGTTTGAAACTCATTAGCAACATGTTCGTTTCACAATTCCCATGGCTTTGGGTGTGCGGTGCTCTTGAGTTCAATGATCTACGAATGTTATGGTGAATATTTTGGTGGACTAACGTAGATAATGGTTTTATATCGTAACTAGTGTCAGCTAAAGTACGATTATTAATTGTATTCAGTAAAATGACAGTAAAATGACATTTGTTCACTATAGAAATGTACTAAATTTCATAGTAAAAGTGACAGTTGCACTTGTCATTTTACTGACTACAATTAAAAATCGTACTTTAGTTAAAGTGATTTTGAGGCGGTCCGAATTTTGTGCGGGTCACCGCACAAACTTCGGACCGCCTCAGAATCACTTTTTTAAACCTTCCCTGGACTTCCAGAAATCGTACAAAACTAAAATGAACGAATCGGCCCAGTCGTTCTCGAGTTTTAGCGAGACTAACGAAAAACAATTGATTTTTATATATCTTAATATATATAAATCTCGTGTCACAATGTTTGTCCTCAATGGACTCCTAAAGCACTTAACCGATTATAATAAAATACGCACACCATGTGCAGTTCGATCCAACTTGAGAGATAGGATAGTTTAAATCTCAAATTTTAGACCGGATCCTCCACCCGTGCGAAGCCGGGACGGGCCGCTAGTAAGATTATAATAATATGGATAAAAGAAATGTGTTGTCATTCACAGTTTTTTTTTTTTAAACTTAGATAAAAAAAAATAGAGTCAGTGAGGGTCATGATAGCTCGTTATTCACGCGACCCCGTCATGCTTTAGCCCTCTAAGGAGGCCCCGTCATTGTGCTGACCGCTCTTTGAGGCACGCGTGGAACATAACGCGCCGACGACACGGGCATGGTCCATGATCGGACAGCGAGTCGTTTAACCGTAAGACGTTAGTAGAGGTTTGAATTTGACGCTAGCTGGCCAGAACCTTGGTGGCTCGGTTGGTAAGAGCATTGGATGTACTGAATCTGAAGGTCGCAGGTTCAAAGGTCACTTGCGGTTCAAATTCTTCCCATATTTTTTTTAATCTAATCAATTCTGTATAGATATAAGTTCAATACAAATAAATTCTCGTACCAATATTCAAACAGTTTTCGATCTCCCGTGGAGCGTGTGGGTGGTACACGTGTCCGCGGCATTTTCCGCCCTCGTTGCCGGAAAATGATTGCAGGCTCTCCGGTTTTAATTGGACATTTTGTAAAACGACACATCGGAAACATGAGAGAGATTTTCTGGCAAATATTCAGGTTTATAATCTACTTTGCTGAGAATTTTATCATTTTATCCGCTGCTTTTAACCTCAAAATTCTGGGTATATGGTCCAGTCTTATCCTCGTGGTCGTGGGACTTATTTCCTTACCGTGACCCCGGAACATAAAGGGCTATTGAAGGACACCGTGGATTTTAGTCAGTACAAGTCTGACAGTCCCTCCCGCCCTGCCCGGGGTGGGAGGACTCATTTGACGATTTTACCAAGATAAAAAAAAAGAAGTCTTATCCTCGTTCTTACTAAGAAACAAATTAAATGCTAGTTTGGTACAAAACTTGTACAATACTTGTCAAGATATAATTAATGTTTTAAACATGATTTGGACTGTCTCAACTTCAATCGCGTAACTAGCCTTTTATGCGCCTAGTGCAAGTTTCTTTAAATCCTACCTGGTCTGCCCATTTCTGACATTACGACACTGACTCCAATTGTCAGTGCAATAGGGTATATTACTGTATAAATAAATTGTAAATCTGTCAGTCCGTCAGTTAGAATATTGAAAAATAATGGACACAATTTTTTTGTTTTTCTAAATCAATGAATTTTGACAAAGATAAAACGCTTCTAAATTCGAGAGTGGCGGCTTGTGACGTCATAACGCTTGTAAAATAGTACCGACCGAGTGACGTTTTATGATTTTTAGAAACGTTGTATCTTCGTCAATTTTGGTTTACGTAACAAAAAAAAAAAATACGGGTCTAATATTTTTTAATAATCTTTATTTCGGAGTTCTTTCGGAGATTCTTTGAGTAAAATAGCCTATTATGCGTCGGTACGTGTAAAAGCGTTACACACATTGCCATTGGCTTTTCGGCCATCGAAGCGCATGAAAAGGGACTCAATGGGAATCCTATACGTGTGTATGTATTTATGTATGTGTGTGTGTGTTTAATTAAAGGACTCAAGTTCACAGACAGACGATCGATTTTGTGTCGAACACGTTCTCAAAAATGTATGAAGCTTTTATAATTGAGGAGACGAAATTCTGGCGAATTAATTTAAGGCAAACAGAGGTAATTGATATTGAAGGTTATTGCTTTATATTTAGAGCGTAGAATAATAATATTGGCTAGTCAAGTTGATAACCCAGGTTCAATGGGTCGGATAATTTATAAACTACGACTGGTTAAGCGTCTCGTGGCTTACCATGACGTCTTAAAGCCAGAGTAGTTCCAGTGAGGGAACGAGGTAGCGCTAGACGATTTGTATAGCTCTGTCTTTTTCCCACACTGGAACAACTCTGGCTTTAAGATATCATGGTAGGTCAGCTGATCTTTTCAACTGACTCCAAAAGAGTTTTTGGTCAGGATTTGGATTGAGATTTCATGTTGATTTCGGGCGTAAGAGTGTTAAACTCGTCAGCATCACCAGATTTGTTGGGCTCAATCACATTGTATTATAGTCATGCGTACAAATGTGCTGCGCTGTGCGAAACTGTGCAAAAGTTACGCACAGCATTGCCGGTGGATACAAAAGCGTCGGGAGGATATGGTGCGGGTCTGTCCCGCTTACGCGTGAGAGAGAGGACAGCCTACACCTCACAACCTATGGGAGACGTCTCCATGGCATCGGACGTCGAAAAGCGATTTCGGGCCGCGGTAAGTGCGGGCATGCGGACGGCGAGTAATGGGTGACTCGCCGCCCGCACACTATTTTAGTGGAATCGTACCATAAGACTCGCACGTTTTTGTGCCATTTGTAACTCGACGATCGAAGCTTGCATTGACACTGGTATGCTTCATTGGTCACTGCAACAATAGTGACCGGTTATTTACCCCTGTTATATACAAGTATACGTACATTATGTTAAAGAACTAGAAACATCGAGTTTTTACTACTACGGATAATCGCCACTAAGAAAACTGCACATATTTCTTACTTGTACGAGTATCTAGTTTGGGTTCCGTATTGCAATTTCTAAAGAACTAGTCCATTGATTTAGGTTGCCATCTTAGTCTTTAAAAGGTATATCAAAGCTCTTCGGTAGAATTTGTTTACATACAAAGAAGAATGATGAAATTAATATTATTATTATCTCATTATCAAGTAATATTGTTACGTTTGAATTAAGTCCGAAACAATGATCTTACATCAAGACGAAGATCTTTCTTCTTTGTCAGGATGACGCTTTTGTGCTCGTTGTTCTCACTACGACCACCACTGATCATCACCAGCACATAAAGAGGAGCTCTGTGTCCTCCTCGGACAAGAGCTCCAAAAGCTGCTGAAATGCTGATGGACTTGAGCATTCACTTGTAACAGAACATCGAGCATCAGCGGGTTTAAATTTTACCGGACTGCACAACGAACAAAGCTAAGCATAGAGGCAAACATCGAACACATTCAAGATCATCAAATTTTTATATTCCTGAAAGAAGCTCGCCGGAACGTTCGTTAGAATGCTCGCTAAAAGGCTCTCGTTGGTGTTACAGTAACACCAACGAGAGCCTTTTAGTAACATTTGTAACATGTAACATGTAACATTCGCAAGCATGCTTATTACAAGTGAATACTTAAGCTGATCAGCTCCTCAAAACAAACATCTAGAAACTACATACATTTAACCAAAAACGATGCACAAAAATACGGAACCTCCATTCCAAACTCGATTCGACAGTCGCTCCTTACATTTTTTATACATTACCCCGGCTTCCATTAGTCATCAGGCAGCATTCTGCCTCGTTGGAATCTCGTCAAGTATTCGTTTAACGAACGTTCCGTACTTGTACATAATATGTTAATTTTAAATAGCCCTTGCCGCAGTAACTTTTGAAAGTTCGTTTTTTATGTAGGTCATTTTTTTGTCGTACCTTAATTACTTGGAGTCAACGACGATATATTACTAGACTCCGCATGCACGATCTAAGAAACAAAAACTATTCTGTCAACTCGCTGAGGTACTAAGTAAGCGAGGGGGACGGGGTACTGCGTTGTGATTGGCTAACTCAAGGTCTGTTCTGTCTCAAGGTATGTTTACGGCTCACAGGAGTGGTCGAAATAAGACTGTTAAAAGACTTTTTTGTCTAATGTGTTGACAGACATCGGTCGCCTGTTATTAGGAGTCTAGTAATATATCGTCGTTGCTTGGAGTGTTTACCTAATGTATTTTATAGGAAATGCTCGTAAAAAGATTTTTGTGCGGGACGGTTTTATTTTATGTTGTGGTCTGTGGAGATTTGAGGTTGTTCTGAGACTTCGCCTTTGTCAAAATATACTTATATCTATGTCCTGCCGATTGTTCTTTACAATTCGATATTATCTTATCCCGAGTTTGACATTATTTTCTTTTTATCTGAAAGAAGTAACATAGAAAATAGTGGAATGTACTTATTAATAGTATAGATGCAAAATTTTATGTTTTCATACAAACGTATGTAAGTGCAGGTGTTTGTTACTCTTTCTCGCAAAAACTACTGACCGCATTTGGATGAAATTTGGTACACAGATAGTTTATAACCTGGATTAACACATAGCATGGGTTTTGTCCCGATTTTATGTTCCCGTGGTATAAGTTTCGAGTAACAAGTACTAGAAACTATTTTTTTTTATAATTCGAACATGACTTATGATAGAAATTGATCTACTTTCTGTCCTTTTAACTATTTTTCCATCGACAAAAATCCGTTTCTACAGTATCTCACTGCGCGCGCATTGGAAAGATAAATAAATAAACAATAACAAAAAATGATTAACCCACTCAATAAAAACAAAATCATCATGAAATAAAACATTTTTCATCGAAAGTAATAAAATACACGTAGATTTTATATACCCATTTCACTGAGTAACTCATAATTAAATCAGCGTCCTCTCGTTTCAACGTTATTCTATATTATTTTTTAATATTGAGCTCTGGATACAAAGGGTATGTGATTAAATTCAATTTAACTCCGACACGTTAGATTATTTAAAGAGAATATTAAAGGGTGAACAGGCCCAGGTATATGAGAATTTAAATATGAAAAGGATTTTTATTATTATATAATTTTTTTTTATGTGTTTGTTGTTTTGCTCTTGACCTTAGTCTAGGTCAGGAATGACTAAGAAAAGGTCGACGATAGAGCGAGCTTACCCAGAAGAAGCCTGTTCACTCTAACTTTGAAGAGATTAGGATTGTATTCGTTCGGAAACACAGACGCAGGCAGAGAGTTCCACTCCTTCGCTGTCCGCATTATAAAAGACGTGTGGATAAGCTTAGTGCGAATTGGTGGTATAGCAATAAGGGGAGGATGGTAATTTACCGTGCGTCTGGATGTGCGATGATAGAAGGAGGCTGGTGGGATGAGGTCGTGGAGTTCTTGGGCACACTCTCCAAAGTACAGTACAGTACAGTATTTTTGTGAAATAGCACCATGTTTTGTACGGACAGAAAACGGCTACATTGTATGTGACATCTACCAAGAAGAGGGCCAAAGCCTACCGGGGTCGCGAGTTTATCTCATCAGATAACCGTGACCCTGGAACGTAATGGGCTATTGTTTATAACCACCAGTAATTTATGCCCATGAAAGGTTGTTAATGTCTTACAAATAACCACGTACAAAAAGTAGGAACTGCTCTAAACACATTTGTACAGACAGCACATCAACCTACCTCAATCTGTCAAATATCTTATATATTTTGACTGGCCTGTTGGTCTAGTGGTTAGTGACCCTGACTGCTATACCGGGGGTCGTGGGTTCGATTCCCACCCAGGACAAATGTTTGTGTGATGAGCATGATCATTTGTTCTGTGTCTGGGTGTGTTTATCTATAATATGTATGTATTTAGAAATATATAAGTATGTTTATCAGTTGTCTAGTACCCATAACACAAGCTCTGCTTAGGTTGGGACTAGATGGCGTTGTGTGTGATAGTTGTGGAATATTTATATTATATTTATTTATTTATATTTATATAAAAATCGTTCGTTCGTTAGTCTCACTAAAACTCGAGAACGGCTAGGCCAATTTGGCTCATTTTAATTTTGAACTATTTCTGGAAGTCCAGGGAAGTTTTAAAAGGCGGTACGAAGTTTGCCGGGGCAGCTAGTCTTTAATAGATTTTCAACCTTATCACAATAGTAAAGGGTTAAGATTCCATTGGTAAAATTTTACAGGTTCGAGTAGGTTGACCTGCTGGAGACTGTACAATACTCGATGTTCCCAAAGCAAATCATTACTCACACTTGGCAGTATCTACGGTACAGTTGTAGCACGGTTGTAGTTAATCATGTTGCCGACTCGTGCCGCACTATGTATTTATTACACCTATTCATTGTTGCTCATTGATATTCCAACTAGGTTTTACTTCATCATTCAAAAATGTATTGTTGTATCAAAATTTATTGGGTAATACGTAACTCTATAGAAAGAAGTACTAAAAGATGATGAAAAAACTGGACAAGTGCGAGTCGGACTAACTCAAGAGGGGTTATTCTGTAAATATTATACGTATTATTGCGTTAAGAATTTCAAATGTTTTCAAAAATTTGGACGTAGTAGGCATGAACTTCAGTGACTCGGTTGGAAAAAGCGTCGGATGTACTAAATCCAGAGGTCGCAGGTTCAAATTCTGCTCGCTGTTTGAATTTTCTTCCATAAAAACTTTTCCCTTAAATATTCATTTTATTCTGTTTTTTTTTACTATTTGTTGACGCAGCGATAACAGAAATACATCATCTGTGAAAATTTCAACTGTCTAACTATCACATTGGAGATACAGCCTGGTGGGACAGAAAGACAGACAGACGGAGAGCGGACTCTTGAATAGTGTCTCGTTAAAAACCCTTTGGCTATGGTTTTCATTGGCTGGCAGCCGACTTGGTAAAAGGCTGAGCAGATGTTGAGACGATACTACGAGGTGGTTGTTGTGGTGATTGACGATGAAGCACGCTTGCCTAGAAGTAACCTGTTCACTCTTGACTTCAAAACCCCAAGGTTATAGCTGTCGGGAACAGGAAATGGCGTCAATCATCACGTTTATACGAACATTTAAAGAGTTATCGTGAAAATCAACAGGAATTACCTAGTTTGGCCCGGATATAAAGGCCCTTGCTTAGTATTGGCACAACATCCAATCACACACCATATATTTGCCAATAGACTGGAGTGTGTACAAGGTACATATTATCTACGAAAGCGGATAGACACCCGCATCGAACGGTGTATCTATTTTGTATGGTCGACGCTATCTCGATCTCAAACTGTGCCTTGGGATGTTTAGGTACCTATAGGCGGCCGATTTACGAGTTGTAGGTGGATTTGAACCCAGCCAGGTGCATTACACTGTGTAATTTATTTCATCACCATTATTCTGAGAACCGTGAAGGAAAAGATATTGAGGAAACCGGCATGTCCTAGAACAAAAAAATCGTAGACATGTGACTTCTACCAATACGCGCTCGGCCCGCTTGGTGGATTATGATTCATAAGATAGAATTTATTTTTGTTTATTTCAAATTATATGCTTGCAGTAGATTTTGCATCCACATACATCATGTGTGAACATTTCAACTCTCTATCGCGATTCGTGAGATACAACCTGGTAACAGCCAGACAGACAGGCAGCCAGCAGGGCTCGGAAAACGGTTTATTTTTCGAAACGTTTTCGTCTTAAATGCCTAAGAGCGTATTTGTTTCGGTTAAGTTCGAACGGAACGTAAAATAAAACGGTTAAGAAGAAGAACAATATTTTATCGTTCTTGGTTAAAATAACGTTTTAAACCGTTTTTAACCGTTTTTTTTGGCTTCAAGACGTAGGTACTAATTTTAATTTTGCAAACATTTTGTTGATATTACAGGCCGTACTATTATTTCTTTCGTCGTTTTTACGAGTATGATTAACTTAAGAATCATGAAAAAAAAATGTGTTTTTGAATGCTTGTTTCTAAACCGGATTTTTTAAAGTTCAGATCGGTTCTTCCCATTTCATTCAAACGTTCCTATTTCGTTTTCGTTCCGAACAAAATTAGGTGCAAAGAACTGTTCTAAACGTTTTAAAAACGTTATTTTGAAAAACGTTTCCGAGCCCTGGCAGCCAGTTTCGGATTAACTCATAAGCACGTTAAGGAATTTGCTTAAGACCACCACCACGTCTCAGGGGGAACCACAAACATGACAGGTAGAGGGCCCATAAGGCTTGGATTCTTTAGGGCATCAAGTATAGTCTTAATAAATCAAAGAATCTTAGTAATAGGGCCGCGTTTTACCCTTTCCTTACGCATAATCTTACAGCCGCAAACAAAAATGGAGGCTGGTATTAAAAATCGGACAAAAAGAGCAACTAACCGCTACGAACAATCTGCTAACAACACAGTCGGATCCGATATCCGAAACCGCAGAGCGATCGACGTTTCCATTTTCATTATTAAAGAGAAATCGGTCAAGTTGGTTTTCCATACTAAGAGGTTTATTTTAGTTTGAAGGTATTGGACGTATATGTAGCTAAGTATAGGTGCGGCGACGTCTCCGGCATTGGTAGAGTCCAAGCTAGGGAGCGAGAAGGAATGGGCAGCAGTCACCTCTTTCGACGCAGTCATGCTAGCGAAGGAGGAGGCAGAATGCGTGAGGGAGAGAACAGTCTCCAACACCGCGAGAGACGCTTAGCCAGCCGAAGTTGCGAGGCAGTTTTCGGCAATCGTAGACGCGGTAAAGCGCACAGCGAGTAATGTGTGACTCGCCGTTCGATCATGGACCATGCCTGGGTCGATGGCGCATGATGTAACATGTTCCTCGCGCGATACAAAGAGTTGTCAGCAACCTGGGCAGGGCTCCCATAGACGGCTAAAGTCTGCCCGGGTCGCGAGACTGTCTTATCAGGGGCGTTATTACAACGTCTCAAAACCAGGCTTATTATTCCGGCGAGTGAAAGTGATAGAGCTATACAAGTCATCCAGCGCCATCTCGTTCACTCACTGGAACAAGCCTAGTTTTAAGACATTGTAATAACCCCCCAGGTTACCGTAATCCCAATAGCCCTTTACGTTACGTTTGGGTTTAAACGTAGTACAGTTTCGTCCTTTTCCCTCAAAAATTACACAATAGTGGAGGAAACCAGTAAATCCCATTCATGGTCCAATAAATTCTCCATTGTTGGAACATCTAACGCTCTATTTAACCCTCAACTTAGCTGAATACGTTCATCTATAGACAGTGAGCTAAACAACTAGAAATGGGTCAAGTCCGTCTTCCATTCAAGTGGTCTTATGATAGATTTGACACCGATCTGTCTTCGGTTTCCTTGTCGGCTTTTAAGCGTTGACTTGTGAACTGGACGAATTGGGGTTTGTTAAGATTTTTTCTTTGTAAGTTAAGTTCGTTACAGCTTGATAAAATACAGGGTGTTTTTTAAACCGTAAGAGTCTGAAAGTCAGTGCCTCGGGTGCTATTTAAGGCGGCTTCTATGTAGCATTATTGTTAAGTAAAAACTATTTATCATTTTTACTTAACAATAATGCTACATATATTTATCAGCAAAACGTATAAAAAATAGGCCAAGCCATGCCTTAGTATATTTCTCTCTGCAAGGTTTAAAGAAACCGAACCTCGGGGTGCCCCCAAAACTAGAATAATTGCAGAGTTGTATTCGTGACTGAGTAGTAATTTTGTGGCTACTTCTCCAGTATTCTTTTCTGATTAATTTCGTTGGAGGATCCAAGACAGATGAATTCATTCTCCGGGACACGACGAGCTTCATTGTCTCAGCGCTTTTCTGGTGCTCGCCTTTGCTAATAGTGTATTGTGTTAGAAAAAAAATATATGCAGGGCGGGAGGACTTGATTATTTTACACATTGAAAGAACCTCCTCCTTTTTTTGAAGTCGGTTAAAAAGATCCAATGATATATATCATTTAAAATAAAGATCTCTACGATAGACGCATGATTGGACACCAATGCGACGTATCGTTTGACATCAATTTATTGGCCAGCTCGACGGACACGGCATCAAGGTCGAATAGAATGTGCCATGAAAGTTTAATAGTTTAATTGATTCGCGATTCTACGAATTTGTTTGTGAATGTTCAGGCGACGGTTTGAGAGGGTGTACGAAGTCATGCTCTTGGCTTATGTACAATTTATATATATGGTGGGAAACGTCTACTTCTCTTGCTGTCTATTTTGATACCTACTTGCTGTACAGCAACAATTGCTTAGTGATTTAAAATATATATTTATTTGATTAAAATATATGCGACTTTTACGTTCAAGAAATTGAATGTACATAAAATTAACAGTAATTATAATAAATTCGTGCGTAATAGGGTATTTTATTTAAAAAATGTATTAGTCTGAAATATAGATTATTAGACCCGTATTTTTTCTTTTATCACGTAAACCAAAATTGACGAAGATACAACGGTTTTCAATTTATTTATAACACCCTGTAACAAAAAACTGGAACAAAACAATTTTCCGAAAGCTTCAAACAACACGAGGACCTTATACGGATTCATAGACGACGATAAACTAGCCATAGTATCTAAACATTCTCTAATTATCACCAGCCGTTATCAACGTCATCAAAATACGCCAATATTTTCATATTATTCGACGCGACTACCTACTGAACCCTAGGGAAATTAGACTCTCACAGTATTATTATGCTATCTAAATACACATATAAGGCTGTCCTATTTTATATATCAAAATATATCTACCGATATTTGTACTGTTTTATCGATCCGACCTTGCGTCGCACGAATGCTATATGCCTGGGACAGTATGCTGTCATTGCGTCAGATCAAAACATTGGCATATTTTATTTTATATGCATATAAATCGGTCGCGGGACTGTCTATCAGGTAACCCTGGAAAGTAAAGGGCTATTAATAATAATATAATAATAATATTCCACAACTATCACACAACGCCGTCTAGTCCCAAGCTAAGCAGAGCTTGTGTTATGGGTACTACACAACTGATAAACATATTTATTTATTTCAAAATACATACATATTATAGATAATTACACCCAGACACAGAACAAATGATCATGCTCATCACACAAACATTTGTCCTAGGTGGGAAATGTGGGAATCGAACCCACGACCCCCGACATAGCAGTCAGGGTCATTAACAGGTTATTGGAGTAGTACCGTGGATTTTAGTCAGTACAAGTCTGGGTGGGAGGCTTTTTCCTCTTTATCCTGTCATTGTAGCAGCCATCAAATGCCCATAGAATTGTCCAAGCCCTTTGATTCATCACATTATAACCATTCCAAATGTCCACTTGATTATCGAATCGAATTCCGACAGTCCGATTTAATTTGCAACCGTGCAAACTAATAACGACCTCACGCACACAGATATAGCTCCCAATTTCCCTTGTCCGTTTATCCCTTATTCGTTCTCTTTGAGGGGGTTTTTCATGGGTTTGGTAGGGTCCTCTATATGCGAATATTTGAGGTTAATAAACTTTACTTTAGTAGGAAGCGTTCAGCCATTTTTATGGAGAAAAGGTGTAATTGTTTGTGAGTCTTTACGTACTTATTTGATTTTTCTTTCGATATCATCTGCGTATCTTTGTCCGAACTGTGTTGGGTTTGGCTTTTAGTTTACCTCTATGCTGCTGAATATCATTATTTACGGAGCTACCGTCTATCTGATCTTCATAAGCCCAGTTACATACGTTTTTGTTCTCTCCTTTTGGTCCTATATCTCATTTATAACATAATTTAAGTACTCATCATCTGCCTAGCCTGTTCCCAACTATATTGGGATCGGCTTCCAGTCAAACTGGATGCAGCTGGATATCAGTATTTTACATGGAGCGACTGCTTGATTATCATTTAACTACTTAAGATTAAAAATATCTTGTGCTTTCTCGACATTCCTTAAGGTACTTTATCATCATTATCATGAGCCAGAAGACGTACACTGCTGAACAAAAGCCTCCCCTTTAGACCACCACGCCTAACGATAATCCGCAACTTGCATCCATCTGTTGCCGGCGACTCTCACGATGTCGTCGGTATTTAGAGGAAAGTCAAACAAGGCATTGTATGGATGCCAATAATTTGACCATAAGAAAGAAAGAAAGAAAATATTTTTATTTGGCAAGCCTTAAGCACACAATTACAAATAAGCTATTTCAACTTACACGATATCTGCAAAAACACACATAACCATCTGTTTCGGCTGACCACCCACTCATCAATACATTAAACAATACAAAACGAACTTTATAACTAACACATAAGATCCATTTCACAATAAACTCGTCCTATCACCCCCCGGATATTGAAATTGATACCTAAAACGTAGGGAACCCTTTGTAATGTTGCAGTTTTTTTTTTTAATTTTAGGGTTCTTTTGTCCAGAGCAATCAAGTGTTATTTAGCGGGAAGTGGGTTCTCTTTTCACCCCTCAATTTCAACCTGTTTTAAAATTGGGGTGTATTTTTAAAACCTGTTCCTTTAATATTTTGATACTTGATATGGTTGACTTGGGTGATGAAAGGGTTAACCGTGATGAGATGATTGATCGATGAATAGGAAAATTTAAATATTAATGTCCTGCGGTGTTAAAGTCATAAAAAATATAAATAATTCATTTGGGGCGATCAGGTTCTTCTTTCTTAATGTTTGTTCAAGTGTATTAGAGTATGTATCAGATTTTTCTGTCCTGGTGAAAATGTTCGTCAGTTCAGAGTTTTTAGTTTTTCAAGTATCTGAACTTCTTTTTTTTTACTTGTTAAAATCATCAAATGAGTCCTCTCACCCAGGGCAGGGTAGGAGGGACTGTCAGACTTGTACTGACTAAAACCCACGGTCTCCTTCAATAGCACTTTACGTTCCGGTACGGGTCTCAGTAGCCCGTTTGTCCCTCGACTCTGGCTCGGGCTCTGAACTGGCTTTGAAGTATCTAATATTGGTTGTATTGTATAAGGTCATGTTTCCTCACGAGGTTTTTTTTCACCAATGTCAGTGATGTCAAATCTCGAGAGAATATTTTTCATTTTAAATAAAAATATTTGATTTTGAATATCTCAAAGAGATGGTATTTATTAGCAGAGTCGCCAACGTAAATAAGAATGGGGCTAAAAGATGCTCTGAAATTTCCCATTACAAACAATGGGGTAGTCGTTTTTCCAAGAAAAAGGGTCTTGTGAAAATTTGGTCGTACAGTGTTAAAATTACGACTGTTTGGGGCGGATAACCCGCTCTCATTGCCTCCTTCTTTCATATTTTCCTAAGGGAACAAACAATCTTACAGCTGCTGTTTCAGAACGAGTCAACGTACTTTTAAGTCTTTGAATTTTTGAACGGCTAATTTGTCCATTCCTTAAGTCACTCATTTTAGAAAGGTCAAATTTTAAGTGTGTTTGTAAAAGGTTAACTTCAGAACGTTTGGTTTGAATTCGTTCTTTTTTCGGTTACCGTTATATACACTATAACTAAGTGCTATTGGCAACGTGCACGACTTTAGTGCCACCTGGTGTTCGCAATTTTGACGGCTCTGACCGTTCCAATTGAAATCAGATTTTTTGGATTTCATGTCGATCCATCGGCACTGAACAAAATTAAGTAAACACGTTCCTCCAAAAGTTGTTCCTTCATGACGGGACCTTCAGAGGGCCAAAGCCTGCCGAGGTCGTGTGACTTATCGAAGTACCGTGACCCTGGAACGTAAAGGGCTATTGAAGGACACCGTGGATTTTAGTCAGTACGAGTCTGACAGTCCCTCCCGCCCTGCTCTGGATGGGAGGACTCATTTGACAATTTTACCACGTAAAAAAAGGGTTAGGTTAGGTGCTGGACAGTCCCGCGACCCTGGACATCTTGGACCCTGTCAACCGAACTATGCTCTTATGTTCCATATTTAAACTTGATCAAGACATAATATTAAACGCATTAACGCATGCGTAGGGAATTTGCAAAGATTTTCTTTGGAAAGAAACATCACCTTGAGACGTAAGAAATGGAATGTGGAATTCGCCGCAGCAGGTAAGATCCTCGGTGGCTCGGTTGGAAATGAGCGTTGGTTGTACTGAATCCGAATATCGCAGGTTCTTGGATCAATTTGACCAATTTGACCGGCTTTTCTAACTAAATGTTACTTTTGCAGTTGGCATGAGACATTTAAGTGCTCTGAAAGTGGCCATTAAAAATTTCATCTCATCCATAGCAGATTGATTTTACGACCTCATTAACATTGGTCAGTCAGACTGTTAGTGTTACTGAGAAAACTTGGTGACTCACACACTTGTGTTGTGGTTTTTATGATGAAGGTGTAAAATACATTTAAGTAAATAGGCTGGTCTGTTTGATATGACAGCATCCAATTATGTAACATACTTACCTAGATTCATATAACAAAATCGAAGATTTTTCCTTCATATATTACATACCTATTATGTTTTTTTAGTTTGCTCGATTAGGTAAAAAATGTCTAGCAACCACACATACATCAATTTTGAAAAACAAAATAAAAAAAATATCTACAGTTAGTTTTCAAACGTTTACGGTCTATTTCTAAGACTCCACTGTCCATCTGTGTGTCCGTCTGTTACCAGGCTGTATCTCAGTAACCATGATAGTTAGAGAGTTAAAATTTTGACAGACGATGTATTTTTTATTGGCGCTATAACGACAAATACTATTAAATATTTAAGGAGGCTTTTATACGACAAACCTAATTTTTTGCCGTTTTTATAGATAATGGTACGGAACCCTTCATTCGCGAGTGTGACTGACACTTGGCCTGTTTCTTTTTTATCTTTCAAAGACAAAGACGTAAAAACCCACAAAAATACTTCTTGTAAGAGACAAAACAATAATATTTTATTGTAGGACATTCGTCCATACAACCAATTGCGAACGATAGATAGATAAATTACTCATGTGGCCAAGCAAAACCGCTTTGTGCGTCCATGTGTGCGTAAACGTCAAAATTATATTTGTGTGGGTGACTGGACTGACGCACATGTGGTGATGTTTGTGAACATTTGGAATCTTACGATAAGTTGTCTTGAGAATTTGTGAGTTTTTTGTATCTACTGGAATTTTATATAGAGGATTTGTTATTTGTCAATGAATAGAACCAAATTGAGGGTCGAAAACGTCCCAACACTAGTACGTATTAATCCATAGATCATTTCATTCATCTAGAATTTTATTCCCTATAGGGCTGTGGAATAAAATGCTAGATGAAAAAAATCCACTTAGGACCAAAACATTTTGATAGGTGTCGTATGTGGAATAGCTCTGGTGCTATTTCAGCGAGTGCCCTATGTGGAATACCTCACATTAAATAGGGGAGAGAAAATGAATCAGTGAAAATAAATAAAGTGGTCCGTACAATAAGACCGTTAATTGAAAACCTCACGATGCTTCCGAAATATAATTAAAATTACAAAAACATGAAACATTTTCCTCCCTTTCAGACAAAAAAAAAAAACAACACGAGGGGGAAAATGAAAAGATAATTTTTTTGCTGCCATTTTGTTTTTCTGTTTGACGGTTATTCAACGTTCTAAATGGTATGAAATTGAATTCGGAATCCGCCTTTGAACGTGAATTCATTTGAATGTGATCAACAATTTTCGTTGCTTGTTATTTATTGTAGAATTTAAATGCGGGGGCCTACCATAAATTCTTAAAGCGAGTTTAGTTCCACTGTGGGATCGAGATGGCAATAGACAACTTGTATAGCTCTGTCTCTTGTTCTCTGCCACTGTGGGAAAGCGACAGAGCTATACATGTCGTCTAGCGCCATCTCCTTCCTACAGGTGACCTCTCCTGGAATGTAGTGTTGGTTCTGGTATTGGTTTTATAAAAAAAGTCACTTTAGGCAGGTCGCAAACGTTGGTTTCTGTTATGTCTTGTGTCAGATACAAGCTAACGATGAATATTTGATTTCTTTAGAACAAGTGTGAGATCATCCACTACCTGAGCATACGTAAACATTTTTTCACCTCACGCGCTCGGAAAGATTCTATTTCTCGTTTCTTATTCCCATATCCGCATATTTTTAGAGGGATTCCTATTTTTTTTTTATAAGCGTTTTTGTTTTGCGTTGTTTCTTTTCGTCAGTGTGTGGCCTACGTTGTGCTGTAATCCACCGCACGCTACTGCAACAGAGTTTCTACTTTTGCGCAGCGCCTTTTCAAAATCATACTAAGGAATATTCCATTGGAATAGATATAGAATAATTGGACTTTTTGTACCCCTTGATTTCGAAGGGGTTTTCGTAACCAACCCCTATATGATAAAGACGTGATGTGTTTGCTAATGCGACAGGAAATTTGGGGTTGTAGGTGATAAAATAACAAAATATAATAACTGTACCAATAACTGTGCTTGGGAATTTATTACTTGCCAACCAATATAATACGACAGCCAAGTAGAGTTAGTATCATAATAATATATGTTATGTTAGAGCGAAATAAAAAAAAACAAATGAATGCGTCGTTCCATAAACGCATGGATGGAATGGAAGGAACTGTGTGTCAGACTGTCAGTATTTTCTCTGCTCTGTTGGTTGCCTATGTTCAGACTGGAGTCGGTATGGAAAACCGTCAGCTGTTAGGTCGACCTCGAAAATAATATTATTTAAAAAACTGACGCTTTCTTCTCATGGGTGTAGGCAGAAACTACCACCTCATCCAAATTCATAAATGTGGTTATACACGCACTTCGATTGGGACTACTACGCTCCCGGCCTTTCTGAAGCATTTAACCAGTAAGTCAGTGTAGCTCTTCCTAGGGCGTCCCTCAAATATTATATTATAGTATACTAGCGGCCCGTCCCGGCTTCGCACGGGTGGAGGACCCGGTCTATAATTTGAGATTTAAACTATCCTATCTCTCAAGTTGGATCGAACTGCACATGTGTGCGAATTTTATTATATTCGGTTAAGTGGTTTAGGAGTCCATTGAGGACAAACATTGTGACACGAGATTTATATATGTATATTAAGATTAAGTATTTATTAAAGGAAAAAGTGTTTATAACTACTAAGATGAAAGTTATCAGCCTAACGTTTTCCAATTATGTGGGGATCGATTTCAAGTCTATCTGGATGCATCTATACTAATATTTTACAAGGAGGGACTGCCTATCTGACCTCCACAACCCAAACAAAAATCATACGTTTTTATATAAAACTTATAAAGTTACAATTTGGTTGCAAACATACAACAAAATGTTCAGGAAAAATATTTGTTCATAAAGTCCCTTCGCTAATACTGATTTTTCCTTGTTTTTGTCCTTCGTCCCCTCCATTGAATTGAACAAAAGCTTTGTTTAATAAAGCCTTGACAAGAAACCACAGGAACGGAAGCTGTAGAAGTGTAGATGTTACTCATTTTTTTCCTTCAAGATGGGGAATAGGAAACACGTGACTAATTCATTTGAAAAAAAAAATACTTAAATTATTTTATAATTACTTTCACCACTTCTTTTTGTTAACATGACTTTATAAATAAATTATTAGGGCAGAATTAGCGTAGGGTAACGTGTCGTTTTGTTTTAAATACAGAATCTAGACATGCGTACACACGGCTACACATCAAGCTATACAAAATCAGTTTGTCTTGGTCTCGCTTTGTACGATTTTTACAAACAATAAACGATCAGCTAATACTGGTTTTGTATAGCTTGATGTGTAGCCGTGTGTACCACAAACAGTTAGAAATCCGTTGAACACTTTGTCTAAATAAAGTGTAACTGCAAGGGTCGTTTTCCAGTTACATCAACGTCAAATGCCGTTTTGAAGTTGACAGTTTTTTTGGTCAAGTGTTTCCCTTACTACTACCTTTTTTGTAGTTTTTGTTAAACCTTGACAGTCTTACCGTAAACAAATTCATAAGTCACACAAACTACCCCTTTTCATAACAATAACATGATCATAGACTATCCAACGTTAAATCCAATAAATAGGCAGCTAATAGTTCACTAAATCCGGTCGGATGACCCTACCACAGACAATCTACGCATCCTGCTCGCTGTTATTGAATTGTCAGGCTATCGATACCCCTATTACGTAACATAGAACATACTTACTTTCTATCACAATCCGAAGGAAGGAAATTCCTAATACATTGCTTCGTTTAAATATAAAATGTTTAAGGTTAAGAAATATAAACCTTCTGTAATTTCATAATGGTTCATATTCTTACTACATTACTTAAATTATTTAACTTACAATTTAATTATTATTTCCCGTTGATAAAAGTATATTTTTTATGTGAATTTCAAAGCTTTGAAAAACAAATGGCTACCATTCAGAAGGGGTTGATTTCCGACCCTACATGTTCCATAATTTAACTGACAGAATTGAGAAAGCTACGATTAATTTTGTTTTAGAAACCGGATACATTTTATATCTCAAGACAGATAATCTCGTGTGCGTTTCTCAATGTGTACTCGTCTGGTGATTCGATTACGTTAGTCGGCGCCGTCAGCTGTGCGCTCTTGCGTTCTCGGCCTTCGCACTCGCATTACGATGACGGACGTCGAAGAGGGCGGACGTGTGCGTCGCAACACTGATAGCGGACGAAATAATTACGTACTATGCAGTTCAACTATGAAGGATAGTTCTCTGACGCCATTTTGTGAAGTCATGTACCCCTTAAAAATAACTCTAACAAGATAATAAAGATAAATGTACCTACACTATTAAAAAATATTTGCAAACACGTATTTTATTGCTAAACGTATTTTCAAGTGAATGTTGACGAAAAAATACGTGTCGATTACTTTTCAGAACTTGACGGACTAAAAAGATTTTCATAACATATTTTTGTTATTTGATAAGGATTTGACTCTAGTCCAGGTCAAAGGTGACCGCGACAAAGCCTAAGATGGATGGAGCGAGCTTACCCAGAAGAAGCCTGTTAACATCCTATACTGGTTGTTTTATTTATAATCATCATCTGCCTGCCTTTTCCCAACTATATTGAGGTCGGCTTCCAGTCGAACCAGATCGACTAGAAGCAGCTGAATATCAGTAGTTTACATAGAGGGTCTGCCTATCAAATCTTCATAATCCAGTAACTGGGTAACACGATACCACATGGTAAGACTAGTTGTCTTGTTGTGACTAATAGTAATGATTGTTAGAGATCTGCAAATGACCGCCGGGACCAACGGCTTTACGTGCTTTTCGAGGCACGGAGGAAACTTGCTATGACTGATGGTCACCCATAGACAACCTCGGCAAGCGTTGCTTAACATGGAAGATTGGCCTGTGCTGTTGTAATTATTTAGCCACCTTATTTATAATTGTTTTCTTATTGTTACAGCGCTATGGGAAGAACAAGAGGCGCCGGAGTACGACATCGATACGGAGGACGAGAGGTGGTTGAAACAGCAGCGGCATCCCGAGCTCACAGGTATACATGACAAACCAGTATGTGAACACTTTTCTCATAAAAACTCTCCCTTTGAAATATTTGTAGGAAAACCGCTACTTGGAAACGACGTCTACAGATAGCGCGCGAGTTGAATGCAGAGCTTAGGAATGCGTTAGTGCTGTTGACAAGGATGGCACAGTACTACACTGCAGGCGCGTGAGGTGGGGCGTGCGGGTGGGGGGGGGAGGTGCTCCCGCTCTTTACCTCAGACCCCGACTGCATTCAACTCGCGCGCTATCTTTACTTAGGTCGCGTCGTATCCCACGCGTGTAGATATCAGCTGTCAGTAAGTTGACGGAAATCCCGGGTCGATCGCGGGATTGTCTTATATAGTGACCGTGAACGGAAAGGAAACCCTGGATTTTTGTCAGTACGAGGCTGACAGTTCCTCCCGCTACCGGAACGCAGGACTCCTCTCTGTGAGAGAGTGGGCCATTATCCACTACGCGGGCTCAGTTCGGGTTGGTGAATATAACATGTCTTCGAATTGTTGGTTCCAGGACATACTGGTTTCCTCACGATGTTTTCCTTCACCGTTTTGGGAGCAGTGGTGATGAAATAAATTAGACATAGTTATGCACTTGGGTGGGTTCTAAACCACCACTACTCGTAAATCGGGGCCGATACTACTGGACCAGCACTGCTCTCATTTTATAAGAATGAAGATTTAGCAATATTAGTCTTGAAATGTTCGTATAAACGTCCTTTAACGTTATATCAACGGCATTTCCCCTTAGTGTGATCCAAGTGTTACTATTTCTAGGCTTTAAGGTTGAAGCTACACTTCTATAGTGATCTACGAAAAGACTGATAGAGCGAAACGATAACCACGTGGAATAGCTGATGGACTGTGTAGCAATACGTGGACAGGTAAAAATAGGTCAATGTCCGAAATTCCTCCTGCTCTGCGACCAGGCTTTACTTGAAATAAATAATTTGATTTCGTTATGTAACTGTCCCTAGACTCAGGGAAGGCGGTGGTCTGAGCATTCATTTATTTATTTTAAGCGCTAATGTGTCGCCGATGTCGGTATAGTGTAGCCTCGGCCTAAGGCGCCAAAAACTTTACAGTATACTGATTAGAATTTTTTCTATGTTCCAGAGCTAAAGTTCGAACAAATGATGGACAAGCTAGAGAAGAGCTCGGGCCAGACAGTGGTGACCCTCAACGAGGCAAAGCTGCTGTTAGAGAGGAACGACGACCTCGTCATAGCTGTGTATGATTACTGGCTCAATAAGCGGCTAAATACGGTTAGTAACCACTTAAAATACTGAGACCTTACCACGAGCTCTTAACGCGATCCAGTTTAGACTGTGGGAAAGAGATAGAGCTGTACAAGTCGTCTGGCGCCATCTCTTTCCCACAGCGTAAAAACTCACGCTTTAAGATTTCATGATGGCCACCAGGTCCTATTGCTGGAATTCCGCACTTTCGGTTAGCGCAGTGGCTGACCGATTGGACTGCTGCGCTGCGTTTCGAGGGCTCGATGCCCGTACGCAGCAAATATTTTTATGATCTACAAATAGTTGTTCCGAGTCTGGGTGTTTGTCAGTTTCTATGTTTGTAAATGCACGACACAGGAGAAATTCTTCATGTGAGGCAAAGTTTAAAAAAAAACCTAAAAATTTAATAAATATTTCAAGGGGCTCTCCCATACAACAGGCATGATTTTTTTTGCACTTTTTATAGATAATGATATGACCCTTTGCTGCACAAACACGACTCATTATTATTCACCAACGACGATATATTACTAGACTCCTACAGGCGACCGATGTCTGTCAACATATTAGGCAAAAAAGTCTTATATCCGTCTTATTTCGACCACTCCTGTGAGCCGTAAACATACCTTGCGACAGAACAGACCTTGAGTTAGCCAATCACAACGCAGTACCCCGCCCCCCTCGCTTACGTAGTACCTCAGCGAGTTGACAGAATAGTTTTTGTTCCTTAGATCGTGCATGCGGGGTCTAGTAATATATCGTCGTTGTTATTCACCCACAGTGCTCATATTAATAAGTCGATTCATCTTGTAACAGAGCAATGTATGATGTTACAGCAACACCCGTTGATCCTGTCGGTGAAGACGGAGAACAGGCCAGGCCAGTCGTCCAACAACCCCTACTTAGCGTTCAGGCGGCGAACGGAGAAGATGCAGACCCGGAAGAATAGGTAAGAATCAAAATCAAAGCATGTCTTAAGTAGACCAGTACAAAAAATAATAGACTGAAAAAATCTATAGTGGCCAGATAAGCCTGGAATTAAGGTCATTGATCCTAATAATGCATCGTTCGAATTTCAAAATAAAATATAAGGTCAAGGTCGCCTCTTACTAGGATAAGTTTGTATGATCGTTTTACGACACTTTCTTAACATTTTTTCTTATTGTTTTGAAATATTGGAATACATTGGTACACGGGAATCAACGAATTTTATTCCACACTTATCTGGCGGAGACTATAGCTCCGTAATTTTACTAACGAAATTTTCTCTAAAATTCTAGGAAAAACGACGAGAGTTCCTACGAGAAGATGCTGAAACTCCGACGAGACCTGGCGCGAGCGCTCAACCTGCTCGAGCTGGTCGCACGTCGAGAGAGCGCCAAGAGGGAGCTCGTGAGACTCACCGCGCTCATCGCGGAGAGACGGTACGCCGCCGGGGACTTCGCTAATCAACTGCTGCCAGATCCACCGCCGAGGTAACATACATTTGATTCTTAATGGCTTAAAGATTGGGGTAAAATCAAAAAATAAGACATCGACCCCCTTTTCATTATCCCCCCGATAATGAAAAGGGGGTCGATGTCTTATTTTTAGATGAGTTTCTGATAATAAAGTCCAGACTCCAGAGGCATCTCCTTGCGACTTAGGGAGCTTTCCCATGACGCGACGCGACGCAATTCGACCGATTCCAACTACTTACAAGTGAAAATCATCCTTACCACTACGACATAAGACATGAAACGGGCGGTTATCTACGAGTAGATGAAAAACAAAACACGCTCGCTACGACGACGTAAGTCAGTCGAATTGCATCATTATATCATAGTAGCAAGGACGAATATCATTTTAAACATCTTTTAAGAAGAGTAGTATCTACGACGAGTATCTAACTCATTTCTACACGATTGTCGTGAAATCCTTCTTGAGACGTCGGAAATCACCGGCAACAATATGGCCCAGAGTAATGTATTTGCGACTTAAACAAGTATATTATAAGGACAAATATATGGAAATGTATGGTAGTACATTTCAACAGGGTGATTTGTAATTTTAACATTTTTTTTTTGTTATCTCATTAACCAATTTAATTTTCGTTTTCACAGACCAGCGTACACAAGCGTGCCCCTCACCTCGTCGTCGTTCCGTCGCGAGGCATACGTCCCGCACTACCCGCCGCGGCCGCCGCCCACTCCCGTCGACCAGCCCAGACAGGTACTTACTCAACGAGAATACACTGTAAAACTAGCCTTATGTGTTGGACTTAGGGTTCTGCCCTGTCAAGAGTTTGGACTGATAACAATAAGTCCAGGTTCTCGATCAAAACTTCCCCGTAGTGTGTGATATTTTCAAGTTTATTCATTTCAATGATTTTAAAATACAAATCTGCTATAAAATTTTGCTAACGTGAAACGTGGTTAATAGTCTACAAGATCTTTACAAACAAAACTCGTGAACATTATTGCCTCCTAAAGATGCGATTCCACCGGTTTGAGGCTCAAATGTTCGCTCTGATGGCCTACCATGACAGCGATGTAGTTCCACTCAAAGAACGAGACGGCAGTAGAGGACTTGTATAGCTGTTTCTCTTTCCCACAGTGGAACTACTTACGCTTTAAGACATCATGGTAGTGGACAAAGTGTTTGGGACACTTCGGTGCACGCAAATGTGAGCTGTGGACTCATAATTTAAGCGCGCACATTGTTAGCGAGCTTGCTAAGACGCGATGCGATGCAATTCGACTTATTTCAACTACAAGTGAAAATCATCCTTACCACTACGACATATGACATAAAAAATTGCGGTTATCTACGAAACAAAACACAATCGCCCCGACGACGTAAGTCAGTCGAATTGCATCACTACTTCTTAGTAGCAAGGTTGATTTTCACTTGTAGTTGGAATCAGTGAAATCGCGTCGCATCGCGCCATGGGCTAAATCCCTAACTGACGAACTAATAAAATTTGCAATTTATTGATGCTCCTAAATTGCGTAATGTGTCGCACGTCAATTTCGGCGGAATCATACTATAAGAACACGTGTCGTACGAAGAAAATAAAATACAAGATATCATGTTAGTCTATTGCCTTCCAGCGAGAAAAGCGTCCGTACAAGAGACGGAAACACAGGCATCCTGTCGTCGGATCAGTGCAGGGGCTGCGAGGTACGTATCTACTTATACGAGGCCCCCCGGGCTCGCTCGCGTTTGTGCAACATTTTTTTTTTGTGGAGGGATATTGTGACGGAAGTTCGGTGATTATGTTCTGTAGAGGTCTTCCATAACGGGCTGAAATGGCACCTAAGGTATTCCACATACGGCACCTCTCAATATTTTTTGTAGGTGCCATAAGTGGAACAGTTTTTGAACTAGCATTTTATTGCATAAAACAATATTCCTGTCCTTGGATCGAACGTAATTATACATTAATCATTTGAAAAAAAAAAACGCTCTGTGTTATTAAATCATCAAATAGTGTCCCTCATGCATCGATACGGAATCGGCTTAAGCCGAGAGCGTATCACCACGCTACTGTACGTATCGCCGATCATCTGTTGCGAACGGTTCGTTTCGCTGTCGTTCGGCGTCGCGACGCGTCTTCTCAGCCGAGTCGATGCGAACCTTTGTTACGTAGACATAAAGGCTTTTTGATCGGCCGATTTCGTATCGATAAATGTGGGGAGACCCTAAGGATCAAATTCTGGGAAGCAATGACGTTACGGTAAACTTGAGGAATAATGATTTTTCTAAAATCTAATAATGCAGTATTAGTTTACATCAAAATCGACCTCGAGACACCTTTCAGTATTGTTCACTATTCCTCATAGTTTCGGAAATAGCCATCAACGGCCAGTTGGAAAAGCCACCCTGTATAGACGTTTTTCACCGCACCGAACTTCCGCCGCGTTTATCTGTCATTCCGAATTCGGTTATGCATAGGATTTAAGTCATATTCAAGCATTTTGACGATTTTTTTTATTAGCATCGCTAGCATTGATGATAATGCAAAAAAATATTCAGTTGCGAGGTATTCATATTATTATAATTTATTATCTTCTATATATATAAAATTCAAAACTGACTGACTGATCTGACAACGCACAGCCCAAACCGCTGGGCCTAGAAACTTGAAAATTGGCATAAGCCCTCCTTATACCACGTAGGTGAGCACTAAGAAGGGATTTTGCGAAATTCGGCCCCTAAGGGGTTGTTTTTGGGGTTTATAGTTTGTATGAAACTTCGCTACTACAGGTGCTAGGAATTCCAAATGTTGCATGGGGTGTCTTTTTAGAACGTAGATGCTCACTATGATGGGATTTTGCGAAATCCGACCCCTGAGGGGTTTGTTTTTAGGGTCGATAGTTTGTATGAAACTTTGTTACTACAAGTGCTAGGCGTTTCAAATTTTGCATGCCGGTTCTTTTAAAGACGTAAATGCTCAACAAGGTAGACATTTTGTGAAACTCGACCCCTAAGGGGTTGTTTTTGGGGTTGATATTTTTAAGACTTAATTTTTTACATATGGATTCTTTTTTGGACGTAAGTGATACTAAAGACAGGATGTTGCGAAATTTGACCCCCAAGGGGTTGTTTTTGGGGTTGATAGTTTGTATGAAACTTTTTTACTAAAAGTGCTAGGCGTCTCAAGACGTAAGTGATAGTTAAAACGGGATTGATTTATTGATAGTTAGAGGTTTCAAATTTTACAGGGGGTTCTACTTTAGACATAGGTTCTCACTAAAGTGTGGATCTTGCGAAATTCAACCCCTTAAGAGTACTTTTGGGGTTGTTAGCAAGGAATCCCAATATGTTCATTGCGGTTATTTTAAGAACGTAAGTACCACCCAAGGCGGATACTGCGAGTAGAAAGAAATTGTTTGTTTGTATTTGTTGAATATTGATTTAGATTTTCGAAAAGTATCCTTTATGGCGTTGTGTGATAGTTGTGGAATATTTATTTATTTATTATTTATTTATTTATTTATAGAGGGTGGCTGGGAGTAAAAATTCACAAAAGCAAAGTTCGAAAATCACGCGGACGAAGTCGCGGGCGAAGTGCTCGTAATTATAATATAAATATTATTTTTAATGATGTCTATTTTCTCTTTTTATTCCAATATTACAATAGAGAAGTAATTTGTGTTTCCTGCATCAATCTCTTGTATCGGATACTGTTTTATTAAAAGACGCGTTTTAAAACATTTAACGTTAGATTTAGGTATCCAAAATTTTGTTATTGACATAGTATTATAGATCCCAGTCTTATCTCTGAGTGATACTTGCGAGAAAATAATAATATTCGTGTATTTTTAGTTGTATGGGAAAGTATTATGGGGCAATGACGCGTTTTGATGTTTATATCCATTGTATTAAATGGGGTTATAAATTGTGTTCGAATGAGCCCTACACAAGAACGACATCTAAATCTAACGTGAATTGCCGTTCGGCTGCACCGAATTTGGCCGACCCGAATATAAATGTATCTCAAGAAATTAGCAGTTTTTTTTTTGTATATTTTGTGGTTATGAAATATGTTGTAAAGTATTGCTATCCGCATACACATTTAATAAAAATATGTTAACGGCTCCGTGTTAAGTAGGCATGGTTCAATTGTAATAAGTCATCATCTACTTAATCAAATTATTAAAATAAACCGTGGCACCTAAAAGATGAAAATACGAATTAATACACGAATATTCCTCCAAACTCCTCTACAAAGTATCGCTTGATCACAAGTTCGTCCTCAATAACACACGAACACTGTGTCCTCAGACTCGGGAGTGTACACGTCTTCGGAGGAGGAGGGAAGCTCTCGCGCCGAGGCCGCCACTCCGCCTGACGACGGACCCTTCGCGTTCCGGCGCAAACCGGGATGTTATTATGAAATGGTGAGTGCTTTTATATTATTTGAATTTTTAACTCCTTTTTTAATGAGGAGGGTATTTTTGCCAAAAAGGGCAGCGTAGGACGTCCCTTCCACCCACAAGGGGGGTAGTCGGTCTTTTGAAGACCACAGGATCACCCTGAATGCAAGCCGCTGCCAACCGGTCCTACTGGAAGTCTTTAAGGGAGGCCTATGTTCAGCAGTGGACGTCTTACGGTTGATATGATGATGATGAAGATATTTTTAATTTCACACATCATAAAAAGTTTGTGATCACTAGCTTACGCCGATATTTTTAACTGATAAAATATTGGTTATGTTTTTTTTAGTTAGAAATACTACCCTTTTAAAATTAAAAAATATAACTATTTATTTAGAACACCAAAAATGTGTCAGTTTGATTTTTTGTGTATTTTAGAATACCAATATAACTTCTAATAGCACATTTTTTTTATATGGCTCTTCAAATAATAATTAAATCAGTATACTTTTAAGTTTATATTATATTTTCGAGTAAATGAAAGTATATGAATAACTAATTAATGTTATTCTTGAATGACTTATTTCTTGTGTGTAATATAGTATTTTGTATTTGTAGCCCACATCAACACTGTACGGCGATCCCCTGGACCCAGATGATCCCTCCAAGGAGGGACTGTTCCAACACGAGGTTGATCAGAGGCATAGGTAAGTTTCCAATATTTTTAATCGCCAAAAAAGGAGGATTTCAGTTTTTATTTTATTTTTAAAGATGTGCCCTCTAAGGGTAGATGTCGGCCTCTAAGGGTAGAATAAAATCTTGGCATTCGTCGAGGCCTTGCTGCAAACTACGGAATGGGAAGTGCTCGTCTCTTTCTGCGAAGCAGTCATCCAAGACGACAGTCTTCACTTCACAACTCAGTCGTCACGGGCATCTGACGTCGCGAGGAAATTTACCACATAATCAGACGGCGAGTAATGAGTGACTCGCCGTCTGATTATGGTCCATGCCCGGGCGCCAAGGCGCAAAAAGATAACTATTACTATACTGCATTTGCGTTTCTCCCCAGGTACACACTAACGTCCATCCGGGGCGACGGCGAGTCTGGTCGCTGTGTGGGCTTCGCTCGGCGTCGTATGTGTCGAGGAGGACGAGTGGCCCTGGACCGCACGCGCACTCCACTGGACCAGCTGTTCACCACGCTGCCCTTCAGCTTCCCACAGTCGGAGCACTACCGCCGGCAGAAGGAGGAGGAGGTAACGTAACAGAATAATAATAATAGTATTCCACAACTATCACACAACGCCATCTAGTCCCAAGCTAAGCAGAGCTTGTGTTATGAGTACTAGACAACTGATAAACATACTTATAAATTTCTAAATACTATAGATAAATTACACCCATATACAGAACAAATGATCATGCTCATCACAAAAACATTTGTACTGGGTGGTTAACGAAGCCACGACCCCCGGCATAGCAGTCAGGGTCACTAATAACTAGACCAACAGGCCAGTCAATTAGCACGAGCTCGTGGCTTAATAATATCAGCCCCAACAAGCCAATCATCCAGGTTAAGCCGTGCTTGCCGAAGTTGAACTAGGGATGGGTGACCATCTGCCATAGTGAGTTTCCTTCGTGCCTCGGAAAGCACGTAAAGCCGTTGGTCTCTGCTGTCGTATGTAGATCTTTAACAGTCGTCGTTCAGTCGACTTTTAATTAGAAGTTCTAAAAGTCTGACAGTCTTACCATAGAGTTTCGCATTACACAGTTACTGGATTGTGGAGGTCCGATAAGCAGCCGCTCCATGTAAAATACTGATATTCAGCTGCATCTGGTTTGATTGGAAGCCGACCACAATATAGTAGAGAAAAGGCTTGGTACATGATGAACAGAATAGCGCGACCGCATACCATAAGCACCGTCAGAAAAAATCTGAAGCTCGCATCGCTATTAAAGGTTGCCGTGGACGACGCCTAAGCTAATCCTGTTCGATAGGTAGACAGACCCTCAGCCTATGACCTCATCTCTCATCACTAACGGGAAATGCCGTTAGTGTGACCCGGAATCAAAATATAAAAATATTTAGATTTGCTTTAAAATAAGTTAAAATAACAAAAATCATCTCTTTTTCAGGTGGAACTGGAAACGAAAGCGCACAGAACGCCTAAAGAAATGTCCAGAGATTACCACACGAGCGGCAAGTACCCGTGGCGACACGCCTTCAGGAAACACCTCGCTCGCAACCCAGACCTCTGGACGACCACCGACGAGAAGCCATCCGACATCAAACTGGAGCCGACCGACAAATCTGACAGATCGGACGTCCTACCCGACCTAACTGACAGATCGGATCTGCCCGACGTGATTCAAGACAGTGTTAAAAGTGATATTAGATTAAGTGCGAGAACTTTAGATGGTGTAGTGAGAGAGAACTTGGAGAGGGTCATGAGGAAGAGGGCCTGGAGCGGATGTTCAGATAGCAGTTATGATTCAGATGAGAGCTTGCAGCCCGTTGAGAAGGAGTTTGAGCAGTTTATCAATGAAGTTACTAAAAAATGGTGAGTTTATATTCTTTAATACTTCCATACACTAGAGATGGTCTATTTACCTTGTGGTTGGCTAAAGTGGGACCTTGGTTAAATTCTTGGCTCGGTTAGTTAAAAATTGTTTCCTATGTTATAATACGATACGCGACGGCACGGTTAGCGCAGTGGCTGAAGGAACGACTGCTGCGCAGCGTGTTTAGTGTTCGATCCCCGCACCGAATAAAAATATTTATATGTTCTACAAAAAGTTGTTCCGGGTCTGGGGGTTTGTGTAATTTAGTTTCTTTTTTTATAAACGCACCCACGATACAGGAAGAAATTCTTAGAGAGATACCGTTAAAAAAAAAAAAAAAACAAAGAAAAAAGATCCTGGGGTTGAGTCACAGGTCGCTAACATGATAATAGTGTGTCCATCGGAAATATCCTTATAGCAGTATGGAATATATGCTTCCCGATTGATGCCTATAAGCTCGATAGCGACATGTGGGTGTATTAGGGTTTGCCTCTGTCTGAATTTTGGGGAATTATAGCTATGATATTATGCATATCCGTCATCTATCGCAATATTTTTTTGTACAATCCCACCACATTATTCCCAAAACACTGCAACTCCTGAAAGTCGGAATCAACAGTGGCAACCACCAGAAAAGCGCCGAGACAATGAAGCTCAACGTGTCCCGGAGAATGAATTTACCTATCTTGGATCCTGCAACGAAATTAATCAGAAAAGAATAGTGGAGGAGTAGGAAAAATATGTTTCCACTTTTCTCTATATGTAGTAGAAAAGACAAAATCCAGTAACTGTTGCGTTATATAGTCTGACTATAAAATGTTATATTTTCTATCATTCCAGGTTACATTTCCGACCAAAAACCCCGCCGCCGTCCCCTCCCCGGCCGGACTCCCACTCGGACCAGTTCCCCGTGTCCCTCGACACTCCTCTGTCCGTGGAGCTGCGCGCGGCCGAGGCCCCGCCGACCGACGGCCTGGACACATTCACCACTTCGGAGTTCACGCTGGCTGATCTGATCCCGGAGCTGACTCCGGACATCGATAACAGTGCCGGCAGTCTCGATATTAGCGGGGATGATTTGTTGACGGATAATTTCACGGGTGAGTTGTTCTATCTACCTTTCTATATGTTACCGGTGATGTGTGATATCTAGGAATTGTATACAAAGAAGAAGTAGCAAAAATCCCACTTCCGACTGCAAACATAAGTATCTCAAAAAATCGCAAAAAAATAGTATAAAGAAATGATATACTTCCGGTGATCATCCTTACTGGCTAACACATAAAAAAATTGCTCTAAATATTAATTCAGGGGCAGAATACCTGTAATATACTAACTTTTGATTTTAGGTTTACAATGGGATTAAAAAGCAATTAAACACTGTAATAGCTCATTTTGATAATATACAGGGTGTTTCTTTTAAATGGGCCAAAAGGGAGAAATCTGCATCCATAAGAGAGAAGAGAAAACTTTCTTAGGAACCTGTAGCTCTTTTTTGATACTGATAATTTTGGCGTTTTTATTTTTTTGGTCAAGTGTGAGCTGTCCACATAAATGCGTGAAATTGACCAATTTTTTTTTTTAATGCCGTTCGACTCTGTTTCATGTAAGGATCATTTCATTGTATCGGAAGAAAAAAATCGGGACGGCGGAAGTTGGTCAAATTTAGCAAAATATTTTTTCATACATATTGTATGAACGAAAAAAAAATCTATTTTTTTATCATGCTGTTTGACTTAATTTCATGTAAGGATGAGATAATTGTATGGGCAGAAAAATATCTGAACAGTAGAAGTTGGTCAATCAAGGTCATACAATGAAATGGTCCTTACAAGACACTAAATAAAATGGCATCATAAAAAAATTGGTATTTTTTTTCGTTCATACAATTTGTATGAAAATTTATTTTGCTAAATTTGACTAACTTCCGCCGTCCCGATTTTTTTCTTCCGGTACAATGAAATGATCCTTACACGAAACAGAGTCGAACAGCATTAAAAAAAAATTTGGTCAATTTCACTCATTTCTGTGGACAGCTCACACTTGACCAAAAAAATAAAAACGCCAAAATTTTCAGTATCAAAAAAGAGCTAAAGGTTCCTAAGAAAGTTTTCTCGTATCTCTTATGGATGTAAGTTTCTCCCTTTTGGCCCATTTAAAAGAAACACTCTGTATATTATACTAGGAAGTCTCATTTGTTGATATTCCAGTTTCCACCGAAAAAAAATTGTTAGTAACCAAATATTACCCATTATACAAACTCTTTACACAACGGAACATAAAACCTCAAATCATTTTAGTTTTTTCTTTAATTTGCTGTATTGTTGACATATAAACCAGCCAAACAGAAAAGTAGTTCAGTTGTCTAATGCATCGTGGAGTTTGTCATCATTTTGTTTTGGTCGATTTATATTGTGAATGAATGACTTCGTGTGTCATTCAAATAATGTTTGATCTAGCAATGGTCTGTTAAATTGTCACCATGGTACACATAATTACTGCCCTGGGATTTTGCCTCACAAATATTTGCCGCGAATGTCTGCCAGTAGGGCGAAATTATTGCGGTGCGCCCTGTGCTCCGGCACTTAGAGCAGTAGGTATTGGATGATTGAAAGTAAAATATTTTTAAGATAATACTGTGCCTGAAGTAATATTTGGAGCAATTTCTAAGTATGATAGCCAGTAAGGATGACAATCGGAAGTATGCAATTTATTAATACTCATTTTCATCTAGTGTTTAAGATATTTTTTACAGCTGTCGGACGTGGGGTAATTTTCTATGGAAATTGCAACTTCTTCTTTGAAGCTATTTAGGAAAAAGTATAAAAAAATGTTACACGAGTTCAGGTACACGGAGCCCCGCTAGTCACGTATCACCACTATGTCCCATCCGGGATGAGTGCACGCGCACAAGTTCATTCAGTTGTTTGACAGCTCTGTGGCGTGCTCTAGGCGCGCGCCCTCATCCTGGATGGGACACAGTGGTGATGTGTGGTGTCGTCTCTATACGTAGTAATAATAGCTCAATGAGTAGCAAGGACGATTTTCATTTTTAGTTAAAAGAAATTGTAAATCGCACAATATCGCGTAGTAATAATAGCTCAATGAGTAGCAAGGACGATTTTCATTTTTAGATAAAAGAAATTGTAAATCGCACAATTCGCGTTATGAGCAAGCTCGCTAAGAGAAAAAAAAAAACATAAATATCACTAACCATTTTTTCATTTATTTCAGGTTTGACAGAAGCTCAAGTAGAAAGCATACTGTCAGAGACGGACCTGAAAGCGTTGGCCGACGAGGACGACAAGAAGATAGCCATCACGGACGACATACTGGACGAGCTCGTCAACAACGTGGACGCTAAGGATTCTTTTTTATTGCACGGCCAGAGTTCGGACGGGCGTGCCGACTCTGGCCCGAGGAAGAAAAAGGTATGTAACTACTGTTATTGTTATGTCTTTTCGGACGGCGAGTAATGGTTGAATCGTCGTCCGATCATGCACTATTCCCGGATCCACGAGCGCCTCAAAGAGCTGTCCGCTATCTGACGGGAGGAGTGCCAAAGTTTGGCGGGGTCACGGACTGTCTCGTCTGGTAACCGTGACCCTGGAACGTAAAGGGCTATTTAAGGATTACTATGGATTTCAGTCAGTGCAAGTCTGAGGAATCCCGTCTCGCCCTACGGCGAGGACTCATTTGATTATTTTACTACAACAAAAAGCAAAAATATAAATTATTTAGGCACCTAACTATGGTTATCCAATAATAAGTCAGTCTATTATAATCGTCAAATTACGTACCATTTATTTTAATAACAACTTTATAAAATCGAGTAATTCTAATGATACGATTCCACTAAAATAGTGTGCGACACATTTGTTCGTGCTCATCAGCAGTGCGCGTACTAATCTGGTATCGTGTTTAGCCTCTATGTCCACCAACAAGGATATACGTATCTTTTGTTCGCTCGCAGTGCAGCACATTTGTGCGGGAACACTTAGGACTGAGTTTAGAAATGTGCGCGCACGAATAACGAGACCACCGCTCACATGTGCGCGCACAAAAGTACCCGGATGTGAGCGAACATTACTTAGAATGTTCGCGCATAGTTTGTACGTGTTTGCTTGAGTGAGTCGACCTTAGTCAACATTTGTGGCATTGCATCTTTAGTATCATTTTTTTATCGTGGTAAAATCATCAAATGAGATAGACTAGAAAAATGTTTATTCATAATCAAAGACGATATATTACTAGACTCCTAATAACAGGCGACCGATGTCTGTCAATACATTAGGCAAAAAAGTCTTATATCCGTCTTATTTCGACCAATCCTGTGAGCCGTAAACATACCGTAAGACAAAACAGACCTTGAGTAAGCCAATCACAACGCAGTACCCCGTCACCCTCGGTTACGTAGTACCTCAGCGAGTTGACAGAATAGTTTTTGTTCCTTAGATCGTGCATGCGGAGTCTAGTAATATATCGTCGTTGGTCCCTACCCAAAGCGGGGCGGGAGGGACTGTCAGATTCGTACTGACTAAAATCGATGGTGATCATTCAATAGCCCTTTATGTTCCGGGGTCACAGTTTCCTGATGAGACTATCCCGCGACCCTAACTTTTAGTATCATACATTCATTTTCGCACTCAAATAGAGCATAAAATCTTGTTAAACATTACAATTATTAACATACAGTTTTCATTCCAGGCGGATTCGTTTGGTTCGACCGTCGTGAACGTAACAAACGCGGATAAGGAGCCGATATACGTAGACTTGGTCAAGACCGAACCGCCGCCACCCATCAAGATAGAAACGCCCAAACCCAAAGAAGAGCCTAAAAAGGTCACTGACACCACACCAGTACCGTCTACCAACATAATAGTAGAAGAAGTCAACGAAGTACCAACTATTAAAATTGAAAAGAAACGTAAAGAGGATACAATCGAAGATTTCCAATTATCTCATGGAGTTCAAATTAAAACTGTGCACACGAAAAATTCGCCGGTGAAGAAGCATATTATAACTTCTGCGGGACATAGGAGGGCTAGTGACGTGGCTATTGTGACGTCAGTTCCGGCTGAAACCACCGTTCAGACGTCGCAGCCGCAGATTGTGACTGTCGCTGTTTCTGATAGTTTGAAGGTATGTAGTTTTTTTTTTTAAATTATTTTAGACCAGGGCTCGGAAACGTTTTCCAAAATAACGTTTGTAAAACGTTTAGAACAGTTCTTTGCACTTTATTTTGTTCGGAACGAAAACGAAATGGGAACATTTGAATGAAAAGAGAACCGATTTGAACTTTATAAAATCCGGTTTAGAGTATTCTGTTCCACTGCTAAGTAATAGTCTCTCTCAACATGACATGTTGAACATTAAATTTATGGTACAAACACAAAATTGGGATCCCACTTTTGTGTTTATTACCACAGTGGTAATTCCCAATTTTGTGTTTGTACCATTAATTTAATTCTATATTATCATGTTAGTGTTTTGTAGGCCTTCTTCGATAGTGGACGCCAATCTTCTGGCAAACCCTCTCACATGACTGACTGAGACCCAAATGTCCCGATGTTTTCTGCCTACATGACTCGTCCAACGCGACTTCAGTGTAACATGTATTGATCAAAGTTTCATTAACTATTGCAGGTACGCCTTCAAAACCACCTGCTATCGAGCCAGGCCGGGGTGCTGGTCCCGAACGGTCCGTTCTCTCCCGTGGTGGCCGTGCCCGTGCAGCCGGCGCGCTCGCCCGGGCCGGCCGGCAGCTCGCCCGCGCCGCGCCGGGTGGCCGCGCCGCTCGTGTCGCTGGCGCACAAGCACGTGCTGGCCGCGCCCGCGCCGCTCGTGGTGGCGGGCCAGGCGCTGCAGGTGCCGCCCAGCAAGCTCAAGGTGCTGCACGCGCACCCGCTCACGCAGAGCCAGCGGTGCGCGCTGCTGGCGCAGAACAGAGGCCTGCAGCTGCCGGCCGTCGTGTCGCTGGCCGCGCTCGACAACAAGCCCGCGCTGCTGAAGGCCGCGCCCGGCGCCGTGGCGCAGCTGTTCGAGCTGAAGGGCGGCGCGCTGGGCAAGGGCCCGCACCTCGTGAACGTGCTGCGGCAGCCCGCGCCGCGCGACGACAAGCGCCGCGTGAGCCTCAGCCTGGACCCGCGCCTGGTGCGCGCCGCGCTGCCCGTGCGCCACCCGCTGCAGCTGAAGGGCAACCTGCTGCACAAGGCGCACAAGCCGGCCGTGTCGCAGGTGTCCGTGGCCTTCGCCGCGCCCGCCGCGCTCAAGCGGCGCGCGCCCGCTCCCGCGCCCGCGCCCGCGCCCTCCACCTCGTCCGCGCCCGCGCCGCGCGCCGCCCGCCCGGACGAGCCGGGCAGCGTGCGACGTCGCCCGGACTCGCTGCCCATGCAGGTCACGTGACCCGGAGTCTTGATGTTCCGACGATGTGTAAAGTAATAACCGCATTACCGTGTATCATATAGTTGTATGTGTATTATAAATGATGAAATGTTTACTTAATGATTCGGTTCGCTGGCCGGACCAGTCGAGCGGACGCTTGTCTGAGCGCAGTCGTAGTGGGGCGGTCCGTTCGCGTGGACAGATCCCGTATAGTTTAGTATTATTTTGTGTTTGTACCATTAATTTATTGTATATAATGATATTCAGTGCCGGTACGTTCGGCGGTTCAGGATACGCTCGTGGCTCTCGATACCACCGCGTCTTAAACAAATGTACTGAATACTCAAGCAAGCATATATTCCATTTTGTGTTCAACCAACGATTAGCCGATACCAAATATGCGACGATTTTATAACTCGTTTACTGGCAACACTATACTTGTAAAATTATAATAACAAATACTACTTTATAGTTAATCGACGCGGCTTAATCCCAGCTTCCCTTAGAAGGCAAGTTAAATTAGTTCCGAGTCGATGTGAGCATGTGTCCCACGCTGGGCGCCAGAATAAACACAAACAGGCTGTGATTGAAATATCGATTTTATTGTAACAGGAATAAAGACCACTTGTCAGTGGCGTATGAGCCGACCGACACTTGCGCGCGCTTTCAATGTCTAATTGTGAAATAATAATTTAAGGATCATCATCAGAGACACTCAACCGTGAACCGAATCGCTATTGAAATAGGGTTGAATATGGCGTGACTGTATTTCAATAGTGATACGTTTCGAACCACGAGTCGGTCGGCTAGCACTACATACATGTCTCTCGCTCGCACTTGTACTGTAACACGCATGCACTCCTCTGCCTGTACCACTTATATGTAATCGGTATGATAATGTAGACTATAGGGAGTGTTTCCATTCAAATGATTATTTCATAAACGTGTAGACACAATGTAGGTAGATATTTATAAAACAAATGATACGCCTTGCTCTTGTTTTTGAATGTGGCAACATTGTGAGTTGTGTTGCGTGCGTGTGTTGCCAGTGTTGCCACAGTCGGCATGCTAGATCACGAAACACAATATTTGTTTGATTGTCAGTGTTGGATGTAGTTTCTTTTCCGGGATACAAATATTATAGTGGATACATTTTGTCCGTTCAAGTGACTCGTTGTTACCGTCAAATCTTGTATTAGGTAGTTGTGTAAAAACATTGGGATTTAATCTAGCTATGCTATATGAAAATGATATGTTTGGTGTGTTGTCTCAACCATTATAAAAAACTTAGTGAGCGCTGTTTTCATGGCAGCTCATTGGACCAATGGGCTGTTACGAAAAAGAGCTCGCAACAAAAAAATAAATAACAGTTTAACTATGTCTATACATATTATAATTAGTAAGTATCATATACTGTACAAAAGGCTGCATATTTGGGAAAAAATGTAAAAAAAAAAATCCTCCGGCCTCATGTTGTCGTTGGGGCCGATATCATACGCTTAGTAAAGTGAATAGGATGATGTACCTCATAAGTTTCTGAATTATAGTTTAGGCGTTCCCTACGTGCCCTTGTTTCCCTTAGACGAATGTTAACAATGCGGACGTATTTGATGTAAATATTATTTAGTATATTATCATAGCTGTCAACATGTTCGTACACGAGTAACACCGGCCGGAAGTTGTTGTTGAATAAAGCGACCATTCTGTTTCATAACTTTCTTTTATTTACTACTCCCAATAAAATCAGAAAGCATTTATTTCAAGAGGGCCAGTTATAGGCACTTTTGAAAACGAAAATTCTACAAAGTTATGGTGCTACAGTCACAAGACGAAATAACTGTGAAAGTACTGCACATGAGCAAGAAACAAGCAAGCAAGAAACTTCATTGACACTCTTTTTCAATCAGGTAAATTACAGAACCTTTGTTACATCATTCGTTCTTGACATGGTACAGTCAGCATCAAAAGTTGCTGACCACATTCAGATTTTCAAAATTACTGTACACCGCATTATTAAGTATTATTACGATGTACAGCGATTTTCAAAATCTATGAGTGGTCAGCAACTTTTGATGCTGACTGTACAGTATGTTTGAACCTTGGTTTGAACGATGTAGCAAATAGTGTCGACAGAGAGACTCTCACTCGAACCTCTCAATGCACGCTATACACTATCAGACACTTACCACTGTCCTTCCATAGCCCTTTACGTTTCTGGGTCGCGTTTTCCTGACAAAACAGTCCCGGCAGGATCCTTAGGAGGGCCCCGTCGACCGTGGCATGGTCGGACGGCAAGGACCCATTACCCGACGTCGGCATGCCCGCGTCTACGATGGCAGGAATTCGCTTCGCAAAAACCTTTTCTGTGAGAGTCTCACACAGTAGCTGGGTCGCGAGGAAAACGCTGTCCTCTCCCTCAAGACTCCTGCCTACTCCTACGCTAGCATGACTACCCGTCACAGCTCTTTGAGTCGCGGCGTCGACCCGTGCATGCTCTATGATCGGACGGCTAGCCTAACCCATTAGGGTGCGGTTCGACTGAGGCGGAGCGGAGACGAGCTGTGTCGTAATTCACCAATCACATGGCTTGAATACTCATGTGTCACGTGACCAACCATGTACATCAGCCATGTGATTGGCGAATCGCGGCACAGGTCGTCTCCGCTCTGCTCCGCTCGCTCCGCACCACCTTTGTGGAACCGCAGCCATCGTAGGCGCGAGCATGCGGTCGGTGATTACTCACCGTGATTAATCACCGACCGCATGCTCGCGCCTATGATGGCCGGAAGTCGCCTCGCGACGGCTGGGTCGCTAGATGGACGCTGTCCTCTCCCTCACGCGTCTCACCTCCTCCTTCGCTAGCATAACTGCTTCGCAGAAGGAGGCGACCGCTTCCTATACCGTCTCGCCCCGCAGTATGGCCTCGACCAAATCCGGGCGCGAGAGGTCGCCGCATGCTACCGCCTTCTTGAGGCACAGCGGTGCTCTTCCCAAGCGCATACTTTACTATACTTACGGCATACTTAAAACGTATACTCTACCGTATCCTCCAGACGATCCTCGCAGTGTTGACACCCAGGCGTTTCCTCCGAAACACCCGTGTCCGGTGAGGACCCATGTCAGGCGGCAGGTGAGGACGCCGTGGCGCCTCTCTGGTCACTCCTCTAAGAGGGGTCTTACCGCCGCGATTGCCGAATTACCTACTTACTACCCTACCTAAGTTTTAATTTGAATGTATGGAAATTGTAACATCAACATTATATGACTGAACTGACCTATATAATATTTTATGACTGGAATTAATGACAACACAAGAGCTTTGTGATCTTTAGTAAGTACTCTACTCTTCAGGACTCCGTTTGCTACCACGTCTTACGTTCCCATCGCTACGTTTCCATCGCTTACGTATCCCACGTTTTCGGGCAACGTTTTGTTCCAAGCCGACGCCCTATTACGTACCAAGAGACATGTTCTTTACGATGCATATGATTTACACTTATGTTGTACGTAGGTATGTCGGTTTGTTTTCCCACGTATTGCTGCCAACGTGTTCGTTTCGGCGAGTTGTTCAACAGCGTTTTTGTTTCCGACGTGGTAGCAAAGCAACCGCGAAGGTTAAACTTTGTTATACAAACATAGATATTGTTAAAACCGCAATTAATAAATTAACGCACAATATACTAAGCAAGTTTGAGGACCACTGCCGCTCTACATGTCGCTTAATTCCTCGATAATATATCTTTACAAATTATTGTTCCACGCAATGCAGATATGTTTTCCAACATTATATTTAGTAACATTTCCCTATTACAAAAAAAAACGATAATCGGTAGTATTAGCTACTCTTCAAGACCCCGTTTGCTAATCACGTCTTACGTTCCCATCGCTACGTTTCCATCGCTTACGTATCCCACGTTTTCGGGCAACGCTTTGTTCCAAGCCGACGCCCTATTACGTACCAAGAGACATATTGTTCTTTACGATGCATATGATTTACACTTATGTCGTACGTAGGTATGTCGGATTGTTTTCCCACGTATTGCTGCCAACGTGTTCGTTTCGGCGAGTTGTTCAACAGCGTTTTTGTTTCCGACGTGATAGCAAAGGCTGACGTATGTTTAAGATTGATTTTCATATAAAAAGTGAATTCATTAATTGCGGCTGAAATTCTTGTAGAAATTACGTAAAATACGTTTAATATAATACCAATTAAGCAAGTTTAAGGATCACTACTGTCTGCCGCTCTACATAAATGTCGCATAACTCCTCGATAATTTCTTTGCAATAATTCCGTTAATGTTTCACGCAGATACATTCGTTTTTATACTAGAATTGTAAAGAAAATTGCTAAATATTGATGTTACAATTTCGTACATAATGTTTCATGACTGACCTGAATGAGGTTCCAATAACAGCACAAACATTACATTTCGGTACAAGTGGGGAAAGTTTGTTATTGCATCCGATGCGGAATTATCATCAGAGTCCTTGGCGAGGTTACTAAGGAGCAGAAAACAGCAATAACAAAATGCCCACGTATATCGAACGACAAAACTTTTAAAGAAAAAAAAACACTTTAGTGAAAAATATTTTTAGCAAACTATGGTTTCAATTTTCTTTTTTTCCCGCGCTTTGATTCCGCCAGGCTGGAGGAGAAGCAAAGGTATGAAGCCGTATACAGCCAATAAATGTAAACAAATAGGTAATGTGTTCATAGAAGTAGATGTTTCTTTTTAATAATAGTGTGTATCTATATTTATCAAAAATAATTTAAATATTCAGCAAATAATTATTTATGTTTCAAAGAAGCCAAATACTTTGCTGCATGTTGAACCTAAATGTACCTAAACGCATGGACTAAAAAACAAACGTACGTACGTAGTATGATTAGTATAATACAAGTGAGTCAACATCTTCACCAACAACAATAGTTGTATTTGTAAAATTGAATTGCTCTATTGCTGTTTCAATAATCAATACATCATCATCATTATTAGCTTGTTTTACCAATATATTTTCAGCCGTAAACTTTTCTTTCAACATTGAAATGAACCGAGACTGCATATTATGACGATAACAACTTTTTCATTTCTCATACGCGGAAAGTAGTGTTTGTTTGATCAAAGCAGCGGGTCGAAAACGATGCTTCCCTCCCTTGGGCGGGAAAGACTCATAGTAATTGCTTCCCTCCCTAGGGCGGGAATGAATTTTAAAAATAGAACTAAAATTGGTTATTTATGCGGCTATAATTTTCTATATTAATAATTTCGTGCTAAAGCTAACCAGGATAATAAAACATTAAAAAATAAAAATTTTGAATCGACAACATAGATCCGTAAAATTCGGATAGTCGAGTATTTTGTAAATTTCTAATGATTTTCTGACCAGACAGATCGCAGCCGCCATTTTTGACATCGGTTATCATGTTGAGAAGTTTTTATTTTTTTTTTCTTTATTTTCGGCCAGTGTCATGTGGTGTATTATGTAGTTACTAAACCTCCTTAGAAAAACCTATAAACTTATGAGTTATCGTGACACCTACATTTAGTACCTAGATGTGTATTATGTATGACACACGTTTCACTCGAGCGAAGCCGGGTTTTCATATCGTTTTTACATAATTAAGAAAAATATTGATTAAAAAAAAATGCTGCGGTCTTGTGAGTGTATACGGCCAATGTGAATTAAAAAAAAATAGATACCTATTAAAGTGGGATGGCGCGCGGCGGTGACGCGGACGCTGTGTTCCATATTTGAAATTTAAATTAAAAAGGATATTTTTTACTTTCCTTATATTTGAAATGAAAAGTAGAGTGTTTAACACGGGTGAAAGTCATCAATTCCCACTCGGACTATAGCCGCCCTCGCTTCGCTCGTGCGTCTAAATACCTCGTATGGGAATTGATTTCTTTCCACCCTTGTATAACAATCTACTATTATAACTTTTAGAATCGTTATATCTCAGCAACGGTGGCTCGTAAGAAAAAAGTATTCATACATTTTTTATAGATAATTTTATGATCTACAATTTTTGTCTGAGGTACTTTTATGATAAAACTTACCGTTTTGCTGAAAATCGCGAAAAACTCATTTTTTTTACCTTTGACCTTGAATTAATTTTTTTCCTTACAGGGGAATGATGGGGAACTTCCAGACATTGTTTATAATTATGTTTTAAACAACTTCACAAAAATCCAGCTTGTTGGGACTTTATGTAACTTCGAATGTCTAAATTGACCGGACTATAGTGACAGTTTTCAAGGAAGTGTATTGAAAAAAAACTTTGTCAAGTGCTGTGTTGTCTTTTCAAGACTCCACAAGAAATGTTTTCATTAAAAAAAAATATATCATAACCTTTTTTTTTATCTATCGTTTTCTTTAAAAAAAAATGTTCCCGCATGTTAGGAATTTCTCCTGTATTGTGGGTGCGTTTACAAACATAGAAACTCGCATACACAAACACCTAGACCCGGAAAAACTACTGGCAGGTAAAATTAATATTTGTTCCGTGCGGGGATCGAACCCGCGACACGCTGCGCAATAGTCGATCCTTCAACCACTGCGCCAACCGAAATATGATATTTTTACATCATAGTAACATCATCAATTGAGTGGTTCCACCAAGGTAGGGCCCGATGGGAGGAATTGTCAAACTTGTATTAACTAGAATCCACGATGATCCTTTGATAGCCCTTTACGTTCCAGGTTCACGGTTACCTGATGAGACATTCCCGTGACCGAAACATGGTTTACGATGCGAATGACACAAAATAGAAGTAAATAGGCAGATTTAATAAACGCCAAACCGCACCCATTATTTTCGACCGATAATAACGCATAACTCTGCGGAAGGCTTTACGTGCACGAGCCCACTTCACACAAGTGAGTCCACAATAAAACTCTAGTAAGATTCTGAATGAGTCATATTCTCTAAGCAGAACGTTTGAAATTCGAGCGGTGTCTAATCGAGAATCCGAGATGAAAGTAGTAAATTTTGCAACTAGTGAATAAAGAGCGGATTTGAAGCGAGGGTATTTAAATTCTGAGCGACGCGAGTGATTCAGGCCCTCGATTTAAATCCGTTTTATTCAAGAGTTGCAAACGATACTTTATACCATGACTACGAGAAAAAGAAAGATTTGAGCGATAAAAGATATTCAACGAAGAAAAAAAAAGTTTTTTTTTATAAGTCTGCTCCACACACAATTCACATACACATATACCCAGACCCGAAACAAATAATTGTAGATCATACGAATATTTGCTCCGTGCGGGAATCGAACCCACTTCACGCAACGAAGTAGTCCAATCGCTCGGCCACTACGCCAACAAGCTGACATTGAATACAGAACAATGATTTAAATTAAGAGTAATTTACATATTAGCAAGGGGGTTGTCCAGCATCTCGGTCGAGGTCGACTGTACTGAAGTGTTCTAAATTCAAACACCAAAACAGTGAGTAAAAGCATGGTCTAAAAAAACATATTAAGGCGAAGTATATTATTATTATACCATGAGTAAAAGTAGCTTTTTCGAGGGGGAATGTTATAATAGTATATTTTGCAACTAGTGAATAAAGAGCGGATTTAAAGCGAGGGCCATTATATGAATCAAGAGCAAGCGAAGGATTTTAATGACTGAATCACGACCGCAGGGAGTGATTCATGATGATTGAATCACGAGCGAAGCGAGTGATTCAAGTATTTAAATCCTGAGCGACGCGAGTGATTCAGGCCCTCGATTTAAATCCGTTTTATTCAAGAGTTGCAAACGATACTTTATACCATGACTATGAGAAAAAGAAAGATTTGAGCGATAAAAGATATTCAACGAAACAAAATAAAGTTTTTTTTAATAAGTCTGCTCCACACACACGTGGGTGCGAAGTAGTCCAATCGCTCGATCACTACGCCAACAAGCTGACATTAAAATCGGAGCAATGATTTGAATTAAGAGTAATTTTCATATTAGCAAGGGGGTTGTCCAGCATCGCGGTCGATGTCGAATGTACTAAAGTGTTCTAAATTCAAACACCAAAACAGTGCGTAAAAGACTACTTTTACGCACTGTTTTCCGTGAGTAAAAGTAGCTTTTTCGAGGGGGAATGGTATAATAGTATATTTTGCAACGATTGAATAAAGAGCGGATTTAAAGCGAGGGCCATTATATGAATCAAGAGCAAGCGAAGGATTTTAATGACTGAATCACGACCGTAGGGAGTGATTCATGATGATTGAATCACGAGCGAAGCGAGTGATTCAAGTATTTAAATCCTGAGCGACGCGAGTGATTCAGGCCCTCGATTTAAATCCGTTTTATTCAAGAGTTGCAAACGATACTTTATACCATGACTACGAGAAAAAGAAAGATTTGAGCGATAAAAGATATTCAACGAAACAAAATAATGATTTTTTTAATAAAGCTCGCGAAGAATCGCTCGGCCACTGCGCCAACAAGCTGACATTAAAATCGGAACAATGATTTGAATTAAGAGTAATTTTCATATTAGCAAGGGGGTTGTCCAGCACCGCGGTCGATGTCGAATGTACTAAAGTGTTCTAAATTCAAACACCAAAACAGTGCGTAAAAGACTACTTTTACGCACTGTTTTCCGTGAGTAAAAGTAGCTTTTTCGAGGGGGAATGGTATAAAATAAGTTTGATTGTGCGCTCACTTGGGTAGAGCGACCTCATGAACGTAGAGAATATAAGTAAAAACAGAACAATTTTTTTTTTAGAAAATGTTGTTAATTTTAAGAATTTCTCAAAACATTTGTTCCGAGCGGATATCGAACGCAGGACACGCAGCGCAGCAGTCGGACTGCTGCAGCGCTGGAGAAGCAAAGGTATGAAACCGCATACAGCCTATGCCTGTATGTAAACAAATAGGTAATGTGTTCATAGAAGTAGATGTTTCTTTTTAATAATTGTGATTATCGATGTTATCATATTTATTAAAAATAATTTAAATATTCAGCAAATATTTATGTTACAAAGAAGCCTGCGCTAATCGTGCCGTCAATAATATTATACATACTTCTGATGTCCGATGAATGGGAACTAAAAGAACCTAAGAGACTTCGCAGTGCTGATGTCGCCGACGATCACGTTTAGATCAAGTATTTCTACTGTGCGCGCGAGGCCCCATTTTGGAAAATAACTTGGTAACGTTTTATTTGTTACTGGGAACTGAAAGTTTTCAAGAAGCCTCCCAAAGCCATTGAGTTATATGTACTTATAACTCAATGCCCAAAACTGACATCTCTGTCTTATGGCAATCACATAGCTATCTAAGCTGACTTAGAGAACCAAATCTTACAACAAGAAGGCCTCGCGCGAGCAGGGTGGGCTATTCATATTATTCGTCCTGAAAAAAAAAAGGCCTCGCCCATGTGTCTTGTTTCCCCCTTCTCGATTCGGTCTCGCTACGTCACTGATTGACAAAGATAAAACGCTTCGAAATTCGGGAGTGGGTATTTGTGACGTCATAATACCTGTAAGATACCAACCAAGTAACGTTTTGATTTTCAAGCGTTGTATCTTCGTCAATTTTCGTTAAAAGAATAAATAAACACGGGTTAAACATTTTTTGATAGTCCATCCTTCGAACAAATTGAACTTTTCGCGGCGCCTTATGCGCTGCGAATCACATTCAGCAATAATTTATTAATTATCACGGGTAGATGACGGGGCCCTCCTCTAGAGGGCCAAAGCCTGCCAGGGTCGCGGGACTTATACCATTACCGCGACCCCGGAACATAAAGGGCTATTAAAGGACACTGAGAATTTTAGTCAGTATAGGGGAACCTGTTGTACCTTGGCACTATATGTACCTAGGCCATTAGGCTCGTTTTAAATGTTGCCGCAATGCTAAATTGTTATAGTTTTGGTATTCGGTACATTACTACCAACTATTCAATGTGCAGTTAGTCACTTACCGCCATTAAGCAGGTGTTTGGTGTTATCGACGTCAAAACTTTTTTTCACGAAACAAGTAAGTATTCCTAATTTACTTTGCAGTCTGATAGCTCTCAACGTATTATAATTGTCACCTAACTTGTATATGCTATTGGTTCTTTAGATTAGTAAGTGTTAAAATAATGATAAACTTGCGGGATAAGTAACCTCAAAATATTTGAAATCCACCCATTTTGTTGAAGTTGGAGTGGTGTTGAACCTCGGTCACTGTCGATCAGTTGTACCTTGGCAGTGGCCAAGATACAACTGATCAAATTATTTCATATTCCGGTAATACATTCCTATTCAAATACATTTATTATTTCAGGAATCATGTCTAAAAGCAAACAGAAGAAGAAAAGAACGCCAGTTGAACTATTTAAATATTTTTAACTGACTTCAAAACAAAAAGTAGGTTCTCAGTTTGACCTGTATGTTTGTTTGTGTGTATGTCCCCAATTATTTCACGATTGGCTGAATCGATTTCGATGCGGTTTTCAGATAAGTGTTCGTTATAACACTAATGGATATTCCGTGACGTTGCCCTTAAGGCTCCATTTTGGTTCACTGAGATTGTAGATTTTCAAAGTCGATTGTATGTTTGTCCACTATTATCTCGCTTTTGGCTATACCGAAAAAGAAATTTGACAGATTGGGGTAGCTTGATGTACTGGCGTATGTATGTAATAATTTTAAATTTTGTCATGTGATAAAACAGTGATTAAAAGTTTGTGATATTTTTGTTTAAAAATTTTGTTTTTTAAGAAAATAAAAATACGATGATTGCTTTGATTTTATTCAAAATTTGCTAGTTATTTTTTGTTAAATATTTCACTAGACCGAATTAGATGATTTTGGCTACGAAAAGTTAACAGTTTTCTTAAATTACGCCCCAATTCTCGTTGTGTCCTAGGTACACCGTAGTACTGGCCGAGGTACATAGGGTTTGTTGTACCTCGGCCTTAAATACCATTTCTTTTTAAGTATATAAAACACATGTTAGTATGGCATATACATTCTCGATATTATTGTGGTGAATACTCAAATAATTGACCTTTCAAAATATGCAAATATGGTTTGTATACAACACGTCGGATCTCAGTAAAAAAATAATATCTGAAAAACTGTCCTAGGTACAACAGGTTCCCCTAAACGATTTCGCCAAGCAAAAAAAAAAAATTTTTTTTTCACGGGAGATATTCGCAGCGATTACTCGCCGTGTCCGTATATTACCAACACCATACTAAACTCCACGGTTTCCCTCAATAGCCCTTTATGTTCCGGGGTCAATTCCGCACTGCATCCGTGAAGGGTGACTCTGCTCTTGTACATATTGCTTGGATTTGGATCAGAGATTTATTTACCAATACTTATTTTCATTAAACCGGATCAGATACAATGCGAAAAGTAATATTGGTCCAAGATTTTTATAAGTATTCTTATTTTCACGGATTCGGATCTAATGCAGTGCGTAACCGCTCTAACTGGTGCGAAGATGGCACGGATTTACAAAATGCACTTGGAACTGTCGTCACTAGATCTAGATGGGGGTTGTGCCGTCATATATCTTACTTACTACTAAACTAATATTATAATCGTGAAAGTTTGTTTGGATGGATGGATATACCTTTGTTACTTTTTCACGCAAAAACCACGGAACGGATTTGGTTGAAATTCGCTACACAGCTACACAGATAGTAATTTAACATGGATACTTATGATAGTTTTTATCACGATTTTAAGCTCCCGGGACGGTTTTCGAGTTGTAGCGGGTGAAGCCACTGTGGCAACATCTAAGTAGTTACACAGATTACTAGTAGTTATTAAAAATGACAATTAAATAGGTATCTAATTACTCACCGAGATAGTAAAGTTATTCCTCTGCACTTCGATGTGTTTCTAGAAATTATGTAGGTATGTGCAATAATGGAGAACACCCCAAGGTATTTTCAATTTTGGAACACATTTTTTACGATTAGATTATTATGCTAAACGTGTTTTTCGCGCCACAGAACTGTCAAGCAACACAGTGAACTTCGCAGACACTTTTATTCGATATTTTCACAGGATATTCACAATGCTGATTTATTTAGCAATAAGTTTTGTACGATAAACATGACTATTTCGATCGTCCGCGGTCAAGTCTGTGGCGTGGGCTCGGCTCTGCACATTCGATTATAGAATAGAATTTGAAAATCGACTGTGGCAAGTGTTTCTGGCGGAAGAACTTTAGCGCCACCTCGCGGCGTTCACAGTACAACCCAGTCAACCAATCAGAATTAAGTTACAAGTTTGCCAACATTATGATTATTCTTTTTTTGTTAGTGTGAATTTATTTTTAGTACAATTATTAATCAATAAATAATTATTAATTAAACCTTAATACTAAATTGAGAATTTAGCAAATAATTTTATTTTTGGTAATGTTGTCATCTTGAATTTAAAATTAAAAATAAGTACTTCGCGACGATAGCTATTATTAATTTATTTGCTGTTACCTTTACACTAAAGATAATAATTTGGTACCTAGGAATTATAGTAAATAAGATAAAAAAAAAATAATCAAAAAGATTGTGGCCTACTCACAGTTGACCAAAAATTTAAAATACTTGATAACATAATAAAGCTAGTCTCCTAACATTTTTTTTCCGTATCCCATTTGGCATTCAGTATTTTCCCTGTTGGCCAACTTAAAAGAAAGACCCTGTCTTTTTTTTTCTCTACAAAAACGTTGCCCCAGGACTAGGAATTTCTCCTGTCTTAGTTCGTGGGTGCGATAAGCATTTACAAAACAAAGAAAACCACATGTACACGCACTTACACTAACACCCAGACCTGGAAGAACTACTTGAGGGTCATACAAATACTTTTTTCCATACGGGGATCGAATCCGCGATACTCGATCTTTCAAACATTGCACCAACCGTGCCGTTGGGGGGACGAGCGGACGGAGCCGATGGCAAGTCAACTATGAAAAAGGCCTAAAAATGTATGTATCTCTTGGTATGGCTAATCTAATTTCGGTCGTGGCGTGGCCTGGCCATTTTAGCGGTCGTCCGTGTCTGCGCACCGTTAATGGCACACCATTCCAGGTCTGTATCAGATGACGGGATTTAGGAGAAATCGAGGGAACTCTTCAATGAATGACAGCAGATCTCCTCAATTGGAACACCAGCCCGCATTCGAATTTATCTTTCCAGAAAAACGCTTTAGTTACCTACCTCCTTGTAGATTATACAAAAATATGTGTGACGTGCGGTAATCGAAACCGCACCACGCAGAGCGTCAGTCAACTGCTCGGCCACTGCGCCAACCGTGCTATCATAAAATCGAACCCATCCCATAATTTTAGATGCACAATTCGATTTGTAATGTTTGTGATCGTCTTTTGAGACGCTTTGTTCCTCTCTCAGTAGTCCTGGATACTCGTACCAATGGCTGTAATATTTTGATCGTGGGTATGAATAAAAACACATTTTACAGAAAGAATGCCTTTATTTTCCATTAAAAACTATATATACAACATTAGTGGCAGCACTCCTCCCGACGTTTTTCTAAAAAAATAATCCAGAGCATACATCTTTGGAAAAAAATCTAATGCTCAATCATAAAAATCGTGGTTTTAAATAAAAACTTGTTAGTCTAAGACATACTAACAGACAGATTAAATGTACTAAATCCGCGTTTTCATTAGAGGACATGTTGCCGGATTTTTTTCCTACTTTGTCGGACAATGTCGCCCGACGGTTGTCGGACAATGGCGCTCGACGGTTGTCGGACAATGTCGCCCCACGATTGTCGGAAATTTTGCTCGACATTTGTCACACTACACAGTTTTATCAACATCAACTTGCGACAAGTCCCGCGACCGTAGATGTCGCAAGCAAAGTCTAGCGACAAAGTCGTGGGACACATGTCTTCTAGTGAAAAAACGGCTTACGTCCTGAGACAGATACCAAGACAATATGCAAAGATGTGAAATGCAAGTTCTAATTCGAAATAATCTCCGGTTTAATTTTATTTTAGCGAATAATTCTTTCATTGCGTATTATTGCAAGAAATAACCTTATTTTTCTATGCAAAACCTATGAAATGTCACATACATAACACGAAACGGTGTATTGATAAACTACCTCGTTTCGGTTGTAATTAATTTAGTTCATTAACGTAGTAATGAAAAACGACTCCGCACTTTTCGTCGCTATCCAAAAATAATAATTTAGAAGCTATAACGCATAAAAGATATAAGGAAAAAAATTATCTAAGTAGGCTACGGTTTCAAAATTGCTTTCTTTCAGGTGATTCGTAGAATTCACGACAAAAAAAGGTAAATATTTTTACAGTTATACCTACAATATCTCTGTTTTGCATGATTTTTCTATCATAAAGAAAGTAGTTTTGTTATGTATCCAAAACAGAATCTGTCTTACTACAAAAAAAAGTTAAACATCTGTTGAACACTTTGCCGTTACACTTTTTTAAGAAGTGTTTAACAGATGTTGAACTTATTTTTTGTAGTGTGCATGTTTAAAGTCTAGATGGCTTAAGGTATCTACGCTCAAAAGCCGAGCACGAGCGGAGCGAGAGCGAGCACAAATTCGAGTAGTGTGGACCTACTTCAAAGCCTCAAACAAATCCACTGCGAGCGTTTGGTCGTCGACAATCGGTTTTTTGACGAACACAAAGGCGTTCGTAGAGAATGATTGTCGTATACTCGTAAGTCCACCATTGACAACAGGAATAGCGTGGCTCGGCTATAAACATAGACTCACCTTTTAGAAATATGAGCTTTTCAGTCGAATCAGTCATTTGTCCAATGTCTGACGATCGACAAATGAAAGGCCGCATATTTCTTAAAAATGCCCATGAAGACAATTAATAAAAAATAAATACGCTATACGATTACAATTGGGACTAAATGGTACGTAACAGGTTTCGATCTAAACCCTTGAATTAACTATAAATTATGTTTGGTTAGCAAATGTAATTTCTTCATTTTTTATTCTGTCCAAAATATATTTTTGAAACGTATATATCAGAAAATTCCTTAAGCTAAGTGCGAAGAAAAACTAACAAAATGATTTAAAAAATTGTCCTACGGGAAATAATTAAATTAGAAGTAAATTGATTGACATAAAAGAAACAACTACGCTAGCTAGAAAGTTTAAAAAAAAATGAAGACAATAGGTAATTTTTAATTAAAAATAATACTAGATTTTTCCCGTACCTTCAAAGGTTCATTTATGAAGTTTGTCTAACTACTTTTTATTGCTATCTCTTATTCGTTTGGTTTTTTTTACAAGACTTAGGGACTTAAGGGTACTTGTAGAAATCATTGAAAAGAGAGGGTACTTCAGATGCTCAGACGAAGAAATGAGATGTACAACTACCCGACATATCCATAACTCCCCGATAACTCTGGTTGTGGTACCGTGGTACTAAGTGCGCTTGCTTATGACGCGACGCGATGCAATTGACCGATTTGTGTCGCCGATCAACCACAATTCAAGTCAGTCGAGTTGCATCATTATATCGTAGTTATAAGGGTGATTTTTCCTTCTAGCTGGTCGAATGTCGTAAATCAGTTTAATCGCGAGATGAAATATGGCGCTTAGAATTTGCGTGACGTCTATGTGGCTTTGGCCCAACACTAGGATCAAATAGGCTGTATATTTTTTCTAACTATTGTACTATTATAAAATATGAAATGGAAGCCTACTTTATTAAATTAGGAATACATCCGTTTTAAGCTATTCACAGATTTCTTATAAAAATATTGAAAAGGTTACGGGAAATTATTATCTAGTATTTTTTTTTCATACTTAAATGTTAGGAGGCGATTTTTTTTAAATAACAAGTTTCATAAATATTGTGTTGTTTTTTTTTAATTTTCTTTTTGGATAATACGTTTGAATATTTGGAAAGTCTTTAATTTGCTTAAATATGTATTTTTGTTTATACTGATTAAACTGAATTTGGGTGAACTCGTCTAAATATTATTTCGTTCTTCAAAATTCTGCGTAATAATTTGTTTGGGAAACTTTACACCATGCTCGAATCTCGTGAATGGTTTTTTGTTTTTTATCTTGTATTTTTACCTGTAGTAAGATTTATATGAATTAAAATTTTATTTTAATTTCTCCTTTAGTGAGCAAAGCTAGGGTAGCTAGCTAGTAATAGACACCAATTTGTTACTTTTTTATTTTTTATCTTGTATTTTTACCTGTAGTAAGATTTATATGAATGAAAATTTTATTTTTAATTTCTCCTTTAGTAAGCAAAGCTAGCTAGTAATAAAAAATAATGAGAAGGGGACTTCAAAGAGACAGAAACAAATTTATTTACGCGAATACTTTTATTTCATTCAACATTCGCGTTATACTAAGAAGACATTTTTATCACATTTTTACAATTTTCAATACATTCTTTTGTCAACATTTTGATCCTTTATACATTTTTAAGCCAGGCATATAATAATTGATTTACATTTTTTAAGCCATTGTCAATGTACCACCGACTCAAATTGGGCCTTTGTAGTTATTGGCCTTCTTTGAGGCCCGTGGTGTGCCTCAAGAACAACACAGGCTGATATGCTAAGTCTTACATTTTGAAGCCATATATTATTTCTGATAATACATTTCACCCATAACACAAGCTCTGCATGGCTTGGTACTAGATGGCGTGGTGTGATAGTTGTGGTATATTATATTGTTTAGTTGCATATAAAATATATAATAGTGTAAAACAATCGCTGTCTGTAAAAAAATATGCGAAAAAGGGGATGCCCTGTTATTTAGCTAAATATCATATTTTCTGTATGCATATTGTTTTAATATTTTATGAGTTCACCCAAAATCGGTTGCTAAGCAAATTTGTCTCGTAAGACCAGCAATTTGAAAGGAAACGTTGATGTTTTGCGTTACCTGGGTCAAGCCAAGTTATATTTTGTATAAACACTATCATGAAAGCTTGGTTCTATAGCTTTTGTAAAATTAACCTTTATGTTTCAATAATTAGGTATTTTTTTCTATAGATTTTATTAATTAAGAAATTAATAGGTTCGTAACAGAGATTTCTAATTAAATAAGGGTGTTTGAGTATGTGAGTTTAACCGTCGTACTACAAAAACTTAAACAGCTGTTGAACAGTTGTCTAAAAAAAGTGTCACTCCAAAACGAACCTTATATCAAAGTTAAATGCCGATTTGACACTGACAGTTGAATGACAGTTGACAGTTGTTTAGACAAGTGTTCAACAGATGTTTAATTTTTTTGTAGTTAGACGGTAAATGTTAACGCACCGATGATACAGGAGAAATTCCTAGTGCGGGGAAAATATATATAAAATAACAATCGATGTAGAAGGAAAGTCAATAAGTCACATACCCTGTTATACGATATTGAGCGTTAAAATTACTGCGTTAAGTGTCAATATCTCAAAGCAGGTTGACTTTAATTCGTCGATAGTATGTTCATGATCATTATTAATTAAAAAAGTTAATTTTACAAAAAGCTACAGATAATAATTTAACTATTTGTAGAAAGCCTACTACAAAGTTTCGTGGGTAAGTCTTGCGTTAGATTATAAATATTATTTAGCCCAGTTTTAGCTACTTAGCTTACATTAAGCCTATGATCCCGAAGAAAACCGAAAATTCCGGTTTCGGTCCCAAAGAACCGAGAAATACCGGTCCCGAAAATTCCGGGATTTTCTCGGTTGTTTTCGGAAAGAACCGGTTTTTTCTGGGTAAGCTCACTCTTTTGTCGACTTTACCACTGTCATCTCTAACCTAGACAGGAGTTGCGAACAAACTCTTAAAAGAAAAAGGACTATGTTATTCATTTGGTCAACAATTTTAGATGATTGTGATTTTTTTTCGATTAAATTCTTTGCCATACCGTTATTTTATAATTTTTATGATACTAGGATTTAAATACAGGTATAACAAGTCAAAAAAATAAAAATATGCAGATTTTTCCCAAAAATACCGGGATTTCGGGTATGACAGTAACGGTAGTACCGAAAATATCGGGATTTCAAGTAAGAATCGGTTCTCAATTGCCTATGTGTCAACGATGAAACTAAAACTGGGCCAAAAACTATGAGTTCCGTTATAAAATCAACCTTACGTATAGACGATACAACAATATATAAGTTTACAACCATTATATTACCTGAATCAAAACATTTATTATATCACATTTTTAACGTATGTTTTAAGAAACCTGGCCGATTCATCGCTATATGATTTTTTTTTCTTTATACAAAATTACTTTTCTTTTTTTATTTAATTTATTTTCATAAATACATTGACTAATTTGGAGTGTGTTCAGATAGTTGGGCAACTGTGGCGCGACTGTTCGGCAACTTTTTTTTATTTATTTATTTAGAATTCAAATTAAACATGCTTTGAATACAAAAACTAAATTGAAATCTCAATTTTAAACGCAATGCCGTCCCTTACAAACTTCTCTATATCTCACGCTTCGTACACTAATACGTAGCATTTTGAACTCTATGGTTGAAATCTCCTTGTTTGTGTACCCAGGAGTGATTTAACAGCGCAAGCCAATCAGAGCCCAGTAATCTGAAACACACTCTTTGTTCACGGGCGGTGCTCTTTGAAACTTAAAGCATGTTCTACACACATCTGTCAATTTGCAACTGAAGAATGCAAGTAACTTGCATGAGATGACATACTCCAACGGGCAATATAAAGTATTTTTGAATAGAAATGAAGGAGTCTTTAGATAGATAGAAAAAAAAAGTCACGTATCATATTTTGTGTTCGATCCAGGTCCTTAGCTGCTGATAACACTTAGGCATTCACTTGTAACAGAACATCGAGCATTCGCCGTTTTTAATTTTGTCGAAATGAACAACGAACAGAGCCGAGCATAGAGCCAAACTTCGCTAGTACCATTTCCAAGGCCTTTCTAGCGAACTCTCTAGTCGTTGGTCGTAATATTTTTTTTCTTCATGAAGATGTCAGACTTGACAGGTGGGTAAAAAGCTCGCCAGAATGCTCGTTAAAACGATCTTGTTTGTTTTTCTGTAATGTAACATTCGCAAGAATATTCATTACAAGTGAATGCTCAAGTTTAAATAAATAATTTCCTTTTTATTAATCAATTCGGGACTTCCATTTGTAAGGTTTTTCTTTTACAAGAATACACTGTATTGCACGATGTCGTGCAAAATACTTGTGCAATACGTCGTGCAAAGTACTCATACAAGTTATTTTGCACACTTCTGTGCAAATGACAGAGTGACGCTCAGTTTCAAAAAGGCAGTAGGTGCGAAGGCTTTTAAGAAAAAAATACATAACTATGTACACTTAACATTATCTAGCCTTAGGAAAAAAATTAACAGTTTTTCTTTAACAAATCTCTAACGTCTAACTAAAAAAAAGTCGGGCTGTTGACATTTTGGCGCGACTTTTTCGCGCGATTCTCTCTCTTGTACACCCAGACTTTTAGAAATTGCGAATGACGATGCGAAGGTTTCCATTGACAAACAAATATCAACCTTGTGACTCGCGAATTAAGGTCGAGAATAAAATATCCGAAGATGAGGATATCAAGTTAGTGATTTCATACTATTGCTCGCGGGTGTATTTGTTTGTTAATGGAAAACTGGATGTTAAATTAGTAAAATCGATCAAGTGGCTTACCATGACGTCTTAAAGCGAGAGTAGTTCCACTGTGGGAACGAGATGGCGCTAGACGACTTATATAGCTCCGTCCCTTTCCCACAGTGAACCTACAAAACTAGTCGACATAAGGACTACTAATTAGTCGTGCTCCTTCGCACATCATTATTAAAACATGTTTTTTTTTAACCCCTCTTTCATAGTACTCCACAGATCGATATTTCAAAAAGTATAGTCGCATTTGCGATTAGTCGCAATAGAAAAAAACTATCAGTCGCTTAAATGGATGTCGACATAAGCTTCTTTAAAACCACACATATCTATTATACCCTATAACATTTTTAATAGCAAGATATTTTATACATATTATTTAGTCTTTGAACGTACGACGGCATTTTAAGGAAAGGGGGTATCCATAATAATACTATACGAATTTTTATATTTCTTGTACAAAAATGTATTTCCTCATATAATACACAATAAATGCGAGACAACACAAACTTAAAAACTATTCGTTGAATTTACAGTTTTTATATCCATTCAATCAACTATTAAACTAAGTCGCACGAAAAAGTCGCAGCGACTAATCGCATGTGTTGCAACAACCCTAAAAATGATACTAAATTTTTAAAAATTCACAATTGTCTAACTAACGACACCTTACAAGCTAAAGTTTTCGATAACTATCGCTTTTTGCTTTTTTAATTTAATATTTTTTATTTTTATAATGCAATTCATTCGTCCAATCACTCAACGCTACGTCATAATATTTTTTGTTTTGTATTTTTTTTTTTAATTTTTAACACCTAATCAGAATTATTCATAAGAATCGTCATATACATAAAGTAAGCTTGTTTTATCGTAGTGTATCGATATACAGGGTGTAAGTGACTCCTACGCATAAACGTATTTTGGGTGATGGGTCCAAAATATGTTTCTAAAACTCCTGTGTTTCAATTTTTCGTCGGCTTTTTCATGTTTTTTTAGAACTTCCACAGATTTCATGATTTTTACCACGATAAAAAAAGTGTAGCTTTTTCGCGAAGTTTGCGTTATGGTGTTAATTACACCCTGTATATAGAATAATAATTTATCGACACTTCAACAATGAGGGTAGTAGTAACATCGGCGTGCATCGATGACGTCATTACCCCCAGCTTCGGGTTTCATTCGTGTTTCACGAAGTTCGCCGATGTCATTGCTCCTACATTGCACGATAAGTCTTGGGCCAGCCAGAAATAGGGAAAAAATACTATAATAATCTAGACAGGCCCTAATACCTACAAAATATACACTTACATTTAAATTATTTAAAAACAAAAAATCTCACCATTTTACAAACAACAGTCATAATCGTCAACCAACCGGACAGTTAGAATTTTTGTCATTTTTTATATTTTATTTTTTTTTAGTTAGTAACTTCCGGTTGGTTGAAGACTTTATGTCGAAATATTTGTTTGCCAGTGTCAGATTAAGGCAAGTTATATCAAGATATTAAACAAAAAAAACTATTATCTCTCGATACTAAAATGAGGATTTATGTCTAAAGGTAGCTTGCTGATGACGCGATGCGACGCGATTCGAACGATTCCAACTACAAGTGAAAATCATCCTTACCACTACGACATATGACATAAAACGTGCGGTTTTCTACGGGTAGATGAAAAACAAAACACGCTCGCCATAACGATGTCAGTCAAATTGCATCATTATATCGTAGTAGCAAGGATGATTTTCATTTTTAGTCCCTTTCTTGACAATTTTGCTGTAAAAATTCCCCTAGTTGGTTCTTTTTAGTCTTGTTGCTACAAAAAAATGACACTGACATACAAAAAATTCCAAGCCCATTCATCCCAGGGTGGGTGACGGCGTCAAAGGCCGTTTTATTAGTATAGCTAGCATCCCCGCACCTAGATCCCGCCATTATTGTATTAAAAGACACACGATTTTGGCTCTTATATCAAAGAAAGAAAGCCACAACCACTCGTATTTATTTACAAAAGTGCTATAATTTAATGCTACACGGTTCTTTTGGCGTTTTGAATGACATTGTGAAATCAAAATGGCGGCGTTAGTACCAAAAGAACCACAAAGCACTATACTAAGTCAATTTTTAAAACACCCATTCTAATTTCAAAAAACACAAAACCGTGCGTCTCCAAAAAAACAAAAGAGAAGAGAGATAGAGAAAAAAAAACAAGTGACAGGTTAAATTATTGATTAGAAAAAAAAAATAGGTTTTAACCGTAGATACACTACACTATTGAGGTCCGATAGTTGTTGCTTGAGGAACGTCGACACACGAAGCGCTACCGCGGACGGGGCGTAGGTCACTTGGCCTGGTGTCCGTTGCCCATCGCCTGCTCGACGACCTGCAAACGTTCGACCAGTTTCAGCGCACAGCGTGTGTCGTCGTTCCTAATGAGGCTGCAAGGGTACACGCACAGCAATGGGACCAGAATATTATAAAAAAGACTGTTAAAAAACTTTCCCGGTTTCCAAAAGTTTGTGAAAGACTTTCAGGGCCTACCTAAGCGCGAGTAGTTCCACTGAGGGAACGAGACAGAGCTATACAAGTCATATAGCGCCATCTCGTTCCCTCAGCGGAACTACTCACGTTTTAAGACGTCATGGTAGGCCACCAGCTTGCTTTCCATAGTCACACAATGGTATGCAAGATAAATGCATATATTTGTATGGTATGGCAGTTTCTTGGATGCAAGTTACTTGCATACTTCTGTGCAAGTTTCGGCGGTTAAATTGACGTCACTTACGACCAATGTCAATCGCTTTAATTTTGATACTTCACCCTCATCCAACTCTTTGAGGATGGTTGAACTGTCAAAATGAATGGGATTGACATAAGACGTCAGTAACGTCAATTAGACAGCTGTTTAATGTCAAATCTCATGACAATTTTGCTGTTATCTGTCATTATAGAAAAACAACAACAAAAGTGACATTTTATTTGACATCTTTTCAGACATTGGCTTTCTGAAACCGGGGAGTTTCTGTCTGAAAACACTGATTTAGATTAGCTAATTATGATAGAGATAGACGAAAAAAAACTAAAGCAGAATCTCAGACAATGAAAAAAAAAGAAAATATCCCACCGCTGTGTGTTTTTCATACACATTTACAGCTCGGATTGCTATAGAAATCAGCACTCTAATCACATAATACACTCGTCTGTTCTTCAACGGAAGTAAAACTATAAATATACTAGCAGAAGTGTGCAAATTGTTTGCTTACTTCAGTACAAAAAGCCGTCGTTCGTAAAGGCGTTTTTAATCGTGCTCTGCAAATTCAGCTCCTTGTGGAGCAACGAGAATATAAATAGCGGCGTAACATTGCATTTTCTATATCTTTATTAGCTTTAAGAACTGCCAGAAATAATAAGTGAACGAAAAAAGTCGCAAAATCAAAATATTTTTTTTATAGAACTGTCAAACAGACAGCTCCTGTCATTGCGAGTGTATTCGAAATTCGAGTGCCGTTCCTTTCACAAATCCGAAGTGCTATGTGCCTCCCGCCACCAGGGTTTTAAAAAGCGAGGGTAACCCAGCGAATAATGTGCGTTTGCAACCCAAAAAATGGAACTTTTTCAAAGTATCAAGAGGTTTTGTTTGTTTTTTTTTTTTTTTGAAAAAGCCTTGAGCCCCAGGAGGTAACGGTATACACAGCTGCGCGCAAGCTATTATTTAGCTGTTACATTTAAACATCAAGTAATTTTAGGACTAAGTTTTTTTTCTATTATAATGAAATAAATAGATATTTGCCATGCCAGTAAAATTGAACAAGTTTTCCTTAAAAAATCTACTGATAAATAACCTGTTCAATTTGTAATTGTATACGCTAAAGTTGCGTGTTAGTTGCGCGACAGTTGCACGTTAGTTGTGCGATAGTCGCGCCGCAATAAAACGCCCAATTTTGAATATTTAAATATAAACATTTCTTGAATAAGACTTGATGTAGCTAACTACTCATTTCATTATAATAAAAAAGTGTAAAACATCCCAAAAGTGTAAAAAAATGCCGTCAGACATTGTCAAGTATTGTTCAGTCTTTCGGCTGCAAAAAAGTCAGCAACCAGATAAAATGTTGCCAGCTATAAAAAAAAATTACACAGAAATTACAAGACAATTCCTATAACAAGACAGTAACATAGACGTCTCTAATTTCGTAAAAAAAATATATACAAGTTTCATGATTACATCAGACACAATGAAAAAAAAATATTAAAAAAAACTTTCTAAACATAAATCAGAGACAACAAAAAAAAACATGAAAAATTATCTTTTTATAAATAAAATTAGAAAAACAATTAACATAAATATAACAGCTAAATAAAAGTGAAGAAAGGTGCTTTTGTAACCAGTGTAATGAGTAAAAAAAAACAAGCAACAACATCATGCATTATTAATATTATAACAATTATATTTTTGTGTTAATTTATAGACCTTTACTAATAAACGCTATTTTTAGTCTGTCAATAGGCTTGAGTACTAAAAAAATGTATTCATTCAGTTAGATTATTATTAAAAAATATATTTGACACAGATTTTTTCTTTTGTGACGTAAACCGAATTTGAGGACGATAATTATGTCGCTTTGCAATTTCGCAATACGTCATAGGCAGTGTCATTTTATGTGCGCTCTGACGTCACAAGCCCGTTTCGAGCTTGGATACGTTTGTCTTTGTGAATATTCAATGATTTAACAAAAGAAAAAATACGTGTCTATTAATTTTCAAAATTACGTTATGGACTAATTCGATTTTCAATTTATTGATGCTGAAAACTAGCCTAATTTTTAAATTATCATCAAAATTTTCAGCTGTTTTCGAGAAGACCAATTCGTCCGTGCAATTCAAATTGAAGTCATTTTTTTTTAATCTTTTCTTTTATTTATCAGTAAATTTTTACTTTTAGATTTTTACAGTAAGTAAACTTTACTTAAGAGCTTCCTTAAAAATATTATTTGACATAACTTTGTCATAGAATTTATTAGTAAAGGAATAGAAAAAAAAATGGTTTTGTTATTTTGTTCATAGATTAGATAATTTAAAGGCTTTTGTAAAAGATATATAATTGATGGTGTGTATCAAACAGTGAAAAAGTGTTATGTGAAAATAATGTTAAAAGTTCGTAAAAAGAGGTTGTGTAGTGTATATTTCAGGTTAAAAGATCTGACACCATAAATTGTAATAATAAAAAAAAAAGATTACGAAAGCCTTTTAAACTTGTATCATATAATGTCTTTATCAAATTATATTATTTTTCTAAAAAATTGTATGTGCTCTGGTAATTTTCAAACTCAAATAAAATACAAAACTCTTCAAATTACGAAATCATACCTTTTAATTAAATAAAATCAGTTTGAAACATAATAAATTCGATAGATTCAACTTATGCACACAGTTATGCTACTTTTACAAAATATGAAATTCGTTATGGTAATCTCAGTTTTGAGTGTTTAGGCATAACTCGACATTACACGTAAGTTTAAAAATTATTAAAAAAAAAAAATGTTATATTCTCATTTTATTGTAGTCTGGTGGATTCACATTTAAAACAATGTAAGGTGTTACGTTTTACAATTTAAAATAAATTCCATTCAGTACTGAATTACCTATTATTTATTATTGAATTAATAATTATGTAAAATTTACAGTTTTTTTTTAACTTTTCTGCGGTTACTGACAATTAATGTTACTAAAAATTACGTAGTGCAAAACTTGAAGCTTGCGTTCATAATTTATTATATTTAATATATCTTGGACATATTTTTTAACTTTTATAGAAAATACAAAAAAAGATTTTTTTAAATTACGAATCTAATGTCGAATTATGGCTAAACAATATAAAAATAACAACTCAAACTTAAAGTAAACACAGCATCACAACATCAATTTTTACTGTCAATATTATTTGACATAACCTGTCAGTTTTATTTATAAAATATTAAAAAAAAAACCTGCGTTTTTAAAATATTGCCAATATCCACTGACAATGTAACGCCGTTATAAAATGATTATTCAAGAATTCTTATTAAATTTTTAAGAAAAGGAAAATTTTACCACCGATTTAGCCTCTTAAAATTATGATATAACGAGACTATTGATTTAAACAAAATTTGAAAAATTCTGAATAATCACTACAATCAAACTAACAATTTTATACAAAACTATCATAATAAACTATAAACATACAAAAATTTAAAATATTTCTTGTCCTTAATTAACAACGGACAAGTTTTAAGTACTTTGTTTTCGAAAACATATCAAAAATATAAGTATTTTTATTTATTTTTTTATTTCTCCTACAGTTAAATGGTAACAGCAATGGCACCATATTCAGATGTTTCGTTTTATTTACAAAATTTACAAAAAAAAAAGTAAAATACAATTGTTTCCGTAAATAATATTTTTATTTTTTCAGTAAAAAATCATGGTGAAATGAACAAAAGGCTGCCATAGGAGCTTTTTATTAAACTAATTGACGTTTTCGTCTATTCTTTTTTCTTATTTTTTTTTTATAAAACTTACGAAAACATTTGTAAAAAAATAACAGTTCTGTAAGTCGGTTTACACATTATGTATAAACCTCCTAATACTTGGATTTAACTTTGAACTCGAAAGCTAAGTTTAAGGAACATTAAAGATAAACCCTGTAAATATTTTTTTTTACTTTTTGATCATTTTTGAGCAAGCGTTTCTATTTACACATTTTTACAACTTAAAATGAATATTTTTTTACTAAACAATTCAACTTTAGCTAAATGAAAATCTATTATTTCGTTTTTAAATGTAATTAAAGCTGAAATGGTAATGTGTTCAGATAGTTGCCTAAACTTTGTTTTCATTTGAAATATTAGCAACTTTATAAATCACTTTATAAAATAAAATATACTCTGAAGAAAAAACGTATGTATAAATAAATATAAGATTCCAAAATTTTTGGAAAAGTCCTATATGGAATGATATAGTAGAGAAATCACGTTTTATATAAATATTTATACATTTAAAAGGCCTACGACTAAATAACTAAATAAAAAATCAAGTGTGATGATTTAAATATAGTCAAAAATGTAAATATTTTTTTAGACCGTAAATTTTTGTAGTATATAACGTTTATAGTCGTATATATTTATTAAATAGCTGTCAAGCGACATAGAGTAGCAAAAAAGCTATATAGTTTTAACGATAGTAAATATTTACATTAAATGTACAAATATATTTTGCCAAACCTATTTAGGGGGAAGAGGAATGTGGTTTTTTTTAGCAGAATGTAATTCCACACAACACATCTGTAATGCCTGTATATACTTTATTAAAATTTGCTCGCGTTTGACCACCATTTTGCCTGGTAAGCAATGATGTGGTTGACGATGAAGCACGCTTGACTAGAAGTATCCTATTCATGGTGTTTATTAAAATGATATAACTGTGTTATTTTTATTCTCGGTGTAAAAATAAGGTTCAGTATTAAATTGGGACTAGGTTAGCCATTTAGTTAAGACTTGGTATAACATTTTTATACTTCTATGATATAGCTTCCAGTTATTTTTTAAAATATTTAATTTATTTATTAATTACATAATTTAAGATCAGGCTTATAAATCTTTAACCGTCATACCACAAAAAGTTAAACATCTGTTGAACACTTGTCTAAAAAAAATTGTAACTGCAAAACAAACCTTTTATCAATAACAAATGCCGTTTTGCAGTCGACAGTTTTTTTAGACAAGCGTTCAACAGATGTTTAACTTTCATAGTAAAATGGTTCATGGTGCCATTAGTGCATTAAATGCATATTTTGCGGTTGTTGTATTATTTCATTTCAAATAAAAGCTGGGTGTTGTAAATTTTATTTAAATAATTCTGTTGAGTATCTTTACTTAAAAAAATCAATCCCCTTAATATGTTTGGCAGTGTAAATATAAAATATATGTATAATATGTATTTTGGCCCTGTAAATATGTCATAGTCCTATATAATTTGTACATAAGGTATAGATATATAGCTCGTCAACAATGTATACATAGTTTTAAATAGTTTCTTTTTTGTGATTGCAAATTGTGATATTGCAGTGTAAATAGATGCCCTAATTTTTTTTAGCTATTTTGGCAACTTTGTTTCTTTTTTGAGCTAATGGTTATGTGGCGACAGCTACCATAAAATTTAATGTTAAAAACATAATTACATATTAAGGGCGCGTAACCAGTAAGTTGACCACTTCGTAAATAGCTGTTAAATATTAACAAGTTTTCATTAATTTGGTTTTACTGTATGAAAATAATAAATATGGCTCTGTAGTGCACTAAAATTGATATAGGAATCCAATTAAAACACTGAATTTGATGTTGTCACCATCACGTCTAGATATTTTTACATCTAAAACTAGATATTCGGTGTTACGATATTACTTGTTTAATTCCCTTATTTTTAGTACACTACAGAGCCATATTTCTTATCTAATACAGTAACATTGCTAAATTAATTAAAACATGTTAATATTTGACAACTATTGGCGACGTTGCCAACTTTCAGAATACACGCTCTTAAGCCTGTATAGATTCTAATGACGTCACGAGCCTATACTCTTGAATTTTGATCATGTCATTATTTAAGTACCATATTTAAAAAAATATGTCTAGCTTTCACCACATCCCTTCACTCATATTTTAGTCTTTAACTAGCACAAGTTGAATACTAATCACATTAAACATTCAACACAATACACACCGTCTTACTTCAAGAACGATAAACATTTGTTGAACACTTGCCTAAGAAAACTGTTAAAGTCAAAACAACGTTTCACGTTTAATATAAGGGTCGTTTTGCAGTTACACTTTTTTTAGTCAAGTGTTCAACAAGGTGTTTATCTTTTTGTGGTAAGGCAGACAGTGTTAGGTTGAGCGAAGGACTTATTTTAAGGGAGTGCTGTATTCATAAAAAACCGGGTGAGTGCTAGTCGTAGTACTCTAAAAATATATTTTTAGGTGCGCCTATCTAAAAAACGTCAAAAAAAATTATGTCTGTTGTATGGAATTCCCCTAAAATATTTTATTTATTCTGTTTTTTAGTATTTGTTGTGCTTGTATGCTCTGTCTATCGCTCAACCTAACATCTTATGCACTTAGTGGGCCTTAAACGGCAACTTAGCAATATTCCTCATTATTAACATAATAGAAGAACATCCAATGACGTTCTGAAGTGAATCATTAGGAATATTGCTTTAGTGACCGTTCAAGACCCTCAGTACTTTTTTAAACCTATTTAAGTCAACTTATTATGCTAAGTTCAAAGTCTCTTGTTGATCTGACAAACGCCTTAATAACTACCAATTCCCTTAGTAAAAATTGCACATACATTTTCAACACAACGTGGTATAGAATTCTAAAAGCTTGCTGACTGGAATTCTATCGGCAGATACTTATTTTCTTACTGACTCTAGGCATCACCTTAACGGCCCGTCCACGACTGTGTCGCTGTAAGCGGTTACTTAGCACGGGGCGGTAAGATTAAATGTATAGAAATGTTTGAAACACGCCCCTAAGCGTCGCCAGTGGCGAATCATAGTTACAAGTCCATCTACGGTACTTTCACAGTTTATATGTCTGTGACTGGGACTGTGGCACCATAACTTTGTAGTATTTAATTATATTTTTTATGTCTTTGACATTTCAAGCTTTTGCCCTATTGGTCTATTTGAAATAAATGCTTTTGATTTGAGTATTACACAGTATTAATGTTTTTTTTTGCACCATCCGCTGCTCCGCTCAGTCGGGAACGAGCCGTTACGCCTGATTCCACAACATTTTATGAAACAATTCCATTAGTGGGATTAAAACCTTTGATTGCCCATCTAATGCCATGCCTTTTGGCTTTAAGTTCATTAGCATTGGATAATTCATACATAGCCTTATAACCTCAGTATCTGACGATAGACTTCCATCCACAATATAACCAACCAATCAACAAATTGTATCTAGCGTAAACACTACATATACTACAAACATTTTTGTGACACTATTCCGGTGGTGGCGGAGGCACGGGAGGGGGCGGCATGGCCGGCAGAGGGGGCTGCGGGGCCCGCGGGGGCGGAGGCCTGGGACCCGGGGCCCGCGGCGGGGGCCTGGGGCCCGGCACACACTGCCGCGGCGGGTACATAAACCCTTCCATGCCGTAATAATACCCGTCCATAGGACCTAACCCGTAATACAGCGGAGGGGGAGGTTGCACCATAAAGTAAGGTAAAGGTGGTCTAAAAGGGGGAGGTACATTCCAGTTGCCTACCTTAGGGTGGTGTGGAGTTCCGTTGTGTCGCGCGACCTTGGCGGGCGGCCCTTGGTCCTGCGCCGGCGCACGCTTGCGAGACGCGTCCAGTACGTCACGGGAGATCTTGATCTTCAGGCTGGAGGTCTGCGGAGGGGGAGGCGGGGCCGCTAGCCTCTCCTTAGGAATCTTTATCTTCAGACCGGGACTAGTTGATAACTTCTCTTTAGGAATAGTTATCCTTAACGCCCCGTCCTGCTGTGGAGGCACCTCAACGGGTGGCGGGACGGGACTCTCTTTCCGTTTCTCTTTATCCTTTTTATGTTTCTTACGTTCTTCCTTAGATTTGTCGCGGTCTTTGTGTTTGTGTTTGTCCTTTTTCTTCTTTTCTTTCTTATGTCTGTGTTCTGATACTTCTTCTACGGGAGGAGGAGGTTCTACAACCGGCGTGGGAGGTACGACGGGTGCAGGAGGTGGCTGTGCCGGTGGCTCGCGTTTCACTTCAGGTGATTTGCGTTCTGTTGCCACCGTGATAGGGGCCGGTTTGGCTAAACTTTCCTTAAGTAGATTAGATACTAGTGTAGGATCAGTTTCAATGCCGTTGACCGGCCTGGCAGGTGCAGGCTCAGGCTTCCGTTCGGGCGCTCTAGTTTTAATCGCATTACCTCTTTGGGAATCGCGAATAACATTCTCATATCCGGGCGTTTCGTCAATTTTCTTCACGACCGGTACAAGTTCGGGCTCCGAACTAGACGGTTGCCGCTGTCTGACTGGCTTCACCACCTCCTTCGAAGGAGGTGACGAGAAGGGAGACAGTATTGCAGGAGGTTGCATTTCTCTAATAGCAGCTGAGGGGTCGGGCCGCTTTCTGTGTGGACTGGGCGGCCTTTGCTCTTGTGTTTGTACGGGAGGCTGAGGTGCGGGCGGCGCGGGAGGTACGGGGCGGGCCTCCTTGGGCCGCGGGGGGGCTGGGGGAGGGGGAGCGCGGCGGGGGGCCTGTGCGGCCGCCGCGGTGGGAGTGGTCGCATTCTCTGGAGAGAATAACGAAGGAGGACGAGTTCTTTGAGGTACCACTTCTGGTATAACTGTTGGTGGATTGGTTGGGTGTGTGGGAGCTGGAGTGACCGTGGCGGACGTCGCCGTGGCTGTGGCGGTGGCAGTCGAAGAGGAGGACCCAGGGATGGGTGGACGGTGATGCCTGTGGTCGTGTGGTGGTTTCTGGTGGTGGGGCTTGTGGGGAGGCCAGGGATGGTGTTGTTTGTGGTGATGCTGGCTAGACGGGCGCTGGTGATGAGGTGGTGCTTGAGCATTCGGCCTAGGCTGCGGCGCTCCAGGCCTCGCCTGTTGCTGCTGCTGTTGCAAGGCCTGTTGTTGCCTCTGTCTCTCTCTCTCCTCCCGTCTTTCCCTTTCTTCCCTCTCCTTCTTCTCTCTGTACATGGTGAAGTCAATCTTCTGTTGTTGTGGCTGTGGAGGTGCGGGTGTTGTTGTTGCTGGTACGTAACCCCCGGGGACTGGTTGGCGTCTTCTTTCACGCTCGTATTCTGTGGGAAGATGATTTGGCTATAGACTATATTTAATGAACATGCTATCTTCATAGCTAGCGATCGTAGTTGTAAAGACTTTTAAAGCGACCATCTACGACAACTCAGTTTGTATTATGCCTACAAAAAAAAAACACAAAATGAAACTTATAACAATTTCCTGCCAGATCGGTCGTAGGACCGTCCGGAAATGACAATGTAGCCCTAGAACACAAAGGGACCAGCTAAAATTCCAGCTGGTCCCTTACCCAGAAACAGTTAACAGTCCCTTGCAATTTCTACTCCTGGCCTTTAAGGAAACTTGATCTTTAGGAATGCTTAGAAATTCTGAATTCAACATGAATTTTCTCGACTAGCACTTGTAGCAATGAAGTTTCATACAAACTATCAACCCCAAAAACAACCCCTTAGGAGTCGAATTTCACAACATCCCATCTTAGTGAGCACCTACCACATCCTAAAAAGGTGCAAAATTTTAAACTCCTAGTACTTGTAGTTTCTGAGATTCCGTCATAAATGAGTGAGTGAGTGACTGACTGACTTTTATACAAACAGAAGTAATTTTTAAATAGTAAAATACCAATAAAATAAACGTACCTTTATCAAATGACTTGTCAATATCGTCGGCGCCATGCTTTTTGTCAAACGGTGAGTTCGCGACGCCCGAGCCTGATGCGTTCGGCAACGAGTGAGGCGAACTGCCGTCCGCTGTGGAAAGTTAGAATTTGGTTAATTATTGCTAGAATTTTAAAGCTTTCACACTATACGCGTAAAGCCGCGTTTCCACTTTACTGCCAAACATTTTGATCAAAGCAAAAACGTTTGCCGTCTTGCCAGTGTTCACTTAGAGCAATTATAGTCTCCGTCAGGTAAATCTGGAATAAAATTCGTTGACCCCCGTGTACCAATGTAATCCAATATTTCAAAACGATAAGAAAAAATGTTTAGAAAGTGTCGTAACACGATCAAAACAAACGTATCGTGGTAAGAGGCGACCTTGATCTTATATTTTATTTTGAAATTCGAATGATGTACTATTAGGATCAATGACCTTTATTCCAGACTTATCTGGCGGGGACTATAGTACTTGTTTCCCATATGATAGCTGAACGAATGTTTGTTCTGAACATTTGTTAAGTAGAAACATTCGTTCGCGTTCGTTCGTTCACACAGTATGTTCGTCCGTATAACTGAGTGCACTCCATGTTCGTTAAAAAAGATCCGACGATATATTGTTTTCCTTCACCGTATTTGAGAGCAGTGGTGAAGAAATAAATTGCACAAAGTAATGCGCCTGCCTGGGTACAAACCCACGACACAATTGGTAAGTAGGGGCCGTTAGGGGCCACTGAGCCACTACCGCTCTCACACCTTAAGCGCGCTGTACATTGGGCCAGCGTGTACAGACCTACTTGGCGGTATGTTGGTAGTTGGCGGGAATACTGGCCGGCCAACCGAAAGTTGTCAGTTTTTCGTGAATCAATCAAAGGATCTTGGTGTGCTTCGCAAACAATGTTCACACGTTGGCCCATACAATGTGTAACAGCGATATTTGGCATTCATTATTTTGGCCCAACATGCTAGCCCAATGTGGCCTTTATATTTACCTGAAAGCAAAATAAAGCCAAACTCACCAGCTTTAACATTCATCATCTTCCTCTTGAGCCTAGAAGGACACTTCTCGAAGATGAGCAGGAACTCCGCGGTCAGTTTCTCCAGCAGATCAGTCGTGACCGACCGGTCTACGTAGGAGAACCAATGACGGCCCTCGTTCGACTGAGGGATCTGTGCGTAAGGTTTAGACCTTAACTTAGTGCCACTAGATAATAATAATAACAGAAATACGTGTAAAATATTATATTAATACTGGAAATTAAATATTTGTTGATTTACAAGGACATAATGTTCTGGGAATGCTGGGCTGTGAAAAAGATGGATGAGAAACGATTGCATGTAGCGGAGATGAGGATGTTAAGGTGTGACAAGAATGGATTAAGTAAGGAACGAGTTTATAAGGGGCAGTTTGAAAGTCGCGCTGGTTATAGAAAAAGTGAAAGGGAATCGTCTATATTAGTATGGACATGTGATGAGGACGGATGACACTCGTGTGACTAAGAGAGTGACGAGTATGAATATTGATGGATGGAGAGGAAGAGGAAGGCCAAAGAAAAGATGGATGGATTGTATAAGTAAGGATATGAAAGAAAAAGGAGTAAATGATATTATGACTTGTGATAGGGGAGAATGGAAGAAAGAAACGTGTTGCGCCGACCCCAAGTAAAATGGAATAAGGGCAGGAAGATGATGAGTTGTTCTGGGTCTGGGTGTTTGTGAGTTTCTATGTTTGTAAACGCATCCACGACACAGGAGAAACTCCTAGTGATAAGTACCTTTTTTTTTTTAAAATGTGATACCGCAATCTTGATCCCGATCTTTGTACGTTAAAGGTGCTAATAAACTTGAATATTCACTTGTAATGAGAATTCTTGTGAATGTTACATTACAAAAAAACAAACGAGCGTTTTAGCGAGCATTTTAACGAACTTTCGGTCGAGTCGACTGTCAAGTTTGATATCAGGGTATCAGTCGGCTTGACAATAAGCTCGGAACGATCGTTAGAATACGCGCTAAAACGCTCTCGTTTGTTTTTCTATATTGTAACATTCGCTAGTCTTCTCATTACAAGTGAATAGGTGCGTCCACAGAGAGCGCGCAGCCTCGCGAGGAAACTGCCTCGCGAGGCTGCTCGCTCTGTGAGGACGTGTCTATTATTTCACGATCGAGGCATGAAACGATATACTCGACCAAAACAAAAGCCTACACTGGATCGCTCGGGCACTCAGTCGCTCGCCCGCGCTTGCCTCGGCCGAGTCACGTCCACACTAACCGAGCTGCTTCGCGCGGAAAATGCCTCGCGAGGCTGCAGGTCGCTTCTAACCGGTACATGTGGAGATCAAAAGGGGAGGCCTTTGTTCAGCAGTGGACGTCCTATGGCTGAGATGATGATGACGATGATAACACATAACAAAAAAAAACAAAATAAGGTCATTACTCACAGCCCAATTGCTCCATTTGCTGGCTAAATGTATACAGAAACAGGCTACAACCGTCGGTCTGTATTGTAGGCACATCGTCGTCAAATGCAGGCTGTTAGACGCCATGAAATATGAGGTCTGCGCTAGGTCCTTTGGCGCTGTGGATGAAGATATAAATTATGATAAAAAGGTGGTGTTTTTTGTACAAGTTTTGTGATTTTCAACCTTTTTTCTTTAGATTTTAGGGTATGATGACTGTAAATTGCAAATTTATTTAGTCCGTTAGGGTATCGAAAAATAATTGACTAGTAAATAATAACGGAAAAATGCTTATAAAATAGAAACTGCTGAGCCAAACTGAATGTTTTTTTTTTTGTTTGATAATCTAATTGACGGACTTATTACATTTTTTCAGTCATCTTACCTTTAAGCTAAGAATATCTAATACATAGGGTACAATCATTAAGCTAATGGACTTAGGGTTGATAAGCAGAGTAAAAAAAATAGTTTCAAGTAATAGAGATTCTAGTCAAATCTAATCCTGTTCTCACAATATGTTAAGGGTCAGTATACACCGAGACGCGATGTGACGCAACGACACAGGGGTTTCCTAGTCTGCTATTTTCATAAATTCAAAACACATTTGTACGAGATTACCATTCTGTGTGCTTAGTGCGAGTTTTATACGTTCGCGTCTACGTTGAAATTTCTGGTTGTGGTTGAAAGTTCTCTCGACCTTGAAGCGGGCCAAGAAGAGCGCCAAACGCGGTTAAACGTTACTATCGCGTCTACGTAAAAAAGCTCGCACTAAGCACACTGTGCCATTTCCTTCAATGGAGTGTCAGTGGTTGACCATTGGTAAGTCATAATGACGACATTATATTAGTAGATTACCAAACTTGTCAGTATCAATATTATACGAAATCAATGATAGACCAATCTGACACTATTGTATAGCAGACTTGACGTCCTGAACAAGTGTTTCTTTTAGTGTTAAATAGAGTTCGATTTTGAGTCGCTTTTGAAATATAGGCGTAGCGTCGCGTCTCAGTATGAACTGACCCTAAGCGTCGTCACTCATTTATCACTTTTTGTCGCGTGAGGCGCCGTATTATTAACACCTAACAATTTTTGGCACATTCTCAACATGACTACGGTAATAGTTTAAATTTTCCTTTGTATGAATTGTCAAATTTTTGGCTGAACGTTAGACCGACAAGGTCGCCTTTGTTTCAAAAGCTATATTCTATACTAATATTATAAAGCTGAGAAGTTTGTGTCGTTGTAAGCGCTAACCTCAGAAATTACTGGTTCGAATTGGAAAAAAAAGTGTTGGATAGTCATTTATCGAGGAAGGCTATAGGCTATATAACATCATGCTAGGACCAATAGGGGTCGAGTAGCGAGCGAAACCGCGGAGAACAACGTTAGTAATAAATAAGTGACAATCATTTCTCTAAAAGCGTTTTGTAATAAGTTGCAAAGTTTTAAAATACCTACATTTTACTTTAAAATCATAAAGAATTAATTCTAAACGAAGATTATGAGTTAAAAAATACATAAAAGTGCAAAAAACATGAACTATGGTAACCATAATTGCAGCAATTTTATGGACGTGATTAGGGGTGACACTCGAACAATAATTTTCATGTTTTTCCACATACCTGCCGTAGATTTTCTTATGTAGTAGGTATACATTGCCTGTTGATTGGCGGCATAATTTTTTGCCGACGGCCAAGTTCGGTGCGGCTAACGGATACGGTTTCGGTTTTGTCTCGGTTTTTGTGTAACGTGTGGTTTTCATATTGAGAAAAGTATTTTTTTGGGATTTTCTTTATCACAAGCGTGATTGAAAGACTTTTACTTAAATTAGACAGAAAATATATACTTAGATAATCAATAATATTTTATGCTCAAAGTATGGAAATCTAATAAAAGGACAATGGGCAAAAATGTATGGAACTTGGTCCAAGATCCTCCACTGATGACTCCTATGGGAAATGAAAGCATATGGTTGTGACATCATTCTGGCAAGAGATTATCAAAATCCGTCCGGGGGTTCCTTTTTTATTTTGTTAAATGACTACCTAACCTAACCTAACCTTGCCTATCCTGACCTAACCTAACCTAACTTTTTTTTATTCAGCTGTAAATGATGTCCGACGCATGCTGAACCATCTCTGAAGGCGGTTGGCTTGTATGTGACGTACACCCACTAAAAATACCAACGAGACCTTAAATAGCTAACCTAACCTAACTTTTTTTGTTCAACTGTAAATGATGCCCGACGCATACTGAACCATCTGTGAAGGCGGTTGGCTTGTGTGTGACTTACACCCATTATAAATACCAACGAGACCTTAAATAGCTAACCTAACCTAACTTTTTTTTTCAGCTGTAAATGATGTCCAACGCATGCTGAACCATCTGTGAAAGTGGTTGGCTTGTGTGTGACTTACACCCACTAAAAATACCAACGGGACTTTAAATAGCTAACCGAATCTAACTTTTTTTATTCAGCTGTACATGATGTCTGACACATACTGAACCATCTGGGTACGCGGTTGGCTTATGTGTGTCTTACATCCACTAAAAATATCAACGAAACCTTAAATAGCTAACCTAACTTTTTTTGTTCAGCTATAAATGATGCCCAATGCATACTGAACCATCTGGGAAGGCGGTTGGCTTATGTGTGACTTACACCCCCTAAAAATACCAACGGGACCTTAAATAGCTAACCTAACTTTTTTAGTTCAGTTATAAATGATGCCCAACGCATACTGAACCATCTGGGAAGGTGGTCGGCTTATTTCAACTTACCTCCACCAAAAATACCAATGAAACCTTAAATAGCTAACCTAACCTAACTTTTTTGTTAAGCTGTAAATGATGTCTGACACATACTGAACCATCTCGGAAGGCGGTTGGCTTATGTGTGACCTACACCCACTAAAAATTTCAACGGGACCTTAAATAGCTAACCTAACCTAACTTTTTTTATTCAGCTGTAAGTGATGTCCGACACAATGTTCAATGTATTGTTCAACTGTAGATGATGCCCAACACAAACTGAACCATCTGGGAAGGCGGTTGGCTTATTTCGACTTACCTCGACCAAAAATACCAATGAAACCTTAAATAGCTAACCTAACCTAACTTTTTTGTTCAGCTGTAAATGATGTTTGACACATACTGCACCATCTGGGAAGGCGGTTGGCTTATGTGTGACTTTAACCCACTAACAATATCAACATGACCTTAACATAACTTATGTGTTGGGCATCATTGAAAATAAGCCAACCGCCTTCCAAGATGGTTCAGTATGCGTTGGGCATCATTTACAGCTGAACAAGAAAAGTTAGGTTAGGTTAGCTATTTAAGGTTTCGTTGGTATTTTTGGTGCAGATAAGTCGAAATAAGCCAATCGCCATCCCAGATGGTTCAGTATGCATTGGGCATCATTTATAACTGAACTAAAAAAGTTAGGTTAGGTTAGCTATTTAAGGTTTCATTGGTATTTTTGGTGGAGGTATCTCGAAATAAGCCATTCTCCTTCCCAGATGGTTCAGTATGTGTCGAAAATCATTTACAGCTGAATAAAAAAGTTAGGTTAGGTTAGCTATTTATGGTTTCGTTTGGTATTTTTGGTGCAGATAAGTCGAAATAAGCCAACCGCCTTCCCAGATGGTTCAGTATGTGTCAGACATCATGTACAGCTGAATAAAAAAAGTTAGGTTCGGTTAGCTATTTAAGGTCTCGTTGGTATTTTTGGTAGATGTAAGTCACATATAAGCCAACCGGCTTGCCAGATGGTTCAGTATGCATCGGGCATCATTTACAGCTGAAAAAAAAAAGTTAGGTTAAGTTAGCTATTTAAGGTCTCGTTGGTATTTCTGGTAGATGTAAGTCACACATAAGCCAACCGCCTTCCCAGATGGTTCAGTATGCGTTGGGCATCATTTACAGCTGAATAAGAAAAGTTAGGTTAGGTTAGCTATTTAAGGTTTCGTTGGTATTTTTGGTGCAGATAAGTCGAAATAAGCCAATCGCCATCCCAGATGGTTCAGTATGCATTGGGCATCATTTATAACTGAACTAAAAAAGTTAGGTTAGGTTAGCTATTTAAGGTTTCATTGGTATTTTTGGTGGAGGTATCTCGAAATAAGCCATTCTCCTTCCCAGATGGTTCAGTATGTGTCGAAAATCATTTACAGCTGAATAAAAAAAGTTAGGTTAGGTTAGCTATTTATGGTTTCGTTTGGTATTTTTGGTGCAGATAAGTCGAAATAAGCCAACCATCTTCCCAGATGGTTCAGTATGTGTCAGACATCATGTACAGCTGAATAAAAAAAGTTAGGTTCGGTTAGCTATTTAAGGTCTCGTTGGTATTTTTGGTAGATGTAAGTCACATATAAGCCAACCGGCTTGCCAGATGGTTCAGTATGCATCGGGCATCATTTACAGCTGAAAAAAAAAAGTTAGGTTAGGTTAGCTATTTAAGGTCTCGTTGGTATTTCTGGTAGATGTAAGTCACACATAAGCCAACCGCCTTCTCAGATGGTTCAGTATGCGTCGGGCATAATTTATAGCTGAACAAAAAAAGTTAGGTTTGGTTAGGTTAGGTAGTCACATAAACGCCTATAAAAAAAGAACCCCAGGACAGATTTTGATAATCTTTTGCCAGAATGATATTACAACTATGTTCTTTCACTTCTCATAGGTGGCATCAGTGGAGGATCTTGGACCACTTTTGCCCATTGTCATTTAGCACAAAATATTAAACTAAAATATATGGTATACTACTTGGTTCTCAACCTAAATGAGACTAGGCCGGACATAACTCGCAGCCGAAGGAACCAAAGCCAAAATTGTTGCCCTGTTATAACAACACTGATGGCGAGATGAACTGCATGTCTTCTTTGAAAATTGGAAAGACATAGACCACAACCGGAATCGTGGGTAAGAACAGAGCCATTTGCCCAGAAGTGTGATAATGAGGCAAATTTAAACAATACTCAAGAGAACAGAATTTTACAGAAATAACAGAGTCAAACTGTGTAGAAAACGTTTCTCTTCAAAATAACACCATGGAATTTTTTCGTGTGACATAATGGCTACTTCTTAGATCTTAGAGCTAAACAAACCGCCTTCGGAAACAAAAGACAAAATTTTTCACGATGGTTTTCTTCACCGATATCAGGGATATCCAAGATCGACTTAGGAAGCGCATATCCATAGAAAATAGAAATTTGACCGGGTTGGAGCTCACAAAATGAGCATAAGAAGCGAAGGATGTAGTTCTGGACACATTGGTGATACGGAATATCATCATCTGCCTAGCCTTTTCCTAATTATATTGGGGTCGGCTTCCAGTCGAACCAGATGCAGCTGAATATCAGTATTTTACATGGAGCGACTGCCTATCGGACCTCCACGACCCAATAACTGGGCAATACGATACCCCATGGCAAGACTGGTTGTCAGATTTGAGCTTCTGACTAAAAGTAACGATTGCCGAAGATCTACAAATGACAGCCGAGATCAACGGCTTTACGTGCTTTCCGAGGCTCATATTGGAGATACGGAATAGATAAACAAAATCGACAAAACCGACCCGGAACCGTTCAACAGCCGTTCAAAAAGCCCGAAGTTGACCTACTCGCATCGCCAGCAAACGCATCGATCGCAACTCGCCGACTGTCTCACCTTTAACAAGGTGACATGTCCGTACGACATGCGTATGAGGATGATCGATGGCAACATCGAACCCTAATGTTTGTAGGAGTACGTTCTCGTTGAAAACTAGGTCCTGCGCCTGTAACAATTGAAAATAAACTTTATTAGAATGTCATTAGGGATCATTTTGATGACGATGTTGGTTTCTGTGGAGATTTATGCTGTTATAGAGGATACATTCGGGAGGAAAAATACGGAATTTACAGATTTAGTATGGAACTAAGTTGTGCGTTCCCATGATTCATTTATTTGTGCTGTTATATTGAAACATTATACTATCCCTTTAACAAAGGCTCAATTTTCTTGCACCTTATATTCTATACTAAATTATTAAGGCTAATTGTTTCGCTGACACGCTTATATAACAGGAAGTATTGGTTCTAATTGAAGAAACAAAGCTGGATAGTTCCTTTATGAAGGAAGGTTATATGCTATGTAACACCACGCAATGACTAATAGGAGTAAAGCAACATAACTCATAAAAATAAAAGAATGAAATGTCCAGTACCAATGGTAGTTTATTTATTTGTACTGCAAACAACCAAGTGCCTAGATAACAGCATTATTTTGGCTGAGATAAGCCTAATCAACACAGTGCTATCAATATTTAGCAATGACCCGGAACTACTGATAGAGATATACGTAGAAACCATTATGGCTAAAGTCATACAGTCAGCCAAATGGCGGCCATTGCATCTGTGCAAGTGAGACTCATTATATTTACGCGGGAGTGACAGAGACGGGTAATAGGTCAATGTACGAAATTCCTCCTGCTTTCTGACAGGACTTAATAATTTTTGTGTGGACCGGTTATAGAGAAAGGGGTATTTTGGGCAAAATGAAACCCTATGACTAATACTCCACTGTCCATCTGTCACCAGGCTGTATCTTAATGTAGTGATAGTTAAGCCTAATTTGACGATTTTACCACGCAAAAAAAAAACAAGCGTTATGCGAATTAGACTTGGGCACGAAGGGTTCCATACCATTTATCTATAAAAACAAGGAAAAATCATGTCTGTGTCTGTATGTTTGGGTGTGTCCCCCTTTTTTGTACGTGGTAAATCATCAAATGAGTCCTCCCACCCAGGGCAGGGCGAGAGGCACTGTCAGACTTGTACTGACCACGATCCACGGTGTCCTTCAATAGCCCTTTACGTTCCAGGGTCACGGTATATCGTCCCTCGACCATGTATGTGAGCTCCCTTAAATATTTATTTTATTCTGTTTTTTTTAATGCAATAGAAATACATCATCTGTGAAAATTTCAACTGTCTTACTATCACGGTTCAGAGATACAGCCTGGTGACAGACGGACGTCTTACTAACAGGATCCCGATTTACCCTTTGGCTACGAAACTCTAAAAAACGTTAATTGCGTGTTGATACACATTAAACACAAGCTCGGGTGATTAAGAGCTAAGTAGTATCAGACACGCACAAAGTATTAAATAACATTGGCTTCCCATATGGCAGAGCAAAAAAACTGGGCTTTTAGGAAAGTGGTATAAGACATGCGATTGACCGTACTTTAAGATAGCTGGATTGGCTGAGACCATGAGGCATTTGCCTCGAATTTTGCGGTGAACGGGGCCGAAAGTGGGATTGGCAGGATTTTATGCATGTCATGAAATGGACATTTTATGAGTCCTCAGAACCCAGGGCAGAGAGAGAGAATATCAGATTTGTACTGACTAAAATCCACGGTATGAAATGGACATGTTTTCGAGAATAGCCTCCTTCGCTGGAGGCCTTAAATTAATTTAAGGCATCCACAGAAAAGTCAGATTAAGCAGCTCACAACCTCCTCTAGGTTAACTAGCGAGATGCCATTAAAATAAAACTCGGTAATAGAATAAAAATAAAAATTTAAAGGGCTCCCATAGAACGGATCTGATATTTTTTCTTTTTAAAGATAATGGATCTTAAGTCTTCGTGCCAGAGTTTAATTCGGACTTGCCCCGCTTTTTACAATGTAGCAAAATCACAACGCATGGGCAGCCAGACACGCGCGTTCTTCAGTTGCCAAAACCGTCACGAGCTTACATCTTTTTTTTGACATTGCCTCTCGCAGTTCAACGACTATACAAGGTTGATAATACCGGACAAAAATTACTTTAAGGCTCCTAGCCAGGACTTACAAACTAGCAGTTCATTGAATGAATCATTGTCATTAAGGGCACCCCCTGTTGGTTTCGGGCCTCGGCTCAATGCGTCATTGAGGGAGGCAGCAAGGGTCATATCATTATTTGGGGAGTTTAAAGCTATTTGCTCAGCTTACTTACTAATTTTAAAGAGGAAATATTGGGGTGCTAAGACAGGAAACCTCCACGTGCGCCCGTGGACTGGAGTTCCCTCTCGGATACGTCCGGGGGGAAGACCAGTTTTTCGGGGCGGTGCACCCTGGGATGCGGGCAAAAACTCTTCCTTAGGCATTGTGTGCCTAAGGGGTCTCTTTGCCCGTATGCGAATAGCCTGTCGTGTGGACGTTCCAACGCTTGTCCCTCTGATCAGTAGAGAGCACAGCGGCGGAGCGGGCTTGCGGACGGTGAGTAATGGGTAGCTCGCCGTCCGACAGAGGACCAAGCCCGGGTCGGTGGCGCGTCGTGTTTCGCGCCAAATGCCTGCTGGATTCGCGGGTTTTTTTCTTAACCCAGGATACCGCGGCCCCGGAACGTAAAGGGCATCCGAAGGAACACGGATGGATTTTAGTCAGTAAGAGTCTGACAGTCCCTTTCGCTCCACCCAGGGCGGGAGGACTCATTTGATGATTTTACTAGCTAAAAAAAAAGGAGGAAATATTGGATTTAGTAAAAACAAATATTCACCTGTTCTTGGTACTGTTCCGGCGTGAGGGCTGTGAGACTTTCACCTCGGTGGAGGCACACGTGTGCCACTTTTATAACATATTCTAATTTCCGAGGTTGTTCCTCCACCTGAAATCAAATTATTTCTAATTAATTACATGAAAAATATCAATTTGGTGATGTCTAATTGAGGGAGAAAAGTTCTGCGTCGGTTGTGGGAAAATCGAAACAATTCCCATAGCCTTGCAACTGCTACGAAGGTCGACGATAATACGATACTAGCGGCTCGTCCTTGCCTTGCTACGTTCGGCTTTCCCGAAAACTTTCCAACATAATAAACCTTCCTAGCTAATAATGAACACAGCAAAACTAGAATTATACAATTTTGCGCAGTCAAATCTAATGAAATAATTTATTTGGTAAAACATTAAGTAGATTACAGAGAGTAAAATGTCGAAAGTATGCGCAGTAAGTTTTGCCAAGAAATGGGGTACAAAATCAAATGGAGAAAACGGGGATGTCAAACGATTCAATTAGAAAAGTGGATTAAAATATGTCAGTACAAAAACTATAGTCTTTCGGTAGTTATGCGTTTACAGACAGACTTGAGCGAATTTGTTTCATACTACTATAATAATATGTATAAGTACAGAAGATTATTTTTAACAACTTTATTTGCTTATTTATTTACCAATTTTGTTTGCATTTACAAAACAAAACAGAGATCCTCGACACTATAATTAATTCCGTCTGTGCCATGAGAATTTAGAATTCGTGTCGACTGATAAAACATTAGATTACAGAAATAGGTCGGTTTGTCGTAGACAACGTCTACGATTCAAGGCCGTTTGTGACATTGACTAATTTATTAAACAAACTTTGGTATTCATTTAGAATTTTAGATGTTTCACTATATTTTCTTTTTGTCATAGATCAGTCTATAACATTCCCTTTTTTTTTAATCATCAATTGAGTTTTCCCGGCTTGGGTAGATCGGAAGAGGGTGTCAGACTCGTGCTGACTAAAATCTACAGTATTCCTTCAATTGCCCTATACTTTACAAAGTCAAGGTTTCATTCATGCTAGCGGAACGCGTGAGGGAGAGGACAGCCTTCCACCTCACGACCCAGCCGCCGAGGGACACGCCTAAGTAACGGACGTCACGAAGCGATTTCCGGACACAGCAGACGCGGGCATGCGGATTGCGAGTAATGGGTGAATCGCTGTCTGATCATAAACCATGCCCGGGTCGACGGTGCATCTTGTTCAACACGCGCCTCAAAGAGCTGTCAGCAATCCCCCTTAGAGGGTCAAAGACTATAACAGGGGTCCCGGGATTGTCTTGTCAGGTCAACCGTGACCTTGGAACGTTAAGGGCTATTGAAGGATCACCGTGGATTTAAATCAGTACAAGTTTGACAGTCTCTCCCGTCACGACCTAGGTGGGAGTACTGATATGATGATGATATGTATTGCTACGCTAAAAAGGATTCTGACAGAAAACGTCATAATGTGCGAAAACCTTTAGCATATAGTTTTTATAATATTAAAAGTTACTGAAATAGTTGCTTGCGTTAGCCACATTTTTTACCAGCCCGCAAAAATTTTGGCACGATAACTTCTTTATGAAAATTACTGGGAAAGTCGTTACCTGTAGTTATTAAAAGAACTGGATATAGTGTAGGATACAATTCTTATTTATTTTATAGTAAGATAGTGAAATTAATTCTTAGGGGCTTGTCGTTAGGCGGAGACCTCTCGCGCCCGGCATTGGTTTCGGCCATGCTGCGGAGCGAGACGGAGTGGGAAGCGGTCGCCGCCTTCTGCGAGGCAGTAATGCTCGTGAAGGAGGCGGCGGGCCGCGAGAGAGAGAGGACAGCGTCCTCCCTCCGCCCCAACCGCAGTGGTGTACGCCCACGGCGCCGTACGTCGCAAGACGATCTCCGGCCACCGTAGGCGCGGGCATGCGGACAGCGAGTAAAGGGCAACTCGCTGTCCGACCATGGACCATGCCCGGGTCGACGGCGCGTCGGTTTCCACGCGCGCCTCAAAAAGCTGTCAGCAAAATGACGGGGCCCCCTCTCAGAGGGCCAAAGCCTGCCGGGGTCGCGGGATTTATTTCTATTACCGTGACCCCGGAACATAAAGGGCTACTGAAGGACACCGTGGATTTTAGTCAGTACAAGTCTGACAGTACCTCCCGCCCTGCCCGGGGTTGGAGGTCTCATTTGATGATTTTACCACGATAAAAAAAAAAAAAAAAAAAAAAGGGGCTTGTCGTAGAAGTAGCAATATTGCTTTTAGGTATTTTCTATAGGAAATAGCTTCATGGGTCTTTGAAGTTAGAATGAATTACGCTTTTAAGAACAAAAAAGTTGCTATACTTACATTTTTTTTAAACAAATTCTCTAAATACAATTCTAATATTGTATACTAGTCTTATAATTATCTTTACTAATATTATATAGCTGAAGTTTGTTTGCTTGGTTGAACGCGCTAATCTCAGAAACTTTTAGTTCGAATATTCCCGTTGTGTTTGATAGTCCATTCATATCACGCTACAACTAATAGGAGCCGAGCAGTGGGAGTGAAACCACGATTATCAGTTCAACCATACAAACAAACTCTAGCTTTATAACAATAGTATTAATTTTAAATATCAGTAAAATTTTAAGTACATACCTTCGCGGCGAGGAATAGCGCTGCAGCAGCAATAGCATTTCTGTGGAAATGCGTGAACGAGTGGAAGGCGTAAAACCTGTGCATGTAGACAATTGCCGTATTGATGCATAGTTGCGATCTGTAAGTGGTCTAGTTAAGGAAATATTCCAAAAGAAAAATGGCTGAAATTGGCAAAAACAAAAAAAACAAGTATAATAGTCGAGTCATGTGCTTTATTGGCTGAAATTGTCAAAAAAAAGGAAAACAAGATATAGTCGAGTCATGTGTTACAATAACAGACTTTGGTGGTCTGAGCGGGGCGACGAGCGCGAATAAGACATTAATCGAATTCGCTACAGGCGGCGTCTCATGGCGTGTTTCAAACATTTCCATACATTAGATCTTACCCCTCGCCATCCCGCGCTAATTCACCGCTCACAGCGGTAAATTAGTGAATCGGCTGTTAGGCAGATTCTTAATAGGCAACCTATGCGCGCGTAGTGCATTTGCTATTAAATAATTATATGTTCTTTCTTAATCCCCCCAGTGTCGACCAGACACAAAAGCCGTTGTGACGCTAACAATTCTTAAAAATCTACTTAGACTTGAAAATAAAAACTTATCTATAATATAAAAATCAATTGCTGTTCGTTTAATCTCGCTAAAACTCGAGAACGGCTGGACCGATTTGGCTAATTTTGGTTTAGATTTATTCTATGCTAGTTTGGTAATAAACGTTCTATGTAGACATCGCAAGAATTTAGTTAGTGGCAAATGGACATGACCTAGGTTACCTTCTAAACGGAATCTAGAGATTATCTGTGTTCAATAAAAACAAAAATCACAATATGCTCAAAATGGTCATACAGGAAAAATTTTTAACCCACGAAACTGCATCAAAATGGCGGCGAGTTTCGCAGAACAATTAATCGATCCTTGGAATTTGGACTCGATTAAAATTTCGGCGGGGAAAAAACCGGTACTTAAATCCGGGAACGCATTCGTGAAACGTGAAGTGAATTTCGCGCTTTCATTGACCCCAATTTAACTCATGCGGCTTCGAAATATGAAGCAGCCAATGAGCAAGCGTCAGGTCATTCAAATGTCATTTTAGTTTTATAGTTTTTCCATAGATGTCGCTGTTTTAAAACAGTGTTGTGACGGCTCACCGGCGTGAATATAAAATCGATCCAATAAAGATTTTTTAGTACGGAATGTTTGTAATTCAGCATGAAATTCAAGGTCACTGATTGCTAATAAATTCTCAACATTGCTGACTCCATTGATAAGTGATAACATTGGAGTTGGCGTGTTTTACGATTTTATAGTACTTTTTATTACCTACTATAGTGTTTGTAGAAAGGAAAATATTTCATCAACCTGGCTTTGATGACCATTTTCTACACTACTTACCTCACCCGTTTGATTCCACTAATAAACTAAAAATATATAAATTCTATCTCTATTTAGTTTGGGGTTTGTCACACCCCACCTAGTGTGGGACGAGACTTTTAGTCACCTGGTACACGGAGGGTTAACTACAATTTAGTAACTAGTGTTGTCTTCTAATCGTATAGTTACTTCTCGATACTCTTGCTGCTTTATTTTTAACATAGACATTTACAATTACGCAGCCCTCATTATGGATTTATCGCCAGATGATGACTGGGCCAGGGACGTATGATATTTTAATCCAATATAAAAAGCTTCCTACAGTTGGTATTCTATTTTATTTCTATCACCTCTGAGAATCACGGTCCTTCGAGCCGGATATGAACCGAAATAGTCGCGCCTCAAATACACTCTACATGGGACTAAAATGTAAGATAAAGAACAGCACATTACCTTTCTATGGAAAATAAAGGTGGCCTACCATGACGTCTTAGAGCGCGAGTAGTTCCACTGTGGGTACAGGCTGATGAATGTAAAATGAATGATATTTATTTTGTGAATTGATTATAAAAAATCACTTTTACACGTCATAATCAATATTTTTAAAGCTAGATGAGGCTGGTGTTTCGTACCTGACTACTCTGAAAAGAAACAGCCGAAACAAACTCAGAGGTCACAGTCTCTTTTAAAGTCCAGACATTGTTCAGGTTATACGAGGACCATGTGGGTGGGTACGGCTATCGCTGGCGCTAGTTGGCTTGTATAGCTCTCAAGAGAGAGCTATACAAGCCGACTGAGTCGTTCAACTGTGGGAAAGATCCCACAGTTGAACTACTCATGCTTTAAGACATCATGCTAGGGCACCCGATGCAAGTATTTAAAAACAATGTTTATTTTAACCCGACTGTTTCTGAAATTGGGTTGTTTTTATAAAAAAAAGATATGATTGCCGGTATTTACAGCTAGACAAACAGTACTACCGCGAATGAAGCCACGACACACAATGAATGTCAAGGTGACTAGAACCTAACCTCTGTGCTAAAAAGACAATGACCTTCTTTCCATAAATATTTAAAAAAAAAACATTGAAAGAAACGCGGGAGACGGAAACCGTGTCTATGCGTCATAAATACGATTAAAACCACATCAATTTCAGGTAAAATACTGGTATTCAGGTGCATCTGGTTGGACTGGAAGCAGAACCCAACAAAGACGGGAAAAGACTAGGCAGATGATGTTTCTAAAGTGATAACATCGTGAAAATTTGAGACTAAGTCCTAAAAAAAATTGGTCATCGTATAAAACTGGAACTCTCTTCAATGTAATTTTTCTGGATATGCTGCGAATTTAACAGCCCTTTTGCGAGTTATGCTTTGATTGAGCGTATTTTTATTAACCAGGCTTAAATTCCGACCTAGGGTATGGAAATCTTATATATAAAAATCAATTGCTGTTCGTTAGTCTCGCTAAAACTCGGGAACGGCTGGATTTGATTAATTTTAGTTTTGAATTATTTTTGGAAGTCCAGGGAAGGTTTAAAAGTTTTTTTTTATTGTATCTGAGGCGGAACGAATTTTGTCGGGACAGCTAGTCTTAAATAAAAAAAGATGCATTTGATGATTATACCACCAAGAATAAAAGGTAGATTTTAATCAAAACGACACCACCACTTCTTTCCAGTTAAAATGATAAAAGTGATGAAAGGTATTTTCGAACACTGTCTTATTTATTGTTCAAAATTTTAGTTTCTCATCCTCCATAAATGACTTTAGATTGTTAAAACAGGCAGTTAGTTTGCTACTTTGACCAACACACATCGTCATCACGTACATCGCAGACGTTTTTTTTTTTAAAAATTTGCTTAGCAACAAAATGACGTATCATTTGAAACCGGTAACTTGATTCAAGTACCACCTTAACCTTTGAAGATCTTACGTCATCACACTTGCTCGCATTTTTTCTAGGCCTCTTCAAAACGGTGTAAGGAACAATCTAGAAAATGTACTATTGTGAGTACTGTAGTGATGGGAGATAACTTTCACTAAGCGAAAGTTAGACTAAACCATGTAACTGACTTTCTAAAATGGGGTACAGATGGATATTTTGTTATGGGGTTGTCTATTCCGCAATAGGATTGGTCCATTTAAAAGAATCTAAGTAGTCCGACAGTTATTATTAAAAAATATTTGACCCGTATTTTTTCTTTTGTCAGTAAAGCAAAGGTGACGAAGCAACGTTGCTTTGGGTTGTTGTAAGTTCGCCGCAAAAATTATTCTCCACTTGAAAAAGTTTTGATCCTGTTCTCCTAGTACTTTCTGTTCAGATTCCACATTATGTCCTCGTTTTGGATAGTTTTGTGCTGGTTACTATGTAATTGTTCTGCTATCGGTGCGGAAAAAAGATATTGGGCGAATTACCAATAATAAAAAAACCTTGGGCTAATTTATACTTTTTTTTTCGTGGGGAATTATTATTGTGGCGTATTTACAACAACCCGGTGCTTTTAAAATTCACAATACGTCAGGCGGTGTAGTCCGTTCTGTCGCCATGAGTTCCAATCCTAAGTTTCGATGCGTTTAATTCGTTATCGTTTATCGTTGTCAATTTAAATTCATAAAAATACAGACGGACTAATAGATTGATCATCTATTGATGCTGTCAATTACTATGACCTTTTCCCAAAAATCCTAATGATTCACTTCGTGAAAGAATAGTCAATGACGTTTCTGGAAATGCCCGAAGCGAATCATTAGGAATATTGGTTCAAGTGGCTGTTTTAGACCATCCGTGGTCGTTTCTTGCCCGTTTTTCCTTATAGAGACCAACATATTCGACCGGACAATGCAGCTGCTATAATTTATTACAATTGACAGACACTACTTCTGATTGGACTTCGCGCTTTAGCTCCATATTTTTCGGGACAGTCCCTGAATGACTGGAAGCGATTTTCCTTGTTGTAATTATAATTTATACGAATACGAGTTGCACAATGGGACATCGATCGAGCTATACTCGGCATTACCATACTAGGTAGATGCGAGCATAACGCAGAAATCCGTCGTCAGACAAAATTTTATGACGTCGGGTATAGGATGATACGCCTGAAGTGGAATTGCACTTTACGCTTCAGGGTCACGATCACCCATTTGGACAATTCGCGGTAGATAAGGCTTATCTTTGAACTTTGAAGCTAAAACTAGGATTTCCTCGCTCTCGAGTAGGTACCTATTATGCGCTTTGTTTTTGTTAAAAAACACTGATTTAACACAAGGTGGACAGACGATCTTATGAAGACTACAGGATTACGTTGGATGCAAGCAGCTGTCAACCGGTCCTATTGGAAGTCTTCAGGAGAGGTCTATGTTCAGCAGTGGACGTCTTACGGCTGATATGATAATAAAAAAAGAATAACAACGTGTCGATTATTTTTCAAAACTCTGACGGACTAATTAGCTTTGCAATTTTTTGATGCTGGAAACTAGTCTTTTGTATTTTATAAAGCACTGAAACTCCTGAAAGCCAGAATCAACAGTGGCAACCACCAGAAAAGCGCCGAGACAATGAAGCTCGACGTGTCACGGAGAATTAATTTACCTGTCTTGGATCCTGTAGGAAAAATACGTTTCCACGTCCCTTCATGTCAAGCAGGAGACAGAACAGAGCAAGGCCAAAAGGCACAAAGGGACATTACAACTGGAAGGAGCCCAGTTGCCTAGCATCACGGGTAAATATTACTACTAATATTAATGGGTCCTAAATTGTGAGCCATGGAGAGGGCTATGCTCGGTATTTCTCTACGTGATGGAATCCGAAATGAGGAGATCCGTAGACGAACTAAAGTCACCGATATAGCCCACCGGATTAGCAAGCTGAAGTGGCAATGGGCAGGCCATATTGCTTGCAGAGCAGATGGCCGATGGGGTCGAAAAGTCCTAGAGTGGAGACCACGGACTAGCAAGCGCAGCGTAGGACGTCCACCAACAAGGTGGACCTATGAGGTGGACAGACGACCTTATGAAGGTCGCCGGAAGACGCTGGATGCAGGTCGCTTCCAACCGGTATATGTGGAGATCAAAAGGGACGCCTATGTTCAGCAGTGGACGTCCTATGGCTGAGATGATGACGAAATTGAGAGCCGCTATATTTCATTTCAAACTAGGACACTAGGCTACTGCAACGAGGAAATCCGTGATACCTAAGAACTACATTTTGTTATTGCATATGACAAGTAGGTATGAGTCAGACATTTTTCCCGTAACTGTTTTGTCGCGGCTTGCAGTAGCAAAATACCTATAACGAATTTATCTTGGTGACTCATACAAAGTTGTATTGTATGGACACTTGTATCATAATAAATGGATATGGATTTTCATTCTTATTGTTAATATTTTTATCTTTCTGTTATGCTAGTTGTGTTTACGTCAGTTTGCTTTGTGATTCTAAAGAAATGTGATACGTAATTTGCTTTTTTGGATTGTTTTGAGACAGGCTTGATATTTGCCAGAAGACGTCCATTACCAAATTGGTATGTTGTGTATGTTTTTTAACAATAACAACGCCAAAAAAAAAGGAAATAAAATACCCCCTTTCGTTCGATCAGTCAAACGCCAAGAAATTACATTTAAATTCGAGAAGAGAGTTATAAAAAAATGCATTCACGAAAAACGTTACATTTTGTTCTGAACACGGAATTTGGACTTTTGACAATCTAAGGTCTCAAGGGCAAGCCCAAGACACGTAGCCAACATTGACCCAACACCTGAGAAAGCTAGGTATTAGTACTTAACAACATAATTGTTAGACTTGTTATTGTAGACCACATACTACAAAAACTTGCAGCATAATTACTAAAGTTACGTAATACGGATGCAATCAAAACATTAGGTATAATATCAACTTGTTTATAGAGTAAAAACATCCAATATTTTGCCGACAAAACACGTGCCAGACTTCTACTCCCCTTATTTTTGTGAAACCGGCCTCACTTGTGGCATGCCACGTGAATAAGATAAGGGGTGGCAGAGACCGGCAGGGGGGGGGGGGGGGGGACGCCAAAATAAGGACACGTGACTAAATGCGTCAACAACAATGATAAACAATTGACTAGCGAAATAATAGAAAACTATTGTTGTAAAAAAGAACATTTTGTAACAAAACCTTTTTGGGTTTATGCCTGCCAGTACTTGCTAAGTTTAAGAAAAAAAAACTCATTGTCAGTAGCTTCCATTTGGATCACTTCTAACTTGTTATCTTTGTCAAACATTCAAATATGAAAGAGATCAACTCAAAAGACTACCTGTACTTGTTACCTGTTTGCATTTTTTTTTTCTGTCTATACATGACAAAGGGTCTGGGTGCCAAAATCAATGGGAGTTTATTTTAAACTAATCCTGTAAGCGATCAAGGAAAAGACAGCTTAATAGATTTTTAAAATACCATATTAAAATATATTTTTTTCCCAGAGAGGTTGGCAAACATCGTCACTCACTGGCCGCCTGAGGGAGGACAACGCCGTCGAGGTCGACCGCGGCTGAGGTGGTGTGACGATCTGATCATGTTCGTGGGGAAGGCATGGCCAGATATTGCCCAAAATAGAGATGTTTGGAAGGAGAAAGGGGAGGCATTTGCCCAGCAGTGGGACAGAAGATAGGCTATTAAAAAAAATATGTTGAGAAGGACAACTGCCAAGGAACATCTAAAAGAGGTATCAAATGATTTCTAGCAGAATAGGTATATCCCAAATAATGTTGGGATCAGCTCAAGTCGAACCGGATGCTGCTGAATATCAGTATTATTCATGGAGCAACTGCCTATTTGACCTCTACTACTCAGTAACTGAGTAATAAGATAGAACGTTAGAATTTCAAGCTTCTGACTAACAGTAACGACTGACAAAGATCTACAAATATCAGCCAGGACCAATAGCTTTTCGAGCTATCCGGGAGAAACTTGCTATGACAGATAGTCACTTTGAAGACCGGAAAGTGTGGCCTATTTCACCACGAATTCCTCACTTATACAGCTAGTGATGCGACTCAAAACTCTTCTACATAACAAACTTATGTAATATTCTTTTACATAAATAAATAAACAAAATGACGTGATTGCATCTCTAAAGGCGCCATTGACGTTCGCATTATGTAAAGTTTAACAGAACCGTCATAGGTCAATGATATTTTTACACACTATCATGATAGCAAACTTCTCAGCTGATTATATGTACATTATGTACAAGAATATAAATATTATTATGTTGCATGGGATGTGTGTGGGTGGCAATGTAAATAATATTAATCTTCCTAGTCATCAATGTGTTGACAATTCAGAATCTCTGGAATGAATTGCCAGCGAATTTTTGCTTACAAAGTATATTATGCTTTGTGAGCTTTGCATACAAAAATTCGAGACTTTATTTTGTAAAAATTAGAACACTTTATTTTGTAGTGGGATTGTTTTCGATTGCTAATGTTGAAAACGCCAGGAAGCGCTACTGGTCCATGAATAAACTGTTTAAGGGTGAGCTGTCTATGACACTAAAACGCAGGTTCATGGACATGTGTATCCTCCCCGTCTTAGGTCCAAACTCAAGGTTTGACCACAAGCAATGGAATGGAGTATACTAGGTGTTAAATTAACAGACTGCGAAACAGAATAATGCGCTCCAAAACAAATGTAACTGACTTAGCTCAGAAGGCTGCCCAGCTGAAATGGGATTGGGCGGGACATGTCCGTTGCATGTGAGAAACTGTGGTCCAAACAGGGCAAAACTGGTGCCCTGAGGCAATGAGACTATCCCTAAAAGTTTTATTTTATGTTAATCATTGCATCACATTGTAAATTAGATTTACTAGTATCACCTTTGGTGTCTCAAAGTGAAAGGCAAATATTTTAATGGGCACATCAATTAACTAATGACATAGTTACAAATGCCTGTTAATTAGATGATGATTAAGGAAACATCAATTAAGAACTACTCGGAAATATTTTGTGATTATGCGCACCTTAAATTACTGTTAGCAATCTGACAGGGACCACATACAGGGCCTAAGCTTGCCAGGGTCCCGGATTCATACGAGTAAATAAAAATCCTTGATGGGAACCAGTTCCATACAAGGAAAAGAAAAGCCTCGTATCAAACCAGTTCCAAAACTCTGGTTCCATGTGCGGCCGAAGCGGTCTTATTAGGTAACTGTGATGGTGGAATGTATAGGGCCTATCGAAGGATCACTGTGGATTTTTGTCAGTACAAGTCTGACAGATACGTGGGAAGGGAAGCTTTTGCTCTTTATGGGGACAAAAGGCCAAAGACTGCCAAGGTCGTGGGACTGCCTTATCAGGTAACCATAACCCTGGGATGTAAAGGGCTCTTGAGATACACTGTGAATAATCTTATTTCCAGTCCAAATTGAAGATTTCTCTTCTTTTTTGATGGTCCAGTTATCAAGGAAGGCTATAGAGTTATAGACTATAATGTATAACATCAAGTTGTGACCATTAGGAGCCAAGCAGCAGGTGAACATCTAATAAAACAAATAAAAACACAAATATTTCAGCCTTTAGTTATGGTCTGATAAGCAGACCTTTGTATTGAATATCAGATTACTCAAGATACACACATTCAAATACTATCAAATTGGATCATCTCCTGATATTGTATCAAACTAACAAATAGAGGTTGTTTCATTGATATTTGGTACACTAGCCTTTTACTATCTTTTTATATTGTTAGTTCTAGAATATTCCTAGACAATTTTGTATTACAGCCGCGTTTTTTAGCAAAGATGGATGGATTGTGTAAGAGATGATATGAATGAAAAAGGAGTAAATGATTCGGTGACGTTTGATATGAGAATGGAAGAAAAAAACGTGTTGCGCCGACCCCAAGTAAAATGGGATAAGGGCAGGAAGATGATGATCCGCGTTTTTTAGCATGGTATGATAATCAACCAAGTCCTTTTGTCTTGAATGGAGCGGAAGGGATTGATAAACTTGTACTCAGTAAAATTCAAGGTATTCCTTCAATAGCCGTTTGCATTCTAAGGGCACAGTTACCTGTTTAGACAATCCTGTGACATTATAATATAGGTCTTATGGCTATAAAATTTTGGTGTACTGTTATATACACCATTGCGTAAAAATTTTGGGAATACTGGCATGACGTTAAATGTCTATCTCAAATCAAAAGTTATAAAAATCTTTAATTTGAGTCATAAATTACAATTTTAGCAATGAAATAGTATCTTTATCAAATAAGTAGGTAGTATGTCTTAATATTTGATTAGATTTAGAAGCAGAAATCTATACTAATATAAAAAAATATATGAAGAATTTGTTTGATGATCTCAGGAACGTTGGTTTGATTGGTTTGATTTGAAAAATTATTGTGTTGGACAATCCATTTATCGAGGAATGATGTTATATAGCTTCTACCCGAAGCTATGAATATCATGCTTCGACCAATAGGAGCCGAGCAGCGGGGGTGAAACCACAGTGATATTTCGTGTACCTATTACTACTACCACTTGGAAGGAAGAAGGGCGCCAAACTGACCGAGGCAGAAGATGCCATCATCAACAAGAAACGCAGCCAGAAGACCGCCAAGAAGTACCTGGCAAGGCAACGTCTCTCAAAGGTCGAGGGTGCGTTGGAGGAGCAGTTCCATTCTGGACGTTTGTTAGCTTGTGTGGCTAGTCGGCCTGGCCAATGCGGCCGTGCTGACGGTTACATCCTGGAAGGCAAAGAACTCGAGTTCTACTTAAGAAAGATCAAATCCAAGAGGGCGAAGTGAGATGTGTGAGGTAGAAATAAATGTAAATGTAATTACAGAGAAAATATAATAAACATCACTTAGAAAGTAAGATAGGTTCTTTTTTGTAGGGCTCTCTAGGTTGATGTGAATTCTTTATGGCTAATACTTGTACATAGACTACTAAGGTCACAAAATTATAACAGTAAAAAGATCTTGAACACATAATTTTTAGTTCTCTACATCAAATTATCATGAATAAATAAATTCTCAATGTAAAACACGAACAAGGCTAGTTATTTAATCAATGAGGGTCACGGCTTAAACCTTGGCATTCACAATGCAAGGTTTCACGTACAATGGGCATAATTTGAAGTTGAAAAGTTTAAGTATTGGTTGAAAAGAAACGGGAATTTGCTGTCCTTTTGTCACCAGATTTTTCTTATAAACCATGAATTTCACAGATGATGAATTTCTGTTACGATTATAGTTTCTTTTTTTTAGCCCTTTAGGATCCTCTGCTGGGCAAAGGCCTCCCCCATATCCTTACAAGTGCTATTTTCGAGTGCCACTTCAGACCAGCCATCACGGTATGCATCGAGATTGTCTTGCCACTTTTTTTGGGGCGGCCTCGGCGGCGTCGTCCATTCTCAGGCATACATTGCCTGCATGGTTATACTTATAATAACAAAAACAAAAGAAAATAATAGGGGTCCGATACAACAAACATCATTATTCTACCATTTTTATAGCTGATCACTTTGTGCAAGAATATCATGGCCAAAGTAATGTGGTGAACAAACATTAAATAATTTGAAATACTGGCTAGAAAGAATGATATTGGGGATTTAAGTATGGAGTTTCTTACTTATTCTTCTCCATACAAAAATACCCTTGCGAATGGGTGTAGAATCAATCTCATCACATTTCCTTTCCCTTCCTCTTTGTTATTTCAGTTTTAGCTGGGAATTACGGAGATTAGGATTTACGATGAGAACTATTCTTGTACCTTTCTTCATCTGTGTAGCCTGTACCTAACCTAACGGGTCATCTTCCAGTTGTAAGACTGCTAAATACCAGCGATCAGTATTATGTAGTTTCTTCCCATAAAAAAGGAAATTATCATTAGATTTTTTTTCTAGACTCATATTTGAGTACTATTCTTTACAAAGGCTGAAAATCAGTAAAGATTCAGTAGTTATATCCTTTTGCAACCAATTTCACCATTTTTAATTTCAGAAAGTAGTAATGCTCACGATTGTTACATCATAAAATTTGGCATGGACATGAAGAGAAAGTGGACTGGATTGCCGTTTTGTATCTCAAGTACTTGTATTAAAAGTTTTTTTATTAGTTGGCTGGTTAACCTCTTTTCTATATTTTTACTGAAGCAGGAAGGAGGTTTGTTACATATAAAAACTCTGCGACCTATCATTGTAAATATAGACAAAATAATGTGTTTTCCACATTTAATTATTTATGTAGTGTTCGGGTAGATTATAACAGGAAAAATAATAACATATTGTGGTGATTATTGCATCTTTGTCTATAAAAATATATTAATTGTGTTTTTTCTTGATTTTCCTCAACACACAATACAGTTTTTATGATTTATGTTGTTGGCAAGCAAAGTACGCGCCTGAGACGGGTAATTTTGGAAAAAAAAAGACCATGAAGATGCATTATTTCACATTTTAGAGAATATTATGATCAAGATAAGACAAATACGTCAATTTTCGAACTTAATGGAAGAAATTACGCGTGTTATCTATGTTTATGAGTTGTGTGTACCAGGAAAACACGATAAGGTGAAGATCACGACCAATTTACGTAGAAAATCGCGCCACGAGCGTGTTCAATGTAAAAATCATTTGTATCGAGTAAATTTAGCTCAGGCATGCAGGTCGATCACTCGCACGGGGCCCTACGTCACCCGCGCAAGCGTCCCGTCGACTCACAGCTGTAGGATCAGTGACCTCGACAAAAAACCACGCTATCATGCGTGACCCTAACCTAAATACAAACATTTCATACATTTTAGGTTCTTTCATACATTTTTTAGTTGACATACCTGTGGAAACCGAGCCGTTACCCACTGTCAGGCGGGAAATCCCACACGGCCGAGCGAAAGTGGCCAGAATGACGCCGCGAGGCACAGTCGAAGTTTCGTCATCTTTTCACTGTATTTCACCGTCACAACACTGTTTTTACACTTTTTTAGGCATCTAAACGCACGCTAGCGATAATTACACAAATTAAAACACATTTCGTTAGCGTGTTTTACGCACTTTTAGCACATGACTCGACAAAAACATTGAGCTGAAAACACCACATTTTGAAAAAGGATACACTTGAAGCCTCTGTCCCATATCCTGGATTAAGTTGGCGGCCTGCTGCCGATATGCTAGTTCTTTATCTGCATCTAAACCGCATCTTCTGCTTGGGGAACTCAGCAATTGTTCTTTTGTAAAATACCATTTTTCTTGCCCTCCAGCCATTGAACGGATGTTCCGACTGCGCGCGAGAAAGCACGACGGAGAGCAGAGCTCCGTCTAGGTGCGTGAGTGGGAAAGGGATAGCGCTATGACAGCGGCGACCGGACGTAGACCACGTTAACATTTGAGAGATTTAAAACGAATAATTTAACATTTTGAATGTACAGCACTGATATTAGACATCAATTAAAAACTAAAAATTAACTACGTTTTTTGAAAACAAGATATGAATTATATAAGGATTGGCAAAATTTCGTCTCAACATAAATTCTTGATAGGTATTCTCAAACGGACGCCATTGTAAAACTTGGTGGTTAACGCAGTGAGGTCTCCGGTGACAGAATGTGGATCTGCAACAAACACAGGTATGTTACACTTTATCACTATGTGTTATTTTGTAGTATAAACGTTTCTCTTTCTTTTGTATATATTTTTAACGTGATTCATTAACTTTTGAACCATAATTTTCAACTTTAAAAATACGGACCTAAATACTCTGTCACACCGTGCAAATGGCCGACCCACCACTGTTTACAATACACTTTACTATTTCTTTGGTGGAAAAACATAACTTTATAACTTAAACTACCATTAATGATACCATAATTTACTAAATATTTTTTCAGACAATTGAGTGTAATCAGGATTATCGAAATATTGATAATTATTTAATGAGAATGAGTACTGACAAAGTACTAACGAGTCCATGAAGTGAAATTTTGCGCGGCTACGTGGATTTGCACGATTACTACGAAAACAACAGAACATTTTTTTTTCTGCCCTAATTACGTAATAGTTTTTGTGAAACGTGTTTTAATTTTATTGTAAACATATTTCGATGTTATTATAATTTATTTATTTTGTGTTTCACCGATAAATATCATCTTAATTTTATCAAATATGTTTTCGTTTAGGAGTGAAAATAGCAACAAACTTTATGCTCATAATATTAGGATTACTGAGCGTTAGTATATCTCTTGCTATGATTTTTATTCAGCCCAAAATTTGCTGTTTTAAGTACTGCTGATTTCTTTTGCAACTAGCCACGCATTTTTACTATTTAATATTCCTATTTTCTTCAAAAAAATACAAATCGCTAACATACAGGTTCGCGCGAAAATAAAAATAATTATTTATACCATTCCCCCTCGAAAAAGCTACTTTTACTCACGGAAAACAGTGCGTAAAAGTAGTCTTTTACGCACTGTTTTGATGTTTGAATTTAGAACACTTTAGTACATTCGACATCGACCGCGATGCTGGACAACCCCCTTGCTAATATGAAAATTACTCTTAATTCAAATCATTCCTCCGATTTTAATATCAGCTTGTTGGCGCAGTGACCGAGCGATTGGACTACTTCGCACCCACGTGTGTGTGGAGCAGACTTATTAAAAAAAACTTTATTTTGTTTCGTTGAATATCTTTTATCGCTCAAATCTTTCTTTTTCTCGTAGTCATGGTATAAAGTATCGTTTGCAACTCTTGAATAAAACGGATTTAAATCGAGGGCCTGAATCACTCGCGTCGCTCAGGATTTAAATACTTGAATCACTCGCTTCGCTCGTGATTCAATCATCATGAATCACTCCCTACGGTCGTGATTCAGACATTAAAATCCTTCGCTTGCTCTTGATTCATATAATGGCCCTCGCTTTAAATCCGCTCTTTATTCAATCGTTGCAAAATATACTATTAAATTGACTTTCTTGCTATCAATGAAATTAGAACTTTCCTCATTTTAAACCCACATTTTTATTATAAACAAGGGCCCAAAATAAATTCAAAGCTTATTTTAAACTTTTTCAGTTAATTCTTCATCGCCAGCAATGTCGCAACCTCCCCGGAAAGTGATACATCTACCAAAAGTCAGGATGCTCAGTCGCGGCGGCAGGATGTCTTCAGGAATTCGGATCACCAACATAAAGTCTATCAAACCGCCAGATCCTGAGACTGTGAAGAAACAGGAAGAAGACAGGCTTAGAGCTCAGGTAATGACTTTTTTTGACTGGTAATGACTTTAAAAAAACTTGGTAATGGCTTTTCTGACTGGTAAGTAATGACTTTAAAAAACTTGGTAATGACTTTTCTGACTGGGAAATAATGTCTATAAAAAACTTGGTAATGACTTTTCTGACTGGGAAATAATGTCTATAAAAAACTTGGTAATGACTTTAAAAAAACTTGGTAATGACTTTTCTGACTGGTAAGTAATGACTTTAAAAAAAGTTGGTAATGACTTTTCTGACTGGTAAGTAATGACTAAAAAACTTGGTAATGACTTTTCTGACTGGTAAGTAATGACTTTAAAAAACTTTGGAATGACTTTAAAAAAACTTGGCAATGACTTTTCTGGCTGGTAATGATTTTGTAAAATTGTTGTTTGGGCGCTCAAAACAATAGCCTCATACTTTGGGGCTGCCATTGTTGCAAAATTCTGGTTGTAAAAGTGTTGCCTTCTCATCTCTGGCCCATTTTGTTTGTTTCTCTAAAGAACATATTATGAGACTAATCTACAAACCTAACCAAACACACGTTTCGCGGTATAATACCGCATACAAATATTAACATTGCACTCGTTGATATAAGGTCGAAAACAAATAAACCTGACCACAAATCCACAATCAAAGCCCAAATCGAACTTGACTTAGTTGATACTCAGTCACAGTTCATTCAAAAATGAACATAATGCTTATAGATTTAATGTTTATAACGCATAGTATGTATTTAATTTTAGTTCTTCATTTCCGCCGTAGATGGCGCTTTGATACTTTTGTCGACTTCATATAGTTAGAAAAAGCTGTACTTTCATAATTTAATAGGTAATTATGGATAAATGTGGAAAACTTAATACTTAGGCAAAAATATAATATTTCACTCTATTAGAGTGAAATTAATCTAGTTCAGTAACACTTTAGCCGAAAATAAGCCCTATTAGAATGCTTGTAATGTGCATGTTTGTGATTCAGAATGCCTTCACAAACCAACGACGATACATTACTAGACTCCTAATAACAGGCGACCGATGTCTGTCATCACATTAGGCAGAAGTCTTATAACCGTCTTATTTCGACCACTACTGTGAGTCGTAAACATACCTTGAGATAGAACAGACCTTGAGTTAGCCAATCACAACGCAGTACCCTGTCCCCCTCGCTTACGTAGTACCTCAGCGAGGCGACAGAATAGTTTTTGTTCCTAAGATCGTGCGGAGTCTAGTAATATATCGTCGTTGTCACAAACATAGCAAGCCTTATTTGCTATATCCTTAAAAGGTTAATTTTTGAATGAACTGTAACTAAGCTGACACTCGGTCATTTCAAGATTTTTGCCTTCTTGAGTTATGGTTAGGTTTCTTATTTTCGACCTTAAAACAACGACAGTAACGTTGATATTTGCTTAACAGTATTATTACACACTTCATCTCTTTCTAATCCACAGCTCCAGAAAGAAATAGTCTCCCGTTCCCGAGTATGCGCCTACAAGAGTTACGAATGTCCTCTACCAGTGATATCCGGGCGCCAATATTGTTACCGGCACATAACTCGCGACCCTTCCTTATGTTCTAGTTTATTTTCGACCTTAAGTCAACGACAACAACGTTGATATTTGCTTTACAGTATTATTACACACTTCATCTCTTTCTAATCCACAGCTCCAGAAAGAAATAGTCTCCCGTTCCCGAGTATGTGCGTACAAGAGTTACGAATGTCCTCTACCAGTGATATCCGGGCGCCAATACTGCTACCGACACATAACCCGCGACCCTACGGCGCCCTACCGACAATGTGCACATACGTACAGCAATGGAGAGCGCTGTAATATGCCTGCTCCTAGCGATTCGAGGGATCATAGGGATCCAGGGTAAGTTCAGTATTCATTGATGTCTTATTTTCTTTTTTTGTTGTCTACTTCCACAAAATATTAAAAAAACCGGCTAAATTCAGCCGGACCGGACGAAGCCGCTGCCGCGCTGGCAAGAGCAAGTTATGAAAAAAACAACAAAAAATAATGTCTGTTGTATTGGAGGCCCCTTAAATATATAGAATACTTACTAAATAATAACTATTTATGATACTAGTGCGGTAAGTTTACAAACTAGTAGTCGAATTTAAGCCCGAGACGAAGTCGAGGGCTTACCATAGTCACGAATTGCTGCATGCATTTAATTTTTGTCGCCGTAAAAGCATTTTTCGAGCAAATGTGTTGAAAAATATATTATACACTGAACCGAACACTAAAAATAATACAACGTGGAAAAAATATTGACTCTGAGGTTTTTAGCATTCATTTTCCAAGTAATTTTTTTTCCATTTTTTTAAACATTGCCCAACACAAGGAATTTCTCCTGTATCGTAGGTGCGTTTACAAACATAGAAATACACATACACAAACAATGTGGAGAACTGTTTGATACTCAATGTTTTTGCATTAATAACACTACTGTAATTATTATTTGGTGAAATATCAATATTGGCACAACACTATCACTTGAAAGCCGGGAGCGTACTGACGCCGGCTACTCGCGTAACACGTAACGCGTAGCATAACGAGTTGTAAACATTGTTTCTGGGAATGCCTCTTAACCAGTTAAATACCACATGGTCTAAAAAGTCTTATTTAGCAGAACCGTATTAGGACCGTATAACCGTATTATTAATTGGACTATTTTATTGTTTGATATTCTAAATCTATTTTTTTTTTGATGATGCGAATCAATCGTATTTAAGGTATATTTTTAGTTTATTTTATTTGCCAATAATAGTGTTACAGAAAAATTTAGATAGACAAAGTACTAAAATATAAAAACATTTAACATAGATAAATTATCCCTATACTAGGGAGTACCTGTGTTATGGGGACATTTCATCCGTCCATTATAACTACGACAATTAAAAAAAAAAGTATCTAAAAAGAAGAAGAAATAAACAACATGATCTTTCGCAACAAAAAAAAATTACGTACATAAAAACTTAGATCAATTTCTTTTTCCATCAATACTCAAAATATGTCACTCACTAAACACTTAATTCGAGGGTTATTATATAGGTCACCACTACATTTAATAATTATGAATACGTTTTGACGGAAAATTACAATATGCACTGCACGACACTATCACTTGAAAGCAGGGAGCTAACTGAAGCCGGGTATCCCTGTAACGCGTAGCGTAACATAACGGTACGTTTATTTATGGTACGATTCAGACCAACCGGCCGGGCCGGACGGCATTTTACAATGCGGTAAAGAACATTGAAATGTATCAACGGTAATTACAGTTCATATTTGCATCAACTAACGAGCCAGATCTACTTAAAGTAATTTACTGATTGTGGATACTCGAAGAACAAAAAAAAAACTTACGGGACACGTCGCCACGTGACGCGGGATGTCGACGGAGATAAGTTTGCATGCAAATCATCATCTTCCTGCCCTTATCCCATTTTACTTGGGGTCGGCGCAACACGTTTCTTTCTTCCATTTTCCCCTATCACAAGTCATAGTATCATTCACTCCTTTTTCTTTCATATCCTTACTTATACAATCCATCCATCTTTTCTTTGGCCTTCCTCTTCCTCTCCATCCATCAATATTCATACTCATCACTCTCTTAGTCACATGAGTGTCATCCCTCCTCATCACATGTCAAGTTTGCATGCAAATATGAACCGTAATTAAGCCCCTTCGAGACGACAGAATTTGTACCCAATTTGACTAGATTGCCAATCGAATCGGGTCGTCTGGACGGAAATATGAAATTCAAGGACATTGGGTGGTCGGTATCGCCCGATTTGAGATTGCCCAATCAAATTGAGTGATGTGGACGCTAATTGGCCAATTCTTTAACATAGTGCCAAGCAGATGTATGCGTGCGTTGACTTGATTTTGTTTGTTGTGTATGTTGCCAGCAATTGCCAGTTATGAACGTTGAGATGGACGAATATGACGATGTGCCGTCTATGCGGTCCGAACGGGAATTAGTGGAGGAGATTTTAAACACGTATAAAGACCTGCCATGTCACAATTTAAATTATGTCGTCAGCAAATCGTCCGAATCGGCTACCAGATTATATAAACCATTTTTCTAGAATCAATTAATTCCCTGAATTCATTACATTAGCAGTTCCTGCAAAATTCGTAAAATGGTCAGGATCCTAAACAATTAATTTTACACCGTTATTGTATTAAAAATTACCACATGTTAACCTATTAACTCACGGGTGCTGTCTTGAAAGGGCACCGCGGCGTGATAGAATAGTGCCAAAAGGGTTTGAACTCAGTTAGGGCCTTATCACACTAGCGGTTTGGAAGCGGTTGCGGGGCGGAGCGGCCGCACAGCGAATGCGTTGCGAACACGCCGCGGTTGCGCAGCGAATTCATTGCGGACGCGCAACGTGTTCGCCGCGAACAGCCTCGAACAAACGCCAAAACGTCCGCCCCACCTCAGATCAACGAGGAATTTTTTGTATGAAGACTTTCGAAAAATTCCTCCAGCGCTGAAATTTGGCATAATATGATAAGAGTAATAGTATACAGATTATAGATACATAATCATCCAAATTTTATTTTAGCCGAGAAGTTTTTTTTTTACCAAAACATGAATATTGCTTATAACTCTCTGCGAAAAATTCCTCAGCCTAATCTAATAATGGATCTTCCCAAATTCGTCGATGCTTTCGTTTTCGTTTTCGGCGTTTTCGAAGTAATAACGTCAACAGCAATGTTTCCTCGTCGGAATCCATTTTGTTACTGAGTGTACAAACACGCGACGAAAACGTAACGTATTTGCCACGCGTCCGCGACGTGTTCGCGACGGATGCGTGGCGTGTTCGCGACGGATGCGCTGCGCGTCCGCTCCGCCCCGCAGCCGCTTCCAAACCGCTAGTATGATAACGGCCTTAGGCACATTGCTTTTAAGGCACTCCGCGAGCATTCACCTGTAATCTATATATCTATATCTATATATATAAAAATGAAACCCGTTTTCCGTTGTCACGACATAACATGAAAACGGCTTGACCGATTCGGATAATTATTTTTTTGTTGTATTTGTAACCATCGGGACCGGGTTTTAGACCGGGTCCTCCACCCGTGCGAAGCCGGGACGGGCCGCTAGTATGTATATAAAAATGAAACCCGTTTTCCGTTGTCACGACATAACATGAAAACGGCTTGACCGATTCGGATAATTATTTTTTTGTTGTGTTTGTAACCGTCGGGACCGGGTTTTAGACCGGGTCCTCCACCCGTGCGAAGCCGGGACGGGCCGCTAGTATAACATAAAAGTGCACGATTTGTATGCTCTATTGTCTTCGAATCTGTAACGTTACATTACAGGTGAATGCTCGCGGTGAGGGAGCGCCCTTATGTTACTTATTTTATAACCACTTCCTCTCATAGAGGAGGCCTGTGTCCCAGCAGTGGGAACGTTATATTTTGATAATGATGTATGTATATTAACGTAAATATTCTATTAATTCCAGGCTATGTTTCGAGCACGCGCGCGCAGCGTTGTATGCACGCCAGCGCAGCGCTGCCGCGCCGCCGCCCGTCACCACTACAGAATCCCTGCTCAACCAGCTACAGCATTATGTTAAGTAAGTTAATTATTTACTAGGATTTTAGCCTGTGCCTGGAGGACATAAATTATCCTAATGGCCCGTCCACGACCTTGCCGTGAAAGATTCGTTAGGATAATTTGTGTCCTCCAGGGTCCGCAGTCAGCGGTGACTTGTGATCAAAGGTATAGAAATATTAAAAACACGCCAGGGGTGGTATTACAACATCTTAAAACCAGGCTTATTCCGGCGAGTGAAAGTGACAGAACTGTACAAGTCGTCTAGCGCCATCTCGTTCACTGACTGGAACAGGCCTGGTTTTGAGACGTTGTAATACCCACCCAGGGGCCTTAGTCAAACAGCAGACGATACTCGACGACAATCGTTATCGTTCATCAGTCACTAATACATTTTCAACCCCAGCTCGTAAAGTTGAAAATCTATTGAAGTTCACAGATCGTTTTCGTTTGTTTCGTTCGTTATCGATCAGCAGTTTTTAATAGATTTTCAACTTTACGCGCTAGGGTATAAAGTTGAAAATGTATTCGTGACTGATGAACGATAACGATTGTCGTCTGCTGTCGTCTGCTGTTTGACTAAGGCTCCAGGAGGCACTGGCAGTAGCGAACCAACTTTCGAAAGAAAATTTTATTTACACTTTTATTGTTTGTTTGTTTTTAATATGATTTAAATCATGGTATTTCAGAATAGAACGTCCACGCACCACGTCGTGTACATCATCAGTATCGGTGGTCAGTGATCCATCAGAGCAGGAACAAGTGGATCCTCAGGCTGTGGACCCTTTCAGTAAGTTCTTTTATCGTGGTAAAATCAATCTTCTTCTATATATATAAAAATGAAACCCGTTTTCCGTTGTCACGACATAACATGAAAACGGCTTGACCGATTCGGATAATTATTTTTTTGTTGTGTTTGTAACCATCGGGACCGGGTTTTAGACCGGGTCCTCCACCCGTGCGAAGCCGGGACGGGCCGCTAGTAATATTATAAATGAATAGATACGTTACCTACACGACATTCTATCTTCAAAAACGGCACACTAACGAACACATGAATAACTAAATTTTGCAATAGCACACCGCATCATCGCTAAAGTAGGATGGCATCGCAAGTGAAAAAGAGACAAATATAGTCAAGGTTTTCAATTGACCACATTTGAGCGCGTCATTGTCTGAGCGCGTGTAACGTATCTCCACCTTTTTACTTATAATATCATTGGGTAAAATCATCAAATAAGTCCTCCTGCCCAGAGCAGAGCGGGTTGCATTGCAAGACGGTATGGGAAGCAGTCACTTCCTGCGAAGTAGTCATAGTAGCGAAGGAGGCGGAACGCATGCGGGAGTGGACAGACTCCACCTCACGACCCAGCCGTTGCGGGAGACGCCTTCGGCAATGCACCCCGCGAGGCGATTGCTGGCCATCGTAGACGCAGGCAACGCGTGACTTGCCGTCCGATCATAGACTATGTCAGGTCGAGGCCACGTCGTATTCCACGCGCGTCTCAAAGAGCTGTCAGCATTCTTATGGGACTCCTATAGAGAGCCAAAGCCTGCCGGGGTTGCGGAACTGTCTCACCAGGTAATCGTGACCCTGGAAAAAAAAGGGCTATTGAAGAAACACTGTGGATTTTAGTCAGTACGAGTCTGACAGTGCCTTCCAGGTTCATCCATGTCTCTAAAAATTTAAATCCTAACGCAATATCATCTCAATTCCAGAACAAATCGACGCCACAGCAGTAAACAATGCTTACTCCACCTCCCTGATGGAGTGCGCCAGCTGCAGCGACTCGGACGGCGAGTCTATTGAGTTGGGAGTGGACGGGAACTGCCGGGCCGGAGATCACGAGGACTTGTCGGACGCTGAGGACGCGCCTTGCGAGGAGATGCCACTGTGGTGAGGATCTGTTCATCAGCTCTTAATCCACTGCTTGTGAGGTGTACCCAAATATATAGTTTTTATATTTAGGGACTTATATTCCATCATGAAATATATCAGACCAATAGTTCATTTACAACAATAACTTTATCTTGAAAAGGTTCTTACCACAACAAAAAATCCAAATGTAGTTAGAATTCCAGTATGTTACATGTCCATTGATTTGAATGACTGTTGAGAGAATGTCATGCTCACTCAAATGTCTTGCTGACGGTGGCGCGTGTATCGGATCATTTAGTTTTTTTAATAGATGGATAGCTCAGCGAATTTTCCATAAAGTGTTTGGCTGAAAACTTGCTCAATATTTCTTCAATTTATTCCTAAACTCAGATACGTAGACTTGTTTGAAACGAACCGACTTCAAAACCAAACACAAAAAGTGTAAAATAACTTTTCTTTCGGAAGTCAGTGACTTTGTTTTCATTTTATTGACTTTGCCTGGAGTTGAAGTCGGTTTTTTATGTCTTTATCACAAATATTATTTACTAGCGGCCCGTCCCGGCTTCGCACGGGTGGAGGACCCGGTTTAAAACCCGGTCCCGATGGTTACAAACACAACAAAAAAATAATTATCCGAATCGGTCAAGCCGTTTTCATGTTATGTCGTGACAACGGAAAACGGGTTTCATTTTTATATACAGGGTGAATTTTTCAACTGGGCGTGGATGGCTACTTTCGAAACTATGAGGAATATCGAAAAACGTTGAAAGGAGTCTCGAGACCGATTTTGACGAAAACTAAAACTGGATCATTGGATTTTAGAAAAATCAAAAATCCTGGCTAGGAACCGAACCCGCTGATTTTGGAAAAAAAAACACACCCTGTATTATTACAGCGTTCGATAGTGTTGCTAATAAGGATCAAATTCTGTGAAGTAATCATAAACGGCAAACTTAAGGAAATGGCAGATTTTTATGAAATTGCTATTTTTCCATGTCACTTTACATCTACTGAGCCATAATTTATTCGAAATTATAAAATTTCATTGTTTTCAATGTCTCACTGGATTTGACGTTTCAACAATCCCACTGTACTTAGTAATACGACATTATTGAGTTGAACTAAAAATAGCATTATTTTAAAGAAGAAACGGTAACTTATGTTTGAAATAGAGTCTTTGCCTTGATAATTAATCTGTTTTTTTGTAATTATACGTTTTCCTTAAGTTTGCCGTATATGATTACTTCCCAGAATTTGGTCCTTATTAGCAACACTATCGAACGGTATTATAATACAGGCTGTGATTTTTTTTCCAAAATCAGCGGGTTCGATTCCTGACCAGGATTTTTGATTTTTCTAAAATCTAATGATGCAGTTTTAGTTTTCGTCAAAATCGGCCTCGAGACTCCTTTCAACGTTTTTCGATATTCCTCATAGTTTCGAAAGTAGCCATCCACGCCCAGTTGAAAAATTCACCCTGTATATAGATTATTATTTTGACTGGCCTGTTGGTCTAGTGGTTAGTGACCCTGACTGCTATGCCGGGGGTCGTGGGTTTGATTCCCACCCAGGACAAATGTTTGTGTGATGAGCACGATCATTGTATAAATTACACCCAGACACAGAACAAATGATCGTGTTCATCACACAAACATTTGTTCTGTGTCTGGGTGTAATTTATCTATAATATGTATGTATTTAGAAATATATAAGTATGTTTATCAGTAGTCTAGTACCTATAACACAAGCTCTGCTTAGCTTGGGACTAGATGGCGTTGTGTGATAGTTGTGGAATCAGTGGCGGATCCAGGGGGGGGGGGGGGTCATGGGGGTCATGACCCCCCCCCTGGGCGGCCGGCTGGGTCATAGGTGGCTTTTGCAATTGCGAGTGGTTCAAATATAGAATCCTGAGCGATCGAGACGCAGAATTACTTTCCTGCCGAGTGCAACACACAACTTTTCACCTCACTACAGAGCGAAGAAATGCGCTCAGCAGCAAAGTTATTCTGCCTCTGGATCCTTTGAAAACTTCGCTACGCTCAGGACTCTATATTTTAAACCGCGAGCGAAGAGGCCTTCCCTTGCTTAGTTTTTAATTCAAGTACCTCCTCGCGCCAAAAACAACTTTGCAGCCTTGCAAAACAAGTAACTATTGTTTACAAATAGTATTATTTAAAGGCCCCCAAAGAGTGTCAGCATGATGACGCCCCCTCCTTCAGAGGGTCGAAGCCTGCCGGGGTCGCGGGACTTATATCATTACCGTGAAACCGGAACATAAAAGGCTTTTAATCAGTACAAGTCTGACAGTCCCTCCCGCTCTGCCCTGGGTGGGACTCATTTGATGATTTTACCACGATAAAAAAAAAGTATAGCTAGCTACAGAGACAAGCTGTCTGCGTCATGGTGACCCCCCCCTGATGTAAAAGCTGGATCCGCCCTTGTGTGGAATATTATTTCTTTTATTCATCTTAATACCCTATAAATTACATTTTTAAATATTTTTACAAAAAAGAAATAAAAAACATTTAAAAATATAAAAAATAGCAATCCACCAGTACCGGGTACAGGGTCCGGGCTACCGGCGGTCAGGGCTCCTGAGAAAGGAACCTCCTAACAATACGCGCCGTGTCCATGAGTACTGCTTTCTGAATCAAGCGCTTGATCCAGCCACCCAGCGAGAATTAATATTATTATTATTAACATTTCCAGGAGAGCTGGAGTGTATACCGCAGAGGAAGCGGTGGGCGTCGCCAACAACTGTCTGAAGTACTTACAGACGGCTTACATCAAGCAGATGACAAGATTGCGGGTGTTGTTGCAGACTGCGCGGTTACTGTATCTTAGGGAACTGAAGGCGGAGAGGGAGCAGTATTGTAAGTTATTTTTATTATGAATTAGTACGTTAAACTAGAAAAACTGTTAGTTACAAACACAAAAAAAAAAAAAATACCACCACGTACTTACTATTGAAGGGGACCAAGGACCAAGGCCTTCCAGTGTCACGGGACTGTTTAATCAGGTAACCGTGACTCCGGAACGTAAAGGGCTATTGAAGGACACCGTTGATTTTAGTCGGTACAAGTCTGACAGTCTCTGCCGTCGGGCCCTGGTTCTCGAGGACTCATTAATTGATGATTTTAGTACGATAAATAAAAAAAAGCTCCTAGTGTCGGGAAAATTTATAGACTCATGAAATTTGGATGATGTGAGAACTTACAGTAAAAATCAAGGGAAAAGACTGAAAATGGAAAATGTATGATTGTACTATACATATTAGTATCACTAAATAGTATAAAACAAAGTCGCTTCCCTCTGCCTGTCCCCTTGTATCTATCTATATATTATATCTTTAAAACCACGCAACGGATTTTGATGCGTTTTTTTTTTGTAGATAGTGAGAGGAAGGTTTTTATGTAGGTATGAACATGTATAATATAGTAGAGATTGCATCCTTACCTATATAATATAATATAGGTAAGGATGCAATCTCTATAGTATTTAATCTAGTTCCGAATTAATCCATTAGGAAATTAAGCAATCGTTTAGATAGTTTAGAACATCACGGCATCATAAACATATTCACCTTCCTAATCACAAAGGAATATTCTAAAAAAAAAAGCACAGCTAAACAACTTAACCGTGTGCATCACAGGCAATCCAATTGCATCTAGTAATTTAGCACTGATTAAATCTATACATATAAACATCAATGCCACTTTTCGTTGTAATATTATAACTCAATAACGGGCTCACCTATCCAAACCAAGTGTGGCTTTGTTCGGACTAATTAGTAGATGGTTTATGTGAAGTTTGCACTAAATCGGTGGAACGGTTCTTCATTTATTCTTTCCGGTTCTTCAGCGTCGAGCACTAGTTGCTCGACATTTTGCTGAACTGGGCCTTTTTGGCGCAGCCGTGAGACACACAATAACAATTCTTTTGTTTTTTCTTGTGTCTAACATAGGTTCTTTTTTTACTTTTTTGTTTTTTCTGTGCTTATTTTTTTATTTCCTTTTTTTGAATGTGTGTGTCTATCGTTGTCCCCTTGCGCCAAATAAATGTTTTTTCTTTCTTTCTATTTATCACATTTTTTGTGACAAATGAGGCAGTATTAGTAGTGTAATAATATTGATACTGCGGCGCTACGAAGTTCGAGGGGTCAGCTAGTTACAAAATCTTTTTATATCCACAGGCAGTATAAACGCCCAATCCCGTAGCGGTCCACTCACAGTTCGCGAGAGACGTCAACTACGGAAGTTGAAAGCCTTCGCCAGCTACCACAGGAAACATGGAAACGATGCTGTACTAGCGAGGAAGTTACATCATAAGAGAGCCAAGGTATGTTGGGGCTTGTGGACGGCGAGTAATGGTTGAGCTTGCCGTCCGATCAAGGATTATGCCCGGGTCGACGGCACGTCATGATCCACGCGCGCCTCAAAGAGTCAGTAACCTGACGGGGCATGCAGAGGACCTAAGTCTGCCGGGGTCACGGGACTGTCTTATCAGGTAACTACTCTGGAACGGAAAGCAGGAAACATGGAAACGACGCTGCATTAGCGAGGAAGTTACATCATAAGAGAGCCAAGGTATGTTGGGGCTTGTGGACGGCGAGTAATGGGTGACTCGCCGTCCGATCATGGTCCATGGACCATGCCCGGGTCGACGGCGCGTCGTGTTCCACGCGCGCCTCTAGGAGTTGTCAGTAACCTGACGGGGCTTGCAGAGGACCTAAGCCTGCCAGGGTCGAGGGACTGTATTATCAGGTAACTACCCTGGAACGGAAACATGGAAACGACGCTGTATTGGCGAGGAAGTTACATCATAAGAGAGCCAAGGTATGTTGGGGCTTGTGGACGGTGAGTATTGTTGAGCTTGCCGTCCGATCAAGGACTATGCCGGGGTCGATGGCGTGTCTGTAAGAGGCGTACACTACGCAAGTTGAAAGCCTTCGCCAGCTACCACAGGAAACATGGAAACGACGCTGTACTAGCGAGGAAGTTGCATCATAAGAGAGCCAAGGTATGTTGGGGCTTGTAGACGGCGAGTATTATTGAGCTTGCCGTCCGATCAAGGACCATGCCCGGGTCGACGGCGGGTCGTGTTTCACGCGCGCCTCTAGGAGTTGTCAGTAACCTGACGGGGCATGCAGAGGACCTAAGCCTGCCAGGGTCGCGGGACTGTCTTATCAGGTAACTACCCTGGAACGGAAAGCAGGAAACATGGACACTGCATTAGCGAGGAAGTTACATCATAAGAGAGCCAAGATATGTTGGGGCTTGCGGACAATGCCCGGGACAACGACGCGTCGTGTTCCACGCGTGCTTCAAAGAGCTTAGAGGGTCTCTCCCTTTTTTTTTTTAATCTGAAGTCATCAGGACAGGAGGGAATGTCATACTTTTACTGATTAAATCCACGGTGGCCTTTAATAGACCTTTATGTTCCGGGGCCACAGTTACCCGTTAGTCTCGCGATCAAGGCAATGGGTATCCGAAACCCTGGAACGGAAAGAGCTGTTCGAGAAACTGGATTTTAGTTAGGACGAAGGATAGTCCTTTCCACTCCATTTCGGGCAGAAAGAGTTATTTGATAATAGACTAATTTGTAAATGTACACACGGCTACACATCTAACTATACAAAACCATTATTAGTTGACCGTTCATTGTGTGTAAAAATCGTATGAAGCGAGACCAAGACAAACTAGTTTTATATAGCTTGATGTGTAGCTGTGTATACTAACAGTCAACATAAAAAACGCTTCTAACAATAATAATATTTCTTCTTTCCAGTTAAACGATCCATGTCCAAACCGGCCAATCCCGTCTCACGGTCGATGCACGTTCACGGAGGGCGGAGTGCGCTGTCCCTCACACGTCCTCCCCGCCGCCAAGCACTGCCTCAAACATATACTGCATGATAGACATCAGGTAACCACTATTTCATAACTAATCTTCCATCGTTTCAGGATTCGCGGGTATATGGACGGCGAGTAATAGGTGACTCGCCGTCCGATCCATGCCGGGGTCGACAGTGCGTCGTTTTCCATTAACGTTCCAGGGTCACTGTTATACGCGGCTATGCGGACGCCGAGTAATGGGCGACTTGCTGTCCGATTATAGACTACGTGCGTCGACAGTGCGTCATGTTCCACGCGCGCCCTTTAGATTTGTCAGCAATCGACTTAAATCCACGGTGTTCCTTCAATAGCCCTTTAAGGTCCAGGGTCATGGTAACCTGTTAAGACAGTCCCACGACCCCGGCAGCCGTTTGTCTGTCTATGGGTGTGACCATAGTCGACCATGATCCCTGAGCGGACAGCGAGGCACCCATTACTCGCCCTCGCATGCTTGCGCCTTCGCTGGTCGAAAATCGCCCCGTGACGTCTGCCGTGGGCGTCTACCGCGGTGGCTGGGTCGTGGTGTTGAAGATGTCCTCTTTCTCACGCAGCCGCGGCAGTTCGAGATAAAAAAAAAATTAAAGAAGAAATAATCTTTAGCAGTTTTAGAAATTTACAATAGAGCAATATAAACTTGAAAGATAATGTATTTCTTAGATAATGATACAGGTGTGCTAGGCAAGTAACTAAAACAAAGAGGTGGTTTACGACCGCAACTGACTTTCATAGAAATTTCGGCGTTTCAAAGAAATCTACTAACTTCGACTAATCCTTTGCCATTCCGAGTTCTTTGGTTGTGTAGTAGTTGAAACATAAGTCGAAAGTTATACATAATAGAGTTAATAAATACATAATAGACAATGATTTTTATGTTTTAAAGACAGCTAATAATGACTAGTTTTAAGAAAATCCAAACCACCTTTTGTGCGTGATTAGATTTTTATAGCTCGAAGAGAACGGTGCTTGTGCGTTGACAGCACCTGCAAGTGACCGCATTATTGGGTGCCATAAAATTTTCCGATTTTATTTTGATAAAAAAATTCGACTTGTTTTCTCATTAAGTAAATAACAAATATGGGTAAATTAAAATTTCCCGTGGTACTATTAGATTCCTTAGTACGAGGAGATTTTTAAATCATTGAATATTGACAAAGATAAAATGATTCAAATTTAAGCAGTGAGTCGTTTTGTGATTTTTAGAAGAAGTGTTATTTATCTTCGCCATTTTTGGTTTACGTAACAAAAAAAAAGTCAAATATGTTTTGATAATCTCTTTTTCTCTCTCTCTGATGTAGTCGCAAGCAGCTGCGCTTGCGACTACATCATCATCAGCTAGACTAAAATAATTATATTTATTGTGTTTACAGGTACTATTCAACGCGTGCGGCGATATTCGCGGCGTGACATCGTGTCGGGAGCCCGTACCTAAGTTACCGCTGCCGTCTTCAGCCTGTCGGTATCATACAGACCCGCCTGTCTATACCGTATTCACATTAAAGGTACGTACAATTATAATTCACTAGCAGTTGCAAGCGGTTCCGCCCGCTACAAATAGAAAATGATACCACACAATGTGTATCTTTATGGAGAAGAATCGGCAAGAAACTTCATGGACCAGGCTAGTTGCCCTAAAAAACGTAATTAGTCCGTCTAGATCATTCAAAAATAAGGGACATGTATTTTTTTATTTGTAAATTAGACCAAAAATGACAAAGATATAGCCTACTAAAGTTACGTGTGACTTCACGCCGCCTGGCATTTTTCGCGCGGCTATATCTCTGTTATTTTTTGTTTAATCGAAAAAAGAAAAAATACGTGTCCAATATTTATTTATAACTAGCGGCCCGTCTCGGCTTCCCACGGGTCGAAGTCCTCTAAAACCCGGTCCCGATGGTTATAAACACAACAAAAATAGAATTATCCGAATCGGTCTAGCCGTTCTCGAGTTATGAGCTTAGCAATACATTTTGCGATCCTTTTTTATATTATAGAAGATATAGATAGATAGATAGATCGATAGATCTAAAATACGGACTAAACAGAATTTAATTATTTTGACCCTGGAAACTACCCTACATATGGTACATTTTGTTTATCGTATCGTATCGCGACGTCTGATGCCGTGGATGTCTCCCGTCCATCCTACCGCTGCCGAACAGCTTGTTTGCAAGTCTGATACGATTGCTAACATTTTCTAAACATCAACATAATTTTCCTTACAGAAAGATGGTTCGGATACAGAATCGGAACCGCAGTCATCTTCAGACGAGTCTCGTACTGAAGAACTTGGGGATACCGCAGACGCTTCAACTGACTACCGTCTGGACGTACAAGAGGTTGAGATCGGTGGAGAGGAGATGGAGGTGAGACACACTGCATTATACAACGTGTTTTTTTTGATATCCCATAACTCTAGGGTATGATTGAGGCCATATCAAAGAATCAACTGGCATATGAGTTATGTTCCAAACCTTCGTTATTTTTTTTTTTTCATTTTTCATACAAAATAATTCGGCAAAGTCACGATTATTGATGTAAAACACCCTTACGTGAAATATGACAACGTCGCATTTTCTTAGCTTTAAATATGAATGATTGGTTTGAATAAAAATGAATTAGGGTAAAGTACCCAACTGCTGACCTCCCACCAACTATTGACCTCTTAACAGTTTTTATCAAAAATAATAATAAATCTTCTTGCAGTGCTGCATAAAGAATACAGAAAATGAAAAATAATTTATCTTGTAATATATCGGCGTCACAGAAAATTTAAATAAAGCGATATTGCGTCCGTAAACCTATGATAATAAAATACCCTGCTAAAATCATCAAGAAATTTTACAATTTGCTAAGCTGAAGGTTTTTTTCAATGTCATTTTATTTCAGTTTTACACAATAGATTACTTATAGTTTGGTTTTTTTTCGTTATTTATGACAGACATAATGCTTTTCCACATGATTTTCAAGTTTTAATGAACCTTAACTTGTTAAAATGATGGGGTCAATATGTGGTAAACTCAAATGTATGGATAACCATTTTTTTGACATGACATGTCAATAGCTGGTAATGAACCATATGTACGAATATACCAGTTACTGACACCACGGTTTATACGTATATTTCATTTCAATGGTCAGGTAGCTTAACTTTAATGCATCTGTATTATGCCCATGGGTGTTGGCTCCCCTAAATGTGTGTATCCGCACAATCACAAACATAAAAAATACCTTACGTAGTAACCTAGGAACCTAGCTTAATTTGAGCGAGGTACTTACATTTTCGATCTACTGTCACATTCTGGATCCTCCTGAATAGTTTAAACTTACTACAATTATAGGAAAATTAACGGCTGAATGGATTTTGAAACAATTTGGCAAGCGGATAATATAAAAACCTGGTTAGGTGGGTTTACCTGGACGCAGGATACTTTTTATGTCGGTATATGATCCCGTGAGACAATTGCCGAACATAACACGGGCAATGCCTCAGTCATAAGTTGGTTTAATGCATACAATTTTGACAAAAATTACTCTAACCTGCATGTTTGAGCAAATTGACTCAAATCATATCCGAGGTGAGATCTTCTACATAAGTTGAAAAAGTTAAAACCTTCTTATGTAATTGGGAAAATATTAATTTAAACTTTTCTAAACTCACTTTGTAGAACTAAAGCCGTATTCTTTCAATTGGTTTTGCCGGCGAGCATTTTTATATCTGCTGCATAATACAGAACAATGAAATAACTAAGTACTAATAAAGAGGAAAAATTTGGCAAAAAGTGATAAAACTACAATAAAACTTCAAAAATAAGTGCAAGAATATTATAGGCCGCGTTTGAAGACTGTTGACCAAAATTGTGTGAAAAAAGAAAATGAGAAGGGCAATAAGACTACCTTTGTTTGTTTTTTTAGCAAATAAAACCTCGTATCACAGTCCTAATAAATAATATTAGAGTTTATTCTTATAATACAGGAGGTCAAAAATTGGTCATTTGCATGATGAAAATTTGGTACAGGCATGTTGATAACTGGTCAAATGGCCTGTTTTTGCTAAACTCGAGAAAAAAAACACTTTTTACCTTTGTATGACTGTTTATAATGTTTTAGTTACATTCTCCAACGTTTATTTTATCTTCCAAAAACATTAATTTCCACTTGCAACTCGTGCATTAGTTTATTTTGCGAAAGAAGCAAGAAAAACCGCTTAAAGGGTCAATAATTGGGTGTTTTACCCTACTTGTATTTATCAATGAAACTTAGATACCTAGACACATCGAGGGTCTATTCTACTGCGAAGTTTGGCAACCTCGCAAAAGTAAAGATTCGTCATACTGGTGACATTTTTTGACCTAATTTAACTATGATTGATGATATCTCCGAAACGATGCATTTTTGGACCACCTATTCTAGGAATTTTAGTATTATTTTTACCTACAGAATATAACCCTAGAGTTATGGGATATCAAAAAAAACAGGTTGTATAATAGAGCTTTGTATATTTGAGAAGGAATATAGGTTATTTTACTGCAAAATTAATATTTTAAATCAGTTTAGTAGAAGATTGAAAAATAACGGAAACTTTTTTTTTAAATTCATATTGATCGAGGAACTCGTGGCTTAAAAATTACAGCCGCAAACCCCGATCTTTCGGGGTAAGCCGCTCTTGCAGAGGTTGGCCTGTGGATAGGTGACCATCTGTCATAGCGAGTTTCCTCCGTGCCTCGAAAAGCACGTTAAGTCTGACGACTTTGTAGATCTTTGACAGTCGTTACTGTTAGTCAGAAGGTCTAAAGTCTGACAACCAGTCTTACGATGGGGTATGGTATTACCCAGTTTACTGGGATGTTGGGGTCCGATAGGCAGTCGTTCCATGTAAAATACTGACATTCAGCTGCACCTGGTTTGACTAGAAGCCGAGCCCAATATAGTTGGGGAAAGGCTAGGGATATGATGATTTTTCAATCAATGAATGTTGACAAAATTCTTACAAATTCGAGAGTGGGGGCTTGTGACGTCAAAGCACTTGTAAAATATACCAACGGAGTCACGTTTTGTGATTATTAGAAGCGTTGTATCTTAGTCAATTTTGGTTTACATAACAAAAAAAAAATATGGGTCAAACATTTCTGTTAATCTATCTTCCGGACTAATTTTTAGAAACCTATTGGTATATTTTTAGACTATCCGCTGTGACTGAAATCTCGTCGGTAGACTTACTTGTTGTATCCAATACGTACGTTGTATAAAATTTACGTTTTTTCTTCTAGGTGTCCCTACCTCCCTTCGCGTCGGACGAAATGACGGAAGAATGACAGATAGCCGATCTGGTTTACCAGATGTATGATGACTTGGAGCAGTAGACCCTGAATCAGGGTCAGCAGTGGAGACGAAGAAAAGTGCCTAGTGATGGATAGTTTGTGAGAAAAATCGTCAAATTATTGTTAGGCGTGATAGTCCAACCCGTGATGCGATTTGTGCGATTTGCAATTTCTACTAAAAATTAAAATCGTCCTTGCTACTACGATATAATGATGCAATTCGACTGACTTTACGTCGTCGTGGCAAGCGTGTTTTGTTTTTCATCTAACCGTAGACAACCGCGCGTTTTATGTCATAAGTCGTAGTAGTAAGGATGATTTTCACTTGTAGTTGGAATCGGTCGAATTGCGTCGCATCGCGTCGTGGGGAAGGTCCCTATGGGGAGGTCAACGGCGATATATTACTAGACTCCGCATGCACGATGTAAGGAACAAAAAATATTCTGTCAACGCGTTGAGCTACTACGTAAGCGAGGGGGCGGGGTTCTGCGTTTTGATTGGCTAACTCAAGGTCTGTTCTGTCTCAAGATATGTTTACGGGTCTCAGAAGTGTTTGAAATAAGACATCCGTCTTATTTCATATAAGACTTTTTTGCCTAATGTGTTGACACACATCGGTCGCCTGTTATTAGGAGTCTTGTAATATATCGTCATTGGGGGAGGAGCCGTAAGACGTCCACTACTGAAGTAGTGGACGTCTTACGGCTGATGATGATGATTTTTTGTGTTGTTACTGTAACTGAAATTGACGAAGAAAAGACGCGTGTTACATTTTTCTCGAATACTGTGCTGTGATTGAAGAGAAGACATTTAAAAATGTAATTAGTGTGACTAGTGTTAAAAACAATAAATTGGTGAAAAACAGTGTAGATAAGTGACTTTAAAACTTAGTGATTGGAAATCAAAAATTTTGTGTTAATAATCAGTAATAAAATAAGTGTTTTAGTGAGAAAAATAATCCGCACGCCCATTGATTCACATCTGTGTCACATCGCGTGCTGTGATCGATTTGATACCCCACCACCGACTTCGTACACACGGCTACACATCAAGCTATACAAAAACAGCTTATCGTGGTCTCGCCTTGTATGATTATTCCGCGCATACAACGATTAGCTTATACTGGTTTTGTATAGCTTGATGTGTAGCCGTGTGTACATAGCATAAACGCATTTATAATTAACTGTATGGCTGTTTATTTAGAAAATTAATGTATGTATTATATCTGCACGGACTACAAAAATAAATGTTAAAATGTTTACCGTCTCATACCATAAAAAGTTAAACATCTGTTGTACATTTTACAAAAAAAAAAGTGTAACTGCAAAATAACCCTTATATCAACGTCAAATGCCGTTTTACAATTGACAGCTTTTTTAAACAAGTGTTCCACAGGTTTGTTTTTTTATTACCATTTATGCCACACTTGTTTTTCTAGTTCATTGTCATTGGCAGAATAGTTGATGAGTTGATATTGATTGGTTGCCATACAACAAAAATAGAATAGAATAGAACAGATGTTTATCTTTTTGTGGTAAGAAAACCTAGTTTAAGAAAATGTAAGACAGTCATGCTTTGTAAATAATGTGTAATCTAATAGCTAGAAGTAAAATACATACTTACTTTAAAGCCTTGAAGAGCTTAACCTTTTGAACGCCAGAGCGTAAACACATCGGCGCCCCTTCTACGCCAAGCCACAAATTCAGTACAAAAACCTACAAAAAAAATAGTGATTCCAACATCTTAACGAAAAGTTATCGATAACCAATGAATCCGTGCTTCGATTTAAGGATATCAATTATAAGTTCTTTTCCACATTTTTTTAAATATTATACATTAGGAATATTCAGATACGAATATTTGTCAGTAAAAAGTAATTGTCAAAGTAATAGTAAGCTACTTTCAATAAAATATTTCATAAATTTGGAATATAAGTTACCTTACCTACCCATCACTAGCTGACGTGTCTTGACGTCTGTGGCGTGGGGAAATACACAATTTTACGGATTTCGATTAGCAATATTTGACGATTGTTTTTTCTTGTGAATTCAAATAATGAATATATCTTTGTGTCAATTTACAATATTTCACTAAAGTAGTTTGAAATAATAGGAAAAAGAAACACAGAAAACTTAATTTAGTATATTTATTTTGTATTTAAAAAATGTCGTTTTCTTGACGTCTATAGACGTCGGTGGCGTGTTTGGCACGATTTCGTTAGACGTCTATAAACGTCCGTGGCGTTCAAAAGGTTAATCAACCTATAATGTTCCCACTGCTGGGACACAGTGGGCTGTAGGACCATGCGGACTCAGTGCGGGTTTGTACAGTTACTAAGTACACAAATATGTTTACTCCTTAGCGACTTATTTATAAGAATGTTCACGACCTTTGGGAAAAATAAATGATGTATAAGTAATGGAACAAAAGCATAGATTACTCTGATTAAGGACTGTGATATAATGGTTATAAGAAATATAAGGGCGGAGGGTAGTAATAGAAGTTTGGAAAAAGAAATCCTACACGTTTAGCATGGCGCCGAAACGGGTTTTGTCGACGGGAGAATTGACAAAATGATAACGTTAAACATTTTTATCGATTTAAGCATAGCAATGTTTAAAACATAGAAAAAATATGTTTGTTATATAATTGTGTACGAATTGTGTTATACTTGTGCAAAAAAACAGTCGATTTATATAGAAATAATGATGAAATAACTTTCTTCGTCTTTTCTTGGTAGAATAGCGATAGAAACGCCATGCTACACGTGCTGGGGGCCGATTCTCGGTTTTAGAGATGGTGTCGAACTCGACAAAAAATTCTAATGACGTAATTTTTTCGACAAATTTTACTGAACTCTAACGTTAGCCTTCGACAAATGGCGAATTTGACATCCCCACTTTTATAATTTGTCGAAAAAATGACATCATTAGAAATTTTTGGCGAGTTCGACACCATCTCTAAAACTGAGAATCGGCCCCCTGGTGGCCTAAAGCGACAGAACTATACAAGTCGTCTAGCACCATCTCGTTCCCACAGCGGAACTACTTTCTCCAGGTTCTCAAGTCTGCTATTACAAGTAGTGTCAGAATGGTCTATCATTAATTTCATAATTATTGATTTTGACAAGTTTGGTGATCTACGGCATTTATTAAGTTTTTAAGATTGTTTAGCTTGGTCAAGCCGACCCAAAAATAGGTGTAAATTAATTGCATTTTTTGCATCGCTATCGAACTTCTGGTTCTTGATCGGACGGCGAGCACCACTGTGGCTGGGTCGTGAGGTGGAGGATTACATTCAGTCTCCTCCTACACCAGCATTACTGCTTAATAATTTTCCCTTGAATGTCGATATTGACCGAGCTATGATTATTTTAAAAATGTTGTGTATTACGAATGTACCAAAAACTGAGTGTATTTTGTGTGTATTAAATATTTTTAAGAAAAAATGTAAACCATCAAGAATTTTGTACATTTCGCTGCTGAATTTCCCGCTTTGAATAGCCTGAAAGCATTTACAGGTTTAAAACCATGTTTAAAAAATATTATAATAGATTTAAAATACTATTATAAGAAACCTACCTTGCCGTTGTCTATAACTTACATAATATTAACGTTGGATTTTCAACTCGTTGATGTTGAGATTACGGTTGAAAATCGAATAGCACTGTTTTAGAACTTTTGTGTTTACACTGGCGAAACAAACTAAAGAATATGTCTGCTGGGATGAAAACAAAGGAGAAGAGATTTCAACATATTTTGTGGAAACGTTTCGCCAGTAAAAGTCACACACGGTGTCCTGCATAAGCGACGAATACGACGCGACGAACTATTTTTACTTCAATTAGTATTATTCCAATATTTAGGTACTTCGTGTTGCGACACATCGTATTCGTCGCTCACGCAGGACACCGCCATAGTACTGACAATAGGAGTTACATAATAATAAAATGTAAGTGACAAATACCAATTTAAACTTCATAGAGTCCGTGTCACGACTGAAATCTAAAATTGGATGGTACTACATTTTTGATGTTATGACATAATTATACACAAGCGCCGCGTCAAAAGGACTTTCGTGGTCCGAATTCTACTTGATACAAGCATATGCACACCACGTTTATTAAACGCGCCGTTGACGTTGACGTTTGTAGCGATACAGACGCGCGTTTAACACTTTGTATCGCGACAACAAACTGCTCTGATTGACAAAAACGCGTTTAAAAAACGTGGTGTGCATAGGCCTTTACACATACATCAGTATTTCTTTGATGTTCTAGTCAAGAAAATCCTGAAAATAATGAATGTATTCCTAACTGATGTTATGATACTTAGTCGATCTGAATGTTCCAAAAAGATACCAAATAAAAAGCATTCCCAATATTTTACAGTTTTATTTATTCCCAAGTTAAACACCTCCGCTATATTTATTTCTGTATCGTGAGTGCGTTTACAATCATTTTCACACACACAAACACACCCAGGGACAACTACTTGTAGGTCATACAAATATTGTTCCATGCAGGAATCGAACCAGCGATCGCACAGCTACTGCGCCAATCGGCACTTGTTTTTTTTAAGTGATAAAATCATCAAATGAGTCCTCCCTCTTTGAGAGGGACTGTCAGACTTGTACTGACTAAAATCCGCGGTGATCTTCAATAGCCCGTTACGTTCCAGGTTCAAGGTTATCTGATTAGACAGTCCGGCGAACGATGTTGAATAGATAAGAATTTAATAATTGTACTGATGAGAAGAAAAGATGAGAATTGTAAGATTTTAATTTTGGACTGGTCTGTTGGTCTAGTGGTTAGTGACCCTGACTGCTATGCTGGGGGTCGTGGGTTCGATTCCCATCCAGGACAAATGTTTGTGTGATGAGCATGATCAATTGTTCTGTGTCTGGGTAATAATATTATATTATTATTAATTGATTGGTAAAGATAGGAAAATAAAACGAATTACAGTCATGTAAAAATAATTGTATTATCAACAGAAGCGCTAAGAGCTACAAAAATCAATTAGTAACATAATAGTTAGAGAAATAATAACATAATTTAAAAGAAAATTCAAACGAAGGAATGTTTAAGTATCAACATTGTATATAATAAATACATTTATATAGAATTATACATAATTTGTTTTGTCGTTACAAAAGTTGCTTATTTTTTATTATTGCAAGTTTTAGGCCCATTCAATTGTCTGTAAGATATTTAATTTCGGCAGTCTGTCTTATTTCACAACAGGCTCGGTAACATTTTTCTATCCATTCAAAACCCTTTTTTTAAATAATTACCTATTTTAAAAGGATATCATCATCTGTCTAGCCTTTTCCCAACTATATTGGGGTCGGCTTCCAGTCAAACCAGATTGAGCTGGATATCAGTTTTCAGATAAAATAATATTTTTCACTTGCAATATTAAAAAAGTAAAGAACTGTATTTCTGCTTTGACCCATTTTCCAAAATTGTTATTTATATTTTCTTTGAGCAATACATTTTGGCCATATTTTGAAATTGGAAGTTTTATTTTGTGCGTCTAATAAATAAGGGTTGCCAGCGGATAATATTTTCATTAATATAGAATAATTCTTTATCTCGTCACTAATACAAAAGGAATAAATAAAAAAGAAAACGTTAAATCTTACATATTTTATAATCAGTCGTTTAGAGCCGTGTACGGAAAATTACGTATTTTAATTTCTATCTTCCGAATTAATTTTTTTCCTCATATATTTAAAAAAAACTTTTAACATGTAATTTGTAAGTCGTAAATAATATCAAAAATAGGAAGGTACAAGAGATAGAAAATATTTCAGAAAAATGATATAAAATTTGGAATAAGTTACTTCTAGGCAAGCGTGCTTCACTGTCGACCACATCATCGCTTAACATCAGGCATTAGTGGTCAAACGCGAGCTTATGGTCAAATGAAAAGAAAGAATACTTAAATTATTAGTATATTGGGTACATTATTCAACGTTCACTATTGAAAATACTCTAAAGAATTAATATTATAGCAGATTCTAGAGTTCACTAGACGAAACAGAAATAACATACATTTTGCTATCTAGAAAGTAAAAAAAAAACAGTTTGGTATTTTTTAAGAAAACTAATAAATTCTCCATAGTTTTCCTAGTCTAATCTGCAGGCCCGTTTTTTTTTAAATAATTTTCCCTTAAAATGAGAGTAGGTATACTTTTTATAATTTTTTTTTTTTATATTAAAATTATTTATAAATTAATAGTATTTACATAATTTTCCACACACGAACGCCCCATGAAAGCCTCTGTCCATTTTCCTTAAGGTTGTCACATCATTTTTTTTTCTTCATCTGCTTGGCTTTTCTCTTTTCCTCGCGTTTGATTTCTTTTTCTTTAATCGATTTGTAAAGTTTGTAGCCGAAGAATACTGGAAATTAAAAAAAAAACAAGTATTAGTAATTATGACATTTTTTTTAATACGTATTTGAATTTAGAATCTGCGCCACGACTCAAGTCCCGCGGAAAATTCGTTGAACTACATTTTTTTAGAAGTTATGACACAGAATGATTTCAATCGTGATGTATTAATAAATAAATTCACAGATCAAGACAATTTTTAAACATAAGTTTCTCTTCGTAATAAACGCTTAAAAAAAGAAAAAGTATGGAGATCCGGAAATTCGCTATGCAAATAAAAAAAAGTGGCGATTTAAGTATTTTATGGCAAAAAATCATGTCTGTTGGAGTATAGGAGGCCCTTAAATATTTATTGTATTCTGTTTTTTTAGTATCTGTTGTTACACCAGTTCATGTGATACAGGCTGGAGACAGACTGATAGAAAGACGGACAGCAAAGTCGTAGTAATATGGCCCTATTTTAGCTTTTGGGTGTGTAACTGTGATAAATGAAAGTTAAGACAGACTAACAGCGAAGCCGTAGTAATAGTGACCCGTTACACCTTGTGGGTGCTTAACCCTAAAAGTTGAAAAGTTAGGTTTTGCCGTTAATACGTGCACAAAATGTTAGAAAATTTGAATAATAATTACAAATATGTATCTATCTACCCACCTACTTAAGAATTTTCAATCATTATCCTCAATTACATTTTCATGATTGTTAGCAAAGATTTGTTTACGCAATTTATTCCAAAATCAGTGTCGACATACGATAAAAGAAATAATTAAGATTAGAACAGAGAGATATATATCGACACCGGAAGTATCAATTAACGTAAGGGACAAAATACGACTTTTCAGGAGAGCCAAAAAACGATTATATTTTTATTATTTTGTCTATAACTTTTTACTGTCTGGTCCAATTTTTGTGGTGTTCAGGGCAAAGTTTCTTAGAATTTCCCCTTCTTTCTTGTTTTATACGAAAGGTTTAAAAATTCCCAGTACTTTCAAAAATAGCATGTCCTTTACATTAAAAAAAAATGTTAACATGACCCTTACGTTACTGAAATTTTGTAGATAATCCGAAAATTATACGAAATTTTACTGTAAAGGACTTTATCAGTGTTGCAATTTAATGTAACAATAGATTTTCTATTAAAATTTAGACTATTTTAACACTATAGAAATGAGATAGAAGAGAAAATGAGTTTACTTTCAGGTTTTACTGCTAGCTATCGCAGATTCAAGTCCGATCCGAGTCGGACCGAGTCCTACTGTTCCGAGGTAGCTCGGATACGACTAAGCTTAGAGAAGTTCTACATAGTTTTAGATGTTCATGAAGCACGATTTACCTATTCACTTTCTTAAAGAACATTGCTAGATGTGGGATGTTCTTCGTTATCGCCGAATCAAAGGACTAGTCCAAATTCTTCGCCTTTTGCTATAAAAGACGTATGTTTTCCCGTTTTAACTCTTCGATTAACACGTTTCTGACAATTCAGATACAATTTCAAACAAAATCGTTTTATTTTGACTGACTATAAAATATTTGACAGTATTAACCACAATCCGAGTACACTTTGTATGAAACTTACTCGTTTGAGCCTACTCGGTCCGAACACACTCCACACCGTGTCAATGCGGCTTTTTGTCTTTATAATTTTATTATTTCATTTATATTATCAATTTAATAAAATACTAAAGTTTTCGTGGAATTTATTGCTAACAATTTTGCTCCACGTGACTTGATGACGCGTAGGCTCTGAAGAGGATGCCTATCCTCTTCAGAGCTGATATTGAATGAATGTATTGGAAACGAAAGACCGAAGAAAAAATGGAACATGGTTTGTGCGAAACATGGTATTAGTGTGATGGCAGTGAAAGTTGAAATGATGAATAGAGAGGATGGAAAAGATAGAATAAAAGGTGCATGGGTTTGCCTTTCCTTGGGTGAAGCCTACATAGGCTTCACCCAAGGAAAGGCAAACTTCTGGACATCCAGAAGTGGACTTTAATATGAATTTCAGCTGCAGATTGATATCTGTTATCTATATTTTATGTATCTTTATGTCTAACAGTTGTTCTTTTCCAAATCCCTTTACCCATTTCTTATATTTATTATTTTATTTGGTTGTAATTCTTCGAAAAGTTTTATGTCGTAAGTGTCACCGATCCCTAACATTCTATGCAAACTTCAGATTTCGTCAAAGAATTTTGTAAAGTAAGGGACAATGTCATATAAATCGACTTATTTATAGCTTAATGTAAGGGAGTAAATTATTCAATACGGTGACTTACTTCAATTTTTTGAGAAGAAAAACTATTAATGACTGTTACATCACCTTTTTTTTAAGAAAGCGTTTTTCGCAGTCAAAATTTTTGTACTGTAAGGGACATTTTTTTGAAGATAGAATTTTTTTAATAATACCAATCGATGGAGCGCGAAATTCTGAATCCAATGATATATATAACTCATTTTCGCCAAAATGTCCCTTACGTTAATTGATACTTCCGGTGTCGATATTCTAAAGGAAGGATGAAACAAAATATCAACTAATTTATATTTATCATTTCCTTTAAGAGATCACATACTTAATAATAAAAAAAAATATCAGTAAGGTCACCCGGGGCGAAAGCAACTATGGGGCTAAAGCAACTAATTCAATTTTCTCTCTATCTAATCGTTTTTGTAGATAGATCTATCTATTGGTGTAAAGAGGAATCATAGTTTTTTCAAATAAAGTACAGATGGCATCGCCACTTCACCGACTGTAGTACTGACAGAGCATTTTCTGTCAGCCGTCATTTTGGAGCAACGTGTTGCTGCGGCCTGTGTTATGTTTTAAGTCATTAAAAATATTTCAAGTCGTCGCAAGGAAAATTATAAGTGCATCCTAAAAACAAGATAAAACGTCAGTGTTTTTGGTATATTTGGTTAAACTCTAGGTGTTCTAATTAATATTTTATTGATATAGTTACGTTAACCCCAACTTTTCATGCATGTGGGTTATTGCGACTATTTTGGCAGTTACAATTGCCCCATGCTTTTTGTATGGAAACTGCAAATAATGTTATCTGCAATTATATAGTAAAACAGAAAGCTTCAATAAAAATTTGTACCAAGTTAATACAAAATCCAAATTATGTTAGGTATCAGAAAATATAAAAGAAAAAACGAGAACACTTATTGCTGTGAAACACTTCTGGAAGCTGTACGACTAGTAAAGCAAAATCAGCTATGCAGCTGCGGAACGCTTCAATATTCCTCGTTCAGCAATAATATCACATTCATACGCTACGCGCCAAAAACTGTACTTTTACAATAATTTAAAACCTTTAATTATTGTTAATTATCAAATCTTCACATATTCATATTTATCGATAAGTAGTAGGTACTACATCTCAACACTAGTCAGTATGGAAGACAGTCGCATTCGCCCCATAAAAAAATAAAAGTAAATTTACTTGAAACTGAACTCTTTCTCAGCAATTGTCGATAGCTTTTACAGATAATTCTGTGTGCATCTACATGTACTCTTGACCTCACCATTTAGAAATAGATTACAACAGAGTTATAACGAATAGTCACATTTACCCCAAAGTGGGGTGAATGTAACTTTTACTGGTCGTATTCAACAATAATGCAAATTAATGAAAAACTAAAGCTTATTTATAAGTTATATTATGTCGAAACTGTTCATCGAAAGCTATGCAATGAAGTACGTTTATTAGAATATCCCTATTATTTAAATAGCTTATGGTGGAGGGAAGCAAACTTTCAAAATTATTTTGTTTAGTTGCTTTCGCCCCGGGTGACCTTAAGTACTATTATATTAAACAATTCAATTTCTCGCTTTAAATAAATCCCCTCGTCCTTCTTTACATGGTAGCCTTATTCTTGGACGCCTCGGAGCGTCTATAAGGTAACCGTGACCCTGGAAAGCAAAGAATTACTAAGAGTCTGACCGCTCCACCAAGGGAGTTACAAAATCAAAAAAAAATAATAGATCTGATTTCAAAAGAATTCAATTCATCGATTATTCAGTAATCATTACCAATTTCCCATCTCAAATACGCTTGTCCTAACACAATAATAGATACCAGAAATCTTTAAGAGTAACGTTCAACTATTTAAACACATACCTAACAAAAATATGACGATCAAAACGAATGCAGCAACCATGTACAATTTTGTCATCACTGCACTTTTTATAGCATCTTCAACACCAGCCAGCATCGCATTATCTTTAAGCCTTGTACTAAGCTTACTAGCAAGACCTTCCTTAATTTTCGCGGCAAATTTAGCTTTTTCCTCTGGACTCATATCTCTGAATTGCTCCAAAACACCTTTTAATTTCTCTCTTATGCCTAAAGATTCTTCGTCACCGGGTTCCATGGCTACCATTTTTTGCAGCGTGCTTAAAATGTCCATATTTTGGATGGATTCTGTCAATTTTTCGCCGATAACTTTGCTGAGCTGGAGCCTATCCTGGCCGGGTTCTAACTCTTCTTGGTCCGCCATTTTCTGTTGCGCGGGAAAGAGGTTAGGTTGACTTTTTGAATTTCGAATGATTTAAAAAAAAATGCTGACTTTAAATTTCGAATACTAGTATGAAAAAGTTTTTAATTTTCGAACTCTACTAGAACGGTTCTGATTTTAAAACTTGACGTGTGCGTTCTATTTGAATATCGAATGCACTACGGGTGGCGCTAACGGGCCGCCCTCATAATGTCGTCCAAAAATACAGTACTGTATCTAATTTATTTTGAGAATGTTGGAGCGTCGGTCTGGTGGTGACAACTAGCGGTAGATAGGGGGTTTGATTCTGAGTGAATAACTTTAGGGTATTTTTTTAGAGAAACAATATTAGGATAAAAAAATGTTAAACAAATAGGTATAAGACCACAGTCTGCACGCAAAATACGCGCATCTGACGTGGAGTTGCGGATACCAGCCCGTTTTACAATACAATACAAGACCACAGTCGCAGAAAGCCGTGAGAAGTGGAAACAGTGGAGCACTATGGGTTGAAGATAAGATAGGTAGTTAATAATTATGTAGTCTGAATTAATATATAACATACTTTTCATCAAAGACGCATTCGCAGATATGGATTGTTGAATGTATGAGGTGTTATTATATTTTTGGTCAATATTTTATTTAGTCATGACGCCATTTTTTATACAAACACAACAATTTGCGCATCTGTGCTACCACCAGACCAAATTTAAATTTAAAAAAGGAATATAAAATTCGATAAAATTCTTTTTAAAAATTTGCTCGTTATTCCATAGACAAAAAACAAACACTAGGCTTTGTAGCCTGCAAATTAAAGCAACAAAAATGGGGCATAAATATTGTTTATCAATAAGTTAAATAACTCAGATTAAAACATAGTCTTTCGACTCACCAACGCCTGTGACACTTTGCGATATACTAACACTATCTAAAGACAATGTATTATCGCCGGGCCGTATTACGTGTTGACATATAATTGGAAAATTACTATTTATCTTTTATTGATAATGCCGTATCTGAATTTCGAAACTGGTTTATAAGATTGATGAAAATATTTTTGGGTTCCGTACCCAACGGGGACCATATTATTAAAAAGCTGTCCGTCTACACGGTGTTTTAAGACACTTAACGAAGCCGAGAGCCACGTATTCTACCCATTATTTGGATCATATTTTTCCTTTAGACCATACCTGGGACTCCACGGGTTCTCGAGATATTGAAGGGTTCTCGAGATATTGAAGGTCAAAGTCGCATTAAAAAAAAATTTTTTTTTACGAAATCGAATTCTAAGTATTATTACAAAACTTTTTTCCAAACAAACGTTACCTGAATTTTCGATTTTTCTAAATAAATTACGCATTTGAAGTTCCGAACAGTAATGAATACGTAAGAAATGAATGCAAAAACGCACGGCTTATGTTAGTGTGCGTTTGATTTACTTTCGACGGTCAATGACTCTCTTCGCTAGACTCAATGCCGTGGAATTTTCAACTTTATGTTCTGGGATATAAAGTTGAAATGTGCGTAATGTGAACGTGTTTAAAAACATGTGATCTCAGTCCATTATCTGAATTGTCAAAAGAGCGCCCTTTTCATCCTAAAAGTAAAATTATGAAGAATTTATGTTATGATTACTTCCTAAAAATAAAGATTCTTTTAAAGATTTCGTTTCATTTTGATTATTTAGAACTAAACAAATACTAAACGCCAACGGTGGCCGCTAGATCAAACGAGCACCGCCGCGCGCGCGCCGCCCACTTGCCCCCGCAACCCGCTACGCCCCTCCCACTGCCAGCCGCCACGTGCCGCCAAAGATTTTTTTCTTATTAGTTCGGTTTCTGACACGATCGAATTTACTTCTTGTGTCTTTATTTCCGAAAAACATTAGTTTTGAGTGTTCTGTGACTGTGTACTCGCTAACACACAAAGAGTCTGTGTGTTTTTGAGTACTTCTGTGTTTGTTTTTGCCAGGGAGTGTTTGTTTTTGTGTTGTTCTCTCAACACGAGAGACCACCGATTGATGATATCAACGATGGACAGTAGGTAAGTGTTTTATGAGTTTTAATTTAAGAACATCCTGGGGTCGTGGGATTGTTCGAAAGATCTACCACGGCCCTGGAACGTAAAGTGCACACGAAAGAGCAGTTCGATTTTAGTCAGTGAAGTCTGACAGTACCTCCCGCCCCACCCTGAGCGAGAGGCCCATTTCATGATTTTATGACCTTAAAAAAAATTAAAAGCATCGTGCATCTCAGTAGGATTTTTACTTAATTGTTTTCACGGAAACTATTCATTTCGTTCATCCCCGCAAATAATCTAAAAAAAGTATAACGTCGATGCGTCGTTCTTATCACAGCGAGTTCCAGCTGAGGCGCGCTTGTGTATTCTCGCCTACGCACACAACGACACTAAACCCGCTCGTTTGCTTTACATTGCGCGCAATAAAATTATTTTTTTTTTTGATACCTAAAAATAAAAGTCGGTTCCCAGCGATTATTTTAGCGTAAATCTACTTAGTTAGATGTACAGTATGCGTAGTTAACGGCTTTGTGATGTGTTTAAATACACCCTGTATATGTCACCCTGGTCCCTGTTTCATAAAGCTTACAATCCGACACTTGTCAGCGACAATCCGACACTTGTCCGCGACAATACGGTATTTTACTCAAAAAAAATGATAAGTCCGAAATATAGATTATTAAAACATATTAGACCCGTATTTTTTCTTTTGTCACGTAAACCAAAATTGACGAAGATACAACGCTTCTAAAAATCACAAAACGTCACTCAGTCGGTACAATTTTACAAGCGCAATGACGTCACAAGCCCCCACTCCCGAATTTGGAAGCTTTTTATATTTGTCAATATTCATTGATTTGAAAAAATAAAAAATACGTGTCCATTATTTTTCAATATTATTACTGACGGACTAAATAGATTATCAATTTATTTATGCAGTAAAATACCTTATTGTCACCAGTAATTTGACTGGGGTTTTATGACAAACGTCGATTTTTATAAAACGCGTTTTAAGATGATAATTATGTTAAGATTCCACCTGTCGGTTTTTGACACATTTGTCACGTATATTAAACAGCCCAAGCGCGACAATTTGTAATTTTGTGACATAAATGTAGAATTGTATAATTGTATTGTGTTTGTAAGCTTTATAAAACAGGGCCCAGGCAGTATCTCATGAACCGTGATGGTTAGACAGTTCAAATTTTATAACAGATGATACAAATGTGGTTGCTTCGGGACTGGGAGTTTATTAATGCAAGTTTAAATGTTTGTAAACATGATACAAGAAAAAAATCTAGTGTGGAGCAACGTTTTTCTTAAATAAAAAAGAAAAAAGGGTGGTTTAGCGGTTAACATAAACAATTATTTAATGATTCGTAAATGAAAGAGGTCTTAATTCCGTTTTTGTTAAACGATCCACGGTTTAACGATTAATAAAATAACAAACAACACTTTTACTGATAGTTTTAGGTTATCTGTTATAAACAACGAATTAACCTGTTTTTTTATAAACAGCAGTTGATAAGAAATGATAGCACCTACTTATATTAATTTTAAATAACTTTGAATGTTATTCAACTACTTTTTTAATTCGCTCTGAAATCAACAAATACAACCACGATAAAGTGTATAAAATAACTTTTCTTTCGAAAGAAGGTCTTTGGTTTGTACTTCTGTTTTTTTGTTTTGCAAACTTGCAAGGTTGCGTCGTAAGACCTGTGATGTGCGGACGTGTTTTTGCAAAAATATTTTTTCCCCTCCAATAATAAATACGATAAAAACAATTAGACTCGCATAAAATTAAACCTTATAAAAGTGACAGTAAGTGCCCAAATACAGTGCATCATTTAAAAACATTTAATCTTGCAAAAAATAATAACAATTCAACCTAAAATTGAACCATAACAAAATAAAAATTAGTGTCAAAGTTCAGTGCATAATTTGATTTAATAATATTCGACGACGCAGGTGTCCCGAGCTCGAGTTCCGGGAATCGGTCGACGAAATTGCGCGCAGCTCGAATTTCTAGAAACAGCTCGAATTCCTAGAAACTGCCATTTGTTTACGAAATAAATCCGAAAATAGCGAATAAGAAATAAAAATGGTCAACTGCGCGTGTTGTAATAAAGCACTGAGATCCACCAATATAAAATGCTCAAAATGCGACCTTCTGTTTCATGTCGTATGTGCTAATGTTGGAAATCAGAGCAAGTTGAGTTGGATCTGCCCATCATGCCAAAGCAAGACAACGAAGAAGGTCACTGACCCCGTACTCGAGGTGTCGATGTCGACTGACGTCGCAACACCAAAATCAGCAGATTATCACCACTCTGCCTCTCCGCTCGACTCTACGGTCTCACACTTTACACCTACTGACTCTGAGATATTACGAGCACTGAGCTCCGAAATAAAACTGCTGAGAGGTGATGTGGTAGACATTAAGTCTCACATAACATCGCTGACCGAGCACCTCAAGGAATGCTACACGCGTCTTGACGCACATGATTCGAGGATAAAACTATTGGAGAAACGAGAAGAAGAAATAATCGCCCTAAATAGCACTGTCCTAAACCTCCGTGAACAACTGAACGCGCAAGCGCAGACATCATTAAAGAACGAACTGGAAATATCAGGCATTAATGAGTCTAAAAACGAAAATCCTACTCATTACGTGCTAGTACTAGCACATAAAATAGGTGTGCACATGGAGGAACATGATTTAGACTACGTGACCAGAGCGGGTCCACGCCGCCAACAACCCAAAGACTCAGCTGACTCCCCGCCGCGCCCACTTGCTGTTCGCTTTGTACGTCGTTACAAACGAGACGAATTCTTGAAGGCTGCTAGAACACGAAGAACCCTCACTTCAACTGACATCGAGATAGCCGGTGCAATAAGAAACATCTACGTCAATGAGCGCCTTACCTACGAAAACAGGCAGTTATTTCGTGCGACCAGACTTTCTGCGAAGGAGCATGGATATAAGTTTTGTTGGGTTAAGAATGGTGCAATTCTCATTCGTAAGCAAGAAGGTAACCCTTCCATTCACATACGAAACACCGAAGACCTGGAGAACCACCTGGGCTCTGAGACCGCTACGCAAGAAGTATCGATGTCAGCAGAACTTAGAAGAAACGACAACACTGCCAAGTAACATTCAGTACAAACTCTTTATTACTCTCCTTAGATCTCATAACAAGTTTAGATCTCATTTTACTTTAAGATTTTTTATTAGTTTTATATTCTACCTTTTTGCTCTGTTTTTGTATTTTTCAAACATCAAGTATCGATGCCAGCAAAATTTGGAAAAAACGACAACACTGCCAAGTAACATTCCGTTTATAATCCTGATTATTCTTCGTTATGTTATTCTAAGATCTCATAAGTTTAGATCTCATTTTACTTTAAGATTTTTTATTACTTTAATATTTTTTTACCTGTTTGCTCTATTTTTGTATTCTAAAAACAGATTCTGTAAAAGCACACGTGAAACTACTATCGTGCACCTACCACGTTGCACGACACGAATATGCTCGGACACTTCTCAAATATATTTTTCCATAAATCAATACATCCCTCTCCATACACTCACACATGATAAAATTCTTATCAGAACACACTTACACACACTCTTAAACAATTATATTTTTACCAAGACGCTCTTACTCTCACACACTAGCACTCAAGTTTCTATCACAAAACACATACAAACACACCGTAGTAAACATATTATCCTACATCTTCATGTTCACGGAATTCATATAGTAACGATGACAATACTCGAAGAGATTACAATTAAAAACATTTTCATCAATATCATCAATGGCTTTACTTGACATTATCCAGGACATAGACGAAAATGTTACTATAAACTGTTACTCATGTAATCTATTAGAAGAATGTAGGAATCTGATACCCAATACTAAACATTTTAAAATCTTATCACTAAATATAAGGAGTTATCAACGTAATTTTGACGACTTTTACATAGCTTTTCAGCGCCTTGATACTGATTTCGACGCAATAATTTTAACTGAATGTTGGCTAAGCGAAGCAACAATAATAGAACCATTGCCTGGTTATCACGCATCTCGCACATTTTCCCAATTAAATAAAAACGGAGGTGTAATTGTCTACACTAAAACTACTTGGAACATTACTGTACTAAAATTAGAAATTGTAGAGGCAGACAGTCTTGTCATAACACTGGACGACAAAACGGCCCTTCTTGGAATCTACCGTTCCCCATCATCCACAAATCTAGATAACTTTACAACTTCTCTTGATACTGTACTAACGCAATTAAGCAAGTATCCAACAATCATAGTAGCCGGGGACCTTAACATTGATATTTACAACAATGCAAACAACAGAAACATAGAATACCTGTGCCTTTTAGCATCCCATGGCCTTCTACCTGCGATCACAGAACCTACTAGAGGGCGCTCTTGTCTAGATCACATTTTCATCAAAACTAAAAATTCATCAGTCGGTATAATAGGCAAGTCCTCAATTACAGATCACGATATTACTATGGCTGCTATATCACAAGTCAGAGAACATAAGAAATATCCGAGACCTCGCTGTAAATACACAATTGATGAAGAAGCAGTAGCAGTAGAACTGAGTAAAGCCGATTGGTCGAAAGTGTTCAACTCTAATTGCACGAACTCCGCTCTAAACTATTTAATGGATATACTCACAACTTCTATCAACAAAAACACTCGCAATGTTAATATCAGTCGAAATAAGTACATTATCAAACCATGGATCACTCCAGGCCTAAGAAGGTGTATAATCCATCGTGATAAACTACATCTAGCTCTAAGAAAGCACCCGAATGACGACATGCGACGTCTAGTATACACCAGGTATAAAAACTTCTGTAATAATTTGTTACATAAGCTCAAGACAGATTACAATACTCAACTCATAAACAAATACCGAAATAATCCAAAAAAGCTTTGGAGCTCAATCAAATCCATCTATAACCCAAATTCTCAAAAACCTGATTCTTCCAAATTGCTAACAAATATACAAAACCCGGACGACTCACTCAACAAGTGCAATGAGTACTTTACTTCTTTGGGCAAAAATCTCTCAGACATCATACTGTCACGACTGTCTGAGACGCAAGCATCTCTAGCAAATAAATACAGACCTCATAAAACTCCCCTAAATTCTTTTTTCTTCCAACCCACTGATGAAGCCGAAATTGAAAAACTTATAAGTCAACTTAAGATCGACAGCGCCCCCGGACTGGACGGGATCAGTACAAGCCTCATTATATTGATTAAAAAGTCGATACTCAAACCACTCACACATATTTTTAACTTAAGTCTGGAAAATGGGATCTTTCCCGACCGCTGGAAGGTCGCTTGTGTTCGACCAATTCACAAAAGTGGTCCTACAGAACTACCAGAAAACTACCGCCCTATAGCGCTCTTAAGCATTTTATCTAAACTGCTAGAAAAAGTGGTCAATAACCGCCTAGTCAGTTACCTAGAAGATAATAACTTAATATCTGGAAGACAGTTCGGCTTTAGAAGAGGCAAGTCAACTGAGGACGCCGCAATACTGCTAACTAACTATGTCTCCTCTTTTATTGAAAACGGAGAGCGCGCCATGGCAGTTTTCCTAGATTTAGCCAAGGCGTTCGATACCATATCTATTGACCTCCTCATAGCAAAGCTAGATGGTATAGGAATAAGAGGTATCGCACTCAGTTGGTTCAAATCCTATCTCTCGAATCGTCAACAGTTAGTGAAAGTAGGCAACTCTTCAAGTGGACTACTACCAATCAACTTCGGAATACCTCAAGGCAGTACTCTTGGTCCTACTCTCTTTGCTTTTTATATGAATGAAATACTCAATGCTCCAATAAATAACGCTGAAATTATTTCTTTTGCTGACGACACAGCAATTGTTTTCCACGCCAAAACATGGAACCAAGTGTATGAAGTTGCTGAAAAAGGATTGCTTACAATTGCCGAGGTACTTAGCAAAAATCTACTTACCCTTAACGTGACAAAAACCAAACTTGTTACATTTTTTAAAACTTCAGCCTCGACTCCTCCGCCAGATTTGACACTCAAATTTCATACGTGCTGCAATGATCACAATAATCTTCCATTGACAAACTGTACCTGCACTTGTATAGATCGTACCTCCTCTCTCAGATATTTAGGTATTACAATAGACGAAAACTTATCTCATAAAAATCACATTCATTCACTCTCGACGCGCGTCAGGAAACTTATTCACATCATGAAAAAGTTACGTGACTGTACACCTTATAAGGTTCTCAGAACAGTATACCTAGGTTTATGCCAATCTGTACTCCAGTATGGAATTTCCATCTGGGGCAGCGCTGGTAAAACCACATTTATAGAAATAGAAAGGGCTCAAAGAGCTGTAATCAAAGTAATGCTAAAAAAGCCTTTCCGTTTTCCAACAGATCTGCTTTATAAAGAATTTCCAGTACTACGGGTAAGACAGTTATTTGTACTAAATGCCACACTACGTACTCACAAATCTATAAAAAAAAGGTCTGATTATCATAAACTACTTACTAAACGCACTTTACACATCCCTCTTCCCAATGCAACAAGTGCTCTAGCAAGACGCTGTCCTTCCTACTCCCACATTCATGTTTATAACAAAATAAACAAATTATCCAATATCAAAGACGTAAGCTACCATTCATGTAAGAAAGTAGTTCACAAAATGCTTCTCTCCTTACCATACGACGAAACTGAAGACATTATTACTTGATGAAACCTGTATAGTTCTAAAGATTCACAACTATGTGTACTAACACACACAAACACACCCACAATCACAAACACAAAAACCATTTAAACACCCAAACACACACAAACACACACCAAACACATCCACAATCACAAACACACATACATGCGCGCGCACACATGTGTGCAACATTTTAGAGCATAAAAACCTGTTTTTCAATTTTATTTTATTTTATTTTTACTTGTGTAATTTTTAATGATTCATACCAAAATATGTAATTCACATCGACCGTAATATTATAACTTGTTAAATTAAATGTTAAGTTAACGCAACTCCGGCCCCCAAGATACAGGCATAGCCTAGTTTGGGGACCACTGTCTAGTAATTAAGACAATTAATAAAACTGTTACACAAATCCTCTTTGTCATAGGTTAAGAAAATGTTTGTAACAATGGTTTAATAAATTATTATTATTATTATTATTATTATTAAACTGACTTATATTTTACACTTTTTATCATCCCATATCTTATTTGACCTTTGAAATGTGACCTTATTACTAAGACTGTCTGTCTATGTGTCACCAGGCTATATCACATGAACCGTGAAATTTAGAAAGTTGACATTTTCAAAGATGACGTATTTCTGTTGCCGCTATCACAAGAAAAACTAAAATAAATAATTTAAACATACAACAACATTATTTTTTTTCAAATATTTGCTCCATGATATTGATAATGGAAACAGATCTATAGGCGTTTGAAATATTCACAGAATATTTAGTTAATTATACAACGTGTAACATTAAAAGCGCAAAACATCTCGTGGGGTAACTCAGCACATGTGACTGAACAATGTTTGTTCTAAGACTTTTGGAAATTCGAAAAAAAAAATGATTTTCAAACTGATGGGCTCGATCAATTTCTCATTTTGTATGAAAAACCAAATTCTTTTTTTGCGAATTTCCAAAAGTCTTAGAACAAACATTGTTCAGTAACATGTGCTGAGTAACCCCACGAGATGTTTTGCGCTTTTTAACCGACTTCATAACGTTAAACGTTGTATATGTATTCGCTTAAACAAAAAAAAATAATTAAGGAGGCTCCTACACTCGTTTTATCAATAATGGTACGGAACCTTTCGTGCGCGAGTCCTACTCGCACATGACCGGTATTTTTTCTAAATTCCCCTAGTTTATAATATCAATAGCAATTCAACACGTAATCCAAGTCAAATAAACTCTATCTTTGTTACGTAACTCTGTGGGATATGATGATAAACTTAGTTTTCATATCTGTATTTTATTTACAATGTTATTTGTACGTGCAGACTCAGAAACAATATTGATAAATGTATGACCTAGATATTCTTCTTCAAGCTATTTTTTTTTTTTTTTTTTTTTTACGTGGTAAAATCATCAAATGAGACCCCGGGCAGGGCGAGAGGTACTGTCAGACTTGTACTGACTAAAATCCACGGTGTTCTTCAATAGCCCTTTATGTTCCGGGGTCACGGTGATGGTATAAGACCCGCGACCCCGGCAGGCTTTAGCCCTCTGAGAGGGGGCCTCGTCATTATGCTGACGCTCTTTGAGGCGCGCGTGGAACACGACGCGCCGTCGACCCGGGCATGGTCCATGGTCGGGCGGCGAGTTGCTCTTTACTCGCCGCCCGCATGCCCGCGCCTACGGTGGCCGGAGATCGTCTTGCGACGTCCGACGCCGTGGGCGTCCACCACCGCGGGTGGGGCGGAGGGAGGACCTTGTCCTCTCTCTCACGCGGCCCGCCTCCTCCTTCGCGAGCATGACTGCTTCGCAGAAGGAGGCGACCGCATCCCACTCCGTCTCGCCCCGCAGCATGGCCGCGACCAGTGCTGGGCGCGAGAGGTCTCCGCCTATCGCCGCCGTGAGGACACGTCGGTGCTCCGCCCAAGCGGGGCAATCCTGCACCGTATGCTCGACTGTGTCCTCCGGGCGATCTACGCAGTGGTGACACCCAGGCGTTTCTTCCTTTCTCATAAGACACAGGTACTTCCCGAAACATCCGTGTCCGGTGAGGACCTGCGTCAAGCGGAAGCTTAGGACGCCGTGACGTCTCTCCAGCCACTCCTCAAAGAGGGGTCTTATCGCCGCTATTGCGGCGTGCCCGTCTTCAAGCTATTTAGTAATTGAATTGAAAAAATCCAATATGTTCGTCAGTTAGGGTGCTTATACACGGTGCATGTAACTGGAGCAAGTTAAGGTGTGGGTTACCCGCGCGAGTAACATGCGCAAGCTACTTGATCAAGTTACTCGCATGTAGGTACATACTTGTACATGTTTCAAATGACCGGAGCAAGTAAAGACGCGGGCTACTTGCGCAAGCTTTATGTACGGGTGCTTGTACACGGTGCATGTAGCCCGCGCAAGTGGCTCAACATGCTCCAGCTACATGCACCGTGTACAAGCACCCTTAGATTACGAAGTACTATGACCAAGATACAACGCTTCTAAAAATCACAAAACGTCACTCGGTCGGTATAAATTTAAAGGTGTTATGATTATGACGTCACAAGCCCCCACTCCCGAAGCCGAAGCGTCTTATCTTTGTCAATATTCATTGATTGAAGAAAAATATCTTGTACATTATTTTTCAATACTCTAACTGATGTACTCAAAACATTTTCAATTTATTTATGGAGTAACCTATCCTGTTTAATAAAAAATACTACCAATTTTCATTATGATATCAATTTAAAATATGAATGTATTTTGTCAATTTGGCTTGTATTAACGAAACAAAAGAAGAAAAAACGGCTTCAATCGTTTTTGAATATCTAACTAATGAAATTTTCAATCAAATAGCCAATCCAGTAATTTCTGGGTAATACGATGCCCCATAGTAAAACAAAAGATTGGTTGTCAGACTTTCAAGCTTCTGACTAACAGTAACGACTGTCAAAGATCTACAAATGACAGCCGGGACCACTTGCTTTCCGAGGCAACCAGCGCTGGATTTATTTCGTCCATTATAATGCTGAGTTGGTAACCCTTTTGGTGCAAAATTCAAAATTCTTATTGTTCTTTTAATTTTATTTTTTCTCTCTGAGAGAAGGAGTGGGCCCGCGTGGTGGATCCACGCGGGCCCAGTGCGGTTTGGTAGATGTCACATATCTTCGAAGTTTTGGTTCTAGGACGTGCCGGTTCCCTCACGATATTTTCCTTCACCGTTTTGAGAGCAGTGGTGATGAAATATATTAACAAAGTAATGCGCCTGGCTAGGTTAGGACCCACGACCTACTTTTCGTAAGTCGGGACCGGTACCACTGGGCCATCACTGCTCAACCAATTTCCAATAAATATTTGTCTTTTCTATTCTAGATGGACACCCATCCGCATACCAACCTCGTCAAGCGCGGTTTAATCTAATAGATCGGACTGTGCGACTGAAATGATTAAGCCACGAGTTCCTCTCTTATTGTGAGCGCCATTTTAAATCATTTAATTAAAATAAATTAGTTCTATGTGTAATTAATTCGTTACATAAGTTGTTTTAATTAAACCCGTTCATTTTATTATTAGTTGATTAATACTGTTATGAAAGACGAGAGTAGCTAATATACCTAGTATTTTGAAAACTCGTAATATAATTTTATCAAACCCGTTTGTATATTTTTAATATTTATCGTTCAACATTTTTAGGGTTCCGTAGTCAACAAGGAACCCTTATAGTTTCGCCATGTCCGTTGGTTTTTTATCCTTTAAACATTGAAACTAAATTTATTGGAGTGTGATAATCTTTAACAGCTTATTTTCCAGATTAACCTAACTAATTACTAATATACTACATTTAAAAACTAAAAATAAAGGTAAAATCTTTACAAAAATGATTGAAATAAAATTAAAGATTACAGGGCGTCGAAAACTTTATCCAAATCGCTGTCAATGGGGAAAGTGCCCAGAACGCTGGCAGCATTGCCTCGTTGGATCGCAATGCTGATCCTTTGCCCAAGATATAGGCAACCCCTCTGGTGACGCGAGGCGTCGACTATACGCCTGGCGATGTCATTATATTTTTGGTTGGAAATGTGACACACATTGCTTTGATCATTTTTCTATAATAAGGCCCGGTATCCACCAAAGCGGAGAGGAGAGGAGATGTGTTTGGATAACCAATCAGATGTCAACTGAAGCTAAGCGGAGAGGAGATGTGGACATCCGATTGGTTATTCAAACACATTTCCTCTCCTCTCCGCTTTGGTGGATACCGGGCCTAATTCTTGATTCAGAAGAAATTACACCAGTATTCTTTTTTTTTTTTATAATCTTGTCCCTAAGTGTATATCATATATCGTGGGTTTACAGACAAGGAAACACACAAACAGACCTAGAACAGCTACTTGTAGATTATAGATCTTACAAATATTTGTATGCAACGTGCGGGGATCGAACCCGCGACATTCTGTAGTTATCGATCGCTCAGTTAGTGTAGTAATGATAGATCATTACTTGAAAAAATTGTAAAATAGAAAAGAATTCTAGAATTAGCGCCATTTCCGATGAAAGAAGATTCGTTCAAAAATAAAGGACACACAGTACTTAAGCAAACAGATATTTCAGACAGATCCAACTGATATACTCTTCGATTTTCTTTCGAAGGTTATTTTAACCAAACCCGCCGGCCACAATTTTGTATCAAAATATAGATATTATTAGAGTTCCGTACCCAAAGAGTAAAACGGAACCCTTTTACTAAGACTCAGTCTGTCACCAGCCTGTATCTCATGCACCATGACCGATGAAATTTTGAGGTATTCCTCAAAGGGCACCTGGAACCTTATGTGGATGAGATAAGGTGTCAGTAGCTCAGGTGCCATTATCAGCGGGTGCCATTCATGTTTTACAGGTATTTCTGTTGCCATTATAACAATGAATACAAAAAAACAGAAGAAAATAAACATTATAGGGATATTATTATATTATTTGCGATACTGATAACGGAAACAGGTAGATACTAATATTCATAGCTTACTCGTATTTAGTACTATATTCACTTTAAAAATCCACCTAGTTCATCCAATTGCCCTTTGCGTGCCTTTATAGACGGACGCGGGACTGTTTCATCGAGTTTATCGAGTTTTTTTGCATGGTAAAATCATCAAATGAGTCCTCCCACCCAGTGCAGAGCGGGAGGGACTGTCAGACTCGTACCGACTAAAATCCAAAAAAATAAAAAAAATATTAAAGTGGCTCAGCAGACATGTTTTTTTGTCGTTTTTATAGTTTTCACGAAACACTTCGTGCGCGAGTCTGACACGCACTTGACCGTTTTATGTTTACACAGTCCGAAAGCCACTCGTGGTAACATATTGACCTATTATCAAGATAAGTATTATCTAAAACCAACACGTTTCAAATAAAATTTCACCAAGTCCATCGCAAGCGCATCGCAAGTCCATGGCAAAACCTGGTACATTTTTCACTTGGTTATTTCTTTTTATCGTGTTAAAATCGTCAAATGAGTCCTCCCAAACAGGGCGGGAGACATGAGGGAATATCAGACTTTTACTGAATAAAATCCAAGGAGATCCTTCAAGGTCACGGGACATACGTACACCGCGACTCCGGTACACAAAAGGCTACCGAAGTACACCGTGGATTTTAGTCAGTCAAGTCTGACCGTCCCCGGTAGTAGTACAGGACTCATTTGATGATTTTACCACGTAAAAAAAAAAGAAGGAGATCCTTCAATAGCCCTTTACGTTCCAGGGTCACAGTTACCTGATGAGACAGACGACAGTCCCCGGATAAAACTTTAAATTGAAATACGTGATGTGCAGTTCCGGTTTTGTTCATAATCACAGAAGTTCAAAACACAAAAAAAAAAACAGAAAAACAAAAGAAACTCACATATCAACGAGAAAACCAGGAAAATAAACACAATAGCCAGAATAGTTCCTCCGGCGTATCCACCAAACACTTTAGGTACATCACCAGTCAGCATAGCTTTCAAATTCTCCTTCACATCATCAGCCAACTCCACTGTATCCAGCAGTTCCAATAAAACCTTCCTATTAGGAGTTTTTCCTGGTTCTGAACTCGCAGCGACCAATTCCTGGAGCTTGTCCAAAGTCTCTTTATCAAGCTTGTCCATCTTCGGCAAGTATTTTCGACAAATTAAAAGTTTTTGACGATATTTTACTCTTTATCTGTTATGATGTGTAACGTGTATTCCACGTTGTAGTTGAGACGCGGTCCGTAGTATAAGATTACGGCGTTTTTGTGATAACCTTTTTCGATATGGTTAGGTCCGTGGAACCGATAATAATGATTATTTTAGTTTTAGTAGCTAATGGGTGCTTTCACAATAGACGATTACATTACATTGACACGTCAGCCGCTCTTGCTCATTTTTACTCAACTTCAAAAAAAGAACGAGGTTCACAATTAAAAGATTTTTAATTAAATGTTTTGTTTCTCAGTTTACTATTCGGCACTGGCTTTTGTAAATCGATCAAGAATAAACTGAACTTATTGCGGGTAGATGGTTATGAGCAAAAAAAAAATCGATCTACCCTCTTTTTTGTAATTTTTAGGTCATTCGCAACTTAATTCCGTTTCTGACTCACGAGTTGCCACTCGTAAACTTTTGGGGTTTTGCCCGTCCGCATTATATAGTTTTTGTTTCTGCCAGAAAAAATATAATGCTCGCTGGACGCATCCCGCATAGTATCAGAAATGTTGAAAATGTATGCACCGTGTGCCTTCCGGAATTTTCCTGGTAGAAATTATAGAATGCGGATGCGTTAGGCCGAATTCCAGTGTGGGAGAGAGCCAGAGCTATACAAGTCGTTTAGCGCCATCTCGTTCCCTCACTGGAATTACTCTCGCTTTATGACATCGTGATAGGCCACCTGTGTTATAAAGATGAGTTATGGAAGATATACCCAACTAGCAAAATCTGGTTTTTATACTATCCTAGAACCATAATTATCGAGGACTATAAGAAACTTATATCCACATATAAGTTGCGTAAAGGGCCCACTTTATAAGTCTACTTTTACTTATAACGTATTTATATTAGTCCGCTGAAATGCTGTATACGCTTATATTACTCCTTTAATAGAATTACGTCAATGCAATTCCTCCTGTTAATCTCAATATAAGTAAGTTATAGTCGAATTTTAGATTAATATGCGCTTACAAATGCTTCTATAAGCTCATCTATTAGAACTGTTGAAGTGAGTGTATCGGACATTTTTTTGCTCCGAAAAAAATATTTTTAACATCTTCTAAATTTATAATATGAATCAGTATTTATTCATGTCAGCCATAGTAGAAAACTACAATGTTATTGTTGTTGTCTTGTAGCTTATTCATAGGGGAAAAATAATTTTCTGTGAAACATATCATGGTTCTGGATACAATTTTAAAGCGCCTCTTGAAATTTGCTTATTTACATTTTAGTATTAAATATTTTTAAAATTAATATTATGAAGGCAGCCGACATATTTTTGTAAGCATTTTCAAGTGTGATATAGTGCTAAAATAAGTATTTTTAGCATTTCCAAGTGCGACATAGTACCAATATAAGTATATTGGTTCTATATTGGGTTATCTCAAAACCAAAGAAGATTCGCCATTTTGTGACGAGCGCGGGAGCTAAAGCAAAATTTCGTCAGTGATTTCTTCTCAGGCCATCTTAAGTCTGACGTGTTTTCCACCATGGTACAGTCAGCTGATTAGTTTTATTCTTCGTGATATAAGGTTACCTTCAATATAAACCAGGTTAAAGTTGCTAGGAAACGACTAAAATAATTCTTTTTCTACGTGTTTGAACAGCTATTGCTGCTTATCCCACCGCAGCTGATTTCCACGAGTCTTTTTGATACGACTCCCTCATGTAGTGTGCTAATTATCGCTTGAGAGGAAATTGGTCATGGAAATCTGTCATTGGCTCCCGTTCTATACCGATTAGGGTTCCAATGTCAAATCCTACAATAGAATTTGCAAAACCATAATAAAGCGTGTTTTCGCCTGTACGGGTCGTTATAAGTCAAAGTGGCTTCTTAAGAGTTTTAGCCAGGAGTGTCTGAGATTACTTAGACAATAACACTACTGTGGAATGCCTATATAAATATGTATAGGTTTAAAACGGCATACGACAAAACTAAAAGAAATAAATATGTAGAACATTTTATCCTAACGAGTGCTGTTATAATCTTGATGATTTATTTTTTGAATTTGATGATTATATTTTAAACGTTGATTTGAAATTAATTTGACAGTTACTTCTAAGCTTAGGTATTTTAAACCAAACCAGATACATAAATGACTACCAGTAATTTAACTTTAGTTTACTTATATTGGCCACAAAATATTAGCTTATATGAGGTTATAAGTAAAAATAACAAGAGTAAATACTCCTCAGTGCATAGCTTCCTGGTACATGCTTCTACAGGAGTATTAAGATTTAAATGGCCCGCAAATGTTTTCTTATAGGCGCATATAAGTCTCACTTACTGGATCAATTACTCTTGAGTGTAATTACTCTTATTTCATGCTTTTATAGGAGTCTTGATCCTATATAAGTCAGGAAATATGAACCTAAGTACGGATATAAGTACAATTTATAGGAAACAATGCACTTAAGTAAAAACAGCATGTATTTATGCTGTTAAAATCGTAGTAGCATGCACCAAAACCTTAATAGAACCTCCATAAGCCCATGTAGCATTATAATATCGCATGCCAGGATTATTTTGCTAGTTGGGATTTGAATGCACTAAACTTTCAAATCGCTCTCGCTTCAGCTTTAGCCTTGTACCTTATTATAATTAAGAATTGATTACACAAGTAGTTCATTATCTATCTTAGCGACCGTTTACGTGTACCGTTTTTAAGGCAAAAGAGTTCGAAAATATTTTTTTTATCTGTGTAATATACCTTAAATACCATTGAGCTATTATTACTACGTATAGAGACGACACCACGTATCACCACTGTGTCCCATCCAGGATGAGTGCACGCGCACAAGTTCATTCAGTTGTTTGACAGCTCTGTGGCGTGCTCTAGGCGCGCGCACTCATCCTGTGGGGCACAGTGGTGATGCGTGGTGTCGTCTATAAACGTAGTAGTAATAGCTCAATGCTTAATACTTTATATTATATAGCTAAAGTTTGTTCACAGTTGGTTCACAGCGATCAGCGATGATTTTCTATCATTCATTGAAGAGTTACCTCAATTTCTCCAAGGCGCCAAAGCCTGCCAAGGTTGCGGGACTAATTTCATTACCGTTACCCCGGGACATAAAGGGCTATTTTGAAGGACACAGTGGAATTTAGTCAGTACAAGTCTGACAGTCCCTAACCCCTGCCCGGGGTGTGAGGACTCATTTGATGATTTTACCACGATAAAAAGAGACCCGTCATTAGATAATGCTATGATCGGACGGCGAGTCGCCCATTACTCACCGTCCGCGTGCCCAAATGTCGCATAAAGGAATATAAATATCTGGACTGCTTTCCTAATACGGCCTATGTGAAAGGTCTCTTATTTGATCGTCGACTGGCTAAGATAATTAAGATGTAAATTATGTTATTTCTGTTTTAAATATTTGAATATTGATAAAATCAAGGCCGTTGTGGTTAAATCTAAACACATTTGTTTTTTTTTTCTTGTTTTAAGTTGCTTTGGCCAACCTGTTAAAAATGCGGCGCCCGGGAAAATTTAATCGTCATAATAACATCACGCCTCCACTTCACATGCATGATACTGGCAGACAAATGGACATAATGCAAAGGAAGGGAAAGAAATCAGTAAGGCAGAGTAAGTCCTTCGGGCATGCGGACGGATGCTAGTAATAGGCGCCTCGCCGTCCGATCATGGACCATACCCGAGTACAGGGCCAAACGCCTGCTGGGGTGGAGAGAATGTCTTAACAGGTAACCGTGACCCTGGAATGTAAAGGGTTATTGAAGGAACACCGTGGATTTTAGTAAGTCCGACCCACCCAGCGCGGGAGGACTCATTTGATTAAATTCGGCATTGGGTTAGTTTTCAGCATCAATAAATTGCAAATCTATTTAATTGGTCCGTCACGGTAGGCGCAGTGGCCGAGTGGGGGGTTCAGGCACTCAGTAATTTAAGGAAAGATTTGCAAGTACATAGTTGTTTTGAAACTGTAAGTTTGTGTATGTTAATTTGAATGTTTGTTTTTGAAAAACGACCTAAATTAATAATGAATCTTAATCCAAAGTTTATTCGTCTGCTTGTGACTTGGACATCTAAAAGACAATAGATTGTCAAATTCGGCTGTAATCCGTTGATTATTGGGTACAGCCAAACTGACAAGATCCCAAACAAGATTACAACCGAGACATATTATTATTTAATTTCCGGCGTTTTATTGTCGCCTAGTCATAGATGCGAGAATGTATACAGTACTATGAGTATTGTTGTATATTTAAAATTAACTCGATAAAGCTTAATGCCAGTTTTTTTTTTTAAGACAAAACATAGTTTAAAAATGTCTTTAAAAAAAATAACCGACTTCAAAAACCACCACAAAAGACTTTCTTTTTTTTTCGTTTAAATTTGTTTTTTATTTAATTCTTTTTCGCCACCGATTCACCTGCGAAAAAGATGTAGGTACTATATTATTTAAATTGCATATTGTTGTAATGACATACACACTAGCACTGCATCAGCAGATTGTTGTTTTTGTGCTAGTTGTGTCGGGGACTCTAAAAACTCTCTCTCTCTCTCGGTTAAAGGAAATAATAATTCTAGAATTTTTAATTCTGAATTGCACTTTTGCTTTACCTGCATAATATGGGACCCCCTCATTCCTTCAAAGTTCAAGTTCTTATCTGAATTGTCTTTTTTTTTACTATGGACACTTTTAACTTGCTATGTTGTTCTCACATAATGTACCAACTCAAAAATAATGGTTTTTGTAATAATTTTGGTGATCTAAAAAACTTTACCATCCATAGAGATTCTTGCCCATTCTTCTCCTTAAATACCTATGTACTCCTTGGAATAGGCATCTATGGTATTTCACAGTTATTATATATCATGTGATATATAATAACTGTGAAACTCACATATTTTTTTATATCTTTGATAATTCAAAAGAGCCTGTAACTGGTCTTCTTGAAATAAATGCTTTAGTTTGATTAGAAAGGCAACAAATTTTGTTACTGGGGTACCCAATTGAAGAAACCCACTATACAATAGGGATGAAATTGTAACTGATATTAAAATGCTAAGTGAGCTTGTGCATTCCATTTTCACAGGTAAATTACTGAACAGATATTAATGAATTTTGGTATTGAGAGAGGCAGCCTAAGGGACAGAAATGGAAGGGAGAATTCAGGAAAGTCTTAGCCAAAAAAGCTGTTTGAAACAATTTCTAAGATGAGACCAAATTACCAATCTTTTACCTGGTAAAATTATAGTTAGTAAGAGTCCGATAGTCCCTTCTGTTCTGAAGATTCAACTAATTCGATTTTATGAGGTCAATCTCAGACTTTTTGGATGATTTCTCAGGAGCGGAAGAGACTGTCAAACTTGTACCAACTAAAATTAAATCCATGGTGTCCCTTCAAAAACCTTTTATGTTTCAGGGTCACAGTTACCTGTTTAGGCAGCTCTAAGGCCCCAGCCTGCTCAGATAATTTTGACTCTTTAGTACTCATACCTAAATCATTTGTTTAAATTGATTGTATCATGTTGCAATGTCATAAATAAAATTGTTAGGTCAATGGATAAACTAGTCAATTAAAAAAACAGTAGAATGCTAAAAAAATAGGTATATAGGAATTGCTGGAATATTGCACAGACTCATAAACTGTATCATACGATATTATGAAATTTCGTAATTTTATAAGTTGAAAATATTATTTTCGTTCTAGGTAATAACATAAAAAATAATTTTTCACGTAAAATTTAAAACAAGCTTTTACGTGTTCGACTTGTAAACAAATTGAAAAATAATTGGCGCGACTAATTGAGCGAAAAATGAGTCTAAAATATATTTTTTTAAGTAACGTTGAACCGAAGAGAAACTTATGTTTTTCATTATTTATGGTAATAAAACAATAGGAAAATAATTATAGAGTCCTCTTACCTGATAAACTGATGACAATAATCCCGGGAACGATAAATACACTGTTAGAAAATGCGTGTTCCAAAGGCCCCTCAGAGCCACCGCTAAGATCCACCATTGTTGATTAATACTCAGATGTTCGCCCCTAATACTACGTTAAAACGTTCAATACACTAATTCAGAACACAAAATATACCATTTCTTTTTAAGAAAAATAGTTTTTCCAACAAATTCATCAAAATCTTTGATCCGCAAAATAGAAATGCAAACGACAACAAGTTTTAACGTTTTTCTATTGATTTTGATTATTCGTTTCAAGTACTAGTCTTTTGGGTTACAAACTTGACGTCAGTTAGTACTAAAAGACAGTGTGCTGAAAAAATACTGAGTATTGTGACATTGTCTCGTCAGAATTCCACCTAAAGTAAACTTAAGTTTATAGAGGCACAAAATTAATTTAATAAAATTAGTGTATCACAGTGCGGCCCGGGTCATAAAAGTAACGAATATGACAGCATCTCGGTGGCGTAAGTACAGTTAGCAACAAAATTATTCTGAAGAGTTATAGTTTGAGCCAAATAAGTGTGGAATAAAATTTGTTGACCCCCGTGTACCAATGTATTGCAATATTTTAAAACCATTCGAAAAAATGTAAAGAAAGTGTCGTAACACGATAAAAATAAACGAATCGTGGTAAGAGGCGACCGTGACCTTACATTTTATTTTGAAATTCGAACGATGGTGTAATGGAATTCTAACGATACGTTATTAGGATCAATGACCTTTATTCCATGCTTACATGGCGTGGACTATAGAAGCTTCTAACTGTATGCGGGGTCAATATAAATTAACAGGCAAGACTGCGTAATGGATCTGATCAACAATCGTAATTTATTATTGTCAGTATAAATATGAAAGTGAGTTTTTTTTAATTCGCTCACAAATCACTGAACGGATTTTGGTGAATGCAGAAACAAGACTTTTATTTAACCGAGCTACCTACAAACGCAAACTCTAGGTCTTCGTGGAGAAGTATCGAGGATATTTTATCAGTACACACATTTATAAAACATACAATATCAGTAATATTCACATCATAATAAATAGCAGTAAACTTACATTTTCATTGTAGAATTTCAGCGTCACACACTTGGAATCTCCATCACTAAAATTTTATAATTATCACACCACTAAGAAAGAAAGAATAAAGAAAATACGCGAAAAACTAGGATCCATCTTAGAACTGATGCAGCTTATAAGACACAAATTGCGGGTACATTCATTTTTACAATCGTCCCCGTCCATTAAAGATTGCCGCCATATTTGACCAATGGCACATCATCAATTTATCACACATTTTAGCTAAGTAACTAATAAATTAGGCAAGAATAAACAAATCCTGTGTTGTAGAACCTTTTAAAACTTGATTACATAATTTAGAAATTTAATAACGATTTATTTGTAACTCTTTTAAATTCGATTTATATTGGACCATCAACTGATTTCTTTAGTCGATCAGTTCTGTATAAGCTAGGTACAGACGCCAGCAGGTCAATCTATCCCAATCTGTCAAATTTTACCAAACGGACATTAAGTTTTCACTATTATGATAAGGTTGAAAATCTATTGAAGAAAGACAGATTGTGGTAGCTTGATATGCTGGCGTCAGGACCATATATCCGGTTCCCATAGTAATTATGGTGCAGTTTTTTGCTGTTCCGTGTCTACAAAAACTTTCGTATCGTTTACTCTATTCTAAGCCTGTAGCCATGTAACAAACTGCTTTAATAAATTTTAAATTTTATGTACTACCGTTTATACCCAATAAAGTCGAAGACGAGTCACTCTTAAAGCTTTTATCATTATTATAACTGGCGGTTAGCGCATGCATTATTCATCATCGCAAAGTTCAACAAATAATGAACATGGTAAATATCTCGTTTATAGCTGCTCTAAGATGACTTTTTCTTTCCTGTCTAGGTAGAGGTACTCAGTTTATGTGAAAATAAAACAAAAAGTTTTTATAAATATAAATTTATTATTGAAAATACACAATTATGTATATCTTTTGGCCTTAAAGTAACATTAGTGTACACAATACTAAAAACAAATAATAACACTAATGACACAATATTCAATACAACAGTTCTATGACCACTATCATACAAGTTTAAAAATAAAACATTTTTATTTATTTATTTATTAATAATAATCAGGAGTAAAATAGTTAATTTTATAATAGGTATGTTCTTTCTTGGAATGTTGCCCTATGTGCTGCAATGTCATCCGTATAACTACGTTTTTTTTTTGTTGAAACTGGCAGCTTTGACTTTTTTGGAATGTAATTACGAGCTCTTTGGAAAACAGGGGCGGTAGCTTTTATCACTATTAAAGGATTCTTTAAACTGGTACAGAATATTGCATATGTTGTTCCGGGTACTGAATTCGGACTGTTTTTATACAGACGTAGCTATACCATAACCTATTCATATACTATTATCGACTTTTATTGAGAAAATACTGCCATTTATCGAGCACAGTTGTATTAAAGTGGGATTGTTTTTTTTCAAAGAACATGTGGCCTAACACGACCGACGTCTTTAAGCATGAGTAGTTCCACTGCGGGAAAGCGACAGAGCTATTCAAGTCGTCTAGCGCCATCTCGTTCCCAACACCAGTACCTATCGTAAACATTTTTAGGGAAACGTTTACACTGGTATGCTTTCCAAAGTTGCCAGTTCCAACCTATCATATTAATGACGTTAATTTACATTAGAGGTTAGTTTATTTACACACCCTGTTACATGATTCTAATTACTTTCGATTCAGTCGAATTTGGACAATAATTTTATTCTTTTAATACAATTTGAAGAACCTCAATTTGAAAAGAATTATCACAGAATATTATGAGGCGATCTTCAAATTTCGATAATCGTTTTGTAAAAATTTGGTCCTAACTTAAACATTTTTTGTCATTTTATCTCTACCAAAATACATTTTTAGTCCTAAAAAATCTATTGGAGAAATGGGGTTTTATTTTAATATAATATTTTTTATTAAAATTGTAAAAAACTTTATTGAAAGGCACTTTTAGAATGACATTGAGCGTTTTCGCGCGTAATCTAAAATATATCACTGAAAAAATTTAGATTTTTTTTCATTACAATTTAAATGTTTTGTCATATTACTGGTTATAATTTTGAGATTCAAGATTTCGAAGGAAACGATGAAAGTATACTTAAATTTCTTATCTATTATCACGAACGCATCAAAAATATTTGTAACCAATAACATGGCAACACATGTGTACAAAAAAACGGTTATTTCAGTTCAAACAGCACTTAAACCTATATTTCATTAATCCACAAATACAGTTTCTTCAAAAAATGTGTAAATTTATTGCATTTGTCTATACTAAGCTGTATGACCTAAAATAAGGGTTTTCATTTACCTAAATTTTTAACTATTCAATTTTATGTTTACGAAAAATGTTGTATTTTAATTTTTCTTCAGGGGATCGAGGTTATCTATTGAAAAATCATCGTTTCCAAAGGTGATCCCTCGGCTGAATCCATCCTGTAAATAAAAAAAATCAATTTAAGTTACAGAAAAAATAAACAGAAACAGATGTTTTTGCAAAAAAAAAAGAACATGCGACGTAGTTATTGTTGTCCATTCTCTAAATCTATGCAAGTGACACTCAGCGCTCTCTCGCGGCGAATTTTCAAATCAAAAGCCCATTTAAAACATGTTTTTGTAGTCGACTATACTTTGTTAAATGGTTACCATAATTATTAAGTTTTTTGATATTGCAAACGCATATAATAAAAATGTTAAGCCGGAGTTTCATCTTGTTTGCAATATCGAAAAGAAATACAAAAACAAAAATGTACGGAATAGACTTAATTTTCAATTAAATACACAAAAAATAATGAGAACATTGAATGCCTTTGCCATTCATTTGCAATGAAATAATACCAATTATGGACACCTGGGGGCCTACCATGACGTTTTAAGCGAAAGTAGTTCCACTGTGGGAAAAAGACAGAGCTATACACGTCGTCTAGCGCCATCTCGTTCCCACATTGGAACTACTCTCGATTTAAGACGTCATGGTGGGCCGCCTCACAAAATGTTCCCAACTGACGCCCTTTAAACTTGCATAAAATGACCAAATTGATGATACCAAACAAATATCAGTTATTTATGTAATTATGCAGCAGTTATTTGTGCCTTAACCGTTTTTACCCAGAAGTACACAGTGCCTAGCATATTTTGAAAGAAATTATGTACATTTACAAATATAAATAAAAGAAGAAGAACAAAATTAAAAAACTTGACAATCCGTGCTTTTGAACAATATTTTTTTCGAGTTAAATATTTTTTGCATGATTTTCAATCATTTAAAAAAGTATTTTTATGTAATAAAAAAAATTATACCATCCTGTTTTACCAAGACACAATTTTTTTTTTTACTTTTTTGGATGATAATTTCAATAAAAAGATAATGCATGGCACTGTGTAAATATGATTATTTTCACATCACAAAAACAAAGACAAAACATTTATTTTCGACAAACACTTGAACCATAGACGATCACACTTTTTTACTATATTTTTGAACTTACCGATCACTGAGCTGTCAAAATTAATAAAAATAAATAAATAAAAATATTTACAGTATTTCGCATTTTCATATCATCTTTTTAATTAAAACTAAACAGTCATAATTAACTGTACTATTTAATTTTATGAGAATAAAATGTCCTATCTGATGAACAAAATTTTTAAGAAAATAATTACAGATTTTAAAAAGTTGTCGTTGATTGTCTCAAAAATATGTACACTACCAAATGTTCACAAAATAGGACACTCAAAGGGAGCTTGCTGATGACGCGATGGGACGCAATTCGACCGATTCCAACTACAAGTGAAAATCATCCTTACCACTACGACTTAAGACATAAAACGTGCGGTTGTCTAGGAGTAAGATGAAAAACAAAACACGCTCGCCGCAAAGTCAGTCGAAGGAGAAGTGTTTTTTTTCGAGTATTAAAAAAAAAAGTAGTTTCCAAGAACTCTGTGGATAGCGTTGAACTGACTACGTTACTAGATTTATGCCTTCATTTTTGCACAAATCTACGAGGCACAGACTTCTCTTCTTTTTCTCTTGGGACATTTTCTTTATGGCGTGGAAAACTCATAAATTAAAAAGACTGGTCAATGAATATTTTTTTCTTTTTCCTTGTTGTTGTTTATTTCCAAATGCCAATGGTGTGATGTGATGTGACTGATAATGACATGACATGTACGTTACGTTTTAAGATCTCAAAATTACAATCAAGTGAAAAAAATCAAAAAATGACGACGTTCCGTTCATTGCCAACATACCAAGTTCAGCGCCATCTATCCATCGACTAGGGCAACAATCAAAAGAAAATCCCTCATTGCATCATTATATCGTAGTAGCAAGGATAATTTTCATTTTTAATTAGTAGAAATTGCGAATCGCGTCATGAGCAAGCTTCCATAGTCTTAAAAATCAACAGATACGCACCTTCATTTCAGAAATAGTTTTGTCTAGGAACCCATTAAAATTGCTGTCCAATTCCACCACCGGTTTCTCACTGAGGTTGCCAAATCCGTTGAATGTAGAATTGAAACCGTTGCCAAAGATGTTGCCAGACTTCTGCGTGTCAAAAGGGTCGAATCCACTGAGTCCATTTGTGAAGGACGTCGTGTTAAAAACTGACGTTTGTAAGTTGAAGTCGCCTATGTCATAGTTGGGGCCATTTGGGTTCATCCCGTTGGGGTAGGGGCCGTTAGGGATGGGGCCGTTTGGGGCTGGCTTGGTGGCAGCGAATGGTTGGGTTTGGGGGTGAGAGATGGGGGCGGGTTGTTGATTCGGGACGGAAAAGGGCGTGGAACCGAAGAGGTCGCTCCCGTTTATGGCTGGCTGCTGTGGTGTGTGACGCTTCGACGCTTTTGGTGGAGGCGCCACTGGAATTAAAATTGTGATGTTAGTGTATTGTTAATTTAAACGGACGGACGGACGGACATGGCGAAACTATAAGGGTTCCTTTTTGACTACGGAACCCTAAAAAGGTGGTTTCTTTACGATTACGTAAATAGTATTTAGAGGGATATTCTCGGAACATAATTTTTGACTTGGTAACATTTAAACTCCTTCCTTCTCTACAGCTTAAGGGCTAGTGGCGAGGACTTTGGTATCTCCTAAGTAGTCAAAACAAAGTTAAAAAATCAAAAATAAAGTTGAATAAAATGTATTCCAAGATTTCCCTCTATAGCTTTTCGTTATAGAAAACGCTAGCGTGACAATCAAGACGCATTTATGAGACGATATAGGAGAAAGTCGCAAAGAGGAAGAGTGGAAGGTTATGATTATGAGGACCTTTGTCCTTTGACCAGCAGTGGGAAAATATAGGTAGGTTAATAAAAAAACAGAACTTAAGATACTTACAAAGCGGCGGCGTGGTAGTGAGTGTGTTCTCGTGTGTTGGCGCTGTGAATCGAGACATCGGCTCCGACTCGAACGCGCGCGGGTCGAAGTCTGAAATACATTTTAGTTTTTTTTTTTTAACACCGTTGGCAACACTGTGTAGTAGTAAAATGTTGTTGTAACCAGAACAAAAATTGAAAAATAAATTGACACATTCTCTAGAAAATATTATGGACTTTTATAGGCACATCTTCAGCATAAAAAAAAATACTATTATGTAGTCCAGTAGAATTTTGAAAAATAATAGGTATGTATTTTTTTCTTTTGTTGAATTAATGCATATTTATAGGGATATAAACGCATTAAAATTCTAGAGCAGTGGCAATTAGTATTGGCAATTTTAAAAATTTGCCAAAAAAAAAAGAATGTGTCAAATATTTTTTTTTATAATCGAACTAATAGAATGGATGGATTCGAACTTACCGCTGTCTGAATCAGAGTTGAGGAGCAGACCTTCAAGCTTGGTGCCTACAGAGGGGTTCTTGTTTGACGACAAATCACCCAGGAGTTTTCTGGAAACACACAGAAATACATTATACACTTCTGGACACATCTATTGGCCCACCTTAGAGTTTAGGTTTCGATGGCCCCTACCGAAATATAATTGCTAGATTGAGCAAAAACTGTTGATGCAGTTTTAAACCTGATACATTTTACCATCTTTTTCGATCGTATTGTTTTAAATTTGAATTCAGAATACCATACGACATGGAGCTACGCGTAACAAGTCGGATATGCGCCTTGTTAAAGACAATTGATTTTTGAATAAAAAACATGTTTTATCAAATAAAGGTTTAATTTAATAACGCGTGTTACCTCCATGGGCATCTACCACAGCTCTCAAACGATTAGGCATAGAGTTTATCAACCGCTCTATAAATTTTGAGGGATCATCTCCCATTCCTCTTCTATGGTAGTTTTCAACTCCTGCATCGTCTGGGCAACTGGCTGACGAGCCCTAACACGTATTTTTAGCTCGTCCCACATGTGCTCAATGGGGTTCATGTCTGGGCTTCTGGCTGGCCAGTCCATAACTGTGATGTTCACATCCCGAAGATATTCCCTGACGATGCCGGCCGCATGGGCTCTTGCATTATCATGCATAAAAAGGAAATTTGGGCCCACATAGTCCGCGTATGGTATCACGTGAGGTTCTAAGCACTTACGAATGTACCTTTCAGCATTTAATGTTGGCAACCGTGGTCCTGTAACAACCTCAAGTTGATTTTTGCCGCTCGCAGATATACCGCCCCAGACAGTCCATGAGCCACCGCCATAAGCAGTCCTCTCTTCAAAGCAGCATTGTGCGAAACGCTCTCCCTTACGTCGGTAGACCTTCTGCCTTCCATCATTGCCATGTAACACAATTTTAGACTCATCAGAAAAGAGTACACGGCTCCAATCTTGCCGTGTCCAATTTAAATGACTGCGTGCGAAATGAAGGCGCGCTGTTCGGTGGGCTCGCGTTAGTTTGGGCCCATTGGCTGGCTTGTGTGGTACCATATCGCGTTCTTTTAACCTTCTCCGAACAGTTCGAGCGCTCACGGATACTCCGTGGAAGTCGCGAAGTTGGTTTTGTATCTCAATGGAGGTAAGGTGACGATTTCTCAAGCTGGTCGTCACGATGAATCGATGCTGCCTTTCAGTTGTGACCCGAGATTGTGGCCTTTCTTGGCGACAAACAAAGCCGCCAGTCTCTAGGTACCTCCGATAAACATTTCGGACCGCAGATCGACTTAAATTAAGTTGAGCACTCATGTTTCTTTGGCTGTGTCCGGTCTGAATAAGTGCCACAGCTTGGGCGGCGACTTCAGGTGAAGTATCCATAGATTATTGATAGAACCTCACCTTAATGTTAAGAATAAGTAATGTTTGTTGCAAAACCAAAGATATCAATCACTTTTACAAGAATTAAATCCAAGTAAACCAATAAAACCAAGTTTTCTTAGTATTCGATTGTTTGATATCAACAAACAGGTTCCAAATTGTCTTTTGTTTCTTTAAATTCTGTGTTCGAAATTCAAAAAAAGACTATTGAATTAAATTGTGAATGTGCCAGGTTCAAAACTGTATAAAAACTTTTTGCTCGACCTAATATAAAATTTTAGCTAGGACCAAACGAAACTGAAAATACAAGGTGGGCCAATAGATGTGTCCAGAAGTGTATAAAGATACAACTTTTAATAACTCACTAACTTCAAAATTATCAATCCATAGACATCTAATAGACATATTTTTTTAGCGTGGTAAAATCATCAAATGAGTCCTCCCAAGGCAGAGTGGGAGGGACTGTCACACTTGTACTGACTTAAATCCACGTTGTCCTTCAATAGACCTTTACGGTCCTGGGTCACGGTGATGGAAATAAGTCCCGCGACCCCGGCAGGCTTTGGCCCTCTGTGAGGGGGCCCCCGTCATTTTGCTGTCTGTAGTCTGTGTGTCTGACTGCCATTATAGTGACAGAAACAATCGAACAAGTCAATCGCATTGTCTTTCAGGAAAGCAAGAAAGAACCAAAAAACATGTGGTATCCAATCCACCAACTCCCACTGGGCCCGCGTGGTGGATTATGACCCTGCTCGCTCTCACAGAGACCCATGCCCCAGACTGATCACGATCATGGTATCTTACCCGGTGCCAAAGCTGTGTTTTCCGTTGTGCTGTGGCGGCGGCGTTGACAGCAACAAGTTGTTGTCGTTGTTAGAGTTGAACGTGTCCGTCGAGTTGTTCGACAACGCGTCTGTGCCTGAAATAAATGTAACAATAATTATTAAATATTTTTTTATTAGTAACGGTCCTTCGAGCAGGATTATTGAAAGGCCTCGATAAAGACTGCTCTTAAAATTGCGTAGAAAAACATCGAGAGAAAAGTAGTGTATGACGTGTCCTCAACGACGATATATTACTAGACTCAGCATGCACGATCTAAGGAACAAAAACTATTCTGTCAACTCGCTGAGGTACTACGTAAGCGAGGGGGACGGGGTACTGCGTTGTGATTGGCTAACTCAAGGTCTGTTCTGTCTCAAGGTATGTTTACGGCTCACAGGAGTGGTCGAAATAAGACGGATATAAGACTTTTTTGCCTAATGTGTTGACAGGCATCGGTCGCCTGTTATTATGAGTCTAGTAATATATCGTTGTTGAGAACAAGCTTAAAAAAAACCTATAATCTACTAATCAAACTCACCCATCTCAGTATTATTATTGCCATTGCTGCTACCATTAGCGAAGCCATTGGCCATGGTGAGAGAAGCGATCTGCTTCTCGAGCTCCGGAGGCGGCTTGAACTCCGTGATGTCCGACAACTTGTTGCGGGACAGGTATGCGGACAAGTCATCCTTGTATGTGATCTTTGATAACTCCTGGAATTGAAGACAGTTGAGGTTTTAAAATAAGAATTTAATTGGCCTGTTGGTCTAGACTCTAGTGGTTAGTGACCCTCAGGCCCGCCGCTAGGGGTTTGAACGCCCTTGTGCAATTCGCATTATGCCGCCCCCGTTTAACTATGTCTACCTTACACGATCTCATCATCATCATCATCTCAGCCGTAGGACGTCCACTGCTGAACATAGGCCTCCCCTTTTGATCTCCACAGGTACCGGTTGGAAGCGACCTGCATCCAGCGTCTTTCGGCGACCTTCATAAGGTCGTCTGTCCACCTTGTTTGTGGACGTCCTACGCTGCGCTTGCTAGTCCGTGGTCTCCACTCTAGCACTTTTCGACCCCATCGGCCATCCGCTCTGCGAGCAATATGGCCTGCCCATTGCCACTTCAGCTTGCTAATCCGGTGGGCTATATCGGTGACTTTAGTTCGTCTACGGATCTTCTCATTTCGGATTCGATCACGCAGAGAAACACCGAGCATAGCCCTCTCCATAGCTCGCTGAGCGACTTTGAGCTTTGAGATGAGGCCGATAGTGAAAGACCACGTTTCGGTGCCGTAACTCATCACTGGAAACACACATTGGTTGAAGACTTTCGTCTTGAGGCACTGAGGTATATCGGACGAAAAGACACTGCGTAGTTTCCCGAACGCTGCCCAACCGAGTTGGATGCGGCGGCTGACCTCTTTCTCGAAGTTGGATGTACCTAATTGGACTACTTGTCCTAAGTAGATATATGAGTACCGAGTTTTCAACAGAGACTGGGGTGGGCACAACATTGGCATTTGACATAATTTTCGTCTTGTCCATGTTCATTTTCAAGCCCACCCGTTGCGAAACTCGGTCGAGGCCATCGAGCATCATGCTGAGTTCCTCCATCGACTTTGCCATGACTACGTGAAATGATTTCTCATAGTCCACAAACGCTAAGCATAATGGCAAGTTATACTCCTCGGTCTTCTGTATAACTTGCCGCAGCGTATGGATGTGGTCTATGGTACTATAGCCTCTTCGGAAACCGGCTTGTTTGGGAGGCCGGAAGTCATCAAGTCTGTGTTCGAGACGGTTCGTGATAACCCTTGAAAACAGCTTATAAACATGACTCAGAAGCGTGATGGATCTGTAGTTCTTCAATAGGCTGTTATCACCTTTTTTGAAGAACAGCACCACCTCACCTCTGCTCCACGCTTTGGGCGTTTTGCCCTCGAACAGGACGGTATTAAAGAGCTTCTGGAGCTCTGAGGTGATTCCGTCCTCGCCCGGCGCCTTGTTGTTCTTAAGCTGTTTCAGGGCCATCCTAATCTCGTACAGACTGATGTCCGGGATATCTTCGGTATAATGTCGGGACAGCTTGGCTCTTGGATGTCTTACCAAGCTGTCAACGGGCTTTGCGACCGAAGTGTATAACAGTCCATAGAACCTTTCGATCTCGCCTAAAACCTCTGCTTTGGTCGACGCTATGCTGCCATCCTCCCGTTTCAGCTTTGTCATCTGGCTTTGCTTTTACACGATCTAGGTTAAAAAAACTAAGTTAAGGATGTGAAAAAAATAAGAAATACTTTACAACGAAAAACTATTATTACAATAGATGGCACTGATAAAAGCAAAAGAAAATAATTGCGCGCCGCTTCATATTTCTTTTGGTTGGATATTTTGATTAGTATTGTGATGTGACAATGTCTGATTTTTGGTCGTTGATTGCTTGATTTGCCGCCCCCCTGGATGCGCCGCCCGCGTGCATTGCACGCCTTGCACGCCCGCTTACGGCGGGCCTGGTGACCCTGACTGCTATGCCGGAGGGTTCGATTCCTACCCAGGACAAATGTTTATGATATGAGCACGATGTATGTATTTAGAAATATATAAGTATGTTTATCAATTGTCAAGTACCCATAACACAAGCTCTGCTTAGCTTGGGACTAGATGGCGTTGTGTGATAGTTGTGGAATATTATTATTATTAAATTATTAATTTTAAAAAAGGGTCGTAACCCCCATTTGCACGAGCGGTTTTTTACGGGCGTTAAAAAAGCGCTAAGTCGGAACAAAAAGTTAGTTAGCTATGTTTGCCACTAGATGGAGCTCATTCAAGATAACTTTGAAACTCTAGAAGTAGGATTTGCCTTAATTTTTTTCAAATATGTAATTCCTCTCATCCAGGTTGGAGCGGTCAGTAAGAGATCTTTAACTGTCACTGACTTAATATTATAATATCACCCTGTTAAGGGTCCGGGGACTCTAAACGCCTAAACGGATTATCGTGACCCTGGAACGTACAGGACAATTGAAGGATTGGATCACCCATTATACTCGCCGCCCGTATGCAACATAAATGTTTCTTCACGCCATCGTTACTTTATGATCAAGCTCAGTCAAGAAATCATCTTTTTCTCGGCCTGCCGAGACCCCGCCCAAAAGGACTTAATTAAAAAAAAAAAATACCTGTAAACGACTTTTGTAAGCGTTCATCTGTAGCTCTAACTTCTTATTTTGTAGCTGCATCTTCTGCATCTCGATGTATTTGCCGTTGTCGTTCAAGAACCGTCTGGAATCAATTCAAACATTTTATTAAAATTTCACATTGACCTATATTGTAACGACAGGCTCAACCAAACAATGAAAATAGCACCAGTTCTTTCTTTGGCCCCCAACTGTCAGTTCCGGGCCAAAGCAACACGATCAATTCAGATTACATGTAGCGCGCGAGTTGAATGCAGAGCTTAGGAATGCGATAGTGCTGTTGACAAGGATGGCACAGTACTACACTGCAGGCGCGTGAGGTGGGGCGTGCGGGTAGCGGGGGGAGGTGCTCCCGCTCTTTACCTCAGACCCCGACTGCATTCAACTCGCGCGCTATCTGTACTTTGTCGATTTTTGAACAACGTAGTTCGAAGAAGGTTTAGGCAAAATGTTCTGATAGGCGTATCCTTCCTTTTGAAATCATTGTTTCCCGCGCTCTCAGTAAGTTTTTTTCTAAGACCGCTTTCACACTAGGACGTTAGCAGCGCGACAGTAGCGCGGCAGCAGCAAATTCCTTCACATTTAATATGAACAGCCGCGCATAAGCAGCGTCAATGTGAAAGCAGCGTAAGTCTGTTACTTTTTTTTTTGTCTTATTCAGGTCAACTGCATCTGTTTCGTTCCGCCCTGGGTAAGACTCATTGGATGTTTTGAACCACGAAAAAAAAGATCTACAGAAGAACACAGACTCAGAGTAAATTCTCAGATTTAAATAGATTACTTCGAAAGGGTCAACCATTGTCCCACAAGGTCATTTAAACAATGATATCTTTAAAACCATTGTCATTGTGTGTGAGTTTCCGCACAAAGAGGTTATATGCGACCTCTTTGCGGTGACAGTCACTTTTTATATGTAAACATGACTCAACTACTTAAAAAGTTGTGTATAAATTCACTTTGTTAGCTTTACGGCTTCACTGTGTTCAAATTGATCGGCATTCCCATTTATAACTTTTTGTATGAACCTTTTTCTGACAGCCGGGCCACACTTACGACATTTCCCGTTGTTTTTCGCGATAATAGTGTATAAATGTTCGTATAAATGTCCATTAAGGCGATAGTCAGCGGTATTTCCCGTTAGTGTGGCCCTAGAAAAACTAAAAAACCACTGCTGGGCAAATGCCTCTCCATTTCTACCAACGAGATCACAAGATGTGAGGTCAAAAAAATAAATAAAGTGGCATCACGAAAAATGTGACGTTTTCTTTTTAACACAGAATATGGCCTTTTTATAGCCACCTCTGTTAATTTAAAACCAGTTATTTTTCTACCCAAACTCACCTGTAGGCCAAATCAAACGCTTGTCCAATCGTCAGCGTGATTTCCGAAGCTAATTTAGTAGAAATAAACACGAAACACTCATGTTTCTCAGCTGGCCCATCATGGCCGTTCACTGCGTTGACGGTGCTGCCGCCTTTCGCGATAAAAGAGAAGTATTTCTTGGCCCCCTTGTCGTCGGCGCAGTACGATATCCGATGGAGAGGAAACTGGTACATTATGTTGTTTGATCTTGGCTCCTGGAAAAGATAGAAAAACGAGGTTAGTATGGGTTTTTGGTAACAAATAGTTCCATCTTAATGTTCTATTAAATACTAGCTGTTGCCAGCGGCATCACCCGCCACAACTCCAAAATTATCCCACGGGAACATAAATCGGGATAAAAACTATCCTATGTGTAAATCCAGGTTATAAACTATCTGTGTACCAAATTTCAGCCAAATCCATTCAGTAGTTTTTGCGTGAAAGAGTAACAAACATCCATCCACACATACAAACTTTCACGTTTATAATATTAGTAGTTTTGCGTGAAAGAGTAACAAACATCCATCCAAACATAGAAACTTTCACGTTTATAATATTAGTAGGATAGGATGTGATCCATGTTAGGTGCTTAGGTCTGGGGGACCAAAGGAATTGCCGGTTGAACTATCAGTGTGTCCAGTAACCTAAGAAGCTGGCCCACCGACTGCATGTCGCGCAGTGAGCTATAAATCTTTTTTTAGGGAAAGATCTATACTTGGGATGCGATCTGGCTAAGAGATTAAGTCCGGAAAGAGGTCTTAAAGCTTAAGATCAAAGTTTTAGATATAGCCAGAACTATAACAAGCTAAAGTGGCAGTGGGCTTGTCATATCTGATGCAGAACCGACGAAAGGTGGAGTAGATAGGTTCTCGAATGGAGACAGCGCGTTGGTTAACGTAGTCAAGATAGACCGATGACCTGAAGAAGTAAACTGGCAGTAGCTGGATGAAAAAGTGACAGATCGTGCGCTGTGGCGGTCCTTGGAAGAGGTCTATGTCCAGCAGTGGACTACAATAGACTGAAATGATGATTCTTAATAGCCCTAGCATACAACGCACCAAGTTATTTTTGACGGATGTGTAGACAGAGTCATTGATAAAGTTAAAAGAGGCATCATTCATAAAGCTAATCTATCTAAACCATCATCTGCCTAGCCTTTTCCCAACTATATTGAGGTCGGCTTCCAGTCATCCCAGATTCAGCTGGATATCAGTATTTTACATGGAGATACTGCCTGTCGGACCACCACAATCCAGTAACTGGGCAATACCATCCCCCAAGGTAGGACTGGTTGTCAGACTTTAGAGATAATTCATAAAGCTAATCTATCTAAATAAAAACAAATAAAAAAAACAGCTGACTGCCACTCAAACAATCACAATTCCCAACCGCTTTGACAATAGAGAGTAACGCTTTTCGTTCGTGACCTTGCGCGCGCGCACCGTGTCGTGAAAGCGGCGGAAACACCCGAGTCCGCCCGAACGGACGGCGACCACCATTGATTACAGCTGTGTGATTGTGCTATTTCGTGTTTACCCTTTCTAATTAGTGTTTCTGCGTAATGGTTAACCATGTTTTGCATTTTACTGATATTGCTTTAACAAGAGTAGGTATTAGGCATGTAAATAGCATTAATCAATTGTAATTCTAATTAGACCTTCATTTAGTTAGAGTTTTGAAAAAAAAAACAGCCAATCGCCGTCCACTGCTGAACGTAAGCCTCTTCCGAATTCCGAGGATCAAGACTAACGAGCCCGGAATGTAAAGGGCTATTGAGGGACACCATGGATGGATATTAGTCAGTACTAATCTGAAAGTTCCTGCCCTGGATGTGAGGGCTCATATGATTTTACCACGTTAAAAAAAAGCCTTCCTCAAACAGTGCCAACCCTCCCGGTCCTGGGAAGTCCGTTATGTGACGTTAGAACTAAGTAACGCCACATCATCATCATCATCATCAGCCGGAAGACGTCCACTACTGAACATGGCCTCCCTCATAGACCGCTAGGGCCATACTAATGGGAATAGTCGTTAATTATCAAAATGATGGATCAACGCCTTACACTTATTATTTTTTTTATGTGAAAGATCTGTTTAGAAAAAATAAATAAAAGGCGCCCTTTTTTGTACAATCAAGAAAAAATGTTTTTCTTTAAAAAATGTCCAAGTTCCAGTTTACTTTCTTCGTCATCATATTATTAGCCTTGGATCACCCACTGCTGGGTATAGGCCTCACCTTTTTTATGCCATATCTATTCTTCTATGGTTCTATGCGTCTCTTATTTATCGATTGCAACGACGATATATTACTAGACTCCGCATGCACAATCTAAGGAACAAAAACTATTCTGTCAACTCGCTGAGGTACTACGTAAGCGAGGGGGACGGGGTACTGCGTTGTGGTTGGCTAACTCATGATCTGATCTATCTCAAGGTATGTTTACGGCTCTCAGGAGTGGTCGAACTAAGACGGATATAAGACTGTTTTGCCTAATGTGTTGACAGACATCGGTCGCCTGTTATTAGGAGTCTAGTAATATATCGTCGTTGATTCTCCGTGATCTTGACGGTATCGTCAAACCAGCGGCAGTAACGTTTACGTCATAAAAACGGGAAAAATCATAATAGGGCCTCAATACTGAGTTTCTTCGCAACTTTGAGTAACAACAATGTAAGGAAACAATTAAAAGAAAAAAAAAACATTGACAGCATTGACATTTTAAGATAAAGATAAAGATAAAGATATATTTATTTGTAAAAACATGAGTGGTATACAGTATACAGGTCTTAATAATAAATTATGAGGTAGCTGCATGTTTTGCCATCTAGTTATGGCGTACAAATTTTTTGGTTGAAACATAGGGTGAAGTTAAGATCAAAGATTAACAAAGACATACAAAGAAAATAATAAACAATGTTACATTAAAGAATTTAAACATTAAAGAAATATCGCAATTGAATTTCATAAATACTTTAGACAATTTAACTTAATCATTTAAAAATTCCGATAAGCTGTAATAGCATTTAGCTAAAAGATTTTTTTTCATTTGTATTTTAAAGAGTCTAATTGGTAATTGTTTAATATGTGCAGGAATTTTGTTATAAATAATTGGGGCCAAATAGAAGATACTTTTATGCATAAGTGCTGTGCTTGGTCGAACTATTTCTAATTTGTTAATATCACGACGACTTCGGTTAGTAACATCTGTCATTTTTTTAAATAGCTTGGGATTAGTGTGGACAAAATTCGCTACTTCATAGATAAATAAAGAAGGAAGACTCAAAACTTTATGCTTAATGAAATAAGGTTTGCAACTATCAGTCATTTTTAATCCGAACATGGCCCTGATACACCTTTTTTGGCTCTTAAATATAATTTCTTTATTGACTGAGTTACCCCAAAATATAATGCCAAATCTTAGTATAGATCCGACTATACCATGATAGGCGGTAAGAAGGGCATCAGTGCTTACAGTAGGTGCAAGTTTATATAGCGCATAGGCCGAAGAATTTATTCTTTTGTTTAAATTTTCTGTGTGTTCTTTCCAATTGAGATTTTTATCAATGGTTACGCCTAAAAATTTTGTTGATTCTACTTTGCTTAAAATTGTTCCTTGGTAATTAATATTGAGGTTTGGTGATGTTAAACGTTGACTAAAATACATAATTTTTGTTTTATCCAGATTGATTTTTAAGTTGTTGTTATTTAACCATTTAATTATTTTACCTATAGTATCATTTATTTCGCGTTCAAAGTTATCTTTATTTTTGGGGTTTATGGTGACCGTACTGTCATCAGCAAAGAGTGATATGGGATAATTTGTAATTCTGGGTAGGTCATTTATGTAAATAATGAATAATAAAGGTCCCAGCACACTCCCCTGTGGAACACCGTACTTCACTATTCGTTCCTTCGATTTAAATATTTCTTCTTTTTTACTTGAGATGTTTATTTTAGAAATTTCGGTATATTGTTTACGGTTTATCAAATATGTTTTTATGAGTTCTAATACATTTCCCCTGATGCCATATGCTTCTAATTTACTGAGGAGAATGTCATGGTTAACGTAATCGAAAGCCTGGGTCATGTCGCAGTAAATTGCACAGACGGGCTTCCTTTTATCTACGTTAGCCATGACTTTATTTATAAAATCAAAAATAGCCATATTAATGGTTTTATTTTTTCGAAAACCTTTTTGATCGTCTGTAAGAATGTTTCGTTTTTCTAAATAATTGTACATTTGCATATAGATATATTTTTCAAAGACTTTAGATAATATGGGAATAAGTGCTATGGGTCTGTAAGAATTCATATTTTCTTTGTTGTCCTTTTTAAATAACGGTTTCACGATTGTAGTTTTTAGTTTTTCTGGATATATACCAGCGCTTATACAAATGTTTAAAATGTGACTTAAATGGTCGCAAATATTATAAGCAACAGATTTTAATATTTTTGTTGATATTCCATCGTGCCCAACACTAGCGGTGTTTTTCAACGATCTTATTATTTGTAGTACATCATAAGGAGTGCTTGGCGCCATGAACATAGATTGTTTTGATTTGTCAATATTTAAATTTATTTTGTTGCTTGAATCCGACAATGGTTTTATTTTATCTACGAAAAAATCGTTAAAAGCATTGGTGATTTCCTGTGGATGAGTTAATATTTTATCGCCAATTTTTATAGAAGAAATACTATCTTTTGGTTTATTTAATTTTGTATTATTTATTATTGCCCATGTGGCTTTCGATTTATTAGGTGCTGTTTTTATGTTGTGAATGTTTTGAGCTCGTTGTGTTAATCTAATTATATGTTTATAGCGCTTCGCATATGCTTTAAATTCTGTTTTATTCTGATTATTTCGATTTAATCTATAATTCCACATTAACATTCTCTTTTTCTTACTACATGTTTTAATTCCATGCGAAATCCATTTTGGTTTTATTTTGTTTGTAATAGTGATGTTTTTATAAGGAAAGCACAAATTATATAAAAGCAGGAAAGTCTCTATAAAAGAATCGAAGGCTTTATTTGGATTTTCAGTATTATAGACCTCAGAGAAAGAAATGCTTTGTAAATGATCTTTAAATTTCTTGATATTTTCTTTACTATAATCACGTCTTTTTATTTTCCACTTTTTTATCAAATAAGTTCTGTTAATTGGTAATTTTAGTATTTGAGTCGTGTGATCTGATAAGCCAAAGTCAATTACTTCAGATTTACATTTCTGCCTTAGGTTGTGTGCAAAATTATCTATGCATGTACCACTTACAGGTCGAGTGGGCTGATTTAATTCTAATTTTAAATTAAAGTTTAAAAGTAATGATTCAAGATCCCGTGAAGTGTTATTGCGCTTAAGAGAATCAATATTAAAGTCACCTGCTATTACAATATTTCTTTTAACATTTTTCTTATTTAAATTATGTAACAATTTTTCAAATTGTTCGAAGAATACGCTTAATTTATCAGTCTTTGGTACTCTATAAATACAAACAATTATAGTTTTATAATCAATTAAGTCAATGGCACAACATTCAAATATTCCACGAATCGACAATTTTGCTATATCTAGGATTTCCTTATACTGGTGTCCTTTCTTCACTAGAATGCAAGTCCCACCTCTCTTGCTATCTTTCCTGGCGTAACATGCCGCCAAAGTGAAGTTGGGAATATACAATAACTGCTCATGACTGGCCATCATAAAGTGTTCCGATAGGCAGATGACATCAACTTCTGAATCTTGTTCCGACATTTCATCAAGACAAACAGTAAGTTCATTACTTTTATTCAGTACGCCAGCGATATTTTGATGCATTAATATTAGATTATTATAATAGAAAAAACTGCTCCTCTGTCTGTTGGTTCAATAAGATATCGGTTTTTGAAACCTCTTCTTTCCTAGATCGGTTTTCACTTATGTATCTTATGAGTTCGGCAATATCTACGAAGATGGTCTGCAGACCATTATTATTTACTGTTCCTTTGTTTGGCCTGTACATTGTGTAATCCCATGCAAGGTTCTTGTTAGAGTCAAGGAAATAAGCATGTTTGTGTGTTTCTATATCCTGATACAGATGACTGATAAAGTTTTCTATCCTCCAGTTATATAGTGTTACATTACTTGTACATTTTTTGTAAGTCGGCATGCAAAGTATAACATTTGTGTGCTGGATTCTTTCAAGTACGCTTCTTAAATTCGAAATCAAACCTGCGTATTCTTTAGTGACTTCAAAATCCGTTTCACCAATTAAGATGATACAGTAGTCATCCATTGTGAAGTTCTTTAGTTTAGGTTCCAAAGTAAGTACCATATTGTAAATTCCAGCGTGTGGCATTAAGTAGTGACATAATTCTGAACTTTGAAGCTTATTTTGTGCGATTGCGCGTATTTTATTATGTTTATTCTCACTAATAATACAAATCTTACCGCACTTTCTCTGTTGTTTTTCTTCAGTCTTTGACAAATTTGATATAGATTTCATCTCAGGATTTTCCTTTTCTGTTGACTTCGTGGACATGACCCGTTCAGCTGTTTGTGTGCCCTTATTGTTTACTTTTTTTCCATCGGTTATTCTTGATTGTTCTGTTTGTGTTCGTTTACTTTTTAGTGATTCTTTAGTTTTAGGAGTTGATGTCTGTCCCATTTTAATCTTTGTCGGACTATCCTCAATGTTTTTAAATTGTGTGTTTTTAAGAAGTAACTCATCATTCGACTGTTTAAGGTTGACGATTTCAGTTGTAAGAGAATTAATTTTTTCATTTGCACAGCACAACTGAAGAGTCAGCTTCTCAACTTGTTCTTTCAGTTTAGTTATTTGTTCTCCGCCGTAGGTATCGTCGTTGCTTATATAAAGGAGACTAGCTGAGGTATTGACTATTGTCATATCTGTTCTGTTCTTCTTCATTGGTGTGGAGAATGAGTCATTCGATGTCTCGCAATCAGTGAATAAAATTTGCGAATTAAGTATCTGAGAGGTATTTTGGGGTGTAATGGGCGAGTCTTCCAACGGGGTTTTATTTGAAGTGGTAGCCTGTTTTTTTCTTAATGTTATGTTCGATATATCACTACCAAGTGCTGACATCTTTCGCCAACTGTTGCTTAGTTTTGTTTTTGTTTTGGATGTCATTTTTTCCATACTTGTTATGAGATAGTTACAGATTTTTACAACAGATGGCTCTGTTCGCAATTCTAAGCACAAAATAACTCTTCTTCATGTGTATAGACTCAATATTTATGTTATACATCAAATTCCTATTAAGTTTGGGATATATTATCCACTAGTTTGTATTTTTACAAGAAATGCGACAGTTCGTAATAATGTTCAAAGTTTGTTATTTGTGTAGTTATTTTCACTTCTGGTTCTTATTTCAGTTATCGTCAATATTTCACTTGAAATTGACGAACAAGGTATTTATACGAATACCCACTAGTTATATTAACAAAAAAATGAAAGAAAATTTAAATAGTTGAACAAAAAAAAAAAAAATATATTAACACAAAATAATAATTCACAAAAAGTATTTCAGTTTGGCAGTAGCGAACTCACGACACTGGTACAGCAATGTCCAAAACTCGTCGATCGCGCCACAACGACCGATAACTTTATAGTCGAATTAGGTCTTCTGTATAGTTTTCAAAAAACTAAAGTTCGTTATGACGCTTGTTATTCAAAACTGTTTAAAAAAAATGTTGACCTGCGCGCGCACTAATTTGAAATACTTTTCACTATTAACTTTGCTAAATCACAGAAAAGTTCACTTTGTTTTGTAATTTTAACAATGTTTTGATATAATTTGATCACTGTTATAGCTGTTTGTTTGTTTTTGTAACTGTTTACTGTTTATAATCACTTAATAGCGTTAAAGCATAAGATGCTAGCATAGCATTTATTACTTTTCTTGTTAAATTTCACTGTTTAGACGAAATTATCTGTTGACTTCACTTCCACTTATGCACTGCTTCTAGTTGTCTTATTTAGATATATTAAATTAACGAAATAAAGCTTTTAACTATTTTTTATACATTTTAAAATACGGAGCCGAACTGCACGTGACGGCAGCGCCATCTCTTTAATTGTTTAATTGACACTTACCACGGTTTACAAAGTAAGAAAAACATTTATTTTCTCATTACTTTGCACTTTTTTAAGCAATCCTTTCCTTTCAGATTTTTCTAAGTATTCTTTATTAAATTAAAATAAAAGCAATCCACGGAATCTACACGTGTTTTTTTTTATCGTGTTAAAGTCATCCAATAAGTGCCCCAAAGTGCATGGAACCGACTGTCAGACTCGTACTGACTAAAATCCATAGTGGTCTTAAAGCCCTTCATATTCCAGGGTAACGGCGGTTAACTGTTAAGACCCGCGACGCGACCTCGACAGGCATTTGGCCCTACAGCCTACAGGACCCTTTTTTTTTTTACGTGGTAAAATCATCAAATGAGACCTGAGCCCCGGGCAGGGCGGGAGGTACTGTCAGATTTTTACTGACTAAAATCCACGGTGTCCTTCAGTAGCCCTTTATGTTCCGGGGTCACGGTAATAGAAATAAGTCCCGCGACCCCGGCAGGCTTTGGCCCTCTGAGAGGGGGCCCCGTCATAGGCATTTGGCCCTACAGGACCTTACCCTTTCTGGCGTTTAAACTCCTTGTTTTTGAAGAAGAAAGAAATACTGGAAAAGTGTATATTTTGTATTTTCGTAAACTAGAGACCAGTCCCGGCTTCGCACGAGTAGACATAAAAATATAGCCATGTTACTTCAGGCTGAATGTAGCTTTCTAATCGTGAATTGCTTCGAGTTTGACTGGCCTGTTGGTCTAGTGGTTAGTGACCCTGACTGCTATGCCGGGGGTCGTGGGTTCGATTCCCATCCAGGACAAATGTTAGTGTGATGAGCACGATCATTTGTTCTGTGTCTGGGTGTCATTTATCTATAATATGTATGTATTTAGAAATATATAAGTATGTTTATCAGTAGTCTAGTACCCATAACACAAGCTCTGCTTAGCTTGGGACTAGATGGCGTTGTGTGATAGTTGTGGTATTTTATTATTATTGCAAAAATACACACACAAAAATACAAATCTTTCCTCTTTATAATATACTAGTGGCCCGTCCCGGCTTCGCACGGGTGGAGGACCCGGTCTAAAATTTGAGATTTAAACTATCCTATCTCTCAAGTTGGATCGAACTGCACTTGGTGTGCGAATTTTATTATAATCGGTTAAGTACAAGGTTTAGGAGTCCATTGAGGACAAACATTGTGACACGGGATTTATATATATTAAGAAGTGTAGATAAAGATAGATTTTGAGTCGCTACTAAAATTGTGCCCGCAGCATCACGCCTCGGTATGAAAAGACCCTAACTCAAACTGATCACAGGAAATTATTACGCTAGTTACATAGCAAATTATGTATACGTGTTGAGTATATAATGAACGTTATTTACTATTTGTTGAACTTTGTAAAACATGCTATGATTTGTATGATCTGTGGCTGACACGTGGAAATATAGTCCTTTTGAATGATTTGACAGATAAATGACAGTGACAGGTGACGTTATAGGTAGAGTTCGCGCCAAGACTGAAGTCCTTTTGATGCGGCACTAGTCAGTGGTGGACTAAACCTGTCGGAAGCTCGGGACGGTAAATCTGAATCTAAATCATAATCTATCTATTTTTCATTGGCTCACACTAGGAATGTCTCCTGTATCGTGGGGGCGAAAAATACCGAAAATCCGCATGATCATACAAATATTTGTTACGTGTGGGGATTGAACTCCCGATACGCTGCGCACCAGTTGATCGCTCTATCATTGCGCCAACCGTGTCGTCATGATCAAAAACAGAATCCTGTATGTTTGTCTCTTTGCCACAGGGCTGTATTATAATTATAAAATGATGACAATGTGAAAAAAAATCGAAAAATCGTGGCAACCTTTTCAAGAAAACTCCCGAGTTTAGCGAGGGCATTTGTAAAATAAACATAATCTTTTCACCACAAAGACGTGATAATACAAGAGCTACAACACTGCAAACCCTCCCCAATTAACAAGCGTAACGCTTACGTATGAGCACATGTATGTAAACAATGAATGCTCACACAATACCCGCGGTTGAAAGTGAAATCAATTGTACACGCAGCTAAAGGAATTGGTGTGCAGGGTAACATGTTGCGAACGACATTCTTCTCCATAGAGAGAGAAGCTTCTGGCTTGATAATGGTGATAAGATGCGACCGATTTCGGCAGAGGCGATTGCTTCAGCTCCGTTGTTGTGTGCTCGTATCGCAATTTAGAAGATTTACGAGTATTTATGAACACACCATCGATATTATCGCAGGATTCGGGGCTTTCAGTTGATCACACTTAGCATCAAGCTCAAGGCGTCGTCGCTTCATTTCAAAATAAGGAATTAAACAAAAATCCTGCACTCTGGCTTTTAAGCGGTTTGCTGTTCCCCCCAAGAATAATAACAGTCGCACAGGTCCCTCTTCTAGGTTAAGATGCCCTTGTCTAGGTTGCTTGGTGGAAGGGTAGCCCACAAAGTGGACAGACGATCTAACGAAGATCACAGAAAACGATAACCAAAACTGGAACGCAAAGAGTAATTGAAGAAAGAGGATGGATTTTAGTCATTAGAGTCTAGTAGTCTAAGTCCATTCTGCTGCACCCGAGGCGAGAGGACACACAACCCATAAAATAAATGCCATAGAATGCTAAGGCATGGATGGTCTGTCTACAAATTACTTTTGCCAAGTGTACTAAAACAAAGTGCGTGCGTGTGTAGAGTAAAATTCTGTACTTGGCGAGTTACACACTCTTTGCAAAGGCAGAGAACTGTTTGAAAGTAAAAGTGATTATATCTGCGGTTTTTTGTACCTAAACTAATTGATTTTGCGGTGTTGTTGAGGCTGAGGTGTCGTGGGATCAGAATGTTTCGTTTCATTGTAGAATTCTTTTTCATTGTTATACTGGGGCCCCACTAATACCCGGGCCACACTAACGGCTTTTCCCGTTTCGTTAATCTAAAGATTAATAAAATAAAAAATGTAGTAGAAACGTCCATCATCGCAACAACGGCATTTCTCTTTAGTGTGGCCCTCCTAGAGTAACGGGAAATGCCGTTAATCATCGCGACTTTGGACACTCATAATAACATTAAGTCTTTTACCGCGAAAATTTTACTTTCCTGTTGGCATCGATATGTAAATCTTTTCCTATAAGTATCTTGTAGTCTATGCTAAAATTTATCAATATCGATTTAGCGTTTTTGGCATAATATCCAGGCCTCACTAACGGGATTTCCCATTGATTTTCTGGATAATAGTCTTTAAATCTTCATATAAAAGTCTTTTAACGGTATTTCCCGTTAGTGTGGCCCTCATCTATCAGTTACATCCCGAGACAAGCTTCTTCAAACCGTTTTCTTCTAGCAATAAAGTTCAAATTCAAACCAACCTGTATCGCAACTCCATCGACGGATATGGTAATCTCGACCTTCTTGCACTTGGCCCCATCTTTGGCCTCTGATTTCTTCAATTGTTGTGTGAACTGAAGTTTCTTGATCGCATCCTTCACCACTTCGATGCCTTTGGGCTGGTCTACTTGCGTGCAGCCGAGGAACTGGAAAAATATAAAGAGAAAATGAGGATATGATTTTATCGAACTGCTTTTAAAGTTACAGATTTTATTTAGTGCAATCTATGGGCATTTGTTTCCATAAACACTAAAAGTAGTCATAACTTTTGGGGGGAGGGGACCGTGCTCCAACTATTTTCTGGGTGAAGAAAGTCCAAGAAATAAGGAGGTAAGTAATTAAGTCGCAGAGGTTAAAAGATTGGAAATGACCACTCCTCCCTGTTCAATACGGTATTTTACTGCATAAATAAATTGAAAATGTAATTAGTCCGTCAGTAATAATACTGAAAAATAATGGAACGTATTTTTTGTTTTTTTTTAAAACAATGAATAAATATTGACAAAGATAAAACACTTCTAAATTCAGGAGTGGGGGCTTGTGACGTCATTACGCTAGTGACGTTTTGTGCTTTTTAGAAGTGTTGTATCTTCGTCAATTTTGGTTTGTGTGACAAAAGAAAAAATACGGATCCAATATTTTTTAATAATCTTTATTTCGGCCTTATAAAATTTTGTGAGTAAAATAAGGGTATTTTATCCACCTTTCCTGGGTTCTTCAAAGTCCGGTTCGATTAGGTTCCTTTACACCCTGCAAAGTGCAAACAGAAATACAAGCCGTGCAAAGCGGGGATTCGTCGACCCTGCTTAGTTCGAAATTTTACTGAGTTATAGCCACTGTCGAATTATCCGTGCTTTTACGATATCCTACGACTTACGTCATACATCTACAAGTTGGTACGGAACTCGATGCGCGAGTTCGACTCTTTTTTTTCTTTAACTTCCGTGGCGGCAAGCTTCGAGGCCCAGGGCGATGAATATTAAAGTTGGGCACCCTTGAAACGTGGGTTCACTGGACAAACGTGGGCACTTCGCGCCCAGGCGTTAGTCCTTGATCGGACAGCAAGCTAGCACAAACCCCTCTCATCAAACAGTGCGTGACAATCATAAAACAGACGCTATCTCAAAAGGGAAGTTAACATCTAAGCGATTAAAGACAATTAAAAATAAAAACAATGGCTTGTGAAGTGTGGACGTGTACAATTAATAACTTAAATTACGGCCATTTTGTTTAATTATTGATTTTAAAGATTACGGGTCAGGGTAGTGCCGTGAGAGTTTGAGAGCTTGACAAGCTATAGTTAAATGCTCGGTAGACATAACTTTGAGCCGACGGAAAGATCCAGTTATGTTGGGCGGCATTTGGGAAACTTCGTCAATATTCTCGTCTCCCAACCCGCAGTGCTTGTAGATTCATCATCTGTCTGCCTTTCCTATATTAGGGTCGGCTTCCAGTCGAACCAGCTGCAGCTGAATATCAGTATTTTACATGGAGCGACTGCTTAGCGGAACTCCACAACCTGGTAACTGGGTAAAACGATACCACACGGTGAGACTGATTGTAAGACTTATTAGCTTCTGACTAACAGTAAAAACATGCTTTCCGAGACAGGGATGCAATGCTTGAAGACATAAATACGGTGCCGAAACTTGGACCATTGACAGTTGAGCTGGTCGAAAAATTTAAGGTAGCTCATGACTATGGAGCGAGCAATGCTTAGAGTTTCTTTGGGGGCTAAAATCAGGAATTAAGTTATCTGGAAAAGATATAAGAATTAAAGAGACCACAAAAAAGGAGACCACATAATATTTTCTATGGTTTTTGAATTGTGTCCCGAAAGTAATAAATCTGCTTACGTAATACTGTAGCGGCCTTCAAATAAATTCTAATAACTTCCGAGCTTTATTAAACCCAGACATAATATACTAGTGCCTAGATATCACAGCAGAGCCGTGTGGTACATACTACGCCCCCTGCATTCCTCTGATACGAACATCTGGTATTAGCACGTGCATTGATAACCGTTATCTTTTGTTTGCTGGCGGATTTGCAGGCTTTTGTTATTATTATTGCTGGTCTGAGTTGAAAAGGATTGATTGAGCTGGTAACCTTTTGAGAAGATCCGGTCATTTAGTCACTAGCTGGTTGATCGAACTCAGCTTGGGTGCTAAAAGCGGAGACCTTAAAAAAAAACCGAAATAGACAAAAAACTGTAGAATAACTTTTCTTTCGGAATTGGGTGATTTTGTTTCTTATTTCTTTGACTTTTTTGCCATAGACTTCCGACGTTTGTGTTTTATTTTAGAAGGCGTTTTTTGAAAGTCGGTTTATTTGCAGCAATCAGCTGTCATTTATTTAACAATTCCCTAGATTTCTCTAAGATCCCATAGCATATTCTGACCTGATTATCATGGGCTATACTTTTTTTTATGGGGCAAACTATTCCCAAACCACTCCTGAGAGCCAGAATCAACAGTGGCAACCACCAGAAAAGCGCCGAGACAATGAAGCTCGATGTGTCCCGGAGAGTGAATTTACCTTTCTTGGAAACTCTGCAACGAAATTAATCAGAAAAGAATAGTGGAGGAAAAATATGTTTGGACTATACTATGGTTTTTTCTTTGTAGTCCGGGGTTTTAAAGTTTAAAGGTTGGGCTGCCCGCGACCCACGTACACTTCACTGTTCTCCTATCCCCCGTGCGCAGTTCGACTCTTGTCCGGGCAAGGCACACTTCACTGTCTTCCCACCCCGCGTGCGCACATCGACTCTTGTCCGGATTCTGGACTCAAAAATCCCAGGTTGCGTCTTGTCCTGGTTTTTTAAATTTTAGAGATGGCAACCCTACCATGGACCATCTGAGAAGTAGGTATTGTAGTTATGAGAATCGCTTTAAAAAAACAAACAAAAGAAAAATATTGAACTGGCTCCCATTCAACAGAGTGATTTTTGCTGTTTTAATAGATAAATGGTACGGAATCTTACTACTTTTCTTTGTGTGAGTGTTTGCATATCTGGACAAAAAGTATGGAAAAACCTTTAAAATTGTTTTCTAATACCAAGTAAGCACATACCTTAACAAGGTAGGCAACATGTCCCTTCACGAGGGCATCGGGCGCGTGTATCCATGTTCTTCCATTGGGCGCTCCGTTCTGCTTGCCCTTGCCCTGCCAAAACAGCAGGGTAGACATCCTGAAACAATGAAGAAAGAAATAAGATTTTCTATAGAAACAAAAATTCTAACCCCGGATTCGGTTCATTACGAATCGAGTTAACGAGAATTGGAAGAGGATTGATGAATTCGACTCTTCTAGGGGGATTCTAGAAGAGTCGAATTCTTCAATCCATTTTTAATAACCGGGTCACAGTTACGGCATTTCCCGTTGATTTTTTATAAATGTTTTTTAGCTATATTTTACAAAAGTGTGAGTGAGCGGCAAGGACTCATTAAAAATGTTTTCCTTGGACATGTTCACTTGTTTTACGTAACAATTGAACGGATTTTTTTTTCTTGTTTCTGGCTTCTATTCTTAGTGACCTACTAAGTATCTGGCCATTCTATAATCTAAGACTAACTCCATGTTTAGAAGAAGACGTGTTCTCACATAATGTTTTAAAATGAGGAAGTAAGAACTGCTTTCATGCCTGGTACATACAGCTGCACATCAAGTCATTCATAACCAGTATTACCTGACCATTAATTGCGATGAAAGATCTCATGAACCGAGGCCTAGACAAACTGGTTTTGTATAACTGATGTGTAGCTGTGTGTACATATTTTAATATAAATCCAAAGAGGTATTAATACCTCATTCGATATTGGTACACGACGAGCAATAATAAGGAATTAATTATTGCTTATTTATGGCGACACGGAGCTTCGAGTTATTAAAGACACTTAATATTTAATGCGTTCTTTAGATCGTAATTAACTTTGTATCTATGGCTTGTACTTTATATCTGTAAAAACAATAAGAAAATACTAAGTTTCAACATATATTTGCATACATCTGCCTGCAACGACGATATATTACTAGACTCCGCATGCACGATCTAAGGAACGAAATCTATTCTGTCAACCCGTTAAGTTATACGTAAGCGAGGGGGACGGGGTACTGCGTTGTGATTGGCTAACTCACGGTCTGTTCTGTCTCAAAGCATGTTTACGGCTCACAGGAGTGGTCGAATAAGACGGATATAAGACTTTTTGGCCTAATGTGTTGACAGACATCGGTCGCCTGTTGTTAGGAGTCTAGTAATATATCGTCGTTGCTTTGCATACATCTGCCTAGCCTTTTCCCTACTTTATTGGGGTCGGCTTCCAGTCGAACCAGATGCAGCTGAATATCAGTATTTTACATGGAGCGACTGCCTATCGGACCTCCGCAAACCAGTAACTGGGTAATACGAAACCCCAAAGACTGGTTGTCAGACTTTAGAGCTTCTGACTAACAGTAACGACTGTCAAAGATTTACAAATGACAGCCGGGAACCACGGCTTTTTGTGCTTTCTGAGGCACGGAGGAAACTTGCTACGATGGTCACCCATCCACAGACCAACCTCGACAAGCGTGTCTTAACCCAGAAGATCGACCTGTGCGGCTGCCTATATTATTATGCCAGTCTACAGGCAGAGTTGCTATTTTATTTATAATATTGACACTGATTTGTAATTTCGATGCAAAATGGATTCCGTCAATTCTATTGTTGTACTGTGCACGTTTCAGCTATAAATTAAGCTAAGTATGCATTCAATTGAATTTTTATACTCTATCTCCACATAATACGATAGGACTCGTGGTTTGAAATAAAACAGATGGCCAATAGTCATGTTCACAGCATCAGTAAATTACAAATGTACCAATTGTTTTTTGTTTCCCTATATTATCCCACTTCTGGGCAAAAGTCTCCCCCATAACCTTCCACTCTTCCCTTTGTGCGGCTTTCTCCGGCCAATCGATCATGAATACGTCTAGATCGTCACGCCAGCGTTTTCTAGGCCTCCCTCGGCAACGACGCCCATCCGGCACCCACTGCGTAACGACTCTAGCACAGCAGTCCCATCCCTACATTATACTACGATTTGGAATGAGCACCTACGGTACTTTCACAGTTTTTATGTCTGTGACTGGGACTGTAGCACTATAACTATTTTTGTACTAGTTTTATTTTGTCTTTTGACAATTCAAAAGTGCCGGTTATGGCCTAGTTGAAATAAACGTTTTGATTTGATTTGATATACACATGATCCACCCCACAAATGTAATAAGACCGTCTATTAGAGTTTCGAAAAATTATGGATACGTATTTTTTCTTCTGTTAAATCAATGCATATTTAAACGATGTAAAACTTCAAAATTCGAAAGTGTTGCTTGTGACGTCAGAAGCATGTAAAAATTTGCTTGTGACGTTTTGCCAATTTAAAAAGTTTCGTAACTTCGTCAATTTGAATTATTCCCGTTGGATCCCACAAACCATTATTATGTATTCCCGTTGGATCCCAAATCTCAAAATAACAGTAGAACACTGAAAAATAGGATTCAACGGGAATAATTCGTCAATTTTGGTTTACGTAACAAAAGAAAAAAAAAATGTGTCAACTATTTTTTGATAATATAACTACCCTATTAAAAGGTAAACTACTTTTATCGAAGAAGGAGTTATAGTGGGGGGCATACGAACCCAAGGGCTTAAACTAGTCTAGTATAAACAAGCATGCAATACATATGGAAAAATTAATACGTTTTCCATTCCAACGCATGTTTTATATAAATAATTCTTTGCTTGGTATTATTGTTTCACAATCATATGTATGTAATAAGATGGAATATTATTTATTTATAATAATTGCTGTGAAGTTCCATAAGAATAGGAATTTAGAAATAATTATCTACGTATAAAGATTAAGATGCACATGCATGGTATAAAATGTACAATATACATACATATATGCATGATATTTCTGTATTTATACATTTATAAATTATTTATAAGCAACTGTGAATCTTTGTGATTTATTTTTAACCAACTTCAATAAGGAACAGGTTCCTACTCCTCCACTATACTTTTCTGATTAATTTCGTTGCAGGATCCAAGACAGGTAAATTCATTCTCCGGGACACGTCGAGCTTCATTGTCTCGGCGCTTTTCTGGTGTTTGCCACTGTTGATTCTGGATTTCAGGAGTTGCAGTGGTTTGGGATTAGTGCGGTGGGATTATCCCAATTAACAAAAGAGGATGTACGTTTTTCTTAAGTTTGCAATATAATGATTACCTCCACGAATTTGATCTTTATAAGCATTTAGCGTTTTTTTCCCGAAATCAGTGGGTTCGATTCCTGGCCAGGATAATTAATTTTTCTAAAATCTAATGATGCAGTTTTAGTTTTCGTCAAAATCGGCCTCGAGACTCCTTTCAACGTTTTTCGATATTCCTCATAGTTTCGGAGCTAGCCATTAACACCCAGTTGAAAAATTCCCTCAGTATAATTCTCATCTTATTATTAATAATAATGTTCGTGTTACTAGCACACGATTGTATTCGTATATAATATATTAATTGGTGTTTATGTCGGCTATCGGTCCATCAGGCACGCCAAGGTCTAAACGTGATGCTTCTGATGCCTTCAGTATCATTGTAATTATCACGGGCTGCCTTATAAGCGTAACTTCTTTTTTTTAACCATTTTAGTCTTGTCAGTGGCGGATTTTCCCTAAAGCCCATTAGGCGCCTAGGGCGGCCAGATATTAGGGGCGGCCAATGGTGCCAAAAAATCACTGATGATAACAATATAAAAGTAAATTTTATATAATTAATGCCCGCGGTCGCGTACCTTATAAATCGGCAACTTTCAGTTTTTTTTTCGTTAAACAAGCGCCGGAACAACTGCATTTCCATGTATCTGTTCACACGTCAGCGATTTTAAAACGCGGCGTTCTTTTTCGAACTGTATTTGAATTTGAGTACTGGGCGGTGACGTTTAAGTTCAATTTACCTTTTTGTTAAAACTCAGCGTTTTTTTAATGCCTCAAAAAAAGAACGCTCTTAACATTAACCAATTTTCTGAATTAGTGTAAAGTGGGCAATAAAATAAATTCAGTAATAATTAAGTCTATGACGGTTGTTGAGAAAGGGGCGGCACATGGTGTCGGGCCATAGCGGCTAAGACTGCAAATCCGCTACTGTTTTTAGTTGGTACTGGCGTAATATTATGTTCTGTTTTCCGTAAACGATGAATAGATGCGCGATAGCAGCAATCACCCATGATTTGCTGTCATTCATTGAAGAGTTTCCTCGATTTCTCTGAGATCCTGTTATCAGATACTAACGTGATTAAAATGGGATCATCTGTAAAGTACAACACTTTCAAACAAAAAAAGAATTTACCAAATCTATAGTGGTCTATAGTTTCCGCCAGATAAGTTTGGAATAAAATACGTTGACCCCCGTGTACCAATATATTGCAATATTTCAAAACCATTCGAAAAAATGTAAAGAAAATGTAGAACGACTAAAAGCAATGTATCGTGGTAAGACACGATGATGACTTCATATTTTATTTTTAAATTCCAACGACGGTGTTATGAAATTCGAACGATACATTATTAGGATCAATGACCTTTATTCCAGACTTGGACTATAGGTGACGTCGAAAAATCAGGGAATAAAAAAGGTTCCGACGAATTGATAACAGCTTTTTTTCAAAAACGTTGCTCCATCAAAAGATTTTTGTACTGTAAATTCCTAGTGTGGAGGCATTTGGTTCACACCGAACATTTTAATCATCATCAGCCTATAATGTTCCCACTGCTGGGACACAGGCTTCCTTTCTGAAAGAGCGAGTGGGCATAATCCACCACGCGGGCCCAGTGCGGATTGGTAGATGTCACATGTCTTCGAATTTTTGGTTCTAGGACATGCCGGTTTCCTCACGATGTTTTCCTTCACCGTTTTGAGAGCAGTGGTGATGAAATAAATTACACAAAGTAAAGCGCCTGGCGGGGTTCGAACCCACGACCTAGAACTCGTAAGTCGGGACCGATACCACTGGGCCACCACTGCTCATTTTAATAGCTACTCAAAATCTAAATTTATTTCCTGCACCCTACACCCAAAGCTACATTTCTAGAATCATCGCGTCATGTCGCTTCTCGGTGTGATCAGACCCTTATCGTCATATCCTCAATCGTTTCACTATACACCGCCCGGTGACTTCCTTTAAATAAATCTTTATCCGTATTAGAATGATAGTGTTGCCCAATCACTTCTCAGGACCGGACGGTGACGAAACATAGACTATAGAGGAAGCTTACGTCACTTAGTGTGAAATGTTGGTAGCACTGTGTGGTCCTAATTGGACAGTTCGTTGTCAAGCCTCATTAAATTGTTCTTGATACGCTATGAGGCGAAGTCTATGGTAGGGAATTAGGGATTATCAAATCGATCGCAGCACGCGATGTACGTGTGTTGGCGGGGCCAGGGTTGGCTTGGAGGGCCAAAGCCTACCGTGAGCCTGGAACGCAAAGGGCTTTTGAAGGACACCGTGGATTTTAGTTAATACAAATCTGACAGTCCCTCCGGCTGACCCGGGTGGGAGGACTCATCTGACATCTTTACCACGCAACAAAAAAAAGTTCATGATAATTTAGCCTGCCGTGGTCGCGGGACTAACGAACACCGGAACGCAAACGGCTATTGAAGGACACCATTTTAGTTAGTACAAGTCTGACAGTCCCTCATGCCCTGCCCTGGGTGGGATGGGAGGACTGATTTCATGATTATACCACGATAAAAAAAGGTTCAATTTCAGTTTAAACATAGCTGTTGCTGTTCAAAGAAATTAAAAAAAACTTCGCATTATCTTGTCTGCCATCATTTTTGCAGCGTCATTATTATTATCTGAATGTTGGTAAACATGTGACAAGATGTCGTCAGTTCGGTGAGGTCAATACAAAGCCTTGACTTCGACATTTAATAGTTATTTGTTATACAAGAGTGCAAAGTTGATTTTTAACCGCGTGCTCATGTTTGATGACCGAGCAAGCGAATGATTCTAAATTTGAATCACGAGTGCAACGAGTGATTCAAAAATTAGAATCATGAGTGATAGCGAGGGAATCAAAAGAGCACAAGGTGAAAAATCTTTGCACTCGAGTGCAACACGTAACTTTTCATCCCACCTCAGCGAGGAAATGACTAAATGCAAAAACAAAAAAACAGATGTAGGTACATTATACAAACACAATATAGGCTTTTATTACAGTTTAGGTATTAACTAAGACATTATTATAGAACAGAATAATTTTTAAATTAAAACAAATAATACTTAGGTAGTAGTTGAATACTACTACCTAAGTTTTATTAAGTTACTTATTTTTATCTTGGTTTGTCATAACATAACAATAAGACGTGAAAGGAAAACCGCACAAAGCAAATAAAAAAGGTAAAACAAAGTACTGAGCCAAGAATGTTTCGGGTCTGAGATTTTAACAAAATAATTGTAGACTACGCTCCAAGGGCGCCTCCCTTGGAGCGTAATCTATTGAATTCCGAAGCGATACTAAGGATTCTGGGGGTGAACCTCCATCCGTAGCGCAGCGAGAAGGTTCAAGTGTTAACATCCGAAAGAAACGAGGGAATAAAGTTAAAAATCCTTAGTGAAGCGAGGGATTCAAGTTAGCCCAAGGCAACGCAGCCTTACACCCGAGGAGCGTACTCTGCTCTCCCACCTGTGTACCACATCAAATTTTAAAAATAGAATCTGTTTCCTCGAAAACCTTCGAACGTCAAGCGGGCACCACAGCAAGCGATCAGCTGTTGCGGTCACCGGCCGCCATTACTGCTGCAACTCTTTTGTTCATACGATGTTCTAAATTCAAATTTACTTTATTCACTAGAGGATAAAAACGGCTTTTACTCACTTGAGGATAAAAACGGCTTTTACGGTCAGATATCGAAGAGCAAAAGTACCCTTTCCGAGATGGGGGGATGAAAATTTATTTAAAGCGATTTTCGAAGATTTATATTGGGATCACGTTTATTGAAATGTCCGGTTCCGTTACTTCTTTATTTATTTATTTTGTGGAAAAAAGAAAGGGTTATGTAAACGATTTTTTTTACGTGAGTCCTCCCGCCTAGGGCAGGACAGAGACTGTCAGACTTGTACTGACTAAAATCCACGGTGTCCTTCAATAATCCTTTACGTTCCGGAGTAACGGTTACCTGACAGCGTCATGATGCTGACAGCTCTTTGAGGCGTGCGTGGAACACGACACAACGCGCCGTCGACCCGGGCGTGGTCCATGATCGGACTGCGAGTCGCCCATTACTCGCCGTCCGAAGGATGCGGTCCCATTTTACAATTTATGCACGACACCCTAAAAAATCGTATGAAATGCAGTACCTACAGGAAAATTTTTATGGTATTATTAGCATTAAAGTCGGAAAAGTTACTGAGAATTATTGCCATAGCGTATTGTGAATTTTAAATACTAAATTTTCCTTTGTCCTACCATATTATACAGTTTCAATACCATTAACCCACATGAGACCCATCCTGATTAAATTCATATAACACAATATATTGTGACGCAACCATTTCCGCGTCTTCTACCCACTAATCGGGGTTGCCAGTTAAAATTACATTTAATTATCATGACGGCAACACTGAGAATAAAAAGATTTTACGATAAAAACAAAATGTCGGAAAACACGACCAATTAGTGGATCATTTTGTGTAAGTGCTAATTAGAGTTAATCATTTTTGTGTTGCGAAAAAATAATCTAGATAAGTTTTAGTTTTTAGGTCGTAGCATGTTTTTTTTTCGTCATAAAATCATCAAATAAGTCCTCCCACCCAGGGCAGTACGGGAGGGATTGTCAGACTTGTACTGACTAAAATCCACGGTGTCCTTCAATAGCCCTTTTAGTTCCGGGGCTATGACTTTTTTTTTTCAAATAATTTTCACAGATAATAACAGTAGTTTACCAACAGCGCGCTTCTGCCATTGCAATGGAAAGCTAATAAAGGTAATTTTTATTAACCATAGACAAACATAAATTACGGAAAACGCTTACATAATTTTCTATCTCAGTTTTCTATTTACATTTTTTTTTTTTGAAACACGGGCTACTATGAAACCGACTTATTCGTCAACTCGCCTGCAATTAACTCGCTCGCTCGGGCGAGTTGGCACCTTCCGATTTTACCTATTTTTGTTGTCGTCAACTCGCAACTGACCGAAAAATGGTACAGTCATCTATAAAAGTGTTATAATAAATTAATATAGAAACCTACTTTATAGTATGAGGCGCTGTAAGATTTGAGTTTGAATATTTGAAAACGTACCCACGATATAGGAGAAATCCCAAGCGTGGGGCAAAGACACCTTGTCTTGTCAACTATCCGGTATTGTATATTAATTGTATTTTTGTAAAAACAGTGTAAAATACCCTGTATACTATGAAGTACCTATATTTAATGATTTAAATACCACCTTTTCGTGCAAGCCTAGTACTTTTGTGATAAACAGATTTTGCCCAAAACTTGTATGTTGAGACAGAACTGTTAAAATGAAAAATACCACCTTGATTTTATGCAGTCCCAGTACATTTTTGGGTATTGAGTATTCGCCAAAAGAAATTTTTAGTTTTGAAGACCGTTCGTTGTGCAGCATGAAAACCTTCAGCATGATGCTGATCTCCTAGTACTTTTTGTTCTAATTCCTCATTTAATTTCGGCACCAAAACCTTCTTCATGATCCTGTTCTCCTGGTACTTTCTGATTAGATTTTACATTGAATTCTAACTTATGAGAAAAATCATTATGACATAAGTCTTTGTGCTTATATTTTGTTAATGATCTCAAAACAACTCCGCCCCTAAGACGACCCACTGGCCCTCAATTAACCTACTTTACACGTTTAGTGTCATAAAAGTGAAAAGAAGGTTTAATTAAATTAAATGTTAAATTTATAGAAACACTTTTGTAGACGACTGTAAATACGTCAGATTTTCGCTTAGTTGCGAGTTGACGACAACAAAAATAGGTAAAATCAGAAGGTGCCAATTCGCCCGAGCGAGCGAGTTAATTGCAGGCGAGTTGACGAATAAGTCATGAAACCCACTGCTGGGACAGACTTCGCCATATCTAGGATTCTTAAATTAATTGTAATTACCACGAAAAACGATCAAAACCAAACCATTACGGATTTAAACTCAGTTCATCTGTTCTTACTTGAAGGATTTTGTTTTGCAGAAACCACCAATCCAAACTAAACCCTAACTACTTTAAAATAGACCACCAATTGCTTTGCGCATCACTCACCAGTCTACAACTTACAAATCACATGCAATTTTCATCCTTATTGAATGGAGGATAAAGTTGGTTTGTGTTAAAGAATTTTTGTCATTGTTTCTTTAAAATGTTCAATGAGAAATCAACTTTGTACTGTATAAGATAAAGTCTACGTTTGTTTGGTGTTGGTATGGTAGTTGTTACGTTATAGCAATGCGGATGGCTTCGAAGTTCCGTACTTAGTACCGACTGATACGGCGCTCACCCACACATGCGCAGAGCGCCGTTCATTCACACTTGTCAAATGTAGTGATGGGACGCGTTCGATATTTTAAGACGATGGGATAATTTACGAGTTTTTTTATAATTTTAAATAACGTTAGATGGTAACGTAGAAGTTCATTGATAGAGAATTTGTTGTGGTAAATTTTTCAATACTTACTAATCTTGCGAAGATGAGAGTTTGTTTGTTTAGTAGAACGCGCTAATCTCAATAACTACTGGTTGGAATTAAATAGACTATCCAAATTAAAAAAAAAAAAATAAGTTGGATAGTCTATTTAACAAGGAAGGTTATACGCTATATAACATCACGTTACGATCAATAGGAGCCGAGCTGTTAGGATGAAACCACGGAAAGGTTCAAAAATAAATATTTATAAATTATAAGTCATTTATTCAAACTAGCCCCGATATAATCAGTACTTTTTGACGTAAATTTACAAAAGGCAGTCCCCCAAAGCGTTTTTAAATCAAGACGTTGCTAATGTTGGCTGGCAGAAAATCTCAATAAAAATTATTATGTGTTGTCGCCTCCATTTTGAACTAAACTTAATCCAATAAAAATCAACAATAATTAAAATCGAGCGCGCGAATATTGCTTCAGGTAACCATGACGCTGGCACGTAAAGGGCTATTGAATAACACCATAGTTTTCAGTCAATAATCTCTACCAGTCCCTCTCGTCCCGTCCTGGGTGGGAGGACTCATTTGATGATTTTACCACGATTAAAAATGCATACAGCTAAGCAAGCATACCTACCTCAAGAATGTGAGCTTCCACTAAAAATAAATGAATATTCATGAATTCTATTACTTGACAAAGGTCAAAATATTATACTTAAGCTATTTCAAATCTTGCGTCGATTTTTGAATAAATCTAAACATACTTGATTAACGCCGACCTTAAAATTTTAGATATTGCTAGTTTATTTATTTATCTTATTTAAACGTTCAACGAACTTAGTGTTATTGTATATTTTTATTTATAAAAATACTAGCGGCCCGTCCCAGCTTCGCACGGGTGAAGGACCCGGTCTAAAATTTGAGATTTAAACTATCCTATCTCTCAAGTTAGATCGAACTGCACATGGTGTGCGAAGTTTATTATAATCGGTTTAGTGGTTTAGGAGTCCATTGAGGACAAACATTGTGACACGAGATTTATATACAGGGTGAATTTTTCAACTGGGCGTGGATGGCTACTTTCGAAACTATGAGGAATATCGAAAAACCTTGAAAGGAGTCTCGAGGCCGATTTTGACGAAAACTAAAACTACATCATTGGATTTTAGAAAAATCAAAAATCCTGGCCAGGAATCGAACCCGCTGATTTCGAAGAAAAAATCACACCCTGTATTATTACACCGATCGATAGTGCTGCTAATAATTATTTTTAGTTCACCTCAATAATTTCGTATTGCTAAGTACAGTGGGATTGTTGAAACGTCAAATCCAGTGAGACATTGAAAACAATGAAATTTTATAATTTCGAATAAATTATGGCTTAGTCGATGTAAAGTAACATGGAAAAATAGCAATTTCATAAAAATCTGCCGTTTCCGTAAGTTTGACGTATATGATTACTTCCCAGAATTTGATCCTTATTAGCAACACTATCGAACGGTGTAATAATACAGGGGGTGATTTTTTTTCCAAAATCAGCGGGTTCGATTCCTGACCGGGATTTTTGATTTTCCTAAAATCCAATGATGCAGTTTTAGTTTTCGTCAAAATCGGCCTCGAGACTCCTTTCAACGTTTTTCGATATTCCTCATAGTTTCGAAAGTAGCCATCCACGCCCAGTTGAAAAATTCACCCTGTATATTAAGATATACAAAACTATTTCTGAATCTTAGTAATTTTATAGTTTTTAGATAAAATATTGGAAATGAAACAGGTGCGAAGTATAACTGTTTTTTTGTTTTATTGCTTGTTTTGTTTGGGTCATCAACTTTTTGTACAGACGCCAGCAAATCAAGCAACCACAATCTGTCAATTTTATTCAATATTTTTTCAACCTTGTCACAATAGTGGAAGGTTAACTTGCTGGCGTCTGTACCTATCACGTTAATTTTATCAATATCAGTGAAACTAATAAAGCTCTAAAGTCTGACAACCAGTCTTACCATGGGGTATGGTATTACCTAGTTACTGGGTTGTGGAGGTTCGAAAGGCAGTCGCTCCATGTAAAACACTGATATCCAGCTGAATCTGGTTTGACTGGAAGTCGACCCCAATATAGTTGGGAAAGAATAGGCAGATGATGATCAGTGAAACTAATAATTAAAAGATGTAAAGTAAGAATCATACTGGTGGGGCTCTGTAGTTTTTGCCTATATTCAAGTGAAAAAGGTATGAGTGTATGAAAGTCAATACATATTCAGAAAACAGAACTAGAAAACGGTTAAAATGCATCTATTTTAAATGCAACACAATCAATTTAAAATCATACAATCATAATATTAACATGAATGGAAAATAAAAATTAATATTAGTCATCTCGATCTTTAGAACATTCAATCAACATTAGTAATAACTGTCATAAACATAAAAACAAAAGGTGCTATTAATTATGTTTTATCGAGTGCTGAGCTTGTTTGCAGCGTGTATGTTTTTATTTATGTCTTCTCATAAATTATCCTTGCAGTATTTCCGGTTTTTATTCTGGCAGGGGTGAAATTATGACCGATTAAAAATTATATTGGACTAGTAGTGCCGTGCGTATACTTAAGGGACTTTGTTTTTTTCTAAGTAAAGAATAAGCAACTATTGAGATGATAGATGATGAAGATGTAAGGAGAAAAACGACACCGCTGCTGCGCTTAGTGTCACTTGTTCGATTCCCGTACGAAACAAATATTTGTTTGACCTATAAATTGTTGTTTCGGGTTTAGGTGTTTGTGTATGTGAGTTTAAATGTTTGTTAACGCACCCACGTCCCAGGAGAATTCCTAGACGGGAGCAAGGTTTTTTGTAAAATAAAACTATTTATACTTTAGCAAATAAAAACCCTCAAAGAAAAGTTAAGAATTTACATGATGATGACTGATGAGACGGTAAGACTTAATAATTTGTTAAAATATTCCCAAAAGTGATATCCAATTAACTAAAATAATGATCGTTAGAACATTTTCTATTTTTAGTTCAAAAGACAAACAAATATCGATAAGACATTCCTAATATAAATACAACAGATTAACAGAACCAAGGTCCAAATCTGACCTTTACGACAAATAATTCGATCTCAAGTTACTCTCGTTCATCGATAAGTCACATCACTATAACTTGCATAACACACACTCACACTAACACCGGACGCCCAGTAGACTAGGTTATTGCGAACTATCCTTTACCAAAGGAATACCGGAGATAAACAGTTTTTTAAAGATACCTTTAGGTTTTACATACAGGAAAAAAGAAAATGGAGGTTAGGGGATTGAAATGTCAGTTGCTTCGAGTAAAAAAAAAAGTATTAATGTCAATGTTAGTTGAAATTAGTTAAAAAAATGTTGGCTGTATGGATTTGATACCTTTACCTAAAAACAAAATAGGAAGCATAGAGCTGCCATACGTTGACATTTGACACTTATGTCAAGTGCAGGCATTTTTAGTTTTTTACAACAACCAATTTTTGAACTAGTCATCTCATAATATGAATGAAACTGAGTTTTTTTATTGCTAAAGTCTTTATAATTCTTCTAAGAATTTCTAAATTGTGTTCAAAAACGATAATATGACAGAGTTCGTTTCAAATAAGGTAAAAAAAAAACAATAAGTAGTGATTTCAAATATAATATTACTTGACAGTTGACACTTCAGTCTAAAAAATGACACTTCTTCTTAATTATGCAGCTATTACAATCTCTGAAATGTATCGCTTGCTAATTAGCACCCATATGAAGATTAAGACTGACCTATAACGATAGACCACCCAACTTGACCCAATAAATCAGAACATAACAAATCATCATCTGCCTGCCTTTTCCCAACTATATTGGGCTCGGCTTCCAGTCGAACCAGATGCAGCTGAATATCAGTATTTTACATAGAGCGACTGCATATCGGACCTCCACAACCCAGTAACTGGGTAATACGATGCCCCATTGTAAGACTGGTTGAAAGACTTTTAGAGCTTCTGACTAATAGTAACGACTGTCAAAGATTTACAAATGACAGCCGGGACCAACGGCTTAGCCTTAGGGCTTAGCAAAACAAACCATAGAGATTAATTTATTTACCATAAATTGTTGTCGACACCTAATAAGGAAAATTATGACAATAAAGATACTGAACTCGACACAGGTTATCGTCATACGTTCTCTCGCGATGCAATTACTGTGTTACTGTGTAAGAAGCCATGACACACTGCTGTGACGTCACAGGCAATCTAGGTATCCTAGGACTTTAAGGTCGAATTCAATCTTAACTCATATCATGAAAAGAAAAGATTTGATATTTGAATGCTTTTTAGCGGTCAAACATTTTAAATAAACTTACCATTTTTGTGTATTACAAAATATTGAAAAATAGTAGGTCCTTGAATACTAATTACTAACACAGAATTGCAATTAAATATGATGACTGATGATTTCGCGCCATCGTTGGTCAAAAAGACATTGTTCTAATCTCAGATCTATTTCTTTGATCTGAGGTTCTAAATTGCACAAAGGTGTCAAAATGTTATGTTAGTCTATGGTTTGTTCGAATTTTAAAAGTTCAACAACGCGAGCTGTTCTTGAACTTGAAACCATAGTCAATCGTTATTTTTTTTAAATTGTTTTAATTGTAGTAAAATCTTTTTTTTCTTATTGTTATTTTGATCCTAATGACAAACAAGTCTTTTTTTTTTTTTTTACGTGGTAAAATCATCAAATGAGGCCCCGGGCAGGGCGAGAGGTACTGTCAGACTTGTACTGACTAAAATCCACGGTGTCCTTCAATAGCCCTTTATGTTCCGGGGTCACGGTGATGGTATAAGACCCGCGACCATGACAAACAAGTCTAGAATGAAACTGAATAACGGAGTTTTTCAGATACTTGTCAAATTACCTTTAATTTAAACAAAGTTTTTTTTTATAAAAAATGGCCCGTGTCCCAGCGGTGGGAAAGTCAATAGGCTGATTAAAATGGATGATAATTTTCATATTCTATCTAAAGAATAAATAAACACTCATATAATTTAAGTTCGACGACATTCAAACACTTTTAGCGAAACAGAAGTTTTTGTAAACAAGACGTAAGCAAACAGGTTTTATTAATAAAAAGCACCTGTGTCTATGGACCAGCGTAAAACATCGATTGTTTTTCCTCACATGCATTGATTTCGAAAACAATTCGGAGAATGAATAAGAAACATTTATAAAAGTTTCGAGGAAGTCCACCAATATAGATTTTTGTAAACGTTCTCTCTACTGTACGTTTTCCTGAACAAAATACATAAACGAAACCTTTTGCAAATTCAATTTTGATAATTTGCCATTTTGCGAATCAGGCTTTTTGGCTTGCGGTTTAGGTTCGCATCTATGCGAACCAAATGTATAAATGAATAATCATAGAATTCTGATTCAGGGACCGATTTACTAACAAATCTACAGATTTGAATAAAGAACACATCGCTTAAAACTTGAATTGCATAAACGGAACACCCTAATGTTATTCAAAATTCGAATACGCGCGCGAAACCACTCACTCTGACAGCTGTTCTACAAACATTGCTTCATACATTTGCAAGCCATTTTACTGTTTTGGTACTAAAATTGTATTGTATACGAAACAAAGCGAGTTATCCGACTAAAATGACCGAAAGGTGTGTTGACACAGTGACTAAGGCTTTAAATATGCATGGAACGGTTTAGGATCGTGAGATAAACCAATGCATGCTGTGTTCTATCGCTAGAGCTGTGGTTACGACATGGCTGTGTGGATTTCATACCTTTGCCTGTAGACAAATGAAATAGAAACCATAGAGATAATATTTTGACAGTTATTTTCAACTGTCAAGTTAATTGCTGTCATTTTTGGCGGCAGTTTTGTCTCTGGTTTGTTAATAATGTTTGAGATGCATGCTAATTAAAATCTGAACATATTTTTCCGCATGGAAACTATGTCAGTATTTCAGTAATTCAATTAAAATACGTTGCAAAAACAATATTTTTAATTAGATTCAGTTAAGAAATCATACCTGAGGCAGCCTTGTTATAGTTAGGAATTCCGCATATTTTAAATTTTATGCTATTTTTTTTTATATTTCGATGGAACATATTATTACATACATAAACATTGTGTAAGCATACATAGATGTCAGGCAATACATAATAAAATTATTAAGGCCTAAACAAACTGAATTTATCATAAATTAGCCGAAGTTTTTACAAGCTTTTATTTAGTTTCCCCTGTCCAGCAGGGATAGTGGCTAACTTGATAGTCACTGACCATCAGTTGTCAACCTGAACTTGGATGGCTTGATACCTGTTATGAGGCTAAGTTGAGGAGTGGAATGCCTCAAGAGCGTTAGAATAGTTGATTTTAGGGAACATTTACATTTATCAGTTTCATTGCAAGAGCAAGAGCCAATACGAAATTTATCTTTTGACAGCTATTTGATGGGCACCATATACTGCAATCAAATCTTGCACGCTAAAGATCCACTTCCCGGTCTCAGATTATTTGAAATTTTGCACTTATATGTATATCGCGTGACAATGACAATGCAATATTATGATGACATGAAGCTGATCTGATGATGGAATTGAAAAGTGACTGGGTTTCGACCCCACATTTATAATATAGAAAATGGATCGCAAAATGTGTTGCTAAGCTCATAACTCGAAAACGACTGGACCGATTAGGATAATTCTTTTTTTGTTGTGCTTGTAACTATCGGGACCGGGTTTTAGAGGACTTCATCCGTGCGAAGACGGGACGGGCCGCTAACATATTTGTACAATAATTGTTTTATAGACAGAAATGAGCAAACTACCTCCTTTGTAAGTTTGAACAGATCGATATCGGAAACATATTGTAGGTACACACGGCTACACATGAACCTATGAACGTTCATTGTGCGTAAAAATCGTACGAAGCGAGACCAAGACAGACTGCTTTTGCGATTGTATAGCTTGATGTGTATCCGTGTGTGCATCTGGTCATACAATCCCTGCATTATCTTCCTTAACTGATTAGCGAAGCCGAGAATCAGATATCAAGATCTATTCCCACGCTATTTATAAGCTGATGTAACTATAATTTATAGAAACATGACATAATTGATTATAAGTACTTATTAACTTTGTATTTCTTGTCACTATGCAAAGAAACTGAGGAATATTTCGTACCCAAAAAGAAAAACTAAAGCCGTTGGTCCCGGCTGTCATTTTTAGACTAATATTACCTAACTACTGTCAAAGATTTCTTTAAATAATCTCTTTAAGAAGCTGTAAAAGTCTGAAAACCAGTCTTACCATTGGGCATCGCATTACACAGTTACTGGGTTGTGGAGATCCGATAGGCAGTCGCTCCATGTAAAATATTGATATTCAGCTGCATCTGGTTCGACTGGAAGCCGACCCCAATATAGTTGGGAAAAGGCTAGGCAGATGATGATGTGTTTCAAGCCAAGCAATCAAAATAACCGCCACACAAATCCACATATAAAATCTAGTTCCTAACTGCACTCCAATGTAATCGGTTACCTAATACTCTAGTTTTAAAACATCACAATTCTGTCGAACACGCAAAACGCATTACCCTCCTTTTCTGAGATGTAGGTAGTGCAAGAAAAAGTGCATCAAAGAAGTTTTGTAGATCATTGTAGTTACCATAGATTTTCACTTTTATCTCAGATTCAATTCGAATCATAGAAGCGACAGCGGTTGCGGGACTTTCTCACCAGGTAACCGTGACCTTAAAACGTAAAGGGCTATTGAAGGATGCAGGCATGCAGACGGCGAGTTATGGATGACTCGCCGTCTGATTATGGACCATGCCCGGGTCGACGGCGCGTTGTGTTCCACGCGCGCCTCAAGGAACTTTCAGCAATGTGACGGGCTACTAGACGACACCACGTATCACCACTGTGTCCCATCCAGGATGAGACAACGCGCACAAGTTCATTCATTTGTTTGACAGCTCTGTGGCGTGCTCTCTCATCCTGGATGGGACAAAGTGGTGATACATGGTGTCGTCTCTATACGTAGTAATAATAGCTCTATGGCTTCAGCAGACGAATTGTAGATAAGATCTCGGGAATTCCTACACCAAAGCTAAACATGTTATAAGCTAACACAAACAGTAAGTCCAAACTCTAAACATCTTGCAATTCTAAGAATAGAACCGGTCAGACATGTTTTTAGTTACGCGATTATTTTGGCTTCGTGTTTTCGTTTTAGTATCTATCAGTCTTACCATTGGGTACCGTATTGCCCAGTTACTGGGTTGTGGAGGTCCGATAGGCAGTCGCTCCATTTAAAATACTGATATTCAGGTGCATCTGGTTCGACTGGAAGCCGACCCCAATGAAGTTGGGCAAAGGCTAGGCAGATGATGATTCTATATTATCTACACAGAGGCATTTGTTTGAAAACCTACTGATAAGAATTAGGTAAAATGGAGAAGTATAATAGATAGTTAGGATAGAATGTACAATATTAAATTGCGATGAGTCCCATTTAAATTGCGATGAAGTGATGACCTGAAACACAGGTTTTTATAAACTTAGTTCAGGCAGGTCGCTACATTAATTTAAATGCCCATCCCCATATAAATATTTTTATAACACATTTGCTCGTAAAAGGTCTCTTACTGCACCACTATCAGTACTTTAATGTACCTTATTACGCACTAGTGCGGTAATGTAAACGCATCAAGATGTTCCGTCTAAAACGAACGGTACTTTTTAAAATCTTAGCAAAGAGTTTTTATGTCAGAAAAGTGGTCACCATTTTATGAATAAAATTAACTTTGAGAGATAAAATATAATAAAAAAACATTTAATTCTTTAATTTAATTAATTTTGACATTAAATTACAACCATTTATCCATAAAAAAAATACAAAAGTATTAATTTACTTTATTAGTAATACTGGCTGTTTTTTTGCCTTTGCCATAAACAAAAGACGTTGATGCGCGAACTTCTCAACTTGGTAACCGATGTCAAAAATGGCCTTAGACTATGGAAAAGAGTAGACATGAAATACCTTCGAAAAAAACGTGCCTGCCTACTAATGTGTCTGGCACAAAGATGGCGGCTTGCCGTAGAGCGGCGCGCATTTTATTGTCGATAATTGAATTGCACGGTGTTTTTCGACAATGAGTTTATAGCTTTCTATCGGCTTTTTCCTACTCCGATATTTTCAACTTTATCACACAAGAAGAAGGTTTATGTTGGATTGGGAAAAATGACAGCATTATGAAAATGAAACCAGAAAAACATTTTACACAGATTTAATAAAAATTATAATCGCCGTTGGTTCCGGTTAAAGTCGAGTTCTAAAAATGCGTTCTTTGAATAAGTATTTTTTCACAATAATCAAATGTTAGTTCATTTAACCGTCGATCTCAATCATATTCAAAATGTGATGTTATCATGTTCATTTATCTTCAAAATGTAGGGAACAAATAAAAATATGCTTGGTAGTATTCAAATTTTCAGTCCCAAGTATGCCACTGTTCTTTTCTTTTTTTTCATGTTGGCAATCTGAAATCACAAAAAAACAAATCGTGTTTAAATAATATCCACCTAGGTATCGATATATTTTCGATAAATTGAAAATGTCGAACCGAAACTCTATTTATTAGGGACAACTGATTTTCTTAAAAAACACTTAGTATTAATAGTAAAACAGTAAATGATAACAGAAAAGCAAGTATATCCTTATGAACTTCCTCGCAAATAGCAAAATCTTTTAAAATAGTAGAAAAAACAAGATATTTTGAATGAATTCGGTTACTAACCTGTGCAACGTTATATTGGCATGTTTTTTGTCGCTTTTCATGCGGCAGCCTGACACACTGCACCTACCCATAATAAATACAGTATTATGCAAGTTCAAACACTATAAACAAGCACAATTTTCGTTTAATATCACTAAATTTTCTTCAAAACACCTAAACAAACAAGTTGCGATGACAGCTGATGTACTTGTTGTTGACTTTGACCACAGATTAAAAAGCCGTGACAAAACATGGCGACCGGCCACGGGGGGCCGCTGCGATTTTGTTCGTATAGATTGTTTACGCCGAGTCCATTCTTTTTTCCATAGTCTAAGAAAATGGCGGCTGCGATCTGTCTTGAAAGAAAACCATTACAATTTTACAAAATACTCCTCAACCCGAATTTTGCGGATATATGTTGTCGACTCGAAATCTCTATTTTTTAATGTTTTATTATTCAGGTTAGCTCTCGATCGAGTCTACCGTAGACCTGCACGAAGTACAGATGTACAGATGTCAAGTAATGATGAATTTATTCGTTTAATAAAGTCCGAGTGTTATTTATTTCCTCACAAATGTGTTATAAAACGTCGTATGACATACGTGCGGTTTGATAATTACAGCCTCTGCTTTCTAATAGCACTCGCCCTACGGGCTCGTGCGAGCAATATCGCCTCGGCTGTAATGATCAACTTACCGCACTTGTATCATAATGTACTATTACATGTGATTAATTTCAAGCTATACACAATTATTAACGTAGGCACTATTTCTATTACTTATAGTTTTATTAACTTTCTGTGTCGGTCTTTAAACATATTTTTGTAAAATGTTTTTATGAATAAATTATTGCGCAGTTCACTCAGCTGTTTATTTCGTGCGCAAAGATATAGAGCATGGACCGAGCATGATCTGGCTAAAATAGGCTGGTTTCCAGCATAAATAATTTGCAAATCTAATAAGTCTCTCAGTTAGATAGAGCATTGAAAAATAAACACGTATTTTTTTCCTTTGATAAATCCACGGTGTCCTTCAATAGCAATTCAATAGCTTGCTAAGACAATTCTGTTACCTATTATTGGCCCTCTAGGAGTTGGTCCCGGCTGTCCTGTAGATCTTTGACAGTCGTTACTGTTAGTCTTATGACTTCTACGGTAACGTAGGGGTATCGTTCTGCCCAGTTACAGCGTTGTGGATGTCTTAATCTGGTTCGACTGGAAGGCAACCCCATTTATGATGATGATGATTTCTTTAAGATGACTAACATCTTTAAAATAAAATACTATATCAGTTTATATTTCATATCGGTTAACTTGTACTGCCTCTGTTACATGTCCTTATGTAATTCGTAGTAAGTTACGTTTTATAAACTTTATTTTAAACACGTAATATGTAAGACTAGTTCAAATTTCCGTTGTCAGAACAGAAATGGAGGAATAAGGAAATCGTTTGCTTACTTATTTAGACATATTTGCTTTAATTTTAAATGAATCTGACTAGAATAATGCAAAAATATCCAGTAAATAGTAATGATACTTGCGAGTAGATGTAAGAAGAATGTTTTCAGTTTCAGTACTCCAAATACTAAAGTTTTCAAGAACAAACATTATGAATTGTCGAAATTGTAAAAGAAAAATAAAATGTATTTTTATAGTCTACATGTTTTGGCGACTTTGTATGCAACAATTTCAGACCTTTTGTTCTACATCTTGCACAGTTTGAAACGATTCTATTCAAATGTTAATTTGCATATAATCCAGCCTTTAGAATTTTATACTGCACATATTTCAGGTTTGAATGTTGCATATTACCTACATGTATATTTTCCTTTTAAGTTGCATATAATCCGGCCTTTAGGATTTTATACTGCATTTTTCAGGCTTGAATGTTGCATATCTGCATAGCATACTCTCCTGTTAAGTTGCATATAATTCGGTCTCTAGAAGTAAGACACTCTACATCCATTTTGATACAAACCTCATTTTCCATTACCAAACTTATCTACTTATATTTAACTATCTTCAAATTGCGACTAACCGCGAAAATACTGCATCAAGTATTATTGCAACACGAAATCACAACCCAATTTTGACACACACTGGAAAATAAACTTTTGACAGCAAAAGATAGAGTTGAAAATCTGGTGTGCTGGGTAGAAGTAATGAATTTCGTGTCTAAAGAAGAAGTTGCAATTTCCATAGAAAATTACCCCACGTCCGACAGCTGTAAAAAATATCTTAAAAAATAGATGAAAATGAGTATTAATAAATTGCATACTTCCGATTGTCATCCTTACTGGCTATAATACTTAAAAATTGCTCCAAATATTACTTCAGGCACAGTATTATCTTAAAAATATTTTACTTTCAATCATCCAATACCTACTACTCTAAGCAAGGAGCATAGGGTGCGTTGCGGCGCGGCGCCGCAACGCAATAATTTCGCCCTACTGGCACTCATAGACGCGCTGGAGGGCAGTCGCCTCCAAATCCCAGGGCAGTAATAAGGATCAAACATTATTTGAATGACACACGAAGTCATTCATTCACAATATAAGTCGACCAAAACAAAATGATGACAAACTCCACGATGCAATAGACAGCTGGACTACTTTTCTGTTTGGCTGGTTTATATATCAACAATACAGCAAATTAAAGAAAAAACTAAAATGAGTTTGAGGTTTTTTGTTCCGTTGTGTAAAGAGTTTGTATAATGGGTTAAAGTAATGTTTGGTTACTAACAATTTTTGTTCGGTGGAAACTGGAATATCAACAAATGAGTCTTCCTAGTATAATATCTATTATCAAAATGTGCTATTACAGTGTTTAATTGCTTTTTAATCCCATTGTAAACCTAAAATCAAAAGTTAGTATATTACAGGTATTCTGCTCCTGAATTAATATTTAGAGCATTTTTTTTATGTGCTAGCCAGTAAGGATGATCACCGGAAGTATATCATTTACTAATACTATTTTTTGCGATTTTTTGAGATACTTATGGTTGCAGTCGGAAGTGGGGCATTTTTGCTACTTCTTCTTTCATATATTTCTCTTTGTTAGGTTGGTAACTAGTTTGAATCTTATTCACGTGAGAACTGCTTATTCTTTTTTATTTTAAACTTGTACGTTTAGGAACGAGTCGTGGATATCTTAAGTTTCGGAAAAGTGTCTATGCGAAAAGGTAATAATCAAATAAAAGATTATTTAAAAGACTAGCTGACCGGGCAAACTTCGTACCGCCTTATCACCTTTTAGACCTTCCCTGGACTTAACAAAATAATTCAAAATCAAAATCAGCCAAATCGGTCCAGCCGTTCTCGAGTTTTAGCGAGACTAACGAACAGCAATTGTGTTTTATATATAAGAAGAAGACAAGTTGACCCGGCAAACTTCGTACAGCCTCAGAAACAATAAAAAAAAACTTTTGAACCTTTTCTGGACTTCCCAAAGTAATTCAAAACCAAAGTCAGCCAAATCGGTCCAGCCGTTTTTATTTCCTAGTCATATGACAGTTTTTTTTTGGTATGTAAACCAAACTTGATGAAGATACAACGCTTTTGAAATACACAATACGTCATGTCGTCCTCCTGACTTCACAAACCCCCCGCTCTCGAGTTCTGACGCAGTTTATCTTTGTGAATATTCACTTACTTATTAAAAAAGTTAAATATGGCTACGTATCCATTATTTTTCATAAATCTGACGTATATCTGACTGAAACAATTAGATATTTGCAATTGAGAAATGCTGGAAACTAGCTTATTTTGGACAGATGATGCTCAGTCCATGCTCTATATCTATGCGTGCAAAACCAACAGCTGAGCGAACTGCGCAATAGTGATGTACGAACTCATTATCGATATCATAATATGAATATTTAATCGACTACACGTGTCGAATGTTAAACACACATGAATGTATGTATCAATGTCTTTTTCTATTATATAATCATTGTTGTACATACCTTTGGATTAATTATGATGATTTTACATAGAATCATGTGTTTAGATCGTGTGACGGAAGAATTGAACGTAGTCGATAAATATTGCTATAATGATGGTCGGTATTAGGTATTTACGTTTTAGATTTATGTATGTTTTTGTTTTGTTATTGATTAACCTAAGTCAAAACAAGATGCGCCATCTACCCGGGCATGGACCATAACCCTGTTGCCATGGGCAATATCCCGCCGCGGCTGGGTCGTACAGCCTTACGACCTCTCCCTCTCTCGTTCGCTTGCATAACTGCTTCGCAGAAGGAGGTGACTGTTTCCCGTCTCATATCGCAGCATGGCCTCAAGTAACGCTGGACGCGAGAGGTCACCGAATATCGCTTCCGTGAGGACACGGCGGTGCTCTACCAAGGAGTAGATCTCTACCGTATACTCCACCATGTTCTCCAGGCGATTTTCACAGTGGTGACACCCTGGCGTTTCTTCCTGCCCAATCCAACAGATGAACCTCCAGAAACATCCGTGTACGGTGAGGACCTGCGTCAGGCGGTAGGTAAGAACGCCCTGACTCCTCTCTCGCCAACGGTTGTGGAGGACGAGTTCCATTGTGGGAACGAGATGGCGCTAGACGACTTGTATAGCTCTGTCTCATTCCCACACCGGAATTACTCTCGCTTTAAGATGACATGGTAGAACTCTTACCTGTCGAATCGACGCCAATGCGAACCCCTCCCACCGTTATTGGGGACTCTAATCGTGACGCGTTTGCTAACTCAACCTTTCAGTATCCTACGTATATTTTGATATAAATGTAGGCTCCAATTCAGTTTCCTTGGCTCCTTTCACTTTTGCATTGTGTTTCGGTCTAATTTCGTCAACGTCGATAGTTGAATTTAAAATGGCGTGCACGTTTTTAGATGCAGCTGAATATCAGTTGTATTTGTCATGATAGTTAAACTTGTAGTATCCATCGATGTTTTGAGTGTAAATCTCTTTTTGAAAATGCTGATAAACTTGAGCATTCACCGAGCATTCTAACGAATGTTACATTATATTACATAATAAAAACAAACGAGAGCGTTTTAGCGAGCTATCTGGCGAGCGTTTTGACCGAGCCGACTGTCAGTCAAGTCTGACATCTTCATAAAGAAAATGTTTTTGTAGACATTCGCTAGAAAGATCGTGAAAAGGTTCGCAGCACTGTATGGCTCTATGCTAAACAAATAGAAATGGTGGTCAAATAACGGTAAAGTTCTCAAACTTTGATACTTAAAAAAATGCAATTTAAAGAAGAAAAAAAAACAAACGAAAACACTAAAATTCTCTCCTCTTATATAATGGTGTTGGTAGCAATTAAAATGCACATATTATAAATAGTATTCCCACGGCTTGGCTAGTCTGTGACTGTGCCATAGACAATGGTTCTCATTGGTGTGACGAAAAAACAGATTGCACAACCTCCTTCTTATTTTGAGACAAATGAGCTATTTTGATATATTTTATATGACCCCAACCTGAATCACCTAGCCTGACGACTTGAAGCAAGAGTTGTATAGCTCTGTCTCTTTCCCACAATGGAACTCCATTGTGGGAAAGAGACAGAACTATATAAGTCGTCTAGCGCCATCTCGTTACCACAGTGGAACTACTCTCGCTTGGACGTCATGGTAGGCCACTGGTGATCGATTTTCACACAAAGTTTCAACCGCTTAGGTTATAAAATGTACTGATTCCGTTATAAACAAAAAGTAAAGTTTTTTGTTTACCATATAATTATCTGTTTAATAATGACAACTCAAACTTAAGTTTTTGTGTAAATCAATTAGTGTTACGAGATTCAAACATGGGTTTTTACTCAGATCAAAGAAATAGGCAGATAGAACGCTCCGAACACGAGAGTGTGTCCACCAAAAAAATCGAATTACATTCCTTATTGTCTTCTTTGTTTTTGAGAATGACTTTTACAATGTTTAAAGACACGAGACGGCATATTTTGGCAAACAACAACAACGCGTAGCTTGATACGATGTGTAGCTTGGTATTGCCGCGAGTTGATATTCGTTTTTGATTTTGTATTTGCTTTGGTGGATATACTCGTGTTACAAAATATAATAATACTAGCGGCCCGTCCCGGCTTCGCACGGGTGAAGGACCCGGTCTAAAATTTGAGATTTAAACTATCCTATCTCTCAAGTTGGATCGAACTGCACATGGTGTGCGAATTTTATTATAATCGGTTAAGTGGTTTAGGAGTCCATTGAGGACAAACATTGTGACACGAGATTTATATATATTAAGATTGTGTACATTTAACTAGCAACACTTTAGGGTTGGCAACACTATAATTTGGACAACTGACAGACGCGAGCGAAAAAAGGAGGGAAACCTCTGAGAGTTTGAAATATTGATAAATATTGCTAAAGTATTGTTGACCCGAACGTATTTTAATTTATTATAATAATAATTTGAAAACTGATCTGATTTCGACAGAGAGTTTATATACAAGCGATTAATAAAGTATATTGTTCTGGAACTGCCGTTTTTCTGAGTTGTCCAACACTCGCGTGTTTTGAGCGCTCTATCAGGTATACTCTCTAGTTAGTTGATCTGAGGGTTTTTAGTTAAATCTCTTTTTGTAATAAGACAGAAAGTGGCCACTAACAGAAACTAGAAGAGTCAGGACCAGGACAAGATGCTATGAAATGGTAACCCCTATCGTGTACGAGTAGTAACACACTGTAGTAGATTTCTATCAATGGGCCAATGGGTCTAAGTGACGATCACACGGTTCATTGTTATATTATCGTATAGAATGATCTATTTTTAGTGTCACCGTGCGTCACTCCGACCAGTGAGTTACTGAGTTAGGACGGGCTTATCGTCGGATATACCCGGTATGATTGACGTCTGGTAACTTCTGTTGGCTCAAGTATAAATATGAAAATGGAACTGAGTAGCCGGGTGAAGGTATTCCATACTGGGCACGAAATTTTTTGACAGATGCCATATGAGGAATAGTAAAGGTGCCATTCGCTCAGGTGCAATTACACGGGTGCCCAATGTGGAATTCCTCGCCGCATAAAGACATATCCCGTAGAAAGAGAGAAAAAATATTTGCTTTTAAGTCTATATAAATAATTATTTACCTCTCTTTCTAGAGGGTATGGTATTTAGGAATCTATTGCTCAGTCCATTAGTTTTACACATCATCATCCGCCTAGCTTTTTTCTTACTATATTGGGATCGTCACCCAGTCGAACCTGATGCAGCTGAATATCATTATTTTACATGGAGCGACTGCCTATCGTACCTTCACAACCTAATAACTGGCTAATGCGATACTCCATGGTATGACTAGTTGTTAGACTTCAGAGCCTCTGACTAACAGTAACGACTGTCAAAGATCTGCAAATGTCAGCGAGACCAACGGCTTTACGTGCTTTCTGAGCCGCGGAGGAAAATCGCTGTGACAGTTCACCCATACACAGACCAAAATCGGCAAGCACGGCTTAACCCGGAAGATTGGCCTATGCGGCTTAATAATTTAACTGAAACATATGTAGGTAATCATCGTCTAGAACTTTTAAGTCTATGGTCTCGAACAATCGAAAACCTACCATTCGTAAACCACAGGACCGGGAATAACATGACATCTTAAAGCGAGAATAGTTCCACTGTGGGAACGAGAAGGCGCTAGTCAAGTTGCATAGCTCCGTCTCTATCCCACAGTGGAACTACTCTCCATTTAAGACGGTAGGCCCCGACCGGGCATCGAGTCATGTGAACGATTCAAAGTAATTTGTTGGTCGTTATGACAGATCCGTTCGAGGCAGTACCGGGTGTAGTAGGTCGGAGGTCCTTTTAGTAACCTTAAGTTATTTTTAGATCAATGAGTTGTATTATTTATTTGTGTGGGAGATGTGGGATGGAGTGGACTCTCGTAGTGGATCGGTGCGTTCATTCTTTAAGAAAGTAGACCGGTGTCCGTCTTTTCCTTCGACGTGTCGATGATCCCTTTTAATTATTTTAGCTTCGGTTTCGCCCCAAAACTCAGCCACGTTTAAGGAGTTGGTGATGGTCTCGTATTTAGTCCCTGAAGTGCAGGTGGAATTAAACAAAGTACAAGTGATGAAGCAGATTGTGTTTTTTTTTTGTTTTCCATTCAATTGTCCAAAAAATCAAAGACGGAAAAATTACTGACTATGAGAGTTAGGTGCACTATAATGTCTCGTGTAGATGGCTAATCTCTGTTGAGATTGGCCGCCGCCGCCGTAGCCGAAATCGGTCAAGAGGACTATTATTATTTTAACTCTGGTTACCTATGAGCTCGTGGTTAAATAATAACAACCACACAGCCGATCTTTAAGTTTCAAGCTGCGCATGCCGAGGTCGGTCTGGGAATGGGTTACCATTTTCATAGCGAGTTTCCTCCATGCCTCGGAAAGCACGTAAAGCCATTGGTCCCGGTTCTCATTTGTAGATCTTTCACAGTCGTTAATCATAGTCAGAATCTCAAGTTTGACATCCAGTCTTTCCAAAGGGTATGGTATTACCTAGCTACTGGGTTGTGGAGTTCAGATAGGCATTCACTCCATGTAAAATACTGGTATTCAGCTGCATCTGGTTCGATTGGAAGCCGACCACAAGATAGTTGGGAAAAGGCAGGCAGATGATGATGACTCTGGGTACCTAAGTATAATTTTACAATTAGAAAAACAGGTTTGTGCCTGGTTGACGGCAATAGGCCCGCTCCCTATCAAACATAACTGTCAATTATACTGGTCAAACTATAGAATTCATCTTGTTTTTGTTGCTGTCCCGCCATTTTAACATCCGACCTTGGAACGCCCATTCTTGTCCATTGTCGAATGCTGTCGAATGTCACTAATACTTTGTTATTTAGTTTTTTTTTGCGGCAATCATCATGGTATGGGCAGTATTAAGTACTTACTTTGTATTAATCTATTTGATGTTTTAAAATAAGCGAAAATCTTTATCTATTTGGCGCTAGTATGACCTTAAAATGACTTAAATTCTATTTGCTAGTGAAAATTTTGTGAAAAAAGGCGGGAAAATGCATTGTAAAAGCAATGGCAGATTTAGTCTTTGATGTAAAATTAGCAGACATTTTGAAAATGCTTTCAATAAAGACTGCACAACAACTGTAACAAAATTCCTTTTGATGCATTTTTGATGAAATTGCAATACTTAAATGTAGTACCACGAATTTTCCGCAGGTCAGGAGTGGCGCGGGCTAAAGGTCGAAAGAAGAAGCACCATAAACAATAATTTTATTTTTCTTAAGCGACCGGCCGGCCGGCATTGGCATGCGCGTTTAATGCATTGTAAGGCATAGTACACACAATGTGTGTCTAGGTCACGTCTCGCTATTCGCTAATAGAAGAGGTGCTAACGTGAAATATAAATATTAAGGCCAGTTGTACATGCATCATTTTAATGGCATTACCGTTTATTGGTGTGAATTGGTAGTATGTTTTATTGTCATGTTTTGAATCGTTTTATTGCTTTTGATTCAAAATGGCGACGAAATTAGTATGAGAACAAATATTTTATGGATTCACATATTATATAAATGGCCGGTCTAACCGATATAATAATAAATTATAAGCAATGAAAGAAGTAAAGGATTTTAGCTAATAACCATTTTTCTATAAACACCGACTTAAAAGGCTGGTGATTCATAACGATACCATAATGTGTGGATTTAATGACTTTCTGCCCTAACAACGTCCGTGAACTTCATTTGCGTGAATTTTCCATTGCCTAACGACAAGGAATATTAAATTAAAGCTAGTGTAGGTCAGTGCCTGGACTCAAACGTTAGCGAACTTTAAACCGCCTGAACTAAAACGGAAAACACTTTTTTCTTTGGTCTGGGTATTAGCATATTATGTGTGTTTCTACGCTTCTAAACGCACCCACAACACAGGTGAAACGACTAATATGGGGCAATGTTTTTTTATCGTGATAATACCATAAAATTCCGTCCTCCCACCAAGAGCAAGGGCAGGAGGGACTGTCAGACTTGTACTGATTCAATAGCCTTTTACGATCCTGGGTTACAGTAATTCGTTACTCCCGCGACCATGTTTGGCTGCTAAACTATGAATGACATACCACTTCAGCACCCAATAATTAACTTAACACGACACAACTAAATCAATTAGTCAAGCAAGACTCTGACAGTTTTGCAAGTGTGTTCTAAGGCTAAACGCAATGACAGTTAGAAAAAAGAATAAAAACAACATTGCGTTCAGGGAAGTTTAAATTTAGAATTGTCAGATTTTTTTCTGTTTGTTTTTGTGTATGCTTAATGCAATTAAAATCTTTAATTAGGAATTTCCTATGCAATTAAGTTGTATCTTTGATAGTTAGTTAGATAATAGTACATTGTTCACCGAGAGGAGAAAGTGACCGATTACCATCGAGGGTATCGTTTAAAGGACGAGGCGTAGCCGAGGACTTTAAAATACCCGAGATCGGGAATCGCACTTTCTCTCGAGTGATATATAGTGCTTTATACTACACCTACGAGGAAAATAAATTACTTTCTACGAAAACTGAACCCTCAAACAACACACAAATTGAAAATGGCGCCAATGGCGTCTGCAATTTACACATGTTCTTTTTTCAAATTGTTTATCCTGCCGCCTCAGGGTCGCACTGCCAGCCCAACACCATTCAACATACAGCTAGTGGCCAGTGTCATTTTGCGAACTTGGAGATAAAAACTCACGTAAAAACTTTTTGGCTTTTGATATTTAGGTTACCGGCGCATAGTCTTACCCAAAATTAAAAAAGAAAAAACACGTTAGAAATGGATTTTCATACACTTTTCTCTCCCGCTCAGATGCGTTTTCTCCCCGCATATTTGGTCGATATGCAATGACGTACTTTCTACCGTAAATTTGATAAAGTAACAAGGTACTTTCCAAGCAGGTGTAGTATAAATATTATTGTGTACTTTTGATATTTTTAGGTTGTGTTTTGTCCAAATAACTTCTCTTTTGTTTTTCTTTTTTTCGCTCTATGAATTTGTCCTGTGTCGTGGGTGGTTTACAAACATAGAAACTCACTTACACAAACATTCAGACCCGGAACAACTACTTGTAGATCATACAAATTTTTTTTCCGTGCGGAGATCGAACCAGCGACACGTTGCGCAGCAGTCCAATCGCTCAGCCACTGCACAATCTTGTGGTTTTCGGTAATAATGACGAAAAAATAAAAAACGGATTGACAAAGAAAAGGCAATAAGGTAGTTAAATAAATACTTTTTTGATATACATATAAATAAATGTTTGAGGTGTTTTCAAAACATACAAACATAATTTATTATTAGCGCCTATTATTTAAGATTTTAATTTCACCTACGTAAATGCCAAAAAGTTCTGGTTTCTCACAAAATTAATAAAATTATGCGTTTCTAGTACCTACTGCCACTAATTATTTTATATCTTTCTTAAGTAATTCAGTATTATGGCAAATTGCTGGGGATTCCAGTATGTATTTATAAATAATTAATTGAATGCTTGCCACTTGTAAAAACTGTGCAGTTGACGTTAATACGAGTCTGGTAAACCCTGTCACGCAGGTACTGCATGTTTTTTTGAGAAATATAAACGCGCTTATGTAACCGGGGTCTTATAGTATAGTTATTTATGATACTAGTGCGGTAAGTTGGTTTTTACAAACGAGTAGACGAACGTACGCCCGAGCGAAGCCGAGGGCGTACCGTAGGCAATACTTTGTAAAAACCAATTTCTGCACGTGTGTCATACAATGTTTTTCAACACATTTTTCCATATTAATATCAGATTCCTCGCTCGAACTCCGATTAGTCGCAACAATTTTGAAGTTCCTAATATGAAAATGGCGCGACTTTGAAAATGGCGCCACATGCACGTGGTGAAAATTAGAACTACATCTTTCGTCTCATTTTCTCTTTTGTATTAAAGTGAGACAACGTATTGAGCAAAAGCGCTTCCAAGGAGGTTCTATCAGTCAGGTTGTTTATTCTCTTATTGTGAAACCCATTGGTGGTTTTTTTTTTTTTGTTTTTTGAAATTAAAAAAAAACCGTAAAGAAAACGCACGCTGCTGTACAAGGGGGCGTGCGGTAAAATAGGTACTTAGGTGAGAGTACCTACTTTACCGCACGCTCCGTTGTATGGTGCGTAATTTTTAACTTTCGAACAATGTATACAGGCTTTGTAAATGCGTTTTACGAGCAAATGTGTTGAAAAAATATTTCCTCTTTTTTCCACGTTTTTATACACTCACTTTTCTTGTTTTTTTTTTTTTTTTTTTACGTTGCCCCACACCAGGATTGTCTTCCTGTATTGATCGATCGAGATACGAAATAAAAGCAAGTAAAGTTAATGCTTTTACACCAGACGCTACTAACAGTGAAACGTGAATGTTTTTAAATAGAGTGATTTCCGTCAATAGTTTAAAGTAGACAAACGATGTTTTAATTATGTTAAAATGTAATTAATATATTCATGACTCACGGTGCCAACGGATAACACTCGACTTTATAAAGCTTTTATTTAAAAAACCAAAAATCACTTTTTTATTTCCTAGTCATAGACAACTAGATCTAGAGACAAAATCCAGGAACGAGGCAAAAAGGTCAGGTAAAACAAGATGGCGGTTGTAGGCGGAATGGCGCGAAAATGGCAATCGTTTGAGGTTAAAAGTGAAAGAGATCACGCCTTCCATTGTTAGCATGAGAAGCTGTCAGACATTCTTGAGCGTATTAAGATAAAAAAGGTTATAAAGTGAAGCAGGTTATAGGCTTATTGGGTAAATTATACATAACATTAGGTTGGGTTCCGTAGGCACCCAAAGGGTAAAACGGGATCCTATATTTATTACTAAGATTATTTTATTTATTGTTACTAAGACTCCGCTTTCCGTCTGTCTGTTTGTTTGTTTGTTTGTCCGGCTATCGTCAGCAGACTGTATCTCATGAACCGTGCGTGATAGTTAGAGAGATGATGTATTCTGTTGCCGCTTTAACAAAGAAAACTACAAAACAGAATAAAAATAATATTTTAGGGGGTCACATACAAACAGACATGATTTTTTGCCGTTTTTAGGGATAAGTAATGGATTTTTTTTTAATTTGGCCCACACTGAGCTTTACTCCCGTATCGTGGGTGCGTTTACAAATATTTTGACTCATATGCAATAAAGACCACTAAGAACAACAATTTATGGGCCGTCAAAATATTCTTAACGTGAACAGGAATCGAAGTAATCGAACTCGCGTCTCGCAGCACAGCAGTCGACCGCTCAGTCACTGAACCAAAGAACCCATGTAAAAGAACTTTCGTATTTATAATATTAGTCAGTATAGGATGACATTCCCTTCTAATTTTACATTTAATGAAAGTAACGGAACATTTTAAACGCCGAAGTATTCATTTCAGTATCCTATAACCACACGGTTGAATAAGCAAAAGTATCCAGTTCACCCTCACAATTAACTTTCAACCTTATACATTTCTAACATAACGTAGAAATTTCATTAAGCTTTTGTTAAGGCGATTAATTTTAGTTCAATGGAATTTTAAGCGTATAGTCTAAGAGATAGGTTCTGAAATTCCTTGTGTTCCAGAGAAAATTATATTCGAAATTCTGAACACTACCCCCTGGTAGTGTTCAGAATTTCACAGCAATTCTGATAGTATGCGTTCGCACTAAAACCCACCCTAGGAGTCAAAAAGAGACACTTCAAGCGGATTATTTACAGTGAATAAGTTTGTGAATTCCCAGCAAAATCATTAGCAATTCTTCTTATTAAGGTTCCAAACACAAGCAGAAACGTATTCAATTCATATTTGAATCAGGGACCGAAAACCTTTATAAATTACGGTACAGGTATTGAAGAATTTCGGTTATTTTTCAGACTTGGGTTACCGCTATCTGGGTAACCAGACCGAGGTTACCGTATTAATACCGGTTACCTAAAGATGACCTTGATTAAGTACGAGAAAAAACCTTTACCGTTTTCATATCGGTTACCTAAAAATGACCTTTTCTTGTTGGTGACACGTGTTTGTGGTTTTGTTTCGAGATTTGAGTGCAAAATAAATAATTTATACAAGGAAATAAAAGATGATTGTTTTTGACTTATATTTATGTATCTCGCTAATAACTGTATCTGTCTCTTATGCAGTTTAGTACGACTTGGTATTATAGTTTTATGTTAAATACCTTTGTGTATTTAGTTACAATTTTCATGCCCCTTCGCAATTTTGTGTTTAAATGATTATATTTTTGTTAATAAAAATATGTTTGTTTATAAAACGTAGGACATGTTGTAAAGTATGTAAAGACAAAAAGTCGTATTACGGTTATTTCAAGACCATGAAATACGCCATGACAGCTTGTAAAAATCAAACGTTCCGTAAATATGGCGACCTAGACGTTTTAAAGTCAAAACCTGACTTAAATGCGACCACAAGTTTGATTAAAGTCAGGGCATGACATTAAATGGACTAATGTAATATATAGGTTTTATTTGAGTATTAAATAAACAACCAAGTCATTTTAGAGTCTCCAATTGACCGCTGTAAAACACGGTAGTGATCGTTATATAAACGTCACTGTGAAAACGTCTATACAACTGCCACATTACATAGATGTCAAATAAAGGTTTATCAAATACCTATTTAGTCAGTTCAAAACGTTTAATGGACTACAACGTTAGTATGACTATTGCGTTGTCGTACAAACGTTTTTGCTAAGATTGTAATATAACGTCGTTTCGTTTAGTCTTACCAACGTTGCTAAGACCAGCTTAATATGACATATTTGTCGCAAGACTAATAAGTTAAATTAAAGACGTCTAAAGGACCTACCTAACAGTACCAAGGTTGTGTCGGGTTTCTCGTTCACAAGTCCCTCGTAAACAACATAATAACCATCGACAGTGTGTCGAGCAGGGTGGTACCTAATACTCAGAATATCCAAAAGATATTCACTGAAGGTCATTCAGACTAGAGACTAGTATGAGGACGTAAGTAGGGCCATATGTAGCTGCAAAACCCACTTCACTGTTGTTATGGGGGACTTTAATGCAAAGTTTGGCAAGAAAAGCGGTGATGAGTTGAGAGTGGAGCAATTTGGGTATGGGCAACGGTACCCTAGGGGACAGAGGCTGGCCGACTTTCTGAAGAAAGAGGAACTCTTCATGATGAACTCTTTCTTCCAGAAGCCGCCTCACAGGAAATGGACCTGGCTGAGTCCCGATGGTTTCACGAGAAACGAGATAGACTTCTTCATGACCGACAAGAAACGGATATTCAGTGATGTCTCTGTGATCAACAGGGTGAAAACCGGTAGCGATTACCGAATCGTAAGAGGCTCGCTGAATATCAGTGTTAAACTTGAAAGGTCCAGCCTGATGAAGTCTACGCTCCGACCTACTCGGACCTATATTCAAAACCCCGAAAGGTTTCAACTCGAGCTCTCTAATCGCTTTGCTTGCCTTGAGAACTTAGTTTCAGTGGACGAGATCAACTACGGGCTAGTGGAAACTGTCCGCACGTTAGGGTCTAAGTTTTTTAGACCCTGCCGTAAAGATAGACCTCAGAAATTGACCGATCAAACCTTAAACCTCATGGCTGAATGACGTTTGCTACAGTTGCAGTCTTTCGATGACGCGAAGTCATATAGGCAGGTCAATAGACGTATATCTAAGTCCTTGCGACACGACCTGCGTCTCTTTAATACTAATCGTGTTAAAGAGACCATACAGCGAAACCAAGGCCTCAAAGTGTTCGCAAAGGACAAGTCTATTGGGCAAAGCCAGATGACAAAGGTTTTAGGCGAGATCGAGAGGTTCTATGGACAGTTATACATTTCGGTCGCAAAGCCCGTTGACAGATTGGTAGGAGTTCCAAGAGCCAAGCTGTCCCGACATTATACCGAAGATATCCCGGACATCAGTCTGTACGAAATTAGGATTAAGCTGCTTCAGGTGGCCCTGAAGCAGCTTAAGAACAACAAGGCAACGGGCAAAGACGGGATCACTTCAGAGCTTCTGAGACCAGGTGGAATACCGGTACTTAAAGTCTTCGGTACATCGAGTTGTTGAAGTGCTTGTATAATAACGCCACCATGTCGGTCCGAGTACAGGAGCAGAGTACGAAGGCGAAACTGAAACTGTTCTCCTCGAAACTGTTTACTGCAACAATGGAAGACGCCTTCAAGCTCCTGAAATGGCAAGGACTTGGCATCAACATCAACGGCGAATACATCACTCACCTTCGATTAGCCGACGACATCGTAGTCATGGTAAAGTCGATGGAGGAACTCAGCATGATGCTCGATGGCCTCGACCGAGTTTCACAACGGGTGGGCTTGAAAATGAACATGGACAAGACGAAAATTATGTCAAATGCCAATGTTGTGCCCACCCCCGTCTCTGTTGGAAACTCGGTACTCGAAGTTGTTGACTCATATATCTACTTAGGACAAGTAGTCCAATTAGGTAGGTCAAACTTCGAGAAAGAGGTCAACCGCCGAATCCAACTCGGTTGGGCAGCGTTCGGGAAACTACGCAATATCTTTTCGTCTTGACATACCTCAGTGCCTCAAGACGAAAGTCTTCAACCAATGTGTGTTACCAGTGATGACTTACGGCACCGAAACGTGGTCTTTCACTATCGGCCTCATCTCAAAGCTTAAATTAAGCCGCTCAGCGAGCTATGGAGAAGTCTATGCTCGGTGTGTCTCTGCGTGATCGAATCCGAAATGAGGAGATCCGTAGACGAACTAAAGCCACCGACATAGCCCACCGGATTAGTAAGCTGAAGTGGCAATGGGCAGGCCATATTGCTCGCAGAGCAGATGGCCGATGGGGTCGAAAAGTGCTAGAGTGGAGACCACGGACTAGCAAGCGCAGCGTAAGACGTCCACCAACAAGGTGGACAGACGACCTTATAAAGGTCGCCGGAAGACGCTGGATGCAGGTCGCTTCCAACAGGTGTATGTGGAGATCTAAAGGGGAGGCCTATGTTCAGCAGTGGACGTCCTATGGCTGAGATGATGATGATGATGATGATGAAAGGACCCACTAGTCATCTCACTATCATTATAAAACTGCTATCCAACTTTATGTCGTATAAGTCAAGCCTTATATGACATTTTTGTTTCTTGGGTATTTTCATATTATGTTGTATATTGTATTGTATAATGTTGTTGTATGTATAAGTGTTGCTCGATTCTGCAACAGAATCTCGCTAGGATATTTTCTTTATTATATCTATGGTAGGTAGTAACTAACTCAACCAAACAGTTTAACACTCGCTATCAAACTGAATGAAAGACGCCGAGACGCGTTGCGCGTGCGCCGTGCCAGCCAGGGCCGTGATTGGTCGGCGTTCGCGTGTTGGCCAGACTCTTTGTCACACACACAGGCGATGCGCGCCCTTGGACTATTGCCGACGCGACGGCACGTCTAAGATAGGGGTAATTTTTATTTCGGTTACCGGTATTAATACCGGTTAAGAATTTACTTTAATAATATAGGTAACCTTTAAAATTACCTGTAAAAGAGAAAAAGGTTGTTACCGAAAAAATACCCGTATTGATGATACCGGTTTCGGTCCCTGATTTGAATAGACTTCGACGATATACCTAATGATATTATTTATGCGTAATTTACAGTTCATATTCATAATTATTATCATGAGTTTTAAATTATGACGCAGGCTTTCAGGACCAAAGTCCAAAGGATATCCGTAGGGGAAGTTATGATAAGAAGATTTCGGAAGTATGTGGTTTTTTCTGTCATCCGTGAATCATACATCCGATCACTGAATGAGTCGGTGTTACCTACAAGAGACACGTGACACTGCGTGTACATTCCATATTGTTTTCTTTGTTTTGAGAACAACTTTTTACAATGTTTAAAGACACGAGATGGGAGGTATTCCACTTAGGGCACCTGGCACCTGCGAAAAATTTTGACAGAAGCCTTATGTCGAATAGATAAGGTACAAGTAGCTCAGGTGCCATTGACAGCGGGTGCCCTAACTGGAATACCTCGAGATGGCATATTTCGGCAAACAACAAAAGCAACGCGTACCTTGGTACTGTCGTGAGTTGATATTCGTTTTGATTTTGTATTGGCTTTGGTGGACACACTCGCGTGTTCCGAGCGCTCAATCTGCCTATTTGTTTGATCTGAGAAGCAAGCCTAATAACACTGTCCGATCGTGCAGCATGCCCGGGTCGACGACGACGACGCGTCGCGCTCCACGCGCACCTCAAAGAGCTGTCAGCATTACAACGCGACGGGGGCCCTCCCTTAGAGGGCCAAAGCTTACAGGGGGTTCCAGGACTATCGGGTAACCGAGTCTCCGAAATGTAAAGGTCTATTGAAGGATGCCGTGGATTTTAGTCAGTACAAATCTGACAGTCCCTCCATCCCTGCTCTGGGTGGGAGATCTCATTTGATGCTTATACCACGTAAAAAAAGTCTTAGCCACAATTTTGGGGTCTTTAAGTCAAGAGTGATATGTTAGTTCTAGACAAGCGTTCTTCACCGTCGACCACATAATCACTTACCATCAGGCGAGATAGTGGTCAAACGCGAGCTTATATTTAAATTAAAAAAAAAACACTAACGGGAAATGCCGTTTATGAGAGTTTATACGAACATTTAAATAGTGTTATCGTGAAAATCAACGGGAAATGCCGTTAATGTGGTCTTGCTATAACAAAAAGATATAGTCCAAGAGACAGACAACAGAAATAAAATCACTATCCAAATATTACCTTCTCGCGCCCGGCATTGGTTTCGGCCATGCTGCGGAGCGAGACGGAGTGGGAAGCGGTCGCCGCCTTCTGCGAGGCAGTAATGCTCGTGAAGGAGGCGGCGGGCCGCGAGAGAGAGAGGACAGCGTCCTCCCTCCGCCCCAACCGCAGTGGTGTACGCCCACGGCGCCGTACGTCGCAAGACGATCTCCGGCCACCGTAGGCGCGGGCATGCGGACAGCGAGTAAAGGGCAACTCGCTGTCCGACCATGGACCATGCCCGGGTCGACGGCGCGTCGTGTTCCACGCGCGCCTCAAAGAGCTGTCAGCAAGAATGACGGGGCCCCCTCTCAGAGGGCCAAAGCCTGCCGGGGTCGCGGGATTTATTTCTATTACCGTGACCCCGGAACATAAAGGGCTACTGAAGGACACCGTGGATTTTAGTCAGTACAAGTCTGACAGTACCTCCCGCCCTGCCCGGGGTTGGAGGTCTCATTTGATGATTTTACCACGCTAAAAAAAAAAAAAAAAAAAAAAAAAATCCAAATATTACCTCAATTGAACACTAGAATTTCCACAACGTTTTGCCATTTAGTTTTTTGCTGACATCATAAATAAATTATACCGTCTGAAACTACATGCTGAATAATTTCAGTTATCAAGTTTAGGTACGTGGTTTTTTCCAGTCAACTGCTTTAAAATTATGATAGTGATCTTTTCTGGTCATGATTTTTTTAGCTAAATTATGCTAAATATAGAAATTATATTATAAAACTTACTATCGGCCAATCATGGCTTCGCAAGCGTGGAAATTATACTATGTTATACAGGGTGTACGATTTCATTTTTTTCCGTTAAATAGCTACGTGGGTGAGCTATTTATCGGAAAAAAAAGTTGAAATCGGCACCGTAGTTTTTGAGTTTTTTCATTGCAAACATACACAAAAATAGAAAAAGATTTCTGTGCCATAAATTCCATAAACAAGGCAAAAGAGGGCATGAATTGACATATCTGAATTTGTGTTTCCGAACGCATTTATCCTTTTTTTTTCTTTAGAGTGAACAGGCTTCTTCTGGTTAAGCTCACACATTCATCTACTTTTTACAAAGTTAACGATGAAATGAGCTTACAGAATATTATTTTAGAATAATAATAATATATTCAACTTAATATAAATTAAAACAACGTGCTCATGCTAATACAATTAGATTTTACGTAGACGGTAAGTTTTTTTTTTAACCTCATTTGGCGAGTTTCCGCTCAAGTAATTACCCAGATGACTACCTAATTACATTCTGCCATTGTCTTACTATATTTTACTGTGGCGGCCTCAATGTGACTTTAATTACAGCAAAGAAAAAAATATGAAGGAACCTAGATTGACACGTCAGAAAAATTTAGACATAAGAAACATGGTAACAACAAATTATATAGTAAATCATTGGGTAACAAACATGGTTTTGTTAAGAGGTTGTGAATTGTTATGATGAATCAGGCCAGCTAAGGTATTCTGTAAGAGGACCGCCCGGAGGAGACGGTGAAGCATACGGTGCAGGACTGCCCTGTTTGGGAGGAGCACCGCCGCCGTGTCCTCAAGCAGGCGATAAGCGGAGACCTCTCGCGCCCGGCATTGGTCGCTTCCTTCAGCGAAGCAGTCATGCTCCATCGTCCACTTTTAGGTCGTGCTACCTGTGGAAGGCCCCACTTTCGAGCCAGTAAGTACGCATACAGTCTTAACTACATAGCAGACTAGAACCCTCAAAATTTCAGCTTTGCTAAAATGACGTAGGTCTGGAGCACTGGGATCTCTCCCTATAAGCTCGTTCGTTTGGGCTTGAGCTGACTGTCATATAGTAAAACAAACCAAAAATTATGTCACATAATCCGTTCACATAATTTTTATTTCCTTTTTATATAAGAAATAAAAATATTCAAAAATACCTCATAAAACTCAAAATTTCTCCTTAGAACGAACAAGATGATGCTTATCAAACTACATATTTCTTAAAACTAGTTTTATATTCGCTACGCGCCTAGCATTAACATGGCCGAGCAACGCAAATGACACGGAGCCAGAATAGAAATTGTATTTAACGTAATGCTCGACCAACTTTCTTTCTAGGGACATACGAACACACAACTGGGTCGATGATGTGTTTAAATATATACGTAACTCCTCGACTATGTCGTGAATTTGTGATGTAAGCAATTAGGTGTAAAAAGTATTGGGCAAGATTATTTTCTTTTTTTAAAAATCAGCTGTTCAATTCAATCGGTTTTTTTTTTCTACAGTCCGACTTTTCAGTCTCATTATTTTTTCTTGGCATTACATAATCAGCCAGGTGCATTACTTTGTGTAATTTCATACCAAATCCTGTGACACAATCATATTCATTCATTTTTAAAGAATCACAGTGAACTATTGTTTACAAAACAAACAAAAATATTGATCTGTATGTCTGTATGTTTCTACAAACAACATCATTTAAAATGTCATGTCTCGTTTAGTCACGCCGATGAAACAATATCGGTGGCCGGAATCGATTAGAGGTTGAATGAAATGTGTCATAGCCATGCAAGCCCGCGGCCGCCATTGAAAAAGTATAACGCGTTCGATTTTCAATTTGTTCGAGTCAGTTCGCGCCAGATTTGAATTGTCTATGGTAAAATTGTTTTTTTTTTTTATTTACCGTGTAAATAATTTTGTAAAACCTAAAAATAGTAAAATTTTTAGTAAATTTTGTTTAAAAACAATGTAAGTAATACCAACCTATTTGTACTATTTTAGAGGATTAATTAAAGTTACCTTCAAACCTCCTTTGAAACAGGTTGATGTAGAAAAATGTCTTACCTGCAAATAAACAGAAAAGACACATTAATTATAAATGAAATAAAACAAATTGGTGGCTAAGCAGATGAGTATTAATTTTTCTCTTGGGATAAAGTGCAATAAGTCTACACAAATGAAATGTTTTTACATTTCGAAATTTGATAATTATGGATATTAATGTAAAATTCGAGTGTCACATTTTCTAAGACATTTTTTTGATTCCATAGTTTTAAATAACATTTTTTTTTAATAATTGTTTTTAATAAATGTTTACAAACTTATAAGTGTTTATTTAACATGTTATCATTTAATATTATCAACCTTAGATTAAGCCAAAAACAATGCCGGACGACTTCAAATATTAATAGTTTATTTGAAGGCCCTAGAAACCTAAGGATACAACATCACCAAGTCCTATTTCCATCAAGATTTGTGCAGACTGTGGGTCTTTCTATCCTAAATACAGAAATTAAGCATAACTTAATGAGTATTCACAACCGAACTGATTTATAGCGTAAACATAATGCGTAAGATATTATTTATGAGGAGTTGTTACGAAACAGGAAGAAACTGTTATAGTGTAGTGCGTGCGTTTAGAGTTTAATCGGTAATTTATCGAGTATTACATGAATTATCCGATGAAAATATGTATGTTGAGAACTAATGTTATAAATTGTGTAAACTCCGTGTTCAAAACAAAACGTAACATTTTTTGTAAAGCGATTTTCTTACTGTGACGTAGGGATCGAATGAATGCGTATTTTTTTTTGTGATTTTTTTTTTTCCTTTATTTTTGGATTAAATTCTCACTGGCCTACTTGGCATGACGAATCTGGACATTCTATTATCAGGTTATGGGACATCTCGCCCACGGAAAAACTAGCCCGCAGGCCAGATGTAAAAAAAAAATATGTTGATTTTAAAATGTTCATGTGTAGATTCGCCCGAACCAATTTATTAGAACGGGGCAGATGTCTCCTATTAAAAAGTAAAGGGATATTTCGGTAAAAACGCACATTTTAAAATGAGAACATTTGGCCCGGAGGCCAGTTTTCCCGTGGGCGAGATGTCCCATAACCCCTATAATCAAAGTATCTAATACTTAAGCCAACAACTTAGTACACATAACTAAGCTAATATACGCAGATTATACTCACAGTCCAGTAGGTTATCTTACGCAAGAACCATGAGCTTAGTCAACGGTTATAAATAGCGAATACTGTATTATTATCGGCTTTAATTCTTGTTTATAACAAAGGGATTATAGAATCTAGGTTTTATTATCAGCTAGATTCATCCTAATGACCTTATTTCAGAGGGTCTTTTAAGGCCACATTAAGACAATCTTAGTGACAGAGTAGCGTTTTATGAATGTTTATTCAACAGACAGTTATGAACTGGCAACTTAGTCCTGTATAATAACGGGCTACATTATCGGCTTATTAGTGCATAAATTGTCAGTCTTTAAATTTTCGCATTAAACGTCCGTAAACGCGGTGAACAACGGCAGTTCCCGTTCAACTTCAATGGTCTAAAAGGGTCTCCAACAAACTTGGAGGTCCTTTTAAATCTTCAGGGCCCCCGAGCTTTTTTTTTTATCGCGGTAAAATCATCAAATGAGTCCTCACATCCAGGGCGGGACGGGAGTTACTGTCGTATTGACTAAAATCTGCGTTGATCCTTCAAAAGCCCTTTAAGTTCCAGGGTCACAGTCAATTCATCTTATAATAAACAGGTTAGGAATGCTTGAAACTTCGGCGTAAGCTACCGTTTTTGTGCTTAAATAGTAAGTTGTACACACGGCTACACATCAAGCTATACAAAACCAGTTTATCTTGGGCTCGCTTCGTACAATTTTTACATACAATGAACTGTCACCTTATACTGGATTTGCATAGCTTGATGTGTAGCCGTGTGTAGCCCTGATCCGTCCCTGGCAGTCCGTGCCAGAAGTCTTTGTCGTCACGAATTTTGTTAATAATTAAGTACCCAGTTAAGTACTGCTGTCTCTAGATCCTACCGATTGGGTACTCCTGTAGTATTCCCCCCCCCCCATGGCATAAACTATATCCGTTTCCTATCATCAGAACGAAGATAAACGACACACCTGTATCTCAGAAGCTATCTTTGTACGTGAGTCATGCAATTTAAACGAATAAGGATGCTCTCCGTTCAAGTAATCAAGACAGTTGTAATTCAGTCGGGACAGCCGTTTCTGAGGTTAATTTGTGCATACGGATGGACAGGTTGATTATCGTCGAATGAATGTTGGACAAAATTGAGGCCCTAAATCTTTATGTTGCAGAATGAGACGGCTGTGGGCGTGAGAGATCAATTGTGACTTCCAAATCATGTTTTTAGGACCGCAAGCAAGTTACAGCTACCAGTCTTACCATGGAGTATCGTATTGCCCAGTTACTGGGTTGTTGAGGTCCGATAGGCAGTCGCTCCATGTAAAATACTGATATTCAGCTGCATCTGGTTCGACTGGAAGCCGACCACAATATAGGTAGTAATACACATTAATTAGGGCCATAGAACGAATATCTGCCAATGCTTGTCTTCGCACATTTCATACCTACAGAATGTTTCCTTTTAGTCACTTAACAATGAGAGACTGTCTTTTATTTTCTACGAAATTGTGAGTCATTTTTGTTTGGAATACATACTCAGAACATTCGATGTCAAAATGTGCGAGAATATTTTGGTATGAGTAGTAGTAACAAGAAATAACCTATATAAAAATAAAAAAGGTTAAAATTAAAATTCACACGTCACAACCGTGTCATAATGTCACAACACTAAGTATTCGATTTTCAAATACAGATGTTTACAAGATGGCTGTGGTGAGGTCAACGCACTGTTGACAGAACAATACCTGGCCGTGTTTAATTCAAACGCAAATTCGCGCGTTTGTGCGCTGTGTAGAGTGTGCAGTTATCGCAGCCATTTTGAAATGGGTCAGATTGCACAGGTGGTTTTATTTCTTAAATTAAGACAATAAATATCTATCATGCACTATGCCTGATGCTTTTGTCTTCTTCTCATTAAGAACCTACCTAATGTATTTTTTTTCACACTATGAAGATTTTAAGTTCCCAATTTAGGCTTTGCGCAGACCAAACAGTCTTTAGACTGAATACTGTTTCACTAATGTAACACTAAAGTTATGGAGAACACAAGATGTATAATAGACTAAAATGTATTACAACTCAAGACAGCTGAAAGCAACCAAAACAGTCTAGCGATGTCATGGACTCTTTTTACAATCTGGACTGAGCACTCGTGTCGACAGAGATAGCTCAAACAGAGGCCACTGTCTCTTTCTAATTAGATGATTAACAAAAGATTCATATGTTCTAACTCCAGCGGGTCTAAAACAACCACTTAGCAATATTCTTAATGATTCACAAATATATTGCTGGAAATTGACGAAGTAAATTATTGGGAATATTGCTGAAAAGTGTCCGTTTTAGATCCGCAGTTTCCTTTGACAATACAAGCTGTATTTAAAAACAGTAACGAATATAGAAACAGAAAGTGACCCATTTATAAAATAAGGGTTATGATGAAAAGGTTACTGACCCAGGTCAGTGCGTTATCAATTTGTCTATTCATGAATTAAAACAACGGGGGCAGATGAATTGGGTCATGTTAGTACGATATTATTTAACATAATGCATTGTTGAAATTTACAGCGAATTCATTTATAAAAGACAAGATCTACCTAAATAACATTATGAATGCTAAAGTTTGTAATGTGGCGGACCACAAAAACGGGAAATGCCGTTAATTTTATTTTAAAATAATTACTATTACCTTTGTAATGTAAATCATACGGTCGGTACTTATAGTTAACAGTAACAATAAGTAATCTTGAGGAAAAACTACATTACCTGTACCTATCAGACGGGATTATATATATTTTATTAATTTTGTATGAATGCTTAAGTTTATTGTCGATTAGTACCTTTAGGCAAATTGCCCCTGAGCCATTCTTACACATTTCGTGCCGATGAGATTATGAATACCTGGGGCCTACCATATCGTTTTAAAAAGAGAGTTATTCCACTGTGGGAAAGAGATAAAGTTATACAAGTCGCCTAGCGCCATCTCGTTCCCACGGAAGAATTACTCTCGTTTTAAGATGTCATGGTAGGCTACCAGGCTACAATTATGATGAGTAGCTCCAAATCTACGACCTCGCAAAACACGTACCGTAAAGGTAAACCCAAGAGTAAAAATTTCAATTAAACGTTATCAAAAAGTACGTAAAATAATTACATTTGTAAGTCACGTAAAGCAATATATCGGTTTTAAAGATTGCACTGACAAGGTTACGTCGTGCGGTAGGAATAACGTATCCAGTACCCCTGTTCAAGGTTATACAGTGCGGACTGCATAGGAAGTCGTTTTGGTCAGTGATTTGAAGTGGACGGTAAAGATTCGGTTAAAGACCGGGCAATTTGCGAATGCGAATTATGACCTCTGACAGATAGGTACTCAGATGTCCCAATAAATTTATACTCCGCGCCACGACTGTCTTTTTGACGGCGCTAGTGCCTTTAGACGTCAAATCGCATGAAAAAAATGTAGAAAAATATGTAGTACCACGAATTTTTCGTATGTGGGTGGTGGCGCGGACTCTTAAGAGCTATTTGTAAAGTCGTAATATCATTCATTCTTAGTTCGGTACCGATGTCACGGGAAGTTGGAAACGCCCGAAACTTAGGCCGAAACCACAGGTTTCGTGCTTAGAGATCAGACCCCCTAGTGCTCGGTGCATACATTTTGTATTGAAAAAGTTGACGGATTATAATTTCTGATACTTGCGGGTTGCATCGGCGAGCATCAGAATTTTTCTGACAATTTTTTTTTACAGTATGAGATCGCGCTTTTATAACCTCCAAAACGTAGGTCACTCTATACTCTATGACAAACCGGGACACTAGCGCCATTGTCATCACCAAAACTTATAGAATGTCAATTCAAAATTGAAGAAATAAAGCGTGCCATTCACGTATGATTCCGGAATATCGCAGACTTCCGCAAAAAGAGAACCGCCCGCCAACAAAGCGAATACTCGACAAAGGCTACTTGTCTTGCGTTTATGCGACATAACAACCTTTGTTTTCGATTGCTGTTTATTTATGCGCTTTATGTGGGACTATAAAAGCATTACAATATTATTGTAAATTGTGTTCGTAGTCATTGGAGATTCAGCTTGAGTATTTATGAAATCCTGAACTAAAGAATCCGATGTAACGTTATTGAATTAAGGGGAATGCTCCAACCAGCCCGCGAAATTCAAAATTTCTTGCGTTTTTTTTGCAGTTTGCAGGCCATCGCTGGGTTTTATGTTGATTAAAATATTATTCGCGGTTGTAAGACGTATGTAGTTACAGAATTATAATCATCAAAATTACCAATACAACCCTCCAAGTTCATAAAACCCTAAGATAAAAAAAAAACAGAAAAAGTCATTCCTAGGGTTTTATGAACTTGGAGGGTTGTATTGGTGCGTCAATACGTTTTCAAATACATTTGAATTGGCGAGAATTCTCAATAAACGCTTTTTGTAGAAATAAAGAAACAGGATTGGGTTATTAATTACATATGTATAAAGTTTAAATAAACAGTAGGTAAGTAATTCTGTTTTCTATAGAAACTAATTAGTCTTGTCATCTAGACATGACATTTGTTTAACCTATGAAATTAGCTGCGTAACTCACACACACAAACACACACACAGTCACACATAAGCAAGCTGTTTTTAATTATTTACTTTAGCTCATTGCAAAACGTCAAGCTCTGTAAATTTTGCACTATTCATGCAAATTATTTGAAACAAAACAATATTTATTATTTAGTCGAGTAGTCAGTTACTAACGGTGTTGTCACACTAAACGTAACAAAATGGCGAAAATTATTTTGTGAATTTATTTTATAAATATAACCAGCCGGATTAATGGTCGCGGGACTTATCCAATTATGCGTGACCCGGAACGTAAAAGGGTATTGAAGGACACCGTGGATTTTAGTCATTACAAGTTTGATAGTCCCTCCCGCCCTGCCCCGGGTGGGAGACACATTTTTTGATTTTACCGCGTAAAAAAAGGCCAAATTATTGCACGTTAGGGCCCCTAATAAATGTAATTCTCAGGGCCCTATTTTACACCTTTTTTAAGGGCCGCAAGTACTTTGACCTCCCGCATGCAAAATAATCAAAATCGAAGTATAAGTGTTATAGGAAAACGAATCTGCACTTGAATTTGAATTGCTGTTAAAATCACAATGAGTTTTGTATTTTCACTATAAGGTCGAAATTGGATTGCATTGAAAAAGGAGACAAAATTAATGACGAAAAGTCATAATAAAATTCATCTTTATTTTCACTAATGTAAGCTTGATATTGGCATGTAGCTGTAACAGTAGAGTAATTAAAACCGTGCATACATTCGAAATTGCTCAATAATGTTCACAAATTGTAAGTCTGACCTCGCCAAAGTCAATGTTTTGTGAAAAATTATGAGTGCAATGTCAAAGTCGTCGTTTACTTTCAAAGAAACTTTGCTTTTGTTTGTTTCGGAACTACAGTTTTAGAAACAGACACTTTGAACAAAGCACCCCATTTTTTCATTTAAAAATCATAGTCATCTCATCTTCTGGCTACCCTTTTCCCAACTATATTGGGGTCGGCTTCCAATCGAACTAGATGCAACTGAATATCAGTATTTTACATGAAGCGACTGCTTATCAGACCTCCACAACCCAGTTGCTGGATAATACGATACCCCGTGGTAAGACTGGTAGTCAGACTTTTTGAACTACTGACTAACAGTAACGATTTTCAAAGATCTACAAATGACCGCCAACCAACGGATTAAGTGCTTTCCGAGGGACGGATCAAACTCGCTATGACACATGGTTACTGTGTGTCAACTGCCTAATTCTATCCGCCCACAGAGTCGCACTTTGTTTTTTTTTTTTTTTTCTTACACAAAAATATTTTAAACACGCCTATCTTGGGCAATATCATACCTAAACAGATCAAAACACACACGGACAGAAAGCAAACATCATTAGGTACCACAAATATTGCTTTGATGCGAGTTATTAACTCGGACGCGAGGGACGTGTGATGGACGCTGCGCAATTAAGACAATTGGACCGACTCAATTGTAAGGTGCACTGTTTAGCATTTTAGATGAATTTGGCGAGAAAAGAATTTTTTTATTTGTTACATTTAGCATTTTAACAGCTTAAAATGCCAGTCATCAGCTAAATGAAATGATCCTTTCATTCTGTCTCCACAGAATCGCAAACATACCCAGTAACTGGGTAGTGTATTATACTTCTTGGTAAGACTGGTGGGAGACTTTCGAGCTTCTGACTGTGATTAACGACTATCATAGACTCATAGATCTACAATTAATGAAAGCCGGGACTAACGGTTTAACGTTCTTTTCGGGACACGGAGGAAACTTGCCATGATAAATGGTTAAAAAGTCACTCATCTACACAACCATAGACTTAATAGAAAGACTGAGCGACTTAATAGAATAGCTGCCTAAAATTAATCATAATACTCTCTAGAAAGAGAAGAAAACAATGATGTGCTTAAAGTCTATGGAAATTATTGTTTTGTCACTTTCTAGAGGGGACCATTTTATCTGTCAGTTGACTAGCGAATGTGCAGTCCATCTTTTTAAGTCTATGCATGCAATATAACCCGCTACCCAGTTGCATAAGATATAGTGAGTATGATATTGCAAAATTCTCGCAGATTCAGATAACAATCGGTGTGCAATAACATTGTCTAGTCTTATTATAAATAATAACTTGATCCTTATGTATTTCTAGTCTTATCTACGCAGATATTTTACTTTGGAAAGAAGAATTTTAAGTGACGTAACATCCCTTGGCACGAGGCTAAAGGGCAAAAACCCATACAGTTAAAAAAAAGTACCCCAGAAATACAAATAGCTTCAGGTGGCCTACCTACCATGACGTCATAACAGTGTGGGGCGAGATGGCGCTACACGAATTGTATAGCTCTGTCTCTTTCCCACAGTTGAAGAACAAAACCAGATTCCATTTTTGATTTGCTTGAATCTCGTTACGTTTGGCAATCGACTTCCATAATGAAGTTCCTTTTGGAAGTTCAAAAAATATTCAAACGAATCAAAAGATTAATGTATTTGTAACCATTGAGCTATTATTACTACTTATAGAGACGACACCACGCATCACCACTGTGTCCCATCTAGTGGTGTTCAAAGTTGCTATGTGGCAATAACTTGCTATATGCTAAAAGATATTAATTTTTATCATGCTATTTAAGTTGCTATATTATATCATGCTATTTTATGCGTAGGTTCACTAGGCAGGGGCGAATAAAGCAAGCGAAGTGACTGTTTGCTGTAGTTGCTTGCTAAGTTGCTATACAATGTTAATTACACGTAGCAGTTTTACTGCCATCAATGGACTTATCAAAAAAGTTCCATATTGGCAAATTACTATTCCTTTTAGACATTTTCGTCCATTAAACACACACAAAACAAGAACAAAATATCTCACTTCATCAATCGTCTTTACACTATTATACACAATCATAGATAAGTCAATATACATAATATTACGTGTCCTATCACTATTAATTACTCACTGTTTAGTTTAACACTATAAAACATGAACCAAAACAGCGTGATATGTTTACGTACGTGAGCCGCCTGAGATCGCAAGTACGCGGTGCGAAAAATATTAGCGCGAGCGACCGATAGCAAACGCGAGCATGCGACGACTGGCCGCCCCGCCCACCGCCGCGCCGTGTCTGCTAATCTGCTATTTGCTGCGATTGCGAATCATGCATGATGCGAGTTGCGACGCGCGACGGACAGAGACAGAACGAGTGTGATATTTTTATTATCAAGTTAGCAACTTAGCAGGTAGCAACAAGTGTGAGCCACAATATCATTTGCTATATGATAAATATAAAAAGCAAGGTGCTATATTTTGCTATATGATATATTATCCACCACTAGTCCCATCCAGGATGAGTGCACGCGCCTAGAGCACGCCACAGAGCTGTCAAACAACTGAATGAACATAGGCGCGTGCACTCATCCTTGATGGGACACAGTGGTGATACGTGGTTTCGTCTCAATACGTAGTAGTAATAGCTCAATGTTTGTAACACATTTTTTAGAGTAAACACTGTAGGCATAAAGTGGTATAAAGAATAATAAGTACTTTCAAAACGATCAAAAGTGAACGGTAGGTATGTACTTGAAATTTTGATAGACATTCAAGGGTATAACTTTGAGCTGCAACTATTGTTTCAGACAAACTAATATTTGAGCTGTAAAATAATCTTTATTGCAAAATTTAACAGTCTCGATTACAAAACAAAAGAATTATCTGTGTAGCAAACAACGATTTTCAAATTATCAGTTTTCAGCCAAATTCGTTTGCGGGACTGTCTTTACGGGTAACCGTGACCCTGGAACGTAAAGGGCTATTAAATAAATCTTTTATCTATTGGTAATGTGTATGTAATTGTTTAATATTTTTTCTTGCTTTTTATGGCAAAAGAGAGACTAAATCGTAGTCTAGTTTACAGAAATGCTTACTATAAAATACAGACGAACAAAAATTGAAGTCAAAATAATCTATATATATAAAAATGAAACCCGTTTTCCGTTGTCACGACATAACATGAAAACAGCTTGACCGATTCGGATAATTATTTTTTTGTTGTGTTTGTAACCATCAGGACCAGGTTTTAGACCGGGTACTCCACCCGTGCGAAGCCGGGACGGGCCGCTAGTTATAAATAAATTTCAAACTTGTACTTTACATTTACACAATAATACCTCATTCAATTCCTTCCGGGCTCTTTCGAAAGTAAAATCATTCAATTCAGTTGACAAACAGACATTTGCGGCTTTCAACAACTGTAATGACCTGACTTTAAATTGAAATCTAAAGATATTATAATTTATCTACTAACTATTATAAGTTTGTCAAAACATTGAGACTAGATGCCATAAAAAAAACGAATTTATTCTAAAAAGAGCGCGAAATAATCGCGTGAATAGACAGCTTTATAAATAGATTCGAATTTAGAATGCAAAAAGTAGAAGCATCAAATTTAAAAAAAAAAGCATTTTCAAAAAGTTTCTTTTTTTTATGCTCGCTTGGGTTATCTATGCAACAGAGTGAATGTTTATAGAAATAGGATGTTTAAAAGGTTTTATTATAGGAATCATTTTGTTTACTTTTAGATAAATCTTGTCATAACGTCGTGAACTCTTCTGTAACTTCTTTTGGTGCCACTCTCAAGCAAAAGGGCGCTGTGCACAAACATTGTAAAATTGTCTACGGAATTACCAATGAAATTAAAACCAAGATGGTTGGTGATGAAGGTAAATGCTGTCAGATCTCAAAACAGATTACCTAACAATATAATCTTTTGAAACCACAGGAAACTTCCCAAAATATATTTAATTTCTTTATTTAAAGTTTTTTTTTGCATTTCAATAAAGATTTTTTCTATACCATCTATTGAGATAGAAGAGAAAAAAGTCTATATTCAAACGCGTAGTTGGTTATGGTATAGAATTCATGATTATGATAATAGACGAGAAAGTTGTTACTCAATCGAGTTGCGATTGCGAACGAAACCACAATTGAGTTTAGAATGGTATTGTGTTTAGGTAAACTACAATACGTTGAAGTAAATAGATAGGTACCTAAAGCTAAATAGTTTGCTACCAGAAAGTACCTATAGATTTCAAAATAAAAAAATCGAAATACTTGCCAGAATGTATAAAAACTCACCAAATTATGTAGCACCAAGTATTGTAGTAATTAAGCTAATTTCTGTAATAATAAAAAATCGACCTAAGCAGGGTCGTCGAAGCCCAGCTTTGCGGGGCTTCTATTTCTGTCTATGGTCGGTCCATGCTGTTTATGGCTGACGCGACTTTTCCTCGAATTCTCAAAAAAAAAATCTAGGTTTGAATAAAATTAAGGAATATTTCGTATCGTGTTACGTAATAAATTAAATTGTTTGAAATACGGAAACATTATTAATTTATGCCAAAAATAAAAAAAATATCCCGACCCCTTATTCCTTAACCAAAAGGAAAATCTATGTTCAATCCGTGTTGAATCATACGTTCAGATGTTATTATATTTTCGGCATTTGAGAAATTTCATGCTAAATAAAAACGTTTGACTGTGCTGTATGCCATTCATGGACCGGCAATTTGTCCAATTTGATAAAGTCATTTAGTTCCCACGGTAAGCAGAGGTTTTAAACAAAATATTGTGACAATCTTCCGTTACGAAAACCCATTTTTTTTTCTACTTCGAAATTAGAATCTTTGTCATGCGGGCAAAATGGGATTGTTGTCGTGCGGGCAAAATTGAAAGTTTGTCGTGCGGGCAAAATGAGAACTAAAGCTACCATTTTTTTTTCTTCTTCCGTTTTTGCCTACTCCTATGATGAAAAGACGTGAATTTTTGTTTGTGTGGAAAAACGGTTGGTAATTAAACATTATCTGTACACTGAGGTCACCATAATTTTCCTTTTACGAACAATGTTTGCGAATGATACAAAATAAGGTAAAATATTTGTAACAATGCTTCCTATTGAATTCCTGTCGCGATAATTACTACGAATGTATTGTTTATTTGTATGTTCCAATTTAAATATTGGCAAGGAAAGCAACGTTTTTTCTCAACTATCATTATTTTTTGTAAGTTTCTTCACATCTTCAAAAAGGACGTGTAAAAATTGCAGGGTCGGCAACATACGATCTCCGGCCACCGTAGGCGCGGGTAGCGGGCGGCGAGTAAAGGGCAACTCCGAGGACCATGCCCGGGTCGACCGCGCGTCGTGTTCCACGCGCGCCTCAAAGAGCGTCAGCATAATGACGAGGCCCCCTCTCAGAGGGCTAAAGCCTGCCGGGGTCGCGGGACTTATACCATCACCGTGACCCCGGAACATAAAGGGCAATTGAAGGATGCCGTGGATTTTAGTCAGTACAAGTCTGACAGTCCCGCCCTGCCCGGGGTGGGACTCCCATCTGATGATTTTACCACGTAAAAAAAAAAAAAGGGTCGGCAACATTCTTTTTTTTTATGCAATTAGTTTAACATCGCGTCTTTTCACAAACTAGGAGAAGTCGTTGTTTCGTATCTGGCTACTCTAAGAAGAAACAAAAACTCACGAGGTCATAGTCTCTTTCGAATTTTATAGTCGGCAATAGCTTAAAATGTAAGAAAAAAAAAAATTTAACCGCCTTCGAAAACAACCACAAAAAAGGGTAAAATAACCTACAAAATAACTTTTCTTTCGGAAGTCGGTGGCTTTGTTTTATTATTTCGATGTCTTTTTGCCACCGACTTCCGAAAGAAAAGTTATTTTGTAGGTTATTTTACCCTTTTTTGTGGTTGTTTTTGAAGGCGGTTAAATTTTTTTTGAAAAAAGTTTTTTATTTTACTCTTTTTAGTTTAAATATTCAACCCAAATTCTTGGCAAATACATCATTTTCTTACATGTGCACCAGAATTTTGTAATCCGTAGTACCGGTATTAACATCGCCCATGTTGTGTAGATAAAAGAAAATTCCAATAAAATACCCTATCTCAAAAAATGCTGAACAGAGTTCGATGAAACTTGCAGTATTCCCTAAGGTGAACGATCCCTAGTACAACAACAAAACAATTTTGAAAATCGGTCCACAATTGGCGAAGTAATCGCGTAACAAACACGCAAAAAAGTAAAGATCATCATGTCGTCCAAGTAGGCGAAATTAATAAAAATGCTCACAAAATAAAAAGTACTGAAATGAAATTTTTATGGGACCACACTGCAAGTATCTTGCATCGAACAAAAAAAGAATCACACTAATCGGACTAGAAACCTCGGAGTAATCGATGTACACACATAAAAAAAAAAAAAAAAAACATACCGACCGAATTGAGAACCTCCTCCTTTTTTTGAAGTCGGTTAAAAAGATCGGCAATTCGCAGGCTATTATAACGCTGGTGGTTCGTTACAAGTATCCTTATGCTATACGATAACAGCTGACATTTTAATCAATAATAGACAATGAAATATTTATAAAAAATAATAAAATTATCCATGGAGACCACCAGAAAAAAAGCCGAGCGAATAATGCTGGTCATAATTATTTTGTTGAACTCTTAGGTTTGCGTGATCGTGTCACTGTCTTTTAGCGCTTTGTCAATTATTACAATCATTAGTATCTACATTTAACCACATTTAGCGACAATCAACACATTCTGGCGCATAATTATCATGTAGGCATATACGCCCCCAACACTACAGGGTTATTAACTTACTACTCAAATAGAGAACATTTTTGGGCATTCTACTAAATGTAGGAAAATGCCCAGTTTTGCCCATCACCTTTTGTCAAAGCTCGCATTTGAGCTATGAGGTGGATTTCTTTCAAATCTTACAAGAAAGTCGACCTGTGTCTAAGCACCGGGACTATTAGATGGAAACCGTACCATTACTGAATCCACCATTTATTCAATACTAGCTTCTGCCCGCGACTTCGTACGCAGATCTTGTTGCTTATGTCAGCGACAACGGGGTCGTCAAAATCGAAGTTCTGCAAAGTCTGATACCCAACTCCAAGAGCCCGGGTAAATAATTAATGTGTGTTTGGCCAGTAGAATATTTTTTTTTTATTTAAAAAAAGAGCTAAAGGTTCCTAAGAAAGTTTTCCCGTATCTCTTATAGATGCGGATTTCTCCCTTTTGGCCAATTTAAAAGAAACACTCTGATATTATGTTAAAGTTTAGATGGGCTTTTGTTGTTCAACATTGCGTTCCAGATCTCCAATTTTTACACGTCAACAGAGAATGCTCATCAGGCTGAACAACTCTTTCTAAGACGTCGATTCTATAATGTTATAGTTTAGCTGGGCTTTTGGTGGTCCACATCAGGTGTTCCAGATCTTAAATTTTTATATGTCAACAGAGAGTGCTCATCAGGCCGAACAACTTGGCTAAGACGTCATTCCTGTATTTGTTATAGTGTAGCTGGGCTCTTGAAGTTCCACATCAGGTGTTCCAGATCTTCAAATTTATTCTCTCAACAGGAAATGCTCATCACGTGGAACAATTTTTGCTATGGCACCATTTTTGTATCTCTTATAGTTTAGCTAGTGTTAGGTGTTCAAGTTTCCAAAATAAATTATAGCCTATGTTTTGACCAGACTTAATACCTATAAAACAAAAAAAGAATCATTCAAATCCGTCCAGTACTTTTTGAGTTTATCCCGGACATACATACAGACAAACAGACAAACAGACAAAAATTCTAAAAACTATATTTTTGGCTTCGGTATCGATTGTAGATCACACCCCAAGTATTCTTTAAAAAAAATCTTCAATGTACAGTTTTGACTTTCCTACTATTTTATTATATGTATAGATGACAGCCATGTTGGTCTAGTGGTTAGTGACCCTGACTGTTATGCCAGAGGTCGTGAGTTCGATTCCCACCCAGGACAAATATTTGTGTGATGAGCACGATCTTTTGTTCTGTGTCTAGGCATAGAATAAATAAGGTCTAGGTGTAATTTATCCATAGTATGTATGTATTTAGCAATATATAAGTATGTTTATCCGTTGTCTAGTACCCATAACACAAGCTTTACTTAGCTTGGGACTAGATGGCGTTGTGTGATAGTTGTGGAATATTATATTCCTTTATTAATTAACTAGCTTCTGCCCGCGACTTCGTACGCGGATCTTGTTGCTTATGCCAGCGACAACGGGGTCGTCAAAATCGAAGATCTGCAAAGTCTGATACCCAACTCCAAGAGCACGGGTAAATAATTAATGTGTGTTTGGCCAGTAGAATATTTTTTTATTTAAAAAAAGAGCTAAAGGTTCCTAAGAAAGTTTTCCCGTGTATCTTATAGATGCGAATTTCTCCCTTTTGGCCAATTTAAAAGGAACACTCTGTATATTATGTTAAAGTTTAGTTGTGCTTTTGTTGTTCAACATTGCGTTCCAGATCTCCAATTTTTACACGTCAACAGAGAATGCTCATCAGGCTGAACAACTCTTTCTAAGAGGTCGATTCTATAATGTTATAGTTTAGCTGGGCTTTTGGTGTTCCACATCAGGTGTTCCAGATCTTCAATTTTTATATGTCAACACAGAGTGCTCATCAGGCCGAACAACTTGGCTAAGACGTCATTCCTGTATTTGTTATAGTGTAGCTGGGATCTTGGAGTTCCACATCAGGTGTTCCAGATCTTCAAATTTATTCTCTCAGCCACAGAAATATTAAAAACAGGAGAAGTGGCAAGGGGGCGTGGCGGCAACCAAGCGGTGCTGAGCGTTACGCTCAGATATTGAAAAAATGGCCGTCACCGCGAGTTAGTCTGTTGTCAACCGCGATCGTGAAAAAAAAACAATTATGCCGTCTTGTTCAGAGGTTTTGTGCAGAAATAGTAGCCAAAACAAAAACTTTAGAACCCATGTCATCAGTTAGTAAAAGTATTTTACAATATTTGTCTTAAAAATCTCGAAAAACTGCAAGCCGTAAAATATACCTGACTTGTACTACTATACTTTTGTTTTCCTATATCTCTTCGACTGTATTATTTTTGTATTAAATACATTGCTCTTTTACAACCACCTCAGTCTATCACCGAGCGAACTGAACAAGCAATGTAAAACTGACATAACGATACCTCATCGAGCCGTAATGTCGCATGGTGGGTCCGCTGCTCCGGTCCGCCGTATTTGAGCACGAGTTAGTGTTGTGCTCGTGGAGGTCTGACAAAGTCTATCGACAAAAAGTCGACTTCTAATATTGTTTTATTACTATTTTAGATTTTTCTTCAATTTGTTAACTTGTAATAAGTTTGAAAGGTCGATTTTTATTGTTTTAAAGCGTAGTAGATAAATGCGTAACCAAGATCGTGAAGTAGGTAAGTTCATTAATGTTTAGTTTAGTAACCTATGAGCACTAAATTATAAGATCTAATTTGGAACATTTTATACATTAATTAAATAATGTTTTGTTGGTTTCATATCGTTTTTATTTACTTTAATTCCAAACCTGTACAATTTCATCGATATATTTATCGAAAACTCTTCGATTTAGTCAAGCACTATGCCGTTCCGCCCCCGTGTCCCTACAACACACAATGATATTTTTTTGAGTGTGAGCTAATTATACGGAAAAAGTACGCTGCAGTTTAAAGAATAAGGTTTATATTTAAATGATCGAGTATCGTCGGCGCGTGTGTGCACTTGTTCGTAGTATTGTTTTGACCTAACTGTGTGTGCAATATTAGCGTTATGGAGGGGCAATCGTGGCTTCACCGGTTTTCTATACATTTTGAACTTCACGTCATATCTCCTTCTTTATTATATCTATGCTCTCAGCAGAAAATGCTCATCACGTGGAACAATTTTTGCTATGGCACCATTTTTGTATCTCTTATAGTTTAGCTAGTCTGTTGCGGTTCTGCGCCATGTGCTCAAGTTTCCAAAATAAATTATAGCCTATGTTTTGACCAGACTTAATACCTATACAAAAAAAAAAGAATCATTCAAATCCGTCCAGTACTTTTTGAGTTTATCCCGGACATACATACAGACAAACAGATAAACAGACAAACAGATAAACAGACAAACAGACAAAAATTCTAAAAACTGTATTATTGGCTTCGGTATCGATTGTAGATCACATCCCAAGTATTCTTTACAAAAAATATTCAATGTACAGTTTTGACTTTCCTACTATTTTATTATATGTATATTGTATAGAAAATATAATTATCATCTTGGAACTTGAATTTGCCGGTCATGTCAAATCACACCGCGCTGACTTACGTCACCCTGACTTGTCTCTGCTTGCTCCACTAAGGTTGTACATACCACGATGCGTAGGGTTGGGATTCCAGTTACCGATTTACGTTTATCAGTACTAAGCGTTATATTTTCAAAACTGACGATGCTTCTTAATTTATTTTACATTAACATTCAGACTTTCAGAATTTGTTCAAGGAGTGTGATTCATAATCCACATTTATTAATAGATAACTTTATATCCTATTTAGCTCACTTATATTACTTAAAAATAAGGTCTTTTCAAACACCTAACATTTAATAGAGCTAATTCAGGCTCTAAAATGAAAGTTAACAATGAACTTTAAGCTTTGACACCTATTTAATAAGGTGTACAATTAAATTCATTAGGTACTACGCTAACAATATACTTCAAGTTTAGATATTCGACATTGAATGACGTCATTCTAGGATGTACTTTCGATTTTCATGCGACCTTAGAGATCATTTGTTAAGTAAATTTTTAAAGCATTAAGTAGGTTTGAAAAGTAACCGGATTTGGGGCAGAGATTTTTATTTAGATTGGCATCTTCAGTTAGTTAAATAATTGTCTAGCAGTAGCTCGTCAGTGATATCCGAAAATCACACATACATTAATGTATCTAGTAACAATAAAATTATAATTCTTAATCCTAAAATTATGCCCAGTTTGCCCCGTGTTACATACAACAAACTGGGAAACTCTTGCTGTTTTCAATTATCATCTTCTATATTCGTACGAGTAGGTATAGTACGAGTCTTACAGCTCTCGCTCTGCCCTGGGTGGGAGGCCTCATTTGATGATATTACCAAGTAAAAAGAAAAAAAAAACATCTTCTATACAGAATGAACCAGACAAATTGGACTTTGAAATCAATTTTTTATGCCTTGTTGTCATAATTATGTTCGAAAGTTCGATTTTAAGGAAGGAGACTAAGTATATTTTTCAAAACCAAATTTTTTGCAATTGTTTAACTCTTTGTTAGAACTACACTTCTTTAAAATGTTTTCATTATGTGTGATTCCAAATGACGTTTATTGATACTAAAAATAAACAAACTTACTTTTCGACATTGAACTTTACCACGACGGTTGCACATGACCCGAAATGCCCAGCACAAAGTGGACACTTATAAAACATGTAGACACTAAATGTGACATCACTGCATTTGCGTTTCATATTCATTTACTCATTTTATTAGCACTTATGTCATTTATCATAATATGAACATTGAACAGCTGAGGTGAGGCCGAAGCGATCTTGCGGTTTTCCTGATGCAGAAAAAATCTTCTAGCGGGCAAAAAGTTGAAATTCGTTTAGCGCGAACTCCACCGCATCAGTGATGCAGTCAAAAGGTCATGAAGCAAGCAGCAGCGATGCAAGATAGAAGAGTAGACAGTGAAGACAAGTTTGCTAGCAAGTGGGGCAGTAGACCCAAGTTGCTTGCAGTGGTGGACGCCCACGGCTACGGACGTCGCAAGGCGATCTCCAGCCACCATAGGCGCGGGCATGAGGCGGGCGGAAACTCGCTGTCCGACCATGGACCATGCCCATGTCGATGGCGCGTCGTGTTCTACGCGCGCCTCAAAGAGCGTCAGCATAATGACGGGGGCCCCTCTCAGAGGGTCGCGGGACTTATTCCAACACCGTGACCCCGGAACATAAAGAGCTATTGAATGCCACCGTGGCTTTTAGTCAGTACAAGTCTGACAGTCCCTCCCGCCCGGCGCCCACGTAAAAAAAAGGCCAAGTTACTCCACTTTTTAGCCCAAATTACTCCACGATTACAGGGTTAGTTAAGGTTGTATTGTTCTTTGCCCAAATTACTCCAGGTAGCCTACTCAAGTTGCCCCGCAACGTTATATTAAGTTAGGACTGCCTGCCTAAATTTTTTGGTCACATTTGTAAGGTTGTTCACTTGTTCTATTCACGAATATCCGTGTTATCTAACAATCAATCACAAAGTTTGACCCGCATGTGTAACACTTAAATATAACCTTGTGCAGTACGAAAATAACCTCAAAATATTGTAAATTCAATGTTTTCGTGATCAATTATCGAAAATATATGCAAACATGTTAACAGTTTAAATCAGATTGAAACGCTATTTGTGTCTTTTTTGTAGTTAGGGTTCTGTTTAGCTGAGTTTACTCGGAAAGCACGTTAAGTCGTTGGTCCCGGCTAACATTTTGTAGATCTCAGTCTTACCATGGGGTATCGTATTACCCAGTAACTGGTCATATGGTCATATGGATGCAGTCGCTCCATGTAAAATACTGATATTAATCTGCATCTGGTTCGTCTGGAAGCAGACTCTAATATAGTTGGTAAAAGGCTAGGCCGATGTTGAAAAATGTACAGAAACGGACTTTTTTTTTTATCGTGTTATAATCATCAAATGAATCCTCCCACCCCGGGCAGAGCGGAAGGGTCTGTCAGACTTGTACTGACTACAGAAACGGACTTAATCTAAAATTCTAATTATAATAGAAAGAATTTAAATAATATTTATTTTAGAATCAGTTTTTCTATTCATATAGACGCATTTATGAATAAGAGGGATGGAGATTGAATTATTTTCTTTACCGTTACCTATTGGCTAGCGTAAAAACAGCTGTAAAATGAAATAAAACGCATATTTCTTAAAATTTCAATTAAGTAATTGCTATAGTATAGTAACAGAAATAAATAATAATATTTACGTAAACACACACGTAATATCAAACTACAACAAAGAGGAAATTACGAAGCAAGACTAATTTGTCAAACGTTTAACAATTTCATACAAGAATACGGAATCCTTGAACGATTTCATTCATTCGTAATGCAACCTTCGTGTTGAACACATCGTATGTAACACGCGAGTTTTTGTACATTAAATTAGTAAATACCATCGACGATGTATTACTAGACTCGTAATAACAGGCGAACGATGTCTGTCAACACATTAGGCAAAAAAGTCTTATATCCGTCATATTTCGACCACTCCTGTGAGCCGTAAACATACCTTGAGACAGAACAGACTTCGAGTTAGCCAATCACAATGCAGTACCCCGTCCCCCTCGTTTACGTAGTACCTCAGCGAGTTGACAGAATTGTTTTAGTTCCTTAGATCGTGCATGCGGAGTCTAATAATATATCGTCGTTGGTAAATACCATTACATTAATCTACCTATAATGTTCACACTGCTAGGACACAGGCCTTCTATCTGTTTTTTCCGTTTGATGTAGTGGGCCATAAACCGACGATGATAATTCCAGTGTGGGAAAGAGACAGATATACAAGTAGTCTAACGCCATCTCTTTTCCACAGTGGAATTACTCTTACTTTAAGACGTCATGGTAGGCCAGCTAGGTCGATTGCGGGTTGGTAGACGTCATACGTCTTCGAATTTTTGGTTCAGGCACATGCCGGTTTCCTCACGATGTTTTCATTCACCGTTTTGAGAGCAGTGGTTTCCGATCTACAACTGACTGGGACTGACAGGACACTGCTCATTACTAAGTATAGAGACGACACCACGTATCACCACTACGTCCCATCCAGGATGAGTGCACGCGCACAAGTTCACTCAGTTGTTTGACAGTTCTGTGGCGTGCTTTGGCGCGCGCACTCATCTTGGATGGGACACAGTGGTGATGCCTGGTGTCGTGTCTATACGTCGTAATAATAGCTCAATGTCTCCAGTAAATAATAACAAAAAAACAATGGATGATTGAAGTATAGTTTAGTTACTAATTTTGGAAGAAGATGATGTGTTGTGTCGATGTCAAATTATTTTATAATGATTTTCGAAGGCTTTAGACATACATATTTAACAAATTTCCTTGTAAATACGATTTAATAAAAAAGCTGACAGCAAATAATGGCAGGCATGTTAAAAAAGTAAGATTACACAAAACAATAATATTATGCCATCATAATCTTATACATAACACCAAAAAAATATGCTAACATACATAATAAGTATATTTTATTCATAATTATGAATAAAAAGATGTTTACTTTAAAATTAATAAAAATGTAATCAAATCTTTTCGACAACGTATGTTTTTTTTTCTTGTAATAAAATCATCATTGTTAGTTGTAAACACAGATAATATAAGGCCAGTTTGTTTAAAAAAAAATGACCTTTCAATATGAATTAGACGTGGGCGCCGCCTTAAAAAATCTCGGCGGCGGCGCGCTGACCAATTTCAATCGGCGGCGGCGTGGCGCCGGCGGCGTGGTTTTCTATTACCTTCAACTAAAACTCGAAATCTACATACTCCCTATCTTCTTTATACCGGCCGGCTCCGGAATGTCGTTTCGGGGGAAAGACAGGAAAATGTAGTTTTTTTTTGTTTGTTTGGCATCTTGCAGGTCAACCTCTAGTAGGTTGTGTACTGCGCAACCGGACTTTTCTGTGGATGCCTTAATATTTAAGGCCTCCAGCCAGGGCAACAAACTTAGTTAAAAATTAGCTAAGCGACCACACGCTAAGGGCACCTCCTTTGGGGTACGGAATTCAGCTAAGAGCGTCGCTGGGGTGGGGGAAAATATCAGTCCTATACAGTACAGTAATACCTCGTCTTGATCAGGTCAACAGGTACAAAAAAAAGGTTTAGTCAGAGAAGCGAATACTCAATAAGAAAATAAACAAGTTGGTGCGACATGACCCCTGAACCACCAATTAACGCGGAATTGAAAAGGCTATATAAGAAAATCGGGTTGTTGAAGTGTTCGCCCAACAGCTGAAACGCTCGCATGTGACCAAGCTTAGATCACCTAATGGCCAAAACATAACCTCAAAGCCGGAGATCCTAGCTGAAATAAAAGACTATTATAGTCGGTTGTACGACAGTCGTGGTCCACAAGCCCCTTCTTCAAAGGATAACCGAGACACTCTGACACGCCACTACACCAATGAACTGCCGGAAATCAGCCTAAATGAGGTGACAATGGAATCACTTCGGAGCTTCTGAAAGCAGGTGGAAAGCCCGTACTTCAGAAGTTCCAAAAGCAGGTGGTAAGCCCGTACTTCGGGAGACACTGGGAGAACACCAAAGGCGTGGAACAGGAATATTGTGATCCTCTTTTTCAAGAAGGGCGACAAAACCCTATTGAAAAACTATCGTCTCATATCACTCCTCCTGAGCCACGTGTATAAACTATTTTCGAGGGTCATCACAAACCGCCTCGCAAGAAGACTTAACGAGTTTCAGCCTCCGGAGCAGTCTGTTTGTTGCGGAGGATTTAGCACCATAGTCCACATCTCGCTGCTCTTCGGACTTCTGTATAACTAGTCCATATACAGAAGTCCGAAGAGCGGAACCAGCCCATGTACTTTTTTTTTATCGTGGAAAAATCATAAAATGAGTCCTCCCACCCCGGGCAGGGCGGGAGGGACTGTCAGACTTGTACTGACTAAAATACACGGTGTCCTTCAATAGCCCTTCATGTTCCGGGGTCACGGTAATGAAATAAGTACCGTGACCCCGGCAGGCCCTCTGAGAGGGGGGCACCGTCATTACACTGACGCTTTATGAGGCGCGCGTGGAACACGACGCGCCATCGACCGGGCATGGTCCATGGTCGGACAGCGAGTTGCCCTTTACTCGGTGTCGCTCGCCCCTACGGTGGCCGGAGGTCGTCTGCCGACGTTCGATGCCGTGGGCATCCACCACTGAGCCCTTGTGCTTAGCATTTGTTGATTAAGAAAATACCTTTGACTCCGTTGAAACTTGGGCTGTTCTACAATCACTGTAGCGATGTCAAGTGGACTGGCAGTACATCGACTGCTGAAATGTCTGTATGACGCCACGACTATGAGACAGAACCAACAGTCTAAACATAATCTGCTGCGCAGGGGGGTGACACAGGGGGATGTTATATCCTCGAAACTGTTCACCAATGATTATTGGGATATTAATTCAGTCATGTTGGATGAGTCAATCACGAAAACAAATACACGTCTTTACGCCACTCACGCCGCGCGGTGAATGTCGGCGGCGTGCGGACGGCACACGGCGGCGCCGCGCCGGCGCGGCGCCCATATCTAATATGAATCACTCAGTTGTAAAACCACTTTTAAAAATCGAGTCTAGCAACTTGCTAAATTCATAGGTATCATGATTGCGTAAACAAGATATTGATATAAATAAAAAGAGTATTACGCAATATTTATTAATTACACAAAAAAGTGATGATTTAATACTTCAATGATGATGATATGCACAATTTAAAGTAATAAAACAACATACTTTGCTCGTAATATTAATTTGTCGGTTATCATGGCCATAAATGGCACAAAACCCCAGAAGCTATGGCAGAAATATTAATAAAAAAAAAAAACTCAACTTGAAAGCATTATTTTAAATAAAGAATTTTCAAAATAAAAAATGTTACACTCCAGACACAAGTCATAATAACTGTAAAACGACTGTCAGTAGTTATTGCAAACTAGTTTTTTTGTTTAAATTAGAAAAATCATTCTTGTTTATAATGCCTCACCTCATACTTGGAACGCAAAGACCGGACACAGCGGAACATCTATGCCTAAACATTTTTTTTTCACAATCACATTAGGCGCGAATTAAACCAGAGACAACACACAGAATCTAGACCATATACACAAATGAAAAAAAAATTGTCACTTGTAAGTAACGGTGAACACAAATATACATTCATTTGACCATGCGTGTGTTTTTGAGTTAAAGGACAAAATTTTAGCTTATAGTTGTTAAACACGTAACATGAAGATATAAGATTTTCCATAACAAATCAAGAATTTTTGTGGTGAAAGATAAAAATAAAGCAAATAGTTACCTAATACTAGTCAGAATAAAAGCTAATTTGTTGACACTGCTCATACTCCATCCATAATTAGCCTTTATTTTTCCCTCTAATTAGACACAAACCTCCTCCCTGTGCGACGAAACATAACTGACCAAAACTGACTTAAAAAAAAAAACTTTTTTATTTCTTAAAAAAAAAAAACTTTTTAGCATCCAAAAAGCAAATAAGGATACTTCTACACTTCTACGAAATAAGAAAAAAGCAAAACATGAAACAGCATTAATCGATTAATATTTCCAAATAACATATGGTAGATTGCGTCAAGTGTCCGCGACCTTACCAGATAATTATGTTAATGTTTCAACCGGTATCGTATAAAACTAAAGAATTCTTTGTCGCGTAGTTTCTTACTGAACTTTACCGTTAAATAACCGACAATTTTGCCCCCCTTTTAGCTTTTCAAAACTTGTATTAGAATTTAGAGAGGTGTGCAAAATTACATTTCGTTGCGAGTTTTGGCATAACACCATTCTGCGTATTTTTTTTTCTTTATGATATTGGTAATGACTTGACCCCAAGCCGATTGGGATAACATAAACTGTGTAATCTTGTGCCATGTAAATCCTATTCCGAGACAAACTAATTGGGATTACGGCAGGAAAATTAATTTGAATAAATACGACATGATGTTATTATGTAGATAAACATACAAATGCGCGTAACGATATCTCAACTCACGAACGAAATAAACTAAACCCAGAAATAAATAATTAAACCAACACTCGTTAAAAATTCAACATAAACACACCACATGAGTACCATTTAATAGAAAAAACAAACAACATATTTATCTAATTACTTCGTGTAATAAAAATTCTAGGAATTAAATGATAAACATGGAAATTCCCATGTATTACACGGTACAAAATAGGTTGGTTATAAACTTGTAATCTTATTCCGGGCGACCGTATCCCGTAGTCTATGGCTATATAGTCAATGGACTGACGACCATTGATGACCTACTTATCAACAAGAGCTATTTTTCAATTCACTTGATGGATGGTGACTTCGGACGTATCACGGGACCAAATGTTTGACAGCTGTTAGTAGTGTAAAGATTCTCTAAACGTCATTTCAAAATAAGAGCTATGTGATATTGTGGGCAAATAGGGTGATTTTGGCACTATGTTCTTTGGTTTTTTTTTGCCCGATACGCCTTTATTGCCTAGGAAAATTGGAGTAATTTGGGCAGATAATCTATAGAATATTATTATGCCCAATATGCTCTAAATATCTGGGCATAAATATAACACAAGTTCTGTTAGAAACGAGGTGGAAAAGTGCTCAGAAACTTACATGAACTAGAAAAGCAAGGATAGTTTAAGGAAAAATGCTTTTATGGACAGATGGATTAATGTTTTAGAAGGTTTCTTACTATAAAATTTAAATAGAATCTCATTCTGAATTTGGGACGTAACAAACGTCGAATAATCTTATTTTTTAAATACTTTTTAAAACCATAACCAACGAAAAAGGATGTGTCCACTCTAACCTTTCTCGTATATTTTGACATGTGTCACAATTTTTTACATTTACCCACTTCCGTGCTTAAATAAAAATATAAAGTTATCGCAACATGCAATTAATTGACAACATTATAAAAATAAACTGAGAAAGGGTTTATTGACTGGCTTTATCACGGGTTGACAGCCTTTCACATTTTATTATTTATTGTTTTTTTTTTTATCAATGAAAGAGTAGCAGTTCCTTACGGATTTGTTTTTGCTTGCATAAATTGCTCACTAGTTATTTTTATTAAGAAAAATTAGAGCTGTTATTGATTCGAATCTAAAGGTTTATTTTTCGTCAAAAGGGACCAAGCAAAAAAAGTGTTAAATCACTTTGCTTTATGAAGTAGAAGAAAGTGAGTAAAGGCTTTGTTTTTTTTTAATTTCATTTTTTTTTCATTCATTTTGTCACCAACTTCCAAAATATTTTTTTTAACACTAGTTTGTGTTTGTCTTTGAAGTCGTTAGCTTTTTTCTAAAAAAAATTCTTTGTTAGCATCAAAAACCTTTATTGTATAAGTTTTTTTTCATAGAAGTAGAGTAGCTAGTACATGCTCTCTACTTAAATTCTTACGTAAACAGCAAACCATATGTTTAAACACAACATACGCCATTTTGTCGCTTGATAGCAGTTTCCCGTCATTTGCGATCAGCTGATATCAGATATTATTATAATGTAACGTTTTCGTATTTTATAATAAACTAACTGCTCAGTTTTAATTAAAGTAGGGCATGACATCAATTCATAATCATTCTATGAAGCCATCTTTTTTTTATATCAACCTCTAATTTCGAAATTTGAAAAATAAAATTGTCTATGATGTGGATACAAAGGAGGTAGGATGTTATTATGCAAAGAGAAATCACCGCTACTAATTCAAAACCAGAGAGGTCTTATTCGGTTGTTTTTTTTTTATCTTAGCATATAAATCTGTTGATAAAAAGCTTTGTTAGTTCATTAAAATGATTTAAGTTTTTTTTTTGTGGTAAAATCATCAAATGAGTCCTCCCACCCTCAGTGAAGAGGTAAAATTTGTTAGACACTTACAAACTAAAAATCTACCCTTTTCCTTCAGTTGGCCTTCGCGTTCTAGGGTCATGGGTTATGATGGGTTATCTCAGATGGTCCCGCGACCCAAAATATGTTTTTTTTTTCACTTTTAGAAAGCTGTTCTATTGCAGTGTCATATGATATGTTTTATAATCGATACAACTAATTTCCAAGCGAGTGAAGTCGCGGGCTGATTCTAGATAAAAAATAAATTACTTTGTCTATGTATCTGTAGGTATTGTTTTTATTTACTGTCACTAGGTTTCATTGTCACTCTTTGTTTTCACACAACTACATTGTCCTTTCATCTTAAAATGATTGTGCACGTCTGATGTTCGAATATTTACAAAACTACCAAGAGAATCTATGTAAATATAGCCCATACCACCTTCGTTTTTGTTCTTAAGGTCGAGAATTGCACAAAAACGGTTGCAGAGAAAAACAAAGATTTAGCATTGAACACGAAGTAAGCATAAAGTTTTGCTAAGTCAACTTTATGATTAAGATTCAAGGTTTTTGCTTGCGTTGTGTTTTTACTTTTAAATTATTTGTATAAACACTTTACTTCTATAAAAAGACTGGGAAAATCCGTGTTTAATTTTCTGCCATCACATTAAAAAAAACAACAATTGACATTTCAGACCGAACACGAAACACTTTAGCCAAAAAAAAAAAAACAAACCTCGAATTAGCCTTTGTCATTTTAGATCCGTTCCCGCCAAATTCAATTTCACTGCCGCCAAAACTTGTAACCAAAGGCATGTCGCCTTCTGCCATTTTTTAATGAACACTTTTAAAAATTAAAACGCGAAATTACTTTTTATTGAGGTAAAAGAACGCTGGCAAACGTTTTTGCGCGCACGACCCGTCACAGCCGCGTTCGGCGATGCACTGAACGTTTCTATTCTACGATTATTTTATTGATGGTACTATATGATGAACGCTACGCAGATAACGTGTGATGGCCACTGGGCGATGTTGTGGCAGTGATAATTGGATTGGTTTATGCAAAGCTGACGCATGCAGCATCAGAACATCAAATATTTATATATTCTCATATTTCTTCTTTGATATAATGTCTTTGTTGCGTTTCTTTGTTTACGATTGATGCAACTGGTCATTGTGTCGCGATATAATAATTTATGGGCGATAATTATGACCTAAGAGGTTTCTTTGACCGTTGTACAGACGCTAGCAAATCAACTTACTTCAATCTGTGAAATATCTTTAACAGATACTCAACCTTATCACAATAACGGAAGGTCAATGTTTGATTGACCTGCTGGTGTCTTTACAGTCTGTGTCACGCATTACTTGACCTCTTTTCCTCTATTTTATTTGAGTGAAATTTACACCACACACTCCTAAATTGATAATGTCCTAAGAATAAACAGAGTAATCCAGTTTACAGACACATCCTGCTTCAAAAAACTGGAACAACCCAGTATCACCAGAAAAATCTGGCCACTAATCAGTTTTGATTTCTTTAAACAATAGTTACTCTGCCCACTACTTTGGCCCACTTTAACGTATTACTCAATACGCTGACCTCAGATGAAGGAATAGGCAGATAGAAGTGCGCTTGAATAAAATAACAGAATGTTCTGATGGAGTGAAGTTATGGAAAATAAAAACAAAAATAATATGTGACTCTGTCAACAAGGAAAACAGTCAAGACTGCCGTTTCCAGCTGAAGGTTCCAGAGCCAAGAACCCTTAGAGTTAATACACTCCGACATATGTGGACCAATAGAGGTTACATCACTTGGAGGGGCAAGAAATCCTATTGGGCAAGGCAGTAGCTACAGCTGCGGAATTAACTAACCGTTGTCCTCACGTGCACTCGCATATGCAACAACCGAGAGATTGTGGGTCGGGGGAAGAAACAAATGTGAAGTTCCAGATGATGATGCGGTACCAAAGAACATACTCGAAGCCATATCATCAAGAGATAAGAAAATGGCAGCAAAGTCATAGCAGATGAAACGAAAGCTCATGAACCAAAATGAGACATGTACTTTTGGTAGAGAGACCAAAAGTTCAAAGATAATTGACTATAGTGGGTGTTTAAAATAAAGAATATCCATCTGGTGTGATTTACAAATCGAGACTGTGTGCTAAAGGTTGTTTCAAGAATATCTAATAGATTACACGAAACTTTGTTCTCCGACGGGGAATATGAATCCTTACGGATTACGGATTTTACTTTCAGAGGTAGTTCAATATAACATTTGAAATGATACATTTTGTGTCAAAACTGCATTTCTTTATGGGCCCTTAAAGAAGAGATATATATTTATCCACCTGAAGATTGAATAATCCATCTAATTATTAGGTAAAATTGACGAAGTCTCTATATGGATTAAAAACAACACACGCTGTTGGAAATAATAAATTTACATCTGTACTTAACAAATTTGGATTGGCAAGAGTCCACCATTATGATCAATCGTCCTTTACAGGTTGTATAGCCGATATCACCAAAGTATATCTCTTAGTGGATGTGTGATGGTTTAATTATTTTCCAAGAAGAAGATGGTCTAGGTAAGGTACTAGAAGACCTCAAAGCGAAATTGTTGAAATAAAGACCAGGGAGCCAAAGAAGTTTTTTGTAGGACTGCAAATAGAAGCGGGTCTGAAAATCAATTTTTATACACCAGAAGAAGTAGATTGAAAATTACTTATCAAAGTCAATATATGATGCTCATGGAAACAGCATCCTGATTGATCCTCATACAATCTTGGAAAAGGTGACACAGCAGCTGAAGGAAGATACCATACAGAGAGGCTGTAGGATCTCTCATGCACTTGCAATTGGTGAGTAGGACGCAACCCATATGTTTGGAGTAAGCTTAGTAAGTCTTTTTATGAACTGCTATAATAATACTCATGGGCTGGTTAAAAAGGATATTTTCGATATTTAAAAGGAAACTAAAGAAAAGGGTATACTTTATTTCATCAATGAAGGACAATAAAAATGTGGGAGTAATTTCTCATATCGGGCAACCGTAACGCACACAGATGCGCGTGTCCGTCACGCGCCACGTAGCTGCCGCGCAACATAAATAAAAACTGTGGTCGCGTACAGTGTATCTGGATAGTTTATTCAGACGCTGACCAAATATGTTAGGCTTCGGTTGTTCACGTAAGACACACACACATGCATGAAATATGTGTATTTCCGGATTGAATCGGCATTAGGTAAATAGTGGAGTTAGTTTAACAGCTGATTGTTATTCGTATTGTGTTGTGAGGTAGATTTCAAACGATTGATCGTGTTGTAGACAATTAGATGTAATTAATGGTCAGTTTTTTATATGAAAAAAGTTTTTAATACACCATGTTTTAAGAAATTTAGATGGAATGACTCCTCCAACTTAGCATGTTTTGGGCAGCAATACACAGAAAGGGAAAATTATGGAGACACACCATCAAAATATAGTTTTTTTTTTAATTTTAAACTAACGGAAAATATCAACTTACGAAAGCCATAAAACTAAAAAGGGTAACACATTAAACTTAGAAAAAAAAACATTGTCAAAGTCTTTGCCATTTTTTTTTTATATAAGAAAGCTTTCAGTCTTTGACTCAAAGCTTTCTTGTACAATTTTTTTTTAAAGTCACCAAAGTGAGGCTAGTTTTAAAACAGCTGGTTTTCCCGCACTCAATACCGCGCTAGTCAGAATCTCAGAACACACCGCGACACTCGTGTGTTGAACAAAACAAAACAAATTGGTGATATCGCTCGGCGATACCCCGATTGCTGTATACTTGGAAATCTACCTTTAGAGCTTGTAACTATGCATTAGTTATGTAATCTCGCGATTTTCCTTGGTAGTGGTATACAGAAAGTGAAGAATGGTCTATGGTCTATTCTTTATTTGCTATGGCATATTTGCCATTCTATTCTAACCCTTATTCCAATTTACTATGAGTTCACACATCTTTTCTGAGTTATCAACTCCAAATCTTCTTTTCTTTGTCATATCATTTCTATCACATAATATATTTTCTTCCCTTCCCTTGATGAAATTCCATGCTTCATTTTAAACGGTGAAGGAAAAACGTGAGGAAACCGACATATCTTAGAACTAAACATTCAAAGAAATTTGAATCTAACAATCCAGAGAGGGTGTGGAGTTTGTGGATTGCAGCCCTCATAATCATCATCATCAATAGCCTATAATGTTCCCACTGCTGGAACACAGGCCTCCTCTCTGAGAGAGGGAGTGGTTCTAGGACATGCCGGTTTCCTCAAGATGTTTTCCTTCACCATTTTGAGAGCAGTGGTGATGAAATAAATTACACGAAGTAATGCAGCCCCCGTAATATTAAACAAAAATACTTTATTTCTACTAAGATTTAGTCTTGTCTTACTTTTGATGCTCCAGTAACCTCAGTATTTATAAAATATGGACTCGAAATGAAAGCGAAATTCTAAAAAACTTTTTTTTATGTCAGTTATTTTTGCCAGCAGAAGCGTGGATTATAATAATATTTAATTACTGTTTTTTTTTATTTATTTTATCTACTTAATATGAATCAAAATTAATTATAAGATTATACTGATTGACGGTTGTAGAATCAATCCCATTTCCTCTAAATTTAATATGCTACGATTACTGAGCTTGCCTTTTGGCCTAATTGAAATAAATGGCTTTACTTTTTCCTTATTTGTTGCTAAATATAACTGGTGAAACATGTAACAAAGTTTTTACGTTACTTCTAAAACATATTGGTTGACGTCAAAATATACATAGGCCATATATCTATACCCTACTTATTAGTCGATTCATAAAAATATTTAAATGAAAACAGAAGTATATTTAATATATCGCGGTATTTTAACATGATTTAATTAACTGTTTTTCATATCTATCCTGAAATTACAACATTTACTCCAAATATGTTTTTTTTTAATGTGGCTATATCTTTTATCAATCTATTTCATAGGTCATAATCCATATTTCCATAGTTTTAATATTCAATTGAATCAAAATAACCATAATAGATATTTTGAATGAATATTAAAACTATGGAAAAAAAATAAGCCAATTGCGAATACATCTGCGTCCCTAAAGTCCCTACGTTACCTACAATATGTTCTTACCACGAAAACTTTTTGTTTTTATACATAGGTAATACCGTTTTCCTGTATCAGTCATCATTGCCTGTAACTTTAAAAATGGTAACCTAATCTTTATTCGTTATTGGTATGAATTTTTAATAATACCTTATTTATAAATAACTTTATCCTTGTCAGTACCACTTTATTCTTGTCCTTTTTTGTCCGCAAATGTTACAAATTTACCTATTGTAGGTAACGAAAGAAAAAGAAAACTTACTTTTATCTTTATTCATTTAAAAAAAAACATTTTTTTATAACTTTAAGGTTTTTTTTTTTCAAACAAAATTAGTTGTCCGCCGGTCTAGGATCAGGATCCATAATGGTGAGTAGGACTCCGAGACAGGAACCTCCACACAATGCGAACCATATCAAGAGAACCTCTTTCTGAATCAGGCCCTTAAACCAACCCCCTTATGAGTTTTCTTTAATTATTATCCTTAACAAATACATGTGTTTAACAACATTTTATTCCCATCCACTAAACTAAATTTTGCCTCTTTTACTTCATAAGCACTTACTTTAACAAACCATGCGTATAATGAGCATATTATAATGAGCAATAGGCTATTTACAAAAAATATATATATATATATATATATATATATATATTTGTCCGAAATAAAAAATATTAGACCTTTTTTTTTTGTCACGTAAACCAAAATTAACGAAGATGCAATGCTTCTAAAAATCACAAAACGTCACTCGGTTTTTTTTATTTATTTATTTTATATTCACCGATTACAAATACGTGTCCATTATTTTCAATATTATTTATTACTGACGGGCTGAATGTATTTTCAATTTATTTATGTAGTAAAATACTCTATTCTCAATAAATAACATTGTGTTATCTATGCCGTATTTTAAACTAAAATTTCGAATAATAAAAAAGTAATATTAATATTCTTGTCTCAATCTCGCATAAACCCGTTCTTTACGTCACTAGTAATCTGTGAGTGTTGTACCAAGCGGTGTCATCCACGTTTTTCGGGTAAAACCAAACAAAACATTTAGAGGGGCGGTACTTTCCGAGTATTTTAGTCTATGGTAGGATGTTTACGGGGCGTAATTAACAGATTACGTTTATCTATTGTAACAGTTTTTATTTGTTTCAATAAAGATACCTAATTAGGTAATGTCGGCTTTCTGGGCACTGTTCCCGTTGACAGCGATGTGGACGTATTCTTTGACGCCCTTTGAATGTTTTTATCTTTTTTTTTACATATTCCTATTAAGTTTCCTATTAATTAGTATTCTTTGTATATATTTTAGTAGTAGGTAATTAGGTATTCAAATAAATAATCAGGTTTTCGTACATTTGCTACAAAGGTAACTTGCCCCCTTTTTTAAACCTTTAAAGTTAATTCTCCAGTATAAAAAAATACGATAGTGCGGTTTGGTTACAAAGGTAAAAATATGGCTTAGGTACATTTTTATAGCATAGCAAATCCACATCCAGTCAGGAGCTCTTAAGTCTGACAACCAGTCTTACCATGGGGAACACAATAAACGGTTAGCTAATACTGGTTTTGCATAGCTTGATGTGTAGCCGTGTGTAAATACCTAAAGAACACTAATGATTTAATTTGAATAATATGATTATGGATTAAAATAATTGAAGTTTAACTTTTAGACTAGTTGTTCAACGCAGTTTTACCTCCGCCGCTCTGCTCTTAATGTCCGTAGGACCATGTAATTATAGCCTTTCTCAATAAATAGACTATCCAACGAAAAAAACTTTCGATTCGAATTAGTAGTTCTTGAGATTAGCGCGTTCAACAAACTTCAGTACTTTTTACTTTTGATAGTACCCCAAAGCATCATCGCGGGACTGTCTCATCAGGTAACCGTGACACTGGAACGTAAAGGGCTATTGCAGGATCATCGTGGATTTTAGTCAGTAGAAGTCTGACAGTACAGTAGGCAATCAAAATTGCTGTAGCTCGCTATTAAGGCCCCTCTTCGCGGCGGGCTCGAGAGAAAAATAGGTATTGAAGCGCTACTCACACAGCGATAGACGCGGTCGACCCGCTCACACACACATCTATGATCGCATAGAGTTTTCAAGTAGCACTAAGCGCGTACCCAACAAATGAATATTTCTATCTATTAGGGCTACGATAAACTCGATCGAAAGCTTACCTGAATAATAAAACATTAAAAAATAAAGATTTCGAGTCGACAACATATATCCGCAAAATTCGGATTGTCGAGGATTTTGTAAATTTCTAATGATTTTCTGACCAGACAGATCGCAGCCGCCATTTTTGACATCGGTTACCATGTTGAGAAGTTTTTATTTTTTCTCTTTATTTTCGGCCAGTGTCATGTGGTGTATTATGTAGTTACTAAACCTCCTTAGAAAAACCTAAAAACTGTAACCCCCCCTGCCTCGACAAGTTTAGTTTTCGACCTTATTGACATTTATGCAAACACCGGATTTTAAAGAAGGAGCAATGTTATTTTTTTTTTTTTTTTTTACTTGGTAAGATCATCAAATGAGGTCTCCCGCCTCGGGCAGGGCGGGAGGGACTGTCAGACTTGTACTGACTAAAATCCACGGTGTCCTTCAATAGCCCTTTATGTTCCGGGGTCACGGTGATGGTATAAGACCCGCGACCCCGGCAGGCTTTAGCCCTCTGAGAGGGGGCCTCGTCATTATGCTGACGCTCTTTGAGGCGCGCGTGGAACACGACGCGCCGTCGACCCGGGCATGGTCCATGGTCGGGCGGCGAGTTGCCCTTTATTCACCGCCCGCATGCCCGCGCCTACGGTGGCCGGAGATCGTCTTGCGACGTCCGACGCCGTGGGCGTCCACCACCGCGGGTGGAGCGGAGGGAGGACCTTGTCCTCTCTCTCACGCGGCCCGCCTCCTCCTTCGCGAGCATGACTGCTTCGCAGAAGGAGGCGACCGCTTCCCACTCCGTCTCGCTCCGCAGCATGGCCGCAACCAATGCCGGGCGCGAGAGGTCTCCGCCTATCGCCGTCGTGAGGACACGTCGGTGCTCCGCCCAAGCGGGGCAATCCTGCACCGTATGCTCGACTGTGTCCTCCGGGCGATCTACGCAGTGGTGACACCAAGGCGTTTCCTCCTTTAACAATGTTAGCTAACGAGAATATGAGGAAAACAAACTAAATTCTAAATGTCAATAAAGTCGAAAATCGCTTGAACCTTTTTTTTTTACTTGCCTTTGTTGAGCAAGTTAAAAAAACAGGTTCAAGCGATTTTCGACCTTATTGACATTTAGGCAAACACCGGATTTTAATGAGGATCAATGTTCATCATCTCAGCCATAGGACGTCCACTGCTGAACATAGGCCTCCCCTTTTGATCTCCACATGTACCGGTTGGAAGCGACCTGCAACCAGCGTCTTCCGGCGACCTTCATAAGGTCGTCTGTCCACCTTGTTGGTGGACGTCCTACGCTGCGCTTGCTAGTCCGTGGTCTCCACTCTAGCACTTTTCGACCCCATCGGCCATCCGCTCTGCGAGCAATATGGCCTGCCCATTGCCTCTAATGTAAGAAAAACAAGCTAAATTCTAAATGTCAATAAAGTCGAAAATCGCTTGAACCTGTTTTTTTTTAACTTGCCGTTAGCAAAAACTATCATCGGTCACAAAAAAAAATTTCAATTCCAACTGCCTGTACAAACATACAACTACAAATTTTTACAATGTACAATTTTGTTTTATTTTCAATTTGTGATTTCCAACCACTGTGCGCACCCCGCAAAGTAGTCTTGTGTATGTACATGCCACTTAGCCGCGTAATTTTTTGGTAAAAAGCGACGTGCTCTCACCTTGAAATCCTGCGGACGACTGAGCTCTGCGATTCGATCTCGAACCTATGCCGGATAAAATATTCCGCCATAGTAAAATGTATGGAGATTTTCGGCCTCAAAATTCAGTTACTTTCCGTTTTTTTTACGCGAAAAATATGCAATGTTTTGAAAAACAGACACATGTAGACAGTACACCGGTCTTTGTTCTCTTTATTTATGTATAATATTAATTAGTTTTCTGCTTATTTACGCCAAAGTTATGGAAATACGGCAGTGCTTTTTACGCTTTTTTAGTGATTTTCAATATTTTTTTTAACAATTCCAGCCGGGTTTATCCTCAATCCGATATTTGTAGACCCTGGGGGAACTCTTAAGCTACCCAGACCTTTTTTTTCGTGGCTATTGTTTTAAGTTTTATACATAAACTTATGGAAATGCTATAACACTTTTTGCTAGTACCGATCCTTAAAGAAATAGCTTAACGTTTAGTTTGACTTACGACCTTCTATTTTCGAGAGACACAATAATCCATCAACATAATTTCAAGTAGAGTTCATAATTTCAACATTAAAATATGAGTCCAGCTAGCTCAGTGGTTTAGGCGTTTACATAAATGCGTTAATCGAAAGAGGTGCGAGTTCAAATATCACGCAGCGGCTGTTAGACTTTTTGTAGGTTTTTACTCGATTGTTTAATATGTTTACACACAGGCAGAAATGGCCTTGTTAGGAATTTTTGTGTGAGTTTTTGGTTAGCTGGTTAGTTAGTTAACTTAACAAATAAAAATTAACATAATCATTTAAATAATACTTAAAACAATAAATAATATATAACTTCTTTAAAAATAAACAATAAGCGTAAATATACAAAATAATAATAAATAAATAAGTTATTTATTAAAAATATTGTCACGAATTCAACGATACTAAATAAAAACAAAAAATGTCCTCTTTAAATTAAAGATTGATTTTAATGAAAACAAAACAACGTAACTAAGATTCGAACTCAAACCACATTGATCATGACCCCACGCTATCCGCACAATCATGTTAGATCATCTAATGAAGGCAATGCAATGGTCACCATCTGTTTTTGTTAGTTAAATATTTTCACAAGTTTCGTATGTGGTTTCGTTAGTGCTGCTTATTGTAATTTTATTTCGTTTTAAATTTTTGCCAATGATGATAATTTATTACCTACAGGGTTTAGAATAAAAATGCATGTTTTGTAATTAGCAATAATAATATATTTTAGTTGTAATTATTACAATTCTATGTTTTAGATAAAGTTATAAAACCGCTAAAATTATGAATATTCGAGCTGAATATAATGTGAAATAGTTGTAGTAAATCGTAGATGCAATTTTTATTATTTAAACAAAATTCTGAAATTATTTAAATGAATCTTTGACGTAATAAAACAGTAAATAAGAGAATTTAACAATTAAAAAATATCTTCTTAACATTAATATAAGTGGTTTTAAGGGTAACTTACGTTTTATTATGCGTAGCTAATTGGCAATTACAGGTTATTCTAATTGCGAACACTTAGTATGTTATTTTCTATAAGAAAATTAATAAAACCGTATTTACTTTACCAAAAGAAATAATAAAGTTATCATTATTAAAGCCATTTATTTTAAAACAGTATCAAGACACCGCGGCCCTGAAACGCAAAGGGCCAGTTGCCTTTTGCGTTCCTGTGCCGCAAAACCGAGCAAGCCGAGCTCGGTATTCGGGTCGCCCCGACTCGGAAATGTCAGATTAGGCCCTGGAACGCAAATAGGAAGTTGCTCTTTGCCTTCTGGGCCGCAAGAGTGAGCGAAGTGAGCTCGGGGTTTGGGTCACCCTGACTCAGACCGATTAGGTTAGGTTAGGCCCTGGAATGCAAAGGTCTAGTTGACCTTTACGCTCAAGAGCCGCTATGCCCCGTTACTGTTCCAAAATAAACGCCTTTTAGCATGGCAGCTCTGGAACACAAAGGGCCAGTTGCCCTTTGCTTTCCAGTACCGCGGTGCCAAAAATTATTGAGCTTATCAAGTTTCTTCCGTTCCACCAAGTTCAATTTAGCGAAAAAAAGTTATATATTATCAAATAAAAAATTACCAAACTGCATAAAAAATACCCTGATACAAGATATTGAGGTAAGTTTAAGGATCGTTTTCTTTACGAAAAGATGTTTGAAACCATACCTCAATTCTTAATCCTTAAATAATAAGTTATCAATAAAATGATGTTTACGTTTTCAGTCTATTTACAATAAATAAACAAAATTCATATAAAAAAAGGACCTCAAGAAAATCATAACTTTTTTTGGATTCCCATAAACGTAACGGTTTATAGGTGATATTCGATGATGTAAGCCTTCAATGTTGAGTGCACGATCAACGGTTATTAATTTCGTGTTGAATTAGTTACACGGAAACCATTTTCCTTCGTATTAATTCCCGGACGTCGCTTGCGTCCCTGTTTATTCTTAACAACTCATCTCATCATCATGCCATATCTCAAATCAAGATACGTCACTAGAACAAAACATAGAATACTATTATTATCTTTATGCAAAACAGCTGTTGATCTATTTTACTTTTAAGAAAAACTGTAATATAATAGCACATACTAAGTATTAATCACTTTTCTTTTACTTTTAAAGAAACACTTTTGAATAGGGAACCTTATTTATAAAAGAATATTAACATGTGAAATAGTCAAAATTTAAATGTTTATACTCACACTTAATCCGGTTTCATTTCATATTTTGTTTTAAGTTTCATCCACATATTTTATGCAGGGCTATAATGTTCGCCCTTAATATTTATATAATTCCCATTGTTAATACTTCACTGCAAAACCATAACAGTGTTATACGTAAACAATCGTCACATAAAATAATCAGGAATCAACAACGTTCCATTATGAGACTCGAAACGAACTAACATAGTTTTGTCTACCTCACAAATAAAAATAATTTACGTTTGTCACTTTTGTTTCGTTTTCTGTGATCTACCTACAAAGCTTTATTATACTAAAATTATGATCATAACCACAGATATAGATAGACCATTATATCTGTGATTATAACGAACGACACGCAACACTAATGACTAATATTGGTAATTATAACAAAAAAACAAATTATGTTATCAAATTCCTACTTAAAAAAGTACACTTCTGGACACATCTATTGGCCCACCTTGTATTTTCAGTTTCGTTTGGTCCTAGCTAAAATTTTATACTAGGTCGAGCAAAAAGTTTTTATACAGTTTTGAACCTGGCACATTCACAATTTCATTCAATAGTCTTTTTTTGAATTTCGAACACAGAATTTAAAGAAACAAAAGACAATTTGGAGCCTGTTTGTTGATATCAAAACAATCGAATACTAAGAAAACTTGGTTTTATTGGTTTACTTGGATTTAATTCTTGAAAAAGTGATTGATATCTTTGGTTTTGCAACAAACATTACTTATTCTTAACATTAAGGTGAGGTTCTATCAATTATCTATGGATACTTCACCTGAAGTCGCCGCCCAAGCTGTGGCACTTATTCAGGCCGGATACAGCCAAAGAAACGTGAGTGCTCAACTTAATTTAAGTCGATCTGCGGTCCGAAATGTTTATCGGAGGTACCTAGAGACTGGCGGCTTTGTTCGTCGCCAAGGAAGGCCACGATCTCGGGTCACAACTGGAAGGCAGGATCGATTCATCGTGACGACCAGCTTGAGAAATCGTCACCTCACCTCCATTGAGATACAAAACCAACTTCGCGACTTCCACGGAGTATCTTTGAGCGCTCGAACTGTTCGGAGAAGGTTAATAGAACGCGATACGGTACCACACAAGCCAGCTAATGGGCCCAAACTAACGCGAGGCCACCGGACAGCGCGCCTTCATTTCGCACGCAGTCATTTAAATTGGACACAGCAAGATTGGAGCCGTGTACTCTTTTCTGATGTGTCTAAAATTGTCTTACATGGCAATGATGGAAGGAAGAAGGTCTACCGACGTAAGGGAGAGCGTTTCGCACAATGCTGCTTTGAAGAGAGGACTGCTTATGGCGGTGGCTTATGGACTGTCTGAGGCGGTATATCCGCGAGCGGCAAAACTCAACTTGAGGTTGTTACAGGACCACGGCTGCCAACATTAAATGCTGAAAAGGTACATTCGTGAGTGCTTAGAACCTCACGTGATAGCATACGCGGACTATGTGGGCCCAAATTTCCTTTTTATGCATGATAATGCAAGAGCCCATGCGGCCGGCATCGTCAGGGAATATCTTCGGGATGTGAACATCACAGTTATGGACTGGCCAGCCAGAAGCCCAGACATGAACCCCATTGAGCACATGTGGGACGAGCTAAAAAGACGTGTTAGGGCTCGTCAGCCAGTTGCCCAGACCATGCAGGAGTTGAAAACTGCCATAGAAGAGGAATGGGAGATGATCCCTCAAAATTTCATAGAGCGGTTGATAAACTCTATGCCTAATCATATGAGAGCTGTGGTAGATGCCCTTGGAGGCAACACGCGTTATTAAATCAAACCTTTATTTGATAAAACATGTTTTTTATTAAAAAATCAATTGCCTTTAACAAGGCGCATATCCGACTTGTTAGGCGTAGCTCCATGTCGTATGGTATTCTGAATTCAAATTTCAAACAAAACGATCGAAAAAGATGGTAAAATGTATCAGGTTTAAAACTGCATCAACAGTTTTTGTTCAATCTAGCAATCATATTTCGTTAGGGGCCATCGAAACCTAAACTCTAAGGTGGGCCAATAGATGTGTCCAGAAGTGTATTAGTAATAACAAAAAGAATAAAGTAATTATTGAAAATTAAATTAAATAAAATAATAATTGGAAAAAAAGTGAGGATCGATCCATCGCCGCAGCGTACGAATCCTACGACTTTTACCACTGCGCCATCATTACTTGTAGAATGATGGTTGAAATTATGAAGTATATCATAAGTTAATTTGATTTGTATAGTATTAAAACAACTTATTACAAAAGGACGTAAGTCAAAGTGAAGCATCAGTCTATTGCCTTAAGAAGTTGATGCTGGATTTTTGAACCTGACTGTACCTCCCCTGCTCTGGGTGGCAGGACTCGCTTGATGATTTTTCCACGATAAAAAAAAACCAAAGCGTCCACACTTCCCATATTTCTTTGCAATGCAATGTCGTGTTTAAACTTGATACCATAAAGTCCATATTAATATGATGAGAATAGAATATTAGTAATATTAAATAAATATAGTCCACCTTTTACGAAAAACAAAACAACATCGGAATTACCTACAGCTTCCCCATTTTATCATAGGGGAAGTTGTAGAAAAACAATAATTGTATGATATGAAATGGCTTATCATATTCAATATAATAATATTATCAGTCATAAGTTGTTTTTGTAATGTCTGTTCGCAAAAAACCTAAGTGTACACTGATAATAAGTTGTCATAATTTGTTGGTCACTTGTAAAGTGGCATCGTACACGCATTCCGGCTCTCAAAATCAAAATATTTTAAGTACATGGGCCTCAATAAAATAAAAATAATATAATAATATTCCACAACTATCACACAACGCAATGGGCACTTATAAAACATAAAGAAGAAAAAAACATGGCACGGTTCGGGTTGGTCGTTTCCATGGAGAAGAACCGGCAAGAAACTCCATGGTTACTATTTTAAAATAATTGCTTTTACATTGTTATTTGGTATACACTTTGGTATACATAGACATGACAGAACATCGTAAGCACGATAAGAAGAAGGAACTTCTTACCAAAAAATTAACAAAAAAAAAGCTCTGAGGGAGAGGACAGCGTCTACCTCACGACCCAGCCGTCTCGAGAGATGCCCACGGCAGTGGACGTCGTAAAGGGCTATCGAAGGCCACCGTGGATTTTAGTCAGTACAAGTCTGACTTAAATATGTATGTATTTGGATGGTGCCCCATCCCCAGACCGACCTCGGCATATATTGCTTAACTTCGCCGATCAAACCGTGCGTCTATTATAATGTAGTCACGAGAACAAAGAAGTTATAGTCTACAACGCAATTTAATATTTTTGCGTTTTAGGATTTTCGCAATTAAGTGTCTGGTAATAGATTTCAGAATGCAATGCGTCGATAACATATTGACCTATCTGTTGGGCTATTCTGTAACGTTCACGAATTTCACATATTTTTTTTACTTAAAAAAATCGGTGAAATTAACTTAGGAACAGCTACATCAGGGACAGCTAGTAAGTTCAACATTTTTCCTAATGCTTATTTAAGCAATATAACTAAGGGCTGATTTTTCAATAGTCAGATAACTTTTATTCGTGGAATAGAAATGGCGGTTTGACAGCTTAGGGCTGATTTTTCAATAGTCAGATAACTTTTATTCGTGGAATAGAAATGGCGGTTTGACAGCTTAGGGCTGATTTTTCAACAGTCAGATAACTTTTATTCGTGGAATAGAAATGGCGGTTTGACAGCGCTATGTTTATTCCCCAGATAAAAGTTATCTGACTATTTGAAAAATCAGCCCTAAGTTAGCGATAGAAATTGAAAAAAAAAGAAAATCTGATATGATGTACCTAAATAAAATTACGGAAACACTGGAGATAAATTTCACTTGCGTCGGAGCGGAGCTGGGTCGCAGATGATCTTTGTTAATGTTTAAAAAAAAACCCTGTAAGTTTAAGGGCTGATTTTGCAATAATCAGATAACTTTTATCAGAGGAATAAAAATAGCGATTTGACATAATTATTTTCTATCAACGACGATATATTACTAGACTCCTAATAACAGACGACCGATGTCTGTTAACACATTAGGCAAAAAAGTCTTACTTATATCCGTCTTATTTCGACCACTCCTGCGAGCAGTAAACATACCTTGAGACAGAACAGACATTGAGTTAGCCAATCACAACGCAGTACCTCCCCCCCGCTTACGTAGTACCTCAAAGAGTTGACATAATAATTTTTGTTCCCTAGATCGTGCATGCACAGTCTAGTAATATATCGTCGTTTTCTATACATATGCTGTCAAACCGACATTTTTATTCCTCAGATAAAAGTTATCTGACTACTGAAAAAGCAGTCCTTAATGTTACAGAATAACACAACTACATATTGATAACGGATAGCTATCTGTGTCATAGGTCAAGGTTTTAGAAGCGTAAGACGGAGTTTATAACTGTCTGTAACAGAAATCTTGTGGAACTTATCAGTTGTATTGGGGACATGATTGATGCTGGGTTAGTATGCCATCTCACCAACGTTACCATCCTGTAAGTCGCGGGATTGTTTAAGCAGATTCTATCATTATTGCGTGTTTAAATCATCAAATGGATCCGGCGTGCGCTTATAGTTGCTGACCATTGCTGACAAACTTGAGCATTCACTTGTAATGAGCATTCTGCGAATGTTACGTTACAAAAAACAAACGAGAGCTTTCTAGCGAGCATTCTAACGAACGTTCTGTCAAGTCATGATGAAAAATTTTGACTAGAGTGTTCGCTAGAAAGATCGTGAAAATGTTCGAAGCGATGTTCGGCTCTGTTCCTTGTTCAGTTCGACAAAAGTAAAAACTGGGAATGCTCGATCTTCTGTTGAAATGAATGCCCATGCTATCAGCATCTTATGGAAATCTCACGAGCCAAGATTGATCAGAAATTATATCTTGCAAGCAAGCAGCATAATATTCACAATTTCGAAATCTCAGCGATAATGCGTCGATAGATTATACGTGTACCATAGATTATTATACACTTTCATTCATAGAGATATCAAGTGTCAATCATAGTGATATAGAAGCTTGGTAGTCTATGCACGTACCATAGATATAGTAAGTCTATGACACGTACAAGTTTCACTGGTCTATATTGTTGGTACTACTTTGTGGTACATTTACTTTTAACTTGTTCATTGCAGCCATAATGCATAACAATATCTTTTTGTTAATTATTTCATCACCACTACTCTCAAAACGGTGAAGGAAAACATCGTGAGGAAACCGGCATGTTCTAGACCCAAAAATTCTAAGACAAAATGACATCTACCAACCCAACTCACACTGGGCCTTCGTGGTGGACCATGGCCCATTCCCTCTCACAGAGGGAGGTCAGTGTCTCAGCAGTGGGAACGTTATAGGCGGATGATGTTATCAACCTATAATATTCCCTTCAAGATGGTCACTCACATAGATGATGGAAATGTCTCGTTCATACATTTTGAGCAGATGGCCGATGGGGTCGAAAAGTGCTATAGAGTAGAGACCACGGACTAGCAAGCGCAGCGTAGGACGTCCACCAACAAGGTGGACAGACGACCTTATGAAGGTCGCCGGAAGACGCTGGATGCAGGTCGCTTCCAACCAGTATATGTGGAAATCAAAAGGGGAGGCCTATGTTCAGCAGTGGACGTTCTATGGCTGAGATGATGATACATTCTGATCAATTTTCATTGAGACTTTTCATTTCAGAGAATTCTGGAAGCATAGCCACGTTTTGGCCACGTTGTACGGTAATGATTATTTGCCCTAGAAAGAGGCCAACCCTCAAGTTAAGTGAAGAGTCGAATAACCGCCTGACGATATCCTTAAACACTTTGTTAGCACTCGGTCACGGCTATAGTGTTTCAACCCCAAACGGCTCAAATGTTTTTTTTTTAATTCGGTGAAATCATCAAATCAGTACTTCTAGGATACTACACCCAGGGTAGAGCAGGTGGGAGTGGGACTGTTAGACTCGAACTGACTAAAATCCACGGTTTCCTTCAATAGCCCTTTACGTTCCGGAGTCACGGTAATTCGTGAGTCCCGCGACCCAGGCAGGCTTTAGCCATAAAGCGCTGTCGTCGACCCGGTATTGTCCATGGTCGAACAACGAGTCACCCAACTCCAAACGGCTCAAACTCATAGCATGCATTTTGGACAAGTAATGTACCTATAAGCAATTGATTCCAGTCCCATAACGGATGCACCATAAAAAAAACCGTTCCCACAATTAAAACTTCAAAAAAAGAATAGAAATTCGAATTTGCAACGCGCCACCCAATCAGAAGCCGCCAATTTTGGCGCTGTACACTTTCAACGCACGTGATTGGTTTCCCAAACTGACTCTGACCCGTAATTGGTCAGAAAGTAATGGCGGACGACAATCGTTTGCTTTCTCTAATTGTCTATGACTTTCGCTGGTTTCGCTAGGTAAGTAGCGTTTTTTTTTTGTTTTCTAAACAGTTAAACAAAATTGTCATGACTTGACCTAGATTTTGATTTATAAGTAAGTTATTTATCCTGAATTTGAACTGACTTCTTCTTTGGTTGAAATTGCAAGTCGAATTACGTCACTGCTCGATTGGTTGTGCTTGAACAACTGAGACAGTACTTTGAATATAATAATATTTATTTGTTTTGGATACAACAACAATTACAAGCAAAAAAATACAATAAGAATTTTGCTGAGCATGTCCACCCACACTAAAAACTTTGCTAGGGTTTTTCACTTGGTCGCGGTACTTATGCCATCACCGTCACCCCGGAACATAAAGGGCTATTAAAAGACACCGTGGATTTTAGACAATACAAGTCTGACAGTCCCTCCCGCCCTGCCCGGGGCGGGAGGACTCATTTGATGATATTACCATGTAAAAAAGGGGTTTTTCACTTACTTTCGCATTTTTCAGTAGCAACCATCAAGTCTCCTGCTAGGTTCGCGGGACTAACAGGCAACCGTGGCCCCGAAACGTAAAGGGCTATTGAAGGACACCGTGGATTTTAGTCAGTACAAGTCTGAAAGCCCTCTTGGCTTGCCCGTGTTAGTTTGGTTTCCTGATGAGATAATGATATTCCACAACTATCACACAACGCCATCTAGTCCCAAGCTAAGCAGAGCTTGTGTTATGGGTACTAGACAACTGATAAACACACTTATATATTTCTAAATACATACATCATATCATAGATAAATTACACCCAGACGCAGAACAAATGATCATGCTCATCACACAAACATTTGTCCTGAGTGAGAATCGAACGACCCCCGGCATAGCAGTCAGGGTCTCTAACGACTAGACCAACAGGCCAGTAAAATAGTGCCACGGCCCCGGCAGACTTTCACTACCCTGGGTGGTACAATTAGCTCCACTTCTGCCTAACCCTCGCCTGGATTACAAGCTTGATGCTACATAAAACAGTCGTGACATAAGACGGCTGAGCAATGTACATTATTATCTTATAAATAGTGTGCAAGAACATTAAATGTTATATCGTGTAGGACGTGAATTGCGAACCAAATCATCTGCCTGACATTTGTAATACATAGATCTAAATGAAAAGGCTTGTCTTGAAATACATACTTGAATAATACAACTCTAATATCGTTACGCCGGAGACATAGTTTTAGGCGTACAAAAAGCATTTGGAAACTTTCCTCCAAATGCCTTTCACACCTTAAACGGTTACAAAATCAAATTCAGTGTCTTTAATTGCATTACTATATCAATTTCCTAGTACAATACAGCAGGAGGCGGGCCGCGAGAGGGAGAGGACAGCGTCCTCTCTCCGCCCCAACCGCAGTGGTAGACGAGTCGGACGTCGGCAGACGACCTCCGGCCACCGTAGGCGCGGGCATGCGGACAGCGAGTAAAGGGCAACTCGCTGTCCGACCAAGGACTATGCCGGGGTCGACGGCGCGTCGTGTTCCAAAGAGCGTCAGCAAAATGACGGGGCCCTCTCACAGAGGGCCAAAGCCTGCCGGGGTGGCGGGACTTAATTCCATCGCCGTGACCCCGGAACTTAAAGGGCTATTGAAGGACAACTTGGATTTTAGTCAGTACAAGTCTGACAGTCCCTCCTGCCCTGCCCGGGGTGGGAGGACAATACATAGCCTTATTTGTTAATCATTCCATACAGTAACATTGCCAAATTAATTAAAACTTGTTAATATTTGACAGCTATTAGCGACGTTGCCAACTTTCTGGTTACGCGGGACTTAACCGACTTGAAAACCCTTACAGCTATTACTCGGAGGTTTCTGAATCGATTTGTTTTATTCTTATTTTGTTCAATACAGTATACGTCTTGCCATTAAGTCCCACTACAAAATCATTCAGTTTGGATCTGTGGTTTCTAGTTTTATGAGCATTTTCGCTTATTATTTACTTGGATGAAGTTGTACCCTATAGATGTTATGTAAGAAAATTAATGACAAGATCTAATTTGGGTTTAAAAACATTTGTACATACTAAAAGGGTAGGTAGGTAAATAAACTGGCTTTAAAAAAATATTCAAATTAAGAAATATAATGTAACTAGGAGAAACTTAAATTAAGAAACAAAATCTAATAGGTTTTATCCCAACAACCAACTTTCATCCCCCATTACTTATATTTTAGTCAGTACAAGTCTGACAGCCCCTCCCGCCTTGCCCAGGGTGGAAGGACTCATTTGATGATTATACCACGCAAAAAAAAAAGTAGTTGCCTACTTACGTCATGGTAGCTTTATGCAAAGTCTATGCCCGATTGGTTTAAAACTGACAAAGTTTCATATACACTTTCATTACTATTTTATCCCCTTGAGGGTAGAATTGAACAAAATCTTTTCTTAGCGGATGCCTACGTCATAACATCTACCTGCATGCCAAATTTCAGGCCGATCCGTCCAGTGGTTTGGGCTGTGCATTGATCACTATGTCAGTCAGTCAGTCACCTTTGAGTTATATACGAGTATATTTAATAGATGTTTACATTAGGAAGGCTTTTGAAAAAGTCTTTAAATTCGTCAAAATTCAGAGACAAAATCCACGTGCTGAACTAGTCAACACATTTGAAAATAATTAGCAAGTCAAGTCAAGCATTAAACTACCTTTACAATACACAATAAGCGTTAGGTCAATGCCTGAACATCATAACAAAATCTAGGTTATCGCGGCCTTGCCTAAGAAATAAGTGGATTCAATTAAAAGAGGTCAGAACTCTTGTATACGTGGCTAAATTGCGTGCGAGCATTATAATTATTGTAATTGATATCGTCATCGATTTGGTTGGGAACATTGAGTTATTATTACTACGTATAGAGACGACACCACGTGTCACCACTATGTCCCATCCAGGATGAGTGAGCGCGCACAAGTTCATTCAGTTGTTTGACAGCTCTGTGGCGTGCTCTAGGCGCGCGCACTCATCCTGGATGGGACACAGTGGTGATGCGTGGTGTCGTCTCTATACGTAGTAGTAATAGCTCAATGTTTGGGAATCTAAATTTATTAATCAATCAACAGCCACTACCACGTTGTAATTACGATACTCGATCATACGCTTTGACCGCCTTTGGTGCTCTCATTGGTTGAGGGTTCATACAACCTTGGAGCGGGCTAATGAGAGCGACAAACGCGATCGATTTAATGATCGATTCGCGATCGATTATCGTAATGACAACTCATGGTATGGATACTGTTCTATTAGCAAGAAATTCATAGAAAGCACAAGCCGTAGGTCCCGGCTGTTATTTGTAGATGTTGGACAGACGTTACTGTTAGTCAGAAGCTCGAAAGCTTTTTTGCATGCTGGATGCATACTGCATGCCTGCTTGCATGCCGCATGCTGGCTTGCATACTGCATGCTTACTTGCTTGCATGCAACAACGTCAAAAAGTGTAAACATTCAATTTATGATATTAGAAAACTGTCTAAGGTACACATTTTTTTTAAATTATCTAATACGTTTAGAATGGTAGTAGGTGCCCTGCAGTGTTTGACATCGGGCAGTGTATAATGATATGATGATTAAGGACGCATAACCAGAAAGTTGGCAACGTCTCTAATATCTGTCAAATATTTTCAAGTTTCAATTAATTTGGCAATGTACTGTATGGAAATAAAAAATATGGCTCAGTAGTGCTATAGAAAACTGATATAGGAATGCAATTAAAACACTGAATTTGATGTTGTAACCGTTTCAGGTGTATAAAAGGCATTTCGAATGTTTCCAAATGCTTTTTTTCGCCTAAAACTAAATATAAGGCGTTACGATATTAATTATTGCATTCCCTAATAATTTTTTTAGTGCTCTACAGAGCCATATTTCTTATTTTCATTCAGTATATTTGTAAAATGAATTAAAACTTGTAAATATTTGACAGCCATTTACGACGTTGCCAACTTTTAAAATCATCATCATCATCATCTCAGCCATAGGACGTCCACTGCTGAACATAGGCCTCCCCTTTTGATCGCCACAAGTACCGGTTGGAAGCGACCTGCACACAGCGTCTTCCGGCGACCTTCATAAGGTCGTCTGTCCACCTTGCTGGTGGACGTCCTACGTTGCGCTTGCTAGTCCGTGGTCTCCACTCTAGCACTTTTCGACCCCATCTGCCATCCGCAATGACTTTTAGAATACGTGCTCTTAAGTACCGTTTACTTTTAACGTGTTTTGACTGCAAAACAGAAATCTAGCTGCACAGGATAAAGCGCTTTAAAGCTCAAAATGTGAGCACCTACAATTTAATACCTTTGTATCGAGTACAAAGCCTTGGTGACTCATAGCTTAAGTATGTAAGTGTCAAGTCAAGTCTCAGCGCGATGGTGACGTCAACTAGTCGTTGGTTTTAAAGGACAATATTATTATTTGTTGACTTGTTTTTTTAAGCTTTGTTGTAGATGGAACAAAGGTTTAGAGGACATCTTCCTACTCACTACATTGCCGCGAGGGAGAATAGTACTATTTGTTGACTTTAAAAGCTTTGTTGTAGTCGTTATAGATCAGGGAACTGAGGTTTAGAGGACATCTTCCTCCTCACTACACTGCCGCGAGGGACAATAATTGACGAAAGCTTGAAGTGTTTTTAAGCTTTGTTGTAGATCAGGGAACTGAGGTTTAGAGGACATCTTCCTCCTCACTACACTGCCGCGAGGGACAATATTATTATTTGTTGACGAAAGCTTGGAGTTTTTAAGCTTTGTTGTAGATGGAACTGAGGTTTAGAGGACATCTTCCTCCTCACTACACTGCCGCGAGGGACAATAATTGATGAAAGCTTGAAGTTTTTTAAAGCTTTGTTGTAGATCAGGGAACTGAGGTTTAGAGGACATCTTCCTCCTCACTACACTGCCGCGAGGGACAATATTATTATTCGTTGACTTTAAAAGCTTGGAGTTTTTTAAGCTTTGTTGTAGATCAGGGAACTGAGGTTTAGATGACATCTTCCTCCTCACTACACTGCCGCGAGGGACAACATTATTATTTGTTGACGAAAGCTTGAAGTTTTTTAAAGCTTTGTTGTAGATCAGGGAAACAAGGTTTAGAGGACATCTTCCTCCTCACTACACTGCCACGAGGGACAATATTATTATTTGTTGACTTAAAAGCTTGGAGTTTTTTAAGCTTTGTTGTAGATCAGGGAACTGAGGTTTAGAGGACATCTTCCTCCTCACTACACTGCCGTGAGGGACAATATTATTATTTGTTGACGAAAGCTTGGAGTTTTTTAAAGCTTTGTTGTAGATCAGGGAACTGAGGTTTAGAGGACATCCTCCTAATCACGACCCTGGCGCGAGACGTATAGTGCATCGGATATCGTGTGTTGGTGATGTTGGCAATCATAGGTGAGCGCTTGCGGGCGGTGAGTAATGGGTGACTTGACGTCCGATCATGAACAATGCCTGGCGCATCGTGTTCCATGCGCGCCTCATAAAGCTGTCAGCAATCTGAAGGGGCCCCTATAGGGCGCCAAACGCCTACAGGGATCGCGGGATGTTCAAAACAGGTAATCGTGACCCTGGAACGTAAAATGCTATTACAACCTAACTAACTTATGCTTATTAATTATTATTGCTTATATTGTTTTGCTGATGTTACTATGTCCGTACCGTTTTGTCCTAATCTAAATAGTTAATGACGTCAGCAAAACAACCGGAGACAATTATTTTAAGCTCATTCTACGGCGTCAACCATCACTCCGACTCTTTTACTCTCATATAAATAAATGTCGTTCTCTCGCTCACACGTCTGGCGTGAACTGCGGTTACCGTTAACTGGGTTCTAGCAATTCCGTTGTTTTGGTACACATCAAACTATGCAAAACCAGTATTAGCTGACCGTTTATTGTGTGAAAAAATCGTATGAAAAGAGACCAAGACAAATTGGTTTTGTATAGCTTGATGTGTAGCCGTGTGTACCAGCTTACAGCTGATTTCATTCATAATAGTAAAAAGGTGAGCAGTTCATCTATGAATAAGGGTGTCAATGACTTCATCTGTCAAATGTTTCCGGGGTCGCGGGACTGTGTTCCCTGGAACGTAAAGGGCTATTGAAGAATTACCGTGGATTTTAGTCAGTACGAGTCTGACCCAGACCCAGTCCCTCCTGCTCCCCCTTGGATGGGAGGCCTCATTTGATGATTTTACCACGAAAAAAATTTAAAAAAGCGGTTGGTCGTACAGTGATGTTATGTCTTATATCAGATTATCCAATACATAGTGAATTTCATGATGTGAATCTAGACATTTTCTAATGTCTAATGTAAGCTTATCCACAGTGATTATTTAAAATAAATGTCTGTCGGTCACTTTGTCACGGTGATGGTATGAGTCCCGCAACCCCGGCAGGCTTTGGCCCTCTGAGAGGGGGCCCCGTCATTTTGCTGACAGCTCTTTGAGGCGCGCGTGGAATACGACGCGCCGTCGACCCGGGCATGGTCCATGGTCGGGCGGCGAGTTGCCCTTTACTCGCCGCCCGCATGCCCGCGTGGTAGGTACCCTTAGCACGAGTTTTCAGTATTTGAGACGTAAAGTAAACTGGAACTTTGACAATTTTCAAGGAAAAAATTAGTTCCTTCTTCGCACACCAGAGGCGCTGTTCCATTATTTTCATACAAGTAACGCTGAAAATACTGGAAAGACTCTGTACAGTAAAATAGTGATCACTCGTGCTAAGGGTACAGGGAGTAAATTCCCGTGGGATAATTTTCTTCCTCCAAGCGAATGCCACAGTCTCAGCATAAAGTTTATTATTATAATAGTAGTAGGACGATTGAAAAATATCAATTAATTCAGAGAAATGTCTTAATTATGTATTTCCGGAGTTGAAACTTGCTGTTACCTAAACACCGACCAAGTACGATCGGACTGGCACACGAAGGGTTCCGTACCATTTTCAATACTTTTTTTTTTTAATAGCCTTAACTGTCCCACTCCTGAGCAAAGGCCTCTCATTTCTTCCACTTCTCACGATGTTGTGCCTCTTCTCGCCAATTCGCATGGAAGGCACCCATAGAGAGAGATGGACAATATTTTTTATAATAGTTCCTTTATTCATCTTTTACCTTATCAAGTACATTTTTAAATATTTTTACAAAAACAAAAATTTAAAAATATAAATAATAGTGGCCCGCTGGTATCGAGAACAGGGTCCAAGCTACCGGCAGTCAGGGCTCCACAGTTAAGAACCTCCTAATAATGTGCGCCGTGTCCAGAAGAACGGCTCTCTGAATGTGGTCCTTGATCCAGCTGCCTAACGCTCTCGTCCTCGTGAGTTGTTGTTGTTATTTTTTAATTATTATTCGCCTAGGAGACGATGGCGGGACGCTTTGGATGCCTTTCTATACTTAACACTGCAAAAATCTTCCGTTTCTTTTCGCTTTGCTAATATGTATTGTTTAATTTTAATTTAATTTTTTTTTAAAGAGATTATACAATAACTAAACCTGTGAATATTGTAAGATTCTAGTCGTTATCAACATCGAGCATCGTATATTTTAAGTATGGGAAACCCCTTTAATATTTATTTTTTAGTATTTCTTGTTACAGCTGCTAAAGTACGATTATTAATTGTAGTAAAATGACATTTGTTCACTATAGAAATGTACTAAATTTCCTTGTATCAGTGACAGTTGCACTTGTCATTTTACTGACTACAATTATTGTAGTCAGTAAAATGACAAGTGCAACTCAAGTCAGTAAAATTAAAAATCGTACTTTTCATCATTTGTGAAAATTTCAACTGTCTAACTATTACGGTTCCTGAGACAGCCTGGTGACAGACGGACAGCAAACTATTTATGATAGGGTCCCGTTTTACCCTTTGGCCACGGAACCCTAGAAACTAAGTTTCCATCTAACTTCGATTAAAATACTGGTTTTCTAAAAATCTAGTTTTGAGTGTTAATTTCTATTTTATGCGGAATAAAATCTTAATTTTAGATTTTTTTTTGTGTTAGCTGACGTTACGATTTATTGATTGATGGATATTTGATGCTATAATAGACAGATGTTATGTCACTTTCTTATTAAAAAAAATAACATTTATTTCTGTCTTCATCGAAAATTAAAAAAAAAACGTGGGAAAAATATAGTAGGTACGTTATTTTTGTCGATGTAACAAAATTACAAAATACTTAAAAAAATAAAAAAGAACATTATTTTATTTATAAAAGTGACATCTATCTGTCTGTAGCATCAACTTTCCAGGAAAATGACGTTGATGGATTTATAAAAAGTAATTAACTAAAAAGACAATTGCATTCATCGATATTTTTATAAAATTGGTAGGTACAAATAATACAAGGTTGCTTTAAAATTAAATTGACCCCGAGTTCAGAGGTAAAGAACTAATTTTAATAATTCAATTTCAATGAAAAATCAACTAGTTTGGAAACAGCTGACTTTAATGATCTTTTCGTATCATAAATCAAAGATTATCATAATATTCTGGTCCATACAAATATTATCTACATGTTTTTAAGGTCCTTACGGCGTGAATCATTAGGAATATTGGTAAGTTGCCGTTTTAGACCTCCAGGCTTAGATTATATTGATTGTCCAGATTCGTAGGAGGCCACTGAGAATTCAAGCCATAACGATCGACGGCAAAAGAGCTGTCAGCTCAATGACTGGGCTCCCTTAAAGGGCCAAATCTTGCCGGGGTCGCGGAGCTAACTAGATACTGTAAAGGACTATTGAAGGGCACCGTAGATTTTACTCAATACAAGTCTGAAAGTCCCTTCTGCCCTGACATGAGAGGATTCATTTCACGATGTTACCACGTTAAAACAAAAGTCATCATTTCATAGATACGGTAAGCACGAAACTCTTCGTGCACTTGTCTGACTCGCACTTGGTCGGTTTTATTTGATTGAATGAACCACAAAACAGATTAGGTAGTTAGTTCTGTAGCATGCGGTGATGCGGGTGTATTGTATTTATCTCTGGGACCCCAATTCTTGTAACAGGAGTAACTGTACAAGTTAAAATATGCCCGAAATGAGGGATTTTATTTTTATTTTTTTCCTAGTCGATGGATAGATGGCGCTGAACTTGGTATGTTACTGCAATGAACGAAACGTCGTCATTTTTTTATTTTTTTCACTTGATTGTAATTTTGAGATCTTAAAACGTAACGTACATGTCATGTCATTGTCAATCACATCACATCACACCATTGGCATTTAGAAATAAATAACAACAAGGAAAAAGAAAAAAATATTCATTGACCAGTTATTTTAATTTATGAGTTTTCCACGCCATAAAGAAAATGTTCCAAGAGAAAAAGAAGAGAAGCCTGTGCCTCGTGGATTTGTGCAAAAATGAAGGCATACATCTAGTAACGTAGTCAGTTCAACGCCATCTACAGAGTTCTTGGAAACTACTTTTTTTTTAATACTCGAAAAAGAAAACTTCTCATTGATATTGTTTCTCAATTCAAATTCCGAACAATTTTCTTCGACGGCTACTTCTGATTGGATATTTTAAAGACTCAACTGTTTATTTATTTATTTAAAGGTACATCAACAACAAAACAATGCAGTAATTGAAAATAAAAATATAAACTTAAGCGCCGTATTCACGTTCCATCTTGCTGTACGTCCCGCCAAGGTCATACACGATGCACGAAGCAAAAACACCGTGATTATGACGTACGTCAAGCCTATTCACGTTGTTTTTGCGTCGTGCATCGTGCATGACGTACAGCCGTGACAGATGGTGAATACGGCGCTTTATGTGCTGGTATGTAAGCCTATGACAGGTATACGCAACATTTACCATGAAAGTGCAACATTTTGATTGGTTAAATTATTAAATGTTATGTAGGGTAGATTATAAAGTGTCGGTAGCGAGGTCTGACGGGGCTCTCCTTAGAGGGCCAAAGTCTGGCGGGACTGTCTCATCAGAAAACCGTGACGTTGGAAGTTGGAACGTAAAGAGCTGTTGAAGGAACTTGAACTTGTAATGACTTGTAATCCACGGTGTTAGACTGACAGTCCCTCCCGCCACGCTCTGGCTGGGAGGACTCATTTGGTGTAACGTAAAGAGCTGACTTCTCACGTTTCAGTGACGTAAAGTAAACAGGAACTTTGACGATAATTTGATGGAAAAATAGTTAGTTCCTTGTTCGTATACTAAAGGGTTTTTTTTTCATACAATAAACGCTGTAAATACTTCAACTACGCTGTAAATAAAAATAGATAGAAGTCTTGTGATGAGGCCCTGGACCACCGTTTAATAATCATAAAAAAAACATAAAATCTTTCTGGTTTACTAGCACAACGTTATTATATAAATATAAAAAGATAGGTGTCTGAAATAGGAAAATCCTATGGTACAGGTGGCTTAACATGGCGTCCTAAAGCATGAGTAGTTCAGCTGTGGGAACGAGATGGCGCTAGACGACTTGTATAGCTCTGTCGCTTTTCCACAGCGGAACTACCCACGTTTTAAGACGTCATGGCAGGCTGATCACTTTTTTCTAGAGAGCCATAAAGCAATCGAAACTTCTAGAATGTTGGTACCTAGGTTCCAAGCTACTTATAATACCAAGTCAATCATAAATCTACAGGGAAAAGTAACCGCACAGCCAGTAACCGATGGGTTGGCAACCTCTTATTACTCAGTAATGCCTATTTAAGTTTTCACCACAAAATGACAGTATGATTCAGAAAATGGCGGCGACGTAAACAAAAAAAAATAGAATGGCGCGCGATTTGAAAAAAGAACTGTCTGATTTGATGTTTCTAGAACTTGCAAATATAATTTGGAGTGAAATGAAGCGTTTTATAATATAAAAAGTAGGTAGGTAGGATTAAAACTAAGTTTTTTATCAAAATCGTTTTTTAAGGACAAGCATCCACCCACAATTAGCAACTTTTGAAATTAGAACGGTTTTAAAATTCTCAATAATGTTCGTAAGTACCTACGTAACACAAAAACTATAAAATACTAAAGTCTACATTTCTAGATACCGTTTCCGATTAAAAATTTATTGATACTTGTCCGTAAAATTTTAAGATTATTATGATTTTTACGGATACTTACATAAAAAACAATAATTGACAGTCCTTGTTTTTTTTAATAGAAAGGAAAGTAGGCGAATGCCATGGCTTATTCTGCCTAGTTTGTAAGGAGGTAGGTACTACGGTCTTCAATCTTGATAGGTAAAACAATGTAAGTTAGCCTACGAATGACTAATCAGAATCACTAGTCAATACATCGCTTAAGGCTGTTTTTTGTGCCATAAACACGTCTTGTTTTTGCGCCATTTTTCGACCATTTGCGGGCCCCACAAAACCGGAAGTGATCACCTTCTAAAAATAATTACGTACACGCAATTCGACACGCAAATCTTCGAGCGAAAACAATCTTATTTGATTACATTATAAACCGGTACTATATTACTCAATATTTTTATAAACAGAACAATGGTAAACAAAAGTTTCGTTCAACAATTCGCGGTGTAGGTAAAGTTACAAAATTATTCAACCCTGCAACTGCTTAGCAAGAGAAAGCGGTCCAAACACTGCTCTAGATTAAAAAAAAAACTCACCTGGTTCTATTCTCGTTGATTTCACAGACGAAACTTCTCAAATGCACTTCGGAACAACAAAAAACTGCTTCTTATACAAAATCACAAACAAAAACTTGCCGTATACTGTATAATTGCAAAAGAAAAGTAACTTTTATATAACTGTTACTAACTTCCTATACATAAAGACCGGTTATTACGAGTTTAGATACTAAAATCTTGTTAACAAAACTCACAGATATGTTTATTTGATTACAGAATTAGTGTGTCAATAGTATTTATTTGTTTAACAATGAGATTTTTGTTGGCGTGTTCAAATATAAAATGGAGAAAGGTACGCGACGCGCGCTCTCATCGACCCCCCGCACACAACTGACTTCCAGCCTGCGCGGTGTTACCAGTGCACGAAGAAGGTTTTGCTTTGATGCCAACTTAGATTTTCATTTCGAAAAATTTATTACTTCCTTATCACACCCACTTAAAGTGTAAAATCATCTAAGTTTTTTCATTATAAATGAAGATCCAATTTAGCTTCTAATCATAATCGTGATAGAACGCGTACAAAGAGTATTTTATCGTTTGAAAAAGGAAAAAAAATAGGTACATAATTGAATGACATTAAAGGAAGAAAAAAATATGAAGATTTCACACGTTCAAGCAAATCCTATGTGTTGATAACTTAATAATAACTCATTATTTGTTGATGAACTACACAGGACGAATAATTATTCTCGATAATTAGTACCTAAGCTGTTCTAATGACCATTTTGTTGCTACTGAGACGTAAAGGAAATCTTCGATTCCTTTAGCATGTTTTTACTTCCTCCGTCAGGCATTAAACTAGTCAACGATGACATTCTACTAGACTCCTAATAACAGGCGACCGATGTCTGTCAACACATTAGGCAAAAAAGTCTTATATCTGGCTTATTTCGACCACTCCTGTGAGCCGTAAACATACCTTGAGACAGAACAGACCTTGAGTTAGCCAATCACAACGCAGTACCCCGTCCCCCTCGCTTACGTAGTACCTCAGCGAGTTGAATAGTTTTTGTTCCTTAGATCGTGCATGCGGAGTCTAGTAATATATCGTCGTTAAAACTAGTTAATCAGCTAATAACTATGGCAGTTTTTGCTTGATCCGACTACATACAATAAGTTTTTATCAGTCGAAATAAATCACTACCAAGACACATGTGACTATACTATTAAAAAACCAGTTTTGAATTTCTTCAGAGCTTTAAATAAAACACCTGTGTCTACCTACGAGTTTTTGTTTAGTTACTTTTTGCAAATTCATCACTTCGGAGTTGTTGCTAACTAAATAAAAATAATTTTAATCACACACTGAGATGTAGTTAAGGAAAATACTGAATTAAATTCGCACCTATGATTTTTATGAACGGAAGAAGATTTTGTTAATACGCATCCTAAATTCTAAGAAAACACTTGTTAAAATCTCCATACCTACTTAAATAAATCTGTGGTTTTGGTTTTATCAAGCAAAAATAAATATTTTTTATCTATCTGAAGTAATTATCTCATTGGTGCAGGCAAAGTACTTAGAACGCTTGTCAATTTGTTACTAATGTGTGTTTGAAACGTATATGTTTCTAAACAATATAGCTGCCAAAAAGCTATGTAGCTAATCGCTACGTAAACGTAAATAAATTTCCTGAGCTCAAGCTCATTCAACAATTATATTGACAAATATGTATATTGAAGACCAAATAATAACAAAAAGAACATTTTATTAAATGTTCTGAAATCCAGGCTTGGATACCGGATGCAGTAATTATCCATATTCACATGCAGGAAATGCATATACTCGTAAATAAGTACATGCAAAATTAACACTAAATATTTTTCATAGCATGTAATGTAATGTCTTCCGCAAAGTAACGCCTGATTCTATAATTTATGAAATATTTAAGCATTTACTATTTTCACTTCTCCACACCTTGTCCCAATTGATTAAATGTCACTCAATGTAATTACTAAACTACTCACCATGAAAATATTTTGAAAAAATGTATACTTTACAAAATATTGTATAAACGAACAACTTTTATATCTAACCATGTCTCATTTAACAACATATTACCCACAACTCAAGCAAATAATATAACTTGGCAACACCGAAAACAGGTGGTAAACGTTGACCCATACAGGTAGCTTCGTTCCCAGTTGCATTGCATAAATACTAAAGACTTGGTTGTAACGGATACGGTCTATGCGAAACAACGATTTTATACCTCGTTTTGTGCGGAATCCCAATTAATTTATCCTTTTTAACGTTTATTTTAAGTTAATAAATGATATTCCTTGTATTAATACACACAATAAACGTTATTTTAACAAGAATGAGTCATTTTTGTACGTCCAACAAGTTTAAATAAGGAACAATTGTATGTCAATCAAGTTCTTTGATTGCAAGTTCTTAAAAAAAACACAAAGTAACTGTTATCGATAACAGTAACGGTTATTGATATGTTTCCGTTTCAGGTTCGTTTTTTTAAGGGTTAAAAAGTGTTAGTCGTTATTTCGTCTTTGTATAAGTGTTTTTTTTTTTAATTTTGTGAATTTAATGAATTAATTGGAGCAATAAGGATAATTATGTGTGATACTTTAAGAACAGAAACTATATTTGAGTAATTTTAAGCAATACAATTACCCATTACGTTCCAGGTTCACGGTAGCATGTTAAGACGGTTCTGCAACTAGGATATCATGCAAATATTTGACCCGTGCAGGTATCGAACCCGCGATACGCTGCGCAGCAGTCCATCGCTCGGCCACTGCGCCAGTTCTAGCGTTGTTATGCTAAACCTTATTTGGTTCCACCCATACAAAAGGTTTGGGTGGTCCCATTGTTTAACGGCACGGTTGATGTAGTGGTCGAAGTTGTTCTGCTTGTCGCGGGTTTGATTTCCACACGGAACAAATCGCTAGCGTGCACATTGAGGAACCACATTGATTTTTATACAGGCTGAATTTTTCAGGGCTTGGTTGGCTATATTATATCCGAAACTATGAGGAATATCAAAAAACGTTGAAAGGAGTCTCAAGACCGATTTTGACGAAAACTGAAACTACATCATTGGATTTTAGAAAATTAGACAATCTTGGCCAGGAATCAAACCCGCTGGTGAACTATTATTACACCATTCGATAGTGTTGCTAATATGAATCAAATTCTGGGTATTAAAAATATACGGCAAACTAAAAGAACCAGTTGATTTTAGAAAAAAAATACATTTTGTATTAGGTATTGTTTGAGTTTAAGTACTTAAACGCACCCACGATACAGGAGAAATTCTTTACTACTTACTAAAACAGTGTCAATGCACTTATGAACCGTGTTGTTATAGGACTTAGTGTAATTCTCCCTGTAGTGTAATTTTAGTGTAACGATAAGATAAAGAGCTTAGTGTTACATTTAAGCTTATTTATATTTTGATAAGAGGCTTTAAGAAGCACCTGACTATACTCAAACATGAGTTTATAAAGGACTATGATTAGACTATAAAATGTCCAGTTTCCGTGTTAACCTTAACTTAAAAACGGTTTTTTAAAAACGTGTGAGTGATTCTTGTATTTTGGAAGCCATTTTCCTAGCAGCCATATTTTCTATCTTCTATAATATAAAAATGGATCGCAAAATGTGTTGCTCATAACTCGAAAACGTCTGGACCGATTTGGATAATTCTTTTTTTGTTGTGTTTGTAACTTTGTAACCATGTGGACTGGGTTTTAGAGGGCTTCTTCCCGTGCGAAGCCGGGACGGGCCGCTAGTTTCAAATAAAAACCTTTGTTTCACGAGGAAATTGCGTTAGAACTTTGTTATATTATGTAACAAAATTCTAAAATGTAAATGCTCGTGACTGTACCTAGATACCTAGGTAGGTACTCATATTATTGAACGTTACTGTACCTACGTAGACACCAACAAGACTTATAAAACAATGCACTAGCCGTTGCCGGATAAATGTCACGGCGAACAACAAAAAGAAAGGCGTTGCATGATAAGTTTTATAACAATCATATTGTTACCTCCACATTCCAGCGTTGATCTTTTACCATCCTTTCAGGAGTAATGCCAAGCAGATTTAAACAATGTTGCGCAGGAGTTCCCAGTTCGTTCTAGCTGCCTTTAAAATGGGTGACTCGCCGTCAGTCGCCGCTGATCATGGGGCATGCCCGGATCGACGGAGCGTAGGTAGTGTTTCATGCGCGCCTCAAAGTGCTATCAAGAATCTGACGGGACCCCCTTAGAGGGCCAAAGTCTGCCGGGTTAGCGGGACTGCCTCATCAGGTAACCGTGACTCTGGAACATAAAGGGCCATTGAAGGATCACCGTGGATTTTAGTCAGTACAAGACTGACAGTCCCTCCCCTCCCGCCCTGGGTGTGCGGACCTGTGCGGACTCACTCGATGTTTTTAAAACTTAAAAAAGCCTACAAAATGAGAAAATTATAATATCGGAACTTTTTGTAATCCATAGAGAACATTATTTTTCCCTCTATCACAATCGTTGACAGTTGACATTACTGTCAAAGTAGTAACGTTATTTTGAACATTTACAAATATTTGTACGAATTCAATATTAAAATGAGTTATTGGTATGTTTCCTGTTCTTAAATAAATTAGATTAGTTTATAAGCACGTAATTTTGGGTAATTTTTATTATCATTATGGTGGTTATGGAATATGGAGGATACCCATATACTTTCGACTACCGTAGGTTAAATAGTTTCATGTAATAATAATGCTTCAGAAGTAGGTACCTCTCTGGTATAGTAATAATTCAGATGGACGTACCTCTCTGGTGTAGTAATAATTCAGATGGACGTACCTCCCTGGTGTAGTTAGTTAAACGAAAACTCCTGAAATCTCTGCCGACGACCGGAGTTCTGGAGTGCGATTCACTAAGGCAAAACATCTTTACAAACAAGAAATCATCGTTGAAACATCTGATGAAAACCAATCGGTATTCTTTAGTTAAAACTGCGCGGTCGTAGCGCCACAACGATGTCGACGGCGCGACAAAGAACTAAAATATGGTTCCGAATGTATGAAAAACGGTATTCAGAAACACAAAACATCCTCGCCTTCATCGACATCGGCGCCTTCGCCTTCGATTTTAACTGTCAAAGCGTAAAGCTTGCAAATTGTAGATGTTTCCTTGGTTGTAGACAATTAAAATGTGAGTAAAACAAGTTATTTTTTAAATTATAAATGTTTAGTATTGTTTTGTTTACCGTACTTTAATTCCTGAAACGTTTATGCCTATTTTTAATGTTTTAGATGGCAGTTCATCTTTCTTGTATGATTTTTTTGTTGGAAGAAGCTAAGCGTCGAGATAATATAGAAAAAAGACGTCAGGCACGTCTGATACGTAATATGGATCTTCTTACTACTGATATATACTATATTAAGGTATTCAGGTTGACTGAAGAGCTAATTAAACAATTGGAAGAAGATATTTCACCATTCTTAGCAAAGACGAAACATCAAGGAGGAATTTGCAACCGAACCAAGGTATTACCACAGATTACAAGTTATTACCTACTACTAAATCAATAATAAATCACTATACATATAGTGAAAAAATGTCTAAAACTTACTCTCATTCCAGATTTTATGCACTCTCGCATTTTTAGCTAGTGGGAGTTACCAAAAAATATTATGTGAGAATGCAAGAACATACATCTCTAACTCTAACATATATCCGGTTACTACAACAAGGAAGCCAGAACTCTATCAGTGATTTGGATAGTGGACGTCTTGCTAGAAGTCGTCTAATTGATAGACTGTGGCGTGGACGAGATAGTTAATAAATAGAAGTAAATACTAACAATAGACTTAAGACAATTATTAGTTGTAACTCAGGTTTTAAGACAGTTTGTTTGTTAAAAATATAGTATACTTTAAATAGTAATGTAGGGTAAAGTACCCAACTGCTGACCTCCCACCAACTATTGACCGCTTAACAGTTTTTATCAAAAATAATAATAAATCTTCTTGTAGTGCTGCATAAAGAATACAGAAAATGATAAATAATTTATCTTGTAATATATCGGCGTCACAGAAAATTTAAATAAAGCGATATTGCGTCCGTAAACCTATGATAATAAAATACCCTGCTAAAATCATCAAGAAATTTAACAATTTGCTAAGCTGAAGGTTGTTTTCAATGTCATTTTAATTCAGTTTTACACGATAGATTCCTTAGAGTTTGGTATTTTTTCGTAATTTAAGAGAGACATAATGCTTTTTCACATGATTTTCAAGTTTTAATGAGCTTTAACTAGTTAAAATGATGGGGTCAATATGTGGTACACTCAAATGTATGAATAACCATTTATTTGACACGACATGTCAATAGCTGGTAATGAACCATATGTATGAATATACCAGTTACTAACACCACGGTTTATACGTATAGTTCATTTTAATGGTGAGGTAGCTTAACTTTAATGCATCTGTATTATGCCCATAGGTGTTGGCACCCCTAAAGGTGTGTATCTGCATACTCACAAACATAAAAAAATACCTTACGTTGTAACCTTAGAACCTAGCTTAATTTGAGCGAGGTACTTAAATTTTCGGTCTACTGACACATTCTTGATCCTCCTGATTATTTTAAACTTACTACAATTATAGGAAAAGTGAACGGCTGAATGGATTTTGATACAATTTAGCAAGCGGATAATATAAAAACCTGGTTAGGTGGGTGTACCTGGACGCAGGATACTTTTTATCACACACTACACTGGCAATGCCTCAGTCATAAGTTGGTTTAGTGCATAGAATTATGACAAAAGTTACTCTAACCTGCATGTTTGAATAAACTGACTTAAATCATATCCAAGGCAAAGTGTTAGATAGTTTTTGATTTGTGTCTATGTTCTCTTCATTTGTGAGGATCTTCTACATAAGTTGAAAAAGTTAAAAGAGTCCTATGTATTGGGAAAATATTAATTCAATTTTTTTTAAACTCACTTTGAAGAATTAAAGCCGTATTCTTTCAATTTGTTTTGCCGGCGAGCATTTTTAATCTGCTGCATAATACAGATAAATGAAATAACTACTAATAAAGAGGAAAAAATTGACAAAAAGTGATAAAACTACAACAAAACTTCAAAAATAAGTGCAAGAATATTATAGGCCGCGTTTGAAGACTAGACCAAAATTGTGTGAAAAAAGAAAATGAGAAGGACAATAAGACTACTTTTGTTTGTTTTTTATCAAATAAAACCTCGTATCACAGTCCTAATTAATAATATTAGAGTTTATTCTTATACTACAGGAGGTCAAAAATTGGTCATTTGCATGATGAAAATTTGGTACAGGCATGTTGATAACTGGTCAAATAGCCTGTTTTTGCTAAACTCGAGAAAAAAAAACACTTTTTACCTTTGTATGACTGTTTATAATGTTTTAGTTACATTCTCCAATGTTTATTTTATCTCCCAAAAACATTCATTTCCACTTGCAACTCATGCATTAGTTTATTTTGCGAAAGAAGCAAGGAAAACCGCTTAAAGGGTCAATAATTGGGTGTTTTACCCTATATTGTTTGTCTTAATAAAGTGGATGTTTTTTAAACTTCTTATATATTCTTGTTTAACCTTAAGATAAAATTAATATAGTCTAACAAAATAGTTTAAATAGTATGTACCATTTTAATATAATCAATTAATAAATAAAACAATGTTTTAGCATACATTTTATTTTTATTTATTTATTAAATCTCTAATTGCACCACTTATTTTATCTAGAGCCTGAGCTATAGCCTGGTTGACCTCCACTTGTTGGCTTATTGCTTGGGCAATCAACAGTTCTGGCAAATCTTCATCTATGCCACCACCAGTGCGTCGCCTTGCGGCTGCAATTAAGCTGGACTTCCTCTTAACTGCTCCTTTTTGTCCTTCCAGTACTGCAACACAAGTATAAATTTTATGATTTGATGTATTAAATAAATAGAACACTTATTTGCTATTTGGTTTAACTTTCCGTTGCAATTTTAAATGCTTTTATAATTGCTAGTTACCATGTAGTCTACACTAATATTATAAAGAATAAAGATTTGTATTTTAGTGTGTGTATGTTTGTAATTAATAAACTCAAAAACAATTGCGGCTATTTCAAAAATTCTTTTACCATTAGAAAGCTACATTCACCCTGAGTAACAGGCAAAGTAACATTTATTTTATCCCCAAACTCCCACAGGAACGGGAACTATGTGAGTGAAACCGTGTGACATCCGTTAGATAATACTAATCTAGTAATAAAGAACATACACAGAGGGCTGTCAATGCAAAAAGATACTATACCATAGAAGGGTACCTAATCAATGCAACAGTTGAAACACACAATACTTATAATTACCAACCTTACACCACTGTTCCGATGTTTTCGTACACCCACTACCATCACTGTTCAGGGCTGTTATTTTGGACCATGCCTGACGACTGCGAATGCGAGCATACGAGCATGCCCCATAGCCAACCATGGTTCCTTTTCCAAAAAGCTTACTAGCTTTTCCAGCTGATCTAACGAAGGAGCTGCGTTGCGAGACACTAAAAGATAAATATGTTGATTACTTATATAGTAGTTCCAGAAACTGTGCTACATTTAAATAGAAATGTTACTATAAACTTACTTTCGATAGGTTTGGAACCAAACTAAAACAAACAACAAGTAGAACGCCATTGGGTCGGGGTGCACAATTTTTTAAAGTCCACATAGCCACTTAAAACCACTTAGAACTTTGGAATTTCGTATTTTGATAAAAAACTTTCAAGATAAGATCAAGTTGTTTGTTTTGAAATACATAACCTACAAATAAAAATGTCAAAGATTTGGTTTAGTTTTATTGCTATAAACAAAATTGATTATTTTCCAAGTCCAAATTGATATAATAAATTAAACATTCGTTGCGTAATAAATATAACGTGTTTTATACATACGTATTGTTAATTCGTATTCATTTAAAATTACGAAATAACTTAAAAATAGGTTAGTCGAGATTTTCTCGATTAAACTCTAGATTAAACATAGCAACACTGCAAACATCCTACTCATCATCGTTGTTCGGCAGATCGTCGACGAGCTTATGTAGCTTAGCGAATACGGTTTTTATCAACGTTGTTTTTAGAAGCGATATTTACGATGAAACATCGGTGAACTCATCGATGTTAACATCTATGATGTGTCTGTTAGTGAATCGCATTGCTGTTTTCTAGCGCAATTATTTACTAAATGTAATAAGCTAGACACTTCTGCCCCCATGTGCTAAGACAGGAAACCTCCACGTTCACCCGTGGACTGGAGTTCCCTCTCGGATACGTCCGGGGGGAAGACCAGTTTTTCGGGCCGGTGCACCCTGGGATGCAAAAACTCTTCTTTAGGCACACAGTGCCTAAGGAGTCTCTTTGCCCGTATGCGAATAGCCTGTCGTGTGGACGCTCCAACGCGTATCCCTCAGATCAGCAGCGCGTATCCCTCAGATCAGCAGAGGGCACAGCGGCGGAGCGGGCTTGCGGACGGTGAGTAATGGGTAGCTCGCCGTCCGACCAAGGACCAAGCCCGGGCCAGTGGCGCATCGTGTTTCACGCCAAATGCTTGCGGGGGTCGCTGGTTTTTCTTAACCCAGGATACCGTGGCCCCGGAAAGTAAAGGGCATCCGAAGGAACACGGGTGGATTTTAGCCAGTAAGAGTTTGACAGTCCCTTCCGCCCCACCCGCCCCGCCCCACCCAGGGCGGGAGGACTCATTTGATGATTTTACCACCTAAATAAAAAGAACACTTCTGCATGCTCAAAAATTACGGTTATAAAATTGTACGTCTACAAAATTCCAGTTGTTCACAATGCCCATTCACGGCTCAGTTTGAGAGTGCCCTGAAAATGCACCAACAGCTGCATCACGATGTGAAGGACACCTCCTCGGTGATCAGCAAGTCTTCATCGAAGTTGTCAACGGTAAGACTCTGACTCTATTCTCAATTTGAAAAACACAGTCCAGCAGATCTATTCTCTCTCTATTAACACAGCGTTGTGACAGCGCTGCCCCAGTACTCACGCCACGCTGGGTACCATTACATCTTAAAGCGAGATTAATTCCAGTGTGGGACAGAGACAGAGGTAGGTAACATGCAAGTCGTCTAGTGCCACCTCGTTGCCACACTGGAATTATTCTCGCTTTAAGGTGAAAGCTCCAACCAACCCACGAAATTCAAAATTTCTTGCATTTTTGCAATTTGCAGACCATTGCTAGGTTTTAAGTTGATTAAAATGTTATTTGCGGCTGTAAGACGTATGTAGTTACAGAATTATAATAAACAAAATCATCAATACAACGCTCTAAGTTCGTAAAGCTGCAGGAATGACATTTTCTGTTTTTTTTTTGTTCCTGCGCCTTTATGAATTCTAGAGGGTTGTATTGGTGATTTTGATGATTATAATTCGGTAACAACATACGTCTTACAACCGCGAATAATATTTTAATCAACATACAACATGGCACTGGCCTACAAATTGCAAAAAACGCAAGAAATTTTGAGTTTTACGGGCTGGGTAGGCCACCTGACCTGACAGCGATACTAACCAATCGCGCGTAGCGAACTGTGAGCGCTCGCGCTTCGCGATTGGACGATCTCGAAGCCGTAGAATCGAAGAACACATCGTAGAGTCCAATAATAAGTAAATAAATATGTCCATTAATAAATAAGCAAGAACACAGCTGGGCGGGATTTTCGAGCAGAAATTTTTGTAACATGATAATTTAATGTTTTCAGAAGAAATCAAGCTCGCTTCCCCGATCCTCTTCAGTAAGGTCATCGTATATGAAGGGCGAAAAAGAAATAAAGCGTAAGTTTTTTTAACTAGCAATACTTCTTCCCCCTTTATTACTCGTCACCACTCTTCCTAGCCCTATTTAGTCAGTAGATACGACTAAAGACTATACTTAGTTGTAGAATTTGTTATTTAGTAAATATTATGTTATTTTTGATCAACCAAGCTAAAAAAAACAAGCGGGTCGTAGGATGTTATTCCACCTGTGTGCTGCTCTGTGCGACACAAATAATGTTCGAGCTGTGGACTCACTTAAGGAAACGCTAACAGATTCAACATTCTAAAAAAGTTCGCGCTCACCTGGATACTTCAGTGCACCCACAAATGAACATCGGACTCCTTATTTCTGCACACACGTTGGTAGACTTAGTCACGGTAATATTTATCAACTTAGTTCAGTAAAAATGTTTGCGAACATATTTGCTGCATTGTGCGCGAACAAAAGTTACGCACAGCCTTGCCGGTGGACACAGAGGCTAAACGGAATATCAACTTAGTACGCACACTGCTGAAAGGTGCGAACAAATGAACCTGCCGCACACTAGTCTCATCTTTGCCCTAAACTAAATTGATGCCAAAACAACCCATTTTTAATTAAAATAAATAATAATGCTCAACTATTCTATTATCCAGCAGTGCTGGGCCGTACATCATCAGCGACGCGACTGCTGGACAAGCTCCGTGCCCGCATCTGTAAAAGCAGGACGCTGTTCTCTCATCCCGAGGAAGACCTGGACGCTACTACTACTACCATCAACGATCCAGGTGGAGCCGTGAGTATAAACATTATATTTACTATCATTTGCAGCAGTACTTCTGGAAGACCTGGACGCTGTACTTACACCTGGAAAACCTGGAAATACTGATAACGATCCAGGTTTAGCCGTGAATATTTTCAATTGCTGTAGTACATCTGTAAGACCTGGATTCTGTTATTACAACTCAAGGAAGATCTGGGCACTACATATACTTGCTCGGCAAATAGTTTGAAGCAAATTTACTGTCCCTCCGCTAGAACGCTTTTTTTACTGTAATGTACTCGTAACTTTCACAAAAATGCTCATTAGAAGTGATCAAGTTTATCAACGCAAAACATAGAATACAGGTGTTCTATGTATTGTGTCTTTACACTAGGGTAACGGGAAATGCCGTTAATTATCGCGTTAATGGACGTTTACACGAACATTAAAAGACATGGGACATTGCAAAACGGGAAATGCTGTTAGTCTGGGGGGCGATTCTACTAATTTGCAAAATTACACAGCCTATCGCTATTACGCAGCGGTACAATTCCTATCGCCAAATAATGGCAACCTAAAAAGTTATTCTACTATTTGTTACATTACACCGGGATCGTAATCGATGCGTAATCGTAGCGGGAATTTACGACGGTGCTAGGAACGTTATCCTGTGTTACCAGGATGACGAATAGTATGTTTTATTGATACCACAGTATGAAATATGAATGGTGCGGCTATTACAAATAATCTCTATAAAAAAAACAATTGCTGTTGTAAGTCTCGCTAAACTCGAGAACGGCTTGACTGATTTGGCTAATTTTGGTTTTGAATTATTTTTGGAAGTCCAGGGAAGGTTTAAAAGGTTTTTTTTTAATTGTTTCTTAGGCGGTACTAATTTTTTGCCGGGACATCTAGTGTTTTTTTTTTTTAAGTGGTAGAATCATCAAATGAGTCCTACCGCCCCGGGCAGGGCGGGAGGGACTGTCAGACTTGTACTGACTAAAATCCACGGTGTCCTTCAATCGCCCTTAACGTTCCAGGGTCACGGTAATGAAGTAAGTCCCGCGACCCCGGCAGGCTTTGGCCCTCTATAGGCCCCGTCACGGGTCAGCTAGTATATAATAAAAAACTGGTACATGTGAACGAGTTTCAGATAGCGAACAAAAATTTCAAATTATTAGAATATGTTTCCGTAGTGTAGCGGTTATCACGTGTGCTTCACACGCACAAGGCCCCCGGTTCGATCCCGGGCGGAAACAGATTCTTTTTGCTTTTTATAAACTTTTATTATTTGTTTTCACACATTGCATATCTTACAGGATAATTTAATACGGATTTCGCGAAAACATAAATAATTTAGACGACAGCTATGATATTTTCGATTCTTTCATTAGGGAATGCTATACAGGATTGGCTATTTTTTCGTTCATACAATTTGTATGAAAAAATATTTTGCTGACCAACTTCCGCCGTCCCGATTTCTTTCTTCCGATACAATGAAATAATTATACATGAAACTGAGTCGTAAGGCATAAAAAAAATTGTTAAATTTCACTCATTTTTACGGACAACTCGCACTTGACCAAAACAATAAAAACGCCGAAATTATCAACATTAAAAAAGAACTAAAGGTTCCTAAGAAAGTTTTCCCGTATCTCTTATGGATGCGGCTTTCTCCCTTTTGGCCAATGTAAAAGAAACACCCTGTATATTGTGTGAAAATAGTAGATTGTTATACAAGGGTGGAAAGAAATCAATTCCCATACGAGGTATTTAGACGCACGAGCGAAGCGAGGGCGGCTATAGTCCGAGTGGGAATTGATGACTTTCACCCGTGTTAAACACTCTACTTTTCATTTCAAATATAAGGAAAGTAAAAAATAGTCTTTTTTAATTTAAATTTCAAATATGGAACACACCGTCCGCGTCACCGCCGCGGGCCATCCCACTTATTAAAGTATAGTAGTATGTAAGTAGTTAAAAAGTAGATACCTATTAAGGTATCTATTTTTTTTAATTCACATTGGCCGTATACACTCACAAGACCGCAGCATTTTTTTTAATCGATATTTTTCTCAATTATGTAAAAACGAGATGAAAACCCGGCTTCGCTCGGGTGAAACGTGTGTCATTGTACATAATATACATCTAGGTACTAAATGTAGGTGTCACGGTAACTCATAAGTTTATAGGTTATTCTAAGGAGGTTTAGTAACTACATAATACACCACATGACACTGGCCGAAAATAAAGAAAAAAAATAAAAACTTCTCAACATGATAACTGATGTCAAAAATGGCGGCTGCGATCTCTCTGGTCAGAAAATCTTTAGAAATTTACAAAATACTCGACTATCCGAATTTTGCGGATATATGTTGTCGACTCGAAATCTTTATTTTTTAATGTTTTATTATTCTGGTTAGCTTTCGATCGAGTCCGTAGCCCTGCACGAAATTATTAATAATAGAAAATTATAGCCAACTAAATAACCAATTTTAGTTCTATTTTTAAAATTCATTCCCGGCCTAGGGAGGGAAGCAATTACTATGAGTCTTTCCCACCCAAGGGAGGGAAGCATCGTTTTCGACCCGCTGCTTAGATCAAACAAACACTACTTTCCGAGTATAAGAAATGAAAAAAAAAATTTCAATTTCACTCATTTTTCTGGACAACTCGCACTTGACCAAAACAATAAAAACGCCAAAATTGTCAACATTAAAAAAGAACTAAAGGTTCCTAAGAAAGTTTTCCCGTATCTCTCATGGATGCGGATTTCTCCCTTTTGGCCAATTTAAAAGAAACACCCTGTAAATTGTGCGAAAAACTAACTTTGATCTTCTTACTTTCTCCACAGGATACAGTATTAAGGCCAGAATGTTCTCCAAAGTCTATAAAAGAGGAGCCGTCAATATCCCACAAAGGCGATGTCAATACAAGCAAGTTGTTCGAAGATAAGGAGACATTTGCGTGTCATCTGTGCTCTTTTGATGCTGATAGGTAACTTATTTTTTATTATTTTTACTTACGGCTTCGCTGTGTCAAACTTTCGTTCAATGAACTTCCCAACGACAATACATTACTAGACTCCGCATGCACGATCTAAGGAACAAAAACTATTCTGTCAACTCACTGAGGTACTATGTAAGCGAGGGGGACGGGGTACTGCGTTGTGATTGGCTAACTCAAGGTCTGTTCTATCTCAAGGTACACAGCGGCTACGCACTAAGCACTACGGCTCACAGGAGTGGTCGAAATAAGACGGATATAAGGCTTTTTTGCCTAATGTGTTGGCAGCTATAGATGCTATATATCCACTAACGTTCATTCCTTCTGACTTGTCCTGTTGTGCAAACTGTACAGAAAAGCTGAACTGAACTGTTTGTTTGGAGTTTGTCCGTCGCGACGGGACAAAATAAAACCGTTGAAGCCACTAATTAAACCACAATCCTAAGTGCTTTTCAGTACGTTTTGTTCAGTCCGACAGAAAAAACAATCCTTGAGTGACCAAACACACGTTAAGGTACATCGCCCGTCGCGACGGTAGGAGTGACGAGGTTGTAATACCCTTAGCCCCTTCGTCCACTAGGCGACGCAAGTCTCCGATACCTTACGACTTTGACATCCATTGACGCGTGCGTGTTTACGAACCTCTATGGATTGTATTGCGATAGTCGCCTGGATATCGAAATCGTAAGGTATCGGAAACTTGCGTCGCCTTGTGTAAGAAAGGCCTTATTCTTTCTCGTTCTTGGAAATCCACTGGCGTTCATTCCGTAAGGATTGTAGATTCTGGCAGGAATGAACGTTAGTGGATGGGCCGCTTATATTTCTAATCATTCACTTCGCGAATGTGTTAGAGAAGAATAGCCAGTGACTTTGCTGGAAATCCACGAAGTATATCATAAGGACTACGTGGCAAGTTTAGACCATCTTCAATCAATTAATTATTTCAAAATTTATTTTCAGAATAACAGTTCTAGACAGACATCTATTAAACCATCACAAAATAGGTCTCGAAAATCTACTGAAGCTCGTCATGGCAAAAACAAAAGACGGTTTATCTGAAGAAACTCCAAATATGTCCATCTACGGCATAAGACGCCCTTATTATAAGCAACAAGACGATACTTTAGAAGAAGGCGAATTTATTATAGAAACTGTTGCCCCGAAAATAAAGATCTTAAAACATGCAACAACCAATACAGAGATACAATGGACGGACATTCCTGATTTGAAAAACAATTGTCGGATGATAACCGCGGAGTTGGAAAAGCTGATAAATTATCCCATAGAGAAATGCAATAAGAATGAATTTATGATTAAGATGCAGACTTTGAACGAATGCATGTGCAAGTTCGTGGATTCTTCGAATACTTTGAAGAAGGTTTTGGCAAAGGAGTTTGATTCGAAACACAGCGTTCGAGAGACTTCGGAGCAACCGTTTTTTGATTTGCATTTAGGAGAGTGGTAAGTTTTAGTGTTACTAGAAACATCTCTTCGAACGAATCTGGTGATTTTCATGAGAATCCATCATCATCATCAGCCAGAAGACGTCCCACTGAACAAAAGCCTCCCCCTTAGACCGCCATGCCGAACGACAATTCGCCACTTCATCGGTTCATGCATCCATCGGTTGCCCGCATCTCTCACGATGTCGTCAATTCACCAGCCTAAAAACAAGTGAACTGAAGCTAAGCGTGGAGGAGATGTGGACATCTGATTGGTTATTCAAACACATCTCCTCTAGTCTCCGCTTTGGTGGATTACGGGCCTAAGCCTGCCTAAGTGCCTACGCTGCGTCATTGCCACTCGAGAACTTTTCTTCCCCATCGGTTAATCAGTTCTACGAGCGACGTACCCTGCCCACTGCCCAGCCCACTGCCGCTTGCACATTTTGAACTCTCAGTGACTCTGGTTCTTCAGTGAATACCCTTGTTCCGGATTTATAGGTATCCGCTGGATGTACAATTTGAAGACGTTTGGCAGGCCTATAACCAGTATCTTAGAATTCTTAGGGGCAAAATATTTTCTCAATTTTTAAGTCATTGTATGATAGAAAGGATAAAAAAATCTGTTATCAAATTGATGCTCTTCATCATCTACTGGGACACAGGCCTCCTCTCTGAGAGAGGGAGTGGGCCATATTCCACCACGCGGGCCCAGTGCGGGTTAGTGGATGTCACATATCTTCGAATTTTTGGTTCTAAGACATGCCGGTTTCCTCACGATGTTTTCCTTCACCGTTTTGAGAGCAGTGGTCATCACCACTGCACCATGCGCCTGGCTGGATTCGAACCCAAGACCTACAACAACACTGGGCCACCACTGCTCTCCTCTCCTCCTCATCTCTTTTGATGCTCTTAGTATAAAATTATTAGGTATATTAATAAAATTCTTTCTGATCTGTAACGTCGTAGTAGTAATCTGTATCGTCTGAAAAGGCTCAGTTGAAAACCAGGCTCAGGCTCCCTGTGGCCTGGCTTTTTATGCTGAACTGAGCCTATTTGGCACAGCCATGAGGTACACGGTACCTACTTTTTGTGATATTTTTTTGATTATATTGTATTCTTATGTCAAAACTGTGCCAAATAAACTTATTTTCTTTCTTTCTTTTTAAGCAATAGAAATGCGTCACGCTTGTGGGACCGTGCTCATAGCGAACAAATGGATAGAACCAGAAGCAGGTATGGAGAAAATAAGTACGTAGAATTATTATAGTTTATTTTTTTATTTTTTTTATTATCTTACATATGAAGACAATAAAATACTATCTAAGTATAGATAGAGGAAAATTTTACTTATAAAGTGGAAAATACAGGCCACAGTGTGCTAATAAACTTGAACATTCACTTGTAATGAGCATTCTTGCGAATGTTACATTACAGAAAAATAAACGAGAGCGTTTTAGCGAGCATTGTAACGAGCGAGCGGTCTGCCGAGTTTTTGCCGAGCCAACTGTTGAGTCTGACGTCTGAGCAAAAATATTTTGACGACTATCGAGAAGAGCGTTCACTAGAAAGATCGTGAAAATGTTCGTAGCAATGTTTGGCTATACTTGACTTTATTCGTTTTGCAGTTCGAGAAAATTAATAACGACGAATGCTCGATGTTCCTTTACAAGTAACCACCGGTAGCTTGGACCCCGCTCCCACATCGGTGGAACACTATTTTTTTATATTTTTAAATGTTTTTTTTTTCTATTTAATAATATTTAAAAATGTAAAGTAATAAGTAAGAAAGATAAATAAAGGAAATATAATAATATTCCACAACTATCACATAACGCCATCTAGTCCCAAGCTAAGCAGAGCTTGAGTTATGGGTACTAGACAACTGATAAACATACTTATATATTTCTAAATACATACATATTATAGATAAATGACACCCAGTAAATGTTCAAGTCTATCAGCACCGAAATAAAAATTGACAATTTTTCAGCACCTTCAGCTGATCTTATCTTTTTCCCAACATGTTGCGGTCTGCTTCCAGTCCCAAATGCAACCGAATATCAGTATTTTACATGGAGAGACTTCCTACCTGACCTCCACAACCCAGTAACTGGGTAATACGCTACCCCTTGACAAGAGTGGTTGTCAGACTTTTGAGCTTCTGACCAACAGTGACGACTGTCAAAGATTTATAAATGACAGCCGGGACCAACGGCTTTACGTGCTTACCGAGTGACGCCGGAGGATACTCGATTAACCTGGCAGATCAGTCTGTACGGCTTTTTTTTTTTTTTTGCGTCGTAAAATCATCAAATGAGTCCTCTCACCCCGGGCAGAGCAAGAGGGACTGTCAGACTTGTACTGACTAAAATCCACGGTGTCTTTCAATAGCCCTTTATGTTCCGGGGTCACGGCGATGGAAATAAGTCCCGCAACCCCGGCAGGCTTTGGCTCTCTGTGAGGGGGGCCCCGTCATTTTGCTGACAGCTCTTTGAGGTGCGCGTGCAACACGACGCGCCGTCGGCCCGGGCATGGTCCATGGTCGGACAGCGAGTTGCCCTTTACTCGCTGTCTGCGGAGTATTTTATTTGTTCACGAGCTCTAAAATAATATTGCTTTCTGTTTCAGAGGTGATAAGAAGTTTTCATCGGAGAGTTTTTACTTCTAATTTATAATATTTTTTGGAGTTTTAAGTTACTTTAATATTAAACGATTCCTTATTTTATTTTTATAGTTCTTTTATTTTTAAAACAAGATTTAACATAATCGAAGACTTTATGGATTTCTCTAGCAATCCTGTACATTCTAAATAATAGGGTACTCATACAATATCTGATAGCGAAATTCTGTGAGAATGTATAGATGTTTGTTACTCGTTCACGATAACTAAGGCGCACTTAAATAATAGTCTTCAGGGTCTTACCTATCGTGGTCGCGGGGCGTCTTATCAGGTAACCGTCTATTGAAGGAACACTGGATTTGTTCGAGTCTGACAGTCCCGTCTGATCCGCCCTGCGTGGGAGGACTCATTTGATGATTTTACCACGATAATAAAAGGGTACTTCTTCGTTGTAAAATTCATCAAAATCAGTCAGTGCTAACTCATGCTTTCGACAAAATTGTTGAACAAATACCAAGTACTATGTTAAAAACAAATATTCTTTATTAAAAACAAAGCAAAAAGGAAGTAAAATTACAAAAAGGCCGTCACCACCATCAAGCTACCATCTTGCTAAGACTAAAATCTGTAACCAATACAGCCAGTAGTGAAAAATACTACCCACCATCTTCCATGCAATTATGGCAACACTGATCCTCATGCATATCCCTACAGTGCTCGCAAATCAACGCCCCAGTCTGCATTTTACGTGAATTTTCATAATGGCAACATAGCATATAGAAGCATTTTTCACACTTCTCACTTTTTTGATCATGACAACATTCAGTTTTTGAGTCGCCACTTGACATGCGAGTCTGGCAACATTTGCAGACGTGCACGTCATTGTGTACGGGACCAAAATTTTGTTTTACTGGATGGCTTTTGACTAAGGGGAGTACTCTAGGCCCACTCCTAACCATAGGCCGATTAGAATTCTCTGCAATCCTTCCACTTTTTCTAACAGTAGCAAACATTCTGTTAACTTCTTCGATTGCGTCTTTCGACCTCGATTTTTCTTTCAACGAATACTTTAACTCTTCCAATTTCATTTGTGGAATTGAACATGACTTATGCTTCATCAAGTCTAATGGATTTTGCGTTTTCAAATACACTGGTTGGCAACAATTCACTAGAGTAAATTTTCCGTTCTCAATTATATTTTTCTTGTCATCAATCGAGTACTGAAAAGTACTGACTGTCAGTTTTGTCTTTTCCTTTGCAGTTTTCCCATTATTGTCAAGAGTTGACACTGCAGCGTCTTTCAGTAGTCCAGTTTTGACTTTATCTTTGTTAGTATCAACTTTTTTATTTTGGAAGACTGTTAGAACTTCATTCAGGAGTGTTAAACCTTGGGACACATTTGTATCCGAAGTCTGCACTGTCTTAGCATTTGGACTTCTTTCTCTTTCGAATCTCCCTTTTGTGTTGTGACTGCAGTTTGGTTTTTCTCTTGCATAAGGACTTTTTTCTCTACAATTTTCATTTCTGTTTCTCATCGTATAAACAGCTTCTTTCTCGTCTGCATATCTGTCTCTTTCTTTAAATTTCCCATTATATTCTTTATTCTTCTGACAAATAGGGCAACTTTTTGGTATCTTCTTGCAACATTCTTTACTTTTCTCTTCTGTTTTAGAATTTAGGCATATATCACACACATACTTATTATGGTAAGCCTTGTTGCAACATTTGTTCTTAGCTCTGTCTTCCATTTCGCGCTCCTGAGTTTTGTAGGTAGTTATATTGATACAAACGCGTCCTCTTTTGACTTTTGATATCATATGAAGTTCTGAAATTATAAATGACAAATGAATTCTGAGTTCCTCTTTGTGGATGCCCTGTAGACCGCTTTTATAAGATGTCCGTTTTTTTTCACCGGATAACGGACCGTCAATAAACCCTTGTATCGTTCGCCGGACAGGCGTCCGGTGCATGTACACACTATCATTATAAACCATACACCACCGCGAATCCGGCGAAAAAAAACGGTTCGTTGTCCGGCAAAAAAACGGTCGTATACAAGCGGCTTTAATATATCCAAAAATTTTGGGCAACAACGGACAGCTTTACTGCCCTTTGGTCTAAAGGGATAAGTGGTGCGACGAGCAGAGCAAATAAGACATAAACTACTTTGCAAGTACTTGAATTCACTACTAGCGGCGCTCCGTAGCGTGTTTCAAACATTTCTATACATTTTTGATATTACCGCTCGCTGCCCCGTGCTAAGTTACCGCTTACAGCAGCAAGGTCGTGAACGAGCAGTAAGATCTAAAAGTCATTTAAGATTGAATAGTACCACTTATCTTTACTGCCTGTATTTTCTCTATTACCTTCCAGTCTAGCCAGACGCAGGATTTTATTTAATGAAACGTTGTCCCACACTAGGAATTTCTCCTGTTTCGTGGGTGCGTTTACAAACATAGAAACTCAAACCCGGAACCTCCCGGAACAATCCAGATACTGGATGATACATAGCCACTTGGTAAGATTGGTCTTAGAATAATAAATAGGCAAAAAACTTACTCAACGAACACGAATAATTGTATCCCTGGTCATGCTTCGCTCCTGCAAATATTTTAAAACAAATTAGTAGCAAAAAAACTGATTATAAATACGATATAAAAAAAAATCAAATGCTTGTTATGTCAAAAAATATATTTGAATCTGACAGCAGAATAGTTTTGTCTATGGTTTATGCTTGTCGTTATTAGTACCGACGCCAGCAGTTCAACGTACCCCAATCCGTCTTTTAACAAACAAACAGTAACCTTCCGCTTTTGTGCTGGGGTTGAAAATCTATTAAAGAAAGACTGATTGAAGTAGGTTGATGTTCTGGCGTCTGTACCTCTCTCACTAGGGAGTATAAAAGAAATTGCCGTTGGTTATCGCGTTAATGGACGTTTGAACGAACATTTAAAGACTATCGCGAAAATCAACGAAAAATGCCGTTGGTCTGGCCCGGCAATGAGGACTAATCTGTTTGATAGTTTAACAGGTCTCCAGAGGCAGTGGCGCTGCCCAAGCGGACAATTTTGGAACTGCTCAGATTAGTCCTCCTTAAGCGCCGTATTCACGTTCCATCTTGCTGTACGTCCCGCCAAGGTCATACACGATACACGAAGCAAAAACACCGTGATTATGACGTACTGGACGTACGTCAAGCCTATTCACGTTGTTTTTGCGTCGTGCATCGTGCATGACGTACAGCCGTGACAGATGGTGAATACGGCGCTTTATGATGGTTGGGTCAACAGCAATATTTGACATAAAAACACGCAAGAAGGCGGTTCAAGTCCAATAATTGATTCTTCTTTTCCTAATTTGGATGCTATAAAAACTGTCAAACGTTACTGACAAACTTCAATGAAATAGAACAAACTGAAACGTAACGAAAAAAAATCTTCGAAAAAATTTTAAATTCACAGTTTCTTTTTTTAGATAATTTTTAAAGTGTTAATAAGGTAAATGGATTTGAGGATTTTTTGCAGATCATAAAAAACAAATTTAACATTCTAAAGAAGTATTCTGAAAAGCGATCATTTGGCATCAAAAAATTCGTCCAAATAGCTGTCAATAGGGACTGCCAAAAACACTGGTAGTGCCATGATGTATGGCAATGATGAGACTGGTTCCATGGCGAAACTGATACTTAATCTCTACTTAGTGAGGATGCAAGATGAAAGCCGCTTCCAACGAGTACTATTTGAAATCTTTAGGAGAGGCCCATGTTCAGCAGTGGACTTCCTACGGCTGATATGATCATTACGAGAATTACAAGTTTCCGAATAACAGGTTTTTTTTTAATGGAGTTTATCTATAGACGAGACTTCGACAGTCTTTGAAAAGTAATCAGGATTTTATTAACTTTAGGAAGTATTCAGCTTAGGAGACACTATAAGAACGATTGGGCAAAATCCTGGAGAAATGTGGGACACGGTTTTTTCGGTAGATGAACAACATAGGTAGGTAAACACAAATAGGAAGACTAATGCTATTAGCATCTAATACTAATGCTATCAACTGGGCTAAAGTCTCTTTCTACCAGTAATTAATCTACGTCCATTCAATCCCCAATTTCCGAAACTTAGCACTGTCCATAAAATTTCAGATATCAAATAATCGAAAAGTGAAGAAAAATGCAACAGCATAAAACCAAATTATGATAAATAAGAAGAAATGAAAGAGAGCAAAGCTGTTTATGTTCGGAAACGTGATTTCAATGTGGAATTGAATAGAGAATATCAATTTTACGCAACCAATATAATTAGGGACGGAGAACATTCGCCCCAGCCTGCAAGATATGGTCAGAAATCCCATGAAGTGGGCTGCCAATACGACTGCAAACGGAATAACTTGACTTGCACCTATAGATACCTGAATACGCCTAGGAGACAACAGGAGACCAGATACTTTGGATCGCCAAAACAAATTTACTCGTACCAAGGTTCTAGAAGCTTCACTGATATTGGAGTGGGCAGTGTAAAGGCTTTGCAGAGGAAGAAAGTTAAAAGGGTATATTTGCCGGAGACTAACGATAGGGGAGTCGGGAATTCCGATTGGTCTTCATATATTTTACGTAAGTATTTTTTGAAAATTACCTCAAAGCTAGAATAGATTTTACCTTAATACTGATTTTAATTGATCCAGTAGCTGGATCCAGCGTTACTAAATTTCAGAGTTGGATTTTAGACTATTGTCCGACTCATATAACTGAAAATCCTACCTGTTTCTTTCGGTTGACCTTTGCTTTAATATTATGTCAAGCACTCAAACTAAACTCTTGATTAGAACAAAGTAACAAAACAATACATAATATTTATTTGTGTTGTAGAAAGAAGCAAACCACAACACCAACACAAGGGTAGTTATTATGAAAATAAGAGAACATCGTCAAAGTGTGTCGGAGGAATATTAGAATATAATATCGGCTGCGTCATTAATGAGAAGCTATCCCCTATAATACAGACTATATCAGGATCCACGAGTTACACAGACTTCAATTTTAATAAAAACATCGAAGTAGGAAGCAGCGCTAATGCGAGAATCTACACAAATACATCAACACAAGTCGGAAATTTAATTACAAGAGACGTTGAAATCGAAGCTGAAGTTGTGGAACAAAAATTAACAAAAGACACTGAAGAAATAGAACAAGATCCACCACGAGCCAAACAAGCTGAAAGAACAGCAAAACCAACAATAATGACAAAGGCCGTTCCAAAAGAGTTGAACACAATAGCTGTAGTTCCACGTAAACCTGTGAAACCACAAGCTATACCACCAGAGAAAGTATCTTCGGACTCATTACGTAAACCTGTAAAAACAAAAGAAAAACCAACAGAAGAAGAATCTTCCACAGAATCAACACGTAAACGTGCGAAGCCAAAAGAGAAACCAACAGACTCATCGTCAGATTCATTGCTGCAACATATCCACAATCTTGAGAACCCTAGTATGGAAAGAAATAGCCGAATGTCCTTAGAAGCCGAGGACTTAATGGAAAATAAACTTGAATTAGAATACCGAAGTATTTTTGCAACCAAATCAAAGTCCAAAGACTCGAAAAATAGTGCACGCAATTCTGAGATAAAGAGCACTTCAACATTAAGGCGACGATTTGAAGCTCTACGTCGTGGTTTAGCTAAGAAAGATGACTCCAAGAAGAATTCTGTTATTGTCAAGAAGGAACCCAGTCTGGTTAGCGCAAATAGCCGTAAGGACGTATCCATAAATTCAGATCCTCCGTCTTTAGAAGGAAGATCTTTCTCTAACCCGAAACCTTATACCCCATTCCCAACTAGGTACAGCAGAGATAGAAGTATGCATAATCCTAGAGCTTCACAGTATAGGCAGCCAGTTACTGGCAACAAGAAAGAAAGGAGTAGCGCTGACTGGTCTGTAAAAGCAGGTGATGACGACAGCGACGTCCAGGGAGTCAAAGGTATGTTTAAATTGTGGGGGAAAAAATTTAACTTGGAAGAAGATAATTATAATAAAACATGTACTCCAAAACCTTCATCTAATCCTGTCAGGACGGAAGAGATAAAGAAAAATGAGATACCTGTACCCAGAATTCAAGAACCATCGCCGCCTATTCAACCAGTTCCAGAATCTGAGTTGGAGCCAGAGCCAGACAAGAAGAAAGAAGGCAGAAGGTTCTTCTTCTTTAAAAATAAAAAGAAAGAGAAACACAAAGAGAAAGAAAAAGAAAAACCTTTCAAAGCTAAGAAAGGCGTTACTACAGGCCGTTGTGAGGTAAGAGATGGACTGGTCATCAAAATACTAGGTGACAACGTTTATAATCCAGAGAAGATTTGCAAACAACCAGAAACTATTACTAATGACGAGGAAATAGTCAGAAAGTCATGGCTTAAGAAATTCCTCACACCAACAATAGATTCACGGAATAGCGTCAATGTTAGATGGAACAACAAAACATATGCTCCAAGCAGTAGTACCGTCTTTGAGCTAATGGACAATATTTATAAAGATACCAGCATAGTTTTTAGATCAAAAAGTCAAGTGTCTGTTCAGTCATCATACAGATCTCATAAAAGGCAACATGTAAACTTTATGAAACAGAATATAGAAGCCTGGATGATCCCAAAAACATTCACAGACAGGCCGAAGTTGCTTCCAGTGAAGCACATACAACATCAGCTTACTTGTAAATCAGACGAGGACACTAAAGATAACATGGAGGTTAGAATATCTGATCAGAAGTGGTTTATAGACAAATCAAAAGCATTTTCACATAAAATAGAGGTAGTGTTACATTCTAAAAACTTCAAAAAACTTTACAAGGAGGAAAGTTCGGAATATCTAAGGATTGAAATACCGAAAGGGTTTTTTGTGGACTCGAGCACAGATGAAGTCAGCAAACTGGCTAACCAATCCAGTGACGAGGAGGTTTTTAAAATAGTTGAATATGAAACTGGCAGCGATTTGAAGAAGGATAAAGGGACTCATGTACGGGATTACATACAGAACAAGATCAAAGTGACAGTAAGTGTGAAGGAGAGCTCGAAGTGTGTTTCTCAAGTTTTAGGAACACAGTCACCAAAGCCAATGAATCGAGATGTGATATTACAAGGCAGTAATGTAGTCATACCTAAGAGGTGCGACATCGTAGGAGTTGGCATCATCACTCACAGAGACCTCAGCCAAATACGGAAGCCTATGTAAGTAAACACGTTTACTTTGTACTAACTTCCTTATACAGCTTCAATATTTCAAAACCATTAAAATGCACAAATCTTTTGTTTGAATCGATCGAATCCAGACGTCCAGTTTTTCCTGTTACTATTTTTTAAAACCTTTTCGGTTTAAAGAAATTTATTTCCCAAAAGAACATACATAGTTCACTTAAATAACCTTTTCGTAACAAAAGCAACCAATTGGATCCAGCCGTTCTCAAGTGATGCATTTGAGTGGTACTTTGATATATAAGATGTGCTTTGAGATTAATAAGCCCTCTTCTAGCTATGTTGTAGGAATTATACTGAAATTATCAGCAGTATTTATGTTTATTGACTGTGGACATATATTTTGATTCCAGCTTGAAAATACAGGATGATTTTTCCGATGAAGAATCAGAACATAACCTTCTGGAGCCCAACACGAAGAAATGCGAGTTTGCTGAGAGTTATCTACAAGAATACTATCGTCACTGGACCCCTTTGGGCATCGACTTGTACTCCTGGTGCGCCAGCGATTCCCAACTCAGATGCTGCTCAGAACATTCTAGATCAAGCTTCCAAAATCACGGTGTTGTTACAAAATCCTGTCCCAATATTTTTGAAGACTTCCATACGGTGACCATCGTATCTTCATGCGGCGCTTCCTCTTGTAGCGGGACTCTACAATACAACCCACAAAATATGAGTGATCCTTCCGAAAGTGGAGGCAAAAAGAAAAAAAAGAAAGAAAAAGAAAAGAAGCCCGACGCTGACAGAAGAGTTCTACCCAAAGATTCTATCGAAGTTTTTAAGAGAAGAAAGATATACGCAGCCACTAATAAGAGCAAATGGGTGACCCCATGGGTACCGGAGTCTCTACAAGCATCCGGCGTGCCAAGTGTTGACAGTAAGGGCGGCGATCAAAATTCAACGCTACATGTGTGCCCAAAGCCTCCAAGGAAGTCTTGCTGCAGGCAAAAAGAGCAATCCAAACCAAAGAGACACGTTTGCAAGAAGCATGTGTCTCTCCCGGACTGCGACACTATGAACAGTGCGTTAACAAAGCAGCTAGGCACTGTGATACCTGAAAGCATTCTAGCATTCAAAGGGGCGGGTGGTTGTGACATATGTAATAAAAAGAAAGATAGTTTTGTCAAGCACGCAACACTGAATCCGAATGCGTCTTGTGAAATCCCGCGCGCGCCTTGCAGGGATTCCTGTGAACAAATGAAGAAGTCGCCTTGCGGTTCGGCTAAACAGTCCTGCGAAAAACCTCCGCCGTGTCATCGGCAATGTCCGATACCACCTGCTCCTTGTGTATCACCAAAGCCCTCATGCCCGCCAAAGCCGTGCCCACAAAGGCTAGCGTCCCAGCCACCCAGGCCACCGTACCCGCAGCCCAGGCAAGCGTGCCCGCCACCCAAACCAGCGTGCCCGCCACCCAAACCACCGTGCCCGCCACCTAAACCAGCGTGCCCGCCACCCAAACCAGCGTGCCCACCACCCAGACCAGCGTATCCACCGCCCAAGCCAGCGTGCCCGCAACCCAAACCAGTGTGCCCGCCACCCAAGCCAGTGTACCCGCAACCCAGGCCATGTCCTAGTCTCCCTACGCCCCCTTGCCCCATACCCCCACCACAAAGTCCATCCCCTCCATCTTGCTGCGGCAAGCAATCACCCGGTTCATCTTGTTGCAAGAAGCCGTCTCCCGAGAAATCTTCACATCCATCATGCCCACATATTCACATCGTGGCTACATGTCCACCTAAGCCGCCATCACCGTGCCCGCACACGCCACCTTGCCTGCCAAAACCGCAATATCCGCCTTGCCCACCAAAACCGCAAAACCCGCCTTGCCCACCGAATCCATCACCGCCAATGCTGAAACTGACAATGTCACCGCTATCGTCACCCCGAACCTCGTCACCTCCATATACGTGCCCCCACACGCCACCTTGCCTACCGCTTCCAAACCCTCGACCTTGTCCACCACCAGAAGTTCCTTGCACTCCGCCCCCACGTAGCCCACAAAGCCCACAGTCACCACCAAAATGCCCCCACTCGCCTCCCAGCTCTCAGCTTCCAAAGCCATGCTGCTGTCCTGCAAATCCACCATCTTCTCCTTCATTTTTACCCTCCCCACCGTCACCTCGCTCACCTCCTTGTGCACCATCAACTCCATCGTGTCCCTGCGGACCACAAGAAGCAAAACCACTAACACCAATTATGAAGAAGAGGCAATGCCGACCTCCATCTCCTACTTGCGGTGAAGGTAATACGAAGGAGTGTCCAATGGCTCCCCCATCCTGTCCCACAACACCTCCGCAGTGCTGCACCGACCCTAATCGTTGCCCATATTCTCCCCCACCTTGCAGCAAAAAGACATCATTTTGTAAGAAACTCTGCAAGAAAAAACCAAAATCCGACACTAAATGTCCTGCTTCATCTCCGTGCAAACCATTACCATGCCAACCATCATTTTGTAAATCTCTAGCGTGCCAACAATCTATGACATCGATATCGTATACCGCACTTCATCCCGACGCACCTTTCTACTACTCTCCCATTCATCCTTGCGCACCTGATTTAGTTCCACAACCAAAGAAACAATGTAGCACATCACCTTGTAATCCGAATGATGAATTCCCATGGCCGACCAAAAACCAGGTATCCAATCAGTCATCAAATACATCGTTATGTGAAAACAGTCAAGAGTCAATTGGAAAATGTAAGAAAGATTGCCCAATGATGCCTAAAATGTCATGTGAAACGGTACCCTCAGTTAAGGAATGCAAACCAAGTTGTCCCAATTTTGGCGGTTCGCCGCGGTTACCCTGTTTGTCTAAGATACCTGGGATGCAATGTCCTCCGCCGCCTAAGCCTTGTCCACCTCCTGAACCTATCCCTTGCTCCCCACCACCACCAATTCCCTGCAGAAGCAAATCAAAAGTATCGGGGCTCTTTCTTAAAATGATGCCTGCTCCTAAAAAAACAACTTGCAGTAAAGATTGCTCAGCCTGGGAAAACGGACTACATGAAGACTGCATAAGTCTTAATTCCACGGAAAAGATTACTATACGACTGAAAAAACAAACTCCAAGTACGGCAGAGATAAGGGAATGCCTTAATATTAAAGTGCAAGATGAAGATGAAATGACTTTATTTGAGAGAAAAGATTACAGTTTCCAACATGCTGATTGTGGTGTACAGAGGCAGCCTTCATTACTAGGTGAAATGTACAAGGCGTCAGAAGTCCGCAGAGTTACCACAAATAATTCAACACAAGCTATAGGAGCAGATAAAGAGACAAGAAAAGAAATTAAGGAAGTTCCAAGCGAAGCTAGTGTAGCAAATCTAATAGAGATTCAGTTTAAGCTGAAAGTCACACAAGGTGACAAAACTACAGAAATCAACATAGCCAACGATGGTGACAAAGAAAATAGAGAGCGTAAGGAACCGATACAAAAATCTACACCAGAAGTTTTCGTTGTAAAAAATGAAGACGAACGCTCAGCTGAACCTTCAGATCAAAAGAACGATATAAACATTCGCATAGTCATAAAGAACTTTAAATCTAAACCGGGAAAGAAAAAGTTCGTAAATCTAAAGCAAGATGATTATAACGACTTTTCAAAGAATATATCTGCTAAATTCCACACAGTGTCTACTGGGTACAGTGACGTTTTCCACGATGATCATGTATTTTCTGTCCATCGAGCTACTGTAGACCTTACATCTTCAGTGGAAAACACTAAGACGGACACAACAAGCATGCACAGCTATAAAACCGAGCATACCATCAAAAACGTGCACAGTAACAAAAGCGTTCATGGTAATAAAAGTGATCACAGTATCAAGGGCTGGCAGAGTAATAAAAGCGTACATAGTAACAAAACTGCTCTGACAAAACATGGCGAGCTTATAAATCCAAGCGAACACACTAAACACGTGCACAGTATCCAAAGCGTGCATGGTAACAACAGCGATCACAGTATCAAAGGCTGGCAGAATAACAAAAGCGTACATAGTAACAAAACAGCCCTGACAGATCGTAGCGAGCTTATTAATCAAAGCGAACATACCAAACAAGTTCACAGTAACATAAGCGATCACAGTATCAAAGGCTGGCAGAGTAACAAAAGTGTACATAGTAACAAAACTGCCCTGACAAAACATAACGAGCTTATTAATGCAAGCGAGCACACCGAACAAATGCACAGTAACAAAAGCAAGCACGGTAAGAAAAGCGATCACAGTATCAAAGGCTGGCAGAATAACAAAAGCGTACATAGTAACAAAACAGCCCTGACAGATCGTAGCGAGCTTATTAATCAAAGCGAACATACCAAACAAGTTCGCAGTAACATAAGCGATCACAGTATCAAAGGCTGGCAGAGTAACAAAAGCGTACACAGTAACAAAACTGGCCAGAAACATCAAAGCGAACTTATTAATCAAAGCGAACACACCAAACAAGTGCATAGTAACAAAAGCGTACACGATAGCAAAACCGAACACAGTATCAAAGGCTGGCAGAGTAACAAAAGCGTACATAGTGACAAAATCGTTCTTACAAGACATAGCGAGGTTATTCACCAAAACGTGCACAGTTATATGAGCGAGCATACTAAACAAGCTAGTGTGCACTCCTACAAAAGCGTATATAGCAACAAAAGCCCGCAACCCAAACAAAGCACACGGAGTAACCGAAGTGTAGAAATAATCAACGAACCGAGAAAAAGAAGACACTTTATAGGCTCTTCTGAAGCTTCTGTTTGTAGATGCGCTACGACAGAAGATGAAAAAAGTGGTGAAGACACCGATGCAAAGTCATTTCCAAGTCTAAAATACAGCAACACTAGAGAAACGCAAGATAACGCAGAGGAAACGGATACGCAAGTGACAGACCACAAGTATGAATATAATGAAGACACAGATACAGAAAAACCAATTAAATACGACACGGAAGAAACAGACACAGATAGACAAGTTGACCATCCGAAGTATGATACCGAGACAGATACTGAGAAAAGGCAAGATGGAAAATATGATACATTTATGTCCACGACAGATACGGACGAACCAGATACGCTACCGGAAATAAGGAAATCTCAAAGCTTAGATGCGCTCGGCAAACCAAAAACTAAAGAAGAAAAGAAACAAATGCTAAAACACATAATGGAAAAAGTGCACGATACTAAATTCAAGAACAAAACTCGTATGAGGAAACTACGAGATATGCTCAAAGTAATATTGACATCTGACAGCAGTGATCATGACGATACTAAAGTTAAAGTACTACCGAACGACTTAGCTAAAGATGTAACTTACGCATCTTTAAAACCTAACTATTTTAGAGACACTGATAGTATGCACAAATACTATGAAGTGGACAGTACAGCTGTACTTTCAAATGCAACAATTAATGGGCAAATAGTGTATCCATCAGCAGAGAACAATAGTGACTGTAGTAACAGCGTTCGCAGTGGAGACGTCATATCATCTGACAATGTAGATTCATCCAAAAGAGGAGGATGTATGTGTAGCACTGTAGCTGCAAGACTGAAGCTAGCTGCTAGAATAGGCGAAGTTCGAGGGTGTTGTTGCTCCAGCAAGCCAATGGCCAAAAAGAGCGAAGAGACTATTTGCGATTTAAAGAGGGAATCAGATTACCACGTGCAAATTGACAACATGACAACAGAATTCGTTGATGTGCATACACAAAATTCTAGATATTTAACCAGTAAGGTCAACAGTACAAATTTATCAGCCCACAGCAGTATTAAAGCTGGCAAAAGTGTCAGTTTCAACTTTGAAGAAGGTGTCAATGTCGGATCGGGAGTATTAAATGTAGATTCCAGACAGTTTACTCTGAAGAAAAGTAATTCTCCAGAGAAATGCCACCTAAGAGAGTGTGAAATGAGGAAAAGAAACAGAAATGCAATTCTGAATGCAAATGAAGAAAAGATTGTATTACGTAGCGGTCATTCTAGTCGTTTACAGACTGGACATGTTAGGACAAGAGATGAGAAACAAGATTTGCAACGCGCTGCAGACATTTTACAGTCGTACGAAGCCAAGAAAGCAGTTCTAGAGATTTATACTGAGAAAACGATTTCAGACGATGGAGAGCGTTTGGTAGCAAAATTACCAAAGTTTGTTTACGGTAGAGAGCAAGAAATCCACGCGAATTACGAAGCTATGGCGAACAATACATACAAATCTGTTTGTAAGAAAAATTTTATAATGATGGCTATCAAGAGATAACGAGTTTTTTTTTATTGTGTTCGATGGGAATCTTTGTGGAGTGTTTAGGTTATTTTTTGGAATATATGGTATTTGTTTTTTATTTGCTTGTTTCTTTATAGCCTTTTTTTTTAGCGTGGTAAAATCATCAAATGAGTCCTCCAACCCCGGGCAGGGCTGGAGGGACTGTCAGACTTGTACTGACTAAAATCCACGGTGTCCTTCAATAGCCCTTTATATTCCGGGGTCACGGTGATAGAAATAAGTCCCGCGACCCCGGCAGGCTTGATTGTAGCCATATAAGCTTTATGATTTTAGTGCAGAGAATTGAGACTTCAGTGGCCGCACAGGGGTGTACATCTTCCTTTTTTGGCTTCAATTTTCAGGGGCCGGCAAGGAATCTGGACATTGGGCCAGCATGTTGGGACAAAATAATGAATTCCAAATGTCGCTGTTTACACATTGGGCCAACGTGTGAACACTGTATGCGAAGCACAAGTATCCTTTGATTGGTGCACGAAAAACCGACAACTTGCGGTTGCCCGGCCAGTATTCCCGTCAACTACCAACATACCGCCGAGTAGGTCTGTACACGCTGGCCCAATGTGTACAACGGGCTTTATACATAATATCTGGTGGCCTACCATGAACTCTTAAAGCGTGAGTCTTTAGACTGTGGGAAAGAGATGGCGCTAGACTACTTGTATAGCTGTCTCTTTCCCACAGCCTAAACTGGATCGCGTTAAGAGCTCGTGGTAAGGCCTCATTTTCAGGCCTCATGGAATTTGATAGATGAACTATGTAGGTAATGCAAATGAAAATGGCATGCTCAGTAAAACATATTTTATTAAATACACAAACCATAATAAAAAATGGACAAAAAAATTCCTACATTGAATCACTAGAATATGTAAAATCGAGGAATACCTTAAAAATAATGAAGCTTAAAAAAAGATCTAGGTACGTATTTTTTTTAACGCTTTTGCACCTTCGGGTCGGCATTGCCGAGCGGCATAGTCGAATCATTTCTTACTATCAAGCTGAAGAGTTTGTTTGGTTAAACATGCTAATCTTAGGCACTACTGGCCTGAACAAAAAAAATATTTTTGTGTTGGATAGCCGATTTATAAGCGGAAGGCGACAGGCTATCCAACACAGACCCCGGCAGGGGATTCCACTCCTTATGCTTTGTAGGAGCTCAATCATGTTACGATGGCGTATTACCGTACATCTTGTAGTCCGATGATAGAAAGGGCCAGGCGGAATAAAGTTGTGTAGTTCCATCGCACACTCAATCACAAAATCAAATTGCCGAAGTAAGTAGATTTAGTAGCAACATCAACATCATCTGCCTAGCCTTTTCCCAACTATATTGCAGTCTGCTTCCAGTCGAACCAGATGCAGCTGAATATCAGTATTTTACATGGAGCGACTGCCTATCGGACCTTCACAATTCAGTAACTGGGTAATGCGATACCCCATGGTAAAACTGGATGTCAGACTTTTAGAGCTTCTGACTAAATGTAACAACTGTGGACAAGGAGGAAATTCGCTATGACAGATGGTCAACCAACCTCGGCGCCTTAAACCTAAAGATCGGCCTGTGTGGCTGTAATTATTTAGCCACGAGCCTCTCTGCTGCCAACAGATTGTGGTACTAGACTGAATAAATGTACCGACCCGAAAATTTTTTGCACCACAAGGTGATCTAGCAATCACAAAAAGCGCTGTTAACGTGAGATCGGTTTACCATGCCTTAAGGCTTTGCCAAACATAGAACGGTTCGGCACAGCTATAGCGTGGCGTGTACACACGGCCACGGCTACGCCTCAAGCTATACAAAACCAGTTTGTCTTGGTCTCGCTTCGTACGATTTTTACACACAATGAACGGGCAGCTAATACTGGTTTTGCATAGCTCGATGTGTAGCCGTGTGTACCAAAAAAAGGAACCGATCCGATTTTTTTTTGCGTAAAGCGAAATTATTTTCTAATTGTCCTAATTTATGATAGTCGTTTATGTGATGAATCGACGATGCCGGTCTTCAGCAAGGTGTTCGAAAAAGTTATGCTTAATCAAATGCTCACTCATTTCAACACCAATAAAATCTTGCACGAGCAACAGTATGGTTTCACCAAAGGACGTTGTACGACTGATGCCGGTGTTACCTTATTAAAACACATATTTACTGCGTGGGAAGAAGCTCAAGATGCCATTGGGATCTTTTGTGATCTCTCGAAAGCGTTTGATTGCGTAAATCACGAAACTTTGCTCATGAAACTTCAGCATTACGGTTTAGGTAAACTTGCGCTAAGCTTAGTGAAATCGTATTTAAATGATAGACAACAGCAAGTTCAAATAAATGGCGTCAATTCAACGGGTTTAAAAGTTGAAATGGGGGTACCACAAGGTTCGATATTGGGCCCTTTTCTCTTTTTAGTATATATAAATGATCTGCCCCATTTATTTAAAAACAAACCGCAAATGGTATTGTTTGCAGACGATACTTCCTTAATATTTAAGATGAATAGACGTGCCTCAAATGTTGACGACGTAAATATTGCCCTACAGCAGGTCCATTCTTGGTTCACTGCCAATAATTTAGTATTGAATGCAAAAAAAACTAAATGTGTAAGATTCGCTCTACCGAATGTCAAAAGTAATGACTGTGACATAGTATTGAATCAAGAGAAACTAGAATTTGTCGATAAAACTGTTTTCCTTGGAATCACGCTCGACTCGAGGCTGCAATGGGGACCGCATTTAACATCTCTTGCAGGACGCCTGAGCTCAGCAGCATTTGCTGTTAGAAAAATCCGTCAATATACTGACATAGATACCGCGAGACTGGTCTATTTTAGTTACTTTCATAGTATTATGTCTTACGGTATTTTGTTATGGGGACGTGCTGCAGACATCGAATCAATATTCATTCTGCAGAAAAGAGCTATCAGAGCCATATATAATCTACGCAGGCGCGATTCTTTAAGGGAACTGTTTAAGGATATTAACATCATGACTGTACCTTGTCAATACATCTACGAAAACATCATGTACGTTAGAAAGAATCTGCATCTATTTAGTAAAAGAGGTGATAGGCACAATTATAGTACTAGAACTAGGGACCAATTAGTTCAACCAGGTTTCAGGTTAGCCAAAGTAGACTCATCCTTCATGGGGTACTGTTTAAAATGTTACAATAAAATACCTCCCCACATACTCCAACTGAATGAGACGAAATTTAAAACTTGCATTAAACGCACACTATGTAGTAAAGCGTATTATAAGTTGGGGGATTACATTGCTGATAAAGATGCTTGGCTTAATGCTGGTCCTGCTCCACAACAATAGGGGAAACTAGCTTGTGAAATTATTGTAAAAGCTGAAACTATTTTTGCATTGTATAGATTCGATATATTAGGTTTATCTTCCGGACTAGTTATATGATTTCATGTAATTGTTTATTTATTTTTATTTGACTTTATTAAGTCATTTAGTTTTATTTTTATGTGTTTGTATTTGTTTTATTTTATATTGATGAACGGACGTTATTGTCCTACTTACTTTAGTTTTTTACGATTTTTCTAGATAGACGTTTGTAGGTTATCCCTTAATTAATATTTTGAAGAGGATGAAGACTTTGCATTGTATAGAGTTAATCAGTCTAGTATTATATAGCGTCATGGCCAGCATTGTGTGAGTACCATGTACTGCAGAGCTAACTTTGACTAGAAACCTACGTCTTTCATTGACTTGAATGACTCTGGCGGTTGAGAGTATGTCATGCTCACTCAAAAGTCTCGCTGATGGTGGCATGTGTGTCGGATCATTTAGTTCCCTTCAAAATGGTTGAGCTGAATGGTGCTGATATATGTGTCATGTTCGTGAACGGGCGCTGTCAGTTGGGACTGGTCAGCTCTTAGCTGCCATGGTCTATTTTAATAATTAATTACTTTATTTTTGAATTGTCTATTTTATATTTACTATGGACACTAATAAATTGCCACATCGTTCTCACATAATGTACCTACCATCTGATGATGAATGATGTAACCAAAGATCTGTAATAATTTTGGCGATTGAAAAAGAGTGTCCATGGAGTTTCTTGCTCGTTCTTCTCCATAGAGATCTACGATTTGGAATGAGCACCTACGGTACTTTCACAGTTTTTATGTCTGTGACTGGGACTGTAGCACCATAACTATTTTTGTACTAGTTTTATTTTGTCTTTTGACAATTCAAAAGTGCCGGTTATGGCCTAGTTGAAATAAACGTTTTGATTTGATTTGATTTGATTTGATGTCCTATCCATCGTTTATACTACTTTCATTAGATTCGTATAAAATTCGGCTATAATTTTACGATTATTTTAAATTCACATAAAAGTCGATATCGCTAGAATATCGACCAATGTCTCATTTAAAAAAGCTTTTTAAAAAAAAAATGTAACCGCCTTCAAAACCAACCACTAAAATAGGGTAAAATAACCTACAAAATAACTTTTCTTTCGGAAGTCGGTGGTTTTATTTCTCATTGTCTTTTTTGCCACCGACTTCCGAAAGAAAAGTTATTTTGTAGGTTATTTTACCCTATTTTAGTGGTTGGTTTTGAAGGCGGTTACATTTTTTTTTTAAAAAGCTTTTATTTTACTCTTTTTAGTTTAAATATTCAACCCAAATTCTTGTCAAATAGGTACATCATTTTCTTACATGTGCACTAGAATTTTGTAATCCGTAGCACCGGTAATAACATCGCTCATGTACAAAATTAGCTAATAAAATTCCCTATCTCAAAAATTACTGAACCGATTTTGATGAAACTTACAGTGTTCCCTCAGTTGAACAATACCTAGTATAACAAAAAAAGAATGACTTAAATCGGATTTGTAGTTCCAGAGATAAGCGAACACAAACTAAATCAGTTGATGCCTACTCCTTACTGTTGAGGAGTTGTACCTTCCATCATCAGCTCAGCTACATGAAATTATGATTACCATACGCAAATACTTAAATTACTTCATAATATTTACGAAAAACTATATGTGGGCCTATAAAATTTGAGGGTTGCCCTCAATTTCTCCAGGATCCAATCATCAGATCTTGACTTGGTGAATATGGGACCACTCCGGAAGCATCTCCTTTCGAACAAAAAAAGAATTTTGAAAATCGGTCCACAATCGCCGGAGCAATCGCGTAACAAACACACAAAAAAAAAAAAAAAAAAAAACATACAGTCGAATTGATAACCTCCTTCTTTTTGAAGTCGGTTAAAAAGAAATCTTAATATTAAGATTAACAGAAAATAATAGTACATAGTAAATAATAGAGATTATTTTGGAAATGCACACGTATCAAAGATTTTGGCTTTGGACGGAATCATTTAAATCTTTTCATCGACGTGTGTTTCTAAAAGGGCGTAAAACCCATCACTTAAAAAGCTCATTTCTTTCAGTTTTCCTTGCTTCATATTTTTCATCATTTTATAACGAAACAAAATGACAAAAATATTTAAAAAAAAAGAACTTATCTGTCAAATCACACTCTTATGTTTTTAAGTTTGCTGCAGTTCTCGACTGATGCCAGCATAATAGGAATTCAGGCTAAATTATGCTAGCAGTTAGCCCCTTCGTAAACAAGGCGACGCAAGGCTCCAATACCTTACGACTATGGTATTCAGGCGATTTACCGCAATACAAATCCATAGAGGTTCGTCGGTACACGGGCACGCGTTTATGGATACCAAAGTCGTAAGGTATCGGGTGGTATCGGAGACTTGCGTCGCGTTGTGTGCAAAGGGGCACCGTACCGTATGTACTTACGTAAAAATCAAACTAGAAGAGACTCCTTAATATTATAACCTCACCAAAGTAAAAATAGATATGTAAGTAAACACAAGTCTTCAGATTTTTTTTTTGGTATACTTCATTGCATGTAAGTAAGCTAAGTGTAAAATTGAGCTAAAAGTATAAATGCTAAGAATAGGAGCCGCACTTAATAAAATGCTCTAAGTACTATAAAATTGGAGATAATTTCCTTTGGCATGAAGTTTACTGCATCCTTCTTCTTACAGCCGCGTCTGGAAGAGTAAAGTTTTTACACATTAATGTTATGAATTGTTGAATTTTGTATTTTCTTAATTATACATAATTCAACATGATATTTCCAGTGCGACAAACAAAAACTATCTTCAGTACTTTACATAAAACATATAAACTACATGCAACATAGACACACCCGACTTACCTTCGATCACCAATCACCAGTGGTTAACACAAAAAAGACAAAAGTGCCGAACAAAATGTGACATAGTAAAATTCCGTGCTCAAAGTGTATGTTGAGCTGTAAGTATACGATATTTTTGTGTTCAAAATATACATTGAGCTCAAAGTATATTTTATGTTTGTGCTCAAAGCATACATTGGGCCTTGAGTAGGACTAAAGTGTAATATTCAGAACCTGAAATGTGTATCTTTAGAATATTCCCGAAGTGTTACCATGTAGTTGGTGCTAAAAAGGATAAATGGTGAGTGTTTATTTTTAATGAAGTGTATCTAAGATTTAGGAGACGAAGTGTATATTCAATTGTATATTGCGTTTAAGATAAAAGTGTGTTTTTGCATTGATTTTAAATTATTTTTCTTTTTCCTTTATTATCATTTTTTATTCATTTATGGGATTATAAAATAAAAATAACAAATTGGAAATACGCATTTAATTCAAATATCTCTCGCGATATACAGATAAGTACACAGGATAATACAAATACATTTATCGATAAACACGGTACAGCAGTAGCAAAGTTCAACAAGATACAAAAGTTTTGTACATTAGATAACAACGAACATCATGAAATCAGTTTTAGCTTACAATATTTTGCCTCAAGACATCCACTGCTGAACACAGGCCTCCCCCTTAAGGCTTTGGCGTGCGTCTGGCGTGGCAGGTCTTGTAGGACGATTTACATTTCATAGTTACTATCAAATCTGTGTGGTTCTTTCTTCATAATACGATCTCAGACAACTGCATGGTTCTCATATAACTTAACCAATACAAAATTATCTGAACTTCAAAAGAGACTGATCTCTGAGTTTGTTTCGGATGTTTCTTCTCAGAGTAGTCAGGTACGAAACACTGGCCTCATCTAGTTTATAAATAGTGTCTTTTTTGACGTGTAAAAGAGTTTGTTAAAACCAATTTGCAAGATAAGTATAATTTAGTAATCACGACAAAAATACGCCACGCTAGAGTCGAGTCGCGATCTCGATGTTTGGCAAAGCCTTAAGGCCACGCCGAATGACAATCCGCCACTTGCATCCATCGGTTGCCTATGACGGTTGTATGAAAAGGTAGAATTTAATTTTAAACTCTGTGTCTTTTGTCATAGAGTTTTAATTCAGAATTATTTTTCAACCATAATACTACTGATGGTTCATAATGTTTATGTAAGCTAAATATGAGGACATCCTTTTTCATTACGTATATTATACAGGGTGTTTCTTTTAAATGGGCCAAAAGGGAGAAATCCTTATCCATAAGAGATACAGGAAAACTTTCTTAGGAAACTTTAGCTCTTTTTTGGTGTTGACAATTTTGGCGTTTTTATTTTTTTGGTCAAGTGCGAGTTGTCCACAGAAATGAGTAAAAATGACCAACATTTTTTTAATGCCTTTCGACTCTGTTTCATGTCAGGATCATTTCATTGTATCGGAAGAAAAAAATCGCGACGGCGGAACTTATTCAAATTTAGCAAAATGTCTTTTCATACAAATTGTATGAACGAAAAAAAAAACATTTTTTTCATGATGTCATCTGATTTAGTGTTATGTAAGGATCATTTCATTGTATGACAAGGAAAATGTGTGGGCAACAGAAGTGGGTCAAATATAAAGAAAAACTTGACTACCAAACACGTCTTTATGCTGTTAGATGAAACATTACTCTAATTTTGACCAACTTCTACGGTCCAGATATTATCTCATCCTTACATGACAGTAAGTTAAACAGCATCATAAAAAAAATTGGTAATTTTTTTCGTTCATACAATTTGTATGAAAAAATATTTTGCAGAATTTGACCAACTTCCGCCGTCCCGATTTTTTTCTTCCGATACAATGGAATGATCTTTACATGAAACAGAGTCGAAAGGCATCAAAAAAAAATTTGGTCAATTTCACTCATTTTTAAGGACAGCTCGCACTTGACCAAAAAAATAAAAACGCCATAATTGTTAACATTAAAAAAGAGCTAAAGTTTCCTAAGAAAGTTTTCTCGTATTTCTTATGGATAAGGATTTTTCCCTTTTGGCCCATTTAAAAGAAACACTCTGTATATTGATTACATATATCGCATGTTGGAATAACTGACATAGATAATATTTAATGTTAATTGAAAATCATTGTTTGTCTTATTTATTATTGATTGATTCCATTAACTGTCGTATACGACAAGTACTTGGTAAATTATTGACATTTGAAAAATAATAATGATATTTTTATCAATAATCAAAAATAGCTGTGGTTTTCAAGGAACAAAATTAAAGTGCATCATTTTTAGGCAGTTTGTAAAAAACCAAACAATACATACATGAATAGTACCGTTTAAGTATAAAAACATTTTAAGTTGATTTTCAAAAAAAAAAGTAAAAACTGTTGCTCATTAAGAATTTATATTGTTTACAGTAATGCTTGATAAAATCTTAAACAAACAGGAATAGATACGCTTAAATCTAGTTAAATATACACTGAGCTATGAAAATAATACATTAAAGGCGCGTTCCCATTATACAAGTTGCAAATGTTGTATACAACTAACAAAACCTGCTACCTACTTGCAATTTGTAACCTGTATAGTTAAGTTACAAGCAGGTAGTTTGAACTTGTATATTTTGTTTCAAGTAACTGTCAACCTACTCAATTGAGGACTATGCAAGTAAAACCTGCATGTAATTTGCACTCTCTCGAAAACATGTTTCCAATTTAAGCTAATTGTATACAAATGTGATGTCGTAATTGTATATTGTGCTTATGGAAACACGTCTTAAGATACAAAAAAATCATATAAAAATTGTAATTATAAATCTGGGGGGCAATTCTCGGTTTTAGAGATGGTGTCGAACTCGACAAAAATTTCTAATGACGTCATTTTTTCGACAAATTTTACTAAACTCTAACGTTGGCCTTCGACAAATTGCGAATTTGACATAGCAACTTTTATAATTTGTCGAAAAAATGACGTGATTACAAATTTTTGTCGAGTACTACGAGCTCTTAACGCGATCCACTTTAGGCTGTGGGAAAGAGACCGAGCTATATAAGTCTAGCGCCATCTCTTTCCCACAGCCTAAAGACTCACGCTTTAAGAGTTCATGGTTGATGAAGGTTGTTTTTGGATTGCTCTGCTCTGTGAAAAGACAGAAAGATTGCCTTTATAATTAGACTTTGGGTGCTACAAAGGATTTGCATGTGAAAGTCTTGTGTGACCATGCATAATGAGAGGCTTTGTTAATGCAGATATGACAATAGATCATTTCAAATTATGTTTAGCACATACTGATTTATGATGCCTAGAAAGTGACGCTCGTTAGTTTCTGATAAACTCAAGTAGAACGGCAGCATTTTAACGGCATTGTAGCTTAAAGAATTTATTTAGTACTAGCAAAAGACTATTTTACTGCAAAAATATAATAGGTTCGTCAGTTACGATTATCAAAAAACATTAGACCCGTATTTTTTCTTTTGCCATAATACGTCACAATGTCGGTATAGTTTTACAGGCGTCATGACGTCACAAGCCTCCGCTCCTGAATTTGGAAGCGTTCTATCTTTATAAATATTCATCGATATAAAAAAACATGTCCATTATTTTTCAATGCTCTGACAAACTAATTATTTTCAATTAATTTATGCTGTAAAATACTTTATTGCCATTATTGTATGAACAGTTGTATGAATGTGGATGAGGTGAAAGGAGTATGTAAGGATCGTAGCAGGTGGCGCTCTGTAGTTTCTGACTACCCATAAGGGAAAAAGGCGTGTCTTTATGTGTGGGTTTGAAACAATATGAAATGTAAACAGGCTCCTCTCAATTTTGAAGTTGCAAAATATTGCCATACATGAATATTACCACAACTTACTACAAGCGTTCCAAAACGTGATATCCACAGCTTCAAGTACATATATTTGAATATATCTTTGTATTAATGCATGGTTAAGTGTTCAGTAATAAAAATAAAGCGCGCTGAATTTAAAATGGATTATTGTTTCAGAATAATTAAAAATAATTCGCAACAAGCAAGATTAAAATAAATGAAATCAGCATGAGTACAATAATTTACTTAAAATAAAATAAGATTGGCCTACTTAAAATTAAATTAAAATAATGATACCATTGTTATACCATACTCTTAAATTATATTGATTTGTAAAATTAGAATTTCATTGTATAACTTAAAATGGAAAATCAGATCTAAGATATAATCAGTCTATCACAAAAACATAAAAATCAAAATAAAAGTATAAATGAGATGGTTTCATTCAAAGATTATTTATTAAACATTTTTCTGAGCAAAGAGCCTCTAAATTCATTTTCTTGATAAGTGAAATAATTAACATTAAACTAATAACATTATAAAATAATAATTTAACATCATAATTATAAAACCAACATACCGAATTAAACTAAAATTAATAGCTAAATAACACACTAGCAGCTTGGTTTAGCATAAAGTATAAAGTTTTATTTGAAGATTTGTAAGAACTCTATAGGCGTTCCCACACCGCGAGCATTCACATGTAATGTAAAGTTACATTCGAACATTTCATCAGTGACCGAAGACAATAGAGCATCAAATCGCGCACTTTTATGTTACATTACAGTACCCCTAGCACGCAGTGGCGGATTAAACGTTGAGAGCGCTGTAGGCAAGCATCTCATCGGCGCCCCTATATTAAAGATAACACGTAGATACTATAGTTTGACCAAAACCGATGTACCTTAGGAAAATGCGGTGAGATGGGGGCCAAAAAAAAAAGAGCATCAGTTTACATGAGATCGATATCTGTCGAACAGATCTTACGAATTCGGTATACAATATTTTAAAGCCTTAGGTAAGACCAGTATTTTAAAATTGACTGCTCTGACCTGTAAAGCTCGGAACTAAACACAAAAAAAAACAATTAAGTGCTACTGAAACTTCACACCCACACCACCTTGTAGAAGACAAACCTAAAATGTTGAGTTTTATAGACCGCGTCGAGACCAACTAACACAAGAAGACTTTGCATTGAAAATGAGCAATTAAAATCGCAAGTAAAGTAAAAGCGCGAGCGTAGCGAGCGCGAATATTTTATGGTTTTTTGGAAATAGTAGGAAAACCAAATTTTCATTTTCATTTCGTTAAACATTTCCGTACTTCAAGAAAAGTTTTAATCTAAAAGCAAAATCAATTTGAAGTAATTCTTGTAGCGCGAGCGTAGCGAGCGCGAAATTGTTTAGCTTTTTGGAAAAGAAGAAGCCAAATTTTCATTTTCATTTCGTTAAACGTTTCCGTACTTCAAGACAAGTTTTAATCTAAAAACGAGATCAATTTGAAGTCTTTTTTGAAGAGCAAGCTTGGTTAATGTAAGTTGCTTAGGTTTTAGTAGTTTTTTTTTATGACCTAGGTAGATTTTTTTAAATTTCTTCGAAGATAAGAACTCGGTGCGGCTTGCGCCACCCCTCGCAGCCTGCCGCCCCGGCCCTCTTGGTATAGCCCTCTTGGCCTAAGGGTAAATACGCCACTGGGTAAGACTGGCAGTCGACGCGACGAACATTGCAGTCGTATCTTTCCAACTTCAATCAGAGATCATGTACCATCGACAAAGTTGTGACAGTTGACAAAGTTGTGTTTTAGGCGTAAGTTTTAGTCCGTCCCATCGTATAATTTATATTTTGTTATAAATTGAAGCGAATTGGGATTGTACGCAAAAATAATAGTTTCATTGTCTAAGTGGTGACTTACATATTGACATAATTAATTTTATGCTATATTGTAATTTTTTTCTTTATTTTACAATTCCGCCCGCGCGCCCCTTTGTACCTTCGCGCCCCTAGGCAGATGCCTAGTTTGCCTTAAGGATAATCCGCCTCTGCTAGCACGAGTTTTCACTATTTTACTTTACAGAGTTTTTCCAGTATTTACAGCGTTTCTTGTATGAAAATATGGAACAGCGCCTCTGGTGTGCGAAGAAGGAACCAATTTTTTCCTTTAAAATTGTCAATTTGAAGTCGTCAAAGTAGCTACTATACTGAAAACTCGTGCTGACGGTACAGGTGAATGCTCGCGGTGAGGAAGCGCCTTAACCTTACAAAATCGAAAATTTCATCAGTGATGGAAAACAATCGAGCATCACAATGCGCATCTTGATGTTACATTACAAGCGAATGCTCGCGGTGACCGCCGGTTTTAACCTTAGATTATAGAATGACCAGATTCTTAGTAGACCACTGAGAAATTGAAGCCAAAAAAAAAAGAAAAAATTACTTCGTTCGAGTTCCTGAATTCTTACGTGAGCAAGTAGCGGTCGTTTACAAATGTATAAAAAAAAGACTTAACTTTTAAAAAGTTGAAAAGGAACTTTAAGCTATAATATACAAGGGATACTTTCGATTGACTAACCTAGCTGTCTAGTGTGTTTTATATGGTAAAGGCAAGAAAATATAGTTGCCCGAAATATATGAGATTAAACAATACTGATTTGGAGCTACACATTATACGTAAAACAGTAAAAACTAATGTTTTTGCACCTTCATCATTCAAATAATAGATTTACGGTATTTTTATACTTAACTAATGTAGTAATACAGGCATTTATGATTGACACCTTCTTTTCAACCGCTTTTAATATATTTTGATTTAAAAGTATTTATAATTCAATTTCATAATTATTACAGTGTATTCTAATTTTATTGAGATTTTATTTCATAAAAAAAATCTTTATAAGTTCACTTAATTCGAATTTAACCAACTGTAGTACTTGTAAACTATTTTATTAATGAGCTGTCGTATTAAGTACTACGCTGTTTTTTTTTAATTTACTGTAAACTAAAGGTGTCATTCACAACATAACCTCTTTAATATTAAAATTAAAAACAATGGCAGTGGGTAGATTCTTATTCTAACAATAAAATACCGAATAATATAGTTTTATTGATACAATTACTATAAAGATGGCAACGTGTATATGTTTCTTTAGAACTTTTGGCTACATGGGGTTTTTTTACTGGAGATCAACTAAATATTATTATTAATTTGGACTTTAATTACAACGTTATTTAACATTCAGAGAAGGTCAGAGATTTCCAAAAATCGGTGGATAAGTATATCTTAGTTAAGGCTAAATATTTTACCCTAAGTATATAAAGAGATTCATTTAAGTACATTTACCCTTCTTTTGTGATCTCCAGTAAAACCTTTTATTGGTAAAGCACCAATAATTAAATACTGATTTCAACTTTCACAATAAGCTTCGTAAAAGATACAATTCAACAGGATTATATGTATTTTTGAAGTAATTATTGCAATATAATTTCATTTGACAAAGTTTTCGCTAGTAAAAGTATGGAATAACTCCGATTACACGCGATCTTGAGTATTTAATAATGTAACTGTTAACTTTAATTTCATTTAAATAGTTATCTGATAGATAGTTATCTGCCCGTTCAAAAATTTGGGGTGGAGGAGTTCATCAAAACCAGTAAGGACTCGCGATATACAAGTCAACAAGTTTTAAACAGTTTTCCTGTATACTTAATGCTGTTAAACACCGTCGGTCTTACTACAAAACAGTTAAACATTTGTCTTACTAACTGTCAGCAGCAAAATGGCATTTGACGTTAACTGGGTTGTTTGTGCAGTTACACTATTTTGGGCAAGTGTTTAACAGATGGTAAACTTTTTGTGTATGTATGCAATTTTTGGCTGTATGCTACATGCTGCCAAAAAATGTATTATGCAATCACATTGAAACTTATAACAGAACATTGGAAAACCGTTTAATAATTGCTGTCTACGTAAAATTGGAAGTAATATTTCTAACCAATTATATTGCAATAATCTAACAAAAATAGCTGCGTAACACTTTTATCTAACACGGCTCTTCATCATCAGCATCTGTGTGTATTTCATAGCTCGATATCGTGATTCTTGATGTTTCACTTCTCAAGTGCGTAATTTCCACCTGTTTTGAAAAATTATAATCAGTTTATTTGTTTTTTTAAGGCCTAAATTGGTATTAATAGTTATTTTGCGGTATATTGGGAGTTTGGTTAACGTGGGCATTACTTTAAGGGTTCCTAGCACTCATTGAAATGAACAGATTTTAATATAAGTAAAGGAGTACAATACCCTTATATTTTTCCTTGTCCTTTGTTAAAAAGTTGTGTATATATTTTGTGGGAGATCCTAGATAAATGAAAAATATTGGATCAACCACGAAATATCAAAAGAAAAATCTACTGCTCCATGCATTTACGCTTTCATAACTCGAAAATAATAGAAGACGAATCGTTCTGTGTGTACATTTAAGAGTAGAGAACAGCTTTTTTGTTTAGCATTTCTGAAATAGTCTAGTAGTAAATGACTCATCCTATTCAGTACCTAACTTCCTTAAAGTGTTACCCAAGTTTAACCAACTGCCCTGCATATTTAAGAGCCCATCAATATATGTTCTCAACAGAATTGCAATACCAAAAACGATCACGATTGTAATGTCTGCCAATTTATAAAAAGAACTGGTGTTTCATACAAAACGTAAATATTAACAAACACCCGTTTCTTTCTGATTTTTCTATATTGGTTTCATAGTAGATGTACATTTAGTACATGAAATGTTGTTAATGGTTTACAAATATCCCTGTATAATGACGACAGTAAAATATAATGTCAAGATTTTAATGGGATCTTAAATACGTGCATCTATTTTAGTTTTCCATATTCAATAAACTATTCTCAGTTACATTCTAATGAGTTTTATTAATGTTAATTTCTGTTAGTGAAGTCATAGGGAAATTATAATAATATACTGGCTTTAAAAAGCTTAAAAACTCAAATGTTTTCGATCCGAATAAGATTTTTTTGAGTCTGTCTGCCTTTCCTTCTTGCTAGCTGGACATAATTAAATTTGAATTATTATATTTTTAACTTTGACTTGTTAACTTGTCAATATATTATAATTTACCTTGAATTCGTTAATACGCGCAAATGATTTATTTTTCTTGCACTGGATTTCTATCCATATTCAATGTTTCCATCCATAATTGAAAAATTAAAAACCGCAATGGAATGAATGATGAATTTTGTATAACTCGGCTTAATATCGAGAATAACTTTAGCGCATGATTAAAATCATTCGTGCGTACAAGATCTTAATTAAACTTATAATATAATATTATATTATAATATAAAATTCTTACCTTTTGCAAGCAGTTATCCATATCAAACTAAATTTAGGAATGTTCGCTTTAAGCCAGCCATAGGTAAGCTTCAAGCATGATTTCTACTATTTTAGTAGATATTTTTAATGATGGTAAGACTAAATGGTAAAAATTTTAGAACAGGCTATTTCTAGGTTAACTTTCTGTTTTTCTAGTGATTATTTTAATTGGTGTTTATAATGCAACAGCTACCTTATTAAATTAGTTTTAGGTGCATAATTAATACCCGTAGCTACTGTTTGTTCCATCTAAATATTCTAATTAGAAAGGGTACATAATATGACTAATTGAACACAGCATATTATTATAAGGTGCATACTTCGGATCCGCTTAATTCGGCCTTCTAAAATGTCTTAGTTGATTTTGTTAGGTATAAGTGTGAAAGAGTTGCCATAAAATTACTTCGTATTAGTGGTTATTAATTTATGTTAGTGTTCAAGAATCTACATGGAATTCGAAAAGACATGTAAATAATGGAAAGTATGAAAACTATGTGTATTTCGAAGTTTTGATGATAGTTCATTTTGTGTATAATGAAAGAAAATCGTAGTACTTTTTAACTTTAAGTTCATAAATAGTTATGTGAATACAGTTAACGCTAGTAGCTATAGGATGATCTAAAGTTCGGTCATAAAGCAGGAGGAATTTCTTACATTGACCTATTATTACCTGTCTCTGTCACTCCCGCGTAAATATAATGAGACAGATACAACGGCCGCTAACTGTGCAAGCAAGACTCATTATATTTACGCGGGAGTGACAGAGACAGGTAACAATAGGTCATTGTACGTTTCTCCTGCTTTCTGACCGGACTTTAGACTTGCATATGCTTTTCGTACAATGACTATTTCGGAAATATATTTGCATAGTATGTAATGAGAGCTCAACTTCTATAAACATACCTTGTTAAGTCGTTTGGTCATAAAAAGGATTAAAAATATTCAGTATTTTTTTTCTCAAATGTTTATTCTACATGTCGGTCGTTTTAAATAGTTAACAACAACAAAATATACATTATATTGATATATAGTAACAACGACGAGAAACGTAACAGTTTATACACACCAGACTACGTTTTTGTAAGGGTGACCGGTGAAGAAAAAATAAATTTGATCCGTCTTTTCACAAAGCATAACATTTCAGCACGCGTAGCATGGCGATTCTATGTCTATTCTACCAAGAAAAGACACAGTTATTTCATCGTTATTTCTTCACAAGTCGACTGTTTTTTTGCACAAATATGACACCATTCGTACACTATTGAAGAAAAGAACGTTTATTTTCCATATTTTTTACATTGCCATGCTTAAAACAATAAAAATATTTCTATGTTCTGTCATTTTGTCTATTCTTCCGTCGACAAAACCTCTTTCTACGGCGCCATGCTACGCCTGCAGGAAGTCCTGTTGTCTTTTTAATCTTATAACAATGTTATAAAGTCGAGATTACAATAATCAGGACTCGTATATTGCAATTTGGTACTGATGGTTATCAATGCCCATTTGTTTTTAATTTCTGCGTTTTTTTTTCAGCTTCTTTTTATAGTTATTTTATGTAAAGATTTCAGCAATTATTTCACATTTAAATTTTATAAAGCCAAACTATGTTCCATTCGTGGAATTTGTTATAAAAATATGTGAATATCACATATTGATTTTCTACTAGAAATGAACTACACACGACAAATAATGTATTTATGTCAATTTTAACATTAAATTAGATATTTATATTGAAATACTACTTCTAATCGATAAGTATACAATTTGTACTGTACCAGTGATCTTACTATGAACACATTTTTTTTTTTGTACATTCTTACCGAGGAAAGGTCACCACTTACAAAAAAGTTTTAATTTAATTTCGATCTGTAAGCACTTTTACAAATATTTGAATATAAAGAACAAATCTATTCTACACTTTAAAATGGTCAGGTTTATATTACTATAATTTGTTTATTTTTTAAAGATATTTTAGTATTTTGCGAATATTTTTTTAATATTTAGAATATGCATATACTTGACCTGCGCATTGCCTATAAAACGGTCAAATAAATGTTAAATTTTTAAAGCCATCGGAAATGTATTAACATGAATATTTTATAACTTTATTTTTCGGTAAAAATACTTACAGATCTCGTACAGTTTCATAAATATTATTACACTCACATGAAAGCGGATTATATATGTATTTCAAAAGCGAACAACGAATTGCTTTTGTTAACTGACAACCTTTATTTGTTTTTTATTAATAGCAATACATTAAACGGAGATTATAAATACGAAAGTGGTAGTTTTTGGTCGACTTAGTGTTGGCTACACTGGATCTCGTGGCAGTTATTTAAAAAACGAAGTTCTGTGTCATTCTTTTTTTTTAATCTTTGTACTTTACGCAACGAATTGATATGATTTCTTAAGAACGATTGGACGTGCATACTCTTTTCTGCAGATCACAAAATTACAAAAAACTAAATAGAATAAGACTATTGAAATAACTACGAGCAATACCGGCTTTTATAGAGCAGAATGATTTAGAATTCTGAAACGTTTTAACAAATATCTTTATCGATAATTCAACGCATTTCTTCTTGCCGTATTTGTTATGTGCGTCTTTCTTTTTTTGAAAAGTTTAATCGACTGTCGTACTAGGTATTGTCGTACTAGGTAAGACGTACGACAACAGATTAAATTGATGTTGAGCGATTGTAAGCCGGTATTTAAATACAGGGTGTGCAAAAGTTGTGTTATTATAGATATTCGTATATTCACGTGATTCACACATACTTGTTTCATCATAACACCCTGTTTATATCTCTAACTCCACTAATATGTGTTGAGATCAGTCGATTGCTGAATATGATAAGATGAAGTCAGTCGAAACATTTATTTTGGGACTTATTTAATAGGGATAAAGTATATTTTAGATTGATTTATTCGGTGAATGAAAATATCGTCAATAGTGTTGGAAAAAAACAAAACAGTTTTTTTATATTCATTGTTTTCTTAATTATTATCAAATAAGTCCCAAAGTACAAAAAATATATTTAAATTATTACTTACTACACATAGCTAAGTTACGTAGTCTAAAAAACATTTTTTGTTTTAAAAAAATGGGTCCGTTGTTTTTGGCAATTATTATTATAGTTCGAAAACGGCGTACAACACACATCAACTAGCGATTCATTTTTACGATATTTTTTTCAACAAGACAATGGCAACACTTAGTTTAAATTAAGTTATACCAGCCGATATCCACGCAACATTGATTATTGCTTAATTTCATTTAACAAAAAAAAAAAATAGACATTTCTGCGCCATTTTTTTTTTCAAGAAGCTTTATTATTACGCTTTCCTTAAAATGGAAGCACCCAATTTGTGTATTATTAAATATTGAGATTGCCATGACAAAAAATGTTCCTAAAAAGCTAGCGTTGTAAAAACAGAGTTTATAAGCGTTTTTTATATGTTTATTGATATTTTTTTAATCATTTGTAATCCTTTTCTACTCTTTCTTTGAGATGCAACTAACCCACCGTAAGCAGCGTCCAAAAAAAGGGGCATTCATTAATAGGGCTTATGCGCTATCAAAATAAATAAATTATGCATCGTATATGTAAGAGTATAAGGTTTAAAATAGTATGTAGGCGTTTAGGCATTTGTGTCGTCCCAGAAATTGGTTACAGAAAAAAAAAACACGATTTACATAAAAAATATGATATTTTTTTATCCGATTTATCCGAGAATTTTGTCTAAGAACCATAGATATTTGAGTCAAGTGTATTATTATCGAATTGTAAGATGCTGAGGTAAACAATTTCTGGTAACAAATCTTTGATGTAAAATGAACGGTAAAAACAATGTTACTTTAAAATAAGCATCATCAAATTATCATGTTCATTTGTTATTTATATTTTTTTTTGTATATTTCACTTCTACAGAAAAAAAATTGGATGCACGGTAGTGCCAACAGCCAAGTTCGGCACAAAACACATTTTTACCGTTCACTCTCGCATCGTATTATAAGCTGTAGCGTGTAAGATGCTTGTCAGTGTGGTTAATACGTTAGATCCTTTACCAAAACACGTGATTTTAATTACTTACCAAATCCTTGTAACATTAGTCAAAAATGTAAAGAATTTTGGAGAGACGATTCGATTTATATAATTTGACGTTGAAATTAAATAAGTAGTTTTGTAAAAGTGACAAAAGCTAAAGATATAACGATATAATCAAACGGGTTGAATAAGGACAGGTAGGGAAACGTTCAAAAGTTCTTACTAATATTATTATTGCGAAGGTTAAGATGGATGTATGTTTCTCAATTGCGTCATAAAGGCTCTGGATGAAAGGTAAAGACAGAATTTATGATCTGGAATAACATTAGGATATTTTTAAATCCCGATGTTACGAGTTCGTGGGATAACTTTCTACGTAGGCTCGCAATAGCTACTTTATTATTACATCAATACCTAAGTCCTTATTCAACCAGTTCGACTATCCCAAAACAAGAATTTCACATAATAAAAACAATCGAACCGTTTCTCCAAAAATCGAACCAATCACCCAGCTCAGCTTCGAACCAATCAGTTAGCGTTTAAACTCACCACTTCGCTGGTAAGACAGTTGATGGTGGTAGGAGGGAGGACGCGCGCGGGAGGAGCCGGCGGGCGCGGGGAGCGGCGACCGTCGCGACTGTCGCATGGCGTGGCGCCGCGAGCTGGCGTTATTGGGTAGCCTATGGAGGTTAATCGTTGAATGAATTTCGTAACATTTCGTATCCAATTGACGTTTTGTCCAGTCTAAAACAAATTTCACATTTATATGGTATTTACGCGGGTCCATTCATTTGTATGGTCTTAACCGTGCCGTGCCTAACTGCGCCCGACAGGGTCCATAATGATCATTAAAATCAACTTACCACCTAAATACACATTGTTTAAAGTTTAAATTTGAATTAAAATTTGACCGTATAAATGGTCATTCGACAGCCTGCGGATTGTGGGCCACTCCCTCTCACAGAAAGGAGGCCTGTGTCTCAATAGTGGGAACATCTGTATGCTGATACAATTTATTTTTTTCAAATATTTGGGTTTAAAACTGGATTTTTACCATGATTATTATTTGTTTTGAGTTCCTGATATTTCGGCACTGTTGCAAGCGCCATGATAGATTTTCTATATCACCAATCAGTTCATTACGTACTTTAGACACTTTACTGTCTGATTTTAAATGACAGTCAGATGGTCTCGCAGGTATATAAATGAAATTACTAATAAAGGCGCCACCATTGGAACATTAAACTTCCACAATTGTAATAAGGTTGAAAATCTATTAAAGAAATATGTACCTTGTTCACTACTACTGGACTCAGTGAAGCTGGGCGTGCCCTCCGTCCACGTCGGAGTGGAGCCCTCGACAGACGCAGGCGGGGTCCAACACACACTGGAAAAACAAATGACAATATTAAAGCTTTGAGAACTACTAGAATGATAGAGCGAGCAGAGAATTTACATTTAAACATTGGAAATTTTTATGATATTGGAGATTTAGGAGACGTCAGTTCACACCGAGATGCGACGTGACACGTCCGAACAATCTTGCTTGATGCAATCATATAAACGGTAGATGTTATAAAAATTTAAGTAAAATTCGCGGCTGGAATGTTACCTCTCTCCAAGGTAACTTCTGTTGGGACGTCGTCGGATTACATCCATCTAAACATGCTTTTACGAACACATTGAAGAACAACAGACTATCGTTGATCAGTTAAAAGAAAGTAATTAAAATCAATAATTACCTGGCATCATTACTGCGCGCACTACTCAACGCAGCGGGCGTCAACGCTAACGATGACGCCGAAGATGTCGTCATGACACTGGCCGCGCTTGACGCGCCCCGACGTCTTCCAGACGCACTGGACGACGTCGTAGACGAAGAGTTCGTCCGGCTCGTTCTTGGAGGAGGCGCTTCTTCGAAAGGCGGAGGAGGCGTCGAACAACACGAAAGAGGGGCGCCTCCTGGTGGTAAGCTAGCGTTACTACTTGGACTAGCAAGACAAGTAAGGATAGGTGGACTATGTGTGGAAGGTGGAATGGTTGTGGAGGTGGAAATGATTTATGAGCACAGGCGTAAGATATTTTTGCTGTAGATAAGCAATTATGACATTTCAAAGGCCATGGTTAGCCAAATTTGACGTTCCGTAATTTTGTGTGTATTCCTGAGTTTCGCATCGCTAAGTTAAATTGCATTGTTACTGATTTTCTTACGAGTTTGAAATGTCACAATTTTAGGACAATAATGTAGTTGTACGGGTATATTTTTTATGTTAGTTGGTTCTAATTCGTATACAAAACTATCTACGCCTGTGTACTGTTTGGTGTCAATTCTAAAGATATGCTATTTCTACATTCAGGCCAACTACGATTGGTTCGGTAACTACATTCTAATTTTTCTTGCATTTTCCAGCTAGTGAGAGTTTCAAAGGGTCTATTTATGCTAGCAAGAAAATAGGTGCCACGGATAAAAATAAATATACTATCATACTGTGAATTCTAAATCTATCAATTGGCTATAAAATGTTTATTTGGACGTTTCACTGCAGAACTAAAAAATAAAAGCAGTATAAATAATTCTACAGCCAAACTTCTTGTAATATAAATATTGCGTACGATGGATCGGAATTTAGGATATTGAATTAATGGCAAGGTGAAAATGATTGCTAAAAATTCTGTCGTATTTATCAAAACTTCAAAGAGTGAAAATATCTACTGCTTAGATATCATTTGAAGCTTTTTCCAGCTTCATGTAACATACATCTCCATACCTTTTTTGTTCTTTATCGATTGGAATCGATTAACGAACGATTGTATTAATTCAATCTCAATTGATTTAGGCCTACTATAATAAATTTGGCCATTATTCAAGGTATTCATTGAAGTTCGAACAAAGAATTGTGTTTGGTTTATCTGGATGACATATTGTCATAAAATAATCTATTTCACACTAGAGACAAACCTTTTTAGACAACCACAGACAACATACATACATATAAAGATGATATCTACAAAAAATCTAAAGAAAACACTAAAATAATTGATAATATAGCAGCTAAATACATAAAATTAGATAAAGTCAAAGTGTTATTTTAAAAGGATGCACTATGTTAAGGAAATAAGGGGTTCAATAAATTATGAAAATTCAACGACCGAGCAGTATTATAACGTAGATATAGAAAAAATGGTAGTCAATACGAATCACAACACTATCTAGAAACATTGACATGCTTGACTATGAACAATAAATGGCTTTGAGCCTCAACGAAATATATTTTCTTCAATCCGATTTTCTACATAAAATATATCTTCAATTCATTTTCTTCATTATTGTCACATCATTTAAATTCGTTTTCGATTATTGTATTTTTTATTCCTTTTGTAACTTCATTAAAATTTGAAAAATTTTCTACAGCATCTCTTCAAATTCTTTCTTCATTTTTATAATCATCTTTCTCTTGTCCGATTTCCTTTTGAAGCTTCCCTTCTTTTTCTGCCTCGGTATCTTATTTGGCGTCTTTGTCAAGGGCCTTTCGGAAAACTGTTTTATTTTCTCGTGGACATTACCGCTTATTGATTTTGAAACTACTGGGTTGATAGCTGTTGTTGCTAACGAGAAATGCTTCTTGTCTATAGAGGTCAAACTACCGTGAGTGTATTCGATAGGTTCGAATAATTTCTTAGTTTCTTTAACAAGTCTCTGCGTCTCAATATTCTTTTCTGATTTCTTACTGTCCTGGGAAGATGAAATAGAGCTTCTTCTTGAGCTGTCAGAGTCAGTTTGGACTTTAAAAATATGTTTTTGGAACATGTCGATCTTAGTTTTTGCTTTCTTGTGACATATAGCTTCGTCTTTAGTCATTCCTCGTTGATAAGTTCTAATTTCCACTTTTGGTTTAGGTTTCTTTTCTTGCGAGCGGTTTTTGTCTCTTTTAGATTGCGTGAAGTTCAGTTTCTTCGATATGCCTGATATTATTCCTGGTTTTGCGCCATTCTTTTCTACTTTAGCCTCAGTACCATTCTTTTCAGCTTTAACTCCTAAATCTGCTTTTGGAATCTGTTCAATCTTCTTTGTATCAGCTGGAGCTACTTTTCTCAAAGATCTGGCTGCTGATATGAGGTCTGATGATTTTACGTTATGAACGCTCACTTTTTCCGTCGATGAATTTAAGTTAACTTGAGTTTTTCCAGTGAATTTATCACCTATTTGAGTTACAACTTCTTTTACGAATTGCGATGGACTTTTCGATTGCTTGGCTCTTACATCTTCAATTGTCGCGGGAATTTCTTCAATCACAATTCTTTCTTCACTACTAGATTCAGTGAGCGAGGTATCATCGTAATCTCCAGAGTCCAAATGTTCTCTCAAAACTTTATCAATATTGAATTTAGCCATCATTGAAGTTTGAATAGTCAAATCTTTACCGGGATAAGATCTCTCAGTGATACTATCAGCCTCTTCTACAAAGTCTAGGAAAGAGTTCGAAGCAACTAATTTGGTGATCTTAACAGAACTGTCGGATACAGACGATGGGATGCGACATGCAGTGGGTTCTTTAAACTTAAAATCATGCCCGTAAAAGCAGAAATCATCATCACTGCTAGTGATTGGTGTCTGCGGAGGGATGTCACTCACAGAGATACTTAAATTCGGATAATCACCTTTCGTGTCGATGCTAGACGCTTGGGAGGTCGCGCCTCCACGTTTAGCTTTGGGAGACCCTCTCGGAGGGACCGGAGGAGGGACTCTCTGCTTTTGGGAGCCTTTCAAGACCGCGGGGAACGCGATGTCGGGTTCTGACACGGCGATGGTCGTCTTAGCAGACGACATAGTGACTTTAGCGGCGGTGGACGCCGTTGACGTCACCGATATCGGCGTTATATGCGCTGTCACATCCGATAAAGAAACTGGCGATCGACAAAAACGCTCAAAATGTTGTATAGGTTTATTAATAATTAAAAAGTACACAATAATAAAATGTATAAACGAAAAATTTGGCACATTAGAAAATAATGTTATTAGATAACAATAAAAAATTTAAAAAGATTTGTGTATCATTGGAAGCGTAGTTAAAATTACAGACGGGTTTTTACGTAATATTAAGTTATATATCCAGAATGGCATGTTTAAATTTATATTTTTTAGATGGAGCTTGACCGTTTAAATAACGTATTTTTTATTGGTGCATCAAGTTTTATGTATTAGATATTAAATAATAAATTATAGCATGCAGATTTAGGGAGTAAAAAGAAAAGCGAAGATTGATGGTATACCCAATAAGAAAAAAGTTCCAATAAGGCCACAGCAGCATGAAAAAAGGAGAGATAACATGACCATAAGTTTCTTTATAATATTATTTAGTATTTGTTTATGACAACATTTTAAAAAGACTTGCCAGAAATGCATTCATTTTACAAAAAAAATGATAAAAGATCACCAAAACGTTATAAGGCTTGCTCATATTTTTTGGTGACCAAATATCCTTTGGACTCAATTTACACCTAGCGGAAAAATATTAGCAATCCTTTTGAATAAAGAAGCTAGCAGTATTGCGTTGGCGCATTATAGTGCACGCGTTAAGAGACACTTCATACAAAATTTTAAGTTATTTATTTTCCGGAATGCAAAATGCTTACTCATAAAACCTTTGTATCTTGTTTTCGAGTATGAAGTTTCATTCAAATCGTATTAGTTAAATAAAATAAGGACTCAAATTAAGGATAGGTATTTTTAATCAGTTTGTATGAAATTTCGTTCGGCGTTAAAGTCAAAAATTCATTGATATAAAAATACGCGATTATTTTTCCGCTCTATGTAAATGAATCCTTATAAAGTAAAACCTGTACATTTATGACAAGCTTTTTAACAGGCTTTATAATCAAGCAAAAAGCGTAGCAAGGGATATCAGATATTTCACGAGTCGCAAAATTTAATAAAGTGACAAAAATTTGGAAAAAAGTGCGAGTAAATTTTGTAATTTTAAATAAATTATCGCGTGTCATCCAATTATTGATTTAACAATTAAAGCTGAAGCAACAGTGACTTTATTTATAAAGTAAAATAATAATTTGGGCCACGACGTAAAAGCAGCAAATTAATTTTAATTCTACATTTAGCCAATCGATTGATTTAATGTATAATTTAATGAATTCTGAATTTTTAATTGATTCAAGCGATTAATGGGTGAAGGAAAATGTTTTGTAAAAATTTTGATTTATTTATTAAATATTTTAACTATAATTTATTCATATTTTAAAGTTAAAAGTGTACTCCTTGCTACACTTTTTGTTTTATTGTGTATTTTATAGAAGAAAATACTTTATTTGTAGATATTCATTGATCAATGTTTTAAGGTTCATGAAAGTACAGAATGATCCTTGAGTAAAAGATATTTATTTTGCAAAATATGGGTACAGTACAGGTGTTATAAAGATAATGATAAAAGATGAAAAATGATCATCATCAGCCATATTTTAGGACTCTAACCACAGATTACCAGATATCGCTCTCCATGTACTTACACGCGCTAAGCCCCTACCGGGCGCCGGGCGACCGGCTACCCATAGCGCGGCGGGCTGTCAACAGCCGCGCACAGCGCACGTACGCATATATTTCGGTCGAATTGATGTTAGTTATGAAATACTAAGATCTGGTTGAAGAGATAAATACTACATTTTACGGTTTTCCTTTCCCTTCCTTTTTTTTGTTATGAAAAATTTATTAACCTACAAGTATTTCATTCTATCATTTATTAAATAGTTGTAGGTTTTTTACATTTTTTCATCGTTGATTTTATGTTTCGATTATTTTAAACGTATCCACGACAGAGGAGAAATTTCTGCTGTAGGACAATGATTTGAAAAAGACAACATATTCTTTCTTTTTACAAGTGTATATTTTTAGTTTCACTTGTTCCGTTGGCGGTCTGTAATAAAATCTTGTTAATTAAATTTGACCCACTTCCTGGCTTCCGATTGAGCAGATGACCTCGTAATAATAGGTACAGCCGACTCTCGATAACTTTCGCTATTACGAATGATCGAATGTTTAAAATATCAAAAGGAAAAAAAAAATAAGAGAAAAAAAAACACTCTGAATTATTAAGTGTTTATAAAGAAACAAATTCATACGAAAGTGTACTGTGTCAAAAAAAAAACCCTAGGTACTAACATCATTGTCGACAGAGGCAGCCCTCGCAATTCACAACATCACGCGGCGGCGCGCATCTTCAAAGCGAAACTTACTTTACGTTTGTGTAGTTAGGCACATTTTCGTTCGCAGCGTCTATCGTCTTGAAAGTGTAGGCTATTATAGCGGTAGGTATTGAACATTTTGAATGGAGTGAGTTATATGTAATATGTGCTCTAACTTTCACATTCTTAATTACCCAAAGAGGTTTTATACCATATAATCTCTTCTATATTCAAACACCATGGACATTAATAATTAATCTACATCGGTTGCTATCTTCGGTTGGACCTCTGTCTCTAACCAACCGAATTTTCTATCCAAATCATTAAGATGTCCAATCAGAAGCAACTGTTAAAAGACAACTGGATTGAGATTGGACATTAATTTCGGCCGTTAGTCAGCTAAAGTTTCATAAAGAGGTTATCGTTGAGAAATCACTGAAGCGATACTTGGACAACCCTAAACATTTTTTCTCAACTTCATAATTCAACTTATTAACTATTATTATTATATTACTAGCCATTCAAAAACTATATGAAGCCCCATAGTTACTATTCTGTACTTTCATTTGCCGCCTAAAACATTAATCTTTCTAAACATATTTAGTCTTAAGTTTAACCCAATAATTTAAACTTTCAAAGTAACAGTTGTCTCGTTACGCATTCGTTCACAAGGCATTATTGTATTGTCCGACATATTACAGTAAAAAATTGGAATCACACACCAGAGGACCTACCATGTCGTTATAAAGCGAGAGTAGATCCACTGTGGGAAAGAGACAGAGCTATACAAGTCGTCTAGCGCCATCTCGTTCCCGCAGTGGAACTACTCTCGTTTTAAGACGTCATGGTAGGCCACTTGGCTCCGACACATAATGCCAACGTTATACCAACATGTTTGGCTGTTTCACGTTGCCAATATTCCAATAATGACAAAAATCTAACCAGATATTTTTTTCATCTATTTATCTGTAGACTAGCTTTAAAGCATTATCTCACTTGATTTTAAGTAATTAGTACTGGGTACACGGCAATTTTTGGGACAATTACACTCATCAATAAAGTCTAAGCATAAAAAATGTAAAATCATTTACAAAAAAACTACATCGGCTTCTTACTGCCTGTGACGACTTTTCGTGCTTCGCGTGTTACAGGTGGCCTACCATGACGTCATAAAGCGTGTCAGTTCCACTCGTATAGCTCTGTCTTTTTCCCACGGTGGAACTACTCTTGCTTTAAGACGCCATTGTAGGCCTCCAGTCCTCTGTAGCGTAGATGTCCACGCACTATGTAAAAAACAGTCACCATCCACAGACCGACCATGACAAACGCTACTCAACTATGTAGATCCACCCAGTTATTATTTAGCCACGGGTTTGTGATACCAACTTTATATTGCAAAATACCTATCATACATCTCGAAACGCCTTGTGAACGTAGCGAAGACAAAACACAATACGACATTTAGTCTCACCTGCTTTGACGCTCGCGACTCCACTCGATCCTGCTCCTATCCATTTGATAGCGTGAAAATATTACGTCAAATTCGTGAGCAAATAGATTTTAGAGAAAAAAAAAACATGTTAATTTTTTCGAACTTGGCTGAGTGCGCTGCCGTGCTTCCAGATTTAAAAATGATGTTCTATTTTGTTTCTTAATTCAAATTGTACGATAAATATGAAGTGGATACAGTGAGATATTCGATTTGCAGCATTCTGTTGTGTGCAGAAGGTTGAAAATCCAACAGCCAACTAAATTCTCGCGACAATTGTGACTTTCAACATCGACATTTTTTTCTAAGGGAGCTTACTCTTGGCGCGATGCTACGCAATTCGACCGTTTCAAACTACAAGTGAAAATCATCCTTACCAATACGACATAAGACATCAAATACGTTGTTATCTACGGGTAGATGAAAAACAAAACACCCTCGCCACGACGACGTAAGTCAATCGAATTATAGCATTATTTCGTAGTAGCAAGGTCGATTTTCATGTTTAGTTAGTAGAAATTGCAAATCACACGAATCGTATGTTATAAAAACAATTTAACACATTAAACATTATGTTGGATTTTCAACTCTCCACTTTGAGCTTAACGTTGCAAATCCTTCTGTCTATGAGCTACATACGACACTCATTTCCTTTCAGTTTCGATCTTTTTTTTTAACGTAGAGATTTGAAATAAAACGAAAAAAATTCCAGCCAACAAAAAATCACATTTATTACCATAGTATATACATAAAATTTTGGTCAAACAGCTCAAGCGGTATACAATATACTTAACAGTCTACCACACAAATATACTATAACTTACACTGGTTCAGTTTAAATTAACTAAACTTTTGTTTGTGACTGTACAAAATCAGTTTTTCTATTATTCGCCATATTACTGGGTAATATGGCGAATAATAGAAAAACTGATTTTGTACATTACAGGCGAAATCTTACCGTGAGTGTACCCCTCACCGCGAGCATTCACCTTTAATGTAACGTTAAAGATTCGAACATTTCATCAGTGACGGAAGACAATCGAGCATCACAATGCGCACCTTGTATGAAATCGTACGCGAATGCTCGTCAGTCAGGGTAGTATTGAAATGTAATGCTCACAGTCGAATCCATAATGTTACTTTACATGAAAAACTCCCGGTGAGGGAGCGCCTTTATGTATTTTATTTTAAGATATAATACAAACCAAGAAAACCTAAAAAGTTATTTAAGGTTATGGTGCGTATTAAACTTGCCACGTACTTCACCTCTAGGGTGCGTCCATTGACTCACATCTCTGCCACATCGCGCGCTGCGATCGATTTCATAGGCCTCACCAATTATTTCGCACATAGCGTATAAATAAAAATCATTCCGTACAGTCATAAACAAAAGTTATAAGTAATTTAAACCTAGATATTTATTTAATTAAATAAAAACTTAGCATTCATTTCATTTAATCTCATTACATTGTGAAAGGGATGTCTTTATAAATTATAAGAAATAATGTCTAATCGAGTTCCTGAATTAATGGTAATTATAAAAATAAATGGTAGTTTACAATGAAAATAATATTACTAAACTAAATGAGTGATATTGGTATTAAACAACGACGATATATTACTAGACTCCGCATGCACGATCTAAGGAACAAAAAATATTCTGTCAACTCGCTGAGGTACTACGTGAGCGAGGGGGACGGGGTACTGCGTTGTGATTGGCTAACTCAAGGTCTCTTCTGTGTCAAGGTATGTTTACGGCTCACAGGAGTGGTCGAAATAAGACGGATGTAAGACTTTTTTGCCTAATGTGTTGGCAGACATCGGTTACTAGGAGTCTAGTAATATATTGTCGTTGGTATTAAAATTGTGACAAGATCAGTACTTCTTTACTTTCAGGAATGTTAGTAACTTAAATAGGTTTTTTTCAATTATTTCAGGGTATTTAATAACTCTGTTTTCAGTACTTACAGCAGTTATAATTACAATCTTATTGTTAGTGGAATAAAGAGCATTTTTTAACAGAGGAATATTTTTTTCTGTGAAAGGACTATGAAAACTTTATGAGTCGTTAAATTAAAATTACTTTTAAATTTTAAAAAAAATTGGAAGACAATTTTTAACATAACACTCAAAACTGTTGACATAAATAAGAATAATTTAGAAAATAATAGTTTAAAAAACTCAGTTCTATACTTTGTGACGTCAAACTTTAAAAAAAAATATTTATTTGGATGAGACATACCATAGACAAACTAGAGGAATCCATTCTGTCAGTCATAAAGTGAAAGACAGTTAAAAAAAATCCTAATTACATTCAGTATCCTAACCCAAATAGGTAAGAACCCTTTAAAAATCGGAATAAAATAAAATACAGACACCACAAGTAAATTACAATAAAATAATATTTTACTAATAAATAATCAATTCATACAAACTTCTTTCATCATATTCAGTTCAAATTATTACTTTTTAAAGACTGCACTAAAAAATATACGTATTGTAATTTTTTTAGTCACTAAAAGTATTATTTTTAGACCATTTTCAATTTTAAAATTTAGTCTTTCCGAAGAGTTTTATTAGTGATTGTACTTTAAAATCCTTTTAGTACTTTTTTATTTATATTTCATTATGCATTCTGAAATGCATGACCAACTGTTAAAAAATAAAAAATCTTTAAGATTTTTGTTTAAGTACAAAAATGTTTTTAGCACACTGACTCTTTTATTCGCGATTGTACATCAAAGTACTTAAGTATTTTTTTTCTTCCAATACTATAGTCCACTTTATAAAAAAATATATGACGTGTAATATTAATAGTGCAGTCTTTAAAACCTCTTCTATAATCATAATTTTCATCACCAGGACAAAAATTATCATCATCATCAATCATGATTTTAATTTTGATAACATTATTTTTAACAAAAAATAAATAATTACATTTTGATCAGAAACGTGTTTATTATTTTTTAATATAATTTTCATCATCATCATCATCTGCTAGAACTGCCACTTAGACCTCAAAAAGAACCCAAACGCACATAGATTCGTTCGCAATGAAAATACTGCACATATTACATATTTTTTAAATTAAAAAGTTACATAATAGAAGGTAACAAAAACAGACTAAATTCGACTATGAATTTTACTAATTTATGGTTTTCGAATTTGTATCGAAAAAATAGTTCAGAAATTCAATAAAAAATATGTCGATAATTTTTGATTTTTGTCAAAATAAAACCTATATCTATTTAATATCGATATTTTTAAATCCTTGACTTGATAAATATTATGTATAATAATTTTATACATATTTAGGGACGTACAACTTATATAATTTATATTTATCGATATAAAAATATAAGGCATCGTTAAGCACTAAACAAATTGACATTATTAAATATGTATTGTCAATATTTATTGCTTTATATTTTACTAAGCATGGATAAAATTGGGTATCGATATAATTTATCGATAAATCGATGTCAAATAGGAAAGGTCGTCTTGGCAAATACTAGCCAAGTAATAAAGATAATACTAGGCCCACAAAGCGTATAACGTAAAGATGCTGATAGAATTGAGCATTCACTTGTAACAGAACATCGAGCATTCGCCGTTTTTAATTTTGTCGAACTGAACAACGAACAGAGCCGAGCATAGACCCGAACATTGTCATGAACTTTTTGGCGAAGGCTCTAGTTCCGGGGTGGCCAACCGGTCGATCACGACCGGTTAATATTAGTCCAGTTGATCGTGGCAAGGCAAAAAATATAAATAAGTAGACCAGACTGTGCAACGTAATTACTTACTACTGCAGCATCATCTTGTATCATTTTTCAGAAGCTGTTCCTTCACAGATGGTAGATCGCACAGGGTTTCGTTAGGAAACAGAAGATCTTATCTAGACGCGGCAGCCAAAAGCACTTAAGTCGCACACAAAGAGATTTGACTTAAGTGCTTATGGCTTCCGAGTCTACCGGCCGCCCCTGGTCTAATTGATGCTCGTCAACAAAATATTCTTCATGAATATGTCAGACTTGAAGCTCAGCAAAAAGCTGTATGCAAAATTACAGTCCTTTCGCTAGAAAGCTCGCTATAACACTCTAGTTTATTTTTCTGTAAAGTAACATTCGCAAGAATGCTCCTTACAAGTGAATGCTCAAGCTTATCAGTACCTTAAGCCATTACGAACTATGTCTTTTAACTGAACTACTTCGATAATCGAAAAACCATCGATACAAATACACTTCACTACATACATCGACTAACGCACCTACATACACGCTCTCTTACAATAACTTAGCACAGAAAATTTCTCTATCGATAAATCCGAAATATACACTAAAAATTATCGATAGTTTAGTGACGCGTCAACAAAACTATCGATGTTTATGTGATACCATTATTATCGATACTTTTTCCTCAATCTGCAGGCGGGACAACTATAATGGTACTGCCGCTGTCTTTGCCGGAGTAAATTTCAGCTTTTTCGATACTCCTTATGTAGACGACTTCTTTAATATATTCCTCTTTGGACTCCGAATCAGTGATGTGCTCATCGCCGTTTAGCTGGACGACTGAAACGTGGTGTTCCACTGAATCTGATATTTGTAGACTTCTCTCAACCATTTTGGGAGAATCCGGTTTTATATAAACCGTTTGCGTCGATCTGACTTTGCGGAATCGCATGTCTTTTGGCAAAGTTGCAGTCTCCCTTGCTTCTAAACTCGGCGTTCCCGAATTTCTGTAGCTAGAACTCAGACTTTTAGGTAACGTATTTGACTGTTCGGCTTGCAAAACGCTATCAGTCTTCACCAAGCCGATATCAACGAAGAATTTCTTGAATTTCTCTACAAAAGTCGGTGATTTGGCTCTGTTTAGACTGTTTGTCAGTCTTTCATTGGACGTTTCCGTTATCTCGTCGATTCTAGCTGGTATATTAGAGGTACTTTTATGTTTTTCGAGAATATTCGATCGTCTTTTCCATTTCGCTTCTTCATCTTCGTCATCTATGAAAGGTATATCTTGGAGATTGTTCTCATTTCTCGTGTCTACTGCCGCGTCTTTTTTCTTCGGGAAATTGGTCGTCGCTTCGACGTATATTTGTGGTACGCTGGTACTGGTATTATCAGTTTGGATGCCACTATCAGCTAGACTACCGTTTATATGCGAACTACCCGCCCCAGTACTTAGGACTTTGGTCAACTGGTCTGATAGAGTGTCCATTCTGTCTTGTATTGAGGTTCTGTAGACGTTATTACTATATGAAGTTCCGGGGTCTCGTAAGTTCGAAGTGTCGAATTCGATCCGTCGAGGGAACGTTCGGTCTCTGTCTATTTTTAGTCTGTCGGACAATACGGAGGGGTATTCCGTGGGTGGCTGTACACTCGCATGCCTCTGATTCCAAGTCGATATGGTGGTGTCAGTAAAATCGCTCATACTCGATCTTATTGAAGATCTTGGCGAGAGTCTGGACTGCCTTAAGAGATCAGGGTTGTAATCTTTAATCGGTCTCCCGATGTAGATACGTCCTGAATAAAAAACGCCTTTGTCAAAATACTGTTGGTTTTCTGTCTTTATTTTTTGGTACATTTCAGTTTATTTCGCTCCCCCGTCGGAAAACCATGCTTTGAACATGTCGACCACCAACACCGTTAGCACAAAAAAACACATCACATTTCTTTTTTTTTTTTTGAAAAACGTCAAACGCGGGTGTGTCAAAAAAAAGTTGGAAAGAATAATTACTACAAGTAAAGGACAAAAAAAATAAAAGGACGGTTCACAACAGCGGGGGTAACAAACACCGGAAAGGGAAGGGGGGAGGGGGAAAAATAAACTGAAATGTATAATAATATATAGGTACCAAAATAATTCGCATTCAATGTTAGGGTAAGTTGGGATGAAAACTACTACTTAGTTCAAAAATAAATTGTAAAAGGTTAATAATTAAAAAAAAAAACAGTTTTTGAAAATCGAGCATTCTTTTGAAGCGAGTTGAGTTCTAGTCGATTGAATATACTAATAGTGAACAATTCTCTGTTTGGCATAATGTTTATTAAAGTTTCATCAAGATTCTCTACCGGAAACTGAGCTTAACATTGAATTTTATAAATATTTCACTAATTTTCTTCGACATTGAACGAGATTAGCTAATCTAGATCACGTTCAAAACTATCAGTATCATCATTGTTTTGAATTATTGACACTTCTAACTCATGAAAGCAGTTAAGACGTGTGAATTGCGTTTTTAACATTGACAAAATTTGCCGTTTCTGACAAAAAAAAAACTTTTAACATTTCAGAAAACTCATCAAACCCTAATTTAAACAAAAACTTTAAAAAAACGTGGCTTCTCTAAAAACGGTACGTTTTGTTTTAAACACGGAATCTGGACATTTTAAATCGAAACATAAATCATTTGCAATATTTGTTAAATGTTCATAGAAGAAGACAATAAAAATCTATGTCATCTAACGTAACGAAAACGTTCAAAAGTCCATTATCAGGTTTGGCAAGTACACCGACGACGGAATACTCTTTTCATATCTGTAATAATTTTGGCGATTGAAAAAGAGTGTCCATGGAGTTTCTTGCTCATTCTTCTCCATAGAGATCTACGACTTGGAATGAGCACCTACGGTACTTTCACAGTTTTTATGTCTGTGACTGGGACTGTAGCACCATAACTATTTTTGTACTAGTTTTATTTTGTCTTTTGACAATTCAAAAGTGCCGGTTATGGCCTATTTGAAATAAACGTTTTGATTTGATTTGATAACCAAAAAAAGACAAAGAATTCACTCAAGTCGCGCAAAAAAAAATCACTCAACTCGCTTCAAATATAAAAAAACTACATCAAAATAGTAAACGTTCACCATACCTGGGGTATCAATCTCTTCTTGCGGCCTTGACGGCTTGGCGATGCTCTTCCTCTTAGACGGCGAGTGTTTCAGGGCTGCGGGAGTGACGGCAGAAGGTTAGGTCAAAGAAATGATGGGTGGGCGGTGAGGAATGTTATTGTGGTTTGATTGCAATTCTTTTCAAGACCTTTCTTTTTTTTTGCAAACTACCCCACGATACAATTTACCCTGTATCGTGGGTGCGTTTACAAACATAGAATCTCACATCCACAAACATGGAAGAACTACTCGTAGAACATTTGTTCAATACGGGGATCGGACCGGCAACACGATGCGCGGGAGTCCATCGCTTAGCCACTGCGCCAACCGTGTAGTCAAATGCATACTCCTTTATGACAGATTTAAGTTTGCCATTAAAATAATTTCGATTTCTTTTTAATAAGTTTTTTCTTTTTTTTTTTCAACAAACGATCATAAATTTAATTTAATCGATGTCAGATTTTAATTGATCTTTATTTTTTTTACACAAACCACAATAATATTCCAAACTATGTATATACAAAACTTTAAAAAAAGTAAAAATAAAAAACATCAGCTCACTAATTTAAAAAGAAGCTGTTTATGTTCTCAAAAACAAAAAAAAAACATCGCGTGAACGCTTAATTCGCAAAATAAAATGTCAAAATGTTCTCAAAAAGCTTTTCTAATACTGTGAAGAATTTCGTGAATATAATTATGTTAAAAGGGGATAATAAATTAGAGGTAAATAATAAATTTAGTTATAGGCAGTTGCCCCAGTGTTAAAATACTGCATTCGGTTAGACTGGAAGCCGACCCCAACATAGTTAGGAAAAGGCAAGTCAAAAATCCATGCAATTAATTATTAAATAAAATACAATATTTAATCTCCAATATTACTATCCCCAAATACAAAAAAAAAGAAACAAATACGATTATTCTTAAAACAAAAAAAAAACATCAAATTCATCATCATAATAAAAACTTAAAAAAAAACTCCATACGACATCATTTCGCATTCACCTTTAAAAAAAAGAAAAAAAAAACATCATCACAACAACAAAGTTCGAAATTTGAAACTTGCGAATTGACATCTATCAAAAGAAAAAGAAAAAAAAAGAGAAGAACAAACATAGTTTTATAGTTCTTTCACAGTTATTTTACCTTTAACTTTTATGTTGACTAACCTGGTGACCTACCACGACGTCTTAAAGAGTTAGTAGTTCAGCTGTGGGAACGAGATGGCGCTAGACAATCTGTAAAGCTCTGTCGCTTTCCCTCGTCGGAACTACTCACGCTTTTAAACGTCATGGTAGGCCACCTGAGATTTGTAAACATTAGCAACACAATAGCTAACGGTAAACTGTGAAAGTACAGTAGATACATAGAAAACGTGCTTCGTCGAAAGTTGATAGAAAAACCACAGAGAGGGTAGCTAACTACAATAGGAAATGAATGAGGGGTGAGCTCGGTAGATGGAGCCACTAGCGACATCAGGTACTACTGTACAAGTCCACAACACATCCGCGGGTTGATGTCGTAAATAATGAAAGGAGTATTCAGTATTTCAGTTTTAATTTATCTTTTTGTTTAAGTTGTAAAATGCACATTTTTTACTTGTCTTTTGTTTTTAGGCACATTTCACAATTAATTTTGTAAAGTATGACTGACTTTGTAATGAATTCAGAATTAGACTGATCATTGTTTTTCATTAAAGCAAGGTTACCATTGGCTTATTATTGTAAGAGGTAAATTAACTATAAAATGACTGTAAATTAAAAAAAAATCTTTAGTGTAAAATCTGTATTTTGACAGTGGAAAATCACCAAGATACTCCGTCAAAATGTCATATTTACAACAACACCACGCTCAAAATACTGGAAGAAACACAATCCAAGAAACATCGATATCAAGACCATGAAATGGGGGGGAGTAGGGGTCAACAGGGTCAACAAGGTCACATCTTCATGCTTTGGGACCCCCAAAACAACTGGGACTTACTCAGACCTCCACAGACCCGCGCGAGTATCCGATTACGGACAATTGTCGGGAAGAAAAAATGGAAAAAAACACAGATATTATTTTCGGCTGGCAACATTATTCAAGGGCGTGCATGATCTCCGTTTTTTTAAATCATCATGCTTTATATTGCATACAATTATATATAAATATATTTTTTTATATAAAACTTAAAAAATTGAAATAAAATTTTTAAAGTGTCTAAATACATGCCTGATTATATTGCTCCGAACGAAAAATTAAATAAAACGTAAATTAAAAATATTTAGTTTTAAATAAAAACCACGTTATTCAGCTAAATCCTACAAAAATGAGGTTTAGGTGTTGGTGTTTCATCCCCTTTCTAACTTCGAAACATATATTTTTACTAGTAAAAAGACGATAGGAAACTATGAAGAAAATTCTACTAAAGCACTTTTGTACCATTCCATAGTTATGTACATTATTTTTGAAATAAAATATATTGATATTTGAGCAAGTTTTTTTTTTAAATACACTACTTATAAAACGTAAAATATAAATAATTTTATCGAAATAATTCGGTCTACAAAAATATAAAATGACTTCAGTGCAGTCGATGACACGTTTTAGTCACAAATATAATATTTAATCCAACACACCATGCTTTAATCTAATTAACACACATTAATATACTTGATAATTTTCTACGATTATGTGCAAATATACCCCATTTTTTAAATACAATCCCCTACGTCTATTTTGGCACAAGTTTAACTAGAAACTTAAGTTTTCTACAGTTAAGCACCTTCACGATTCTAGAGGCTAGCATTCAGTCGAAGGTTTTCCCTCTACACATGTCTTTGATAAATTACATTGCCGGACCGCACTAACGGTATTTCTCGTTAGTATGGCCCTAGTGTGGCACTAGTTTAACGCGATAATCAACAACATTACCCGTTACTGTGGCCTTAGTATAACGCTACATTTAACTGCATTTCCTGTCATTGTGGCCGCGTGTAACGCGATAATCAACAGCATTACCAGTTGGTGTGCCCCTAGTGTAACGTGATAATCAACAGCATTACCCGTTACTGTGGCCTTAGTATAACGCTACATTTAACGGCATTTCCTGTCAGTGTGGCCCTCGAGTAACGCGACATTTAACCACATTCCCCGTTAGTGTGCCCCAAGTGTAACGCGTTAGTTAATAAACCTAATTTCCCGTTAATGTGGCCCTAGTGTGACGCGATAACCAATGACATTTCCCGTTAGTGTGGCCCTAGTTTTATTTGTATTTTTGACACCAACACCCGCCCCCCGATACACATCCACACACATTATATAAACAAGTGTTACAGTAACCCTACGGTACCTATATAGGAGGTCACTAGTGTTCGGAACTTGCGGTGGTTGCCCTTGATCTCTGGTAGGTCCACTGATGCAACACATACATTTTGTTTGTTTAGTAAGTTTATTGGTAAGCGAGGCCTGGAGAGGGTTACGTGAGGGCCTCGAAATGAGATCCTCCAAGCGTATTAGTCAACTTTGAAGGTCAAAAACAAATGTCAGCGTAATGGAGCCTCATGACGCGATGCGACGCAATTCGGATCCAACTACAAGTGAAAATCATCCTTACCACTACGACATATGACATGAAATGTGCGGTTGTTTATGGGTAGATGAAAAACAAAACACGCTCGCCACGACGACGTCAAGTCAATCGAATTGCATCATTATGTCGTAGTAGCAAGGACGATTTTCATTTTTAATTAGTAGAAATTCCAAATCGTACGAATCGCGTCATGAGTAAGCACCGTAACTTGTGGAATTGTAGATAATAGACATATATTTGACGATGTTGACGCTTACAGCACAAGCCAAATAAGCTTGGAGAGTCTATTTCGTGGCCCTCAGTTTAGGTTTCGAGTTTTTACGTTATAAATATGAGTTTCAAAATTCTATTGAACTAACGTTGAGAATCAACACGTTTTGAACTTCAAAATGTTAAATAAATAAATAAAATCACATAATAGCTCCCGTCACGAGAGTCCTTTAGACGCAGCGCTAGTGATTCTGTCATTACACCAAATTATATTAAAAAAATTAATACCACGAATTTCCCGCAAGGCATGAGTTGTGGCGTGGACTCTAAAGACACGTTTAGGTGTTCGCTATTTTATATTTTTTGAAAAATTGTCGAATTCCTTGAATGTCAATATTGACGAAAAGCTTCGGCGAGAACTTAGTGCAAAAATGGCATTTCGATAGAAGTGGGGAAAGTCTATTATTGCAGACGAAGAGGAATTTCCAGCGAAGCTCTAGGCGAGGCTGTTACGGAGCCGATTACAGCAATAATAAAATACCGAAGCATTAATTTCGAATAAAGCCACTATACAGCCTAGTATGAAGACATACAATTCTAATCTATATTTTAACGATCAAAACTCGAAACCAATTGTAAGACCACTCTAGTCCACGCCTAAGAACACGATAATAATTTAATAAATTTTGTAGAAAGGGGAAGTTTCTTAACTTTATTTTTAGAACACAATTTTTAGTAGTATTGTCATAGTTATAGGACTCCATAATATGTTATTACTTTTCAAAATCTCTTTTTTTAAACTTTTCCAATGTGGAACTTTTTACTAAAAAACCATTCTCCTGGATGAACTTTTAAACATTTTTTGTGCATCGTGCAATCACTCCTACGACTATGAGCAGATTTGTGAAACTTTTTTAACAATTTTATAATACAATAAGTTTTTTTTCCGTCCAATGTTATGGAGTCGTAAAACTATGACCTTTCACCGATCCTAACATATTAGGCAACATTTAGACGTTAGACACAATGTTAGCATTTAACTATTTGGAGATCAAATGTACTTATGAAAGTGTGAACACTACTAACCTCTAAAAACTTAGATTTTTGCGCCAGCGAATTTTCAAACAGAATCACATTTATCTATTTTTTTGAAACTGTTGCTCCACACTAGGTATTACTCGTATATGGTGGGTGCGTTTACAAACATAGACCCACTACTTTTGGGACATACACAAATATTTGTTACGTGCGGGGATTGAACCCGCGATACGCAACGCAGCAGTCTATACGCTATGTGCGTGATAACAGCGCCCCTTGTAAGTAATAACCACATTATTGGGGGCTAAATATTTTGTTAAATATTTCGTTGTTTTTTCTTCGTGTTCATACTTCCATAGTAACTTTGGATCTACTTTTGGGACCTTTTTCAATATGAGGCTCAATTGAAGATGGGTAGGCAATATCATTGATAAATAATAGTGGATCAGTACGAACGGAACAAAGTAAAACGTTATCTTTTTTCTGTGTATCTGTTTAGAATTTAGATTTAGAATGTTTCAAACGAAGATAGCCATCATTCATCATGACAAATATCTATCTATAGTGATATTTCACCAACCATAGATTCAAAGATATTTTTTTTAGTGCTGTTTAAAACTCTTTGTTTCTCTATGCTCACCCATCTCCAAATAGACCTCAAAAAACACATAATTCTAATAACATTAGGACTTACAATTTGGTAATTAACTATAAGATAATAGCGACATGATAAGAGCTTAACTAATGACAGGATTTTAATAGAAAAAGAGAAAAATTTAAATACTTGAAATTATTTAGACTGGTAACTCTAATTTTTAGTTGGCAACATTTGTTAACCATAGAGAAGGGAACCTCTTTGGTCATAGAGTAGATAGAGGAGAGAAGCATAGAGTAATACTTACACGAAGGTATTTTCTTAAACACGGTTTTAGCCATGAAATCTAAAAATCTCTGCGCGTAGAAATTCGGTCTGTGCACTGAGACTGTGTCCTGAAATAAGAGAAAGATAAATACACATTAAATAGCAGTCATCATTATCTTCAGCCTATATGTTCCCACTGCTGGGACACAGGCCTCCTCTCTGTGAGAACCCGTGCGCTGTGATGCACTACGCGGGCCCAGTGCGGTTTGGCGCCTGCCGAGGTCGCGGGCCTAACGAGGTACCGTGACCCCGGAACGTAAAGGACTATTGATGGATACCGTGGATGAGTCAGTACAAGTCTGACAGTCCCTCTTGGCTTGTCCTGAGTTAGGACACAGATGATTTTGCCACGTAAAAAAAGCACTTAATGTTAACCAATTTTCTGTGTCAGTGAAAAGTGGGCAATTAAAATTCATTAAAATAAATAAATAAATATTCCACAACTATCACACAACGTCATCTAGTCCCAAGCTAAGCAGAGCTTGTGTTATGAGAACTAGACAACTGATAAACATACTTATATATTTCTAAATACATAAATATTATAGATATATTACACCCAGACACAGAACAAATGATCATCACACAAACATTTGTCCTTCATGGGAATCAAACCCACGACCCCCGGCATAGCAGTCAGGTTCACTAACCACTAGACCAACAGGCCAGTGAAATTATTTAAATGATAGTTGTTGAGAAAGGGGTAGGATATGGTAGTATGGTGGAGCCTAAAGCGGCTAGATCTGCAAATCCCACAGGTTTACCCAGTTGCAAGGTACTTACCCCATCATGTATCATGCTCTTCCACGTATGCTCCAGTTTCTTCCGCAGCCGGTAAGACTGTAAGATGTCGATGATACCCAGGAACAGGAGGAGACGCTCGCCGCGCGCGTTCCGCGCTGGAATGCCGCCAGGACTGGGGAAAAAATGTAATGTATGATCGTACATTTCTACCGAAATAGTGTTCGCGTATTAAGTTGGTATTACTGATACCGCAGCCCTACTTCATCTCTCTGCTGGGTAAAGGCCTCGCCCCATGACCTCTAGTTTTCGCGATTCACGGCCAAAGTGGACCGATTATCATTGGTTTTATCCAGCTCATCTCGTCATTTTCTACGAGACAAGCTGGAATTAATATATAAAAGTACTGAAGAGTTATATCGGGCAGTGGCGTAGCGACCCCGAATTAAGGACGGCGAGACTCATCCTGGAAGCCCTTTTATTTCAGAACGAAAAATATGACTTGCCTCCGCTGCGAGACCCCCTTGTTGTAAAATGAGAAAACGAAAAAAGGGCCATTCTCACCATAAATAATTGGACAGTATTTACCGATTTTTTTTTTCATTTCCTAAAAAAAAATGTGGAAGATTGTTCAGTTTCGTCTATAGCAGGGGTGGCCAACTTGATTAGACATAAGATCTACTGTGTACTAAAGAAACCCTGTGCGATCTACCAAGCATGACAGTAGTTGGTTATTATGTTGTGGGTCTAGTTTACTTATTTTACTTACGGCACATCCTCCTCCTCATCAATGGGCTCGCTCTCAGCCTGTATGCTCTCCATCGCGGTGGAGTGAGCCACCAACCGCTGACGGTTGATAGATCTGGAACAGACGACTTTATTTACACGGAGCTAAGGATCAAAGCCGATTGTATGCACAAAGGGTGAAGGTAAAAAGACGTAAGAGCCTTTAGGGCTCTTATACTTAGCTGTATACGAGTATGATTTATTATGAAAGAAGTAGGATATTGTTTTTTTTTTTTTGTTTCAATAATCGTTGCCCCACACTAGGAATTTCTCCTATATCGTGGGTGCGTTTACAAACATCTAAAGGTCACCTACAGTACTTTCACAGTTATTATATCTTGTGACTGGGATGTAGCACCACTTTGTACTATTTAGTTTTTTAGTCTTTTTGACAATTAAAAAGAGCCTGTAACTGGGCTACTTAAAATAAATGATCTGATTTCTATAGTAAGAGTTGGTTATTAAATAAGACTTGTGCATACAAACAGCATTTTTGATATTTCAGGAAAATCTTTGAACACTGTCACAGTTAAAAATTCATACATGCGAAATACAGCATTCCCATTATATTATACGAGGTTATTTGCAAGAGGCGTTTACGTTCCACGTTATGTACGTAAAGCCTTAGGCGGTGTCCTGCGTGAGCGATAGGTCGAATTGCGTCGCGTCGCGTCATATTACGCGACGCGACGCAATTCGACCTATTTCAACTACTATTTTAATATTATTATAATATTTACAAGACGCGGCGCGACGTCACGCGACGGTACTGGAAATTATGTATCTTATCGGGTAGTAAATAAAGTTAAATTTTGAGTGGCAATTAAAAAATGCGCGCGGCGTCGCGACTCTGTATTACTTGACCCCTAGACATATCTTGTTAATCGTTAAGAATGCTGTATTTCACATTTCAGTACATTCAAAAAACCTTGTTAAAACAATTGAATGAACGATTACATTCAAAGACATGTAGATAGTAGAGATGCATGCTTTTAGATTTCCATACACATTCACAGTTTGAGGCTCCAAAGTTTGAAAAAGAGTTTGATGATTTTGAAAGAATATAGATACACTTCTGGACACATCTATTGGCCCACCTTAGAGTTTAGGTTTCGATGGCCCCTACCGAAATATGATTGCTAGATTGAACAAAAACTGTTGATGCAGTTTTAAACCTGATACATTTTACCATCTTTTTCGATCGTATTGTTTTAAATTTGAATTCAGAATACCATACGACATGGAGCTACGCCTAACAAGTCGGATATGCGCCTTGTTACAGGCAATTGATTTTTGAATAAAAAACATGTTTTATCAAATAAAGGTTTAATTTAATAACGCGTGTTGCCTCCATGGGCATCTACCACAGCTCTCATACGATTAGGCATAGAGTTTATCAACCGCTCTATGAAATTTTGAGGGATCATCTCCCATTCCTCTTCTATGGCAGTTTTCAACTCCTGCATCGTCTGGGCAACTGGCTGACGAGCCCTAACACGTCTTTTTAGCTCGTCCCACATGTGCTCAATGTGGTTCATGTCTGGGCTTCTGGCTGGCCAGTCCATAACTGTGATGGCCACATCCCGAAGATATACCCTGACGATGCCGGCCGCATGGGCTCTTGCATTATCATGCATAAAAAGCAAATTTGGGCCCACATAGTCCGCGTATGGTATCACGTGAGGTTCTAAGCACTCACGAATGTACCTTTCAGCATTTAATGCTGGCAGCCGTGGTCCTGTAACAACCTCAAGTTGAGTTTTGCCGCTCGCGGATATACCGCCCCAGACAGTCCATTAGCCACCGCCATAAGCAGTCCTCTCTTCAAAGCAGCATTGTGCGAAACGCTCTCCCTTACGTCGGTAGACTTTCTTCCTTCCATCATTGCCATGTAACACAATTTTAGACTCATCAGAAAAGAGTACACGGCTCCAATTTTGCTGTGTCCAATTTAAATGACTACGTGCGAAATGAAGGCGCGCTGTTTGGTGGGCTCGCGTTAGTTTGGGCCCATTAGCTGGCTTGTGTGGTACCATATCGCGTTCTTTTAACCTTCTCCGAACAGTTCGAGCGCTCAAAGATACTCCGTGGAAGTCGCAAAGTTGGTTTTGTATCTCAATGGAGGTAAGGTGACGATTTCTCAAGCTGGTCGTCACGATGAATCGATGCTGCCTTTCAGTTGTGACCCGAGATCGTGGCCTTCCTTGGCGACGAACAAAACCGCCAGTCTCTAGGTACCTCCGATAAACATTTCGGACCGCAGATCGACTTAAATTAAGTTGAGCACTCACGTTTCTTTGGCTGTGTCCGGCCTGAATAAGTGCCACAGCTTGGGCGGCGACTTCAGGTGAAGTATCCATAGATTATTGATAGAACCTCACCTTAATGTTAAGAATAAGTAATGTTTTTTGCAAAACCAAAGATATCAATCACTTTTTCAAGAATTAAATCCAAGTAAACCAATAAAACCAAGTTTTCTTAGTATTCGATTGTTTGATATCAACAAACAGGCTCCAAATTGTCTTTTGTTTCTTTAAATTCTGTGTTCGAAATTCAAAAAAAGACTATTGAATGAAATTGTGAATGTGCTAGGTTCAAAACTGTATAAAAACTTTTTGCTCGACCTAATATAAAATTTTAGCTAGGACCAAACGAAACTGAAAATACAAGGTGGGCCAATAGATGTGTCCAGAAGTGTATATATTTTCAAACGTTGCCCCACACTAGGAATTTCTCCTGTAACGTGGGTGCGTTTACAAACATAATAAACTCACATACACAAACACCCAGACCCGGAACAAATATTTCGTCCATGCAGGAATCGAACCCGCGACACGCAACGCAGCAGTCCAATTTAGCCACTGCGCCAATGCTGCCGTTAATGAAACAGAAAGACGTAATATGGTCTGTCCGTTTTTCCAAAACTGTTCAGTTTGGCTCTTCATTGCGATTCTTTGATCTGAATGATATTAAATCATTAGCTGTATGAAGCTTGCAAATCTATACTAATATTATATAGAAGTTTCTTTAGTCAAACGCACTAATCTCAGGAACTACTGGTTTTCAAATTGAAAAGTTATTTTTCGTGATCATAAAACAATGGGGCCCCAATATAGTTGTTAGAACATGCATTAGAAATTAATAGTAATGATTATAATACAGTTAAAAAGATAGTTTTGTTTCCAGTTAATAAAGTTATTACGCCTAACTATTAGATCACATGACGAGTAGAGACGTGGTATGTTGATTACCAGTTGAGTTCATTAGATCTCAGATTTACTAACATAAGGACTTCAGTCAGAAATAAGGCTCGCGGAAAATTCGAGGTACTACTCCATTGTCTAAAACGTATATTAATATGGATATGCCTCCGGAATTCCGGGATTTTGAAGAGATTATTCCGGAATTTAAAAAATTGTTAGGAACATGTAAGATGAAGACATTCACTCGTTGTTGCCCGCGGGTTCGCGCGCGTCGTTTTCAATTCAATCCCAGGAAAATGGTTTATCCATGTTATGATTTCTATGACAGTTCGTGATACAAGTACATTAGATCAATTTACCTACTCCGGGCTTAAGTAATGAGCCCGCAAGAAATTTGTAGTGCTACATTTTTTAAGCAATTTGATATAAAGACATAGACACTAGCGCCGCGTCAAAAGGACTTCAGTCATAGCGCGGATCCTCTATTAAAATTTAACAGCTCAAATATGTCAAAATTGACAGCAGGTGGCCTTTGACAGGATATAAGTTTAACTTAGCACCCAATGGCTGTAAGTATGGATTTTTTGTGTTTGTCCATACAACTCCCTTAGACAAGTAGGAAGCGATACACGTAAAAGCGTAGGCTTTAAAAGATTTTCAACTTTATGTGCTTGGGTATTAAGTTGATAATGCATTAAAGACACTAAACGTGTCTGACTGGCTTGCCACGTCTAAGCAGGTCTTCTTGACTATCAATTTTATTTTATGTTTTATTCACTAAGTGATTTTCAGATCAACACCCAGACCATTATAAAACACATTTACCATAAAAAAAAACAAACGATCACAAACATCCACACACCATAAAATATTCATTTATACCCAAAAAATATACTTTCTCCCCAATATATCGACACATTTTGAAAAACTACCTTCCCAAACTGGTAACCAACACCCACCATGAAGATAAAATAAATAAGAATACATCAAATACTAGGAATATGAAACCGTAAGGCCACTATCCCACTGGCGTGTTACGAGCGTTGGCGTCTCTCCAACGTATGCGCAGCGTCAACGTTGCGCAGACGCAGCGTCGACGTCGCGTCATCGTGTGGCAAGCGTAAGCGTCCGCTGACAGCGACGTTAATGTTGCGCTCATAATACTATGGCCAACAAATGCGACGTTAACGTTGCGTAGACGCGACGTTGACCTCGCGTGACGCGTCATCAACGTCGAGCCTGCGCGGCGTCGACCCCGAGCAGACGCGACGTTAACGGCAACGCTTGTAAAACGCCAATGAGATAGCGGCCTAAAGGACATTAAGCTTGCTATTGAATTTTGAACCTTGCTACTCAGAGCATAAAGTTGTAAATAAATGCACTCAGCAGTCAAGGTTTTGAAATCCAAGGGGGGACTATACCACCACCCCTAAAGACTAAATGAAGTGTTGGTAGGCCCCCAGCTCACTGAATACCCTTTACTGCATTTCAAATTCCCACAATAATAATACGAAAAAAATGTTAAGACAATAATAATAAATAATAATACGTAGATATTATTAAAAAAGAAACATTCAAAAAACGTATAAAACTCAATCGTACTGCGTTCGTTTGACCTGCGCGGTGAAATCCTCCCTGCCTTGTTCCGATCTGAAATGGTTTTATAATAAAAAAAAAGATACAGTACCGCCACCGATAGAAAAGGTGCAGAAAATAATTATATTTTATAATTTGGAATAGAAAAACATATTTTAAAAAGAAAAATATTTAAGTGCTTAATAAAACATTATATTCTAATCAGTGACCAATATAAATTATTTTTCACTAGCCTATCCTGCATGGTATGGTAAAATTGCCGAAAAAAAAAATCAAATAAGTCCATCGTTTGAATTATGAAAAAATATTTGTCCCGTACTTTTTCTTTCGTTACGTAAATCAAAATTGACGAAGCGTATCCACGTTTTACGTCACAAGCAAGTACAATTTTTAATTGCTTCTTCCCCTCCCACTCTAAAGAAAAAATATGGATCAAATATTTTTTTGATAATCTAACTGTCGTACTAATTAGTTTTTTCAGTCAGGGTAGGTATTATACCCTATTCATTGATGCTATTTAAGTACTAGTTAAAACACTTTATTTTAAACCCTAACCCATTAGAAATAGAAGCTATTTTCAATTAGCCTATTCTACACAATTTCTTCCACAATAAAACACTCTATTTTAAACCCTAACTCATTTAAAATAAAAGCTATTATCCAGTAACCTATGCTTTAACAATTTCTACTAGTTTTATAATTTGGAATAGAAAAAAAAAATACGTATTTTAAAAAGAAAATTATTATAGTGCTGATTAGAACATTCTATTTTAACCCCTAACTCAATTAAAATAGAAGCTATTTTCCTCTACAAACCTCGTTCTATTAAGTCCTTTCCGTGGTTCTCCTTCGGCATCATCGCCGTCGCTCTGTCCGGAGTCCGTACGTTTCCGGGCTTCGGTCTTCTCTCTTTGAGCCTCGTCTAAGTTATGGATGCCGACTAGGAGAGAGTAGTCCATGATCTGGGGAAGATATAATTGTTTATTTAGTGATTTGGGATGACAGGGATGCTGTGATTACTTTGGGTGATGTTCTAAGAAATAAATACACTTTATTTTGTGTGGTAAAATCATCAAACGAGTCCTCCCGCCCAGAGCTACTACAGGAGGGACTACCAGACTTGTACTAACGAGGGCCGCGGTTACCAGGTGAGACAGTGCTTCTTAGGGGGCCCTGTCAGATTGCTGACAGGTCCTTGTGGCGCGCGTGGAACACAACGCGCCGTCGACCTGGGCATGGTCCATGATTTGACGGCAAGTCACCCATAACTCGCCGCCTGCATGCCCGCGCTAACGGTGGCCGGAGATCCTCCTGGGACGTCCGTTGCCGTGGGCGTCTCTTCCGAGTCCCTTGTATTACCATGTGATGCAATACAACTATCTACCTTATTGTGTAGTAGCCACAGTCGATACTCCCGTGCCTATTCGCTACATTTGCTTGCAATGGAATTTGAACCTTATTTTAATTACCTTAAAGCTCTCCAACACCCGACAGTCGCGCTGCATAGTCTTGATAAGCGCGTTGTACGTGTCGGCCTCTAGGAATAGACCTTCCGTGTGATGTTCCATGAAATCTAAGTCCTTGTATGTAGGTGACGTCTTCTGACGTTCGCTTTTGTTCGCCTGGAAAGTTAAAAATGTGGGTTATTTATATTGATTTTACTAGACTTTATAATGAAGAGAGAGAGGGAGAGGGAGATAGCGAGGAAGAGAAAGGGAAAGAACGAGAGCTAGAGGAAGAGAAAGAATGAACTTTTGCCACGACACACCGTCCATTGGTAATAGCTACACGAAATAATGGAACAGCCTTGCTACGACGACTTCGTTCAGTCGATGAGCGTCATAATGTCAATGTAGTAAGGATGATTTTCACTTCTAGATGATCGGCGACGCAAATTGGTGTAATAGGCGTGTTGAAAGCATTAATAAGTTGCAAATGTAATTACTCCATCAGTAAGAAATTTGAAAAAGAGTGTTTTTTTTCTTTTGTTGAATTGTTTAATAAATTAAATGGTGTTGCCCAGCAGTGGGATGAGTATCAGTATGTCGTCCAGACTAGTGTAATGTAACGCGAATTGTAGGTGTTGACGGCACCGCGAGCATTACATGTAACGCTTCGCTGCTGATCCATCGGCTGTCGGTTTTGCGCGAACAAAAAAAGGCGCACGCTGTATTCGCGTTCTCAATTCACATTGAGTTGATGTGCCGTCCACACGTTGAAGCATATTACACGTAATCGTTACATTCGCGTTACACCAGTCTGGACCCGGTATTAAATATCTTTTGATAAAAACTAACGGACAAATTAGATGTTTTCAGTTAAATACCCTATTGCGTCATGAGTAAAGACGTTAAGTGGTAGTGAAGACCTACCTTCCTCTTGTACGTAGATCCTTTGAGATCGTACTTCTGATGTAGCTTGATGGATGATGGCAGTAAGTTGTTCATGGCTACCAGTCTGACGTTCTTGCTATTGCATTGGTAGCAATATAATCCGAAGAATTTTGGCAATAATGTGCGTGGGTTCTGAAATAATTGAGAAAATATTTATTTAGAAGTATTCTGTGAAACCAATGCGAGCCTTCATAGGTTAGTTCAGTGTGGTCTTTGGGGGGGTCATACCATATGCCATATCGGGCGACTTTAAATATTTGTATATATTAATGATAATTAACGGCATTAATAACCTCGATCGATCTTGTCTTTTGGGATCGAGCCCAGAAGGTTTGGATGATAAAACAGTTCATCATCGTCACTGGCTCTACTGTTTCTTTTATAAAATTTCAAAAACACAATATTTTTGTATTTAATTCACTTTTTGCCACAGATTTCCGAAAGAATATTTATTGGTTACGCAAGGCTACAAAGTTGCTTTTTGGCGCGATTATTTGTATTAAAGCCTGAGCAAGCGAAATATTCTAGAATTGAATCAAGAGCGAAGCGAGCAACTTTTCTGCCGAGCTCAAAACACAACTTTTCACCTCAATATATCGAGGATATTTAGGTAGGTATCTAGGTATTTTTGAAGTCAGTTAAAAAGCTGTAAGTTTAGTAGTAAGTAAAAGTTTCCAAGACTCACCTGATCGAGGTTCAAATAGTATCCAGGCAGAAGTTTCTGTAGAAACTCCCCCTCTTTATGCTGCACTGTCTTTATGATGAACTCATCATCATTGGTCAAGTAAAAGATGCTGCCGCTTGCACCCGGGTTACTCAACTCACGCAGCGGGGCACTGCACATTGACATCTGGTAGAAATCGATTAACATAATATGGTTTGGAGTGGCGCTATAGTAACATGGGGTGGTTATGTATGTGTTTGTGATGTTCTTCTGTAGGTGTAGAATTTATTGTTTCTGATTGTGATAGTTTTCATTTTTATTCTTTAGTGTCCTTATTTTTATAGTAGGTCTTTACTAACGGCATTTCCCGCGATAATAGGCTTTTTAATGTTCGTATTAACGCGGTTTTCAACGGCATTTCCTGTTATTGTGGCTCTAGTGTTAGAGGAAACGGCCACTTCTTTTGCCAGAGGTTATTAAGCCGCATAACCTCTGGCACTTCTTTTGCCAGAGGTTATTAAGCCGCCTCTTTGGTCGCGGGACTTATTTCTATTACCGTGACCCCGGAACATAAAGGGCTACTGAAGGACACCGTGGATTTTAGTCAGTACAAGTCTGACAGTACCTCCCGCCCTGCCCGGGGTTGGAGGTCTCATTTGATGATTTTACCAAGCTAAAAAAAAAAAAAAAAAGCCGACTCTTTGAACCCTACTCTAAAGTAATTCTTTAATTTTATAAAGTTGCTAGTTTTTTAATGTATCTCATATTTTATGGCCGTAGGTATGTAGGTATAAACCTACAGTATTGAGTTAGAATATAATATATTATGCAGATGTCTAAGTAACTATAAAAAAAATCCGTTTCCCTATTCGTTTCTCAGTATTCATTTTGCTGACTTTGAAAGCTAGATTTTAGTCAATAAATTAACCAAAACTATAAGTTTAAGGCCGTTTACACTACCGTCAATCTAAAGCATAAACCTATTTAGTAATCGCCTATTAAAAAAATAATAAGTAAGCATCAATATCAAATAGTTTAATACATATTTCAGTGTTACTTTTACTCCTCATCATCTGCCAAGCCTTTTCCCAATTATATTAGGGTCGGCTTCCAGTCAAACCAGATTCAGCTGGATATCAGTATTTTACATGGCGCGACTGCTTGTCGGACCTCCACAACCCAGTAACTGGGTAATGCCAAACCCCATGGTAAGACTGGTTGTCAGACTTTAGAGCTTCTGACTAATAGTAACGACTGTCAAAGATCTACAAATGACAGCCGGGACCAACGGGTTTACGTGCTTTCCGAGGCACGGAGGAAACTCGCTATAACAGATGGTCACCCATCCACAGACCAACCTCGGCAAGCGCAGCTTAACCCGAAAGATCGGCCTACGCGGCTGTAATTATTTTGCCACGAGCTCCTCTTGTTACTTTAACTCCTATAGATCCCTAAAATCGTCTGTTACTATTTTATGTAACAGAAAAATAACCCGATGAAACCAGTTAATCTGTGTTATAATTATTAAAATTGATATTTACCTGTTATTTCAGACAAACTACGTTAATATATAAATATAATTTGCCAATAAATACAGTCATAAGGATAAGCCGTGACATATGTTTTTAGCTATTCGTGTTTGCATAACATATTGTAAATTAAACACTGCAGATATATCAATGTGTCATCATAACCACTACTATCGGAAAAAGTTGCACGTTAAACAAATATGTTTGTGAACTGTTTGATTTGCAACCTTGAGTTACAGTACTGGAAGTTGAAAATCTAATGGCACAGTGCCCATATATTATAACAAATATGGACAATGAAGATCGAAAGAGTTGTTGGAATTTCATCCTTGCGTTTCAGTACTGAAAGTTGAAAATGTAATGATACAATCCCCGTATATGTTTAAGTGTTGTGTCCACTTGTTAAATAAAGTTATGCAAAGCTTAGTAAATAATTTATAATGTCTATAATCTTTGTTAAGGTAACACGACAGTTAATAGGGTTGGTGAAATTTTACCTTATTCGATAGCAAATAGGAATCATTTTTGGATGGCATAGCGACATATTTGACAATTATACCTTCTTGCCCTTGGTTTCTGGACACCTAGAGCCCAGATTTTTATACTAATACAAAACAGTTCAAGAAATTGTTTAAGAAAATATAATTTTGCATTTATTTAGTCTTCAAGCCAAAAATCGCCAATAGATGACACATTGACACTGCAATGACGTAATTTTTCTAAACAATGTTAAGATTTTAGATTCGATACTTTACTGATTAAATTGTGTTACTCTGTGTTGTTTCATTATACAATCTAGATATTTTTGGGACGTTTAACAACCCATTTTTTGAGGAAGGTTGTCATCACCCTACAACGCTTGTTATTGCCAAACAAGGTCTCTAGGAGAACGGCGTTTTGACAGCTCATACAAGTATCTCCATACAGAATTTAAACCACTAATCAATTCACATTATTATAATCATCATCATAATCATATCATATTCCACAACTATCACACAACGCTATCAGTCCCAAGCTAAGCAGAGCTTGTGTTATGGGTACTAGACAACTGATAAACATACTTAAGTATATATTTCTAAATACATACATATTATAGATAAATTACACCCAGACACAGAACAAATGATCATGCTCATCACACAAACATTTGACCTGGGTGGGAATCGAACCCACGACCCCCAGTATAGCAGTCAGGGTCACTAACCACTAGACCAACAGGCCTGTCAATATTATGAGCTGTCAAAACATGAGTCTCCCATAGATTTCCTATAACAAAAACTGAATTGGTGTTTTTAAATAACCCTATTCTCCTTTACCTATATTGGTGTAAGACCAAAATTGTGTGTGATCAGATCTGATTGTGTCTTGTCACATGCTAATTAGTAATCAACAAACTAAAACAGGGGTCCACACGGATTATAATCACTCTCAAACAGTGAAAAAAAAAAAAAAAAAATATTATATATATATATTTTTTTTCTCTCAAATAGTGCGATCACTTTAAAAAGGGCTAAGTGCTGAACACACATTTTACTTGATTTATTTACATGCAACGTGCTACAAACGTCTATAGCTCCTTACTCATGACGCAAATTATACTATTTTGCGTCACTAACCAACTATAAGTGAAAATCATCCTTATTACTACTACATTAAGGCAGTACCATTATAAAATTTTCGGTTGTCTGTAGGTATATGGTCAAATCTGGTTTGCCAATGCTACGGCGACGTAATTCAGTCGAATAGCATCATTAGGTCAAAGTAGTAGGGACGATTTTCACTTCTAGTTGGTAGGCGTCGCTAAATTGTCGAATCGCGTCGTGACCAAGGGCGCTAAGGCTCCTTACTCATTACGTAATGTGATGCGAATTCTACCGTATTGTGTCGCCAACCAACTAGAAGTGAAGATCATCCTTACTACATTAAGGCACTACCAATTATATATAATTAATACAACACTGAAATTGCACTATTATTATCATAGTAATAAGGGTGATTTTCACTTCTAATTGATCAGCGACGCAAATCGGTCGAATTCAATCGCATTGCGTCATGACTGTCATGAGTAAGGGGCCTAAAGCTACGTGAGATTTATTAAAGGACGTTCTAAAGGTATATCAGTGCTTTTAAGTTTTGAAACTATCACATCTACTACAATTCGGCTGTGACTTGCGATGCAGTTGAAGCGGAAGAGCGGAGTGGAACTTAATGGGGTCTAGTGGATTAAATAAAATATTATACAAGCCTCTTCTTAGAAAAGGTTGCTGCTTACTAGAAACTCCAGTATTTTGGGTGCATTCTAATTCACATACAAAAAGCAGCGAGACCCAGAACAACTACTTGTTTCTTCTTCGTCGGTTCACTCTTGACAGAGTGGTCGTGGTCAGCATGTTGCAGCGAGACATCGTGCTGCCATAATTCGCCTTACAATGCGACGCCATCCCTCCTCTCAACTACTTGTAGGCCATACAAATATTTGCTACATGCGGGAGTCGAACCCGACACAGCACTGTCAAAGGCAAACCTTGCTCGCCCAGGGATCGAACCCAAGACACTCATAAGAATAGTTCACACATTAGCCAATAGAAAGAGCCCCTTGATCCTCAACCCTCTCGATACTTTAGCCTCTTGGATATTTAAGCCTCCTGAACATTTTAGCCTCTTGCTCATTTAGCCCCCTTGCCCAACAAGTCTCGTGTACACAAACTCCTTTGACGAAGTTGCACCAGCTGGCTGAGACAAGTATTTTTGGAATATAAGTCTATTCTCAATGTTAATCGCTCTCCGCTCTACTCAACAATGTCGCAAGTCACAGCGTACAGCGCTGAAGACTCGTTTTAGGAGGTATGTTCCATTTTCACAGCGTTACACAATGGCTTGATTTCATAGAGTACTTTTCGACTTCAAATCGTCTCAAAATACTTTTTCAAAATTCGATAAAATTGTAATAAAAACGAGCGCTGGATGTTTTTCGCCCAGCATAATGCTGAATTGGTAACTCTTTTGGTGTGGACATGCACAACAAATTTCTAATTGTATTTTTTACTATTTCTGTGTGTGTCCAATATCATATAAATGTTTTTCATTTCTTGTCATCACTCAAAATTACAAATATGATACAATTTGCTGCCATGAACACCCCGTAGCTTATTTGGGATCGTACCACCCTTTCTTCAAGCCAAATTACTTCAATCTTTTTTGTTCCAATACTGTGACAAAGAGATGGACTTATAAAAGACGTCTCACATCTCTTTCAGAATGTGACAACAAAGCTACAGGAACACACATACCCAGAAAAACGAGCCTTCAACATCTACAAAACCAAACAGAAGAACATCTAATAAGCTTCCAGAAGGATTAATACAGTAATCTTACTAAGAAGTCATCGGGTTGAATCCCGAACAGATCCCTGAAGTATCTGAACGCTATGGGCGCGTAAGTCTTAAACTTAAACTCTGAGTAATGATGAGCAGGTGTGTGGTTCGAGCCCTCGTGTGGGAAATTTGTGGTCTCCACGGTCATGAAATCCTGCATGAGAAGATCTCGCTCCGGTTTTGATGCTAGACCGCCGATTGCATGCTGGATTCCTGTGAAAGACGGAAAAGAGAATTGTTAGATTTTGCTTTTGGAATTTCGGTGACTGAAAAAACCTTAAAGTTAGTGAGATTATTAAAAAATATTTGGTAAGTTATTTTTCTTTTGAAAAGTAAATCAAAATTGACGAAGATTCGACACATAAAATTGTCGAAACGTCATAAGCAAGTACAGGTTTTTTTGCTCCTGACGTCATGAGTCTCTCACTTCTAAATTCTGAAAACAAAAAGTACGTGTCCAATCGAGCCATATTTTTGCTTACTGTTTAATAATTACTTACAAATCTGTAGATTTCGAGAGGATTTCGAGTTCTTTTTTAACCGCAAGATTGTAATCTTGCGGTTTAAAAAGAACTCGAAATCTCCCCAGATCCAAAAAAAAATCGGGTACTGGTGAAGGTAAAAAACCACAGTGTTTCGGTCTCAAAAGGCCATATAATGGTAATTTGGACCGACCCAACCTGGCTATCCTGGTAAAAACAAAGCAGCAGCATAATGCCCATATCGCAATTCCCACTGCTAACGCAAACGCTCCCCGTTTCTGTGAGGACTGCGACATAAACCACAACTTGGGTCCAGAGCCGACAGGCCGAGTATGGACAAAAACCTCAAAATACCTGGGTTTATCCAACATGTGCTTGTTAATTCTTCGAATCGAAACGGAGATCCTATAGCAACTAAATTACGTCAATGAAACTATCTAAGTTTCCTCAACAAAAAAATCTTTGCAAAAACCTGTCCATTCATTCCATTTGCTTTGCTGAACTGTCTGGCAACTTGTAATGGTACGATTCCATCAAACAATGTGCGACACATTTGTTCGCGTACTTCAGCAGTGCGCGTATTAAGCTGGTATGCCGTTTAGTCTCTGTGTCCAGCGGCAGGGTTGGAGAACTTTTGTGCGTGAAAATGTTCACTGAACCAACTGAACTAAGTCTAGCAACGAGTGCACACAAATAACGAGTCCACTGCTCTCGTATGCACGTACAAGTAAGTATCCAGGTGGCCGCGAGCATTTAAAAAATGTTAATGCGCGCCCAAGAATATTCTTTGGGTGCACGATTTCTTCGTGAGTCCACCAAGTGGCCTACCATGACGTCCTAAGCGTGAGTAGTTAGGCTTTGGGAAAAAGGCAGAACTATACAAGTCGTCTAGAGCCATCTCTTTCCTTGAGCGGACCCACTCACTCACGCCTTTAAGATGTCATGGTACGCCAGAAGAGCAAACATTTATGCCGCACACCGGTGGAATCTCATCTTAACAGGTGACAAGATAATTATATTATTACAATGCTAATGCCCAGTCATTATTAACACCACGGTCAAAGGCTAGCGTTGACAAATCGACCTTGAAACTAATGAAGATTTGAATAATGTGCTTTTTACAATACTTCATAAGCAGTCAATTACACAGAAACTATTGCATCATTTGATGGACTGCATTCTTTAAAGAACTTTTCCTAAAATAGCTGCCATTATTGACGAGCCCGAACATGTTACGGGGTCGTGGGACAGCTTTATAAGGGTCACTGGAACGCATAAAGGTACATGAAGAAGTTTTTCAAGGGCACTCTGCCTATCTCTCTAAAGCAGATGAGACAAACACCCAAAAGTCCAAACTCAAGGTTTGCCAACATACAATAGAGCGTAGTATCTTAAGCACGCTGTACACATTGGGCCAACACATAGATATATTACAAAAGGGTCAGCATATTGGGCCAAGATAATGAATTCCAAATGTCGCTGTTAACACATGGGTCACATTGGTCCAACGTGTGAACACTGTATGCGAAGCACGCCAAGATCCTTTGGTTGGTGCACGAAAAACCAACAACTTTCGTTTGGCCGGCCAGTATTCCCGCCAACTATCAACATACCGCAAAATAGGTCTGTACACGTTGGCCCAATACGCTGGCCCAATGTGTACAGCGGGCTGTAGGTGTTAAATTAACATATCAAACGTTGGAAACACTACACTGCACTTCAAAACACTAATTATTGTCGAAGCTCAAAAGGCTGCCCTACTTAAATGGGACTGGGCAGGACATGTCTGCCGCATGCCGAACGAGCTGTGGGCACGCAAAGCTCATGATTGATGCCCTGAAACAGCTACACGGGGCTACGGTAGACCTCGAAGGAGATGGTGGGACGAAATGGATGTCTTCATTAAGAATTGGAAGGACGGGGCGCAAACCCAGTTGGAGAATGCAGTTAGGCCTTTGCCCAGCAGTGGGACAATATAGGCTAATCAGTAAAATTAATTATAACTACACAACTCAAGGCCAAGCCATAATTATTTGCAGGCCAGCCGATGTTAACCTGCACAGGTCAAGGTAACCGTTTAAAATTGCATAGCATAAGGTCCAATATCGCGTAATCATACTCTTTTAACGTACTTTAAGTTGAAACGAAGAAAATACTGCTAAGTTGGAGATTTATGGTTTACTTTGCTAGAGATAGAACCCAGACAACTAATACAGTCTCGCGATCCCTGCAGAATTTGGCCCTCTAAGGGTGGCCTATCAATGAAACCAGAAAACCAGTGCTGAGACAAATGTCGCCGCACATGCTGAGGTAGGAGCCTTTTGGCCTCGCACAGGACTAATTTGTTTTTTTTTTGTTGTTTTGTGGTTTTACCTTTTGTTTTTTTTTATATGTTATGTTTTATCCATGTAATTTTTGTTTGTTCTGTCCTGTGTGTTCCAATAAATCTCTTTTCTTTCTTTCTACCATCAAGCAAGATTGCGGTCAAACGCAAGTCTATAGTTATAAAAAAAACGATACCTCATGATAAGACTGGCTGTTAGACTCTATATAATTATGTAGTATAAAACCAACGACGATATATAACTAGACTCCGCATGCACGATCTAAGGAACAAAAACTATTCTGGCAACTCGCTGAGGTACTACGTAAGCGAGGGGGACGGGGTACTGCGTTGTGATTGGCTAACTCAAGGTCTGTTCTGTCTTAAGGTATTGTTTACGGCTCACAGGAGTGGTCGAAATAAGACTTTTTTGCCTAATGTGTTGACAGACATCGGTCGCCTGTTATAAGTCTGAGTCTGAGTCTAGTAATATATCGTCGTTGTATAAAACCTTCAAAATAACTTCATGAAATATTCAAGATAAAATGAACCTCGAAAGAACTTCCGCGGTTCCCAAAATAGCATTGTACCGTTGAAAGGGCGATCGAAACTACGTATAAAAGATTCAGTCACTTCACGATGAGGCTTCGTACCTACCTTATAATTATTATTATGCGTATAGTTAGGTGCTTTTATAAAGAAGCAGTCTGTCGGCGCTGACAGGTCGGTACGGATAAATACAGGTAAAATAGTTACATGTAAAATAAATAAGCACATGAATATCAGTAATGTAAATGTTACAGAAAAAATGAAAGGAAGTCGTCTGTTTTGGTATGGACTTGTGATGAGGAGAGATGACACTATGGGACCACACTGCAAGTATCCTGCATCGAACGAAAAAAGAATCACACTAATCGGACTAGAAACCTCGGAGTAATCGATGTACATACATTAAAAAAAAAAAAAAAAAAAAACATACCCACCGAATTGAGAACCTCCTCCTTTTTTTGAAATCGGTTAAAAAGGATTATACGGTGACGTCTGATAGGGGAGACTGGAAGAAAAAAACGTGTTGCGCCGACCACAAATAAAATGGGATAGGGGGCAGGAAGATGATGACATGAATATCAGTAATACATAGACAACCGATGGCGCGTCGTGTACCACGTATGTCTCCGAGTTGTCAGCAACCCAACCAGAAAAGGCTATGACAACCCTACCTAGGTTCAAAATCACTGCAGTTTCAAGATATTTATCCTATTTTCCTCCTTTGTTTTATTTTGATGTGTCACCATAATAACAAAAAGAAGTATGCCTCATAAAATGTGGGATATACTTACCTTACATATTGAAGGAAAACAATAAATTAATTTGTGGTTCCATTACTTAGTAATTACTTTTTAAGTAGAAAAGACAGTGACGAAATTATGCAATTCTTGGCTGGCAGAATATGCTGGCTTAACTAACGGGTTTTTCCGCCCGGGTATTTTATTTAACTGGGTTTTGGAGGTCTGATAGGTAGTCCCTTTGTATTTTTTTTTTATTTGTTTTTGTAGTAAAATCATCAAATGAGTCCTCCCGTCCGGAGCGGGACGGGAGGGACTGTCAGACTTGTATGACTAAAATCCACGATGATCCTTCAATAACCATTTACGTTCGAGGGTCACGGCTACCTGATGAGACAGGCCCAACGACGATATATTACTAGACTCCTAATAACAGGCGACCGGTATCTGTCAACACATTAGGCAAAAAAGTCTTATATCCGTCTTATTTCGAGCACTCCTGTGAGCCGTAAACATACCTTTTTTTTTTTTTTTTTTTTTTTTTTTTTTTTTTTTTTTTTTTTTTTTTACGTGGTAAAATCATCCAATGAGGCCTCCCACCCCGGGCAGGGCGGGAGGGACTGTCAGACTTGTACTGACTAAAATCCACGGTGTCCTTCAGTAGCCTTGTTTGTGTGCCGGAGTCGCGGTGTACGTATGTCCCGCGACCCCGGCAAGGCTATGGCCCCCTGCAGGGGGGCCCCGTCAGCGTGCTGACACTCTTTGAGGCGCGCGTGGAACACAACGCGCCGTCGACCCGGGCATGGTCCATGGTCGGGCAGCGAGTTGCCCTTTACTCGCCGCCCGCATGCCCGCGCCTACGGTGGCCGGAGATCGTCCCGCGACATCCGTCGCCGTGGGCGCCTACCACTGCGTCTGGGGCGGAGAGAGGATGGTGTTCTCTCTCTCATGCGTTCCGCCTCCCCCTTCGCGAGCAGAACTGCTTCGCAGAAGGAGGCGACCGCCTCCCACTCCGTCTCGCCCCGCAACATGGCCGCGACCAGTGCGGGGCGTGAGAGGTCTCCGCCTATCGCCCGCGTGAGGACACGGCGGTGCTCCGCCCAAGCAGGGCATTCCTGCACCGTATGCTCCACCGTGTCCCCCGGGCGATCCTCGCAGTGGTGACACCCTGGCGTTTCCTCCTTCTTTATCTGACACAGGAACCTCCCGAAGCTACCATGTCCGGTGAGGACCTGTGTCAGGTGGTAGGTGAGGACGCCGTGGGACCTATCCAGCCACTCCTCAAAGAGGGGCCTTACAGCCGCGATTGCGGCGTGCCCGTGCCTCGGTTGCGACAGTCGTTCCTTCCAGACTGCCCTGAGATCGCACCGGAGCTCTTCCCGCCGCGCCTCGACTTCTCGAGGCAGCAGGGATACGCCCCGGCGCTGCGCCTCCACGCGCCACTCGTAGACGCGCAGGAGGGCAGTCGCCTCCAGATCCCAGGGCAGCGATCCGGCAAGGAGGTTGGCCGATTCGCCGGCGATCGTGCGGTATCCTCGGATCATCCGGATAGCCATGGCCCTCTGGCATGCGACCAGCTTCTGTGGTCGCGTCCGGATGCTCAGGGCCCACACCGGGGCCCCGTAGAGGGCCATGGACCGCACGACACCGGCGTGCAACCTCCGGCAGGGGGCGTTTGGCCCGCCGATATTGGGCAGGAGCCGCGCGAAGGCGGCTGATGCCCGGTTCAGCCTTGGGGCCAAACGCTGGAAGTGTTCTCCAAAGTTCCATCGGCTGTCGAGGACGAGTCCCAGGTACTTCATCGTACCTCCGACGCCGACGTGAACCCCCCCCACCGTAATGTGGGACTCGGTAAGTGGCGCATTCAGATGGCCATGAAAGCACATGGCCTCTGTCTTGTGCAGCGCCACTTCGAGTCCCAACTGCCGGATCCTTCCAACGACTGTCGCAACCGCTCGCGTCGCCAAGTCGGCCGCCGCCTGGTGCGACACTCCCTCCGCCAGGACAAGCGTGTCGTCGGCGTAACAGATTACGCTGACGTCTAGAGGGAGGTCGCCGCGCAGCACCCAGTCGAAACCGATGTCCCACAGATGTGGCCCTAAGACCGATCCCTGTGGGACACCGCACGACATCTCTCGCCGAGTCCACTCTCCCCGGTGACCGGGGTAGATGACGGCTCTATCCGTCAAATAGTCCTCGACTGTGCGGCGGAGGTAGGTCGGCACCCGGTGATACCGGAGTGCCTCCCTTATGCAACTCCAGGGCAGGGTGTTAAAGGCGTTGGTGATGTCTAGCGACACCGCCACGACGACCCTGCCCTGGGCCACTGCATCCCCCGTCGTGAGGGCTCTCACGCGCATGATGGCGTCCACCGTCGAGCGCCCCCTGCGGAAGCCATACTGGCTCTCCGACAGGTTCGGGCCCACCCTATTTAGGTGCCCGACGAGGCGGTCTGCAATTACTCTCTCAAAGAGCTTGCCCACCTCGTCGAGCAGCACGATGGGCCGGAATGCGGACGGAGAGTCCGCAGGGCGCCCGGGCTTCTGGATGAGGACCAGCTTTCCCGTCTTCCAACGAAGCGGAAACTGGCCCCTTGCCAAGCATGCGCTATAGAGCCCTCCCAGTCGAGGACCGAGAGTCCCCGAGGCCAGGACCCAGGCTTTCCCTGGAAGGCCGTCGGGTCCTGGGGCGGCACTCTTGGCCTTGAGCCGTAGTACCGCCACTCTCAGGTCTACCTCGGTCACCTCTGGAGCGTCGTAGACGTCGTCGTCGCTGCTGTGGTCCGCGTTTGCGTCAGCTTCGCCCTCGCTGTCGGACTCCGTCCGAGGCGGAGCCGCCATGGGCGGGGGAGTGTGCTCCCCTCGCGATGGGAACAGGGCGCTCACCACGTCCTCCACGAATTGAGGCTGGAGGCTCTGCGTCAACGGGGGGGCCCAGGGGCGGAGTTTCCCTCGTACCCATCTGTAGGGCCAGCCCCATGGGTCCCTGTTCAGAACCTCCAGCATCTCCTTGCGGGCCCGATCCTTGGCCCGCAAGATCTCATCGCGGAGGGCGGCCTTCGCTGCCCTGTATCCCTCGTGCAGCTCCGCCTCCACGGCGGCCGCATCCGGAGGTCGGTTGCGGCGCCTGCGGAGCCTGGAGTACCGGCGTCGCGCGGCAACGCACGCCTCGCGCAGCGATGCTAGCTCGCGCGACCACCAGTAAAGCTGACGCCGGGCGCGTCCTTGCCGGACCCGGGGCATGGCCATGTCGCAGATTTCCGACATGGCCTCCTGGAACCACTCCGCCTCGCTGTTTACGTCGGCAGGCCTGCCCGGTGATGACACCCAGGCCTGCACGATCGAGGCTTCCAGGAATAGCTCCCGGTCCAGCTGTTTCAGCGCCCATCGCGGACCACTTGGGTTCCGTCGGACCGGCGCGTCTGGGGTCTGGGCGGAGACGTCAAACCGGATATACCGGTGGTCCGAGTAGGTCTCCGCCTCCTCCACAACGCGCCAGTCGGTGACGCGCGGCGACAGGGCGGCGCTGGCAAACGTTACGTCCACCACTGACTCGCCCGTCCACCGCACGCACGTGGGGACAGAACCCCGGTTCTCTATGACCAGGCCCTGCGCCAGGGCCCAGTGCTCGAGCAACCTGCCCCGCGCAACGTCCGTGTACCGGGAACCCCAAGCCACGTTTTTGGCGTTGAAGTCCCCGAGGACGAGCACGGGGAGGGAACCGAATGCGACGACGACGTCTCCCAGCTCCACTAGGGAGTCCTGGAACTCGGCGAGAGTTCGGCTCGGGGAGAAATAAACGCCTACCACGGCGATCTCCCCGAACCGGGCTGCGACGATCCCGCGCCCTCTCCCGACACGATCGAGGGGCGGGGTACCGGCGGCGGCCGACGAAATGAGGGTCACCGAGCCGTCCAGGTCCGCTACCCAGTTATTCCTGGGTGGGACGAAGTACGGCTCGGCGACCACGGCGACGTTTATCAACCACTGCGCCGTGCTCTGGAGCAGAAGATCCTGAGCAGCGGCGCAGTGGTTGATGTTCGCCTGGAGGAAGCGCAATGGAGACATTAGTCTGAATCCATTGCAGCCTCCTCCAGGGCCCCCCGCGGGGGCACAGCCACAGCGGCGGCGGCGGCATCGGGAGCGGCGGCGGCGGCGGTGGCGGTGGCGGCAACAGTGACGGCGGTGGCAGAGGGCCTACCTCTGCGCCTGGCATTGGTGGGTGGAGCGCAGGACTTGCCCCCAGCCCGGTGATCGGCCGGCTTGCCGGCCGCCTCACATGCGAAGCAGTGGGGCGGGGCAAAACATGAGCCGGCCATGTGACCGGGCTGACCGCAGCGGAAGCAACTATCGCTGCGGTCCACCTCCGAGGTGCAGACGCATGCCGCGTGATTGCCCACTTGGCAGCGGTAACACCTCAGGGGTCTGGGTTCCAGGACTTTCACCTGCGCAGACACCCAACCAACCAGGAGCCTTCGGCCCTCCTGGATCTTTTTGACCGCCGTGATGGGGCAGCTAACCGTGATGGTCAGCAGCCCCGCAAAGCCAGGACGCAGGGCGCCCGCCCTCACCTCATCTGGGGAGCACCCCCCAGTCCTGGCAACGGCGGCCACCACATCTTCCGCCGTCACTGAGTCGTCCAGACCCAGAATGCGCATGTCCGCGCGCTTAGTGGGTCTGGAGACTCGGGCCTCCTCCGCATTTAAGGACGCTCTGAGCCTTTCGGCCAGAGCGTCAGCGGTGGGGCCACTGTCCGCGCCAGGGAGCTCCAACATCCGGGCCCCCGTTGCTGTGACCCGCAAACGGAGGCCACCGGCGATGCCGAGCTCTCCGAGGTTCACCGCCTCCTTCGCTTTGGTAAGGACGTCGCGGTACGACACGCCCCGTTTGACCGCGTCCGGCTGCAGCGTAATCACTACAGCCGTGGTCTTTGGGGCGCGCAGACGTGCCGCGACGTCGCGCTCCTTGCGCCGCCGCCGCCTCTCCCTTCTTCTTTTGGCTCTGGCCGCACCGGCCGCCTTCCTCTTCTCTCCGGCCACTTGCCAATCGGCTCCGGCCGGAGGAGTTTGATGCTGCGGCTGTGGAGGCGGCCGGTTCTCGGCCTGGGCCCTCCTTGTGGCCGCCCGTGTTGGCCTCGCGGGCGTCGGGGTCTGGGGTGGTCGTGACCCCGACGGGCCCGGTTCTGACGGGCTGGGCCCGGCCGGAGCTGTCCTCGCCCCCGCGGGGGGTGTTCCAGCCGGGGCTGTCCTCGCCCCCGCAGGGGTCGTCCCAACCGGGGCCGTTCGCACAGGGGCCGTCCTCGCCTGAGGCGGCCTCGTCGTCGTCGGGGGCCTCGGGGGCCTCGGCGCTGCTGCGGCCGCGTACGACGACGCCAGCGGGGGCCGCAGCACGCGGTTCTCCAACATGGAGAACCGCCGCTCGAAGGCGGCCAGCTCCTGCCGCACCAGGGTGAGAACTGAGTTCTCCCCCGGCGCAGGCTGGCCTCTCTCCTTTGGGCTGGGGCTCCTTGGGGCCGCCTGCAGGCCGGCCAGTTCCGCCCTCAAGGCGGCGTTCTCCCTTTGGAGAGCCTCCATAGCAGCGGTCAGGCGGGCGACCTCCGTCCGCAGGTCGGACATATCGTCCCTTGCGGACGGAGTCTCGCCGTAGATGCGCGCCGCCTCCAGGATGGAGGACATGGCGTCCGCGATCGCCTCCTCTCGCGTCTTTTTTCTCTTCTTCATGGAGACGACGCGCATCGCAGCCGCCACGACCTCCTTTAGTTTGGCCTCGTTCGAGGCCAGACTGGTGTTGGGCTCTCCACGGGAGGGCCCCTTCCCCGAGGTTTTGCCTCGGCCTTTGCCCCGCGCGCTCGTGGCGATCTTACGGGCCGAGGCTAGCCCCTCCTCCGACGACGTGTTGTCGCCCCTTTGCCGTTGGCGCTTTAGGAACTCGGACCTTCGGTCCGAGTCCCTCCCGTCCCTCGCCGAACTCCCAGAACCTGAGCTCTGGGAGCAAGCGGCGTCCGATGCCGAGTCGGACTCCGACTCGAGCACCACGGCCATCTCCTCCAGCGGAGCGGCACCCTGTGCCCGCTCGGTGTTCGGTGCCGGTGAGGAGGACGTGCTGGACGGGTCCAGCGACTCCTCCCCACGGGCACTTGAGCCACCCTGGCTCTCTGCGGCGACTGCCGGAGCGAAAATTGGGTTAATAGGATAATTGTTGCCCCCCCCAGAGTACGGTGGGGCTGACCGGACGTGTCCGGTGCGGGATTCCCCAGCTGCTGAGCAGCTGGGACCCGCCTGGGTAGCTTTTACAGTTATCTTTTTGTCCATGATTTACTTTTTTAGAGAGGTGAGTTCCTCTTATCGCCCTAAGCCCCAGTCCCCTCCCCTGGTTCACTTCACGGTCACGTCTGAAGATCAGACGCAGACCGGAAGTGAACCTTTCCCCCCCTAAGCCCAGTCTCTGAGACCGGGCCCCGCGCCGCCTACAAGCTCGAGCTAACTGCTCGATCCTGCAGGCGGCGCGCCTTACCCCCGGTGTGTCCCTCTTTGTCTGGTCTCTCCCTCTGGGCCTGTCCGGCATGAGTGCACGAGTGCCTCTACCGGCAGGGGCCCAGAGATCATCGAGACACGCAAGCCCCACCACGACGGCAACGTGGAGACACGTTGGTGGGGCGTAAACATACCTTGAGACAGAACAGACCTTTAGTTAGCCAATCACAACGCAGTACCTCGTCCCCCTCGCTTACGTAGTACCTCAGCGAGTTGACATAAGAAAAGAAAGAAAGAAAGAAAAATTATTTTATTTGACACAGACATGTACATACATTTAACAAGGACTAAACATATACACAGAAAAATTACAAAACTAAAACGAAAACAAAGTAACAAAAAAGAGACATACAAAGCATGTTAAGTAGGCAGCTGTATGTCATGACCGTGGCAAGAAAGGCTTCCCACTCAGCATATAGCTGTGCTATGGGGGACCCACAGCACAGCGCTGATTTTCAGTGGTCACCTGAAAAAGAAGAAAGAAAGAAAAGGAAAGTGTAACTACGGAAATCAAGCTAGGGTCATAAATATATAATTATATAGAAAGACAGATAAAAGTACAAAATAAATGTGAAAAAAAAAAAAAAAAAAATAGTTCAATATTATATAATAATAAACATAACATAATAGTAACATAATGGATATATGAATTATTAATAAATATGTGGGTATTATCGGTTATGTGGACCAAGCCCGCCAGTGTCAGGTGTTTTGTCTCGCTCAAATAGTTAGTAGACATAATAGTTTTTGTTCCTTAGATCGTGCATGCGGAGTCTAGTAATTGTCGTTGGGTTTCAAAACTCACATAAAATAGCAGTTTACTGGAGGTTTTAAGTACACCTCTGCCATTACCCTACAGGGTCTGGCGTGATGTATGTGGCAGTAACACACTTGACACTGAATGTTAGCGCGCCCTTGGATGTATATCGGCTTCCTATGCGCCACAGGAAACACCGTTGTTGACGATTTTCCTGTTTTTTTTTTTAAGTTTTTTTTTTTGTACTATTATTGTCTCTTTTTAACCGACTTCAAAAAGAAGGAGGTTATCAATTCGACGGTATGTTTTTTTTTTTTTTGTTTTTGTTTTTTTTTTTTTTTGTGTGTTTGTTACGCGATTTCTCCGGCGATTGTAAACCGATTTTCAAAATTCTTGTTTTGTTCGAAAGGAGATGCTTCCGGAGTGGTCCCATATTCACCAAGTCAAGATCTGATGATTGGATCCTGGAAAAATCGAGGGCAACCTTCAAATTTTATAGGCCCTCATGTAGTTTTTCGCAAATATTATGAAGTAATTTAAGTATTTGCGTATGGTAATCATAATCTTATGAAGCTGAGCTGATGATGGAAGGTACAACTCCTTAACAGTAAGGAGTAGGCATCGACTGATTTAGTTTGTGTTCGCTTATCTCTGGAACTACAAGTCCGATTTAAGTCATTCTTTTTTTGTTATACTAGGTATTGTTCAACTGAGGGAACACTGCAAGTTTTATCAAAATCGGTTCAGTAGTTTTTGAGATAGGGAATTTTATTAGCTAATTTTGTACATGAGCGATGTTATTACTGGTGCTACGGATTACAAAATTCTAGTGCACATGTAAGAAAATGATGTACCTATTTGACAAGAATTTTGGTTGAATATTTAAACTAAAAAGAGTAAAATAAAAGCTTTTTAAAAAAAAAATGTAACCGCCTTCAAAACCAACCACTAAAAAAGGGAAAATAACCTACAAAATAACTTTTCTTTCGGAAGTCGGTGGCAAAAAAGACAATGAAAAAAAAACCACCGACTTCCGAAAGAAAAGTTATTTTGTAGGTTATTTTACCCTTTTTTAGTGGTTGGTTTTGAAGGCGGTTACATTTTTTTTTGAAAAAGCTTTTATTGAAAAAGTCTTTCCTTAATCTATCGAAAAGACAGATAGTATGATGAAACTTTTTGGGTTTGTTTGACCGGTTCCACTGACATTTGAAAACGAAAGAAAAATAAAATAACGAGCTAATTTGTACACACGGCTACACATCAAGCTATACAAAACCAGTATTAGCTGACCGTTCATTGTGTGTAAAAATCGTACGAAGCGAGACCAAGACATACTAGTTTTGTATAGCTTGTATGTAGCCGTGTGTACAGTGATTCATAGAAAGTATTTTTATTGGATTACAAATTGATATTCAATTGTGCATTCCAAGAGGGAATGGTCTACTTAACTACAGAAGCCAGCACATCAATCTACTCCAATCTGTCTTAATCTAATAGATATTAAACGTTATCATATCACAATAGTGGGGTTAATTGTCTATTGGTAAAGTTTGACAGATTAGGGTAGGCTGACCTGCTGGCGTACAGAATTTCGACTGAAATTAATATTTAATCTCAATCCAATGCCTGTTCTTTGTTTAGTTACAGACAAAAATCCAACCAAAGATGTATTATCAATAACTAGGGCTAACTAGGGTCTCGGGATTTCTATCAACAATAGATAAATTAATTGCGTCTAATTACCCATCGCTTTGTAAGTTAAAACAATTGCTTTAGCCAGCGCGAGCCACACCTTTAAAAACTAACACCACATTTTAAAATAATAAAATCATTTTAATACCTGACCACCGGTACCCCGACTGCTTTGGTCGCGGGACTGTCATACTAATAAGCCGTGGCCCGGGAACGGATTTTACTCAGATCAATTCTGACAATCGCTCCAGTACCACTGCTCGTAAAACACAACTACAGGTACCCAAAAAATGAATACTAAAGTTATTGTGCCGATAGTCGTGTCTGCCAATAATTGCCAAGAGCCTCGAATAACATCTGAGGAGGCTCTCGTTAGGCACCTGGATCAAGCGCCTGATTCAGAAGGCAGTACTTCTAGACACGGCGCGTATTGTTAGGAGGTTCCTCTCTCAGGAGCCCTGACCACCGGCAGCCCGGATTCTGTACCCGATGCTGGTGGACTGGTATTTTCTTTTTTGTAAAAATATTTAGTAGTAGTAGAAAAATAAATAAAGGAACAAAGCCTTACCCCAAACAATATCATTCATAAGCTGTCTAGCCTCCATTTTGAGCTATTCCACTTCAAAAACACAAAAAAACACCATGAAAACTGAATATTTGAACACAAAATCACTTAAAAATGTCCATAACCGATCACTTCGAACACAAAACTGTTGTAATATTCACAATATTTTCCTTAAAATCCACAGGATTATCGTTTATTTTTCCTCTTCATTTCTAATAATAAACACTTATAGTTATTACTAATATAATATAACTAGCTAATGTTTTTATTTGAACCCTTTTATCTGGAACTACAAGTCAGATTTTGATATTTTTTATTTAAGGCAAAGTCTTAGGAAGGTCACACCACATTTCGTCCCTTGGGAGCAAAAAGACAAGGGTAAAACCACAAAGCACAACAAATAATAGTTATAATGTCCCGTTTATGTTGGCAGTTGGCGAATGACTGATTTCAATATCTGTGGCAACGGGAAACAGGACTGTAGTATCAGTTTTTATTGCGAATCCCAGTACGTATTTGTAGGCAGTTAGTCATTTTTGTTGTAAGGTTGTCACGGTTTATAAATATTTCTTTAATAATTTTGTTTATTTCAGAGTTGAGAATGCAGCTATATGTACACACGGCTACATAACACATCAAGCTATGCAATTCCAGTATTCATCACCATCATCATATCAGCCGTAGGACGACCACGGCGCCTCCTACCGGCATCGGCACGCCTGAGGATTTTAGGTGATAAAATGCATTATAGACATTAACTTCATGGCAATAAAGTAGGAATTTCTATGATAAATGATCGTATACCGCTTCGGTATGCTTGAGGCTACTGCATCGGCAATTTCTACTTTATTGCCATGACGTTAATGTTTAATACTTTTTGTCACCTAAAATGCCGAGTGGGCGCCGGCCCTAATATGACCTGTTTGAAACTGCTTACATCCAACGCGATCCTGTGATCTTCATCAGATCGTCTGTCTACCTTGCAGGTGAACGCTTCACGATGCGCTTGCCGGTGTATGGTCTCCGTTCGAGAACCGTATACGTCCCCATCGGCCATCAGTCTAGTCTATCTGCGTTCTATGTGGCCGCCGCCAGTACCTATTAGCCGGACGTCAATAGTATGGAAAGATCATAGGAAGCAGTGAGCAGTGGTGGCCCAGTGGTATCGGTCCCGAGTTAAGAGTTGTAAGTCGTGGGTTCCAACCTTGCCATGCGTATTAATTTGTGTAATTTATTTCATTACCATTGCTCTCAAAACGGTGAAGGAAAAAATTCGTGCTGAAACGTGTGGTGGATTATGGCCCACTCCCTCTCTCAGAGAGGAGGCCTGTATCCCAGCAGTGGGAACATTTTAGGCTGATGATGATGATAGGAAGCGAGGCCATGACATACTGGTTAAGTATAGCTTGATGTGTAACCGTGTGGGTTTAAGAGCAAAAAGCATAATTCGCAAAATGCAATTGAAGTATATCGGATCTAATATTTGTATGATCTCTAAGTAAACCTTTGTAAAAGCACAGACACAGGAGAAAATATTGTTTTTAAACAAGAAAATTTCTAAACAGATGCCAACCCTTAAACTCATTGTGCTCAAACACACTGCGAGCCTAGCGCGGTGGCGGCGGCGGGCGCGATAATAATAAATGTATGTAATCGCCGCTTTTGGCCACATTGAAGTGACTAGGCGGGGAGCCTAGCGCGGTGGTTACGAGCGACTTTGAGAGCCTAGGCGTTGCTAGGCAACAACCGATACAACGGGCTGGCGGCAGGTGTGTCAAACCTTTTCGGTCTTTTAGTAGCGCCATATAGTTACCAGAACATGTACTAAAATACTACCGTTGGATGTTTTTATACATATTTAAATTATTTATACCGTACTTGAGTAGAAAAATGTAGAATGATTTATAATTTAGTTGTATTCAATCCTAAATAACCTGTAAAAAATAATAATATTAATTTCTTTAAACCAGTTTTATAGAGTTTACTAGGTACCACCGGTTTGCAACCCCTGAAGTCGCCGCAACAAAAACAAACGCTTGATCGGCAGTGTGGACACGTATCGCGCCCGCCACCGCGGCTGCCACCGCCGACGCGCTAGGCTTCCAGTGTGGACCCACCCATTAGCGGAAACGCAACCACATAAATAAATAATATAATTTTTCATAATAATTTGAAACAAACGATAATCACAAATAACATACACATGCGAGCGAGCTCAATGCCTTAGGGGAACCTTGAACCGCGAACAAATGCTGATATAATTGAACCGTTCACACCGTATTAGTTGGTTTGTGGTTAAATTAACTAAACGTTTGACTTGTTAATTAATAGTTAGCAGGTCTAATTTATTTCTTCTTGCTCTCAAAACGGTGAAGGAAAACATCCTGAGGAAGCCGGCATGTCCTACTCGTAGAACCAAAAATTTGAAGACTTGTGACTTCTGCCAAACAGCACTGGGTCCGCGTGGATTGTGTCCCACTCCCTCTCACAGAGAGAAGGCCTGTGTCCCAGCAGTGGGAACATTACAGGCTGATGATGATCTCTATTTCTACTTCATTGTTCTCAAAACGGTGAAGGAAAACATCTTGAGGAGACCGTCTTGTCATGTCTTTTTTTTTTTGTTCAACCTACACTGTTCCACTGCTGGGCAAAGAAAGAAAGAAGAAAAGAAAGAAATGTGTGTGTCTATCGTGGTCCCCTTGCGCCAAATAAATGTTTTTTCTTTCTTTCTTTCTTACTGCGCCCCTCTAAGAGAGCCAATGCCTGTCGGGGTCGCGGGACTGTCTCATAACCGTGACCCTAAAGGGCCATTGAAGGATCACCGTGGATTTTAGTCAGTACGAGTCTGGACAAACCCTCCCGCCCCGTCCTGGGTGCGAGGACTCAATTGAGGATTTTACTACGATAAAAAAATAACTCGTACATTTGTGTGTGTCGTACATTTTTACGGCAAAACTTATTGTCTGTCATACTCGTATAATTAAATTAGCTATCCGCACGTTTTCCATCTCATTTTTACGGTTATTTTCGTTTTCCCCAATCCCTTTAATAATTTTGGCAGCTGTTCTGGGTCACGGCCTTCCGGTGAACCGGAAACGTGTGAATAAATTCATGTAAAATGTATGCAAGCCACGATGCAAGGTATATTTTCCTCGTATCTGATGAGACGATGAACCCTTGATAGTTGAAGCGGCGAGTATGTAGAGATTTTGGGGGAAGAGGATCATTAAATGATTTCTCTCTGTATAAAATTTTTTTCCAAATAGTTTTAGATTATTTTTATTTTATTTTATTGTTTTTTATCACTTGTTCATTTTAATTTATTTTAATATTAATATTGTGCTATGCCCTGCGTCTGTACCAATAAATTTTATTTCTTTCTTTCTATTTCTATAAATTTTTTGAGGTACACCACGACTCGCCACCAGTAGCAAAAACGGGCGTGGTTTTCTCCAAACGAATCGTAAAATTATCGTATCGCTACTGCCACGAAATGGAGCGGTTCGGACAACGGTTTGACAGCGGGGTGTTCGGCAGCTGCCGCCAACCGCTACTGTGGGTACTTGGCATGGGTACACTCCACTGCACCGTCCGCTGCTCAGTGCACGGCTTAGACCAAAGTCGTGAACGGGCTGCTAAAACCACCCCTTTCCTGGTGTTGCGGTACACTTTTAAGACAGTCTCGCGACCTCGGTATGCAATTGAGAGCTCATTGACGCGTCTATAGAACACGACGCGACGTCGATTCATGCCTAGTCTTTGCTTCGACGGCGAACTACACCAAAAACGTTCAGACCTTCCAACCCCAAAAAAAAAAAACAACTTTCAATTTAGACTATGACAACAACCGTCGACAATGACAGTCGGAAACGGAAACAGTGATGCATCTCGTGAATTTGGCAGGCGCGTGCCCCAATCACATGGACGGTCTGACTCATACAGTATTATCAGGAAAGAATTCTTTAGGTAATACTGAGTCATCGGTGCACCGAAAATCATACCAAAAGTTCTTGAATTATGACTGGGTTTTCTGAGAAATCAATTGTCATAAAGTGGGCTAAAGTTATGGGAGCAGATTTGGGTTTTCTTTGGTTATTGGACGCTGTTCATATTATGGCTAATTTACATTGATCCAGCGTCACAGGATTGAAAAAAATTACCGACTTCAAAAACAACCCCAAACAGCGAAAATATAATTTCTTTGGGAAGTAAAAAGTGAATAAAATAATTAACAAAACCACAGACTTTGTTTTTATCGTGTTAAAATCATCAAATGAGTCCTCCCAGGGCAGGACGGGAGGGACTGTCAGACTTGTAATGACTAAAATCCACGGTGTCCTTCAATAGACCTGTTCCGGGGTCACGGTGATGGAAATAAGTCCCGAAGACCCCGGCAGGCTTTGGCCCTCTGAGAGAGGGCCCCAAAACCACAGACTTACGTAATATAAATAGATGTTTTTCGTAGTTGTTTTTCAAATAGTTTTTTAAATGTTTTTTTTTTTAATTACAAAATTCAACCCAAATTATATGCGCACAACAAAAAAATAAGTAGTTTCTTTTGTAAACTTTGGTACTAATTTTTTTGCTGTGTAAGTATCCACTTTTTAATTTTGCAACAAATTATATTATTATTATCTAACACTGTTACGAGTGAAATCTTTCATAATATTACAGAGCAACCCAATTCCATTTTATGCACTACTTTTAATGTCAAAATTCTTAGCTATATTCATTTCAACGTTACGTCACCAAATGACCTCTGATAATGGAACCAGTCCGGTGACGTTCACCTACAGAACATATCGTAAACGTGACGTACACTCATATATATTGTGATTTACCGTGACGTATGCTGACAAGATTATTTATTTTATTTTTTAATCTGGACAATGGTATCTGTCCGGTGACATTTATCAACAGGTATTGTGGCAGTGACGTAGACTTTTTATTTCAAGTCTGGTCGTGAGTGTCGTGACGTATGCTAACAAGATCAGCGGAACTTGTGCGATGACTTTGTCAACAATAATATTAGGCAGTGACGTAATATGTGGTGACGTAGACTTATCATCGGTTTCTCTACCACAGACGGTAGCGAATACCGTCTAGGTTTGAATAGGTCTTTAGCATAAATTATGACAAAACAAAAAAAAGTGGTCCTGAACGAGGCCAAAAGAAACTCATGACCTTTTGACGCGGCTCTAGTTTTGTCATTACATAAAATGGCATTAAAAAAAATATAGTACTACCTGAATGTTACGCAGGTCATCAGTCTAAAAGCGTCCAATTTTAGCAGAAATACAAAAAATAACAATGATTTACTTCTTTCAGTGCATTTAAAAAAAAAACATTATAATTATAATGTCATTTCTACTATTATAATGACCTTAATGCCTTTTTTTAATCCTACGTCATTCAACTTCACCTGTTATCAAAACCTGTCCAATGACGTCCAAGCTATCAAGAAAAAACATTGACCAGTGACGTAAACTTAAATGTCATAACTCCGTGACGTATGCTGATAATAAATTAGCATGTGCTTTGTAATAGTACTTATTCATGTTTCTACAAATACTTTTATCTTTATACGATGATAAGTTAATCTGGACAATTTGAAAGGTGTATGGTTAAAACATGTTTTTTTTTTTACTAGTACGAACCCACTACGCTATTCCCAAACCACTGCAACTCCTGAAAGTCAGAATCAACAGTGGTAACTCCAGAAAAGCGCCGTGTTCCGGAGAATGAATTTAACTGTCTTGGATCCTGCAACGAAATCAGAAAAGAATAGTGGAGGAGTAGGAAAAGTACGTAGTTTCCACTTCCCTCCATATCAAGCAGGAGACAGAATAAAACAAGGCCAATAGGCATAAAAGGACATTACAACTGGGAGAAGCCCAGTTGCCTAGCACCACGGTTAAAAATTACTACTCATATTTATGGGTCCTAGTCAGACGCTAATTTGATTCCAATAATAGATATTGTGGCAAAAACTAAACGGTTTTTCCAAACAGCGGTCAGCTTGGCGGGGCGTGACGCTAGCGTGGCGTGTTCTTAGCGTGCTTACTTTCTATGAAAATTGAGTAAGCCCCTTCAAAGCGACACAAAGCGACGCAAGTCTCCGATACCTTACGTATTTGTTATCCAGACGTCTATCGCGATACTAATCCATACAGGTTCGTACACACGCATGCGTCACTGGATATCAAAGTCGGAAGGTATCGTAGGCCCAACCATTGACCATGCCCGGGTCGACGGCGCGCTGCGTTGTGAGCAAGATGACGGTGAGCAAGATGACGGCTATTGAAGGACACCGTGGATTTTAGTCAGTACAAGTCTGACAGTCCTTCCCGCCTTCCCGGGGTGGGAGGACTCATTTGATGATTTTACCACGATAAAAAAAAAAACTGTCCAGGTGTGATCTAAAAATCCGGGAAACTATATGAAAGAATAAAAAGCTGCTAAACGTGTGCGGGGTTTTATATGAAGACTTATCATATTTTTCATCATATAAAGCAGATTCGCAGAAAAAAAGTAGAAATATTTGTTTACCATAATTAATATCCATAACAAGAATTATCAGTCCACATACAATGAGTAATAGTGAGGTGTTTATATTTTGTGGTCGATGACTCATTACATGACAATGTTTGGTACATAATTCAGTGTCTGATTTAGATACTAATATGGAATTTCTCAATTCTATTTTTACATTTCGGGGATATTAAACGTGTTTTTAGGTTACTGCACCGTTTGTTATTGTATATTGTTTAGCCTTATATTACCTTAAGTCAACGACGATATATTACTAGACTCCTAATAACAGGCGACCGATGTCTGTTAACACATTAGACAAAAAAGTCTTTATGTCCGTCTTATTTCGACCACTCCTGTGAGCCGTAAACATACCTTGAGACAGAACAGACCTTGAGTTAGCCAATCACAACGCAGCACCCCGTCCCCCTCGCTTACGTAGTAGGTACCTCAGCGAGCTGACAGAATAGTTTTTGTTCCTTAGATCGTGCATGCGGAGTCTAGTAATATATCGTCGTTGCCTTAAGTCCTTGACCCTTTCATATTCTACCACCAAGTAAGCAACATATCCTTGAATCAACCAAACCAATGCTATAAATAAACTACTGTATATAAACACAGTTCATTTCCTTGCCTAGTACATAGTCAGGTACAACAAATGCATGACTGATAGGCATCTGTAATGAGCATTGAGCATCCGTTTGATGACTGACCTTCGTTGTGTCATGTTGTGAGTACAGTTTTGTTTAGGTAACTGTCTTGTTTAGTAGCTAGATAGTCTAAGCGGTGCGCGGCGCGGCGGAGCATCATCCATGCATTCCCAATCCAAAGAAAAAATACGGGTCAAATATATTTTTGATTATCTCAGTGTCTGCTTACATTTTTCAGCCATATAACATATAATATCTAATATATAAAATTCTCGTGTCACAGTTTTCGTTGCCATACTCCTCCGAAACGGCTTGACCGATTTTGATGAAATTTTTTGTGCTTATCCGGTATCTATGAGAATCGGCCAACATCTACTTTTCATCCCCCTAAATGTAATTATTTATACGGCAAAACGTTTGCCGGGTCAGCTAGTAACATATAAATAAAAATAATCACCAGCAGAATATCAGAGGAGGAATCAGATAACGCCCGATCGGATTTGTATTTTACTTTTTTTTAGCTTGGTAAAATCATCATCAGGGTAGGACTGGGACTGTCGCCGCCTATAGCCGTCGTGAAGACATGGCAGTGATACTCTGCCGAAGCGGCAATCCTGCACCGTATGTTCCACCGCTCCACGATCCTCGCAGTGGTGACAACCAGACATTTCTTCCTTCCCTATCCGACACAGGTACCTCCCGAAACTTCCGTGTCCGGTGAGGATCTGCGTCAGGCGGTAGGGCGATTTTAACTTCCTTAACTTTTTTGTTGCACTTAGGCTGGATGTTTCTTCTTTCACTATCGGCCTCATCTCAAAGTCGCTCAGCGAGCTATGGAGAGGCTCGGTGTTTCTCTGCATGATTGAATCCGACATAAAGAGATCCGTAGACGAACTAAAGTCTACGGATCTCCTTATGTCTAAAATATAGTCCACCGGATTAGCAAGCTGAAGTGGCAATGGGCAGGCCATATTGCTCGCAGAGCAAATGGCCGATGGGATCGAAAAGTGCTAGAGTGGAGACCACGGACTAGCAAGCGCAGCATAGGACTTCCACCAACAAGGTGGACACTACAGACGACCTTATGAAGGTCGCCGGAAGACGCTGGATGCAGTTCGCTTCCAACCTGTATATGTGGAGATCAAAAGGGGAGGCCTATGTTCAGCAGTGGACGTCCTATGACTGAGATGATGATGAGGATGTGACTTGAGTGGAGTAGGTTGAAGTACGCTCATCTGTCAATTATACCGACCTTGTGCAATATACAGATGAACCATAACATTACCGATTCGGGTTACCTAGCACTGTTTCCCGAGTCATGGAGAGATTTTGAATGGATGTGGCATATTTTTAAGCAAAAAAACCGACCACTTCTTTTTACTTAACATTAATTTTGACCTAAACACGTGACTTTTGTACAGCTGCCAAGCAGGTCAACCTACCCCTAACGAACAAATTTTACCAATCTAACAGATTTAGATAGGTGAGATTAAGGTAGGTTGATGTGGTTGCGTCTGTACATAAAACATTGACCCGCCTTGACCCTTGGGCAAGAAAAGGAAAACCGACATAAAAGTATGGTTTTTATTACTCGAAAATAGGAAAACAGTTGTTACTGCGAACTACTTTTTTTTTATAATAATGTAGAAAATATTTACTTTATGAGTAATTGTTTTCACTATTCATGCAGTACTTTTTATCGTTTTATGTGCTTGCAGGTGGCTTGTTGTGGTTTTGATATAATTATGTTGTCATTAAATACACATAACAATGTTAAAGAGAGGACTCCTCGATACGGCTTGCATTGTGAGGAGGTTCCTGTCTCTGGAGCCCTAACCGTGTCCGGGCATGAGGGCGGCGAGTAATAGGCGACTCGCTATCCAACCATGGACCATGCCCAGGTCGACGGCGCGTTGTGTTCTACGCGCGCCTCAAAGAGTTTCAGTACAATGACGCCTCCCACCCCCCCTTAGAGGGCCAATGCCTGCCGGGGTCGCGGGACTCACGTATACCGCGACTCCGATACACAAAGGTCTACTGGAGGACACCGTGGATTTTAGTGTGTATAAGTGTGATAGTCCCTCCCGCTCTGCCCTGGGTAGTAGGACTCATTTGATGATTTCACCACGTTAAAAAAAAAAAGTCACATGTCGCCATTTTTTTTAAAGTTGTCATCTGCATTGCCTTTTCTCAACAATTTTGGGGTCAGTTACCAATCTAACAGCATGCAGCTGAAACATCCTCCTCCACAATCCAGTAAAGCAGGGCGCAAACGTTAGACACTTTTGTGTCCTGTGTGTACTGATGAATATATGATTTCTTTAGAACCAGTATGAGATCATCTACTCCCTGCGCATACGTAAACATTGTTTATGTTCAGTTGCGTCTACTTAACACATACTCATGAACTACGGTTCCCTGAGATGGTGTGCCGTGTCGGCAACAAAGTGTCTACATTTGCGCAGCACCTTTGGCCCAGCGCACTTTAGGATAACGATTAAATATAAACCTTAACTACCTTGACATACGTTCACTATAAGAATAAATTCGGACACGATGCTCGGAGCGCCCTCAAGCTACCACAAGAGAATGCGCTTGCCGTATATCAAAGAAGATAAGGTTTATATTCAATTGTTTTCTTAAAATGCGCTCCGCCGCGCCTCTAGCGGCGTGAGCTAGGCATTTGTCTGATATACCAGAAAGTGTGTTCAGTTTGCCACATCCATAATCTTCCTACTCCTAAACACATACAGCAGCGTTCTAATTTTAACTATTACACAACTGACGTCCTACGGGTTTGTTTACAAAATAAACTGTATAGTATGTTGTGGAAAATTATCTGTTTTGTACGTAGCAGTGTTAAGGTTGAAATAATATTGAGTCTGTATTTCTAAAAGTTTTTGTCAGAAATCTTTAGTGCTGCCATATTTTATGGCAATTTTGATGGAATATCTATATTTTTACTTTTTAATATTTTTTTAAATGTTGTAATAAAAGGATCACCGTGGGTTGGTTTTAGTCATTACAAGTCTGACAGTCACTCCCGTCCCACCCAAAACAAAATGGGGAAGACCTTTGCCCACCAGAGGTACAAAAATGAGGTATTCCAGTTAGGGCACCCGCTGTCAATGGCACCTGAGCTACTTGTACCTTATCTATTCGACATAAGGCTTCCGTCAAAATTTTTCGCAGGAGCCAGGTGCCCTAAGTGGAATACCTCACAAAAATAAGTTAATTTAAAAAATATATAAAAAACGTGGGAATATAACAAGCTCCTCATCATCAGCCTATAAATATTCCCACTTTTGGGACACAGACCTCCTATCTGTGAGAGGGAGTGGGCCATAAACCACCACCCGGGTCCAGTGCGTATTGTTACATATCACGTCTTAGAATTTTTGGTTCTAGGACATGCCGTCACAATGTTTTCCTTTACCATTTTGAGAGCAGTGGTAATGAAATAAATTACACAAAGTAATGCGCCAAGCTGCGTTCGAACCACAGCTCTTAAGAGTGGAACAAAATCGCAAAAAAAAATAAAGAAGAAGCCTAGATGTCAAACAGTATCCTACAATAAACATAATTGAATGATACTCAAAGGTATACCTCCACGGACGGTTCGTTGTTCAAACAAAAACGTACAATACAATTACATTACAAAGTCCTATCACTATACTGAAGCCATTAGACGATACGAGCCATTAAATGAACGGCCTTGATCAACAACGTGACGTTTGATCGGCCAATCGTGTAAATAAACACTGTGATGGCTTTAAACATGTGTTTATTGAAATTCTACACCTACACTGTTGTGTGAAAAGAAGGGGTGAGACCAACGACGATATATTACTAGACTCCTAATAACAGGCAACCGATGTCTGTCAACACATTAGGCAAAAAAGTCTCATATCCGTCTTATTTCGACCACTCCTGTGAGCCGTAAACATACCTTAAGACAGAACAGACCTTGAGTTAGCCAATCACAACGCAATACCCCGTCACCCTCGCTTACGTAGTACCCCAGCGAGTTGACAGAATAGTTTTTGTTCTTTAGAGCGTGCATGCGGAGTCTTGTAATATATCGTCGTTGGATGAGACTCATGTAATGATGCCATCTCTAAGATTTGAAAACCAGGACAAGACGCGTGAAACCCCCGGATTTTTGAGTCCAGAACCTGGACAAGAGTCGAAGTGCGGTGAAGTGTGCGTGGACGTAAGTCGAACTGCGGACATGGGTTTTTTTTTATTGGGACAAACCCACCACACTATTCCCAAACCAAAGCCAGAATCAACAGTGGCAACCACCAGAAGAGCGCCGAGACAATGAAGCTCGACGTGTCCCGGAGAATGAATTTACATGTCTTGGACCCTGCAACGAAATTAATCAGAAAAGAATAGCTAGCCCAACTTTAAAAACCCGGACTACAAATAAAAACCCTCCCTGACGCTCCCCGGACGCCCTCTAAACTAGGACAAATTCGAGGAAACCCGGATGGATGGCAACCCTAACTTAAACACATGTTTATTGACATTCTGCAGTGATTTGTAGCTGTAGTGTGAAAATTGTGAAAAGGAGGGATGACACTCATGTGACTAAGAGAGTGATGAGTATGAATGTTGATGCATGGAGAGGAAGAAGAATGAAAGAAAAATGAGTAAACGACACTGTGACGTCTGATAAGGGAGAATGGAAGAAAAAAAACGTGTTGCGACGACAACTAGATAAAATCGGATAAGGGCAGGAAGAACAAGAGTCGTCATAGAATATCTTCCTAGGCTTTTCCCAACTATATTAGGGTCGGCTTCGGCTTCCAGTCGAACCAAGATGCAGCTGTATATCAGTATTTTACATGGAGCGACTGCCTATCGGACCTTCACAACACACTAACTGGGTAAAACGATACCATTTTAAGACTGGTTGGCTTTAGAGCATATGACTAACAGTAACGATTGTCAAAGATCTACAAATGACAGCCGGGACGAACGGCTTTTCGTGCTTTCCGAGGCGCGAAGGAAACTCGCTATGACAGATGGTCACCAAACCACAGACTAACCGCGGCAAGGGCGGTATAAATAACCCGGAAGATCGGCCTGTGCGGCTGTAAAGTTCTTTATTGCATAGCACCTTTATGATCAAGATCAGCTGATGCGCTTACGGCCATTAGACAGTCATGCTTCCAAATCAGTGTTATGTGGTACTCTTTCTGCTGCCAACCATCATTTATGCTGAGCTGAGACCCATACGGTACTCTTACAGTTTTTATGTCATTGGACTGGGACTGTAGCACCATAACTATTTTTATATTACCTATTTTATTTTTTGTCTTTTGACAATCCAAAAGTGCTTGTGACAGGCCTACTTGAAATAAATATATTTTTTTTTTGATTTGATTGTTTTGACATGGTTTTTTATTTGTTTTTACTTCAATTCATTTTTTTAGTATTAATGTTTTTTTTTTAAATTGCATAATTAAAGTTTCGTGTTTGTACCACTATCTCGCCTGATGGTAAGCAAAGATGTGGTCGACAGTGAAGCACGCTTGTCTAGAAGTAACCTGTTCCCTCCTGACTTGAAGACTCCAAAGTTATAGCTGTCAGGAAATACAGACCACGGCAGGGAATTCCACTCCTAAGCTGTGTGCACAATAGTAGATATTTTAGCTAATAAACATAATTTTCTTCTTTCAGTTATACGCTAGTTAACTTTGTCTAAACTGTCATTAACGTTATAGTACCTAATTCACATAGTGAAGTCCCACGCATGCGTGCGAAAACCATTTTAAAATGTCTCAGGTCAACTTAAAACCGTTGTAATATAAAAATACTGTTTGGAATTGTCAACATCCGTCTAAAACGGTTCTTTTTTTAAATTATATGGGTCTAAGTTATTAATACCGTGAAACAAATAAAAATAGTTATTTGTGGTATATTTTTTTGGGTTAATGACTAGATATTGAGGAGCTCATGTCTCGTGGGTAAATAATAACAACTGCAAAGGTTGATCTTAAAGACTGATAACCAGAAAATGGGGTATCTATTATCTAGTAATTAGCTTTTGGAGGACAGAAATCTGAATACGAGGATGGACACTTGACAGCTGTCAAGTGTTACCATACCATAGCTATTTTTAAAAGCAATCTTAACTAAACTCGATTCCAACAAATTATCCTTCTAATAATATCGATTCTTACATTAGTGTCAGGTAACCATAACTTATTTTATGAAGTACTTCACCATTCTGGATTTCGATTCCACCCACTGTGCGATTGTTCGTTTCTCGTTTAATTTCTGTTCGCCCAAAGCCTTGTCAATGGACACAGGCTAAACTGTATACCAGCTTTGTACGCGCACTGCTGAAGGGCGCGAAATGTGCCATTAACCATTTTGGTCGGCAGACGATCTCCGGCCACCGTAGGCGCGGGCATGCGGACAGCGAGTAAAGGGCAACTCGCTGTCCGACCACGGACCATGCCCGGGTCGACGGCGCGTCGTGTTCCACGCGCGCCTCAAAGAGCTGTCAGCAAAATGACTGGGCCCCTTCACAGAGGGCCAAAGCCTGCCGGGGTCGCGGGACTTATTTCCATCACCGTGACCCCGGAACATAAAGGGCTATTGAAGGACACCGTGGATTTTAGTCAGTACAAGTCTGACAGAAAGGGTGGGAGGACTCATTTGATGATTATACCACGCAAAAAAAAAAAAGATATTGTATACTTATAGGACTCCATCGAGCATGGCATGTTTCTAGTCTACCGGGCAGAGACAAATATTTTTATTTCATGTGCCATCTTTGATAAGGGTCATAAGGGACAGACTACATTCCGAAGGACACCATCTCTTTCTTCTCAAAATAAACCTGTCTAACATTTGTTTTATCTGATACCTTTTATTTGGTACAGACACCAGCACATCAACCTACTTCAACCTGTTTTTCTTTAATAGATTTTCAACTTTATTACAATAGTGGAAAGTTAAGCGTGGTTAAGGTGATTCCTCCGTAGTAGGCCGAAATTCAAATTATCATGTGTTTTTTACCCGACTACGGCAAAGCCAAAAGAAGGGTTATGATTTTGACCGGTATGTATTTGCAATTTGCATATCAGTGATAAATTGTAACTTGATCAAAATCATATAAGTATGATTCGGGACAATAACGAGTATAATCTATAAATATAAAAATGAAACCCGTTTTCAGTTGTCACGACATAACATGAAAACGGCTTGACCGATTCGGATAATTATTTTTTTGTTGTGTTTGTAACCATCGGGACCGGGTTTTAGACCGGGTCCTCCACCCGTGCGAAGCCGGGACGGGCCGCTAGTTTTAAATAAAAGAATTATCAAAACATTCGCTCCATTCGCTCTCACAAAACTTTGGTCGTACTTGGTAAAATTTCCGAAATCTAACTTATTTTAAAATCTTCAAATATTTGGTGTGCAAACACATTTCGGTGTGACAGAGGGCACCTTTCAGTTTTTCGAACAATTAAGTGAAAATTCGTTTTCATTATTACAAAGAGTCAGGCCACAAAGATGCGCTCAGAAAAATACTACAAAGTCGAATCAGCAAATCGTTCTGACATCATACAAGTAACTACTCAATAAAAGGTCGTTTATTCGGTACATAATGATCTCTATTAGTATGTAAATACGAGCTATATACCACGCTCTATGTACGTGGATGTCACATGGTGGACTTTAGTTACGTGAAAATGAGTAACCAAAATTATTTACACAGTTTGCATGGCGGATGAACTTCCTTCCTTCCTTTGAACCTGTCCCTGTTGGGGTGCCCACAAATCCCGAGCTCGCTTCGCTCTCTCTTGGATCCCAAGTTCTCCAGTTTTTTTTTTAAATTTATATAACATACTTTTGTTTATGTTTACACATAGCGTAAACATTTGGTCACGAATATGAGGTCGACGAAGCCCCGCTTCGCGGGACTCCCATTTCTGTCGAGGTGGTTTAAAGAAATCTAAATACTTAATTTAATTAAATATAAAACTTTTCTATAAGTACCTAAATGAACATTCGGAATAATACACATTATGTAATACAATACTTAGGATATTAGGATAATTATTCAATTATATGGTACTCGATATTATGTCGAAACAGCGTTAGAAGTGACGATAATTATGTAAAACAATATTTTCAATTTTTGATAATTATGGTTATCGAATTTTATAGCAAATGTGTACGAACAATGATTTTCGGACTGGCAGTTTTAGGAGAAGAAAAGGGATACCATTCTGTAATTATGACAAAAAATATTTTTGTTCTAATTTCATTTCTCAGAAAGTGTTACGAACACGTCGTTCAATACACGTGGGCATTAGTTATTGTTGTTCTCGGCTCCTATCACCCTCGCCTAATCGGCTCGGGGTGAGTATTCCGCCTTGAAGGCAATAAGAAACTTTCCCGGCTCATAACGAAATGTCCTATAATGGCATCTATACACGGTCAAGTATTGCCGTCAATTTTGAGCGCGTTTGAAAAAACGTCCGGCTTAGATTATAGATTGTTCAGACTCCTAGTAGGCCACTGAGAATTGAAGCCAAAAACACGGAAGAAAAATTAACCCCTTCGTTCGATTCCTAATTTCTACGTAAAACAAATGAACATCTCCTAGAAAAACATTTAAATGTGTGCGTGGCGCTCACTCACACATTTACGAAAAAGGTCTATAAACTAAAAAGGTTTCGAACACGGAATCTGGAATTTTTTTTTTAATCTTAAGGGTCTGTCCACACCTAACCTAGACGCGATACTGGAAATATGTATTTTTTCGTGTAGTAAATAAAGTTAAATTTTAGGTCGCATTGAAAGGTTTCGAACACGGATTCTAGACATTTTTTTTAATCTTAAGGGTCAGTCCACATCTAACCTAGACGCGATACTGGAAATATGTATTTTTTCGTGTAGTAAATAAAGTTAAATTTAAGTCGCATTGAAAGGTTTGCGCGACTAATTCAAATCACGTCATCATTTCAGGAGCTATCCCGGATCAATTCCAAGTAATTCCATACTTTTGCTCGCTAGTGTATTTTCCTTTATCCATGTAAGTGATTCTTAAAGATCATCGTTGACTTACCGAGTTGTATAGATCCCATAATCTGTGAAGACTGTATCTTCTTGTAGGTGATCTCTCCTCCTTCGCCAACTCGCCGATGACCGATTTTTCTGTCCGATTTGTGCACCTTGCTGATGGCCCCCGAAGGGCCCACTGCCGGCTGTAAACAAAACCTCTATTAGATTTATGAAACCATTTCAAAAGAACATTTTTTGAACGAGCAATGCTCGCTGTTTCTTTGCGGGATAAAATTCGGAAGATGGATATTCGGCGAAGAACCAGAGTCATCGACATAACTCATTTGCAAGTGAAGTGGCAATGGGCAGGCCTCATAGCTCGTAGAACTGATAACCGATGGGGAGGAAAATTTCTCGTTTTGTGAGTCACGGGCAACCGATGGATACAAGTCGAATTGTCATTCGGCGTGGCAGCCTCTCAGGGGGAGGTCTTTGTTCAACAGTAGAAGTCTACGTCGACGACGAGTCTTCCGGCTGATGATGATGAAGAAAGTTTTTTAAAGAACACTAACTTTAAGCTGCTTGGCTCCTATTGGTAATGTAATTGGTGTCGTAATGGAATGTCTTCTTCGATAAATGGATTATTCGACACAAAAATAATCTTTCAATTTGAGCCCCAGTAGTTCCAGAAATTAGCGCATTCACCCAAACAAACTTTTCAGCTTAATAATAGGTATTAGAATAGATTTTTTTTCTAAAAAAATACTTGCTACTTTGTCCCACACTAAGAATACTGAGGGACTGTCTTATCAAGTTACTGTGACCCTTGAACGTAAAGGGCTATTGAAGGATCACCATGGATATTGGTCAGTACGAGTCTAACAGTAGGTACCTTCTAGCCCCCTCAGGGTGGGTTTATAAACAATTAAACTCACGCGCAAAAACACCCAGACCCAGAACAATCAACCGTGCGGGAATCGAACCCGCGACAAGCAGCGCAGCAGTCAATTGCGCCAAATAATCATTATAAGGCCCTTCGTCCACAAGGCGACGCAAGTTTCCGATACCTTACGATTTCGGTATCCAGGCCACTATCGCAATACAATCCATAGAGGTTCGTAAACACGCACTCGTCAATAGATGTCAAAGTCGTAAGGTATCGGAGACTTGCGTCGCCTAGTGTACGAAGGGGCTTATAGTTTTAAATTGAAATTACATAATTCTTTAATCCATTTTAACGACTTTTATATTTCATTCAAAATGCCACGGATTCGTCAGCATTTTTAAACACGAAAAAGGATTTTATTGGGTCAAAAAAACATTTCTAAACGAACTATTTTACGACGGTACTTGACAGACATCCATTCAGCTTATTCCGAGAGGTCAATAAACTCATTAACCATTAGCATACAACCTTCATTAATTCTTAAAAGAAAATGTTATCAATGCCTATTTTTATAAACCAGTTCTCTTTTGTCACTAAGTAGAAAATTAATTCGCCTCAATTTTCAATTGTTCGCATAACGGGTTTTTTTATGCAAAACTAAATTTTCTTGAAGAGCTCATGGCTAAATGATAAAAGCCAGTCAGTCGATCTTCAAGGTTAAGCCGCGCTTGCCGAGGTTGTTCTGTAGATGGGTGACTAACTGTCATAGTGTGTTTCTTCCTTGCCTCGGAAAGAACGTAAAGCCGTTGGTCCCGGCTGGGGATAATACTCAGTTAGGGGTTAGGGTTAGTACACACCGAGACGTGGATGTGCGGACATAGCGACCACGGAATGTAAAGGGCAACGACGGTATATTACTAGACTCCTAATAACAGGCGACCAATGTCTGTCAACACATTAGGCAAAAAAGTCTTCTATTCGTCTTATTTCGACCACTCCTGTGAGCCGTAAACATACTTTGAGACGGAACAGACTTTGAGTTAGCCAATCACAACGCAGTACCCCGTCCCCCTCGCTTACGTAGTATATCAGCGAGTTGACAGAATAGTTTTTGGTCCTTAGATCGTGCATGCGGAGTCTAGTAATATATCGTCGTTGGTAAAGGGCTATTGAAGGACACCGTGGATTTTAGTCAGTACATGACTGACAGTCCCTCCCGCCTTGCCTTGGTTGGGAGACTTAATCGATGATTTTAGAAGATAAAAACCACTCAATCTGGCTGTTTGAGCTCTACTACTTTGTTTAAAGGTATTAAAAAATAAGGTCTATTCTACGAAAAGTTAGTCTATTATTTTTCAACATTAGTTAGTACTCAGAAAGCGTTATTTTTTTTTAGTAAACGTCCTGCATATTTTTCTTGCTCGTAGAACGAAGATCGCTATGACTAATACAGGTAAATATTATGTAATCATTTTTAATAACGTTTTTCTTGATAAAAAACAAGATTTCATCTTATCTTGAGTAAAAATTGAAGTAGGTAGTAAATATTTGTTATATTTTTATCACATGCGTGAAGAGATTTGATTTTAAAATATACACACATACACATTGAGCTATTATTACTACGTATAGAGACGACACCACGTATCACCACTGTATCCCATCTAAGATGAGTGCACGCGCCTAGAGCACGCCACAGAGCTGTCAAACAATTGAATGAACTTGTGCTCGCGCACTCATCCTGGATGGGACATAATGGTGATACGTGGTGTCGTCTCTATACGTAGTAGTAATAGCTCAATGCACATACATAAACTGACGCCTTCTTCCCATGTGGGTAGTCAGAAACTATAGAGTGCCACCTGCTACGATCCTTACATAGTCCTTTCACCTCATCCACATTCATACATCTGGTCATACACGCACGTCGATTGCGAGTACTACGCACCCGGCCTTTCTAAAGCACTTCACCAATGAGGTCAGTGTAGGTCTTCCTAGGGCGTCCCCTCCCGGCGTTTCCACTCAGCTCCGCCTTATAAATTCCATTTGTTACTCGATTTTTTGATTTTAAAATATGTCTATCAAGTTATAACCGGCACTTGGGTCATACAGTATGTGAAACAACGAGCCACTTATTTTGACAGACAGGTTAGAGTCCCAGCAGTGGAAACAAGGGCTGATTTAACCAGTGGTGCCTCAGTGGTAGTGGTTAAGACTATACTGAGTTTTTTTTTAGGCTAGCCTTCAGTAGAAGTTGGCTTCCGATCTAGCGCCTTAGTGAAATGCAAGCTTTAGACAGCGCTTCCATTGACGCGGAGCAGAACAGAGCGGAGAGCGATTCACCAATCACATTGCTTGAAATCCGCATCTCTTCTCCTCTCAAGCCATGTGATTGGTGATCTCTGGTCCGCTCCGCAACGTGGAGTGAGCGCTGCGGCCGTGCTGTGACAAGGTTGTCAATCGTGGATTCTGTTGATGACGAGGAAACGATTTCTACATTATATAATTCTCAGTTCCCAGCGGCATGATTTGTGTTAAAGCGCCGCTAGACACTTCCCAAAAATATTACGCGCCGTAATTCCAGTACGACGAGATCTAAGGAATTTAATAAGCATTGAGGCCGTATCCACGTCGAATTTATGTTACTTATATCCTTACGTTTGAGCCGGCGGGCATGTTGGTAACTTTTGTACGCGCACACTTGCTATGCTGATGTTTTAGTGTCGGCACGGATAGCGCAGTGGCTGAGCGATTGGGCTGCTGCCCTGCGTGTCGCGGGTTCGATTCCCGCACAGAACAAATATTTTATCTATAATATGTATGCATTTAGAAATATATACGTATTTTTATCAGTTGTCTAGTACCCATAACACAAGCTCTGCTTAACTTGGGACTAGATGGCGTTGTGTGATAGTTGTGGAATATTATTATTATTATAATTTGTATGATCTGCAAGTAGTTGTTTCGGGTCTGGGGGCGTTTGTGTATGTCGGTTTATATGTTTGTAAACGCACTCACGATACAGGAGAAATTCCTAGTGTAGGGCAAAGATTATTTAAATGTGACCTACCAGGCTTTTGTGTCATTAGAAAATGAGCCCTACACACTTTTTTTTCTTTCTTTTAATGACTAAAATCTGCGGTAGTCCTTCAATAGCCTTTTACGTTATAGGGTCACGGTTACTTGATGACTAATGAGACAGTCTCGCAATCCCGCGTCAATCTCTGCAAATCTGACACTGTATTATGTAAAAATTCAGCATGATTACGTGGTTTAAGTGTGAAAAGGTAATAAACAAACTTCGCATTTATAATATTAGTTAACATTTCTCCTACAGAATCTATTTTTAACTTCTTCCTCGAACACTGACTCACTTTTCCTTGCATTATAGGTATTTCTTTCATAAGGAAAATACGTCACAGACTAAAAATAGATGAGACAGATAGGTTAAGGAAATAAAAATAGACAACTATTAAGACATTCACAAAAGGTGAGCAGGATACCGTGAACCTGGAACGCAAAGGGCGACCGAAGGGACAGGGTGGACCTAGTCGGTAAGAATCTTTTCCGGTTCAGCTAGGGCAACGACAATATATTACTAGACTCCGCATGCACGATCTAAGGAACAAAAAATATTCTGTCAACTCGGTGAGGTACTACATAAGCGAGGGGGACGGGGTACTGCGTTGTGATTGGCTAACTCAAGGTCTGTTCTGTTTCAAGGTATGTATACAGCTCACAGGAGTGGTCGAAATAAGACGGATATAAGACTTTGTTGCCTAATGTGTTGACAGACACGGTCGCCTGTTATTAGGAGTCTAGTAATATATCGTCGCTGAGCTAGGGCGAGAGGACTCGTTTCTGTTCACATAAAATTCAGAAATCTTGTGATAAGGCATCTGTTTCTAAATAATTACAGCCGCACAGGTTGATCTTCCGGGTTAAGCCGCGCTTGCCGGGGTTGGTCTGTGGATGGGTGACCATCTGTTATAGCAAGTTTCCTCCGTGCCTCGGAAAGCACGTAAAGCCGTTGGTCCCGGGTGTCATTTCTAGATCTTTGACAGTCGTAACTGTTAGTCAGAAGCTCTAAACTCTGACAACCAGTCTTTCCATGGGGTATGGTATTGCCCAGTTACTGGGTTGTGGAGGTCCGACAGGCAGTCGCTCCATGTAAAATACTGATATCCAGCTGAATCTGGTTTGACTGGAAGCCGACCCTAATATAGTTGGGAAAAGGCTAGGCAGATGATGATGTGATAAGGCATCTGTTTCTGCCTACCCGCATAGGAAAACGGTACGAGTTTCGTGCCATTGGCTATGGTGTAACAAAATTGGCACAGACTAGGGAAGCGTGACAAAGCAATGACCTCGTCTAGTCTGTCTGTGACCTCTCACTTCCGGTAGTTCCGACCAAGCAAGTTAGAAAAAAAGTTTTTGAAAAAAGTAAATATTTGACAGACTCCCATTGATCAGACTCCTAAAAACATCATCTTCCTGCCCTTATCCCATGTTACTTGTGGTCGTCGCAACACGTTTTTTAACCCCCGACGGAAAAAGAGGGGTGTTATAAGTTTGACGTGTCTGTCTGTCGGTCTGTCTGTCTGTCTGTCTGTCTGTGGCATCATAGAGCCCGAACGGATGAAGCGATTTCAATTTAGTTTTTTTTTCATGAAAGGTGACTTACCTGCGAGTGTTCTTAGACATGTTTGATGAAAATCGGTTGAGCCGTTTAGAAGTTATGGGGGTGAAAGTGGGGAAAGGTAACCGAGGGTCTGCAAATATACTCGAGTTGGGTATCAAATGAAAGCGTACTGAAAGGAAATATTGATGACTTAATCGGGAGTACTCATAGCAGCAAAAAATATATATAAGTATTTACCTATAAAAAGTATAAAATTAAATTAAAAATTTAAAAAACCCCCGACACAAAAACCAAGTTCCCTTTAAAAAGTAAAAAATAATGAAAATACGTCGCGTTGGGGGACTGCAAAAAACAGGAGATGATGAATAATTTGGAGCAGTCCCCCAACGCGACGTATTTTCATTATTTTTTACTTTTTAAAGGGAACTTGGTTTTTGTGTCGGGGGTTTTTTACATTTTTAATTTATTTCTTCCATTCTCCCCTATCAGACGTCACAGTATCATTTACTCTTTTTTCATTCATATCACTCATAAAAACATAAAAATTACTTTTATTTCGGTAATCGAGTGTATTTGTTTAGATACAGGCGTAATATTATGTTGTCTGATTGCGTAAACAATGCATAGATACGCCATAGCAGCAATCGCCGATGATTTGCTGTAATTCATTGAAGATTTCCCTCCATTTGTCAAAGATTCCATCATCAGATCCTTACATGATTACCATGGGACCACCTGTAAAGTATGCCCTTTCAAATCTTAAATTGCTGTTTGTTAGTCTTTCTGAACCTCGAGAACGGCTGTACCGATTTGTGTGATTTTGATTTTGAATTATTTTGGGAAGTCTAGGGAAGGTTTAAAAGGTTTTTTTAAATTGTTTTTTAGGCTCCGTCTGGGGGTTTCTGAGTTCAACTAGTAAAAAGTAATTTTCCAAATCCGTCCAGGCGTTATCTAGAAATCGGAGAAAATATATGAAAGAAAGAAAAGATTCGGAGGAATTGAGAACCTCCTCGTTTTTTCAAAGAATATTCCCAAAGTTTCGTTTCAGCAAAATCTTTGTTTTTCAGCGATGCAATTATTCATCATCATTTTTCAACGCAGAAGGACAAAGTGACAGTTCCGGTGATTATTCTAGTTTAACAGACGGCAATGGTTTAACAATTTATTATATTTCACGAGGAAACAATTTCCTAAGTTTTTACTTCCGGATTTGTTAACCGACTTCAAAATAGGAGGTTCTCTATTTTGTTTTGAAACTAGTCATTTCTCCAGGGTCGTGGGTGCATTAAAATTGACTAGGTGAATGTGTATGTCTAAGCCACACTAGCTTTTTCCCGTGGTTTCGCTAGTGTTCTTTTAGAATTTGACTAGCAAGACACGTAACGCCATCTATCGAACGTTATTATTGTTTTAAAAATAAAAATACTTTAATTCAGACCATAGTCCATATTATGTTAGTAGTCACACACCCTTAAAACTATGTTAGTAAAAAATAAAGTATAGCACAGATTTTAATTTATATATCTCCTGCGTACACTCGAAGCAGTACTTTTTTTTCGGGATGTCCGTTTAAGTAAGTACACCTCACACCACAACAAAATGCAAAATTAAATTAAACGCATTCAGGATGAACGTTTTAGTGGTAATTACGAGCGTAAAAACATAAAAAAATAAATCGAAGAAATTACTTTCGCATTTTTAATAATACCTACTTCAAAGTTAGGATTTGGCAAGAAAAAGCTAAGATAAGATCATATCCATTTTTGAACTCCGTCTAAGTTTGGGCGTTAACCAAAAATCTTTTCAAAATAAATAAAATAATGTCAGAAAGTTTTAGACAGCCATTCTACCTCCCAACTTGGCAGTCAGTGGCGCCCCCTACCACCTTTCTTTCACCTACATTTAGTTATTTATAGCCCACCCACGATCGTTGCCGTAAACCACAAGGTAGAAATGGACAGAAATCTAAATGGCTTCAAAATTTCTTATGGATTTGCTAAAAACTAACATCATGCTAGCGAAGGAGGAGGCGGGACGCATAAGGGAGAGGACAGCGCCCATATCGCGACCCAGGCGTATTGGTGTGGTAGACGCCTACGGCAACGGACGTCGCATGACGATATCGCAGTCGCGGGCATGCAGACGGCGAGTAATGGGTGACTCGACTATACGGCCACCGTTGCCGCGGGCATGCGGACGCCGAGTAATGGTCGACTCGCCGTCCGATCATGGACCATGCTCGGGTCGACGGCGCGTCGTGTTCTACGCGCGCCTCAAAGACGTTTTGGCAAACTGACAGGGCCCCCCTTAGAGGACCAAACCCTGCCGGGGCAGTTGGACTCTCTCAACCATGACCCTGGAACGTAAAGGACTATTGAAGGATCACCGTAGATTTTAGCCAGTACAAGTCTGACAGCACCTTCCGTTCCGCCCTGGGTGGGAAGACTCATTCTCACTCACGACTGGCCTGTTGGTCTAATCATCTAGTGGTTAGTGCTATGTGTGCCCGGGTGAAATGTGTGTGTGAAGAGCATGATCATTTGTTCTGTGTCTGGGTGTAATTTATCTATGATATGTATGTATTTAGAAATATATAAGTATGTTTATCAGTTGTCTACTACCCATAACACAAGCTCTGCTAAGCTTGGGACTAGATGGCGTTGTGTGATAGTTGTGGAATATCATTTTATTATTTGATGATTTTACCAAGATAAACACCAAAGAATAGACCAAAAATCGTCACTGAAATACTGACACAAATAATACACAGTGACGTATGAGTCACGTCACAATACAGAGCGGTATTACTGCCATTAACTGTGACATGTGAACACCACCTAAATTGGTAAGGTCAACGGTCCCAAACAATGATGGCTTAGCCGTAATGAGACTGTGGCTTTATATTTTGATACATTTTAATGTTCTTTATGTTTTCTGGTAGATGATTATGTTACTTTTTTAGCTTTTAGAGCATTTTTTTTGTAACTTTTTCCTACACTAAGAATTTCTCTTGTATCGTTGGTGCATTAACAAATATAGAAACCCACATACACAAACATCCAGACACGAAACAACTACCGGTTATAAAAATATTTGTTCCGTACGGGGATCGAACCCGCAAAACGCTGCGCAGCAGTCGATTACCAACTGCACCATCCGTAACGTCAATCGAATCGATTTGTGGTTTCCTAGCGGTCGGTCTAATCCGGGAAATGGTACCACAGTAACATGATCTGAAGGCTGAGTGATTCCACAGGCAGTGATAGATCTCATTAGGGTGGCCTGACTCGAGATCATCATTTATCAGGGTCTGGCGCCAACTGCTGAGAATCAGGTTTCCAGGGCCTGAGAATGTACGACGCCGACAAGACGATCTTGAAGCGTACCTTGAGGGCTGGTCCGAATCCGAAGTGGCACTACAAAAGAGAACTTGGAAGGACATGGGGGAGGCCTTTGCCCAGCAGTGGGACATAAACGGCTATTAAAAAAAAACTTCTTTAAACGTGCCAATGTCAAAGAACTTAATATTCGTCAAAACTTGATAAACGTGAAATCCCTAATCCCTAAAAGGGTTTAGTTTACATACGAACTCCCACTATTACAACTAAAAGCTTTTAAGCCATATTCCGTCATAACTCGCGAGCCTAAATACATCCACTTTTGCCAAAATCATCCCCATATTTCAAATATGACATAATATCCTGGAGTTTCTACACTGTTACAGCCAAGTGGGTAGTTTATTAGGTCTGTCTGCTATGATAAAAGTTCGTTTTGGCTAGACGAAAGTTAGGCTGTCTCTAGATTGGGTAAGGCTTGCTAACCTGAGAGATTTTTTTGCAGAGTATGTTTTTTTTTATCTCTAGCCACCACAAGAAACACGTTTTACTATTTTTTTTTTCTATCCTGCTCTGTCTCGGGCATGCGGACAGCGAGGAATGGGTAAATCGCTGTTCGAACATGGACCATGCCCAAGTGGAAGGCGGGTTGTGTTACACGCGTGACCAAACCCTGCCATGGCTGGTAGAAGATGGTTGCGGACTGCTCAGACCCCTAAGGATCTGGAGTACAAGTATGAGAAGTTTTTGACAAGCTACTTCTTAAAACAACTCGTATTACTTAAAAATCATAATGTCTTTTCCTAACCATAATAAGGATCGCCTTCCTATCTCACAGAATTTAAGAAATTTTTTAATGTGAAGCGAAAGGGACAACCAACGACGATATATTACTAGACTCCTAATAACAGGCGACCGATGTCTGCCAACACATTAGGCGAAAAAGTCTTTTATCCGTTTTATTTCGACCACTCCTGTGAGCCGTAAACATACCTTGAGACAGAACAGACCTTGAGTTAGCCAATCACAACGCAGTACCCCGTCTTCCTCGCTTACGTAGTACCTCAGCGAGTTGACAGAATAGTTTTTGTTCCTTAGTTCGTGCATGCGGAGTCTAGTAATATATCGTCGTTGGGGACAACTGATGGATGCAAGTCGGCGTAGGGGTCGCATGGGGAGGCTTTTGGTCACCAGTGGACGTCTTTCGGCTGGTGATAGGTACCTGACGTATCTAAACTATCTGCTACAATATAACGTGGTGACATAAGCATAGCGGTTGACTCAGAACTTCACAATGGATTGTAAGGTTGTTTCCCACAGTGCACCAAGGACATAACATGCCATTATGTGAAGAGATTTACTTAAAATCCTTGTATTGTGAGTTTTTTTCAATGTTTTACCTTTTCCTTAAGTGGTTGCGTTACCTTCGAACATTTTAACACAGTACGAGTTAGAGTAGGAGTCTCCAAATGTATTTTAGTGACATAAATGCCATATTTTCACGGATTCTTTTCTTAGTGAAACTTATGAAAAATGCGTTTCTGGAAAAAGCGCTGTACAGCATTCACCATAACGATGTTTATTGTGCATTGCATTAGACTACCATAGAAAGGCTCCCATCTAATCATCAAACAATTCTGATCTAGTGAGGTGCTTATGACTACACACACATTTATAGACTACGAACCCAATACAGCTGGATGCAGGTCGCTTCCAACCGGTTTATGTGGAGATCTTAAGGGGAGGCCTATGTTCAGCAGTGGACGCCTTACGGCTAATATGATGATGAATGTATTTTAGTGACAATGGCCCTAGATTTATGGGTTCTTTTCACAGTGAAACTTACGAAAGATACATTTCTGGAAATTTTAAGCGCTGTACAGCATCCACAATTACGATGTTTATTGAGCATGGCATCTTGTTCTAGATTTGGCAATTCTGATCCAAGTGAGGTGCTAATGACTGCACGTCGTTGGCATTTAGACTACGAACCCAATATAGCTGGATGCAGGTCGCTTCCAACCAACTATGTGGAGATCTAAAGGAGAGGCCTATGTTCAGCAGTGGACGTCCTATGGCTGAGATGATGATGATGAAGATGAACCCAATAGGCGGCGATGGGTGGAATAACATTCCTGCTACGATCCTTACATACTCTTTTTGCCTCTTCCACATTCATACAGGCACGCGCGTTGCGAGTACTACGCACACTTCTGTAAAGAACTTCTCCAATAAAGCCAGTGTAAGTCTTCCTAAGGCAATTCTGACATTAACGGGCCATCCAATAACGTTCATTCCTGCCAGAATCTACAATCCTTACGGAATGAACGCCAGTGGTTTTGCAAGAGTGAGAAAGAATGGATTGATTTTCAAGGCGTGTTGTGATAAAATCAGGGTAAAGAACATAGGATTTTGGTTTAATTGTTGGCTTCAACGGTTTTATGACTGGCTTGTTGGTCTAGTGGCTAGTGACCCTGACTGCTAAGCCGGAGGTCGTGGGTTCGATTCCCACCCAGGACAAATGTTTGTGTGACGAGCACGATCATTTGTTCTGTATCTGGGCGCAATTTATCTATAATATGTACGTATTTAAAAATATATTATTATGTTTATCAGTTGTCTAGTACTCATAACACAAGCTCTGCTTAGCTTTGGACTAGATGGCGTGTGTGATAGTTGTGGAATATTATTATTATATTTCATCCCGTCGCTTTTCTGTACAGTTTGCACAACGGGATAAGTCAAAAGATATGAACGTTAGTGGATGGCCCGCTGTTGTCAATGACATTGATTGGAAAAATTTATTTATTTGGGTAGGCTATAGTAGTAGCAGGGAAGTGCCATCGGCACTCATCGAAAATTTTCTATCAAAGGGGTCATATTTGCGCTTGGTTATGTAGTTCGAAATAACCATCTCCAGACACAAAAACAAAGTTGTTTTGACTCTAAAGAAAATTGTATTATCTACGTCTGCAAAGCCATAAAACCATGGATATATCTTCACAATAGCAATGGAAACGACTCTTTATTCCTTTTTATTCATCGTCACTGGCCCTATGCCAGCTTTGTATTGCTTTATCCCCATAGACAATATTTATAAAGGCTGAATACTGATTTCTTGGGCTGTGGCGTACTCTTTGGTCTGTCTGATAATAAATTAGTAATATTATGCGTGATTTTGTCTGATAACCTTGGGAAGGCATTTAGTAAATGCGAAAGATTGGTGGGTGGATGTTTATTACTTAATCACAAAAATGGATGAACAGATCTGGATGAAAGACCGATTTTAGTGTAATACATAGGGACTGTTTTATTCTGGTAATATAATCCCTTGGGGCAAAAAATGTTAGAGGGAAATATACGCGGGCGAAACCGCTCGAGGCTTGTAAGTCGATTCGCAATACACGAATTTGTGCTCGGTTCGTGTTCTGATCGTGCTGGGCTCCTAAGCTAACTAACCAAACTTTAAGGTAGGGTCTACCAGCTTCTAGTTTGCACGTTGAAGTAGCAATGGGTAGGCCCAACGACGATATATTACTAGACTCCTAATAACAGGCGACCGATATCTGTCAACACCTTAGGCAAAAAAGTCTTATATCCGTCTAATTTCGACCACTTCTGTGAGCCGTAAAAATACCTTTAGACTGAACAGACCTTGAGTTAGCCAATCACAAAGCAGTACCCCATCCCTCTCGCTTACGTAGTTCCTCAGCGAGTTGACAGAATAGTTTTTGTTCCTTAGATCGTGCATGCGGAGTCAAGTAATATATCGTCGTTGGGTAGGCCACATCGCTCGTAGAACTGACAACCGATGGGGTAGAAAAGTTCTGGAATGGCGACAACGTCTTCCTTCCAGGAGCAGCGTAACCAGGTCTCCCACTAGGTGGACCAACAACATCGTGAGAGTTGCGGGCAACCTATGGATGCAAGTGGCGGATTGTCGTTCGGCTTGCCATTCTTAGACGAAGGCCTATGTTAAGCAGTGCTGCTGCTGGTGAAGATGCCTAAGAGGCGTTAATATTGTCATCGAACCCTAAAATCTTTACTAAATTTTTGCAGACCAAGATTGATTAAAGTACTTATTGGTTGGTATTTTCAACATTGGGTTTGGGTACCACGTAAAAAAAAGCGTAACTTTTTTGTCATTTACTGTATACTGCATGACGTTAAAACTTATGAAGTGAAAGCTTACCAACAAACAAATTATTAATTGGAGAGCCGTAACTGCTCAAGTAATTTTGTCAATTATTGTTGTTTTCACAATCATTAATTTAATCAGGCAGCAGAGATATGTATGTACACGCCTTTCTCACGAGGCAGTAAGAAAATGTTTACTGAACTTGGAATTATTGTTTTTTTTAATCATTGTATTATCAAACCAGTCCACTTGCCGAGGGCAGGATGGGAGGGACAGTCAGACACTGACTTAAATCCAGGGTGTTTCATCAAAAGCCCGTTCCAGAGTCATGGTTACTTGTTAAGACAGCCTGCAACCAAGGCCGGCGGGATTAATAGCGTGTGTGTCAGGAATTATGTACAACTTTCTACTGGCGAAGTGGCGATATCAAAATCGGTTCAGCAGTTGTACGTAATTTCGTATGGCAGACACTAAGTCTTTTAAATTCAATGACTTTTTTTAACTTAGTAAAATCATCAAATGAGTCCTCCCACCCAGGGCAGAGCGCGAGGGACTATCAGACTCGTACTGACTAAAATCCACGGTGTCCTTCAATAGCCCTTTACGTTCCGGGGTCACTGTAATGAGATAAGTCCTGCGACCAAATTCAGTGACAATGGCAATTTTTTTTTATTTTTATTTGCAAACTTGTGATCGGTTCTTGAACCATAAGCAGTTGTTTTAAAAGAATGTTTGGCATGTTGCTTGCCCTCCCATTGTAAGGCTGCCTTTGGATATTGCAAACATAATTATCACACTATTGACAATAGCAAATAAATATTAATTTGAGGTAGGACATGGCATAACTTGACTTTAAAATATTAATTTATATTTTTAATGGAGATACCTACATCAGTTTGACGGCACGGTTAGCGCAGTGGTTCAGCGATTGGACTCCTGTCTACGTGTCGCGGTTTCGATTCCGAACGGAGCAAATATTTTTGTATGATCTACAAGTAGTTGTTTCAGGTCTGGGTGTTTGGTTATATGAGTTTATATGTTTTAAACGCACCCACGACACAGGAGAAATTCCTGAGGAGTGGGACAGGTTAAAAAAAAACCTTATTTACAATAATTTTAATCACACCTTAGTAGATAAGGACATGTTATCACCTAATTATTTATCATGAAACTCAAATAAAAATAAACTAGAACCTACTATAGATCAGTATCATAGACCAAAAATGTTTTTTTTTTATATATGATGCATTACTAAAACTTAAAATTAAACTTTATTCTGTCCATAGTTTTTTTTAAATCAATGATTTACTTTTCTTTTTATTTGTGCTATAAAATATCCTAGCTAGTATGTTAGTAATTCTAGCTAGTAATTCTAGTAAGTAAGAGTTCTAATTTGCGGCAGACCCGTAAGCACTTCAAGGAAATTTAATTTGACAAAGTATAGTCATTTGGTATTACCAAATGAGACTTTAATAATAAGGAAAAATTTATTGCATAATATTTTAATTACCTACTTAATCGGTATTTACAAGTTTGTTGTATTAACATCAGAAGTAAAAATTTTATCTGAACTTTACTTGATTTGAATGTTTTAATTTCAATTGATTAATTATTATTTTCGAGCGCTCCCTCACCGCGAGTTTCACCTGTAATGTAACGTTACAGATTCGAACATTCGAAGACAATAGAGCATCAAATTGCATACTTTTATGTTACATTACAGGTGAATGCTCGGTGATGGAGGGCCTTTAAGGTCTGAGATTATTAGGACACTTAAAAATAATTGTATTTTATTAATTTATAATATATAAAGCTCGTTTAGGTATATATCCCAATCCTGGTACAGAGCAAAGGTGTGATGACATACAACTAGTTGTTACAGGTCTGGTTATTTGTGTATGTGAGTTTCAACATTTGAAAATTCACCCATGATTCAAGAGAAAGTTATAGTCTGGATCAAAATTAAAAAAAAAAAACTGCTTCAGTTTTTTTCATAAAAATAATACCATAAACCTCAATAAACCAGGTAGTAAAATCAACCATTAAAAAAAAGTTACTGCAAAAAAAATATACAACTTTTTGCTAAAACACTCAAAGTAAGCTATTGTTGATCACAATGGGTTTCAAGTACTGGTTGTTAAGACATTCTTTTTTTGTTTTCAAATTATTGAATTTGGAAGGAAGACTGTTCTTTTTTGTGTGACTGTCTACAACAGCCCATTCATTACCGTTTTATTCTTGATTTTGTTTAAAAGTGAACTTTATTCTGTTAAACTTAAGGGTGATGCCATACTGTTAGTGGTCAATCTTGAAATTGGATACAGATTATCTTTGGTAATTTTCATGAGTGATAGGACTGTGTGTTCTATCAGTTATTTTACCTTTAAAATAAACCTTATGACTATAATAATAAAGGAAAGTGGGTCCAGCAAAGGGACATGTCATTAAATAATCAAAAGTATGTTAACAATTAAAAAGTTAATTCAAAATAGCCCAAATAAATTTCAAAATAACTTAAATGTATAAACAGTGCATCAAAAACAATTTGTTGATTGTTTGTGGTAGTAAAGATAAAAAAATTAAATCTGGCAATGATGTAACACACCTTATCTATAGTACAATAAAAAATAAATTAGTACATTACTCAAAAACTGCTTTACTTATTTTGAAGAGACAATAATAAATGTGTTCTAGAAATTAACTGTTGCTGTTATAAATTGTGGGTCATTTTTTAAATTGTTTTAGTGTGTTCAAATGAAAAAACTGTGTATGTGTGTGCCAGGCAAATTATATTGTACGCACAATAGTGTTACTTAGCAGTTTCTCACCGCGTAATCGTTAATGAATCTCAAATGCTAATTACAATTAACACACAATTCATGTAGCCAATCTCTGTAACACTTTCTCCACGTACATTCCAACTTTTCACGCCATTATGAATGAAATTGACAAAATAATAACAAATAAAACTATCACTTACATCGTACGGTACATTTTTCTCGGCGATTGAGCTCTTGTCGCGATCTGTAATGAAGAAAATGGGCCGATGAGCGTTGTGAAAATCGTCCCAGTTGACAACGTTATTATCTTGTTACAATGGGATTATAACAATGGAATGCGGTGTAGTATTATTAGATTTAGCAATGCACTACCATCTTCGTCAGCTCCTGAAGGTCCAGTCGCGCTATCTGCCTTTTTAGTGGCCGAAGTGTCCATCACTTCGATATGATCAGTGTCCCCTGAAGCCATTTTTATTTTTCTGTTACATCCCCTATTTTGAAGTCTCTCGTTCGTATATTTGCACAATATTAATTCGCATGGCTCACATCACACTTGCATCGTTCACACAATGATTCACTATAATTTAATTAGAAGAAATCAATTAGTTTACGCGAAAATGCTCGCCCGAAGCATCCGTCTGACACGACCACTCATAGTAACTGTGTTGCCAATTAAAATATTAATGTTTTGAAGTATAGACAACAGAGTTGAGTGGGTGGATGGGGTTGTTGGTGGGGTTGTTATTTGCATTTAGTGTGTGTTGTTTGTGTTTTACTGTTTTATATTTTTTACTAGCTTCTGCCCGCGACTTCGTACGCGGATCTTGTTGCTTATGCCAGCACACTGGGGTCGATGTGTCGGCAAAATCGAAGATCTGAAAAGTCTGATACCCAACTCCAAGAGCCCGGGTAAAAACTAAGACGTCATTCCTATACAGGTTGAATTTTTCATCTGGGCGTTGAGTTGAACAAAAATAAGCATGATTTCAAAGAAGAAAAGGTTTTTAACTTAAGTTTCGAATACAGTCATCGCCTTGAAGATTGATCAGTTTTTTTTCAATTATACGTTTTTCTTAAGTTTGCCGTATATGATTACTTCCCAGAATTGTTGAAAGGAGTCTTCAACATTTTTCGATATTCCTCATAGTTTCGAAGATAGTCATCCACGCCCAGTTGAAAAAAATCATGTTATAGTGTGGCTGGGCTCTTTTTTTTCGTGGTAAATCATCAAATGAGTCCTCCCACCCCTGGCAGGGCAGGAGGGACTGTCAGACTTGTACTGACTAAAATCCACGGTGTCCTTCAATAGCCCTTTATGTTACGGGGTAACGATGATGGTATAAGACCCCGGCAGGCTTTAGCCCTCTGAGACCGGCCCCGTCATTATGCTAACACGACGCGCCGTCCACGGTCGGACGGCGAGTTGCCCTTTACTCGCCACCCGCATGCCCGCGCCTACGGTGGCCGGAGATCGTCTTGTGACGTCCGACGCCGTGGGCGTCCACCACCGCGGGGTAGCTGGGCTCTTGGAGTTCCACATTAAGTGTTCTAGATCTTCAATTTTTATACGTCAACAGAGAGTGCTCATCACGCTGAACAACTCTTGCTAAGACGTCATTCCTGTATATGTTATAGTGTAGCTGGGCTCTTGGAGTTCCACATCAGGTGTTCCAGATCTTCAATTTTTATATGTCCACAGAGAGTGCTCATCAGGCCGAACAACTTTGCTGAGACGTTATTCCTGTATATGTTATAATGTAGCTGGGCTCTTGGAGTTCCACATCAGGTGTTCCAGATCTTCAAACTAATTCTCTCAGCAAAAAATGCTCATAACGTGGAACAATTTTTGCTATCACACCATTTTTGTATCTCTTATAGTTTAGCTGGTCTGTTGTGGTTCTCGCAGGAAAATTATTAGACTTCGCGCACGACCGCTGCGTAGGGAGCCGACTACGCGTCTGAGCCGCGCGGGTACCTTACTCATAGATCTAAACTCCCCTCCCGCACGCGCACCCCCGTCTTGGTGACGCTCACTTCGCAACGGGCCGTGCAGCAGAAATCGTGATATTTTAATTTCGCCATAACTTCGAAACTCAACATCCAATTTTAATCATTCAAAGACCAAATATCATCTACATTAACTGTACTTAATGATGAAATAAATTATTTTGATAAGGATTAATAGAATGAGTAAAATAAATGCGTTTAAAAGTAGTCCAAAAAAATTCAAGATTTTTGATTTAAAAAATGGTTGTTGTGCCTCACTCGACATAGATAGGTATAGTGTGTCGCGGAGTTTTTTGTAGATATTTATAAGATCTACAACTAATTAGAACATTTCATAGTTCTATCTTTTATAGTTTAGGCAGCGTACGCAAAATAAGTAACTTTTCTGGTTGATTTTTTACACCTTGTGTCCGAAAAACCCAAATATATTACGGAACCCTATTTATTTCCAAAATAAAATTTAGTCTATGTTACTCGTGGATAATGTAGCTTTCGAATAGTGAAAGAATTTTTGAAATCGGTCCAGTAGTTTTTGAGCCTATTCATTACAACCAAACAAACAAACAAACAAAGTTTTCCTCTTTATAATATTAGTATAGATTATCATTTATTTGTCTCACGCAAACATTCACAGATTACATTACTTTAAAAACACGAAAATGGGAAGAGCTGCTATAAAAAAAATCAAAACCACAAACGAAATTGACCCCTGACTAGATAGCACAGACTTGGTAGATAGTATACCATCACTAGATAGGTTCAGAATGGTTCAGACACAACATGCATTTCCGCAAACATCCCAGCAGGGCTATTGGCTAACTTAGTAGTTACTGTCCAGTACTTATCAACTGAAGTTGGATTGCTTGAAACCTCTACATTTTATCAACTGATAAGAGGTCCATAGCTAAAGCCAATAACCAATAATGACCCAATACGATAATATTTACCTATTGACAGCTATTTGATGATCACCAGAGCAAGTGATCATTATTAATCTGAACTGTTATCAGAGATACACATTCAAAATCACGGACTTTCATTTCAAACGAAGTTCTCCACTCTGGCCTTTGAGCAGCTTACTGTTCCCTCCCTCACAGAGGGCTCTCTCTTCGCTACATTTTTAGTAAAGTTTCAGCACATTTTTGTTCTTGAGAAGTTGTCCGCCATGCTACCGTTTGTCTTCCTCAAGCTCTTGAAGCTGCGCGTCGACACTTAATGCTCCACCATCCGTTATCGCCGCACGGGATAAAACTCAATGCCACCCACCTTTGCCCTGCGCAGCACTTCGGTATTCCTCAAATGGTTTGACCAGCGTATCTTACATATCCTTATTCGAAGACAACAAAGGTGGAATCGGTCCAGCGAAGCTTTTGGAAATGCCTAGACCTAGAATATCATCCATATCTATGAGGCAGTGAGATTATAGCTTAATAGTAGATTTTTGTGGTAGATTTATGACTATTTTTATATGGTAACTCCGTGAAACGCCATGTTTATTTCTTTACCGTCAATTCGTTGCCGCGGTAAGAATTTTTTTATAGGTTATTACTTATCTTGGCGTCTTTAGTAATAAGCTAAATAATTACAGATTATTCGCAACAAACACGTCTATAAACGAATAAAAATAATCAGTGCAATAACATTTCGATTCCAGTTTCTGTAAAAAGGCAGTGAGCAGTTGGAAATTTCAAGAATACATTAGGAATTGCAGCGGCGTTCGTTGAAAATGGGCAAAAAAGTAAAGGAATACAAAGCTGGCGACTTCATCTTCGCTAAAGTAAAAGGATATCCCGCATGGCCAGCTAGGGTGAGTGTGAAATATAAGTGATTCGGTTGCCATTGTGTGCTAAAATGGAAAAGCTTGTGGCTTTGTGTTCTAATTGGATGTAAGCGCGGGAAGACATGTTGTATCGCGGTCCCGACGCCTTCGCACTGCCCCAAGGTCTCTGAAAGCAAATAGAGACAATATTATCCACATAATTTACGTTTTTGATATTGACACAGCAACAGATCACTGAATATGTGATAACATTGTATTAATATCGCTATTTTAGTGATTTGGGTGACGCTTTTCTTCTTGGGGAGCAGTATGAAAAGCGTTTTACGTCCTAACCATGTTTTCCTTGCCAACATATCGAATATGTTAATGAATTTAAACAAAAAAAGGTAATTCTAAAGACAAAAGTCATTATTTTGTAGGTGAATGACACTTGTAAAATACATAAAAATTAAATAATTTATAGGTATCAGAATTTTCCATTACAGATAAGATGTTCAAGCATGTGTGTTGTAATTCCTCATAGATTTTGTTTTTATTTTATTTTTTCAATATTGAGTCAATAAAAACATTGACATGATCAATCACATCTGTCATTACAATTTTCATTGGATGGTAGTGTAGCTATGGTTGCTAATGGTCAAATTGATGTTGTGATTTTTGAAATAGATCATTTTTTTTTTTTTCATTTAAATAGTAATACACAAAATTTTCCAAAACTGTTTAATATAGAGAACCTTTATAGTTTTTATGAATGTTAAAAGATAACTAACATTAAGTCAAATCATTTATTTCAATTAGGCCATCAAAGAGGCACTTTTAAATGTCAATGATTAAGATAAGGAAACGGGATGGGATGGGATTGATTCTACACCCATGCTATATATTTTTCAGATCAAATTGTAATATTATAAGTGCCCTGATAACAGATATTTGTTAATATAATTGTTATCATGAGGAAACAAAAAAGCTGAAACACATTATAAAATACATTTGCAAGTGTCTTTTTTTGTATAAATAGGCAATTTTCACCTTGGAATAATTATGCAAAATATTAATTTATAATTATATTTTCTCAACACACTAAATATGTATAAAGATTAATATTTTATTTTTTTCAATTATACTCGGGAATTAAAAAACTTGAAATTATTTCTAAATATTTAAATTTAAAATATTTTTGAATTTCAGGTGCAAAAACAAAATGGAAAGAAATATTTTGTATATTTCTATGGCACGGGAGAAACGTAAGTATACAGAAAATTAGTTTCTTTCTTAATTTATCATAATGTATTTTATGCCAAAATCTTTTATCTATGAACACTGTTTGCAATTTTTTATCCAACCACTCCTCAAAGAGGGGTCCCGAAATTACGATTATTTACTGAAATTAACTGTTATTTTAACATTTATTAACACATAAGATAAAGTGTTAATAAACCATTACTTTCCAGAATTTGATCCATATTAGGAACACTATTAAAATGTGTATTATTAGGGGTTTTTTTCCCAAAATCAGCAGGATTGATTCCTGGCCAGTATTCTTGAATTTTCTAAAATCGAATCATACAGTTTTAGTTTTCTTCAAAATCATCCTTGAGAATCCTTTCAATGTTTTTTGATATTCCTTATAATTTCGGATATAGTCCTGTTTTAAAATTCATTCTGTATAAACAATTATGATTATGGAAAATGAAAGGCTGATGTTTTATTAAAGGAATTGCTATACAATTTAATTTACAAACTATAAATAAAAACCTACTAATAATATTTACAAGGAAAAATAATAATAAATAAATAAAAAAGAAATGAATAATAAAAGGCTGATTGATTTTTTTGTTTAAAAAAACAAAGTCTGTATAAGAGACTTCTTTATGAGACAGATTATTATAATACATTTAACTAAAGTATACATATAAGGATCATAGCAGTTGGCATGTACAGTTTCATTTCTTGATGCATTTTCTTCTATCTGTGTTCTCTCTGTCTCTTTAACTGTCTTTTTTAATTTTATATAATATGCATGTTGACAGCATTTATTTATTAACATAGGTACACCAACAGCTTCTGTATATAAATTAATAAATAGTGTAGAAATTTAATTCATTTTTAGCAATAAATTGCAAACCTGTCAGTTAGTATAAAAAAAATGGTTAGATATATCAATAGATATGAATAATTACAAAGAAATAATGCATGTGTGAAATCAGAAGCTAGTAAAAACTGAACTTGTTTGTGATATATTGGCAATTTTAAAAGTACCGTAACTTTGTCAATTTTGGTTTACGTAATAAAAGAAAAATAGGTCTCAATATTTTTTTCATAATCTAACTGGTTGTGACTAATAAGATTTTTTCAAGTCAAATACCCTATTATAACCAAAAGCTAGTTGAAAAATGTTTTTTTTCTTCTCCAGCGCAAACCTCTCTCCGAACATGATATTTGACTACGCTGACAACAAAGACAAGTTCCTCACTAAGACGGTCAAGCGACGGGACTTCAACGATGGTGTCAAGCAGATTGAACATGACTTCGCTAACAATGTGCCTCTGGAGCAGGTTATTGGAGTTTCAGCTGAGGTGAGCTACCACACATCATCACTTCCTATATTACAAGTCAACACCACTTTTCATAGTAACTTTTTACCTCAAGAACGGGCTTATCCAAACCAAAGATTAAGGCTTTCTTCGGACTATTTAGAAGATTTTTTATGTATCTAACTAAATAATATAGTAAATAGTTGAGCAGTTCTTCATTTATCACATTTTTTGTAACACGTAGCGAAGTACGGGGCGGGCCGCTAGTACATACTATAATAAAAGAAGGAAAAATCGAATGGAATAATATATGAAACTGTTTCTGAATCTTAACCAACTTCTTCATCCATTGGTTGATATTAGACTTGTTCGAAGAGAGTTAGAGACTCTCAGCATTCTCGCGGATCCCCTCAAAGGCTTTGTGCACACTTTAGGAATGGCTGGCTTAGAGCATCACATCTCAGGAACCACCATATTACTTCATAATATATTTGCAAATAAGATCTAAAATAGAAATCTTTGACACTTCCTTCACTATCCTAAATATACTGCTTAAGTTTTCTAGCTCGCTTCGCTCGTTATTGCATCCCCATAAGCTTCATTAGATCTGTAGTAATTAGAGTTTCTCTTAATCCCTTTTTTCGTATGAATTAACGAAAATGCCTTATTTTAATGTCTAATGTCTGTCGATTGTCTTACCTCTCCTGCTGTACCTACTACACGGAGTACAGTCGCGTTCATTAACATTGCCAACATATTATTCAAAATCAACTGTACTTAAATAAATAAAACAAGTAGTGGAATGACCATTAAAGTTTAATTCTACAGGTTCCACCGGCTGAATCTACGACCAACGATTCTGCTAATGACTCCGCCACAAATGACACTCTGGATGACACTGCAGTTGATACTACGGTTGCTGATGATACCATGGCTGAAGATGTGAGTTTTAATTAAGTTTGAGGAGACACAGTAAGGGTCATTTCGCCGCGCGACGCGGTGCTACATGACGCAATGATACTAGATATGTGTATCTTTTCGTGAAGGATTGTTACATTTTGAGTATTTAACCTAAAAGAGTTCTTGTGCCGGTTTGCGGACTAACATAATGTAACGCGAATCCACAGTGTAATGTAACGCGAATTTTAGGCATGAACAGCACCGCGAGCGTTAAATGTAACGCTCGCGGTTGACCTATCAGCCTTCGATTATTGCGCGAACACAAAGGCGCACGCAGTATTCGCTTTGAGTTCGTGTGCAGTCCACACTGTTGACATGACACGTAATCGTTACATTCGAGTTACACCAGTCTGGATCCGGCTTTGGACAGATTTGAGAGACGCCTTTGCACAGTAACGAGAGAGCCAGGCTCAAAAAATAAGTTGGCAATGTTTCTTTGTTCTTGATATAACAATAAATAACCAATTTTCGGACTTTGTACTGTATGGTCTCATTTCTTGCCCAATTTTATGATTCTAGATCAACAATCTCAAAAAAAAACACTTTCCTGAGGTTATCGTGTTCAACCAAATAAACTATAGACTTTATACTAATGATTCTAACTCGATACCTTCACACATTACCAAGTTAATGTTTACTCAGACAGACTGACAGCAAAGTGAGCACAGCACTTATTTTGTTTATTTTAATTTCCAGACTACCCTCAATGCCACTACTACACAGAATGACACCGCAGTAGAAGATTCAGATGACACCGGCAACCTCGTCATTGATGAAGGGAAGGTATGTTAAAAATTATATCATAATTCATCCATATTTATCAGTCCACCGCTGGACATAGGCCACTCCAATTGCATTCCATTTCACTTGATCATCGGAAGTTCCATCTTATAAGTGTGGTAAGTAGCCTTTTATGCGGCCAATGCGAGCGCCATTAACTGCGCTTCGGTCTGGCCAATTGTGGTCCTGGTCTGGCCAATTCTGAGCTCCTCCAAAGTCTACGTCCTGTACGTGGATACCATTGGCACACTCCTATTTTTGGCACTACTCATAACAGCCCGTTCACGACCATGCAGCTGTGAGCGGTCGCTTAGTGCGGTAATATCAAATGTAAAGAAAAGAAACACGGCACGATGCCCTGCCAGTATCGAATTCGTGAACTTTCAAAGTAATTTTTTCGCGCCGCCTGCCGCACCGCTCAACGCTTAGACTAAAGTCATGAAATAAGCATTTTATCAGCATCTAACTTAACCTTTTTAGCGCTTGGCTAAATGTCAGTTGCCGTCCCCTACGAAGCGCCCGGCTACGAATGGATGAAATACAAGTTACTCTCTTTCTGCTCCTCTTAAGCTCCGATTTGTAAAATATCATGGTGTACAATAAAAAGTATTCTATCTGTCTAGGTATAGAATAGACGCAATAAAATCGAACAAAACAAAAATCGTGAATATTCTCTGTTGAATAAATCCGACGTTGGCGGTTAAAAGATTAAAAAGAAAATACAAATTTTACTTTTTTTTCCACAGCAAAAGCAAACAACAGCAAAGAAGGCTAAAAACGAAATCAAACCTAAAGAGACTCCAGTGAAGGCAGTGAAGGAGCCAAAGACTCCGCGGAGTAAAGCCAAGAAGGAGGAGGCTGCGAAAGAGGAGGATGACGAGAAGAAGGAGGAGGAGATTGTTAGCAGAAGTGGGAGGAAGATACGGCCGAAGAGGTATTTATGAAAGTTATATAATTATTTATATGCTTTTTTTTAAACTTGTCCTCACACTAGGAATTTCTTCCTGTATAGTGGGTGCGTTTACAAACATAGAAACTCAATATTGTAAACAGCTATTTATTAATTTTGCTGTACAATAAAGTATATTCTATTCTATTCTAAAGTCACAAACACCCAGATCCGAAAAAACTAACTAAAACATACAAATATTTGTTCCGTGCGGGGTTGAATCCGCGACTCCCTGCGCAGAAGCCAATCGCTCAGCCACTACGCCAATCGTGACGTCATCGCCTGCGTTTTCGTAAAGATTTTTGCGAGGAATGAAAAATCACTTATCCAGAAGATGCCTCTTTTAATAATCACTTTAGAAAAGGCAAAATTTCGTTTCATTTTATATTAACGGCATATTTTTATTGGATTGAACATCCGACATTTTGTGAAGTAATCAACTTGTCTAATAAAAATCCATAGATGAAAGTCGTCACCTGCCGAAATGCAGTTTTTGAGGTGTAGACTGTGTTTGCGATTGTGACGTACATATTTTAAAGCACAGTATTTTGAATTTTATTAAAAAACAAAAGGGTATTTTGCTGCATATAACTGTTTAGTCCGTCAGAATATTAAAAAATATTGGACATGTATTTTTTTATTTAATGAATATTGGACAAAGATAAAACGCTTCCAAATTCGGTAGTGTGACGTAATAACGCTTGTAAAATTTTACCAACCGAATGACGATTTGTGATTTTTAAAAGCGTTGTATCTTCGTCAATTTCAATAGTTCAATTGGTTTACGTAACATAATAAGAAAATATAAGAGTTTAAAGGTGCTCCCTCACTGCGAGCATTCATCAGCAATGTAACGTTACAGATTCGAACATTTCACCAGTGAGTGAAGACAATCGAGCATCACATTGCGGACCTTGTATCAAATCTATACTAAACTAGTGGGCCGTCCCGGCTTGGCACGGTTGGCAATCCTCTAAAACCCGGTCCCGATGGTCACAAACACAACAAAAAAAGAATTATCCGAATCGGTTCAGCCGTTTTTAAGTTATGAGCTTAGCAACACATTTTGCGATCCATTTTATATTAAAGAAAAAGAAGACTAGCGGCCCGTCCCGGCTTCGCACGGGTGGAAGTCCTCTAAAACCCGGTCCCGATGGTTACAAACACAACAAAAAAACTCGAAATCGGTCCAGCCGTTTTCGAGTTGAGCTTTTGATGATGATTTTTTAGTATAGGATGTACGCGAATGCTCGTCAGTCAGTCGGAGGTAGCATAATGTAATGCTGAAAGTCGAATCTAATGTTACATTATACGCGATTGCTCCCAGTGAGGGAGCGCCTTAATATTTCATTATCATCATTAAATAATTAAATCTACAGGTATATGGACGAACAAACAGAAGAGAACACAACACTACCGTCGCCCGCTCCTAAGAAGAGACGCGGCGGCTCCCCGACACCGGACAAGGAGAAAGAGAAGACTGAAACCAAGGAAAAGGTGCCTGACAAGAATATCAAACAGTTTAATGCTGTTACACAGGTTTGTTGAATTATTTAGACCCTTCAAAATTCGTAACGCCAATTGGATTTCTGAACGACTTTTAAAAGTAATTCATTTCTGAACGACAGGACGAACATCAAATATTTGACAGGTAGGAATAGTTTCTAAGGAAAATTTTAATTGTTGCTTTGATTATATTTCTAATATTTTATCATATTTACTCACCTTTTAAACCTCTTCTGAACTTCCAAAATAAATTTAAAACAAAAATTTCCCAAATCGGTCCAGCCGTTCTTGAGTATTAGCGAGACTGACGAACAGCAATCATTGATTTTTGCATATAAATGTAGATTATCAGCTGCTGCCAACGGCTTCGTCCGCTACGACTTCAAAATTATCCCACGGAAGCATAAAATCGGGATAAAAAGTATCCTATGTGTTAATCCAGATTATAAACTATATCTGTACCAAAGGACCACGGGCAGAAATATATGGAGACTGGCCCATCGTTCAACAGTGATGGAACCTATGCCAAATGAAAGCTTTGAGGATGTGACGCATTTCTTATTATGGCAGCTAAGTCGAATTCGAGCGCCAACAAGGTGATTTCGAGCATTGAAAACATATGCCCTTACCTAACCTAACATGTGGCAACATTCTCCTAATGATTTGAAACAGGTGTCATTCGAAGCGTGTAGTAGATACGATATACTTTTACTATGGCGACATTCTTCAAATGTGTAAGGTTCACCTGGAATATCAGAAAATGTCAACCTAACCTAACCTGTGGCAACAATCTCCTACTGATTTGAAACAGATGTCAATCGAAGCGTGTGGTAGATACGATATACTTTTAGTATGGCGACATTTTTCAAATGTGTAAGGTTCACCTGGAATATCTGAAAATGTCAACCTAACCTAACTGTGGCAACATTCTCCTACTGATTTGAAACAGATGTCATTCGATGCGTGTGGTAGATACGATATACTTTTACTATGGCGACATTCTTCAAATGTGTAAGATTCACCTGTAATATCTGAAAATATCAACCTAACCTAACTGTGGCAACATTCTCCTACTGATTTGAAACAGGTGTCATTCGAAGCGTGTGGTAGTAATAAAAGTAATAAAAAATAAAAGTATATCGTATCTACCACACGCTTCGAATGACACCTGTTTCAAATCAGTAGGAGATTGTTGCCACAGGTTAGGTTAGGTTGACATTTTCAGATATTCCAGGTGAACCTTACACATTTGAAGAATGTTGCCATAGTAAAAGTATATCGTATCTACCACACGCTTCGAATGACACCTGTTTCAAATCAGTAGGAGAATGTTGTCACAGTTAGGTTAGGTTGACATTTTCAGATATTCCAGATGAACCTTACACATTTGAAGAATGTCGCCATACCAAAATATATCGTATCTACCACACGCTTCGAATGACACCTTGTAAGGAGTATGAACGCCTACGCTTCATAAAAAGGAAACATATGTTTATTGACATATCTCTAGGTTCTCTCTCTCGTCTATACATTGTGTACTGTCATACCGTTGTATTTTACTTACGTGTTTAATATATAGTTTAAAGTATATAAACGCCCTTGTTCTCATTTCATTAGGTTATGGGCCCAGCGAAGCCTGCCGTCTAGCGTTATTTCCACGTTTTATTTAGTAATTACAAAGTAATAGTAAAAGTAAAATCTGACGGGTATAACCTCACTTTTGGTTACCGGCTCGTGAGTGATTTTTTCTTTTCAGCTATTTTCAGATGTACATTAAATATTGTAAACATGGCTGGAACTAGCACTATGATGTCGATTGAGAAGTTGAAGGGTCGCGACAATTGGGCAAATTGGAGTTTTGCAGTCAAGGCGTACTTACAACATGAAGAGTTGTATAACTGCATTTTGAAAGCACCAGATGCTTCCGACCCCAACGCAGTTAAACAAGACACCAAAGCAAAATCAAAGTTGATATTGTTGGTCGACCCAATTCTATATGTGCACATACAAGATGCACAGAATGCAAAACAGGTATGGGACAATTTGACAAAGGCGTTTGAAGACCAAGGACTGACACGGAAAGTTGGCTTATTGAAAGAATTAATTAACACTAATTTAGAAAGCAGTTCGTCAGTCGAAGACTACGTAAATAAAATTATGACAGCCGCGCACAAATTAAGAAATATAAATTTTCATGTGGACGATGAGTGGTTGGGCACATTAATGCTGGCAGGGCTGCCAGAAATGTATAAGCCCATGATTATGGGCTTGGAAAGTTCCGGTATGAAGATTAGTGCTGACTTAGTAAAAAATAAATTACTACAGGAAGTGAAAATGTCAGACACTACCGCACTTTATACAAACACAAAAAAAAATGCGCCCAAGAGTGACAAAAAAGGTCCTAGATGTTTTCATTGTAATAAGTACGGACATCTCAGCAAAAATTGTTGGCATAAGAAGACAAGCGATACTAAAAAGACAGATAAAAACACAGGTTATGTTGCAGCTTTTTCAGCATCCACAGCAAATGATTCCAATTCTTGGCATGTTGACTCAGGAGCATCCATGCACATGACGATGCACCGGGACTGGCTCACTGATGTCACCGCTTCACCTGTACCGAGCATAAGGATTGCTAACAACAAAGAATTAAAAGTTCAATGCTGCGGGAATGTATGCATTAAGGTAAAGGCACGTGATGGCAGCATCGATTCAATACAGGTGAGGAATGTTTTACTAGTACCAGAATTGAAAACGAATTTGTTATCAGTCAGCAAAATAATTCAAAATGGATGCAAAGTAATATTTAATGAATCTGGCTGTCAAATTTACAATCCTAGTAACAAATTAGTAGCACAGGCTAGATTAATGAATGCAACTTACCTGTTAAATACTTACCAAGAAACGCAAGTCATGATGGCCAAGGCTGATGATGATACTTATCTGTGGCACCAAAGGATGGGCCATTTAAATTTTACTAGTCTTAATAAAATACTTCATTGTACAGAAGGAGTTAAGTTGTCAACAGGAATGGAAAATTCCATCTGTGTTACCTGTCTCGAAGGCAAGCAAACGAGAAAACCGTTCCCTGCTGAAGGTTCCCGAGCAACCAGTTTGCTAGAACTTATCCACAGTGATGTATGTGGACCGATGCAGCAGATATCAATAGGAGGAGCAAGGTATTTTGTAACCTTTATTGATGACTTTTCTCGCCGAGTATACATATATCCTATTAAAAACAAAAGTCAAGTCTTTGAGAAATTTGTTGAATATAAGAATAGAGTGGAGAATGAATTAAATAAAAAAATAAAAATTCTTAGATCTGACAACGGAACGGAGTATAAAAATAATAATTTTGAGACTTACCTGAAAAAACATGGAATTTTGCACCAGACATCGAATCCGTACACTCCGGAACAAAACGGGTCGAGCGAACGAATGAACCGTACCCTTATTGAGCGTGCTAAATGTATGTTGTTAAACTCTGGTTTACAGAAAGATTTTTGGGCTGAAGCCGTTACTACAGCAGCTTACATAGTGAACCGTTCTCCCACCCGCAGCTTATCGGATGCAACGCCGTATGAGATATGGACTGAAAAAAAAACCAAATTTGAGCCATATGAGAATATTCGGATGTCCTGCGATGGTGCATATTCCTAAAGAAAACAGAAGTAAGTTGGATGCGAAGTCGCGAAAATTAATATTTGTTGGCTATAGCGACGGTACAAAAGGCTACAAATTCATAGATCCTGAAACAAAGAAAGGAATTGTTAGTAGAGATGTTGTGTTCCTCGAATCTGCAATTAAAAGAAATATAGTGAATGAAGTACCTGAAAAAGAAAAAGAAATTATTAAAAATAACATGGGTATAAAGGAAAATAAAGATGAAAATTCACAAGATGGTAAAGTGAATAATGAAGACAAAGAAAAGAAAATTATATACTTACCTCTGTGTGATGAACCCGAAGAACCTGTGGGAAGAAACATTGATAATGAGACACATGAAAGAGACGAAATACAGGATGTTTCTCAAAGTATTTGTATTTCAGATGAGTCTGATCAATTTGAGGATGTTGATGATGAAACATACATACCTGATAATAGGATAGACTCTCCACCGTTATCTAACATTACTTTGAGACCGCTGCAACATAGAATAAGGTCAGATAATAATGACACTTGTCAGAACCCGTCTTCACTAATGTGTCAGAATGTTGAATCAACAATGAATTTACTGAACAGTGATCCACAAAGCGTTGAAGAAGCTTTGAACAGTGTTAAGGCTGAAGAATGGAAGAAAGCCATGGAAGCAGAATATCAGTCATTGATACAGAATAACACGTGGACCACAGTGAACTTACCAGAAGGAAAATCAGTAATTCCTTGTCGCTGGATTTTTAAAACTAAGTTAGATGTCAATGTTTCTGTCACACGATATAAAGCTAGATTGGTAATTAAAGGATACAAACAGTCAAAGGCATTGATTACCATGAGGTATACGCTCCGGTGGTCCGTTATACATCCATAAGATACCTTATTGGTCTCTCTGCCAAGTATAGACTCAGAATACACCGAATGGATGCAGTTTATCATAGAGCGCGCAGCAAGCACATAGACGTCCGATACCACTTTGTGCGAGAGAAGATTGCCGCTAAAGAAATCGTAGTTAAATACAGATGCACTGGAGAGATGGTCGCCGACATATTGACGAAAGGACTCCCTCGACCGAAGCATGAAGTCTTCACCGCATCTATGGGTCTACATTTAAAGCGTCTGCGTCCAGGAGAGGATGTAAGGAGTATGAACGCCTACGCTTCATAAAAAGGAAACATATGTTTATTGACATATCTCTAGGTTCTCTCTCTCGTCTATACATTGTGTACTGTCATACCGTTGTATTTTACTTACGTGTTTAATATATAGTTTAAAGTATATAAACGCCCTTGTTCTCATTTCATTACACCTGTTTCAAATCAGTAGGAGATTGTTGCCACAGGTTAGGTTAGGTTGACATTTTCAGATATTCCAGGTGAACCTTACACATTTGAAGAATGTTGCCATAGTAAAAGTATATCGTATCTACCACACGCTTCGAATGACACCTGTTTCAAATCAGTAGGAGAATGTTGTCACAGTTAGGTTAGGTTGACATTTTCAGATATTCCAGATGAACCTTACACATTTGAAGAATGTCGCCATACTAAAAGTATATCGTATCTACCACACGCTTCGAATGACACCTGTTTCAAATCAGTAGGAGATTGTTGCCACAGGTTAGGTTAGGTTGACATTTTCAGATATTCCAGGTGAACCTTACACATTTGAAGAATGTTGCCATAGTAAAAGTATATCGTATCTACCACACGCTTCGAATGACACCTGTTTCAAATCAGTAGGAGAATATTGTCACAGTTAGGTTAGGTTGACATTTTCAGATATTCCAGGTGAACCTCACACATTTGAAGAATGTCGCCATAGTAATAGTATATCGTATCTACCACACGCTTTGAATGACACCTGTTTCAAATCAGTAGGAGATTGTTGCCACAGGTTAGGTTAGGTTGACATTTTCAGATATTCCAGGTGAACCTTACACATTTGAAGAATGTCGCCATAGTAAAAGTATATTGTATCCACTACACGCTTCGAATGACACCTGTTTCAAATCAGTAGGAGAATGTTGCCACATGTTAAGTTAGGTAAGTGCATATGTTTTCAATGCCCGAAATCACCTTGTTGGCGCTCGAATTCGACTTAGCTGCCGTAATAAGAAATGCATAACATCCTCAAAGCTTTCATTTGGCATAGTTTTCATCACTGTTGAGCGATGGGCCAAAATGCGCATGGTCCTTTTATCCAAATCTGTTCAGTGGTTTTTGCGCATCCAAATGTTTAAAATATTAGTAAGATATATTTATAACTGTGTTTTTTTTTATTTACAGTCGGAACTCGAAGATCTGAAAGAGCCGTTTAAACCAGGTAAGATATTTAACTCATTAAAAATTCATTGCTCGCGACTCATAGTGCTATGTAATACTTCAACGGTCCTATACCGATAGGACCATTCGAGTATTACGTAAGCAATAAAGGGGGCGGGGTGTCTATGCGTCAGTATTTCTATAAGACATGGTTCAAGTATAACGTCGGTAGATTTTTTTTAAAATATTTTTGCGTCTGGTGAGGTGTAAAACCCGACTAAATGATCTGACTTATTAATTTTTCCACTCTGCAAAAATTCAATTTTAAAGCTATAAAAGGTTGCAAGGACTTTTTAGAACCAAAGAAATCGCATCTTCAAATACGTCTGGTCGCGGGACCAACGAGCTACCGTGACCTCGGAACGGAAAGGGCTATTGAAGGACACCATGGATTGTAGTCAGTACAAGTCTGACATTCTCTGCCCTGCCCTGGGTGGGAAGGACTCACTTGAAGATTTTACCACAATAAAAAAAAAAAGAAACTAAATACAAAGCATTGACGGTTACGATCCTCTGTGGCTCGATTGGAAAAGGGCATCGGATGTACTGGTCGCAGGTTCGCATCCTTTCCGCGCTTTGAATTTTTCTTTCCAAACAAAATCTTTGGAAATTCGCTTCGCATGTGTTAAAGCGTTTACTATTTATGAAATATTAAAACTAAATACGTCTAACAGTAGCTTAGTTAAATCTCACTTCTTCTCCTCCAAGACCGCGTTTCTGTACTTAGGAATAGTTGAAGAAACTTATGGACAAATTTTCAGCATGCCTCTAACATTTTCCCAAAATGAAGGCTACTAAAAAAACCGCGACTATCGCAATATAAATCCATAGAGGTTCGTACACAGGCACGCGTCAATGGATATCAAAGTCACAAGGTATCGGAGACTTGCGTCGCCTTTATCATTGGTGAAATTCAACCCTAAATTATAGAATTTAGGGTTGAATTTCACCGTTAAAACATAGGTTTTAACGATGAAATGGTTCAATATAAAGCCAAGAAGAGCTAGAGTTACTTTAAATGAATACTTAGGTAATCGAATTTAAGTTAATTTTTCTATGCAAGGTTCGACTTTGGATAAACATAGCTATCATTTTCAGGAACGAGTGATACCAAGATAAGTAGGGAAGCAATAGTAGAAGAGGTCAATGAACTCATAAAAGACGTACCTGATGACAAGTTGGAAGCTATGAGTAATCATTTGAAATTCGTACTTGAAATATATTTATCTAAAGAAAAAAAGAATGAATCATTTTTGAGTAAAATAAAGTAGAACAAAAACTATGGTATATTTTTATTTCTCAATCTGGTCAGAATAAACTAAAACAAGTAAAGAATAATCTTAATTCTATATTAAATACGTATTCATTCACCACGTACTTAAAATTAAAATAAAACTTCTTTTTAACCCTGTTTGAATACAAACAAAACTAAAAAAAAAATAGGCTGCATAGGCTGATCCCTTAGCCTTCGCCGAAAGAGAAAAAGGAAAAAGAAATGCTTTCGCAAAGAATTCCAAATTCGAATGTTTGTTTTTACCGCGTTATTTTTGAAAAAGTTACGTGCTATTTATTTTGTTTTTATTAAAATTCCTTAAAAAATGAATGATAAAAGTAGTGAAAATAGTTTCAAAGATGACATATTTAGTCAATATGATGATAATTTCGCTACGGAAGATTGTTTGAAGAGCTATGAGAGTAATATTGGAACTCATGACGTTAAAATAAGTGAAGGTAACTTTTTGTTATAATTATTTACGTTTTACATCAAAGTTAAATATATATTTTTCGACATTACTTTTATTGTTATAAATTCGTAAAAATCTCGCTTACTATAAACACAAAAAGCGCTGCACACACTGAAATTAGATTTATTTAAATATCTCTTCTCGTTATCTTTTTTCTTATCACTGTGTGTTGCTATATTTAAGAATCTATAACACCAAGCCGTTTTGATACGAATTTACGGTTCATTCTGTTTTTTTTTTCCATTTAAGTAAAATACAACAAATAATGGAATTCTAAAAACATTTGAAAGTTTAGCCAAGACCATTGAGCTATTATTACTACGTATAGAGACCACACCACGTATCACCACTGTGTCCCATTCAGGATGAGTGCACGCGCCTAGAGCACGCCACAGAGCTGTCAAACAACTGAATGAACTTGTGCGCGTGCACTCATCCTGGATGGGACACAGTGGTGATACGTGGTGTCGTCTCTATACGTAGTAGTAATAGCTCAATGGCCAATACTGATACTTTTAACATACGAGAGGTTTTATAACCAACTGCTTGCTGAAGCCAGTACGATTGTTAACAATACCATTTATAACGATTTTCCGTGTAAATTCATGTTTTTTATAAACATTTTTAGATTCAAACAAAAACAAAGAAGCCTTAGAACCAACTGTTTCTCAAACTAAAATAATACCAACATTTGGTAAGCAGAAACAATTGAAGAAAGATGCCAAAAAGCCAGCAAAAGCTAAGAAATTCATTGCACCGATAAAGAAAACAATGAATAATGAAAATAGTTCGTCTAATAATAATATTGCACCAACACAAACACTTCCGGACGAATTAACACCTAAGCCCAATCTAGCTATGGAAGCTAATCCTGATTTAAGCCAAGATTTAGAAACGTTAAATACTAATTCATTGCTAATGCAATATAAAGATACTGTTGGTATGGCATTAGATAGTGATATACCACAAATAACTGATTTTAATAATATTTATACTTATCCTAACATGTTGAGTACATTAGATGATTCCATGAACATTGCTAGTATGGACATATTTAATACGGAACAACGAATTGAACAAGTTGATTACGCAATAGGCAATATAAATACATCCATAGACAATCAAGAAAAAAATAAAACTATCAACAAAAGAGTTTCGTTACCACAGAGAATGAAATCAAATGTAGTTGGTAGTATAATTTCAAGTTCTTTAAACATACTGGATGATCAAGATATAATTGCTACAGAAAATCTTTCTCTAGAAGCGAATTCTGACCAATCAAGTGTAAAAAACTTGTCACAGACAGAAAACCAGTCTTTTTGTTCCGTAACCTCTTTGAATAAAACTTATAAGAACTTGGATTTTAATAGTTTTCAAAATGGCTGCCACAAAATACCGACTGGAAATGAATTTTTGGAGTTATTTAAAAATAATATCCCTGAAAAAGTTAAACCCATAGCTATGAGTACGGAATTCGGTGATATAGGTTTTAATACGAAGTATTCTGAATATATAAAGGATTTTGGATTAATTTATGAGGAGACTGAAGAGGAAAAAGATACTGTTTTGAAGATTATAAATATGTATCCTAAAGAAAATAGTATATTGAAGAAAAAAATGTCTAAGTAGCCTATTATTTTGTGAATAAATTCTTGATTGGTATTTTCTTTTAATTTGTTGATATTCTTCATTATGCCGTATCCGTATATCATTACTTCCCAAGATTTGATCCTTATATGCGAAACTACCGAATGGTGCAATAATACAGAAAATGTTTTTTTTTCTAAAATTAGCTAGTTCGATTCCCGGCCAGAATTATTAATTTATCTAAAATCCAATGATGCAGATTTAGTTTTCGTCCAAAACGGCTTCGAGACTCCTTTCAGTAGTTTTCGATATTCCTCATAGTTTCGGATATAGTCATTCACGCCCATTATTAATGAATGTTATACCTAACATTTTAATAGATACCAGCAATACGCTTGCTCGTTGATACATAGGTTTTAACATTATTGGTGAAGTATGAGTCTGCTTACCCTTCGGAAAGTAATAGAGTGATATTTGTGATGTATGTATACCTATTAAGTTTTTTTTTTAACGTAGTAAAAACATCAAGTGAAATCTCCCACCAAAACTGTCAGACTTGCATTCTTTCTTTTTTCTTTCTTTTTTTTAATATTCCACAACTATTACACAACGCCATCTAGTCCCAAGCTAAGCAGAGCTTGTGTTATGGGTACTAGACAACTGATAAACATACTTATATATTTCTAAAAACATACATATTATAGATAAATTACACCCAGACACAGAACAAATGATCGTGCTCATCACACAAACATTTGTCCTGGGTGGGAATCGAACCCACGACCCCCGGCATAGCAGTCAGGGTCACTAACCACTAAACCAACAGGCCAGTCAATTGACTATATCCATGGTGTCTTTTAGCCCTCTACGTTCTGGGTCACGGTTACTCGTTAGTCCCGCGACCTCGGCAGGTTTTGGCCCTCTAACGCGGTGTCCTGCGTTTTTGGAAACCAGAGCATTCGCTAGAAAGACTTGCTTAGCTCTATTCGTTGTTCAGTTCGACGAAAAAATGGCGAGTGTTCGATGTTCTGTTAAAAGTGAATGTCAATTAATAGTATGTATCTAATCTAATTTCGTCGTTAGAGGAGCTCGTGGCTAAACAATTACAGCCGCACAGGTCGATCTTCCGGGTTAAGTCGCGCTTGCCGAGGTTGGTCTGTGGATGGGTGACCATCTGTTATAGCGAGTTTCCTCCGTGCCTCGGAAAGCACGTAAAGCCGTTGGTCCCGGCTGTCATTTCTAGATCTTTGACAGTCGTTACTGTTAGTCAGAAGCTCTAAAGTCTGATAACCAGTCTTACCATGGGGTATGGTATTACCCAGTTACTGGGTTGTGGAGGTCCGACAGGCAGTCGCTCCATGTAAAATACTGATATCCAGCTGAATCTGGTTTGACTGGAAGCCGACCCCAATATAGTTGGGAAAAGGCTAGGCAGATGATCTAATCTAATTTCTTCAAAGTTAGATAAAACATGAAGACGTTAAACCATCAACACATAAAAAAAATAATTTATCGACGTTTATCATCTTTAATTCATTCATCAACTAACCTAACCTAACAATATCTTTTCACAGAGGACGCCGAAAAAGAAAACATACTAATAGCTTACCTGCCATCCGGGCAGTACATCGGAATTAAGCTGTTCCAATCAAGACCTAACAGCTTCAAGAGCGAAGCTTCACGGCTACAGTGGGATAAGCAAGCTGCCTTGAATGCTCTCACTCTTAAAATGCAGCTAGGTAAGTTCCATGTTATTTAAGGAAATACGCAATGTGGGCAGACTTTAAGTGTAGGCGGGCCTCAAGTCTCAGCGTAGTCAGGTGTCAGTGTACGCGGGCCTCAGCGTAGGCGGGCTTCAGCGTAGGCGGCCTTCAGCTTAGGCAGGCCTTAACGTTGTCCGGCCTCAGCATAGGCAGGTCTCATTGTTGTTAGGCCTCAGCGTAGGCAGGCCTCAACGTTGTAGGGCCTCATTGTAGGCAGGCGTTAACGTTGGTGGGCCTCAGCGTAGGCAGGCCTCAGCGAAGTACAATGTATAAGCCCAAGAAAATCATGAAAATCATCAAATCGTAATTGTTATCTCTAGATACACCACAGTTAGGACATCATGTTCCTTTTTAGAAAAAAATACTGTTAAATTAATAAACACGTTTGTTTGTCAACAGAAAAAGGTCACATAACTTGCCAGTCAGTTATAGCTCAACTGGTCACAGATCTGAACCTCACGGACGAGGAAAAGGCGACACTCGACAAGGAAAGAGAAACAGGTATGTGTGTAGTAATAAACATGGATATTTCTTGTAATCGTTAATCGTTCTCACATAATGTACCATTTCAAAATAAATGATGCAACAAAGGTTCTGTAATAATTTTGGCGATTGAAAAAAGTGTCCATGGGTTTTCTTGCCCGTTCTTCTCCATAGAGATCTACTTCTTGGAATGGACATCTACGCTATTTTCACAGTTATTATGTCTTGTGACTGGGACTGTAGCACCATAGTTTTGTAGTGCTTAATTATTATTTTTTTGTGTTGGCAATTCTAAAGTGCCTTTAAGTGGGTTGAAATAAATGCTTTGATTTCTTGAAATAATAACAATATTCTGTGCTACAGTAGCCTGTATATCAAATTAATTCATTATTTCATCAAGAAATTACAAAATTTTGTTGAGCAAAGAATTTCTGAGTGTCATAGTCTCTGGGCATGCGGACGGCAAGTAATGGGTGACTTGCCGTCCATGGACCATGACCGGGTCAACGGTGTGTTACCACTGTTCACAGTCGGTGTGGGAAGCCCCACAAAGAGCTGTCATTAATCTGACGGGGAGCTAGAAGGTCAAGATCTGCCGGGGTTGCGGGACTGTTTTATCAGGTTACCTTGACCCTGGAACGTAATGAGCTGTTGACGGAATACCGTAGATTTTACTCAGTCCGAGTCTTAACAGTCTTTCCCATCTCGCCCTGAGCTTATTTGAAAATTGTATTATATATTAGTACCAAATATTTTAATATGATTTTTTTTATGAATTACAGAAGAGAAAAAGTCCCGCGTACAATTCCTGAAGACTGAAATGAAGTTGATAGAGCTAGATGCTAAGATTAAAACCTGCTTGTCACTCGAAAAGGCAGATACCGATATGTGTTTGAAACTCCTGGACGATTTGATGGGTAAGAGAATTTGAGCCTCATTTTATATTTTTAAGCGACTTAAAAAAAATAAGGTTCTCAGTTCGACATGTATGTATGTTTCTACGCGATTATCTCGCTTTTGGCTGAACCGATTTTGATGCGGTTTTCAAGAAAAGTGTTGTTTACATTCTGGAGAACTTTTTAGTATACAGGGTAATCTGCATCCATAAGAGATAAGGGAAAACTTTCTTAGGAACCTTTAGTTCTTTTTTGATACTGATAATTTTAGCGTTTTTATTTTTTTGGTCATGTGTGAGCTGTCCACAAAAATGAGTAAAATAGACCAAATTTTTTTTTTTAATGCTGTTCGACTCTGTTTCATGTAAGTATCATTTCATTGCATCGGAAGAAAAAAATCGGGACGGTGGAAGTTGGTCAAATTTAGCAAAATATTTTTTCATACAAATTGTATGAGCGAAAAAAAATACCAATTTTTTTATTATGCTGGTTGACTTACTTTCATGTAAGTATGAGATAATTCTATGGGAAGGAAAATATCAGAACAGTAGAAGTTGGTCAAAAGTAGAGTAATGTTTCTTCTAATAGCATAAAGTCGTATTGGCAGTGTCAGTATTTCATAAGATTTGACCCACTTATGTTGCCTGGGTATTTTCCTTCCTATACAATGAAATATTCTTTACAAGACACTAAATAACATGGCATCATAAAAAAAATGGTTTTTTTTTTGTTCATACAATTTGTATGAAAAAATATTTTGCTAAATTTGACCAACTTCCGCCGTCCCGATTTTTTTCTTCCGATACAATGAAATGATCCTTATATGAAACAGAGTCGAACTGCATTAAAAAAAAATTTGGTCAATTTCACTCATTTCTGTGGACAGCTCACACTTGACCAAAAAAATAAAAACGCCAAAATTTTCAGTATCAAAAAAGAGCTAAAGGTTCCTAAGAAAGTTTTCTCGTATCTCTTATGGATGCAGATTTCTCCCTTTTGGCCCATTTAAAAGAAACACTCTGTATAACACTAATGAATATCCCATGACGTTGCCCGTATGGATTCGTTTTTGTTTACTTGGACTACTAATAAAAGAAGTTTTTTGTTGACTATCTAAACTAAAAGGGATAAAGTAAAATAAATAGTTATTGAAAAATAATGAACCGACTTCAAAACGAGACACAAAAAAGTGTCAATGAAATAAAAAACAAAGCCATCGACTTCCGAAAGAATAGTTATTTTACTTTTTTTTGTGTTTGGTATCGAAGTCGGTTCTTTATAATTAAAAAAAAAAAATACTACGCACAGCGTATCCAATCGAGTAGCGAGACCCATCGTATCCTAAACAATTGTATTTTACAACACGTGGGCCATTAATTTGAGCAAAGCCTTTGCAATACTAATGTTTGACAAAAATACATATTCTACGAGCTTATAAAGTAATTTAAACCTTACAGGCCTAGATATAAAACCGCTAATGCTGTTAAAACACCCGACGTGCTTGGAGACGATCAAACGTATGCGCGCGTACGTCGGCAACACGCCGTCGTGGGAGTTGTCCGAAAGCGCCGCACAAATCTTCACCAAACAGGCGCATCGCATTAGGAAACAGGCTGACTCTGTTTATAAGAAGATGAAGGTAAAATGGACTTTATTGACTGACTGGCCTGTTGGTCTAGTGGTTAGTGACCCTGACTGCTACGCCAGAGGTCGTGGGTTCGATTTCCACCCAGGACAAATGTTTGTGTGAGGAGCATAATCATTTGTTCTGTGTCTGGGTGTAATTTATATATAATATGTATGTATTTAGAAATATATAAGTATATTTATCAGTTGTCTAATACCCATAACACAAGCTCTGCTTACCTTGGGACTAGATGGCGTTATGTGATAGTTGTGGAATATTTATTTATTTATTTAGCTTTTTCAGTAGCATGTATGTATAATTCCAGGACCTGTTCACTCCTCTAGAAGGGCTGTCGTTCTGGGAATTCTTCACGAATCGAGTGCTGAGGTTTAAGAAGGTCACCTCAACGCTGAGCGCCGACGAATTATTAGAGATGATACATGAACCACGCGGTAAGTCTTTTTATTTAGATTTTTTAATTTTATTTAGAAATAGCCCCAGCTCCGCAAGGGTGCAATCTCTAGTATATTATGCATGTTACATACACAAAAACCTTCCTCTTGAATCACTCTATCTATTAAAAAAAAACCAGGTAGATGTCACACGTCTTCGTATTTTTGGTTCTAGGACATGCCAGTTTCTTCACGATATTTCCCTTCACCATTTTGATTAAAAGTAATGCGGCTAGCTGGTTTGAAACTCACGACCTACAACTCATAATTCAGGGCCAATACCACTGCTATGTTTAATATAAATGTTTCTATTTTTCAAACGGATTGTGCCATGTACAAAAAAACATTCGAATTGCATAGAAATAATCATGAAACTTTGGCTATTCTTGGTAGAATAGATATAGAATTGATCATGCTACCCATGCAAGAGTGATGATGTTAAAAACCTCTCAATATTTCAGAGATGTCAGTCCCCGCTACGCATGACATGAAAGAGGCTATCGACGCGACCAATGAGGCCGAACAACTGGAAAACACACAGTCCGACAAGCAGGAGGACTCGGAAAAGAGTAAGAAGAAGTCCACACCAGGTATATGTTCTACAGCTGTTCTTATTTCTGTTATGGCATTTCAGAGGCGTATGCTAGTAGCATAGACTAAGGTACGATTCAACCAACCGGCTCGCATCGCGCCGGCCCGGACGGCATTTTACAATGCGGTAAAGAACATTGAACTGTATCAACAGTCATTACAGTTCATGTTTGCATGCGACTTACGCAAAGACACGTCGTGACGCGTCGCGGGATGCCGACGGAGATAACTATGCGAACCGGCTGGTCGGAATATCACACCTTACCTTATATCATACTGTTACCCGCGGTTGCAACTGCTGCTCGGCTCCTATTGGCCATAGATAGTTATTTTATAGCCTCTAGCCTCCCTTGATAAGTGTACCATCCTGAAGGTTGGTTTTACTAGACAAGCCGAGCTGAGCAAAAATTCGTGTAATGTGGACTGACTTACAAGTCTCGAACAGGCGTACTTCGAGAGCCGCCTATTGTCGGTTTTTGGACGAACAGAAAAAGATTTGCAATGCGTTCGAGGATAGTCATTGTTGTAAGCTCATTGTACACACGACTACACATTAAGCTATGCAAAACCATAAGCTAAACGTTGAATGTGCGAAAAGATCATACAAAACGAGACCACGTCAAACTGGTTTTGTATAGCTTGATGTGCAGCAGCGTGAACGTCTGCTAAACCCTGCAAAAAGAGTGGCTTGACTCTTCAGCGTAGACCCAATGTAAGATTATCGCGTTCAACCAAAAAATAAACTCGACCGCTCTATATAAAATATAGAATTCCAATTTCCGATTATCAAAAAATACTAACATTAAAAACATCCACAGCAAAATCAAAGAAAGACAAAAAAGAAGCGAACAGCACATCAAAACCACCACTGAAGCGACAATCCTCTAGAAAACAACAACAAGAAGAGAAAGACAAAGAAACAACAGAAGAACCCACACCAGAAGCAACAACAGAAGACACAGAACCCACAAAAGCGACAGAAGAAGAAACACCAATAGACAAACCAGAAGTAGAGAAGGCAGAAGATAGAGAAAAGACACCAGAGAAGTCACCAGAGCCTGAGAAAGAAGCGGAAAGTCCGCCAGAAGAGAAAGAACCGGAGAACGGTGATGTGGAGAAGAATGAGGAAGAAAAAGTTGTGGAGAATGATGCGGAGAAAGTGGAGAAGAATAAGGAAAAGGAAGATGCTGGAGAGCCCAGAGCGAAACGATCGAGAGAGGTTAGTTCTTCTTATTGTAAGATGTTTTAACTATAGCTAGATTAATTAGTTATGTACAATCGACAAGTTTGAATTATGACCCACTAGCTGTTGCTAGCGGCTTCACCCGCTACAACTCCAAAATTATCCCACGGGAACATACAATCGGGATAAAAACTATCCTATGTGTTAATCCAGGTTATAAACTATCTGTGTACCAAATTTCAGCCAAGTCCGTTCAGTAGTTTTTGCGTGAAAGAGTAGCAAACATCCATACATACAAACTTTCACGTTTATAATATTAGTAGGATTTTGACAATACATTGTCTGTGGAATCTGCCAAAATAACCGATCAAAGTTGCCATGGGTCGATGGCTCATGTTCTACGCTCGCCTCAAAGAGCTGTCAGTAATCTGACTAGGAGCTTGGAAGGCCAGAACCTGTCGCGTCTTGGGCCTGTCTCATCAGGTAACCGTGACCCTGGAACGCAAGGGCCTATTGAAGGATTACCGTCGATTTGAAGTCAAGACAAGGCTGACAGAAGGATAGGACTCTTTAAAAAAAAGGTTGTTACCATTGATGTGTCATAATTCAGATCTGTCGATTGTATGTACGTATTATTTGTTTTCTAAATTATTTTATACCTATTTTGCTATCAAAAGGATGCTCACTCAACGACGATATATTACTAGACTCCTAATAACAGGCGACCGATGTCTGTCAACACATTAGGCAAAAAAGTCTTATATTCGTCTTATTTCGACCACTCTTGTGAGCCGTAAACATACCTTGAGACAGAACAGACCTTAAGTTAGCCAATCACAACGCAGTACCCCGTCCCCCTCGCTTACGTAGTACCTCAGCGAGTTGACAGAATAGTTTTTGTTCCTTAGATCGTGCATGCGGAGTCTAGTAATATATCGTCGTTGTGCTCACTAATGTGAACATATACAGGGTGTAAGGGACAGCCCTCTACTAACTTTCAGGGCTTGCTCACTAGACGAAACTAATCGGCCAAAAAATCTGCCTCTCCATACAAAATTATAAACTTGATTGGACAGTTTGTATGGAGAGGCCGATTATCTTTTTATTTCCTGAAAAAAAAATTGTGGAAGATTGTTTTGTTTGTGTGGAGGGCTGTCCCTTACACCCTGTATTTTTGGCGATTAATAAGGGCGCGTGCATATGACACGCGGCCTCGTGCCTTCGATCATTACCGCTAATGTAGAATTTTAGTGGTAGTTTAAAAGTTAATTTCTGGTAAGCATTTATTGGTTGTATTCAATATTGGGTACTTGACTTTTCTGTTTAGTACATTTGGATGATGTTAGATTGATTTGTGGGAGATCTAATTATATCGAAAACTTGATACAGAAAAATAATATTGTACACAAAAATTTTAGTGCAAATCTACAATACAACACTGACAGATAATTTCCAGTATTCACCAATTTCTTACAAATTGAGTCGAAATCAAAGATACAAAATTGCTAGACGACTCCCGGGAGTATCGCTACAAGCCTTGCGGTCGATCCTTTTTTTTTTATCGTGGTAAAATCATAAAATGAGTCCCACCCCGGGCAGGGCGGGAGGGACTGTCGGACTTGTACTGACTAAAATCCACGGTGTCCTTCAATAGCCCTTTATGTTCCGGGGTCACGGTGATGGAGATATAAGTCCCGCGACCCCGGCAGGCTTTGGCCCTCTGTGAGGGGGCCCCGCCATTTGCGGTAGATCCTTAACAATGATTTCAGGGTCTATTATTTCATCTTGCAAAATGATGTCAGTACTACATTTTTTTTAAATTCGCGTCTAAAATCCCTTTCTAAAATTTTAATACTAGTTTTTACAAGCGGGTTTGCCGGACGATGCCTACCGCGCCTTGTAGCTATGTCACTCAGGGACAATGCAGTTTTCCATTGGTGGAAGAATTTTTTCCTGTAGTTTTTGAGTCTATTCTTAAAAAAATACAAATTGATCCTCCTTGTAATAATAGTGTAGATATAAAATTAACAAAGCTTTTAACTTTTGCATGCGTTTTATAAAAATATTCTAATTAGTTTCTTGAAAATTGGCTTAAAATTTGAGTACAGGGTGGATATTTTCAACTGGGATAGCTTGGTAGCGCTGTCAATTGTTATAAATATATAATAAAAGAATTTTTTTATTGAGTATATTATATGAAAAATGCCTTATTTGCAATTTGAAAAGTAATAAAAAAATAATATTTTTTGTTTTTACTTTCACAAGATCTCTGTTAAAAAATACACCTTGGGTAGTCATAATTTTAAAACAAAATTTGCCAGTCAAAAGCATGAAAAGAATGTACACCAAAAAGTTTAAAAATAATTTCATTTTTACAGATTAGGCGGAGACGAATCCATGTAATATGATGATGAGAATTTAATCAAAAACTATTCAATCGCGGAAAGGGTCAGAATTATTTTATATTAATAGATTTTTCTCTTTGCACGATGCGAAGATTTAAATTGTTAGATGTGCCCTCACCGATTTAATATACTGGTATTCAGCTGCATCTGGTTCGACTGGAAGCCGACCCAATATAGTTGGGAAAAAGCTAGACGATGCTATAAATGTGCCCCTACATTAGGACGCGCGAAATTTTTATAATAAGGCGGTGTCCTGTGTGAGCGACAAAAACGACGCGATGCGACGCGATTTCAACTACTTTTTTATAATTTACTTCCTGTCACGTCGCGTCGTATTCGTCGCTAACGCAGAACACTAAGACAAATGAAATTAAATAAGATGTTCATGAGTAAGCGAAACAATGATAATCAAATATTATCGTACGTTGCGATTTTTAACGTGTGATAGACTTGATCATTTGTAACAGAACATCGAGCATTCACCCTTTTTAACTTTGTTGAACTGAACAACGAACAGAGCGAAGCACAGTTAGTCACTCGTTAAAACGCTCTCGTTAGTTTTTCTGTAATGTAACATTCGCAAGAATGCTCCTTACAAGTGAATGATCAAGTTTGTCAGCATCTTTAGGGAGGGTGAATCTGACGATTTATATCTTTCGGCACGATAATGTATATTTGAAAAGTAGGTAGTCGAGTACCCAATTTTTTCGAAGTAATGCATACGCGAATTCAGTTTAGCTAACTTTTTTCTTTTTTTTTTTTAACATTTCTTCCATGCTGCTTTTGGGATTTGAATTTACAGTTTCGTTTTTTTTTTAGCTTGTAGATTGAAACTTAACTATTTTTAATGCTAAGAAAATCTAGAAAAAGTACTGATTGACATAATCAATAGATTTTTTACTAATATCTAAAGTCAGGATGAAATCACATTTGCACGCACTGATCAGCATTTTTTAAGTTTTAAATACTGATTTGTAGAACTGTGTTTTCATCCTTATTTACGCTTGGCTTAACGCCGAAACTCTAACAAAATAATAAAAATTAAGTTTATTAATGTAGCTTAGTTTAGTGCTTATAACTTTAGTGCATATCATACCTTAATATTTCATATTGGGGTTATTTTAAGAATTACGATATGACTGTCATGTGTTGATCTTTGACAGTCGTTACTGTTAGTCAGAAGCTCTAAAGTCTGACAACCAGTCTTTCTAAAGGGTATCGTATTACCCAGTTACTGGGTTGTGGAGGTCAGATAAGCAATCGCTCCATGTAAACTGACATTCAGCTGCATCTGGTTCAACAGGAAGCTGACCCCAATTTAATTGGGAAAAGGCTAAGACAGATGAAAATGTCGCAAATGTGTTTAAAATTTACCTTATAATGTTAACAAGCGACCCGCCTCGGCTCTACACGGTTGCCGTCTCTACTATTTTGAGATTGCATCCGTGCGGAGCCAGGGTTGGTCGCTAGCAATGAGCTATTATTATTACTATGTATAGAGACGACACCACGCATCACCACTGTGTCCCATCCAGGATGAGTGCGCAGGCACATGTTCATTCAGTTATTTGACAGCTCTGTGGCGTGCTCTAGGCGCGCCCACTCATGTAAGATGGGACACAGTGGTGATACGTGGTGTCGTCTCTATACGTAGTAGTAATAGCTCAATGGTCGCTAGTTGTTTTATAATATGTAGTGATAGTGATTATAACGTTATATTGACAAAATGCCTATTATTTACAGAGCAAGAAGACTGATCCCCCGCCGCCACGGTCACCAGCTAAGCGAAAGTCAAAATTTTAAACTACCCTCTTTTTGTAAAAAAATAAACATTGGATTTTATTTTTATACGAACGGCCGCGCGGTCAGGCCTTGTTATGTATTGTGGGTGCATTTTTATATTGTATTATTGTATTATATATAATATATTTTTACAGCATTAAAATATAATATGTCCAGATTCCGTTTTCAGAATAATTAAAACGTTTTTCGCGAAGCCACTTTTTTATAAATGTGTGAGTAAGCGCCACGCTTAGGGAGCTTACTCATGACGCGATGCGATATAGATTTGTCAATCGATGTCTGCTAATTGAGCCGCACGTGTTGACGATATCGCTCACAGAACTGCTCGATATCGAATTGCATGTACGTGCTAATGACTGGATGCTTTTATGTTGTAGTAGTAAGGTGGATTTTCGTATTTCACGGTTCAATTGTATCGCATCACTCGATTAGCAAATACGTGCGATATGAATCGGCAATAGCTCTCGATATCGCACGAGGCGCGTCGCGTCATGAGTATGGTCCCTTACATTGAATAGTAATTCTTTGGCGTGTGATATTGTTATCGAAAAAAAGAGGTAATTTTTCGTTCCTTTTTGGCTTTAATTCTCAGTGGCCAACTAGGAATATGAACATTCTATAATCTAATGTATTAACCTTTTTGGATTTTAAATCGCGTCTGGTTACATGTAGGTGTAATTTTAGGTTCTCCCACACATCAGATAAACAATGCTATCAAAAATTTGTAGCAACTTAAACATTTTATAACAATCTGCTACAATATGCTTAAAAAACTTATGCAACATTACCTAATGTGGGGACAACACTAAAAACATGAGGACAATTAAACACACGGGAAGTGTTGTTAATTATCGCGATAGTAGATTTTAGATGTTTGTATAAACGACCGTCGCGTTAGTTAACGGCATTTCCCGTTAGTCTAGCATTACAATATAACTGCTTTGTGGGAGCACCTTTATATGTACAGATGCCAGCAAGTCAAACTACCACAGTCTGTCTAATTTCTCTAATAGAGTTGCAACTTTATCTCAAAAGAAAATAGCTCATGTTCGATTGAGTTGATTTGACAAATTAAGCGAGGTTTGTTTGCTGGTGTCTGTACCTAGCTTCGAAATCAATTATAAATTCTTCTAATGCGGAGGCCACATAACAGAAAATGCCATTAATTTTCGCGATAGACTTGAATTATTTGTATCATCGCGATAATTAACGTCATTTCTCGTTAATGGCCTTACCATACAGATTTAATGTCATTATTTTTTTTATATACTTATATAAAATTATAATTATTTTATATAATAACAATATAAAATGCATCCACAAATTGAAAGTGGTTAAAACCACTAGTTTTTATGTAAAAATTTCACGTATTCAGTTACTATGAAATATTAGAAAAAAATCATAGAATAGTTATGACATGTATGAAGACGCCTTTAAAGTTTTCAAAGTGAATCTTTAAAACTTGATAATTTATGATACATAAGTTATGTATGCAATTTTTATAGACATTATTTCGTTCCCAATTTTCAACGTATTCTTTTATAGTAACTATGTAAAAATTACAGTGTTAAAACCACGTAGAGCCAAATGTAACAATTTTAAAAAACATCAGTAAATTGATTCATATCAAAAACAGTTCTAATTTTTTTTTTGTTAGTTGATTTTTTGACCCATAGCTGGGACATTCTCGTCACAAAACCTTTCTAGCCAGTGTATTAATAGATAACAAATTTCCTTAAAGAAGTTTTTAATAATTTTTCGAAACGGATAACGAAATTCCAAAATAATTATGAATTTGCAGCCTTTCTCAAATTAAATTGAGTATACAGGGTGTAAGGGACAGCCCTCCACAAACTTTGATGGCTTGCTCACTAGACGAAACTGAACAATCTTACACATTTTTTTTTTTCAGGAAGTGTATAAAATATCGGCCTCACCATACAAAATTATAAACTTTATTGGACAGTTTGTATGAAGAGGCCAACGACGATATATTACTAGACTCCGCATACACGATCTAAGGAACAATAACTATTCTGTCAACTCGCTGAGGTACTACGTAAGCGAGGGGGACGGGGTACTGCGTTGTGATTGGCTAACTCTAGGTCTGTTCTGTCTGAAGATATGTTTAGGGTTCACAGGAGTGATCGAAATAAGACGGATATAAGACTGTTTTGCCTATTATGTTGACAGACATCGGTCGCCTGTTATTAAGTCTAGTAATATCGTCGTTGGGAGAGGCCGATATTTTTATACATTTCCTGAAAAAAAATAATTGTGTTGATTTTTTTTTTTGCATTTCTTGAAAAAAAAAAATGTGGATGATTCTTTAGTTTCGTCAGTAAGCAAACCCTGAAAGTTTGTGAAGGGCTGTCCCTTACACCCTGTAGGGGCCCCGTTAGGGCCTGCTAAAGGGGCTCCCGTTCTGGGCAGTTACTTTAGTCACTATTCTTTGAACTAATTGGTTTGAAAAACCGCTCATTTCTTTAAAATTAAATCCTTTTTGAGATAATTAAGTGTTCTGGAAGTTTCTTGCTAACGAAACTATGTAAATACACTACGAGGTTGTGCAATAGCTTTTGCAAGATATATCATGGTTTACTGGATGAAAGTATGAGTAGGTGGCCTACCGTGACATCTTAGAGCCTATGCACACCAAGTTTATTAATCGCGCCGTTGACGCGCGTTTGTAGCGAAACAGACGTGATGCAAATGCGCGTTTGACACTTTGTATCGCGACAACAAACTGCTCTGTTTGACAAAAAACGCGCCGTACGCGCGTTTGAAAAACGGGGTGTGTATAGGCCCTTAAAGTGACAATCATTCCAGTGTGGGAAAGATATGGCGCTAGACGATTTGTATAGCTGTCTCTTTCCCAGACTAGAATTACTCTCGTTTAGTAGGCCACCAAGTATATATTGGAATCTTTGCAAACGCGCGTTGTCCAATGTGTACCAGCTTTAAAAATTTGGTGTTCAATAAAAAAAAATCTATGGTTACTTGTAATACAGCACAGATTGGGAACGTTAAAAACCGTGTAGGTATATGGAAGTTTTTCAACAAAGTTTTTTATAAACTTCGTCAGTTCGAAACAATGTTTATGGTTGAAGTACATTTTTTATTGTATTAGCCTTATAATAGAGATAAAATTTTAGTTATAATTTACATTGTAAATACTTACAATAAACATACCTACTATATGAATGTTTGGTTTTATTTTGTGGTTTAAGGCTTGTATTTAAACGTTTTCCAGAAAATTACCTAATTTAAAACCAAATTGTGTATCGTATAGTATTGTAGAAATTAACCTTTTTTTCTGTAATAATAAAAAATCGACATAAGCGGGGTCGACGAAGTCCTTCGCAGGGCTTCTTTTTCTGTTTGCAGGGTTTAAAGGAACCTAACAAAACTGAAATTCGAGATGTCCCTGGAACATTGCTAGCTGTTTCTATTTTGGAATACAAAAAGAATTATTGATGATGTATCAAATCAAATCGTTTATTTCAACTAGGCCAATTTAAAATCACGTTTGAATTGTCAAAAGACAGAATGAAACTAGTACATAAATAGTTACGGTGCTACAGTCCCATTCAAAAGACATAAAAAACTGTGAAAGTACAGTAGCCGGCACGTAAGTTGGCAAGAGTCGTTAGATGCGCAGAAGTCATTTTTTAGATCTCTTTGGTACTCATGCCGGTTGCGGGGTATGAGGTAGTGCCGACCCGAGCACGCAATTGGTGCGTCACTCGTCTGTGCCCCTCGCACCCAGTATACGCGCTCTCGCTTGCACTTGTGTGCCGCTAAATGCGATGCCCGAACTTACCCCCTCTACACCATAATCTTGCCAACTTACGTGCCGGGTATTATACCGTAGGTTGTAGGATGCTTTTAAATTGTAGCTTTAAAAAAATATTAGACCTTTACCCTTTTTAGTTTAGATATTCAACAAAAATCTTCATAACATTCAATCGGCGGCTTTGATAAACAATCCTAGTTAACAACAAAAACGGTGCCCCCGTTTCCATTCAAGAAAACTAGATAAGAATAAAACACGGAATTACGGAAAATCTGTAATATACGTTTCAGAGTAAATAAAAGTTCTATAATTGTCGTCGCCTCCTCTTTCTATTTTGTCCAGGATACATACTCAAAATCTTTTTAGCGGATTCCTTAGCTTCATCGGCAACTGAAAATTATTAAAATTATCAGGTCAGATGGTCTAAAATGGCCACTTAGTAATATTACAAATGATTCACTTCGTGAATGAAAGGCTAATGACGTTGCTGGAAATGTACGAAGGGAGCCATTAGCAATATTGCTTAAAGTGGCAGTTTTAGAACTTAAAATGTCGGTGCAGTAAACACAGTACCTATGTACGTCCTCAGCATAAGTTGTTTATTCTTGGGGGACGACAAACATTCGAAGAAAATAAAGAGAGCCAGGAATCGAATCCAACGATACAGAGGGTACTAAGACATCTTTTTGGGACAAGCTCGAATCGCCACATAATTCCGAAACCACTGCAACTCCTGAAAGCTAAATCAACAGTGGCGACCACCAGAAAAGCGCCAGGCAATGAAGTTCGATGAAATCTTGCAGTCGGAAAAAGGGCTTCTTACAGTTGGAATGTAAAAAGGGCTTGGAAGGCATAGAAAAGCTAGATAACTTATTTTTGGGGAAAAAATATTCTTATAACAATACCTAAAAAAAAACTTGAGCACTTTTTTCAATCTAAATATCCACCATCTCAAAAATCAACTCACATTCATCTTCCGAGCTATCTGGCTGATGTCTTCTCAACGCCAACTGCTTATCAAAGCCAATCCCATCATACTGGCTGTTCATGGCCGAAGCTCTCACAGACTTATTTTCTAAGAAATATATCTCCGACATAGGCAGTAACGGGTTGTAAATCCCTTGGAACAACCCCAAGTAATCAACCCCTTCAGGAATATTATGATTGTTTCTGTAACTCCTGTCTTCAAATTCATTTCTAGGTCTATTTTGGCTACTAGGACCTTCTCCCGGATCGGAAGCTTCTACTTCGGCCTCTCCATCGATGTTTAGTCCACAATAATTTATCAATGGTTCCGAACTAGCAGGAGAAATATTCTGACAGTTATCCAGCCCGTAATTTATTATAAATCCAGTCATATTTGCTTCTGATTCTGATATAAATTCGAAGTCTGATGAGTTGTAGCCATCGTCAGAGTCTGATTGATCAGGAGCAGCGGTAACTGTGTTTTTTTGTTCTATTTTACTTATCTCCTCTTCAGTGTCTTCAGTAGAACTTATAGAAATAATTTCGACGTTTTCAGTTACATTTAGATTGTCTTTGTTCTCATCGTTTGTAGAACTGTTTATAGAAATTGGCCCTTCGTTTTCAGGGTTCAGTCCATCAAATATTTCGATAAATTCGTCTAAATCGATGAATTCGGCTACAAAATTAGAGACAGTAGTTTTTTCAATATTATCTAAAACTTCTTCAAAATCTTTAAGGCTTTGCATAGTGGCATCGTCTATTATATTTGATGTAGAGGCTTCATGTGAGCCATAAGCTTCTTTGATATCAGTGATATTCTTATTTATTTCAGTTTCATTCTTCTCTATATCATTGATTGGAGTTGCTTCCGTAGGACCAATTATAATTAAATAATTTTCAGATCTAAAACTTAGACCAATATCTTTAAGCTCTTTGCAAGTTTCTGTCATTTCAACAGGCGCAACATTTGTTAAATTATAGAGAGTCTTAGTTACACCGAATTCGTTTATACTGATAACAGAAGAATCTTTATTTGCCATATTATTGTTATCTTTATCTGTAATGGCCGTATTGCTTTCAGTGAGTACATTATTGGAATTATCGTCAACTTGAGAATTATATTGGTCAAAACATGTTTCTCTTGTAGTCGTTATATTATTATTTTCTATCGAACCCGAATCCATAGAGGTTTTGTGAGATCGGTGAAATATTTTCTTTAAGAAGTTCATTGTGGGCTGAAATATCAACTATAATTTATAACATGAAACAATCATGTTGGAAAGGGCCGTTAACTGCCGGGAGTTCCCTACTTGAAATCGAATGACGTATAAATAGCGCGCGAGTTGAATGCAGAGCTTAAGAATGCGGTAGTGCTGTTGACAAGGATGGCAAAGTACTACACTGCAGGCGCGTGAGGTGGGGCGTGCGGGTAGCGGGGGGAGGTGCTCTCGCTCCTTACCTCAGACCCCGACTGCATTCAACTCGTGCGCTATCTGTAGGTACCTACAAACGCCGAATCTGTCAAAATTTACTAAACAAACAGTAATAATTTGACAGATTGGGGTAGGTTGGTGTACCTCCTGCCGTGAAAATAAGTCATTCGATTTAAAGTATGGAAATTAGATGGAAATAAATGGAAATTATGGAGAAATAATTTGCCGGGCACACATTAAACATTAGTAAAGAGTAGCTTCACATTGTTTGTCGTGTGTGGTTCAGACGCCAGCACATCAACCTACATCAATCTGTCAATTATTTCAATAGATTTTCAACCTTATCATAATAACGGAAGGTTAATGTTCAATTGGTAGATAAGACAGATTCGGGTAGGTCGATCTTTTGGCATCTGTACATCTGTCTGTTTCTAAAATCAGAGATTAATCAAATATTTTAGAGACTCGATTTAGTAGGCATCAGGGGCCTAAGTCTACTAATTTATAAACGTTACAATGGTCTCTCAATGGTGTGTTTTTGACAGTTTTTGTATGGCAAATCTGTCAAAAACTTACCATTGAGAGACCATTGTGACGTCTAAATATTAGTAGACTTAGGCCCCAGTTTGATAACAACTTTTAAAGAGCTAAGTACCTACTTATTAATTTATTTAACTTGATTTGCGTGATACCTACTTAAAATCAAACCGATATTTATTTATTGATATTACTTCGCCCACGAATTTTTAGAATTCATGATGTTTACTAACATATACTACCTATATAACTTTCTACTACGTGTGAAATAATTTTCATAATCGGCTCCGTAGTTTGTGATTATATACCTACTACTCAAAAGAAAATAAGGGCCAACTGATTTTTGTCGATTTATTAAATAATATTCAAATATTACTGGTTATAATGACTGAATCTGATTAATGTTAACGATTTTACTTGGAAATACACAAAAATTAAGTTTGTATTCCAATCAATCGTTAAATTAAACGAAATTGAATGAAAAGTGGGGAATTGCAGGAATGTATCAACTTACACAAAACATCAAAAAACTCAAAAAATTACGTCTTTAATGTTCCAAAGTGGTCTTTAAAGCTTCTCTTTTAAGTCTGTTCTCTCTGTGCTACTCATTTTAACGGAGGTGGAATGTTCAGGATTAAATACCAAACATTTTCTTTGGGATTCTCTACCAGCAAGTTTTCAGACAATTTATGAGATCCAGCTGGGTGTTGATAGGAATTTTACTTTCTTTTGCACTCCTCTTTAACTCATCTCTTAAATGCTGAATAAAACTTAGGTAAAAATCCTGAGTAGCCACTGTAACATTGTAATTCGAACGTCAGCGAATGTATGCACTGTTAGTTGCAGCGTGTTCGCTCGAACATTATCCTGCTTGAAGATGAACTCAGGTACTCGTTGCTGTGCGAATGGGATAATGTGGAGTTGCACCACATTCGCTACGCAATTTTGAGCAGTTACAGCAACGTTATTACGAAGTGCGAGCTCAGTTTTGCGTGATAGAGACAACCGCTCCAGAGCATAATTCAGATCTCATCGGAACAGTCTGTTTCAAGAGTGCAAGGATCCGAAACCTGTTGTTTAGATCTTCTCTACACTCTAATGAATCAGTCTTTATTAAAAAAAAATAAGCCTGCAGTCATAAATAAAAAGCAATGTAGCCCATTCAAAGCAGTTAAATAATTTTTCTCTTTGCAAATGTTTCACGATCTGCGCCATACGCTCCAGTTAACTGAAGGAGAACCAAGCATCTTCTTGAGTATTGTTAGTCATCATGGAGTCGATTCGGAATAGTCTAGTCAATTATAGGGGTACCTGTAGCTCAACACAATGGAGTTTGTAAGGACCGCGCGGTAGATTTTCGCTCTATTTGCGCGGTTAATCAAACTTATTGGTCTTCTAAGGCTTTACTTACTTACTTTCTTCCTAGATCACAGCGTCTGGTGATATTACCCGTCTTTTGAGACCAGTTTCAAACTTTTTGAACCACTGGTTGGGAAAATTCCACAATAAGACCTACCTGTTCTGGCTATGCCCCCCCTGGATTAAGGTAACACCCCAAGTGGCTGTTTTTGTATCCATATGTCTCCGAATAAACGGCATTATTAGATTAAACAATCGTTATAGCCTACTTGCTGTATAAGTCGAAGAAAACTCCGTTAGAAGTTTGAAAAGTAAAAAACACCAAACCGAACATTCGAAGAAATCTCAAATATCTAATTTTAAAAAAGTTATGAATTTCCAATTATGCAGTAGAAACAATATTAATACTTGAAAGAAACCATAACAAGGTATTTACCATCTATTATGTACACAGAATAAGAGTGATACTTGATTAAAGTGCAATTTAATAAGTGGCCCCTATTTTGTTTTGACGAGTATAGTAGTATAGTAGGAATGACTCAGTGACCAAAATGTAGGTAGGTACCTCTTTATTCATTGATTGTTATGTGATTATGTCTATTCAATATTAGGTGTAATAAGTATCTATATCTTGGTTTATTTATTGAAATTATCTACAAAATCGATACTCATTAAACACTTACGTAGTTTTTAAACAAATAAATACCTGCCAAAAATACGTCTCTATTACAAACGAGATTATGAGTGAAATGTATTTTATTAATTTTAAAGTTTGTAGTAAACGAGTAATAGATTATAGGTACTCACTTAGTTTAAAACAGTCCAAGCTTTCCAAAAGTAGAAGTTTCTTCTTATTTTACTTTATCCTCAATAAAGTATTAAAAATATGTAAAAACCACAATCACAACAAACGATTATGGAAGTGTCAAATTCGAAAAGGCGGGAAATCTGCACACAGGCAAAGGTAAAAGTTCATACAGTCTATTGAAAAAAAAACAACCTTTTATTACCAAATGCTTTTTTTATTTATATAAAATGCATGTTACATGTTTGGTATGTGAGTTAGAAATGTTTGTATATGGGCCAATTAAGGCATTGAGGCGTACATTAGTAGTGAACAACCTTAGTATGCTGTAATCATCAAATAAAAACAACAAAGATCTTTTAATAATTCTTACATTAGAATTTATAACCTATAATTAAATTAAGAAGTTAGCTGTGTCACTTTTTTCCCGATTTCTTGATGCCTCCCGTTGCCAAAGGACCCTTTTGTGAGGCCTTTGCTTTCGCCTCCTGTAAAATAAAAAAGAAAACCCTGTTACACAATATTTGGCTAAAGGCATAATATTCTGCGATTAAATTCTCGATAGGCTGATAGATCATAATGCCCATTTGTTTTTTTTTTCAATGTTGTCATTATAATAAAAATCATATTTTTGCAGTGATTTTCCTGCACAGATGAGAGATCACAACCACCTTTTTTTAGCATGGTAAAATTATCAAACGAGTCCTCCCACCCAGGGCAGGGCGGGAGGAACTGTGAGAGTAATACTGACTAAAATCGACAGTGTCCTTCAATAGCCCTGTACGTTCCAGGGTCACAGTAATTCGTTAGTCTCGGGACCCAGGCAGGCCTTGGCCTTTGAAAGGGCCCTGATCAGATTCAGATAATGACCAACTTCAAAGAGTTATGGCCTAAAGTATGTAGTGGAGCACAGAATACCTTAATAATACTATGTACAGAAGTGTCACTTCCCAAAAACAAACAAATGTAAAATCTAAGCTCCAGAGAATAAAGCACATTTTATATGATACTTATAAATGAGGTACAAACCTGTAATGCCTTCTGTTGTTCCTTTAACTTTGCCTTGTGAGCTAAGTCATCCTCATCGAGGTCCTTTGCGTCTTTCTTAGGTGCCTTCAGTGGCTTCTTCTTACCACCTTCACGGCCTGACATCTGAAAAAATTATAAAATATTAATTTAGAGTGTTATAAACACAAATTAAGTTTTTTTTGTTACGTAATAAATCATCAAATGAGTCCTCCCACCCAGGGTAGGGCGGGAGGGACTGTCAGACTTGCACTGACTAAAATCCATGGTGTCCTTCAATAGCCTTTTATGTTCCGGGCTCATGGTAATGAGTTATAGTAATGTTATAAATAAGTTGTAGTAATGTTGAAGAAAATTAAATCAACGCTTGAAGACACTCTCAACCCACAAGTTGGCCTTATTACTCAGTCTACAAAAGTTATATTAAATGAATGTCATGGGTAATATTGACCAATTTACAATACACAATACCTAGCTGTGACTCACAAATTAGTATATTTAGAGGTTATTTAATGTATGAACACAGTCATGATCAGGTGGTATTCATAACGTCTTAAAGCGTGAGTCTTTAGGCTGTGGGAAAGAGACAGAGCTATACAAGCTGTCTAGCGCTATCTCGTTGCCTGAATGGAACCACTCATGCTTTAAAACGTTGTGGTAGACCAGCACCATCTTACCCATTGGATTTAATGGGTAGTTGTATAAAAAGGCTGTCAGAGAAAAAAGAATTCAAGTTTTTTTAACTTTTCATGCTGGTTTCCTATTCTATAATCCAGTACGGCTTTTCTTGATTAATTTATGAATGATAAAAAAAACCTAACGGGACGTAGTTAACAGAAAGGAATTAAAACAGGAGTCTAGGGAGATCGACAAACAAATTTCTTTATCTATCGATTTTTCTACTTGCCAAAACATCTATGATCAGGTTTATTCCACGTTGTTCACTTGAGTTTCACTCAGGTGGACATAGTGGAATAGACCTATACTTTTGCTATGAAAAATTAATGTCCATTGACTCCCTGAAATAATCATCCTTGTCAAAAAAATGGGATGAGTCCTTCTTTATAATATCTATGGTTGAGTCCTTTCTGCGTAACTAGACCTAACATATCTGCCTGCCGGGGACGCGGGACTTATTTCATTACAGTGACCCCGGAATTTAAAGTGCTATTTAAGGATACCGTGGATTTTATTGAGTACAAGTCTGACAGTCCCTCCCGCCCTGCACGGGGTGGGAGGTCTCATTTGATGATTTTATCACGTAAAAAAAAATAATATATAAAATCTGAGGTAATGTGCTTACCACTAGCCAAGCAAATTAAAAAGACTAGCTGCTTATAATTTTATTTGCTTGGCTCGTTTTTCAAAATTGACCTGAGACCATAGACAAAATTGAAAAAAAAATGTTTAATATTCACAAAATAGTCTTTAATTAGATAAATATTAAATACTATAGTTATGTGAAAATTAATTTGATATAGCACCCCGCTTTAAACGAAGAATAATGCTTGTAATCCATCGCTCTGAATGGGTGCTTTAAAAAATTGCATTGTCAAAGCAACATAGACTGTACATTCATCATAGACAATTTTTTTTTTTAATATTATGTAGGTCGTTTATGACAATGGTCCTAAAATATGTTTGAGAGATATTTGCACAAAAATTTGAGGAAAAAAAATTGCAAGAGCATTGGCCATATTGCCCAAGGCGTAGTTTAACCAATAAGATAGGACATCACGCTACGTTAAAAGCGTAGTTCAATTATTTAGTGAAATCGAAAGAAAAATCGTTCGTCTTTTGTGTTTAGACCATCGCTGGCATTCTTTTTACTTTTTGCAATAACCTCAACGACATGATAGGCAAACAATGAAAAACTACGTTTTTTATTTTCAAATGCTCATTAATCGATTTGAAAAGATACAAAATCAAATATACTCACGTTGGGAAATGGTAGAGGAGATGTAATACGAAAGAATTCAACTTATCTACGAAATACACGCTTTTTTCCCAAATTAAAATGAAGAATTGACGATTTGACAATTTTGCTGTCAATTTGACAACGCTTGAACTGGTGTTGCTATTATCGAACCATTAAGCCGCATCTACACGCTTATTGGCCAACCTCTACAAGCCGTCACAAATAATGGGTGGATAACCGTAGAAGAATTTCTAGTCGTATTATCTTTATTTTTTATTTGCATGTTTTTTTTAATACAAACTATATTTTTATTATAAAATCAATTTTTATTTTTTCGTGAATACGAGCATCCATGTGGGTCAACCCTGTTGAGTTTTTATATACGTAACATTAACGGCCTACACAATTAATCCTTTCTTTGGTGGTTCGTCGTGTCCTTGAGCTCCTTGACTTACGAGTCGAGCTCCACGGTAACCGGTAACTGATAAATGACTGACTGACTGGACAGATCCACTCAAAGTACATTACCCAAAACGTACCCACCCTTGTAGCATCTTGAAACCTGTGTTAATCGAAGGGCCTTAACCATCATAACATTTTATTGTACTACGGTGAAACTGAAAATCACAAAACAATGTTCCCGATCACGATCGTTTTCTTCTTTATCGCGTGTAAAACACATAAATTAAAAAGACTGGTAAATGAATATTTTTTTATTTTTCCTTGTTGTTATTTATTTCCAAATGCCAATGTATGATGTGATGTGCTGACAATGACATGACATGTAAGGCAAGTACGTTACGTTAGAAGATCTCAAAATTACAATGAAGTGAAAAAAATCAAAAATGACCGACGCGGACGTTCCGTTCATTGCAGTAACATACCAAGTTCAGCGCCATCTATCCATCGACTAGGGAAAAAATAACAATAAAATCCCTCATTACAGTCGCACAGGCCGATCAGTCGGGTTAAGCAGCGCTTGCCGAGATCAGTCTGTGGATGGGTAACAATCTGTCATCACTTATTCAGCATGCAAAATGTTTTTTAAACGCTAAGTTAATAAAAATAAATCATAAAATTACAATTTAGGTGGCATTTTTATTATTCCTAACTTAATTATTCGATAACTAGGCTCGGAATCGGAGATGGTGATCCCATACTTTTGCTAGCTAGTATATTAGACAAACAAGTAAATAACAATGATATCAACGGTAATATGGACGATGCTCCAGATGTGGTAGATATTGGTGATGTGTGATAATCATCATCATCAATGATAAGTGGCCCAACGTTCTGGTGATCGTGGGCATACTGCAGTTGTTGTGGTAGCTCTGAAGACGTCGTTGTAGTCTGGCCGTTCAGCTTTACAGTGGTAGGTGACACCGAAAAATCTTGGTCTGTTTTGACAGAACACAACTTACGGGACACGTCGCTACGTGTCGCGGGATGCCGACGGAGATAACTTTGCATGCAAATATGAACTGTAAATACTGTTGATACATTTCAATGTTCTTTACCGCGTTGTAAAATGCCGCCCGGCCCGGCCGGTTGGTCAAAATTGTACCTAACGCGACGTCAACGTGGCGTCTGCGCAAAGTTGACGTTGTCGTTTGCCTTGCTACCTCGTAAAGTTAACGTACGGTTCCTGAGATACAGCTTGGTGACAGACGGACGGACAGATAGACGTCAGCGGAGTTTTAATAATAGGGTTAAAAAACTTACCATCACTTAGAACTGTTAAAAACATAAAAGATAATGACAAACCGACTAACTTCATAATTATTGATCGATACGTTTGCACATCACAAGGAGAGAAATTTCAATTTCTATTTTTACTTAATTAAAAATAGAAATTGTATGATGTCCTTTTAATAGAGTCCTATGATTCATTGTCTAGGAGGAAAATTGTTTATATTAATACCTAGGTATTTATTATGATACTATCTTATGCCATGGAATATAACAGGAACACTGCATTGTATGCAGTTCCCGTACAAAGCTCATTTCTTTCTGTAATATAAGAGCGACCGTATAAGAGAACTGCCCCACGACGCGACGCGATGCGACGCAATTCGACCGATTTCAACTACAAGTGAAAATCATCCTTACCCATCTTTACTTACGGCATAGGACATAAAACGTGCGGATGAAAAACAAAACACGCTGGTCACGACGATGTCAAGTCAATCGAATTGCATATATAAATCGTAGTAGCAAGGCCGATTTTTATTTTTAGTAAGTAGAAGTTGCACATTTTTTTCGGCCGAACGTTTGCGCGATATCTGACCGATATCGTCAAAACATGCAATTCTCTATCGCGTCGCGTCATGAGTATTAATTAAACTATTTCAAAATGTTTACTCATATTCGAATCTCGAACGTAATCAGTTGATGATTCCGCGCTGTAAATACGAAGATGCAATTTGTGAAAGAAATACAATAATAAAAAAAAAACAAACAAATGTACTTCTTAAAATTTTATATAAAAAATAAATAACAATGGTATGAAAGGCATTATGGACGACGTCAGAATTGTAGATGACGCTGTCACTGGCTGATTATCTTCATTAAGCAGTGGTTTATCCTGTTTTAGACTTAGAACAGACTCCTGTAGAGCCACCACAGGCTCTAAAGTCGTTGTAGTTTGATTGTAGAGCTTCACAATCGTACCCCTTGGCATCAGGTGTTGTGTGTTCACTGAAAAATATTTTTTTTCTATGTTATCAATAAGCTTTGTATTTTCTACAAGTTGGCAACCTTGCAAATAGCTGTCAAATATTAACAAGTTTTAATTAATTTGGCAAAACAATTGATATAGGAACATTGAGCTATTGTAAGGGCCTTATCACACTAGCGGTTTGGAAGCGGTTGCGGGGCGGAGCGGCCGCACAGCGAATGCGTTGCGAACACGCCGCGGTTGCGCAGCGAATTCGTTGCGGACGCGCAACGGGATCGCCGCGAACAGCAAAGTGGACGCCATTTTGTACTGCCTCGAACAAACGCCAAAACGTCCGCCCCACCTCAGATCAACGAGAAATTTTTTGTATGAAGACTTTCGAAAAATTCCTCCAGCGCTGAAATTTGGCATAATATGATAAGAGTAGGTGATACAGATTATAGATGCATAATCATCCAAATTTTTTTTTAGCCGAAAAGTTTTTTTTTACCAAAACATGAATATTGCTTATAACTCTCTGCGAAAAATTCCTCAGCCTAATCTAATAACGGATCTTCCCAAATTCGTCGATGCTTTCGTTTTCGTTTTCGGCGTTTTCGAGGTAATAACGTCAACAGCAACGTTTCCTCGTCGGAATCCATTTTGTTACTGAGTGTACAAACACGCGACGAAAACGTAACGCATTTGCCACGCGTCTGCGACGTGTTCGCGACGGATGCGCGGCGTGTTCGCGACGGATGCGCTGCGCGTCCGCTCCGCCCCGCAGCCGCTTCCAAACCGCTAGTATGATAACGGCCTAACTACGCCACTGTGTCCCATCCAGGATGAGTGCGCGCGCCTATGTTCCTTCAGTTATTTGACAGCTCTGTGGCGTGCTCTAGGCGCGCGCACTCATCCTGGATGGGACACAGTGGTGATGCGTGGTGTCGTCTCTATACTAATAATAGCTCAATGTATGGGAATGCAATCAATCAATCAATCAATCAATCAATCAATCAAAACGTTTATTTCAACTAGGCCATAACCGGCACTTTTGAATTGTCAAAAGACAAAATAAAACTAGTACAAAAATAGTTATGGTGCTACAGTCCCAGTCACAGACATAAAAACTGTGAAAGTACCGTAGGTGCTCATTCCAAATCGTAGATCTCTATGGAGAAGAACGAGCAAGAAACTCCATGGACACTCTTTTTCAATCGCCAAAATTATTACAGATCTTTGGTTACATCATTCATCATCAGATGGTAGGTACATTATGTGAGAACGATGTGGCAATTTATTAGTGTCCATAGTAAATATAAAATAGACAATTCAAAAATAAAGTAATTAATTATTAAAATAGACCATGGCAGCTAAGAGCTGACCAGTCCCAACTGACAGCGCCCGTTCACGAACATGACACATATATCAGCACCATTCAGCTCAACCATTTTGAAGGGAACTAAATGATCCGACACACATGCCACCATCAGCGAGACTTTTGAGTGAGCATGACATACTCTCAACCGCCAGAGTCATTCAAGTCAATGAAAGACGTAGGTTTCTAGTCAAAGATAGCTCTGCAGTACATGGTACTCACACAATGCTGGCCATGACGCTATATAATACTAGACTGATTAACTCTATACAATGCAAAGTCTTCATCCTCTTCAAAATATTAATTAAGGGATAACCTACAAACGTCTATCTAGAAAAATCGTAAAAAAACTAAAGTAAGTAGGACAATAACGTCCGTTCATCAATATAAAATAAAACAAATACAAACACATAAAAATAAAAATAAAACTAAATGACTTAATAAAGTCAAATAAAAATAAATAAACAATTACATGAAATCATATAACTAGTCCGGAAGATAAACCTAATATATTGAATCTATACAATGCAAAAATAGTTTCAGCTTTTACAATAATTTCACAAGCTAGTTTCCCCTATGGTTGTGGAGCAGGACCAGCATTAAGCCAAGCATCTTTATCAGCAATGTAATCCCCCAACTTATAATACGCTTTACTACATAGTGTGCGTTTAATGCAAGTTTTAAATTTCGTCTCATTCAGTTGGAGTATGTGGGGAGGTATTTTATTGTAACATTTTAAACAGTACCCCATGAAGGATGAGTCTACTTTGGCTAACCTGAAACCTGGTTGAACTAATTGGTCCCTAGTTCTAGTACTATAATTGTGCCTATCACCTCTTTTACTAAATAGATGCAGATTCTTTCTAACGTACATGATGTTTTCGTAGATGTATTGACAAGGTACAGTCATGATGTTAATATCCTTAAACAGTTCCCTTAAAGAATCGCGCCTGCGTAGATTATATATGGCTCTGATAGCTCTTTTCTGCAGAATGAATATTGATTCGATGTCTGCAGCACGTCCCCATAACAAAATACCGTAAGACATAATACTATGAAAGTAACTAAAATAGACCAGTCTCGCGGTATCTATGTCAGTATATTGACGGATTTTTCTAACAGCAAATGCTGCTGAGCTCAGGCGTCCTGCAAGAGATGTTAAATGCGGTCCCCATTGCAGCCTCGAGTCGAGCGTGATTCCAAGGAAAACAGTTTTATCGACAAATTCTAGTTTCTCTTGATTCAATACTATGTCACAGTCATTACTTTTGACATTCGGTAGAGCGAATCTTACACATTTAGTTTTTTTTTGCATTCAATACTAAATTATTGGCAGTGAACCAAGAATGGACCTGCTGTAGGGCAATATTTACGTCGTCAACATTTGAGGCACGTCTATTCATCTTAAATATTAAGGAAGTATCGTCTGCAAACAATACCATTTGCGGTTTGTTTTTAAATAAATGGGGCAGATCATTTATATATACTAAAAAGAGAAAAGGGCCCAATATCGAACCTTGTGGTACCCCCATTTCAACTTTTAAACCCGTTGAATTGACGCCATTTATTTGAACTTGCTGTTGTCTATCATTTAAATACGATTTCACTAAGCTTAGCGCAAGTTTACCTAAACCGTAATGCTGAAGTTTCATGAGCAAAGTTTCGTGATTTACGCAATCAAACGCTTTCGAGAGATCACAAAAGATCCCAATGGCATCTTGAGCTTCTTCCCACGCAGTAAATATGTGTTTTAATAAGGTAACACCGGCATCAGTCGTACAACGTCCTTTGGTGAAACCATACTGTTGCTCGTGCAAGATTTTATTGGTGTTGAAATGAGTGAGCATTTGATTAAGCATAACTTTTTCGAACACCTTGCTGAAGACCGGCAGAACGGAAACGGGCCTATAGTTATTACAGTCTTTACTATCCCCGGATTTAAAAAGCGGAATTACCTTACTGTATTTCATCAGATCTGGGAAGACCCCTTGATCTACGCACAAATTAAATATTGCGGCTAAATATGGTGCAACAGTCTCAATAATTGAGGAACAAACTTTCATAGAAATACCCCACAGGTCTTCGGTTAATTTTACCTTGATTTGTTTAAAAGCTTTTATAACTATCATGGGATTTATATGCTTAAATTTAAATTCATTAGGACAGGCTGGAACGTTTTCTTTTAGTAAATTAAAAGAAAGCAAGGGTGAGGAATTTATCGCTTCCGTTGTAGCTATCGGGATACTAGTAAAGAAATTTACAAATTCCTGAGCAATACCTATGTTGGACTTTACGACACCACGCGAGGTCTCCAATGTGAAATCAACATGTTTTTTATTTCTATTGGTTTCCTTATTGATAATTTTCCACACTGTTTTTATCTTATTATCAGCTGACTTAATCTTGTTGCTAATGTAGACTGATTTAGCTGCCTGACAAACTTTTTTAAAAATTTTTCGAGTATGTATATTTATTAAAACTCTCTGTGTTGATATGAGGCTTAAGGCCGTACAGCTCAAATAAGCGTTTCCTACTTTTCCTAATACCCTGTGTTGCCCAGTCGCTGAAAATAAACTTTGGGGTAATAGTCTTAGTTTTCTTTTTTAAATTATTACTGAACTCTGTATGCACTACCTCAAAAAACTCGTCATATAATTTATTTGCATTATTTATTTCAGTAAAATGTCCAGGAACACTTAGTTTGCTTTTTAAATTATTATTAAATCTATCTAAATGACTGGGTGTTATTATTCTAGATTGTATTTCAATGTTTTGTACTTGTTTATTGTACGTGAAAGCAACGGTCTGACCACTATGATCTGAAGGTAGGTAATTTACAATCGATTTATTTAAGTAATCGCAGCAACAAAAAATATTATCTATACATGTAGCAGAATTTGTGGTTATACGGGTCGGTTCTGTAAAAATATTCGACAAATTAAATGATTTAAAGAGGCTTAACAATCTACTGCTATTTACATTATTTTCCAAGATATTAACATTAAAGTCACCACAGACAATAATAGATTTAGAACCGGTTTCAAGTTTTGCCAAAACATCTTCCATTACTGACTCAAATATCGAGTAGTTCAAGTAATTTGGGGGTCTGTAAACGCACACTATAATATGCCTATCAAGCTCTACACAAGACAATTCTATGCTATGCTCGACGGATAAATCCACTATATCATTACGAGACTTATACTTAATATCATTTTTAACTAAGATTAAAGAACCTCCGCGTATTTTAGATTTTCTGTTAAAACAACTGCCGACATTGTAATTTTCATAATTAATTAGCATTTCACAGTCTTTTAACCAATGCTCTGTGAAGCAAACAATTTCAATCATAGTTTGTTCTAAAAATAATTCAATTTCTAACTGTTTAGATGAGAAACCTTGAATGTTTTGGTGAAATATTGTCAAAGAATTCTGCTTAGACATATTTTTGCATTTAACTGATTGTGAGCAAGAAGATACCGTGGCTTTAATTTTTCAATTTTATTAAAACACTGAATTTGATGTTGTCACCGTTTCAGATTGAAAAAAAGGCATTTGGCAATTGTTTCCAAATATATTTTTTACTTCTAAAACTATTATATTCGGTGCTAAGATTTTTAAATTTTGCATTTCGAATATTTTTTTAGGGCAATTTTTTTAAAGAGTCCTTGACTTGTTTTTCGAAATGACTGAAAAGCTTATAATAAAACTTCACTTATATAAAGAAAAAAGGTTTTAAGCACAATAATGGACTCGTAAAAAATAAGAAAACGTTTAATTAAAAACTTACCATCTCTTAAAACTGCCAAACAAATTACTAATAAAATTAAAATTGTATTTAATACAAGATTTAATAACTTCATGATTCAAATCCTAACGTTAACACTTCAATAGGAATTCATTCATTGTGAGATGTTCTTTTAAATGCAAGAGTTTTAGAATGAATCAGCAATGTTTGACCGGAAAATTTTATACGTCTAATTCATAGATGATAAATAATTCTTCAAACAGTGTATTTTACGGGGTTCCCGTACAAAGGTGAATCTGGAACATAAAGGCGCGTACACAACTGTGGTGCCATTCAGTAACGATTAATCATCGTGATTTTAGAATTTGTGATGATTTTAAAGGTGCATTCACACACATCAGCCACGTCACGTCACAGTCACCGTCGCGTCACGTCACCTTCACGTCAACGTTACCGTCACGTCACTGAATGAAATATATGGGTGCGTTTGCAACCACAGAAACTCACAAACACTCAGACCCGGAACAACTAGTTGCAGATCATACAAATATTTGTTACATGCGGAGATCGAACCCAAAACACGCTGCGCTGCAGTCGACCGCTCAGCCACGGCAACTTAAAAGCAAATGAATGGTTTTTATCTCTTTCTAGGCAGCTATTGCTCAGATACAATTAAGTCTTTGATGGACAACTTGACAATGTGATGCGTCCTTACAAAACGCGTCAAGACGCGTAGTGCGACGAACAGGAACATGCGTAGGTGTGGACCCAGCTTAATACACGGAGGTTATGTTGTCATGTGTTTAGGTACTTTACCTTTAATCTAACTGCGCTTGTATTATTCACTCATTCATACTGTATTAGTTATTTTACACATTTTTTTCTTGTAATTCTTGATCAGGATTTGGAACTACCTAATTAGAATATACACACATATGACTGGCCTCTTGGTCTAGTGGTTAGTGACCCTGACTGCTATGCCGGGGGTCTTGGGTTCGATTCCCACCCAGGACAAAAGTTTGTGTGATGAGCATGATCATTTGTTCAGTCATCATCATCAGCCTATAACGTTCCCACTGCTGGGACACAGGCCTCCCCTCTTGTGAGAGGGAGTGGGCCATAATCCACCACGCGGGCCCAGTGCGGATTGGCAGATGTCACATCACATGTCTTCGAATTTGATGGTTCTAGGACATGCCGGTTTCCTCACGATGTTTTCCTTCACCGTTTTGAGAGCAGTGGTGATGAAATAAATTACACAAAGTAATGCGCCAAGCTGGGTTTGAATCCACGACCTCAACTCGTAAGTCGGGACCGATACCACTGGGCCACCACTGTTCTTTGTTCATTTGTTCAGTGTCTGGGTGTAATTTATCTATAATATTTATGTATGTAGAAATATATAAGTATCAAAGATATTTTTCAAGGAACGAAAAATTGAGCTGCGAGCAGGATTCGAACCTGCGTCTTCTGGATAGGTACTCCTGCTCGCAGCTCAATTTTTCGTTCCTTGAAAAATATCTTTGAGAAGACGCGACGCAGGCGTTATGGCGTATAAAAATATAACATTAATATATGAGTATGTTTATCAGTTGTCTAGTACCCATAACACAAGGTCTGCTTAGCTTGGGACTAGATGGCGTTGTGTGATAGTTGTGGAATATCATTATCATATCATATCATTATCAGAATACCAAGAATTAGGCTATTTTTTACAGAAAAAATGTCATTAGTCTGAAAGTTGATTACCAAATAAATATTTGACCCGTATTTTTTCTTTTGTCTCATAAACCTAAATGACGAAGATACAACGGTTCTAAAAATCTAAATATGTAAGTAAATACAAGCGTAAATTCGAAGCTTTGAGATAAAGGAACGATTACACCAAAAATTTTTTAATTTTTTTTTTGAAAGTTTCAGTTTGCGTCATAACTTTTGAGTAATCGGTGGGTTACTATTTGTTATATTTGCCCTTATATTTTTAAATCTTTTCCATAAAGCTGTATTCCCAATTTCCCACGGCACGTGATATTGTGAACGGACGTGCACAGCCGACGCTTTCGGACAGCCACACACCTACCTGTATATAAAAGTACTCTGTGCACCAAAGACGATATATTACTAGACTCCGCATGCACGATCTAAGGAACGAAAACTATTCTGTCAACTCGCTGAGGTACTACGTAAGCGAGGGGGACGGGGTACTGCGTTGTGATTGGCTAACTCAAGGTGTGTGTTATCTCAACGTATGTTTACGACTCACAGGAGTGGTCGAAATAAGACGGATATAAGACTTATTTGCCTAATGTGTTGACTGACATCGGTCGCCTGTTTTTAGGAGTCTAGTAATATATTGTCGTTGTTGTGAACGGACGTGCACAGCCGACGCTTTCGGACAGCCACACACCTACCTGAGTATAAAAGTACTCTGTGCACTCACCAGTCTTGTTCATAGATTGACGTGTTATATGCTACTACCACAGTATAATAATCATACAGTAGCGTAACTCGGCCGCCAGACAGATTTAAATACCTACAGCCGCGCGGTACGTAAACATGCGTTAGGGCTACCCGTCTACAACATTTTAATAACATTTGCCTTTGCGTACTTTCTGTTTCTATTTTAGTTTTGTGATTGTAAATAAATACTTTTTTATATAATTATTAATGAAATACTTTGTATAATGAATAGGAAGTGTTCAATAAAAATGCGTGTTGTTTTTTGATTGGTAGATTTCATTTAAAAAATCATGTTTTTGTTTGAAAAACAAATCGGGCTTAAAAAAGTCCGATATATTATAGAAGTATTTGAAACCGAAAAATATTTGCGCCACGACTGAGTCGTACGAAATGCTTTATTGTTAAATTTTAAAGTATAATAAATCCGCATTCTAATATAAAGCTTAATTAAACTACTCGTCTTATTAGATATGTACTCGAACTGATTTTTAGAGAAAAAATCACGAGGTTATTGTTAAAAAAACAACACACCGTCCGCTCGACACTGCGGTACAGCCGTGACTGTCTGCACCCCGAGCGCGCCCCGACATCGAGGCGCGTAGGTATAGCTCGCTTTTCGTCCGTTTCTATGAAGTTGGAGTACTGTATTATTATATTACCGTGCTACTACGGACCGTGCGTCGTCGGCGGCGGGTCCGTCACCTTTGCATGATATCACGCGCGGTGAGAAGCCAGCATTACATAGATAGAGGAAAATAGATTACACTAGCTGTTGCCAGCGGCTTCACCCGCTACAACTCCAAAATTATCCCACAGGATCATAAAATCGGGATAAAAACTATCCTATGTGTTAATCCAGGTTTAAACTATCTGTGTACCAAATTTCAGCCAAATCCGTTCAGTAGTTTTTGCGTGAAAGAGTAACAAACATCCATCCACACATACAAACTTTCACGTTTATAATATTAGTAGGATTGGCAATTAAATTGTAATACACAATTTTAATAAGATATTATTATCTTAAACTGAATTCATTAGCAAACAGGTGGTTTATCCTCATCACAATAATCTAATCGCATTTTAATAATGAGCTGTGTTTATTAGTTTCAGTTTAGTAATTAGTTATTCAAAATCTTACAGTCAGTCTGGTTACACGTCGTAAAGCTACCAAGTATTCATTTTGTTTCAAGTTAAATTATTTTAAAAATAAAAATGAAGTTTTTTAACATTGTATTCATCCTGTTCATATTCTGTTATGTTACTCATACAGGTAAGTTTTAATTCCACAATAGAAAGTAAATGATATATTATACAGAGTGATTTTTCCAACTGCGCGAAAAAAATCACAACCTGTATTAGATCACATCCTGTATGATTACTTTCCAGAATTTGGTCCTTATTAAGAACACTATCGAATGGTGTAATAATACAGGATGTGATTTGTTTTTCCAAAATCAGCGGGTTCGATTCCTGGCTGAAATTATCCAAAATCCAATGATGCAGTTTTAGTTTTCGTCAAAATCGGCCTCGAGACTCCTTTCAACGTTTTTCGATATTCCTCATAGTTTCGGATATAGCCATTCAAGCCCAGTTAAAAAATTCACCCTGTATGTCATCAATAATAATATTGCATTAATTACCTATAATTATACCATTAATTATTATTAAATAGATTTTTTCGATTTTATTTATATTTTTAACAGACTTCAAAAAAAATCTAATTCTTAGGCTGCTTTTCCACCAGAGATGCGCTATGCTAAGTTGCTGCGGATGCGTTTGATATCCACAATCATATTCATTGGTTTACATAGCATAGTACTGGTTGAAACGGATCCAACTAAGATGTGTTTTGTATATGAAAGGATGCGTGCTATGGATGCGTGCATAGAAGGGAAAACGACCGCTACATCGCATCGCATAGCCCGAGCTGCGCATCCTCGTAGCGCAGCTACGCATTACCGTATCGTAGCTGAGTATCTTCGTAGCGCAGCTATGCTTCTTCGTAGAGCAGCTACGCATTTTCGTAGCGCAGCTACGCATCTTCGTAGCGCAGCTACCCATCTTCATAGCACATCTTACTCGCACAGCTACATAGCGTAGCATCAGTGGAACAGTCACACAGTTTCGTAGCTTAGCTTTTACATCCTCGCAGCACAGCTACAGAGCACATCTCTGGTGGAAAGGCACCCTTAGGGAATCTTTTTGCTTTATGTATGTTCCCCGATATCTCGATAACGTCTGGACCGATTACTAAAACTGATACTTCATTTCATAGATGGTCCAATGGTATTCATGTCGGTATCTGACGAGAACTTGAACAAAATGAGATGAATCTTCAAAATAAAATCATCATCATTTTCCTGTCCTTATCCTATTTTACTTGGGTTCGGTCGGCCCAACAAGTTTTTTTCTTTCATTCTTAAAATGAAATACAATACATATTACTCAGTACGCACCACAAAAAGGATAAAATAAATACTATGTATTTGAAAAAAACTAATAAAAAGATTTCCGAAAGAAAAGTTAATATACTTAATTTTTTTGTTTTTTATAGAAGTTGGTTTCGTTTTTTCGTTATTTTTTGTTTAATAGTTTATTTCGATTTTATTTTTATTTTTACGACGTAGTATACGCTTGACCAATGAAGTTACTGTGTCCAATTTAAAATAGTTATTTATGATACTAGTGCGATAAGTTGGATTTTACAAACGAGTAGACAACGTACGCCCGAGGCAGAGCCGAGGGCGTACCGTAGTCACGAGTTTGTAAATACCAATTTCTGCACGTGTGTCATACAATGTTTTTCAACACATTTATTCACATTAATATCAGATTCCTCGCTTTAACTCTGATTAGTCGCAACAATTTTTGAAGTTAGAAGAAAATGGCGCCACATGCACGTGGTGAAAATTAGAACTACATCTTTCATCTCATTTACTCTTAAAGTGAGACAACGTATTGTGCAAAAGCGCTTCCAAGGAGGTTCGATCAGTCAGGTTGTTTATTCCCATAATGTGAAACTCTTTGGTGGAATTCTTTTTTTTTTGTTTTTGGAAATTAATAAAAAACCGTAAAGAAAACGCACGCTGCTATACAACTGGGCGTGCGGTAAAATAGGTTGTACTTAGGTGAGAGTACCTATTTTACCGCACGCTGCGTTGTACGGTGCGTAATTTTTAACTTTCGAACACTGTATACAGGCTTTGTAATAGTTATTTGTTATACAAGAGTGCAAAGTTGATTTTTAACCGCGTGCTCAATTTTGATGACCGAGCAAGCGAATGATTCTAAAATTGAATCACGAGTGTAACGAGTGATTCAAAAGTTAGAATCATGAGCGATAGCGAGGGAATCAAAAGAGCACAAGGTGAAAAATCTTTGCACTCGAGTGCAACACATAACTTTTCATCCCACCTCAGCGAGGAAATGACTAAGGGACAAGGGAAGGCGTATTGAATACTGAAACGATACTAAGGATTCTGGGAGTGAACATCTATCCGTAGCGCAGCGAGGAGGTTCCAGTGTTAATTCCCTAAAGAAACGAGGGAATAAAGTTAAAAATCCTTAGTATAAGCGAGGGATTCAAGTTAGCCCAAGACATCGCAGCTTTACTCCTGAGAAGCGTACTCTGCTTTTCACACCTAATGCGAGGAAACAAATTCTATTTTTGAAAGGAGATTGAGCAAACTACTAGGGCACTTGGTTGCGCTCCCTTTGACACAGTATGGTAGTGAAAATTGGACACAAGTTAGGCTTATTGACATACTTCAAAGCAACGTTAAATACAGGTTGATATTTTGTGGGGTTTTTCCAAAAACACATAATTTACTCAGGATATTATTTGAGGTTATGTTAGACGTCAAAACAATATCGTTTTGAAACCGTACCTATTTAAATTGGTATACATTGATACTGCAATATTACATAATGTAAAAAAATAAGATTTTGATATGTAGGTTATTATTGGGCGTTTTTCCATTAGCTGGCCGGCACCGGCACAGTCGCCGATGCCATGCCGATGCCTGCGAAGCAAAAATGTACGAAAATGAATGACTCGCTTTTGCACTTATTATATTATAATAGGTACAAACATTTAGTAGTGCCGGTGGCGGGCCGGCTAATGGAAAAACGCCCATTATACTAGGTATCATGAAGGAATATACTTGCCGTAGTAGAAATCCATATATTTAAAAGATTAACCATGGCATCCGTTGCCTCTCTCATTTGACGATTAGGCAGTGGATGCGATAATAACAAAGAACAATTTACACAGCGCGACATATTGTTTACTGTCCCGATGAAATCAACGTAGACGTATACTACAGATTCACTATAACAGCGCACTACAGAGTCCAATTGCTCGATGTATAAAGACGTGGAGATACTCGACACGAATATTAGTTCAGATTATATCAGAGAAAAGCAAGAAATAATAGTTCGCCGGTAATAACTCTTGCCGGCTCACAGTTAAATATTGTCTCGAACTTTAAGTATCTAGGTCACATAATAAATGATAATCTTACAGACGACAGTGACATGGAAAGGCAAAAGAGATCCATTGCTGCAATAAGCAACATGTTGGCACGTAGATTCTCTCGGTGCAGCAAGGCTGTAAAGGTCACTCTGTTCGCGGCGTACTGTCAGTCGTTCTACACCTGCTACTTATGGAACAACTACAAAAATCGAACTTATCACGCACTACGCGTGCAGTATAATAATGCATTTAGAGCCATGCTTAACCTGCCGTGGAGGTGTAGTGCGTCTGGCATGTTTGCCGAAAACAGGGTTGACGATTTCTTTGCGGTCATGAGGAAAAGGGCTGCCTCGTTTATGGACCGAGTAAGGAACACACAAAATGATATTGTTAAGGCTGTGTATGACTGCTGCAAATTTAACATCTGCAACTTATAACATACAACAATTAATGTAATAATTGAATTTAATAATATTATATATTTAGTTGATAATTTAATATTTAATTCTAATTTAATTTAATGAAATCTAATTTAATTTGTTAAAATTAATTTAACTTATGCATGTAATATATCTATGAGTGTATGTAACTATTTTGTATGGGTTTATCATTACCTGAAATAAAAGAATTTGAATTTGAATAACGAAATCAAAACCAAACAAACACGAAAATAATGAGTTTGACTTTGACAACTGACACTTCATGGAATAATAGACATTAGTCAATTACGATATCATAATCATAATCGATTATTTTTTTACTTTTATTATAAGGCCTCAATATATGTTATCATAAAATAAATCATATTAGAGTTTTTAGAAAAACAATAATAACAGCTTTTAAGGTAGACTTTAGGGACACTAGTAGATTTTTCAATTGTTTTACGATTCTATTCTATGTTTAATCGATCGATTCTGGTAACGTAGCCCTTCACTATACCGGAACAAATATATAATAGTAATTACTAATAATATTGAAAATAAAAACCCCACAAATGATTTAAGTGAATTTATGCCAAAACAATTTTAAAATAATAACATTATTTATGGATTTGCTTATGTGTCCATACGCTTCAAAAAGCGATATTAAAAGTGCTCTTTCTCCTTTGATGTGGTACGACAACCTTCGAACGTCAAGTGGACACCACAAGCGATCAGCTGTTGCGGTCACCGGCCACCATTAGGCTAAGCGTATGCTGAGACGCAGGCAATGCAGCACAGCACAGTACAGCACAGTGCAGGGCAGGGCAGTTGAGGCAGACATGTGCCCCCTCCGCATGCTGCGACGCAACTGACATTCGCATCCTAGCTAGTACAAGGAATAGACGTACATGTTTTATAAACAAAGTTACCTAGCAACGAATGTATCCAGCATACACAACACACGCGTCGCGCAGGATTCTGTGCCGGCACTGCAACGAGACGCAGAGCAGGACAGACACATGTCTGCGTGGCATGTGCCTGCGCCGCAGCGTACGTAGTTCAATGACGTTCCATGCTTTACAAAATCTACTCTGCTCTGCGCTGTGTTGACCTGCGTAACCTGCGTCTCAGCATACGCCTAGCCTTACTGCTACAACTCTTTATTGCACACGATGTTATAAATTCAAATTTACTTTATTCACTAGAGGATAAAAACGGCTTTTACGCTCAGATATCGAAGAGCAAAAGTACCCTTTCCGAGATGGGGGGATGAAAATGCATTTTACTAGCAAATGTGTTGAAAAGTACTTTTTCAACACATTTGCTCGTAAAATGCATTTACAAAGCCTGTATACAGTGTTCGAAAGTTAAAAATTACGGACCATACAACGCAGCGTGCGGTAAAATAGGTACTCTCACCTAAGTACCTATTTTACCGCACGCCCCCTTGTAGAGCAGCGTGCGTTTTCTTTACGTTTTTTTTTTAATTTCCAAAAAAAAAAAAAAGGTTTCCACCAAAGAGTTTCACATTATGAAAATAAACAACCTGACTGATCGAACCTCCTTGGAAGAGCTTTTGCTCAATTCGTTGTCTCACTTTAATACTAAAGAGTAAATGAGATGAAAGATGTAGTTCTAATTTTCACCACGTGCATGTGGCGCCATTTTCAAAGTCGCGCCATTTTCATATTAGGAACTTCAAAAATTGTTGCGACTAATCTGAGTTCAAGGGAGCAATCTGATATTAATATGGATAAATGTGTTGAAAAACATTGTATGACACACGTGCAGAAATTGGTATTTACAAACTCGTGACTACGGTTTAGGAAACTATACCTCCAGCCAACGCTCATGACGTCAGAGATCATGTTGCCGTCGGTCATATTTTCAAATACAGAAACAAAGAATTAACTCACTAAAGTGTACCTTTACCTAACATTTGTGACGTCACTGGCCGAGTTGACATCGGGTATACTTTCAGATTTATGATTTCGCGCGTAGGTATTTTAAAACATACCCGACCGCAACGAAGTAATCGTTCGGTATTCTTTTGTCAGGTTACTATTTCAATCGGGATTTGACCCCGTGTGTACGAAACGGGGCAATGAGAAAAAAAAATCGTTAAAACGACTTGGGGCACCCCGACACGGACAGGTTAGGTTAGAAGGGAATGGCGGGGTCTGAAAGACCCCGCCATTCCCTTCCTTCCCATTATTATTCCCATTATTTTTTTCTAAACCACCCAGAAGTAGGAGCACCGCTTGCGGTGCTCCGTCGACGTTTTCTGACATTTTACTAGATTTAGCTTAGTTTCAAATGAAAAGTTATTTTTGTCATTTCGCTGAACCAATTTATGAATTTGTTTTGATCACCATATTTGCTTAGGCAAATGATAAAATCGTGTTGTTATTCTAACATCCTCCGTGATTTGATCAAATCCCTTAGGGATGTGGCCAAAACCCTGTGTTTATCATATCCCTGCGACAGAGACAGTAAAACGGGTATACATTACAGTATAGTAAAATGGAATGTCCTACATGAAAGTATACCCCAGCAAAATGCTGGGATCGGGTATATTTTGAAATCCATATCACGGGCGTATATATTTTTAACGTATACCTGAACTCAACACTACAGAGCGTTGGCTGAAGGTATAGTTTCCAAATACGCGGCGTACGTTGTCTACTCGTTTGTAAAAACCAACTTTCCGCACTAGTATCATAAATAACTATTACTTTACAGTTGCCGTTTATCCAAGTTGCGAAGCGATGCTGTACAAATATGCCCAAGAACGCGTCGATCAAATCAACAATATGGATTCTCCATCCGAATCTGATTTAAACGCACGAAATTCTATGAAAGAATATTTGGAACAATGTAAAAATAAAGTGTAAAACATTATTTTTTTAATGCCATTGTCAGTGTGGGTACACTAGAAATAACTCCTGTATTGTGGGTGCGTTTAAAAACGTAGAACCTCACATACACAAACACCCAGACCCAACAACTATCTACTTGTACTGTACCCTTAGCACGAGTTTTCAGTAAATGAGACGTAAAGTAAACTGGAACTTTGACACTTTCAAATTGACAATTAACAAGGAAAAAATTAGTTCCTTCTTCGCACACCAGAGGCGCTGTTCCATTTTTTCCTTGAAAATTGTGCTAAGGGTCTCATTTACTGAAAACTCGTGCTAAGGGTACTGAATGTAAAAAAATACTTAGTTGCAAGTTCTAATAAAATTTAATTATAATAATTGTTTTTTCTTTCTTTTTTATGGTCCTGTATTCAAAGTGTAAATCAGGATCCAATTACTAAGGTGCCCATTACACGGTAGGTTTTGCCTTGGCGAAACCATGGCAGAGATTTTGACTAACGGAAAACCTGTCGTCTAGGTTAGTGACTGATGGATGTATGATGGCAAAATCTGTTTTACATCCGTAACATCAACATTACAGATCCAGTTGAAAACCAGCGTCGAGCACTAATTGCACGACATTTTGCTGAACTGGGCCTTTTTGGCGCAGCCGTGAGGCACACAATAACAATTCTTTTATTTTTTCTTGTGTTTGACATAGGTTTTTTTTTTAAACTTTTTTGTTTTTTCTGTGTTTATTTTTTATTTTGAATGTGTGTGTCTATCGTGGTCCCCTTTTTTTTTTTTTTTTTTTGTCGTGTTAAAATCATCAAATGAGACCTCCAACCCCGGGCAGGGCGGGAGGTACTGTCAGACTTGTACTGACTAAAATCCACGGTGTCCTTCAGTAGCCCTTTATGTTCCGGGGTCACGGTAATAGAAATAAGTCCCGCGACCCCGGCAGGCTTTGGCCCTCTGAGAGGGGGCCCCGTCATTTTGCTGACAGCTCTTTGAGGCGCGCGTGGAACACGACGCGCCGTCGACCCATCGTGGTCCCCTAGCGCCAAATAAATGTTTTTTCTTTCGTTCTTTCTAAATCAAAAAAATATACGTCAATCCACTTCCGAAAGGTTTTCCTTTAGTCAAAATCTCTGCCATGGTTTTGCCACCATACCATGGCAAAACCTACCTTGTAATGCCTTAGATAATTAATTGTATCCTGATTTACGCTTTGACTACGGAATATATTACATCGCCTTTCTGTCACCAGGCTATACTAAATTATTTATTCAGTGAAATTCAACAATCAACTCAAAACATTAATAAAGACTTTTTCAAAAAAAAAAAAACCCAAAACAGGGTAAAAATAACCTACAAAATAACTCTTCTTTCAGAAGTCGGTGGTTTTTTTATTTTATTTCATTGTCTTTTTTGCCACCGAATTTCGAACGAAGAGTTTTTGCATTCAACTGAAGATGGTACAGTCAGCATCAAAAGTTGCTGACCACATTCAAATTTTTAAAATCGCTGTACATCGTAACAATACGGTGTAAAAAATAATATGAAAAAAGACAATTTCATAAAATAAATAATCAAAATAAACCGTGACTGCTAGGAGATGATAATGTCGTGGCCTCGACTAACGAGTTATAGGTCGTGGGTTCGAACCCAGCCAAGCGTATTACTTTGTGTAATTTATTTCATCACCACTGCTCCCAAAATGGTGAAGGAAAACATCGTGAGGAACCCGGCATGTCCTACAACCAAAAATTCGAAGACATGTGACATCTACCAACCCGCACTGGGTCCGCGTGGTGGATTATGGCCCACTCCCTCTCACGGAGAGGAGGCCTGTGTCCCGGCAGTGGGAACATTTATAGACTGATGATGAAGAGATGACCAGTCACGGCTGACAGCGCCTATGATTAATTTATTTCAGGTTGGTAACACTAATGAAAAAATACCTTTGAACCGTGAAAGCAATGGAGGGAAGCCTTTGCCCAGCTGTAGTGCAGTACAAGTTAATTAATAAATATATAATAATACTTAATACTTATGAGAAATATAAATATTGTTTATTCCTGTGTACTAGGTACTCTTAAAAACATGCTACAAGGTAACTGATAAGCTAGGTTAATTTTAGAATAGGTACAGTCAGCATCAAAAGTTCCTGACCACATTCAGATTTTCAAAATCGCTGTACACCGTATTATAACGTATTATCACGGTGTACAGCGATTTTGAAAATTTAAATGTGGTCAGGAACTTCTGATGCTAACTGTACCTACTTCCTACCCGTACTTCTTGTTTACCGCTCGCCACAGCCAGCCAGCATTATCAGCAGGGCTATTGGCTAACTTTATAGGTAGTCACTGACCAGAGGTTGTCCACTGAACTTGGATGGCTTGATACCTGTTATGAAACAAAAATCAAAATATTTATAAAACGAGTCAGAAACTTATTAATTAAAAAATGTTATAACTCATTGAATGATTTTTTTAACGATGACAACATAATGGATTGACTTTTACTTCTTACTTATTTATTTAATTTTGTTTTATTTTTAGTTGATTGACATTCCAAACTTGAATATTATTTATTTAAAAAAATGTAATTATTATTTTACTGACAATTATTGATGTATTATTTATTGTTTTATTATTATGTAAATGACACGTAATTGACGTTATTTTGTTCTTTGTGACTTATTAATTTCAAATCTTTTTTTGCCTGTGACATTATCGTGTTATTTAAATTAATTAATTGTTTACTATTGATTATTCTAATGCTACTACTGACATTTTATTGAATTGTTGTGCCCGACAGGGTCCATGTGATCTAACTTTAATTTTAAGAACTTTTAATACACATGTGAATGCAATAAAGAATTGAATTGAATTGAATTGAATTGAAGCTGAGGAGTGGAGTGCCTCAATAGCGTTAGAATAATTGATTTTAGGGAACATTTACATTTATCAGTTTCATTGCAAATGCAAAAGCCAATACGAAATTTACCTTTTGACAGCTATTTGATGGTCACCACACAGACACCGAGGTAAAAAGTGTCCATAGGAAATTAAAATAAGAAAGACATTTCAATAAAATTATAAATAGGCCGAGGCTGCTAAGAAATTACCAGTCTTAACTGACAGCGCCCGTTCACGAACGTCACACATGCACCAGCATCACTCAGCTCAACCATTTTGAAGGGAACTAAATGATCCGACACACGCGCCACCGTCAGCGAGACATTTGAGTGCTGCCGCCATCGACCCGGGGTTACTATTATAATGCTGGCACTTTTTATTGTGTAATAACGTTTAAAATAACAACTATGGCGTCGTTGGTACGCAATACAATCGGCAGCATGACTACCTTGGCAACACAAACATGAAATCTCAAGCAAGATGGATTCTTTTTGCACATTGAAAACCCATAACTCCGATATCCCATGGATTAGGATATTGAAACTTTTTTTTTGTCGTGGTAAAATCATCAAATGAGTCCTCCCACCCCGGGCAGGGCGGGAGGGACTGTCAGACTTGTACTGACTAAAATCCACGGTGTCCTTCAATAGCCCTATATGTTCCGGGGTCACGGTGAAGGTATAAGTCGCGCGACCCCGGCAGGCTTTAGCCCTCTGAGAGGGGGCCTCGTCATTGTGCTGACGCTCTTTGAGGCGCGCGTGGAACATGACGCGCCGTCGACCCGGGCATGGTCCATGGTCAGACGGCGAGTTGCCCTTTACTCGACGCCCGCATGCCCGCGCCTACGGTGGCCGGAGATCGTCATGCGACGTCCGACGCTGTGGGCGTCCACCACCGCGGGTGGGGCGGAGGGGGGACATTGTCCTCTCTCTCGCACGGCGCGCCTTCTCCTTCGCGAGCATGACTGCTTCGCAGAAGGAGGCGACCGCTTCCCACTGGGTCTCGCCCCGCAGCATGGCCGTGATCAGTGCTGGGCGCGAGAGGTCTCCGCCTATCGCCGCCGTGGGGACACGTCGGTGCTCCGCCCAAGCGGGGCAATCCTGCACCGTATGCTCGATTGTGTCCTCCGGGCGATCTACGCACTGGTGACACCCAGGCGTTTCCTCCTTCCTCATTAGACACAGGTACCACACGAAACATCCGTGTCCGGTGAGGACCGGATATTGAAACTTGATACGATTATTAAGATAGTTCTAGGGAATCCATCGGCATACAGTTTGACCGTATCGATCACACTTTGATTTCGGGTGAATTTTTATACCATCGCCTTTAAAACTACTGAACCAAACCTAATTAAAATTTTATGGGACCAAATGACAAGTATATCATCGAACAAGAAAAGAATCACTCAAATCGGACCAGAAAACACCAAGTAATCGAATAAAAAAGAACCTCCGCGTTTTTGAAGTCGGTTAATACCTAAAAAAGTGCTCGTTCACACGTGTACTTTATGTTTTATAATTTAATTAATATCATTTTCCTTATAATATAGGAACAAAACAACTAATTAGGCTAATTGGAATAGGTATGGTATTTAAATTATCATTTCCTATATGATAAGTAACTAATTCCAGTAACTTCTGTTTAATGCAGCATTTGTTTGTTTTATTAAAATGATAAGAGAGTTGAAAACCGTTGAATTTTATAAAAACCAAGGAATATCTAACTCTTTTTTTTGGTGGAATATGAAAGAAATTAGAAATGCTACGCGTTCAGTTAACTCTACACAACAACAAGTACTAAATAGCAGAATAAAATAAATATAATTATAATCTTCTTAATATATATAAATCTCGTGTCACAATGTTTGTCCTCAATGGACTCCTAAACCACTTAACCGATTATAATAAAATTCGCACACCATGTGCAGTTCGATCCAACTTGAGAGATAGGATAGTTTAAATCTCAAATTTAAGACCGGGTCCTCCACCCGTGCGAAGCCGGGACGGGCCGCTAGTAGAAATATAATTTTGGGGTTAAGCGACTATTCGCTCGATGTCGCCATTACTCCACGCTAACCATCCCCAAGTTATTCACCACTTGACGTTTCTAAACGTTTTCTGTCAAATCTAACTACGTAGTTCCTCCAATGAGAGATAGATGGCGTTATTCTAAACTAACACTAATCAATAGAGATTCTAAATTGTGTTTTGTTTTGGGGTTATGGAGTTTCAATTTTTTTTTCATTGTAACATCGTCAAATGAGTCTTCCCAACCAGGGAAGGATGGGAGGGACTGTCAGACTTGTACTACCTCTTGATCCTAGGTGCCTTTTATGTTCGGGAGACACGGTTACCTGTACCCTCAGCACGAGTTTTCAGTAAATGAGACGTAAAGTAAAGGAAGGAAAAAATGGAACAGCACCTCTGGTGTGCGAAGAAGGAAGTAATTTTTTCCTTGAAAATTTTCAATTTGAAAGTGTCAAAGTTCCAGTTTACTTTACGTCTCATTTACTGAAAACTCGTGCTAAGGGTACTGATGATAAGACAGTCGCGCGACCCCGGCAGGCAAGGAGTCCCCATACAACATGTTTTACTTTGCCGTTTTATTGATAACTAGCTGTTACCCGTGGTTTCAGCCCCACTGCTCGGCTCCTATTGATCGCAGTGTGATATTATATAGTCTAAAACCTTCCTCAATAAATGGACTATTCAACACAAAAATACTTTTTCAATTCGAACCAGTAGTTCCTGAGATTAGCGCGTTGAACCAAACCAGTTCCTCAGCTTTATAATAGGGTATTTTACTCAAAAGAAATATTAGTCCAAAATATAGTTTACAAAAAAATATTATACCCGTATTTTTTTTGTCACAATATGATACAACGCTTCTATAAATCACAAAACGTCACTCGGTCGTTACAATTTAACAAGCGTAATGACGTCACAAGCCCCCAGTCCCGAATTTGGAAGCGTTTTATCTTTGTCAACATTCATTGATTAAAAAAAAAGTGTTCATTTTTTTAATATTTTAACTGACGGACTAAATAGATTTTCAATTTATATAATTAGTAAAATAAGTACTCTATATGTATTAGTATCTTGCACGGAACCTTTAGTGTACGAGTCTGACTCGCACTTGACATGTTTTATTTTTCTTTTAGTAGTGCATGGCACTGCATATTGCAGATAAACCATTCCAGGAAAATAATTATTTGTGGTTTGACCTGGGCTGGGTTATTTACCTCCTATAAAAGCAGGAATATTTCTATGTTAACTGCATTAATCATTTATTAATATCGATTATTTACTGCACAACAGTCGTGTTCATTAAAAAAAAAAATGAAGTCGTTATTAATGTTTTTCATATTGGCGGTGTTCTTTTATATTTTAATTACTAATACGGGTAAGTTTATGTAATATAAATATTAAATAATAAATCGAAAATTATTATCTCGTGAATACATGAAATCGAAATAAATCTGTCTATCTGTGTAACTACACATAAAAAAGGTTGGGATCACTAGCTTAGTCTGTTTTTTTTTTTAATTTATGTAAAATCTATTGAACTGTTTTTTTGTATATATTATATTTTAAATCTATATTTTTAAATAGAGAATATAAAATGAAGAAGAAAACATAACATACTTAATTCAACAAAAAAGAATTTGATTTAACAAAAAAGATTTTGATTTTTCAAAGTAATCGCAGACTTTTTTGATATGCTTGTGCATGCATAAATTCTTAAGCCGGGCCCAGACTGGTGTAACGCGAATGTAATGTACGCCTATTTGGCACAGCCGTGAGGCACACGGTACCTACATTAAATGTATACTTATTATTTTCGTAACTTCTAATTGTAATTGTGTGCTTAAGGCTTGCCAAATAAACGTGTTTTCTTTCTTTCTTTTTTTCTAATGATTACGTGTAATATGCTTCAACAGTATGGACGACATACGAACTCAAAGCGAATTGAGAACGCGAATACACTGCGTGCGCCTTGGCAATTTGATTACATGGCATGTTTTTCAATTTTTCTTGCGGAATTAAAGCTAGATTTTTTTCATAACATTTATTTCACTTTTAACCCATTTTTTTTTCTTCGCAGTTGTCGCTGGTCGCTTTATGTCAGCCAGGAAAATAAAAAAGCTTTACCACCTGAATAATACAAGCACTGGATAAGAAACAACGAATTTATTGAACACGTTCTAAGCTGGGTTCCCACGTCGCGTGATATTGCGTACGTACGCGGACCTGCAGTGTATTCTTTATTAACACAGCCTTGAGACCGCGCTGTCGCAGCGCTGGGACTAAAGTTAGCTTTGTTATGCTCTCAGCTACTGACAGCGAGCACTAAAGCCGGGTCCAGACTGGTGTAACGCGAATCTAACGATTACGTGTAATATGCGTCAACAGTGTGACACGAACTCAAAGCGAATTGAGAACGCGAAAACTGCGTTCGCCTTTGTGTTCGCTAAAAAACCGACATTCGATGGATCAGCCGCGAGCGTTACATGTAATGCTTTCGGTGCCGTCTACACCTAGAATTCGCGTTACGTTACAAGGTGGATTCGCGTTACATTACACCATATTGGACTCGGCTTTACACGTAATCATTAGATTCGCGTTACGCCAGTCTGGACCGGGTATCGTGTCGCTGTCAGTAGCTTAGATCATAGTATTATAGAGAATAACATAGGAGTCCGCAACGACGCACCATGTGAAGGGTGAAGGGTAATTGTCCGTGGTAGCGGAGACGCGTCAGTCCAAGAAAAAGAGTGTGGTATCCGTAGTCGTCGGCTGCGCGTCCGTTCACAATATCACGTAATGTGGGAACACAGCTTTATTGAAAGAAGAAGGATAACAATTTAAATGTAAATCAAACCTAAGCACACTTTCATAAATAAAAACAAATGAAAAATAAATAACATTTTATTAATATTTATTGCATTTCATTTACTTAGTATTAACAATAAATATTTATTTCATAACAAGCATAGCCATAGCCCACCAGACCCATAGCGAGTTTACTCCGTACGTTAGGACGTACACCCGTTTTTCCCTGCTGTCATTTGTAGATCTTTGACAGTCGTTACCACAGAAATACTTCTTTAATATATCTATGGTCGTTACTATTAGTCAGAAGCTCTAAAAGTCTGACAACCAGTCTTATCGTATTACCCAGTTACTTGGCTGTGGAGGTTCGTTATACAGTCGCTCCATGTAAAATACTGATATTCAGCTGCATCTGGTTCGACTGGAAGCCGACCTCAATATAGTTGGGAAAAGGCTATGATGTTACGCGAACTGTAGTATTTTTCATGAATCTATCCAGTAGTTTATTTCTTACTCTGGATAAGAAATACTTTAAGGGTGTGTAGCAAGTCCTCTTGCATTCGTTCATAGATTCGAATCTGTTCTCGTTACCTCCGCAGCCGTCGTAGTTAAATTGTTCACATTGTTTCGTACTCCTGTTGTAGCCAAAGCTGTAATAACAATGTTTTATTAAAGTTATGCTTACTAGGATACACTAAGACATTAAGATACACACACTAAGACACCTGAATTGAGAACGTCTTTTTAGAAGTCTGTTAACATCAAGCTACCACAATCTGGCAAATTTCTTTAAGTAATAGATTTTCCGATTCTGCAACAATTCGCCGACGACCGGTTCACCATTGGACGTTTCGTCGACAGGACGATTCACTTATGCCCGGTTCATCGATAGAACCTTTCACCTAGGGACTTTTCGCCAACAGGACGATTCGTTTATATCCGTTTCATCAAGAGACTCTTTCAACAACGGACTTTTGGATGATTGGCGAATTAGTCCTTAGGTGAAAAGTTCTATCGATGAACCGAGCATAAATGAATCGTCGTATCGGCGAAAAGTCCAAAGTTGAAAGAGTCTATCGGTGAAACGTCCATATGTGAATCGTCCTGTAGACGAAACGTCCAATGGTGAACCGGTCGTCGGCGAATCGTTGCAGAATCAGATTTTCCACCTTATCGCCATAGTGGAAGGTTAATACTCAATTGGTAGAAGACAGATTCGGGTAGAATGACCTCCTCAGTACTGGCGACTGTACTTAACATTTTATTTTGAAAGAAAAAAAAAAAAAAGAAAGAAGGGATCTAATGACGCACGCAGGACAGAATAAACAAACTATACAGCAGAAAAAGAAATGCAAAAGTAATACAAAATAACATAAAACAAAAGATAACAAACGGAATAAAAATAATATAAAATAGTCCTGTGCGAGGCCAAAATGCTCCTATCTCAGTATGTGCTGCGACATTTTTTAAGATGTCACACACAGCGCTGGTTTTCTGATAGGGCTCAAAGTTCATTTTTAAACTTACTAGCTAGCGCAAATAGCGACCTGCCATTTTTTTTTTAATAGCCCTTTATGTCCCACTGCTGGGCAAAGGCCTCCCCCATGTCCTTCCAAGTGCTCCTTTCCAGTGCCACTTCGGACCAGCCCTCAAGGTACGCATTAAGATCGTCTTGACCTGCCAATTACAAAAAAAAAACTTACTAGCGAGCATTGCTTTCTCCATTTTCTTTGCTATCAACAATTTCGTTGACAGCATTAATTTCTTTCAGTTCCTCGAGCTGTTTCATTTCGTAAAATATTTTAAGGTCATTACTGTCGCTGGCTGAGTCATCATCACCACTGTTACTGTCCTCATTGGTATTCAGACTTCTGTCTTTGCAATCTCCCTCGTCGATCGGCAGTGCGCACACGTTTTCATCAATTTTCAAAACAAACTCTGAAATATTGTCTTCACGTCCTGAATTATCTGAAAGAACACATTTGGTCTAGTGGGTAGTGACCCTGACTGCTATCCCGGTGGTCGTGGTGGTCGTCAACCCAGGACAAATGTTTGTGTGATGAGCATGATCATTTGTTCTGTGTGTGGGTGTAATTTATCTATAATATGTAGGTGTATTTAGAAATATGTAAGTATGTTTATCAGTTGTCTAGTATCCATAACACAAGCTCTGCTTAGCTTGGGACTAGATGGCGTTGTGTGATCGTTGTGGAATATTATAATCTTAATATATATAAATCTCGTGTCACAATGTTTGTCCTCAATGGACTCCTAAACCACTTAACCGATTAAAACAAAATTCGCACACCATGTGCAGTTCGATCCAACTTGAGAGATAGGTGTAGCAGCTAGATAACATATCCTGCTACTTTCTTGATAACAGCACAATTGATGTAGAACAGTAACGTTTTTTGGGGTTAGTTTTACAATGAAAGCCTGGAACATAAATTACACTTCGAAATAAATAACCTTCATTGTATATAGGTTATTTACGCTTCAGGTAATCTGAAACACTAATCACTTTGAGATAGAACGCTATTCATGTCTCATAATTATGTACGAAAAATTCGACAATAATCAGCATTTTGACAGTCTACGATGATGATTTTTTCATTCATTCCGTTGAGGATAGGCAAAGGTCTTAGACCATACAGCCTGGTATGTGATATTTTGACGGTCGAATTTCGCAATAACTGTTGATCAGAACTATGACATATATATGCTTTTCGGGATCCTCGTTGGAAGATCTTTCCAAATATAATAATGGTTCTCGGATTTATTACACTTTTAGTTTTATTCTTAATCATGTAATAAATGTCATAGACTCCCTTTACACACGCGCCTCGCTATTCATACGGATGCGTAAACGCACCATCAGAATTGCGTTCCGTTCCATCTCGTTGTGGCTGTCTATGACCATTGCAGTCACCAGCGTTTAAATATTTGTTATTTTTATGTGAACTACATAAACTCGACAAGGGAGTTATTTTTCCTGTCACGGATGTGGTAGAGTGTCAATTAGTTTATGCTGTTTTAAAACTAGAATTAGAAAAATAGTTTAAGCATTTTCAATGTCAACATTTCGTGTGGAACGGACCGTCATCGGTTCGTGGTCGTCGATTTCCGGATAGGATCGAACAGTCTGGAAAAGATGATGGCTTGAGCAAGTTGCGTGCCGTCGGACTCATCTACACGACGCCGAGAAGATGGCGGAGCTGAACTGAATATAGCGCCATGTTCGCTTCTCATTTCTCCTTGGGTTTCTAACTTCAAAAGCTACAAAATATGGCTAATCTTTATATCCCGATGGATGATTAGTCAGCGTCAAGGTGCGTCATCAGCCCTAATTTGCTCGATGACAATTTTCCGTACCGCGTGCTCCGTGCGGCAGTCCTAAAACTTCCGAAGGGAGGCCTACGCGGCGGGCCTTGTCCGCTGGGGAAGCTCTCCCAGTGGACGAACCCAAGGATCATCAAAGCCGTTGCCAGCCGGGAGATTCTCCGTGTGCTCCTGGTCGACTTCGCGGGAGGTGCCCTGCGCCCACGACGTGGTGCGCCGCAGATGGCGTTCGTCGAAGATCCTTGACGATTGACGGCCTTAGTGGTCGCCATCCCGTCGTGATGCCAGACCAACTTCATCGTCGGCGTTCTGCTCGAAAATCCATGGCTTCCGGGGCCACATCGTGAACGTGTGAGTGCGTGATCGTGGTACCACGTAAGTCTCTTGTATTCTTTTGGCCAAACTAGAGTCAGTGCGCGTTTTGCATATCACAGGCACCGATGCCCGTCCTCTTTCTAGAACTTTCTGGTCTCAGGATTTTGCTACGTCAATTTCCATAATCTGTTTATAGCTGTATAAGTGTTAAATGTTGTAATATACAGTTATCGTTTACAATGTTAATTTATTCGTTTTATTCCAAATGAATCACCCATAGGTTCCCTTTAGACAAGAGGTCCTTGAAATAATAGCCCAATGCTGAAAGCCGAGAGTTTGAAGGCCTACTATATTAATTTTCAACTTGTAACATAACGGTAACTTTTACGATCCAATATTCTTTCTCTCTTTTTTTTTCTTTTTTTTTTTTTTTTTCACACCGTTACAATGGCGCCCGAACATCTATTATATTTATAATCTATGGGATTTATTTGGAATATTTCTTGTCAATAATTTCAGTTTAGTATTAATAGATTGACATTTTTCAACACATTTTGCATGTCTAGTACATTGTTTTCACATGTCATGTCAAGTCTTACAGGTTATTTGGTATTGCAATAACATTATGTGCCGTATCTAAACAGTGAGTGCATGTTTACATTCTTATCAGTGTAATCATCAACAAAGCAACATTCCATGCTAATGTCAAGTTGATAGCAGTTGCAAACATAAAATTCAAAGAATATTTGTGTACTTGCAATAATAATTTCAATTAATAAACACAATAGTCACTTGCTACACCTTATGTAAGCACTGTTTAGTTACAAACTATTATTTTGATTTAAAATTTTGAAACTTTTGTATTTGTGTCCGTCACAATGGCAGAACCACTTGAAAAATTCCAAGATACAGAAGGTAATAATACTTCTGATAATGAGGATGAGTCGCAAAATGTAACTTATAGACGTAAGGAGGCTTTACAGTCTGCAATGTCAACCACATCCCGTGACACGAAACATAACCCACCACAGAGTCAATCGGCTCCAGCAGAACACTCGACTGTCGTAACTTATGTAGTACGTGACGACAATTTCAAGTCGTGGAATTTAAAGTTTACCGGTGACTCAAGCATTGTAGATTTTTTCTTGCGAATAGATGACTGCATGCGCACTAGAGACGTACCTGAGCAGAAAATAGTGAAATGTTTTTCAGATTTCTTGAGCGGCAAAGCACTCGATTATTATAGGCAAATTAGAGACTCAGTAGTCACCTTGGAAGATTTGCAAAATAAATTCAGAACATTTTTCTCATCCTTCGACAGTGATTTTATTTCGGAAAAACAGATTAGGGATCACAAACAAAACTTGGGACAACCATTGCATATTTATGTATTAGATATGCAAACTTTAAATTCAAGACTAACATTGCCCTTATCTGAGGCTACTTTAATAGAGATTATAAAACATAATTTATTACCAACATATGCACAACTGTTAGCAGTCAATGACATTCAGACCATTGACAGATTAATAACATTAGGCAAGCGTTATGAAGCATATGCAGTTACCACATCAGGTAACTCTTCCTCGAAACCTATCAAGGGTCAAAAACAAGTTACTGTGGTCAACACTCAGTACAAGAAAAAGGAAACTTTAGTAATTACTTGTCAGAAATGTAAGAAATCCGGTCATTCATACAAACAGTGCAGATCAATTCCAGGCATTGTATGTTTTAAATGTGGGACAAAGGGAGTAATCACATCGCGTTGTTCAAAATGTAACCCACCCACAGATACCCACCCTGTTCAAACTAAAAATTCAAAAAACTAGAACGTCCAGGAGTGACTGCTTCTTGCTCGAATAAACAACATCTGGGTACGGTGACTCCTGGTTCATTAAGTGAAAAATTAGATAACAGGATTTTTGTAGAATTTTTAATTAAAAACATACCTTACATAGGACTTTTAGATACAGGTGCAAACCTCTCCGTCATTGGTAACGGATATCATAAACAACTTTTAGATTTTGGATTTCAAATAACACCAACAAACTGGAGCGCAAAGTGTGCCAATGGGTCACAAGTACAAACAATAGGAGTAATGACAATACCAGTAACATTTAGAAATAAAAATTGGGAAATAGCATTTATGGTCATTCCAGAAATAACAGATAACTTCATATTAGGTATGGACTTTGTACATCAATTCGGCATTTTAAATTATTTTAATTTCCATAGCATAGAACTTGTGGGAAAAACTGAAGATACACACCCACAAACTTCAAATAAGCTGTGCGGTATAACATCAAAAAGTGAATTATCACCATTAGAAAATATTGAATTAGGAAAAATAATTGATAAATTTAAAACCATTAGTACTGAAGAAAAAGGATTAGGAAAAACTAATATAATTGAACATAGGATAGTAACAACTGGTTCGCCAATAAAACAAAAATACTACCCTTTATCACCAGTGAAATTACAAGCACTGAATGATGAAGTGGACAGAATGTTAGAACTAGGCGTGATTGCACCATCAAAATCACCTTGGTCAAATCCAGTTGTTATGACACCAAAAAAAGATGGTTCACTTAGATTCTGTTTAGATGCTAGAAAACTAAATGACGTCACTATTAAAGACTCCTATCCATTGCCTTATATATCTTCAATATTAGACAACCTTAAAGGCGCTCGTTATCTATCTTCAATAGATTTATCAGCAGCTTACTGGCAACTACCACTCTGCGATTCAGATAATTTAGACGGTAATGGCACTTCATGTCAAAAAACCGCATTCGTAGTACCTAACAGGGGACTTTTCGAATTTAAAAGAATGCCTTTCGGTTTATGTAACGCCGGTTGTGATATGCAACGTTTGATTGACTCACTTTTTCAACATAAATATGGTGAAAAAATTTTTGGGTACTGTGATGATCTCCTTATAGCCACCTCTTCATTTAAAGAGCATATTAATATATTAAACGATGTTTTGGAAACATTAAAGCAAGCAGGTTTGACAATAAACTTTAATAAGTGTGAATTTTGCAAAGATGAATTACATTACTTAGGTTATGTTGTAAGTTCAAAAGGTCTGCAAACAGATCCAAAAAAATTAGACTGTATTAGAAATTTCCCTAGACCAACTACAGCTAGACAATTACGTGCTTTTATAGGTTTATGCTCATATTACAGGAGATTTGTAAATAACTTTTCAACAATTATAGCACCAATGACAGCATTAATCGGTAAAAGAAAAGGTAAAGAGGCAATAGCTTGGTGTAGTGAAGCAGAAACATCTTTCATATCACTTAAAGAAGCTCTCACTCAAGCACCAGTACTAGCATGTCCTGATTTTAAAATACCATTTCAGATTCATACAGATGCTTCATCGGTTGGCATTGGTAGCGTTCTCGTTCAAGAAATTGACGGTATAGAGCATCCTGTAGCGTTTCACTCCCGTTTACTTTCAAAAACAGAACGAAATTATAGCACAACTGAGCGTGAGCTGTTAGCAGTAGTTGATTCAGTCATACATTTTAGACCTTATATTGATTGCAGCCACTTTATTTTAGTAACAGATCATATGTGTCTTAAGTGGTTAAAAACACTAAACAACCCATCAGGTCGTTTAGCGCGTTGGGCTATGCAATTAGCTTGTTTCGACTTTGAAATACGTCATAGGAAAGGTGCTCTGCACGTAGTTCCTGACGTGTTATCAAGGGCAGAATTCAATGCAGTTACATTTACAGGAGGTAATAATTCAGGTGATGATTGGTACAATAAATTATTTAAAAATGTACAATCAAATCCAATATTTCACAAAAATTATCAAATAAAAGATAATACATTGTATAGATTCAGTAAACCTTCTTCAAAGTTACATGAGGCAAATTCTTGGAAAATTGTCTTACCTCAAGACATAGTACAGGAATGTATAAAGGAAAATCATGAACTCACCGCAATACATCCTGGTACATTTAAAACTTTAGCTAAAATAAAAGAAAACTATTTTTGGAAGGGTATGAATGCAGACGTTAAGTCGTATGTGTCTAACTGTGAAAAGTGTAAGGCTTACAAACACTCAAATGATGTACCACACGGACACATGACACACCAGAAACAAGTGGAGCGTCCCATGCATACACTTTCCATCGATACAATTGGTCCTTTACCTAAATCATATTCCGGACACATTTATATACTTTCAATTGTAGACATTTTTACCAAGTATTGTTGGCTTCATCCACTTAGAACTGCAACCACAAAGACAGTAACTTCATTTATAGAATCAGAAATTATACTAAAAGAGGGCACACCATGTGTCATCATCTGTGACAATGCCACTATTTTTCAAAGTAAAGATTTCAAGAATTTCTGTACAAAATATTCAATTCCAAAAATATTTTATAACGCATATTATTCACCACAGTCAAACACCGTTGAACGTTACAATCAAACCATTCAAACTTGCTTAGCAATGTTAGTAGAGGAGGACCAGCGAAATTGGTCTAGGTTCCTTCCTCAAATACAACTATTTATGAACACTACTATAAATTTAGCAACTGGATACACACCATATTTTCTCGCCAGAGGCCGTGAAATCATCTCTGATGGTTCATTGCACACCTTAAGGGGCAACGCACCACAATCGATTGATGATATTCAGCTCGCAAATAGGAACGAAAAAGCTAATTCCTTAAATGAACTCGCAGATATTTTCCAACGTGTAAGCAGCGCATTGACCAAAGCGTACAAACAGAATGCAAACAGATATAACCTGCGTCGCCGTGAGCTCAGGCTACGTGTGGGTGATATCGTGTGGAGGCGTAACTTTGTACAGTCAAACGCAGCAAAGTTTTTCTCAGCTAAATTAGCACCAAGATTTATCAAATGTAAAGTAGTTGATAAACTATCTGATGTTGTTTACCAATTAGAGGAAACAGACACAGGAAATATAGGAAAGTATCATGTCAAGGACATAATAAAAGTGCCAATATGAGTAAATGGTGTTATTTATGCTTAAATTTCAATTAATTGCACAGTGTTACACTTGCACATTATTGGACAAATTTTTTTGGAAGAAAAAATTTTTTTTTCTTTACTAAACTGAATTGCTTTTGTATCAGTGGCTCTTAGCAGCCCTGGTCCCATTTATTTTTTAAAAGTCAGTTCAGAATTTTTTTCAAAACAGTTAAAAAAAAAAAAAAAAAAAAAATTTTTTTCTTAATAAAAAGGAAAAACTATTTACTTAACTGACTTATTTTTTATATCAGTGGCTCTCACTACCCTTGATTCCTTTTATTTTTTTGAATTCAGTTCAGTACTTTCTTCAAAATAATTAAAAATAAGTTTTTTTCCCCTTCAGAAAAAAACTATATGCTTTACTAAACTGAATACTTTTTGTATCAGTAGCTCTTGACAGCTCTGATTCAGTTAATTTTTTCAAATTCCGTTCAGTACTTTTCCCAAAACAATTAAAAATAAGTTTTTTTAACACAAAAAAAAAAAAAACTATTTTCTTTACTGAACAGAATTGTTTTTGTATCAGCGGCTCTAGATGGCTCTGATAACCCTCATTTTTTCAGAATCGGTTCAGTACTTTTTTCAGAACAATTGAAACAAAGTTTTTTATTATAAAAAATAAAAACTATTTTTCTTTAATTACCTGGATTATTTCTGTATCAGCGGCTTTTGATAGCCCTGATCCCGTTTATTTTTTTCAAAAACGGTTCAATACTTTTTTCAACACAATCGAAAAAAAGTTTTTTTTGTGGTATTGAGTTAGGACGTTAACTCACAAACATATTCGCACATTGCTCGCTTTGAATTGGGTGACGACTCATATTCATTTGCAGCATTGCCTGTCACTCCAGTGACGTACTAAATATAGTTCCCAGTACTGTTTCGCGACCAGCACTGTGGTTATTATATTTTAAAAATCTAATATTAAGATATGTTATAACTATAACCGTTAATAGACTAGGATTATTTGATAACTTTACCTAATAAATATCAATAGTTCATAAGTTAATACACAATTAGCCAATAGTTTAGTTAACATATGCATAGGATTAAAAATGCTTAGATTTAAAAAATGCTTAGATTTGAAAAAGGTTAGGTTTAAAAATGCTTAGGGTTAAGAAATAAAAATTATAATAAGCTTATACCTTATATTTACATAAAATTATAACTTCATATCTAGTTAGTCGTTTCAATAGCTGTAAGAATAATTTTTTTCCTCTGGGTGGAACGGCTGTTTTTTCCGAGAAGAGGGGTATTGTAGCAGCTAGATAACATATCCTGCTACTTTCTTGATAACAGCACAATTGATGTAGAACAGTAACGTTTTTTGGGGTTAGTTTTACAATGAAAGCCTGGAACATAAATTACACTTCGAAATAAATAACCTTCATTGTATATAGGTTATTTACGCTTCAGGTAATCTGAAACACTAATCACTTTGAGATAGAACGCTATTCATGTCTCATAATTATGTACGAAAAATTCGACAATAATCAGCATTTTGACAGTCTACGATGATGATTTTTTCATTCATTCCGTTGAGGATAGGCAAAGGTCTTAGACCATACAGCCTGGTATGTGATATTTTGACGGTCGAATTTCGCAATAACTGTTGATCAGAACTATGACATATATATGCTTTTCGGGATCCTCGTTGGAAGATCTTTCCAAATATAATAATGGTTCTCGGATTTATTACACTTTTAGTTTTATTCTTAATCATGTAATAAATGTCATAGACTCCCTTTACACACGCGCCTCGCTATTCATACGGATGCGTAAACGCACCATCAGAATTGCGTTCCGTTCCATCTCGTTGTGGCTGTCTATGACCATTGCAGTCACCAGCGTTTAAATATTTGTTATTTTTATGTGAACTACATAAACTCGACAAGGGAGTTATTTTTCCTGTCACGGATGTGGTAGAGTGTCAATTAGTTTATGCTGTTTTAAAACTAGAATTAGAAAAATAGTTTAAGCATTTTCAATGTCAACATTTCGTGTGGAACGGACCGTCATCGGTTCGTGGTCGTCGATTTCCGGATAGGATCGAACAGTCTGGAAAAGATGATGGCTTGAGCAAGTTGCGTGCCGTCGGACTCATCTACACGACGCCGAGAAGATGGCGGAGCTGAACTGAATATAGCGCCATGTTCGCTTCTCATTTCTCCTTGGGTTTCTAACTTCAAAAGCTACAAAATATGGCTAATCTTTATATCCCGATGGATGATTAGTCAGCGTCAAGGTGCGTCATCAGCCCTAATTTGCTCGATGACAATTTTCCGTACCGCGTGCTCCGTGCGGCAGTCCTAAAACTTCCGAAGGGAGGCCTACGCGGCGGGCCTTGTCCGCTGGGGAAGCTCTCCCAGTGGACGAACCCAAGGATCATCAAAGCCGTTGCCAGCCGGGAGATTCTCCGTGTGCTCCTGGTCGACTTCGCGGGAGGTGCCCTGCGCCCACGACGTGGTGCGCCGCAGATGGCGTTCGTCGAAGATCCTTGACGATTGACGGCCTTAGTGGTCGCCATCCCGTCGTGATGCCAGACCAACTTCATCGTCGGCGTTCTGCTCGAAAATCCATGGCTTCCGGGGCCACATCGTGAACGTGTGAGTGCGTGATCGTGGTACCACGTAAGTCTCTTGTATTCTTTTGGCCAAACTAGAGTCAGTGCGCGTTTTGCATATCACAGGCACCGATGCCCGTCCTCTTTCTAGAACTTTCTGGTCTCAGGATTTTGCTACGTCAATTTCCATAATCTGTTTATAGCTGTATAAGTGTTAAATGTTGTAATATACAGTTATCGTTTACAATGTTAATTTATTCGTTTTATTCCAAATGAATCACCCATAGGTTCCCTTTAGACAAGAGGTCCTTGAAATAATAGCCCAATGCTGAAAGCCGAGAGTTTGAAGGCCTACTATATTAATTTTCAACTTGTAACATAACGGTAACTTTTACGATCCAATATTCTTTCTCTCTTTTTTTTTCTTTTTTTTTTTTTTTTTCACACCGTTACATAGGATAGTTTAAATATCAAATTTTAGACCGGGTCCTCCACCCGTGCGAAGCCGGGACGGGCCGCTAGTTATAGTATTACAATTGAATGACGACAAGGTTGGCGCAATGGCGATCGATCCCCGCACGGAACAAATATTTGTATGATCTGCAAGTAGTTGTTTCGGGTCTGGGTGTTTGTGTATGTGAGTTTCTATGTTTGTAAACGCACCCATGATACAGGAGAAATTACTAGTGTGGGGAAACCTTTGATATTGATGATAATAATGTAAGTACTTACCTTCCGAGTTGTTGAATTCCAAATTATTTTCAATTATATAATGTGTTTTGCACTTGTTTACTAAAAATAGTAACAAAGCGAACCAGTAATAATTGCTTATTTTCCTCATATTATAATCTATTTACATTGCTTCAAAAAAAATATATTTTGTATTTTTTTGTTTTATTTTTCGTAAAAAAAATCTTTACTTCACAAAAAATACTGCATTTAAGTACTTATTAAAGTTGGAACCTGTGAAATTCTTGCATATAAAAAGCAAGTTAGGTATTAAGTTATGTAGGTATACTTTCTATTCTATGTTGTGATACGTTTAATTTTTATTTTAACACTAAAATTATATTTACAAAGTTAATTAATACTTGAAAGTGTTCAATCGTAATATTTGCAATAGGGTACACTTCATTTCGTAACATTATGGCCAAGTTATGTTTTACCAAATCTTTTTCGTTTTTCCATTGTTTGCGCATTTCCTTCCTGAATACAGGTTGCTCTTTTCACAAGAAGTTTTGAAATTTATTTTGCCAAAAGCGTAATTTGAAAATGGTAAAACGTCAATTTTGTTAAAAGTTGTTGCCAATTTTTGTATGCACATAAATATTTCTTAAATATACAACGTGTAACGTTAATAGCGCAAAACCACTAGTGGGGTAACACAGCCCATTTTAATGAACAATGTTTGTTCTAAGACTTTTGGAAATTCGCAAAAAAAATTGTTCAGTAACATGAACTGAGTTACCCCACGAGAGATTTTGCGCTATAAACGTTACACGTTGTATGATTGTCCTACTTAGAGTACGTGCCACCATTCATAGTCTATGGAAAATTCGTGGTACTACATTTTTGTGTTGAAAGAAAAAAACCGAAACCTTTACTAGTCCTCATCACGGACTTCGCACGTAGCGTATACGCTGGAATGCGAAGTAAAACGTTATATATCATGTCTCACATCAAAATGTATTTTCACTATTTTACTTTATAGTATTTACAGCGTTGCTTGTATGAAAAAATGGAACAACGCCTCTGGTGTGCGAAGAAGGAACTAATTTTTCCATAAAAATTGACAATTTGAAATTGTCAAAGTTCCAGTTTACGTCACAAATACTGAAAACTCGTGCTAAAGGTACAGTACCCTTTTTTTCAAGGAAAAAATTAGTTCCTTCTTCTCACACCAGAGGCGCTGTTCCATTTTTTCAAGACTCTGTAAAGTAAAATACCTAGTGAAAACTCGTGCTAGGGGTACTGTTCAGGAGGCGGCGGGCCGCGAGAGAGAGAGGACAGCGTCCTCCCTCCGCCCCAACCGCAGTGGTGTACGCCCACGGCGCCGTACGTCGCAAGACGATCTCCGGCCACCGTAGGCGCGGGCATGCGGACAGCGAGTAAAGGGCAACTCGCTGTCCGACCATGGACCATGCCCGGGTCGACGGCGCGTCGTGTGCCACGCGCGCCTCAAAGAGCTGTCAGCAAAAATGACGGGGCCCCCTCTCAGAGGGCCAAAGCCTGCCGGGGTCGCGGGATTTATTTCTATTACCGTGACCCCGTAACATAAAGGGCTACTGAAGGACACCGTGGATTTTAGTCAGTACAAGTCTGACAGTACCTCCCGCCCTGCCCGGGGTTGGAGGTCTCATTTGATGGTTTTACCACGATAAAAAAAAAAAAAGGGGTACTGTTCAAAAACCACAACCTGTATACAATGTTGACATTTCCATTGTTAAGGTTTATTATGTAATCAGTTTGTTTCTTTACCGTGATTATTGTTCACATGCGTTTAGTTAGTTCATTAGATATTATGCGTGTGACATCCGATCATTTAAAATCAGATTATAATGTTCCCTCTGTCAGTATTCAGATTTGTTCAGAGCGGCTTTTTTTGACGTGGTAAAATCACGGGGTGGGAGGACTTATTTGATGATTTTCGGGACTGTCAGACTCGTACTGACTAATATCCACGGTGTCCTTCAGTAGCCCTTTATATTCCGGGGTCACAGTAATGACATAAGTCCCGCGACCCCGGCAGACTTTGGTCCTCTAGAGGTCATCATGCTGACGCTCTTTGAGGCGCGCGTGTGGAATGTCAGTTTCAATTAATGCGGCTTGTCAATTCAGCGCGGCTTGAGGAATGTTACATGCCTCCTTATTTGATTTTGATCATTTGCCATTATTTTGAGAACTTGTCTTATTGCGACTAGGTTGCCATTTTGCGAATTTGGCTTTTTGCGCCTAAACTACCAAAATGAGTCAGTAATGTGCAAACATTCTGAAAAGTCCACATTTTATTTAAATTGAAAGAACAATACTCGTATCCTTAATATGAAAGTATGTTTGAATGGGTGTATGTTTGTTACCCTTTCCCGCAAAAGTACTGAACGTATTTGGATGAAATTTGGTACACTGACAGTTTATAACCTGAATTAACACATACCGGGTGTTAGGGACAGCTCTCCACAAACTTTCAGGTCTTGTTCACTAGGCGAAACAAAACAATCTTCCATAATTTTTTTTTCAGGAAATGAAAAATAGCGGTCTATGGTGAGGACGTTTTTTTTTTTTCATTGGGCTGTCCCTTACACCCTGTATAACAGTTTTTATCCTGATGGTATGTCCGCATGGGATAATTTTGGAGTTATAGCGGGTGAAATCGCTCACAGCTAGTGATAACACAAAATAAAACTGCATGTTGATTATCCAGCTATATTATTTAAGCTGGTACTTTGACCAGTCAACAGTAAGCCGACCAGATTGACATAATCATTGAAAGTGAGAGTGTTAAGTGAGAGGGCCGGAGGGCAACTGGTCACACATTGGTTGTAGCTGGTGAATCTGTTTGTATTGCCTCCGCAGCCGGAGTACGTGAACTGGATGCAACGGCCACTGGATCTGTCGTAACCGTAGCTGGGGATGAGAAAATTGCGTATTAATCTTTACGCATATTGATATTAAAGCATAATATGCCAAAGCGACTAAACGGAGCCCTGCTACGCGGGACTCCTATTTCACGTCCGAGACCTGGTGTTCTAAATTCCGAGCTCGCTTCGCTCGCTCTTGCATCCTAATTGAAAAAGAAGCAGTACCCGCCCTTGAATATGACCGTTTTCTTTATGCGAATTAAAGGTATGCCAAAACAAATTAGCATAAAAAACGATTAGGCCAACATAAACTGTATACCAGAAAACAGTTATTATATTCGAAATTAGTCCGAGGTATGATATACTTGTAGTAGTCGTGCTACCCTTAAACGCGAATACCTCGGACTAATTTCTTCATATAATAAGGATAGAACTTCACTAGGTAAGTTCGTTTATCCTTAAATAATAGCATATTATTATTATGCCTAAAATTGTTTTTCGAAACAGTTATGCCAAAGAGTATTAGGACAAAAAACAATATGCGAAAAAAAGGGTTATTGAAGGAACAATGGATTTTAGTCAGTACGAGTCTGAGAGTCTCTTCAGCTCATTCCAGGGTCGGAGGACTTATTTTATGATTTTTTACCAGGTATAAAAAAGTCGTGTAGTATGACTTACCGTAGCACGGGAGTTGATAGAATTGACAGCACACCACAGTTGCCTGGATCAATTGGTAATTGACAAACAGCATCTGAAAATTTAGAGAACAGTTAAATAGATACTGATGGAATATTACAATATTATTACTGTCTTAACAGAAGTAGAGTCCGCGCCACCTCTCATGACCTGCAGATGAGGTACAAACATCAGCAGGTCAACCTTCCCGAATCTGTTAAATAGGGTAAAAATAATAAGGTTGAAAATCTATTAAGACAGATTGAGGTAGGCTGATATGCTGTCCGTACAATTTTTTTTTGCTACTTGATTTAATGACATAGACACTTCAGACCTTCAGACTTCAGTGGTAGCGCGTATTATGTTATCATAAGTATTTAATCTTTTTTTTTCATATACTTATTTTATTTTGCTTTCTGCATCAAGTTCTTGAGCCAGCTGCGCAATAAGAGCCTCTGTGTTTGTCCAGGCTCTTCAAAATTAGTCCATTTTAATTATTATTAGTCCATTATTTTAATAATGAAGTGTGATTATAATTTAAATAGAATTAACTTACTATTTATTTGTTGTGTGGTAGCGAGACTGATGAAAATCAATAAAGTACAGACACACCAAAAGGTCGACATTGTGTCATATTACAATTATTACAATTTTTTAAACAAAAGTCCGTTATACGTGAATTTTCGAAAGATGATAATAATTTATAAACAAACAATTTTACAACATTCTTCAAAGACTGGTTGATAGCTAAGTAAAGATTTCTATAAATACCAATTGTCTTAGTATTGATCTCAATGAAAACACAAGGTGGTCATTGTCACCCTTGACACGGAGTACGAAGTAAATGGAGTACCTACAATCCTTTCAGGGACACTTGTACACAAGACTGAAGTGTTCTGATACCAAACTACCTACAGATAGCGCGCGAGTTGAATGCAGAGCTTAGGAATGCGGTAGTGCTGTTGACAAGGATGGCAAAGTACTACACTGCAGGCGCGTGAGGTGGGGCGTGCCGGTAGCGGGGGGCTCTTCACCTCAGACCCCGACTGCATTCAACTCGCGCGCTATCTGTATTATAGCATTTATAGTCGGTTGCATCACCCATGTTATTACTTTTAAGATCTCTGGACGTCACAGGCTGAGATAAAACCAATTTATAAATAATTATTATCTTATTATCTCGTGGTTGACTCCGTTGCTGGATATTGTCAAATCAAATGTTCGTACCTGAACAACTATATATCTTTTTGTTTCTGCCATACTCTACCTGTAATCATTCCTTTAATCATGATCACATAATAAAATACTGACTTTGACTCAATAAAAAACTTAAAAAAGCAACCGACTTCCAAAACACCCCAACCAAAAGTGTAAAATAACTTTTATATCGGGAGTCAGTGGCTTTGTTTTCTATCTGCCAAGACGAGTTTGATTGATTTTTGCCACAGAAAAAAAATATATCAACTGAATTGAGAAATACCTCCTTTTCGAAGCTAGTTAAAAAGTGAAAAATGTTTACTTCTTTGATAACGAAAATCTACTTGCAACGACGATATATTACTAGACTCCGCATGCACGATCTAAGGAACAAAAACTATTCTGTCAACTCGCTGAGGTACTATACATAAGCGAGGGGTCGGGGTACTGCGTTGTGATTGGCTAACTCAAGGTCTGTTCTGTCTCAAGGTATGTTTACGGCTCACAGGAGTGGTAGAAATAAGACGGATATAAGACTTTTTTGCCTAATGCGTTGACAGACTTCGGTCGCCTGTTATTAAGAGTCTAGTACCTAATATATCGTCGTTGTCTACTGGTTTTCATTTTCATTTATTATGTATCTAACTCTCCATTTTCTATTCAATCATGCTGCTTGAGGTTATCAAGCAAACTACTAGTAATTTATGACAAAATTGTCTTTTAATAGCTCTTCTATAATTAGTAAAAAGTAAGTAATGGATTAAGGAAACTATGAATGAAATTGTCGATTAAGGATAAAAATAAAACAAACTATGAGGAAAATGAACAATAGCTTTAGTATTAGCATTTTGGCAGTAAACAGTTTTTTATTAATTTAAAATTGCTTTTCTCTTGGCCCCAATCTAGCTCAGAGTAGGTACTCTTTTTTTTTTTGTTTTTTTAGCGTGGTAAAATCATCAAATGAGACCTCCAACCCCGGGCAGGGCGGGAGGTACTGTCAGACTTGTACTGACTAAAATCCACGGTGTCCTTCAGTAGCCGTTTATGTTCCGGGGTCACGGTAATAGAAATAAGTCCCGCGACCCCGGCAGGCTTTGGCCCTCTGAGAGGGGGCCCCGTCATTTTTGCTGACAGCTCTTTGAGGCGCGCGTGGAACACGACGCGCCGTCGACCCGGGCATGGTCCATGATCGGACAGCGAGTTGCCCTTTACTCGCTGTCCGCATGCCCGCGCCTACGGTGGCCGGAGATCGTCTTGCGACGGAGTAGGTACTCTAAGAACTACTACAAATTTTAGAAAAGTGCTTGAGGCTTTCTAAAGTTTTCGAAATGTCTGAAACACTTTTATTGGGACCAAAAAATCGCATCTTTAAATACGTCTAGCTTCGGAAAAACCACTGACGCTTAGCCAGGTCAGCATTTTTGCGTTTAGGGACAATTAAGAAAGAAGAATTAATTAAAAGAAGTAGGTATTGAACAAGTTTATTTATTTTTAAGTATTTGCACATCTAATTAGGTAATGATACAAATGATACAGTGCACTCTATATCTATTTGAAACTTCTATTATACCTGTATTATGTAAATAAATGATTTAATTTGATTTGACAAAGTGCCTAAAGCACTTTCGAAAAACATCACGTAACTCTTCTACTAGAAACAAAGATGAGACATAAGATGGAGTGAGCTCACATAGAGGGAAGTCGAACTTCTGCGCATCGACGACGGTAAGTTTGGCGCAGTGGCTACGCTGATTGTCGCGGGTTCGATTCCCGCACGGAACAAATATATGATTTGCAAGTAGTTGTTCCGGGTCTGGGTGTTTGTGTATGTGAGTTTCTATGTTTGTAAACACACTCACGATACAGGAGAAATTCCTAGAGAGGGGCAACGTTTAAAAAAAAACTGTTTGACTCGACATAATGTTGGTGGTCGTGAGCTAGGTGGCTCTGGTGAGGCTTTTTATCATCAAATGAATCCTTCCGCTCTAGGTGGTGCGGAAAAAACTGCCAGACTCGAACTGAACTGGCTAAAATCCACGCTGTACCTTCAATAGCCCTTTTCGTGCAATCCTGTCCGTGGCCCCCAAGGGCAACAGACGTTGGTAGGTCTGTGGCCCTTGGGGGCCACGTCATAATGCTAAGGGCTCTTTGAGTCGCCTTCATGCTTATGACTTGGACTGGATGTTTTTTTATTGTTCATTATCTTTTCGTTCCAAGATAACTTTTTAACCCCCGACGGAAAAATAGGGGTGTTATAAGTTTGACGTGTCTGTCTGTCTGTCTGTCTGTCTGTCTGTGGCATCATAGGACCCGAACGGATGACCGGTTTCAATTTAGTTTTTTTTGTATGACAGGTGACTTATCTGCGAGTGTTCTTAGATATGTTTGATGAAAATCGGTTGAGCCGTTTAGAAATTGTGGGGGTGAAAGTGGGGAAAGGTAACCGAGGGTCTGCAAATATACTCGAGTTGGGTCAAATGAAAGCGTATTGAAAGGGAATATTGATGACTTAGTCGGGAGTACTTTTAGCAACATAAAATGATATAAGTTTGTACCTATAAAAAGTGTAAAATAAAAAATAAATTAAAAATTTAATAAACCCCCGACACAAAAACCAATTTAAAAAGTAAAAAATAACAAAAATACGTCGCGTTGGGGGACTGCAAAAAAACAGGAGATGATAAATAATTTGGAGCAGTCCCCCAACCAGTGCCGGTTTTAGCACTATCAGCGCCCTTGGGCGAGATTTTCTACGGCGCCCCCTAACTGCAATACAAACCCATTTCTTTTTTAGCGTGGTAACATGATCAAATGAGATAAGTCCCGTGACCCCGGCAGGGTCTGGCTCTCTAGAGGGGGGCCCCGCCATCGTGCTGACGCTCTTTGAGGCGCGCGTGGAACACAACGCGCTGTTGACCCAGGCATGGTCCATGGTCGGACAGCGGGTAGCCCTTTACTCGCTGCCCGCAAGCCCGCGCCTACGGTGGCCGGAGATCGTCTGCTGACGTCTGACACCGTGGGCGTCTACCACTGCGGCTGGGGTGGAGGGAGTATGCTATCGTCTCCCTTCTCCCTCACGCGGCCCGCCTCCTCTTTCACGAACATGACTGCGTCACAGAAGGAGGCGACCGCTTCCCACTCCGTCTCGCCCCGCAGCATGGCAGCGACCAATGCCGGGCGCGAGAGGTCTCCGCTTATCGCCTGCGTGAGGACACGTCGGTGCTCTGCCCAAGCGGGGCAGTCCTGCACCGTATGCTCTACTGTGTCCTCCGGGCGATCCTCGCTGTGGTGGTCCAGGTGTATCCTCCTTCCTCATCAGACACAGGTACCTCCCGAAACTTCAGTATCCGGTGAGGACCTGCGTCATGCGGTAGGTCAGGACGTCGTGACGCCTATCCAGCCACTCCTCAAAGAGAGGTCTTATCGCCGCAATAATAATTGCGGCGTGCCCGAATACAAACTCATATGAGAAAAGGAATAGCATTTAATGAAATTAACATTTATTAAAAGAAATAACCATTTCATTTTCCATTTTCCAAAAAAAAATAAAAACTAATAAAATTGTACCTTTCTGGCCGATTATAAAATCGTAGAACTATTTTATTAAATTATCAAAATCGAGATTTTCTGCAATTTCAATGCAAGTTGGTGAATCTAGATTACGATATTGTCGATCGTAGATAAGTTTTTATTAGCTTACGCTTTCCTCTTCCCACTAGCAACCGTTTACAATAATATTCGCAGAGCTATCCGTACATTTGGATATTTTTTTTGTGCGTCGGTAGCTTTTATAAAATTAAAAAAAAAACAGGGGTAGGCACATTCTGATCTAAAAAAGATTTCAGGCTTACAAGCTCCCTGCCGGGGTCGCGGAACTTATACCATCACCGTGACCCCGGAACATAAAGGGCTATTGAAGGACACCGTGGATTTTAGTCAGTACAAGTCTGACAGTCCCTCCCGCCCTGCCCGGGGTGGGAGGACTCATCTGATGATTTTACCACGTAAAAAAAAAAGGCTTACAAACTCATCACATAACATCATCATCATCATCAGCCTATAATGTTCCCACTGCTGGGAAACAGGCCGCTTCACTGAGAGAGGGAGTGGGCCATAATCCACCACTCAGGCCGGTCAGTGCAAGACTGCCCCGCTTGGGCAGAGCACCGACGTGTCCTCACGGCGGCGATAGGAGGAGACCTCTCACGCCCGGCATTGGTTTCGGCCATGCTGTGGAGCGAGACGGAGTGGGAAACGGTCGCCGCCTTCTGCGAAGCAGTAATGCTCGTGAAGGAGGTGGCGGGCCGCGAGAGAGAGAGGACAGCGTCCTCCCTCCGCCCCAACCGCAGTGGTGTACGCCCACGGCGTCGGACGTCGCAAGACGATCTCCGGCCACCGTAGGCGCGGGCATGCGGACAGCGAGTTACCCGGGTCGACAGCGCGTCGTGTTCCACGACGTTCTCAACGAGTTGTCAGCAAAATGACGGGGCCCCCTCTCAGAGGGCCAAAACCTGCCGGTGATAGAAATGCGGGACTTATTTCTATCACCGTGACCCCGGAACATAAAGGGCTATTGAAGGATACCGTGGATTTTAGTCAGTAAAAGTCTGACAGTCCTTCCAGCCCTGCCCGGGGTTGGAGGACTCATTTGATGATTTTACCACGCTAAAAAAAAAAAAGGACATGCCAGTTTCCTCACGATATTTTCCTTCACCGTTTTGAGAGCAGTGGTGATGAAGTAAATGACACAAAGTAATGCACCTGGCGGGGTTCGAATCCACGACCTACAACTCGTAAGTCGGGACCGATACCACTGGGCTACCACTGCTCATCGCACAACATACACCCATCTATATCGGATTTAGAGTCTACAGTTAATTTTATTTGGAGATCTCCACAGAGTTTTAGAAAGAAGGTCAGGTTTTTCCGGAATCTTTTTCATATCGTACAAAAAGACCAATATTCTAAATACTCGTTGAGCTGTGCATCTTTCATGAACTGAAATTATAGTAGTGTCCAAAAGACAGTTGAAAAATTCAAACTCAATTTTTTTTCTGGAGAAATTATAGGTTCATGAGAAAGTAGGCCTGCGGCGCCCCTTCGTATTTGGCGCCCTTGGGCGGTCGCCTAACCGCGCCTTACCCTAACGCCGGTACTGCCCCCAACGTGACATATTTTTGTTATTTTTTACTTTTTAAATTGGTTTTTGTGTCGGGGGTTTATTAAATTTTTAATTTGTATTTATCTGTGGGTATAAAAATTAAACACAGGTTATTTATTTGTTTTTTTTGTTATTATTTTTTTATTTTGGTAACCCGTTACTTACAACCATTGTATTTCATAAAGGAGACTACAGAAAGGGTACTTTTCATTTACATTTACATTATGTGCAGCTAAATTACAATTTTAACACAATTTTACGCGTACTCAATACTCATCCTAGATGGGACACAGTGGTGATGCGTGGTGTCGTCTCTATACGTAGTAGTAATAGCTCAATGGTCGTAATAAAAGAAAAAATACAGGTCAAATATTTTTTATACTTAATCTATATTTACAATCTATTTTATCTTAATTTTTAAAAATGCAAGAAGGCAATTACTTCAGCCTTTTAAATACACGGGTCGGCCAGCACCGCCATTGCGAACATATTATATAATCATCATCATCTGAAAAAAAATGGAGGATCCTTAAAACTGGCAGTGGGAGAAGTTCATTGAAATTTTATTTTTTTAAGGCCATTTATTTTTTATCTTAGTAAAATCATCAAATGAGTCCTACTCAAGGCGGGACAGGGAATGGACTGTCAGATTTGTACTGACTAAAATGATAAAATCCAAGTTGATCCTTCAATAGCCCATTACGTTACTGGGTCACGGTCACCTGATGACAGTTGAGACAGTCCCGCGACCTAGCGTGAAGAATACAAGTAGATCAAATGTTTTCATCGATTTTCATTTAAAACTTTTTATGTCAAAACAAATAAAAAGGCTCTCCCTTATGTTTGAAAATCGCGTTTTCTTAACTTAAAATTACGTTACACAGTCGCGTCCTGATTTTTGATAAATTTAGCTTATGCATAGGTGGAAACGAGGTTTTAGTACAATATTTCCTATATTTTTCCTTTAGCGTACTTGAAGCATTTACGGCGTTTATTGTATGGAGAATGAAAAAGAGCGTTACAAGCGAGCAATTAATTTTTGCCTTCAAATTAAAGTCAAAGTTCCCGTTTTTTATATCACAATAACAGCAAAAGTCGTGTCAAAAATTGTTATCGCAAGGTTTTCAAGAGTGTCACTAGTGACAACCATCAGTTTTTTCGAGTAGGAGAACAAATAAAAAAATATTTTAATTATTTCAATTCATTCTTTATTACTTAGGACTTTTTCTCAAGACCTATATTATGACAACGCTGTCGTTTCCACATAACTTTATGAGACAAGACTCACTGTCAAAATTTTCTATAAAAAAGGTTCTAGATTCACGTAGAACTTTATTTGCACAATCTGCGTTTTTTTATTATTTCAGTTCTTCTTTTGCTCCATAGATGGCGGTGTTTTGTTGCCAACTTAATTAAGTCCGCTACATCACTTCTTTTTCGGAGATCGGAGGTCGAACGGAATCGGTTAGGGAGGTAATAATCGTCCATTCAGTCACCATATCATGTTGAGCTCCTTGAGTTATAAGTCTAGTTACTGCTTGAAATGACTGAACAAGCCCACTCAAATCCAAGAATTAAAAGACCATTTCAGACGTCTACATGATCCTTGTATCATTCGAACAGTATAATAATCTGGACGGTAAAAAAGACAGTGACCTCTGAGTTCTCAGAGTAGTCAGATACGAAACACCGGCTTCATCTTTTTTGTTATTTTAACAGCCCATATTGTCCCACTGCTGGGCAAACGCCTCCCTCTACTCTTCCCACTTCTCAGGGCTTTCTGCGACTGTGGTCCAGTCCTTGATGAAGCGGTCCAAGTCATCTCGCCATCTTCGATCGGCCACTGCCTTCATCTAGTTTTAAAAATATTGTATGACATGTAAGGGTTTTTTAACAACCAACTTGCAAAATACATATGTCATGATGATTTAGAGAGGCATTTATGTCCTCGTTGCCGATGTCAGCAGCATTCATATTATCCTCCATGCTGTAATGTTCACGGTGAGTCTACAATGCTTCTGTGGGTCTTGGTCCGGCGCTGACTTTTCTCCGCTGTCTAGATATTTTTCCTTCAGTTATTTTTTATGGGTTTGTTCTTGACTCTCGTCCAGGTCAAAGATGTCTGAGATAAAGGTAGGCCTATGAGCAAGTTGATGGTAGCAGGTTACCAGCACCGCTACCGTTGTCAAGCGTCCAGATAAAGCCGGACACAGTCAGGCTTTTTATTTACTTGTCCGGTCAAATTAGACGTGTCCGGCCTGTACGGCTTTTGTTGATCTTTGGCTTGTTTAGTTGAACCGACCCATGCCTACATTAAAAAAAAATAGTGTCATACTAGGACTAAAAAATGAAAGGTTCCTGTCTTTTCGGTTTATTCCACTTTATTCTTCTAGGTCACCCAAATGTCCAGCTTAACTGACTGATCTGTCAGGCGTTTCGGTTTTAAGACCTGGTAACCTTAAGCGCCGCGATGCTGGCCACAGCCAAAAGTGCATTGGTATCTTCAACTAGCTAAATGTGCTAGTCAAAGCCATGGTAGCTTAATGAGGTCGACGGTTTGGACCAGAAATTTCGCCTGCTGCTGAATGCTCGTGGTCAGGATTCGTTTGGAGTTGGTTGGCTATATACTCGCTGCAAAAACTTGAGGAAATGTCGTTGATGGTGACATCACGACGCTTGCAAGCTGCGCTGACGTCCATATCAAGGTCAACACTTTAGAGGCATGATGAACAGGGATTATCTACGGTCATGTAAAGATGAAGCGCCTCTACTCAGACGGGTTTTGCATCTGGTGGGCTCTCCATGGGAATTTTCCTTGTTGCTAACTCGCCGAGATTTTTAATTGTACGATACATCATTTTGATTCTCAATTCCTCTTTTGCTCAATAGATGTCGCTAGTTGTCTTATTGTTGACAACTTCATTTGTTTGTTACAATATAACTTCGAATATTTTTCTTACCATATTATCGATAAAATAGTCGGCTGTGAATAAACAGAAAATATGTTATTTTTATGAGTTTAGTGTGGTTTCATTAAGCGTATTTTTTTTTCAATTCATTTCACTTTAGTTATTCCACTTTTTCAACTAATCTTTATCCAAATTCTTCATGAGGTTACAATGAGGTCAAGATAAATTTGATAATTTATTATATTAATTTATAAAATTAATATTGATAGCTATTGACAAATTTTGAACCAATAATTTTTGAATTGACTAACATTAAAATTACTTAGAAAAACAAGATGGTGGTATTGCTGTCACGCTCGATAATTTCGGTGACGTACGGCGAAGAATAAGGCCCTTCGTACACAAGGCGACTCCAGTATCCGATACCTTGCGACTTCGGTATCCAAGCGACTATCGGAATACAAATCAATAGAGGTTCGGACACAGGCACGCGTCAATGTATGCCAATATCGTAGAGTATCGGAGACTTGCGTCGCCTAGTGTACGAAGGGGCTAAAGGTCCATACACACACATCAGTCAAGTCACGTTACTGTAACGTCACCGATGACGGATGGATCGGTGACAGTTTGTGTACGTATTCACAAACACCAGTCACCGTCACGTCTTTCCTCAGTCACGTCGCCGATTTGACTGATTCATTGAACAATATCATCAGTCACGGATTGGTGACACGTGTAGCAAAATGACGGTAGCACGACGTTGACTGAACTGGATGCGTGGGGATAAAAGTATGAAACTTGTATGGAAATTTTATATTATTTGACTTGTCTGAACGGTGACATCACTGATAGATCACGTGCTTGTGACGGGCCGGTGACTGACGTGTGGGTACAAAATCATACCTACTAGGAGTATAGAAAATTTTTTTTGGAACCGTGCCATTGCAGTGACGTGACGTGGCGTCATCAGTCACATGAGCGTGAATGTACCTTAACATAGAAACAAACGCGTCATGATGCGAACATGATGTACTTATATTAGTACGTGTGATCGACATAGTACGCTACTTAAGTACATAAGAATATATTATATGAATAGGCTTGTGTATTCATCAAATTAAATTAGATTAACATAAAATATTTCACCTGTATTTTTACAACGTACCTACGACGTTTTTCTTCACCGTTTCGAGAGCAAAATGGTGATGAAATAAATTATACATATATTATTATATTACCTACACAAAGTAATGCTCCTGGCCGGATAGTAGCGGGCCACCACAGCTCTCACTTAGATTTAGAATACTTAGGGCCTATGCACACCACGTTTTTTAAACGCGCCGTCGACTCTCGTTTCCAAAACGCGCGTCGACGGCACGTTTTTGTCAAACAGAGCAGTTTGTTGTCGCGATACAAAGTGTCAAACGCGCGTTTGCATCGCGTCTGTATCGCTATAAACGCGCGTCAACGGCGCGTTTAATAAACGTGGTTTGCATAGGCCCTTATAATGTTTCAAAGATTATTAATTCAGATTACGATAGTAAAAAGTGCTTTACTTAGTTATAGAAATTGCATGTTGTTATCTGGTACCTACCATGATATCTTAAAACGAGAGTAGTTGCAGTGTGGGAAAGAAACAGAGCTATACAAGTCGTTTAGCGCCATCTCTTTTCCACAGTTGAACTACTCTCGCTTTAAGGGTACTCCCACATTTATCGACACGGAATCGACTTAAACCGAACCGAAAAATTTCTGTATTTATCGCCGAGCATCTGAAGGCGAACGGCTCGTGTCGCCGTCGGCCGGCGTCGTGCCACGTCGTCCGAGCCGAGCCGATGTGAACGGTATTAGTAACACCCTTATTACGTAGACATAAATGCTTTTTTGACCGGCGTTAGCCGATTCCGCGTTGACAAATGTGGGAGCACCTTAAGACCTCATGATGGGCCCCCTGTGCTTATTATTCACAAACAAATTGTATATCTTTCAATGTGACTTAACCTAAATTTAAAATAAGGTCTCTAGAAATCTCCTGTAATGCACTTGGTGACTTGTAATACTTACCCTTATTACGTTCAGGTAATTTTAACAATCCCGCTGTCTCAGTTTTTGTAATTTTCGGCTGATTATGACCCTTTGTTTTGGCAGTTCTCGGTTTTTTCTTTGGCGGTCCTTTTATGCCCTTATTTGGCCCATTTTTTATAACTGGTATACGACGTTTGGTGGCTGTGCTCCGACGTATTGTTGCTACATTTCGTCGTTTCGGCATTGGCTTCCGACGTTTTGCTGCTGGCTTGCGATGTTTTGCTGCCGACTTGGGACGTTTTGGCGGCTGCTTACGACGTTTCTGTGCTGTGTTGGGACGTTTGGGTTGTTGGGCTCTCTTGAGACGTGTTAAATGTTTCAGTTTTGTTGGAGGTAAAGGGGGTGTTGTAGTCTCTGTAGGGGGCGTTGTATTCTCTGCAGGGTGCGTTGTAGTCTCTGCAGGGGTTATTGTAGTCTCTGCAGGGGGTATTGAAGTCTCTGCAGGGCGCGTTGAAGTCTCTGCAGGGCGCGTTGAAGTCTCTGCAGGGCGCGTTGAAGTCTCTGCAGGGCGGGTTGTAGTCTCTGCAGGGCGCGTTGAAGTCTCTGCAGGGCGCGTTGTAGTCTCTGTAGGGGGTATTGAAGTCTCTGCAGGGCGCGTTGAAGTCTCTGCAGGGCGCGTTGAAGTCTCTGCAGGGCGGGTTGTAGTCTCTGCAGGGCGCGTTGAAGTCTCTGCAGGGCGGGTTGAAGTCTCTGCAGGGCGCGTTGAAGTCTCTGCAGGGCGGGTTGTAGTCTCTGCAGGGCGCGTTGAAGTCTCTGCAGGGCGGGTTGAAGTCTCTGCAGGGCGCGTTGAAGTCTCTGCAGGGCGCGTTGAAGTCTCTGCAGGGCGCGTTGAAGTCTCTGCAGGGCGGGTTGTAGTCTCTGCAGGGCGCGTTGAAGTCTCTGCAGGGCGGGTTGTAGTCTCTGCAGGGCGCGTTGTAGTCTCTGCAAAGGACGTTGTATTCGGCACAAGGGGTGTTGTGATCAACATGTAAGTGTTGTGTGATTGCGAATGCGTATCATCTTGAAGCAGTCTAGGGGGCATGATAGGGTTATTACTTCTGATTTTATCGGATTTGATAGCAGAATCTGAAAAAGGTGAGTCTGTGAAATAGAATCTTTGGATACAGAACCCTAAAAAAGGTAGGAAAATTAAAAAATACATACCTTTAAAATCTGTCACTTCATTTTGTCGGCTCGGGGGTGCAAACACGAAGAATATTAAAGAAACAAATACAATTCTCATATTTAAAACGAATACTCGCGTTCTCTCTTAATAAACTTTCATAATTATGATTTAAAGATTGCGTCTTCTATCATATAAATACTGCTTGTGTAATGTAGGGAGATTCTTTGTCCTTTTGTAACAACTACATAGTAATCCACAATTGAATTAAACAATGGTAGCTAAATTAATTACAATACACAGTTTAAATTATTTGAATACTTAGGGAGGAATGTTATTTCTAGACGCTTTATTCGAGGTATGTCATCAACATTCTATGACAACGATTGCATACTATTGTTACAGGTTAAAGTACTGTTCTAATTGACGCGACGCATCCCGCGCGGGAATATTAAATTTACTCGCTCCGATTCTCTTGACTAACATGGAGAGACTTGTTGTTACATGTGACAGCCCGCTACAACAGGAAATGTATCCCAAGAACATAAATTCAAAATAAATCTATCCTATGTTTACCAAATTTCGACCAAATCCGTTCTATAATTTTTGCGTGAAAGACTAACAAACATCCATCCAGCCCCACAAACTTTTTTGTTTATAATAGTAGCTGTTAACAGCATTTTCGCCTGCTACAACTTTAAAAGTATTCCAAGGAAAGATGAAATCAGTATTAAAACTATCCCATGTGTTAATTCAGATTATAAACAATCTGTATTCCAAATCTCATTAAAATCCGCTCGTTTTTGTTTTTGAGTGAAAGAGTTACAAAAATCCATACATCCATCCTCATAAACTTGGCATGACGTTTCAATATGGCGTCGTTCCTTGAGTGGCATAGTACTCCTACACCAAATCCCGCGCGGGATTCGCGCGTCAGTTAGAGCAGTGCTTTATTTTTACAATGCTCTTGTTTTGTTTTCGTTCATTTTCGGTTGTTTATTTATTTTGTGTTGTCTCATTGAATCATGGGTAATAATAGCTATTATGAACATTCTGTGTGTCTATTATAATAATTATCTGTAATTAGTAGGTAGGTTTTATAAGGCAGAGCAAGAAATTTAAAAATATGTACATACATCAACTAACTCCTTCTTCCCATGAGCGTAGGACGAGGGTAGGCAGAAACTACAGAGCGCCACCTGCTACGATCCTTACATACTCCTTTCACCTCATCCACATTCATACATCTGGTCATAGACGCATGACGATTGCGAGTACTGCGCACCCGGCCTTTCTGAAGCACTTCACCAATAAGGTCAGTGTATAGGTCTTCCTGTCACCATAGCAGTGGTGGCGCAGTAGTATCGGTCCCGACTTACGAGTTGTAGGTCGTGGGTTCGAACCTAGCTTGGCACATTACTTTGTGTAATTTATTTCATCACCACTGCTCTCAAAACGGTGAAGGAAAACATCGTGAGGAAACCGACATGTCCCAGAACCATCAAATTGGAAGACATGTGACATCTGCCAATCCGCACTGGGCCCGCGTGGTGGATTATGGCCCACTCCCTCGCACAAGAGAGGAGGCCTGTGTCCCAGCAGTGGGAACGTTATAGGCTGATGATGATGATAGGTCTTCCTATTATCGAAACATGTTTGGAAGAAATCCCAGAATGTGACGTAAGTACCTTCTTAACTGAATCTTAATATTATTATCATTAAGTTAATTAATTAAGGGCGTTATAAACTTTTAGGTGATATAACCAAATCCATTTGAAAGGGACTGTCGGAATCGTACTGACTAAAACCCACGGTAGACGTTATTCCTTCAATTGTCCTTTATGTTCCTTGGTCACGCTTACCTGTTTAGACAGTCCCGCGACCCAAAAGAATACACATCATATGCTTGTTGACCACTTTTTTTTTTTTTTTTAAGAATAGATGATTATTACAAATAATGATAAACCGGTTGACGGACAGACGGATGGTAACCGGAATCTTAGTAATAGGGTCACGCTTTCTCATGGCGGCGATAGGCGGAGACCTCTCGCGCCCAGCACTGGCCGCAGCCATGCTGCGGGGCGAGACGGAGTGGGAAGCGGTCGCCTCCTTCTGCGAAGCAGTCATGCTCACGAAGGAGGAGGCGGGCCGCGTGAGAGAGAGGACAATGTCCTCCCTCCGCCCCACCCGCGGTGGTGGACGCCCACGGCGTCGGACGTCGCGGCGAGTAAAGGGCAACTCGCTGTCCGACCATGGACCATGCCCGGGTCGACGGCGCGTCGTGTTCCACGCGCGCCTCAAAGAGCGTCAGCATAATGACGAGGCCCCCTCTCAGAGGGCTAAAGCCTGCCGGGGTTGCGGGACATACGTATACCGCGACTCCGGTGCTCAAAGGACACCGTGGATTTGTCAGTACAAGTCTGACAGTCCCTCCCGCCCTGCCCGGGTTGGGAGGACTCATTTGATGATTTTAACACGAAAAAAAAAGGGCAAAGTCTCTCTCCATGACTTCACATTCATCACTATCCAGAGACAAAGTGGACCAACTGACATATCAAGTCATGATAAGAAACCGTATTGTGTATTTCATGTTGGAAATAATAATAATTACTTTTACGTGTTTTTAAATCTAATGATAAATTCCTGATTAATATTTACATTAGAATTTAATCAAGATGGATGTTTGTCTTGTGTTTATTTCACGGTACAAAAAATAATTCAATGATTAGTGTAACTAATTAAACGACGCCAGTAATTAAATATACACCAATATTTTATAAAGGCGCGATTCCATAACTGCGTTGGTATGGTATTTTACTCAGAACATTTATTAATCCGAAATATAGGTTATTAAAAAATATTACACTCTTATTTTTTCTTTTGTCACGTAAACCAAAATTGACGAAAATAAAACGCTTCTAAATATCACAAAACGTCAAAAAATTCCTAATTTTTGGGAAAATGATTTGAAAAACGTCAAAAAAATCTAAATATCAGACAACGGTTTGTGAAGTAAAACTAGTATAAATTGGCCGTTTATTGTGCTGAAAAATTATACCAAATAGAGGTCAAGATAAAAAGGGCTGTGTACAGATTTATGTATAGCAGGGACAACATCGACATCGTAGCAGCGTAGCCGCAGCAATGGAACTACGCCTTAAAGTCATGTATTTAATTAATGATTTACCTTTCTCCGTGTAAGCTATTAATATTATATTGCTATCCATAGTTTGTTGGGCATCAGACTTGTGCAACATGAAGGCTTTATTTTCTCTTCTTTTTTTAATAATCTTCTTAACAAAATTCAGTTATGGTGGTAAATATGATCAGATACTGTTTTTTTTTCTTTATCAGGTTTAGGTGTGGCAGAGACAAAGTCGACGATGAATCGAGAACACAGAAGAAGTCTGTTCACTGTGACAGACAATCTCATTTTTTTTAAGACAAATGGCCTGTTGGTCTAGTGGTTAGTGACCCTGACTGCTATGCCGGGACTCGTGGGTTCGATTCCCACCCAGGACAAATGTTTGTGTGATAAGCACGATCATTTGTTCTGTGTCTGGGTGTAATTTATCTATAATATGTATTTATTTAGAAATATATAAGTAGGTATGTTTATCGGTTGTCCAGTACCTACCCATAACACAAGTTCTGCTTAGCTTGGGACTAGATGGCATTGTGTGATAGTTGTGGAATATTATTATTATTATTATTTCATCCTGCCTTGAGTGCGAAAGGGAGTGTCAGTCCCTTGCTAAGTAAAATCCACCATGTACCAGTTGCCCTTTGCGTTTTTGGTTCCCGGTTTTCTTTAAAGACAGACATACTAATACCCAGTAACTGGGTAAGTCAGTTTAATCATCATGTATTGTTCCAGTAAGAGACTACAGGTGCATGCTTCCACTAAACCCCAGAGGAATATTGACCTGCATGGCGTATATGGAGAAGTTAGTTACAACTTTTTCTACCCTGTTGATGATGATGATGAAATAGTCATCATCATCATTGTCAACCAGAGTGCATGTTTGTGGCAAATATCTCTTTGAAGACTAGACAAGATTCGGTTATAATTTTTGGCGAATGAAAAAGAGTGTCCATGGAGTTTCTTGCTCATTCTTCTCCATAGAGATCTACGTTTTGGAATGAGCACCTACGGTACCTTAACAGCTTGTCTAGTGACTGGGACTGTACCATAACTATTTTATATTACCTATTTTATTTTTTGGAACTTTTGACAATTCAAAAGTTCCTCTCGCAGGCCTACTCGAAATAGATTATTTAATTTGTATTTTATTGAATAAGTCTTATCAGTCCGTCGCGTCAGTTAGATTAACAAAAAATATTTGACATTAAATGTATTTTTTCTTGAAAAGTTGCCATTACGTCACAACCAAGTAAAGTTTTGTCTTACTTCGGACATCACGAGCTCCTTTTTTTGAAATTTGAAGCGTCATGTCTTTATAAATATGCACTAATTCAAGAAAAAAAAAATTAATTTTGAAATTTACTGATGCTCCCAACATAACTCTGGATTCGTTTTCAGATATGGTTACGACGCCAAAACAGGTAAATGCGTGAAATTCATTTATGGCGGCTGCGGGGGCAACGAAAATAATTTTTACAGCAAGCATCTCTGCGAACAAGCTTGCATAATGTAAAATTTATCATCCTATTAAAATCATAAGCGACGATTAAATCCATGTATCACACATTCATGGTCGGTGCTTAGCTCTTATGCAGCTATGGTGTACAAGAATCTAAAAAATCTAACATTTTTTGCAGTCTTTAAATGCCCTACGTACGTAACGCGACGCAAGTTTCCGATAACTTACAACTTTGGCATCCATTGAAGCGTGCCTGTTTACAAATCTCTTTGTATTGCGATAGTCGCCTGGCTGCCAAAGTCGTAAGGAATCGGAGGTTTGCGTCGCGTTGTGTACGAAGTGGCTAAGAATGATACTTAGACAAATCGACATTTCTATGGCCTGAATTCCTGTTACGATGAAGTCGCTCGCGTACGGTGCGTACGTAATTTAGTCAGAAAAATGACGTCAGCTGACGTCAGTGTGTGTCGCAGTATGAAACACAATGTAAGTACGTGATGAAGTAATGACGTACGTTGGCGCGTAAGAGGAATTCAGGCGTTACGGTGATGCCTGTACACCTAATAAATAAAAATGTATTATCTACTCTTGTTTTATATTCAGAAATAACGATAATATTTTCTGAATGTCTAAATACAAACTGACAGGTAAATATTCAATGTATAAAAATATTGTTTTCCGAAATTATTTTCTTTTACTGTCAAATAAATGTTTTATTGAAATATTGTTTTAAGTTACTGATGTTCCCTGGTGATTATTTAATAGAAATCACCATACTACGCCATACCATACTAGCGGCCCGTCCCGGCTTCGCACGGGTGGAAGACCCGGTCTAAAATCCGGTCCCAATGGTTACAAACACAAAAAAAAAAGAATTAGCAGAATCGATCCAGCCTTTTTCAAGTTATGAGCTTAGCAACACATTTAGCGATCCATTTTTATATTATAGAAGCTTAGAATCATGAACATTGTCTTACACTAGAACCATACTAACGACCTTTATGTTTCGGGGTCAAGGTGATGGAATAAGTCCCGCGACCCCGGCAGGCTTTGATCCTCTGAGAGGGGGATCCTCTCTCTATCTTGTCTACCTTTGGCAAGGTATCCGAATCCTTAGTTTGCCCATACATTCAGGCACACTTCAAACTCTACTCTTCTCAGCATGGTTTCGTGAGCTCCAGGTCTTGCTGGCTTGCACGAATCTAGTAACTGCCACAGAACTGCTTACGGATGGCATTGACTGTGGCAAGCAGATTGACGTGATTTGCACCGACTTTCTCACCATCTCCCCCTCCCACCACCGATTCCCGGGTGTGGGAGAAGAGAATTTTCGAAAATCTTTGAATGCAGTTGCTTACTATTCAAAAATAAAGGAATGTTTCCTTTGAGTATTTTCTATCTGCAGTATTAAGAGTACTTTCCCTCCAGGCGGCATTACAAATGTGTAATCAATCACCCTGTATAATCAAAGCTTACAATCTTGTTTGGAATAAAAATTATTAGCGATCCCTCCACAACCAGAGAAAGTGAAACGAATGCATTTACTCTTCTTTGCGTAGTAATAATATCTGAAAAAATATCTTCGGAAAGCAACATTAGACATCGTAAATTAATAAAGGCTCACTAAATACAGAGACGCGAAATACATTAGACTTTAATCAAGATAAATTATTTTCCTTGTATTTCTTTCACGGTACAAAAACCTAATCAATTATTACTAAATGTAACGAATTAAACGACACAATAAATTAAATAGCTACACAAAAATTTATAAAGGCGCGATTCCATAACTGCGTAGGTATGTATAACGCAGTGTACCACCGTGCACATAACAGAGTCGAATCAAAACAAACGTGTGGAATATCAATACCGTTTGTTCTCAGTCAGACATCAAAAGGAGGTATTCCACGAAGGGCACCTGGCACCTGCGAAAATATTTTTTACAGAAGCGTTATGTCGAATGGATAAGGTGCAATTAGCTCAGGTGCTATTGTCAGCGGGTGCCCTTCGTGGAATACCTCAAATATACCCTCTTCACTTTTAGACAACGACGATATACAGGGTTACTGGTAATTCGACGTATTCCTTGCAGGACGTCATAGTAGGGTTAAAATGCAGCAAATTAGGCCACCAAATGTTCTACCGAAATTCAGTAGTTTTTGAGTTATTTAGATTTTTAGGTTTTTATGAAAAAAACCCAGATTAAATCATTTGAAGCCAATTTAAAAATGATTTACAGCTCGACAGTGCTGAAATTAAAGTTAATATCATAGTTGATGACGTAGCAGATCTTTGTAAATAATGAAAAGTTCAAAAATGCCAAAAACTTTGGCAAATATCACTAATGAAACATTTTTTTTTTTGTGATTTTCGCTATTACTTCATACAAAATGTTGTCTAGTGAAAAAAAAATTACTACGCCTGATGTACAAGTTATTAGAGAAATATCCTTGTCTTATCAGCTATCCAAAAAGATATAATTGTCAATAGTTTTGCATGTGTGACAGGGAAGGGAAGAGTTTTATGATGAGCAGGTAAAATTTCGAGACGGTCAACCTATTGTTTCATATTCGTATTATTCGTAGTTTTTACCTGCGCTTCAACTCCAAACACTCGTCAAGCTTTGTGATTGGTCACTATTGTTCTCTCGGCATGACACGGGGTGCGACTGTACAAAATCTGGTCGGCAGCCTCAGTTAGTTTCAACTCTACGTCGCGCAAGCTCGTGTTTTGTTATCTGGCTATTTCCTTAACTGATACCGCGTATCTTGCTCTTGTGTTGTGCTGTGCCTTCATAAGTGCTGACTATGGCTGCTTATTCTAACCCTGAATACGCTGACATAATGTACTGTTACGGACTTAGTGACGGTAACGCTGCTCAGGCGCGAAGAGAATATCAACGTCGCTTTCCCAACCGCCGACTCCCACACGTTAGTGTTTTCGGATCGACTTATCGGCGGATATCTGAAACTGGCAGCGTCCAAAGAAGCAGGCAAATTGACACTGGTCGTTCTCGGAGATACACGGCTGAGGACGAAGAGCTGATTCTTCAACGTTTTATTGACGACCCCAACATATCGACAAACATCGTAGCACGTGAGCTTGGTATGTCACAGTGGAAAGTTTGGTCTGTAGTTCACTTGTCAGGCCGACATCCATACCACTATCAACCTTTCCAGTCATTAGAAGAGGGAGATCCGCCAAGAAGGCTTGAATTTTGTCGTTTTATGCTAAGTGCCGACGCCGAAAGCGAAAACTTTTTAAAAACATTCTGTGGACCGATGAGTCATGTTTTAACCGTGATGGTATCACAAATTACCATAACTTACATTACTGGGCACCGAAGGCAGAAGCAAATACGGTATCAGTTAAGGAAATAGCCAGATAACAAAACACGAGCTTGCGCGACGTAGAGTTGAAACTAACTGAGGCTGACGACCAGATTTTGTAAAGTCGCACCCCGTGTCATGCCGAGAGAACAATAGTGACCAATCACAAAGCTTGACGAGTGTTTGGAGTTGAAGCGCAGGTAAAAACTACGGATAATACGAATATGAAACAATAGGTTGACCGTCTCGAAATTTTACCTGCTCATCATAAAACTCTTCCCTTCCCTGTCACACATGCAAAACTATTGACAATCATATCTTTTTGGATAGCTGATAAGACAAGGATATTTCTCTAACTCAGACCAACAAAAAAAGAAAGACGGCGCGCCGCGAACATCATAAGTGAAGCCACCGAAACCGTGCTCCTGCAAGTAAACATACACGCTCACGCACACACCTACACTAAAACCATGCTCATCGCTCTTAGTTCGTCACGAGTCGTCGTCAAGTAAACTTAGATTTAAAACGTAGAATTATGCCTTCCTGTGTAGTGAAAAGTTACAAAAACAACAGCAAATCACATAAAAAGTCTCACGGAATCACTTTTCACTTGTAAGCACATGAAATAACATCGATTCTCTATTAATAAACTGTGAATTTTAGGTTACTTGGAACAAAAAACCTCAACGAACGAAAGCAGTGACATACAGTGTGAGGGTTGCCATAATACGATTTAAAATTTCCCCATTCGGTTAATAATGGGTTAATATAAATATGATTGCAGGTAAGGAGTATAAAGGCAATTTAATTAAATGTGTCATTGAAAAATACTTAATTGTACGATTTCACCACTTGTATTGTCAAACGGGCTGGTATCCGCAACTCCACGTCAGATGCGCGTATTTTGCGTGATTTCACCACTTTTCCAAACAAGAAACTATTTCACTAACAATAAAATCTAAAAGGCAGCAATTTAAAAAAAATCGTTTTGGTTACCATTTATTTCTAAAGGTATTACTTTTTCTTTAGAGTCAGTGATTTGTTATGGTGGTATTTTTGAATTTAATAAAGTTGATTGAAAATATAAGTTTTTTTTTTGGAGTAGAATCCTTCGCAACAATTGAGGCACAATACCATACTTAACAATATTTTATTCGTATAGTCAATATAATATAATATTATTTACTAGTTCATACCCTCAAAAATATCCCCAGATTATAGGGAAAAAATTTAACAAATGGCAACCCATCGATACACACATAGATAAAAAGGTGGCTTCACTTTTGATGTTCGCGGCGCGCCGTCTTTCTTTTTTTGTTGGTCTGAGTTCTCTAATAACTTGTACATCAGGCGTAGTAATTTTTTTTTCACTAGACAACATTTTGTATGAAGTAATAGCGAAAATCACAAAAAAAAAAATGTTTCATTAGTGATATTTGCCAAAGTTTTTGGCATTTTTGAACTTTTCATTATTTACAAAGATCTGCTACGTCATCAACTATGATATTAACTTTAATTTCAGCACTGTCGAGCTGTAAATCATTTTTAAATTGGCTTCAAATGATTTAATCTGGGTTTTTTTCATAAAAACCTAAAAATCTAAATAACTCAAAAACTACTGAATTTCGGTAGAACATTTGGTGGCCTAATTTGCTGCATTTTAACCCTACTATGACGTCCTGCAAGGAATACGTCGAATTACCAGTAACCCTGTATTACTAGACTCCTAATAACAGGCGACCCATGTCTGTCAACACGTCTCATTTCGACCAGTCCTTGAGTTAGCCAATCACAACGCAGTACCCCGTCTCCCTCGCTTACGTAGTACCTCAGCGAGTTGACGGAATAGTTTTTGTTCCTAAAGCCCGGTTTCCATTGCAAACGGAGCGGACACATTAATGACTCAGCGGGTGAAAAGAGTAAAAATTAGCTAGATCTGGGAACGCAAAAACTATCCGTTCCACCGCCCCACCGGACCCATTAATGACTTCATTAAACTCGCAAGCGCAAACTGCATACTTTCATTTCCACCAACAAATAGTTTTTGCGTTCCCAGAGCTAGCTCATTTTTACTCTTTTCACCCGCAGAGCTGATTAATGAATGTGTCCGCTCCGCTTGCAATGGAAACCGGGCTTTAGATCTTTAGTTTTTTAGTAATATATAGTCGTTGGGTTTAAGTATATTCCCGAAGATAGACAACGATTTGTAAAACTAGTATAAGTTGCCGTTAATTGAATAATCATACCAAATAGGTTTGTGTAGCAGAGAAAACATTGATATATTTATTTTACCAGAGTATTGTGTGCAGCAATGGAACTACGCCTTAAATGCATGTATTTAATTAATTATTAACCTTTCTCTGTGTAAGCTATTAATTTATATTGCTATCCATAGTTTGTTGGGGACCAGACTTGTGCAAAGAAAGAAAGAAGGGATTTATTAACGCACACAGGACAGAACAAACAACTATACAGAAGAAAATGAAATACAAAATAACATAAAAAAAAAACAAACGACATGAAGTTTTTATTTTCTTTTCTTTTTTTAATAATCTTATTAACAAAATTCAGTTATGGTGGTAAATATGATCAGATACTTGGTTTTTTTTCTTTATCAGATTCAGGTGTGGCAGAGACAAAGTCGACGATGAAGCGAGCTCGCCCAGAAGAAGTCTGTTCACTGTGACAGACAATATCATTTTTTTTTTTAATAAAAAATAAAAAGTAAACAAAAGTTCGTCCTGCCTTTAGTGGAGCGAAAGGGAACTGTCAGTCCCTTACTAAGTAAAATCCACCCTGTACCAGTTGCCCTTTGCGTTTTTGGGTCCCGATTTTCTTTAAAGACAGACATACTAATACCCAGTAACTGGGTAAGTCAGTTTAATCATCATGTATTGTTCCAGAAAATAACTACAGGTGCAAGCTTCCCATAAACAAGGGCAAGTGCCTGGCAAAATCTCCAAGGTTAGTTGCATTTTTAACATCAGCAGCCAATGATATTACTTATAAATTAATAGATACGTTACCTCCACGCCATTCTATCTTTAAAAACGGCACACTAACGCACACATGAATAACTAAATATTGCAATCACTCGCGTATATTCTTTCGTGCCTCGGTCGAGAAACAATCACACATCGACATAGAACAAGCAGCCTCGCGAGGCAGTTGCCTCGCGGAAAATGCGTCGCGAGGCTGCTCGCTCTGTGTGGACAAACTCATTAGAGAAAGACGTTTAGTCAACATAACTCGGGCTTTTTTTTCAGATATGCTTACGACGCCAAAACAGGCAAATGCGTGAGTTTCATTTATGGCGGCTGCGGAGGCAACGAAAATAACTTTTTCAGGAAGAGAGACTGCAAAAAAGCTTGCGTATATAAAATTTATCATCCTATCCAAATCATAACCGATGATTATATCGTACACTAGCTGCTGCCAGCGGCTTCACCCGTTACAACTCCAAAATTATCCCACGGTAACATAAAATCGGGATAAAAATATATCCTATGTGTTAATCCAGCTTATAAACTATCTCTGTACCAAATTTCAGCCAAATCCGTTCAATAGTTTTTGCGTGAAAGAGTAAGAAACATCCATTTACACATACAAACTTTAACGATTATAATATTAGTAGGATAGTAGGAAGTAGGATTGATGGCCGGTGCTTAGCTCTACTGCAGCTACAGGGCGTCAAGAATCCGAAAAATTCTAACTCTTTTTATGGCAGTCTCTAAGGCCCTTCGTACACACGGCTACACATCAAGCTATACAAAACCAGTTTGTCTTGTTCTCGTGTCGTACGATTTTTACACACAATGAACAGTCAGCTACTACTGGTTTTGCAAAGCTTGATGTGTAGCCGTGTGTACGTAACGCGACGCAAGTCTCCGATTACTTACAACTTTGGCATCCATTGAACCGTGCCTGTTTACAAACTTAGTAGGTAGGTAATCCTAGCGTATTACCTACCTTCTTTTGTCTTATATTCTGAAATAACGATAATATTTTGTAAATGTTTAAATACAAACTGATATAAATATTCAATGTATAAAAATATTATATTCGAATTACTGTCAAGTAAATGATTTACCGATATATTTTTTTAAGTTATTGATGTTTCCTGATTATTTTTCTTTTATTCATCTTAATACCCTATAAAGAAGAATGGGCAGAAATGTATGGACCCCGTCCCTTTCCTTGTAACACTCCCATCTATATATCAAATGAAAGTACGTGAAAAGTGTATAATTTCATTGTATGACAGCAAACCTGCAAACTATAGGAGAAAAAAGTTATTGAGACTTTTCTGTCAAAAGATGAATTTCGATTTTCAGAAGAAAACATTGCTCTTAGCTTTTTCTCATGATAATATGTGTACAGATCATGAGAAAGAGTAACATTGTTGACTAAGCGGCACCCACTTCTGACTCTTTAAAAGAAAATCATAGTACTTAGTAGTGATAATTGTATGAAAATAATGAATTTAAACTAGATTGGGGCTTTAGAGGCTGAATCCCCTACCACAGCCCTTACTCAGAAGAACATGGCTATAAGACCGTCACATGCCGCCACAACCAAAACGTTAGGTACTCAACTGACTAACGAGGAAGCAAAGGAGTAAAAAAATCACCAGTGTACTATGGATGGTCGTTGAAGTCATTTGTTGGTTTCCTTCTATTTGTCACCAACGCGTACCAACGCCAAAGCTTGTACCCATCATTTCCATCTGAAAATCTATGAATATCGCCGTGTGGAGAGACGTTCATATAGAGTATATGGAAATATGTGGCACGACTATAATATCGCCCCGATTCTGTCGATTGTGGAGATAGCGCCTTATTCTTTTTCAAAAACGCTATAATTAAATATTACAACTGACATTTTCAAAATCAATGTGTTCCATTATAAACTCTGTGAATCCCGGCCGATCTTCCATATACATATTCTCGTAATAACATACTATGACGAATTCTGACTCGAAATAAAGATCGTGAACACGTACCTAACACATAGTTGACGCCTGTCTTCTACTTTCATAGTCGACAAACCCAATTGTTAAGGCACAGAACCGTGGACGAGCTGAAGGTAGTCCGAAAATCGGTTAAAGAAACTAGCAAGTTTTTTTTTTTGCATATCATGTGACATTTTTGTTTTTAGTACTGAAATGTCAACGATGCATTAGTACACGACAGTATTGAGTATGGATTGTAGATGGATTAATATAATTTAAGACATACATGACTTCTGCTTAACATTACGTATCGTTGGTATTTTGACATATAAAAGTCTCAATAACTTTTTTCTCCCATGGTTTACAGGTTTGCTGTCATACAATGAAATGATACACTTTTCAAGTGCTTTCATTTGATATATAGATGGAAGTGTTACAAGGGATGGGACGTTTTGTCCATCCTTCTTTCATTTTTAAATATTTTTATAAAAAAGAAATAAAAAACATTTAAAAATATAAAAAATAGCAATCCACCCGTACCGGGAACAGGGTCCGGGCCACCGGTAGTCAGGGCTCCTGAGAGAGGAACCTCCTAACAATACGTGCCGTGTCCATGAGTACTGCTTTCTGAATCAAGCGCTTGATCCAGCCACCCAGCGAGAGCCTCCTTAGGTGTTGGTCGAGGCTCTTGGCAATTAAGCCATTGGCAGATACGACTATCGGCACAATAACTGCCTTATTCACATCCCACATGTCAACAACCTCGCGAGCCAGATCAAGATACTTGAATTGTTTATCTTTTTCCACTTTCACGAGGTTCTCGTCATGTGGGACGGTTATATCAACAATTATTGCGCGACGCTCCGGTCGATCTATCACCACAATGTCAGGCTTATTAGCAACAATAGTCCTGTCAGTGATGATAGGTCGATCCCAATACAACGAGATATTGCCATTTTCGAGAACTGGGTCGGGCGCATACCAATAGTACGGCACTTCCGATTCCACAAGGTTGTACTTCAAAGCAAGTTGCTGCTGGATAATCCTGGCAACGAGGTTGTGTCTATGCAAATACTCGCCGTTAGCCAGACGAGAACACCCAGAAATAATGTGTCGGATCGATTCTCCCGGACGGTGGCATGCCCGACATTTATATCAACCGTACCATTATTATTATTTCCTGATTATTATTATTAAAGATTTTTTTTTTAATATTATGAAAAATCAATTGCAAGAAATGTTTTATATTGCAAATCTATATTTTTAAAAAGTAATCAAAAAAGAAGAAGAAATCAACATATAATAAGCATATAATCTACCGTAACAAAAAAATAATGACAATGTTTATTTTCTCTTTTATTTATTTATTATTATTTTTCCTGTACCTGCATATTACTAGTAGGTTTTTATTTATAGATTGTAAATGAAGTACCTAATTAATCCTTTAGCATATTACTCCAATTAAATAAATATTAAGTATATAATAACAAATTCTATCTATATGAACTTCCCGTACCAAAAAATATTTCAATTTTTCAAAGTGATCGCAATTTTATTTTTGATGTGTGAACATTAATTTCATTATGCAGTCGGGACTAGGCCTCAGCGCAAGATACTGGTATTTTACCGTAGATACAGCATATTTGAAATAATATGATGTTGACTGTATGGAAAATGAAAAAGCGTCTCTAGTGTTCGAACAAGAATCGATTTTCTAAAGTAAAAAATCCCTGTGACATTTCCCTGTCAAATCAAATCAAAAGCATTTATTTCAAATAGACCAATAGGGCACTTTTGAAATGTCAGACATACAAAATATAATTTAATACTACAAAGTTATGGTTTTAGGTACTTTATTTGAAAGCTCGTGATAAGGCTTATTGATCAGTCGCGCGTTTGTCTAAACAGGTAACTGTGATCCTGGAACGTAAAGGGCTATTGAAAGAACACTGTGGATTTTAGTCTGTACGAGTCTGACGGTGCGCTTTCTTCCGCCCAGCCAGGGCCGCGCCGACCACTTAAAGCGCTTGTGTGCAAAACCTGTGGAGCGGCTGTGTGCAAAACTTATGAAGACCCTGACTGCTATGCCGGGGGTCGTGGGTTTGATTCCCACCCAGGAAAAAATGTTTGTGTGATGAGCACGATCATTTGTTCTGTGTCTGGGTGTAATTTATCTATAATATGTATGTATTTAGAAATATATAAGTTTGTTTATCAATTGTCTAGTACCCATAACACAAGCTCTGCTTAGCTTGGGACTAGATGACGTTATGTGATAGTTGTGGATTATTATTATTATTGATTCAAATCCACGATCTCCTTCAATAGTCCTTTACGTTTCGGAGCCGCGGTTACACGATACTCCCGCGGCCCCGGAATAGGAGAGAGGGAGGGAGAGGACCTGTGGAGAGGACCATTGTTTACTGAGATTGAAAACAAACGTGTTAATCAGTAAAAGGTCTAATGTCAATTATTATCGAACGATAGTGTCATTCTGCTGATTATGTTGACCTCTCCGATTTGAACACAGGGACGTATTTAGACAATGTTTTTTTTACTTGCCTTTATTCATCTGCCCAAGTCAACGCTGCCCATAAATTAGCACGTTTTGATCACGGACCCTTCCAAATAGTAAGAAACACGTCGCTGTTTGTAACTGCTACGATTTTTTCACAAACGACGAATTCTATAAATACAAATACTTTTTACGTGGTAAAATCATCAAATGAGACCTCCCACCCCGGGCAGGGCGAGAGGTACTGTCAGACTTCTACTGACTAAAATCCACGGTGTTCTTCATTAGCCCTTTATGTTCCGGGGTCACGGTAAGGAAATAAATTCCGCGACCAAATATAAATACTTACAAAAAAAATAAGAGCTTTTCATTTGATTACACATTTTATTTTTCCCGAAGGGGCGAAATAAAATGGGAAGCACCTCCTTGCATTGGTACATTTCCAAAGCCATGCTATGTCATGGCTTCGACCATTGCCGTGCGTGAGAGGTCGCCGTCTTACACGACCAAACGGGACATCTGTCTGTAGGCACCACATTACTGTGACATTGTCTTACCTGCTCCGAATTCCACACCTTGTCCTCGGGGCGATCTTCGCCTTTCTCTTTTTCCAATGAGACACAAGAACCTCCCGAAATATCCGTGTCCGGCTAGCAACTTTGTCGAGCGGAAGGTGAGTACGCCTTGGCGCTTCTCCAGCCACTGCCGAAAGGGGGATCCTTTTTTTAGCGTGGTAATGTATGTAATCAAATGTTGTTCCCTCCCACCTAAGTCAGGGCAGGAGGGACTGTTAGACTTGTTCCGAATAAAATCCACGGAGTCCTATTCAATAGTCCTTGACGTTCCTTTTTCCTTAGCGTTCCTCAAAGAGAGGTCCCACCAGCGCGATTGCGGCGTGCCCGAAATTCCCATTGATAAATACGTGCCTAAGTCCGCCCCTGTTATATAAACTATTGCCAAATATATCTATAACGATATAATAATCGGCGCAAACATTATTTCGAAGCGACCGACTGAAGAGTCTTTATTAAAAATGAAATTATTTAATTTTTTCGCCCTTGTGTTTATGGCTTTTGCCTTGATTGAAGCTAGGGGTAAGTAAAGTCACCATCAAATCCTTTTTTTGTGGAAAATTTTCCAATTAGTCCTCCGTCAGTCCCGGTCCTCCTAGCGGTCTAACCCAGGATCTAGCACTAAAGACTACCAGTAACATGGAGCCCAAGTCTGCTACTTTTACAAATTCGTCATTCCAATCCAACATGATCCCATTGTCGTTTTGCTAAGAGTTCGTAATTTGATAAATTCGTAGTCAATAATTGGTCGGGCAATTGTCTCGTAATAGTCGTATAATGACTATTATATTACTGTTATTAAAATGATTATATATGTATAAAATTTCCTTAATTCATAAAGGTGTAGGAACAAAAAAAAATAGAAAAAAGTATTCCAGCAGCTTTATGAACTTAGAGCGTTGTATTGACTTCTTCTCTCTGATTGTTCTGTAACTACATATATGTATACGTCTTACAGCCGCGAATAATATTTTAATCAACATACAATCTAGCACTGGCCTGCAAATTGCAAAAAACGTAAGAAAAAATGAATTTCGCGGGTTGGTTGAAGCATTCACCTTAAGAGCACTGTTCATGCTAACAATTCAAAAGTGCCTGTAATTGCATTGTTGAAATAAATGATTTGATTTCATTTGGAGTTAACTACATTTATTGAATGTTAAATGTTAAGTGTTCCTATTTATCATTTTGTCAACATTATTGCCGTGATGTATGGTTACATGTCTGTGTACATACATACATATAATAGTATTGTAATATTATACGTAGTATTAGGTACATGTAGTTTGATTAAAGTAATTTAAGTAAGTAATTAAATGAAAAAAAATACATCATTCTACACTAATAAGAATATTTAAATAAAGATATTTATTTTTGTGTGTGTCTGTAATGAAAAAAACTGAAAAACTACTGGATCGATTTAAAAAATTCTTTTACCAGTTGAAAACTGCTTTGGTCCACTCCTGAGTGACATAGGCATTAATAGTGACCGGGCAAAGCCGCTGGCAAAACCTTATAATATAATTAATTATCTCTTGTTTTCAGATCCAAAATGCTTACAACCTACAGACGCAGGCATATGCTACGGACACATACCTATGTACGTATCTGTTACATAAAAATCAATTGCTGTTCGTTAGTCTCGCTAAAACTCGAGAACGGGTGGACCAATTTGGCTAATTTTGGTTTTGATTTATTATTGGAAATCCAGGGAAGGTTTAAAAGATGAGGTAATTCTGAGGCCGTACGAAGTTGGCCGGGTCAGCTAGTTGTCAAATAAATTATTGTCGCTATACTCGAGAACTTTTCTACCCGACCGCATGGACCATGCCCGAGTCGACGGCGCGCGCCTCTAAAAAATGTCGGCACATTGACTATATTATCAGGTTACCATGAACCTGGAACGTAAAGGGCTTTTGAAGAAACACTACTGATTTTATTCAATATGACAGACAAGTCAGTTAAGAGTAGACAGTCCCTCCCGACCTGCCGGACCGGACCTATTTTGATGATTAAGTACACAAAGATAAAAAATAAAGTAAAGAAAGACGACCTCATGTTTGCCTCTGGACTAAGAGGCTCAATGAACGATTCGTCGACAAAGCTTAATAAGATGCCTTATTACTCTTTGTCGACGAATCGTTCATCGGTCTTTAAATCACTCATTACCTATGGGCGAAACGTTTGTCGTGGAAAGATGAACTCTGTGGTTGAAAAAACCAGAAACTTTCTGAAAAAAATCAGAAACTTATGTTTAAGTGTCTAAACACACTATGCCGAGGATACGCGACGGAAGTTCGGCATGATTACGCCTGCAATGCTAGTTGAATTACTGGCGACACATTATGCCGAAATTATGTTGCGTTATAGCGTATAGCCGAACTTCAGTCGGGCGTAAGTTCAGCGGAAATTCGGTCGCACCTCAAAAGTAATAACGGAACCCTAACAGGATCACTTTATTTTTCATTTGTCTGTCCGGCTGTTTAGATAACACGACACGACGCCACGACAGCGCTCGAAACACTGAATATACACACAAAATTGCGCAACTGAATTTCTGCCGCGTAAGTTCGGCACTTATGGTGTGTCATATCAGCCGAATACGTTGGAACGTAAAATCAGCCGCGGAACTTCGGTCGCGTGTTTAGACACTAAGAATCGCTAGATGATCATGATTTCATGAATGAGCAAACTGTACACAACAAAAAAAGATTTTTAAATATTATTTTTCTCTGTATATTTTCAGGTATTCGTTCAACAATGTAGCTGAAAGGTGCGAGCCCTTCGTGTACGGAGGTTGCATGGGAAATGAGAACCGATTTGCCACCTTGGAGGACTGTCAAGCGGCTTGTTGAGATTCAAAGCATGATTTTATAATAAAATAATTACTATTAAATGTAGTTTTACTCCTTAGATAGTTTCTTTAAGTTTAAAAATGACAAAATGAGAACCATTACCTTTATTGATGAATTACCTTTTGCCGATTTACCACAAAAAGATAAAATAGGTTTCTGTTGAATGCTTGTCTCATCATCATCTCAGCCATAGGACATCCACTGCTGAACATAGGCCTCCCCTTTTGATCTCCACATATACCGGTTGGAAGCGACCTGCATCCAGCGTCTTCCGGCGACCTTCATAAGATCGTCTGTCCACCTTGTTGGACGTCCTGCGCTGCGTTTGCTAGTCCGTGGTCGCCTCCACTCTAGCACTTTTCGACCCCATCGGCCATCTGCTCTGCGAGCAATATGGCCTGCCCATTGCCACTTCAGCTTGATAATCCCGTGAGCTACATCGGTGACTTTAGTTCGTCTACGTATCTCCTCATTTCGGATTCGATCACGAAGGAAAAACACAGACATAGCTCTTTCCATAGCTCGCTGAGACTACGGCGTGTCGTGTACCTGTGTGTGTGGAAATGACTGCCCCCCCCCCTCTAAAGGGCCAAAGCCTGCCGGGGTCGCGGGTCTTATCTCATTACCGTGACCCCGGAACATAAAAGCCTATTTAAGGACACCGTGGATTTTAGTCAGTACAAGTATGACAGTCCCTCCCGCCCTGCTCGGGGTGAGAGGACTAATTTGATTTTACCACGTTAAATAAAAAAAAAGCTACGTGCATTTAATGGTTCAATGAAAAATTAGACAAATTACTGAGTTGTGTGTTTTCTTTTGTCATGTAAACCAAAATTGACGAAGATACAACGCTTCTAAAAATCACAAAACATCACTCGGTCATTACAATTTTACAAGCGCAATGACGTCACAAGCCCCCGCTCCTGAATTTGAAAGCGTTTTATCTTTGTCAATATTCATTGATTTGAAAAAATAAAAATACGTGTCCATTATTTTTCAGTATTATTACTGACGGACTACATAGATTTTCAATTTATTTATGCAGTAAAATACCCTATTGTACCGCACAAACAATTAATTTTCGGTTCGGTTTATTGTGCCCTCTGAGACATGAGGCTCTAAGCAATTGATTAATTTGCTTATGGGTTAATCCTGAATGTCATTTACTAATAGCAAAAATCCGTGCATTGAGCTATTATTACTACGTTAGAGACGACACCACGTATCACCACTGTGTCCCATCCAGGATGAGACAACGCGCACAAGTTCATTCAGTTGTTTGACAGCTCTGTGGCGTGCTCTAGGCGCGCGTACTCATCCTGGATGGGACACAGTGGTGATGCGTGGTGTCGTCTCTATACGTAATTGTAATAGCTCAATAACTACGTGACTTGAAAAATAATTAATGATGGAAATTCCTATAAACGAGTTTAAAATAATAGTCATTTAATCACATTTGACGTTAAATTCACTGATTGTGTTAACCTCAGAGATATTATTAATATTACTGGGCCGTATTATAAATGTCATTAAGTCATCAATTACAGTCGTATCAAATAGTCGTGTGATCTGCAAGTATTTGTTCCGGGTCTAGTTGCTTGTGTATTGTGAGTTTCTGTTTGTAAACGCACACCAAACAGGAGAAATGCCTAGTGTTGCAAAGTTTAAAAAATAACGCTACAGTCGCGGATAAATGCTAGTTTGTAACAAGAAGTACTTAATACAACCAACGTGTAACGTAAATAGCGCAAAACCTCTTGTGGGGTAACTAAGCCCATGTTACTGAACAATGTTTGTTCTAAAAATGGAAATTCGCAAATAAAAAAAAAGATTTTTCATACTGATGAGTCCGATCAATTTCTCATTTTGTATGAAAAAGCAATTTTTTTTTTGCGAATTTCCTAAAATCTTGGAAGAAACATTGTTCAGTAACAGGGGCTGAGTTATCTCACGAGTGGTTTTGCGCTATTAACGTTACACGTTGTATATAAGGTCTGCACTTAAATACGTCTCTGATAAGTAAACAATATTGTACAGATCAAATACATACATTAATAAAATATCAGTTTCAACATTATTTTGTACTGAAAGACGCAAGAGGTGTATAAACATGAAATTATTTTATTTTCTTCTCCTTATCTTCGTGGCCATTGGCTTAAGTGAACCTCGGGGTGAGTATTTTTAATCACTTTGATATTTTCTACTTCATTAGACAAAGTTTTCATTAACTAATGCTATTGGAGCCTATTACCGTCATCCGCCGGAAGACGTCCACTGCTGAACATAGGCTTCCCCCTTAGACCACCAAGCCGAACACCAATTCAATTCTACGAGCAATTATATGGCCTGCCTCGTTGACTCTTCAACTTGCTGAAGAGCTATGTTGGTGACTCTGGTTCTTCATTCAATCTCTTTGTTCTGAATATCGAGCTTATCCAGAACACATTAAAACAAACGGCAATAAAAAAAATGGTCAATTCCACTCATTTCTGTGGACAACTCACACTTGACCAAAAAAATAAAAACGCCAAAATTATCAGTATCAAAAAAGAGCTAAAGGTTCCTAAGAAAGTAATCTCGTATCTCTGATGGATGCAGATTTCTCCCTTTTGGCCCATTTAAAAGAAACACTCTGTATACCTCTTTTTTTCAGACTCGAAATGCTTGCTAGCCAGAGATACCGGTCCATGCAGGGCAGAGTTTCAGAAGTAAGTACTATTTCTATGCATTTGACACATTTCTCGGTATCTGAAGGGTTTTTTCCGGTCGCCTCCCTATTTTTTTTTTTCATAATGGCGGTGCACCACGAAAGTTATAATTTAGATAGAGGACACTTAAACAAACAAAAAAATAACCACACATAAAGGACGAAATATACGAATAAGTCGAAAAAAACCTTGGAGAAACAACTTTTTTGTCTTTTTTCTCTCCGAAGGGGGGCAATTATGACGTCTCAAAGGGAGAGTAGTAACACTGTGGGAAACAGACAGAACTGCACATTGTCTAGTGCTATCTCTTTCCTCCAGTGGAACAACTTATGGTAGGCCACCTGGTAAACAAATTGAATTACGACAACATAATATTAACATATTGATTGATGGTTTTACCTCGAAAACAAAATGTGTAATTATTGATGATAAAAAATGTGTTATAAAACGTTTTTCTTTTGTTTTTATAATACTAGCATTCCTATAACTAAAATACTAATTAATTGTTTCAGATATGCATTCAACAGTGAATCTAAACAGTGCGAGAAATTCTTCTACGGAGGTTGTAAGGGAAATGGCAACCGTTTTAATACATTAGAAGAATGTCAAGCCGCTTGTAGTATTTGAATGAAAACATGATTAAAATAATAATCAAGTAAATTAAAAAGTTTAAATTAATGTAGTTTTATTTACTCCTTTAATTTCTAAGCCGTGGAGCAGTGGTCGCTGAGTGGTATCGGCTCCGACTTACGAGTTTGTGGGTCGTGGGTTCTAAGTTTCGAACTCAGCCAGCCGCATTACTTTGTGTAATTTATTTCATCACCACTGCTCTCAAAAAGGTGAAGGAAAACATCGTGAGGAAACCGGCATGTCATGCAAAATGGTAGGATGCATAATTAGGAAAGATAAATGAGTTTTTTTTATAGAAAACGTTCCATGTAGACAGCTAGTGATGATAAATGCGCTGACATGCGATGTATGAATGCGGAATCTAGAGTAGGTTATCTGTAAAGAATGGACATTGTGAATATGCGAATATATGCGTTAATTATAAAGTTTTTATTTTTTCGTACTTTTTCAAATATTTGTAGAAACAATATATTTTTCAACTTTAGCCATTTGACTCCAAAGCTAAAAAAATGCACACAAACTATGGTTACGTGAACGATTAGGCCCTTCCTACACAAGGCGACGCAAGTCTCCAATACCTTACGACTTTACTATCCATTGACGGGCCTGTGTATGAACCTCTAAGGATTTGTATTGCGATATTCGCTTGGATACCGAAGTAGTAAAGTGTAAGTAGCAACTTGCGTCGTGTTGTGTGCGAAGGGGCTTAATTTCTTCTAACGCTACTTCTAAATAATAGCAACGGTACACGCCGCTGATGTCAGCGAATTTTCGTAAAAATTTAAGGCATATCGCGAAAACACCGATAATAAGACAATGTCTACTCTACTCTGTCGAAAAAGAATAGGATTTTCGCATAAACGTCATGCTCTAGTAAAGTTTTGGGGACATTCCGAAGTTTGATTTAGTTTTGGGGTAGGAGTCACCAGTTTGGGGTAAGAGAAACAGAGTGGAAAGTTCCTCGCTACCCGGTGAATAGGAAGGTACCTTCCAACCAAACGGGTATTGCGTCTGGTGGGCTTTCTGCCGGACATTCGAAGTCGGAATATCCCATCTGTTCTAAGTTCGCGGTTAACTTTGATTGCGCGATGTAGACATTTTTTGCATCTAGTTTCTCTGTCAATTCATAGATGGCGCTAGTGTACATTTTGTAGGTGATTAAGTACGCTACATAGTCATGGTTCCTTTAAATCCTGCAAACAGAAATAGCAGTCTCGCGACGGAGCTTCATCGACCCTGTTTTATTTCGAAATTTAATTTCTGAGTCGTAGCCATTGTTTAACTTATACGTGTTTAACAAATTATACTACGACATATTGATAATTATGTATTTTCGATTCATCAACATTTACAATTGCATGTGTTACAGCATTCTTTCTCCGTTTGAAAGTTGTTGTCATTTCCCTGGCAGCCACCGTAGACGAACTGTTCACATTTTCTCGTTTTACAGTTGTAAGCGTACCTGAAAAATAATACGTTTATTAGACATGCATTTATCTATGTAGGCGAAATTGTCATATTTTCGAATCATCGATCCCACAATCCCTTAAAATCAGGGTTTACAACCAGCGTGTCTTACCAGCCGAAACGTGGACACTTATCATCGGCCTGGTCCATTGCTCAGCGTGCAATGGAGAGAACAATGTTCGGGGTTTCTCTGGTGGATAAAACCAAAGTTTCTATAAGTATAAGAATTTTGCGAACATTGCGCTTAGAATCAGCATGCTGAAGTGGAAGTGGGCCTGACCACGTCTGTAGACGGACAGACGGCAGATGGAGCAAACATGTGCTAGAGTGGAGACCACGAATATTAGTCAGATATTTGAGGCCATTAACATGCAAAGGAGAAGAATTAAAAAGCCCAATAGCCATCTTACCTTGGAAAATAAGCAAAGCACGGCCCCGTTTTAGCTGGTTGGTAACAAGCAGGGTCTGAAAAACAAATCAAAAAAATAATGCCCCTGTCCCACCCGTAACTCTCAATTTACTATTTTTACCTAAAAGTCACAATTTAGCACAAAATTCCTGTAGATACAATGATTTCGGTGACGTACGTAAGTCGAACATATGTAACTCGCGCGTACGTAAGCCGCGCTAGTAGTACACACTACTACTTACTGTACGTTTATATGTATAGACAGTTGGTACAGTAAATAATATTTTTCAACACATTTGCTCGTAAAATGCATTTACAAAGCCTGTATACAGTGTTCGAAAGTTAAAAATTACGGACCATACAACGCAGCGTGCGGTAAAATAGGTACTCTCACCTAAGTACCTATTTTACCGCACGCCCCCTTGTAGAGCAGCGTGCGTTTTCTTTACGGTTTTTTTTTAATTTCAAAAAAAAAAAAAGAAAAGAATTCCACCAAAGAGTTTCACATTATGAAAATAAACAACCTGACTGATCGAACCTCCTTGGAAGAGCTTTTGCTCAATACGTTGTCTCACTTTAATACTAAAGAGTAAATGAGATGAAAGATGTAGTTCTAATTTTCACCACGTGCATGTGGCGCCATTTTCAAAGTCGCGCCATTTTCATATTAGGAACTTCAAAAATTGTTGCGACTAATCTGAGTTCAAGGGAGGAATCTGATATTAATATGGATAAATGTGTTGAAAAACATTGTATGACACACGTGCAGAAATTGGTATTTACAAACTCGTGACTACGGTACGCCCTCGGGCGCCTTCGGCGCCTAGGGCGTACGTTGTCTACTCGTTTGTAAAAACCAACTTTCCGCACTAGTATCATAAATAACTATTACAGTTAAAAGAAATAATGATCCTTGTACGATCTATATAAGATTGGCTATGAAAGCGTTTATAGAAGGAGATAAAACGCATCAAAACTTAAAATTCGTGACGTCTGAACTTTGAATCTTCGTCTATTTTGGCTTTCGTAAATAAGTTAAACACTGTGCAAATATTTAAATAGTTTTGACGGACTGAAAAGATTTTCTCTCGTCTCTCTCCGAAATTCATTTTAGGCTTCTTTGATGAAATTATCCAATACCACCACAACTATTGTCAATCTTTTTTTGAATATCTTCTCTTTCAAAAGGGGGAAAGAAAAATAAGTCATTAAAAAAGCAGTTTTTTTACACTTACCTCTACGACGAGCTGCATAGACAACTCCAACAAATAATATTACAAGAAAATAAATAATTTTCATTTTGAACTAACGTAATCTACAAAACTACTTTTCAGACAAAAAAGGTAAGCTATCTGTGGAAATTATAGCGTTTTCTTTTCTTTTTATATAAAAAAAAATACTTGTAGATTTACATCAGGCAAACACAGAGGCGTATTGAGGTATGCTTTAGTCTTACTTAAATAATGTATGGATGGATTATTGTAACTCTCATCAAATATTAATTAGATATGGATTTCAGGATTGTACATAGTTTATAGGCAGATATTAATGTCGTCAAAAAATCTAGTCACCTCTATTGAGCTATTATTACTACGAATAGAGACGACACCACGTATCACCACTAAGTCCCATCCAGGATGAGACAACGCGCACCAGTTCATTAAATTGTTTGACAGCTCTGTGTCGTACTCTAGGCGCGCGCATACATCCTGGATGGGACAGAGTGGTGATACGTGGTTACGTGGTGTCGTCTCTATACGTAGTAGTATTAGCTCAATGGTCACCTCACGTTTTTCAATAAATTTGCAATAAATATTGGTATATCATTGTTATTGATAACATTTTTGCGTAGGACACGACACATGTTACCATTGCACTGTTCTTAAACTTGAAAATGCATGATTATTATTACAGAATTATAAAAAAAAAACATGATTTAGGGAAATATTACTCAAAATTATTCTACTTACTTACCTACTAATTAATACTTACATAAAAATCGGTTCACCCTTTCCGTGAATTCCCGGTTGGCGCACTCTCTGAGCGATCAACAGCTGCAGTCGCGTAGCGAGACCTCTAGGAGGGGGTAAGACGTATGCGAGGTCCTTTTTTTCAGGACAAAAAATATAACTTGCACCACCTAGACAACGGCAACCAAAAACAAGTATTGTACGGATTACGATTTAATACAGCCCTGTAAAGTCTTAGTTGATTATCATTCATTGTTGCTTAGTCAAAATGAACATTGTAATTGTTTCGACTTGATAGCTATGGAAATTAATAGCTAACTACATTCAATGTATAAAAAAAAACAACGGTCTTAAGTCAAAGGCGTTATCACAAAGTAATCGCATATTACTTACAGCGTACTTCATATATATATATTTACGGCGATTAATGTATGGAAAATGAAAAAGCGACTCTAGTGTACGGACGATTTTTTTTATCAAGTTAACATCAAAGTTCATTAACATAAAAGTCGCAGGACTTATAAAATTACCGTGACCCTGGAACGTAAAGAGCTATTAAAGGACACCGTGGATTTTATTCAGTACGATTCTGACCGTCCCTCCCGCCTGCCCTGGGCTCCCGCCCAGGAGGTCTCATTAATTTGATGATTTTACCACGTAAAAAAAAGTGTACGATATAGGAACTATTTTATTGTTCATCAAAGTCAAAATCCCAGTTTACGGCACAAAAACGTGAAAAGTCATGCTAGTGCTTCCGATGTATATCATCATCATCATCATCTCAGCCATAGGACGTCCACTGCTGAACATATTTTTTGATCGCCACATGTACCGGTTGGAAGCGACCTGCATCCAGCGTCTTCCGGCGACCTTCATAAGGTCGTCTGTCCACCTTGTTGGTGGACGTCCTACGCTGCGCTTGCTAGTCCGTGGTCTCCACTCTAGCACTTATCGACTCGACACTGCGAGCAATATGGCCTGCCCATTGCCACTTCACATTCGATCACGCAGAGAAACACCGAGCATAGCCCTCTCCATAGCTCGCTGAGCGAATTTGAGCTTTGAGATGAGGCCGACAGTGAAAGACCACGTTTCGGTGCCGTAACTCATTACTGGTAACACACATTGGTTGAAGATTTTCGTCTTGAGGCACTGAGGTATGTATATCGGACGAAAAAAAAAACACTGCCTAGGGTCCCGAACCCTGCCCAACCGAGTATATAATTATTATTCTTTGCTCGCTAGATTTAGCCCTTGGATTCACACGCTTGTAGCTCTAAAATTATCACACTTGAACGGTTTTTAATACCAAAAAGGTGATATATAAGCGTCGCGGCTTTCCTGATGACTAGCGGTCACCGAAGTCTATGTACTCCTGCAACACAAGTGTTATCGCCTGCGCGTTGCCGACCTTGCAACATTTCCACGTTCATTTTGGGGTGTGAAGAAAGTGGGCAGAAGGAACGCTGTGTCGTCATTTTAAAAAAAAAGTAGGTTTTTTATACAAAATTATAACGATGAATTGTTTGTTTGGTTGTACGCGCTAATTTCAGGAAATGCTAGTCAGAAGTTCTATTAATCTATTTCATAAAAATGTTTTTGTGTTAAATAGACCATTTATGGAGGAAGGCTATAGGCTAGGCTATATACCATCACGGTATGATCAATAGAGGCCGAGCAGTGGGGTTGGAACCCCGGGGTACTAATGAATAAATAGAAATTAGCGCCACGTAAAAAGGTAATGGGTGGTGGCGCGCGCACTCTAGAGTATTATCTGGTTCTGTACGCAGATGTCGCTATGCATTTTAAAGTTCAATGCTCTGGCATAGCGATAACATTGTTTTCGAAATTTTTCAGTAAATGATAATATTGTTTTCTTGCTAGTATTTACATGACTATCTTAGTTACTTACCTAATAATTAAATAAGTATTTAAAATATCAAAAAAAAAACTGATAAACTGACTGTTTTGGAACAAAATGCCAATGAAACTAAAACTTTTTGCTTTCATTGGCACTTGTTTATTTTTCCACTTAGATAGCACAAGAAAAACTTAAGTGATAGTTTGGTAAATGCGCTGACGTGTGGCGCGCGTAGGTTACCGTCTATGCGGTATCTAAAGTACGATTATTAATTGTAGTCAGTAAAATGACAGTAAATGACATTTGTTCAATATAGAAATGTACTAAATTTTATAGTATCAGTGACAGTTGCACTTGTCATTTTACTGACTGGAATTAATAATCGTACTTTAGGGGAGGTTACCTGTATAATGAATGCACATTGTAGGAATAATTATGCGTTTTATATATTTTATAATTTATTATACAATATTGTTTACATTTTCAAATATAAATAATGTACCTATTTATATGTCGCAGACTCGCAGGATAATTTGACAAACAAGGCTTTTTGCAAAAAATGTTTATAAATGATGTTATTGAAAAAAGAATAGGGTTTTATTTAGCAAAAAACGTCATACTTTAGGCAGGTTTTGGGGACACCCGCAGTACAGTTTGGTTAGGTTCCTTTAAAAGTTTAAATCATGCAAACACAAATAGAAGCCCTGCAAAGCGAGGCTTCGCCGACCCTGCTTATTTTGAAATTTTACTGGGCCATAGTCGTCATTGAAATCAGTGTTTTCGCGATATCCCTAGATGTTTTTCGAAAATTCGGTTTAACAAATTATCTTACGATTACAATACAACGTGTAACGTTAAAAGCGCACAACCTCTCGTGGGGTAACTCAGCACATGTTACTGAACAATGCTTGTTCTTAAAATTTTGGAAATTCGCAAAAAAAAAGGTTTTTCATACTGATGAGCCCGATCAATTTCTCATTTTGTATGAAAAAGCAATTTTTTTTTTTTGCGAATTTCCTGAAGTCTTGGAACAAACATTGTTCAGTAAGATGGGCTGACTTACCCCACGAGAGGTTTTGCGCTTTTAACGTTACACGTTGTATATTTTCGGACACCAGACCTACGTAAGTAAGTATTTAAGTATTCTTTATTTGCATAAAATGTGGTATACAAAAGGTGTTATATCGTACAAAAGACATTAGCATTACAGGAATTTAAGTCTTATAGCATATCAGAGTCGATCTTTCAACATTTACAATTGCATGCATTACAGCATTCTTTCTCTGTTTGGAAGTTGTTGTCATTTCCCCGGCAGCCACCGTAGACGAACTGCTCACATTTTCTTGTTTTACAGTTGTAAGCGAACCTGAAAAATAAAACGTTTGAGTCATTTAAAATTAAACCTGGCCATCTCCTCTAGGCTCTACGTCGAACGGTTGGGGAAATGGAAAAATGTAAAATGAAGAAATAGCCATTGTAATCGTACCTACCTTGGAAAAAAAGCACGGCAGGGCCCCGTTTCAGCTGGTTGGTAGCAAGCAGGGTCTGAAAAACAAAACAAAAATTAAATAATACCCTGTCACGCACGTAACTTTCAATTTACCATTTTTACCTAAAAGTTCCAATTTAGTATTGAATTCGTCTACGCTGATTTCGGTCACGTACGTAAATCGATCGTACGAAAGTCGAGCGTAGGTATATAAGTACAAACATTACAGACCCCGTCCCTAAACGTCAAGTAACACCCGAATAATCATTTTTACACAATATTATTTACAATGATAAAACGCATCTAAATTCGAAAGAGCTTCGTGAATTCACAACTCAAAACTGTAATGGCTTGTGACGTTTTGCCAATTTTGTAAGTAATCGTATTTTATATTACCTAATTTTTGTTTACATACGTAACAAAAAAAATACGGATCACATCTAATCAATATGTATAAAAATCAATGCCACTTTTCGTTGTAATTTTATAACTAACTAGCGGCCCGTCCCATTTTTTTTTTTTTAATTTATTCATGACCATTGCCCGTCCCAGCTTCGCACGGGTGGACATGTGGACATAAAAAAAAATCATATCTATGGCTACAGAGGATGATTTTTTTGGATTTTAGAAAAAATTGTTTGCCGTATATATCATTTCTTCCAAGAATTTGATACTTATTAGTTAAAATTAAATTATTTTATTCCAAAATCTTCGGTTTTGATTCCTGGCATTGTTGAATTTTCTAAAATCTAATGGCGGGAGAACAATAAGTCATTAAAAAAGCAGTTTTTTTGCGCTTACCTCTACGTCGAGCTGCATAGACAACTCCAACAAATAAAATTACAAGAAAAAAAATAATTTTCATTTTGAACAACCGTTAAATCTACAAAACTACTTTTTAAACGAAAAAAGTAAGATAACTACGGAATGCTTAGCGTTTTCTTTTCTTTTTATATTAAAAAAAATACTCGTAGATTATCAGGGACGCACAGAGGCGTATTAAGGTATGTTTTAGTCACAATTAAACAAATGGATGGATTAATGTTACTCTTCCATTTTCAAAAATGTAACCGCCTTCAAAACCAACCACTAAAAAAGGGTAAAATAACCTACAAAATAACTTTTCTTTCGGAAGTCGGTTTTTTTTTTTCATTGTCTTTTTTGCCACCGACTTCCGAAAGAAAAGTTATTTTGTAGGTTATTTTACCCTTTTTTAGTGGTTGGTTTTGAAGGCGGTTACATTTTTTTTTTAAAAAGCTTTTATTTTACTCTTTTTAGTTTAAATATTCAACCAAAATTCTTGTCAAATAGGTACATCATTTTCTTACATGTGCACTAGAATTTTGTAATCCGTAGCACCGGTAATAACATCGCTTATGTACAAAATTAGCTAATAAAATTCCCTATCTCAAAAACTACTGAACCGATTTTGATAAAACTTGCAGTGTTCCCTCAGTTGAACAATACCTAGTATAACAAAAAAAGAATGACTTAAATCGGACTTGTAGTTCCAGAGATAAGCGAACACAAACTAAATCAGTCGATGCCTACTCCTTACTGTTAAGGAGTTGTACCTTCCATCATCAGCTCAGCTTCATAAGATTATGATTACCATACGCAAATACTTAAATTACTTCATAATATTTGCGAAAAACTACATGTAGGCCTATAAAATTTGAAGGTTGCCCTCGATTTCTCCAGGATTCAATCATCAGATCTTGACTTGGTGAATATGGGACCACTCCGGAAGCATCTCCTTACGAACAAAACAAGAATTTCGAAAATCGGTCCACAATCGCCGGAGAAATCGCGTAACAAAAACACAAAAAAAAAAAAAAAAAAAAAAAACATACAGTCGAATTAATAACCTCCTTCTTTTTGAAGTCGGTTAAAAATTAAACTGATATGGTATTCACGATTGTAAGTAGAAATGCAGTTTATAGGCACAGATAAATAGTTTATATCTTAAAATGGTCGTAAAAATATCTAGTCACCTCACGTTTTTCAATAAATACATATCTAATTGTTTTTTTATTGTTATTGATAATATTTCTGCGAAATACACGACAAATGATACCGTTTTACTGCTTTTTTTATCGTGGTAAAATCATCAAATGAGTCGTCCCACCCCGGGCAGGGCGGGAGGGACTGTCAGACTTGTACTGACTAAAATCCACGGTGTCCTTCAATAGCCCTTTATGTTCCGGGGTCACAGTGATGGAAGTAAGTCCCGCGACCACCGTTTTACTGCTATGTAAATTAACTAGAAAATGCATGATTACCTATTTGTAGATCATAACATAGTTTTATGAAAATTAATTAATAACAATACTTACTTTAAAATCGGTTCAGCCTTTCGTAAAGTCGCGGTTGGCGCAGCAGCTGAGCGGTCGACTGCTGCACAGCGTCTGTCACGGCTTCGATCCCCGCATTCCCGCACGGAACAAATATTTATGTGACCTGCAAATAGTTGTTCCGGGTCTGGGTGTTTATGTGAGTTACTATTTTTGTAAACGCAACTACATTAAAGGACAAATTCCTAAAGTGGGGCGGTTCCAAAAAAAAAAAAAGAGAATAGAACTGCAGTTCAGAAGAAATCTGATGTCCCATTCGTCAAGCAAGTCAGCTTAGAAATAAGTCATCATCATCTGCCTAACGCTTTCTAATAACTATATTGAGGTCTGCTTCCAGTCGAACCAGATGCAGCTGAATATCAGTATTTTACATGGAGCTACTGCCTACTGACCTCTACAACCCAGTAACAGGGTAATACCATGGTAAGACTGGTTGTCAGAATTAGAGCTTCTCTATTATCTTATTGATCTACAAATGCCAGCCGGGAACAACGGCTTCATATGCTTTCCGAGCCACGAAGGAAACTCGCTATGATAATTGGTCATCCATCCAAAGACCAACTTCGGCAAGCGCAGTTTAACTTTAAAAATTGACGTGTTTATATTTATAGCCACGAGCTCCTCAAAGTCAATGTAAAAAAGCAAATCGTAATATTTTTACGGATTATAATACGGCTCTGTTAAGTCCTAGTTGATAAATCATTCATTGTTACTCACTCAACACGAACATTGTAATTGTTTCAACTTGATAGCTATGGAAATTAAAAGCGATCCTTCTACATTAAATATTTATTTTTTAAAAAAAATAACGATCTTAAACCAGGTGGCAACGACGATATATTACTAGACTTTTAGGCGCGGGATAGCGCCCAGTTTGTTCATTGAAAGACCGGTCCAGTTTGATAAGATTGTATAATGAAGTTTCCACAAAGTTACTTAATGAATAACTGACACACAACATAGCACGGTACACTGACGGTCATAGGAATATAAATGGTGTACAATAGCCTGAGTTAATTACGACATAATAAAGGCTCTGGTGATTCCTTGAAATTTGACCGGTAACGACCTGTCTGGTGAGCGGTGTGTCGGCATAGACAACCAACATAACCATAGTGTTGTCACTATGGGTTATGTTTGTATTACCACAGATAATATAACAAGAAATTAGTTCGCCACGAACATAAAATCGGGATAAAAACTATCCTATGTGTTTTTATCCCGATTTTTGGTTATTAACTATCTGTGTACCAAATTTAAACAAAATCCGTTCAGAAGTTTTTGCGTGAAAGAGTAACAAACATCCATCCACACATATTAGTAGGATTGAAATTAAAATTTATCAAATACCCAACAAAATAATGATAGCTTTGTATTAATTATGTTTCTGCATGTAAAATTTGTAATATTATGTAATTTTCAACACAGTGTAAAATGTTATGAATAAATGAAATGAATGAATGAAAGTCTTTGTAGAAAAACTGATATTTTTACGGATTTTAATACGGCCCTGTTAAGTCCTAGTTGATAAATCATTCATTGTTACTCACTCAACACGAACATTGTAATTGTTTCAACTTGATAGCTATGGAAATTAATAGCGATCGATCTACATTAAATATTTATTTAACAAAAAATAACGATCTTAAACCAGGTGGCAACGACGATATATTACTAAAAATAACAGGCGACCGATGTCTGTCAACCAGGGCTGGGCAAAATACATGCTTTGCTTTAATTGAAATACAAATTACAAAATACTATTATCGCACGTAATTAAAATATAAAATACAAAATACCTTTAAGTAAGGTATTTGAAATATAAAATACAAAATACAGTATTTTAGCTATTTTTAATTGAAATACAAAATACTAATTACAAATTACATTTTACAAAATAAATAATCTAGACCAGCATGGGCTGAATGGCTGAAAAGTAGAAGGAAGTTTTTAGCTTAAAGTTCACAATTCGACGTTAATTTCTTTTTTGCGTTTTTTTAGCCAAAATTGACCTACAGTCACTGCGTACAGTGTAAAGACGCCAGCGGGTCAACCTGCCCGGATCTGTGAAATTTTATCAATAAAAAATAACCTTCCATTATTCAAACGCAAAAACGTTCAAAATCTGTTGAGGAAATTTGATGGATTGTGGTAGGAGGCTTGATGTGCTGACATCAGTGCATAACAGGTGCAGTGTTGCCAAGTCTAATTAGCTGCTTTACCATCATTGCAGAGAGTGCAGTGACGGTAAATGAAGTTTTAAATGTATTTTAGAGCCACATGTATTTGAAATACTAATTACAAAATACTTCGTCGTCAAGTATTTGAAATACGAATTACAAATAACATTTAAGGGAAGTATTTAAAATACAAATACAAAATACGTATTTGTATTTCAATTACGTATTTAAATTACAAGTAATTCAAATACTGCCCAACCCTGCTGTCAACACATTAGGCAAAAAAGTCTTATATCCGTCTTATCGACCAATCCTGTGAGCCGTAATCATACCTTGAGACAGAACAGACCTTGAGTTAGCCAATCACAACGCAGTACCCCGTCCCCCTCGCTGACGTAGTACCTCAGCGAGTTGACAGAATAGTTTTTGTTCCTTAGATCGTGCATGCGGAGTCTAGTAATATATCGTCGTTGGCAGGTAACCTACTATGAAGCGTGTGGGTAGTAAGTAGTTCGACTGTGAGAATGAGATGGCGCTTTTTTTTTATTATGGTAAAATCATCAAATGAGTCCTCCCACCCCGGGCAGGGCGGGAGGGACTGTCAGACTTGTACTGATTAAAATCCACGGTGTCCTTCAATAGCCCTTTATGGGCGTGTCACGGTGATGGAATAAGTCCCGCGACCCCGGGCTTTGGCCCTCTAGAGGGGGGCCCCGTCATCATGCTGACGCTCTTTGAGGCGCGCGTGGAACACGACGCGACCCAATGAGATGGCGCTTTTTTTTTTTTTTACGTGGTAAAATTATCAAATGAGACCTCCCACCCCGGGCAGGGCGAGAGGTACTGTCAGACTTGTACTGACTTAAAATCCACGGTGTTCTTCATTAGCCCTTTATGTTCCGGGGTCACGGTGAAGAAATAAATCCCGCGACCATGAGATGGCGCTAGACGACTTGTACAGCTATGTCCCTTTCCCACAATTGAACTACTCACGCTATAAGACGTCAAAGGCCTTATCACAAGATTACCGTATATTACTTAGAACTTACTTGAAGTATTTACGGCGTTTATTGTATGCTAAATGAAAAAGCGCCTCTAGTGGACGATCGAGGTAATACTTTTTTCTATGAAATTAACATCAAAGTTCCCGTTTACGTTACAAAACCGGGAAAACGGCATTCTACACAGAGTGTTTCTAAAGCTTCAGAATTTGTTTGTTTGGTTGATCGAGCTAATCTCAAGAACTGGGAGACAGACTTGAAAAAATCCTATTACGTGTCTGATAGTCCATTTATCGAGGAAGGCTAAACTCTGGTCTAGCCTTTTTCCAATTATATTATGATCGGCTTCAAGTCAAACCAGATGCAGCTGAATTTCAGTATTTTATATGAGGCGACTGCCTATCGGACCTCCACAACTCAGTAACTGGATAATGCGTTACCCCATGGTAAGACTGGTTGTCAAACTTTAGAACTTCTGACTAACAGTTACGACTGTCAAAGATCTACAAATGACATAATGCGTTACCCCATGGTAAGACTGGTTGTCAAACTTTAGAACTTCTGACTAACAGTTACGACTGTCAAAGATCTACAAATGACAGCCGGGACCTACGGCTTTACGTGGCACGGAGGAAACTCGTTATGACAGATGATCACCCATCCACAGATCAACCTCGGCAAGCGCGGCTTAACCCGGAAGATCGGCCTGTGCGGCTGTAATTATTTAGCCACGAGCTCACGGGAATAAATATCTGCCTAGCCTTTTCCCAACTATATTGAGGTCGGCTTCCAGTCGAACCAGATTACAATATACAATCTCGGTTAAAAGTATAAAGAGACTGTACGAGCTATATGAAGAGCGAACTTATATTAATACTGAAAAATTTAGTTTTTATGTTAAGAATTATTCAAAATTATTTAAAAAGGTTTGTAGTATGGCAGAGGTGGCAGAGGTATGAGAGAGGGGAGACCTATGTTCAGCAGTGGACGTCCTATGGCTGAGATGATGATGATGTATAAATAAAACACAAAAAAATAGTATTATCATAAATTTTATTGTAGTTGAATTAAGCCTATATACATTCCAGTACCGTACAAAACATTTCTATCGACCTTTGGATTTTTCTTCAACTTGAAGTGCGAGCGAGATGTGATTATAGCTTCTCTCTTCCCGCGTGTAGAGACTATTATCGGAGACTTAAAGCTAAGAAGTTAACATACTCTTGACTTTGCTCAGGAACTTTACATTGTCAGCTCCTGTAAAAAAAAAGGAAAAATATTAGTCGTGAAGTGACTTTGCTCATCGCATGACGCTTAGTGAAAATCATCCTTACTGCAAGGACATAACGAAGCAATTCATCTAAATTACAATTTATAGGGAACTAGCGGCCCGTCCCGGCTTCGCACGGGTGGAGGACCCGGTCTAAAATTTGAGATTTAAACTATCCTATCTCTCAAGTTGGATCGAACTGCACATGGTGTGCGAATTTTATTATAATCGGTTAAGTGGTTTAGGAGTCCATTGAGGACAAACATTGTGACACGAGATTTATAAATATTAAGCTATATATTTTTTAATAACATTGCCCACACTAATAATTTATCCAGTGTCGTGGGTGCGTTTACAATCATGGAAACTGACACAAACCCAGACCCCGGAACAACTACCTACAGGATACATAAATATTTATTCCGTGCGGGAATCGAACCTGCGACACGCTGCGGTGCAGTCGCTCACTCAACCACTGCGTATTTGTTGACTGGGTGTTTGAGTTAGATTGTTTGTAAATGCGTCCACAATACTGGAAAAATTCTTAGTGTGGGGCAGCGTTAAAAAAAACCTATAAAATTATGTAAAATAAGCAGCTGAATCGGCAATGGAGTGGCCATTTTGATCGTAAAAACGATGACCGTTGGATTAGGACATGTTCCCGAGTGGATTACACGAATCGGCAAACGTAAATTGGGACGCCCTCAGGCAAGGTGGAGCGACGACCTTCACAAGGTGGCCGGTAAGGGCCTTATCACACTAGCGGTTTGGAAGCGGTTGCGGGGCGGAGCGGCCGCACAGCGAATGCGTTGCGAACACGCCGCGGTTGCGCAGCGAATTCGTTGCGGACGCGTAACGGGATCGCCGCGAACAGCAAAGTGGACGCCATTTTGTACTGCCTCGAACAAACGCCAAAACGTCCGCCCCATTTCAGATCAACGAGGAATTTTTTGTATGAAGACTTTCGAAAAATTCCTCCAGCGCTGAAATTTGGCATAATATGATAAGAGTAGGTGATACAGATTATAGATGCATAATCATCCATTTTTTTTTTGCCGAGAAGTTTTTTTAACCAAAACATGAATATTGTTTATAACTCTCTGCGAAAAATTCCTCAGCCTAATCTAATAATGGATCTTCCCAAATTCGTCAATGCTTTCGTTTTCGTTTTCGACGTTTTCGAAGTAATAACGTCAACAGCAATGTTTCCTCGTCGGAATCAATTTTGTTACTGAGTGTACAAACACGCGACGAAAACGTAACGCATTTCCCACGCGTCCGCGACGTGTTCGCGACGGATGCGCGGCGTGTTCGCGACGGATGCGCGGCGTGTTCGCGACGGATGCGCTGCGCGTCCGCTCCGCCCCGCAGCCGCTTCCAAACCGCTAATATGATAACGGCCTAACAGCTGGTTAAAGCATAGATTGGACAGGCCTATGTCCAACAGTGGTGGCCCCAGTATCGGTCCCGACTTACGAGTTGTACGTCATGGGTTCGAACCCCGCTAGGCGCATTACTTTGTGTAATTTATTTCATCACCACTGCCCTCAAAACGGTGAAGAAAAACATCGTGAGGAAACCGACATGTCCTAGAACCAAAAATTCGAAGATATGTGACATCTACCAATCCGCATTTGGCCCGCGTGGTGATTTATAGCCCACTCACTCTCTCAGAGAGGAGGCCTGTGTCCCAGCAGTGGGAACATTATAGGCTGATGTTGGTGATGATGATGATGTCCAGCAGTGGACTGCTGTACTCTGATGATGATGATCATAAAATTAAAGTTTACGTACCATAATAGCATTGACAATGTCTGACTGGTTGTTCCTGAGCGCGCGCACGGCCCGCGCTCGCGACACGTTGGCTTGGGACATCACGATTTCCACATCCTTCTCGTCAACTCCGGTCTCGTCCACACCTTCTTCATCTTCTTCCTCAGCTATGGGAGCTACCGTCTGTGAAATGTGGAGAAGAATGGTTTGAGATATGGTAACATTGCAATGTGGAGTGGAGTTGGGTTTTTTTTTTTTTATTTATTTCAACACACTTCAGACACAGCCAAGGTAGATTTCATAATAAATCAAAAGTATTGTTTTTGTATCATCATTAGAGTCAAAAACCTGGAAACCCATTCAAAATCTTGCCGCTGTGAGCGGTGGCTACGCATGGAGCGGCAAGCGGTAAGATCAAATGTTTGAAACACGCCACGAGTCTCTGCCAGTGGCGAATTCGCGTACTTACAAAATTAATGTCTAATTCGGGCCGCCTGCCGCAGCGTTTTTCATGCTTTTGACAAAGTCCACAATGAACTGAGCATAAACAGAGGTATTGCACAAAGGGCACCTGCTAAAATTTTTGACAGGAGCCTTATGTAGAATAGATAAGGTGCAAATAGCTCAGGTGCCACTGTCAGCGGGTGCCCTTTGTGGAAAAACTCACTCAAAAGAAGCCCGTTTCCGTTCCGGAACACAACTTCAACTATTTCAAAGATTCCAAATCAACTTACCGTTCCCGCAGCAGCAGCATCATTGCCAGCAGCAGCACTCTCAGGAGCCTTGAACCTCTCAGCAGCAGCCATGGTGGCTTGTTGAGACAGGTCCTCGATCTTGGCCTCTCCGAAGACGATGTAAGTGTCTGAGTGAGGGTTCTTGTACACATCTGGGGAGTTGATCACGAAGAGGATGTTCTTTGACTTCCTGATTGTGACTCTGTTTACTCCTTGGACCTGGAATTTAAGGTTTACATAAAATTTTTCTCTGTAATTTTCTCACTGCTGGGACACAGGCCTCCTCGCTGTGAGAGGGAGTGGGCCATGAACAAACCACGCGGGTGTAGTGTGGGTTGGTAGATGTCCTATGTTTTCGAATTGTTGGTTTAGGAATGCCAGTTTCCTCACTGTTTTGGGAGCAGTAGTGATGAAATAAATAACACAAAGTACTGCACCTGTCTGGGTTCTAACCCACGACCTACAACTCGTCACAACTCGTAAGTCGACGGCAACGGACATCGCAAAAGGATTTCAAGCTACTGCAGGCGATGACATGCGGACGGCGAGTAATGGGTGACTCGCCGTCCGATGGATCTAGCCTATACACTTCCAATAGGACTAGTTGCAAGTGGCTGTCGTCTGTCTTGCCGGTGCGTAAAACAGTTCAATTGTTAACCCATAACAAAAAGAAAGCAAACCAAAATGTGCCAAACACCGGTGGAATAAGGTTGCGTATTGCATACTCACAGGCTTAAGTCCAAGTTTGCTCATGATCTTGCGTGCCTTCTTCTCGCCACGCGACTGCTTGGCCTTCGACACAATGTCGATACCAGCGATGGGGTTGGCAATGCCCCCAGTGCCTGGTGCACCTGAAAAATTAAAGGTCGTTTTCGATAACTATAGTGTTTTATTAAAGGCATCACTATTTACAGAGGCTAGAAACTGCACAATTTACTGAACTTTATTCTTTCAATTGTAATAAGAACCTTGGCTGCGTGTCCACTGAGGCGGAGCGGAGTGCCATTCACCAATCACATGGCTTGAGTGGAGAAGCTATGTGTATTTCAAGCCTAGTGATTGGTGAAGCCCTCCGCCCCAGCTCATTGGAAACACAGCCTTATGCCAGCCACACATGATCCAGTTTACCGCCAAATTCGCCGTGCTAAAAAGTTGACGGTAAACGGAAGCTGGCATTGGTAATTAATGTTTGGACACTTCAGACACAGCCAAGGTAGATTTCATTTTGAATCAAACATATTGTTTTTGTAACATCATTAGTGTCCGAAATAGCACTTTCATAATATTCCAAAAAAATCAAAATGGAGCTACTACCATTACTTGTTGTATACAACAAGTTATTATGACTGTAGCAACACTAAACTCAAAAGCCCACAGTGTATAAGGACTAAAATTGTTGTAATTGAATTGTTAACCTACATGGAAACTCTGAAATATAAAATCTTCTAAGTATAAAGTTCCACAGTTCGACTCAAGTCGCTACGCAGCCGTCACTACATGACACTGGCAGAGTAGTCAAAGGACTCAATTGCCAAAGAAGAAAAAAAAAATCTTTTTACCAGCATCTTCCAATTCTGGGATAGTGTCATCGGAGTCACTGTCCGATGAGGCAGTCTCCTCCTTGCGCTTCTCAGTCATGGAGGCGGTGGCCTTGTCCAGCTCGGTCAGTTCTGGCATCTTGGGGTCTGTGTTTGATGTTATCTTGGGTCACGGAAGAATTCCTTTTAAGAAGACATAAGTTACGGTTAAAATACTAAACTAGTGATCGCCTTGCTTGGTTAGGGTGCAGAGTTCCTTCAGGATAATGCGCTGAACAGACCAGGTGAAGGCCACATTGAATGGTCTCTTTACACAAATGTACCTATAAGGTGTGAGAAGAATGGTGGCGCATTGTGAAGCATGCCACCACCTCGGTTATGACGACCATGACATACTCTGTCAAGAATGTTGCAAATAAGAAAAATGCTTCAACCAATTTATTTAATACTAGCGACCCGTCCTGTTATCGTACAAGTGGCTTATTCATTTTTTACAAAAAATGTGATAAATGAAGAACCTCTCAACCAATTTTGTGCAAACTTCACATAAACTATTCAATAAATACTCCGACCAAAACCTAAACATATGGTTTGGATAGGTGAACCCATTCTTGAGTTATAAAATTACAACAAAAGTGGCATTGATGATGTATTGTACCATATTCTGAAAAAAACTGATGGATTTACTTGCACATGGCTCTATAGTGGTTTGAAAAGATGGAAAAGATAAGAATAGTGTGGGAACATTTCAAACATAACCAATGATAGTTCTACAGGATATTGTGGCTTCCCATTAATTAGTATTTTCAGTTTTTTAACTGACGAAAAAAAAGGAAGAGGTTCTCAATTCGACATGTATATTTTTATATTTTATTTTTTTACGATAAATTATCATTTTAATGTAGATTTACTTAATAATTTATAAAAGATGTCTTTGAAACAGAATGGTAGGTTGAAATAATGATTTTGGACAAGTATTTTTAGACCTTCAGAATAATTTTCTCTGTGTGGTCTATTTTGGAAAGAAACATAGACCACCTTACCACAAAAAGTTATATCAAAGAAAAATGTTGTTTTTGACATTGTAATTTTTTTTTTGGACGATTAATGTTCAACGAGTGTTGAACATGAATGTCTCTGTTTCAGAAGACAAAATTAATATTACATTTCTATCATTATCCTATTCTATTATTATTAAAAACATGTATTTTTGTGAATATGTATTGGATTTTTATTACTCTTTCAAGCAAAAACTACTTAACAGATTTGAATTAAATTTGGTCCATACACACAGATATTTTATCACTTGGATTAACACATGGGGTAGAATACTTTATTTATTATTATTATTACTTTCCTGTGGGATGATAATTCTCAACTTGTAGTAGGTGAAGCCACTAGAAACAGTTAGTGCTCAATATTTACATTAAAAAGTTACCAAAATATCAGATAACTAATTGTTAAAACAGACACTGCCCAAAAATAGTCACCTTTTAAGGTTTTTTTTTTTGTAAACTGACCTATTTATTTTGAGAACAAAGGTTTCATGTTACAGAGTGTTTGTCTATGCACTAGAAAATCAATAACTAGACTGAGAAAAACAAAAGTGACACTAAATTATGCTATGAGCTACATTTTTTAGGGTTTTATTGAAGAACTAGGTTTTGAATTCAGAATTTTAACATTCCAGCATTAAATCATACCCATTTCCCACTTCCACGTTTTTCAGGACACATTCCTACATTATTTATGTATTTATTTCAACGTAAAGAAGGTTCCTCCCTAGTGCGCAACTGCAAATGTCTAGTACATAGATGAAATATCTGTGGCCTCTACACTTGCTATATTTTGGCGGTAAATACACCTTATTTGGGCACAGCAGTGATGGAAACACTCTGCAAGATGGAATAGCTAAGTTACAGGCGTTCGCCGGACTAAGTAACCAAGCAAATGGTCTAGTAATGCATGAATACATGACCCTGAGCCAGGATTAGTAGAATTCCTGCTCAAAAGGCTCCGATTTACAGCATTCACACTTTTAACGTATCGTATAGTGTAACACTAGTCATTTGATCACGTATTATCACTGATAAACTATAAATATATTAGCACTTGTGCGAAAATAATATGGGCGCGGGTTTCGCTAGTACACCGAACGAAAATATTGAAATAACAACACAATTATGTCCTGTTTACATCTCAGTACACTATAACATTTTAATATTTCACTTAGGCACTAAGATTTATTTGAAAACGATGGATTTATTACCTTTATTTAGGAATTATCGGTATCAAAGGAATCAACGGGGATTCGCTTCAATTTGACAAGAGCGCAAAGAAAATTTTGACCACAGACAAAATAGTATGAAAATGTGCTCAAAATTCATGATTTCTTGTCAATTCGTATGCATATCCAAACATACTCTTCTTATAATTATATTTTTACCTTGGCAACATGCAGTGAAATGTCAAAATGTATTAGTGATGTGCAGCTGTTTTGTTTCGATATCGAAAAATTAAGACCGGCTTTGCTTGACATTCAAGTTGAACAGAATAATTAAAGCGGAGCCTCAATAGCAGCCCGTGAAATTAAAATGTTCATGTATTTTTCACAATTTACTAAACAGTGACAAGTTGTAATTTGATCAAAATCCGATTCATGACAGTAAAAAGTATATAACTATAAATATCAGAATGATCAAAACATTCGTTCCATTCACTCTCACAGTGTTATGCAAATTGCAAAAACACATGAAAATTTGAATTTCGCTGACTACTAGGGATGAATCCCCGTAAAATTGAGAAATGGTGTAGTATTATTAGACGAAATTATGCCAGCCTTGGTGTTCGATTAATTGAATTACTTGTCCATTTAGTCCGCAATGTCAAACAAGTTGTGCAGGCCAGTTTTTGATGTATTAAGAGACCTATTAAAACAAAGATGTTTTCAGTATTAAAGATTTAAAGCCAATAGTGCACTATTTGAAGGAGTGGAATTTTCCACCAATTAAATCGAAATCGATAGTTGAACTATTAACTTATCGCATCCCTCATTACTTCACAAATGTCATTAGTGTCAAAATCGCGTTCTCTTTATTTCGCTCGAAGGCGGTGCTACTTGCTCATCGCAGTTTTTCTTCGAACTTCGTATTTATCGCTTATAATTAAAATACAATCGTTGTAAATACGTCACACAGTGTTTATTACAAATAAATATTCATTGAGAGTGATTGTGCTGAAAACATGTTGTTAATTGTGCAGTGATTTGGTGTTATAAATTCAGTCACCAATTATCAAGTCCAAAGTGCGTTGTTTTAAATTAATATTTAGTGTTTGTGATCAAAATTACGTACCAAAAGCCAGAAATGTCTTTGGAAGAGAAATTTAATGCTGCGGTGAACGTAATTCGGAGTTTGCCGAAGAGCGGTGAGTTGTTTTTTTTTATTGTTTTTTTTTTTGACTGGCACTGTTGTCCATCGATTGCTTCGTTACGTGTAAGAAGTTATTACATAAATATATCGCGGTTAATCTCTTTCTAATGATACCAGAAACGAGATGTGATGTAAATGACTATAAAGAAGCGTGTCGCGCATTGTATGGTAATGTAAACATGATCAGCAAGTTTGATTGTTGCTATACACTTCGGCACTCGTCATAGATAAGTTTTTTTTTTTGTTCGATTACTCGTAAAGGCCAATAATAATTCCTTTTTTAAACCAGATGAGGTTTTAATGTTATTTCTTATCAAAATCAGTATCATTTCTAATTTTAATCAATTATTTTGATATTTATGTATTATTCATTATTATTATTTGAATGACCTTTAGTGGCTTTTTTTATAAGTTACAGACAAGGATCTGTCATCTAAGTATAATTAAAGCATGGCTTATCAAAGTCATCATATCACCCTGGGATCACTCACTGCTGGGTATAGGCCTCCCCCTTTTATTGTCATATTTCTCGGTTCTTCTGTGCATCTTACATCCATTTATTCCTTATACTTATCAGAGTACTCATTTACTATTTGGTACATATCAGGCTTGCCACCTCTTTTTTAGTAAAATCATCAAAAAAGCCCTCCCACCCTAGGTGGAGTGGAAAGGACTGTCAGACTCATACTGACTAAAATCCAGTGTTCCTTCAATAGCCCTTTATGTTCCAGGCTCACGGTTACCTGTTTAGGCAACTTGTCCTGTGACCAGCCTTGCCTCTTAAAGATGTATTTCTATCCAATAAGTTTCTTAATATCAACAAAAACACTCCTTATCTCTTGTCTGATAAGATATTTCAATTAAATAAGTATGTAGATAATAAAAATTACACTATTTGAATAGATAAACAATTTTATTTTATTAATATCTTTGACCTCTACAGCTAGTCACTGTTTTTTTCAATGAAACAATGTGGAATAATAAATCTTTGGTTTATGCTAATAACTATGTGCATGGCATTTTTCTTTTTTTAGCTTGTTATAATCATCATATGAGTCCTCCCACCCCGGGCAGGGCGGGAGGGACTGTCAGACTTGTACTGACTAAAATCCACAGTGTCCTTCAATAGCCTTCTGTAGTCCTTCAATGGACGAGGTGAGCATCCTGCAGATCTGCAGATCAAATTTCAAGGAAGATGAGATTAGCAGTGGTAAAAAGCTGCTATTCCAAACACTTGGAAAACTCGACCAGATGCCGTCCCGCAGGAGAGATGGGACAGATAAGAGTATCCAGGACATCATCACCTTACTGAAGGTGACCGATCCAGACGACGTGCCTGCGTTCGTGGCGAAGGAGTTGCATCGGCTGCCCCCCGTCACGTTTGACCACGTTGATGTAACTAGGCTGTTGAGAGATATCACATCCCTGAAGACAAGCCTGGCCGAAGTACAGTCCAAATTAGAGGTGTCGGATCGCACCATAGGTGAACTACGTGCCGAAGTAGTGTTGTTGCGCAACGCTGGTGTCGTAAGTAGGTCACCTGAGCCCTCTAATGTGAACACGCGCCGCGGGGCGCTGAATGCATCCATCAGCAGTTTTGAGTCGGCGAATTTAAATACATCGCCGACAGTCAATGTTGCGGACGATGCATTACGTTCCGCCACCGACCGTCCCTCAACTACGGTCGCGGTTACACGCGTTAGTACGTCAACCCCGAAACGTGCTTACGCTGCTATTACTGCCACCAGCAAACCAGCTGCGCCTCAATCTAAGCAGCAAGGGGATAAGCAGGTACCTATCCAAAGGGATCTGCCTCAGCAGGGTCCAGTGAAGGACCAGTGTGACAAGGATGGTTTTGTCAAAGTTGAGAAGAAGAAGAGGAGAAAGCATAATTGTCGGAACCAGTGCGGTACCGCACCGACCGGACCGAATCATCTGCTGCGTCCTGCAGTACCAGCGACGCTGCTGTACGTGTCCCGGCTGCACTACACTACAAAGGTCGAGTCGATTGTAGAGTATGTCCGCATCAAGACCAAGCTTATCCTGAGGGTCGAGCAGTTGCAGTCTCGTCACAACGTGAACTTCAATTCTTTTGTGGTGAGGGTGCCGACTGAACATCTGTCGACTTTCACGAAAGAGGAGTTTTGGCCGAGAGGTGTATTGTTCCGGCGATTCCGAGGCCGGATACCTGACACCGCGCGACACACGACGCCGTCTCTTCGTGTGAATTAGTTTTATTTTCATATTGTTTATGTATAGTATTATTATATTAGTTAAGTCATATTGTATTGTATTATAGTATTTTATATGGGCCTTGAAGCCTGAGTTAAATAAATAAATAAATAAATAGCCCTTTATGTTCCGGGGTCACGGTGATGGAAATAAGTCCCGCGACCCCGGCAGGCTTTGGCCCTCTGTGAGGGGTCCCCGTCATTTTGCTGACGCTCTTTGAGGTGCGCGTGTTACACGACGCGCCGTCGTTCCGGGCATGGCCCATGGTCGGACAGCGAGTTGCCCTTTACTCGCTGTCCGCATGCCTGCGCCTACGGTGGCCAGAGATCGTCTTGCGATGTGCGTAGCATTAAAGGGTTTATTTCCAATACAGTATAGAATCTATACTAATAATATTAAGCTGAAGAGTTTGTTTGATTTAAGGTTCTAATCTCAGGAGCTACTGGTTCAAATTGAAAAAATATTCTTGTTTTGAATAGTCTACCTATCAAGGAAGGCTATTGGCTATATAACATCATGCTAAAACCAATAGAACCCTTTTTTGTCATGGTAGAATCATCAAATGAGATCTTAAAACCCAGGGCAGGGCAGGAGGGACTGTCTGACTTGTACTGGCTTAATTTACTTTACGCTCCGGTCTCACAGTAACATGTAAGTCCCGCAACCCCTACAATAAGAGCCTAGCAGTTAGAGCTAAACCACAAGGAACAGAAATTACTTATATTTTACTGTGTATTTTGAGTGGCCCAAGGTTTCTGATTAATTTCGTTATATCTAATCAAATGATTTAAAACTCTAATCCACTTTGAATTAATACAACTTTGTATCAACCAAAACCCAGTGTAATAATTAACTACAGAAATTGAGTAATCATGCAATGCTAATAGCGCCTTCTTTGTATGGGCCTTTGCCCTCCAATGTGGCAATTACCAGCTAGAACTTCATTATTTAGATAACCTAAACATCTTTATGGCTGTAACGTGACTGCGGAATATTATTTTGTAATATTGAAACTAAATAATACATACAGGTAACCATTTGTAAGTAAAACCTATTTAATGCAACCTTTGTAAACACATTGAACCTTGTTTCACTTTGTCTATGGTTACATTATTTTGAAACAAGAAGCAGAGATTTGTGTCCAGTATCTAAACTTCTAATGAGTCTACTGTTTTGGACAAAACATACATGGTATCAAAATAACCAGTCTACTACAACATTTGAATGTTAGGAAAACATGACTTGCAATAAGGAAGGCTTCTTTTTTAGATTCGATCCATTTTGAGTGTACGTCATCTTTTATTATTTATTATTAATCCACAGTTTATTTTGATGAATGTGTTTGCTAAAACCTGGTAATACATAATACAAAATAATATTTGATTGTGACTACATGCAAACAGTATTGAAACTGCTTATATGCAATTTCAGTTTTGATTTTGTTCTTAAAAAAAACGGGTTTCATTTTTTTATATATAGACTATTTTCAAAAAATATCTTGGCTATATCAATTATTCCTGCAAATTTTTTTTACTAGTTCATCTTGCAATTGGTTGTACAAATGTTTAGCTTGATTGACCTTTAGCTGATTCTTGTACCTATGAGAAAGAGAGAAAAATCCTGCACAAAAATGGTGATTTTTCTGTTTATAAAACAAAAATGTCATTTTAAATTCCAATGATAATAATATTTGTGTCCGTGTCAGTTTAAAAACTTCTTACAAGAAATATATTTTTAATTAAGTTCTTATTAAAAGATCTTAAAAAAACAGGTTTGAGATTGAAGTGTGTTTTATGAATTTATTAATAATTTTTTTCACAAGTTACCAAATAAAAATGAATAATTAGGTACCTATGAATGATTTAGTGTCTATGGACATTCTGTAGTTTCTCTAAAACAGGATACTTATTTAAATTTTTGAACTGTCAGACTTGTACTGACTAAAATCCACGGTGTCCTTTAATAGCCTTTTTCCGGGGTCACGGTAATAAGTCCTGCGACCACGTGTTTTAGGTGCTGTAAATGTGAAACATGCCTTAAAACCTCGGCGATGTCCTTCCATAGACAATAAAAAAACTATAACTAGTAACGTTTTCCCAAGGATAAATAAAAAATAAAAAAGCCTATATAACATATAAAACTCATTCAATATGAGTTTAATACAAGATTACCTTCTAGTAACGGTTGTTAAAACCTTGGCCACAAATGTCTATTTCACAATACATCACTTCATAATCATAAAATATGCAGTTATGTATAATCTTATTTATTATACAGAGTTATTCTTTGAGGAGCTCGTGGCTAAATAATTACAGCCGCATAGGCCGATCTACCGGGTTAAGCCGCGCTTGCCGAGGTTGGTGTGTGGATGGGTGACCATATGTCGTAGCGAGTTTCCTCCGTGCCCTTCTAAGACTTTTGGAAATTCGCAAAAAATAAAAAAGATTTTTCATACTGATGCGCTCGATCAATTTCTCATTTTGTCTTAGAACAAACATTGTTCAGTAACATGTGCTGAGTTATCCCACGAGATTTTTTGCGCTTTTAACGTTACACGTTGTATAGAAGCGTCGTTGAATATTAATTGTATTTTAAGTATTAATGATGTTACAGCGGCAACAGAAATACATCATCTGTGATAATTTCATCTGTCCAATTATCACGGTTCATGACAGACAGTCAGCAGCGGAGTCTTAGATAAAGGGTTCCGTTGTACCCTTTGGGTACGGAACCTTAAGAAGTCCCTTTCTCCCTGTTTAGACAGTCCCGCAAGTAATCAGTCCGACAGACATTGCAAAAACACAATAATAATAATAAACCCGTAGGGCAGCAAGTGGCGGGGTGTTGGGCAGTTGCAACCCACACGGACCTGATCTCCCGGGAGATATCGTTCCTCATCTCTGGCTTGCCTTTATTGGCCGGTCAGAGTGAACACTGGCGAGGAACAGACCTCCCACCTCTTTCTTGCCTTAATCGGCTGGCTAGAGTGGAGATTCGCAAGGGCAAACGTGCTCGGAGGAAGGAAGTATTTCAGTAAGTGTTTGTAGGGATCGACTATACTTCCGGGTTCCTGGTCGATTCTGAGAACCGTGAAATACCTCTCCACTCCTCAAGCACCTCAGGATATGTTTGCCACTTGTCGCTACGTCACCTAGTGCTAGCGATATGATTAGGGGCCCATTTGATCAGTGTGCGAGTCACCCCCTGCCAGCGTATCTATGTATGTTAAACATTGATTAGGCAGGGGCCATAGTGTTTCCATAGATATATATAACCAGTCCACCAAACCCACCAAACGCCATAACCCAGTCTTTTGTTTCCACATTCCGCAATAGTCTAACTCTAACCGGGGATTGTCCTTGGGTATACTGGCATAGTGCATACAGGGATAACCGCCGGTTTGGGCCTCATCTCATTTAAATTACGTAATGGGCCCCTGCTTGATGGCTTCGGCTCCTGGCACGCCCTTTAAAAGTCCGGGTGCCCATGATCCCGAGATCTTAAAAGGATAATTAATAATAATAATAGTTTATTCATAACATACAAAATATATCAAATCAAATCAAAGCATTTATTTCAAGTAGGCCAGTTACCTATAGCACTTTTGAAATGTCAAAAGACAAAAACAGTTCAAAAATAGATATGTTAATTACATGAAAACAGTTCAAAAATAGTTTTGTTGCTACAGTCCCAGTCACACGACATAAAAACTGTGTACCATAGATGCCCGTTCCAAGAAGTAGATCTCTATGGAGAAGAACCGGCAAGAAACTCCATGGACACTCTTTTTAGATCGCCAAAATTATTACAAGACCTTTGTTACATCATTCCTTTAAGATGGTACATTATGTGAGAACGATGTAGCACAAGACAACAATGTATAACAATAACAATTAAATTTCGCGGCTTACTAGTACGGTTCCACTCAAATGATTAGATCTACGAAGTCCATTAAACGAGGAAAGGAAAGTTTTTACGTAATACCTTTTCCCTATATTCATGACCGTACAAAATGGATGGGTTTTAACGAGCATAGAAATTGTTTTAACGTTTTGTTAAGTCGATAAGCCGTGACTTTCTTTTAAACGGGAAATTGCAATATCTCGTAGAATAGGTAATTTTTAAAGATTATACGCATTAATGCATGCGTTTAAGATTTTCTATGGAAACAAAAAAAATAACCGCGAGCAGGATTTGGACATGCAACCTTCGGATGCAGTACATCCGATGCTCTTACCAACCTAGCCACCGAGATTCTTACTAACTAGCCTTAAATTCTTCAATCCATTTCTAAACTCTTGCAATGACGTTCAGCGCCATCTATTGAAGAGCAATATTACTCTACTACAACCAGCTCGGTCTTTAATGACGCTTTTGACATTTGAGAATACAAGGTCGAGCGTAGCGAGCTCCAGATTTCCAAAAATGTAAGACCTTCTGTATTTGTATTTTCTGATATTCAATCGATTTTCTTTCAAAAAAGCTTATTTCTGTTAGGGGAGAATGGAAGACACAAACTTCTTGCACTGACCCTAAGTAAAATAGGATAAGGGCAGGAAGATAATGGCAAGGCCCGAGATACATGACAGCTTAGTTATTTAGCATGTTAAAACAACAAGATGAACAGACAAAACGTGTAAGATTACGCATCCAAGTATGAAAACTGACAAGCACTCGAGTTAAACACTATAATTGTGAGAGATAAAAGATTACACTAATCGCTAATGATGAAGATACGGAGTTATCTGAAGCAGATATCATTTTGGTATCTTGTTAATATCGGACTCTGGTATGTGGATTTTCGTTCCGAGATAAAATCCGGAACAAGAATATTTGGCGAAGAGTCACCGACATAGCTCATTTCATTTCTAGATCTTTGACAGTCGTTACTGTTAGTCAGAAGCTCTAAAGTCTGACAACCAGTCTTACCACGGGGTATGGTATCCGACAGACAGTCGCTCCATGTAAAATACTGATATCCAGCTGAATCTGGTTTGACTGGAAGCCGACCCCAATATAGTTGGGAAAAGGCTAGGCAGATGATGAGTCACCGACATAGCTCGTAAAAGCTATTTGTTACTATCACGGCTCATGAGATACAGCCGGGTGTCGGAAGGACAGCGGAGTCCTAGGGTCCTGTTTTACCCTTTTTGGTACGGAACCCTTAGGAGGCCACACTACCTCAAATGGCTTAGCAGAATCCTCTGATACGCCAAAAATACTGCAGCATTAATTTTGAAATAAATATATGGTAAAGTTGAGGATTCATGTTAGGTCTTATGTTTGGCGAAAACACGATTCCATAAAATTTTAGCGATAGAAAAAAATCCCAAAGGTACCTCTAAATTGATCAATAAAACGCTGGCAATCATAAAATACTTAAAATTAGATTATGAAACTTTTTATGCTAACTGAAATAACTATAAAGCAGGTCTTATGTTATTTAGTTTTTCGAATTTCCTTTTTTTTCGCCTTAAAATAAATAGATTTTCGCGTAGACACCTATAAGAAAGAGCAAGCAATGGTACGTGCAAGTGCGAGCGAGTAAGATTATATTCAAGTAGTGTGCCGCCTTAAGAGTCAACTTAAGATATAAATAAATCACTTCATACTATAGGAAGATCGAAAGCCTAATGCACGAAGTATCTCAATGTCTTCCAAACATTGTTCTGCCAGTCCAGCCTAATACACTGCATCTTCCTGACCCACTAATACTTTTAAAACCAAGCTGGGCTTAAAAACTAGCATGCACGATCTAAGGAACAAAAACTATTCTGTCAACTCGCTGAGGTACTACGTACGCGAGGGGGACGGGGTTCTGCGTTATGATTGGCTAACTCAATTTCTGTTCTGTCTCAAGGTATGTTTACGGCTCACAGGAGCGGTCGAAATAGTCTTATTTCGATCGCTCCTGTGAGCCATAAACATACCTTGTAGCCGTGTTGACAGACATCGGTCGCCTGTTATTAGGAGTCTAGTAATATATCGTCGTTGGCATTAGTAGTCAAAAACCTGCGACCCGATATTTTATTTCGATGCCCCGGTACCACGAACCGACAGTTGGGAAACGCTGCACTATCTGTAATTAGATCATTTTCTTCGACATCCGACTCTTTGAGAACTGGAACGAAGTCTAACTAGAATTCTAGATCTTAAACGCTACGGAAGTTAGCGCATCCATGTTTGAAGATTATTGCTCATTGTGGAAACCGTGGGATAGAATTACAATGGTCATGTAAACGCATTGTGGAGGAAACGTTGTGAAAGAAAAACTGGTTGGAAACTGCTTTGATTTTGACATTGAGTTGTTTATAATAATAATATAATATTCCACAACTATCACACAACGCCATCTAGTCCCAAGCTAAGCAGAGCTTGTGTTATGGGTACTAGACAACTGATAAACATACTTATATATTTTAAATACATACATATTATAGATAAATTACACCCAGACACAGAACAAATGATCATGCTCATCACACAAACATTTGTCCTGGGTGGGAATCGAATCCACGACCCATGGCATAGCAGTCAGGGTCACTAACCACTATACCAACAGGCCAGTCAAAAGGTGTTTAAGGCTCTGTTAAGGGGAATGCTCCAACCAGCCCGCGAAATTCAAAATTTCTTGCGTTTTTTACAATTTGCAGGCCAGTGCTAGGTTGTATGTTGATTAAAATATTATTCGCGGCTGAAAGACGTATGTAGTTACAGAATAATCATCATCAAAATCACCAATACAACCCTCCAAGTTCATAAAGGCGCAGGAACAAAAAAAAAAAGAGAAAATGTCATTCCTGTAACTTTATCAAGAGACCGTTGTATTGATGATTTTGTTGATTATAATTCTGTAACTACATACGTCTTACAGCCGCGAATAATATTTTAATCAACATACAACCTAGCACTGGCCTTCAAATTGCAAAAAACTTAAAAAAATATGAATTTCGTGTGTTGGTTGGAGCTTTCACCTTAAGGCTCTGTTAAACTTAAGCATTCACTTGTAATGAGCATTCTTGCGAATGTTACATTACAGAAAAACATCGCGTCGCGTCTCCGTATAAACTTACCCTTAGTGAACAACTAACGGGTCTATTTCACACAGCTCAAAGCCAGGCAGGGTCATTTAAAATAGTAAATTGCACTTTTGACCGTAGTTTTGTACGTTTTTGTGTTGTAAAAATAGAATTTTAGAATGTTAAATTACAGTTTGCTGTGTGCAATGGTTATGACATGTAATTTGCGAATGTTTTGTCGAATGAACTGGGGGTCTTAAAAGACAAATAGTATCTAATTATGAATTTAGAAAGTTTTTCAAGGCATCCTGTCGCGACCACCACCGGTAGCCCGGACTCTGTTCCCGATATTGCTGGACAATATTTTTTCAGATTTTCAATTATTATTGTAAAAATATTTAAATATAAAAGTGAATAAAGGATACTATTAATAAGAAATTAATTATTTTAAAGATTCACATAATTATTATTATGAAAGAGACAATAGCAGGGACTGTACTGCAGCGCCGGATTAAGTCTGTCGGGGCCCCTAGACAATGCAACTCTCGGGGCCCCCTTACCTTACCCCTCTTTTTCAGGGCCTTCGCTATCCCTAGTGGCAACGACGATATATTACTAGACTCCTAATAACAGGCGACCGATGTCTGTCAACACATTAGGCAAAAAAGTCTTATATCCGGCTTATTTCGACCACTCCCTGTGAGCCGTAAACATACCTTGAAACAGAACAGACCTTGAGTTAGCCAATCACAACGCAGTACTCTGGCCCCTCGCTTACGAAGTACATCAGCGAGTTGACAGAATACTTCCTTAGATCGTGCATGCAGTCTAGTAATATATCGTCGTTGCCTAGTGGTTTGAGCACTAGCGTGCAATACCGATGTTTCCATCATCAGATGGCCTAACAATCTGTCTAGGTCTAGTGAGATTGAGGGAATATACTAATTTGTTGTTTGATGAAACTTATTTTATATTCATGGTGCGTGCACAGAGCCCATTGTTGTAGCGGGGCCCCTGTGCGTTTGCTTACTTTTCCTTAGGGTAATCCGGCCCAGCTGTAATGAATTAACTGGTTAAATTTTGGCAAGAACACCAAAAATAAGTATCAAGTTTATATTGAGGTCAAGGGAAGCGAGCTGGAAGTTGGTTATTTTATCATTAAATTCAAGGTATTGGCACACTGTTACATTGTAGTGCAAAATTTAATACAGGGTTACTGATTTAGTCGGTCTGAATCCTTTGGAAGGCTATAGTACACTTAATTACTGTGGAACTGTCGAAATCATTACCGTTTATGAGTAATTGAACTTTTTGTTCAAAGATGGTAGGCTGCACCCTGGGATGCGGGCAAAAACACTTCCTTAGGCACTGTATGCCTAAGGGGTCTTTGCCTGTATGCGAATAGCCTGTCGTGTGGACGCTCCAAGGCGTGTCCCTCTGATCAGCAGAGGGCACAGCGGCGGAGCGGGTTTGCGGACGGTGAGTAATGGGTAGCTTGCCGTCCGACCGAGGACCAAGCCCGCGTCTGTGGCGCGTCGTGTTTCGCGCCAATTGCCTGAAAAAAAAATGATGGTAGGCTGTTAAAAATCGAGGTATCTATTTACAGCTAACTCAATATCATGCTCATAATAATAATATGTAAACACAAAAAATGGATGGAATGGCGACAGGTCACCGGAACAACCTGCGACCCAGGGATGCCCCTCAAGTTTAAGGGGTAAATAGGTATACAAATCCGTGATTAGACCTGTCGTATTCGCCCTGTCGCCTGACCTGTGAAACAGACGGATGAGAAACGATTGCATGTAGCGGAGATGAGGATGTTGAGATGGATGTGTGGAGTGACAAAGAATGGATAAAGTAAGGAATGAGTTTTTATGGGGCAGTTTGAAAGTGACGCCTGTTACAGAAAAAATGAAAGGGAATCGGTATGGAAATGTGATGAAAAGGGTGACACTCATGTGACTAAGAGAGTGAGGGCTATGAATGTTGATAGATGGAGAGGAAGAGGAAAGCCGAAGAAAAAATGGATGGATTGTGTGAGGATTGATATGAAAGGAGTAAATGATACTGTGACGTCTGATAGGGGAGAATGGAAAGTCGTGAAAGGGCTGTTAGTACAAAAAAAATCTATGTACAGCTAATTAAATATCAAATGCATATAAAAACAAAGTTCTTTGACTCCATTCGTTTTAAAACATAATTTTCAATGCAAATAATATGCATAATTTGTTATCAGAGCGAGACGGCCGATTTGTTGTTAAATTTCTGTTGTTATTGTAATATTTTGTATACTTACGAGCAACTTGATAACCTTGGGGTTCGATACTGCCCTTTATAAATGCGGGCAGGATGAATCATCTTGCTATGTTTTTTATAAGGGCTTCCTATGGAAATGGATCTTGGACTATCCATGGATGGGCATGCGGATGGCAAGTTATGGGTGCCTCGCGCTCTGGTCATAGACAATGCCAGGGTCGACTGCACGTCGTGTTACACGTGCGTCTCAAAGAGGCGTCAGCAAACTGTAAAAGCCTACAGGGATCGCGGAACTGTCTCATCAGGGAACTGTGACCCTGAAACGTAAAGGGCTTTTGAAGGATGGATCTTAGTACCTACAAGTCTGACAGTAGAGTAGGTGGACTCATTTGATTTTACCACGATAAAAAAGCGCATTGGAAAAAGGGCTTTAAAAGTAGGTAATCATGATTTGATTTCGCGTCAAAGTGGCGATGCGTGTCCAGAGTGGAATTTTACACGTTTAAGTCGTTGACCTCCAAAACTAGTTAGTGTTTCTATGTGAATGTTCGACGTTGTAACATTGTATCATTCAATTTTGATGCAACAAGTGATTTTTTAATTTTAATAATATTTAGAATGTTCTAGAAGAATCTAGGGTATCTTGGTATGGACATGTGATGAGGAGGGATGACACTCATGTGACCAAGAGAGTGATGAGTATGAATGTTGATGGATGTAGAGGAAGAGGAAAGCCAAAGAAAAGATGTATGGATTGTGTAAGGAATGATATGAATGAAAAAGGAGTAAATGATACTGTGACGTCTGATAGGGGACAATGGAAGAAAAAAAAACTTGTTGCGACGACCCCAAGTAAAATGGGATATAGGGCAGTAAGAAGATGATAAAGCACGTTCTAGAAGGATGTAATTGCCATTCAAACTGACCTTACTGGGGTCGCGGGAGTAAACAGGTAACCGTGGCCCTGGAATGTAAAGGGCTATTGAAGAAACACCGAAAAAAGCCAATATGGAGATTATAGCTGTCATAGAAGAAGACGGCTTTTTTTCATAAAGATGATTTGTTTTCTAGAAAAATATGACATGTAATAAATTGTGTTAATCTTTAAGCTTCCGTAAACGTCATTAAATATATTTTAATGTGATGAAATTAATATATAATTTGACACAACTGACTTCTTGACGTAACTAAGGCTCTAAACCGCGCTGTCGGCCTCGGATAAATCTCATAAATTAATTTGCCTAGCTTTTTCCCAACTATATTGGGGTCGGCTCCCAGTCTAACCAGCTGCAGCTGAATATCAGTATTTTACATGGAGCGATTATCTGACTTCCGCAAACCAGTAACTGGGTAAGCTACCCCCCTATATGGTAAGATTAGCTGAGAGACTTTAACGCTTCTGACTAACAGTAACGACTGTCAAAGATCTTCAAATGATAGCCGGAAGCCCGGAGGAAACTCCCTACGAAAATAGTCAGTGATTTTCAATTTTTCGGATAAATAGTATACAAAAAGTTTCTTGATCGTTCTTCTCCATAGAGATGTACTCTTTGGAATGGGTATCTACTGCACTTTCACGGTTATTATGTCTTGTGACTGCAACTGTAACTTCAGTACTTATTAAAATTGTCTATTTTTGCCAATTCAAAAGAGCCTGCAAATGGTCTATTTGAAATATGCTTTAATTTTAATACATTAAAATTAACAGATTTAGAATGATTTAGGGCTGATTTTTCAAAAGTCAGATAACTTTTATCTGAGGAATAAAAATGGTGGTTTGACCATTGAGCTATTATTACTACGTCGTATAGAGACGACACCACGCATAACCAATGTGTCCCATCCAGGATGAGTGCGCGCGCACAAGTTCATTCAGTTGTTTGACAGCTCTGTGGCGTGCTCTAGGCGCGCGCACTCATCCTGGATGGGACACAGTGGTGATACGTGGTGTCGTCTCTATCTATACGTAGTAATAATAGCTCAATGGTTTTGACAGCTTATCTTTAGAAAATATGTCAAATCGCAATTTTTATTCCGCAGATAAAAGTTATCTACTACTATTGAAAAATCAACCCTTAGTAGATTTTTGAAAATAATAACGGCATAAAAATCATGTCTCTTGTATGCTTAAATATTTATTTTATTGTTTTTTAAGTATTTTTTCTTGAAGCGGTAACAATAATACATTGACCTTTATAAAACTAATTATCGATTGAAGCTATCTAGACTACTATAGGACGTTCACCTCCAGATACAGGGCGCCATCTTTGATTTAAACAGGGAACATGCTATTATGAATTTATATGGTTGACGTTAGTAGATTACTGATACTGTCAGCCTGTATCATCCCAATGCTGGGCAAAGATGACCCCATGACTTCCAACTATTTCGATCTAAGGCTAGTGTGAGCCACTGGTTGTTAGTTTTATCCAGCTCATCCCGCCATCTAGTTAGTAGATTATTAACAAATATTTGACATCAACGACGATATATTACTAGACTCCGCATGCACGATCTGAGGAACAAAAACTATTCTGTCAACTCGCTGAGGTACTACGTAAGCGTGGGAGACGGGGTACTGCGTTGTGATTGGCTAAATCAAGGTCTGTTTTATCTCAAGGTATGTTTACGGCTCACAGGAGTGGTCGAAATAAGACGGATATAAGACTTTTTTGCCTAATGTGTTGACAGACATCGGTCGCCTGTTATTAGGAGTCTAGTAAGATATCTTCGTTGTTTGACATGTATTTTTTCGTAAAGATCCCAACTAAATGATCGGGCTTATTATTTCCACAAAATTTTAAAGTTTCAAAATGGCTCAAACAATTGTTTTGGAACGAACAAAAATCACAAAAAATATGTGATCTTTATGTAGTTGTTTGTTAACGCACCCACGATACAATAAGAAAATCCAAGAGAGGGGCAATCAAAAAAGTGATCCTAAAAGGGTACCGTTTTGGCTTTTGAGTTACAGAACCCTAGAAATAACCTATGAAAGAGTAACACAGTTACTCAACTTGGTAATCTAATTACTCATTTCAATGTATTGTGTGTAATACAGTGCAATGACCTGCAGACTAAGTATACATATAATAAAATACATTGTATACTTAGTTCTATAGTATGAACGAAGTAAATGGACAATTGGAAAAAGTTCATAAGTCAGAGGTGGATTTAATTAATCTTTGATAAATTAAAAGACGCCCAGTGTCGTGAAAGGTGGAAGGAGTGGAGGGAGGTCTTTGTCCAGAAGTGGGACAGAGCAGGCTCCTAGACAAAACAAAAATAATTTTAAAACTGTCGAATTTGTGATGATATGACATTAAAAAAAATCTTTGCCCCACACCACACCTACACTAGGAATTTCTCCTGTATCGTGGGTGAGTTTATAAACTCACATACACAAACCACAAACGCCCAGACCCGAAACAACTACTTGTAGATCATACAAATATGTGTTTGCTCCGTGCGGGAATTGAAACACGCAACGCACCAGTCCAATCGTTTAGCCACTGCACCAACCGTGCCATCATTGGCCAGTTTTTGAAAGGACATTGGGAAATCGATGTATGGGACTTGGGCCCACCCTTCAATAGTAACATGTTATATACCGTTGGATAGGGCTTTTTAAGGGGAACATTATTTGCTAATAAACATATGGTCTAACGTTAGTACTTTCGGAGATATGAGGTCTTAAAGTTGTCTCGTCTAACATTTTATTTGTATCACATTTAATTAAAAAGGGCTATATTCTTCATGAAAATCCTTGTTTAGAGTGAAAGTGATTTGAATTTAAACTGTTGATATTGTTAGTTTACGAGCTGAATGACTAAGGCTGCGGTTCCACTGGAGCGGAACGGAGACAAGCTGTGCCGTGCCGGTATTAATACGAAATTATAAAAAGTACATAATATGTATGGTGGCCCACCCTTCAATAGTAACATGTTAGATACCGTTGGATAGGGGTCTTTAAGGGGAACATTATTTGCTAATAAACATATGGTCTAACGTTAGTACTTTCGGAGATATGAGGTCTTAAAGTTGTCTCGTCTAACATTTTATTTGTATCACATTTCATTAAAAAGGGCTATATTCTTCGTGAGCATCCTTGTTTAGAGTGAAAGTGATTTGAATGTAGAATGTTGATATTGTTATTGTACGAGCTGAATGACTAAGGCTGCGGTTCCACTGAAGCGGAACGGAGACAAGCTGTGCCGTGTCGGGATTAATACGAAATTATGAAAAGTACAGATGTGGCGCCTAGTCGGTAAAGACGTTTGAGTCTCTGAGTCACTCATACTTGCAGTATCCTGGCTGCATATATTATTTTTAGAAGAAAACTCGATCGGCATGATAACTACATTAAACGAGTCCTCCCGCCTTGTGTGGAGCAGAAGGGACGGTACGACTTCTACTTACTAATAATCCACCCCATGTTATTCATTATAAGCGGCTGCTGGCTCTAGGGTAAGCTCGTTTTTTTTCGCAAATCGCTATGCAGTGTACTTTGTTTTAGTTTTTTTTAATACAAGTTAATTGTTACACTATTTAATTTCATTGTCAACATTCAAAGTTAAGACAGTTGGAATAACTTAGGTGTTGTGTAACGAATACATTTCCGGTTTTAAGTTCTCTTAAATTCTCAGATAGGAGGATAATTTATGGTACCTAGTACACACGGCTACACATCAAGCTATACAAAACCAGTTTGTCTTGGTCTCGCTTCTTGCGAATTTCACATACAATGAACGGTCAGCTAATACAGGTTTTGCATAGCTTGATGTGTAGTCGTGTGTACTAGCACTCCGCCCGCAACTTGATCCGTGCGTATTTTGAACTTCACATTCGTGAATTTTAACTTCCGGCAACCCTCTTTATGGGATACTTTTGGAAAATCTAAAGACGTACCGTGTCACTTCATTTGAATTAGGGTTTAAAAAGATTAAGTTCGTTAACCCACCCACAACCCTTCAACTAAAATTAAATAAAATAACCTTAATCAATTACTAAAAGAAAAAGAGTTTTGCGATTTTCACACTAATAGTGGTTGGTTTTTTAAAAATAGATAAATACGCATCGTTTAATTGATCAAGAGATAATGTATGCCAAGTTTTGAGCTCATCGAAGCAAGCAGTAAAATCCTTCCGTTAAAACCTTATTACTCCTTTTCACCAACTTAGGGGACGATTTTCGGAAAATCCTAAAATACGTATTTAATTATTTTTTATCGTCTTTCTATATACTGAGTTTCAAATTCATGGGCTCACGCATTATCAATGTCCCATACAAACTTTAACACCATCTTAATCACCAATGGAGGGTAATTTTAAAAAACTAATGACGCCAATCATTTTCATTTACTTATCTTCGTATTCATGCTAAGTTTCATGTTTATAAACCCAAGGAATAAGATTTTGCATACAAAGGTTTTCACCCCCTTTCAACCCTTAATAGGAAGATTTTCGAAAAAACCCCTTCTTAGTGGCCACTTACATAATAAACTGTAATTATTGTAAAAAAAACATGTTGTTACGTTTAGCGATTTAGGCTGTAGGAGAGTCTTACGACCATACCCTGATCTTTAATTTTCATAGATAACTCCGAAAGTACAGACTTTTGATCTTAGTCGTAATACTAACTTTTATTCAGCATAAAAATACCTATTCATTCATATGTATCTTATTCCTATTGAGAGGTGGGCCCACTTTTTCTCAATATCCTTTACAAGATGCAGGCTATAATTTAACCTGATCACTTACATAATCATAATAACTGAGTCTAAAAATAAACCTACAAAGATAAAAATATGGCTTTGGACACGAGAATTGCACAATAAGGTAGTTTACAAACTACAATGGCGCAATCAATGCATAGACTTGCTCAGAATAAATAATCTTTGAGCAAGATGTGCGGGCAATTGTGCAAGGAAGTTAAGCTGGGATTTGTTTATTTAGCGACCACATTTATGCTGTGTGACGTCTATCGAGCTAGCAGAAATGAGGAAAAAAAATCATACCATAAAAATCAAAGCGCAAATGCACACCACGTTTGTTAAAGGCACCGTTGACGCGCGTTTGACACATTGTATCGCGACAACGACGATATATTACTAGACTCCTAATAACAGGTGACCGATGTCTGTCAACACATTAGGCAAAAAAGTCTTATGTACAGAATAGTTTTTGTTCCTTAGTCCTTAGATCGTGCATGCGGAGTCTAGTAATATATCGTCGTTGTATCGCGACAACAAACTGCTCCTCTGTTTGACAAAAACGCGCCGTCGATGCGCGGTTCAAAAACGCGCGTCGACGGTGCGTTTAAAAAACGTAATGTGCCCTTAAATAATGTATTTCAAGTTGGCCAGTTACAGGAACTTTTGAATAGTCATTAAATACAATAATTGTTGCTGTGTCCCAGCAGTGGGAACATTAAAGGCTGATGTTGATATACGATTAGATACCATTAAACCAGGTCGTAAGTTCGGAAATTCAATGATCTGGAAATGCAATCAAAGCTTGGGATACATCTATCCGTATTTCCAAGCCATTGATTTTCCCGAAGTTAAACGATATGAATGACTTCGTTTGAAATTACTGTGTGTATAGATGTTCCTAGTAACTATATAATAATAATAATATCACACAACGCTATCTACTCCCAAGCTAAGCAGAGCTTGTGTTATGGGTACTAGACAACTGATAAACATACTCATATATTTCTAAATACATACATACTATAGATAAATTACACCCAGACACAGAACAAAATGATCATGCTCATCACACAAACATTTAGCCTGGGTGGGAATCGTATTCCACGACCCACTGCATAGCAGTCAGGGTCACTAACCACTAGACCAACAGGCCAGTCAGATATAATAGTTCTCGGAATTACTAAAACCATGTAACATATAATGGAACTTAGTTTGTTTTGCCATTAGTTGCATTTGTAAATATTAGCTCGACCCATTGCTTGCAGCTACAACATAGGGGTTTGGCAATAGACCAAGACGCTACAGGGGCGAATTAAGTACTTAAAAGAAAGGGCCCGTAATTGTTCCCTACACCCGGGGCAATAGGGTAGCAAAACAAATAAATTGATAAACTGTTTAGTGCGTCTGTTAGAGTATTGGAAAGTAATGGACAAGTTTTTTTTTTTTAATCATTTAAGGTTGACCTTCCGATTTCCCTGAAGCGTAAACTCATCGATATGTGTATTCTGCCCGTCCTAACCTACGGTGCTCAGACGTGGTCACTCACCGAATCTCAAAAGTCCCGCCTTGGGGTTTGCCAACGGGCAATGGAACGCAGCATTCTAGGTGTGAAAAGAGAAGACAGGGTGCGAAACACTACGCTGCGTTCCAAAACTGGCATTATAGATGTAGGTAGGAAAGCTGCTAGGCTGAAATGGGATTGGGCGGGTCACGTCTGTCGCATGCAAGAGGACCGCTGGGCAAAGATCTCCACCCAATGGAAGCCGGGAGATGGACGGCGCCGCCGAGGCCGGCCCAGAAAAAGATGGAGAGACGACCTAGACGCTCACCATGAGAGCTGGTTCGAAGCGGCCCAGGAAAAGAATTCCTGGAAGGAATTGGGGGAGGCCTTTGCTCAGCAGTGGGACAGTATAGGCTATTAAAAAAAAAAAAAAAAAAAAGGTTGACAACTAAATTCGGGAGTATCGGCTTGTGAGGTTATAACGCCTGTAAAATTATACCGACCGAGTGACGTTTTGTGTTTTTTCAAAACCTTGTATTTTCATAGCTTTTGGTGTTCGTGACAAAAGAATACGTCATACATGGGTCAATATTTTTTTAATAATCTAATTTTCGAACTAATATTTGTTTTGAGTAAAATAGCCATTGTACTTTGCGGAACTAGAGCAATAAATTTTTAGGCCTTTTCTTTGTAATGGAAGGGTAATAGTCATAGAGTTATGTTGATCTGAAAAAACATATACATACATAGATTACATCTAGTTTAATTTTCGGTATAGTTACAATTGTCTAACCCGCTGTCGGCAGACTTCGAATATCTTCGGAGATCACTTAATTTGTTTATTATATTTTGAAGTGCTGCACAATCATCTGATTCGTTTCAAGTTAGTATAAAGATAAAATCGAAAGTGGACGCAACCAGTTTGGGTATATTCCACACATGTCAAACTGGTTTGATTTGAAAAGAAAGATTTGTATTTGCATTCGTTTGGCATCCAAGATTTGATGAAGAGCAGTGCTGGCCCAGTAATGGCCCCGATAGGAAGGGTTAGTTTCATTCGGCCCGCTGGCCTTTCCCCGTAAAGGGCTTTTTTTTTTTTAGCGTGGTAAAATCATCAAATGAGACCTCCAACCCCGGGCAGGGCGGGAGGTACTGTCAGACTTGTACTGACTAAAATCCACGGTGTCCTTCAGTAGCCCTTTATGTTCCGGGGTCACGGTAATAGAAATAAGTCCCGCGACCCCGGCAGGCTTTGGCCCTCTGAGAGGGTATAGTATTTATGTATACTTGCGTCATCCATTTCATCCTTTTATCTTATTTAACATCCTTTTATTAATAAAATATATTACTTGATCATTTTGTTGTGACACTTTTGTCAAATATGAAACTGTCAGTTACTTTTTATTTTTAACCGACTTCAAAAAAAGGAGGAGGTTCTCAATTCGGTCGGTATGTTTTTTTTTTTTTTATTTTTTTTTTTTATGTATGTACATTGATTACTCCGAGGTTTCTAGTCCGATTAGTGTGATTCTTTTTTTGTTCGATGCAGGATACTTGCAGTGTGGTCCCATAAAAATTTCATCAAATTTGGTTCAGTACTTTTTATTTTGTGAGCATTTTTATTAATTTCGCCTACTTGGACGACATGATGATCTTTACTTTTTGCGTGTTTGTTACGCGATTACTTCGCCAATTGTGGACCGATTTTCAAAATTGTTTTATTGTTGTACTAGGGATCGTTCACCTTAGGGAATACTGCAAGTTTCATCGAACTCTGTTCAGCATTTTTTGAGATAGGGAATTTTATTGGAATTTTCTTTTATGTACACAACATGGGCGATGTTAATACCGGTGCTACGGATTACAAAATTCTAGTGCACATGTAAGAAAATGATGTATTTGCCAAGAATTTGGGTGAATATTTAAACTAAAAAGAGTAAAATAAAAAACTTTTTTCAAAAAAAATTTAACCGCCTTCAAAAACAACCACAAAAAAGGGTAAAATAACCTACAAAATAACTTTTCTTTCGGAAGTCGGTGGCAAAAAGACATCGAAATAATAAAACAATGCCACCGACTTCCGAAAGAAAAGTTATTTTGTAGGTTATTTTACCCTTTTTTGTGGTTGTTTTTGAAGGCGGTTAAATTTTTTTTGAAAAAAGTTTTTCTGTCTGGCTTAGTCTATGACCTATGTTATAGTTTCTTGTTTATGATGTTGCTTTTGCTTTATATAATTAAATTATTTTATCTAATTGATTTCACAGAAACATTGTATTTTCTATTTTTATAATTATTATGTTTGTACTAAATAACTTTACATTATGTAAACGCACGCAGACCTCCTTGGTCTGATATGTCCAAACCTTTGATGAAACTAATATTTGAAAATAGAAAAGAAGAAATTACGAAAACAATCTGACGGATATAAAAGCGGAGGCCGTCAGAGGAATGGGCTTCTCTATCTTGGACTATTGTATTGAGAACAGTTCTCTCTATCTCGGACTGTTGAATGGTCAACAGCTTGGACTCGATCTCAGACTTCTATACAACCCTCTAAGGGTGCGTCCACACTGGAAGCCTAGCGCGTCGGCGGTGGCTGGCGCGGTGGTGGGCGCTGCGGCGGGCGTGATACGTGTCCACACTGCCGATCAAGCGTTTGTTTTTGTTGCGGTGAGTTCAGGTGTTGCAAACCGGTGGTACCTAGTAAACTTTGTAAAACTGGTCTCTGCAAAGAAATTAATATTATTATTTTTTACAGGTTATTTAGGATTTAATACAACTCAATTATAAATCATTCTACATTTTTCTACTCAAGTACGGTATAAATAATTTAAATATGTATAAAAACATCCAACGGTAGTATTTTAGTACATGTTCTGGTAACTATATGGCGCTACTAAAAGACCGAAAAGGTTTGATACACCTGCCGCCAGCCCGTTGTATCGGTTGTTGCCTAGCAACGCCTAGGCTCGCAAAGTCGCTCGTAACCATCGCGCTAGGCTCCCCGCCTAGTCACTTCAATGTGGCCAAAAGCGGCGATTTCATACATTCATTTTATCGCGCCCGCCGCACGGTGGGCCGAAAATCGGCTTTCATAGACTTAGGCATTTTATTTTGCAAGTGCCAGTTTTTATGCCGGATATCACTTCTATTAGTTATAACAATATACAAAAATGACACCAGAATTGATTCTGCACAAAAACGAAGGATTTATAATTTTTTTACAAAAATTTTGTATGGAGCTAGTGTGAAAAATCGAAATATCTCTAAAACGGCAGGGATAACCGTAATATCCTTATAGGGGGTTATAGTACTAATTATTTGTGATTTTTTGACATAAGTTACATAATGGTTGTGAATGCCGTTTTTTTTTTAAAAATCGTCAAAATATTTTCATTTATTTTTACATATGAAACGTTCCTTTTAGTGTTAAAGTTGAAGATTTCAGGGCTTTAACAACTCTTAAAATAAAATAACATGACCTCTATAGACCTGAAGGACTAGACAGAAGGACTAGACATCCCTACATGCCCGTATAAATTGCATGGAATGTCTGTTACACATTGCGTACAGACTTGACTTCAAACAGTGGGCAGCAAGAAGTAATGAGCATAAAGAAATGTTACAAAACAGAAAAAAAAACATTCAAAATAAAGAAGGATGGACAAAACGTCCCATCCCTTGTAACACTTCCATCTATATATCAAATGAAAGCACTTGAAAAGTGTATCATTTCATTGTATGAAAGCAAACCTGTAAACCATGGGAGAAAAAAGTTATTGAGACTTTTATGTCAAAACACCAACGATACATAATGTTAGGCAGAGGTCATGTATGTCTTAAATTATATCAATCCATACTCAATACTGTGTGCTAATTAGGGCCTGCAACCGGGAAATCCCGGTACCGAAAATACCGGGAAATCCCGGGAATTTTTAAACAATCCGGTACTGGTTCTTCATCCCGTATAGTCCCGGTACTTTCGATACTTTCGGTACTTTTTTATTTTCCTTATTTTTTCAATATAAAGCAACAAATCATATCCAACTAACTATTTTTTAACAGTATGATTAACATAAAACATTTTTAATTGATAATAATGAGAATTTTAAAAATTTTGATGAAACTAATCAAAAATCTACTTGAAAGAGAATAACTTTTATTATGCTCAAATTTTGTGTATTTTATAATTATTTGGCAAATTGATCAGTAAAAAGCTGTTACATTTTTTAATGATATTTCCTTTATTTAAAAGAAAATCGCGTTTTCTACATTCAAATTTTATTAAATTTTTTTCACTTCGATAAAGCATTATACCTGGTTTTTTTTTTGCTGTTTGCTTATATATTTATTTACAGTGGAAGGAACAAAGTGATCCACACTGGCATAACACCTGAGGCATGGCATAGAAGTGTGGTAGTATTATTTTTCAAAAAGGGTGATAAAGCGCTCCTTAAAAACTACCGCCCCATCTCACTTCTAAGCCATATCTATAAGCTATTCTCGAGGTTCATTTTAAATCGTCTCGCCCAAAAGTTCGACGACTTTCAGCCACCGGAGCAGGCCGGGTTTCGAAAAGGCTACAGCACCGTGGACCACATACACACCCTTAGGCAAGTGATTCAAATGACCGAGGAGTATAACCAGCCTCTGTGCCTAGCGTATGTGGACTACGAGAAGGCTTTCGATACCGTCGAGACCTGGGCTGTTCTGGAGTCCATGCAGAGATGCCTCATCGACTGCCGCTACGTTGAGGTGATGAGATGTCTGTATAAGGCCGCAACAATGACCGTCCAAGTACAAGAACAGAGCACAAAACCAATCCAACTGCGTCGAGGGGTAAGACAGGGAGACGTCATCTCTCCGAAACTGTTTACAAATGCGTCGGAGGACGTTTTCAAGACGCTTGATTGGAAAGGACGGGGTGTTAATATCAACGGTCAGTACATCTCACACCTCCGATTTGCGGATGATATTGTCATCATAGCAGAGTCTCTGCAGGAGCTGGAAGAAATGCTGAACAGCCTGAGCGATTCTTCAAGGCGTGTGGGTCTCGGAATGAATTTGGACAAAACCAAACTTATGTTTAATGGTCATGTCACCCCGAGACCTGTAATCGTGAATGGTGCTGCCCTCGAGGTTGTGCAGGAATACATTTACCTAGGCCAAAGTGTACAGCTGGGCAGGCACAACTTTGAGAAGGAGGCAGCCAGAAGAATACGCTTGGGCTAGGCGGCATTCTGGAAGCTGCGTCATATCTTTGAATCATCAATCCCACAATCCCTTAAAACCAGGGTTTACAACCAGTGTGTCCTACCCGTAATGACTTACGGAGCCGAAACGTGGACACTTACCATCGGCCTGGTCCACAAATTTAAGGTTGCTCAGCGTGCGATGGAGAGAGCAATGCTCGGGGTTTTTTTGGTGGATAGAATTCGTAATGAAGTCATTCGCCAGAGAACCAAAGTAGTCGACATTGCGCTTAGAATCAGCATGCTGAAGTGGAAGTGGGCCGGCCACGTTTGTAGACGGACAGACGGCAGGTGAAGCAAACATGTGCTAGAGTGGAGACCGCGAATGGGCAAACGTAGTGTAGGACACCCTGCTGCAAGATGGGTCGATGATTTAAGGAAGGTGGCTGGCAGTGGATGGATGCGGACTGCCCAGGACCGGGTTGGTTGGCGCTCTTTGCGGGAGGCTTACGTTCAGCAGTGGACGGCAATAGGCTGATAATATATATTAATGAACAAAGTGATTAAGTGACGTAAAAGTTGTATAGAAGAAAAAACAAAGCAATCACGTGACAAAGATAGGCTTCTTTCTAATTCAAAATAGACTAGGAATTTAAGTTCTACATATTTGATATATTTTCATTATAAGATATAAAAAGGATTTAAAGGTTCCTTGAGATTGTGTACTGATGATTATTGTCAATTATAGATTTACGAATAAAACGAAGTTTTTTGAACTGCACCATCCCACTTTTGTAATGAGGACATTTTTCAACCGATTTAGATAATTAAATGTAGTGTGCACACACTCGTGCCTTTCATACAATATGTTCATAGCGATTTGTACGCGAGTACCGAAAGTACCGAAATTCCCGGGAAATCCCGGTTCCAACTCCAGTACCGAACATCCGGTACCGGGTCTTTAAAAAGTACCGGTTCTGCAGGCCCTAGTGCTAATGCATCGTTGACATTTCTGTATTTAAAAAAAAATGCCAGTATGAGGGGCGCTTCTTGATTTAACCAATGAGCGCAATGGAAGAGTTTGCCGTCAAATAAAAAAGAAAGCGTTTTTTTGGGAGCCGGTACACACAAAAAAAAAGAACTTGATACCAAATCATGATGATGTCAGCATGACAAATGTCACATAACATGCAAAAAAAAAACTTGCTAGTTTCTTTAACCGATCCTCGGACTAACTTCAGCTCGTCCACGGTTCTGTGCATTGACGATTGGGTTTGTCGACTATGAAAGTAGAAGACAGGCGTCAACTATGTGTTACGTGTTCGCGATCTTTCCTTCGAGTCACAATTCGTCATAGTATGTTATTACGAGAATATGTATACTTATGGAAGATCGGCCGGGATTCACAGAGTTTATAATGGAACACATTGATTTCGAAAATGTCAGTTGTAATATTTAATTATAGCGTTTTTGAAAAAGAATAAGGCGCTATCTCCACAAGCGACAGAATCGCGGCGATATTATAGTCGTGCCACATATTTCCATATACTCTATATGAACGTGTCTCCACACGGCGATGTTCATAGATTTTCACATGGAAATGATGGGTACAAGCGTTGGCACTGGTACGCATCATTACCATGACTAAAAGCTATTCAGACACTGTTAGCACTTCGGACACTAATGAAGGAAACCAACAAATGACTTCAACGACCATCCATAGTACACTGGTGATTTTTTTTACTCCTTTGCTTCCTCGTTAGTCAGTTGAGTACCTAACGTTTTGGATGTGACGGTCTTATAGCCATGTTCTTTTAAGTAGGGGCTGTGGTAGGGGATTGAGCCTCTAAAGCCCCAATCGAGTTTAAATTCATTATTTTCATACAATTATCACTACTAAGCACTATGATTTTCTTTTAAAGAGTCAGAAGTGGGTGCCGCTAAATCAACAATGTTACTCTTTCTCATGATCTGTACACATATTATCATGAGAAAAAGCTAAGAGCAATGTTTTCTTCTGAAAATCGAAATTCATCTTTTGACATAAAAGTCTCAATAACTTTTTTCTCCTATAGTTTGCAGGTTCGCTGTCATACAATGAAATGATACACTTTTCACGTACTTTCATTTGATATGTGGATGGGAGTGTTACAAGGAAAGGGACGGGGTCCATACATTTCTGCCCATTCTTCTTTAAAGAGGAGCTCAATCTGTTGATTGATAGATATAGTGAAACAAGGCTCGGGAACTACCAATGACGGGAATACCGCAAGGAAGTTTCGCGACTTTAGGAGGTTTCCCGAAACCTCCTAAAATCTTTGTTTCGAGACTTTGAGGCTTCTTCCGAGAGAGTCCCATCGGGGCAATATCACTTTTTTTCGTTTATCAGCACCGTGTATTAATAGTTTATGTACGGTTGATGACATGTAGTACCAGTCGTATAATTCCACGTACTTTTCTGCTGTTTTGCGAGCAAAATCTTTAAATTTGATGACATCTATCTTCTCACCAGATGTTATTGCTTGCTAAATAACAGAAAATCTTTTTATCAGGTCTTGATCCAACCCAGTAATAGCTGCAGTTTTATTGGGAAACTCGGAAAACTTCCTTGCGGTATTCCCGTCATTGGTAGTTCCCGAGCCTTGTTTCACTATATCAATCAACAGATTGAGCTCCTCTTTAAATTTATTTTGAATGTTTTTTTTTCTGTTTTGTAACATTTCTTTATGCTCATTACTTCTTGCTGCCCACTGTTTGAAGTCAAGTCTGTACGCAATGTGTAACAGACATTCCATGCAATTTATACGGGCATGTAGGGATGTCTAGTCCTTCAGGTCTATAGAGGTCATGCTATTTTATGTTAAGAGTTGTTAAAGCTCTGAAATCTTCAACTTTAACATTAAAAGGAACGTTTCATATGTAAAAAAAATGAAAATATTTTGACGATTTTTAAAAAAAAAACGGCATTCACAACCATTATGTAACTCATGTGAAAAAATCACAAATAATTAGTACTATAACCCCCTATAAGGATATTACGGTTATCCCTGCCGTTCTAGAGATATTTCGATTTTTCATACTAGCTCCATACAAAATTTTCGTAAAAAAATTATTACTCCTTCGTTTTTGTGCAAAATCAATTCTGGTGTCATTTTTGTATATTGTTATAACTAATAGAAGTGATATCCGGCATAAAAAATGGCACTTGCAAAATAAAATGCCTAAGTCTATGAAAGCCGATTTTCGGCCCACCGTGCGCCGCCGCCACCGCGCTAGGCTCGCAGTGTGTTTGAGCACTAAGTCACTCAACTGAGGGATCTCCTCTTACCCTCTGAGTCACTCCTGTGAGGTCACTCTTGGAATCTATCCTACTGAGGTCACTCTTGGTACCTCTCCTACTGAGGTCACTCTTGGTACCTCTCCTACTGAGGTCACTCTTGGAACCTCTCCATCTGCGGTCACTCCGGGGACCTCTCCATCTGCGGTCACTCCTGGGATTTCTCCTACTGCGGTCACTCCTGGGACTTCTCCTACTGAGGTCACTCCTGAGACCTCTCCTACTGAGGACACTACTGAGGTCCACCTCCTGAGGCCTAACCTGCTGAGGCTACTTCTAAAGCCTAACCTTCAGTGTTTGTTAAACGTTGAACTGTGTACTACTGTGAAGTGCTAAACTGTGTTTTATATTATCCAACTTGTATTTTATATTCTAGAGTGTGATGGTTCCTGACCCGACCACAGCATGGAACGAAGATTTTGAGATGGCACAAATTCGTTATTATAATTGTGCCTAATTGTGCCACTAGTCTCATGAATTTGTGCTTTTTACTTTTTGAGTAATAAGAGTTCGATTGTGGTCGGGCTGGGGATCACGGTTCCTGACCCGACCACAACCACATCTAATAAATATCAATAGTCTGAAGGATTTTACTATGGCACAAATTGGTTACTTTAATTGTGCCACTAGTCCCATTAATTTGTGCCTTGTAGCTTTTTTGAGTAATAAGAATAAGTTTGTGGTCGGGCTGGGGATCACGGTTCCTGACCCGACCACAACCGCATCTAATAAAATATCAATAGTCTAAAGGATTTTACTATGGCACAAATTGGTAACTTTAATTGTGCCACTAGTCCCATTAATTTGTGCCTTGTAGTTTTTGAGTAATAATTAAGAGTACGATTGTGGTCGGCCTGGGGATCAAGTTTCCACATTTCTTCCCTCCTTATCAGACACACGTATCTCCCAAAGCTTCCGTGTGAGGGTATCAGAGTAATGCTGACGGCGCCGTGGATAAATACAAATCCAGACTTGTCAATAAGGGGTTTAGTCAGAAAAAAGAGATTGATTATGATCAAACTTTTAGTCCCATGGCTAAGATGGCAACATTACAGTCCAGAGCAGTATGGAGGTAACGACTGTCGCAACCGAGGTCCGGGCACGCCACAATCGCGGCAGTAAGACCCTTCTTTGAGGAGTGGCTGGATTGGCGTCACAGCGTCCTGACCTACCTACCGCATGACGCAGGCCCTCACAGGACACGGAAGCTTCGGGAGATATCTGTGTCTGATAAGGAGGGAAGAAATGTGGAAACTTGATCCCCAGGCCGACCACAATCGTACTCTTAATTATTACTCAAAAACTACAAGGCACAAATTAATGGGACTAGTGGCACAATTAAAGTTACCAATTTGTGCCATAGTAAAATCCTTCAGACTATTGATATTTATTAGATGTGGTTGTGGTCGGGTCAGGAACCGTGATCCCCAGCCCGACCACAATCGAACTCTTATTACTCAAAAAGTAAAAAGCACTAATTCATGAGACTAGTGGCACAATTAGGCACAATTATAATAACGAATTTGTGCCATATCAAAATCTTCGTTCCATGCTGTGGTCGGGTCAGGAACCATCACACATCTATACTAATATTATAAAGCTGAAGAGTTTGTTTGTTTGTTTGTTTGTTTGTTTGTTTGAACGCGCTAATCTCAGGATCTACTGGTTGGAATTGAAAAATTCTTTTTGTGTTGGATAGTCCTTTTATCGAGGAAGGCTATAGGCTATATAACATCACGCTATCACCTATAGGAGCGGAGCAGTAATGAGAAATGTTTCAAAATCGGGAAAATATATTCCTTTTTTAGAGCTTCCGTTGCGTGCGCTGCGTAAACGGTTAGAGTTTCGCAAAAATTATGTACTACGGAATTATTCCTCATAAAATTTTCTAAAATAAAGTCCGCGACAGCATATATCTATCTTTAAAGGTTAAGTCACTATAACCTTTTTTATGTGAACCAAATTTGTTTTAAAGTAATGCATTATTTGCGAAGGTGTTTTCATTAACATGATATTAATCCTTATCCAAATAAATACGTTAATCATCACAAGCATTTGATTTTGAACGAAATTGCCCTTTACATCATTTGATTTCAATGAATATCTTAGGAGATATCACAGTTTCAAAATAATACCGCGACAAAATAATGACGGGCTGGCACAATTGCGTCGATAAAATCCCTCTTTAGGCCGGTCAATATCAACATCAAACATTGCAAACGCGCATGTAACTACCATTTTGTTATAATTTGCAACCCTGAATACCCTGTGCTGTCAATTCAGTAGTTTTTGCGTGTGTATCTCATGAACCGTGATAGCTAGAGATTTGAAATTTTCACAGGTGATGTACATCTGTTGCTGCTATAACAAAACATACTAAAAACCAGAATACAATAAATATTAAGGAGGGCTCTCATTGGTCGCGGGACTTATTTCATTACCGTGACCCCGGAACATAAAGAGCTATTGAAGGACACCATGGATTTTAGTCAGTACAAGTCTGACAGTCCCTCCCAGCCCGGGGTGGGAGGGCTCATTTGATGATTTTACCACGTAAAAAAAGGGGGGCTCCCATACAAAAAACGTGATTGCTGGTTTTTGTAGATGTTATAAAGTAATGTAATGTTTCGGAGGCTGTTTCTCACGAACCGTGATAGTTAGATAGGTTACATTTTCACAGATGATGTGTGTCTATTGCCGCTGTAACAACAAATACTAAAAACTGGTTAAGTGCGATTTTGATTCGACATTGACATAACAGGTTATAAGGGTTGCAAACTTGGGTGTTAAATACTCTAAACTCTAAAGGGACCTAACAACATATAAAAGAATCTTAGTTACATGCGCGTTTGCAATGTTTCGTTTTTTATGTCGATATTGACCAGCCTACTTTAAGGATCGTTTGGAAAGGCTACGGGCTGCGTCCTCACCTTCAGTCTGACGCAATCCTACCGGTTTTCGTTTGGGGAGGTACCTCAAGATTCAGTGGCAATTAAAGGGAATGGTTAGCAGTCGGAATGCGTGAAGGAAAAGACATCCTCTACCTCTCGCCCCAGCCACCACTGAAGATACCCACGACATCGGAAATAGCGCTCTTCAAGGGAACTGATGGAGACAGGACTATAGGACCAAACTCCTAACATGACGCGGGTGAAACCGCGGGCAGAAGCTAGTTCTAGAATAAAATCTTACTATCCTAAAGCCGCGTACAGACATCGCGAGGCGTGCGACACGAATGGTTCGTCTCGCATGCCTCGGGCTGTGTGGACGTGTGTGCTCACAGTGAGCATTCGCGCCATACGATCGTTGTGAACGCCGCCTCAGTACGAGCCGTGCGCTCCGTGTGGACGGACAGGTGTTGTTTGCGTTGCGTGCATGCATCATGGAGGCCAATACCGAGTCACTACGTGAGCTGGTTCAACTTTATGAAATTAATAGAGTGTTGTGGGACTCAATACATTCTGATTATTACAATAAATGTAAAAGGGAAGACGCGTGGCGTCAAATATCACAGCAAGTCAACACGAACACCGTGCGTGGTGGTTTGCTTGCTCAGCTTGAGCATGTTTCGTTCGGGACGCACGTATAAATGTACCATCGTATGCCTCAGGTTGAGGCATGCGAGACGAATCATTCGTGTCGCACGCCTCGCGATGTCTGTACGCGGCTTAATAAAGAATATTGTTACAAGGGGGCCCCGTCATTTTGCTGACAGCTCTTTGAGGCGCGCGTGGAACACGACGCGCCGTCGACCCGGGCATGGTCCATGGTCGGACAGCGAGTTGCCCTTTACTCGCTGTCCGCATGCCCGCGCCTACGGTGGCCGGAGATCGTCTTGCGTCCCCGTAATGGGCTAGATGGGAAAAATTGTGCCATCGAGCCCTCTAGTGTCGGTATCTGCATGGAACGGGAACCGAGAAAAATAATAACGCTTGTATGGTATTCAATGGCGCCACATTGCATTTATGATCCGAATTGATTATTACTGGCCTGTTGGTCTGGTGTTTATTGACCCCGACTGCTATGCCGGAGGTCGTGGGTTTGATTCCCACCCAGGACAAATGTTTGAGTGTCTGGGTGTAATTTATCTCTAATATTTATGTATTTAGAAATATTTAAGTACGTTTATCAGTTGTCTAGTACCCATAACACAAACTTTGCTTAGCTTGGGACTAGGTGGCGTTGTGTGATTGTTGTGAAATATTATTATTATTGTCAAATTCTGCAAGATCTCGGACAAAATCTTGTATGTAGGCACATTAATTTTAGTAAGAAGTTGTTTTGACGTAAAAAAAAAAAGAATTGCGTACCTCTTACAATTCTAAAAATAATTTGGATGACTCAAATAGATTTGAATCATACAAATTTCATTAGCATTGCATATTAGACTATGTTCTTACGTCTTACGTATTATGTTTTTTACACGGAATCTGATCTCACGAATGGCAATTAGTTTCAGGGGTCCGTAACCGCCGAAGGTTATAACGGGCCCCTTTTACAGAGTCTTAGTAAAAGGGACTGTCCGTCCATCTGTCGCCTGTAACCAAGTTGTATATTAACTACCGTGGTAACTATACAGTTGAAATTTTCACAGATGATGTATTTCTGTAGCCGTTATAACAACAAACACAGAATTATAAACAAATATTTAAGAGGACTCCCGTACAACAAATGTGGTTTTTCCTCTTTTTTAAGGTTTAGTACCCATATGGTAAAACGGGACCTTATTTCTTACCGGTTTTTATAGATAACGAGCACTCCGCCCGCGACTTCGTCCGCGTGATTTTCGAACTTTGCTTTTGTGAATTTTTACTCCCAGCCACCCCTCTATAAGGGATACTTTTCGAAAATCTAAATCAATATTCAACAAATTTTCTATCTACTCGCAGTATCCCGTCTTGGGTGGTACCTACGTTCTTAAAATATCCCTAATGAATATATTGGGATTCCTTTCTAACAACCCCAAAACTACTCTTAAGTGGTTGAATTTCGCAAGATCCTCACTTAGTGAGAACCTATATCTAAAATATATATAGGTTCTCCTGTAAAATTTGAGACCTCTAACTATCAATACATCAATCCCGTTTTAATTATCACTTACGTCTTGAGACTCCTAGCACTTAGTAGTAACAAAGTTTCATACAAACTATCAACCCCAAAAACAACCCCTTGGGGGTCAAATTTCACAAAATACCGTCTTTAGTATCACTTACGTCCAACAAAGAATCCATATGTAAAAAATTAAATCTCAAAACTATCAACCCAAAAAACAACCCCTTAGGGGTCGAGTTTCACAAAATTTCTAGCTTGTTGAGCATTTACGTCTTAAAAAGAACCCGGCATAAAAGATTTGAGACGCCTAGCACTTGTAGTAACAAAGTTTCATACAAACTATCGACCCCAAAAACAAACCCCTCAGGGGTCGGATTTCGCAAAATCCCGTCATGGTGAGCATCTACGTTCTAAAAGGACACCCCATGCAAAATTTGGAATTCCTACCACCTGCAGTAGCGAAGTTTCATACAAACTATCAACCCCAAAAACAACCCCTTAGGGACCGAATTTCTCAAAATCCGTTCTTAGTGCTCACCTACGTGGTATAAGGAAGGCTTATGCCAAATTTCAAGTTTCTAGGCCCAGCGGTTTGGGCTGTGCGTTGTCAGATCAGTCAGTCAGTTTTGAATTTTATATATATAGATAGATGATACGGAACCTTTCGTGCGCGAGTACGACCCGCGATTGTTTAATTCATTTATTTATGTTATTGCCTTTCTAAATACATTCCCCTGCAATCTAGATTATGTTGTTCCTTCACTTTTGAGGTTTACATTCGGCAGTATAAAATTATGATATCAGGTCAGCTCCAAGGCCTGCATTGCATTGCCCCGCCTCTAATGTTCCCACTGCTGGGCAGACCTCCTCTCTTTTAGAGGGAGTGGGCCATAATCCGCTAGGCGGGCCCAGGCCGGGTTAGTAGATGTCACATGTCTTCGAATTCTTGGTTCTAGGAACAATTAATACCCGAGAAGCAGATGTGAAACCACGGGTAACAGCTAGTTGTAGGTAATATAGAAAGGGCGTCCCATCCAAACGCTGTCCTTGAGAGTAAGCAGTAAGCCGTAATCCTCTGCGGTTCGTAACACCAAAATGATTGTAATTTGTGGTCTGAGAGCACTGTCTTGTCTATGATACAATTATGGTCTTGGTTTAGGCTTCAAAACGTATAATTTTCGTTTTAGAACTGTTTTTTTTTTCTGAAAGACTGATTGGAGGATATTTAGTGGAAAAATAAGATGATTTTATTGAAAATATTAAAGGAATGGATGGTAAAAGTTACCAAATACGTCGCCCCGGGCCCAGGCCTAATTAATACATTAGGTAGCAATTGCTAAGGGTCCTTTTTTGCGTGGGGCCCGCCCCAATCGCCCGCGACTCTGGAACAATGCTCGTCGTGTTTCACGCTCTGTGAGCAATCTCTGTCCCCCATAGAGGGCCAAAACCAAAACCAAAATCTATGTCGCGGACCTGTCTGTGCAATGTACAAGGCCATTGAAGGAACACCGTAAAATTTTAGTCAGTACGAGTCTGACTGTCCTTTCTGATCCACCCAGGGTGGAAAAAAACATATAGGTTTCATAATTCGCATATAAAAAGAAATAAAGAAGATAAATTAAATAAAGCAAAATAAATAATAAGTTTTCATTCTAAAGGGTTGAGGAAAATCTCATCGATTGACTTTTGCACTCATAAAATGTTAAGTGTATAAACATAAGTTTAGACACTTAACTTTTTATGAGCCACATCAGGTTTATCGGTGTCATTATCTATGCAGGAAAATTAAAAAAAAAAGTGAATGGGCAACATGATTTGCAATTGCTTTAACTGTTTTTTGGTTTTTAAACTCCTACCTTGAATACTCTAGCGAGCAAAAGTATATAGAATCACTTCGAATGGATCCGGGATATTTCTTTAAATAATGGCGTGATTCGGATGAATTTAGTACCAATTTAAAGTTAACAGTTTAACTTTTAATACGGTACCTTTTTTATTATTCTTAACTAGTTATTAAGAACTCTAGATCGCGCGGAATCGAAGTAAGTGATTCTGTTGCAGTCAAAACACTTAACTAGTCAAAAGTACTATTGACTAGCTACATCAGTCAAAAGCACTTTTGACTGAACAGGTTGGTCAAAAGTGGTTTTGACTGAAAATTATTGGTTATTAGTACTTTTGACTGCAAATTTGCGGTTAAAAGTACTATTGACTGACGCTCTTCGTCAAAAGTAGTTTTAACTGCAATAAAGCATCAGTCAAAACCACTCCACTCCACTGCTCCTACTTTTGGGTGATTTAAAACAATTCTAACCTAAACTGTCCGTGTCGGGGTGACCTAAGTCGTTTTTACCAATATTTTTTTTCTCAGTGCCCATTACATACACTCCTATCTAAATACCAGCTGAACAACTTTATGCTTTTGAACGAGAAGAAGACGGTCGACTTCAGGACCACCTCGAGGTTCGGTTTGGTTAGGTTCCTTTAAACCTTGTAGACAGAAAAAGGAGCCCCGCATAGCGGGGCTGCGTCGACCTTTCTTCGAAAGCCCTCTTCCTCCGCTTTAGATATAAAACGAGCGCTCCGCTTTCGAAAAAAAAAACACTCTACAATGAAGAATTATTTATTCATGCAACTCAAACTATTATGGCACTTTGAATCACACAGCAAAAGCAATCCACCAAAAGTGGTTTTGACTGATACAACCAGTCAAAACCACTTTTGGCGGAATCACTTAGTCAAAAGTACTTTTAACCAGCTCCATTGGGCAAAAGTAGTTTTAACTGTTATTTTAGTCATAAGTACTATTGACTAAAGCATACGGTCAAAAGTACTTTTGACTGATTTTGCTAGTCAATAGTACTTTTGACTGGTTAAGAGTATTGACTGCAACAATTCCATACCTTTGCTCACGTGTTGTTGAGTGTAATGTATTAAATACGACCATAGGAACGTTGGAGCTACTGTGCCTGGTACTCCTATTTCTGTCTGCATAAATGTTGAATTACTAGTAACCCTGCAATTTTGACTGGCCTGTTGGTCTAGTGGTTAGTGACCCTGACTGCTATGCCGGAGGCCGTGGGTTCGATTCCCACCCAGGACAAATGTTTGTGTGATGAGCACGATCATTTGTTCTGCCTGGGTGTAATTTATCTATAATATGTATTTATTTAGAAATATATAAGTATGTTTAAGTTGTCTATAGTCTGCGCCAAATAAGAAAGAATTAAAAGTCATTGACCCGACTTGTACCAAAAAGTCCACAAAACTTAATTTTGAGATCGCTCGTCATTCAAAACTGTCGCTAATACTGCATCGTTCGAGTTTCATAATACCAATCACTTATCCCAACGGAAATAAGTAAGAAATACGTAAATTTGAAGAATAATTGTGGTATTTTTTTAAGTTTCAAAAATAAAAAAAAGATAAATTTCAAACGATGAAATATGTAATTGCTATGGTTTATGGATTTCAAAAATAATTTTCTTGGTGTATATTTATTTTTCAAAATTCCTTATGTTTTCAACTTATATTTCAATAACAGAACATGCAATAATTGGATTTATTTATCTATCTTTAACTCATATTCTTACAAGTATACAATGAATTTAAATAATCGAATTTTAAAGTTCATACCAAAAAAATCGATTTTTTGGGTTATGCCCTCATACTCGGCGCTGAGTGCGACGTCAGAGCGAGTCAGGGGCGCATTACCTGTTCGCCATTTTGTAATTATGTACCTATCGCGTCCTTCGTCTCGAGTGTCATTTCAAAAAAGGTTTTCGCATTGGATTGACTGAGCGTATTCCATACTCGGAAAGTTTTCAACCATTTTTTGATATTATCTAACTGTTTAAAGGGTTTCATTAAGTACTACATTATTAGGTACCTTTCAAAATAAATACGATTGAATATGGTTTTGGCCAAAATGTTTGTAACTCATGCCCAGTGAATACGTCAAGGATGTCCCGTACCGCGATTCGTTTGTTTTGATCGTGTTAGCGACACTTCCTTTACATTTTTTGTATCGTTTTGAAATATTGGAATACATTGGTACACGGGGGTCAACGAATTTTATTCCACACTTAAATGGCGAGGACTATAGTACCCATAACACAAGCTCTGCTTAGCTTGGGACTAGATGGCGTTGTGTGATAGTTGTGGAATATTATTATTATTAATTCGTCTTACTTTCTCACAGCCTTACCAAAAACTCATAAATAGAATCATCTACATAATTATTAACCCATCTGTCTTTGACATCAAACGAAACCAATCCACAACAACTTCCGTCCAGACACCGAAATAACAGGTTTACAATAAACGTGAAAGTTACGTAAGAAAGCAATCTTGAAGATAATTTTACGCAATCGTTTGTCGGTCACGGGTGCACTGAGTCGATTGGAGTGATTGTCCTCATCTTCATGTTTTGCTTTATTTTTGTTGGTGTAGTGGAAAATTTCATGGTCTAGTACGCTATTTACGCAGGTCTTCTCTTTTTTTAAAGTCTATTTTTATTTTGGGTAGTTCTTTCTGTGACGGGAACTTTCGTCGGTTCTTCGACAGACATGACCAGCACACTGCCACTGCAGCTTGCTACAATATTCTGTCATTTTGGTATTATGCCGTAAGATCTCATTTTAGATTTTATCCCGTAACGAGATCCCAAGCATAGACCTTTTCATAGCACGCTGCGTGATATGCATATAGCAGTAGTGGGCCTACCAGACTGTCGTGTTCAGCGGTTCAGCTCCGTAGGTTTAGACTTAGAAGACACACTGATTAAATAATAAAAATACCCGTCTTTTTAGACACTGCTTAGTGCATAGAATGTATTTTTTCAGTAATATTTGAGCTTACCTTCGTGTTTCCGAACAAAAGTTATGCTAGACCTTGTTCAAGGATTCCATCAAATACCTGTTTTATTTGCACAATAATCTTACTATTTTATTTCCTTGTCAAATCTGACATCATTCCAATCGTTTTCCGAAGTAAATTAACCCTGAATTTGTCTTCCGAAACATGCCATTTTATTTATCTCTAGCATCACTTCTTTATACCCGGGTACAACCTGGTACTGATATCATCTATGTAAACAAGCCATCCAATTTCATTTTGATAACAGTCAAACAGCATGTTGTCATGGACGTTGTCTTATAAATCGATCCGCGTGCCCCATTTGCGTTAATGAGTCGTCGACATAATGAAATGCTATCAATGATTGTACTTTCGTTGGTACTTGGTACGCAATGTCGTCACCTATAATCGTAAATTTTGTCATTACTTTTTGGTCCAAATATGGCTTCAATTAGTGCTTAGTGGTTGGTAGCACGTTTTTTGTTAATAGTCGTATTGGTTATGATGGGATAGCTTGCTCAATCCTTTGTTAGAAAGGCAAAAAAAAATTTTGGGTTTGTCTGCCGCTCTGGGTGAAGGGGAAGGGACTTTCAGACTTGTCGGATTAAAAACTACCCCGTTTCCTTAGTTGCCCTTTGACTGTTATAGTCGAACAGCCCAACATACATTTGGTCTATAGTTTAACCCTGTCAGTAGTCCTGTCTTCAGTTTTGAAAATATTCTACTAGAAAATATTCAGGTGTCGCTGTAAAATGCTTATAATACATAGGAAGCCTTGCATTGAAAATGGGGTTAATCATGTTACTAGTATGTTAACATTCACTTTACACCTCTTTATGTTATAAACTTCTCTTTTATTTAGAGCTTTAACTTCTTTCTTTTCTATATTTGCTGACGTTTTCTGGACCGCTACCAGTCTCTAGAAAGATTTTACTACCTGCACAATATATTCCATAATTTTGTCGCCATCTCGAGACAATTATTCCGTCATAATTATTATTTATTTATTAAAAAAAAACAAAAAAAATGTTATCGTTATACGCGTTAGCTTGTTGCTAGTCAAAAAACACTTGCTTAGTTTAACAACCATGTAGGTGTTGTAGGTTCTCCAATTTTTAGATAAATTTATCGGTCTTCTTCCGTAATTTAATAAGTATGACGACAGCATCAATAAATTGCTAATCTAATTTTTATCAGATTTGGCTTAGGCCACGAAAGAAAGAATATTTTCGTACATTTTCCTGTCCTACTCCCATTTTACATGTGTTCGGCCACACAATTTCATCTTTCATTCTCCCCTGTCAAACGAAATAAAGGCAGAAAAGTTCTAATTAGAAGTACTGTAAAAGACAATGCAACTAATTGGCCCAAAAAAATTAAACCCTTTGTGCAGAATTGAAACCTATGCTAAACGTAAGTCCTAATCATTAATGACATTTTTTAATATGGGACCAAAGAAATCTATCCCAGTAAAAAAAAGATACGGGGTAACAAACATTTTGAAAAAATAAGGATTTTTTAAGTCATTTATTACAACAGAACGTGGTAAGGCGTGACTGATTAGCATAGATTGGAATAGTAGATTGATTTTTGGTACTTGTATCATAAATGCACACAGAAAGAATAACATGGATAAGCTATTTTTCCGGAAAGTAATTCCGGTATTTCCGGATTCAATTAAAATATTGGTAGTGCTATTAATACCGCAATCTGTCATTAGCGTCAAACATTTGGAAACGTCACTGGGAAGTATTCTTCCCAAAACATATTTAAAAAAGTATCTAGAATATCATCCCATGGTTGCTCTATGGGAAGTTACTCTACTAATTAGGCTATGGTATTCATGTTGCCATTCTTTGAGGCGCGCGTGGAACAGAACGCGCCGTCGCATGGTCTATGGTCGGACAGCGAATCGCCTATCACTCGCCGCCCGCATGCCCGCGCCTACGGTAGCCGGAGATCGTCTGCTGACGTCCGTCATCGTGGGCGTCTACCTCTGCGGCTGGGGTGGAGGGAGGACGCTGTCCTCTCCCTCAAACGGCCCTCCTCCTCCTTCGCGAGCATGACTGGTTGCAGAAGGAGGCGACCGCTTCCCACTCCGTCACTGATGAAATGTTCGAATCTGTAATGTTACATTACAGGCGAATGCTCGCGGTGATTGAATGCCTTAGGTGCGATCGCCAGGCATCACGAAAAGGCTCGCGGAGCCGTTCAACCGCATGTCATAGAAGTTAAGCTTTATTTAATATTGATATATTATCAATATCTTTGCCACGCCTCCACCGGTGTGCGTTGGGCCTTAATGTGCAGGCTCTTCCCAATCGTCCATAGTTTATCTTTCGGTGCGTTATTGTGCGATTATCGTGATTTTTCTTCTATAACTTTGCTGTTGACCCTGGATTTCGAACGAGGAGAACCATTGTTTGTTTGTGCTCATGCATCATCCATTGTATGGTATTTTGCATGGTCAGACACCAAGACAACATTCACCACCCTGCTCTTTATTTGGATAATGTTTTTTTTGACACAGATTGATAAAGATTTTTTTAATGTGTCTTCCTACATCTGAATTAAGTGTGCAATTGGCAACATTTTAAATCTGTTTAAAACAAAAAAAAAAACTTCAAAGAGTTGAAAACAAAAAAAAAACACTAATACTTTTGTTACCCTGTATCTTTTTTTTACAGGGATAGATTTATTTGGCCCCATAGTAAAAGTTGTAATAAATGGTTAGATCTTTCGTTTGGAATAGGTTTCATTTGCGAACAACATGTTGTTTTTGATACAGATTAACAAATGTTTTTTTTTTAAATGTGTCTTCCTACATCTTAATTAAGATTGCAATTGGCAACATTTTGAATCTGTTTAAAACAAAACAAAAACTTTAAATAGTTGAAAACAAAAAAAACAGTTTTAATACTTTTGTTACCCTGTATCTTTTTTTTACAGGGATAGATTTATTTGGCCCCATAGTAAAAGTTGTAATAAATGGTTAGATTTTTCGTTTGGAATAGGTTTCATTTGTGAACAACATGTTATTTTTGATACAGATTAACAAACGTTTTTTTTTTTAATGTGTCTTCCTACATCTTAATTAAGTTTGCAATTGGCAACATTTTGAATCTGTTTAAAACAAAACAAAAACTTTAAATAGTTGCAAACAAAAAAAACAGTTTTAATACTTTTGTTACCCTGTATCTTTTTTTTACAGGGATAGATTTATTTGGCCCCATAGTAAAAGTTGTAATAAATGGTTAGATCTTTCGTTTGGAATAGGTTTCATTTGTGAACAACATGTTATTTTTCATACAGATTAACAAACGTTTTTTTTTTAATGTGTCTTCCTACATCTTAATTAAGTTTGCAATTGGCAACATTTTGAATCTGTTTAAAACAAAAAAAAACTTTAAATAGTTGAAAACAAACAAAACAGTTTTAATACTTTTGTTACCCTGTATCTTTTTTTTACCGGGATAGATTTATTTGGCCCCATAGTAAAAGTTGTAATTAATGGTTAGATCTTTCGTTTGGAATAGGTTTCAATTGTGAACAACAAGTTTAATCTTTTTGGTCCAGCAGTCAAGGGAAAAGTTGCATTGTCTTTTAACTGATGGACTAATTTGATTTCATCAGCTATCTTGCCTATTCTTATGCCACAGCCAGACATTCCTTCCAATAATAGCCAACCTCGTCTCCCTCTCTTCTCTTCGTTCTTGACTCTCGCTCAAAAGTCACTTCTCTCTTTATCCTTGCCATGTGCAAGTACGTCATTACCCAACAGCCATTCAATATTCAGTACGTATTCCTCGACCACTTAATAAGCACCCGTGGTAAGAATGACAATGGTCAACACAAGGTCTTCATCGATCCATTGACTAGTCGAGTGGTTAACTGCTGACTTCTATTTCTGTTACTTACTATCGATTATCTTTTAAGTTGAAAAGTTTTCTTGTGACTTGGTTTAAAAGTAGGTTTGTGTGTCATTCTTCTTCTGTCTTTTTCATGTCCTGAGTTATTTAAGCCGCCTCTAGAAATACCACAGGTCTCTGAAATGGTTTTGGACTTATTTTGTTATAAGTCTAGGTTTCCTCACGATGTTTTCCGTCACAGATGTCAGTGACGTCTAGGACTTAGGGAAAAATACATATGAATTGATAAACCACATTGGTATGTGTCTGGGTTTGAACTTGCAACCTCCTGCATAAGAAGCGAGGTGCTAAACTTTCGGGCCATCACAACTGTTCATCAAAAATTGATATTTCGTCATCATTTTGTGCAGATTAATTGGTTAGGATATTTTGGATCAGGAAATTGAAAGATTTTATAAAGTCGTGTACCGAATTATAATGTTACTACTGCTGGTAAACAAGCCTCTTCTCTATGGGAGACTGTAATCTACCACGCGGGCCCTGTGTGGGTTGGTAGATACCAGGTTCATTTTTGTTCTAGGACTTACCGGTTTCCCTCACGATGTTTTCCTTCATCTTTCCGAGAGCAGTGGTTATGAAATAAATTACACCAAGTAATGCGCCTGATCCTTGATGATGATTTAGAATGATTAACTTCCTCAGTTTTACAAAGGCCGCTTACGTAGTAGCTATAAAGTTCCACGAAGTTGAGACCGACAAATCCTTGAAAAGAGCAATTAATTAGTGTCATAAAATTAACGATGTCTTAAAAGTCACATTTGAATGTTTTGATGAGGTATCAATGTTGTTTATAGTATTTTAAATACTACAGTTACGTTCCAGGGTCAGGGTTACCTGTTTAGACAGTCCCGTACGTTCGAGGTCATTTAGTGTAAAAATTGAATACAGGTCCTAACCAAAAGAATGGGGCCCTTTTTTGAGTCCTAGCTACGGCCCTGTTGAGCAGTTCGTGTTTAATCTAAACCATCTTCTGCACAGATAGCTGGTGTTTCGCTAGAGTTGCACTTACTGCCTCGATTAGTAGCTTCTCAGGTACCTGGTGGCATGGCCACAGCCGGGTTTGTCACACTTTGGTTTCGATCTTTTTTAATCGATGTAAAATCATCAATCTTACCCAGGGCTCCTATACAGAAGGGACTGTTAGACTTGTACTGACTAAAATCCACGATGTTTCTTTTATAGCTCTTTACCTTCCATCCTGGAAGGTTACCTGACATGACAGTCCCGTGACCTGAGAAGACTTTGGCCTTCTAAGGGGGGCCTGTCAGATTGCTGACGGCTCTTTGAGGCGTGCGTGGTAAACGACACGCCGCCGCCATCAACCCGGCCATGGTCCATGATGAGAAGTCAAGTCACTCACTACTTGCCATCCGAATGCGTTGTAAATACTGATACCCCCTTTGTACACAACTCGACGCAAGTCTCCGATACCTTACGAATTTGGTATCCATTGACCCGTGCCTGTCTACGAACCTCTATGTATTTGTATTGCGATAGTGACCTGGACACCAAAGTCAAAAGGTATCGGAGACTTGCGTCGCCTAGTGTACGAAGGAGCTGAGCTGAATCGAAGTCCAATCAATATCGAACGGTTATTTCAAGGGTGCACGCGTGCAGAATTAGTAACAGAAACTAGTTTAGCTAAACCAGTTTCCGTTAGCGTACTAAATTAATGGTTACAGTGTTGATTGAGTTGTTGATTTACAAGTATTTGCAAAGTAATCAAGTTTTAACTTTGAAGTTAATGAGACGGGTTTTTAAGTCGTGTATTTTAGTCAGTATAAGTCTAACAATCCCTTCCCTATCACAGGGTGGGAGGACTAATTTGCTGATTGTACCACGCTAAAATATCGAATGGTTTTATTAAGGGTATTCTTCTTCTTCGTCGTGTCGATGATACACCTCTGGTTAAATGAGCGTCGACCATTGATCATGGCACTCACCCAGACCGCAAATACCAGGACTTACCTTGGTTGCCGAAATACGAATATGGTAGTACTATTTTCACAAAGCCTAATGTCAAACTGATATTAAGGATATTGTAAGCAGTAACGTTAATAGGGGTGTGCCAACAGTTCCCAGGCACAGAGCGCATATCCTGAAGGGCCACAAAATAGCCAGATTAGGACCAAAATTGGTCAGACTAGGGCGCAGTTACAGTACGGCACTGAATCTAAGTTTAAAAAAACAGTATTACAGCCGACAAAACCGTTAAAAACACGGCTAGAACATTATGTTCCCCTCTTACTTTTTTGTTATACCTGTAACAGAATTACATCATCTGTGAAAATTTCAACCGTCTAACTATCACTGTTCATGATGTACAACTTGCTGACAGACGGACAGACAGATAGACAGAATCGTTTTACCTCTGCTACGGCACCAATTGGCCAATTATGAACTTAGCAATTACTCTCGAGTAAAGCCATTTATAAAATTATTTTTGATTTTGACCCAACGCAACAAATGTAGGGTAGTGGAAAATTTATAACACACCAGACGTTATAAAAAGTTTGTTTACCAGCCATTAAGAAAGTAAGGTCTACGATGTATCAAGCACTTTGTCTTTTTGACGGGCACTCACGAAATTATGGCGCATTTGTTTTTGTTTTCATTTGTATTCTATGTTCGTCGGATAAGTTTGAGCAAGCATCTGAATCCCAAGTGTGTAGCCAGTATGACGGGGACCTCAGAGGGCTAAAGGCTCGCGGAAACTTAAGCATCTTCGCACCCAAGGCGACGCAAGTCTCCGATACCTTACGATTTCGATATCCAAGCGACTGTTGCAATACAAATCCAAGGGGTTCCTACACAGGCACGCGTCAATGGATGTTAAAGTCGTAAGGTATCGGAGACTTGCGTCGCCTAGTGTACGAAGGGGCTTAGATATCCATTGACGCGTGCCTGTGTACGAACATCTATGCGTTTGAATTCAGATAGTCGCTTGGATACCGAAGTCGCCTAGTGTACGAAGCCACTAACGAGTAACGTACGACCGAAAAGGGCTATTATTGCAGGACACCATGGATTTTAGTCAGTAAAAGTCTGACAGTCCCTCCTGCCCTGCCCTGGGTGGAAGGAGTCGTTTGATGATTTACCACGATAAAAAAGGTCATAATTATATTTAAAGTTCTAAAGCTTTTCTTAGTAAAAGTGATTTTGTACTGACTGGTAATAAAATTGTGATCTTTCACCACAATTACTTTAAACTCTGTCAGCTACTGGCTTTGAACAAAAAAAAAAAGAAACATTCCATGACAGAAACCATACTTTCTCTTCTCCATGGTCGTTGCCTAAAATGGAACGTTATTAAGTTATTTAGCGTTTCGTGTGTTTAATTGATGAACGGAAGCTATCGTGAAAACAATTTTGGTTACTTACAATTACAATTAGAGATGGGTCGAGGGCAAAAACGTTTGGAAAATTGGGCATAAACTTGTAAAAGTACATAGAGACTTTTTTTATTGGGACTAACCCACCACACTATTCCCAAACCACTGCAACTCCTGAAAGCCGGAATCAACAGTGACAACCACCAGAAAAGTGCCGAGACATTAAAGCTCGACGTGTCCCGGAGAATGAATTTACCAGTCTTGGATCCTGCAACGAAATTAATTAGAAAAGAATGGTAGAGGAGTAGGAAAAATATGTTTACATTTCCCTCCATGGAAGCAGGAGACAGAACAAAACAATGCCGATAGGCACAAAGGAATGTTACAACTAGGAGAAGCCCATTATAAATTATTTGTGTACTAGATTTCATGAAAATCACTAATCAGTTTAGAAGGTAGTTAATGAATGAAAGAGTGACAAACATTCATCCATACGATCCATACTTACAAACTTTCGCATTTATAATATTAATAAGATGTACGAGTTACGTGATATTATTAAGTTACGTAACATGGCAAATTATAGTCCACTTACAATCTAAAAATAAAACTATTGCTGTTACAGTGCTGATTAACTTGAGCATTCAATTGTAACAGAACATCGAGCATTCGCTGTTTTTAATTTTGTCGAACTGAACTACGAACAGAGCCAAGTATAGAGCTAAACATAGCTACGAACATTTTCACGATATTTCTAGAGAACGCATCAAGTAAGGGAACAGTGTATAAGACGGGGTATGATGGGAAATCACCCGTAAAGGCAGACTCTAATGTAGCGCAAGCGCCAACAGGACGGGTCGACGGCGCATCGTATTCCACGCGCGCCTCAAAGAGCGACAGCAAAATCACAGAGGGCCAAAGCCTGCCGGTGTCGCGGGACTTATTTCCATCATCGTGACCCCGGAACATAAAGGGCTATTGAAGAACACCGTGGATTTTAGTCAGTACAAGTCTGACAGTCCCTTCCACCCTGCTCGGGGTGGGAGGACACATTTGATGATTTTACCACGCAAAAAAAAGCGCCAACAGGACGCAATTTGTTAATGGCCGCTTGCAAATGACTCTTTGATGGCGCTTGCGCTACGTTACTAACCTAAAGGTATGCCTAAAGAGTGTATGTCCCCATTATACCTCGGGTCTTAGACACTGTTCCCTTAAGGCTTTGCCGTAGAAATATTTTTTTACAGCAAATAGCCAATACTCTATTATACCCAGGATTTTTTCCTACCCTGTAAATATTCTGAGGCAAAAATTTATCGAGTGAACTGTTGGAGAAGCCTATGTCCAGCAGTGGACTGCTATAGTCTGATGATTATGATGATTGCAAATTGAGTTTCTTACTTATCTGTTAAACTTGTAGGGGATTCACCGTCATACAAATATTTGCAGACTTGGTCTACATAGTAAAAATATTGACACGGTAACTAGACTTGGGTATAAAAGACCGTGCTACTTCCTGGTATTATTATGCCTTTAAAAACTCGTTAATTTATAAAACAACTAGCTTCAGTTCGCGACTTTAGTCACGTGAAGTTTCGAATCATTATTACTTTCGAAACTATGAGGAATATCGAAAAACGATTTTAGAAAAATCCAATGATGCAGTTTTAGTTTTCGTCAAAATCGGTCTCGAGACTCCTTTCAACTTTTTTCGATATTCCTCATAGTTTCGAAAGTAGCCATCCACGCCCAGTTGAAAAATTCACCCTGTATATCTTCCAAAGGGTGTCGTAAAAGGCGAATGGACCTTAAGACCCAGTGCATGCTACCAAGCACCTTGGGTCACCCGAATGATGGCGGGTAAACCACCAACAAAAGCATTCCCAAAGAGGGTTAGTGTCAGGCAGGTGGCCGGCTAGAAAACCATAGCTAAAACCCTTAGCAAAATGTTAGGAAAGATGAAAGAAAAAGGAGTAAATGATACTATGACTTGTGATAGGGGAGAATGGAAGAAAGAAACGTGTTGCGCCGACCCTAAGTAAATTGGGATAAGGGCAGGAAGATGATTGGGGCCGGCTTCCAGTAGAACCATTTGAATATCACTATTTAACATTGAGCGACTTCTTATCGGGCCTCCACAACCCAGTAACTGGGTAATACGAAAACCCCATGGTCAGTACCTCTACCATGAGTTGTCATCGAAAACTTACTCGCTAGCGTCGAAATCGCTAGCGTGCTAACTCGGACCAAATAGATTTCGATATTGCTGGTACCATGAGTTTATTTGAATCTTACGCAGGCGATAATGTAAGCTCGATAGGTGGTGTCGTGTTGCTAACTTCACTCCTTATGTTTTGTTTCTTTCTTTCCCACAAATAAGAAGAGAGAACGACTTCTAATACGTCACTTTCGCCCATTGTTCGTTGACCTTGCCTTGTATCACAGTATCACTGACACTGCGTTTGTGGTTTGAAAGTTTATAACAATAGATTATTTGGATTATTTACTACAAAGTGCCTGACTGTTATAACAATTATTGGTGGTTTTCATGAAAAGAAATGTTTCTACTTAGTATTCATTTATTAAAAAAGTAGGTAAAGTTATAAAATTCTAAAATAGTTCCACCTAAACGAAATTTAATGTGTAAAATAAAAAATGTGAAAATGTGGTAGTGTAAGTGTGTCTAAAGACGTGAGAAGCGCAAGAAATAAACCATAATGTGTCCAAATCGTCAAACGCTGCTTTTATGGGTTTGCTTTTTTTTCTTTCACTTATATTGTAACTTGAAATTCACGTTGTAGTTCCCAAATTAAGCGGCCACTAACAGATTCCGTGCTAAAAAGCTCTTGCAAGCATTATTTTGACTTTTTATACTCAAAAAAATTTATAACTTTAATGTAAATACATGTTTCACACGCCAAAAAGCTAGTGAGCTACGTAACTACTATAGCAAGCGTATTGTTCGCTAGCGCCTGTAGTATTAGAAACTCATGGTACCGTTTTGTATGGTGACAGCTAAAAAACGTTAGTGACCGTCGTATAGATTACGTTAGGTTTTTAACCAATCGTAATCTACAGTGCTCATGGTATGAATTTTAATTCTCACTGTGACCGCTAGGGGCGCTGTACAATATTTCATACAAATAATTTACGGAGACGCTGGCGAGTTTTGGTTGTGCAAACTCATGGTAGATGTACAGACTGGTTGTCAGACTTTAGAGATTCTGACTAACAGTAACGACTGTCAACGATCTACAGCGGGACGGGAGAAACTGTCAGATTCGCACTGATTAAAATTCACGGTATCCTTCAATAGCCCCGTCAGATTGCTGTCAGCTCTTTGAGGCGTAGACACGTCGAGCCTTTGACTCGGGCATGATCCATGATCAGACGGCGAGTCACAAATTACTCGCTGTCCGCATGCCCCGCCTAGAACCAAACAAAGAACTAACTCTTCAGCTTAATAATATTAGAAAATACGGTACATAGATATTTATATTATGTATTAAATCATATATCAGACGTAAACAGAATAACAGACTCGTCGGGTCAAAAGTTCAAACCTTGTTGTAATAACTTAACGTAAATTATACTTTAACATCAAGAGTCTAAAGTTGATTTTATAGCTGCATGTTTTTATCTATTAGGACAGTGCTACGATGTTATGTAAGAAAAACTGCAACGTAAAATATACTTTATGTTCTTTTGATTAAAGAGTGATTTAACTGGTTCTATCTTTGTTTGTGGACAGTATACAAAGTACTTCGTTTATCATGTTCGCAAAGTACTATGCAGTTCAACTATATAGAAAAGTGTCAATGACCGTCATCCGTCAATTGTAACTTGAAAATAACGTTTACCCCCTGGCCACAGCCAAGCGCGGCGCGGATTGCGGCGCGACAAGCGGTGAGCGGGGAAAACAAATGGTAGACAACGTATGAAGTATGCCACAGTTAACGGCGACGCGAATTGCGGAGCGACCTGCGCCGCGGAGAGCGTCGCGTGGCATGCGGCGGCGACGGGCGGCGCGGTGTGCGAGTGAAACAAATGCACTCGGGAGTATCGAGGCGGCCACAGCCAGAGCGGCGTATGCAGCGGCAGCGAGGGGACGTATTTGTGTTCGCGCGAACTGAATAAATCGTTTTGAAAAGTTTCGCTCCGCATCAAATGGATACCGAAAAACTTATTAGTGTTAGTATTATTGGCCGAGTATGTAATCGAAGGTTTCTATGCTTGTCCTCGTATATTCAAAAATTTTTTCTGGATAGTTCCTATATTTGTGATAAAGCGTGTGAAATTCGCCAAGGTTTTTCCTTTTTTCATTAACTGGGTGCGTTCCAATTTTAGAGTTAATGATAGGGTAAAGTACCCAACTGCTGACCTCCCACCAACTATTGACCTCTTAACAGTTTTTATCAAAAATAATAATAAATCTTCTTGCAGTGCTGCATAAAGAATACAGAAAATGAAAAATAATTTATCTTGTAATATATAGGCGTCACAGAAAATTTAAATAAAGCGATTTTGCGTCCGTAAACCTATGATAATAAAATACCCTGCTAAAATCATCAAGAAATTTAACAATTTGCTAAGCTGAAGGTTGTTTTCATTGTCATTTTATTTCAGTTTTACACTATAGATTCCTTAGAGTTTGGTATTTTTTCGTTATTTAAGTCAGACATAATGCTTTTCCACTTGATTTTCAAGTTTTAATGAGCCTTAACTTGTTAAAATTATGGGGTCAATATGTGGTAAACTCATATGTATGGATAACCATTTTTTTGACATGACATGTCAATAGCTGGTAATGAACCATATGTACGAATATACCAGTTACTGACACCACGGTTTATACGTATATTTCATTTTAATGGTGAGGTAGCTTAACTTTAATGCATCTGTATTATGCCCATGGGTGTTAGCACCCCTAAATGTGTGTATCTGCACAATCACAAACATAAAAAATACTTTACGTAGTAACCTATGAACCTAGCTTAATTTGAGCGAGGTACTTACATTTTCGATCTACTGTCACATTCTGGATCCTCCTGAATAGTTTAAACTTACTACAATTATAGGAAAAGTTAACGGCTGAATGGATTTTGAAACAATTTGGCAAGCGGATAATATAAAAACCTGTTTAGGTGGGTTTACCTGGACGCATGATACTTTTTATGTAGGTATATGATCCCGTGGGACAATTGCCGAACATAACACGGGCAATGCCTCAGTCATAAGTTTGTTTAATGCATAAAATTATGACAAAAATTACTCTAACCTGCATGTTTGAACAAACTGACTGAAATCATATCCGAGGCAAAGTGTTACGTAGTTTTAGATTTGTGTCTATGCTCTCTTCATTTGTGAGGATCTTCTACATAAGGTAAAAGTTTAAATAGTCTTATGTAATTGGGAAAATATTAATTCAAACTTTTTTAAACTAACTTTGAAGAACTAAGGCCGTATTCTTTCAATTTGTTTTGCCGGCGAGCATTTTTAATCTGCTGCATAATACAGACAAATGAAATAACTAATAATAAAGAGGAAAAATTGGACAAAAAGTGATAAAACTACAACAAAACTTCAAAAATAAGTGCAAGAATATTATAGGCCGCGTTTGAAGACTGTAGACCAAAATTGTGTGAAAAAAGAAAATGTGTTGGGCAATAAGACTACCTTTTTTGTTTTTTATCAAATAAAACCTCGTATCACAGTCCTAATAAATAATATTTGAGTTTATTCTTATACTACAGGAGGTCAAAAAATTGGTCATTTGCATGATGAAAATTTGGTACAGGCATGTTGATAACTGGTCAAATGGCCTGTTTTTGCTAAACTCGAGAAAAAAAACACTTTTTACCTTTGTATGACTGTTTATAATGTTTTAGTTACATTCTCCAACGTTTATTTTATCTTCCAAAAACATTCATTTCCACTTGCAACTCGTGCATTAGTTTATTTTGCGAAAGAAGCAAGAAAAACCGCTTAAAGGGTCAATAATTGGGTGTTTTACCCTATCTTGAGCTAAAAACGCATTAGTCTCAAGACAATATCGTGCCACTTTTGATAGGTCCATTATAAATAATACTGAGTACGTCCACCGCTGACGCCCGCCGCCGCGGTCGCAACTAGTCGAGCTGTGGCATACCAACGCAAATCGCGTCGCCCGCCGCGCCTCCCGTCGCACCGCGCGCCGCACCGCTAGAAGCTGTGGCCAGGCCGTTAGGAATAACATACTTTGTGCAGATTAAATTTTTATATATTTTTTTATAACATAAAACCTGGTCGACCTGGCTTAGCTCGGGTAAAATAAACGTTAGAAAAGTAATGGAATATTGATAGATTATTAAAAAGAAATAAAAATATATGAGCACGAAGTGTGATCTTATGTATCAATATTCAAAACTAAATAAATATTTACTATTCTATTCTAAAAATATTTTTTTAAATTCCAAACCAATCGGTACTGAGATTAGGCACAAAGTCAGTGGGCAAAAAAAAAAAATCAACATTCAGTCAGATTGTTCTCGAAAAAATAATTAAAAAAAAATAATTGCATTCCAAAGAGGCCTGTTTAAATTAAACCTTGACACACGAATCTAATTTCAATGAACCATAAAATGTTATGCATTATGTATTTTTTTAAATATTTTACACACATACATAGGCTACGCATAACCAGTAAAAGCTGACCGTTCATTGCGCGGAATGATCATACTTGGCGAGGCCTGTGTAAACTGGTTATGTAATATGTTTAGCTTGATGGAAACATAGGTTGTAGCCAGTTATGCGTGAATAAGTGATCAAAAACTCGGACAAAATGTGCATTTTTTAAATGATTAGATAATTATAGTGGAATGAACATCAATCAGCAGATTCGTGAATAAATTATGTCTGTCTGTTATTTTTTTTCGCATAAACGGCTGAACGAATTTTGTTGAAGGCACAATTTGGGGCCTGGGATTAGGACATAGGTCAAACATGTCAGTGAAACTAAGGTCTTTAGGTCTAAGGTGTGTAGTTCGATCCCCATTTTAAGTAAAAGTTTAGATTTTAGGGTGCTCTTCTCAAAGAGTAAAACTGGACCCTATTACTAAGACTTCGCTGTCCGTCTGCCTATCTGTCTGTCTGTCATCAGGCTGTATCTCATGAACTGTAATAGTTACACACTTACAATTTTCACAGATGATGTATTTCTGTTGTTGCTACAACAACAAATACTAAAACGAATAAAATAAATACTTAAGGGGGCAGTATGGGACTGCAAACGTGTTTTTTTTTGCTCGAGTTTGTTAACGGCAACAGGTAGATGGTAGATGCTCGAAATATTCACAGAATATTCTCTTTAAAAACACATAATTAAATTAAAATAAATCAAATATTTAAGGCTTCCATTTCAACAAACATGTTTTTTTTGCCGCTTTTATACACAATGGTACAGAACCTACCGTGCGCGAGTCCGACACCTGTTTTTTTTTTCTCAAACAAACTAAATACTAATAGAATATTCTCTTTCTTCCTCAGGATCATACCAGCCCAGCAATGAGCTGATGCTGCGCTTCTACAGCTACTACAAACAAGCATCAGAGGGACCATGTGATAAACCGAAGCCAGGATTCTGGGATGTGGTCAACAGGTAAGATATTAATGATATCATATGGTTGGCACAACGACGGTATATTACTAGACTCCTGATAACAGGCGATCGATGTCTGTCAACGAATTAGGCAAAAAAGTCTTTTATCCGTCTTATTTCGACCACTCCTGTGAGCCGTAAACATACCTTGAGACAGAACAGACCTTGCGTTAGCCAATCAGTACCCTGTCCCCCTCGCTTACGTAGTACCTCAGGCTGAGGTACTACGTAAGCGAGGGGGAGAACTATTCTGTCAACTCGCTGAGGTCCTCAGCGAGTTGACAGAATAGTTTTTGTTCCTTAAATCGTGCATGCGGAGTCTAGTAATATATCGTCGTTGGGTTGGCAGTTTGCACTCTCAAAATGCCAAACGAGTCGCAAATGGTCAAATTCTTAAAATGGCAAATTATCTAAACGCCTTATTCTCAAAATGGGCAATTCTGAAAAAAACCCTGCCACATAAATTACGCTGTTGCAACGCTGTAGCGTTGATATAGAGGCTTATACTAAAAACACTTGTTTAAAACAAATTGTATTTTAAAATCATTCGTCTCTCATTTCAGAGCAAAATGGGAATCCTGGAACAAATTGGGGAATATGACAAAGGATGAAGCGATGCAGGCATACGTCGATGAATTACACAAGGTAAACTATTCCGCTCCACTAAGGCACAGATTACTAACTAAGGGCGGGACTCATTTGATGAATTTATCACCCCAATAAGAAACGTATCCATAATCACAGGATCGCCAGATCCTGGGGTTTTGGGCCATGTGCCCCTGGCGTCCAATTTCTGGGGACGCTAAAAACATACATATAACTATTTGCTTGCAAACAAATATGCCACCAAAAACATTTCATGTAAGCTATTGCCAAAACAAGCACATAAGGTTTGTCCTACGACAAAGATATCAGATCTCATGTACAACCAAGCTTCTGAATCTACACGGCCTAACTCTAGCAACCCTAACTTCACAAATTCTACAAATCAGTAAAATTTATGAGGGTTCAAAAAAACGACGAATCACTTCGAGAAAAGGTAGGTAGTGCGTGCCTTGCGCTTCGCTTGGCTCGTCTTGGCGGGGGGCACTGCCGCGCCCCCAGATCTAAAATGTCGAGGGAATGTACAAAATATTCGAGCTCGCTTCGCTCACTGTTGCATTGTTCTTAGCTCTAGATGTCTGGTCGCGGGACTTATTTCTATTACCGTGACCCCGGAACATAAAGGGCTACTGAAGGACACCGTGGATTTTAGTCAGTACAAGTCTGACAGTACCTCCCGCCCTGCCCGGGGTTGGAGGTCTCATTTGATGATTTTACCACGCTAAAAAAAAAAAAAGCTCTAGATGTCTATAATTTCCGCGAGACACACGTATATCGCAACTCCGGTAAATAAAGGTCTACTGAAGATTTTCAGTACGTTTTGTCAGTACGAGTCCGACAGTCTCTCCCGCTCTGCCCTCCCTGGATAGGTGGAGTAATTCGATGATTTTACCAAGTACAAACCAAGTTCCCTTTAAAAAGTAAAAAATAATAAAAATACGTCGCGTTGGGGGACTGCTCCAAATTATTCATCATCTCCTGTTTTTTTGCAGTCCCCCAACGCGACGTATTTTTATTATTTTTTACTTTTTAAAGGGAACTTGGTTTTTGTGTCGGGGGTTTTTAAAATTTTTAATTTTTATTTTATTTTATACTTTTTATAGGTACATACTTATATTTTTTTTTTGTTGCTAAGAGTACTCCCGATCAAGTCTTCAATATTCCCTTTCAGTACGCTTTCATTTGATACCCAACTCGAGTATATTTGCAGACCCTCGGTTACCTTTCCCCACTTTCACCCCCATAACTTCTAAACGGCTCAACCGGTTTTCATCAAACATGTCTAAGAACACTCGCAGGTAAGTCACCTTTCATACAAAAAAAACTAAATTGAAATCGCTTCATCCGTTCGGGCTCTATGATGCCACAGACAGACAGACAGACAGACAGACAGACAGACACACAGACAGACAGACAGACAGACAGACAGACACGTCAAACTTATAACACCCCTCTTTTTCCGTCGGGGGTTAAAAATAAAGATGCCTATAATGTAAAAATCGGTTCAAAACTGTCTACAAAAATCTATTGACCAGGCCAATTAACAAAATAAGTTTTTAAGGTTTTTTACAACTGGAAATGGAGCGTTATTAAGTAGTTTTGCCCCGGTTTGAAAGAATCGTAAGACCGGGGCTGAGTCTTCATCATTTTCGTACTAATACGAGTTTCTCTTTGCCAACAGATAGTAGAGACGATGTCGTACAACCAGGATGTGGCGTCCTTCCTCTCAGTAGACGAGGATGACCAGGCCTTCCCTAACAACGACCTGGAGCTGGTGGCAGGAGACGTGCTGCGGAGGGTCCGCTCAGGGCAGAACAGTCCAGTCTGTGAGTATCATGAGTACACATGGTAAATAATTCGGTCATCTAAATTAAAAAAACAATGGACGTACAGTATTTTTTGTTCAATATGTTCAAATATGCTTTTCACATAGATGTTACGTATCGACATTCAAGAGTCGGCTCGTGACGTGAAAATGCTTGTGACGTATTGGCTATTTTAAAAGTGGTCGTATCTTCCTCAATTTTGGTTTCCATGACGAAAGGAAAAATACGTGTCCAAGATATTTTGATAATCTAACTAATGGGCTTATTCGATTTTTTCAGTCAAATACCTTATTCAAATTTGTCGATTGTACATACACCAGCTCATCAACCTACCCCAATCTGTCAACTTTTACCAATCGAACATATTAACCTTCCAGTATTGTGATAAGGTAAATCTTTTAAAGATATTTGACAGATTGAAGTAGGTTGATGTGCTGGCGTCTGTACAGTTACTTGTTCCGGGTCTAGGTGTTTTCCAAAACGGGAACCACCTAGAAACAGGGCTCAAACCCCCCTTAATCCCCAAAAACCCTAAGGAACTTCACCCAAAGCGCGATTCGTGCGATTTGCAATTTCTACAAACTAAAAATGAAAATCGTCCTTACTACTACGATATAATGATGCAATTCGATTGACTTGACGTCGTCGTGGCGACCTTGTTTTTTTTTTCATTACCCCCAGATAACGCGCATTTTATGTCATATGTCGTAGTGGTAAGGTTGATTTTCGCTTGTAGTTAGCATTGGATGAATCGCGTCGCGTCATGGGTAAGCTCCCTAATTCAACTTCACTCCAGGTTCGCGGTCAGTCTCCGGGGCGTCGTCGCCGGTCCGAGGTCCATCACCTCCGCCGCCGAGACAACGTCACGACTCAGAGGACGAGTTCATAGACACAGTTGATGTTAGTATAGTACGTATTACTAATACCCTGGTGGCGGGTACTAATATTTTTTTTAGTATAGTTGTACAGTCACGAGCAATGGTATGTTGACACTGAGCAGTGTTCAAAAGCGATGTTCTGCGATAGTTTTGCTAAAACTTTTGCCTTTTCATTAGACTTCTATTTTGAAAGTCATACTATTACGAAATAGGTGTTATTTTCAAAGTGGAAACCAGTATTTCACGAGTTAATTGCGTTTCAATTTTGTTAAGTGTATACGTGTTATTGCTCGTGACTGTACTATGTAAAGTATAAGCTTCGGCAATTTTCGAATGTATTGGAACTCTTGTGCTGCAAGGCACGTACGAGCATTCCCTAAGTACCCATTCGCACGAATGTTTTTTTCTGCGCGTTAAAAAAGCGCCAGAAATAGAAAAAAAGCAATCCCATGTATCTGTTCTGTTCACACATTAGCGTTTTTAAAACGCGGTGGTTTTTTCGAACAGCATTTGATTTTAAATGCTGGGTGGTGACACTTAAGTTTAATTTGATCCTTTTGTTAAAACTCAGAGTTTCTTAAACGCCCAAAACAAGCGCTATAAATCAAAAAACTTTCGACCTTATGTATTACAAATGCTATGGTGGCGGGTACTAATCTTTTTTTTTAGTATAGTTGAACAGACATCAGCACATCAACCTACCTCAATTTGTCAAATATTATTAATAGATTTTCAACCTTATCGCAATAGTGGAAGGTTTATGTTCAATGGGTCAAATTTGACAGAGTCTAGTAGATTGACCTGCTAACGTCTGTACTAGAGTGTGTTTTTAATTGTGTCGCATCGTGTCATCAACAAGCTCGATTAGAGCCCGTTAACGTGGAACGGTGGGGTAACGTGCCACGTAAAGGATGATTCACGCTATACCGTGCCGTGTCCGGGCGCCGTACGTCCCGTACGGGCCACGGTCGAACATTGTGGTGTACTTTTTGTATGAAGTAATTCATGCTTAACCGTGTCTCGTCCGTGCCCCGGACGTGTCCCGGACGTCAAGCATGACTCACTTCACACAAAAAGTAATCCACAATGTAGGGGGCTTTTGGGGCACGGTTGGGGCACAGCCCGGGCACGGCACGTTACATCCGTTACGTTGCCGCGTCGTGGAAATTTACGTTTACGTAACGTAAAAATGCACTTTGCAGTGCTTTGAAAAATTCTTGAAGATTATCCAGTAACGACTTCAGTCTGTGTGTTTGTGTATGTGAGTTTAAAGATTTGTAAATGGATCTTGAATGGAGTGGGGCAACGTTTAAAAAAAAGACATATTTTAACAAATAATGTCAACATTACAGCCTCAAGATTCAGACGATGAATTCATAGACGCAGGCGCCGTTAGTATAGTACGTACGATTTACTAAAACAGGTGCTGGATTTAAATGTTGTGTGCGTTTAGTCATTTGTTAGGACAAATCCAAATCAAATCATTTATTTGCGAATTATGGGGTCGTTTGTATGGTGACATGTTTTCTTAAAAGGGGAGGAATTTCTCAATTAGGTCTGTATTTCGTTATGTTATGAATACTCCGAGGTTCTGTTTTGTTCGATGGAGTATTGCCATTTGGTTCCAGGAAAACATTTTTCAATTTATTCAGTAGTTTCCAGTTTACGTTCAAGGACAGATTGTCCAATGTCCAGCAGTGACAAAATGTCCAAATCCCAACATGTCCTGTTTTCATAAGTATTAAAAATGTTTAGATAAGTTAAGGAAGCAACTTACCAAATTTTCGAAAATTGGACATTATGAGAATGGGTCGTTTTACGGATAACAAAATTCTAGTACGCATGTAAAGAAATTAGGGATGTATGAGACAAGAATTTGTTTTCAATATTTGAACTAAAAATGGTAAAATAATAAACATTAAAAACAAAACTGTCTTTTTAATTTGGCGGCGAAACATACTTGTCGAACTTCAAACACATTTGTGATCGTCAAAAAACTATTATTCGGGAAATAGTATTTAAATAAATTCGCCACACAAATTACAGAGTGAACCAGAGGTACCTCCACAGCGCAGAGAATCAGCTCAACAGAGACAGAGCGCAGCGAGACTCAGCAATGGACATGCACATCAAATAACATCACAGCTTACACGTAAGTTTAATATCCAACATTTTTTCATCGTGGTAAAATCATCAAATGAGTCCTCCCACTCAGGGCAGAGCAGGAGTGACTGTCAGACTTGTACTGACTAAAATCCACGGTGTCCTTCTTCTTCTTGGTCGGACATTACTAGCCGCCCGGATGCCCGCGCCTACGGTGGTCGGAGATCGTCTTGCTACGTCTGTGGCCGTGGTCGTCTACCACTGCGGCTGGGCTGTGAGGTGGATGCTGTCCTCTCCCTCACGTCCTGCCCCCTCCTTCGCTAGCATGACTGCGATAGCCCGTTCTAGTTTTAAACGAACTCGTGGCGAAATAATTACAACCGCACACGCCGATTTTTCGAAGTTTCACAACCAGTCTTACCATGAGGTATCGTGTTACTGGATTGTGGAGGTCTGATAGTCAGTCTTCTTCTTCTTCTTAGTCGTACACTCCTGGCGGAGTGGTCGTGGTCATGGATAGTCTGCTTGGTTTGTTGCGGTTCTTGCGAGTTTTCTCCATTTCTCCCTATTCGTAGCACTACGTGTACTTTGTGTAAGGGTACACTTTGTAGATGATTTGATGAGATCTGTCCATCTGGTCGGTGAGCGGCCGCGAGAACGATGCCCTTCCACTCTTCCTTGTATCACCAAACGTTCCAAAGAGCTTTCGTTGCGGATGATATGTCCAAACATCTTAAGGATTCGCACTTGAACAATCGACGAAAGTCAATCGACGATAGTCAGTCGCTCCATGTAAAATACTGATATTCAGCTGCATTTTGTTCGATTGGAAGCCGACCCTCATATAGTTGGGAAAAGGCTAGGCCGTTCCAACCAACCAAAAATTCGAAGACATGTAACATCTACCAACTCGCACTGGGCCCGCGTGGAGGATCATAACCCACTCTCATAGAGTAATGGCCTGTGTCCCAGCAGTGGGAACATTTATAGACTGATGATGATGATTTTTTTGTTGTTTTTCAGATCTGAAAGTACTGGAACAGCTGCCCGGTACTCTCGCGCGTCTGGAGGCAGATGTGGCGGCTCTCAGGAAAGCTGTTGAAGGAGACCGGAGGATACTCGATGTGAGTCACATTCATAACCTACTAGTACTACGCCCGCGACATCTTCCGCGCGAATTTCGAACTCTTCTTCTATGAATTTCTACTTACGGCCGTATTCTTTATGGAACGAACTTATAGTAACAAAGTTTCATAAATACCTACCTTTGTAATTATAACAAGTCACACTTCGTACTTTTGTTGACAAGACATTTTTTTATTTTTGTAGTGTTCAAAATGCGACCTAGTTTTTGTGTAATGTAACAAACTGCATCTTTTTAGTATTATAACAATATGAATTATAGTTTAATAAGTATGATAGTTATTGTTTAAGGAATTTTAGATAATATTGATTTTAGAGACTTTGAGTTACCTGAGATACAGGTTTATTCCTAGTTCAGGTGCAGTTCAATTTATTAATGCCTATACCTAGTTCTAAGGCCCAAATTGTAAATATTTTTTGTCCATCAATTATTTCAATAAACAATTTATTTATTTATTTATACAAATTACCAATAATTATTAAAATAGAGCATCTACGTTCTAAAAAGAAACCCCTATACTATTGACATTGTCTATGTCACTCAGGACCGCAGCTTTCCTCTAGTGAAAGAATTTTTGAAAAACAACACACAACAACACTTTTAAGAAAACACTTGTATTTGCAACATCGTTCTCACATAATATACCAGCTCTAGATGAATGATGTAACAAAGGATTTGTTATAATTACCAATTATTAAAATGACATTTTATGTTGGCGATTGAAAAAAAGTGTCCATGGAGTTTCTTGTCCGTTCTTCTACATAGAGATCTACTTCTTGTAATGGGCATCTACAGTACTTTCACAGTTATTATGTCTTGTGACTGGGACTGTAGCACCATAATTTTATAGTATTTTATTTTTTTCTTTTTTGACAATTGAAAAGTGCCTAGTACTGGCATGCTTGAAATTAATAAATACTTTGATTTTGTTTTGGTTAAAATTCAAACAAAAGTTTTTGCGTCATTCTTCCGTTGGGCCGATAGACTTCCAGTACCCTTAGCTCCAGTGTAAAATGCACCATCACCTTCATATTTATTAAAGTCCATTTTCCCTTGTCTCCAACAGCAAGTCTCCCGCGGTTGGCGATGGCCGTGGCAGGAGTTAAGCGCTCCGACCTTGGCGCTGCTCATCATCTGGCCTTTCATAGCGTACAGGATCGCGTCACGTGGACGCAGGCATACGTAACGTAAGTATTATTATCAGACTATAGAATAGAAAAATATTTATTTGATATAGGACACACAACCTCGGCAAGGCTATGGCCCTCTATAGGGGGGGGGGGGGGGGGGCGTCATTCTGCTGTCGCTCTTTGAGGCGCGCGTGGAACACGACGCGCCGTCGACCCGGGCATGGTTCATGGTCTGACAGCGAGTTGCCCTTTACTCCCTGCCCGCATCGCCTTGGTGGTTGGTCTGTGAATGGTGATCATCATAGCGAGTTTCCTCCGTGCCTCGGTAAGCAAGTAAAGCTGTTGGTCCCGGCTGTCATTTGTAGATCTTCGACAGACGTTACTGTTAGTCTGAAGCTCTAAAGTCTGACAACCAGTCTTACAATGGGGTATAGTTATTACCCAGTTACTGAGTTGTGGAGGTTCGATAGTCAGTCGCTCCATGTAAAATACTGATATTCAGCTGCATCTGATTCGACTGGAAGCCGACCACAATATAGTTGGGAAAAGGCAGATGATAAGGCTTCAAATTTAAAACCTACTTCTAAATTACAGGTAGCCAAGCTGTACAACAATAGCTGTAAGGGATCACTCGATGTCAACTTCGACCGGCCACGAACTGGTCATTGTCTGCAATAACCGAAATCGTGGCTAGACTACATATTTTCGTCTATTTTCTCATTTTATTCCGATCTTAGTGTATTTTATTGTGAAATTTGACAAACAAAATGCCCAAAGGCTGCATTTGTTTAACTAACTACAGCTTTTAGGCATTTAACGGCATCTTTTTTGTATAGATGTGAACAACGACGATATATTACTAGACTCCGCATGCTCGATCTAAGGAACAAAAACTATTCTGTCAACTCGCTGAGGTACTACGTAAGCGAGGGGGACGGGTACTGCGTTGTGATTGGCTAACTCAAGGTCTGTTCTGTCTCAAGGTATGTTTACGGCTCACAGGAGTGGTTGAAATAAGACGGATATAAGACTTTTTTGCCTAATGTGTTGACAGACATCGGTCGCCTGTTATTAGGAGTCTAGTAATATATCGTCGTTGGATGTGAATGATATTTTCTATTTCGAACCTTAATCTTATTCTGTTAATGTTGATAATCGTATGAAACGCCTACTTCATTAGTAACTCTTCATTTACTTCATAAAATAACTTGTTTTCTATCGAAAATTTCACAGTAAAATACACTGTAATTATTTATGTATTTATGGTCTATATTATGTATGTGTTGGGTTGGTCCGTTTATATGTAAAAGTCCATGATTTAAATATAATGTTAATGTGCAATTTATTTTCTCAAATCTCTCGTTTTTTCCTGTTTTTTGAGCTCGATAACTTACCGTTTCAACAAAAATGAAGTTGATTAATAGGTATAAATTGTTTTCGGGTTAAAATAGTACATTATTGAGACGAGAGAAAATATGTTAGAATTATATTATTCTTTAAATGATTTTTGTTATTAAAATATCACAAATATTGCATTTTCAATATTTTAAGAGTTTATTTACTATGTATGGGAAATATGGTCTAGAAAATTATAAGCTATTTTTTTTTTCATAAAAATGAATTATGAACAGGTCTCGACCAAAGTTGACCTCGCATATCTTTGAAAAAACTTGTGTTAAAAGTCAACAAAATTAATTTAGTTTTTTTTTGTTACTCAAAACGAGGCATAAGAAATTGTCAAAATAATATTGTGGATGTACTTTCTATTATTTTTATATTATAAATATCAGTATGATTATATAAGGCAAGCCTCAATGAATTTATGTCAATTTATGCCTCAAATCAACTTATCCTCAAATTAAGGCAATATTGCTTTGACTTGAGACGATATACAATTTTTTTTTTCGGGCCTCTCTAGGCCTTGCTGCCATTTTGCAATCTCTGTCTTGCTAACTCTTCATTTACCATATTAAGACATTTTCTAATGTGGTCTAAAGCTGGGTTCTCACTTAGCAGTGTTGCATGTAACGTATCAGATACGGTATATCACACATCAAGTGAGTACGTAGACACGAGCCCGCTGCGAACCGCTCGCTGTAAGTTCGCAGTGATACCGCCATTCGGCGGGTCATACAAACACAAAGGCGGCTCGCAGTGTGCTCGGACGAGCCGTACCCACTTGCAGGTTGATACAATATCTGATACGTTGCATGCAACACTGCTAAATGAGTACCCAGCTTAAGACCTTTTACATACATGCCACAAATTGCATAAGGCATGCCATTGTATTATTCACCACACAGAAGTTATTCTATGGCATGATCTAATTTTCTCCTTTTTTTGGCTTCATTTCTCAGTGGTCTACTAGGAATTTGGACGTTCTATAATCTATATTATTTAATTCAATCTCTCAAACTTATACCACATAAATATAAATGTGATATGTAATCATTGAGCTATTATTACTACGTAAAGAGACGACACCACGCATCACCACTGTGTTCCATCCTGGATGAGTGCACGCGCACATGTTCATTCAGTTGTTTGACAGCTCTGTGGCGTGCTCTAGGCGCGTGCACTCATCCTGGATGGGATATAGTGGTGATACGTGGTGTCGTCGCTATACGTAGTAATAATAGCTCAATGTATGTAATACAATGTTAGTCTGTCGGGCACACCCCGAAATACACTAGCGAGGTAAAGTACGGAATCACTTACTTGGTATTGATCCGGGATAGCTCCTTAAATAATGGCTTGATTTAAAAGAATTTGGTATGAATTTAAAGTTAACAGTTAAACCTTTAAAAATGGTACCATTTTTATTATTCTTTACTAAATATTAAGTACTCAAGATCGCGAGGAATCGGAGTTAGTGATTCCGTACTTTTGCTCGCGAGTGTATGTAATAAGTTTTTTTACCACTTTTAAACGTTTAGGGAAGGTTTAGCTTTACTTACGATTGATTATTAAGAAAAAAATGGGTTGCCAGAGTATAATTTTCCCATTTCTGGGATTTTGGACACCTCTATGTGACACTGAGATGCGAGTGGGCAGTGATCTACCACGCGAGCTCAGTATGGGTGTGTAAATAAAATGTTACTCTGACAATTTCAAAAATGTAAATAATTAAGCGAGAAACTTTAATTTTTATTTACATAAAATATTTATATTGGACAAACATTTAAGTTTTTAAAGGAAAAATTGTTCCTTCAAAAAATTAATTTATGTTGCTCAAATTCAAATTCTCAAAAAAAGGCACAAAAAATCTTTGCCTTTTTCCGAGGCAAACAAAATGGCGACCAACTCGCTTCGTTTCAAAGAATTTAAACACATTGTTACCTATATTTTTAGTTTATTCAAATAAAAGGTTTTTAATTTCATATTTTAATATATAATTTTTATTTTTAAGTGGTCATTTAGTTTAAATTGCTGGTAATTGTTATGTGATATGTAGTTTAGGGCTATATGCGTAGGCAGCATTGTAAATAATTATATATTTTTTATTCACGATTAAAATATTTTATTTACTAACATGAAATTATTTATTTTTCTTTTAATGCAAAGAACTCGTTCCCAAAAACAAATAAAAAAAAAACTTATGTTTTTAAAATATATAATTATTTACATTATGCTGACTACGCATATAATAATTATAGATAATTAATAATTTCATACAGATATTCCACCATACGGGCTAAGTCAGATTCATAATTATTATGGTTAGATAATAATTTGAACCCCAGAAAAGATAAACTTGGTTTTAAAAAAAATATTCAAATACATAACTTTCTAAATTTCCAAAAACCTGATCAATTCTCAAGTTTCTAAATATAGCCCATAAAAATAATAAATGTTGTAGAACAATACTTAATTAATATTTACCTATGAAAGAGTTTTAAAGTAACGGCGATTATCTTTACGAGTATTTTTTTTTCTAACCTGCAAAAGGGTTCTGTAGGTCTAACAGGAAATACGGAACCCTGATATGATGATTACGTACTTACAGATGCCAGCACATCAACCTACCTCAATCTGTCAAATTTCTTTAATAGATTTTCAATCTTATCACAAAAGTGGAAGGTTGGTAAAATTTAAAAGATTCGTAGGTAAACCTGTTGGCGTCCGTAACTAAAAAGGGAGATTCTAAACTCATTTAGTCATTTTATATATTTAGTTCAGACTTTGTATGAAATTTCAGGATTTCCGAATTATATCTTTTTTTACTAAGAAATTCAATTTTTCTTCATTTTATTTGTCATATTTGAAGATCTTTTTAATATTTGAAGGACAGTCGTCGTTACTTTGAAATTTAAGTAAAAATAAAATAATAATGGATGTCTAAAGTATTGGAAGTCTTCACAGATAGATGTCGATAATGAATTATGCATGAACGTTTGTTTGTTACTGTAATTATGAAATAAAGGGGATTTTTTACTGATTTTTGTGTTTTATTAATATTGGTATTTGGATCTAAAACGACCACGGTTTTTTTTTATCGTGGTAAAATCTTTAAATGAGTCCTCCCACTCAGGGCAGAGCAGGAGGGACTGTCAGACTCGTACTGACTAAAATCCAAGGTGTCCTTCAATAGCCCTTTACGTTCCGGGGTCACGGTAATTGTTTAGACCCCGGCAGGTTTTGGCCCTCTTTAAAGAGGGGCGCCGTCATAATACTGACACTCTTTGAGGCGTGCGTGGAACACAACGCGCCGACGATCCGGGCATGGTCTCTGGTCGGACAGCGAATCGCCCATTACTCGCCGCTCGCATGCCCGCGCAAAATGATCCCGGACATAGCCCAAATATGGTTTTCATCGGATCGTATGTCAAGCTTGTAGGTGGACGTCCTACACTGCGCTTTCCGGTGCGTGGTCTCCATTCGAGAACCTTACGGCCCCATCGGCTATCAGCTATTCCAGTCCATCAGCTGGTCCAGTTGAAAACCAGCGTCGAGCACTTAGCTGCTCGACAATTTGCTGAACTGGACCCATTTGGCGTAGCCGTGGGACACACAATGCTATATTATTTGCTGTTATATTAATTGTTTTTATGTTATATAATTTAATCTTTTACCTACTACTTTTTTCTTTTTTTTATTTGTTTATGTTGTGTGTACCGGCTACTCAAATAAACGTTTTTTCTTTCTTTTCTTTCTATTACTGAAACAGTCCCTTTAAGGTACTAATTAACTTAGGCATTCAATACTTGTAATGAGCATTCTTACGAATGATACATGACAGAAAATCAAACAAGAACGTTTTAGCGAGTATTCGCATTATAGCAAGCTTCTGGATTCTGGGACGAGCTTTTCGCCGAACCGAGTATCAAGTCTGATATCTTCATGAAGAAAAATTTTTAGGGCGCTTCCTAACCGCAAGCATTCACCTGCAATGTAACGTTACAGATTCGAACATTCCAAGACAATAGAGCATCGCAATGCGCACTTTTATGTTACATTACAGGTGAATGCTCGCGGTGAGGGAGCGCCCTAAGACAACTGTCGACTAGAACGTTCGCTATAATGATCGTGAAAATGTTCGTAGCGATATTTGGCTCTTTGTTCGGCTGTATTTGTTGTTCAGTGTAACAAAATTAAAAATGAAGGCGAATGCTCGATATTCTGTTACAAGTGAATGCTCAAGTCTATAGGAACGTGTACAGACCTACTTGGTGGTATTTTGGTAGCACAGACTTAGTAGAGAATACACACTGTTGGTAGTTAGCGAGAATACTGGCCGGCCAACCGAATGTTGTCGGTTTTTCGTGCACCAATCAATCAAAGGATATTGGCGTGCTTCGCAAACAGTTTTCGCACGTTGGCCCAATGTGTAAACAGCGACATTTGGAATTTTTGGCCCAATATGCTTGCCCCACTGCCTTGGCACAATGTGTACAGCAGCCTTATCGAAGATGGTGTCCTCAGTAAGTAAGATAAAGTAAGGTGGTCATAACAAAATAAAACAGCGTATATATAAAAACATATTCATTATATTCGGTGTCCGACGTGGTCAGTTACAATAATATCAACAAAGCTAAGTGCAAGCTGAAACTTCGTCTTTGTACACTCACATGCGGTTGAATGTGTGACGGAATAATGCATTTAACTAAGAATGATTCATCTGTTGGGGTCTGTACTTCAATAACCTTGGGGTCTTCAAGTCAGGGGTGAATATGTTACTTCTAGGCAAGCGTGCTTCACCGTCGACCACATCTTCGCTTACCATGAGGCGAGATAGTGGCGAAATGAGAGAGTATACTAATTAAAAAATACAAGATTATTGTTGAGAATATAAGTAGGAGATGTTATATATCTGAGACTCAAATAGAGATTCTATAGTATTTTTTCTTTTCTTGAAAATTAATTCGAATTTATGTTATAATTATTAATTATATGTAAGTTATAATAATAAATACATTATTGATTCAATTAATAATGTATTCCCTAATTATAAATAAAAAATACAAAAAGAGAAAAGTTACAAAAATTGTTTTTAATCATTAATTGCATTGATAACACTGTTGTAAAATTGCAACGATATTGGTAAATGTTATTTGCCAACTTTAAAGTCTAAATTAAAAATGTGATAAGAACCTGGATAAGGTGGTCCCAACAGTGGGCTGTTTTAACTAGACTTGTGTATATAATGCATTATCCCATCACATTTTGGCCGCAAAATCCGCAACAATCTATAATATCGCTCTATAATCTATTGGTATACATTTTCAACGTTTATTGGTGCGGCCCGTATACATATTGACGCAAAAAGCTTGTTTTAAAATTAATTTAAATTTTTTAAAATACTGTTAAATTTTTGTGAGCTCTTCAGATCTTTGTGAATATGTCAACTAAGTACTGTTTTAGACTATCACGGTTTATTTCACAATTTAAAATGTCACTTACGGGATCCCGCGATCATGGCGCTTGCAACAGGGTCTCAATATCGGGAACTCAAAACAATTAATAATCACGGAAGATATCCCGTAAGTGACATTTTAAATTATGTCAACTAAGAATGTTTGTTATGCCTTTCTTTTGATACTTTATGTTTTTTTTTTTAGGATTTTGCTTACCCTTTTGGTAAGCAGTGTCCTAAATAAAACAAACACGGCATCATCGCGTTCATTTTATTCAGCGAATCTGAAAGCTTAGTCTCTGCGACACAAAGGAACTTTTTTTTAATATATATTTCACCCAACGATAACGTATTTTTGTTACCGATTTCTTTAATTGGGAAAAAGTATAAAGCTTGCAGACAATATTTTTTTTTTTTCAATCATTAACTCATAATATTATTTTCGTACCACTTGCTCAAAAAAGTGACATTCCATGCCACAAAAAGCGAACATAACAATAGTCATTTTTAATCTGTGAAAAACAGGGAAAGAATGTTGTACTGAATTTCATTCTCTCTCTAGGGAGAGAATGTGATTTAAATTTGGAATACTTAGATTACGGTAGACTCGATCGAAAGCTAACCAGAATAATAAAACATTAAAAAATAAAGATTTCGAGTCGACAACATATATCCGCAAAATTCGGATTGTCGAGTATTTTGTAAATTTCTAATGATTTTCTGACCAGACAAATCGCAGCCGCCGTTATTGACATCGGTTATCATGTTGAGTTTTTTTTTCTTTCTTTATTTTCGGCCTATGACTTACCGTGACACCTACATTTAGTACCTTGATGTGTAGTATTTGGGACACACGTTTCACCCGAGCAAAGCCGGATTTTCATCTAGTTAAATAAAATTACGAAAACCGACGAGGCCGTATGAGCTTGATGCCTTTGCTTTTTTGATTGTTGAGTTTATTTTTACTTCTTTTTATAAATAAGTTAATATTAAATATTAATGTTTAAAATGCGTATCTCATATTATTACTGTGTTTTTTTCGCAAATGGTACGAAAAGTAGAGTATTTTCCTCGGTGATAAAGCTGTCTTAGTCTTGGGTGAACTTAAATCCCTCGCTACACTCAGGACTCGTCTTAAATCCCTCGCTTCGCTCGTGATTTAAGTTTTTAACACCCTCGCTACGCTCGGGAGTAAACCTCGAGTCCTTCGTTACGCTTGCGATTTAATTCGCCACCCGCGACAGAAGACCCTGCTTTATCCCCTTGGTTAATAATCTACTATTTTGCATCAATACGAATACGGAATGTATAATTTTAAGATACACTTTATTTTTAAATATATTTTTTATCAACATGTCTATAGTTTGTTTTTAATGATTTTTTATAATTAAAAGTCGTGATTTTAAAACCTTTTTCCTAATTTAAACTTTTTTCTACAACACCAAAAAACATTTCTTTAGTTTTTTAACAACACCTACCTTTTTTAAAACCACGACCTCTTTGAAAACAGTTGTTAACGTGAATTTGCTTAAGAGAAAGTTATTTTTAAGATTCTGCTTAGGTTAGGTACTTTGTAATATCTTTCTTTGCAATATAAATGGAATGAATTAAATTATATTTCTTAGATTGACCGGTCAATGTTGGAAATGTCAATTTTAAAATGTGTCATATTTGACCATTGTAAGATTTATACTTTGTATACTAGGTATATTTCCTATATTGTAGGTGGTGCGTTTACAAACAATTAAACTCGCATATACTAATAGTCAGATCCGGAAAAAAATATCCGTGGATCATAAAATATGTATTCCATGCGGGATACGAACCCGCAACACACAGCATAGAAGTCTATCGTTCAGCCACTACGACAGCCGTTTTGATTTATATAATAATTTTGAATATTTTTTTTTTCTATATTTTGACGTTTATTTTCACACATTGACCGTTCAACACAAGAAATAAACTGCGCACATTAACCGTAATATCAATAATAAACACACCACAAATATATTTTTTTACAATTCACGAGGAATACAGAGATTATTTACAAAAATATTTAAAGCTAAGTGGAGTAAAATATCTAAAAACTATTATTTTAATAATAAAAAATAAAAGTTATTTAAAAAATAAAACAAAAACATAATGTTTGTCAGATTGTGGTGTCATTTAAACTTAACAAGTTATTTTAAAAAAAAACAAATAAAAAAAACATGGCTGCCCATTTATAGGAACTTAAAACTATGTACAAATTAATGTAATAACGATAAAAGATAGACGGATATTATGTAAGAAATTGAAAGAGATACTGATATTCAATTTTCAACTTTACGCTTTATGCGTTAAGTTGCAAATGTAATAACGCACTCAGGCTCGTGTTTTTTTTTTTCACTTGATAAAATTTAAATCGTTAGAATCACATGACCGCAAGGACAAAAAATAAATAAAATATGCGGGAAAGTGAGAACCCGATCAACTCTAATGTTTTCCTAATTTTTTAGCTATTAAATAAAGTTATTATTTTTACTTTCTAAATATTCTGTCACATTACGGGACGTCTCGGGGCTCAAATTAGTAACTTTCACACTTTTTTTTTCACCTGGTAAAATCATCAAATGAGTCCTCCCACCCCGGGCAGGGCGGGAGAGACTTTAAGACTTGTACTGACTAAAATCCACGGTGTCCTTCAATAGCCCTTTATGTTCCGGGGTCATGGTGATGGAATAAGTCCCGCGACCCCGGCAAAACTCTCACCCTTTGGATAACAATGTACTATTGTGCGGCAAAGGTATCTAACGATTTAAATAAATCTTGTTTGAGAATAATAACTTGCGCGCATTTCGAATTAATTATAACGATATACAGTGGTACATTGAAACATGGTACTTTCATGAGCTGAAAGTACTTATGTGTTAGTTTCATAATAAAAACAACTTTTACTGTGAAACTAACACTGAAAAAATCAGGTGTTAAATACATTGACAACGGATTTTTTTCCATTTTGTGTAAAATATTTTTTTTACGTGATAAAATAATCAAAAGAGTCCTCCCACACAGGACGGGACAGGAGAGACTGTCAGACTCCTGAATGAAATCCACGGTATCTTTCAACAGCCCTTTACGTTCCAGGGTCACGGTTACCTAAGGAAATAGTCCTGCGACCTGAATGAAACACGCATTTTTTTTTCTTTCAGAGTTGCTTTCTTAGTAAAAGTTGTTTATAACAATAAGAACTTTCAGCTCATAAAATATTGTTAATGTTTTACACATAACCCTGTATTTACACAGATATAAGGAAATAGACAGAAAGTTCTTCACAGAAAATGGCCGAAACCACTTCAAAAATTATTAATTTTAAATACGCTCAAATTATTACTACCAACATAAAAAAAAAAACTTCATAACAAAACTATTGAAAGTCAAAATGTTACTCTTAAAATTACCTTATATAAAATGCATTAAAAATATACACAATATTATAAGGAATAACCGGGAAAACTGGAAAGTATTATTATAGGAATAAATAGCATGCAAATTGTAGCAAATATTTTCAATTCAAGGAAGCCGTGTCTTAACTAAAGCGATTTCTAGCGAACACGTGAACGTCGCGTATGTTTAGTTCGGCTAACCCATGCGCCACGCATGGTGCCGTTAGTGGCGAATTCGAAATTCAAATGAAACTGTTTTTTTTTTCAACCCTGTTATATCATCAAATGAGTCCTCCCATCTAGGGCGGAACGGGAGGGACTGTCAGACTTGTACTTATTAAAAATCCACGGTGATCCTTCAACAGCCCTTTCCGTTCCAGGTTACCTGATGAGATAGTCCTACGAATTACACCATGCTTACACACATGGGATTCGGCACACAATTGTGCTTGAAAGTCAGAGAGGCAGTGAATAAATGAGTGGCATTTATCAACGTGACGAACAAATGTTCGCGTAACCAATCGCTTCGGTTAGGACACGTCATTATAAATTATTTAATAAACGCGAATACATTCAAAAATTTTGTTCGTTCGTATGTAAAAATTCGATTTTAAATAATTAATTAATAATAAATTTGAAAAGCCACGATTTTTTTTAGATTAATTTTATACTTCTTAATTCCAACGTGAGGTAACGATTTCTATAAAAGCAATCTTTTTTGCTTTTTGTATAGCGAATGTTTTTGCTGACTATACCTAAAATATAAATAAATGCAGAGAATGACACATTTTTTCATAATTTTTACAATCATTTTTCATAATTTTAGGCATTTTTCTTTCAATTCACGTCAAGTATTTTTCGAGGGACAATTTTCGAGAAAATCGATACTTTGCAAAGTTTACTCATTATACAGATAAAATATTATTTTATTGCTTGAGATGACTTAATTTAAAATAAATACATATGACTGGGTATTTCATATGTTTTTTAAACCATTGAAGTATATTTTTGACGTTAACATAACCCTCATTTTATATCCAATTCACAATTAATATCAAAACGACAATATAGTTCTTAACGCCTTCAACATAGGGTTGAATTCTCAAAAGCTTCCTCAATCCTAAGGGTCGGTTCATATCTGACGGAACATCCGTGGAGCGTATCATCGAATGTTCTTTGACGCACTAACGTATCATCGGTTGAGTGTGAACAGTAGATATGGGCGCCGCGCCGGCGCGGCGCCGCCGTCTGCCCTCCGCACGCCGCCGCCGCCGCCGACATTCACCGCGCGGCGTGAGTGGCGTAAAGATTTGTATTTGTTTTCGTGATTGACACATCCAAAATTACTGAATAAATATCCCAATTATCATTGGTAAACAGTTTCGGGGATATAACATCCCCCTGCGCAGCAGGATATGTTCTGACTGTGGTTCTGTACTTAGACACTCATAGACGTGGCGTCATACTGACATTTCAGCAGTCGATGTGCCGCCAGTCCACTTGATATCGCTGCAGTGATTGTAGAACCAGGTTTCAACAGAGTCAAAGGTCTTTTCATAATCAACAAATGTTAAGCACAGGGGTTCCGCGGTAGACGCCCACGACGTCGGACGTCGGCAGACGACCTCCAGCCACCGTAGGCGCGGGCATGCGGACAGCGAGTAAAGGGCAACTCGCCGCCCGACCATGGACCATGCCCGGGTCGACGGCGCGTCGTGTTCCACGCGCGCCTCAAGGAGCGTCAGCATAATGATGGGGCCCTCTCAGAGGGCCAAAGCCTGCCGGGGCGACCCCGGCAGGCTTTGGCCTTTACTTATTTCATAACCGTGACCCCGGAACATAAAGGGCTATTGAAGGACACCGTGGATTTTAGTCAGTACAAGTCTGAATATCATCAAATGAGTCCTCTCACCCCGAGCTGGGCGGGAGGACTCATTTGATGATTTTACCACGATAAAAAAAGTACAGGGTCTGCTTATGCTCTTCGGATTTCTGTATAGTTATATAGAAGTCCGAAGAGCAAAGAGGCAAGTTTGCCTCACTGTGTGGATGTGGACTATGATGCTTAATCCTCCGCGAAACCCAGACTGCTCCGGAGGCTAAAACTCGTCAAGTCTCCTTGCGAGGCGGTTTGTGATGACCCTCGTAAACAGTTTATACACGTGGATCAGGACTTCAGGAGTGATATGAGACGATAGATTTTCAATAGGGTTTTGTCTCCCTTCTTGAAATAGAGGACCACAACACTCCTGTTCCACGCCTTTGGAGTTGACCCAGTGTCTAAAATAGAGTTGAATAGCTTTTGGAGCTCCCGAAGTATGGGCTTTCAGAAGCACCGAAGTGATTCAATCGTCACCTCATCTAGGCTGATTTCCGGCAGTTCATCGGTGTAGTGGCGTGTTGGAGTGGCTCGGTTATTCTCTGAAGAAGGCGCCGACCGGTTTAAAGAAAATAGGGAATAGATTTCGAGTTTTAGTTAAAGGTAGTAGAAAACCACGCCGCCGGCGCCACGCCGCCGCCGTTTGAATTTGGTCAGCGCGCCGCCGCCGAGAATTTTTAAGGCGGCGCCCACGTCTAGTGAACAGTCAATTGTTTTTCTATACATTTGTCTGCTCTGGCGTTCCGTGACCGATAATACGCGACGGATGTTCCGTCAGATATGAACCGACCCTTAGTCACCGTTTAAGTATGAGACTAAAAACATGAGGTTTTCTCTGTCATTCTATTCATGTATTGGAGAGACAGAAATTTTTAGGCAAGGCGCGTATTATATCAAAGTTGTGAAACATTGTTAACGATTCCATCAGTACATTGCTAAACTCAGTTCAGTGGAAATGTTCGCGTACAAATGTGGTGCACTGTGCGCGAACAAAAGTTACACACAGCCTTGTCGGTGGACACAGAGGTCAAACGCGATATCAGTTTAGTACGCGCACTACTGAAGTGCACGAATAAAAGTGCCACACACTATTTCGGTAGAATTGTACCTTTTCATCAGAAACGGACGATCAGAATTTTTATTTTTACAAAAAAACACAAAATAACAGCTTTCGGCGAAAATCTGAATTTTTCTGTTAGAATTCTTATAGTATCGCATTAATCCGGCTCGTACCGATCGGCAAAATTTTGTGATTCGAAACTCGACCTTACTGTTTCAGAACACAAGATTCAATTTTCCAAGATCATTTTACCCTAAAGACTATTACCAAACATCATTCTATCGTCATAAAGAGACAATCTGTTACTCTCACTAGCGCGTCCTTTCTGGAGGGCTCTGTCCCTCCGAGCCCTCCTGACCGCGACTGGGAGGTCCCCGGGAGTTTTCACCCTCCCTGCAGGGTTCAAAAGATTAACATCACCCGCTGAGGAAAAAATTTCAGACACTTGTTCCAAAGAATGCTGTCTTTTTATAGCTAAGTTTTTCAAGGTCGGTTTTGGGGATCTATTTCCGGGATATTTCAACTCTGTAGTATCAATTTCGCCATTCAAAGCAGCTAAGTACACGGGATTATCGCCACTATAACCATTAACCAAGTTCTCTTTATCGTTTGGATCGCTGAACTCATTATCGAAGTTAGTATACTTATTCTGGAATTTGTTAAAAGTGAAATCGGTGACTTGGCTGGATTCTTTTAAAACTTCATTATTTTGGTATATTTTTTTCTTTTCCGCATCCGTTTTTGGTATGGTTTGCATTGTTATTTTGGAGCCTCCATTTTCAGAAAGCAGCATTAAGTGCTCTTCGCTGCTTGAGCAATCGGAGTTTATGTCGAAGGGACTTATGTTGCCGTTATAGTTATCCTGCGTGTCTATGTATTGGAGTTCTAAATTGATGCTGGCTCTAGAAGAACTTCCGCTATTAGTAATTCTATTGTCACAGCTCAATCGTTTTTTAACTGTAGAATCTTCCGATTCTGAATTAGACTTCAAAATACTTTGGGAAGACAAAGAAGTCTTCACAGATCTTTTATTTAAGCTCTCCGAACTGCCCTTCTTACTTTTCATTTCGATAAAATCTGGGGGTTTGGCTTTTGGTACTATAACGGCGAATATTTGATTAGGAGTCATCGCTTCGGCGTCTCTATTGGGTAGTTCTTTGAATCCAAAGACTTTGTTATCAGATTCCAGCATCATAGTCGGTGATAAAGTCCTATTGGGTGGTGATAAGGTGCAAGGACCTTCGAAGTTGTAAGGGGATCTATCTTGGCTGATGGTTAAATTAGAAGGTCGATCTTTCTCATCGATATTCGATGGTTTATCAACAATAGAAGTAAGCGTTCTTTGAGAATTCTCAGTCAATTTCACCTCAGTTTCTTTCCTGTTTAATTTTTCGAAAAATTTCTTTATTCCCCATCTTGGCTTCTCAACTTTGACGTCATGGAGTAGATTGGTTTGTTTTGGCCCCCTGTCTACGTCATGAGCTGTGACGTCATTTTGAACGTATTCTAACGGTCTTTGATAAGACCTTATTTCAGATAGTCCAGAATTTTCTAATAAGGGTAATCTTGTATGGCTTGAAACCCTAGCTACGGAGAGGCAGTTTTCTTCAACATTTGGGACGCGTAAGGTCTCGATTGGAGCAGTTATATCTTTGAGAGACTTATGTATAAGTTCTACTGTGGCCTGTTGTGTGTTTGTATGTGTGTTTCGTTCTATGCACGCGTTGCGACCTATGTGTGGTTGGGGGTATAGTAGAGGTGTGTGAACGTCGCAGTTTTGGGTGGAAGTACAGTTTGAGTTTTTGTCCGATTCCGGAGGGGATGGGACGTTGGAGTCCGCTGTGGAAGAAGAAATACTAAGGTTAGCTAATTCTGGCTACGTGGCTACGCATTGTGGTATACAGATGAATTTGCCAACTGGGCGTGGTTCGATTAATACGAATCTATGAGGAACAAATATTGTAAGGAGTCTCGAGGTCGATTTTAATGACAACTGAAACTCCATCATTAGGTTTTTTTTAAAAAGATCAATTTTCCTAGTCAGAATCAGCAAGAATCGAAAATGTGGATTTTGTAAAATAAAACACGATGTATTTTTCCACCACACGATGCTGTCGCTAAAAAAGGATCAAATTCTGTAAAATTATAACATTTGGCAAACTGTAGGAAACTGCTCCTATCTTTTATGTATGTTTTTACTTCCCAGAAATTAATACTTATTAGAGACACTATCCAATGGTTTATTTGAAAAAATCAATAGGTTCGATTTCTGGCTACGCATATTGATATTCCAAAATATCCATTAATGCATAGTCTTCGACCTCAAGACTCTTCAGCATTTTTCGCTAATCCTCATAATTTCGGATATAGCATTCCACGCCCAGTTGAAAAAGTCACCCTGTATAATAAAATTAGTGCTCACCACCAGGCTGATGTGGATGCAGGTTGTTGTCGTGTATGAGCGGTCCTTGCGCGTGTAACATCTGTTTCAGCTCAGCCATGCGCTCTTCTACGCACACTGCAGTCAATCTGAAAGAGAAATATAGAATAGAATAGAATCATTTATTCGCTAGAGATGGTTTTACAAAGCTGTTATAATTTATGGTTGGTACAGAGCAACGACGATATATTACTAGACTCCTAATAACAGGCGACCGATGTGTGTCAGCACATTAGGCGAAAAAGTCTTTATCCGTCTTATTTCGACCAATCTTGTGAGCCGTAAACTTACAGCCAACCTATAGCCAATCACAACGCAGTACCCCGTCCCCCTCGGTTACGTAGTACCTCAGCGAGTTGACAGAATAGTTTTTGTTCCTTATATCGTGCATGCGGAGTCTAGTAATATATCGTCGTTGGTACAGAGACATCTCACCTGCAGTAGGCATGCGAAAATTGAATTAAAATTTACTGTGTGAATTTTTCAACTGGGCGTTGATGGCTATATCCGAAACTATGAGGAATATCGAAAAAACGTTGAAAGGAGTCTCGAGGACGATTTTGACGAAAACTAAAACTGTATCATTCGATTTTAGAAAAATCAATAATCCTGGCAAGGAATCGAACTCGTTAACTTTGGAAAAAAAATCACACCCTGTATTCTTACACTATTCGATAATGTTGCTAATAAGGATCAAATTCTGGGAACTAACCATATACGAGAAACTTAAGGGAATTGTATAATTAAAAAAAAAAAACAAGGAAATTACTGTATTCGAAACATAAGTTAACCGTTTCTTTCATCACCACTGCTCTCAAAACGGTGAAGGAAAACATCGTGAGGAAACCGACATGTCCTAGAACCAAAAATTCGAAGACATGTGATATCTACCATTCTGCACTGGGCCCGAGTATGGTCTCCCAGAAAGAGGAGACCTCATGGCTAAATAATTACAGCTACACAGGCCGGTCTTCCGGGTTAAGCCGAGCTTGCTGGTAGATGGGTGACCATCTGTCATAGCGAGTGTCCTCCGTGTCTCGGAAAGCACGTAAAGCCGTTGGTCCCGGCTGTCATTAGTAGATCTTTGAAAGTCGTTACTGTTAGTCAGAAGCTCTAAAAAACATGGGGTATCGTTTTAACCAGTTACATGGTTGTGGAGGTTCGGTAGGCAGTCACTCCATGTAAAATACTGATATTCAGCTGCATCTGATTCGACTGGAAGCCGTCCCCAATATAGTTGGGACAACGCTAGGCAGATGTGAAAGATGAGGTCTGTGTCCCAGCAGTGGGAACATTGTTGATGAAAAAGTTATTTTCACCTCATACGTTCGGAAAGATTCTATTTCTTATTCAAAATCTGAGCGCAAAACTCCATTTTTTGCTATAGTGCACAAAATGTTGTTCAAAATTCGAACACGTCTTATATTCAATTGTTTTCTACACTGACAGGTGAGCAGCTCCCACGACATTTCCTCGTTGTGTGAGGTGAAAAGTTGTGTGTTGCACTCGGCAGCAAAGTTATTCTGCGTCTCGTACCTTTGAAAACATCACTACGCTCAGGATTCCATATTTGAACCTCTCGTTACGCTCGCGCAACGACAATATATTACTAGACTCCGCATGCACGATCTAAAGAACAAAAACTATTCTGTCAACTCGCTGAGGTACTACGTAAGCGAGGGGGACGGGGTACTGCGTTGTGATTGGCTAACTCAAGGTCTGTTCTGTCTCAAGGCATGTTTACGGCTCACAGTAGTGGTCGAAATAAGACGGATATAAGACTTTTTTGCCTAATGTGTTGACATACATCGGTCGCCTGTTATTAGGAGTCTAGTAATATATCGTCGTTGCGCTCGCGATTCAATCTTAGAATCCTTCGCTCGCTCAGTTTTCAATTTAAGTACTCGCGCCAAAAATCAACTTTACAGCCTTGCATAACAAAAAAGTATAAGAAGTATTACCTAGCTTCAGCGTCATGATCCCAGCATTCATCGCAGGTGTCAGCAGCGATCTTCAGCGCTCGTGACTGCTGTACTGGTCCCTTTGGTAGAGGGGGACGCGCCTTGTTGCGGGATACTAGACTCTGTTGGTGAATAAATAGAGTTTAAAATGCGATGAAGAATTTGCATTGCGTTATTGAACAAAAAAGTTAGATATCAGTTGAACACTTGACTAAAACAGTGTAACTGCAAACGACCCTTATTGAAAGTCAAATGTCATTTTGTAGTTGAATTTTTTTTAGACAAGTGTTCAACAGATGTCAAACTTTTTTTGTAGTCAGGTGGTAATGGTAGTAGATTAAAGCAAAATATATGATGAAGAATTTATTTTTAATATTATGTATGTTATGTGTTTTCTGGGAAGGTTAGCGGGAGGTGCGGGAAGGGGTAGTCTCCATCGCAACCCTGCGTACAGTGCACATTAAAATAATTTACTATATTTTTTTAATAAAAATTTAAAAATACTTGAAAAAAATTGTATTGAATTTTTAATGTAAGTATGCATGTATTTTTTTGTTGAATATATTAGTTTATCTGATTCAGAGTACGTACACGAAATTCTTGCATTTTTTTTTAACACCCTATTAAAATTGTGCTACGTCCAATAGGAGCCAAGCAGCGAGGGTGAAACTTTGGGAAACAGCTAGTAGTGGCCTACCATGACGTCTTAAAACGTGAATATTTCCGCACAGGGAACAAGATGGCACTAGACGACTTGTATACCTCAGTCTCTTTCCCACAGCTTAATTACTCACGCTTTAACACCTTATCCCATAGCATACCATATTTGCACACGAAAGTTTTCGTTCTAAAATTCAAATTGTATTAAGTTTGAATGCTGGCAACACTAAAGATCGTAGAATAGATGATTGTATAGTTTGACGTTTAGTGACGGTAAAATCTTGGCAGCCTTGATCAAAAAGTTTTAGCACTCGAATGTAATATGAAAAAGGGGGCTATTTAAAAAAAGAAATATATAGTTTCCTTAAACTCAAAAAAACAACATTTTTTCCACAAAGTTTCAAAATCAAATATTTTTATTTCACATAGGCCCATGAGGGCATTTATAAAACGTCGACAAAAGGTGCTCGGTTCGGTTTGGTCGATTCCATGGAGAAGAACCGGCAAGAAACTCAAGTCAACAAAGCTAAAAGTCCATGCAGTAATGGGTTAAGACGTCAAGGAATACCATCTATAGTACATACCTGCATACAAGCCAGACTTGGCCTCTGGGGAAGACTGTGATGCTGGTAGGGAGGTGCGTAAGGAGGAACTGGTCCTGCGTGAGCCCCGCGCGTCCTCCAGAGCATCTCCCACAGCACCAGGCCCAGCGCGAACACGTCCACCGCGCACAGGGCCGCGCGGGCACCCGCCAGGTCCAGCGCGCCCTCCAGGGCCTCGGGGGACAGGTAGCGGAGCGTGCCGGCCTGGAGGACAGAGGGGAGTCAATAAAAAGTACAGGGAGAAAGTCATGATCGGACGGCAAGTCACCTATTACTCATTATTTGTTTTGTTATTTTAAAGATGACACACGCAGAGAAATGTCTGGCTACGCGAACTTCTGGTTGCAACCGTGACAGCAAGACTCACTAAAGTACGATTATTAATTGTAGTCAGTAAAATGACATTTGTTCACTATAGAAATGTACTAAATTTCATAGTATCATTGACAGTTGCACTTGTCATTTTACTGACTACAATTAAAAATCGTACTTTAGTTGAGTTACAACATTTCTAGTAATAAATACTAAGTAAGTAAGTAGTAGAGATAACACCGACTTTTTTTTTTTACCTGGTAATATCATCAGATGAGTCCTCCTACTCCGGGCAGGGCGGAAGGGACTGTCAGACTTGTACTGACTAAACGCGGTCACGGTGTCCTTGAATAGCCCTTTATGTTCCAGGGTCACGGTGATGGTATAAGTCCCGCGACCCCGGACAGATAACACCGACTTAGTATTTATTACTAGAAATGTTGTAAAGTCAACTAGTAAGTCTTGCTGACACGGTTGCAACCAGAAGTTCTCGTAGACATTTCTCTGCGTGCATTATGAAAATGGGATATATTACCAATGCAATTTCGACTGGATTGTTGGTCTAGTGGTTAGTGACCCTGGCTATGCCGGGGGTCGTCGATTCGATTCCCACACAGGTCAAATTTTTGTGTGATGAGCATGATCATTTGTTCTGTGTAATTTATCTATATCTTCTATCTATCTATATCTATACATATAATAAAACTGAGGAAAAGTTATTTTTGTACATTTTTGTACATTAAAAAAAAACTCAAAAAATATAGCAAGGGTATTAAAGGACAACCAATAGAACCCATTTCTAGCGTTTTTAGAATTTTTGTCTGTTTATCTGTTTGTATGTTTATTTGTCCAGGTATCACGTAAAATGTACGAAATTAATGTACATAACTTTTAGACACAACGATTAAGCGTAACTTGGAGAGGAATTTAGTTTTTGTTTCATTGGAATCGGTTCAGTCTATCAAAAGATATTTGAATTTAAAGTGTTTTAGAAGTAAAATTACGGGTGCACACAATTTGGGTGGTCTCACAATTTGATTTCGTGCGCCAGTCGCGCGATCTAACTTCGAATTCGAATAGCAAAACTGCAACGCACGGCAGATGGCGTTAAAAGAAAACCTGGAATAGACGTGTTTAAATTGAAGTAACATTATGTATTTTGTTTCAACGTAATCGGTTCACATAATATAAAAAATGTAAATTAATTAAAGCAATATTCAAAGGAATCATAGAGTCGAACAGAATGGAATGGTGTGGTGTTGTGTGGTGAGTGGAGTGGTGTGGTGTGTAGTGGTGTGGTGTGGTGTGGTGAGGTGAGGTGTGGTGTGGAGTGGAGTGGAGTGGTGTGGTGTGGTGAGAGCGGGCATTAGGAAAATAGTCCTACATAAACCTGGAATACAAGTGTCAAATATTTTTGATCACGGTTTATATAAAAAAAGCGTGGCCTGAATTAAGCGCTTGCAATTAAAAAATACATTGTTAAATTTCGAAATCCACGCGAACGAAGTTGCGGGCACAGCTAGTCTATATTATGTATATAGAAATAAATAAGTATGTTTATCAGTTGTCTAGTACCCATAACATAAGCTCTGCTTAGCTTGGGACTTGATGGCGTTGTGTGATAGTAGTGGAATACTATATATGTATATTATTTGTGGAATATTATATTATAATTTCAATTTGATTTAATTTAATATACCTACTAACACTAGTGTTTAAAATGTTTACTAAAAAATTGGATGTTATTATTATTACTTGCCGTCCACTTACCTCAGTGATCCTGGTGGGTGCAGCTCGGTCTCTCGCGGAGTGCAGTAGCTGTGCCAGTCCTAAGTCAGCCAGCCGCGCCTCGCCGGTTGCTGTCACCAGCACATTACTGCTGTTCACGTCTCGATGGACTACGCATGGTTTGCTTCCGGCTGGGGGGAGAAGAAAGAATTCAATATAATCGTGATAAAGTTGAAGGACAGAATCGAGAAAAATGACAGAAGAAAAAGATGGTGGCGCGTGTGTCAGATCATTTAGTTCGCTTCAAAATGGTTGAGCTGAATAGTGCTGATACATGTGTAATGTTCGTGAACGGACGCTGTTAGTTGGGAATGGTCTTGCAATTCTATTATAAGAGAATATTGGAAATCGGTCCAGGCGTCATCGAGAAATCGGGTAACATAAAGAATGACAGGTTCGGGGAAGCAAGTATTTGTTCGGTGTCTGTGTGTTTGTGTATGTGAGTTTCTATGTTTGCACCCACGATACATGAGAAATAACTGTTCGGGGGCAGTTTCTTTAAAAAAAACAGTAAAAATTTCAGCCAACACTATAAATAAACTTACAAGGAGTATGCAGATGAGCCAGAGCGGAAGCGAGGCCGTGAGCGAGATGAGCGAACTCGAGCCAAGCGAGCGGAGCGGCCTGCAGGCGCGCGCGGAGCGTGCTCGTACACAGCTCCACTACTATGAGGTGCTCGCGACCTCCTTCTGTTAGAGTCGCTCGACTGTCGCTACCTGGGAAAAAAAATAATGACAACTAAATGGGAAATTCCCACTACTGGGACACGGCTCCTCAGCAAAATCATTAACAAGTTAACAACAGATGTTTATTAGTTTTACACAAAAACTATGGAACGGATTAGAATGAAAGGGAATAATAACTTAAAAACAACATTTTTGCATTTTTTCTCCCTGCAAGTATGATGACACAATAGGGTAGTTTCCAGGACGGGCGCGAAAGAATACCACGCGGCGTGACGTCACACGTAACTTTAATAGGCTATATCTTTGTCATGTTTGGTCTAATCTATACTAATATTATAAAGAGGAAAACTTTGTTTGTTTGTTTGTTTGGTTGTAATGAATAGGCTCAAAAACTACTGGACAGATTTCAAAAATTCTTTCACTATTCGAAAGCTACATTATCCACGAGTAACATAGACTAAATTTTATTTTGGAAATAAATAGGGTTCCGTAATATATTTGGGTTTTTCGGACACAAGGTGTAAAAAATCAACCAGAAAAGTTACTTATTTTGCGTACGCTGCCTAAACTATAAAAGATAGAACTATGAAATGTTCTAATTAGTTGTAGATCTTATAAATATCTACAAAAAACTCCGCGACACACTATACCTATCTATTTCGAGTGAGGCACAACAACCATTTTTTAAATCAAAAATCTTGAATTTTTTTGGACTACTTTTAAACGCATTTATTTTACTCATTCTGTTAATCCTTATCAAAATAATTTATTTCATCATTAAGTACAGTTAATGTAGATGATATTTGGTCTTTGAATGATTAAAATTGGATGTTTAGTTTCGAAGTTATGGCGAAATTAAAATATCACGATTTCTGCTGCACGGCCCGTTGCGAAGTGAGCGTCACCAAGGCGGGGGTGCGCGTGCGGGAGGGGAGTTTAGATCTATGAGTAAGGTACCCGCGCGGCTCAGACGCGTAGTCGGCTCCCTACGCAGCGGTCGTGCGCGAAGTCTAATAATTTTCCTGCGAGAACCACAACAGACCAGCTAAACTATAAGAGATACAAAAATGGTGTGATAGCAAAAATTGTTCCACGTTATGAGCATTTTTTGCTGAGAGAATTAGTTTGAAGATCTGGAACACCTGATGTGGAACTCCAAGAGCCCAGCTACACTATAACATATACAGGAATAACGTCTCAGCAAAGTTGTTCGGCCTGATGAGCACTCTCTGTGGACATATAAAAATTGAAGATCTGGAACACCTGATGTGGAACTCCAAGAGCCCAGCTACACTATAACATATACAGGAATGACGTCTTAGCAAGAGTTGTTCAGCGTGATGAGCACTCTCTGTTGACGTATAAAAATTGAAGATCTAGAACACTTAATGTGGAACTCCAAGAGCCCAGCTACCCCGCGGTGGTGGACGCCCACGGCGTCGGACGTCACAAGACGATCTCCGGCCACCGTAGGCGCGGGCATGCGGGTGGCGAGTAAAGGGCAACTCGCCGTCCGACCATGGACGGCGCGTCGTGTTAGCATAATGACGGGGCCGGTCTCAGAGGGCTAAAGCCTGCCGGGGTCTTATACCATCATCGTTACCCCGTAAAATAATGGGCTATTGAAGGACACCGTGGATTTTAGTCAGTACAAGTCTGACAGTCCCTCCTGCCCTGCCAGGGGTGGGAGGACTCATTTGATGATTTACCACGAAAAAAAAGAGCCCAGCCACACTATAACATGATTTTTTTCAACTGGGCGTGGATGACTATCTTCGAAACTATGAGGAATATCGAAAAATGTTGAAGACTCCTTTCAACAATTCTGGGAAGTAATCATATACGGCAAACTTAAGAAAAACGTACAATTGAAAAAAAAACTGATCAATCTTCAAGGCGATGACTGTATTCGAAACTTAAGTTAAAAACCTTTTCTTCTTTGAAATCATGCTTATTTTTGTTCAACTCAACGCCCAGATGAAAAATTCAACCTGTATAGGAATGACGTCTTAGTTTTTACCCGGGCTCTTGGAGTTGGGTATCAGACTTTTCAGATCTTCGATTTTGCCGACACATCGACCCCAGTGTGCTGGCATAAGCAACAAGATCCGCGTACGAAGTCGCGGGCAGAAGCTAGTCTATATATATAAAAGAAAGTCGTGTTAGTTACACCACTTATAACTCAAGAACGGCAGAACAGATTTGGCTGAAAATTGGTAGGGAGGTAGCTTAGAGCCAGGAGACGGACATAAGATACTTTTTATCCATAAACGAACAGGATCCGCGTACGAAGTCGCGGGCAGAAGCTAGTTTACAAATAAAAAAATACGTGTCCCTTATTTTTTAATAATCTAAAAGATGGACTCATTACATTTTTAGGGCAACTAGCCTATTACAACAACATAAACTATGATAATATGGTGTTAATTTACGTATTCATCTTAAATTAATGTGAGATAAATGTGCTGAATTATAATGATAATTTTAATTTACTTATGTTTGTAGGTGTAAAAGAACTCGTGGAAAGTCTCATATTACCTCATAATATATCATATACAATCAATATCTCATATACACGATGCATACGTGCAGGGTGAAATCAGCCAAAAAAGTTATTCCTTAAATATCCAGTTTTCTTATATTTCGGCGAATAACTCCGAAATCTGACTGGTTATTTTACCCTTTTTTGTGGATGTTTTTGGACATCTTTTTTTCTTATATGTATAACTCACCATAATATCTCAGTATATTGGGATGAGCCAGATGCGGTAAAGCATACACGCAGGCTTCCCTCTGCCAGGTATTACAATTGGAGTATAATTTGACAGCAACCGGAGTATTTCCCAAGCTGCCTCGCCATACTGATCCGAATTTACCTTGACCTGATGAGGAAGAATACATGTTTTTACTTAATTATTATTATTATTATAAAGCTGTTTGGTTGAACCAACGACGATATATTACTAGACTCCTAGTAACAGGCGACCGATGTCTGTCAACACATTAGGCAAAAAAGTCTTGTATCCGTCTTATTTCGACCACTCCTGTGAGCCGTAAACATACCTTGAGACAGAACAGACCTTGAGTTAGCCAATCACAACGCAGTACCCCGTTCCCCTCGCTTGTATAGTACTTCAGCGAGTTGACAGAATAGTTTTTGTTCCTTAGATCGTGCATGCGGAGTCTAGTAATATATCGTCGTTGGGTTGAACGCGCTAATCTCAAGAACAACTGGTTCAATTTGTGTAGGATAGTCTATTTATCCAGGAAGGCTATACGCTATAAAACATCACGCTACGACCAAAAGGAGCCGAGCAGCGGGTAAAACCGAGGAGATCAGCTAGTTTATTAAAATTCATTGTTACATCAGCACAGGTAGCATGGCAACGTAGAAACGGGTTTTGTCGACGGAAGACGAAATAATAATAATAATAATATAATATTCCACAACTATCATACAACGCCATCTAGTCCCAAGCTAAGCAGAGCTTGTGTTATGGGTACTAGACAACTGATAAACATACTTATATATTTCTAAATACATACATATTATAGATGAATTACACTCAGACACAGAACAAATGATCGTGCTCATCACACAAACATTTGTCCTGGGTGGGAATCGAACCCCAGGCATAGCAGTCAGGTTCACTAACCACTAGACCAACAGGCCAGTCGAAATGACAGAATCTAGAAAGATTTTTACCGTTTTAAAATTCTGGTGACGTTAATTTGATGAGCCTCGGTGGCTCGGTTGGAAAGAGCAAAGGATGTCAGTACATCTGATGCTCTGATTCGAATTCAGTAAATTATTCTTTACATAGAAACTCTTTGAAATTCGCTATGCATGCGTTATTGCGTATAATCTTCTATAATATAATACGGAACCCTAAAAATGGATCGCTAAATCTGTTGCTAAGCTCTTATCTCGAAAACGGCTGGACCGATTCGGATAATTCTTTTTTTGTTGTGTTTGTAACCATCGGGACCGGGTTTTATAGGACTTCCACCCGTTCGAAGCCGGGACGCGCCGCTAGTATTTAATAATACTTACCAATATGTTCAATAAGGGTCAGATTATCAACACAAGAGAGTCCAGTCGCCAACGCATCCGGTCCACTGCCCATCACGTCTCCTGCGAAAAGTTAAAAAACATTTAATCAAGAAATTATGTTGAAACATGCGATTTTGAACCCTAGCGCCTTTGCACTAAGGCCTCGGATAGTGACAAAAGGATCGCACTGGACGCAAGCCGCTTCCAACCGGTCCTATTGAAAGTCTATAGGGGAGGCCTATGTTCAACAGTGGACGTCTTAAGGCTGATATGATCATCAGACACATCCCGAATCTCTTCAAAGTTAGCGAGCTTGCTAGTGATGCGATGCGACGCAATTAAACCGATTTCAACTTCAAGAGAAAATCATCCTTACTACTACGACATATGACATAAAACGTGCGGTTATCTACGGGTAAATGAAAAACAAAACACGCTCGCCACGACGACGTAAGTCAGTCAAATTCCATCATTATGTCGTAGTAGCAAGGACGATTTTCGATTTTTACTCATTTTTAGTTAGCAGAAATTGTATATCGCACGAATGGCATCATGAGCGAGCTCGGTTAGAGTGAACAGGCTTCTTCTGGGAAAGCTCGTCACATCGTAGACTTTTTCTTAGTCACCTTTGACCTTGACTAGAGTTAACAATAAAAAGAAAAAGAGCATACCCATCTTATATAAAAAAATCAAGCCTGTTTTTTTCTGAAAAGTGCACTTTTTATATTGGCAGCGCCTTTATGTCGTAGTAGTAAGGATGATTTTCAATTGTAGTTGGTCGGCAACACCACAAAACGGTCAAATTGCATCGCATCGCGTTCGTTTTGAGCCAGACTGCATCTATGTTTTTTTTTTAAATTATTTATTTAGCGCTAGAATCGCGTTTGGCTACTATCTCGGTTTTAGTATAGTTACAAGCGCCAGTACTAGCATGCTAGTGACTTACCTTTCTCAATATGCAGCGTGTCAGTATCGCTATGATGTCTGTTACTGCGACAGTAGAGTTTGGTCAGTAGTAGCGCCATGAGTAGTATAGCTACTAGCGCCAGTACGGATGAGGCGAGTATGTTTGATGCGGCGACCATGTTTTGGGCGCCACTGTCCATTGTGGACTCAGCTTTCATGGTCACTGTTTCTTCTTTGAGAGTTACTGTGGAGAAAAATTGGGAATTAGTTACGTTACAAAAATGTCTATGGGAAGCTATGAAAGGAAGTCTTCCTTTGAAACTCAAGCGCAAAATCATGGACATGTCCTTTCTTATTTTAACCTATGGATTCCAAACTTGGTCTTTGACCAACATTCTAAAGTCAAGTTAGTGTATCTTATTAACGACCTTGCTTATGACGTGACGCGATACAGAATTGCATCGAAATTCGAATGACGATATCGGTCAGATAGAAGAAAATGTAGAAAAGGTATGGGCAATTGCTTTGATAATGGAGTCTCACGGGTTGACGATATCGCTCGCAGATATACTCGATATCGAATTGCATGTACAAAAATACTCATTATTGGCGACTTTTTTTTTTGTTTGCAGCATCTTTATGTTCTAGTAGTAAGGTGGATTTCCGTAGTTCACGATCGAATTGCATTGCGTCGCTCCATTAGCAAATACGTGCGATTTGAATCGGTAATCGATACGATATCGTAAAAAGTGAAAAAGATACTAGTTTTAAAAAGTTTCGAGAACAACTTACAGAAATCCGCATTGCAGTATGTAGCAGTACAGCAACAGAACTTGCTACCGGGTAGCCTTGGTGCTGACACCCGGGTGCACTTGTCACAGGAACTTCGACCTTCGGTCTGAGAGGCGCGCCAGCATCCTGCAAACACATCAAGTAGTAAAGGTTAATGCAGACCCTACATAGTTTTTTAGTGTTCTCATGTTGCGAGCATGCGGACGGCGAGAAATAGGTGACTTGCCGTCCGGTCTTGGACCATGCCCGGGTCGACGGCGCGTTGTGTTCCACGCGCGCCTCTAAAACCTGTCAGCAATTCGACGAGGCCCCCTTAGAGGGCCAAAGCCTGCCGGGGTCACGGGACTGTCTATAGACACTGTGGATATGTAAGTATGAGTCTGTCAGCCCCGTCCCACCCTGTGTAGGAGGGAGGACTCAATTGTCAGTTTTACCACAATAAGGAAAAATAGATGAATGTTAATGGACAAACACTACAATCTTTATCAAAAAAGTTATTGAACTATTTTCTCCTCACCTTGTCCAAGTATTGTTATATTGGCTTCATTGTCTTGATGCCAGAGCGTATAGCAGGAAGCCCTTGTGTCCGTACAGTGTTCCACCTGAGCCACTTCTCCGTTGGGCAACGTAGTCTCCGTGATGGGGCCCGTTTCTGAAACAATAGCTGCTGTCAATAGAATTTGAAGGGAAAATTGTTTTTTTCAGTTAACAATAGGAGAATGATAAAGTTATCAATGAGGAGCTCGTGGCTAAATAATTGCAGCCGCACAGGCCGATCTACCGCGTTAAGCCGCGCTTGTTGAGGTTAGTCTGTGGATGAGAGACCATCCGTCGTAGCGAGTTTCCTCCGTGACTCGGAAAACACGTAAAGCCGTTGGTCCCAACTGTAGATCTTTGACAGTTGTTACTGATAGTCAGAAGCTCTAAAGTCTGACAACCAGTCTTACCACGGGGTATGGTATTACCCAGTTACTGGGTTGTGGAGGTCTTATAGGCAGTCGCTCTGATATACAGCTGGATCTGGTTTGACTGGAAGCCGACCCCAATATAATTGGGAAAAGGCAGGCAGATGATTGGACTGGCCTGTTGGTTTAGTGGTTAGTGACCCTGACTGCTATGCCGGGGGTCGTGGGTTCGATTCCCACCCAGGACAAATGTTTGTGTGATGAGCCCGATCATTTGTTCTGTGTCTGGGTGTAATTTATCTATAATATGTATGTATTTAGAAATTTATAAGTATGTTTATCAGTTGTCTAGTACCCATAACACAAGCTCTGCTTAGCTTGGGACTAGATGGTGTTGTGTGATAGTTGTGGTATATATTATGATGATGATTCTCAGTTAACAATAACGCTGCCCCATGTGGTAGAAACACTGCCAATGTTCTCCATACGCAAAATAAGTGCATATGACGGGGAATTGTGGATTCCAGCCTGTTTTACAAAACAACCATGCCAATGGATGGTGCAGTGGGTTAGATGCTGTGCTTCTGTGTGTTTGATTCCTGTATGGAACAACTATTTTTTGATCCAGGAGTAGTTGTTTCGGCTGAAGTATGTGTAAGAGTTTAAATGCTTGTAAACACACCCATGATACAGAAGAAATTCCAAGTATGGGGGCAATGTTAAGTATAAAAAAAAAATTGCTTGCATAAAAATTTAAGTGCATAGCAGCACAGTAGCAGAGATAGTTCACATTTTATTTACTGATTCATTCATATTACATGAACTCCAAAATTTTTAAGATACACCCCGCATATCTTTGACATACAAAACCCAAAGGCAATGAACTTTCAAGGAGAACAAACACAATTAAGAATGCATTATTCAGCTATTTTTGGTGATAAAAAGCACAGTCTTATCTATTACTTTTACATTTAAAAATAAGTAATACCAACCGAAACTATCATTTTCCACGACCAGTTGAGCGTTAATTTCATCCGCATAAGATGGGGTGACACTCATAGCCACGCTGTCATGAATTTTGTACAAACAGGATATCGTAGGCCTCGTCGTTGTAGGCCGTTCTGTTGGTATTATGGCTGCCTTCACCTTATAAGTCTTAATTTCACTAGATAACCCATTCTTCCCTTTATTCTCTTTACCAGAACTTATAGCTTTTTTTTCAAAAGGGCTAACGATGTTATCTCGTACATTGTCCGAAGTAAACTGATCAAGCTCATGAGAGGCACCCACAAACTCATTTGAATTTGGAACTTCAAGGCTTCTTTTAGCAATTTTTGAATGTTCTACTGGCCAGTGTTTATGCTTGATAGTGTCTTTAGTAACTCTTTTGAGAATATTGTCCGGTATGCTTCGTTTTTTAAGTAATTTTGCATGTTGATACACTTTAGAAACACCTCTGCTTTCTACGTAGTTAGGAATAAGATCAGCTCTTTTACCTATCGCTGTTGCTGGCTGGTCATTTATAACTGGCCATTCATTATTCAAATCTTGCTGATTATTCCACTGTATTGTTCTTCTGTGGTGGTATTTAGTAAAAGTTCTTACATAGTGAGAAGGCTTCAGGTGTTGAATACCATTCCTTAGATCCTGAGACTCTTGAGGCCGAGAAGTGAGTACCTTTGCCGTAAAAATAAACAGGAACAACACTATGCACTTCAGTAGTGGTGTCACTCTGTAAGATATTATTCCTTCCATCATGTTTTTAACGGAATTTTGTAACAAAAACTTTGTTACTCACGCCATATTCTTGAAAACTTTATCGCTATGCGTTTATGTTGCACTGCATACGGTTACTCAGAGCCTAGCAACGGAGACACTGCAGAAATATCGATTTTTATGCCTTCACTATCATATGGCCCGATGCAGTAATTTAACATGAAATACACCAGATTTTTTTACAGAGCAGTGATTATAAATGTTTCACACAAATTCCTATGCATTTATTATTAGAAAAAGAGCGAGAATTATAAAATAATGATTATTTTAATGTCGCACTATGCGAGCTTTTGTGAAAGTATCAATGTTTACATGTTTATACGTCTATTTGCACTTTGTTAGTAACACGGAGAAGTTAATTAAATTAATGACGAATTGCGATTGATTTTTTGCTGTGTTGATTACTTAACTTGGTTTTTTTTTATTATAACAAGAAAAATCAATAGAATGTTGACAAACACATTTTGCCCGACATATTGAGGGACGTTTCGTTTCCTCGTTGTCTTGTCTCGCTCCCCATGTTCACAGCGGAAACTTCATGCTACGTTTTGTTGCATCAAAAAAAGAAAAAAAAAAGATGTATGTATATTATTTCTGAGCCCTGTTTTTAGCTAATTAAAATTAACCCTAGAAGCCTAATCTACGTCTGCGAGGCGTACACAAAACCGAATATCGTTTGTCTCTTTGTAACGGTTGAAGCTAGCACGTCGTGCTCTTTGGCCAACTCAGTGGTCACCGCGAGCTAGCATACGGTGCCCATAACGTTAAGATAAGTCCCGACATTTTTGATTTATCGAAGCATTGCACGCCTGCGAGACGTATGTTTAGGCTTTGCGTAACTTTTAACTAGGTTTATATGATTTTACTTTTGTTTGTTTTTCAAATATTGTATGTCTATTTACGGCGTTTTTTCAGATAATTGAAAAATATGTCACCGTCTCGACCATTAGACAATATTTTAGCAATCCTAAACGAGGAAGATGATCCTTCTTTGGAAGATCCGGATTCCGGATAAGTTGAGGATGACCAGATTATTGACGATGTTCAAAGCGAAGATGAAAATAGTTATGTGACTGAGTATTATGTTTCGTCTTTACAAGAACCTGTTTCTCTGAAGTTTTGTTACTATAAAAAAAGGAAAATGTCCGAATTGGTTTGATAAACATGTTAGGAATCCGTGTGTGGCCATCACAAGGTTGATATTTGAGTAGACTGCTCTTAAAGTTTACCTAGTCTTTTGAAATCTGATTAGTTTTAATATTTGCTCTAAGAATAACTAATTAGCGTTAAAAAATAAAAAAATCTATGAAAAATAATTATGTTTCTGTTGATTTTAAATAAATTGATTTTTTTGTTCCAATTTTTTCACCTGGTTTTATTTTTGTAATAAATAACTGTGATTATAGTAGTTATTCATGCTAGTGTTGTTTTAATTTTAGCTTATAAACCAAATTTAAATTTCCACTACAAAAATCAAACAAATTACTGCTATTTTAACATAAAAAAATTGAATTATATGTGTACGTCTCTGAGACGTATGTTAAGGCTTTGTGTACTTCCGAAATAGATTAGGCTTCTAGGGTTAAGGCTATTTATAAACACGTATTGTTGTAATTGTCAGCAATAATAATTACCATTCAAAACCAATAGATGGTCATTGCATCTGTCAGTTTGTAAGGCGCTGTCCAATTGTCCATGTCCATTCTTTTTAGTCTATGGTCTGGGAAAAGCGCGGGAACTGCGAAATAATAGGCGGTCCTTTTTTTACTTCTTGAAATTTTATTTCAATTTTAATTTAGTTTGTACATATTTTCCTGTTTTTATTCTGCTAACGATTAACTTAGTTTATAAAACAAGTAGTTTTCATAAGAATTAAGATGCCTAAGAAAAGGAAAAAACCTAAACAAGATCCTGGTGAAGAAATTGTCACTGGTCTTCCGGATTCATCTTCGGAGACAAGTGAATCAGACTACGTTGACTCCTGCACTGCATAAGAAAAGACTGCAGAGAAGTATGCCCCGTATAAGGTGACAGACTATAGTCGCAGGTACCCTGAGGACGCCGTAGCTGGGTATGACTTTATTGTTTTTATTGAGAGCACTAATGAAGAACAACCAATAGGCCAAAGAGATATGATGTACCTGAGTGGATGCTTCACTAGATTTGTTAAAGGGATTAAGTACTTGAAAAAGATCAACAGATACAAAATCGGCGTAGTTTTCGATCGCCCGAATCTAGCCAATTCATTCTTGGATAATGTTACTTTTCTGAGAGAACAGTCGATCAAAGCGTCGATTCCGGCTGGAACGACAGAATTGTCTGGAGTTATCACGTCAGTACCTACGGATATGTCAAACAAAAAAATTTTTAAAGCAATATCAAGTTCAAAAAAAATTATAAGCGTTAGAAGAATAATGAAAAAAGTTAGAGTAGGTAGCTCATCTGAACTACAGCCTACCCAAACTGTAGTTATTACTTTCGCTTCATCTACATCTTTACCAGATTACGTACATATTAAGATGTGGCGGCTTTCAGTACTGCCCTATATTCCACCAGTCAAGCAGTGTTTCCGTTGCTTACGTTTTGGGCATTTAGCCAAATTTTGTAAAAATTCGCAAAGGTGCTCAGTATGTACTGAGGGTCATTCCTTCAAGGAGTGCTCTATACCTGCTGAAAAAGCTGTATGTGTCCATTGTAAAGGTAATCATCTGTCCATATCTGGCCAATGTCCCATTAAGAAAAAAAAGATTGCTGAAAGCAGAAACACATTGAAAACCCCTTTTTCGGACTTATTTAATAAAGTTAATTTCCCATCACCGAACAAATCGGAAAATTCGACGGATATTATAAACTTGATGTTGTCTAATAGCACAGCATTAAGTTTGCTGACAGAATCTATTGTTAACTTGATTAAGTTAAATAAAACACAAAATGAAAGTATTTGTACACAAACTATAACATCTGCTATTAGAGAGACTATTAAAGATAAAAATATTATTATATAAAATTCACTAACAAAATTTTAAATATTGCTCAGTGGAATGCACAAAGTTTGCTAAGTAATAGACTACAGTTTCAGCAGTTTCTCTATAATAATGACATTCATTTAGCCTTAGTTTCAGAAACATGGTTAAAACCACACATACAATACAACATTCGTGGCTTTACCACAGTTAGGAATGATTGTGGTAATGATCACAATGGTGTTGCTATATTTATACGTAATGGTATTGAATTTAGTTTATTAGACACATATTTTGACGATTCTATTCAAAATATTGCAATTAAAATTAAAATTAACAACAAATACATTTCAGTAGTTAGTTTTTACAGTCCTGGAAATTGCAGCCCTACTTTTGAAAAGAACAAATTTGATTCACTAATAAATAGTATACCTAAACCATTGATAATTGCTGGGGACTTTAATGCCCATCACACTTTTTGGGGTTGTTGTAGTGACGACTCTCGTGGCAGAGCTATAATGAATTCCATGGATGAAAACGACTTGATACTCTTAAATGATGGTCAGCCAACTACTGTAGGGTCTCATCTATGGAGACCAAATGGTCTTGATTTAACTATGGTTTCTTCTTCCTTGGCTTTGTCTTGTGAATGGCAGGTTTATCAGGATTCTATAGGCAGCTATCATTTGCCTACCATTACAAAATATGTTATAGATACTGCTAATGATGTGGATCCTTCTAATGTTTCAAATATTCCTCTTCATTGTAATCTGAAATTAGTTGATTGGTCTATTTATAAAAAGATTGTAAATGACATGATGGAAAGTTTTCAGTATAATAACTTGAGTCATATTGATACATATAATAATTTGTGTTCAATAATCCTACAAGCAGTTCAGAAGTCAGTAATCAGTTTTAATAAAAACAATACCACTTGTGACTCTCGCAGATCTAGGAGGAAGCTTCGACTCCCTTGGTGGAACGAGAAGTGTACTAGAGCTGTACAAGATTGTAAGCAAGCATACGTCTTATTTAAATCAAATTCTTGTTTAGACAATTTTATAAGTTTCAAACAAATGCAAGCTCGAAAAAAACGTATTCTGCGACAGGAGCGTCGTACATGTTGGTTAGAGTTTTGTAATTCTATTAATAGACTCACTCCAATGAGTCAAGTTTGGACTAAAATGAGGAAGTTAAAAAATGTTTCTACAAATAACAGCTTGTTTTCTAGTAATGAATGGATCTCTCAATTTCTGCATAAGTATACTCCTGATTCAGTTCAAAATGTTTACACAGTTAGTCACAATAACTTACAAAATTGCACAAATAATTTCATGGTGAAAAATTTTTCTATTGATGAGCTAAAATCTGCTTTAAGATCAAGAAGAGATTCAGCATGTGGCTTAGATTGGCTCTCATACAAAATGTTCAAATTATTAAATTCACACAGTTTGTCTATATTTTTAAATATTTTGAATTCACTTTGGCATTGTTCTATTATTCCTGAGGAATGGAAAACAGATTGTTTAATACCTATCCTGAAACAGGGTAAAGACCCTAACAGCGCTGACTCATATCGTCCTATTACTCTAAGTTCGTGTGTTGGTAAAATATTTGAACAGCTTCTAAAACAACGTTTGATTTTTTACATTGAAAGTAATAATCTATTACCTTACAATCAATTTGGATTTCGTTGTGGTCGTTCTGCTCGGGAAAGTCTTAGTCATTTATTTCTGGATATCCATAGTGCTCTTGTCGAGCATAAAATGTTGGGATGTGTTTTCTTTGATATTGTTGGTGCTTTTAATAATGTAAATTTAAGTACATTGTCATCCATTCTCCTTTCACTAAATGTTCCTGAAAAAATAGTAAGTTGGATTTTTGAGTTTTTAAATGAACGTAAACTGTATGTAAAAGTCAATAATCAATTAATAGGACCTAGGTATTCTTATAGAGGAGTTTCTCAAGGAGGAATATTAAGCCCCCTATTATTTATTTTATATATTTCTAGATTAAATACTGTGTTAGGTAATGATGTCTGTAATTTACAATTTGCTGATGATTTGGTTGTATATTGTTCAGGAGAAAACCTTAACAGCATTGAAAGCAAACTCAATGCTAGCTTGAAAAAATTGGGACATTATTTTGAATGTCTCAGTTTGGAAGTCAGCAATGAGAAAAGTAAGGTTGTTGTCTTTTCCAAAAATGTTGTTGGTTCTAATAGTATTAAAATTTATTACAATAATAGACTTATGTTAGTGGATAGTTCCATAAAATTTTTAGGTGTTACTTTTCTCAGTAATTTTAAATGGAACGTGTATGTTAACTACTTAGCAAACAGAGCATTAAAAGCTTGCAATATTTTGAAATCTCTCGCTGGCACTTATTGGGGTGCTGATCCAGGGACATTACTGATTTTATATAAGTCCTTAGTAAGAAGTCACTTTGAATATGCATTTTTTTGCTATAGTGGTGTACAAAAACTAGTTGAAAAACTAGAAAAAGTGCAAAATAGGTGCTTACGTGTTATTTTGGGAGCAATGTGTTCAACACCTATAGTGTCAATGCAGGTTGAATGTAATTTGCCTCCATTGATAATTAGATTCAATTATCTCAGAACAAAATTCTTCATTAAGATTTCTTCTATCAGTGATCATCCTCTTCTATTGCAATTAAAGAAGGCTATTCATGGGACCAATCCCCCTTTTCTAGTACAAGGTTTATCTGAAATTTTAAAAGATTGTTCTAATCAAAATTATTTTTCTAGCTCCATTTGGCCCTGTTATTTATATTCCTATGAATCAAAGTATTGTCCATTTAAAATAGTAATCAATGAATCTTTGAAGTTTAAAGAGGATGTTTACAGAATGCTCGAGGAATGGAATGGTTACAATCAATTGTACACTGATGGCTCAAAAAATGATAATGCTGTATCTATGGCTATTTATGACGTTCAGGCTCGAAGTGGGTTTGGAAATAGGTTATCTTCAGTAGCAACTGTGTATACAGCAGAGGCTATGGCAATACTCAGTGCTTTAGAGTATATTGAGTCTAGGCAAGAAAATAAATGGATCATTATCAGTGATAGTATGAGTGTATTGAGAGCACTAGAAAATCCCAGTTGTAATGCAAAAACAAGTTACATAATTTATAATATCAGAGAAAAATACAATAATTTACATAAGTTCAAAGATATCGTCCTTTTCTGGACTCCTTCACATATTGGGGTAGTTGGAAATGAACAAGTTGATTACCTGGCTAAATTCATTGTTAATCATCATCAGGAATGTCCAATTTTGAATAATCCCATTCCAAATTCAGATGCAGTGACTTATTTCAAATCAAAACTGGCACGTGAATTTCACAATTTCTGGCAGCAGGTAGTTGAAACCAAAGGAAAGTGGCTAGCTGAAATTAAAACAAAGATTTCTTCTCCTTGGTTTACAGGAGGAAATATCTATCGGAACAGAAAGTTTTATACAACGATTTGTCGTCTACGGCTAGGTCACTGTCGATTTAATGCACATCTGTTTCGAATTGGCATTCTGTCTTCCCCAAATTGTGATTATTGTAATTCTGCTGTACAAACATTGGATCACATTGTATTTGATTGTCCTAATTTTGCTCTTCAAAGGATCATTTTAGTTGATCGCCTGTTAGGTATTTATGAAAATGCTGAAGATATCCCGCGCTCGCTTCAGCAACTTTTGAGGAAAAAAGATTGTTTTTTACCAATTTACGATTATATTGTATCAACTGTTGATGAAATTTGAATTTGACATATCACACTTTTGACATAAAATTATATGAGATTGAGATAAATTGAGATAAAATGATAATGTTGAGATACTTATAAATAAAACATGAAAGAAGACTTGGCTCCGGCCTAACAAATGGCACTGAACTTGAATATATCAAAAGAAGACTTGGCTTACGCCTAACTATTGGTTATTGAAGACATAGAAAAAAAATAAGACTTGGCTTCGGCCTGACTATTGGATATCGAAGACATTGAATAAAGAAGACATGGTTTCGGCCTTGATTTTAACATAGAAAGACAAGAAAGAAAAGAAGAATTGGAAGAAAAAGAAAACTAAATCAGACTTGGCTGTATGGGCTCAGCTCCCTTTGCCTGTCCTAAAGAGGACGAAGAGAAACAAAAAAAAAAAAAGTCTATGGTCTGGGGAAAAAGCGCGGGAACTGCGAAATAATAGGCGGTCCTTTTTTTACTTCTTGAAATTTTATTTCAATTTTAATTTAGTTTGTACATATTTTCCTGTTTTTATTCTGCTAACGATTAACTTAGTTTATAAAACAAGTAGTTTTCATAAGAATTAAGATGCCTAAGAAAAGGAAAAAACCTAAACAAGATCCTGGTGAAGAAATTGTCACTGGTCTTCCGGATTCATCTTCGGAGACAAGTGAATCAGACTACGTTGACTCCTGCACTGCGGAAGAAAAGACTGCAGAGAAGTATGCCCCGTATAAGGTGACAGACTATAGTCGCAGGTACCCTGAGGACGCCGTAGCTGGGTATGACTTTATTGTTTTTATTGAGAGCACTAATGAAGAACAACCAATAGGCCAAAGAGATATGATGTACCTGAGTGGATGCTTCACTAGATTTGTTAAAGGGATTAAGTACTTGAAAAAGATCAACAGATACAAAATCGGCGTAGTTTTCGATCGCCCGAATCTAGCCAATTCATTCTTGGATAATGTTACTTTTCTGAGAGAACAGTCGATCAAAGAGTCGATTCCGGCTGGAACGACAGAATTGTCTGGAGTTATCACGTCAGTACCTACGGATATGTCAAACAAAAAAATTTTTAAAGCAATATCAAGTTCAAAAAAAATTATAAGCGTTAGAAGAATAATGAAAAAAGTTAGAGTAGGTAGCTCATCTGAACTACAGCCTACCCAAACTGTAGTTATTACTTTCGCTTCATCTACATCTTTACCAGATTACGTACATATTAAGATGTGGCGGCTTTCAGTACTGCCCTATATTCCACCAGTCAAGCAGTGTTTCCGTTGCTTACGTTTTGGGCATTTAGCCAAATTTTGTAAAAATTCGCAAAGGTGCTCAGTATGTACTGAGGGTCATTCCTTCAAGGAGTGCTCTATACCTGCTGAAAAAGCTGTATGTGTCCATTGTAAAGGTAATCATCTGTCCATATCTGGCCAATGTCCCATTAAGAAAAAAAAGATTGCTGAAAGCAGAAACACATTGAAAACCCCTTTTTCGGACTTATTTAATAAAGTTAATTTCCCATCACCGAACAAATCGGAAAATTCGACGGATATTATAAACTTGATGTTGTCTAATAGCAGAATCTATTGTTAACTTGATTAAGTTAAATAAAACACAAAATGAAAGTATTTGTACACAAACTATAACATCTGCTATTAGAGAGACTATTAAAGATAAAAATATTATTATATAAAATTCACTAACAAAATTTTAAATATTGCTCAGTGGAATGCACAAAGTTTGCTAAGTAATAGACTACAGTTTCAGCAGTTTCTCTATAATAATGACATTCATTTAGCCTTAGTTTCAGAAACATGGTTAAAACCACACATACAATACAACATTCGTGGCTTTACCACAGTTAGGAATGATTGTGGTAATGATCACAATGGTGTTGCTATATTTATACGTAATGGTATTGAATTTAGTTTATTAGACACATATTTTGACGATTCTATTCAAAATATTGCAATTAAAATTAATAACAAATACATTTCAGTAGTTAGTTTTTACAGTCCTGGAAATTGCAGCCCTACTTTTGAAAAGAACAAATTTGATTCACTAATAAATAGTATACCTAAACCATTGATAACTGCTGGGGACTTTAATGCCCATCACACTTTTTGGGGTTGTTGTAGTGACGACTCTCGTGGCAGAGCTATAATGAATTCCATGGATGAAAACGACTTGATACTCTTAAATGATGGTCAGCCAACTACTGTAGGGTCTCATCTATGGAGACCAAATGGTCTTGATTTAACTATGGTTTCTTCTTCCTTGGCTTTGTCTTGTGAATGGCAGGTTTATCAGGATTCTATAGGCAGCTATCATTTGCCTACCATTACAAAATATGTTATAGATACTGCTAATGATGTGGATCCTTCTAATGTTTCAAATATTCCTCTTCATTGTAATCTGAAATTAGTTGATTGGTCTATTTATAAAAAGATTGTAAATGACATGATGGAAAGTTTTCAGTATAATAACTTGAGTCATATTGATACATATAATAATTTGTGTTCAATAATCCTACAAGCAGTTCAGAAGTCAGTAATCAATTTTAATAAAAACAATACCACTTGTGACTCTCGCAGATCTAGGAGGAAGCTTCGACTCCCTTGGTGGAACGAGAAGTGTACTAGAGCTGTACAAGATTGTAAGCAAGCATACGTCTTATTTAAATCAAATTCTTGTTTAGACAATTTTATAAGTTTCAAACAAATGCAAGCTCGAAAAAAACGTATTCTGCGACAGGAGCGTCGTGCATGTTGGTTAGAGTTTTGTAATTCTATTAATAGACTCACTCCAATGAGTCAAGTTTGGACTAAAATGAGGAAGTTAAAAAATGTTTCTACAAATAACAGCTTGTTTTCTAGTAATGAATGGATCTCTCAATTTCTGCATAAGTATACTCCTGATTCGGTTCAAAATGTTTACACAGTTAGTCACAATAACTTACAAAATTGCACAAATAATTTCATGGTGAAAAATTTTTCTATTGATGAGCTAAAATCTGCTTTAAGATCAAGAAGAGATTCAGCATGTGGCTTAGATTGGCTCTCATACAAAATGTTCAAATTATTAAATTCACACAGTTTGTCTATATTTTTAAATATTTTGAATTCACTTTGGCATTGTTCTATTATTCCTGAGGAATGGAAAACAGATTGTTTAATACCTATCCTGAAACAGGGTAAAGACCCTAACAGCGCTGACTCATATCGTCCTATTACTCTAAGTTCGTGTGTTGGTAAAATATTTGAACAGCTTCTAAAACAACGTTTGATTTTTTACATTGAAAGTAATAATCTATTACCTTACAATCAATTTGGATTTCGTTGTGGTCGTTCTGCTCGGGAAAGTCTTAGTCATTTATTTCTGGATATCCATAGTGCTCTTGTCGAGCATAAAATGTTGGGATGTGTTTTCTTTGATATTGTTGGTGCTTTTAATAATGTAAATTTAAGTACATTGTCATCCATTCTCCTTTCACTAAATGTTCCTGAAAAAATAGTAAGTTGGATTTTTGAGTTTTTAAATGAACGTAAACTGTATGTAAAAGTCAATAATCAATTAATAGGACCTAGGTATTCTTATAGAGGAGTTTCTCAAGGAGGAATATTAAGCCCCCTATTATTTATTTTATATATTTCTAGATTAAATACTGTGTTAGGTAATGATGTCTGTAATTTACAATTTGCTGATGATTTGGTTGTATATTGTTCAGGAGAAAACCTTAATAGCATTGAAAGCAAACTCAATGGTAGCTTGAAAAAATTGGGACATTATTTTGAATGTCTCAGTTTGGAAGTCAGCAATGAGAAAAGTAAGGTTGTTGTCTTTTCCAAAAATGTTGTTGGTTCTAATAGTATTAAAATTTATTACAATAATAGACTTATGTTAGTGGATAGTTCCATAAAATTTTTAGGTGTTACTTTTCTCAGTAATTTTAAATGGAACATGTATGTTAACTACTTAGCAAACAGAGCATTAAAAGCTTGCAATATTTTGAAATCTCTCGCTGGCACTTATTGGGGTGCTGATCCAGGGACATTACTGATTTTATATAAGTCCTTAGTAAGAAGTCACTTTGAATATGCATTTTTTTGCTATAGTGGTGTACAAAAACTAGTTGAAAAACTAGAAAAAGTGCAAAATAGGTGCTTACGTGTTATTTTGGGAGCAATGTGTTCAACACCTATAGTGTCAATGCAGGTTGAATGTAATTTGCCTCCATTGATAATTAGATTCAATTATCTCAGAACAAATTTCTTCATTAAGATTTCTTCTATCAGTGATCATCCTCTTCTATTGCAATTAAAGAAGGCTATTCATGGGACCAATCCCCCTTTTCTAGTACAAGGTTTATCTGAAATTTTAAAAGATTGTTCTAATCAAAATTATTTTTCTAGCTCCATTTGGCCCTGTTATTTATATTCCTATGAATCAAAGTATCGTCCATTTAAAATAGTAATCAATGAATCTTTGAAGTTTAAAGAGGATGTTTACAGAATGCTCGAGGAATGGAATGGTTACAATCAATTGTACACTGATGGCTCAAAAAATGATAATGCTGTATCTATGGCTATTTATGACGTTCAGGCTCGAAGTGGGTTTGGAAATAGGTTATCTTCAGTAGCAACTGTGTATACAGCAGAGGCTATGGCAATACTCAGTGCTTTAGAGTATATTGAGTCTAGGCAAGAAAATAAATGGATCATTATCAGTGATAGTATGAGTGTATTGAGAGCACTAGAAAATCCCAGTTGTAATGCAAAAACAAGTTACATAATTTATAATATCAGAGAAAAATACAATAATTTACATAAGTTCAAAGATATCGTCCTTTTCTGGACTCCTTCACATATTGGGGTAGTTGGAAATGAACAAGTTGATTACCTGGCTAAATTCATTGTTAATCATCATCAGGAATGTCCAATTTTGAATAATCCCATTCCAAATTCAGATGCAGTGACTTATTTCAAATCAAAACTGGCACGTGAATTTCACAATTTCTGGCAGCAGGTAGTTGAAACCAAAGGAAAGTGGCTAGCTGAAATTAAAACAAAGATTTCTTCTCCTTGGTTTACAGGAGGAAATATCTATCGGAACAGAAAGTTTTATACAACGATTTGTCGTCTACGGCTAGGTCACTGTCGATTTAATGCACATCTGTTTCGAATTGGCATTCTGTCTTCCCCAAATTGTGATTATTGTAATTCTGCTGTACAGACATTGGATCACATTGTATTTGATTGTCCTAATTTTGCTCTTCAAAGGATCGTTTTAGTTGATCGCCTGTTAGGTATTTATGAAAATGCTGAAGATATCCCGCGCTCGCTTCAGCAACTTTTGAGGAAAAAAGATTGTTTTTTACCAATTTACGATTATATTGTATCAACTGTTGATGAAATTTGAATTTGACATATCACACTTTTGACATAAAATTATATGAGATTGAGATAAATTGAGATAAAATGATAATGTTGAGATACTTATAAATAAAACATGAAAGAAGACTTGGCTCCGGCCTAACAAATGGCACTGAACTTGAATATATCAAAAGAAGACTTGGCTTACGCCTAACTATTGGTTATTGAAGACATAGAAAAAAAATAAGACTTGGCTTCGGCCTGACTATTGGATATCGAAGACATTGAATAAAGAAGACATGGTTTCGGCCTTGATTTTAACATAGAAAGACAAGAAAGAAAAGAAGAATTGGAAGAAAAAGAAAACTAAATCAGACTTGGCTGTATGGGCTCAGCTCCCTTTGCCTGTCCTAAAGAGGACGAAGAGAAACAAAAAAAAAAAAAGTCTATGGTCTGTGCTAGCTAAACACAGAGCCATTTCGGAAGACTGTCGCTAGATTTACAAAAAATAATACGAATTCTTCGGATTACCAACGGTTGTGCTACTATTTCATACGATACATTATTTGGAGACTTTGTGTGTGCTAAAGAAACTGCGAAAATGTCTTCTACATCAGCAGCGGAAGAAATTGATGAGGCAAAAGAGCGAGAGCACTTTCGCGCGGTTGTCACCGCTTTCAAATATTATAAGTAAGTAATTATTCAATTTATACGCGTATAATGCGCCTTTTTAGCCCTTGGAGATCGTTTGTGGTGGATCTATAAATAGTTCGTGGCGAGAAACGAAGTTTTTATTCTGGGTAGCAACAACTTCTTTGTTTGAGCAAATCGTACGATCTAATTAACCTATTTAGATAGAAACCAAAACTCCTTTGTTTATATCCTCTTTGGAGAAGTGTAGTCTCTATGGTCCTAGGTCATAAGGGCGGGATTTTCACGCTTATAGTTTTGGTAGATTGTAAACGGTAACTGTGATTTTAGACAAATTACATACCTAGATGTATTTAGAAATATTTTACTGCTGTAGGACTAGCTTATAACAGAATGAAATGCTTGTTAAGGTTCACTTATACCTATTCACCATAATACAGTGATTTCATTGTCATCTTAAAAAAATCAGCAATTTAAAAAAAATGAACCTTTTTTAGTAGTGCTGGTACCTACCTGTTTTCATGTCAAGGTAAAAAAATGGCACTGCTTTGCAAAGACTCTCTGTCTCTTTTTAAGCTGAACATTTTTTTTTCTTACAGTTCTCTTCATATAGAACATTTTTCAGCAACCAAAACATTGTGTTACTTTGTAATTTACAAGAAAATATAAATAAAAAAAATACTACAAAAATATCATTTCTGTTTTATAGGCATAGTGTTGAGGAGCACAGCATCCTGATAAATAAACACTCTTGTACATAGTAAATAAGTATTTAGATAGTAAATAGTTTCTGTGTGTAGATTTATTTAATTGTTCAGTTTTAAGCCAGTATGTTTCTCACGCTTTGAAGTTATATTAGCTATAATAAAGTATTGTTCGAGCCCAGGCCTTTTGGCAGCCTCGCACAGCTGCAAGGTTTAAATGTTTATTATACAGAGAAACTACATTGTAAACTAGCAATTAAGAAAAAGTAATTGTCAGAAAGGTAACGTTTAGGGCCTTATTTTAATTGTCTAAGGCCTTAACAAATGCCGACTGTAATGTTTATAACGCTGGGCTTCCCAGAGCCCATTTTATATTGTTATAAGGAAACAATGCTTAATATAGTTTTAGTTGTAAGAAAAATACCATGATAGAACAATAGACAAAATACCCCGCGCTATACATGTGTGTGTAAACGACGAGCGTAGGCGGGAAGAGAGAGAGAAAGCGTGGGGGCGATTCACCCCCACTCCTCGCCTACGGTCGAGCGTATAAATATAGCGCGGGGGGCATGTAACGGGCAGTCTGGTGTCGAACGCCTCAACAACAACAACAACATCGATTATTGTACTCCGTGTGAATATAACACTTTTCAAGTAACCTCAGTGCCGTTTTATCTTTCTGATCCAAATTAAAACCCCGCGCCTGAATATTCTACAAGTTTGGTCCTTCGAGCCGGATCAGGAAGATAGCGTGAAAAGCGAAAAACGTGAAAATGAGTGAGAAAAGTGCCGTCACAACGAGAAGCAAGCTGAGGCGGTTAGAAGAGGACGTCCAAAGGAAGAGGGCTCTCGAAGCGGACTCCGGCGTACCCTCGGACAGGGCTCCAGGCTCAACATCAACAGCGCCAACCCTACACCCGGAACAGACGCAAGTCATCCCACTGACAGGTCCCGGTAGAGTCATAGACTACCGGGGTATGTCGACGTCAGTGCGGTCGGTGGCAGCGAGAACAATAAGATCCGGTACCAGCGTCACCTCGTCAAGGAACAGCCAGAAGAGCGCCGAGTACCGGCGCCGACGAGCCGAGTATGAGGCTGAAAAAGAGTTGGTGCAAATGAGAGAAAAATCTGAAAAAGAGTTGGTGCAAATGAGAGAAAAATCTGAAAGAGAGTTGATACAAATGAGAGAAAAATTAGTGCAAAAGAAGTTAGAAGCAGACCTAGCAGCAATCGACGCGGCCGCCGAGGATGATTTGTGCTCCGAAGCGGAAGAAACAACCGCGTGCCGCGTAGAAGAGTGGGTCACGCACACGACGCCCGTCGCGACCCGTCAAGAACAAGTGTCGACGTGTCAGAACATGCCACCGCCACTGGTACAGCCCGAGCGAATACCTGCGCCTCCGATGAGTGCGCCCGCGCCCGTCCCGCACCGCGAGCCCGCGTACCCAGCGACTCCGATAGTTAACGCTGGCACAGCACGCGCGTCGAATCGCGACGTACCCGAGTGGGACATGGGCGCCGAAAAAGTCAACAAGGTCAGGTATACACACGATAGAAAAATAGACCAGCTGGAGGAAGAAATCGCGCGCCTCGCACGGCCGCGGCCGGTACCTAGACAGGCCTACGAACTGCCAACGTTTAAAGGCGACCCGGCGGAGTGGCTGTCCTACAAGAACATGTACCACGACACGACAACGATGTACGAGTTCAAGCCGCACGAGAATCTCGCAAGGTTGAAAACGTCGCTACAAGGCGAGGCGAGAATAGCGGTGGAAGACTTACTTCGAGCATCGGCCAGCCCGTCAAAGATCATGAAGACTCTGGATGAAGAATACGGGCACCCCAACCTCATTTTAGAGTACGCGTTGAAGAAAGTACGCGAACTACCGAAAGTGACTGAAAGCGGCCGCGAATTAAGGAGATTCTCAACCACGGTGAGAAATTGCGTGTCGCTGCTGAAGAGTGTGAGTGCTAACGGGTACCTGAATAACCCGCAGCTGGTGAGCGAGCTACTGAATAAGCTCACGCCGGTACATCGCGCACAGTACGGAGACTTCGCGATGGGGATGGCGGCGAGTCAAGGCCTGGACATGAGGGTGTCTCCGAGTCTAGAGACGCTCTCAGAATTCCTGAGTAACCTGGCACGTGCGTCGTCATACTACGTGCAGCTGGACATGCCCGCGGCTGCGCCGAACAAACCACGAGCAAGCGCGCCACCAGCGAGGATAGCCAAGAACATACAGCGGCTGCACGTACACGCCAATGAGGAAGAAAACACGCGAGCTCCGAGCGTAGAAGATTCGTGTCATCTGTGTAAAGAAAAACACACGCTCGCATCATGTAAGCGGTTCAATGATTTGGACGTCAACGAGCGCTGGGCGTTCGTCAAAGAACAAAAGCTCTGCTTTAATTGCTTGGAAGGCAGGCACTCGAAGAGAATGTGCCGCAAGAAGAAATGCGCCACCTGCAACTTCGCGCATCACAACCTCCTACACGTCGATAAGAAGCCAGAAAGTGTGACGAACGTCAGCGATTACAACGGCAAGGCGCTTCTCAAGATCATGCCGGTGCACGTCATCAGCGAAGGCAAAGAAGAGAGCTGCTACGCTCTGCTGGACGACGGTGCGACGGTATCGCTGATCGACAGCGTCCTGGCCGGGAACGCCAAGGGCGAACGGGTGCCGCTAACGATTAAAAGTGCGCGTGGACAACAAATAACGGACAAATCGTCGCGAGTGATTAGTGTGGGAGTGCGCGGACCCAACGGACAAATACATCAAGTGAAGTGCCGCACGCTCGTAGACATGGACTTGCCCTCGCAAACAGTGCCCGCCGCCGTCATGTCGGAGCATGCCCACCTACGCGACTTGGGATGCGAGGAAATGTGTGGAGCGAAGCCGCTGTTGCTGCTGGGCCAAGACAACTGGGAGCTGCTCGTCGGCAGGGAAATGCGCCGGGGCAAATCAGGTAAGCCAGTTGCCTCTTTGACCTCGCTAGGATGGGTCGTGCACGGACCTTTAGGTTCAACTAATTATAATAGGCAATCTGTAAATTGTATTAGTGTAAGCACTGCGGATTTGCATAATTTAGTGAAGAAACAATTCGAGTTAGAGGCCATAGGGATATCGGAAGTACCGCGTAAGCACGCAGACATCGAGCGCGCCAACCACATCTTGGACACCACTAGCCGCCAGTCAAACGGTGGAGCTTGGGAAGTGGGTCTGTTGTGGCGTCAGGACAACCCTCAGTTGCCTGACAACTACGTCAACGCGAAGTCGCGTCTGTCAGGAATATTGCGCAGGTTCAAGAAAGACGCGACCTATGAGAAAGCCTACATAGTTCAAATAGAACGACTGTTAAAGGAAGGGTACGCCAGCAAGGTAGACGGTAAACTCAACTCTGAGCCCGTGTGGTACCTGCCCCATTTCGGGGTCACTAACCCCAACAAGCCGGGCAAGTTACGTTTAGTGTTCGACGCCGCCGCGAAATACGAAGGTACGTCGCTAAACGATCACCTTTTGACTGGACCCGACCTACTGAACCCATTATTAGGGGTACTATTTAAATTTCGTTTGGGCCCTGTCGCGTTCACAGCGGATATTGCCGACATGTTTCTCCGGGTTCGAATCCGGGAGGAAGACCGCGGGGCACAGCTGTTTTTGTGGGCAGCGGACAGCAACAGGGAGCCTGAAATATATAAAATGAATTCTATGATATTCGGTGCAGTATCGTCGCCTACATCCGCGATTTATATATTAAATAAAAACGCGAGTAAATATGAAGAAAGTCACCCCGACGCAGTGGCAGCGATCAGGAGGAACCACTACATGGATGACTACCTGGACAGTACGTGGTCTGTCGAGCAAGCCGGTCAGTTGATTGAGGACGTGACCCACATCCACGCCGAGGGCGGATTTGTGATACGGGGGTGGGTCACAAACTCTCAGGAACTGCGCGACAGGCTACGCACTGAGATGCCGGACAAAGTATCGCTGGACAAAGGAGAGGACAGTGTGGAACGGACACTGGGACTCACGTGGTCACCCGCCACTGACGAATTGGCTTTTGATCTGTCCTTCAAGAGATTGCCGAAGGAGATCACGGAAGGGCGGGTGGTACCCACGAAACGAGAGTTCCTCCGTTTCATCATGTCGATATTCGACCCACTTGGATTTTTGTACCCGTGCGTCATACAGTCACGGATTTTAATGAAAAAGATCTGGAGCACGGGTATCGGCTGGGACGAACAGCTGAGACAAACTGAGGCGCGCTGCTGGTTTGACTGGCTTGATAGCTTGCAGCATCTCGCGAACGTATCGGTGCCTAGGTGGTACGGGTTGTGTACAGACCACCTAGAGCTGCACGCCTTCGGTGACGCGAGCGAATCCGCGTACGCAGCGGTAGTCTACCTGGTCGGGGTGGACGTCTCCGGGGAGAGAAACGTCGCGAACGTAATGGGCAAGGCCAGGGTGGCCCCTCAAAGAGTGGTCTCGATCCCACGGTTGGAGCTGCAGGCAGCCGTTTTGGCTTGCAGACTCGCGGAAACCGTCGAAAGGGAGCTAGGAGCCACCATAAAACGGAAATACTTGTGGACGGATAGTAAAACCGTACTAAAATGGATAAATTCGGACGCGACCGAGTTTCAACGTTTCGTGTCTCATAGGTTAGCAGAAATAGATAACAGGTCAAAGAGGTCGGACTGGCGTTGGGTTCCCTCGGCGCAGAACCCAGCAGACAAGGCAACCAGGTTGGATTGGCCTAATAACAGCAGCGAGTGGCTGAGTGGCCCTCCGTTTCTTCGCTGTCCACAGGAGCAGTGGCCGGTGAGCGACGACATGAGCGGTGTTGCAGAGGCGGACCTGGAGCGGGTACAGGGCGTACACGTTGCGAGCATGCCACCTGAGCCGATGCTGACGTACGCCCGGCTGCCGACCTGGACGCGCGCCCTGTACGTCATGGCGCGCGTACTTATCTTCGCGGCGCGCTGCCGTAAACGACGGGAGGCGTGTGCCGTGACAGCTGCAGACCTTGACGAAGCAAGGTTACACCTACTCCGCCTAGCGCAGGCGGAATGCTACGCATCGGACATCGCGGCCCTTAGAGCCGGCCGCCCGCTGCCAGCCAACAGCAGGCTGCGCACGCTGGACCCAATGCTGTACGAGGATGGACTCCTGCGAGTGCGCGGCAGGCTGAGAGCTTGCAGCGAGCTGAGCTTCGGCGAGAGGCACCCCGTCATCCTGGACGGGAGGCACGACCTCACGCGCCGGCTCATCAGACATCATCACGAGGCGGCGCTGCACGCAAATCAAGAGGCCGTCGTGAACAGCATCCGAGAATTGTACTGGGTCACCAATTTGCGGTCCTCAGTTAAAGCTGTCACGGCAAGCTGCCAGCGCTGCCGCATTGAAAAAGCGAAGCCAAGGGCACCAAAAATGGGTGACCTACCGATCTCCAGGCTGGAGGTCACACGGAGAGCGTTCGTCCACTGCGGGGTAGACTACTTCGGCCCCATGGAGGTCTCCATCGGACGGCGGCGAGAGAAGAGGTGGGGCGTGTTGTTCACGTGCCTCACCACCCGCGCCGTGCACCTGGAGTTGGCATCATCTTTGAGTGCCGACTCGGCGATCCTTGCCCTGCGGCGCCTGATTGCGCGCCGTGGGCGACCATCGGACATGTACTCCGACCGGGGGTACCAACTTCGTCGGGGCGCACACCGAGCTACGCGCTGCCCTCCGTGAGATGGATCACTCACGATTGGCGAACGAGACTACAGGCCGCGGCATCGCGTGGCACTTTAATCCCCCGGCGTCCCCACACATGGGCGGATGCTGGGAGAGGCTGGTGCGCTCTGTAAAAAAACGCGCTCAAGGCGACCCTGCGCGAGCGCGCCCCCCGCGAGGAGGTCCTCTACACCCTCCTCCTAGAGGCCGAGCTGGTCGTAAACAGCCGGCCACTCACCTACGTCAGCAGCGACGTCGAGCAACCGGTGGTACTCACGCCGAATCATCTCCTGCTGGGCACTGCCGCGGGGGATGCGCCATGTACGAGAGGCCACGCCCGCGACGAGGACGCGCGGCGGATGTGGCGCCGGGTGAACGCGCTGGCCGACCTGTTTTGGCGGCGCTGGCTTCGCGAGTACCTGCCGACGCTCCAACGACGCAACAAGTGGTCGGCTGACGAGCCGAACGTGAAAGTTAACGATGTGGTAGTGTTAGTGGACGAGAATAAGCCACGAAACCAGTGGACCAAAGGGGTCGTGCAAAGTGTTTTCCCGGGTGCGGACTCTATTATAAGAGTGGTCGATATACGAACGAACCATGGAGTCCTACGAAGACCAGTTGTGAAGGTTGTTGTGCTCCCGACCGATGGAAGTATGGTCGGTTGAACCCTCATACGGGGGGTGGAGATGTTGAGGAGCACAGCATCCTGATAAATAAACACTCTTGTACATAGTAAATAAGTATTTAGATAGTAAATAGTTTCTGTGTGTAGATTTATTTAATTGTTCAGTTTTAAGCCAGTATGTTTCTCACGCTTTGAAGTTATATTAGCTATAATAAAGTATTGTTCGAGCCCAGGCCTTTTGGCAGCCTCGCACAGCTGCAAGGTTTAAATGTTTATTATACAGAGAAACTACATTGTAAACTAGCAATTAAGAAAAAGTAATTGTCAGAAAGGTAACGTTTAGGGCCTTATTTTAATTGTCTAAGGCCTTAACAAATGCCGACTGTAATGTTTATAACGCTGGGCTTCCCAGAGCCCATTTTATATTGTTATAAGGAAACAATGCTTAATATAGTTTTAGTTGTAAGAAAAATACCATGATAGAACAATAGACAAAATACCCCGCGCTATACATGTGTGTGTAAACGACGAGCGTAGGCGGGAAGAGAGAGAGAAAGCGTGGGGGCGATTCACCCCCACTCCTCGCCTACGGTCGAGCGTATAAATATAGCGCGGGGGGCATGTAACGGGCAGTCTGGTGTCGAACGCCTCAACAACAACAACAACATCGATTATTGTACTCCGTGTGAATATAACACTTTTCAAGTAACCTCAGTGCCGTTTTATCTTTCTGATCCAAATTAAAACCCCGCGCCTGAATATTCTACACATAGAGTTCCAGAAACTGTGTCTATTATGCCTACCAAATAGATACAATTTTAATGCTAGCTATTTACTCTATTGGAGTTCATAGGAGCAGCCATTAGATCTTCTCTACTATTTACTGACTAGTCAGTTAACCTGACTAATCAGCATCGTTGCAGTTGGCAAACAGTCAGCTGGTGATTCATAGGAAAATGTTACCTTTCTTGATAATATGCCTATTTTTCTTAAAATCAGCCTTACAGTTTTTTTATAAAATAGCAATTTATGTAATTGAATACTATGTAAAATCATTGGAGGCTACCGTAGTTGTCCACATCTTAGTTAAATACCTACTTATTTTTTCTTTATTAAGAAAACATTGCCCCCTAGGAATTTCTCCTGTATCGTGGGTGCGTTTACAAACATAAAAACTTACATACAGACACACCCAGACCCAAAACAACTACATGTAGAATTGTAGATCATACAAATATTTGTTCCGTGCGGGAATCGAATCCGCTACACTCAGCGCAGTAGTCAATCGCTCTGCCACTAGCTAACTGTGCCGCTAATATTACTCTGCTGACTAGCATCAGGCTTTATCCCATAAACCATCATGGTCCGTTGAAATCTTTACAGATAATGTATTTCTGTTGCAGTTGTATTAAAAAAAACTAAAAAAAAGAATAAAATAAATATTTAAGTGGCACTCATACAACAGACATGATTTTTGGCCAGCTAAATAATAATGGCATGGAACTCTTCATTTTTGCCTTCGAATTTGGCTGATTTTTTTAGACCATTATGACTAAATGGTCTGAAGTCACCTAAAAGGCGAAGCTAAGCCTCACAAGTATTCTTGCTTTTTTTTGGATTTACCTTGTTATACAACATAAATAATATGCCAAAGTAACTATAATTGTCTTAAGAGTTTACTGCAGCTCTGGAGCTCAGAGGGCAACTCAAAGCTAGATAGGCCAGGAGCATTTGAGACTCTACACCAAAATAATAACATTGTTTTCAAAAACTGACATAGGTACCTACCTTAGAACATGAAATATTGTTACAGCATTCAATTTACAATTACATACTAAAACAGGTGCTAATCACAACAAGATTAAAAAATCAACAGTAACAAACGAAAATCTACAATATTACGTCAAAAATACTGACTACTGTATAAAAATATGATACCATAAACAAATCAGTTGCTCCAATTGCATATTACTATTATTTACCAATACGTTATCTAAATTGAACACAAGTAATAAATATTATTTGTACAATAGAATATTAGGGTTACTACACATATTTACGGGTCGGCATGATTCGGTACAGCTGGGCGGCACACAGTGGTCCGGATTTTTAAAAAGGTGGACATAGGATCGAAAATGCATATTTAACTAAACAAAAAATTGTTTCGAATAGGAAATCTAACGCTGATTAATACTTATTACTACAACTTTTCATAAAAACTGCTCCTTCATGTCAAAAAAAAATATTGAAAAAAAAAATGTATGGGAGAAAATCTATTTTATTTTTTTTCTCCGTTCAGTATCAAAGTATAGCAACCAAACCTTATATTCTGGTAAGTACTTATTGCCCTTAATACGACGACATATAAATTGCTTGCGTATCCCTGCGGCCTTGGCGCCTACGATGATTCAAAGTTTAAAATTTCAATGTTGAATTATCTTAATATTTTTAACGAGTTTTTCTATTGAAATTAATCTAAAATATCATTTTTCATAAAACAAGCCCCCCGCGCGTCCCTTCCGTGTATTAGGCTCGCCCCCTATTACTTGGGACTTAAATATAACTGGCGAAATGACAGTGTACTATAGTGTAGTATAAACCATTGCCGAATCCTTCGGGGAATATAAAACGTGATGTTATGATAAAATAAGCATTTCTGCTTTTTTGTTTTGTAAATAATCTTCTGTTGATTATTCTTTCATCTTCTAAATATATAAAACTCAAAGGTGACTGACTGACATAGTGGTCTATCAACCCACAGCCCAAACCGATGGACGGATTGGGTTGAAATTTGGCATGCAAATAGATGTTATGACGTAGGCATCCGCTAAAAAAGGATTTTGATCAATTCTACCCCTAAGGGGTTAAAATAGGGGATGAAAGTTTGTACGAAACTTTGTATAGTTTAAACCGATTGGGCTGATACTTTGCATGCAAAAAGCTACTATGACGTAGGCATCCCCTAAGAAAGGATTTTGATAAATTCCACCCCTAAGAGGATAAACTAGGCGATGAAAGTTTGTATAAATCCTCCTTGATTTTGGACGAAAGTTCTACATATCCCAGTTGAAACATGTCCATAAGATTTAGAAATAATCAAGACCTTCTTGAAGAACTACATCAGTAATATCAAGCGCAGATGGGCAAGTGCTGCGTGGCTACAATCAAATATTAGTTGGCCAAATTGCCCTACTGTTAATTTATCCGAGATTTTTCAAGCCCAAGACGAAGTTATCGAAAACATATCGTCAGACAATACTTCAGTTGACATCGATACTACAGCAGCTGTGATTCCGTCGACATCTAGTACAACAACTGTGGGTCCATCTACCGAAGTTCAGATTAGAAGGAAGCCTTTTGTTGACCTCAGCAACTAACAGAAAAAAAAGTTCAGATTCTCTTTTGGACTATTCGTCGGAAGAACTTACTTTTGCATTAGTCGAAAGACTTAGGATAGACAAGAAGAATGACTTAGCTATCGTTCAAGACACATTGTTTAAGAAAAATAGGAAAAAAACTGTTGATGAAGATCATGCTCTTGGTCTTTATACATCATTGAACCTCCATTAATGTAAACGTGACAGCTTTAGTGATGTTGTTATTGTTCGAGTTGAGTTTGTTAGTAGTAGTAGATAATTTGTGGTCCTTTTCAGGACTACTTAAAATAGTCATTTTCAGGACTTCAGAAAAAGTTTTTCAGGGCTAAATCTGTTTCTTTTAAGATAAGTCGCTACGCTAGTAGTATAACCAACGATCAGTCGAAAATGTAAGAACATTTATACAAACTGTCATCCCCTATTTTATCCCCTTGGGGGTAGAATTTATCAAAACTCTTTCTTAAGAGATGTCTACGACTTAACATCTACCTGAATGCCCATCCTGATCCCTCCAAAATCAAGGAAGATTTATACAAACTTTCATCGCCTAGTTTATCCCCTTAGGGGTGGAATTTTACAAAATCCTTTCTTAGAGGATGCCTACGTCATAGTAGCTTTTGGCATGCAAAGTATCAGCCCAATCGGTTTAAACTTTACAAAGTTTCGTACAAACTTTCATCCCCTATTTTAACCCCTTAGGGGTAGAATTGATCAAAATCCTTTTTTAGCGGATGCCTACGTCATAACATCTATTTGCATGCCAAATTTCAACCCAATCCGTCCATCGGTTTGGGCTGTGGGTTGATAGATCACTATGTCAGTCAGTCACCTTTGAGTTTTATATATTTAGAAGATGAAAGAATAATCAACAGAAGATTATTTACAAAACAAAAAAGCAGAAATGCTTATTTTATCATAACATCACGTTTTATATTCCCCGAAGGATTCGGCAATGGTTTATACTACACTATAGTACACTGTCATTTCGCCAACTATATTTAAGTCCCAAGTAATAGGGGGCGAGCCTAATACACGGAAGGGACGCGCGGGGGGCTTGTTTTATGAAAAATGATATTTTAGATTAATTTCAATAGAAAAACTCGTTAAAAATATTAAGATAATTCAACATTGAAATTTTAAACTTTGAATCATCGTAGGCGCCAAGGCCGCAGGGATACGCAAGCAATTTATATGTCGTCGTATTAAGGGCAATAAGTACTTACCAGAATATAAGGTTTGGTTGCTATACATTGATACTGAACGGAGAAAAAAAATAAAATAGATTTTCTCCCATACATTTTTTTTTCAATATTTTTTTTTGACATGAAGGAGCAGTTTTTTTGAAAAGTTGTAGTAATAAGTATAAATCAGCGTTAGATTTCCTATTCGAAACAATTTTTTGTTTAGTTAAATATGCATTTTCGATCCTATGTCCACCTTTTTCAAAATCCGGACCACTGTGCGGCAAAAAGAACTAAGAAATAATTATTTTCGGGAAAAGGCGCTGGGCTTAGCTACCCCAGCTAGGATTTGGAAGGGTCAATTTGACCATGACAATTTATAGTCGTGTGTAGTTTTTATCTCATGGTTTTGGGCGTCTTAGTAGCGTTCTTAAGGAATCCGTGCAAACGCCAGGCACTGATATTTGTTTGTTTCATAGACAAGGTTGACGATGAAGCAAATTCATCCAGAAGAAGCCTGTTCTCTTTGTATAGATCAGGGTTGTATGCGTTCGGAAATACAGACGCAGGCAGACAGTTCCAATGTTTTGCTGATCGCATTCTAAAGGACGTTTGGATAAGCTTAGTGCGAAAGCAACAAGACAAGGTCAACAATAATAATTTTCCGTGCATCTAGATTTGCGAAAGCATTTCGGCTATTTCAGCCGTTATTAATGTAATGCCGAACCGAACGTATGTGTAGATCCCCTTAAATGATTCAACATCTTACCTATATGTATCATTTACATTGTATCGAAGTAAAAGTTATATCTGTTGCAATATAATAATACTTTTACCTTATGACGTGAATTGGCATGTGGCAAGGATTCGTCATTGTAGACGTGGGTTAGTAGTTATTGAGGAAATATGGATATGGTGAATCAATACTAAAACTATAAATACGAATGACAGATAGGTATATTATTCGTTGAGCTCCTTGAGGTCTGAGTCGATCTACACAATCACCGACAAATGCTTGCACTGACTGGAGAGATCCACTCAAATCTGTGTGGTTCTTTCTTCAAAAGACCGTCTCAGACACCCGCATGGTCCTCGTATGACCGAAAAAATGTCTGGACTTTAAAAGAGACTGATCTCTGAGTTTGTTTCGGCTGTTTCTTCTCAGAGTAGTCAGGCACGAAACACCGGCCTCATCTAGCTTTAAAAATATTGATTATGACGTGTAAAAGTGTTTTATATAACCAACTTACAAAATAAAGACCTGTCATTTATACGAATTCTGTATGGGCCTTATCACACTAGCGGTTTGGAAGCGGTTGCGGGGCGGAGCGGCCGCACAGCGAATGCGTTGCGAACACGCCGCGGTTGCGCAGCGAATTCGTTGCGGACGCGCAACGGAATCGCCGCGAACAGCAAAGTGGACGCCATTTTGTACTGCCTCGAACAAACGCCAAAACGTCCGCCCCACCTCAGATCAACGAGGAATTTTTTGTATGAAAAATTCCTCCAGCGCTGAAATTTGGCATAATATGATAAGAGTAGGTGATACAGATTATAGATGCATAATTATTCAATTGTTTTTTTAGCTGAAAAGTTTTTTTTTACCAAAACATGAATATTGCTTATAACTCTCTGCGAAAACTTCCTCAGCCTAATCTAATAATGGATCTTCCCAAATTCGTCGATGCTTTCGTTTTCGTCTCCGGCGTTTTCGAAGTAATAACGTCAACAGCAATGTTTCCTCGTCGGAATCAATTTTGTTACTGAGTGTACAAACACGCGACGAAAACGTAACACATTTGCCACGCGTCCGCGACGTGTTCGCGACGGATGCGCGGCGTGTTCGCGACGGATGCGCTGCGCGTCCGCTCCGCCCCGCAACCGCTTCCAAACCGCTAGTATGATAACGGCCTATGTCTGTTACCTTTTTACATTTTAACGGTAGTACGGATTGCGATGAAATTAGGCACACGGATGGATCAGTGTTAGGACATTTTTTTTATCGTGTTAAAATCATCAAATGAGTCCTCTGTCTTCCCACCCAGGGCAGGGTGGTAGGGACTGTCACACTTCTACTGACTAAAATCCACGATGATCCTTCAATAGCCCTTTACGATCCAGCGTCACTGTTACCTGATGAGACAGTCCCGCGTTCCTTGCAGGCTCTGAGATTACGTCAGATTTTGATAGCTCTTTGAGGCGCACGTAGAACAGGACTCGCCGTCGACCCGGGCATGCACCATGATCGGATGGCGAGTCACCAATTACTCAATGTCCGTATGCCCAGTGTCAGGACATGAGATAGGTGTTTTTTTTTAGTATAGGTACATAACACTGTTACGAGCTGCTTATTAAATACTCTTCGGTCTAATTATATGTGCGCGCAGCACTGCGTCTCGGTGTGTCTTGAACCTAATTCGAAAGAAATATTTACCCGAATAAATGCACCATGACAGATTTGTAGTCTTCATTTAGAGACTCCTTAAAAGGCCCCTGGCTCTTATTAAATCACTTGTCTAATTAGTAAACAATTAACCCTGTTTATTTAAAGTGTTAAAATATAATCTTGTTTACTTTAGGCATAAACCCTACTAATCTGTCGTCCTTAAACATATAAGCGTGCTATTGAAGGACACCGTGGATCTAGTCAGTACAAGTCTGACAGTCCGTCCCGCCCTGCCCTGGGTGGGAGGACTTATTCGATGATCTTACCACGCTAAAAAAAAGGGCCACTCAAATTAACTATTGTTAAAATCCTTTTTTTTAACAAATGGCTAAAAAACGTTTCGGATTTAACAAAAAGTTAGCTTTAACTACTGATTAAACAACTAGCTCTAAGTATAGATAATTGTATCTATATATTTTTTCCTTGTTGTACACGTGTCGTGATTTAATTATGTATTATTAGACGTCATCTCTGCGTCATTTGGAGGTAGGTGGAGTTACTTTGTTGCGCGATGACAGCGCGCTCTAGTAACCACACAAAGGCTATTTAACTAAAAAAAAATTAATCCGAAATATTAACAAAAAAATAAAATAAGACGATGCGAAGAATGGGGAAGGCAAGTCAAAGCTAATTGTAGATGGCGCCACCATAGCTCAGTCCTAATCCGACCAATGACGTAGTACTATTTTGAAGTACCTTTAAAATGTGAACTGATTTGAACCAATGACGATGCTTGGAACAAGCTATACTAGCGCCATTAGTTCCCCAGTTGCCTACCCCATTTATTCAAATTCATGGCCCACGTGTTAGGAGGTATTATTGTTTAGGATACGATGGGACTGACATACGCTGTGCGTAAAAGCCCCTTTTAAAAAAATAAAGAGAAAAAAAAATTAGACCCGTATTTCTTTTGTAACATAAACTAAAATTGACGAAGATACAACGCTTCTATAAATCGCAAAACTATACTAGGTCGGTACAATTTTACAAGCGTTATGACATTAATATTATTGGTCATTTTACCCGTGGTGTTAGGCAACTGGGCTTCTCCCAGTTGTAATATCCCTTTGTGCCTATTGGCCTTGTTTTGTTCTGTCTCCTGCTTGCATGGAGGGAAGTGGAAACATATTTTTTCCTACTCCTCCACTATTCTTTTCTGATTAATTTCGTTGCAGGACCCAAGACAGGTAAATTCATTCTCCGGGACACGTCGAGCTTCATTGTCTCGGCGCTTTTCTGGTGGTTGCCACTGTTGATTCTTGCTCTCAGGAGTTGCAGTGGTTTGGGAACAGTGTGGTGGGTTTGTCCCAAATAAAAAAAAAAGCGTTATGACGTCACAAGCTCCCACTCCCGAACTTCGAAGCATTTCCAACTAGGTACTTGTAGTTCATAGAAATATTTGTTCCGTGCGGAGATCGAACCCGCGTCACGTTGCGTGGAGTCGGATCTCTCAACCGCTGCGCCAATCACTTTGTAATATGGATACAGATTTCTAAATTAATCAGCTGGCAATATACTACATCATCATCTGCCTAGCCTTTTCCCAACTATGTATATGGGGGTCGGCTTCCAGTCAAAACAGATGCAGCTGAATATCAGTATTTTATATGGAGTGACTGCCTATTGGACCTCCACAACCCAGTATTTGGGTAATACGATACACCATGGTAAGACTGGCTGTCAGTCTTATGAGCTTCTGACTAACAGTAACGACTGTCGAAGATCTTGATGAAGATTGATTGGCATGCTCGTCTAGTGTTTAGTGACCCTAACTGCTATGCCGGAGGTCGTGGGTTCATTCTCATCCAGGACAAATGTTTGTGTGATGAGCACGATCATTTGTTCTGTGTCTGGGTGTAATTTATCTATCTATGGTATGTATGTATTTAGAAATATATAAGTATGTTTATCAGTTGTCCAGTACCCATAACACACGCTCTGCTTAGCTTGGGACTAGATGGCGTTGTGTGATAGTTGTGGGATATTATTATTATTATCTACAAATGACAGCCGGCACAACACAACAACTTTACGTGCTTTCCAATATATTACAACTAGCTTCTGCCCGCGGTTTCACCCGCGTCATGTTAGGCGTTTGGTCCTATGGTCCCGTCTCCATCAGTTCCCTTGGAGAGCGCGATTTCCGACGTCGTGGGCATCTTCAGTGGTGGCTGGGGCGAGAGGTAAAGGATGTCTTTTCCCTCACGCATTCCGACTGCTAACCATTCCCCTTACTTGCCACTGAATCTTTAGGTACCTCCCGAAACGAAAAAACGAAAACCGGGAGGACTACGTCAGACTGAAGGAGAGGACGCAGCCCGTAGCGCCTTTCCAAACGATCCTCAAAGTAGGCCGGTCAATATCGACATAAAAACCAAACATTGCAATCACGCATGTAACTACGATGCTTTTATATGTTGTTAGGTCCCTTTAGAGTATTTAACACCCAAGTTTGCAACCCTGATAACCCTGTTCTGTCAATTTCAATGTCGAATCAAAATCCGTTCAGTAGTTTTTGCGTGTGTATCTCACGAACCGTGATAGCTAGAGAGTTGTTGCACAGGTGATGTACTTCTGTTGCCGCTATAACAAAACATACTAAAAACCAGACTCGCACTTAACCAGTTTTTAGTATTTGTTGTTATAGCGGCAATAGACACACATCATCTGTGAAGATTCAAACTATCTAACTATCACGGTTCGTGAGAAACAGCCTCTGAAACATTTCATTACTTTATAACATCTACAAAAACCAGCAACAAAATCACGTTTTTTGTATGGGAGCCTCCCTTTTTTTTTACGTGGTAAAATCATCAAATGAGTCCTCCCACCCCGGGCAGGGAGGAACTGTCAGACTTGTACTGGCTAAAATCCACGGTGTCCTTCAATAGCCCTTTATGTTCCGGGGTCACGGTAATGAAATAAGTCCCGCAACCAATGGGAGCCCCCCTTAATATTTATTGTATTCTGGTTTTAGTATGTTTGTTATAGCGGCAACAGAAGTACATCACCTGTGAAATTTCAACTCTCTAGCTACCACAGTTCATGAGATACACACGCAAAAACTACTAAATTGACAGCACAGGCTTTCAGGGTTCCAAATTATAAGAAAATGGTAGTTACATGCGCGTTTGCAATGTTTGATGTCGATATTGACCGGCCTAAAGAGGGATTTTATCGACGCAATTGTGACATATTACCCAGCCCGTCATTATTTTGTCGCGGTATTATTTTGAAACTGTGATATCTTCTAAGATATTCATTGAAATCAAATGATGTAAAGGGCAATTTCGTTCAAAATTAAATGCTTGTGATGATTAATGTATTTATTTGGATAAGGATTAATATCATGTTAATGAAAACAACTTCGCAAATAATGCATTACTTTAAAACAAATTTGGTTTCCATAAAAAAGGTTATAGTGACTTAACCTTTAAAGATAGATATATGCTCTCGCGGACTTTATTTTAGAAAATTTTATGAGGAATAATTCCGTAGTACATATTTTTTGCGAAACTCTAACCGTTTACCCAGCGCACGCAACGGAAGCTCTAAAAAAGGAATTCATTTTCCCGATTTTGAAACATTTCTCATTACTGCTCCGCTCCTATAGGTGATAGCGTGATGTTATATAGCCTATAGCCTCCCTCGATAATTGGACTATCCAACACAAAAAGAATTTTTCAATTCCAACCAGTAGATCCTGAGATTAGCGCGTTCAAACAAACAAACAAACAGCGTGATGTTATATAGCCTATAGCCTTCCTCGATAAATGGACTATCCAACACAAAAAGAATTTTTCAATTCCAACCAGTAGATCCTGAGATTAGCGCGTTCAAACAAACAAACAAACAAACTCTTCAGCTTTATAATATTAGTATAGAGTATAGATTACAGCCGGGACCAACGGCTTTACGTGCTTTCCGATATATTACAATGATTCCGATAGATTACCGAATGATAACAATATTTACTTTCTTTCTTTGTTCCAGATTATGCAGTTTAGATAGAATACATAAATCAGAAAAAATAATATCAATACTGCCACAAAACCATCAACGTCGCCTCGAAAAATACAAGACTTACCTTGCGAAATTCAAAAAATGTCTCGACACAAACAACAGTGTGGTTCACCTAATCATAAAGGATGTGGACACTATGTTCGAAAACGTTGACCATTCTGTCACGGACATTTCTGGGACAAATGGGACGGAGAGTTTTGGGTGTAATTATAATAATTGTGAGATTGCGTCGCAGAAGCAGCATAAAATGCAACATGATGTTGAGAAGGTATGTTGTTTTTTTTTGTTTTGCAAAAATCAACCTTATAGCTATAACATAATGGTAAGATTCCAACAAAATATTTTGTTTGTTCGCGTACTAAACTGGTATCCTGTTTAAGCCTCTGTGTCCACCGGCAAGGCTGTGAGTAACTTTTGTTCGCGCACAGTGCATCATATTTGTGCGCGAACACTTACACTGAATTGAGTTTAGCTATGTGCGCGCATAAATAACGAGTGAGCTGCTCACGTGTGCGCGCACAAAAGTATCCAGGGGTTCGCGAACGTTTTTAGAATATTCGCTCACAATTGGTTCGCGTTTGCTTGAGTGAGTCGATTACAGCGAACATTTGTACCGCACAGTGCCACTCATCAGTGGAAACTCATTATAAGAGTCAAATAGGCATATTAACGGTCTTGTCTAGTTATGATCGGAATAGAATAGAATAGAAATTTTATTTGCTTAAACATGTGTATACATACAGAATTAAAATAAAACATGCATGCAAGATCTTAAATAAGGGTGGGTCATGACATGTCTGCCTTTCTCAGGGCGTGCAAATAATGTTAGGTACAAATTATTTTATTCATTAACTAATTACATAAATTAAATTATTTCAATTTAAAAAAAAATACTAATTACATCATTTACATTATAATTATCCATTCATTATTTATTTATAGTTTAATTATCCATTCATTATTTCATTATAGTTTATTTATACATTAATTATTATTAAATTTATTCATACAAATAATCACAGGGAGTCATTCAAAAATTCTTTTACACTATAGTATGATTTTTGTGCTAAAAATGATTTCATCGTTTTTTTAAATTGGGGTATTGTTTGCTCTTTCCAACTTTTGGGCAATTTATTGTAGATAGTTGGTGCCATGTAGAAAACACTCTTTCTCATAAGTGCAGTTTTTGATGCATGTGCACATAGTTTGCTATCATCACGTCTATTTCTTGGGAATTTGTCTGCCATACGGGTGAATAAATGTGGATTAGTTTTAACAAACATTGCTATTTCATATATGTATAGTGAGTATAATGTTAATATCTGATACTTTTTGAAATAATTTTTACAACTATCAGTATTTTTAAGATTAAACATCGATCTCAAACAGTACTTTTGTCTTTTAAAGATGATATCCCTCTCGGTTGAGTTACCCCAGAAGATAACACCATATCTAATGATGGATTCAACTAAACCATAGTAGGCAGTTAGTAAAGCATCTGTACTGAGAGTTCGTGATAGTTTAAATAACGCATATGCACCACTACTTATTCTTTTAGCTAAAACTTCAATATGCGCTTTCCAATTTAAGCTTTTGTCAATTGTTAGGCCCAAAAATTTTGTAGTATTAGCTGTCTGTATTTTATTATTATCATATTCAATGTCAAGATTAGAAAAAAATGATGTCCGTTGGCTAAAGTGCATAATCAATGTTTTATTAATATTTATTTTTAAATTATTATCATTCATCCATGTTACCGCCTCAGTTAATGTATTTTTTATTTCTGTTTCATATGTATCTTTATTGTGGCATGGTATCGTTATCGTACTGTCATCCGCAAACAGTGTCATAGGGTATTTAATGGCTTTGGGAAAGTCATTAATATAGAGTGTAAACAATGGCGGCCCGAGTACACTGCCTTGCGGAACTCCATGAGGGACGATACGTTCATGTGACGTGAAAATCTCTTCACGTTTGGTGCTCATATTTATTCTATTAATTTGCGTTACTTGCTTTCTGTTTTGTAGATACGATTGTATTAGATTAAATATGTTTCCTCGTATACCGTATGCATAAAGTTTATTTAATAATGTAGTATGTTGGACATAATCAAATGCCTGTGTCATGTCGCAAAAAATGGCACAAATTGGTATATTTTTATCTACATTTGTCATAACAGTATGTAAGAAGTCATATACAGCTAGATTTATTGTTTTTTTTTCCCTGAACCCTTTCTGTTCATTGCAGAGTATATAATTTTTTTCAAGATAGGTATTTAATTCTTTATAAATATATTTTTCGATTATTTTTGAAATTACTGGTATTAACGATATTGGCCTATAAAATTCTATAAGTTCCCTATCATGTTTCGAGTCATCCATTAATCGCCGTCCGCATGCCCGCGCTTACGGTGACTTTAAATCGCCTCGCGACGTCCATGGTCGCCTCCCACACCGCACCGGTTTTTAACCCCTTTGTTATACTTTGAAAACTATTTCTCTCATTTTTTTTTATTCATTCAGGTACAATCAGTTTTAAAAAACATAGTCCGCGACTGGAGTGTCATGGGCGCAGCGGAGAGAGAACAGTGTTACAAGCCTATACTGGACGAGATGGAGGAACGATTCTCCTTGGACGAATACAGGTACAACGATTAGCTTAAACATGTCTATGGGGGTGTGTGTGTGTGAGAGAGAGGGAGAGTGTGTGTGTGTGTGTGTGAGACAGAGAAAGAGAGAGAGTCTGTGTGTGTGAGAGAGTGTATGAGAGGGAGAGTGTGTGTCTGTCTGGGTGTGTGTGAGTGTGTGTCTGTGTGTGTGTGTGTGAGAGAAAGAGACAGACAGAGTGTGTGAGCGAGAGGAAAACAAAGATGGTGTGTACGTGTGTGCATGTCTGTGTGTGTGTGTTTGAGAGAGAGAGTGGCTGTGAATCAGCTGTGAATACTGTGCTGGCAAATAAATCACGAATACTTGCAAACCGCTTTTTCGTGTAAGTCGAAATAAATTAAGATAACTCGTCAATTTGACCTTTATTTCTTTTTACAATTTTCTGTTTCGCAGTGATCGCTCCCAAGTCCGTATCCTAGTCCCGGGCGCAGGCCTAGGGCGCCTGGCGTGGGAGGTGGCCGCACGCGGCTACACCTGTCAGGGAAACGAGTTCTCTCTGTTCATGCTGTTTGCGAGCAACTTTATACTCAACAGATGTAATGAGGTAGGTTCTAGGCAGCATTCACGTAGCTTTGGGCGACTCGCTGTCCGATCATCAACGGATTTACGTGCTTTCCGAGGTACGGAGGAAACTGGCTATAGCAGATGGTGCATCCACAGACCAACCTCAGCTATCGCGGCTTATCCCGGAAGATCGGCCTGTGCGGCTGTAATTGTTTAGCCACGAGCTCTCACTCTCTCAGTCCCTATTTGCACGAGCGCTTTTTTCCTGGGCGTTAAAATATCGCCGAACAAATGCATTCCCATGTATTTGTTCAAAATTCTGCGCTTTTAAACGCGGCGCTTTGTTTCGAATTGCATTTAATTTTAAGTGCTGAGCGGTGACATTTAGTTTCAATTTACGTTTTTGTTCCAATTCAGCGCTTTTTTAACGCCCGTAAAAAAAGCGCTCGTACGAATGGACAGCCCGTTTATATTAAAATTCTGGTTTCAGATAAACAAATACACAGTCCACCCGTGGGTCCATCAGTACGTGAATAACATAACTTGTGAACATCAGTTGATATCGGCCAAGTTTCCCGACGTCTGTCCGTCGGGCAACAGACCCAATCACAATTTCTCCATGACGGCCGGCGATTTTCTCAAAGTAAGTCGTTTTGTAAATCTTCTTGGATTGGCATCGATAAGTTGTTGTCATAGAAAATAAGCACGCTAAGCACACGCCACGCTCCATCAAAATATAATCTAAATCAAAATAGGCCTTACAGCAGGGTTTCTTAAAGTTGGAGTTGGGTGTAGAATCATTCCCATCCCATCCCATTTCCTTAATTTTAATTCGACGTTTAAAAGTGCCTCTTTGATGGCCTAATTGTAATAAATGCTTTGACTTTGACTTTGGGTGGATAACATATCGTCAGTCACAAAACATGAATTAATTGAACAAAGACTAAACTTCTAAGGCAGGGTTTGTTTCATGTTTGACTCTGATACTCTGATCTGTTCAAGATATTATTGGACAGCGGTCCGTGGAATTATTTATATTGTGAAGGTGGTCCGTGACTGCAAAAAGTTTAAGAAACCCTGCATTAAAAGCATTTTTAAATTCTCAAAAGACTGAAAATAAAAATATACTTTAAATGTAATTATTATGTTGCTACAATCCCAGTCACAAGACATAGTAACTGTGAAAGTACTGTAGGTGCCCATTTCAAAGCACAGATTTCTATGGATTGAAAAACAATGTCCATGGAGTTTCTTGCCCATTCTTCTCCATAGAGATCTACTCCTTGGAATAGATCTCTATGGAGAACGTACGTACCTACGGTACTTTCACAGTTATTATGTCTTGTGACTAGACTGTAGCACCATAAAATTATTCTTTTAATTTTAGTCTTTCGACAATTCAAAAGTACCTGTAATGGCCTACTTGAAACAAATGTTTTAATTTTCAACGATCCCTCATCCATATTCTAATTCCAGGTGTACACAGAGGCAGATGAATGGTCGTGCGTGGCCACTTGCTTCTTCATTGATTGTGCGCCCAACGTCATCGAGTTCATAGAGAGAATATACATGATTCTACAGCCGGGAGGATACTGGATCAACCTGGGACCTTTGTTGTATCATTATAGGTAGGAAAACCTTTCAATAAATAACATTTTCATTACTAAAGTTTAGATATTTGTACACGCAATAACGACTGCGTCGCGTCATCGCAAAGATATTTTACGAACGAAAAAAAACATCAGCGTTCATAAAAACAAAGCGAACGAGAAATTTAACTTCGAGTGTAGTGGTTGCGGTGGCCTAATTGGTTAAGGCGTCTGGAGTACCTACCCAGAAGACACAGGTTCGAACCCTGCTCGCAACTCAGTTTTTGGTTCGTAAAATCTTCATTACTCATACACTGAAAGTAGGTCATTGCATGCCTGATGAGCGGGTTGAAAGTTATGCATTGCAGCCCTAGGGAGAATCACTTTTAACTGACAGCTTGTGAATCAAATAAAAACCAGTTCAATTTTGATATTTCTGGTGAACTATCTTCAATTTTTATGCAGCCACTAAATTACAGCGCGATTAAGGAAATACAGGGTGAAATTTCAACTGGGCATTGATGGTTATATCGGAAACTATGAGGAATGTCGAAAAACATTGAAAGGAGTCTCGAGGCCGATTTTCACGAAAACTAAAACTGCATCATTGGATTTTAGAAAAATCAATAATCCTGGCCATAAATCAAACCCGCTGATTTTTTTTAAATATCACACCCTGTATAATTCAATAGTGTTGCTAACAAGGATCGTATTCTGGGAAGTTATAATATACTCATCCGACTTTAACTTCAAGTGAACACTTTAGTGGTCAACATTTTTTTCTTCAAGAAGATGTCAGACTTGACAGTCGGCTCGGCAGAGAGCTCGCCAGAACGTTCGTTAGAATGTTCGCTAAAACGCTCTCGTTTGTTTTTCTGTATAGTAACATTCGCAAGAATGCTCATTACAAGTGAATGCTAAAATTAATCAGCACCTTTAAATCTGTCAGAAATTTTCTAATGCGGAATGGTAACACATGCTTTTATTTATGTTTACAGCGACATGCCAACGGAGAACAGCATCGAGCCTCCATACGACATACTACTGGAGATTATTAGAGATATAGGATTTGATATATTGGTGAGTTTCTTCTCGCGCGATGTGACAGCGATGTGAATCAATGGGCCCACAAGGACTGAAGTACTTTTTTTTTACGTGGTAAAATCATCAAATGAGTCCTCCCGGCAGGAGTGAAGTACTTGGCAATTAAATATATACCATAATTGATAATTTTACCACGAAAAAAAAGTCGAGTTCGAATCTTGCTCGCGGTTCGCATCTTGCTCGTGGTTTGAATTTTTTTTCCAAAGAAAAGCTCTGATAAATTTTTTTTTTCGTTCACAGAAAGAGCAAACAGGCGTAAAAACGAAATACGCGCAGAATCCACATTCTATGATGCAACACGAATACGACTCCGTTTTCTTCGTGTGTCGCAAACCGTACTGTATGTAGCCACATAATAATAATTATAATAAACATAACGTTATTTATAATATAAAACACAATAAGAAGAGTAAAATTTGATTATATGTTGTATTTGTGTGGCGCAACTGTTGCGCCACAGTTGCCGATGAAAGTTGCGCAACTGTTTGTGTAGTAAATGATTTGTGTTGTTAAGAGCGATTTCATATGTAGTTAAAGTTTTAAATCATATTTATGTTTAAACATTAATTAAAAATAAATTATGGGTTTTTAACAATAGTTAGTCTAACTTTTGGTCAAATAACTCCTATAGATTTTGTACGGCAAAGCAAACTGTGACGTCACTAACTAGATTACTCACTGATCTTACCATCTTATAATTACAGAGATACAAAATTGTAATATGACAGTTTATTTAAAACTAGTCGGGCCTAAACTAGTGCGTTAGAAATGGAGTTTATTTTGCAAGTTGGTTGTTAAAAAAACACTTTTACACGTCATATGATATTTTTAAAGCTAGATGAGGCCGGTGTCATATACCCAATTGCTGAGAAAATCGTCCAAAAATACATTGCGCAACTTTTGTTGACCATTACGTGGCATTCTAAGCAACTGTTGCAAATAAATTGCGCAACAGTTGCCCCACAATGGAAATAAGCACAAAACCAATATGAAGTAACATGGACTAGCTGTTAGTTATGTGTAGCTATTTAGTACATACATTATATACGTTATTTATTATTATATTAAAGATATTTGTGAAAGAAACATCTGAAATAGTGGTCATAACAACGACGATATATTACTAGACTCCTAATAACAGCCGACCGATGTCTGTCAACACATTAGGCAAAAAAGTCTTATATTCGTCTTATTTCGACCACTCCTGTGAGCCGTAAACATACCTTGAGACAGAACAGAGCTTGAGTTAGCCAATCACAACGCAGTACCCCGTCCCCCTCGCTTACGTAGTACCTCAGCGAGTTGACAGAATAGTTTTTGTTCCTTAGATCGTGCATGCGGAGTCTAGTAATATTTATCGTCGTTGGGTTTAAAGCAAGATACTATTATTTCAATCAATGTTGGTTTACACCTAAGTTAGGACTGGTATTAAAATATTGCGAGATAATGCTTCCCGTTTTAAAAATATCTTTGAATCTTTAGATTATAGAATGTCCAGAGTCCTATAGGTCGAGCCAGACAAGTGTGGAATAAAATTCGTTGACCCCCGTGTACCAATGTATTCCAATATTTCAAAACCATTCGAAAAAATGTAAAGAAAGTGACGTTACACGATCAAAATAAACGAATCGTGGTAAGAGGCGACCGTGACCTTACATTTTATTTTGAAATTCGAACGATGGTATAATGAAATTCTAGCGATGCGTTATTAGGATCAATGACCTTTATTCTAAACTAATCTGGCGGGGACTATAGTAGGCCACTGAGAATAGGGTATTTTACTCAAAAAAATATAAGTCCGAAATATTATAGATTATTAAAAAATATTTGACCCGTATATTTTCTTTTGTCACTCAAACCAAAATTGAAGAAGATATAACACTTCTAAAAATCACAAAACGTCATTTTGTCGGTACAATTTTACAAGCGTAATGACGCCACAAGCCTCCACTCCCGAATTTAGAAGCGTTTTATCTTTGTCAATATTCATTGTTTAAAATAAACAAAAAATACGGTCAAACGGGGTGAATCGGGACAAAACTTTGAAGTGGATTTTAACGAAAAATTATGATGGTATGTTGCCAGCAAGGTTTCAAATTAATGTAGTATTAATCAATAAATAAAATTGAGTAGTTCTTGGTAACATTAATTCAACATTTAAATCCCTGTTAAAGTTTTGTCCCGATTCACCCCTGCGTCCCTATTCACCCCGTTTTACGGTACGTGTCCATTATTTTTCTATATTATTACTGACGGACTAAATAGATTTCAATTTATTTATGCAGTAAAATACCCTATTGATGCCAAAAACACGGCAGAAAAAATTACCCCCGTCGTTGGATTCCTACGTAAAACAAGTGAACATCTCCAAGGAAAACATTTAAATGTGTGCGTGGCACTCACTCACACATTTATAAAAAATGGCTTCACTAAAAACGTTACGTTTTGTTTCGAATACGGAATCTGGATATTTTATAATCCAAAGCCATGTATTTATATTATATCAAAAAGATCTCTTTGCCACAAGATAGTAATAAATAGGGCAGTAATGTCATTGAGCTATTATTACTACGTATAGAGACGACACCACGCATCACCACTGTGTCCCATCCAGGATGAGTGCGCGCGCCTAGAGCACGCCACAGAGCTGTCAAACAACTGAATGAACATGTGCGCGTGCACTCATCCTGGATAGGACATAGTGGTGATACGTGCTGTCGTCTCTATACGTAGTAGTAATAGCTCAATGAGTAATGTAGAGATTTTAGGCGAGTTATATGACAGTTACTGTAACTCGTGGGTCAGTAATATTTTTACAGGTATAAACTTGTGCATTTAGTACCCCTAGCACGAGTTTTCACTATTTTACTTTACAGAGTCTTTCCATTATTTACAGCGTTTCTTGTATGAAAAATGGAACAGCGCGTCTGGTGTGTGAAGAAGGAACTAATTTTTTCCTTGAAAATTGTCAAAGTTCCAGTTTACTTAACGTCTCAGATACTGAAAATTCGAGCTTAGGGTACTGTTGTAATGTAACATTCCTGCGAATGTTACATTACAGAAAAACAAACGAGTACTCAAACGAGCGTTATGGCGAACTTTTTGCCGAGCCGACTGTCAAGTCTGACATCTTTATAAAGAGCAATAATTTTGACGACTATCGACTAGAGCGTTCGCTAGAAAGATCGTGAAATGTTCGTAGCTATGTTTGGCTGTCGCAAGACGATCTCCGGCCACCGCAGGCGCGGGCATGCGGACAGCGAGTAAAGGGCAACTCGCTGTCTGACCATGGACCATGCTCGGGTCGACGGCGCGTCGTGTTCCACGCGCGCCTCAAAGAGCTGTCAGCAAAATGACGGGGCCCCCTCTCAGAGGGCCAAAGCCTGCCGGGGTCGCGGGACTTATTTCTATTACTGTGACCCCTGACATAAAGGGCTACTGAAGGACATCGTGGATTTTAGTCAGTACAAGTCTGACAGTACCTCCCGCCCTGCCCGGGGTTGGAGGTCTCATTTGATGATTTTACCACGCTACAAAAAAAAAAGCCATGTTTGGCTCTATGCTTGACTGTGTTCGTTATTCAGTTCGACAAAATTAAAAACGGCGAATGCTCGATGTTATGTTACAAGTGAATGCTCAAATCTATCAGCACTTTACTGTAAATGGTATATCAGTAAAATTGCAATTTTGCTGTAAAAATGGGTCAGTAATATTATATTATTTACTGTAAAATGAAGTTAGTTACATAGCAAGAGTAAATAACTGTCATTGTAATATTTTTATTTAACCTGGGTGGACAGATCAACCAAAAAATATGTAAAAAAAATAAATGATGATGTCTCCGTGAGAGTCGGTCCAATTAGCCTGCCATGACGTCTTAAAACGAGGGTTCCACTGTTGGAGAGATAGAACTATACAGGTCGTCTAGCTTCGTTATAAGGCGTGGTAGGTAACTGTGTTTTTGTCAAGTGATATTTTTAACTGCATCTGTCCATCTGTTTATCAACAAATAATAATAACTTTATTATTTAAGTACCTTCTTGTTAATGAACACTTAGTAAATAAGCTGTTATCACAAAGTATTTCTTTTTTTTTGTTTTAATTCTTTTTGAGTCACTCAAAATCTGGCTTCATGAGCATTTTCTTAGCATTATTAAAAACTACATTGGCCACGAAACTAAGTCAGCCACTAAGAAAATAAATTGATTGATCAAAAAATGTACAGAAAATAGGCCAAACCAAGGCGTAGTAAATGGAGACCCGCTGAGCGGGGCTCCTATTTCTATCTGTAGGATTTAAAGGAACGATGCCGCGAAAAACTGAAATTGTTGCTGAGTTGTAATATTATAGAATAGAATAGAAAACATTTATACGATGTAGGACACACACACAGAAATAATAAAAAAATAAAATTAAAAATACAATAACAATTTTGCTGAGCATGTCCACACCAAAAGGGTTACCAACTCAGCATATGCTGGGCAAAAGACACCCAGCGCTGGTTTTCAGTTGGCACCACGCAGTGACATACGGACGAGGGTAAGCAAATAAAATAAATATTAAAGAAATAATATTCATGGCTGAGTTAGTAATTTTGGTTTATTATTTGCTTTTTTTAGCTCAATTAATAATTAATATACACGAAAGACGAGCTAGCAGAAAGTTCTCATGAAAATATTTGAAGTGACTTTAAAAGAATCTTATAATAATCGCAAACGCGATTGTGACTGAAATGTAGACTTTTTCTTGTTTTTCTAAAGAAATAAGTAGATTTTGGACTTTCAACTGTGTGTACATCAATATACAACTTCTTTTAAGTTGGCCGCACGCAAAATCGCATCTGACGTGGAGTTGCGGATGCCAGCCCGTTTTACAATATAATACAAGTTGGCCAACATGAGGAAATTCGAAAATTGAACCTTATAACCATAGTCGAAAGACATAATTTCATAAGTAACAACAGTTAGGTACACGCGTCCACTTAAACGTGATACATAGTCATAATTGTCTGAAATAAATAATAAATAGAAACTAAAATCTAAACGTAACGTAGTTTTAAACGTACAAGGGGAAGCTAATTTGGAAGGAGGTGTTAATTAGGAAAAGTATTTAATTCTCTATGTTTTGGTATTTGGCTGGCTAGAAAAAAATAAGTATTTGTATTTGACGGGCCACACTTCCTTTGATTTTTGCGAAAATAGTCTAGCTTCTGGCTAATAACGGCTTTGATGACAGATGGTCACCCATCCACAGACCAACTTCGGCAAGCGCGGCTTAACCCGGAAGATCGGCCTGTGCGGTTGTAACTATTTAGCTACGAGCTTTTCGAATCCGACTTAATTAAATTAAATTGAATATTTTTGCACAGTTTATCAATTACATTTCATATGTATTGAAAGTCGACAGATACCAGTTGAACCACATCATTATAATTTGTTATTATTAATATTTAAAAAAAATCGGCTATCAGAAATAACAGTTATTTTTATGCGATATCACGGTTGGTCCATAATATTTAATTTTTCTAGCTATACAAAGAAAATAAAATAGTTTATAAAAGTATGTGTTAAGTTAAAACCGAGCTAGTATAATATAATTTGTAACGGCTCGAAAACAATGCTTTATTATACATAGAACTAATGTTTTTAACGTGTAGTGTGTAGTAATAATTACTCTATTCATTTTATGGCGATTTTTCCAATGTTTTTATATTTGGACAAAGCTATTGGACTAGAGCAGTGGTGGCCCAGTGGTATCGGTCCCGACTTACGAGTTGTAGGTCGAGAGTTCGAACCCCGCAAGGCGCATTACTTTGTGTAATTTATTTCATCACCACTGCTCTCAAAACGGTGAAGGAAAACATCGCGAGGAAACCGGCATGTTCTAGAACCAAAAATTCGAAGATATGTGACATCTACCAAACTGCACTGGGCCCGCGTGGTGGATTATGGCCCACTCCCTCTCTCAGACACGAGGCCTGTGTCCCAGCAGTGGGAATATTATACGCTGATGATGACATCGGACTAGGCTTCCCTAACATTCGAAATTGTACCTTAAAGTAAGCTAGCTAAGGTTGATTTTTGAACAATCGTCATAAAATGAATAGAGTATAAAATCACAATGATCTTCATTTTGATCGATTTAACGTCAGATATTGTCTATTGATCTAATTGTTAGCGGACGGACTTAGCTCAAGTTACTTCATTCGAAAATGTACCTTATAAACATGCACTGAATGTGCATATTTGCGCGGTACGTTGATCAATCGCTTGAAGAATTATACGCATTAACTGACATAGGATCTGTTTTCATCAAGTGAAAAGTCTTGTGTAGTGTTTTGATGCCACTGAACAAAGAACTGTATTGTTACAGACATAAAGTAAATAATTAAGAGCTCGTGCATCTTTGAACACACGCTATCAATGTCTGCATCGATTTTTATACTTTAAAGCTATAGTCCTACAGTCCCTTATTCAGTGACGGCAAAAATGTTCACGAGATATACCTATTTGCTCCGTTAAAAAAGGACCATAAGGTGTATTTTTGAATGAAACGTCAATGAGCTAAGTTACTGTAAAGATCTCAAACTTGAGATTTATTTAACAGTATGTTGAAAGTGATGCATAGATATGAGTTAAGAAGAGTTAGAGGGAGTAAGAGTTAGAACTCACAATCCATTGGAGTATTTTATTTAAAGTTATTTTTACTCTATTTCGTATTGTCGTGGCGATAAGTGCTTTCTTTTTCATTTATAATATTTTAATAAGAGCGTGTGTCGAACCGAACGTCATTCCATACAAAGTTTGAAGTTCTAACTACTGTTGAATGGAAAACCGTACCATTACTGAATCCACCATTTATTCAATAAAATATAATTATCATCTTGGAACTTGAATTTGCCGGTCATGTCAAATCACACCGCGCTGACATACGTCCCCCTGACTTGTCTCTGCTTGCTCCACTAAGGATGTACCACGATGCGTAGGGTTGGGATTCCATTTACCGATTCACGTTTAACACTACTGTGCACACAATCAAAGTATTGGCGGGCACAATATTCTTTGGCGGCACGGTTAGTGCAGTGGCTAAGCGATTGGACTTCTGCGCTGCGTGTCGTGGGTTCGATTCCCGCACGGAGCAAATATTTGTATGATCTACAAGTAGTTTGTCGATGTGAGTTTATATGTTTGTAAACGTACCCACAATACAAGAGGAATTCCTAGTGTCACATTTTTATCGGCACTACACCACGAAAAGAGTAAATAATAACAAAACTAAAGTATATAATACGTATTAAATTCGTTTTTCTCACAATTGGGATTCACGAAAAGTAAGTCTAAAAGTATTACATTAAAATATATGTACTGATTTAAAATTATAATATCTTTAATATTGGTTGCATGTTATAAACTGGTTTTATTGTGAGATGTAATAAGTAACAGTAGGATAAATTGGAACGAATATTATTATAATGCATTTATAGGAAACAACGCTCACAGAAATGGTTAACGCTCTGTAGTCTTTAAAAGATTTACAACTTTATGTCCTAGATGGTATAGTCGAAAATCTGTTAAGGACTACTGAAGCTCTAGCCTGACTTCACGTTTTTCTGACGTAAAGTAAACGGGAACTTTGGCGTTAATTTGATAGAAGAAAGAAGTTCCTTGTTTGTACATAAGAGGCGGTTTTTTAAGTATCCATACAATAAACGCAGTAAATTCTTTATGTATGCTGTAAATATAGGATTCTTGTGATAAGGTCTCAGAGTGTTTACCATTTGTTAAGGGCCTCTGCTACAAATACCTACTATCATACATATTTTTGAACATATTTTTTTAAATTAATTTCAAAGATATGATGTTATTTTAGAATTTAATTATAGAGGTTGGTTTCAAGTCTAGAATATTCTATTTTAATATATTCTATGCTACCTGTGTTTTATGAGATGTAATATTTTTTTGTGTACTATTTGTTTCAAGTTGTCCTACTGTATAAAACGCACTGTTGTTAATTTGTTAAGCGAAGAGATTAAAAACAATGATTTATTGGTTATTTTTTTCTTTTATTCCTAACTCCCTGTCGACCAATATTTTCTCCCTCTATGTACACTATGTAGTCCAATGGGTTTTGTAACATCGGCATCGGGTAAAACTGAAAACTGACTTCAATCTTACAGACCCAAGGAGTAATAGAATACTTTGTGAGTGGGATATTTTTGACCCCAAAGGATATTTTTTATCCCACTTAAGTAAGTTTGGAAACCGACCCCAATCCTGCCACCACAAGATTGGGTATTCCTGTAAGACTTCATGGTGGGATAACTTTTGTCCTAAAGGATAATTTTTATCCTACCATTAAAATAAAACAACAAAATACTCTGTCAAAGTTTTATTCAAATACTGTTTAAAATACCTGCCTATTTTATTAGTATCTTCATTAGAATGGTTTATTTTGGCATACGTTAAGAATTGCCGTCTCAATTTCAACAGTTTCTGTGGGTTTACAAACGGTGTACCCAGCTTCTAAGATACATTCTGGGTAGTCAGGGAATTTGACTTCAACATTTTAAAAATGTGGAGGTCAGAAAGGCAGTCCTTCCATTGAAAACACTGGTATTTATCAGAATAGATAGATAAATGGAACATCTTTTATCCCAGACTGAGACCGCAGTGGGATAACTTTTGACCCATAGGATAATTTATATCCCACACAAAAAAAAACAACAAAATACTCTGTCAAAGTTTTATTCAAATACTGTATAAAATACCTGCCAATCTTATTAGTATCTTCATTAGAATGGTTCATTTTGGCATACGTTAAGAATTGCCGTCTCAACTTCAATAGTTTCTGTGGGTTCACAAACTGGGTGTACCCCGCTTCTAGTTCTAAGATACATCCTGGGTAGTCAGGGAATTTCACTTCAACATTATAAAAATAGGGAAGTCAGATAGGCAGTCCGTCCATTGAAAACACTGGTATTTATTAGACGAGATAGATAAATGGGATATCTTTTATCCCAGACTGAGACCGCAGTGGGATAACTTTTGTCCTAAAGGATAATTTTTATCCCACTTGAGAAATAAAACAACAAAATACTCTGTCAAAGTTTTATTCAAATACTGTATAAAATACCTGCCGATCTTATTAGTATCTTCATTAGAATGGTTCATTTTGGCATACGTTAAGAACTGCCGTCTCAATTTCAATAGTTTCTGTGGGTTAACAAACTGGGTGTATCCTGCTTCTAAAATACATCCTGGGTAGTCAGGGAATTTCACTTCACCGTCCATGTTAAGTTGTTTAGCTTCAAGTATTTGCTTTGATATTGATTGTGTGACTTTGTCTAGCTCGTAGAGGAAGTTCGTTGATGTTAATGGGGCCTGAAAATAAGGTTTGTTGTAGTAAGTTAAAGGGTTAGTGACATGCGGGCTGCAGAAAAGCATTTCAATATGAAAGGACAACGGTGTTGCCAGCCAATGGTCTAGGCGGGCGGCGAGTAATGGGTGAGTCGCCTTCCGATCATGGCTAGCGTCAGAATGGCTGAATGTGTATGGCAAGCGGCTCTGTAAGTACATTCAAGAATTACTTCCCGATTGCTTATATTTGCTTCAGTAATTGCTACTTATGATACATTCAGAAATCAGAGAAATATGAATATTTTTTTGGCCAGCCATTCTGATGCTTACCGATCATGGACCAAGCCCGGGTCGACCTCGTGTTGTCTTCCACGCGCGCCTCAATGATCCGTCCGTATTATGACAGGGCCTCTCTTAAAGAGCCAAAGTCTGGGATCGAGGGACTGTCTTATCAAGTAACCGTGACCATGGAGCGTAAAGTGGTATTGAAGGCTCACCGTGGATTTTAATCAGTACGAGTCTAACAGACCCTCCCGTCTTGCCCTGGGTGGGAGGACTCTTTTGATGATTTGACTGCAAGAAAAGGTACTTACATTTTGTGTACTCATGTTAGGAGGTGGTGGTTTCTTCTCAAACAGAACTTTGTACACATCTTCTAAGTTTAGCTCATCTGTTGGCTGTACTGTGAATAGTGGACTGTCCCATCTGTTGTTGGAATTTGGTTCCTCAAACCTGGAATATACATAGAATGGTCTTTAATAGGTTATATGGCTAAAAAAATCTGATAATCATTCACATTCACCTACTGGGCATAAAATTAGATGAATGGTCCAAGAATTATTCTCCCGATTGCATTAAATTGATTTTAATCATATACTATTTTGCGATTTAGGCCTCTCTAGACTGCCATTTTGAGAATCAGGCTTTTGAGAACTTATCCTTTGGCCACTTGGTTGCCATTTTGATAATTAGGCTTTTTGCACTTTAACCCTGATTCAGTTTAATCAAAGCCAAATTACCTATGACAGGGCCTTCTCTGATCCAGATTCTTTTAATTGCTAAGAAAAAGCCTCTCTTACTCCTTCACAACTCTCCATAAATCTGTTTGAATTTCTTTTTATTTTATTATTTACACATTTGTGATGTATAATTACCATAGCCCCGAGTAGGTACATTGATTTTATGTACTTGTATCACAAACTGCCATAGAAATCATAACATGAATTAGCCATTTTCCTGGGATTTTATTTCAGTTCTTACATGATTGAATGAATGTGGACGAAGCCGTGGACAACAGCAAGCCCCAAATCAATCTACCTACTTCAGGCTACATTTATGAGGGAGAATTACATGACATCATGCAGAATCTAGAGCAGTGGTGGCCCTGTGGTATCAGTCCCAACTTACAAGTTGTTGGTCGTGGGTTCGAACTCCGCCAGGGGCATTACTTTGTGTAATTTATTTCATCACCACTGCTCTCAAAACTGTGAAGGAAAACATCGTGAGGAAACCGGCCTGTCCTAGAACCAAAAATTCGGAGACATGTGACATCTACCAACCCGCACTGGGCCCGCATGGTGGATTATGGCCCAATCCCTCTATCAGAGAGGAGGCTTGTGTCCCAGCAGTGGGAACGTGATAGGCTGATGATGAATGAATGATGCAGAATCTCCTTACCTTAACCTACTCAAAGCATTAAAAACTTCTTCCGTGTAAGCAATACTACCACTCGGTGTCTCCGTACTATTCTCTTCTATGTCACTTTGTCTCTTCAGGTTAGCGTCCCAGGCTTCATCGTGATTTCTGATAGTGTACACTGTGCATTGTGTTGACTTTGATGCTTTTGAGGCACAATACAGTTCATAGCGGTAGCCTGTATGATGAAGATTATTATTTATTAATGTCAGAAATACTGAACAATGCCAAATTAAAAAAATATGGCTTCAAAGTTAGATTGAAAAGGCTTTTTCTGGATTAGCTCACTTGGCCATAGACTTTCTTTCTGTCACCTCTAGTCTAGACTAGACTTAAGAGCAAAATGTGCCTATGAATATTGTTTGGGTATATTTTCTAAAAGTATACTGAATGAAGCAATTATAAAATAAGATTCAGCCATTCAAATTAATTGACCATTCTGCTAGTTATCTGAGTTCTAGATTTATCTATAAATCCTATTCAAATCGACTTTTTAAACAATCCACTATTTGAGAAATATCAGGAAACCTTGAAATGCAGGAATAGAAAAGCAACTTTAAACTTCTATGGAAACAATAATTTCGGTAAAATATAGCTTCTAAATATTTTCTGGACTATGGTAAATTGTTTACACTTCCATTTCTATTTATTTTAGAACGAAAAATCGAATGAAAACTATGGCAAAACCAATTGACAAGTGAAGTTTTTACCTTTTATATAGTTACTTCCATCCAATATAACGACATTATCCTTTCCAATAAGCTTCAATACCTCTGATTTAAGGTATCCTCTCACTCTTTTCTCTTTTTGGGAGTCCAAATATGTGGAGTTTTTCTCATAACCTAACTTTAGTATAGCTTCGTCTTCAGATACAATTTCCACCTTTTTTCCGTGTTTATTTACGAAGAAATCTTTTAACTCGTTTGCTCTTGTTGTCTTTCCACTTACTGGTGTACCACAAATTAATATTAAGGGCATTTTAATGAATTTTTAGATTCCAGACGTAGCATGAAAACAATGTCAACTTGTCAATGTCAAAATCTTCTCATTGCTGTCATTTGCGTTTAGTTTCATACTATTTTTTTTATTCACGTAGATTTCTAAAAAAACGTTTCTACAAACAATTTTTGGGAAAGGAAAATAAAAAACCCACATTATTTATCATCTTTTTTTTAAACAATTGCACAATACTTAACCATAATAAAAATAAATAAATTAATTAAAAGGGAGATCAAATCAAGAGATTTATGAATTTACATCAGAATGGAAATGGCAAGTCAGGTATATTCACAGCGCGATCAACGGGGCTAAACGATATGAACTCTATTTACTAGGCAGTAAGGCTGGTATTTGTTACTCTACAGTCTAGTCTGCTTTGCAAATTGAAGTGCATACAAAGCCCCCAGGGTCAATTTGATCAAGCCTGATCGCTCACTTATAATTTAAAACATAATTTAAAAAAAATATACAGTCGTTTATATAGCATTTACAGTCACAATTCGAGTATTTAACAGGTTTCAACAATAAATTCCAGTATTAGGGACTTACTTATAGTTAACAGTCCAAAGAGTTGTTGAGACAAAAATACTATCCATAATAAAGGAATTTATAATAATAGTTTACAAGCCGGGTTAACTGATGAATCACCATTGTTTAAGCAAGCTCATATTTATGAGCTCTTATTAAATTAAATATTCATTTATTTCAGGCTCATGTCCCTTATAGTGTTATCTAATGCTCCATAGATAGATCTTACTATGCAGCAAACTGACTTTTGTCAATATAAAGCGAGGGCCATTAGCAGGAAAAACTGTAAATGATCGCGATGTTGTACATTTTATACGAATATGAAGTGTCCTATCGAGTAAATTAACAGCATTTCTCGCTATCGTGACCGTCGCATAAGTAATCTCGCCTTCTTAGGTAAGTTTCCTTTTAAATTAGTGAACAGAGAAAGATTTCCTTTCAAAATCCTTTGGTGATCTTGTTAGACATGCTGCTGATGTAGTTTTACACGGCATCGGGTCATGCGTAATTTGACCCTTGCCTGGAGGCCTTAAAGTCACTTAAGGTATCCACAGAAAAGTCCGGTTAAGCAGCTCACAGCCTCCGGTTGACCTGCGAGATGCCACTCGTCGTAATTAAAAATAAATTCGCCACGTAAATTGTATAATTTCGTCAATAGATGGCGTTAAAATGACCGTTAAAATTCATGAACGCATTTCTTTTTTTTCATTTGTATAAGAAAGCATTTTTTTTAAACTGAGCTGATGTCAGCTATTGTGCCAATAGCGTTGAACGCAGTTTAATAAACATGTTCGTTTATAATTACTGACTTATGAAGGTCCGTTATTCAGTCGCTCCATGTAAAATACTGATATTTAGCTGCATCTTGTTCGACTGGAAGCCGACCCCAATATAGTCGAGAAAAGGCTAGGCAGCTGATGTTTACATTCGCCATTAAAAGTCGATATAGTTGATATGGTCGGAGAGTACGCCTCGTATCCAGGTGCTCGTGACCTTTACGTTGTGGTAGATGCCTGGCTGATGGTCTACTCCACATCCGAAGCCGGCAGACGTGATACCGACCAAGTAGTAGCGTCCATTGTCTGCCACTATGAGGGGACCACCGGAATCGCCTGGAACATGGAAATAAGTTGGTTAGATTAGGGTGTTTCACGAGGGTCGCGGGACTGTTTATCAGATTACCGTGAACGTAAAGGCCTTTTGAATGACCACTGTAGATTTTAGTCTGTACAAGTCTGACAGTCCATCTCGTCCATGGAACGCATTTGATAATTTTACTAGTATCTATAGGAAAAAGGTGTTTCATGGATCGTTAGAGATGTAAGATTAACAAGGATCGAAATACCATTCCGTTTTGACTAAGGAAGCTTGCCCATGACTAAAAATAAAATCGTCCTTTTTTTTCTTCCTCTTTGGCAACCGAGTCAATGTCGGCTAAACAATGAATGATGCAATTCGACTGACTTACGTCGTCGTGGCGAGCGTGTGTTATTTTTCATCTACATTATGTCGTTTAAAATCGCCATTGATTGGAATATGTCGAATTGCGTCATCAGCTGAAAAAATATGCTTAGGTAATTGTTAAATGGTTACCTAAGCAAGCATCTTGATGTCCATCCGAATGTCCGGCGCAGATCATCTCGGAGTGGATCTCAACTGAGATCTGTTTACTTCTGTGCCAGTTGATGCACTGCTCTTTACCTGGAGGACAATTAAATTATATCGTTCAATTTTTAGGGATAGAATACCTGCAAAACTATATTATATTATTACTCTATTACTCTTCAAAGTTAGTGTGAACAGGCTTTTTCTGGGTAAGCTCGCTACATCGTCGGCCTTGTCTTATCGTCACTCCTGACCTAGACTAAGGTCAAGAGCAAACCCATTGCACATAATAAAAATAAGCAAATCTGTTTAACAGTATTTGCGTGAAACAGTAACAAACTTTCAGACATCCTCACGAACTTCATCAGCCTGCCTTTTCCCAACTATATTGGCTCGGCTTCCAGTCGAACCAGATGCAGCTGAATATCAGTATTTTTTATGCAGCGACTGCCTATCGGACCTCCACAACAATACGATACCCCCATGGTAAGGGTGCCTTTCCACCAGAGATGTGCCATGTAGCGAGGATGTAAGAGCTGAGCTACGAAATTGTGACCGTTTCAACTGATGCTATGCTATGTAACTGTGCGAATAAGATAATGCTATGAAGATACGTAGCTGCGCTACGTAGATGCGCATATCGAGCTATGCGATGTATAGATAGTAGGGAAGACGACCCATATCACACCTCCATAGCACGCAGCCATAGCACGCGTCATTCCATAAGAAAAAACACATCTTAGTTGAATCCGTTTCCACCAGTGCTGTGTTATGTAAACCAATGAATATATGATTGGTAGATATCAAACGCATCCGCAGGAACGTAGCATAACGGATCTCTAGTGGAAAATCAGCCTAGACTGTGTCAGACTTCCATATTCATAGAAGGTAGCATAAAAAAAAACTTACTAAGTATAGGCACGGTCGCCGACCTCAGCATATTAGTCCCGGTATGTCCCGTACTCGCATCAGTCTTGCCCCAACCTGCGATCACACCGGACCTGCCTCTCAGCTCCATGTCCCTCTCAGGCAGGCAGATCGGCAGGATATGAGTAGTATAGGTGATGGGACGGGATAGTTTCAACAGCGCTATGTCGTAGCGATCAGGCTGGGTCATACGGAATTGGAAGAGAGGATGGAGGATTTTTTGGACGACCCTGTGAAGAAGAAATAAATGTTTTGTTGTAGTTGGGCCACATTAATGCAATTTCCCGTTTATTTTCGCGCTAATATTATATGAACGATTAGACTGCTACGCTGCGTGTCGCGAGATCGATTCCCACATAAAGCAAATATTTGTGTAATCTAAGTAGAAGCTTATAATAAATAAGTAGAAGTAGTTGTTCCGGTTCTGGGCGTTTGTTTATGTGAGTTTACATGTTTGTAAACGCACCCACGATACAGGAGAAAATCCTAAAGTAGGGCAAAGTTTAAAAAAGGATGTTCGTGTCGTACAAACGTCCATTTACGCGATAATTTACGCCATTAGTGGTTGCCGTAGTGTTAGAGCTCTATATTTCTTTTAAATTGGCCAACAGGGGAAATTCAAATCGATAGAGAGTTACGAAAAAACTTTCTTACGAGACTTTAGCTCTTAACAATTTTGGCATTTATTTTTTAGTCAAGTGTGAGTTGTCCACATAAATGAGTGAAAATAGGGACAGTGGAAGTTGGTCAAAAGCAAATATTCATTTCATACTATTTATATGAACAAAAAAATTACCAATTTTTTATGTTTGTCATAATTTTATTGTATGGGAAGAAAAATATCTGGGCGGCAGAAGGTCTGGTCTCAACTTTAATTAGAAATCTAGTCACCCAAGTTTCCTAGCAGAATGAGCTCCGGCGCTGGTGTCCAACGCTCCCAGCCACACCACTATATCACGAGGACGCGCTCGAGACACGCAGTGCGCCGCTGTAGCCACGTACCACCGGGAAACTGAAATGCATAATATCAAATTATTAAAGTCTAAATGTAATGTGAAAGGTACAGATAGAGGTGGCGAGACGATCAGCTGTGCTATTTTCTATTAACGCAGCCTTGTGACAGCGCAGCCGCAGCGCTACCACCACGCTGCGACAGTGACACTATCAATTGTGTCACTATAATCCTGCACGATTGGACAATCTCAAAGCCGGCGCGTCAGAGAGAGCATAGAATAGCAGCAGTAGACGAAATTCAGGCTGATGCTGATAATGAATTAGCAAGTTAAAGTGGTAGAGCACAGAACTGATGGCCGATGGGGCCGTAAGGTTCTCGAATGGAGACCACGCATCGGCAAGCGCAGCGTAGAACGTCCACCGACAAGGTGCACAGACGATCTTATGGAGACCACAGGATCACGCTGCATGCAAGCCGCTTCCAACCGGTCCTATTGGAAATCTATGGGAGAGGCCTATGTTCAGCAGTGGACATTCTACGGCTGATATGATAATGAAAAAAGTATATAAAAAACACAAGAACACACCCAAGACACCGCCACATTGAAACTCTGAGATCCTGACGTGTGCCTGCCAGGGGAACTCCGCGAACCTCGCCTCTCTGCCGCCGATGATTCGCTTCTGAATCATCTTCGTTGACGATAAGCCGCAGTCTACCTGGAAAAGATTACGAAGAATTATAAATGGCTAGCTGACCAGGTAAACTTCGTTCCGCCTCAGAACCAATAAAAAACCAAAACCAAAATCAGCCAAATCGGTCCAGCCGTTCCCGAGTTTTAGCGACACTAACAAACAGCAATTGATTTCGATATATAAGACTAGCTGCCCCGGCAAACTTCGTACCGCCTCTATTTCTCACCTTTTAAACCGTCCCTGGACAGAAATCGTTCAAAACTAAAATGAGCCAAATCGGCCCAGCCATTCTCAAGTTTTAGCGAGACTAACGAAGAGCAATTGATTTTTATATATAAGAAGATAAGATATTAATTTTGGTAATTGGTTTCGACAAACTCTTTTACCCGCTTAACACACTTTTTTTTAAACTACATGTTGCCGGTGTTTCGTACCTGACTACTCTGAGAAGAAACAGACGAAACAAACTCAAAGGTCACAATCTCTTTTAAAGTCCAGATATTTTGTATTGGTAAAAACCTTACGAGAACCATGCAGGTGTCGCAGGTGTCTGAGATGGTCTTTTGAAAAATGAACCACCTAGTTTGAGTGGAAGAATAATTATAATGATATGACCAGGTTTGATGGCATACCAAGATCTACTAGAAAAGGACCTAATGTCTGCTGTTAAAATAGTGTCAGAATGGTCATCATGATCTGCCTAGCCTTTTCTCAACTCTATTGGGGTCGACTTCCAGGCGAACCAGATGCAGCTGAATATCAGTATTTTAGTTGGAGCGACTGTCTGTCAGACCGCCACATCCAAGTAACTGGGCAATACGATATCCCATGGTAAGACTGACCCGCTTTTCTCTTCCAGTCACTAGGCAGATAATGTTGAACTTTTAGCATAATGTCAATAGTATCGTGTTGGAATGACGAATTTACAAAAATAGCAGCCTTGGGGCCCAGGAAAACTAGTCAAAGAATACCTGCTTGACATCATCATCAGCTCGTCTCCGGAACACGTTGGAGGGCACCACGCTGCGCTGAGGTACCTGACGGAGCTTCGGAGGCACCACCTTGTACTTCCAGTCTGACGATTGGATACTGGAAGATTGAAAAGAAATTTATTTATTAATCCCTAGCCAGAAGAATGCTGGGCACCGGACGAGACACGGTCGAACATTGTGGTCTTGTGGTGTACTTTTTAACCGACTTCAAAAAAAAAGTAGGTTCTCAGTTCGACCTGTATGTATGTATGTATGTTTGTCCGCGATTATCTCGCGTTTGGCTGAGCCGAATTTGATGCGGTTTTTAGAAAAGTGTTCGTTACATTCTGGAGAAGGTTTGAGTATATAACAATAATAGATACCTCGTGAAGTTGCCCACATAGATTCGTTTTTGTTGCTTACTAGGATTGTAGATTTTCAAAGGCGCCGATTATATTATGAAGATTTTTGTTGAATATTTAAAATTAAAAGGGAAAAATAAAAATCTTTTTATAACTTTTCTTTCGGAAGTCGGTGGCCATAGTCAATTAAATAAAAAAAAACAAAGCCACCGACTTCCGAAAGATAATTATTTTAAAGTTTTTTTGTGTTTGGTTTTGTTGAATGAGGTGATTCATGCTTTATCCTCAACCGGGCCCCGGAAGTGCCCCGTCTTCGAGAGCCCCTGCACCCCACGAACGGGACACGGCTCGGACACGGTACGGTGTATCGTGAATCATCCTTAATCGATTGTATTTTTTTGAGTATGGCGACTAGATAATATACTAATTAGTGTACGAACTCTTTGCTGAAGATGCTGAAGGGTTTGTATGTTTGGTTGCATTAATCTCAGGAACTACTGGTTCAAATTGAGGTAATCGTGGCGTGTCAAGTACTGAAATACGAATGACTTATCCACGATAGGGCGCTAATAGCTGTTATTTTCTGAGCAAGCTCGCTTAGTTTGAAAGTGATATTCATTTTTAATCAAAATAGTCTTCATAAGTCTTCAATCAAAAACATGGATTCATCATCATCATCATCATGAACATAGGCCTCCCCTATAGATCTCCACATATACCGGTTGGAAGCGACCTGCACCCAGCGTCTTCCGGCGACCTTTATAAAAAAAATCAAAAACAGAAAATATGGATTCCTTACCTATTATCCATGATATCATTTCTGCTCGGTTCATTGTTCACGCAGCAGGAGAAGAGCCAGCTTCCCCCGCAGCCTCTGACCCTGGTGCCTCCTCTCAACCAGCATGTCAACGTCAGGGTACAAGGTCGCACCTCCGAGCCAAGGTTACAGGTGCTTGGGTAGCCCAGGATCGAGGCTAGCATACGGCTTGTTAGTGCTGGAAGATTTTTTTTGACTTTGATTGGTTTTACAAATACAGCTAGGAGTTTTTGTGCTTCCTTTTAGTTTCGGAATTTAAATATCTACATGAAGTGTTTATGTCTATAAATACATTTTGCTGGCCTAATTTTATTGTGGTCATGTTTTTTTTTAATTAAAAAGAACCGGTCAAGTACTATTCGTACTAGCAAACGAAGGGTCCCGCCCCATTACAAATCGAATCTGCAAAAAAATGCACTTTTTGTATGGAAGCTGTCATAATATAATACATACATCAGGACGGTTACTAACAGGTTCACTTTTAAGGTTAAAGTGCGTGAACATCTACTCAAGGAGCTGGCAGATTCGACTTGAATTACTTTGTTGTTGGAGTTTTCCCATATATGCATTTTTATCTCTATTTGATTTTATATATTTTGTTGTATGTATGTATTTATGTATTTATTTTAATATTTATGTATTTTCATAATAGTTTTCTTGCTGCACCTACTGTGTTTACTTCTCTGCATCACCTTAAGGTAGACTGGTAGAAAATGCCTAAGGCATTAAGTCCGCCTATGTTCTCTGTGCATGAAGTTTTAATAAATAAATAAATATAATTTTTATTATGTTGGTTTCATATTTTTCGTCTGTATTTAGGGTTCTGTACCCCAAAGGCAAAACGGTACCCTTTTACTAGGAAACCGCCGCTGTCAGTCTGACTACCAGCCTGTTATCTCATGAACCGTGATTGTAAGACAGTTATTTAGCAGATGATGTGTAACCGTTGCCGCCATAATAACAAATACATAGACACCCAAAAGCATAATAAAACAAATAGGTATTTAAGGGAACTTATTTCCAACAAAACATGTTTTTTTTTTGCCGTTTTTCCAAAACTCGCACTTGGCCGGTTTTTCATTTAACCGAATGATTGAACATTATTCTTTAAAAAAGCATATTAAATACACGAAATAAAAGAACAATACAGTAATTAATTATTAATAGAAGTAGGTAGTAAACATTGCTAATACCTACATTCTCCACCAACAGGCCCCGTAACATTCAAAATAAGAAGCGGTATCAGCCATCTTAACCGCCATCTTGTCTCTGGTACATTCCTCCTCCTTCGTATCTCGTTGGACTTTCCTCTATAATGTTTGTGGTACTTTTGGTGCCATGGTACCTAGAAAGAAAGAAAGATTTTTTTATAATACTCTAATAGGACTCTCGTGGGACGGTCTAAATAGGTTAATATGGCCCTGGAAAGTGTAGAGCAAATGGACACGGTTAGGACACGGTGGATTTTATTCAGTACGAGTCTGACAGTCTCTTCCATTCCACACTGGGGCGAGAGGACTCATTTGATGATTTTATTACCTAAAAAGGGAAACGTTTTGTGTCTTTTTTATGTAAGATGGGTTTACTCTTGACTTTAGTCTAGAATCATTGGTGACTTATTCGCGATGCAGTTTTTGAAAGGTGCTGATAAACTTGAGCATTCACTTGTAACACAACATCGAACATTCGTTGTTTTTAATTCTGTAGAACTGAACAACGAACAGAGCCAAACATGTTTCTAGCAAACGCTCTTGTCGATGGTCGTCAAAAAATGTTCGTCGTGGAGATGATAGACTTGAAAATCGGACTCTGTATTAAGCTCGCTAGAACGTTCGTTAGAATGTTCGCTAAAACGTTCTCTTTTGTTTCTTTGTAAAATAACATTCGCAAGAATTCTCATAACAAGCGAATGATCAAGTTTATGAGCACCATAACACTCAAAAATAACTTCTATTTCTATTCCATTTGAGTTCAAAATGGTAATAATAAAGAATACCTCATGTTTCACCGTTGACATGGCGCTATTGAGCGGTAGTGGTGGGACATAGCGTGTGCTGTGGAGTAGCTTCGGGATAAGAGTCTATATCTGAAACAAAGAGACGATGGGTAATTAGAATAACGGATCATAATCAATTGCGGGCGGCGAGTAATGGGAGACTCATTTGATGTTTTAACCACGTTAAAAAAAAAAACTGTTGGTCCCAGCAGCTGTCATTTGTAGATCTTTGACAGTTGTTACTGAGTCAGAATCTCTAAAGTCTGTCAACCATGGAGTGTCGTATTACCCAGTTACTGGGTTGTGGAACTACGATAGGCAGTCGCTCCATGTAAAATACTGACTTTCAGCTGCATCTGGTTTGACTGGAAGCTACCCCAATATATTTAGGAAAAGGCTAGGCAGATGATGAATCAGCCTATAAGGTCGCTAGTACACAGTCTAAAATCTAAATGATAGTTGTAGTGACTTTGGGGGTATGAGGAGCAGAGTGGAAAGTTTCTCGCTACCCGGTGAAAAGGAAGGTACCTTCCAACCAGACGGGTGTTGTGTCTGGTAGGCTTTCTGCCCACTATTCATAGTCGGAATATTCTATGAAATTCTGTCTTCTATGTTCGCTGTTAACTTTGATTGCGCGATGTAGACATTTTAGCATCTTAGTTTTTCCGTTACTTCATAGATGGCGCGAGTGTACTTTTTTTAGATGTTAGGTACGCTACAGTGACCATGTCTTATATTGCACTGCTGATTGCCGCCCACAAACGGCAGAAAAATTTGTAACAATTATAATAAGATTCTACGCAATACACAATTTTAATTTTAATTAAAACGTTAAGCCTACATCTGCGTTAATTGGCAGCGAAAGTTGCACGCATCGCTCGCCTTTTAGAACTCGACCCGTCTGAACTGCTACGATGACTACGATCCGTCATTTACGGATAAGACGCGCCAACAGGAGTTACACTGAGTGTGTCCTTTTTTTTGTCGTGTTAGCATCATCAAATGAGTCCTCCCACTCTAGGCAGGGCGGGAGGGACTGTCATTCTTGTACTGACTAAAATCCACGGTGTTCTTCAATAGCCCTTTATGTTCCGGGGTCATGGTAATGGAAATAAGTCCCGCGACCCCGGCAGGCTTTGGCCCTCAGGGAGGGGACCCCGTCATTTTTAGTGACGCTCCGCGCGTGGAACACGGCGTGCCGTCGACCCGGCCATGGTCCATGGTAGGACAGCGATTTGCCCTTTACTCGCTGTCCGCTTGCTCGCGCCTACGGTGGCCGGAGATCGTCAGCCGACGTCCGACGTCATGGGCATCTACCACTGCGGTTGGGGCGGAGAGAGGACGCAGTCCTCTCCCACACGCAGCCCGCTTCCTCCTTCGCGACCATTACTGCTTCGCAGAAGGAGGCGACCGCTTCCCACTCCGTCTCGCCCCGCAGCATGGTTGCGACCAATGCCGGGCACGAAAGGTCTCCGCCTAGAGCTAGTGTCCTTAGATTTCTTTCCAGAATTTGATCCTTACTAGCAACAATATCGAATGGTGTAATAATACAAGGATGTCAATGGGTTAAATTCCTGGCCAGGATCATTGAATTTTCTAAAATCCAATGATACAGTTTCAGTTTTCTCCTTTCATCGTTTTTCGATATTCCTCATAGTTTCATCCACGCCCAGTTGAAAAATTCACCCTGTATAGCTATCCACGCCCAGTTGGAAAATGCAGTTTGTACGAGTATAGTTTTTTTAAAATGTTATTTTACTAATACCTGTTTTATGTATTGGCGCCGTCAACAATAAAAGTTTTGCCTAGAAAGTTGGACTTGAAATTTTAGACACACCATTTATGGCTATCCATTCCTAGACGTGCAAAATTGCAGTTTCTCTGTTATGAATAATTTAAATCAATGAAAAGTTTGTCTTTCACTAAAAGGTAGATTTAGAATAGGATAGTTTTCAGCATCAAGAAATTTCAAATCGAATTAGTCCGAACTTTCGAGTTTTCGGTTAGATTTTTTTATAGAGATAAAGATTTTGATAGTGGCTTGTGACATCAGGACACACGAAAAAATACACCACCATGACGTATAATGAGGCATGGCCCTGACTGACGAGTTGTAGTTCGTGGGTTCATCATCGCCGCCTGCCTTAAAACAGTGAAGGAAAACATCGTGAGAAAACCAGAATGTCCTAGAACCATAAATTCGAAGACATCTACCAATCCACACTGGGCCCGTGTGGTAGATTATGACCCTCTCCCAGGAGGCTTGAGTCCCAGCAGTGGCATAAAGCGCTATTGAAGTACACCGTGGATTTGACTCAGTACGAGTCTGACAGTCCCGCCCTGCTCTGGTTTAAGGACTCATTTGATGATTTTACCACGATAAAAAAAGACCCGAAAGGTGGAAGTTGGCAATAGACAATTTCACTTCTATAATTACTTTATGTGTTAGAGGAATGCACATTAACAAATAATCACGCTTCCTCGTGCGTGTTGCTAGTTTTAAACTATTTTGATCCAGATTTCCTGAAAGATTAAGTTAGAAAGTAAATTAAAAAATTGTAGGAGATTGAATATAATTGGTTATTTACAAGCAACGCAAAATCTCGTAGTAATAATTTAACCTATTAGTGCCACCACTATAGTACTGGAAGAGTACGTGGCTAAATAATTACAGCCGCATAGGCCGATTTTCCGCGTTAAGCCGCACTTGCCGAGATTGGTCTGTGGATGGGTGACCATCTGTCATAGCCAGTTTCCTCCGTGCTTCGGAAAAGCTGTTGGTCCCGGCTGTCATTTGTAGGTCTCTGACAGTCGTTACTATTAGTCAGAAGCTCTAAAAGTCTGACAACTAGTCTTACCACGGGGTATCATATTACCCAGTTACTGGGCTGTGAAGGTCCGAAAGATAGTCGCTTCATCTGAAATACTAATATTCAGCTGCATCTCATCATTCAACAAACTTCGTGTACGAGTCTAATTCGCACTTGGCTGGTGTTATTGTTTTTGCTCTTGACTTTAGTCCAGCTCAAAGGTGACTGAGACAAAGTCTACGATGTAGCGAGCTTACCCAGAAGAAGACTATTCACTATAACTTTGAAGAGATTCTGTTTTGTATTCTTTAATAACTATCTTATAGAATCTTGTTATCAAAAATAAATACTTACTGTCAGTTCGTACCTAATCCGTATTAATGATTATTATGATTAGCTTTTAAGAATCCAGTATAGAATGTTTAACTTCAAAATAAAAGTATGAATTTCTTTGTCTCTAAAAATCTTTTTTTTTCTTTAGTAAAGCTGTGAAAAATAATTAACATTGCAAATGAGTTTTTTTGCATGCATTGCATGTCTGTCTGTCTTAAAATGTTGAATGGTTCACGATTTTGAGCATGAAATTAATGATAAGGAGTTTAGAACGTTTCAAAGCAATTTTAAAGCTATATTGTGCCAGCAACCATTAAGTTTCATAAAACAGACAAAATGACGGATTGTCTTGACAGCTTTATAAAACAGGGGACTGGCAGGAGCAGACGGTGAATTTACGCCACGACACAAGATAAAATCCTAGGGTTGAGTAACGTTTAAAAATAACTACGTATGTAACTCTTAGTACATTTAAATTAAAATTCACAAGGGTTTGTTTTTTATTAAATACTAGCTGACCCGTGCCCACTTCGTTGGGCGGTAAAATATGCATAATATCTTTGTAATTTATGGCACTCACGAATAATGTAATGCTGAATAATCTTTGTAATTTATTGCACTCAAGTTTTTTTTTATATTGATTGTTATTATTTTTTAAATAGCTTCATTATTTCCGAAGCCATACAAACAAATTTTAACTATTTATAATATTAGTATAGTAGTAGGTATAGATAATAACCAGCCATTATAGAAAAAAAAAATAGAAACACGAGTGGGGCACGAGTAGGTCTAACATATAATGACCCGGTCACTGAGAGCTTTATGACTGAGCAATAAAATATAATATTCCACAACAATCACACAACGCCATCTAGTCCCAAGCTAAGCAAAGCTTGTGTTGTGGGTACTAGACAACTGATAAACATACTTAAATATTTCTAAATACATACATATTATAGATAAATTACACCCAGACACAGAACAAATGATCGTGCTCATCACACAGACATTTGTCCTGGGTGGGAATCGAACCCACGACCTCCGGTATAGCAGTCAGGGTCACTAACCACTAGACCAACAGGCCTGTCGAAATAAAATAAAACATATTAAAAGTTAAATAAATATCATTTCCATACCAGAGTATTTAAACTTCAGATTTTTTTTTGGGTTCCTTAAACAAATGGTAAAACAGGACCCCGTTACTAAGACCCCGCTGTCTGTCTATCTATCTGTTTGTCTGGCCGTCTGTCTTCAGGCTGTGTTTCATGAATCGTTATAGTTAGACGGTTGAAATTTTCACAGATAATGTTTTTTTATTGCTGCACGCGTAGCATGGCGATTTTATCTCTATTCTACCAAGAAAAGACAAAGTTATTTCATCGTTATTTCTATACGAATCAACTGTTTTTTTGCACAAATATGACACTATTCTTACCCCATTAAAGAATAGAAACATATATTTTCTATATTTTAAACATTTCTATTTATAAACCGATAAAAATCTTATACGTTCTGTCATTTTGTCTATTCTCCCGTCGACAAAACCCGTTTCTACAGCGCCATGCTACGCGTGCTGGTATAACAATAAATACTAAACAATAGAATAAGGGGGAAATATTTAAGGGGCTCCCTTACAACAGTCATAATTTTTTTTTTAAATGTTGCAGAACAGAACAGCCCGTAGCCGGGTTGTTTTTATCAACATTTGCCCCACACAAGGTAATTCTCCTGTATCGTGATAGCTGCGTTTACAAACATAGAAACTCACATACACAAACACCCAGACCCGGAACAACTGCTTGTAGATCATACCAATATTTATTCCGTGCGGGAATCGAACCCGTGAAACACAGCACAGCAGTTGATCAACAATTTTTTTAAATAATTTTCCACAACTATCACACAACGCCATCTAGTCCCAAGCTAAGCAGAGCTTGTGTTATGGGTACTAGACAACTGATAAACATACTTATATATTTCTAAATACATACATATTATAGATAAATTACACCCAGATACAGAACAAATGATCATGCTCATCACACAAACAGTTGTACTGGGTGGGAAGCGAACCCACGCCCCCGGCATAGCAGTCAGGGTCACTAACCACTAGACCAACAGGCCAGTCAAAAACAATTGAGCGCACACACTGCAGGGCTTTTCTCAGTCTGATTAATATATCGTCGCTCGCTTTCTATTTAAATATTCTATGACTATCAAATAACAAATGATTGATTACTGATGTTCTTACGACGCAAGGTCACAGTTGTATTTATTTAATGTCAAAAATATACGGTTTTTGTTAAAACTCAATAATACCTCAAGCGTAAGCTTTCTTCTTTAATTGATGTGTGTTCTAAGTCTTTAAAAAAATGGCATTTACCTTTTTTATCGTGGTAAATTCATCATATGAGTCCTCCCAGGGCAAGGCAGGAGGGACTGTCAGACTTTTACTAGACTAACTTAAATCCACGGTATCCTAAAATAGCACTTTACGTTCCGGGGTCACGGTATTCTTTAGTCCCTCGACCATGGCATTTGTCTTTCAACAAAAATGTTCATATAATCGGTGACTGAAAATTTACGAGTAAGCAATAATAACGAATCCATGCACGTAAATCACGGGATATCCATTATATGTAGTTGTATACTGAAAACGTCTTCAGAATATAAAGTACACTTTTTAGGAAATTTCAAAATCGATACGGTCAAACCGAAATAATAGCGAAATAATACATACAAATATACAAGTCGAACTGAGAACCTCTTTGTTTTGAAGTCGGTCGGTTAAAAAGGGTAAAATAAAAACTAGGTATTTGTAAAAGAAGAAACCGACTTCAAAAATCAACACAATAAAGTATAAAATAACTTTTTTTCGTAGTCGTGATCCACGCGCGCCTAAAAGAGCGTCAGCATGATGATGAGGCCGCCCTCTAGAGGGCCAAAGCCTGCGGGAATTATTTCATTACCGTGACCCCGGAACATAAAGGGCTATTGAAGGTAACCGTGGATTTTAGTCAGTACAAGTCTGACAGTGGGGGTGGGAGGACTCATTTGATGATTTTACCACGATAAAAAAAGTCTTTCTTTTGTTTCATTAACTTTAGGTTTCTGAGTTTTTCTCAGTCGATTTTTTTTTTAAATAAAGAATTTATTATCACGAGTGTACTAGCCCAGGCTCCATTCATTTTTGGAACATCTCCTTTGACAAATTAAGGTAGGTCAATCAATCGATACAGCCACAGATTCAAATCTAGTACCCCAAGTTCAGAAATCGCTTTTAACCACTGCCCCAAACGTACCGTCAAAATCGCATCTCACTTTCTATATAAAATATGCGACAGCTATTAAGATTGATTGACCGTTGTTCTTATGGCTCAAGGTCAGTTGTATCAGTTAAGGTCAACAAGTTACGGTTTTAATTTACGGTTTTCTTTTGAAAACTTTCTTTTTATTTTATTCCGATGTGTAAATATTGACATTTGTCGCGCGCCTTTAAAGAGTGTCAGTACAATGATGGGGTCTCCCTTAGGGCCAAAGCCTGCCGGGGTCGCGGGACTGACCAATTAACGTGACCCCGGGCCATTAAGGGCTGTTGAAGGATACCGTGGATTTTAATGAGTATAAGTCTGACAGTCCCTCCCAACTTGCCCTCCACACACCATCTTACCACGATAAAAAGGATTAAAAAGGGTATGCTAAGGAACAGGGTGATATTAATTAAATTTTTTTAACCACGTGTTGCAGCTTTTTCATAACTTTTTGCTACATAATATGGTCTCAAATATAAATGAATACAAGCCTTTTCCAACTTTGATAGGATTGGTGTCCCGTATGTGTGCATATAGTTAGATACCTAATTAAAATAAATAAATGATGTAGCACAAGATTCCGTAATTATGATTTGAATAGAAGAGTGTCCATGGAATGTCCTGCCCAATCTTCTCCATAGAGATCTACGATTAGGAATGGGCATCTACAGTACTTAGCCTTGTGACTGAGACTGTACCTAGCTTCATTTTGATTTTTTTTTTGACAATTCAAAAGTGCGTATAATAATTATGGTCAAATTGAAATAAATGCTTCGAGTTTGGGTTTGATAAGGGTATTATCAAAAAGGCATGAAATACATTAGAAATCATGGCCAGTGTGTCATTTTTGGGATTGGACCTATCTCTACTGTGGAGAAGAGATTGAGAAAAAGAGAGAGACAGTTCGATATCACCAAAAACTCTTTTTGTTTACAATTTTTCCCCACTAAAGTATTCATCAAAAAGGCTTCAAGCAAGCCTCAAAACGCCTCCAAAGCGTGCAACAACTCAATATATCAAAACTAGGCCACTGGACACGGTCAAAGCATCTTCGTTCTAACATTTCTCTGCATCTAACCAGATTAAAACTAAACAAGATTTCGAGGACCCTACACTCACCAGATGTCCAACGCCTTTCACTTTTCGATGAGAAAACACTTTCACTTAAAACTCAACTAGATCTAACACCAAAAACCCACTTAATTCAATTTATTAAAAAAAAAACAACGCAAAACGCGACCTCCTTCGTTGGAATCCTCTTTAAAAATGACCGGGTACGTGAAAACATTCGATTTTTGAATTCGATTTGTTTTTTTTTTTGACGCGTCCGTGTTGAGGCTACGGTGTGCGGTTGTATACTGCCAGTACTGCCTTGTTTTCTCGAAACCTGTCGAGGTAAAGGCGGTCTGACCGTCTCGCTGTCGCGATTATTATAGTTCTGGGGTTCTGGTTTTAAGGCGATATTTCACGTTTTCGCATCGCATCGGAAAGTATGCTGTTGTGGAAAAATTTAATACATAGTGTCGCCTCCATGATTATTTGTTAGAGATCCGCTGATCGAGTTTGTAATCGATTAGTGATCGGTGTAGTATTTAATCGGATATGACTTTTTCTTGGAAGTTAATTTCTGTTATTTTGTTCGATATTGATAAGTTTTAAGTGGGGTTTAATCAGCTTATAATAATTGAGTTCTAGAATATAACTTTCTTTAATTTCTAGTTTTACCGTGAAATCTAAGGATCGGTTTTCAGTGTTAAAGTATGTAATTATAATATAAAATCTAACCAACTTTTGAAACACTAGTATACAACATGTCCCAAAATTCAACGATAAGCCGGCACCAGAGGATGGAACTACTAATGACTACTCGAGAAAAAAAATAAATAAAAAAAAATACCTACTTTAAATTATTATTTTTTTGATATTTTGGGCACATAGTAGAAGTGATTACTATTAACAACAACTTATGAAATTTGGTTCTTGATTAGAAAAAGTGTTATTATTTTTTTTTGTGGCTAGTTTTCCTAAAGTATTATACCATTTTAAAATCTAGGTTAGTTGCGCTAATTTTTTAAAAAACTTGCCATAGTAGTGTCCATATTTTTTTTTTATACTACGATGAGTTAAAGTGTACTGAACGTTAAAATCTTTCAAAATTTTAGGGAAATAATTTTTTTTGGTTGTTTTTTTGTATAAAACTACGAAAATTCTGTAATTTTCAAAGATTATGGTGAATAGTAGTACTTAGGTTGCCGATACAAACAAAAAAACTGAAATATTTGAAAAATTATGGTCATGGTAGTTAAAAGTGTCATAAGGGGTATACATTTTCGAAGAATTTCCATTTTTTTAAGTAATTTAAAAAAAAGTAGAGGTTTTTCTTTTTTTTTTCTTTTTTTTTCTCGAGTGGTCATTAGTAGGTCCATCCTCTGGTGCCGGCTTATCGTTGAATTTTGGGACATGTTGTATAATAATTAAATTTCTTGTCTTAATTTTTTTTTACAAAAATAATTGCCCCCTCCCTTTTTAAGCTCGGTAAAATCATCAAATGAATCCTTCCACGCGCGGTGGAGCGGTAAGAGACAGTCAGTAACCTAAATCCAAACGATTTCCTACAATAGCCCTCTACCCTTTAGGTGGGTACAGGCGGGATATGGATAATATGTTGTCTGATTGCGTAAACAATGCGCGGTTGATTCGATATCATTCATTGAAGAGTTCTCTTGGTTTCTCCAGGTTCCCCGCATCAGATCCTGACCTGATGATCATTGGATCAACTTGGGAAGAGAAACATCCCCTTTCATACAAAAGGCTAGGCCGACGATGGTGGGGACGCGGGACTGTCTTAACCGGGCCCTGGAACGTAAAGAACTATTGAAGGACACCGTGGATTTTAGTCAGTACTAGTCTGATAGTCCCTTTCGCTCTAACCAGGGCAGGAGGACTCATTTAAAGATTAGACCACACTAAAAAAAGAATACATTTAGAAAGGTGTAAAGTACGATAAAAAAACCATGGAGACAAAAATCAAATCATCGATATACAAATGTCATTTCCTTCCGCTCCACCCAGCAGGTTACTATGAGGTGTTAAAGCAGTAGTAATTTTAGCGTGAGCAAGAGACAGAGCAATAAAAGTCATCTAGTGCCATCTCGTTCCCACAGTGGAACTACCACCGCTTTAAAACGTCAAGGTAGACCACCAGGGCTTATTTGATGATTTTACCACGTAAAAAAAAGTCTGGTCAATAATTTGCAAGTCAAATCAGAAATGAGGTGTTAGAACTTGATTCGCCATTAATTATTATAATAATTATTTTATGACGAACATAAATCATTTGCGAAGAGAAATTGATCAATCTAAATTATACCTTTCTGTATGCAAAAAAGAACTGTAATGATTGGCTACTAGTGTTACGTTTGGAGAATTATTAATTAAATTCAGAGAGAACGACGAAATTAAATTCTTTTATCATAAAGTGCTGATAAACTTGAACATTCGCTTGTAATGAGCATTCTTGCGAATGTTACATTACAGAAAAACAAACGAGAGCGTTTTGGCGAGCATTCTAACGAAAGCTTCTGCAACGATTCGCCGACGACCGGTTCATCATTGGACGTTTCGTCGACAGGACGATTCATTTATGGCCGTTTCACCGATAGACTCTTTCAATAAGGGAATTTTCGATGATGAAGATTATAAGCTTAAAGGAGTTTAAAGAGTTATAGGTTAACCGCCGTGTCGGCAAAACGTCCGTTGTTGAAAAAGTAATTGATGAAACGAATCGTCCTGTCGGCAAATAGTCCTTAGGTGAAAAGTTCTATCGATGAACCGGGCATAAATTAATCGTCCTGTCGACGAAACGTCCAATGATGAACCGGTCGTCGGCGAATCGTTGTAGAATCCTAACGAACGTTCTGTCGAGCTTTTTGCCTAGTCGACTGTCAAGTCTGACACCTTTATAAAGTAAAGTTTTTTGACGACCATCAACTAGAACGTTCGCTAGAAAGATCGTGAAAATGTTCGTAGCCATGTTTGGCTCTATGATTCGCTCTGTCCATTTTTCATTTCGACAAAATAAAAAACGGTAAATGCTCGATGTTCTGTTACAAGTGAATGCTATAGTCTATCACCACCACTTCTCTTCTCCTGCATGGGGTATCGAGTTCAAACCCGAGCCAGTACCAATGTGTCTTATTTAATTAGTAATGTATTTTTTAGTTTATCTTGTATCACTGCAACTAACTAGATTTTTTCTGGCGATGATACAGTTTGTGTCTCCCGCAGCGGCTAGGTCGTGAGGTGGACGCTGTCCTCTCCTTTCCTAAGCCTCCTCCTTCAATACTAGTGAAGGGGACGTTTTGTTTTTGCGTGCTAAACTCATCAAATGAGTCCTCCCACCCCGGGCAGGGCGGGAAAGACTGTCAGACTTGAACTGACTAAAATCCATGCTGTCCTTCAGTAGCCCTTTATGTTCCGAGGTCACGGTGATGGAAATAAGTCCCGCGACCTCGGCAGTCTTTGGCCCTCTGTGAGGGGGCCCCGTCATTGTGCTGACGCTCTTTGAGGCGCGCGTGGAATACGACGCGCCGTCGTCGACCCGGGCATGGTCCATGGTCGGACAGCGAGTTGCCCTTTACTCGCTGTCCACATGCCCGCGCTAAGGAGGAGGCTTAGGAAACTGATTCGTAGATGGAGGTGACCAATGACAGGCCCGAGAGGTAGTCGCCGCCTATCGACCCCGTGAGGACACGGGGCAGACCGTGTCCGTTGAGGACCTGCGTCAGGCGAAAGGTAAGATCGCCGTGGCGCCTCTCCAGTCACTTCTCAAAGAGGGGACTTATCCTCGCGATTGCATCGTGTCAGTCAAATATAAACCTGCATTAGCCAATTGCCGCTTTTGTAATTTGTAATGGACACACAATAAAATTGGCTATCAGTGTTCACCGTTAGTCATTAATAGAGTGTACGCACCTAGCGACATGTTCGAGCTTGGTTTAAAGGCACGTTTCCATTATACAAGTTACTTGAATGCAAGTTGCGAATGCACTGAGCAGTGGTGGCCCAGTGGTATCGGCCCCGACTTACGAGTTGTAGGTCGTGGGTTCGAACCCAGTCAGGCGCATTACTTTGTGTAATTTATTTCATCACCACTGCTTTCAAAACGGTGAAGGAAACCGGCATGTCCTAAAACCAAAAAATCGAAGATATTTGACATCTACCAACCCACACTGGGCCCGCGTGGCGGATGATGTGGCCCATTTCCCTCTCACGGCCTGTTTCCCAGTAGTGGGAACATTTACAGGCTGATGATGAATATGCAAATGGTGTATTGTAAATGACTGTCAACCTACTGAATTGGGAATTATGCAAGAAAACCTGCATGCAATTTGTACACTCTGAAAACATGTTTTTATTAAGGTATTTGACTGAAAAAAATTATAAGTCCATCAGTTACTTGACCAAAATACGACGTTTTAAAACTGCCAAAACGTCACAAGCAAGTACAGTTTTTAATTGCTTTTGCCTTCGAGCCTCCACTCTCGAATTATGACGAGTTGTAAATATTTAATTTAACAAAAGAAGAAATACGAATCCATTATTCTTCAAAACTAGCTGACGGACTAATTAAATTTGCAATTTATTGATGACTAGCGGTCCGTCCCGGCGCGGCGTGGGTCGTCAGGGTGAATTTATAGATTTTTTTTTTAAATCGGCTCAGTAATTTTTGGGTTTCACTCACACACAAATACAAATCTTTCCTCTTTATAATATTAGTGTAGATATCAACATTGTGAATAGCCTATTCAGGGTACATGTATACAATCGTGACGTCACACTTGTTTGCAAAAATTGGTTAATGGAAACGTGCGTCTTTTAAGAGTGCGCCGAAAGCATTGGATGGACACATTTTATATTGCTTTTTTTATGAAGCTGTCAGCATAATGACGGGGCTCCCTTAGAGGGCCAAAGCCTATTTGGATCGCGGGACTAACGAGTAACAGCCCCGGAACGTAAAGTGCTATTTAAGGACACCGTGGATTTAAGTTAGTATAAGACTGACAGTCCCTCATACCCCTGCCCTGAGTGGGAGGACTCATTAATTTGATGATTTTTCGAAAAAAAAAGCTAGATTGAGGCCACGAGCATATACAATGTGTAACGTTAGTAGCGCAAAACCTCTCGTGGGATAAAAATATTTTTATCCCACGAAAATTAAAAATATTTACTTAATAAAAAGATTTTTCATACTGATGAGCCCGATCAATTTCTCATTTTGTATGATAAAGCAATTTTTTTTTGCGAATTTCCAAATTTTTTTGATCAAACATTGTTCAATGACATGGGCTTAGTTACCCCACGAGAGGTTTTGCGCTATTAACGTTACACGTTGTATATCTACGTATTTGTAATTTAAAAAAATAGCACGTAAACAGGTCCAAAAAAATTACCAAAACTTAAAAGAAAACCAGAAACAAAACGAGTTTGTAAATGCTCTCGAGTTATGATGACGTCAGCGGCGCCGGCGCATCAAAAACGCGTTAGCAAAGTGAAAACAATTCACACGCAGATGAGGAAGTGAGGCGATGAACATGTTACTTTAAAGATTTGATTTTTAACGTGCCTTGTTCCCACTGCTGGGACACAGGCCATCTCTCTGTGAGTGGGAGAGTGGGATGGACTCAATCGCGTGGGACCAATGCGGAAAGATAACATATGAGGGAGGAAGTAATACCACGCGGCTCCAGTGCATGTTGGTTGATGTCACAATTTATTTAGAACCCATTAATATTAGTATTCATTTTTACCCGTGGTGCTAGGCAACTGGGCTTCTCCCAGTTGTAATGTCCCTTTGTGCCTATTGGCCTTGTTTTGTTCTGTCTCCTGTTTGCATGAAGGCAAGTGGAACGTTGAAGAGTTGTATCGTCGTTACTTTTGGTTTAAGCAACAAAAGAAAAAAATCGGGTCAAATATTTTTTGAAAATCTATTTATCAGACTAATATTATCTTTTTTTTGCGTAAAATAGTAATTCTAATTCAGAAAATACCAAAACCTATAATGTATTTAAAAAGCAATCACACGCGTTCAGTATACAAACAGCCAATATATTCATCGAGTGAATACATTTACATATAAAACTGTTTATATCATTGATGACGTCATAGGCGCCGGCGCATCAGAAACGCATTAACAAAGTGAAAACGTTTCGCTGATGACGAAACTTAAATGTAATCTTTTTCCCATAAGCCACAATTTTTCTTTATTTAAATACTGATATTATGATACAATAATAAATAAATACTTAGTAGAAATGTTAAAAAAAAAGTTCATAAAATAAAAGGCCAAATAGCGAGTACAAAGGAATTTCTCCTGTATCACATACACAAACACTCAGACCCTTAACAACTACTTGTAGATCATACATATGTTAACTCCGTTCGGGAATCGAACCTGCTATTGCTAGCGGCTATTGAAGGACACCGTGGATTTTAATCAGTACAAGTCTGACAGTCCCTCCCGCTCTTCCCCGGGGTGGAAGGACCCATTTGATAGTTTTACCACGATAAAAAAACCACTGTAAGTGTGTACCTAAACGCACAAACAGAGGTATCTATGTCTCCTTCGATGATTACAGGAATACAGGTTTGATGTTATGAATATGATTAAGTAATGACGTCACCGGCGTCGGCGCATCCGAAGTGAAACTATGCAAGAGAAATTGTTTACAATTTGGTGACAACACTATAATTGTGTTGTGTAATTTTGGGAAAATGTGACTAATTTTTCTTTAAAAATACAACTACTAATTACCCAGGGTGGGGCGGTAGGAACTGTCAGACTTGTACTGACTAAAATCCACATTGATCCTTCAATAGCGTTTTACGTTTCAAGGTCACAATTACCTGATGAGACAATCCCGCGTCCCCGGCAGGTTCTGACTCCGTCATATTGCTAACAGCTCTTTACGATGCACCGTCAACAAGAGCATATAAGAACCCCATGATCGAACGTTACCCTTAGGCGTCGTCCTAATTGGAATCGATCGTACGATGGCGCGATGCGTTCTCGTCGTGCGATGAGTTCAAACATACAGATTTCATCAGTGTATCGCATCATACGATCGTTATTAAGCATTTCATATGCTCACACGATTACTTGCGAGGTTCAAATAGGACCACTCTGATGATATCTGTATGTTTGAACTCATCGCACGACAAGAACGCATCGCGCCATCGTACGATCGCTCCCAATTAGGACGACTCCTTAGGGTACGGTACTCTAGAAATAATCTGTGTTTCATAAAAAAATATCCTTTTCATCGAAACAAAGAAAGTTCAAAAATACATCCAAAAATCACACAAAATTAGCGAGTTCCATTAAAACGCGATGAGAGATGACGTCACCGGCGCCAGCGCATCCGAAGTGAAACTGTTCTCGAGAGAGAAATTATAATTTGGTGAGTGAGTTGTCATTGTGGCATATACAATATAGTATATATATGTATGTATATTGAATATACATACACATACATACATTTTGCTGAATTGGGCCTTTTTTGCGCAGCCGTGAGACACACAATAATTATTCTTTTATTTTTTCTTGTGTTAGACATAGGTTTTTTTTTATGTGTTTATTTTGAACGTGTGTGTCTATCGTGGTCCCCTTGCGACAAATAAATGTTTTTTCTTTATTTCTTTACATACGTATAAGTACATACTAGCTGGTGCCACCCGGTACAACTCAAAAATTATCTGTTTTAAACTGAAAAAATTGACATAAAAACTATCCTATGTTTTAATCCAGATTATAAAGCATCTGTGTACCAAATTTCATCTCAATCTGTTCAGTAGTTTTTGTGTGAAAGAGTAACAAACATCCATCCAAACAAAAATATCCGTTTATAATGTTAATAGGATTATAAATGTATGCAAGTTTGTATAATTTTGTTAATAATTGATTGGTGATTTTTTTTTTATTTAAAAATGATTTTGAGAGCAAAAAGTACAAAGTCTGAATTCGGAAGTCGGTGTCAAAATATTCAAGGAAATAATACACATAATCACTCTTCCTGAAGAAAAGTTATTTCAAAAAGCTATGAGAACAAGATTTGAAATAAATTGGCGACTCCAATTAAACCAAATAAGACCATAAGGCCCTTCGTAGACAAGGCGACGCGGTATCCAAGCCACTATCGCAATACATTCCATAGAGTTTCGTAAACACGCACTCGTCAATGGATGTCAAAGTCGTAAGGTATCGGAGACCTTCGTCGCTTAGTGTACGAAGGGGCTAAGAGACCAGAAAAGTGTTCATACAAAAGATTTCAACGCATTCGGAATGCGTTGATGTCTTTTATTGGAATTTAAAAAAAATGTATTAAGTTGTTTTAGTAATTCAAAAGCAAAATAGTGACAAATTATTATTGAAATATTTTTCAAATTCATAGTATGTATTTGTGTACATTTTTACAAATAAGATGTTATATCACTATATTTTGCCGGGGTCGTGGGACTGTCTTATCAGGTTACCGTGACCCTGGAACGTAAAGACCTATTAAAGGATCATTATGGATTTTAGTCAGTATTAGTCTGACGGTCCTTTTCACTGCAACCAAGGTTGGGTGGATTCATTTGATGATTATACCACGATAAAAAAGCCTATGAAAGGTTGATAATTTTTACATTAACCCTGCAGATTATAATATTACAACTAACAACTTAACTTACTTATACTGTAGTTTGAAATTTAAACAAATAATTGTAATAAGTGACATCTATGAACTCTACACGACATCAATCAATAAAGAGAGCTTTCACTTTGTGATACACCTCTACGTAGAGAAAGGCTTCACAAAGTTGTATATTTATAAAGATAGATGGCGTTGTTTTAATATTTTACATCATTACGCTAGTTTTATGAGACAGGGTGGACAGTCTAATAAATTACTGATTGTAAAATACCTGTTTCGATGTAATAACCCTTTTCCCGCCTTGGAAATTTTAAAAAAACCTTCTCCAGGACGTAACGAAAACTTTTTCTCTAAAACAGTTCAGCCAAACGCGAGATAATTTCGGACAGATATACATACAAACATTCAAGTTGAAATGAGAACCTTCTTTCTTTGAAGTCGGTTAAAATAAAGATTGCCTCTTCGGCTTACACTACACCTACACTATTATATTGTTAAGACTGCTATTTTACTCAAATTAATTAGTCTGATGCTCAGATTATTATCAAAAATAGTTGTCCCCTATTTTTTCTTTTGCTACATAAACCAAAATAGACGAAGATACAACGCTTCTAAAAATTACAAAACGTCACACGGTCGGTACCCTTTTACAAGCGTTATGACGTCACAAGTCTCTAATCCCGAATTTTTAAGCTTTTAAAGTTTGCCATTATAAAAAAAATTAAACAAAAAATACGTGTCCATTATTTTTCAATACTCTAACCAACGGATTTAAGTTTTTTTTAATTTATTTATGTAGTAAACTACGCAGAAAGATTAAAAAAAAATCTAATATAATCATCGATAATTTTAATCTTATATCTTGTCTCATTCCAGCTTCAAACCCACTACTCATCACACGGAAGCCACATAATACCACTATTGCACAATGTCAGCATGGGGTCACCAAACCCACACATCTTTTATTAAACCATAACCTATGGGTTTCTATAACCTTTATAGCTCCGTCGTGAATATAAAAGATGTTTTGTGTAGTAGTTTTATAGTAGTAGTGGCCAACGATTGTATTTAATGTGAGTCCATTTTGTATGGAACGTGTACAATTTTTCAACAAATTAATTTTTAAATATTTAATTTTAAAGGTATATTTATTATTTAATTTAATTTTATATTTTGATTTTATTTTGAATTTGATTTTATTGACTATGTAGGTATATTTTTTCTTTAATCTTTTATTGGTAAATTATTGTTGGTGTCATATGTATGTAATTATTATTATGGATTTTTTTTTATCTGAAATAAATAAATTAAATTGAATTGAATATAAGGGTTTCGAAATGACAAACACTTACTTAATGATAGTTGGGCCAACATTTGTATTTATGTGAGTCAATTTTGTATGGAACGCGTACATTTTTGGAGTAAATGATTTTTTTGAATTTAGCCAAAGGAAGCCCTTTTTCTGGTTAAATTATCGATTGAGTCCTCTCACCCAGACTATCAGACTTGTGCTGCCTAAAATTCACAGTGTCTTTCAATAGCCTTTCACGTTCCGGGGCCACGATTTCCTCATAAGACAGTCCCGTGACCTGGCAAGATTTAGCCTTCATTTTTCCGATTCGGTGAGATTTGTTTTTTATGCCACATTGGGCACCCGCTAATATAGCAAAAACGCACCTTAACTAATCCACATATGGGTGTCTTGTCTTGTCAAAGAGCCATCATCGTAGAGTCTAGCGATTTGATTTCTTTTACAGAATACAATTGCTGATCACATTATAAAGAAACGTTTAGAAACGGTTATTGCGTATTGGTGGAATAGCAAGATAAGGATTATGAAGTCTATGTCATCAAACGTGTACATTTTTGGAGAGAAAGAGTTGTTTAAATTAAGATGTTTGGGTGTTACAGCCATTTTAGGTTTACCGAAATGGTCAGAACTATTTTTGGAAAGGACAGTTATTGAGTTGTCTCCCAAATAGGACAAAGAATGCTTTCTTTTTTTACAATACAAATAGGAACTGACAAAATAAAGCTACTTATTTATCTAAAAATCCGGCTTGTAGATACTACGCTACTACTGAGTCTAAATTGTCATGACCCATATTTTTTTATCATAGAAAAATTGCTAAATGAGTCCTCCCACCTGGAGTGGGACGTGGGGGGACTATCAGACTTGCACGGTGATCAATAGCCCTTTAATATCCAAAGTCATGGTTACCTGATAAGACAATCTCCCAACTCTGGCAGACTTTAGCCCTTTAAAGGGAGTCCCGTCAGACTGCCGGCAGCTCTTTCATTTTCACTGAAAAGATATTAAAAATTAATTAATTAGAGGGAGGAAATTAAAAAAAAAGATATTTAAGGTGTGCGAGGAACACAACGCGCCATCGAAAACAAATAATTGTTAAGTGCGTGAAACGATCCTGTGACACGTAGAGCAGCAGTCGATCGTGCGGCAACTGCGCCAAGCATGCTATCAGTGAAAACACTTAATTATTCAAACTGTGGGAAAGGTCTTTTGAAACCAGTTGAAGGTAACATCATGACAAATTGATATCACGCGGATTACTTCGTCACAACTCAGTGAGCAGGTGTTATAAAGTTAGTCAAAGGGACTTATATTGGTAACCAGCTGACCCGGCAAACTGGTACCGCCTCAGAATAACCTTTTAAACCTTCCCTGGACTGCTATGAGTAATTTAAAACCAAAATCGGTCCAGCCCTTTTCGAGTTTTAGCGAGACTTACGAACAGCAATTGATTTTTATATAATAAGAGAGACATAGAGATTCTGTTATAGAAAAAAATGGTAAACTGAATAATTATCTCATGCTCGAAATAAATTAATATTTTATATTAATACTCGCTCCAGGGTTCGGTTTTCTGGTTAGGCAAGGTGATACACAGAAACCAAATAACGCTTAGTCGGTGGCAAAAAAATGAATAAAATAAAAAATAAAGCCACCGTGTTCCGAAACTAAAGTAATTTTAATTTTTTTTGTGGGTGTTTTTGAAGTCGGTTAAATTATTATTTTTTTAAGTTTTCGATCTACTTTCAATCATTTTTCTAAGAAAACTTTTTGTTCAGGAATCATTTGATGATTTTACCACGATAAAGAAAACTTCTTGTTCTTTTCAAACTGTAAAGCCTACCGGGGTCGCGGGACTAACGGGTGACCATGGCTCGGAACGTATAGGCTATATCCACGTTATTCTTTCGCTGTATGGAATTAGTGTAAGTACATGAATAATAATAACGGGGACCCCCTCAGGGGGCCAAAGCCTGCCGGGGTCGCGGGACTTATTCGATCACCGTGACCCCGGAACATAAAGGGCTATTGAAGGACACCGTGGATTTTAGTCAGTACAAGTCAGTCCCTCCTGCTCTGGTGGGAGGACTCATTTGATGATTATACCACGTAAAAAACAAGTCTAGCAAAAATACCGGTAGGCTAACTCAACTGAATATAATTACAATAAAATAAACATATTTCCTGCAATTCTCGGCCTGAGAGCGTCGTATAAGGAAACACACTTTCTTTCTTATTTTAAATCGGTGATGTCATCTGTGTTAAACGTTTGACCTATAGTATTATGTAAATATTCAATATGCATATAATATAATCAGCCTATAATGTCCACTGCACATAGACTTTCTTCCTGTTTTTTATTATTTATAATAATAATATTCCACAACTATCACACAACGCCATCTAGTCCCAAGCTAAGCAGAGCTTGTGTTATGGGTACTAGACAACTGATAAACATACTTATATATTCCTAAATACATACATATTATAGATAAATTACACCCAGACATAGAACAAATGATCATGCTCATCACACAAATATTTGTCCTGGGTGGGAATCGAACCCACGACCCACGGCATAGCAGTCAGGTTCACTAACCACTAGACCAACAGGCCAGTCATCTTAATATATATAAATCTCGTGTCACAATGTTTGTCCTCAATGGACTCCTAAACCACTTAACCGATTATAATAAAATTCGCACACCATGTGCAGTTCGATCCAACTTGAGAGATAGGATAGTTTAAGTCTCAAATTTTAGACCGGGTCCTCCACCCGTGCGAAGCCGGGACGGGCCGCTAGTATATTATATTATTATAGAGAAAAACGTGGAAATAATGGGAAACAACGCCCTAGATTGACCTTATTGGTGAAGTGCTTCAGAAAAGCAAGATGCGTAATACTCGCACTCGGCATGCATGTACATACTATAATATTTATTTACTACTTTTAATTAATCAATAGGAACTTAAACTAAGATTGCCAAAGCTGTGAATGTTTGTATTGAGATAAGACGTATCTCATTATCATCATCATCATATCAGCCGTTAGACGTCCACTGCTGAACATAGGCCTCCCCTATAGACTTCCAATAGGATCGGTTGGAAGCGGCTTGCATCCAGTGTAGACTTATCATTTTTTTTAACGTGTATCATTGTATTCATCGAATGAGTCCGGGAGGGACTGTCAGACTTGTACTGACTAAAATCCACGGTGTCCTTCAATAGTACTTTATGTTCCAGAGCCAAAGTTACCTGATAGACCCATGACAGGATGAAGACGTTTCTAATGATAAATAATAACTTCAAAAAACAGTCAACTGAAAACGTCCAACAAACAACTACTAAATCTGAAAGTGGCACTTTCAGGTATCCCCAAACAGAGTTGCCAAGCAACGTACTATCACTAATCACCAGAATTACGTAAACCCGACGTCACAATCATACATTTTTATATAACGACTGTACCGCGGAGCTCGCAGGCCGCGCTTCACGCCAGTTCCCCGCTCACAGCCGCCCGCGAACCACGTCCCGTCGCACCGACATGAAACTCAACCAAAAACAACAAAACTAAAAAAAAAACCGCGTCAAAAAACATGTACTAAAACACCAACAAAAATAAAAATAAACCAAAAAACAAACCCTTCGAATAAAGACATGAAAGTGAAAACAACAGTGCACTGACCGAAGCATCATGTTTAGCGAAAATACTTGGAAAGTTATACTGTTAGTGGTGGCGTCGGTAGCGGCTGTCGAGCCGAGCCGGGCGCTGAGCCTAGTCTACCAGAAGCCGTACAAAAACGTTATGTTTGTGCCGAAGAATTTTTACCGAAGGACCAGAGCGAGACAATCCAGAGTGCTATTCCTCGATGAGGACGAGAACCATCAACCGTTCGGCAAGGGAGAAATAGATCTGACTCAGGACAAAAACTATTCAAAGATCAAGTTTGATGATCAGTCAGACTACGAATTCACGTCTCCTGAAGACGGAGATACCCCGAAGAAATTGACTGAGGAGATACCTTCGGGGAACGAAAGGTTTTATGAACCTTTGCCCCGGTTTCGACCGTTTTCCGGCCATCCACATTACTATCAAGGCCGTTTTGGCCGGACTTACGCCCCAAATTACGCGTTTGACCCCTTCCCAGTCGCTCCCTTCGCTCCCTTAGTCCGTAACGGGTACTATCCTGGCTGGAAGCCGAGGAGTCCCCGAGTGGTGTTCCCCTACGCGCCGGAGAGTGTTAATTCAGTGCAGACCAATTCTCACGGGGGTCCCGGTGGATTCAATGATAATGTGGTGTTTCGTGAACAGAATTTTGGTTTAAATGACGTTGGTGATGAGCAGGCGCTGCAGGATATTGGTACGGGATCAGGAACTAGTGATGGATTTGCTGAAAGAGGTGAGTGGCCTCCTGTTAGAGCAATTTTTTTGTGAAAGAGGATTAATGAAGGAGGGTTTTGGGTGCTAATTTTGTTTGGGAACGGTCTTTGTTTTTTTAATATGTAAAAGTAATGCTTGAAAGAATGATATATAAATCTTTTTCTTTATGATATAATTTTACGGTAAAGATTCGCGTTGAACACAAAACGAAAGTTTTAACATGTGACGCGTAAAGTGCGCGTGAAAACGATTTCCGCGCGAAATTACATGTGTTTTGTTTTATCTACCATCAATAGTTTATTGGATAACATAACACACAAATAAATATCTATTTTTATTTTATTGGGGACACCTCGTGGTTTTCTATCAGAGGGTCGAAACCAGCCACTTTACGCAATATTCCAAATGATTCACTTCGCAACGTCATTGAATAATACTTTTTAATTCATTCACGAAGAAATCATTGGCAATATTGCTAACTGACCATTTTAGACACGCTGGGATTTTTTTGTTAAATTTTAATTTTCATGCCTACATTTTGAATTTTGAATGGCCTAATAATCTGAAGAGCTCTAGAGAAGTCCCCAATAGAGCTAACTCTTATATATTTATTCTTATGTACATATAATTTTGTATATTTTTATGAATGTTGTAACTCATATACAGGGTGAATTTTTCAACTGGGCGTGGATGGCTACTTTGGAAACTATGAGGAATATCAAAAAACGTTGAAAGGAGTCTCGAGGCCGATTTTGACGAAAACTAAAACTGCATCATTGGATTTTAGAAAAATCAAAAATCCAGGTCAGGAATCGAACCCGCTGATTTTGGAAAAAAAATCACACCCTGTATTATTACACCGTTCGATAGTGTTGCTAACAAGGATCAAATTCTGGGATGATTACTTCCCAGAATTATACGCTATACGGCAAACTTAAGGAAATGGCTGATTTTTGTGAAATTGCTATTTTTCCATGTTACTTTACATCTACTGAGCCATAATTTATTCGAAATTATAAAATTTCATTGTTTTCAATGCCTCACTGGATTTGACGTTTCAACAATCCCACTGTACTTAGCAATACGATATTATTGAGTTGAACTAAAAATAGCATTATTTTAAAGAAGAAAAGGTAACTTGTGTTGCAAATACAGTCTTTGCCTTGAAGATAAATCAGTTTTTTTTGTAATTATACGTTTTCCTTAAGGTTGTCGTATATGATAACTTCCCAGAATTTGATCCTTATTAGCAACACTATCGAACGGTGTAATAATACAGGGTGTGATTTTTTTTCCAAAATCAGCAGGTTCGATTCCTGACCAGGATTTTTGATTTTTCTAAAATCCAATGATGCAGTTTTAGTTTTAGTCAAAATCGGCCTCGAGACTTCTTTCAACGTTTTTCAATATTCCTCATAGTTTCGAAAGTAGCCATCCACGCCCAGTTGAAAAATTCACCCTGTATACATTTAAAATACCTGGTCTGGGAGAAGTGACTAAAATATATAATAAATGACTGCTTTATACATAAAATTAAAAAAAAAAAGTTTTTAAATTGTTTACAAAATCTATAAGTGGAAAATAAGTCTTATGATGCGCTCATAATTTATTTATTTATTCATAACTTTACTCAACTTATCAATAAAATCTAAACGCTTATAATTATGCCAACAATTAACAACATTCCAATTCAAATTTAAAACATAAATATAAATACATTAATTGAATTTGAGATGCCATAAATATTTTATTTTTTATCAAAAAGTTTCCCTCCCTACGTATTTTGACAGGCCTGTTGGTGTAGTGGTTAGTGACCCTGACTGCTATGGGGTTCGTGGGTCCGATTCCCACCCAGGACAAATGTTTATGTGACGAGCATGATCATTTTGTTCTGTGTCTGGGTGTAATTTATCTATAATATGTATGTATTTAGAAATGTATAAGTATGTTTATCAGTTGTCTAGTACCCATAACACAAGCTCTGCTTAGCTTGGGACTAGATGGCGTTGTGTGATAGTTGTGGAATATTATATTATACATATATTTTCTAGTATCGTGGATGCTCAATGCGATCCGTACTTGTTGTAGTTGCGGTTTTTCGGGTACGCATCGAAGGAAATCTTTGATTGATGCGTTGACATGCCCACACTATTGTCGATCGTTTTGACGGTACAGTTGCCGCAGTGGATGAATGTTCGTCTGCCGCGCAGCGTGTCACGATTCCATTCCCTCATTTGAACAAAAAATATTCATATGATCTATAAGTAGTTGTTTCGGGTCTGGGTGTTTGAGTTTATGTTAACGCACCCACGACTAACTACAGGAGGAATTCATAGTGGAGTCAATTTTTAAAGTATAATATACATCTTTTTGGTTGTTACAATATTGAAATGAGTCTTCCCGTCCTGGGTGGAGTGGAAGACACTGTCAGACTCTTACTGACTAAAATTCAAGCCTGTTTTTTCAATTACCTGTTGCGATCCAGGGGCATGGTATGCATTCCGGACGATCCCGCTACTGTAGAATGCATTTCAAGGGCGAAAATAATTTCACAATTTATTATTTTATTTGGACTTCTTTAAATGGACTCGTTTGTTTCTGGACTCGCAGGTCCACTTGACCACTTAATTAATTTTCTGAATTTTTAGTTGTTTACTGGGCCAAAATTCAAAACAGAAATACAATCTTTGGATACCGTGTAGCGCAAAATTGGTTAGTCCAAATATAATTAACGCCATTAAATTAGGTTTATTCTCCAGAAATCTAAAATCATAAAATTTAAGAGTCATAATTATATATACCTACTCCTTGACTGTACCTATATATAAATTGGGCAGTAATTCCAGTCTACACATTCAAAATAAGATAAACTCGACTGATATCATGTAGTCCATTTTGGGTGGGTCCAGTTAATTGACTAAAGACTCCTTGTCACGGGCCAAATAATTAACTTATCATCATCTGACTAGCCTTTTCCCAACTATATTGGGGTCGGCTTCCAATCAATCCAGATTCAGATGGATGTCAGTATTTTACATGGAGCGACTGCCTATCGGACCTCCACAACCCAGTAACTGGGTAATACGATACCCCATACTAAGACTAGTTGTCAGACTTTAGAGCTTCTGACTAACAGTAACGACTGTCAAAGATCTACAAATGACAGCCGAGACCAACGGCTTTACGTGCTTTCCGAGGCACGGAGGAAACTCGCTATGTTAAATGGTCACCCATCCACAGACCAACCTCGGCAAGCGCGGCTTAACACGCAAGATCAGCCTGTGCGGCTGTAATTATTTAGCCACGAGTTCCTCTAAATAATTAACTTAATGTGTGCACAATTTCCCAGGTTGTACTCGTACAGTCACGAGCAAAGACATAGATACGACCTTAAAATTTAAATTAATGTAACAATATTAAATTGCAAAAATAAGTTCTGCCAACTGTGTCCAATAATTATGTAAACGTTAAACTAAGTCAAAATTAACTACACATTTTTATCAAAATTTCGTTAACGATAGTTTGCCAAAAAATAATATCAACTTTAAGTTACATTATTATGTACCAAGTCAATTTCAAAAACATGTAAACAATACAGTTTCGAAATTATGTAAACAATTACAAAGCAGCAGTTTCAATCTGCTTGAGACCGGTTTTAATTCACAATTTTCAAAAACATGTAAACAATACAGTTTCGAAATTATGTAAACAATTACAAAGTAGCAGTTTCAAGGAGCTTGAGATCGGTTTTAATTCACAATTTTCAAAAACATGTAAACAATACAGTTTCGAAATCAGTTTCGGAGCTTGAGGTCGGAAATAAGTCCTAATTAAACAAATTGCAATTTAACCTCATTGAAAAATAAGTGTATATAATACAAATACATAGCTATAAGATCTTTTGTATAATTTATTTATAACTTCTTTTCGTTAATTTGCGTTATACCTACATATTTTGTCATAGTTAGTTAAAAGTAGCCATCATCGAGTGTATTGACTCACCCGTCGACTGTTTTTATTTCCGTGTACCGTCCTAAATCTATTGTGCTATTTTTTTTTTATCTTGGTATAATCATCAAATCAGTCCTCCCGCCCCGGGCAGGGCGGGAGGGACTGTCAGACTTGAACTGACTAAAATCCACGGTGTCCTTCAATAGCCCTTTATGTTCCGGGGTCATGGTGATGGTATAAGCCCCGCGACCCCGGCAGGCTTTGGCCCTCTGAGAGGGGGCCCCGTCATTTTGCTGACGCTCTTTGAGGCGCGCGTGGAACACGACGCGCCGTCGACCCGTGCATGTCCATGGTCGGACAGCGAGTTGCCCCCCTTTACTCACTGTCCGCATGCCCGCGCCTACGGTGGCCGGAGATCGTCTGCCGACGTCCGACGCCGTGTACCACTGCGGTTGGGGCGGAAGGAGGACGCTGTCCTCTCTCTCTCGCGGATCTATTGTGCTATTGGGTGATTCTACGAAAAGTGGATAAAATTATCGCACACACTCTTAAGAGGTTATTGTACTCATAAATAAGTATGATTAATGTTTCTTTTACTATGGGACCTGAAATCGCGAAAATTATATTTAATAAAAATTTATGAAATTTTTGGTGCAGTGGCTAAGCAATTGGACTGCTGCGCCGAGTGTCGCGGGTTTGATTCCCGCACGGAACAGATATTTGTATGATCTGCAATTAGTTGTTACGGGTCTGGGTGTTCGTGTCATGTGAGTTTCTATGTTTGTAAACACACCCACCATACAGGACTAATTGCGGGGTAAAGTAAAAAAAAAACTATGCATAATTATAAGTATATTTAATAGGCTTTACTAATAATAATAATCATTACTTTTGGTAATGAATTACAACTCTGATTTCGTAAGTCCTTGATTTATTGCAGTAATAACCAGCCCCTACCTACTTATTTATAAAACTCTAATTATTGCTGTAATAAACTTATTAACAAAAACAGGAAAAAATAGGTATACACTTCCATTATCATTATAATATATCCATGACAATTTCTATAACACGTATACAATTTGTTTTACTTGTATATATGTTATAGAAATTGTCATGGATAGTTAATAATAACATTAGGAATGTATACTTTTTTCTGATTTTGCTTCGTTTATATTACTGTGAAACCAATGTATACCCAGTTTTGCCACAGTTTGATGGTTATGTTATTTAGAAAACCATGTTGTACACATATTTTTTGAAAAGTATAAGATAAGATATTTTAGAAAACGTGACCAATGTATATATATTAGTGCTCGTGACTGTACAGTTAAAAATAAGGAATAAAGAGGAAAATGTGCTTATTATAAACACAATTGCAGTGAAACTTACCAATGTCATACACATTCATACACTTTGAAAGGATGTCCGACTCCGTATCTAAAGATTTTGGAAAGTGCGTCGCCATTATATAACTTGTTATGTTTATATCATTTATGTGAAACCTGCCTAGATTCTTTAGAATTTTACGTTATTAGTTGTTTTTCTGTTAGATTCTATAAAAGATTTATTGAGTAGGCAGAAAAGACAAACGTATTTTTAACGTTCTTTTTATAATTTAATAACCTCCTTCTTTTTTGAAGTTGGTTAAAAATAAATAATAGCATAACCTCCTTCTTTTTTGATGTTGTTTAAAAATAAAATAATAGCTGATTCGTGCCCTCTATGCTGGGCGCAATTTTTTTTATAGCCAATATTTTACCACCTTTTTTCGTACCTACAAAATACCTATGGCTATACATATACATAAAAAATATAGGTCAAGCCGTTTCGGAGAAGTGTAGCCCCAAAACGGCTTAGCACGAGATTTTTATGTATCAGATTAAGTTAAGAGGGTTTTCGGTAAAAAAATACCATTTACATAAAATAGGGGTTTTTAAAAGTTAAATTATTGCAAACTAGCTTCTGCCCGCGACTTTGTACGCGGATCCTGTTCGTTTATGGATAAAAAGTATCTTATGTCCGCCTCCTGGCTCTAAGCTACCTCCCTACCAATTTTCAGCCAAATCTGTTCTGCCGTTCTTGAGTTATAAGTGGTGTAACTAACACGACTTTCTTTTGTATATATAGATTGGCATGAAATTATTAAAAACTAATTTGAGTACCGCATAGTAACTTTAAAAAACCCCGATTTTATGAAAATTTTCCTTTTTTACCGAAAACACACACTTAAGGGTTTAAGACTCAAAATATGTAGGCCAATTGTCGGATTCAAACTAGAACAAATTAAAATATGATGTTAATCAAGTGGCTGTTTGTTAAAGGATTCCTTTTTCCTTTTAGGAAGTTGGTGCTCACTTAGATGGGATTTTGCAAAATTCAACCCCTAAGGGGGTGCTTTGGGATTGATAGTTCGAATGAAACTTCTTTACCTTGTACAAGTGCTCAACTGGGACTCTCAAATTATTGTTGGAATTAAATTAATTACTTAAATTTTAATTTTAGACTATTTTTTAAAAATATCCCCTAAAGTGGTCGGAATATTTAGATAAATGTGCCGGTATCTGTACCTAGTTTTTCCAAAACGAGTTCATACAACTGCATGTCTCACCCATACAATTCAATACACGCACATTTATGTTATGTTCAGTTGACATGCGATTATCACATGCAAATACAAGTATTATTGAGAATTCAAAGTCTATAATTGCTTAATTGACAGTTTTATGATATTGTGAAAAGATAGAGGGCAGTTGCGTGAATTATTGTTTGTTTCAATCAATTTATTAATTTTTATAAAAGATTTCACTGTTGTTATTTTCTTAAGGTTAAACTTTGTTCGTCATCAGATTTTTTTTTTTTGTTTTTTTTTGGCGTGGTAAAATCATCAAATGAGTCCTCCAACCCCGGGCAGGGCTGGAGGGACTGTCAGACTTGTACTGACTAAAATCCACGATGTCCTTCAGTAGCCCTTTATGTTCCGGGGTCACGGTAATAGAAATAAATCCCGCGACCCCGGCAGGCTTTGGCCCTCTGAGAGGGGGCCCCGTCATTTTGCTGACAGCTCTTTGAGGCGCGCGTGGAACACGACGCGCCGTCGACCCGTTCGTCATCAGATAGAGTTGCTATGTATATAATTATGTCGTCATAATCTCTGAATCATTGGATCTCCCCACAGGGGTGCATTTTGATGCATCCCTGCCCTGTAGGAAGAAAAAAGACAAAAAGTTGTTTTTTCATGGTTCCATTTTCGACTTATAATTATGTATTTCGGCGAATGAAAACCTGATGCTTTAGGATATAATGTTGGTTGCATTTTTTGTTTGTCAAAGTGTCTTCTATCTAAATATATAACTTTTATCCATCGTGATTCTGAAAAAAATATGGCGGGTGACTGTATGGGCCACTTACCGTACAAAAATCAGAAATCTTTAAATCCCTTTAACTTGACCATTACCTTCTTCAAAGCAATCAATTTTTAGCATAAAACATAAACTTCATAAAATAAAAAAAAATACCTAAAGAAAGTTATATCTACATTTATTTCGAACGTAATAAATATTGCATTAATTCGAATAAATACATAATGTATGAACATGCGTGCATACTGATTGATTCATTATGTACAATTGTACATATGTACACGTAATTATTGTTACGGTATTTCCTTGAGTTTAATAACTAAGTTATAACATTGAATTGGTAAGTTTACATGAAATGCACATTTAGTGAAATCTGATTGATTTTTTTGCAATTTAGAAAAATCGTGTACCCATAGGTTTTTTTTGCCCCACACTAGTAATTTATCCCATGTCGTGTGTGTGTTTAAAAACATAGAAACTATATCTGCCTAGCCTTTTCCCAACTATATTGGGGTCGGCTTCCAGTCGAACCAGATTCAGCTGGATATCAGTATTTTACATGAGGCGACTGCCTGTCGGACCTCCACAACTCAGTAACTGGGTAATACCATACTGCATGGTAAGACTGGTTGTCAGACTTTAGCTTAAAAACATAGAAACTAACAACCAGAAACAACAAAACTCGGAATTACCCTTTGTAGGTCATACAAATATATCTTTTTTTGATCGAACCCGCGATGCATTGCTCAGCAGTTGCTCTAGCTCTGTGCCAACCATACCATTGTTTTTAAATCACCATCGTCATCAGCCTATAATGTTCCCACAGCTGGGACACAAGCCTCCTCTCTGTGAGAGGGAGTGGGTCATAATCCACCACGCGACGATCGTTCCAATAAAAGACATCAACGCGTTTCGAACGCGTTGATGTCTTTTGTATTAATACTATTTTTTATGTTTTTTGTAGTCAGAGTGACCAATTTATTTAAAATCTTATCGTCATAGAATAACATCACCCTTACTTACTTGCCGGTGTCACGGGTCTGTGTCACCAGGTCACCGTAACCCTGGAAAGTATAGGGCTATGGAAGGATCACCGTGAATTTAATTTAGTCAGTCCAAGTCTGTCAGTACCTCCCATACCACCCTGAGTGGAAATAATAATAATATAAAAAAAGGAATAAAAAAAGCCTTACGCTATGGGCTAGACTGAAACCAAGAAACTCTGAAAGAAAAAACAGAATAAAATAAAATAAATATTCTTATAGATAATGGTACGCAACCCTTCGTTAGCGAGTCCGACTCACTATTGACCAATTTTTTTACAAACCATAATAATTGATATACACAAATAAACACCAAATTATATATTCCAGTATAACATGACCTCTAACAGTAGATAATCTTCCAAAACAAATATCTCTACTAACACTAGTCATATATACCTTATTACATAGTCGTAAGTACATAAACACACCACAAACGAGTATCATTCACTGGGAAACCAAGAAATAGATGCGCGTGAGTCGTTTTTTAGTTACCTATTATCACACAATCGGTAAAAGTCTCATTGTGCTGACATTGACCGGGAGTATAAATCACTGGAAGAGATAGGAGCGTAGGCGTGGATATGCGGACGGTGTGTGGGTGACTTGCCGTCCGATCATGAAAAATGCTCGGGTCGTCTGCGGATCGTGTGCCACGCGAGTCTCAAAGAGCTGTCAGCAAAGTCTCGGGGCTAAAACCTGCCAGGGTCACGGAACTGTCTTATCAGGAAATCGTGACCCTAGAATGTAAAGGCCTATATTTAAGGAATACCGTGGATTGTAGTCAGTACAAGTCTCTTTCAATGATTTAACCTTAAAAAAGGGGTCATGGTTACCTGATGAGACAATCCCGCAACTGGGACAGGCAGGCGCATCTTTTTAAACAGGGATCTGTGATCCTGGAACGTAAAGGCCTATTGACGGAACACCGTGGATTTTAGTCAGAGCCAGTCAGGCAGTCACTCCCGTCTTACCCTAGGCGGGAGAACATATTTGTTGATTTTGTTTTTTTTTTTTATGAACAATATAAATAGTTGAACACCATCTTTTCACATCTAGTAGCACTATACCCACATTTAACTAACAAATGCGTGAAGGAAGGCGGCGCAGGCGCAGCCGACGACGTCGAGGCATCGCTCATAGCGTAACGTGACGAAAAAATACGACACCCGACACTTTAGCAATTAGTTAGTGAATGTGGAGAGGAATTGATGAGTTTAAAAAAGTTTCTATATGCGCAAGAGTGGGTATAATGATTGCGTTGCGTTAGAGTAAGGCGGGATTACTGCGTTTTGTCATGTCGAAGCAATGGATCAACGACTTAGTGCAAGAAAATACTGTTTTAAGGGTTTTGTACCTCAAAAGAAAAAACTAAATCCATAGAGGATCACTTTTTAGTCAATCATAAATTCAACTACGGAACTTTTCATAGTGCGTGGTCTGACACGCATTTGGACAGTTTTTTTGTAAAGATATTCTATGGGAAGAAAAATTCTAACCGCGAGCAGGATTTTAACCTGCAACCTTCGGATTCAGTTCATCCGACGCTCTTTCCAACCCAGCCACCGAGGTTCTTACCTACAGCGTCGAATTCTTAAATCCATTTTGAACGTCTCATAGATTCAAATACTTCTCGGCCTTCGAATTTTGCTTTCCATAAAAAAATTACACATGCGTTAAATTATTTAGTTTTTTTTGTTTAATAAGTCTGAAAAAGAAATAGGAATAATAAATAAAATAATAAAATATAACTTCCTAATAAGGGTCAGTGCACATCGACACACGACATGACGCGAAGTAATGCGGCGATACACTGTATACTTTTGTTTAGTAAATAAAGTTAAATTTTGACATACTCTATTGTCAATGTGCGGGCAGCATCGAGTTTCGGTGTGCATTCACCCTGACCCCAAGCCTCTTCGTACACAACGCGATGCAAGTCTCCGATATCTTACAACTTTGGTATCCATTGACGCGTGTATGTACCTCTATGGATTTGTATTGTTTAGTCCCCTGGGGCTTTAGTCAAACAGCATACGACAGCAGACGACAATCGTTATCGCTCATCAGTCACCAATACGTTTTTAACTTTATATCTCAGCGCTTAAAGTTGAAAATCTATTGAAGTTCACAGATCGTTTTCGTTTGTTTCGTTCGTTATCGATCAGCAGTTTTTAATTGATTTTCAACTTAACGCGCTGGGGTTTAAAGTTGAAAATGTATTGGTGACTGATGAACGATAACGATTGTCATCTGCTGTTTGACGAAGGCCCCTGGATACCAAAGTCGTAAGGTATCGGAGACTTGCGTCGCCTAGTGTACGAAGAGACTAACAGTCGTGACTATTAGTCAGCTCGACTTAAGAGTGAAGTACATAACCTTTCCCCGACTCGACATTCACGAATTAATTACATTAGAAATGTTGCTTTTTGCATACTTTTACTTGGTTTTCATCACGATTATTACAATGTTGGATACATAGATGTTATGTTTTACGAAAATTCAACCATCGACTAGAGCGTTCGCTAGAAAGATCGTGAAAATGTTCGTAGCGATGTTTGGCTTTATGATTGGCCCGAACTCTTGGTTAATCGAGCGAATGCTCGATGTACTGTTACAAGTGAATACTCAAGTCCAATCAGCATCTTATAACTATAATTTTTGATTCTATGACTAAAAGTTACACCACAAAATTGTAGAGAATTTAATTTGCAACAAAAATGTCTAAGGGACCTATAATCATCATCATCATCATCATCAGCCTATAAATGTTCCCACTGCTGGGACACAGGCTTCCTCTCTGTGAGAGGGAGTGGGCCATAATCCACCAAGCGGGCCCAGTGCGGGTTGGTCTTGGTAGATGTTACATGTGTTCGAATTTTTGGTTCTAGGACATGCCGGTTTACTCACGATGTTTTCCTTCACCGTTTTGAGAGCAGTGGTGATGAAATAAATTACATGAAATAATACTCCTGGCGGGGTTCGAACCCACGACCGACTCGTAAGTCGGGACAAATACCACTGGGCCACCACTGTTCTATCTCGCTCAGGGACCTATAGCTTGCCAGATAAATACCATCGACACTCCTTTTTTCAGGATGGTGGGCGCGGGAAAATGTCAGACTCGTACTGATTAAAATCCACGTTGTTCAATCGCCTTTTACGTGTCAGGGTCACGGGAACTGGGTTAGACAGTCTCGCGGCCCGGAAACATTCCCTTCAGCCATCCATTCCATAATTCCATTTCATTTTCATTTTTCAGTTTCAATTTTTTATATGCGTAGAACTTTTACTTAGAATCCTTTTCATTCAGAGAATATAATAAAACCATACGTTACGTTCCATTTTTTCTGAGAACTTGTGAATGTGAGAACATGTGTGGGTTACACATTATTCTATTATTTAAATTGTCTGACAGTTTGAGTTATTTATGCGGCCTACCCTTGCGTCCTTTCTTTGGTATTGATCGTCGTATCGTTGAGCTCCTTGTGTTATGAGTTGAGCTACACGGTAACTGACACATGCTTGCACTGACTGGACAGGCCCACTCAAATCTGTGTGGTTCTTTCTTTAAAAGAACACCTCAGACACCTGCATGGTTCTCATATAACTAATACAAAATTGTCTGGACTTTAAAAGAGACTGTGACCTCTGAGTTTGTTTCGGATGTTTCTTCTCAGAGTAGTCAGGTACGAAACACCGGCCTCATCTAGTTTTTAAAAATAGTGTTTTTTTGACGTGTAAAAGAGTTTGCCAAAATCAATTTGCTAAATAAACATCATTTATTATTTATTATAAGTTTCCTCTGTATTTAATTAACTTCAAGTCAAGTTCATCCACTCATTTACAAAAAAAAGTTTCGAAATTGCTTACATATTTTGCAGATTACTAAAATAACATAATTATTTATTACCATATCCTCAGAAATTCTATAAAAACGATAAAAACATTTCTTCATTAACCATTCAGTAATTTGCAATGAATAAATTAATAAAACGTTCAAGAGTTTCTTTCCGCAATGTTGCCAACTTACGGACCATAAACTAAGTCTATTGTTGCCAATACGAAAAATGTTTTTTTTTTTTACTTTTAAAAAGCCGTTGTAAATTTTGCGTATCAAAATGATCTAAATTATGATGTTGTGTTGGTTGAATTTTGTTCTTATTATCGTGCTATTAAAGTTTGCTTTTCTTTGTTTTGTTCTACACTCTCGGTTTTCGTTGCGTGACAAAATGTAGCGTGCTTGTATTAAAATGAAGGGTGGTTCAATAAAATGGTGTCGCATTTTAATACTTGCTTTTACCGTTTTCTGAGTTATGATTTTTTTGTAATCTGATTTGATTGCATGCCTACAACATCTGCCATTTTCCTATATTGGGATAGGTTACCAGTCAAACTGGATTAAGTTGAATATCAATGATTTAAACGAAGGGACTGCGCACTAGTATCGTCACACAAGCGGACAGCGAGTAAAGTGCGACTCGCTGTCCGATCATGATCCATGCCCAAGTCGGTGGCGCGTCGCATTCTACGTTCGCCTTCGAGGGCCAAATACTGCCGGGGTCGCGGGACTAACGAGCTACCGTGACCTCGGGAACGTAAAAGGCTATTGAAGGACACCGTGGATTTTAGTGAGTACTCTTACTGAAAATAGGCCTAAGTCCCAGCAGTGGGAACATTATAGGCTGATGATGATCTGTTTACCAGCTCAATAATATAGAGGATTGGAAAGGCATCCATTGCGACAGTAAACAGGCTAAAAATGTATACTAATATTCTAGAGCTGAACAGTTTGTTTGTTTGCACGTATCTCAGGAACTACTAAATCAAATTGAAAAAACATTTTTGTGTTGTTAGACCATTTATTGAGGAAGGCTATAGGCTATATAACATCACGCTAAGACCAATAGGAGCCGAGTAGCAAGTGAAACCGCGGTGAACAGTTAGTAAAATAATACATAGGTAAATATTAAAGTCGTTACTAATATTATGTTAAGAGAAAGATGTATACGAACGATCATGACCTCCATAGTCATTCTTGCATTCAATTATTGCAAATTAACTGTTGCCTGCGACTTCTCTTGCTGTCTCTATCCTTTCTATTTCTCTTCCTTTAAGTGTAATGTCAAAAGAAGAAACTTATAATAGGTCCCCATATCCGTCTATTAGGTATTGAGGCCTAGTGGGCCTGGGTCTATAGGCCTTTAAAAACACCACTCTCATATGATTTGGACGGTTGAATGATTCCTATAACACAGGATTCTCCTAGCATTTTTTTTTTCGTGGTAAAATCATCAAATGAGTCCTCCCACCTCGGGCAGGGACTGTCAGACTTGTACTGACTAAAATCCACGGTGACCTTCGATAGCTCTTTATGTTCCGGGTTTACGGTGATGGAATAAGTCCCGCGATCCCGGCAGGCTTTGGCCCTCTGAGAGGGGGCCCCGTTCATTATGCTGACGCTCTTTGAGGCGCGCGTGGAACACGACGCGCCGTTGACCCGGTCATGGTCCATGGTCGGACGGCGAGTTGCGTCCCTCACCGTGGGCGTCCACCACAGAGGATTTTCCTAGCATCAGGGTCATTAATCTATTTTCTTGATATTTGTGTTTTAAGTACTATATCAGTGTCTACATAATTCATGTACAAATAATGACATTTTTTTTTTTTAGTTATTATTTCAAACTTTTTTAAAACAACCAATATCTTAAAAGAACAATAGATGAATCGTTCGTTAGTGCAATTAATTTTAGTTTAATCAAAATTATGTCAGATGAACAGTAGTTGAGTCGTCCAATATGTGTGTGTGACTTATGTGAATCAACCGTAACTATATCGAAAGTAGTTAAAATGACGAATTATTATGATACGTAACTATTAAAGCGTTATAAACTGGCCTGTTGGTCTAGTGGTTAGTGACCCTGACTGCTATGCCGGGGGTCGTGGGTTCGATTCCCACCCAGGACAAATGTTTGTGTGATGAGCATGATCATTTGTTCTGTGTCTGGGTGTAATTTATCTATAATATGTATGTATTTAGAAATATATAAGTATGTTTATCAGTTGTTTAGTACCCATAACACAAGCTCTGCTTAGCTTGGGACTAGATGGCGTTGTGTGATAGTTGTGGAATATTTATTTATTTATTTATTTATTATTTAAACAAACACATACACTGTCGCATTTATTAATGTTAAATATTCTACGTTTTAGTAAGTTAGAGAAAACTGAAGAAACAGCGGTTTTTATACGAAAATGACAATTTATTACCTGGCACGCATACACCCCGGATAACTATCTATCGAATAAAATTAATCAGCCAGATAAGATCACATACTCGTAGAGCAGTGTTGGCCCGGTTGGCTACGGCCCAGTCTTACAAGTCGGCCCCGACTTACGAGTTGGTCGTGATTTCGATCCCAGCCAGGTGCATTACTTTGTGTTATTTATTTCATCACCACTGCTCTCAAAACGGTGAAGGAAACATCGTGAGGAAACCGACATTGTCCTTTTTTTACGTGTTAAAATCATTTGATGAGTCCGTTTACCCAGGGCAGGCCGGGATGGACTGTCAGACTTGTCCTGACTAAAATCCACGATGTCCTTCAATAGGACATTAAGTTCCGGGGCCACGGTGACCTGATAAGTTCCACGACCCATACATACAGGCTTTGGCTCTCTAAGGGGAGAACCGTCATTGTGCTGATACTCTTTTAGGCGCGCGTGGAACACAACACGCTGTCGAACCAGGCATGGTCCATGATCGGACAGTGAGTTACCCGTTACTCGCCGCCCGTATACTCGCGATATCTGGGGCTGGAACCAAAACTAGAACACTCTCAAACTATCGGTCAAATAGTGATGTAATCTAACGTATTTATAGAAAACAAAAAAAAACATCAGACGTCATGACTAATTTGTCACCTTTCATTTAAGTCTTCCGCTACATCACTAAAGTACGGAAATTAGAACAATATCAAATATCGCTAGAAAAGTGAAGTCACCCAAAGTGTCAGTAGAAAACATTAGAATCATCAAATTACACGGTCTAAGGTACAATTCAGACCAACCGGCCGGGCCGGGCGGCATTTTACAATGCGGTAAAGAACATTGAAACGTATCAACAGTAATTACAGTTCATATTTGCATGCAACATACGGAACACGTCGCTACGTATCGCGGGATGCGGACGGAGATAAGTTTGCATGCAAATATAAACTGTAATTACTGTTGATACATTTCAATGTTCTTTACCGTATTGTAAAATGCCGCCCGGCCCGGCCGGTTGGTCTGATTGTACCTAAGTTGACACGTCTCATACAAATCCATCTCATACATCATCTACCTGCCTTTTCCCATCTATATTGGGGTCGGCTTCCAGTCGAACCAAATACAGCTGAATATCAGTATCTTACATGGATCGACTGCCTATTGGACCTCCACAACTCAGTAACGGGGTAATCCGATACCCCATTGTAAAACTGGTTGTCAGACTTTAGAGGTTCTGACTAATAGTAACGACTGTCAAAGATCTACAAATGACAGCCGGGACCAACGGCTTTACGTGCTTTCCGAGACACGGAGGAAACTCGCTATGACAGAGCTACAGTACTTTCATAGTTAATACGTCATGCAACGACGATATATTACTAGACTCCGCATGCACGATCTAAGGAACAAAAACTATTCTGTCAACTCGCTGAGGTACTACGTAAGCGACGGGGACTACGTTGTGATTGGCTAACTCAAGGTCTGTTCTGTCTCAAGGTATGTTTACGGCTCACAGGAGTGGTCGAAATAAGACGAATATAAGACTTTTTTGCCTAATGTGTTGACAGACATTAGTCGCCTGTTATTAGGAGTCTATTAATATATCGTTGTTGACGTCATGTGACTGGGACTGTTGCACCATAATATTTTTGTAGTGTTTAAAAATAGTTAACAGCATGCGCGCGGCCTTTGGCTGGAACTTGCCCTGCGCACTGCCGTGCGCTTAGATTAGTATTAGATATAGTCTTTGACAATTCAAAAGTGCTTGTAACTGTCCTACTTGAAACAACTGCTTTAATTTTGATAAACATTGGTCACCAATCCACAGCCCAACCTCCGCAAGCGCTGCTTAACCCGGAAGATCATCTTCTGCAGCTGTTATTGTTAAGCCACGAGCTCGACCCAAAAACATCGATAAAATAGTGATGTGACCCAACGCATCTCAGGTCCACACTGAAGTCGGTTACGTCACTATTTGCCGGTTACATCAGCGCGCTTAAGGAAGGCTGTAGTTGCGTAATCTTGAAAGCGGTAGAAAGTACCGCTTGGCGATCGTTTGGTCCGCATCCGAGTTGTGCTGTGGATAAATGTTAATTAGTTATGTGGAATTTTTTTGGAGGGTAGATAGGATTTTGGTTTTGGGACCTACTTTTTAAACAAGCTGTTTAAAAATTGAGGGAAATGAATAAATCAAAGCATTTTATTTCAAGTAGGTCAGTTAGCAATTTTGAATTAACAAAAGGCAAACATAATAAAAAAAAATCAAAAATTATTGTAGTATTACAGTCCCAGTCACAAAGATATTATATTCCATTCCAAAGCGTAGAGCTCTATAGAGAAGAACGGGCAATAAACTCCATTTTTTTACGTGGTAAAATCATCAGATGAGGCCTCCCACCCTGGGCAGGGCGGGAGGGACTGTCAGACTTGTACTGACTAAAATCCACGGTGTCCTTCAAAAGCCCTTTATGTTCCGGGGTCACGGTGATGGTATTGTCTACATCGCGCAATCAAAGTTAACAGCGACATTAGAACACATAAAATATTCCGACTAAGATTGTCGGGCAGAAAGCCCACCAGACACAACACCCGTCTGGTCGGAAGGTAGGCTCCTTTTCACCGGGTAGCGAGGAACTTTACTCTCTGTTCCTCCTAACCCCCAAACTATAATAAGTCGTTAAATTGTGTATGCCCCGTCTATAAGGAACGTATAGGCTTGCGTTATGCTGCTTAACTTTTTTGGTAAAATAATAAAATGAGAGCGGGACAGACTGTCAGACTAGTACTGACTTAAATTTACGGTGATCCTTGCATGGCATTGTCCCTCTAATGGGGGTCCGTCAAATTGTTGACAGCACTTTGAGGCGCACGTGGAATGCGACCCGCCGCGCCGTCGACCAGGGCTTGACATGACCTTGCGTTTCAGCATTTGGATTGAGATTGAAGTTAATAATCAATCTTGTTTCCCTGTTTTTGACAGCTGCGTCTGATTAAGACATCTCATAAACTCGAATAGGCTTTGATTATTTTAGGTGGTTTCATAATAAAAGTTGTTTATCATAGCTTACCATACGTACTTTCGTTCCACGACACATTGTTAATGTTAAACAATATCTTAATCAAAAAATAATTAATTATACTAAACCAAACACCTACTAGCACACACGAGCCACAATATCAAAACTTAAACACTTTTAAACAAAAAAACTTTAGTAAACAATAAGTAATTTCTACATCTCAAGATCGTGGGACAAACAGAGTCGGGTGAAAATGTTAGTTTCACTGATGTGTAACAAAAAACTAAGATAAAGCCTGGGAAATTTGTATTGTTCACTAAGAAAGTGTTAGTACTCATAATATGAATTACAATTTGTGAATTGCTACAAGAATTTTGAGTGCCTCGTTAGTTAAAGGAAAATTAGAATGTTTTCCATTGTCCTGTATCTGTATCATTTTTTTTAAACATTAAAGAGATAATAATAACACGGGGGCAAGATGGCTTTGGCTCCTGGCACGCCCTTTAAAAGTTTGGGATCCCATGATCCCGAGATCTTAAAAGATATAAAAAAAAAAAAAAAAAATCCACAACTATCACACAACGCCATCTAGTCCCAAGCTAAGCAGAGCTTGTGGTATGAGTACTAGACAACTGATAAACATACTTATATATTTCTAAAAACATACTATATTATAGATAAATAAATTGCCCCACACTAGGAATTTCTCTTATGTCCTGGGTGCGTTTACAAACTTATAAACTCACATACACAAACGCCCAGACCCGGAACAACTACTTGTAGATCATACAAATATTTGCTCCGTGCGGGGATCGAACCCACGACACGCAGCGCAGCAGTCCAATCGCTCAGCCACTGCGCTAACCGTGCCTTCAACATTTATTGAACATTTCATGAAAAGAGCTCGTGGCTAAATAATTACAGCCGCACAGGCCGATCTTCCGGGCTCAGCCGACCTTGCGATGGTTGGTCTGTGGATAGGTGGCCATCTGTCATAGCGAGTTTGCTCCGTACTTCGGAAAAAGCACGTGAAACAGTTGGTCTCGGCTGTCATTTGTATATCTTTGACAGTCGTTACGCTCTAAAGTCTGAAAACCATCAGTCTTACAATGGCATATACCCTGTTACTGAGTTGTGGAGGTCCGATAGTCAGTCGCTCCATGTAAAATACTGATATTCAGCTGCATCTGGTTCGACTGGAAACCGACCCCAATATAATTGGGAAAAGGCTAGACAGATGATGATGAACATTACATAAACCGTGTTAGTAAAACAGTTGTTTTCACAAATGATACGACAATGTAAGTGCCCGACTAAAATGTGAGACTCCGCTGCTCATTCTTCTGTCTCATCATCTGCCTAGCCTTTTCCCAATTATATTGTGGTTCCAGTCAAACCAGATTCAGCTGGATATCAGTATTTTACATGAAGCGACTGCTTGTCGGGCCTCCATAACCCAGTAACTAGGTAATACCATACCCCATGGTAAGACTGGTTGTCAAACTTAAGAGCTTCTGACTAATAGTAACGACTGTCAAAGATCTACAAATGACAGCCAGTACCAACGGCTTTACGTGCTTTCCGAGGCACGGAGGAAACTCGCCATGACAGATGGTCACCCATCCACAAACCAACCTCGGCAAACGCGGCTTAACCCGGAAGATCGGCCTATGAGGCTGTAATTATTTAGCCTGCGATACCCAACTATCACAGTTAATGCGTGTAGTTGAATTTTTCACAGGTAATGTGATAAAAATATTAACAAACAGAATAAATGTTCCCGTCGATTTTTTTATTAATACGATGCACGTAAGCCTTATGAGTGTATGCATGTAAACTAAGCCATGCACAATTGCATTATATACCAATTACATAATACATGGAATTACAGTTGAATCCAAATCGGATGCACAATCACGGGTGGGCTAGAATGCGTAATCCGTATTTATATGTGACTTGAATTTAATGCGTGCATATGAAGACCAAACGGTCTAAAGTCTGACAACCAGTCTTATCATGGGGTATCGTATTACGCAGTTACATGGTTGTGGAGGCCCGATAGGCAGTCGCTCCATGTAAAATACTGATATTCAGCTGCATGTAGTTTGACTGGAAGCCGACCCCAATATAGTTGGGAAAAGGCAGGCAGATGGTGATATTAAGACCAAACGTTGATCATTGTTGGGTCTTTCTTTCTTTCTTGTAATGATATTCTAATTTAATCAAATCATTTATTTCAAGAAGCAGTAGCAAGTAGGAGTAGTATTTGAATTGTCAATGACAAAGAAAATATAATAACATTACAAAATTATGGTGCTACAGTCCCAGTCACAAGACATAATAACCGTGAAAGTACCGTAGATGTCCATTCCAAGGAGTAGATCTCAATGGAGAAGAACGAGCAAGAAACTCCATGGACACTCTTTTTAGATCGCCAAAATTATTACAAAACCTTTGCTACATCATTCATTTTGAGATGGTACATTATGTGAGAACGATGTAACAAGTATTCGTTATCTATAAATACAGCCTTGTTACATTGTGGCCGCAGCCTAACCTAAACCTAGATAGACGGACGGACAGGGAGTCTTAGAAATAAAGTCCCGTTTTATCCTTTGGGTATGGAACCCTACAAAATCAAAACTGAGTCAGGAGAACTACTATCTAAGCACGTCACCCGTAGCTTTGGCCGATGCTTCAGGCGTTTCGTGGATTCTAATACTTTTGTACCAAATGTTGACCATTCGACCTACTTATTATTTTTTGCCATGTCAGAAAACTAATTGATACAAATGTATTAATATATATAATATAATTAAATACACAGCTCTGTGATATACAGGTAATAAGTCTGACACCACCTTTAGGGTCTATTCACATCGTGACGCGACGCGACGCGTTGTGGCAAGACTATAATAATAATGAGGTTACACTGTCATCTGAGAAGCTCGTGGCTAAATAATTACCAACACATAGGCCGATCTTTCAGGTAAAGGCGTTGTTGCCGAGGTTGGTCTGTATATGGGTGACCATCAGTCATAGCGAGTTTCCTCCATGCCTCAGAAAGCACGTAAAGCCGTTGGTCCCGGCTGTCATTTGTAGATCTTTGACAGTCGTTGCTATTAGACAGAAGCTCTAAAAGTCTGACAACCAGTTTAACCAAGGGGTGTTGTATTACTCAGTTACCGGATTGTGGAGGTCTCTTACGCAGTCGCTGTACAATACTGATGTCCAGCTGCATCTGGTTCGACTGAAAGCCGATGTCAATATAGTTGGGAAAAGGCAGGTATACGAGGAGACGCTGGCGTCGTGCATACAGCGTATATTCTTGCGCGACAGACATGTATTCGATCGACATCAATGTACCAAAAATTCAAGCCTAAAACCCACTTCTTTTACCCGCCAACCAAAGGTTACAATAGCATCACCGGTTGCCCGTCAACCAGTTTCTTCGGTTGCGCAAGTATGACAGTTATGTAACCAAAATGGCGCCGGCTATCATATGTTCGGAAGAAATGTCAAAAGATTTAAACAGTTGTGTAACACTTTTAAATGTTGTTATTGTGGCTCGTTCTAAAAAACTTCCTTTATTACTGATGATACGGAAGCCGGATTCTATTCGAGTTTATTTTGTGAATTATGTGTTTAGTGGTAATTGTTATTTTTATTGCAATAGATGAGTGAAGTTTACGAGGGACTAATTAAGCAGTAAAACGTATCCCTGGAAAGTAAAAGGCAACCGAAAGAATGAAATGAATGAAATGGTGGACTTTTAGTCAGGAAAAATCTTACAGTATCTTTTTTATAGCGCGTTTAAATCTTCCAACGACGATATATTACTAGAATCCGCATGCACGATCATAGGAACAAAAACTATTCTGTCAACTCGCCGAGGTACTACGTAAGCGAGGGGGACGGGGTTGTGCGTTGTGATTGGCTAACTCAAAGTCTGTTCTGTCTCAAGGTATGTTTACGGCTCACAGGAGTGGTCGAAATAAGACGGATTTAAGACATTTTTGCCTAATGTGTTGACAGACATCGGTCGCCTGTTATTAGGAGTCTAGTAATATATCGTCGTTGAAATCTTCAAATCAGTGTTCCCGTGCGGGTGGATCGGAGGGGATTGTCAGACTCGTACTGACTACAATCTACGGTGTTCCTTCCAATGGTTACCTGTTTAAACAGTTCCGCGACTCTGGCAGGCGTTTGGCCCTTTATGGGGCTCCGTTGCGGGAGAGGCTCACGACGTCTGACGTTGAGAGGCCTTCGTAGGCGCGGGCAAGTAATGGGCAACTTTCCGATCATGGACCATGCCTGGATCCACGCGCGGCTCACAGAGATGATTTTAACATGACGGGGCTCCCCTTAGAGGTACTGGGAAGTACTCATTTGATGAGTAATGGGTGCCCCGTTTGGTTGTCGCCTCTTTGAGGGGCTCGTGGAATACGCCGCGGCGTCTGTCCATACATTGTAACAATTTATTTTCAATAAAAATTACCGGTAGATTTACTGTAATCTGCCGATCATTTCACCTATTAGTTGTATCTCTATTACAACACAAACGGGAAGCGATGGCTCAATTAGGGCGGCCGTACACGGACTGCTTCAAGCAGTTGAGACCAACTGCTTAAAGCCGCGACCGCGCGGTGAACTATAGTCATTCATTCGCTGCCGTACACACGACTGCTCGAGCAGTCGCAACCGCTTCAAGCCGTCAACTGCATGATGAAATTCCATCGTGCCGTCGACCGCTCGCGAGCGGTTGCGAGGCATACACCGACTGCTCGAGCCGTTGACTGCGCTAGAGCAGTCGACTCCCCTCCCCCCGCCCTATGCGGCCTCGCGGCGTCTAAGGTAGACAATCAACTGCTCGAGCAGTTGGGTAGTACGCTACCCAACTGCTCGAGCAGTCAACAACCAACAGCTCAAGCAGTTGACGCCGACTGCTCGAGCGGTCCGTGTATTTCGCTCAGCCGCTAACTGCTCGAGCAGTCCGTGTACGGCCGCCCTTAGTTTCCGCAATCGAGATTGTGGTTATTACATCTATGATTTTAAGGGTCAGTTCACATCGAGAGGTGACGCGACGGGCTATTTTTATATTTTTCAGTTTTGAATCGCTATTAATTCCGCGACAGTACGTTGCGTCGCGTCATGGGTCAATTGTATGTATTTTTAACCGACTTCAAAGAAAGAAGAAGTTAACTGTTTTTTTATGTTTTTGAGTCGTCAATAAAAAATTAGACTTTGAGTCGCTAATTGAAATGTGCGTGTAGCGTCACACCTCAGTGTGAATTGAAATAATCTGGCCGTGAGGGAGAGGACAGCCTCCACCTCACGACCCAGCCGCCGCAAGAGACACCTCCCTCGGCAATGGAAATCGTGAAGTGATTTCCGGGCATACGGACGCCGAGTAATGAATGACTCGCCGTCTGATCACGGACCATGACCAGATCGACGACGTGCCTTCTTCAGCGCGAGCCTTAAAGAGCTGTCAGGAATTTGATGGAGGCCCAGAGGGCACAGACACAGTCAGAGAGGGGACTGTTTCTCTCCTGTCTCGCCCTGGGTGGGTAGCACTCGTTTAATGATTTTATCACGTAATAAGAAGCCCCATCTTATATGTGGATGCTGTGATCTAAGATCTCTCTATAAGGAAGTCAGTTAGCTAACTTTGTAAGTAATTGCTGGAGAAAGGCTTGGAAATTGATCGGTTGAGTTCGTTAAAAGGCGTCATCTTTGTTTTTTTTTATATTTTTTAAAGTTTTTTACATTTTGAAATATTTTTTACAAAAAAACTATAAATTACTAGCTGACCCGGCAAACGTTGTTTTGCCATATAAATTATTTTTACACTTAGGGGGATGAATAATAGATGTTGGCCGATTCTCATAGATACCGGATAAGCACAAAAAATTTCATCAAAATCGGTCAAGCCGCTTCGGAGGAGTATGGCAACGAAAACTGTGACACGAGAGTTTTATATATAAGATTATTATATATTTTCACTTTTTCGGATAACAGAATCCATAGTGTTAGTAAAATACCTTATATTTCTAGTGTAAGTAAATAATATACTAAATAATAAATTTTGTTAATAACGAACCGTCAAACCGGACTTGCGTACGCAGGGTTCCGTAACATCTATAAAAACACAAAAAAAAAACAGTTGGTCCATTAGCATAATAGTTAATTTCTTAAGAATAAGTGTCTAAACACACTATGCCGAACGTACGGGACCGAAGTTCCGCGGCCGATTTTACGTTCCAACGTATTCGGCTGATATGACACACCATAAGTGCCGAATTTACGCGGCAGAAATTCAGTTGCGCAATTTTGTGTGTATATTCAGTGTTTCGAGCGCTGTCGTGGTGTCGTGTCGTGTTATCTAAACAGCCGGACAGACAAATGCAAAATTAAGTGATCCTGTTAGGGTTCCGTTATTACTTTTGAGGTGCGACCGAATTTCCGCTGAATTTACGCCCGACTGAAGTTCGGCTGTACGCTATAACGCAACGTAATTTCGGCATAATGTGTCGCTAGTAATTCAAATAGCATTACAGGCGTAATCATGCCGAACTTCCGTCGCGTATCCTCGGCATAGTGTGTTTAGACACTAAATGCTTGCTAAGCCCTTCACCTTGTCTCTGCAGATGTTGTTCGAGGCTCTTGCCCAACAGGCCATTGGCCGTTTCGACTGTGCGGCATCGGCGGCGGCTCTGTGTCAATAACCTTTATATAAATTTTATGTAGCATAGTATTAGACTGAAAAAATCTAATCAGCTTGTCTGTCAGTTACATTATCAAAACATGTTAGAACATATTGTATTTTTTCGTTGTTCACGTGTGAAAATCGGAATTGACGAACATACGACACTTTTAAAATTGGCAAAACGTCAGCATGTAATTTTTTACTTGCTTCTAACTCTCGAATTTTTATGGGTTATATCTTTGTAAATATGCATTGACTCAACAAAAAAGAAACGAGCAAGCGAGCGAGCGAGAAATGAGCCCTGTGTCTGGGTACCTTTGCCACACCCGTGCTTAGTACTAGAAATAGGTCTAAGCTCTATTATACAATTTTATTAGTGTAAAATGGTCCTAACAATATCTGTCTCTTATGTGACATACAGACGTGATATCGAGCTACACGATAACTGATAAACGCTTGCACTGACTGGGCAGGTCCACTCAAATCTCAATACTCAATTATTTATTGCATTCTATATGTTACAAAGATGGTAAAAAACAAGATAAAACATACAATATGGACCCTGTCGGGCACGCAAAAATTAGGAGAGAGGAAGAGGGCTGAATAGCAATTCAATCAGATCTATATTATTTTTAATTGTTGGACATGTATCATTGTGGTTCTTTCTTCAAAAGACCCTCTCAGACACAAACCTACATGGTCTTCGTATGACTTGACTATATTTTCTGGACTTTAAAAGAGACGGTGACCTCTGAGTTTGTTTCGGCTGTTTCTTCTCAGAGTAGTCAGGTACGAAACACCGGCTTCATCTAGTTTGTAAAAAGACGACGTGTAAAAGTGTTGATACTCGTATTAACCTACTTGTAAAAATAAAATATAATTTAATTTCGATGTTATCATCATCAGCCTATAACGTTCTCACTGCTGGGACACAGGCCTCCTCTCTTGTGAGAGGGAGTGGGCCATAATCTACCACGCGGGCCCAGTGCGGATTGGCAGATGTCACATGTCTTCGAATTTGATGGTTCTAGGACATGCCGGTTTCCGCACGATGTTTTCCTTCACCGTTTTGAGAGCAGTGGTGATGAAATAAATTACACAAAGTAATGCGCCAAGCTGGGTTCGAACCCACGACCTACAACTCGTAAGTCGGGACCGATACCACTGGGCCACCACTGCTCTCGATTTTCGATGTAATAAAGCTTTAATCATTCTTCATAATCGGTTCAGTAGTTTTGTAGCAACCAAACACAAAAACAACACACACTCTTCGTAACATTTCGTTGGATGTAATCAATGAAAGCATATTCAAACAAAGATTATTTTTAGTATATTTCCTACTTCCATCGTATTATTACATAATCTATTTCTTTAATATTTTTATCGGTTATCGTTATACATGTTAAATACAAGACTAGCTGGCAGTGGCTTCACCCACGAAGAAAATTATTTCCCATCATCTGCCTAGCCTTTTCCCAACTATATTGTGGTCGCCTTCCAGTCGAAACAGATGCAGCTGGATATCAGTATTTTACATAGAGCGACTGCCTATCGGACCTCCACAACCCAATAACTGGGTAATACGATACCTCATGGTAAGACTGGTTGTCAGACTCGAGAGCTTCTGACTAATAGTATAACTATTTTGTACCAGTTTTATTTTTATGTCTTTTGACAGTTCAAAAGTGCCTGTAATGGTCTTGAATTGAAATATACGCTTTGATTTTGATTTTGAGTAAAGACTGTCAAAGATCTACAAATGACCGTCGGGACCAACGACTTTACGTGCTTTCCGAGGTACGGAGGAAACTCACTATGACAGATGGTCACCCGTCCAGAGATCAACTTCGGCAAGCACGGCCTAACCGTATCGGCCTGTGCGACTGTAATTCATCAGATCGTCTGTCTACCTTGTGGGTGGACGTCACACTCTACGCTTGCTGGTGCATGGTCTCCATTCAAGAACCTTGTAAATTATCATTATACAACGTGTAACGTTAATAGCGCAAAACCTCTCGTGGGGTAACTCAGCCCATGTTACTGAACAATGTTTGTTCCAAGAATTTTGGACATTCGCAAAAAAAAAAAATGCTTTTTCATACAAAAAGAGAAATTGATCGGTCCCATCAGTATGAAAAATCTTTTTTTTATTGCGAATTTCCAAAAGTCTTAGAACAAACATTGTTCAGTAACATGGGCTGAGTTACCCCACGAGAGGTTTTGCGCTATTAACGTTACACGTTGTAGAAGGTAAAATTGTCCGACCCGAGAATACAACCTAAGACATTCAATAAACGCGTTAGCATTCTCGGGACCAACACAAACATTGTGACACGTGACTGTTCATATGTTTGTTTGTGTGTGTGTACGCGTTGTGAATGTGTGTGTGAGTGCATACTATAACGGTTTTTATTGGTCAATGCGTGCATGTTGCAACTTAAGGCGAAGGCTATGCTTTTGTAATGTGACATAAGAATATATTTAGGTTGTGCGTGTTAGAAGGAGAGAGTGTTTTAGAGGTGTGTGTCAACTTTTGGTAGGCATGACTTAATTGTTATGACCTCAGGTAAAATTGATCAATTATACTTTTAGATTGTCCTTGATATTTGGTACGATCTGCGAATTGCTTAGTTGGTTTGGTAAAATATAAAATACTAGCTGGTCCACGTAGTTTTACGTTGTTTTACTACCGCAGCTCAGCTCCTCTAGGTCGTAGTTTACGCAATATATCCGATACTCAATACTCAATACGTTTATTGCATTCCACCATGTGAATTTAGGTGGTAGGTACATAAAGATACATACAATAGTTTTGGAGCATTCGTCATCCGATTTCTATCCCTCATCCATAAGTTCCAGAAAACGAACGAAAATCATGATTTATATTCTAATAAATTAATAACTAAAATAATGACAACTTAAGTTAATTACAAATTCCATAGAAAATAAATTATTATATTTCAAAATTAGTGCAGAATGCAGTAACCGAATTTTGGGATTTAATGAGAACTCAAATTATTCTATTCAAATCAAATCAAAGCATTTATTTCAAGTAGGCCAGTTATAGCACTTTTGAAATGTCAAAAGACAAAAACAAATCAAAAATAGTTACGTTAATTACATGAAAACATTTCAAAAATAGTTATGTTGCTACAGTCCCAGTCACACGACATAAAAACTGTGAAAGTACCGTAGATGCCCGTTCCAAGAAGTAGATCTCTATGGAGACTCTATTCGGCTTTAAAATAATTATGCCGAAGATGCCTTTGAATTGCTTAGATTTGGACTACGTAAAAACGGTATGTACACATAGGACAAGTAGTCTAGATTCTTATTTTCAGGCATTTCGACCGGTTTCAGAGCGAAACTCAAAACCAGATGGTTTTTTCAAATCCGTATTTTCACGGATTCGGATCGAACGCAATGCGTAACCGTTCTTACCCTGTTTGCCGGGGTCGCGGGACTGTCTCATCAGGTAACCGTGACCCTGAAACGTAAAGGGCTATTGAAGGATCACTGTGGATTTTAGTCAGTAAGAGTCTGACAGTCCCTCCCACCCTGCCTTGGGTACGAGGATTCATTTGATGATCTTACCACGATAAGAAAAAACATTGAACTAAAATAGGTCGTCGCCTTAATAAAAAGATTTCACTGCCGCGCTCGCCAGCTTGTGACGGCACACACAAAAATATACCTGCCTCCCTCACTCCCACATATTACGCACTATACGTCCCTTTCCCGCATTTCTATGTCATTGACTTTGTGCATGTTGCTCGTGTAGGGTTTTCCGAACATTTTATTGAAAGGAAATGGATGAGAAATGTTGGCATTTGGACTTGCTTTTCCTGGGGTCGATATAAATACAAGTGCTACGACATTGATTAATTAAATCGCCAATAAAATACTTTTTTTTTTACGTGGTAAAATCATCAGATGAGTTCTCCCACCCCGGGCAGGGCGGGAGGGACTGTCAGACTTGTACTGACTAAAATCCACGGTGTCCTTCAATAGCCCTTTATGTTCCGGGGTCACGGTGATGGTATAAGTCCCGCGACCCCGGCAGTCTTTAGGGGGTCCACCTCGTCATTGCTGACGCATGACGCATAGCTGACGCTCTTTGAGGCGCGCGTGGAACACGACGCGCCGTCGACCTGGGCATGGTCCATGCATGCCCGCGCCTACGGTGGCCGGAGATCGTCATGCGACGTCCGACGCCGTGGGCGTCCACCACCGCGCCAATAAAATACTTATAGCGATATTTAAATACCTGCGGGTCTAAATAGGCCACTTTAGCAGAATACGTTACTCAAAAATATTAATTAGTCGGAAAGATAGATTATCAAAAAATATTTGACCAGTATTTTTTCTTCTGTTACGTAAATCAACATTGACGGCGATACAACGCTTCTAAAAATCGCAAAACGTCACTCGGTCGGTATTTTACAGGCGTTATGACGTCACAGTGCCTACTCCCTGGAAGCGTTTTAAGTTTGCCAATATTCATTGATTAAAAAACAATACATACGTGTTTATATTTTTCGATACTGTAACAGCTAAGTGAAGGACTAAACAAATTTTCAATTTATACGAATTTTTTTGGCCCTGGACTACCTAGCACGTTACATTCCATCGCCCACTCCCAGCTTTTAGTTTTTCATACAAACTATTAACCCCAAAAACAAACCCTTAGGGATCTAATTTTGCAAAATCCTGTCTTAGTAAGCACATACGTCCTAAAAACATGCAACATTTGAAACTTCCATGTAAAATTTGAAACTTCTAGCTGTTGTAGTTTCAGAAATATTTACCGTTTTAAGCATGGCAATTAAAAATATAGAAAATAAATGTTTTTTCTTCAGGGTATGGATCGTGCCATAGTCATGCAAAAGCAGACGACGTATTTTTTATTTTTTTACGTGTTAAATCATCAAATGAGTCCTCCCACCCCGGGCAGGGCGGCAGGGTCTGTCAGACTTGTACTGACTAAAATCCCCGGCGTCCTTCAATAGCCCTGTATGTTCCGGGGTCACGGTGATGGGATAAGTCCCGCGACCCCGGCAGGCTTTGGCCCTCTGAGAGGGGGCCCCGTCATTATGCTGACGCTCTTTGAGGAGCGCGTGGAACACGAGGCGCCGTCGACCCGGACATGGCCCATGGTCAGACAGCGAGTTGCCGCCCGCATGGCCGCGCCTACGGTGGCTGGAGATCGTCTTGCGACGTCCGTCGCCGTGGGCGTCCACCACCGCGGGTGGAAAGCAGACGACATGTATAAAAATAACGATGAACTAACTTTGTTCTATTCTCGATAGAATATGTAGAGATAGAATTCGTCCTGCACGCGTAGCATGGCGTTTCTATGGCTATTCTACCAAGAAAAGACAAAGTTATTTCATCGTTATTTCTACACAAGTCGACTGTTTTTTTGCACAAATATGACACTATTCGTACACTATTGAAGAAAAGAACGTTTATTTTCCATATTTTTTACATTACCATGCTTAAAACAATAAAAATATTTCTACGTTCTGTCATTTTGTCTATTCTTCCATCGACAAAACCCCTTTCTACGGGCCCATGCTACGCCTGCTGCTACGTATGCACTGATCTTCAAAAATAAAGACTCCCCTCCCACTGCCCCATAATAAAGGTGGCACTCACTATACATATAGCACACTAGCACGGACAAGTAAATAAACAAATGACGGTGGTTGAATAACATTACGTGGCGTGTAACGCACAGGGATTTGTGAAAGTGATACTTTGTAGCGTTCGCAAAAAAAATGTAATGAAGAATTTCAGTGTAATAAATAATTATATTTGATATTATTATACAACGTGTAACGTTAAAAGCGCAAAACCTCTCGTGGGGTAACACAGCACATGTTACTGAACAATGTTTGTTATAAAACTTTTAGAAATTCGCAAAAAAAAAAATGATTTTTCATACAAAATGAGAAATTGATCGAGCCCATCAGTATGAAAAACTATTTTTTTTTTCGCGAATTTCCTAAAGTTTTATATTTTACATTGTTCAGTAGCATTGGCTGAGTTACTCCACGAGAGGTTTTGCGCTTTTACCGTTACACGTTGTATATTTATTCGATAATATATCGGCTATCCTTCAAGGGAAGCAATTCCAGATGGTAAAATTAATCTAAACTAATATTATGGTCGCGTGACTTATCGAAATACTGTGACCAGGGAACGGAAAACGTGGATTTTAGTCAGTACAAGTCTGACAGTCCCTCCCGCCCTACCCTGGGTGGGAGGACTCATTTGATGATTTTACCACGTAAAGAAAAAACTAATGTACCTCAAAACCTCAAACTGAAGAGTTTGTTTGGTTGAACAAGCTAATCTCAGGAACTAATAGTTCATATTGAAAAAGCATTCGCATTTTTACATAATTAGGGGAAGCCGGGGCATTACGGGCACCCGGGGTAAGATGGGCACCCTTTCTTCCTCGAAGGATAATAAACCGAGACGCTCGAAACTAGTCGGGTCGCGTTCCAGTCGACCTAGCGCAAGCGAGAAAAGTGATTTTGTGCGTGTAGATGCTCATCGTACGACGACAGCACGAAATTACGTAAGTTGATGTATTTGATATATTATTTTGGTTTTAAGTCTGTGTTATAGCTAATTCATGTTTGTGTTAAATGTCCAGTTATTAAGTAAATTGCTATGTTCAATTATGTGTCTAACTAACTAGAAAGAGTTGTGAACGAACCACCACATATTCGTTTGATTTCGATATAATTTGTTTTGTTTGACCTTTGGGGCATTATGGGCGGGGCAAAATGAGCAGGGGGCCCATTTTGCCCCGGGTATTGTCATTAAGTTGATCTTTTTTCTGCAGATATAATTATGGTTCGCCACTACCAAACGAAGACAGAAGGTACCAAATGGAGTTTGGAGGATATGGAAGCAACCGTAAAGGATGTGGCTAGTGGCAGATTAAGCTATAAACGGGCCTATCAATGGGCAACAAAAAATAACATCCCCATATTTTTGATCCAACTAAGAAGGATAAAGAAGAAGACCGCACAAGAAAACCAGTGGCTATGAGAAAAACGGAAGGAAGAAAAAGACGAAGAAAAATGAATAATATAGGGAAAACGAATCGGAGGAAGAAGATGTTTAATGTGTCAAAATCTACTGAGGATTGGGTCACTTACCGTGGATGCCAGAGATAGGCCCACTGTTCTTGCGCCGGTGTCTTCAAAGGCGAAAGAACAGTGGGGACAATGATGACGAATCCTGACGAATCCCATCGCATTTGTACTTTTTGTGCTCGGTTTTAGATGTACATGCCTGTTATGCCCCGCATATGCCCATTTTACCCCAGACACGGGGCAAAACAGGCAGTTTCTCTATTTTTTTAAAGTTCTAATTGTACTAAAGACTGGTAGCCTAAGATAATTATTAAAGATTAATGATAATAAGGAATAATGAAACTAATTAATGGCTGTTGATTTTTTTCATTATCTCGTTTATCTCAGATTTTATTCAAGTTTTCCCTTAAGGTGCCCGCATTGCCCCGGTTTCCCCTACTTTTGGGTCAAAACCACAATTTACAGGTCCCTTCAAAAACACGTTTTCAATTTAAAAAACAATCTTTGTTTATCCAAAACGTGCGTAAAATCAACACAAATTAATTCTCACACCAAATAAACTAAACGACAACAAAAATAAAAACCAAGCTATTACTCAATAACAAAAACAAAATAATTTAAAATTGTTTTATTTTCTCTGCTGACCGTACGCTCCACTTACCATTCTGACTTAAGGCGACTTACGCAATAACTTAGCGATAAAGATGTCTTTAACGATAGCTATCGATATTTATGACGATGGCTTATCGTTATGAGGAGCGAGGCGTTTTGTTCGGGTATTTTTTTATAGTAGGACAGTCACCCCAAAATCCCGTCACCTTTTCATTTATCATGATGTAAGTCTAATAGCCTAGCAGTGCTATTCGCTATGAACACAGCCTTGTGACAGCGCGGCACTTGCACTACACTGGCACAAAATTTTGTTATTAGGTGCGTCCACACAGAACGAGTAGCCTCGCGAGGAAACTGCCTCGCGAGAGACTGCTTGATCTGTGTGAACGCTTTTAATGTTTCTTGACAAAGGCGCGTCCAGAGTGTGCTCGGCAAACGACTGAGGCGCCTTTGAGCAAAACAAAACCCGACACTGGATGGCTCGGGCGCACGATCGCTCGACAGCAGCAGCGCGCGCTTTTGCCTCGGCCGATGCCGAATGCATTCAATGCAAGCCGAATGTTTCTTCATAAAGATGTCAGACTTGTCAGTCGGCTCGGAAAAAAGCTCGCCAGAACGCTCGTAAGAATGCTCGCTGAAACGCCCTCGTTTGTTTTTGTGTAATGTAACATTCGTAAGACTGTTCATTACAAGTGAATGTTCAAGTTTTTTTTCTTATTTATTTAGCGTTTTATTTATTGAACCTTTTTTTAATTTAGCCTGGGGTCACGGTAATTCGTCAAACACGCGACCAGATTTTCAGCACCTTAAGACGAAAACATCGAAACTCAAAACGGTAACGGTAAACATCGTGAGGAATCCGGCATGTCCTAAAGCCAAATATTCGAAGATATGTGACATCTACCAACCCGCACTGGGACTGCGCCCTCTCTCAGAGAGGAGTTCGTGTCCCAGCAGTGGAAACATTATAGGCTGATGATGAAGCATATGGCTTGAATTTAAAAGTGCAAGTGCGTGCCGATGACTCAACTGCCAGGAAATGGGTCGAGTATTAGTGCTATAATATCGGTACGCACCACACGTTCGCAGCAATGCTTCAATACTTCCGTATAAGTAGCTCATGTAATGATATTATATAGCATAGCTGTGTATGGAGTGGTTGTAATAATTATGTGATTGGTGCGTAGCCTTGAAGTTTTTTTTTGAAGTTTCGGGCACTAGGAATTTCTCCTGTATCGTGGGTGCGTTGACAAACATAGAAACTCACATACACAAACACCCAGACCCGGAACAATTAATTGCAATTTTTTTTATCGTTTTAAATTCATCAAATGAGTCCTCCCACCCAGGGTGGGACGGAAGGGACTGTCAGACTTGTACTGACTAAAATCCACGGTGATCCTTCAATAGCTCTTTATGTTTCGGGGTCACGGTAATGAAATAAGTCCCGCGACTAAGATGCACCATACTAGGAATTTCTCCTGTATCGTTTCGGTGCTTTTAGAGACATCGTGACCCCGAAACGTAAAGGGCTATCGAAGGATCACCGTGTTAGTCCCTACAAGTTTCTTCCGTCCCGGCCTGGGAGGACTCATTTGATGATTTTACAACGATAGTAAAAAAATATCCGCAAGCAGTTGTTCCTGATAATAGTTTGTGTATGTGAATTTATAATTATGTTTTTAAACGCACCCACGACACACAAAAAAAATGCCTAGTGTGGGGCAACTTTTAAAAAAAGAATGTTGGTCAAAAACAAAATCAGTTACACTAGGCCAGTATTTCACCCAGAGACACGGCTCAAACAAAACACATGTAGGTTACGTCACCACACGTCTCCCCCATTACGACCATAGACGGAGAAACGAAAGTCGGACTCTTTGCTCGCTTTCATCAACGTTATTGTGTTCATAATTCGACTATTTCGACATAATAATGACGATTTTTATTAAATTGGCTACGATTGTTTGTTTTTAACCGACGAAAAAAAGGAGGAGGCTTCTTAATTCGACATGTAGGTGTATTTTTTGTAGATTTCGTTAGTCTGTATTAAAAAAAAATGGCAAATGTAAGTCAGACTAAAAAAGAAAAAAAATCATTTTTTTTGGGATTTGTATTAATCGTTAAATATTCATTTTTTTTTAAATTTTTTATTATAGTGGCAACAGTAATATTACGAGTAACATATGTGAAAATTTCAACTGATTCAGTATCATGGTTCTTGAAATACAGCCTAGTGACAAACGGACTGACGGACAGCGTAGTCTTAGTTAGGGCCTCGGGACGGACCTCTAAAAAAATGTTATCCTCATGGGATAGTGTTTGTCCGTCTGTCATATTGTTCGGAACTTCTAAACAGATTAAGAACTGTGGTAATAAATATTAACTTATGTAGCCAAAACACATTCATTCATATTTTTTATGTTGATTTCTCCATTAACTGCTCAATCGACCTGAATAAAAAAAGCTTTGGATTCAATAGTTTGTTGTCGTGATGTGTAAAAATGTAAAATAAGTTGCCATAACATACATATCATCATTTTTAATTTCTTCATCTTGTTCTCATATTTGTTCTTCTACATATTTTAAATTTATAGTTTATTTTCACTTATTTAATTACTTAATTTTGATTTTAGTTTAAGTCACCACCTATTTATGTGAATGTTGGTTTACCTGTTATTGGCAACTGTATAAGCCTTATAGTCTTAAACTTCTACAATATTTATTAATTTATAAATATAGAAGCTGTTGGTATACCTATATTAAATAAATAAATAAATAGATCATTTACATATTTGACTGAAAACTCTAATTAGTTCGTCTGTTAGATTATCAAAAAATGTTTAACCCATATTTTTTCTTTTCTCACGTAAACCAATATTGACCAAGATACGACACTTTAAAAATTGCCAATACGTCACAATCTTTACTTGCTTCTAACGTTACGAGCCCCTATTCTCAAATTGTAATGCGAAATATGCATTATTCAACAAAAGAAAATATACGTATCCATTACTTGTTTTACTGCCTTATTAATAAAACAAGAAGTAAAGTCACGCCAAAATTATTCCTTAAAAATGTATGGTTAGTCTGAAGATTAGCCTGGTTACTGACGGATTAATTAAATTTTCAATTTATTATAATGCTGTTACCATATCCATTTTTTTTCTGAATCAGAAGTTTTCTTTTATGAGTATTAAAAAAAAAGTAGTTTCCAAGAACTCTGTAGATGGCGTTGAACTGACTACGTTACTAGATTTATGCCTTCATTTTTGCACGAATCCACGAGGCACAGACTTCTCTTCTTTGTCTCTTGGGACATTTTCTTTATGGCGTGGAAAACTCATAAATCAAAAAGACTGGTGGAATATTTTTTCTTTTTCCTTGTTGTTATTTATTTCCATATGCCAATGGTGTGATGTTATGTGACTGACAATGACATAACATGTACGTCACCTACGTTTTAAGATCTTAAAATTACAATCAAGTGAAAAAAAAAACAAAAAATGACGACGTTCCGTTCATTGCAGTAACATACCAAGTTCAGCGCCATCTATCCATCGACTAGGGAAAAAATAAAAATAAAATCCCTCATTATACTTCTTCCTTTTCAAGGTTATCTATTATGAATAATATATAATATACAGGTTGTCCAGTAATGATTACCGGACACCCTGTATATTCACTTTCATATGAATATAATATCCAGTAATGACTGTGGATGCCATAATTCTAGTTTAAGCACCAGACTGGTGCTTGACCTTCGCGTGGAAAGCAAACATCCGTTGTTAGAGGAAGTGATCGAGACGAATAGACAGTCGCCATCTTGAGAATAGACATAAAATATAATGATACTAGGCTATTACTGTTTAATATTCTATTGCAGGGCGTAGACCTCGTTAGAGAAGGCATTAATTAAAACGATTGGTCTTTTAGGGTCGCGGGACTGTCTCATAAGGTAGGTGTCGCCAAGTCCTTATGATGATGATGTATACTAAACATGTACACTTATTCATCTGACCAGCGAAATACATATTCCAATAATGCATTGCTGTGATTTACTTCATTGCCTTGTTTCCAACTATTATAACAGAAAGCAAGTATAGCATGTTGTGACCCATACCGTGTGTGGTGTCTCGCCAGTCATCCGTGTCCAGTCGTGCAGTTAAGGTGAACCTTCTGCCTATCTCGCCTGTCTGCGTTCACCACCTGGGGGTTTAAATATATCATGATTCCTCCCTACATGGAATCACCCAAGCGTCCCAGCATCACCTACATATTGGTATCACTATTGATATTACTATTGGTATTACTATACATTAACTTGACCTTTATATAATGTCACTATGGTGACCAGGCTTAGTGCTATGGCACCACGGAGAGGGCCCCTACGTCCCTCACCGCGCTCACTCGTATCTTAAATACAAGCCTGAGCTCGCCTCTTCTACCGGTAGGTCCCAGCTATATCAGGCATGGGAGTACAATTGGGCTCTTTCCTTGGCAGCGAACCCGCCTTATGTGGTGCAGTGGCCAGAGCCAAGCACTGATGAGTGTTAAGAGCCCTATAAATCAGTTACTATGGTGGGTAACCTGATAAGGTCCATGTAGTCCCCGAAGGACTCATTATATCAATTTACTTAGTAGGTAGTTAGTTAGTATTGAAATGAAATTAAGTGATCCTAAGACACTTAGCTAATCCAATCCAGGTTCCTCTCGAGATAGCTGCACAGCACTTGACACTGACTTTAATATTAACACGCTACTACACACTAGCTGTACTTGAAGAGATTATGAAACTCAATAAACAGTAACAAAGTGATATCTGAATTGAAGAGTACCGATTGGCGGCAAAACGTACGCTAATAGAAAAATGACAGTCAGAAAAATGAGACCTGCTTACCATAGAGTTTCAATGTTGCTATATACAATATTTACATTTCGCGGAATGTCGCGACACTCCCGCCGGGAACGGTTAAAGTAAAGTTGACATCAAATTTTGCGTCCATTCCCTTATCTTCTCAAGGGCTTTGGCTGCAGCGATTCGTTTAATTTTGACTTCCTCAGGTCGATCCTCTTCAGTTGACGTATCCTTGTCTTTCATGGAATCTTTGTCCACCATATTATTTGAATGATCTCTCAATTCTTCATTTTGAACCCTATCAGTAGTATCAGCACTCTCAATCTCTAGATCCGGTTCTTTATTTGTGACACTCACCCTATCATCTGTCATTTCCTCGTCTATTTCCTGATTAGCAGTTGTCTCTTTCTGGGCAACATCTGCCTGTGTGATAACATGAGGCAAAAGTTCTGTGTCCTCTGGAGATTCTTCAGTTAACCGAGGAGATTCAAACTTTTCTTTATCTTGAGGTATTGTATCAGGTTGTTCGTTGTCTTCTATTTCTAGAGGATATAAATGCGCAATGGAGCGCGTAAATATAGTCTCCCCTACTTTTACTCGTGCGACTCTAACCAAACCGTCGGAACCCTTTATTAAAGAAACTATCCTTCCTACTTTCCAGCCTTCACGGTTCTTGTCTCCTTTCATCTGAACTATTTGGCCTTCTTTCGGAGTTAGTTTGGAAGTCACTCGTGGTTGTTTGTGTGAGTGACTATATCTCTCCCTTAACGTCGGTAAGTAGCGATTTTGAAACATTTCTTTGAATTCATCTAACATTATCCGAGATTTTCTCCAACCCATAATTAAATTGGTTTTTGTTGATGTGCCTTGTACTAATGCATTATTATCTGCCGTTTCTAAAGTGACACATCTGCCGGGTTGAAGAAAGTCGGACGGTTTCAGAATATGTTCCAACTCTGTATCAACACATGTTAATGGTCTGGTGTTTATTACTGCCTCTATTTCCTTTATCATTGTTAACAGTTGACTGTCTTTTAAGAGGTGTTTTTGAAGTGTTCTTCTCATACAGTGTTTAACTAGTCCTACCAAACGTTCGTAGAACCCGCCGTGCCATGGTGCAAGTTCCGGTATGAAACGCCATTTTATTTTATTGTCAACGCAATATGCATTGCCCACTATATCTGCGATGAGTTTAAAGTGTAAGGCGTTGTCGGAAGTGATGAGAGCTGGAACTCCTCTGGTTGCAATCATTCGCCTTAAAGCGAGTAAACCTTCGTCAGCCGATAGATCGTCAACCACTTCCAGATGTACAGCTCTAACTGCAAGACAAGTGAATAAGCATATCCATCTTTTGGTTATTCCCTTTTCTGTCTTAACTAATATAGGTCCAAGATAGTCAGTTCCGGTAAAGGTAAATGGTTTGCTGTACTTAACCCTTTCATGTGGTAGTGCAGGTGTAGATGGCAGTTTATATGGCCCACCACCATGTTTCAAACATCGAGGACATTTTCCTAATATTTTCTTAACTTGACTTTTGCCTTGCGGTATCCAATAAGTTTGACGTATTATACTCAGTGTATGGTTGACACCAACATGATAATTCTTTTCATGCGTGTCCTTTATAACTTTATTAGTGAATTCACAATCTTTAGGTATAATTACCGGATACCTCTTGTCAAATGACCATTCAGCATATTTAAGTCTGCCCTTGCAACGTAATATGTCGTCAATGTCCTTGAATAGTCCCAGATTCCGACTGAGACTGGTCTCTTTGCCATTCACTTCATCCGGAAAATGTTCTGCTTGAACTTTCTTAATTTCTTTTAATATACTGTCTTCAGGTTTCATTCCTTCTGGAAGTTCTTCTAGTGATTCTTGTAACTGCTCACTGCGAACCTTATCTGACCTTAACTCTTCATCTGGTCTTATATCTGTTTGTAGACTTTCTGCGTTTGGCAGACCCTCCCGCGTCAGAAGAGAAACTGTTCTAGATGGTCCGACTGGCCATTCTGTATGCTTCTTCTTCAAGAATTTTGGTCCCATCAACCATCTTGATCTCTCATCTTCTGAAGCGGACGGTCTGGTTCCTACATCGGCGGAGTTCAGTTCTGAGGGTACGTGTCTAATTATGAGGTCTTTATTTTGCTTCACTTCTTCCAATCTTCTGGCTACAAATGGCACAAGCAGTTTGTCGGAATTGTACCAATCGATCACAACCTGACTGTCTGTCCATAATGTCTGTCGAGTGACATTCAACTTTAAAATTTTGTGAACATATTTGATCAGTCTGCTCCCAATTAGAACTCCAAGAAGCTCCAACCTAGGAATTTTCAAATTTTGTTTGTCTTTGATTGGTACCAGCCTTGATTTACCTATCAAAAAATTAATGGAATTTCCCTGTACTAGATAAACTACAGCAGCATAAGCCTGCATCGAGGAATCAGTGAAGCAGTGCAATTCTGCGTTTTCATCATTAAGGTTAGTAATTCTTCTGGGTACACGTACATTTTCGACTTCTTTCATGTCTTTCACAATCGTCTTCCAGCGTTCTACGGTTTCCTCTTCTAAAGCAGTGTCCCATTTCGCTTTCGTTCTCCACAGGTCTTGTAGAAGAATTTTGGCTGCTAGCATAATGGGCACGGTGAAACCGCAGGGGTCGTAGACAGCTGCTATCGTTTTCAGGATGCCTCTCTTTGTGTACTTATTATTCTCGTTGACTCTTGCCCTTATACTCAATGTATCGTCCTCTAGATTCCAATCTAGACCTAACAATTTTACTATTTTTTCAGGACATGCGTCTGGAATAAGATCCAAGAAGTCTTTGGAGTTGGAACTCCACTGCCTCAAATTCATAGATATCTCATTAAACGTGTTCTTTAAATCGTGATACAATTCTAAAGCTTCGTGAGCACTGTTGGTTCCGGTTACAAGATTATCGACGTATATATCGTTCACTAATTTTCTAATGCTCTCGTTTTCCGATTTCATCATGTGATGCTTAATTGTGGCGTTTAGAATGAACGGAGATGATGTTAGACCAAACGGAACACGCGTGAATCTAAGGTGCATGATATTATCATCTACTGCTGGTTTCCGAAGATCCTTTAACCATAAGAATCTTGTTACGTCCCTGTCTTGTTGTTTAAGACCGATCTGGAGAAAAGCCTTTTCCACGTCGGCTGTTATTCCAATCGCGTGACACCTGAATTTAATCAACAACCCAGTTAAGTCCTCTAGTAACAAGGGTCCAGAGTAGAGATGTTCGTTTAAACTTTTGTTATCCTTAACCCTTGCCGAGGCGTCGTAGACAATACGAAGAGATCTTCCTGGTGTCGAGACGCCATGGTGAGCAATATAATGCACCGCGTGGTCCACATGTCCGTCGGGAACTTCTTCAATTATCCCTTTATTTAATTGTTCTTTTAATGTCTTATCATATAAGATTAAAGTTTCTGGATCTAACCTTTTAAGCAAGTTTACTAGACGTCCGAATGCTAATCCAAAGTTAGATGGTAGATTTGTTGGACTATCACTCCATGGCCAACTGACATAATATCTCTTATCTCTGTATTCTGTTGTTTCGTTGAAATGCTTTATGGCTTCTTCGTCTCTGTTTGCCTTTGGTGAATCAGTGATTCCTATTGATTCTAAGTCCCATAAGCGTTTTAAGTCCCCATTATCTAATGGTGGGTCTAGATGAGCCAAACCGACTTCACAAGAAGTTTGAAAATATGTCAGAACAGACAACTGTTCGATTGGTTTAGTGGATATTATACCAGAAAGTATCCAACCGAATTCTGAATCAACCAAGTACAAGTCTTCTCCAATTTGTATCTTGTTTGTAGACATAATCGTATAATAGTAGTCGTTCCCAAGTAATATGTCAATCCGATCAGACAATGAGCCATCATCAGCTAACGGGTAATTTCCATCATTCTTCCAGCCAAGTAATTCCTTTGGATAAGGCACTCCTTGCGATATTGATGTTACTACATTAGCAAATATAGTTTTGACTGTGTTATTCTTCGTCGTGATGCCTAGTTTTACTAGTGGACTCTTTATCTTCTTAGGATTTTGGCATCCAAAAGTAAATATAGCTAAATTGTTTTGTTCTTTTGCTTGAAGATTCAGTTCTTTAGCCATCCTTTCGGTTATGTAGCTTCTTCCACTTCCGGTGTCTAGCAAAATCCGACAGGTCCTTGTAATATTATCATGACCTCGTACCTTAACTACAGCTGTTTGTAATACAGTATCCTTTCTGCTTATGTGCATTGCACTGGTGGATGCTTTCTCTTCCTTTGCTCCTTGAAGCTTATTGGGACATAATGCTTGATTATGAAGTCCGTATTTACCGCAGTACTCGCATTTCCTTTTTCGACGACATTGAAATATAGTGTGTCCTTTTCTAAAGCAATTAAAACATCTATCTTTCAGTTTTGCTTTTCGTTCATCAACGGTTCTAGCTTTGTCGCAATTTACATTGAGATGATCTCCTCCACAAAAAATACAATGCCAATGTTTCATTTTCTTTCCCATTTTATAAGCTTCCCTTTCTTTTTTGTTATCAAGTTTCCTTTTAAAAGGTTTCTTGTCCTTTGAGTTCCAGTTCGTCCTAGTTTTATAGTTATTCTGCTGTCTCTTAAACCCTTTTGTACCATTTGAAAAACTATTCTTTGAGGGACCTGGTTTTTCTAAATTTGCTGCGTCCTTGACGTGCAAGGTCTCTGTTGTGTACGGAACCTCGACCGTATTACTCGTACAAGGTTTCTGAGTTATCCTTATCGCTTCCTCCTTTGTAGAGACTATCAAAGACAGATGCTCCAGGATGTTTTCTACGGTTTGTGTACCATCAGACCCAAGTCTCATCTTGGTATCATAGATAATATCAGCAGGAAACTTTTCCATGACCAGGAATCTCATTTGATTGGTATCCACATTTTCTCCCATGGATTGGAGAACTCTTAGGTGTCGTTGGAGTTCGTCCAATGTAGTTCGGCAATCATCAAAATTTTCGGCATGTTTCACATTGTTCAGTGCTCGGTGATGTGCATGTATGACTTCATGTTCTTTACCATACCGCGCCCTTAGAGTATCTACGGCAATTTGGTAACTCTTGTTAGTCGTGTTAAATCCATCCACTAATCTGGCTGCGTCCCCTTTAAGAGAGCTCTTCAGATACAATAACTTGTCAACATCATTCAATTTTCTTCGGTTGATACTTGAATTGAATTGATCCCAAAACTGGTGCCAGTCCAGCAAGTCACCACTGAACTGCGGCAGATTTAAATCTGGTAGCTTGCTATATGTTGACGGTTCAGCTTCCTTTGCCAAAGTTGTCGGTTTTTTCACATTTTAATTTTAATTTAGTTTCCAGCTCGGCCAAATTTTCTTCACCTTGTAGCTGATAAGTGGTGAAATTAGATATCTCATCTGGATCAGGATTCTTACAGATATTGAAGTAATTATATAGTTCAGATGAGAAACGAGACAGGACAGATTTCAGTTTAGCTGATACTACTTTGGATGTGTCTAAGTTTTCTTCATTCAAGTTATCACAGAGATTTTGAGCTTGAGATGAGAGCAATTTTATTTCTTCAATAAATTTGGACAAACGATTCATAAGTATTGCTTCCATTATTTAGGAGATAATTCTGAAAAATAGTTATATATCTATACATATGTTTATTACCTATGTGTGTATCTAAGAATATAATTATAATATTAGCATAGTATATTTTATTTGTTTGTCTCAATGTATCTAGTATGTTTACTCCTCTAATTAGTTATTCCACACTGTACAGTAACAAAGAGTAACAAAATGAGACTCTAAGTTCATTAGTAATAAATTGATACCTTAGAGGTAATAATGTAAGACCTAATAATTATAAAATTATCCATGACAACAAACAAATATTCCATGCTGGATATAAGTCTGTGAGAAAAGTTAGTTTTAGCCAGAAAAGATATTGTTTATGTTAGTACATACACGGGAAGCGATTTCATTGATATACATTTGAATAAAATGTGGACATAATCACATAATGTTCAATCAGTATGTAATCATAAGTTAGGAAACTAAGATTCTGTTAAAGTTTCTATATTTTTCTCAGATTTGTAAATTGATTACGACGCACGGTGGGCCGAAAATCGGCTTTCATAGACTTAGGCATTTTATTTTGCAAGTGCCATTTTTTATGCCGGATATCACTTCTATTAGTTATAACAATATACAAAAATGACACCAGAATTGATTCTGCACAAAAACGAAGGAATTATAATTTTTTTACGAAAATTTTGTATGGAGCTAGTATGAAAAATCGAAATATCTCGAAAACGGCAGGGATAACCGTAATATCCTTATAGGGGGTTATAGTACTAATTATTTGTGATTTTTTGACATAAGTTACATAATGGTTGTGAATGCCGTTTTTTTTTTAAAAATCGTCAAAATATTTTCATTTATTTTTACATATGAAACGTTCCTTTTAGTGTTTAAGTTGAAGATTTCAGAGCTTTAACAACTCTTAACATAAAATAGCATGACCTCTATAGACCTGAAGGACTAGACAGAGGTGAAAGAAAAGTTATTTTGTTGGTTATTGTACCCTTTTTTGTGGTTGTTTTTGAAGGCGGTTATATTTTTTTTGAAAACTCGGTGTAATCGATGTACATACATAAAAAAAAATACCGACCGACCGAATGGAGAACCTCCTCCTTTTTTTGAAGTCGGTTAATAAATAAAATGGACTGTATATATACTTTTTATTGAAAGGTAATTTAAATAAAACAGAAGTAACAAAAATAATATCAAAGTGCATAATAATTTATGAAAATATTAACTAAACATATGATACAATAAACTAACATGAATTACAAAAGAACATAAAGAAAAATAATTGAATTTTACAAATTTTCTTTACAACTTTCGTTGTCGGACTCCAATTCCGAGTCAGAATCCAGATTGGATACACCTACAAACGCGAACTCAGTTTCCGGAAACTGTATTAGGTCGAGAGTTTCAGCAAAAAAGGTTGTCTTCCTTTTGGCATCTAACTTCGGCCTTTGTGCACTTAGGAAAGGATCCGAAGAAACAACAAGCATATTTAGGATATCTTGATTAGAATCTTGCCTGCTTCTTTTCCGCGAATGATGTTCCCGAAACCTCCTAAAATCTTTGTTTCGAGACTCTGAGGCTTCTTCCGACAGAGTCCCAATCGGGACAATATCATTTTTTTCGATTATGTCAGCACCGTGTATTAATAGTTTATGTACGGTTGATGACATGTAGTACCAGTCGTATAATTCCACGTACTTTTCTGCTGTTTTGCGAGCAAAATCTTTAAATTTGATGACATCTATCTTCTCACCAGATGTTATTGCTTGCAAAATAACAGAAAATCTTTTTATCAGGTCTTGATCCAACCCAGTAATAGCTGCAGTTTTATTGGGAAACTCGAAAAACTTCCTTGCGGTATTCCCGTCATTGGTAGTTCCCGAGCCTTGTTTCACTATATCAATCAACAGATTGAGCTCCTCTTTAAATTTATTTTGAATGTTTTTTTTTCTGTTTTGTAACATTTCTTTATGCTCATTACTTCTTGCTGCCCACTGTTTGAAGTCAAGTCTGTACGCAATGTGTAACAGACATTCCATGCAATTTATACGGGCATGTAGGGATGATAGGCCAAATTCGTATATGTCAGAACACACAGTTTTTGATGTTACAGCATCTAAGTGGTTCATTTCTGTTGGTTTTGCTAAGCACAGGTAGCATGATGCATTTGATCTAGCTTCAGAAAGGTACGTGCAGACTTTTGCGTCGATCATTGTCATCATTAGTTTATGAGTCACCCTGTTACTATTAATGCACTCTGTGGGGTTAAGGGCCTCAATTTCCTCATCCATTTTTCTTTTGTTATCAATGACAACTGCATCGCTTTCTTTTACAAAAGTGAACTGAACCGGACGACAATAAAAAGTTGAGCATGGTTTCGGGTTTGTCCATATAGTATTATCTCCATCTGTAAGTTTCAGTGGCACCAAGGAGGTCATAAAAATGCTTGAATCATCATGCTCGCCGTCCATTTTCTGCTTGTATCGGCTTTGATTGGAAGCACCATCAAATCCCCACTTCGATATCAGCTTTAACTGCTTATTTTCCACATTATCAGAAAGACTTTGAAGAATCCGCTTCACCGTGATGTCAAGTAAAGCTTGAAGTGTAATTCTAGCTGATGAATCAGTAACTGACACTGATAGATTAGGAGGGTAGCATGCAAGCTTAGTTTGTTGCAGTTTATAGTAGGATGGGTAAATATCCTTAGCACCTTCCCGAATGGCAGTCTCTCGCAACGTAATATATTGCCACTTTGAAAGCTTAAGTGAAAGAAGTAATCCAAGTGCTTTCTCTGGTGTAAATATTACTGTTTTCACTGGTTTCTTAATGCTTTCATTGATTTTAACGGCAGCTTCTGGATTTTTGATCATATATTCGATTACAGATGCGATATCTTCATACCCTTCTTCTTTTAAACGCGCTGCAGCTGCATATGCCAATTCACAGGAATCCTCGCCTATGTGCTCACTAGATCTTCTCTTTTTCTGTTTGCTTCCCAGATCTTTGAATGGTTTTCGGGACCTTTTTGTCATTGTTCCAACAGTCGATGATGTCGAAGGTTCTGGAGAGACTGAACGTGCTCTTGGTATCTCATCAACAGTTGGTTCTTGATTTATTATAGTAAGCACGCAACTCGGCCAATCAATATTTGCTTGCAGCCACTCTCCGTACGTATTTCTAAAATTATCAAAGAATCGTTTAGATTTCTGCCACCTGTTTAAAGCAGATCGCGTGAATCTACGGCAAAATTCTTTGAGAGTTACTTGATCTTCGGCAGAAAGACAATCGCCTATGCGAGACACAATTGCACTAAACAATACTTCATGATTAAATGAAGGACACTCACTTTTTAGAAGAACAAACAAGTCTAAGTTGGTGATTAAACTTTCCATTCTAAGATTTTATAGTCGCAAAGCAAATACTTAGTTTTAGTGTTAGCAGTTACACAGTTGTGAACAATCTAAATTATGGAACAAAATTGTAGCCCTTTTATTGTAGGTACCTATAAAGTCAATAATTAGTAAACTACCCTCGTTAAAGTTATAAAAGATATGACATTGAAAATTTATAATCGTAAAAACATTTCGTAGAACTCATAGTACAACTAATCAACATTAGCAAATCACATTAGCTCACTAATTACAAAAAAAGTGACTGCAGTTCTTAGTAGATATTGTTACGAGAAATTTCAAATCATTTAATCACATATTAGGCTCATTAGAATCAGAAAACTACAACCATCATTCTAATTACTTAATTACTTGTCAGCAGACTCATTAGATGACTACACAAGATGTTATTTTGTATTTTGATCTTCTGCAAGGTCTTAAAATTCCTTTTGTGTCGATATTATTATGTGTCCGGTTATGTTATAATCATACTTTTAGGGTATGATCAATTAACAATTTCATTCCCCTATCTTTCAAAAAGAAGCGACTGCATGGGCACTTTGACACTGATATTCAACTATTTGGTATTGTTGGAAATCTTACAAGATACTACACACTTCTGTCTAGTCCTTCAGGTCTATAGATGTCATGCTATTTTATGTTAAGAGTTGTTAAAGCTCTGAAATCTTCAACTTAAACACTAAAAGGAACGTTTCATATGTAAAAATAAATGAAAATATTTTGACGATTTTTAAAAAAAAAACGGCATTCACAACCATTATGTAACTTATGTCAAAAAATCACAAATAATTAGTACTATAACCCCCTATAAGGATATTAGGGTTATCCCTGCCGTTTTCGAGATATTTCGATTTTTCATACTAGCTCCATACAAAATTTTCGTAAAAAAATTATAATTCCTTCGTTTTTGTGCAGAATCAATTCTGGTGTCATTTTTGTATATTGTTATAACTAATAGAAGTGATATCCGGCATAAAAAATGGCACTTGCAAAATAAAATGCCTAAGTCTATGAAAGCCGATTTTCGGCCCACCGTGCGACGTAGGTATAATACGCAGTGTTGCAGCCCTACAGTCGGGAATAACACTTTGCATGAGCCTCCGGGCTCCGGCTCGTGTTGACGCCGTTCCAAACTACCTACATGTCACATGAAACGCTTTACATTTTACATTTAGTTTCGAGAGAAATCACAGCTATTTCTAGACGTAATTATTGTTTGTCATTAGCTTTGATCACGTATTAGAAGGCTAAAACCAACTTTAAGCCATAAACTATTCAACAACAAAAAACTTTGCCGCACACATATTTTATCAAACAATAGAAAACAAATAAATCTCTTAAAATATCTCGTCATGACCCTCACCTGACAATAATTTCACTGTTTTATGCAATTTCAAATCACTTTTGAACCTTAAATTCACTTTCAACTAGTTTTTTGCAAACTTCCCAAAGAAAAACGAAAAGTAAATTACCGCGAAATGGCGGCAGGACCAGTGTTGCCACAACTGAGTTTCCAAAAGGTACGTATCCTACGCTGAAACGGTAATGAGAGGTTTTCCTTTTAGAGTTTAAAAACTCATAAATTAAAAAGACTGGTAAATGAATATTTTATTTTTCTTTTTCCTTGTTGTTATTTATTTTCAAAATGCCATTTGTGTGATGTGACGTGACTGACAATGACATGACATTTTATTTTACGACTTTTTATTTTACGATCTCAAAATTACATCCAAGTGAAAAAATAAAAAAAAGACGTGACGTTCGTTCATTGCAGTAACATATCAAGTTCAGTGCCATCCATCCATTGACTAGGGAAAACATAAAAAGAAAATCCCTCATTATTGTGCTAAAAAGGTACGAAACGAGGTAAAATTACACATTGCACATTGAAGGCTAAAAAGGTACGTAAAATGTACCTACGCTAATGGCAACGCTGGGCAGGACGGGACCATATCCGTTTTGTTAAGCCGTCTTCACACTTAGTGTCTATTATACGATAAGTTGTCTTCGCGACCTTTTAATCAAATTAAGATTTTCTTAAGTTGTTTAGTATATAATATTATTATATGAATGTATCTATGCATCTATCAATTATGCGTAATTATTATGTGAATAAGCTTGACATAAAATGGTTAAATTACTAGCATTTATAATTATGATTGTTCATTCAAAGATCAAAATCCAGGTAATCGTATTGTATTTACATCTAGCTTTATGTACCCATGTTTAGACAACATTTATTACTTATTATCTATGAACAGATTTCTTACTAACTATTACAGTATACCTGATACCTATTTTAGTATCTTATTTGAAATTAGTCAAAACCGGTTATGATCATAACCAGTGATTTGTTCAGTAAAACAATTATCTATGTTCCATATAATGTCAGCCAATTATCACAACTTGTTTCCCTCATTCCAACTACATTGAGATACTATCGCGACCAGTCGCATTGTCTATAATACCCTTAATGAAGGTTTCAAAATTTTTCATTTTTCGTAAGTTCCGTTTGAAGAACTCTTTAGTAAAAACAAGGGAGAAGCACTTGGAACTGTAATTCTTGGTGTACTACCTGAACTTAATATTAATGCTTTTATATAACAAAGTAGTTATTTAATACAAATATCAGTAGCTAGTTGAATAAAGGAAAACAATAAAGTCAAGTGCAAAATTAGTTTCTTTTACTGGACACAGATGGCGCTACGAGTTATGAGTCACAACTTGCTATTTTTTAGAAAGCCTTATAAAATCCTTTCATAATGCATTATTAGTTTTATGGATTCTCATCAAGGATCCCAGCATCTCCACCATATCGCCAAGTCCTTATGATGATGATGTATACTAAACATGTACACTTATTCATCTGACCAGCGAAATACATATTCCAATAATGCATTGCTGTGATTTACTTCATTGCCTTGTTTCCAACTATTATAACAGAAAGCAAGTATAGCATGTTGTGACCCATACCGTGTGTGGTGTCTCGCCAGTCATCCGTGTCCAGTCGTGCAGTTAAGGTGAACCTTCTGCCTATCTCGCCTGTCTGCGTTCACCACCTGGGGGTTTAAATATATCATGATTCCTCCCTACATGGAATCACCCAAGCGTCCCAGCATCACCTACATATTGGTATCACTATACATTAACTTGACCTTTATATAATGTCACTATGGTGACCAGGCTTAGTGCTATGGCACCACGGAGAGGGCCCCTACGTCCCTCACCGCGCTCACTCGTATCTTAAATACAAGCCTGAGCTCGCCTCTTCTACCGGTAGGTCCCAGCTATATCAGGCATGGGAGTACAATTGGGCTCTTTCCTTGGCAGCGAACCCGCCTTATGTGGTGCAGTGGCCAGAGCCAAGCACTGATGAGTGTTAAGAGCCCTATAAATCAGTTACTATGGTGGGTAACCTGATAAGGTCCATGTAGTCCCCGAAGGACTCATTATATCAATTTACTTAGTAGGTAGTTAGTTAGTATTGAAATGAAATTAAGTGATCCTAAGACACTTAGCTAATCCAATCCAGGTTCCTCTCGAGATAGCTGCACAGCACTTGACACTGACTTTAATATTAACACGCTACTACACACTAGCTGTACTTGAAGAGATTATGAAACTCAATAAACAGTAACAAAGTGATATCTGAATTGAAGAGTACCGATTGGCGGCAAAACGTACGCTAATAGAAAAATGACAGTCAGAAAAATGAGACCTGCTTACCATAGAGTTTCAATGTTGCTATATACAATATTTACATTTCGCGGAATGTCGCGACAGTAGGTAACCGTGACCCTGGAACGTAAAGGGCTATTGAAGGATCACCCTGGATTTTAGTCAGTACGAGTCTGATAGTCCTTCCCGTCCCGCCCTGGGTGGGATGATTTTATCACGAAAAAATAAATAAAAACGTTTGTTCTTTTGTTGGTGACTGTACAATTATATTAACTATACCTATACGTAGTAATCGTTCACGGGCCCGAATTTGACCATCATTCATTCAAATTTGAAGTTGGAGCGTTTTAGAACGACTGCATACCGTAAGAAATTTAGCCAGAAGCATTCTGATGCTCTTCAGATGCAGCCCCAATATTAAATATTTTATATTTTTGAAATGTCAGTCAAATGCTATTTAGATCAAGATATGTGTTTGATATCGCTAGATTTTTTCACATAAGTAGTAGTTTTTTTTTATGCTCAGCGATCAATGTGGTGATGTTTCTTACTGTATTGAACTAAGGCATAATTCGCATGTATTATACTGTTATCTTATTCTACCTATAATATATAAGACTATAAGACGCGTATATAAGACTTAATTGATTTCAAACTCCTCACCACATCGTTTCAACTTATAAATTACCTTTTTTTTCTCTTTGATAATTATCTGCAGCCATTGTCTTACCTTTTTCATTCATTCTCCCAGATCAGTCCACAAAAACTCACTCACTCACTCATTCATTCAATGCAAATATTTCATTCAGCTATATCCATTCACCGTATCCGAAATGACATTCTTTTTTTAAATTTATACAGATGCCAACGCACCACATCGAGCTCAGTACGAGACCACAGACTATAAAATAAAAAGAAAAAAGCATGTCCTTGACAAACCGATGTTTGTACAAAAAGATATGATAAAGCCCATGAAAAGAATAGACTTTTACGGATTTCCGAACGTGACGAACAGACTGGCTGATTTACCGAAATTTAAGCCGATTTCTGACGAACAAATGCTAAGAATAAATGAGATTTTAGAAAGTTTGCCTTCAAGATTGCCTAAACGAAAAGGCCGGGTGTTAAACAGTCCTCAAAGTGTTCCGAGTACCCCAATTGTGACCACAGAGAAGGCGATAGAATCGAACGACAGACAAGACGGAAAGCGATGTCCTCAGGGAGGCACATGCGAATTTTTTATCTACTGTTGGATGGTTGGCGGGCTTTTAGACGGCTCTTGTGGAAGCCTTTTAAAAGGATGCTGCCACAGAGTGGCTAAAGCCGGTATCTTGGGTGTGCAAGACTCAAACACTCTCGATTCTAGCGGCGAAGGGCTAAGCTATGGACCTGTAGTCAATGATGAAAGTAAGTTGACCTGATGACCCCATCGCTTATAGCAGTATTTTTGGTGTTTGAAAGAGATGGTGCTATACAGGATGTGTGCCTCCATCTCTTTTTTACACTGTAGTAAGTGATACTGGTATAAAGGATGATGGCAGGTCCCTGATGGCACGTTAAAGCGTATTTTGATGGTTTTAGAAATGTTTCTAGATTACTTTTGCACGCTTTTGTGAGCACGTTAAGATGTTGGTTAGTTTTAGAGAAGTTTTTAGTTGAAACGGTATTTTTTTACTATGATTGAAGTAGCATGTCTGTTTTTTTTACATTTATTTTGTAGTCTTTGTTTAGATTTGTGCATGAAAATAAAAATAAAAACACGTAAGTATGTATTTATTTTACAGAATATGTTAGACGTAGTATTTATTTGTTGCCATTTTTTTTTGCTTTTCCAAAAAGTTCTCTAGAAACAACTTTTTTTAGTTTTCTTTTTTTTTAATCAAAATTACGCTTTAATGTGGTAGACATCAGAGCAGCGCCATCTACAGTCAAATAAAAGTACTAACAGAGCTCAGATGTGGTCGTTCGGCAAGACATAGCTAGAATTAGCGAATTAGCCATTTTATCATTCATATCCGGATCCGGTGACGTCATCAGGTATTGAAAAATTTATTGTATATAAATATATATACTTTGTGATATATTTTATTTCTGTTGTATATTCTTATATTTTTTTCTTAAACACCGCCTCCTTTTTCTAACTATGTCTTGCTTCCTTACTATGTACTGATTTTGTATATATATTTTTTATATTTTGTCAATATATTTACTAATCTTACTAACAAACGATAATATTTAAATAAAATACTGTTTTCTTTTTTTCTGCTCTAGAATATGTAAGGTAAGTGCTTGTATTTAATTTAATTTACTACATTTTTATGCCTCTTTTGTCAAATATTTTATTTATTTTGTAAACAAATTTTAATGATGTTTGAAATTCTTTTTAAACAAATAAATAAACGCTAAAATTTTGAAACGAATAGAAAAAAGGAGTAAGTTATCATTACGGTGCGTATATTTTTTCTTTTTAAATATAAATTATCAGAAACTTAGAATAACAAAACTAAAATAAAATAAATTCACAAAAATTGTGACGACGACTGTAACAATCAGCTATTTATTGATTGTATAATATAATGTGCGTTATTAAATACCTATTACATTTTATTATAGCTTTAAAAGTAGGTCAGCGATCTCGTTAATATTAATGTATTTTTTTGACACAACTTATAACCGGACTTTTCTATTGATGGCATTTTATTTTACAATCTATTTTTAAGAAACATTTTTTTTTAATTCTTTTAATAATAAAAAAATGCTGAGAATAACTTAGACTCCTTAGCACGCGTAGCATGGCGCTGTTGTCTTTTCTTGGTAGAATAGAGATAGAATCGCCATGCTACGCGTGCTGGAATTTAAGTCAAAAAAATGCATCTATGAAAAAAAAAAACAAAATTTGGCTCGGAAAGCTCTTTTAAATCTTTTACGTTTCTGCCCCTTTTCATTGACAAAATGAACGCTTTCAACCATTATTCACACATACCCACTTTAACAAAAATCTACATTATTTACAAAAAAAAAACATCATCATCTGCCTAGCCATTTCCCAACTATATTGGGGTCGGCTTCCAGTCAAACCAGATTCAGCTGGATATCAGTATTTTACATGGAGCGACTGCCTGTCAGACCTCCTCAACCCAGTAACTGAGAAATACCATACCCCATGACTGGTTGTCAGATTTTACAGCTTCTGACTAACAGTATCGACTGTCAAATATCTACAAATGACAGCTCTGAGACCAACGGCTTTACGTGCTTTCCGAGGCACGGAGGAAACTCGCTATGACAGATGGTAACCCATCCACAGACCAACCTATGTAAGCGCGGCTTAACCCAGAAGATCGGCCTGTGCGGCTGTACTTATTGGGCCACGAGCTTCTCAAAAAAAAACATGACTAACATAAACGATTCATCACTTAACGACGCGCCTGTACCGCACAGCTGATTCTGACGTTTCTTACGCAAGCGCACTTTCTTTTCGCTCGGCGCCGGCGCATGCAGTCGACAACACAAGTTTGTGTTCCAATGTTGTTTATTTTATGCGTTGAGACAACTTGTGTCGTGAGGTGTAGGCACCTATGAGTTTTTTATGCCTATGCCGGGGGTCGTGGGTTCGATTCCCACCCAGGACAAATGTTTGTGTGATGAGCATGATCACTTGTTCTGTGTCTGGGTGTAATTTATCTATAATATGTATATGTATGTATTTAGAAATATATAAGTATGTTTGTCAGTTGTCTAGTATCCTTAACACAAGCTCTGCTTAGCTTGGGACTAGATGGCGTTGTGTGATAGTTGTGGAATATTATAATTATAATATTATATTTGTGACATAAAACTTACTGATACTGATAGCAGTTAGCCTACATCATCCCACTGCTGGGCAAAGGCCTCTACCATGACCTCCAGTTTTCACAATCCAGGGCCAAAGTGGACCACTGGTCGTTGGTTTTATCAAGCTCGACCCGCCATCTTCTACGAGGTCTGCCGCGAGGCCTTCTGGCTGTGTCAGGGCTCCACAAAGTGGTTATTTTGACCCACAGCTCATTGGGCATGCGGCAGACGTGGCCGGTTCAAGCCCATTCCAGTGCAGCGGCCTTTTGGCCGAGTAGATGTTTTGTTTGGAATAGGACATCATACCATTTTTTTTTGGAGTGCAGAAATCATTATGTGTTTATGAGTCTACCCGCCTTTTGTGGTGTGGTAGAGACTGTCAGACTCTTACTGGATAAAAACTACACTGTTTATTCACATACCCTTTGCGTTCCAAGACCTTGATACCCTTTTAAGACAGACTTACGACAGTATAATAATATCTTAACTAGAAAATAGAAATAGCGTAAAAACATTGTAAACTAAATTAAGGTTCGATTATATTTCATTTCAAGAAGTGCATATTTTATATCAAGTGCTAATTTTGTGAAGTGCACAAATTTTACTTCAAAGTAATATTCTACTTATAAGTAATGGAATTTGATACGGTTTTTTTAAATAGATAGAGTGATTCAAGGGGAAGGTTTTAATTTATTTAACATGACTAATAAAGCAGAGTTTGCACCCGTGCGGAGCCGGGGCGCGTCGCTAGTATTTTATATTTACATATTAATACGATGCACGTAAGCCGTATGAGTGTATGTACACACGGCTACACATCAAGCTATACAAAACTAGTTTGTCTTGGTCTCGCTTCGTATGATTTTTACACACAATGAACGGTCAGTTAATACTGGTTTTGCATTAAGCTTTATGAGTAGCCGTGTGTACCATTGTTCTTTCAAACTAATATTTCCTTTACTTTCTGAAATATTATACAATATGAATAATATAATGTTAAATATAGAACTCGTTACAAGCCTCGATTAAACCCGGGTCGACGGCGCGTCGTGTTCCACGCGCGCCTCAAAGAGCTGTCAGCAAATGACGGGGTCCCCTCACAGAGGGCCAAAGCCTGCCGGGGTCGCGGGACTTATTTCCATCACCGTGACCTCGGAACATAAAGGGCTATTGAAGGACACTGTGGATTTTAGTCAGTAGAAGTCTGACAGTCTCTCCCGCCCTGCCCGGGGTGGGAGGACTCATTTGATGACTTTACCACGAAAAAAAAAAGCCTCGATTAAAGAAAAAAACTATATTACAATTTGTTAGTAATGTAACGCGTCCAACCATTTTGAAATGCGCCATTTAACTTTTTAAACAAGCGCTCTAATGTATTTTTCTAGCGGTAAATGAGACAATTACGAGATAATTTACACTTTTATAATGTAACCGGATTTTAGATTTAAAAATTAAGTAGCATTTTAGTCGTTGTTAAGAAGATTATTAAATTTTAAAAGTAACATAACAAAATAATTAAAATCTGTTAATTTCTCTAAAAGTCTGTCAGTAAAATTGGAAATATTACACATCCGACCATTTTTTCACGGCACTGCTAAAAAAACAAAAAAAAAAGAATTGTCTTTGTAAGATTAACAAACAACAATAAATTGTTTGTAAATGCACCTACGACACGAGAGAAATTCGTAAAGTAGGGCAACGTTTTTTTTTAATTATCAAAACATCTCTTCTTCTTCTTCCTGCCCTTATCCCATTTTACTTAGGGTCGGCGCAACACGTTTCTTTCTTCCATCCATTCTCTCCTATCACAAGTCATAGTATCATTTACTCCTTTTTCTTTCATATCCTTACTTATACAATCCACCCATCTTTTCTTTGGCCTTCCTCTTCCTCTCCATCCATCAATATTCATACTCAAAACATATTCATTATCAAAACATATGCCACCGAATTTCTTTTAAAATGGTTTGGCCGTACCAAAACATTTACGGTATAAGTAGTACAGTCACGAGCACTAATATATATACATTGGTCACGTTTTCTAAAATATCTTAACTTATACTTTTAAAAAAATATGTGTACAACATGGTTTTCTAAATAACGTAACCATCAAACTGTGGCAAAACTGGGTATACATTGGTTTCACAGTAATATAAACGAAGCAAAATCAGAAAAAAGTATACATTTCTAATGTTATTATTAACTATCCATGACAATTTCTATAACATTTATACAAGTAAAACAAATTGTATACGTGTTATAGAAATTGTCATGAATACATTATAATGATAATGGAAGTGTATACCTATTTTTTCCTGTTTTTGTTAATAAGTTTATTACAACAATGATTAGAGTTTTATAAATAAGTAGGTAGGGGCTGGTTATTACTGCAATAAATCAAGGACTTACGAAATCAGTGTTGTAATTCATTACCAAAAGTAATGATTATTATTATTAATAAGGCCTATTAAATATACTTAATAGTTATGCATAGTTTTTTTTTACTTTATCCCGCAATTAGTCCTGTATGGTGGGTGCGTTTACAAATATAGAAACTCACATGACACGAACACCCAGACCCGTAACAACTAATTGCAGATCATACAAATATCTGTTCCGTGCGGGATTCGAACCCGCGACACTCGGCGCAGCAGCCCAATTGCTCAGCCACTGCACCAAACGTGTCGACGCATTATTCAAATATATCGTGATTAACGGACACCCGCTTAAGGCTTAAGGGTTTATTGTATTCATCATTATGAACAATTTTGGGCTCTCAACTGTTTCATAAATTTTTATTAAATATAATTTTCGCGATTTCAGGTCCCATAGTAAAAGAAAAATTAATCATACTAATTTATGAGTACAATAACCTCTTAAGAGGGTGTGCGATAATTTTATCCACTTTTCGTAGAATCACCCAATAGCACAATAGATCCGCGAGAGAGAGAGGACAGCGTCCTCCTTCCGCCCCAACCGCAGTGGTACACGGCGTCGGTCGTCGGCAGACGATCTCGCGGGCCGTAGGCGCGGGCATGCGGACAGTGAGTAAAGGGGGACAACTCGCTGTCCGACCATGGACATGCACGGGTCGACGGCACGTCGTGTTCGGCAAAGAGCGTCAGCAAAATGACGGGGCCCCCTCTCAGAGGGCCAAAGCCTGCCGGGGTCGCGGGACTTATACCATCACCATGACCCCGGAACATAAAGGGCTATTGAAGGACACCGTGGATTTTAGTCAGTTCAAGTCTGACAGTCCCTCCCGCCCTGCCCGGGGCGGGAGGACTCATTTGATGATTGTACCAAGATAAAAAAAAAATAGCACAATAGATTTAGGACGGTACACGGAAATAAAAACAGTCGACGGGTGAGTCAATACACTCGATGATGGCTACTTTTACCTAACTATGACAAAATATGTAGGTATAACGCAAATTAACGAAAAGAAGTTATAAATAAATAATACAATAAGATCTTATAGCTATGTATTTGTATTATATACACTTATTTTTTCAATGAGGTTAAATTGCAATTTGTTAAATTAGGACTTATTTCCGACCTCAAGCTCCTTGAAACTGCTGCTTTGTAATTGTTTACATAATTCCGAAACTGTATTGCTTACATGTTTTTGAAAATTGTGAATTAAAACCGATCTCAAGCTCCTTGAAACTGCTACTTTGTAATTGTTTACATAATTTCGAAACTGTATTGTTTACATGTTTTTGAAAATTGTGATTTAAAACCGGTCTCAAGCAGATTGAAACTGCTGCTTTGTAATTGTTTACATAATTTCGAAACTCTATTGTTTACATGTTTTTGAAAATTGTGAATTAAAACCGGTCTCAAGCAGATTGAAACTGCTGCTTTGTAATTGTTTACATAATTTCGAAACTGTATTGTTTACATGTTTTTGAAATTGACTTGTTACATAATAATGTAACTTATAGTTGATATTATTTTTTGGCAAACTATCGTTAACGAAATTTTGATAAAAATGTGTAGTTAATTTTGACTTAATTTAACGTTTACATAATTATTGGACACAGTTGGCAGAACTTATTTTTGCAATTTAATATTGTTACATTAATTTAAATTTTAAGGTCGTATCTATGTCTTTGCTCGTGACTGTACATACACAGAGATATTTGCTGTAATGCGCTCCGCGCGGGCCGCAAAAGTTACATTCCACGCGAATACGCGAATTGTCCTGGTGAGAATACCCTGTCTTAAAAGATCTAAAAAAGATGACCAAATTATTCAAACAATACAAATAATACTTTCAAAATTCTTATACATAAGCAAGAAGGCGGATAAAACGCATGTCACAACACACAGCTGTGCGGTTTAAACCAGCATAACATGACTTTTAATTGTGCGAAAAGATCGAGCAGCGGGAGGGCAAGATAAACTGGTTATGTATAACAACATGATGATATATAAAATGAATCACTATATTACAAAATATTTTTTGTAAGCATAGTGACTATGTTTTTTTTTAGAAATATTACAAAACGATATAATAATTATGCCTCTTTACTAGGGACCGCACGTAGGATAAAATGGGACCCTAGTACTAAGATTCCGCTATTCGTCTGTTTGTCTGTCGGTCTGATACCAGTCTGTATCTCATTAATGATAGTTAGTCAGTTGAAATTTTCACAGATGATGTTTTTTTATGGTCGCTTTAACAACAAATACTTACTAAAAAAATTAGTTACTAAACCAAGTTCTTATTTTTAGCGTGATTGTTATATAAGAGACTATAGCCTTTCACAATAAATAGACTATCCAACGCCAAACGAAGTTTTAAAATCGAGCCTGAAATTGGCGCGTTCAACTAAACAAACAATTAGTTTTATAATATTAGTATAGATGAGTATAGATTACATACTTATCTGTCTATTCTTTCTGGTATTGAAGGCGTAATGTTGTAGTGGGCAAACATAATTATTGTTTCCATTGTGTTCCTCGCTACTCTTGAAAGACCTATAAAATATTTTGAATGACATGAATTAATATATCTTATAACTTGTAATAGAATTGGAAATAGTATCGATAATTTATGAATATAGTATAATTTATTGAACCGTATTTTGGTATAATATTGCTTAAAATTTGCAGTGCCGTTACAGGGTGCATGAACTAATACTGAGTCATGAAATTCTAATGCATGCCTGACTAATCAGTGTTGTGTATATGTAAACAAATTAATAAATAATAAAAAAAGATCCATAATTATGAAAGACTCAATAACACATTTCCCGATTCGGATATTTAACCACACACATTGCATCGAACTGTAGCGATTGCAAACTACACCAAAGAGACATTGAAGATTACCCTATTGCCAAATCTCATCATCTTTTGACCAGCTTTTTAGCAAAAAAACACAAGGCCATATACATTTTATGCAATAAACTAAAGCGTTATTTCCTTAGTAATTTCGAAATAAACCTACGCGGTTATCGGTAAGTCGAAATAGGATTTTCCATTTAGAGAAATTGAGAAATATAGGAAATTACTATTTTGCTAACTAGCTTTTCAACAACTGGGGATTTTGGGTTTCGGATAACCCACTGTGATAAATTCTTTTTTTTAACCGACTTCAAAAAAAGGTTCTCAGTTTGACCGTTCGATATAATTATGTATATTTGTATGTTTGTTCCCGATTATCTGACGTTCGGTTGAACCGATTTTGATGCGGTATTCAGAATAAATGTTCGTTATATTTCAGTGAAGCTAGAAAACTCAATGGTCATCTACGTGAATCCGTTATTGCTTATTTGGATATAGAATTTTCAAAGACGCTGATTATTCAAATGTCTGAACTACATAGGGTGAAATATTTAGTTTTATTTTTTAAATTAACCATCTTTTTTTTTGCGTGGTTAAATCATCAAATGAGTCCTCCACCCCCTGACTGTCAGACTTGTACTGACTAAAATCCACAGTGTCCTTCAATAGCCCTTTATTTTCCTAAATTAACCAACTTCAAAAATAAACACTTAAAGTATAAAATAACTTTTCTTACGGAAGTCATCACTTACTTGCCATCCAAAATAACCAGAAAATCTTTGCAAAGCGAATAAATTAACAGACTCGGAAACATTTAAAAAACTGTTGTTTATATAATATTTAGCACCACAAATTATTAAGGTGAATCAATTTAACCGTTATCGAATCGAATTTTAGAGATGTAACCCACAGTCCAAGTATCGATAGACTGTACAGCGAGGTACATCTCTATTTATACGAAATGGAATATTTTCCGTTGACAATGTTTTGAAAAATTTGACATTTTTTGATCATTCAGGGTTGGTTTCATAGTAAATATTGTTTATAGCTAAAACACTATAGTATATTTGTAAAACTTTAACAACCTTTCATGGGCTGAAAGTTAAGTACTTTACAATAACAATACAAATTTAGCCAGCATTTAATTCTATATAAAATATTCACGCACGAAATATAACTAACTTAATATGTATAGATAATAAAAGTTATTTCACGTGATTATTTTTTTTTCAAGATACTGTCACAGACAGTAAAAAAACAATTAATGTACGAATCATCTGTTTTTTTTATCCTGCAGGGTAAATTTTCTAGTAAAAGTTGTTTATAACCATAAGTACTTTCAGTCCATGAAAGGTTGTTAATGTTTTACAAATAACCTTGTACACATTACAAAATAAACAAAAGAACATCAGCATTTTCTAATTTCAAAGCAACATTGTTTCAAATCATTTCGAAACTTCACCATTTTACAATAAAAGTTACAAATCAGTACAAAAGTTTGGCTATCCTACATTTGTTAAGACGTATTTTCCGTTTTTGGTTTTAAGAAACAGACTGTGTTGCCATCATTATGGAGAAAGACTAAAGAGCGTGTGCAATGCCGGATTTAGTGTGTGATGTGTGTGTAATATGGGTTCCCTATATTTGACTTTCGAATGTTGACGATTCGATTTTTAAATTTTGTTACGGCAATGCTGCTAGTCTTCTCGGCATGAGATGACAGCGATGAGGAGTATAATTTTGACATTTGTTTTTATTTTAAAATAAGTATTTAATTCCGTTCTCCATGGTTTCATCCTTGCTGCTCGCCTCCTATTGGTCTTAGCGTGGTGTTATATAGCCTAAAGTATAAAGCCTTCCACGATAAATGGACTATCCAACACAAAAAATATATTTCAATTTTAACCAGTAGTTCCTGAGATTAGCGTTTTTAAACAAAAACAAACAAATTCTTATTCGTATATTTTTTTAGTTTTGTATATATTTTAATATTATCATCATCTTTTTTTGTTATGTTGATAATTCAGTTGGTGTTTAGTATTTCAAACCAACATATTATCGACATCATAAACAATCGTTGTAGGGCCCAAAAGATACATCGTGTAAAGCATCGATAGAACAAAATATCGTGAAGCTGAATTATCGACACGATTTGTTTAACCCGAATCTCTTCAAAGTTATAGTAAACAGACTTCTTCTGGGTAAGCTCGCTTCATTGTAGGCTTTGTCTCGGTCACCTTTGACCTGGACTAGAGTTAAGAGCAAACCCATTTCAAATAACAAAAAAAAATGAAAGTAGGCCAGACTGCGAAGACAGCAATGACTAATATGTACGTAACATACATAATAGTGTGTTGTGTATGTATGTAACCTTATTTACCTTTAAAATGCCCATGGTTTACGAAATAACAGCTGATGAGTAAAGCTCTAAGTAAATGTTGTGATCGAGTCAGCAAAGTAACAACAGATTTGTTTGTTTGTGTTGTGTAAAACTCCACTATGACGTCATCTGAGGGCTTTTTTTTCAAGCGTCATACTTCATAAAAATAACTAGAAAAAAATACTGGAAAATTGGGATAGAAGTTATCCTATGAGTAAAGAAACATTTCAGTACCCCTAGCACGAGTTTTCACTATTTTATTTTACAGAGTCTTTCCAGTATTTACCGCATTTCTTATATGAAAAAATGGAACAGCGCCTCTGGTGTGCGAAGGAGGTCAAGAAATTGTCAATTTGAAATTACAGTTACTTTACGTCTCAAATACTGAAAACTCGTGCTAAGGGTACTGTTCTCGCAAGACGATCTCCGGCCACCGTAGGCGCGGGCATGCGGGAGGCGAATAAAGGGCAACTCGCTGTCCAACCATGGACCATGCCCGGGTCGACGGCGCGTCGTGTTCCACGCGCGCCTCAAAGAGCGTCAGCATAATGAGGAGGCCCCCTCTCAGAGGGCTAAAGCCTGCCGGGGTCGTGGGTCTTATACCATCACCGTGACCCCGGAACATAAAGGGCTATTGAAGGACACCGTGGATTTTAATCAGTACAAGTCTGACAGTCCCTCCCGCCCTGCCCGGGGTGGGAGGACTCATCTGATGATATATTACCAAGTAAAAAAAAAAAGGGTACTGTTCTATATCTGAAACATTGCCATGCATAGGTCAGTAAAAATTTTAAATTTTTTTTCTTTCTACGTTCTGTCATTCTACGATGCCATGCTACGCGCAAAGAGTACACAGCGACATACATAGTACCACTATGTTGTCCGTCCATCCATCCGTTCATCCGTGAACATATAGCCATATATAATAATAATTGTCATCGGCCAGTGTAAACTTGGTGAAAGGTGTCAGCCAGGAGGTGGGGTTGTACGGAAACTACGCGCCGCCGCGCCTGATTACAAACTGCATGGTGTGTGGTGCAAGGCATGAGATACATGACACTAAAGGTATATAAAAGTACACAGATACACTGAAAGTAGGTCTGAAGTAACCTGAGGATTCATTGCTCATACTCTGAAAGTAAATCTGATAAGCGGGTTGAAAGTGATACTTTTCAACCTTAGACAGATTTTCATTGGGCACGCCGCAATCGCGTCGGTAAGACCCCTCTTTGAGGAGTGGCTGGAGAGGCGTCACGGCGGTCTCACTGTCGAGTGAGACTGAGTTCTGTGTCTGATTGGATGGGAAGAAACGCCTGGGTGTTACCACTGTGGGGATCGCCCGGAGGACACGGTGAATCATACGTTGCACGTGTACCCCTTGACCCCTACGCTTGAGCAAAGCACCGCCGTTGCCTCACGGAAGAGGCGACAGAAGAAATAGTCTAGATCTTTAGCCAGTCAGAATCTGATAATCCCTTCCACTCTACCCAAGGCGAAATAACTCATATGAAGATTGACCATTAAAAAAAAACGGGCCAGGCCAATTTTTGCTCAAACTCAAGAAAGAAAGAATGAAAGAAAAAACATTTACATTCACGTAAACATGACCTTCAAACGTAAAAAGCTATTGAAGGGACACCGTGGATTTTTAGTCAGAACGAGTCTGACAGTTCCTTCTTCCACCCATGATGATTTTCAGAGAAGGACTCATTATGATTCTCACACAACTCAGCCTTCGCAGTACACTGGTGGACATAGACCTCTCCCAGGCTGCACCATATCACTCTGTTTTCTGCCTTCCAGCATTCAGTCTGTCCCAGCCACTTTCTTAAGGTAGATGATGATTTCATCTCGCCAAGAAAAGTGGTGCCAAGTTACTTTTTAAATTAAAATTCCGCTATCGCTACATCTTATGCCCTACACCAGACACAGAAAGTCGGTCGTGCATTGCAGCCTGCAGTCTTCCGGCGCGACTTACCACGATAATCAAAGGTCGTCAGCTTCCGCACCTCTATCGGATGATAGCTTTATGTTGCTTAATATTGTCATGCATGTAGTTATATAGCCTCTGACTCCGGGATGTTTGCAAAATATAGGTTTACAAATACATAGTTTTTTTTTAAACAAGCTTATATTTATTTATTCATTAATAGCTGTGCTCATGGAGGACCTCGTGGCTAAATAATTACAGCCGCATAGGCCGATCTTCTGGGTTAAGCCGCGCTTGTCGAGGTTGGTCTGTGGATGGATGACCATCTGTTATAGCGAGTTTCCTCCGTGCCTCGGAAAGCACGTAAAGCCGTTGGTTCCGGCTGTCATTTGTAGATCTTTAACAGTCATTACTATTAGTCAGAAGCTCTTAAGTCTGATAACCAGTCTTACCATGGTATTACCCAGTTACTGGGTTGTGGAGGTCTGATAAGCAGTCGCTCCATGTAAAATACCGATATTTAGCTACATCTGGTTCGACTGGAAGCCGACCCCAATATAGTTGGGAAAAGCTAAAAATAAAATGTACTACACGAGTAAAATCGCTTCTGCTTCTGCAACGGGTATCTCCCATAATCGCCTCCGCTTATAACTTGAAACGTTCGTAAAAGCAGCGCGTGCGCGGCCGACCATCACTTCCGGCGTGTTGCAATCAAGGGCGCACTACTTCCGGTCGATTATCTGAAGATACGTTATTTAATAGTAGGCTTATGAAAAACAGGATTTATTTGTAAATGTATGTTTTCGGCTACTGTTAAAAAAAAATGTTTGTCTATGATCTTGTTCATTTCCTTTTCTCTGGAGGGTCTATAATAGATCAAATATGTTTTTATGTCTATGATATTTACGGCACAGTTGGCGCAATGGTTCAGTGATCGACTCCTGCGCAGCTTGTCGCGGATTCGATCCCCGTACGTAACATGTATTTGCATGACCTACAAATAGTTGTTTGTGTATTTGAGTTTATAGAAACTTTACTTTACTTTTTTTAACTTTATTTTTGTAATCACACCCACGATACAGGTGTAGGGCAAACTTGAAAAACAATAACTAAAAAGGGTATAAAAAATTGACTAAAAAAATAATTACAAAGAAGTCTCTTTCGGAAGTCAGTAGCAAAAAATTCAGTTATAAAAACCAAAATCTTTTTGTGTTGGATAGCCCATCTGTAGAGGAAGGCTTTGGGATATATAACATAACGCTTCGACGAATGGGAGCGGAGCAGTGGGCTAGTTTTATTATATTATGTTACTAGCTGACCCGACATACATCGTACCGCTTCAGAATCAATTTTTGTCACATTTTCTTGACTTTTAATCCTTAACTGGCCTTCCAGAGATAATTCAAAACTAAAATCAGCCAAATCGGTCCAGCCGTTCTCGAGTTTTAACGAGACTAACGAACAGCAATTGATTTTTACATAATTAAGATTACTAAACAAACATAATAACCACAACCATTTACTCCTCTGCCTAACCTTTCAATAAATACAAGCTTGTCATTACATAATGTTACTAACTACACTAAAATAAATTACATCACAATACAATAAAAAATATAACAAAGAAACGAAGCCCGTATTTCATATCCACTTTCTATGGCTTTCAACAATAGCAACAGAGTCCATTGTGAAGATTCTAAAACAATGGAATATCAAAATTCTAATTTATACGACCTGCCTATCTTGAATATTTAAAGCGAAAGTGATACATTTCTGAGCGCTTTTTAAGGTCGACTGAAGTCTGTATTTTAGGTTATAATGAGATGTTATTTAAGTTCTCGTGCACACAGAGCACCGTTTTATAGGTCCGTATTATTTTTCTTGAGTTTGCTGCATAATGATTATTTCCCAGAATTTGATCCTTATTAGCCACCATTCGATAAACACCATTCGATAGTGTTTATCGAATGGTGTAATCAACGACGATATATTACGTTATGTTTACGGCTCACAGGATTGGTCGAAATAAGACGGATATAAGACTTTTTTGCCTAATGTATTGACACACATTGGTCGCCTGTTATTAGGAGTCTAGTAATATAGCGTCGTTGGGTGTAATAATAATACAGGTGTGATTTTTTATCCAAAATTATCCAGCCAGGATGATTTATTTTTCTAAAATCCAATGATGCAGTTCTAGTTTTCGTCAAAATTGGCCTGGAGACTCCTTTCAACGTTTTTCGATATTCCTCATAGTTTCGAAAATAGCCATCCACGACCAGTTGAAAAATTCACCCTGTTTATGTAGAAGACACGCGAAGAGACGGTGTTGTGTTACCCCTCGTTTACACCAAGAAACAAGTTAAATACTAGACTAGTTTCATACAAAACTTGTACAATACTTGTCAAAAGATAATTTGTTTGTTTTATACATGTATTGAGAGTGTTTCAAACCATAATCTCAAACATTCTTTCGTTCACACTGTATAGCCAAAAAGTATTATTATTGTTATTTTTTTTTTACAAGTATAAAACACATTTGCGTTTACACTGAAGTCTATGACATGTCGTGTCAAATACATGTAAAGCCGCGTACAGACATCGCGAGGCGTGCGACACGAATGGTTCGTCTCGCATGCCTCAACCTGAGGCATACGATGGAACATTTATGCGTGCGTCCCGAACGAAACATGCTCAAGCTGAGCAAGCAAACCACCACGCACGGTGTTCGTGTTGACTTGCTGTGATATTTGACGCCACGCGTCTTCTCTTTTACATTTATTGTAATAATCAGAATGTATAGAGTCCCACAACACTATTAATTTCATAAAGTTGAACCAGCTCACGTAGTGACTCGGTATTGGCCTCCATGATGCATGCGCGCAACGCAAACAACACCTGTCCGTCCACACGGAGCGCACGGCTCGTACTGAGGCGGCGTTCGCAACGATCGTATGGCGCGAATGCTCACTGTGAGCACACACGTCCACACAGCCCGAGGCATGCGAGACGAACCATTCGTGTCGCACGCCTCGCGATGTCTGTACGCGGCTTAATATACCTTGGTGTAAACGAGGGGTTACACTGCGTTGTGTCGCGTGGTCTGCCACGAAAACACCGGTAGACTACTTACCTTCGCGCTTCGGTCAAAACTCTTCCTTGAGGCTTGTGTCGAACCCGCACCAAAACGACTTGAAGTTGTTGTTGGGACGCGGTTCCATCTTCACGACCCTCGAGGTCCAGTTGGTCTTCACTTTCATTTACTCCACGATCTCCTCAACGTATGTATATGTTCTTCTACAACGATGACGTATGTTGTTCACACACAAGACGGTGTTACGGATCTAGTAAAAATATTGATTAAAAAACATCCTAGGGTAGCGATGGATCTGTGAAAACTGTACTGTAAATGCTGGGATGGGATGGGATTGATTCTACACCCATTCGCAAAGGTAGGTTGTATGAAGAAGAATGGGCAAGAAACTCTTAATCTTTTAAAAAAAATGTTTTACAATATTTTTTATCATCGTTTGTAGTAAATAATGTAAAAGCAATGTACCTTGAAAATCTAGACTAAATAAAATAATAAGAAATAATAATAAAATAGCAAAAAGGTACATGGTGTTCGCATTTTGACAAAATATTGTTGTTGGACAACACGAAAGTAGCGACGGATCCGTTAAAAATGATCCTGTAGATACGGATGCTCAGTGCGTAGGAGCCCTTACTTCCTATTGCTTTTTATCAAAAACATCCCAGCTAAATTGTAAAGAATTTCTAATGAAAGAAAGTTAAATAAATATCATCCTACGTACGCTACCAAATCGTAAAAATCTATTCGAGTTTTACATTATTTCTTTTAGAAACACCATTTAAATGTAGTATTAAAATACTATTTAAATGTAAATAAATGAGAGTGTGGGTGGTTATCGTAACTATTAACTGTTTCAAATCGAGATAGGAATCGATTGGGCAAATGCATTTTTGAATTCTTTTACATGGTGGGCGAGTCACCCATTATTTGCCATCCGATGATGGACCATGCCCGAGTCGACGGTGTGTCGTGTTCCACGCGAGCCTCAAAGAACTGTCAGTAATATGACGGGGCTAAAGGAAACAGATGGTCCCATGGTAATCAGGTCAGGATCTGATGATGGAATCTTAGTGAAATCTAGGGAACTCTTTAATAATTGACAAAAAATCATCGGCGATTGCTACTGTTGTATATCTATGCATTATTTACGCAATCCTACAACTTATTAGCACGCCTGTACCCACTAAAAGGGTAAAATAAAACCTTTTTGACAAAAATATGAAACCAACGTTTCATAAATGTGTAAAATACCATTTCTTCCGAAATTCGGTGGCATAGATTGAGAAGTCGATAAAAATTATCATTTTTTTTGTTGAAATTAATTTCTTTCTCTCTTTTTTAATTACCATGAATAATTCTGAGCCTTTAGTAAAAAGTGGCACAACTGGATTTGTAGCATCTTTGAGTTGTGTTTACAAGATAGAACCTTTTAATTTTTTCGATCATTCCATCTTATCGAGGTAACTTCTGGCCCGTGTTTCGTTGTTTCGAATACTACTAAACTACTTTACAGAGACCGAGAGACCATAACACAGCCATGAGCTAACAAGACACGCCTCCACCACAAAGGAGGCCTACTAATAATGTTTACATACGTGTGTGCACTTCTTATTAGTTGAGTAACCTAAGTAGCACATTATGTCATGGCGTGTCACACTTTTGAAGTATTGACTTGAGAGTATAGCACGTTTCGCCCCCATTAAAATGCCAATGAGGACTTTAGTCCCCAAACTGTCATAATTGTCAAAGTTTTTACAGCTGACAGTAGCTGTCAATCATCTTCAGCCTATAACGTTCCCACTGCTGGTACAGGCCTCCTCTCTTGTGAGAGGGAGTGGGCCATAATCCACCACGCGGGCCCAGTGCGGGTTGGCAGATGTCACATGTCTTCGAATTCGATGGTTCTAGGACATGCCGGTTTCCTCACGATGTTTTCCTTCACCGTTTTGAGAGCAGTGGTGATTAAATAAATTACGCAGAGTAATGCGCCAGGCTGGGTTCGAACCCGTGACCTACAACTCGTAAGTCGGGGCGGATACCACTGGGCCACCACTGCTCTCAATCAGTAGCTGTCAATGCCGCGTTGTAATGGCTAATTGCATAGTACCTAGGTCTCGTGGGATCCCGGGACCGATTCCCGAGTCGGGCAAAAAGTACTATTGGGTTTTTCTATCAAAAAATCTCAATAATTAGCCTGCCTGAAGTTTGGAAGATGGCGGTATGGCCCTGTTACATCTAAGCTGACCTCTAAGTATTGACCGTCCCTTAATTAGATTACGAAGCCAGTTATGTTCGTACACACGTATCTATTTTCGTATCTTCGTTCACGGATTTAGGAAGTAGAACCGCTGGTTCCAGATCGGATGATGAGCTATTCGTTTCCAATTATTAATAAAATCATTTACTCTCAGACTACTTACTGAGGAGGTACGGTCACGTGATGAGACGCCCTGAGGACTATGTAGTCAAAAAGTGCCTTTCCATCGCAACACGCAAGAGGGGGAGCCTTTAGCAATATGGCTAACGACTGTCCAGAAGGACATGAAGTTGCTAAACCTGGCGAAAGAGGATGCAGAAAACCGCAGTAAATGACGACGCATGATAGGGAAAGCCGACCCCGAATTACGGGATGTGGCGAGCCAGAAGAAGAAGACTCTCAGACTACTTACAATTTTGGTTGGCTTCCAGTCTTCTCGGCTACTATGATTGGCAGTTGTTTATTTAAAATACATGAACATACTTATCGTTTTCGTGCTTTGAGGAAAAGTTTAAAGTAGTAACACAAAACAAATCTATCCTAATAACCATAATGGCAATCCAATTCAACTCAGCAGTTTCCGAGAAAGCCACACACAAACGCACATTACAATTGCAAAGTAAAAGTCGTCACCGCGTGATCGAATCCGCGTACAAAATTAGTATTACATAACAGACATACAAACATACATGACATACATACACATATTGAATTTAAATCAAATATAAGTAGGTTTGACATACTTCAATTATTTATTTATTTATGTATTCTGCACATAGAGTTTTTAAGACCTTGAATTATGTTGATGTGTGTTAAAAAATGCATTGTATGATGGTTTCAACTTCTGTTATGATTATTCTGTTAGTGAGAACAATTAACCGATTTCAAAAAAAAAAAAAAAAACTTTTGGAAGTCTATGGCTTACTTATTTCATATTCTGTTTTGTCACTGTCTTCCGAAATAAAAGTTATTTTACACTTTTTATGGTTGTTTTTTTTTGTCGGTTAATTTAAAAAAGAAAGTTTTTTGACTTTACCTTTTGTAGTTCAAATATTTAACCCAAATTCTTGTCGCATATCTACAAAATTTTATTATAGATTTCTTTTTTCTAGAATTTTGTAACCCATAGTGTTCCCGTTAATAACACTGTCCAAGTACATAAACAATAAACGAAAAAACAAAAAAAAGCCGACCGAATTAGTATCCTGTAGGAGGTTCCTAATTCGGTTCGGTTTTTTTGAAGTCGGTCATAAGTCACCTTAAAAAATAAGGCCAGCCTGCCACCAAAGGTAAACAACTCAAAAATTCACGATAATTATAATAATAAACGACCGAAACACGGAAACTTGTAGGAAATACCCGTTGACCCCTTACGTCACGTGATATAACGTGAAGCTAAAGTTGGTCGAGCCGGCTTTCTATATGACATAATGTGCTAGTCGTGGACTACTTTGTGTATGTATGTTTGTATGTATGAGAGGCTGTCAGAAGTCTGTACACGTTTTGTAAACAAGAGGCTTGTGTTCAAAGATAGTTCGATTACAATTAAAAAAATTGACAGGCTTTTGTTTTTCGCGCCACGCTGTAGCCCAGCTGTCAATTTTGACGTTTCGAGCTGTCAAATTTAAATAAAAACACCTGGCGTTCTGAAATGATATCTGCTATTCCAAAATTACAATTACCTACCGTTCAAAAGCTAAATAAATACTGACTGTAACATTTTTTTTCCGTTAAGAAGTATTTCGCTTGAGAGCAATAGTTAGCGTTGTAGCTGGTATATTCCGTCAGTTTAGAGTGGCAAATAATTGACACATATTTTTTTTTATGTAATGAATTATGACAAACCTAAAACGCATCAAAATTTGAGAGTAAAGGCTGATAACGTCAGACTGCTCTAAATATTTTTTTTGTAGCGAGTTATCATAAATCATCAATATTTTGAAATCATAAATCTTTGAGGCTCGTAGGCCGGTAGGACTCAGTGTCGAGCCTAGGGTGGAACGGGAAGGGGGACTGTCAGACTCATACTGACTAAAATCCAAGGTATTCCTTTACGTTCCAAGCTCACAGTTACCTGTTAGGCAGTCCCGCGACCCCGGCAGGCTCTGGTTCTAATTGTTGACAGCTCTTTTGAAGCGCACGTGGAACACGACTACCATAGCGTGACCTATTGTGAATATCAACTTTCATTTTTCTTTGAAGGAGATTTTGCCAAAGAATGCTGATCCTTAAATGGCTCCATATAAATATCAAATTAGAAAGTTCTTTAGTACTTAAATGTCTAATTCCCAACATATTGAATTTCTTTTGTTCTCTGATCTCGTATTTTAAAGTTGTACTGGTAATTTAAATGTGCTGATTAACTTGAGCATTCGCTTGTGATGAGCATTCCTGCGAATGTTACATTACAGAAAAACAAATGAGAGCGTTTTGGCGAGCGTTCTGGCAAGCTTTTTGCCTTTATGGCCCATTCCCTCTCCCAGAGAGGAAGCCTGTGTCCCAGTAGCGGGAACATTATAGGCTGATGATGATGAGTAGAACGTTCGCTAGAAAGATCGTTAATTGTTCTTAGCGATGTTTGGCTAAATACTCGGCTTATTAAAATACAATCCTTTCGTAGGATTGCAACCTCAAACACCGCGACGAATGGTTTTTAAAAATTGTGGAGTATTATGACGCACAGGCCGATCTTCCAGGTTAAGTCGTGCTTGCCGAGGTTGGTCTGTAGATGGGTGACCATACGTCATAGCCAGTTTCGTCTGTGTCTCGGAAAGCATGTAAACCTGTTGGTCCCGGCTGTCATTTGTAGATCTTTGACAGTCGTTACTGTTAGTCTGAAGCTACAAAGTCTGACGACCAGTCCTACCATGGGGTATCATCGTATTACCCAGTTACTGGGTTGTGGATGACCGAGAGGCAGTTGCTCCATGTAAAATACTGATATTCAGCTACATCAGGTTCGACTGGAAGCCAACCCCAATACCGTTGGGAAAAGGCAGGCAGATTATGAGAGTCCGAGCCACTCTTGACCTGCGGAAAATCATAACATTTTTGAACGCAACTTGAAATAACATTAACACAGCACTCGCGCCGCGTATAAAGGACTTCAGTCGTGGCGCGAACTCTATAATTTCTTGTCATTAAATGTTCTCAATATTTTGTCAAGTCATTAAAACCTTCGCGGGCATGCAGGCAGCGAATAAAGGGCAACTCGCTGCCCGACCACGGACCATGACGGGGCCCCCATCAGAGGGCCAAAGCCTGCCGGGGTCGCGGGACTTATTCCACCACCGTGACTCCGGTACATAAAGGGCTATTGAAGGACACCGTGGATTTTAGTCAGTACAAGTTTGACAGTCCCTCTCGCCCTGCCCGGGGTGGGAGGACTCTTTTGATGATTTTACCACGTTAAAAAAAAAGTCATAAAAACCAAACGAAACCGCGTGCAAAAGCGATAGTTGTTTACAATACTGATTCATTGGTCGACAATGCGGATCTTGTTATGCAAGAGATTCCGAAATATAATGTGTATGTGTATTTATATATTGATTTTTATTGCAATTTGCATCCATATTGGGGCTTTTTATGATGGTGGAAAGGTATTTTTAGAGTGTGACAGTTGCCACATAAATAAGTGGGTCTGCATTATCGGTTCGGATCAAATTCTGGGAAGAAAAAACATACGGCAAACTTAATATAAGGAAAACGTTATAGTAAAAGAAAAACTGATCGATCTTCAAGGCACAAGTAACAAGAAAAAATTGCAATTTCATAAAAATATTCTATTTCCTTAAGGTTCTAATTTATTTATTTTTTGTTTCGGATAGTCCATTTATTAAAGAAGACTGTAAGCTTTATAACAATACACTCCAACTAATCAACTAATCACTCCAAACAACCGAGCCTAGCAGCGGATGAAACCACGGAGAAAAGACATGGCCGGATTCTGCCCTCAAAACTCATTCGTCATTTCATAATGTACATTAATAACTATTATATGAAAAAAACTTCTAAAATAAATAAAAAATAGTCGCAACAATTACGTTTCTCTAAAACAGGCGAGGATAATCCGAAAAAAAAAAGTGTTTTTTGTATGATTTCCCATTTGATTCATTGCTAGGAAGAGACAATTGCATCGATGTTTAGATACACGCACAAGACAATCAGTGTACCTGTGTAAACTATGCTTGATGGTCATATTAAAAAACCTATAAAACGACCGTGACTGCCAAAATTGTATTTTAATTGTTATCATTAGGATAATTTACCGCTCTTCGAAAGGCGCGCGTCTTGACGGTACTCACGTAACACTTTATAATACGATAATATATTTTAAAAGTGTGTATCCAAATATCCTAGAGTTATTTTGACGTTTCTGTGACAATTAAACTTAACAGTCACAAATGTCAAAACTGTGCAGTCTTGCGTTGATCTTAGCTCGTATTAATGTGTTCGTTACTTTGGATTTTGGATATTTAAATTCGACCTCACGCTACTGTTCATCGGACTTTCGTTTACGCTTTTCAAGTTTATAATATTCTGCTGTGTCTATTGGACTTGTTTATTGAAAGACACCGTGGTTTTTAGTCAGTACAAGTCTGACAGTCCCTTCTGATCTGCCCCGGGTGAGAGGACTCATTTATGGTATTTGGGCTGCGACAGGCTCGGAAAAATATGGAAAACAAAAACATCACAAAAGCCACAAAAGTACGACTCGTCAGGGCACTAGTTTTTCCCATATTTCTCGCCGAGGAGACTCGTCTGTGGAACGCCTTGTGGTGCAGGGCAAAGCGAATGGTACCAGAGCTCGAAGCAGATCACCAATGCGCTGGATAGACCAGATCAACGCCCCATGAATGGTCCCCTACACGAATGTACTACGAAGGCAGCGGTTCGAGAGGAATGGCGGCGAATTGAGCAGCGAGCCACCACCCCTGATGTGACGACCACGACCACTCTACCAAGAGTGTAGCAACTGAGAAGAAGAAGGGCTAGGCGAAGCACCTAAACAAATATAACGACACCAGCCTCTTTCCTTTTTAATATTCTCATGACCTTTAAAGATGAAGTGGAAGATGATGATGACCTTAAAAGTGGATGAAAACATTGATGTGTTGGTCTGAGAAATTGTGATCATTTTTTTCTTAAAAGACCTATAAAACAAATAGAACTACATTCAATTACATAATTGCGTAAATAAAAATTCAAGTACAATTAAAAGTGTTTTATTGTTTATCTAATTCTGTATTTTTTTTTGCAAAGTCGCTCTTGAAAAATAATAACATTCAGAAATATCTGTAGGAAACGAAGTTTTCTTCACTATCGTGGTCTGTTTTGACTATGTGTTCTGTGGTTTTGACGACGCTCAACATTGGTACTACCATTTCATGTATTATTTCACCTATATTCCTTTTCTTATTTCACTGACTCATTGCTATTCAAAATGTTCAGGCACATTTTTTAAAATCATAATTATGATATCTCTCGCATGTTCTGTGATCATCAAACTTAAACTATTTTAAATACCTACCTGTGAGCTTTATTATGAGGTACTGCACGTCATTGTACATGAATATTTTTTGTCAGGGCAATGCTCCATACAAGTTCCGGCCATGTCTTTCAAGTAACTCTTACATTTTTGGCAATTTGACTAAGTTAGCCACTGAAATTGAAAAAAAAGATATCTATTATTTAATGTACATAAAATAACGAAAAAACTGAGATACATTCATTTGCGCCGAGGCTGGTTCACAGATGACCCTTCTTTGAGTAAAAAACCATGCAGATTTGTGTCTGAGATGGTCTTTTGAAATAAGAACCACACGAGTGGACCTGTCCAGTCAGTGCAAGCATTTGTCAGTTATCGTGAAGCTCGACTTCTCAATTCTTATAACTCAAGGAGCTTTTTAGTATTATGGACCTCCAGTTTATGAAATCTACCTCTAATTTTTAAATCGTTGGCCAACTGCTCATGCCCCATCAAGCCTGAAATCTTTTTGTTTCCTGAAATTTCGTAAGCGGCTCAGCCACTGCGTACCCGCACCGTACTTTACTAATGACAGTCAAATATCTACGAGTGACAGCCGGGTTTTACTACCGTACTTTCGCAATATTGAGAAAAATAGTACTTTACAAAGGACATTGCGCACACGCGTGTCATTACACGGTAGATACACATCGAGCACAATGTTATGAGACAGGGAAACCCTGAGAATGAGCATTGTATGTTGATCTGGTGGAATGTATAATTGATGGCGAGGTTTTGTGTGGCTGTCGAACCTTGGATGGGTGGTTTCTTGCAATCTGTTGCAGAAACATCTGACGATCGCAATGCTCTATTGTTTTGTTTCTGGTAGCCTACCATGACGACTACTACAATGTTTTTTTCGTAAATGAGTCCTCCCACCCAGGGCAGGGCTGGAGGGACTGTCAGACTTGTACTGACTAGAATCCACGGTGTCCTTCAATAGCCCTTTATGTTCCGGGGTCACTGTGATGGAAATAAGTCCCGCGTTCTGGTTTTTATGACTTGACAAAATATTGAGAACATTTAATGACAAGAAATTATAAAGTCCGCGCTACGACTGAAGTCCTTTTTCCCCTTTCCCTCCCTTTTTTCAACAAGACCTTGTTTTTCAATTGGGGCTACACCAAGAACGTGATAGTTTAGACGTTTAGTTTTTGGCGGTATTCGTAGTAGATGATTTGGCAATTGTTATAATGAATTCAATTTCAGTAGAAAATTGCATTAAAATAATTCAAAGCCACTATGAAAATGGTCGTTTTGTTCAAGGTAACATTCGTGATAATTATAATCGTTTTCTGCATGAGACGGCTATTAAATTGGAGTCAACAGGTTCGGTACAAAATTGGCCAATACCAACAAACGTTCGAAAATTCGTGATGTCATTAAGGAAATAGGAGTAGACTTCTTTCCCTCCATTTTGCCAAAAAGTGATTAAAAATGTTGATGAAAGAATCAACATCTGTCAGCGTGGTCGTGGTGGACATTTGCCAGAGTCTTTTTTCTATCATAATTGCCAAACTTTACTCTATGTACGTAATAACAAATATTCAATTTCCTTTAAATTCTTTGTTTTATTTTTGTTTTAGGAAAAAAATCTTTCTTGAAATACCCTATACATAAAAGTAGTATAAAAGTCATCGCATTTCGAACGTATAATTTAATAGCTATCGTTCAAAGTCGAGGTGACAATGTCAGGAAATCTAACTCAGAATAATATCTTAACCACAAACCGCGAAACGCGAAAGTTTAAGTTATCAACACACCGATATAGGTACAGTATGGATGCTACGTACTTTGCGGGCGTTTTGTCGGTTCGGCATTATTTTTTGTTACAAAAATGCCGACCCGAAGCAAATACTGTACGCGTTCGGCTTTAATAAGCTTGTGCTGATTGGATAGTTCATTCGGATTCACACATCATGGGCATAAATATTATAATATTTTTTTTTATCTATAACCATAAGAAAAAAAATACAATCTATAAAAAAAATATTCCGAAAGATAGATTACCAAACAAAACGGTATATTCATTGAATAACAAAATTGAAATGATTTCAGTAAAAAAAATTGAACCCTATTTTTTTTTTGTTACGTAAATCAAAATAGGCGAAGTTACAACGCTTCTAAAAAACACAAAACGTGACTCGGTCGGTATAATTTTACAGGCGTTATGACGTCGACATCGTTGCCATACCAGGGTGCAGTTAAAGAAGCTAGCACTGGACACATAAAAGGCTGTTACGGCTCTCTGACACTTTTTTCAATTCGGTAATATTTGTGGAATATTAAACCGATCGGTATAACACAGCAGTTGCCGAGCCGAATGTTTGATTTTTAAATATCAAATATTATTGACGTAATATGAAACACGATAACAGTTCTAAAATCAACTGAATTTACACACATATAAAGATGAAATTCGCTTACGTGGAAATAACATCGAAAGATTTGCACTTTGACTTGGAATCTTGAACTTTCTTGCCTGCGGTTCTAATTTAACTGCGGTTAGGAAGTTGTTAACTTTACATTAACCGTCTCATTGGCTTAGTGGTTGCGATCGTGGCTTCCGAACGCGAGTTCCTGAATGCAATTCCATAGATACCTCTATAAGTCAATAGAAACACACCTTCTAAAACTTTGAACTTTGAAAACAAACGCCTGCCAGGGTCGCGAGATTGTCTAAAAAGGTAACCGTGATCCTGGGACGTAAAGGGGTATTGGAGGAACAACATGAAATTAAGAACGAGTCTGGCAGTCAGATTTTACCATGGTAAAAAGAATTGTATGATCAACTTTTTAGTGACTCAATCATAATCATCTGCCTAGCCTTTTCCCTACTTTATTGGGGTCGGCTTCCAGTTGAACCAGATGCAGCTGAATATCAGTATTTTACATGGAGCGACTGCCTATCGAACCTACACAACTCAGTTACTGGGTAATATGATACCACAGAATACTTAGAGATACTACGTTTATGATACCATAATTATAAAGTGACTCAAATGTCAGATTAAAAAGTTATGTCAAATGTCAAAGTTATGACAGTCGTACACATAATACAATATAACATAATAATGATTACATCTATTGTACCTCTGCAAGTCACTGTTTTTCGACACAATCATTACATACAAACGTGTGTTTGTATGTTATCATTTAATAATATTGTTATAACACACTTTCTCTATTTATTAAGTACTAGCTTTTGCCCATGGCTTCGCTCGCGTTAAGAAGTATTATTGTTAATTTATCAAAATCCTTTCTTAGGGGATGCCTACGTCATAGTAGCTGTAAGCATGCCAAGTCTCAGCCCGATCAGTTTAAAATTGACAAAGTTTCATACAAACTGTCATCCCCTATTTTATCCCCTTAGGGATTGAATTGATCAAAATCCTTTCTTAGCGGATGCCTTCGTCATAACATTGCATGCGAAATTTCAGCCTGATCCGTCCAGTGGTTTGGGCTGTGCGTTGATAGATCACTATGTCAATCAGTCAGTCAACTTTGACTTAAGTATATACCTACATTTAGATGTAACTGACATAATTAAGTAGTCAAGTAAAAAAATATAGTAGCGACATCTATGCAGCGACTGAGGAATTAAAGTGTTCTACATCGTGCAATCGCATCAGCGAAAATTCTCTTTATAATATAAAGCAAAGAAAAAAAATAGGGAAGTTTAAATCAGTGTATATTGGCAAAGATAAAACGCTTCGAAATGCGGGGCTTGTTTTTTTGTTGATATTGTTTGGGCTTTTGACGTCATTACGCCTGTAAATTATAATAACCAAGTGCCTTTCTGTGATTTTTAGAAGCGCTGTATCTTCGTCTATTTTGGTTTCGTATAAAAAAATCGGATCAAACATCTTTAGATACTTAATCTACCTTTCGAACCGTTTTGAGTAAAATAGCCTATTCTATCGAGTTAGCTGTTTGATTTTTTTTGTTTAAAAGCAATAAAATCTGTTTTTTAATAGATTTTTTAACCTTAGCTTATTCATCATCATCATCTCAGCCATAGGACGTCCACTGCTGGACATAGGCCTCCCCTTTAGATCTCCACATGTACCGGTTGGAAGTAACCTGCATCCAGCGTCTTCCGGCGACCTTCATAAGGTCGTCTGTCCACCTTGTTGGTGGACGTTCTACGCTGCACTTGCTAGTCCGTGGTCTCCACTCTAGCACTTTTCGACCCCATCTCTGCGAGCAATATGGCCTGCCCATTGCCACTTCAGCTTGCTAATCCGGTGGGCTATGTCGGTGACTTTAGTTCGTCTACGGATCTCCTCATTTCGGATTCGATCACGCAGCTTTATATGTATATTAAATTCATACATTCATTCATACCGTTCAACAGTTCCCTCATAATTCATTTACTTGAAGAAACCGGTTTCCTGTAAGGAAACTCCTCGGAAACGGTTATATGCACGCATTATGTAAAGAAAACTGTTTCAACTTCAGTGTGTGGTCTGTTATGTACTGTAAACACGCGTTTAGTTGTAGTTAAAACAGATATTATAGGTTTTTTTCAGAGAAATTTGGTGCTTTTCTGAGTAAATTGGTGTTTTTTTTGAGTTAATTGGTGCTTTTTTGACTAATTTGGTGCTTTTTTGACTAATTTGGTGCTTTTTTGATTAAATTGGTGCTTTTTTGAGTTAATTGGTGCTTTTATGAGTAAATTGGTGCTTTTTTGAGTAAATTGGTGCTCCATTGAAATAAAAGTGTTTTTTTTTAGTAAAATGCTGCAATTTTTAGAAAAATTGGTCCTTAATTTTTAGATACTTGGTTCTGTTAACACTCAGTTCATTTGTTTTAAACGAATAAATGTTTTAGTGCTTAAATTATTTGTAGAGCTACTTATTTTTTATGTTAAGGCGCGGGTAATTCAGCAAAAACGAAAATTTAAAAAGTGCATTTTAACTCAAATGTAAAAGTATTTTGGAAGAAAAGTTTTATTTAAAACTATTTCGATGATGAAACAGTAGAATATGACAAAAACTCAGTGCATTTTAAAATGAAGTTTATTTTAATATTATTGGTTATTAGTTCGTTAATAGCAATAACAGTTGAGAAGAAAAAGAACGATAAAAATAAGAAAACTAAATTGGAATACACTTCGTTTACCGGTCGATCACAAAATTGGACTTATGAAGGTACAATCTATATATATATATAAATGAAACCCGTTTTCCGTTGTCACGACATAACATGAAAACGGCTTGACCGATTCAGATAATTATTTTTTTGTTGTGTTTGTAACCATCGGGACCGGGTTTTAGACCGGGTCCTCCACCCGTGCGAAGCCGGGACGGGCCGCTAGTTATTAATAAAAAATATTACTTTCCACTGCTCTCAAAACGGTGAAGGAAAACATCGTGATGAAACCGGCATGTCCTAGAACCAACAATTCGAAGAAATGTGACTCTACTAACCTGTGCGGTGGGTTATGGCCCATTCCCTCTCACATAGAGGTTGCCTGTGTCCAGTTGAAAAATTATAGGAAAGAAAGAAATATCACTTATTTGGCGCAAAGATATCACAATAGATACACAACATTTAAAATAAAATAAACATACAAAACTTAAATCAAGAAAAAAAATAACAAAGAATTGTTGTGTGTCTCACGGCTGCGCCAAAAAGGCCCATTTCAGCAAAATGTCTAGCAACTAGTACTAGGCTGATGATGATAGGTCGATGATGATTTCTTTTACTCTTAATAACCACCTTTCCTTTCCTCTTTCCAGGCTGTGGTATAGCAGTTAGCAAGCAAACAGCACAGCGTCGTATCGTCGGCGGCGACGACGCCGGATTCGGCACCTTCCCCTGGCAAGCTTACATCAGGATCGGATCATCAAGGTTATATAGTTCTTTATAAGCTGGTTATTAAAAAAAATCATTTGAAAACATTATCCGTCTTAATACAAAATAGTTAAACATCTGTTGAAAACTTGTATAAAAAAGTGTCAACTGCAAAACGGCATTTGACATTGAAAGAGTCGATTTGTAACTTTGCACTTTTTTAGACAAGTATTTAACAGACGTTTTGTAGTAAGACGGTATCTATTTAATATACACACAGTCTCAAACACAGACTCACCCACACATAATTATACAGGGTGAATTTTTCAACTGGGTAAGTTTGCCGTATATGATTACTTCCCAGAATTTGATCCTTATCAGCAACACTATCGAACGGTGTAATAATTCAGGGTGTGATTTTTTTTCCAAAATCAGCGGATTCGATTCCTGACCAGGATTTTTGATTTTTCTAAAATCCAATGATGCAATTTTAGTTTTCGTCAAAATCGGCCTCGAGACTCCTTTCAACGTTTTTAGATATTTCTCATAGTTTCGAAAGTAGCCATCCAGGCCAGTTGAAAAATTCACCCTGTATATTAAGACTTTCAATACCGGTATTATACTAATAGCTTTGTCAATTTTACACAAGACAAAGGCTAATATAGGTCACCTAATTACTGTCTTACTACAAAAAATAATACAAACATCTGTTGAACATTTGACTAAGAAAGTGCATCTGCATAACGACCCTTATATTAACGTCAAATTAATGCTGTTTTGCAGTTGACACGTTTTTTAGACAAGTGTTCAAACGATTTTTAACTTTTTTTTTAGTAAGACGGTAAATATTTTATCCCAAAACCTATATCACAATTATTTATGTATTATATAAACTACTTTTACACAATCATATTCTCCGTATCACAAGTAAAGCTATACAAAACCAGTTTGTCTTGGTCTCGCTTCGTACGATTTTTCCACACAATGAACTGTCAGCTAATACTGGTTTTGCATAGCTTGATGTGTAGCAGTGTGTACTATTTTGTACGAAGAGCAAAGAGGCCCTTACCATGACTTTTCACGTTTTGGCCATAAACTAAACGAGAACTTTGTCGTTTGAAAAAAAATATGTTTCGTAAATTAAAGGCGCTTTTTCATTTTTCATACAATTAACACCGATTTCCCTATTTTACTTACTGCGTACTTGAAGTATTTTACTACAAGTACGCAGTAAGCAAAATACGGAAATCTTCTGCTAAGGCCTCAGATGACTGCACAGTATTTATTTTACATTGTAAATTAACGCACTAATTTACTAAAAATGTAACTAATTGAGTGTTCTGCCTTTTTATATTTGGTTCACGCAAATATTAAAATATAGCTTTTCCAGGCAGTTTTACCCCCTCCGCTCGGCCCTTATTTGTTACTGCGTGATGTTATATAGCCTATAGCCTTCCTAAATAAATGGACAATCTAACACAAAAAGAATTTTTCAATTAGAATCAGAAGTTCCTGAGATAAGCGTGTTCAAACAAACAAACTCCTCAGCTTTTTTATTAGTACATATTTAAAGTAGCCATGTATTTGCTAAGAAATTCCAAATAATTGCGAAGTCATGAAAAATATTTAACGAAAGCGGTCTGTTAGAAAATTTGTCGACGAGTTATGACTGTGTAATGTATAATTAAATTATTTGCGTGAACTAAATTCTGACTAAATTGTGTAAATATTTTAATCATAGAGAGTGGAATTAATAAATCGATATTAAATGTCATCGATTTTAGAAAAAAAATATCCTGCAATATATTTTAGATTTGCAGTCCTGGGAAAAAATCCTCTTAGTATTATGAGCAGAACCAAAGGTGTCGAGCCATTTAGTCAAACGGCAAGGGATAAACCTAAACGCTCAGGAGTCTTCAATAGATTTTCAACTTCATACTCAAGACCATAAAGTGGAAATTCCATTAACGACTGCTGAGTGATAGCGAACGAAACGAACTAAAACGCTTTATATTTATCAATACATTTTCAACATTATGTGCTTGGGTTTAAAGTTAAAAATCTATTAGAGTCTTTTGAGCGTTACGTTTATCGCTTGCCAATTGCTATGAGTTCTGCTATGAGAAATAATAATTTTCTTTATTATTTCCACTCAATTTCATGTCATTAATTAATAAAAATTAATATGTATTAACATTCATTAATAATTAATTTTTACAGATGCAACATGCTTATGTCGATATTCGAGCTTATTGGTTGGAAGCAGTGTTGGATAGAGAGGTAAATGTGCGAAAGAGATAGCATGATGTTCAGCAACTTCTACTTTTAGATTCTGTAGTGGGTTTTTGAGGACATGTTTATGTTACGTCACGACAATGTCTCTGGGACGTTGGGGGATCTTATTTGAGCGGGAAAGCGCAACAAAACGAAGGTGTTACATCGAAAAAGAAAGCTTGTCACGTTTTTTTATGGAAAGAAAAACTTAATTGCGATCACGGGCCGTATTAGAACGTCTTGTTCCATTGAGTGAACGAGATGGCGCTAGACAACTTGTATACCTCTGTCACTATCACTCGTAACCCCGAGCCTGGTTTTAAGACGTTGTTATACGGCCCCAGGACAATATAGGATGTGTTTGCCAAGTTGACAATCGCAATCTTGCTTGCTTAAATCTTTCGATGATGTTTGGCACCATTTGTTATTAAACTGTCAAACTAATTCACACAAAAAAGCTTTTGAATGTCGACAATAAAATATCATTTGAATTTGTCGCGTTTTCCCGCGAATATTGAAAAGTGGCAAAGATTAGCGTAATTAAGCATGAGTTTGCATGAATTCTAAGTATGCTGTTTGTAAAAAATTGCATGAAATTCAAATCAGAATTATATGTAATTTTTAGAAATATTTGGGTATCTGGTTTCCATAGTAGGTATTCGAACTATGAAGTAGAAAAATATGGGGTTATTAAAATTTTGTGGCATAACGTAACATTAACATGTCTATTTTTCTTTAGGGAAAATTGTAATCAGGTTCTATTAGTGTAAAATACTTTTTAGAGATTCAAATTTTTATTATATTGTTTTTTTAATTTAAATATTTTAAAAATTTGAATCATTCAGTAGATTTAAAATTTAAATCTTCTCTTTCTATCTTTATTCTGTAGTTATTGTAGCGAAAATATAAATAGTAGATAAATTGTTTTTATTTTATTATTTATATCACCGACTTTTTCGCACATTCCTCTTTTCTCTAAGAGTCGAAAATTTGAGTATTTTTTTCTAACCATTTAATCAATTAACTGAATAACAAATTAACATTTATTTTACCTAATGTTTTTTGTTACAGATTTTAATTTATGTATTTATTTATTTATTTATTTAGGTTTTTTTGAAGCATGATTATGTTATTATGCTTTGCATGTTTCTTTAGTAGTTATTTTGATTAATTAATAAGATATTTTATGTTTTAAATAATTTAATCAACTTTTCGCATTCAAGTAAAGAATTTTCGAAGTGGCTTAATAAATATTGACCGAAAATGATGACACGTTCTTTTAAGTTGCCAGTGCTTTTGATGTTATCAAAATTAATATTTTGGTCAAAATTATTTCTTCTTTTTAGAATGAATCCTTTGTTCTGATAGGAAATCTCTATTTCATAGAACGCAAGTCCAGTATAATGTGAACTTAAAAGAGCTTAATTAAATTTACTTGATGAAACATCGCTTCCATTTTCTGCTCCCTCATTCAGTATCTGCAGCCCAAATATAAATCTCTTTTTTTGTTTGTTTAAATTACTTATATTTTTACAAAACAAAATATTTTGTCATCATCATCATCGTCCACTGCTGAACATAGACCTCCCCCAATAGATTTTAGTCTATTCCCAATACGACAATATTTTTTAAAATTTATTACATCCAAATTATTTAAAACTATGACCCACTATGTTTCCCCAAATTCCCGAAAAGCAAAATTCAACCCTAATCGAACCCCCATAACATTCCAGATGCGGTGGCTCTCTAATATCTCGACGCCATGTTGTGACGGCCGGTCACTGCGTTGCGCGCGCGCAGCCACGTCATGTTCGCGTGACTTTAGGCGATTACGTCATCAACTCTGCTGCCGAACCCCTGCCTGCGTATACCTTCGGCGTGAGGACCATCAAAGTCCATCCCCTGTTCAAGTTCACGCCTCAAGCTGACAGATTTGACGTGGCTGTACTGACTTTGGACAGAAATGTCCACTACATGCCTCATATAGGTGAGTATGGCTTGTTTGTGCAATGGCTTTCATAATGCAAACAGCGAAGGAGTGAAACTCTCTGCCTGCGTTTGTGTTTCCGAACGCATACAACCCTCATCTCTTCATGTAAACAGGCTTCTTCTGGGTAAGCTCGCTCCATAGTCGACCTTGTCATTGTCACTCCTGACCTGACCTAGACTAAGGTTAAAAGCAATCTCATCGCACATAAAAATGGCTTGAGATGTTGGTAGACTTAGTATATTAAAAAAAGGACATACACAAACAGTATCTCTAAAAAAGGCTGATTAACTTGAGCATTTACTTGTAATGAACATTCTTGCCAATGTTAAATTACAGAGAAATAAACGAGATCGTTTTGTGGAGCATTCTAACGAGCGTTCTGGCGAGCTTTTTCCCGAGCAGACTGTCAAGTCTAACATCAGCAAGAAGAATTTTTTTTGACAATAAACATTTGGTCTATTATTACGATTAATCATATAACTCTCCCAGGCTTTACCACATCACCCTGTTTTCTGCCTTCATCATCTAATCTGACCCAATCACCGTCCTTTTTATGGATCTACCGGAGGGGATTTCTGTAGCGCTACGCTGTGTATGAGTTTCTTCTTGACCAGGAAGCCTACACCGCCTTGGGCCTAATAAAGGCTTAGAGCTAATCACCTTCGCGGAACTAGATTAGATGTTTTTTGACAATCATCGATTAGACATTAGAACGTTCTTCAGAGAAATTTTGAAAATGCTCGTTGCGATGTTTGCTCTATGCAGGGCTCTGTTGGTTGTTCAATTGAAAAACAAAATTGAAAACGTCGAATGATATGTAAATGTCCTGTTATAAGTGAATGCTCAAGTCTATCAGCAACTCTACATTTACATTCAGTAGATTTTCCGTGGGACGCTCTGCGGCACGATGGATCGATGATTTGTAGAAGGCAGAGGATGCGGACTGCACAGGACCGGGATAGGCGTTGTTTCAGGGAATCTTATGTCCAGCAGTGGACGGCAAAAACCTCAAGAGACATAGATTTTCCTTAATTACAGCTTCAAGCACAAAACTATCAAAATCCTTTCCAAATCATTTATCCTTTTTAATTCTCTCATTCCAGCTCCAATCTGCCTACCAGAACGAGGGTCCGACTTCCTAGGCCAGTACGGCTGGGCAGCTGGGTGGGGTGCCTTAAGTCCAGGGTCTAGGTTGAGACCCCGGACGTTGCAGGCAGTTGATGTGCCAGTGTTGGACAACCGGGTCTGTGAGAGGTGGCATCGGGCTAATGGTGCGTATTCTGTTATTTTTTTAAAGATTTTATAAAATAATTAAATTATGAATTTACTCTGTTGAGTTGCTAATAAGTCCAGCTAAATAACATAACGATAAACGCTCAGTAGGCTATTATAGATTTTCAATTTTATCCTCTTGGGTATAAAGTTGAAAATCTATTGAAGACTTCTGAGCGTTAGCGACTGGAACGCTTAAAAACGATATGTAATCTTCAACACAACTTTATGCTTTTCGGTATAAAGTTGAAAATCTATTGGAGACTCCTTAACGTTCAGGTTTATCGATTGCGACTTGGCTATGCTGTTCCTCCAGAGCAATAGCAGAGTGTTATTGGGTTTTTCCCATCAGGAATTACTCAGTGAGAATTTCAGCCATGATACTGCGAACACGACCTTCAATCTCTATAACCGCGATTAAGACCTGACAAACCTTTGAAAACTATTACAAATATGAATTTTTCACGTAGCCAGTGATAGCAAGTCGTAGTTATACTAAACTCCTATTCCGAATTCTGTCTTAAACATCTCTTTCTCAATTTCCAGGCATAAACGTGGTGATCTACCCCGAAATGCTGTGCGCGGGCTACCGAGGAGGCGGCAAAGATTCCTGCCAAGGAGACAGTGGAGGTCCTCTCATGCTGGAGCGGTCAGGACGATGGTACCTCATCGGAGTAGTCTCTGCTGGCTACTCCTGCGCCAGTAGAGGCCAACCGGGCATCTACCATAGAGTTGCCCACACGGTAGACTGGATATCCCATGCGACTACTTTGTCATAGCATCGAATAAGTGAAATGTGAATAAAACTTTTTAGTGTTCGAGTGTTGAAGATGGCGTTAGTGTGATTAAAAGTTTGGCTAAGTACCCATTGGCACGAGCGTTTTTATTTCGGGCGCTAAAAAAGCGTTGATGTTGTACAAGAAGGTAAATGGAATTTAAATGTCACTGCCCACTTAAAGTTAAATACAGTAAGAAAAAAGCGACACGCTTTTAAAGCGCTGACGTGTGAACAGATACATGGGAAGGCATTTGTTATATTTCTGCGCTTTTTTAACGCCCGGGAAAATAGCGCTCGTGCGGATGACGTCTTGGGCTAGGTACCTAAGTACGAAGACTTAAAGCATGTATAGAGCAGATATTTGTTCCATTTTTTTCCGCACGCCTAAAGATCTTTGTACGGTTTTGTATTAAAAAGGCTGATTGTGATTGGTTGCTATACTATTGACTTGAATTTTGTTCTAAATTAAAGTGATAAAATAGTAGAGCTAAGCTGTTAGAGTAACTTTTAAGCACAGTAGCGCCATTTCGAAGCGATAGTTTTTGAAAATTATGAATGTTGAATTGTAGAATTGTTTGACAATTTACTGAATATAATTAAAATTAAAAATTGATTAAAAATCAATAGGTATATTTGCCCTGTTGAATTTTCAACTTTAGTCTTAAAGATTAAAGTTTATAATTCAACAGCAAGCTGAATGCTTAGAGCTTTGATAATATCAGCCCATTGATGTCCCAAAATGAGAGGAGGCCATTGCCCTGGTATTAAATGCTAATTTAATTATATTCAATGAATCGTTATGGATGAGCCTTAAAACATTGACAGCTCTGTTCAATGCAACGAACGTGTCGTATTTAAGAAATCGTATGTCGTATGTTGGCCGAATGTCGTACGCTAGTACGACATTCGGCCAAAATACGACTTGGTAATCAAAAGTAACACAAATGAAAAGAGATTATATTTTTCTATTTAATGTGTAGGAACTTTACAATCCAATGCTTTAATTTTATTTCAGACGTAAGTAATACTAAATTAATATTTATCCTAAATTCGGAAATGTAAAATATGAAAAATGTTTACAATAATAGTCTAAAAATATGTAAATAATGGACAATAGTTGTGTCAATATAAAATACACTGCAGGAAAAATAAAACAACGAAAGAAATCAATTGTCATACTGAGTACGACAAAAGATTTCTACCCACATTTGTATATTACCAACGACTTACGTTTAGTAGATAACCTTATTCCACCAAATAGTCAATAGAATTACCATTTTTTCATTTTATATTACTTTTTCTAAAAAAACTATCCAAAATTCACCTGCTTTGTAGACTCGTTTATTTTAAGTTTTTATTGTGATAAAATATTAAATTCATTGAAAAAATAATATTGTTACTCGCATTAATTGCAATATTAATAAAAATGTGGAGTTATAATATTAGTGCCTTAATTTAAAAGGTGGTGATTGGAGTTGGTTGTTGGTCAAAACATTTGTGCAAATACTGGTAGCTCAAATCTGTGTTAAGATTGAGCAAAAACTGTGTAAAATCCGTGTTGATGACTGAACAATCAATGATTGAGAAAAAATCATGGATTACTAAAAATAAAAATACTTTTTTGATCGACAAATTTCTCCACACTTTTACGTTAAAAAAATATCTTATAATCTTTTGTAAATATCCTGCTATGTGTAAATACGTAACAAAATATTTTTACAAGATTTTTACATTTTCTACCATTTTTTTAAATGTAAATAAATAAATTAAGTTTTAATTAGAAAAGCACTTGAAGTAAGTTATTCTGCTTTTAATTTATTTGTACCATTTTTTTTCTATTTTTTGTTTTTTAAAACTAATTTTAAGATTTTTTTATTAACAGAGACAAAAATCGTTGTTGATAAAATACTTTATTTAATTTTAATTTAATAAATTGTATTTATTGTTAATTTAAAACGTGTTTTATTTAAAACATCCAAACAGGAAGATATGTTTGAATGTTAATATAATAATCTAATCTGTTAACAGATTTTAATACTTTATGACAAAGATTGTTAGAACTTATTATAAATAATACACAATATAACACAAATAATTTAACACAACTTATACATATAATTTATTACATTTCTATTTGAAAAAAAAAGTCAACCATAAGAAAATCAACATATAAAAATTTGAACTTAAAAATTTGACTAGAGTAAAGTGACTAGTTATAATAAAGGGTACATCATGTTAAGAGTCCGCGCCACCAAGTACCTGCGGAAAATTCGAGGTACCTACTACATTTTTTAAATGGTGTAAAGAAAATACAAGATGAATTATATGATTTTTCACTTATTAACATAATATTTGTACAAAAATAGGAAATTGATTGTCACTGTGCACGACATATGCTCCAAGACGATAAAATAGTGTTTTACATCACGTTCGTCATTTAGAATCACGAACGCAGCAAGGGAGTATAAAACTATAAAACTCAAGAGTGGAGCGAGGCATTAGTTTTTAAGAAAAAAAAAATCACAAACAATTATTTTGAAAAGATCCTTGTACACACGCTAGCAACTCAACCTACCCAAATATGTCAAATTTTACTAATCGAACAAACCTTCCACTATTGTGTGATAAGGTTGAAAATCTATTGAAGTAAATTGACAGATTGTGGTCGGTTGGTGTGATGTCTGTACAAAATAAAAAAAGATAAAAAAAAAGATCTTATTCACCAGCCAATAGGTACACGGTGTCTGTAAACGAATTTCTCCAATAATCTCGTGAGAGGAAGGTAGTACCGAATTAGAGCATCTGATGAGATATATCGCTCGCCCGTCGTTGCTTCTAGGATCTCGCTCCAGTGTTGAGAGTGGCCGCGGCTCATGAAATCTCTGAAAAAAGAAATCTTTTTTTAAAGTTGGGATTGAAATAAATTAATATCTTTTGAGAGCAGTGTTGGCCCAGTGGTATCGGCCTCGACTTACTACTTGTAGGTCGTAGGGTTCGAATCCGGGCATATAAAATTTATTTCATCGCCATTGCTCTTAAAGCGGTGAAGGAAAACATCGTGAGGAAACCGGCATGTCATAGAACCAAAAATTCGAAGATATCTGACATCTACCAATCCGGACTGGGCCCGCGTGGTAGCTCTAGCGCCATCTCCTTTCCACACTGGAATTATTCCATCCGTAAAACTTACTTCAAAATCTTCCCAGCAGCCTTAGACCCGTACAAGTCACATCTAGTCATGCTGATGGTAGGTGGTACTGGACCCTGGACGCTGCGACGACCGAACACTGCCGCTTCACATAGCTGCTCGAAGAGTTGGTGCTGGAGAAAACCGCTGAGGAAATACCTGGAAGAAAGTGGGTTATCTAATAATATTCTCAACTGATATTAAAAAAAACACTGACAACTTTGGTCTAATGGTCTAATGCTAGCTATACACCATACTGCCTATCGTCCAATCGGCATAACGCTACCGATTGGATCAGTTAGAATTGATCGTGTGTGGGCGTGGAATCCACGCAGTTAGCATGACGGTTAAATTTGATAGACTTGATCATGCAGATTTGCTCCTTCCGATTGGAACGTGTATGGGGGTCGGTTTATTTGATTTCAGTAGGACAAGAAAGGGGAAGGCAACTGTCAAAGTGGCGCTGCTTATGGCTTCAACTGAACGTCGCTGCCGATTTGAAAGTTTGATCAAACCTTCGTCATGCCGTTCGGACGAATTGGTGTATGGTGCAGATGGACGAACTGCCAATTTGATCCAATCGGCAGCGTCATGCCGATTGGACGATAGGCAGTATGGTGTATGGCTAGCATAAGCAGTTCGAGTAGCGGCGGTCGGTGTTGTGTGTGATCCACGCCACGTGTCATGGACATATTATGCGTCCCAGAACCAAAAATTGGGAGTATTTATTAATAGCGCTTTACACCACCGGGTCACGGTTGCTTGATGAGACAGTACCACAGTACTGCGACCCCGACTGGCTTTGGAACTTTGGGAGGAATAATATGAAAGGAGAAACAGTCAATAATGCCGTTATGATTGACAGGGAATTGGATAAGAGCAGGAATGACAATGGTATTTTTTTTTCTTAGCATGTACTGTCCCGTTGCTTGACAAAGGCCTCCCCCAAATAAGAAAAAAAATCAAGGCAAAATCAACCAAAACCCACCTGATATACGGCGTATTATCCGGAACATGAAACTTAGCTCCAGCATCAAAATATTCTTCTCCTCTAAAACCAGGTGGAGATATTCCTTGCAACTCCATCGCTAAAGCCCAAAACTCCTGATTCTCCCCCTTCAGACTCCCTTCAAAATATCTCCACCTGTATTCATCTAGTAGTAGAGAAAATGGAATTTGTGGTATCTTGTTCAACGCTTGCTTTAAAAGGAGAATTGTATCTGTAGTTACATCGTCGTTTTCAAACAATTTTGGAGGATCCTCATTAACAAATCCTTCTTTATTTTCATTATTTAGACTTTCTGTAATTGTTATATTGTCTTCAGCTTTGAATTTGTCTCTGATATGTTCAATTTCGTCATTAGTTCTTGCTTTTCGAAGATCCTTATCTGGTGTCCCTCTAGGGTCGATTCTAGGTCCTCTGTTATTTGATGTGTAGAGTAGAGAGTCGTTTATTAGGCCCAGTCTATTTAAATGTTGTGGTGTTAGGACTCCGTACATGATTGTGTCTCCTATTGTCTCGTGGAGAGCTGAGTTGGCTTGCTGTGATAGAAGATTTACATTATTATTAGTTTTTCGTTTATAGTTTATGACAATTTTAATAAAGTGCAATGATAAATAATATCAATATCCTCAAATCAAAATGTTTGTCTTCTCCCGCGATTATGGTACTGATTGTTGCTATGAAATTCTATTAAGAAAATAACTAAACAAAATCTGGATATGCATTTATATCCAATTTTACCTTTGACCCTATCGAAATCTGCGGTTTTTTATTATAATAAATTCTTGAAAATACTTGAAGTATTTGAAATAAATCATCTTTGAAATACTTAAAAGAGGAACTTGTGTCTATTTTTAAATGCGAAATAATATGCTGTGTGTGCGAAGAGTATTTAACGATTTTAAATGTCAAGTAAATCATTTAGATCCAAGCCACAATATACACATCACTATACAGGTGCAACGTTCATTCTTATTTATTCTTACCCTAAACAAAGCCGGCTGATTTTCATATGCCATGTAGTACTGAATATGGCCAAATTCATGATGTAACACGTAGAAGTCTTCCTTGGATGTACCAGAGCAATATAATAGCCTGAAATAAATAGACAAATAAAATTAAACACCTTTTAAAAATCTACCAAAAAATTAAATCAGTCAAGTAATTGGCAACACTAACCTAAAGTCGCCATCTTGGAACATGTCCGCCGCGGTGCCGTGACAGCGCGTGTCACTGTTATTTTCCCGCGCAAACACAGATTCGCGCCAAAACGTTTCTGTCATGGCGGGCAAGCCTAGTGATTGGTAGTAATCTTCTGCTCTTCTGGCCTGTAATTTTATGAATAACAAAACATATTGATCTTATTTCAATAAGAATTATTCGTTCTTAATCTTCTTTCTAATACCTATTGAAGGCTTATACAGAGTTGTACTATTTTTCGCCAATTACTTTTATGTTTTGTAATACCAATAATGAGAATTGAAGCAAAAACACGGTAGTAACTTTACCCTCGTCGTTGGAATCCTACGTAAAACAAGTGAACATATCCAAGGAAAACATTTAGGGCCTTATCACACTAGCGGTTTGGAAGCGGTTGCGGGGCGGAGCGGCCGCACAGCGAATGCGTTGCGAACACGCCGCGGTTGCGCAGCGAATTCGTTGCGGACGCGCAACGGGATCGCCGCGAACAGCAAAGTGGACGCCATTTTGTACTCGAACAAACGCCAAAACGTCCGCCCCACCTCAGATCAACGAGAAATTTTTTGTATGAAAAATTCCTCCAGCGCTGAAATTTGGCATAATATGATAAGAGTAGGTGATACAGATTATAGATGCATAATTATCCAATTGTTTTTTTAGCTCAAAAGTTTTTTTTACCAAAACATGAATATTGCTTATAACTCTCTGCGAAAACTTCCTCAGCCTAATCTAATAATGGACCTTCCCAAATTCGTCGATGCTTTCGTTTTCGTTTCCGGCGTTTTCGAAGTAATAACGTCAACAGCAATGTTTCCTCGTCGGAATCAATTTTGTTACTGAGTGTACAAACACGCGACGAAAACGTAACACATTTGCCACGCGTCCGCGACGTGTTCGCGACGGATGCGCGGCGTGTTCGCGACGGATGCGCTGCGCGTCCGCTCCGCCCCGCAGCCGCTTCCAAACCGCTAGTATGATAACGGCCTTAAATGTGTGCGTGGCGCTCACTCACACATTTACAAAAAAGTAGCTTAACTTAAATTATTGCTTCATGTTTCGAACATGGAATCTAGACATTTTATATAATCTAGTTTTAGACAAAAAAAAATCATTTTTTTTTGGTTTTTGAGAGAAATCCCATTTTTTTTATAGTCTCACTGATGGAGTTATTACATTTTTTCAGACATCTTACCAATTTGATAACGGTTCAAAAATTTACGTAACATACCATGTGCATAACAGTCCAATTCATCTTTTTAATACTCTCGTCCAAATCTATAGTCTGTGGTAATAGGAGATCAGCCAACGGCTCCCAATTCTGTGACCAAAGATTACCTGAAACAGTTTAAATTTCAAAATTAAATTAAAGTTCGTATTTCGGAACGCGACGAAGTAATTAAAAGAATTCGCATTGTTTCTGTAATTGTCTTGGATACTTAAGAAATAATGGGTTTCCTTCAGTGTCGTGGCGTCCGTTAGTCCTAATAGGGGGAATTTCCTGTATAAAAAAATTGTGGGCCGCATGAACCCGAACGCGCCAAACCCAAAAAAGAGACAGGTAGGTAAAGTAGTAACCTCATATTTATTGTTTTATAAATATAGATTTATAAAATATGGAGTGAGATTGAAAATTGAGAAAAACCTTGCTAGTATCTTGAATAAACGAAGAATCCATTTTGGAATGAGCGAAGCGAGCTCGAAAAAATTTAGTAGACAACGATAAATTGCATTTTCATTATAAGTCTCATGAAGAATTTAATATTGTACCTAAATAAGATAATTTGATATTTTTCTTTATTCTTGGGTATTACGTTCAATCAAAATTCAAAGCTGCGAATGAAATTGCGCGAACACCTAGTAGTACATACAAACATTTGTCCCGTGCGGGAATCGAAACCAAACCACTCAAAACAGCAGGCGATCGTCCCAAATCTACGTACCTAACAAATGAGCCGGTATAGGTCCTCGTTCAGGAACGAGATCACCATGCAACCTCCGCAGATAGAATCTCACAACGCCATGTAGAAGGAGGTATAGACTCTTCACCTCCTTGTATAGATTGTGGCAAACTTGTCTCAGTTTTGGAATCTCGAGCTCATCACGCCAGGAGGCTCCGATGTCTGCGTATCCTGAAATAGAAACAAAAGAAAGAAAAAACTTTAATTTGACGCCAATAGGTCACAAAAATATTTCGTCACGAAAAAAGTTTTGATCCTGTTCTCCTAGTACTTTCTGCTCATATTCCACATTTTATCCTCGTTTTCGGTAGCTTTTTGCTGGATTTTATTATTTAATTGTTCTGCTAACCGTGTGGAAAAAAGAAATGGGGCGAATTTATAATAATACAAAAAAAAAAAAACAAAAACCTTTGGACAATTTATACATACTTTTTTTTCGTGGGGAATTATTTTTGTGGCGGACTTACAACAAACTAACAGGAGCACCCAAAAAAAAAGTACGCATTTCATAATTTTATTTATTTATTTAAAACTTCTTGCACATGAAAATACAAACATTTTTTAGCGTACTATGACTATACACTATACAGCCATATTTAGTTTAGTGAAATTACCAACTTAAAACTCAACGAATTATTGATAAGCAAATGTTACTACTCAGTCACAGAATTTTTAAATGACAAGACACTGAAACAGCCAGATTGTTACAACAAACTAATTAGTAATTAATTCTACTAAACTATTAAGTGACATTGTGTAATTGTTTCATGTTTTTTTAATTTTGTTTTTTTTTTTTTTTAATTACAATTTTAATTATTATTATTTATTATTATTTATAATCTACATATATTAGGCTTTGTAATCTGACATTATAATAATATCAATTTAATCTTAATATGTATTGCATGACAATTTATAAATTATTAAATATTATGAATTTTGTATGCCTAAACGGCGGGACATAGCAGATTTTACCTGTACCCAACACAACATCTTATGTACCTATGATCCACAATAAATGATTTGAATTTGAATTTGAATTAATTAAAACTTGTAAATATTTGACAGCTATTTGCGACGTTGCCATCCATACGCTCTTAAGAATAAATCCCGCATTTTTTTAGGCAAACTGTTACACAGTTATTCTATTAGTTTTTCACTGACAAGTTGGAATCCAGACTTGTACCTAAGCGTGCGAACCTAAACTAATATAATATTACTAGTTCTCGCCAGCGGTATCACCCGCTTCAACACTAAAATTATCCTACGGGAAGAAAAAATTGGGATAAAAACTATACTATTAAATAGTATAGTTTTTATCCCAATTTTTTCAAAACAATTTCAACAAATTTTGTTAATCCAATACCATGAGTTTTCACTCTTTTGCTTTACAGAGTCTTTCCAGTATTTACAGCGTTTCTTGTATGGAAAAATGGAACAGCGCAAGAAAGAACTAATTTTTTCCTTGAAAATTGTCAATTTGAAATTGTCATAGTTTCAATTTACTTTGCGTCTGAAATACTGAAAACTCGTACTAAGGGTACTGGTTATAGACTTTTTGTGTACCGAATTTTATCCAAATTAGTTAAGTGATTTTTGTTTGAAAGAGTAACAAACATCCATACAAACAAACTTTCACGTTTATAATATTAGTAGTAGTAGGATATAGGGAACAGATTATCTATTTTGTATGTTTGTTTGTAACGGATACATTCAACGTTTCAGATCGAAAATAGCAATGATCTGCCTGTTTTAGCAAAAGACTAGAAAAAACTTTAAACTTTCCAGCACCATTAAATTGCAAATCTAAAAAGTCCGTCGGTAAGAGTTTTGAATAATTATAGACACGTATTTTTCTTTAGCTCGATCAGAATATTTAAAAAGAAATAACTTCAAAATTCGAGAGTGGGATTTTGTGACGTCAGGACGCACTAAAAATGAAATTACGCCATGATGTATTGTGAATTTTGAAAGCATCCTTTGTCAATTTTCGTTTACGGTTTTTTCTAACTGACTTATTCGATTTTTTTGTTACACCACGGGCTTATTATGTTAAATTATAGAATGTCCAGATTCCATGTTCAAAAAAGAAACGTAACGTTTTTCGTGAAGCCACTTTTTATGTGTGAGGGAGCGCCACACTCACATTTAGGTACCTAAATGTAATTCCTTGGCGTATGACGTAGGGCTCGACCGATCGTTTTTTTTTTTTGGTTAATTTTCTCAGTGGCCTACTAGATACTTGGACATTCTATAATCTAAGCCTACTTACAGCTAGAATGAAAACATTAAAACAGCTTACCATTACGCCAAGCAGCTTTATTTTCAACATCCACCAATCTTCGATAAGGATCCCTCATCGGAGGGCCAACTTTTTCCCGCCAAACTAGCCATAACCACCTCAAAACCTCTTCATTTCTCGAAAAAGCCATCATTTTATCAAAATCCCCTTCTCCCTTTAAACAAAGCATATCTTTTGCATCAAAGTAACGATTGGCAGCAATTTTGGCGGCAAAAATAATCGGGTCGCCATGTTCGACGTTGAAAAACTGCTTGAAGTTTGACAGATAATTCAAAATGGCGCCTTCGACTTGTGTCAAGTTGTTGGTTGATATGTTTTCGTCACTTGGAATGCATATTTCGGCGTCTGCATAAATGGATTGTAGTTCTTCATAAAGATTACTTGTATGTCTGTAAAAGGATTATAAAATAAATTAAGAAACATCCGATCTGGTTAGATAAAGATAAAAGGTGTTTAGGTGACTACGCGTAGATAGGTACTGCGAAAGATCTACGATTGCCAGACTTTGACATATAATTGTGTTTTTTTTAAGGAAGGAATCTTAATATTTGTCGACAATTATACATTGTTCATCCATCGATGGAATTAAAATAGAATTGTGATTATTTTGCCACGAGACACTTAGAAATTAAAGCAAGATTAAATTCAATAAATTAAAGGTCTCATGCATAACAACTTACCTGGTTTCTTCATAAGTAAACTTCGGTCCCCTACACAACAAATACGACTGCCTCCTTTGTGTGCTGTTCAACGACTGACGATTATACAGTGTTGCCAGCTTACTACACGCGTGGTCTTGCCAGATTATTCGATTTTTCTGATACGCTGCGCAGAGGGCTGGCAGTTCGGGGTTGTCAGGGTTTACTGAAGATTCCCAAGCTAAATGAGCCGCAATTGTACTAAAGTTGCCAGTTTCTTCATTGATTTTTCGGAAATATTGGTCCAGATTTTGGCTAAGACATGTCTTGAAGAGAAGTATTAGGAGTAAAGACTTGATAGTATCCATTTTGAATTCAATTTGACATTTTTGATTTGAATAAGGTGAAGGGGAATCTGAAACAATAAAAATAGACTAATGGGTATGGCAATTCATACAAACTGCAAGACCCTACTTCATACGAATAAGCCCGATGAATAAGTCATTACTGAACATTTAAAATGTTGTAGCTATCAGGTAACACAGACTATCGCAGGGAATTCCACTTCTTAGCCATGCGCACAATAAAAGTATTGGCAAAAAGGCTTTGTTAAAATGTTCTCTATATCTTATTTTATCTTATTCAAAGAGATGTTTGTCAATATAATTTTTATGGAAAATTTAAAATCGATTTAATTTAGCTAAAGCACTATTTCTCGCTTCTACTATGGTTGACTTTGTCGATGGACTTAAAATGATTATATTCAATCCCCAAAAATCAAAGTTTTCCCTTAACATTAATGAAACCGCCTTATCTGTTGATCCTCCTAAAATAACATTATTATCAGTGTAGTTAAGTACTCAAAATATCAGGAACTGATAACAAGTGGGGTTACCATTACAAAAATTCAGTCAAAAAATTCAAGATTTTACTTGTGATGAGCCATTCTTGCAAAATGTTACTAATTTAAAAAAAAAACAAATGAGAGCATTTTACGAACATTCTACCGAGTTTTGTGAGCTTTTTGCCGAGCGGGCTATCAAGTTTGCCATCTTCACAAAGAAAAGTGTTTTGACTACCATTGGACTGGACAGCTGGCTAGAAAGATCGTCTAAATGTTCGTCTCTGATCTTTGTTCAGTTCAAGAAAAACAAAAATGGCGTAGCTTCGATGTTCTGTTACAAGTGAATGCTCAAATCTATCAGTTTACCTACCTTAACGGGCAAATATTAATAAAATTAGGCATAGTAACAAAGCTGTACATAGTCGCAAAACTAGACATGGTAACAAAACCGGACATGGTCACAAAATAAAACATAGTCGCAACAACGGACATAGTAACAAAACTGGACATAGTCACAAAATTGAACTTCGACACCAGACATAGTCTTTGACAACACGGTTAGCGCAGTGGCTGAGCGATCGGACTGCTGCACTGCGTGTCGCGGGTTCGATTCCCGCACGGAGCAAATATTTGTATTATCTACCAGTAGTTGTTTCGGGTCTGGGCGTTTGCGTATGTGAGTTTATATGTTTGTAAACGCATCCACGACATGACACAGACAAAACTGGACATAGTCCGAACGCAATGTAACCGTAGCCGAACAAAACTAGACCACGAAATAGTCACAAAACCGGACATAGTAACAAAACCAGACATAGTAACAAAACCGGACATAGTAACAAAACTGGACAAAGTCACGAAACCGGACACAGTCACAAAACTGGACAAAGTCCGAACGCAGTAGAACCCTAGTCGGGATTATCAGTTGAAATCTGACGAGCATCAAGTCAAGGGCTTCGATTAGATAATGAAAGGTTTCATTACAAACTGGTTTTAACGATTAGATTGAAAATATAGTGGTGTGTGCTTTCTCATTGATATGGTGGTGAGTACCTGTCAATTTTCACCTTTGTCGGGTAATTTTCCGACGGTGCACGGACATAGTCACAAAACTAAACATATGTAGTAACAAAACCGGACATAGTAACAAAACTAGAAATAGTCACAAAACGGACATAGTAACAAAATCAGACATAATCACAAAACCGGACATAGTAACAAAACCGGACATAGGACATCGGAACAAAACTGGGCATAGTAACAAAACTGGACATAGTCACAAAACTGGACAAAGTCCGAACGCAGTAGAACCCTAGTCGGGATTATCAGTTGAAATCTGAAGAGCATCAAGTCAAGGGCTACGATTAGATAATGACAGGTTTCATTACAAACTGGTTTTAACGATTAGATTGAAAATAGAGTGGTGTGTGCTTTCTCATTGATATGGTGGTGAGTACCTGTCAATTTTCACCTTTGTCGGGTAATTTTCCGACGATGCAGGGATATTGATATACGTAATCATCATTATCGTGTCATTATCATCTGCCTAGCCTTTTCCCAACTATATTGGGGTCGGCTTCCAGTCGAACCAGATGCAGCTGAATATCAGTATTTTACATGGAGCGACTGCCTGTCGGACCTCCACAACCCAGTAACTGGGCAATACCATACCCCATGGTAAGACTGGTTGTCAGACTTTAGAGCTTCTGAATAACAGTAACGACTGTCAAAGATCTAGAAATGACAGCCGGGACCAACGGCTTTACGTGCTTTCCGAGGCACGGAGGAAACTCGCTATAACAGATGGTCACCCATCCACAGACCAACCTCGGCAAGCGCGGCTTAACCCGTAAGATCGACCTGTGCGGCTGTAATTATTTAGCCACGAGCTCCTCCTTAATCATCATTATTGTGTATGATTTATAAATTAAAGCGGATCCTAAAAAAAACTAAAATGTATAAAATTCTTTTTTCTTATTACTTTTCTGCCACCGAATTCCGAAAGAATTTTACACTTTTTTGAAGTCAAAAAGATTTTTATTTTTACCTTTTTAGTGAATACATAGGCGTAATATTATGTTGCGTGATTGCATTAACAATGCATAGATATACGTCAGAAATAATTGCCGTTCATTTGCTGTAGAGTTCCCTCGATTTCTAAAAGTTCCCGTAATCAGATTTTGACCTGATTTCCATGGGACTATCCACTACTATAGAACTTGGGGACAATCTTAAAAAAAGATTGCGACGAATTGTAATTTTAAAAAGAGTAAAATAACTTTTCTTTCGGAAGACAATTGCTTTGCTTACTTCATAGACTTTTGTAAGATCACATGGCAATTATACTGTATCCATTAAAAAAAAAACATACAAATCGGACCAGAAACCTCGGAGTAATGGAATTGAGAACCTCATTCTTTTTGAAGTCGGTTAAAAATATAAAAAAACACAATTCAATTAGGCAATCAAGAAATGACAATTGTGAAATTATAAAACTAAAGATTTGGCTTTACTCCTAGACTGTACTAATGATTTATGTCTGTGGGTCCACTTTGTCCAATCAACAATCTGCCTAGAATAAGTGATCCGATGCGTCTATTTGAGTGGGTCCAATTGGCCAAAGACGAGTTATTTAACGAGTAAATAAGATGTAAAAATAAAAAAATGCTAGCACCTTTAACGCTAACGGACCTTATTAAATTGGGATGGGAACCTTCCTTTTTGAAACCTGATTCAACAGGGATAGTAATCATTTTTAGGATAATAAGAAAAATATAATCTTCTGTGAACTAGGTAGGGTAAAACACCCAATTATTGACCCTTTAAGCGGTTTTTCTTGCTTCTTTCGCAAAATAAACTAATGCACGAGTTACAAGTGGAAATGAATGGTTTTGGAAGGTAAAATAAACATTGGAGAATGTAACTAAAACATTATAAACAGTCAAACAAAGGTAAATTGTGTTTTTTTTCTCGAGTTTAGCAAGGACAGGCCATTTGACCAGTTATCAACATGCTTGTACCAAATTTTCAACATGTACATGACCAATCTTTTGACCTCCTTTAGTATAAGAATAAACTCAAATATTATTTATTTTGAATATGATAGGAGGTTTTATTTGATAAAAAAAATAACAAAGCTAGTCTTATTGCCCTTCTCATTTTCTTTTTTCACACTATTTAGGTCTTCACTTTTCAAACGCGGCCAATAATATTCTTGCACTTATTTTTGAAGTTTTGTTGTAGTTTTTGCTTTTTGCCCAATTTTTCCTCTTTATTAGTAGTTATTTCATTGTTCTGTATTATGCAGCAGATATAAAAATGCTCGCCGGCAAAACCAATTGAAAGAAAACGGCTTTAGTTCTACAAAGTGAGTTTAAAAAGTTTGAATTAATATTTTTCCAATTACATAAGACGGTTTTAACTTTTTCAACTTATGTAGAAGATCTCACAGATGAAGAGAACATAGTTATAAGTCAAAAACTAGCTCACACTTTGCCTCGGATATGATTTAAGTCAGTTTGCTCAAACATGCAGGTTAGAGTTACTTTTGTCAAAATTGTATGCATTAAACCAATTTATGGCTGAGGCATTGTTCGTGTTATGTTCGACAATTGTCCCAAGGGATCATATACCGACATAAAAAGTATCCTGCGTCCAGGTACACCCCCCTAACCAGGTTTTAAAATTACCTGATTGCCAAATTGTGTCAAAATCCATTCAGCCGTTCATTTTTCCTATAATAGTAGTAAGTTTAAAATATTCAGGAGGATTCAGAATGTGACAGTTGACCGATTTAAGTACCTCACTCAAATTCAACTAGTTTCTCAGGTTACTACGTAAGGTATTTTTTTATGTTTGTTATTATGCAGATACACTTTTAGGGGTGCCAAAGCCCATGGGCATAATACAGATGCATTAAAGTTAAGCTAAATCACCATTAAAAATGAGCTATACGTACAAACCGTGGTGTCAGTAACTGGTATATTCGTACATATGGTTAATGACCAGCTATTGACATGTCATGTCAAATAAATGGTTATTCATACATTTGAGTGTACCACATATTGACCCCATCATTTTAACAAGTTAATGGTCATTAAAACGTGAAAATCATGTGGAAAAACATTATGTGTGTCTTAAATAACGAAAAAATACCAAACTCTAAGGAATCTATCGTGTAAAACTGAAATAAAATGACATTGAAAACAACCGTCAGCTTAGCAAATTGTTAAATTTCTTGATGATTTTAGCAGGGTATTTTATTATCATAGGTTTAAGGACGCAATATTGCTTTATTTAAATTTATTGTGACGACAATATATTACAAGATAAATTATTTTTCATTTTCTGTATTCTTTATGCAGCACTGCAAGAAGATTTATTATTATTTTTGATAAAAACTGTTAAGAGGTCAGTAGTTGGTGGGAGGTCGGCAATTGGGTACTTTACCCTATATCCCTATATCATTTCACCTATGTTGGGGTCGATTTTCAATCTAATTGGATGCAGCTGAATATCAGTATTTTACATGGAGCGACTGCCTATCGGACCTCTATAACTCAGTAACTGAGTAATACGATAACCCTTTGTAAGACTGGTTGTCAGACTTTCAAGACCAACAGTTTAAAAAAAAATAAAGACTTGAAATAATTCCTTTGGACTGGGGGGACTTCCCCTCTCTCGAAGAGGAGGCCTGTGTCCCAGCAGTGGGAACATTATAGGCTGATGATGATGATGGGTGGACTTAGAGTCCTCCTACCCCGAGCAGGGCGGGAGGGACTGTTAGACTTGTACTGACTAAAATCTACCGTGATCCTTCAATAGCGTTTTACGTTTCAGGATCACGGTTGCCTTATGAGACAGTCCGCGACCCCGGCAGGTTGTAGCGCTCATAATTATCATCATCATCGCAGCCTGTAATGTTCCCACTGCTGGGACACAGGCCTCCTCCCTGTGAGAGGGAACGCTCATAAGGTGAACATTAAATATTTATTATACAAGAACAAAAACATTTATAACAAAAATAACAAATAAATAAAAACAATAAAACTTACCCCTGTTTTATCCCGAATTCTTCCCGAAATAAATAAATTAGAACAATAAAACACAATTTAAACAAATGTTTCTACGGACGCTCGTGACGCGATGCGATCCGAAACGCGACTGAAATCACAACACCTCTAGTCATGCGTACATTATTGTTACGGTTCCGTAGGTAGGAGCATAAAACCCTGGTAGATATTGCTTGGTTAATGTATTACGTGACAAGACACAATGATTTGTTTAAAGAACGTGGGAGGCAGTATAAATCCTATTGCTTTTATTGTTTTTAAAAGTAAAAGCGTCTGGTGAGAGACAAATATATTTTTCTCCAGGCTACAGGGTAACCAGGATGCGGGACTGTTTTTTAAGGTATTTGTGACCCTGGAACGTAAAGGGCTATATGTCGTAAGAAACCGTAGATTTTAGTCACTACGAGTTTGAAAGTCCTTCTCGTAGCGCCCTGGGATTAAGGACTGATTTGATGATTTATTTTACCACGATAAATTAAAAAAAAAACCAAGACATACAAGCAAATCATTCAAACAATCTTTGAGATTATTTAGTTAATTGGAACGTTAATTAGTACCTTTCTATGCGGTTTCAACAAGGTTTCTACTCCCTTATCGGGGTATTATAGTTTTTCCCTTATACAACGTGTAACGTTAAAAGCGCAAAACCTCTCGTGGGGTAACTCAGCACATGTTACTGAACAATGTTTGTTCTAAGACTTTTGGAAAAAAAAAAAAGATTTTTCATACTGCCCATCAGTATGAAAAATCTTTTTTTTTTCGATCAATTTCTCATTTTGTATGAAAAACCAATTTTTTGTTTGCGAATTTCCAAAAGTCTTAGAACAAACATTGTTCAGTAACATGTGCTGAGTTACCCCACGAGAGGTTTTGCGCTTTTAACGTTACACGTTGTATATGATGTTCACCATGCATAAAAAACGTGTTCTTTGGAGATGTTCACTTGTTTTACGTAGGATTTTTCCTTCTTTTTAACCGACTTCAAAAAAAGGTGGAAGTTCTCAATTCGACGGCATGTTTTTTTGCCTTCAATTCTCAGTGGCTTACTAGGAATCTGGATATTCTATAATCTAAAGGCGCCATACGAGTATTTTGACGTCGTACAAGCTTTTATAATTACTTCATCATCATCATCGTCATTAGCCTATAATATTTCCATTGCTGGGATACAGGTCAAATATTCAAAGGCAGGTCAAATATTCAAACTCAAATCTTACAGCACCTCATACTATAAAGTAGGTTTCTATATTCATTTATTATAACACTTTTATAGATGACTGTACCATTTTTCGGTCAGTCGCGAGTTCACGACAGCAAAAATAGGTAAAATCGGAAGGTGCCAACTCGCCCCAGCGGGCGAGATAATTGCGGGCAAGTTGACGAATAGGTAAGTCTAAGATGAAGTGGGCTATAATCAACCACGCGCGCCCAGTCCGGGTTCACGCTCTTAAATAATCGATATTCATACGAGAATAACATTAAAAAGAAGATAATAAATTGAAAATACTTAAAGCTCAAAGCTTTTTTTCTTTGTAAAACGTAACTGTCAAGTGACAGTTGATAGATGCATGTTATTAATAATAATAATAATATTCCACAACTGTCACACAACGCCATCTAGTCCCAAGCTAAGCAGAGCTTGTTTTATGGGTACTAGACAACTGATAAACATACTTATATATTTCTAAATACATACATAATTATTATAGATAAATTACACCCAGACACAAAACAAATGATCGTGCTCATCACACAAACATTTGTCCTGGGTGGGAATCGAACCCACGACCTCCGGCATAGCAGTCAGGGTATCGAACCACTAGACCAACAGGCCAGTTTATTCACCCTTATTGATTTATTCACCCTTCTTGGTGGTGAAAGAATCAATAAAACTCTTCATATATTTCTACAGAACCCTTTCCCTAAACAACCGCTCACGCTTCCCCCATTTCATTCACTCTAGCAGATAAGGCTGTGTGCACACGCCGTGGGCGTAGCGACGCTATCAATTATCGCTTCAAGTTATCACTTTACATGTACCATATATTATCCTGATAGGGAATAACGTATAATTATGATGACGTATGTATGTATTTTAGTATTTTCCCAAAAATGAAAATAGATCATGACGATTTCTGATAAAAGTAATTGTGTCAGTGAAGCATGAGTTCAGTTACTAGTTTTTTTTTTTAATGGGTTTGCTCTTGCCTCTAGTCCAGGTTTTGTGGACAAGTGACAATTGACCAAAAAAATAAATAAGCCAAATATGTTACCATGAAAAAAGAGCTAAAGTCTCCTAACAAAGTTTTTTTTCAGCTATTGGTCTTATACAGGGTCTTTCTAAAAACTATATTTTTTATCGTGGTAAAATCATCAACTGAGTCCTCCCACCCAGGGCAGGAGGGGCTGAGAGGTACTTTCAGGCTCGTACTGACTAAAATCCACGGTGTCCTTCAATAGCCCTTTACGTTCCGGGGTCACGGTAATTTGATAAGTCCCGCGACCCCGGCAGGAAAGACTCTATATTAGACTACTATTTGTTCTCCGTGGTTTCAACCAAGCTACTCGGCTGGTATTGGTCGTATGTAGCCTTCCTTGATAATTGATTTATCCAAAAATATTTTTTCAATTCGAACCAGTCGTTTCTGAGATTAGCGCGTCCAACGAAACAATTTCTTTCACTTTATAATGTTAATATAGATTTAAATATTTATGTCCTTAGTCATGGCAAGGGGCCTGTGGTGTTCCCAAAGGCGGCTTTATTAACTCGACACTAGATGGTGCCCACATCCTCATACGAAAATGAATGAGAGATACCAACATTGACTGGCCTATTGGTCTAGTGGTTAGTGACCCTGACTGCTATGCCGTTGGTCGTGGGTTCGATTCCCACCCAGGACAAATGTTTGTGTGATGAGCATGATCATTTGTTCTGTGTCTGGGTGTAATTTATCTATAATATGTACGTATTTAGAAATATATAAGTATGTTTATCAGTTGTCTAGTGCCCATAACACAAGCTCTGCTTAGCTTGGGACTAGATGGCGTTGTGTGATAGTTGTGGAATATATTATATTATATTATATTATTATTATACCTATCTTTTACTATCATAGCCCACACTGTCGCACATCCCTAAAAGTGAAGCAATAAGGCTAAGCCCCTAAGATCGGCGACTGACAATACCCTCCATCTTAATTTGCGCTACAGATACACTCTGCCCACTCTCGGTTTATTTGTGGCGTTAATATAAACGTTAGAGCAAAGATTCTCAAAGTTTTGTGAAATGCCCCCTTTAAAAAAATCAAAGACCCCTATAACATAAATTCATAACAGACCTGTTAATATTTGACAGGCCTGTTGGTCTAGTGGATAGTGGCCCTGACTGCTAAGCCGGAGGTCGTATGACGGGGCCCCCTCTCAGAGGGCCAAAGCCTGCCGGGGTCGCGGGACTTATTTCTATTACCGTGACCCCGGAACATAAAGGGCTACTCAAGGACACCGTGGATTTTAGTCAGTACAAGTCTGACAGTACCTCCCGCCCTGTCCAGGGTTGGAGGTCTCATTTGATGATTCTACCACGATAAAAAAAAAAAAAAAAAAGCCGGGGGTCGTGGGTTCGATTCCCACCCAGGAGAAAAGTTCGTGTGATGAAAACGATCATTTGTTCTGTGTCTGGGTGTAATTTGTCTATAATATGTATGTATTTAGAAATATATAATGTAAATGTTTATCAGTTGTCTAGTACCCATAACATAAGCTCTGCTTAGCTGGGGACTAGATGGCGTTGTGTGATAGTTGTGGAATATTATTATTATAACACTCAATTCAAAAAAATGTTAATGTCTATCCATTGGAGAAGGAACTCGTGTCTAAATAATTACAGCCGCATAGGCGGATCTTCCGGGTGAAGCCGCGCTTAACGAGGCAGTTTTGTGGATGGGCGACCATCCATCAAAGTGTGTTTGCTCCGTGTCTCGGAAAGCACGTAAAGCCGTTGGTGCCGGCTGTCATTTGCAAATCTTTGACAGTCGTTGATGACAGTCAGAAGCTTGAAAGTCTGTCAACCAGTCTTACCATGTCTTAGTATTACTCAGTTACTGGGTTGTGGAGGTTCGATAGGCAGTCGCTCCATGTAAAATACTGATATTCCGCTGCATCTGGTTCGACTGGCCTTAACGAATAAGCCTTTTACTAACCTATATGTATAGTGGTGGTGTCCGTTATCGCCCCCATGTATACCTTCATTGCCCACTATGGGGCGTTACGTCCTAAGTTTGGGAACCTATGCGATAGCAGGACACTATACAAGAATTACTGTAGTACAAACTAACAGGGTAAATATGGTGGTGTGGTCATGTAATTTGAAATAATTGAAACAATTAGATGTAAGATGGTCATCACTTGGGAATTTGGGATGGGCAAAATAAAAATGAATACTATGTTCGGATTAAGGTGCCTTGAGCATTCACCGTTTTCAATTTTGCCTAAAAACCAACGCAGTAAAGAGCCAAACTACGAACATTTTCACTATCTTTCTAACGAACGCGCTAGCTGATAGCAGTAAAAAAACGGGGTTCTGTTAAGTAAGTATATATACCTAGTTGAATAATGGGTAGCTTGCCGTCTGATCAAGGACTAGCCTTAAGGAGCTGTATATGTATAATTTGAAAAGTCATCGACACGTTAAGAAGAAGGATTACGAGTGGAACGCAAAGGGCGTGAGAAGAAACAGGGTGGTTTTTAGCCAGTAAAAGTTTGACAGAAACTTGCCGTTCCATTCAGGGTGGATGACCCACATTTGAAGCCTTCTAAAGAAGGCTTCATAAATCTCTTGAAAGTAGTAGATTATTATGGCCTACAGGTCATTGGACATGCGATAGTTGTGACCTGGGGGGTATTAAAACGTCTTGAAACCAGGCTTGTTCCAGTGAGTGAACGAAATGGCGCTAGACGACTTGTATAGTTCTGTCACTTTCACTCGCCGGATTAAGCCTGGTTTTAAGACGTTGTAATACCCCCCCTGACTACTCCCACTTCAATTTAAACAAACACGGCGAGTAGTGGTGGACTTGCAGATAAAAGACCAAGCCAAGCAAAGAGGGCCAAACGCTTACTGGGTAACCGTGACCCTGGAACGTAAAGGGTAATTGAAGCAACACCACCGCGAGAGACCCATATTTGATGAAAATTTTAGGTTATTTTGTCATAGCCGTGGCCAGCCTACTCCCACTTCAGCATTTCACAAACAGATTTACAAACAGAATCGCTCCATTAAACACTATCTACGTCGTCTCCAAAGAAAACATCTTTTATCTCAATTTGTTCTACAATTAAAAGTAAAGTCGAACGGCTTTTGTTTTTATTTGTATTCGGACAATACTGAGTTGGTGTAATTAAAATAAAAATACCGGGATTTGAAATGTAATCCTGCTGTTATTAAAAAGTGACCGAGGGCGAGTACGGTTCACTCATGAAGTGTTTCGTTGAAAAATGTATTCTAACAGTTTTTTTTTCGTATTTTAACTGTAGAGAAGCTTGTGGCAAAATAATTACAGCCACACAGGCCGATTTTCCGGGTTATGCTGCGGGGAGGGGTGACCATCCATAGCGAGTTTGGTCCGTGCCAAGAAAAGTACTAAAAGCTGTTGGATTTGGAGATCTTTGACAGTCGTTACGATAAGTCAGAAGCTGTTGATCAACCAGTTTTAAAATGGGGTATCGAATTACTCAGTTACTGGGTTGTGAAGGTCCGATAGCCAGTCGCTCTGTAAAATACTGACTGGTTCTAGGTAGCTCTAAAAGTCTGACAACAAGTTCTTCGATGGAGAACGAAATACCCAGTTCAAGGGTTGTGGAGGTCCGATAAGCAGCGTAACAGCAGCGGTACAGCCCAGTGGTGTCGGCCCGGACTGACAAGTGTTAGGTCGTGGGTTCGAACCCAGCTAGGCACTAGTTGCTGTAATTTATTCCATCACCACTGCTCTCAAGATGGCGAAGGAAAACATCGTGAGGAAAACTCAGCGATATCACAGTTCACCTGCAGTGTCAGTAAAAAATACTATTCTACATAAGGTATGACATTATTAAATTTCAATGCGCAATATATCCTGTCTGTTAGAATTTATTCATTTCTCAAGAATGTTTGAACGATCCAAGAATGTACACACGGCTACACATCAAGCTATACAAAACCAGTTTGTCTTGGTCTCGCTTTGTACGATTTTTACACACAATGAACGGTCAGCTAATACTGGTTTTGTATAGCTTGATGTGTAGACGTGTGTACTATACTCGCGAGCAAAAGTATCACTTCTTGGAATTGGTTCGGGATAGCTCCTTAAATAATGGCGTGATTTGAATAAATTTTGGTATCAATTTAAAGTTGACAGTTAAAACTTTAAAATGGTATCATATTTATTATTCTTAATTAGTTATTAAGTACTCAATATTGCGCGGAAATGGAGTAAGGGACCAAAACGCGATTTGCAATTTCTACAAACTAAAAATGAAAATCGTCCTTGCTACTACGATATAATGGTGCAATTCGATTGACTTGTCTTCGTCGTGGCGAGCGTGTTTTGTTTTTCATCTATTTAGACAACCGCATGTTATGTCATATGTCCTAGTGGTAAGGATGATTTTAACTTGTAGATGGAATCGGTCGAATTGCGTCGCATCGCGATATGAGGAAGCTCCCGTGTTTCCATACTTTTGCACGCGAGTTTATATCGTGGGGTTTTGACTTCCAGTTATTGGATATAAAATCTCGCTTTTGTACTCGTGACGGATATGCAGAGGTTTATAATGTATCTACTTACCTACCTGTTCATCTTTCTAGTTTTTAGGTTTCAGGATCACTGACAGCCACGATTGCTGACAACTGGTCACGATTTCCTGTCGCGGGACTGTCTTAATATAGGTAACCGTGACCCGAGGCTATTGCAGGACACCGTGGATTTTAGTCAGTACATGTCTGACAGTCCCTCCCATCCTGCCCTGGACGTTCCTTTAATAGCCTTTTAAGTTACAGGGTCCCGGTTACTTGATAAAACAGTCCTACAAGACAACTAGTGCCTGACGTTAACTTATAATAAGCTTGTAAAACAAAAAGAGCTCCAAAATGGTGATTGAAGCGTGTTTCCTTACCGCCGCGTAATTTGACATTCTGTGAAGGTAACGGTCATTTTGTGGGCAGTTGGTCACTGTGCAGGGAGATAGCAGTAGTACAGGTAGACTAAGAAAGAAAGAAAATTGTGTTTATTGGCACAAACTTAAAACTAAACAATGCAAAAAAAAGGTTATAAAGAGAGTGTAGATTGTAAAAACAAAGGTAATATTCACACCAACCGGCCGAGCCCGGCGGCATTTTACAATGCGGTAAAGAACTGGCTGGTTGGTGTGAATCGTACCTTACATGACGTCTCAAAGCGACTAGTTCTGCTGTGGAAAAGAGATGTCATGTGATTTGATATAATGACGTGAAAACTGCGTCTAAGTGTCTAAACACACTATGCCGAACGTACGCGACCGAAGTTCCGCGGCTGATTTTACGTTCCAACGTATTCGGCTGATATGACACACCGCAAGTGCCGAACTTACGCGACAGAAATTCAGTTGCGCAATTTTGGGTGTATATTCAGAGTTTCGAGCGTACGGGGCGTGCCTGCCTCCCGCTGCTCCCCGCTCCCGATCTCCGTCGGCAATCGAAACGAACTTCGGTCGCGTATAATGTGTGTTCTACAGAATACGTGCTGAACTTACGCCCGACTGAAGTTCGGCTGTACGCTATAACGCAACGTAATTTCGGCATAATGTGTCGCCAGTAATTCAAATAGCATTGCAGGCGTAATCATGCCGAACTTCCGTCGCGTATCCTCGCCAAAGTGTGTTTTGACACTTAAAGTCATGAGTGGTGGCGCGGACTCTATCAACCGATATTAAAAATGGAACATAAATTATTATTTCAGAACGAGATAGCGCTAGATGAGTTGAATAGCTCTGTCTTTTTCCCACAGTGGAACTACTCTCGCTTTTAAGACGTTAGGTGAGCCACCAGGGTCCAAGTCTTCTATTACAATAGTGTAGTGTTAGAATGGTTTATGATTAATTTAATAATAGATAGTAAGTAATATAAGTCTAAGGGCTGATTTTTCAATAGACAGATAACGTCTATCTTCTAACAAATAAAAATGACGGTTTGACAGCTTGCCTATAGGAAATATGTCAAACCATTATTTTATTTGTTAGTTAAGAGTTATCTGACTATTGAAAAATCAGCCCTAAAAGATGATTATTGAAAAAATATTTGACTAGACGTATTTTTTTTTTTGTTACGTTAAGCAAAATTGACAAAGATACAACGCTTCTAAAAATCACAAAATTTCATTCGGTCGGTATAATTTTACAGGAGTTATGACGTCACAACACCTCACTCCCGTATTTCGAAGCCATATAATTATCTTTTTGCAAAATTGCAATGGGATTGTGTTGAAATGACGAATTTATAAAACTGGCAGACTTGGACCCCTGTTAGTCGCTCAATTATATCCGTGCTTCGCTACGTGTTACAAAAAATGTGATAAATGAAGAACCGCTTGACCGATTTTGTGCAAACTTCACATAAATAATCTACTAAATAGTCAAAACAAAGCCTAAACATTTGGTTTGGATAGGTGAGCCCGTTCTTGAGATAGTTACAACGAAAAGTGGAATTGATTTTTCTATTTTTAGATATTTTGTAACATAATATCTAAACATTACATTAAGTAGTCTATTTAAATGATTTTTTATATAAGTTACCCATCATTAATTTATTAATGTATTTAAAAGTAGTTTGTGATTAAACTTCTTCCTAATTACTTGTTAATTGGCAATGTGAATGTACTGTTTCGTTACAATATTGAAATTGAGTCTTTTGTGTAGGTAGTTAAAGTTGTTATTTGATTGAACTTTTGAGCGACTGTATCTATTTGACGTGACAGTCTGACCAAAGTTAGTGTTGCTATCTTTTGATTTTTCCCTAAAATAAGGGTATTTATTAGGATGTAAGTTCATAAAAAGTTTATTGATATCTGCCTAGCCAATTTATGTGTACCAGATTACAGCAGTATTTTTGTAAATAATAAAATGTTTGGTTATTTTAAAATATTTTCAATGTTTAATTTATTTATTTTTGGGCTGATATTAATTAAAATTTTCAAAAGTTTATTTTTTTTGATTTTGCCTGTAATAAACTAAGTATTATTAAATACGTCTTTCCTAATTAATGTTGCATATTAGATATTGTATCCTTAAATGTTTAATTTTATTTTACTTTAACGATAGCTTCGCGTTTCACCACTATCTCGCCTGATGGTAAGCGAAGATATGGTCGACGGTGAAGCACGCTTGCCTAGAAGTAACCTGTTCACTCTTGACTTGAAGACCCCAAGGTTATAGCTACCAGAAAATACCTCAGACCATTATCGGCAGGGAATTATATTAAAATCCAAATAAAACGAAAAAAAAGTTAAAATATACATAACTGGACTTTTTCAACCGTAATCTGGCAACACCAACGCCCCACTCACCATAACCGCTAGCGCGCATGCGTCGCGCCAACGTCGTGACATTTTGAATTTTTAAATAAAGAAACGTTTTAAAACTATTCCAAAGTTAAAAACTTTTAATTTAAGTTACAAAATAAATAGTTTTCTGTGATAATAAAAGTGTTTTTAAGTTAAAAATGAAAGTTCTGTGTATATTAATCTTTGTTTCGGCTGTAATGTCCGTGTCTGGACAAACCTTGGCAGGTAAAGTGAAAGGTGTTTTATTTTTTAATTTTGACATAAAACTTGTTTTTTGGCCGCCATATTGTATATTTTTGTCCTCACGGCGATATTTTCGTGCTATCGAGATTAATCTAAATGCTTTTATTTATAGATTTATTAAAAGTCGTTATATAAAGTGCTATTTAAATAAAAAATCTTGGACTGTTATAAAAACTATAAGGAAAAAAATAACGATAATAATTATGGAATCTAGAAATACTACTCTTTAGACGTAATTATTGAAGTTATAAAGTTATATTATCTTGTTTTTTTGCCGTTTTAAAACGAGAATGTGTTAGCGTGTCAATGGTATACTTATGCTTTTCTCCGCTTTCCTGGATGTTAGCGTGTCAATGGTATACTTGTTTCTCCGCACTTTCCCGGAGTTTCGTGGTCTGTTTACAGTAACTTGCCATTATCGTGGTCCGTTTAGACTTGTAGAGTAACTTGCCCGGTAAATGTAGTAGAGTGGAGTTGTTTGACTGACTGCGTTTTTTTATTTCTAGTAGTATCTATAATACGGCAAAAAAATAACTTTGAAAAACATTGTATGCCACGCCTTTTTTTAAAAGAAATTTAATGTGATGGAATGGTGATCCGGTTTTTTATTAGAATGAGCATAAACAGTTTATAATGGTCCCACTGCTGGATCATGGGTCTACTCTCTTTTTTTCTTTTTTTTACGTGGTAAAATCATCGAATGAGTCCTCCCGCCCTGCCCGGGGCTGGAGGACTCATTCGGACTGTCAGACTTGACTGACTAAAATCCACGGTGTCCTTCAGCAGCCTTTTTGTGGACCGCAGTCGCGGTATACGTATGTCCCGCGACATGAGTCTACTCTCTGGGCAGTGTTATCCACAGTGACGGATCAACCCTTAATCGAATTAAGCAATTGCCTAGGGCATCACGTGTGGGGGGGGGGGGGCACCAGAAGAAGCACAAAAAAAAATCCCAAGAACGGATTTTATTGTGCTTCTTCTGGTGCCATCACGTCTTGCTTTCACGTCACCAAAAACTTATTGAAACTGCTTAAATTTTCTAGCTCGCTTTTCCATGGGCCTGGTTACATTATTTATTGCATAAACAAGAAAGGTGCAAAAAAATCAAGCTCGCTTCGCTCGCTCTCTCATATCCCTACACTCTGTTTTACCTACTGAAAGAAGTACTTCCTGACTGTGCCCCCTTTAGAGGGCCAAAGACCGCCGGAGTCGTGGTACTATCTCATCAAGTAACCTTATTACGGTTAGTTATCCAGGATTAAGGTTACCTTAATCCTGAAACATAAAGGGCTATTGAAGGAACACCGTAGATTTTAGTCAGTACATGTGTGACAGACCCCACGCCCTGGCCTGGGCGGGACGACCCATTTGATATAATTAATCACAAAAAAAAACCGTTGATAGGGGGCACCAAAGGCTTCAGTTGCTTAGGACATCAAGTAGTCTTAATCCGTCACTGGTTATCCACCACACAGTCTTAATGCGGGTTGGTAGGTGTCACAAAATGTCTTTGAATTTTTGCTAGACGTCATGGTAGACCACCAGTTGGTTTGGCTCGACAATCTTCGAACGTGAAGTTGGCACCACCGCAACCGATCAGGGGCCTAAGTCTACTAATTTATATACGTCACAATGGTCTCTCAATGGTAAGTTTTTGACAGATTTGCCATACAAAAACTGACAAAAACACACCATTGAGAGACCATTGTAACGTTTATAAATTAGTAGACTTAGGCCCCAGCTGTTGCGGCCAGCAGCCGCCATGATTGATACAACTTCTTGGTGAAAATTTTCACACGGTTTTATTTGAGGTCCCAAATTCAAATCACATTATCCCCACGGGAATAATGAAATTCATTACAATATTATTGCCCGGCTCGAGCGAGATGGGAACAATGACTTGCTTTACATTAGGTTTGCCTGACATATAATTTGACATTTATGAGCAAGTAGTGTGAAAAGGAAGTTATAACTCATAATGTTTTGACAATATAATTATGAAAATTTTTAACGTTGGCAGTGACAAAAACCTTGAAATATTTGTTAGGAATAAATATGAATCATAAATAAGGATAGTTTTAAATAATGTTGTTTTTAAAATGTGTAGGTAAGAACATTGAAATGACTTTAAGCAGGTTGAAATGTGGTATCTAATTGAATAAAACAAAAATAGATTATATTTTCTAAAAAAATAATGTTTAGAATACTTCCGGACTCTTCCAGTCGAGTAAATAGTAGAGTACGTACTAGACTGTTTACTCGACCAAAGTAAACGCAGCTCGAAGAGAATTTCCATTTGGTAACACCAGTTATTGCGTATTAATACCATGTGGATAACTCCGAATAACTCGTTTTCCTCTGTTGACTCCAAAATCCATCGGTAACCGCTGTCAATGTCGTAATAATTACGAAAACATAAGGTTTCCATTGGTATTCTAAGGGCTCGGTTATGTGATCAACGTTTTGTTTCATTGTGGTAAAATCATCAAATGAGTGCTCCCACATTGGGCGGGGCAGGAGGGACTGTCAGACTTGTACTGACTAAAATCCACGGTGATCCTTCAATAGCCCTTTACGTTCCAGGGTCAAATTACCTAATGAGCGACGGTAAGGCGACCGTGATCAATGATTAAATAAACAATATTTGTAAAATCCTATACTTACATTTTTTTTTATTTGATAAAAAACTTGTGGGGTTTTTGAGAACTAATCGAAAAACTCACTTAGTGAATAGGGCATTTTCTTCTATAATTGGTTAATACAGTACCCCTAGCACGAGTTTTCTCTATTTTACTTTACAGAGTTTTTTCAATACAGTAGAATCCGTTTATTATGACCCCGCTTATAATGACCAACCGCTTATTATGACGAATTACACAGAGAAGTTTGGTTTTCATACAAAATTCTTTAAACAAAGTCGGATATAATGACGTCGCAATTTGAGACATGCCGCTTATTATGACCTATTTTTAATCAATTGTGTCCAGTTGATGCAGTTACTGATGTAATTCATAACAACTTCGACATTTTACGGGACCGTCGTCGTACCCGACGATGTTAGGTGCATGCATGGTTTTTTTTAGTTTCAGTGGGTAATAGATAGTTGAATTATCAGATAATATTGAATTAGTTCTATTTTTTCTCTCTCTATTAAAATAAATACTTACATACTGGCAAAAACAAGAGGTTGTTTATTTTGTACAAAATGCTTTGTATGACGTCCGCTTAGTATGACGTGATTAATGTTTCCCTTCGATGTCATAATAAACGGATTCAACTGTATTTACAGCGTTTATTGTATGAAAATATGGTACAGCGCCTCTGGTGTGCGAAGAAGGAACCAATTTTTCCCTTGAAAATTGTCAATTTGAAGTCGTCAAAGTTCCAGTTTACTTTACGTTTCAAATACTGAAAACTCGTGCTGACGGTACAGATTATAAATTATCTGTGTGCTATAATCTAATATAATGTATATCCATCCAAAATTAAAACAGTAACCATGGAGTTTCGTGCTGGTTCTTCTCCATAGAAGCGACCAACCCGAACCGTGCCATTTTTATCGTCGTTTTATAAGTGCCCCTTGCCCCCCGAGTGGTTTTTGCATAAAAGAGTAACAAACATCCGTATATTGTCACAAATTTTCCGTTTTATAAATTGAGAAAGATAAGATAATTACAGTAAGTAGTAAGATACTTATGAAGTGCCCATTGCAAACTAGGTACTCCTTGGCCTTGTACACGTTCGTTTATTTGCAACAATTATTTACTCCACATTTGGCGTGTATGTCAGTATGTCACGAAACAACCTCGGCAACCCAAAATATGCAGTCCTATCTTAAGGGTCAGCACACACGCAGGCGCGACGCGACGCGACTATAGTACGATTATTAATTGTAGTCAGTAAAATGACAAGTGCAACTGTCACTGATACAATATGAAATTTAGTACATTTCGATAGTGAACAAATGTCATTTTACTGTCATTTTACTGACTACAATTAATAATCGTACTTTATACTGGAAATATGTACTTATATTATTATCTTCATGTAATAAATAAAATTAGATATTGAGTGCCTTTCTAGAAAAGTGCGCGTCGCGTCTGAATCTGAAGTACTTCAACTTTTTTTTTTAATAACTTTGCCCCATACAAGGAATTTCTCCTGTGTCGTGGGTGCGTTTGCAAACATAGAAATTAACATACACAAACACCCAGACCCGAAACAACTACTTGTAGGTCACACAAATGTTTGTTCCGTGCGGGGATTGAAACCCGCTACACGCTGCGCAGCATTCCAATTGCTCAGCCACTGCGCTAACCGTGCCGTCAGACTCTAGCCCCTTCGGTCTCAAGGCGACACAAGATTCCGATACCTTACGACTTTGGTATCCGTTGACGCGTGCCTGTGTCAACCAGTCTTACCATAGGGTAACGTTACCCAGTTACTGGGTTGTGGATGTCCGACAGGCAGTAGCTCCATGTAAAATACTACTACATGATATCCAGTTGCATCTGGTTTGACTGGAAGCCGACCCCAATATAGTTGGGAAAAGGCTAGGCAGATGATGATGACGCGTGCCTGTGTACGAACCTTTATGGATTTGTATTGCGATAGTCGTCTGGATACCAAAGTCGTAAGGTATCGGAGACTTGCGTCGCCTTGTGTACGACGGGGCTAAGGCCTCTGCTAAGAATTTAGCGATGAGCGGGGCGATGATAGCGCGAATAAAACAGACCCAGTCTCGCTTAGCCTTTTGCCATACATTATTATTGGAAACAAATACAACGTGTAACGTTAATAGCGCAAAACCTCTCGTGGGGTAACTCAGCCCATGTTACTGAACAATGTTTGTTATAAGCAGGGTTGGGCAGTATTTGAATTACTTGTAATTAAAATACGTAATTGAAATACAAAATACGTATTTTGTATTTGTATTTTAAATACTTCCCTAAAAAGTAATTTGTAATTTGTATTTCAAATACCTGACGACGAAGTATTTTGTAATTAGTATTTCAAATACATGAGGCTTTAAAATACATTTAAACTTCATTTACCGTCACTGCACTCTCTCCAATGATGGTAAAGCAGCTAATAATACTTGGCAAGACTACACCTGTTACGTACTGACTTCAGCACATCAAGCCTCCTACCACAATCCGTCTTTCCTCAACAGATTTTGAACCTTATTGTAATAACGGATAAACGGAAGGTAATTTTTATTGATAAAATTTGACAGATCCGGGCAGGCTGACCCGCTGGCGTCTTTACACTATACGCTATGACTGTAGGTCAAACATGCCTAAAAAAAAAAAAAACTTCGAATTGTGAATTTTAAGATAAGAATTTCTTCTACTTTTCAGCCATTCAGCCCATGCTGGTCTGAATTATTAATTTTGTAATTTGTAATTAGTATTTTGTATTTCAATTAAAAATAGCTAAAATACTGTATTTTGTATTTTATATTTCAAATACCTTACTTAAAGGTATTTTGTATTTTATATTTTAATTACTTGCGATAATAGTATTTTGTAATTTGTATTTCAATTAAAGCAAAGCATGTATTTTGCCCAGCCCTGGTTATAAGACTTTAGAAAATTCGCAAAAAAAAAAAAAGATTTTTCAGACTGATGGGCCCGATCAATTTGTCATTTTGTATGAAAAAGCAAAATTTGTTTTTGCAAATTACAAAAGTCTTGGAAGAAACATTGTTTAGTAACATGGGCTGAGATACCCCACCAGAGGTTTTGCGCTATTAACTTTACACATTGTATACAGGGTGTTTCTTTTAAATTGGCCAAAAGGGAGAAATCTGCATCCGTAAGAGATACGGGAAAACTTTCTTAGGAACGTTTACCTCTTTTTTGACACTGATAATTTTGGCGTTTTTATTTTTTTGGTCAAGTGTGAGCTGTCCACAGAAATGAGTGAAATTGACCTAATTTTTTTTTAATGCCGTTCGACTCTGTTTCATGTAAGGATCATTTCATTGTATCGGAAGAAAAAAATCGGGACGGCGGAAGTTGGTCTACTAATATTATAAACGTGAAAGTTTGTATGTGTGGATGTATGTTTGTTACTCTTTCACGCAAAAACTACTGAATGGATTTGGAAGAAATTTGGTACACAGATAGTTTATGACCTGTATTAACACATAGGATAGTTTTTATCCCGATTTATGATCCTGTGGGATAATTATGGAGTTGTAGCGGGTCACCGCTGGCAGCAGCTAGTGTTATACAACACTAGCTGTTGCCCGCGGTTTCACCCGCTACAACTCCCGTGGGAACATTAAGTCGGGATAATAACTATCCTATGTGTTAATCCAGGTTATAAGCTATCTGTGTACAAAAAATAAACAAAATCCGTTCAGTAGTTTTTGCGTGAAAGAGTAACAAACATCCATCCACACATACAAACTTTCACGTTTATAATATTAGTAGGATAGTAGGATTGACATTTTTTTAGCTTGTAACGTCTGACGGTCTAAAACGGCCACCTTAAGCAATATTCCTCATGAGTAAATCTTTAAGAATATTATATTAAATAGTGGGGGTAACATAAGTGCCCGTATCTTCCATTTCCAGAAAAGTTATCGGCTATTAATTCACGAAGTTAATCTTTTCTTTTTTGCCCTTTATGGTCCGGGGTCATGGTAATGGAAATAAGTCACGCGACCCCGGCACCGGCAAGCTTTGGCACTCAAAGACGGGGACCCGTCGTTTTTGCTGACGCTCTTTGAGGAACACGACGTCACGTCGTGGAACACGACGAGCCGTCGACCCGGGCATGGTCCATGGTCGGACAGCAAGTTGCCCTTTACTCGCTGTCCGCATGCCCGCGCCTACGATGGCCGGAGGTCGTCTGACGAAGTGAATCATTTAGACTTAGTCGCCGTTTTAGACACCCAGAAGTACACAACAATAAAACAAAATATCATTCGACCCTATGGACGCACACTGACGCGTCGAGCGTCCTTGAACGCGGCTTACGTTTACCATTGCGACAGACACGTCCAAGCTAGACATTCAAGCATTGTCTTCGACGCAATAAAAACGTGCTTGCTAATGCAAGGCAGAAGCTTAATACGTCGCAAGGACAGGTATTCGCTACCATCAATTTAAACATAGCCAGTATAAGTTGAGCTGTCATTGTATGGCTATAGTAGTAGCCAGAGAGCAATAGCAATGGTTGCGATTTACTCGTATATGTATACAGTAGGTTCGGCCCCAGGCCCCCCTTAGAGGGCCAAAGCCTGCCGGGCGTGGGACTAACAAGCTACCGTGTCCCGGAACGTACAGGGCTATTGAAAAACACCGTGGATTTTAGTCAGTACAAGTCTGACAGTCTCTCCTGCTCTGCCCTGAGTGGCAGGACTCATTTCATGATTTTACCACGATAAAAAAAGCTGTACTGCTATCCTTTACACAGCACTGTATTGAGGGTATACCTTGACAACTTTCAAATCAATAAATTGTAATATGAAGAGTCTCAATCAACACCTTAACCTCTCATTTTGCGGTTGCCTCAAGGGTTCGGCGAAAAAAGCAGTTCTCGAGAACAGCTCGCGTAGTGAGGAGGTTTCTCTCAATCAACACCAGAAATCATGTTTAAAGCTGTTTTACATCCGTAACATCAACATCACAGGTCCAGTTGAAAACCAGCGTCGAGCACTAGTTGCTCGACATTTTGCTGAACTGGGCCTTTTTGGCGCAGCCGTGAGACACACAATAACAATTCTTTTATTTTTTCTTGTGCTTATTTTTTATGTATTTTGAATGTGTGTGTCTATCGTGGTCCCCTTGCGCCAAATAAATGTTTTTTCTTTCTTTGGAGTCCTAACCACAAGCAGCTGGACCCTATTCCCGATGCTGCTGGACAACTGTTTTTTATACTTTATGTGTTATCTTTTTGTATTTTGTAAGAAATATTCAAAATTTATGTAACAAAATAGGTAAAAAGTAAATAAATTTGAAATAAAACATTTCAAAATGCGATTCCCTGAAGAATTTGTCGTCTTACCACAGAGAGAAACCCACCAGCAATACAGAAACATTATAAACAGACCGTGCATTCGAAAGAAAACCAATACAATTAAAGATCAGTTTATTCCGGTCGATTGCTATCGGTTGTCATCAAAGTTTAAGCAATAGTAGGGACCTTGGGTCTGTCATTGTTGATTGCACATTGAGACCTGTGCCTTAGATGGAGTAAATGAAGCTGCTATTTGAATATTGATGATGATGATTATGAGTTAGGTTATTCGTCGGCGTCGGGTATTAGTCGTGGTGGTTCAATGGCATTGACTGAAGTCAGTGATGACAAAGCCAGTGGTGACAAATGTGATCAGAGGCCAGTTTCCCTTAGGCACGAAGCGCTGTCCGACCATGGACCATGACCGGGTCGACGGCGCGTCGTGTTCCACGCGCGCCTCAAAGAGCTGTCAGCAAATGACGGGGCGGTCACAGAGGGCCAAAGCCTGCCGGGGTCGCGGGACTTATTTCCATTACCGTGACCCCGGGACATAAAGGGCTATTGAAGGACATCGTGGATTTTAGTCAGTACAAGTCTAACAGTAAGGGTGGGAGGCCTCATCTGATGATTTTACCACGTAAAAAAAAAACCCATAATGCATTTAAACAGATACTCTTTCAGTAATGGTATTATTTGTACATATTCAGTTGCATCTGATAACACTAGTATCCGACTCTATCTTAGAGAAAGGCTGGGTCGTTGACCCTTTCGCGCAATCTAAGATACGCCTGAGTGCGCTCGTCTAGATAGTTGTCGATCTGCTTGGCTGTAAAAGATCTTCCCTTGCAATATTTAATGCTTATTTTTAGCAATGTTTTTTAACCGATTTCAAAAAGGAGGAGGTCTTAAAATAGGCAATTAAATAGCATTAATAAATTGCAAAACTAATTAGTCCATTAGCTAGAGTTTTGTAAAATAATGGACATGTTTTTTTCTTTTGATATTTACAAAGATATAACGCATAGAAATTTGAGAGTGTGGTTTTTGACGTTTTGCCGATTTTAAAAGTGTCGTATATTCGTCAATTTTAGTTTTAAGGAAAAAATACGCGTTAAAATGTATTTTGTAATCTGACGCCCGGACTAATTAATTTCTTTCAGTCATACCCTATTCGGTTAGTATTTTTCATTATTTTGTACATTTCAATTTTTCAACTGGGCGTTGATGGCTATTTTCTGAAACTATGAGGAATATCGAAAAACGTTGAAAGGAGTCTCGAGGCCGATTTCAATAAAAATTAAAACTGCATTTTAAGATTTTAGAAAAAAAAATAATTCTGGCCAGGAGTCGAACCAATTGATTTTAGAAAACAAAAACAGTATTATGATACCATTCGATAGGAGTGCTAATAGGGATCAAATTCTGGGAACTATTACTCATATCCCGTCTCGCCCTGGGTGAGAAGCAGAAGCCAGCTACATTTTTTTTTTTTGCAGAAACGTTTTACATTATAACTTTATTATGTAATAATTGAAGAAGCAGGTTGATTGACCCCAGGGTCGGACTACCGACCCGTGACGCTACACCATTGTTTACAGAATCCACAAAGGAATATGATTGTATTTGTTCCGGGTCTCGCTTTTTTGAGCATGTTACGTTGAACAAACAAATGTAAGACAAGACGGTACGTGGAGGTACAGGTTACGACATTATGAAGTAAGAGAGAACTTGTATTGAGTTTTAAGTAGAAACGTAAGGGTTAGTTCATACAGAGATGCGACGTGACGCGACGCGACGCGACGCCACGTGTATTTATGTGAATTTTTTCGTAAACTTAGCAAATAAAGTTAGATTTTGAGTCGTAATTAAATTCGCACAGTCGTTATTGAAATGTGTTGTCGGTAAAGTAATTATGTACCTTTTCGTGTCAGTAAACAAAGTTATAATTTGAGTATCGGTCGTTCAGAAATGTGTATTAACCCTATTGCCGCAGAAGTTACATCATAATATGGTAGAAGATACAAATCCTAGGTCCAAGAAGGGTTGCCAACTTTTTTTTTCAAGAAATGAAGTATATTCAGGTCTATGAAGAATATTAAACAGTATTTTAAGAAAAACCAACAGTATTTTTTTTTTTATTTGTATTGTTTTAAATACATGTTTAAGAGCTTCTCGCACAACTTATTCATTTACAAGCTTTTTAATAAATTTTGATGCTAAAAACAGTATTTTGTATACTTTTTTTTTGTTCAACAATAAAAAGTATGATTTAGTGAAAAACAGTATAATACTGTTCAAAACAGTATAGTTGGTAACCCTAAGTCCAAGGTACCTCTATCACCATATTATGAGGTATTTAAGTATTAGAATATCAGTAGAAGCCAGAAAAACAATTAATCACTTCATAGACCTTACAAATAACGATTCCAACTACATAAACTGTCAATATTTAACCGCGGTTACGAAACAGTACAATAATGACTAATATTGCTAACATCTAAGTATGCAGAGAAAGTAGCAAGCGCGGTAGTGCGCTAGTCGAGTAACATTCCCGCGCCATCGCCAGTACAATGGAACGAGGCATCGTATGGTGCTCTATTGTTATGAAAATAATTAGGTGAAACTTTTAAACATAATGCATTGATTAACTTTATCTATAATTATATTAACACAGAACACGAGTATCAGTCTGTACATGTTACATGGCCATCAACATCATCAGCCTATAATTAGGGTTGGGCAGTATTTGAATTACTTGTAATTAAAATACGTATTTGAAATAAAAATACGTATTTAGAATTTGTATTTCAATTACTTCCTTAAAATGTAATTTATAATTCGTATTTCAAATACTTGAGGCTACAAAATACATTTTAACAAAATACATTTAAACTTCATTTACCATCATTGCACTCTCTGCAATGATGGTAAAACAGATTTGGGCAGGTTGACTTGCTGGCGTCTTCACACACTCTACGCTATGACTGTACAAACGTCAAACTTGGCTTATAAACGCAAAAAAATGAACGTCGAATTGTGAACATTAATCTACGAACTTCCTCTACTTTTCAGGCATTCAGCCCATGTCCATGTCTAGATTACTGTTTTTGATAATAGGTAATTTGTTATTAGTATTTCAATTAAAATTAGCTAAAATACTGTATTTTATATTTTAATTACTTCCGATACTTACTGTGTTTTGTAATTTGTATTTCAATTAAAGCAAAGCATGTATTTTACCCAGCCCTGCCTATAATGTTCCGACTGCTGGGACACAGGCCTCCTCTCTGTGAGAGGGAGTGGGCCACGCGGGCCAAGTGCGGGTTGGTAGATGTCACATGTCTTCGAATTTGATGGTTTTAGGACATGCTGGTTTTGCTCATGACGATGTTTATTTTCACACCATTTTGAGGGCAGTGGCTATGGCACATGTCATTTAATATTTTTAACCAGAGTTCAGTGGGGGTGATCAATTAAGTGCAATAGAAAACAAAAACTTATCTGTTTTTGACATTTTTGTATGTCTGTGTATCTGTGGGTTCCCCCACTCTTGTATGGTAGCCCCATCAGATTGCTGACAGCTATGCGAAATCTGGATGAAGTTATCATTATGATAAGGAAAGGATATAATAATATTTTTAACATGATGAGGTTGTTTGGTTCAACGCGCTAATCTCGAGAACTAAAAGATACTACACAAAAAGAATTGGAAAAATCTTTTTGTATTAGATAATTTGTTGTTCATTTAACGAGGAAAGCTATAGGCTATAAAACATCACACTACGACAAATAGGAGCCGAGCAGCAGGGTTTAAAACACGAGGAACAGCTAGTTAATCTAAGTATAACGCGGGCCTAGTACACGTTTGGTACCTCAGGGTATCTGGTATCATCAGCCTATAACGTTCCCATTGCTGGGACACAGACCTGCTCTCTGAGAGAGGGAGTGGGCCGTAATCCACCACGCGGGCCCATTGCGGGTTGGTAGATGTGTCACATGTCTTCGAATTTTTGGTTCTAGGACATGCTGGTTTTGCTCACAATGTTTTCCTTCACCGTTTTGAGAGCAGTGGTGATGAAATAAATTACATAAAGTAATGCGCCTGGCAGGGTTCCAACCCACGACCTACAACTCATAAGTCGGGACCGATATCACTGGGCCACCACTGATCTATGGAACCAAGGGAATACCTAGTTAATTTAAGATAATGTAGTAAGTAGGCCTAGTACACATTTGGTACCTGGAAAGTTACTAGGGACTACTAGGTAGGTATAGTTCACATAAATAAGGTGACTCGACTCGCATCGTCTGAGTCACACGATGTCTTAAAAGTTCAAAACATTTTGAAAATAAAATAAAGCTTTGCTATGAGTCAGAAAAAGGTGTGGGATTTCGGATTTAAAACAAGTTTGTCCTGTTGAGTTAAAATGTTTGGATTTTAAAAGGATATTTTGTTTGTTGTTTCCTGTTTGTAAAAACGCTAGAACGTCAACCTACGATAAGATTTTAGTTTTTGTTTTGATTATTTTGTTTTATTTAGCGACTAGAGTTTATTCCACGTAAGACCCCCAAGATGTTCTACCCTCTTCCGCGTTCGACCCCTAAACGTTTGCACATTCAACCCCTGAGGGTTAAACGTGGAATCTCCACGGTTTCACCCAGTGCTCGGCTCCGAATTGTTATGCCTGGGCAATACGAGGCTTAGTTTTTCAAACTAGAGTAACAAGCTAGTGTCAGTAAGCTAGCAAGCTAGTACTTCTGGCTTCGTGTAGATAAAACTAGCTTCTTTCTAAGCTAGTTAACTTCATTTTAAAGCTTATAAATGAAGCTAGTTTTGTTGATGAAAATTTGATTGATGATGACTTTAAAAAAGAAGAAACCTTGTTCCACACTAGGAATTTCTCCTGTATCGTGGGTGCATCATCATCATCATCATCATCAGCCGGAAGACGTCCACTGCTGAACATAGGCCTCGTCGTGGGTGCGTTTACAAACAAATAATCACACATACACAAACACCCAGACCCGGAATAACTACTTGCAGATCATAATATACCAATATTGTTCCCTGTGGGTTCAACCCACGACGCTGTACTCAATCGATTGCTCAGCTACTGCGGAAAGGCTAGGCAGATGATGATGATGATGATAAACAGGCAACGACGATATATTACTAGACTCATAATAACAGGCGACCGATGTCTGTCAACACGTTAGGCAAAAAAGTCGTATATCCGTCTTATTTCGACCACTCCTGTGAGCCGTAAACATACCTTGAGACAGAACTGACCTTGAGTTAGACAATCATAACGCAGTACCCCGTTTCCTTCGCTTACATAGTACCTCAGCGAGTTGACAGAATAGTTTTTGTTCCTTAGATCGTGCATGCGGAGTCTAGTAATATATCGTCGTTGGCTAGGCAGATGATGATGATGATAAATAGGTGATGTAATTCAAGGTATTCCCAATAGCTCTACAATATCAATTCATTTGATTTACCTTAAAACAAAACTTGATCTAGAGATGCAAACATTTAAATAAAACCAGTTTTTAAAACTTGTTCTTTTTATGATACAAATCTTATATTTCTAAAACAGGTGTTTGATCTTCAAACGTACTACGTTTTTTTGTCATTTCCGATCCATATTAAGTGGGTTTTATATATTGTAATTGTTTACCATTAAATGGACTTGGCAAAATCTATACTGAACGTTATTTAATCTTGGAAAATTCCACCACACTATTCCCAAACCACTGCAACTCCTGAAAGCCAGAATCAACAGTGGCAACCACCAGAAAAGCGCCGAGACAATGAAGCTTGACCTGTCCCGGATAATGAATTTTCCTGTCTTAGATCCAGTAACGAAATTACTCAGAAAAGAATAGTGGAGGAGTAGGAATACATAGAAAATGTCTACCCTAATTGAAACAGAACCCGCAGCGCCGTAACTAGCCATTTATGCGCCCAATGCAAGCTTCTTTAACTACGCCATGGTCTGGTCAATTGTGGTCCTGGTCTGACCATTTCCACATCTCTCCAAGGCGTGGGCACTGTAGTACCTGTACCTCGTCATCCGCAAACCTGCCAGTATGATGATAAGAATTCGCCCTGCGAAGTCCACAGTCGTGAGCGGCTCCATGGCGGCTAGGGCGAGAGTTGGAGGATATCCTCTCTCTTGTACGTTCTGCCTCCTCCTTCTCACATTTGTATTCCACAAGTATTTCATAAACAAATTCGGTGTGCAGTCTTCAGTCACCTTAGCATCGGCCGCCCGATATGATCCTTCTGGAATCAGTAACATTCGCCGCCCAAGGTATACCCTTGTCACTGCCATTGACCCAATGACGCTTCTCTTAGAGAGCAGTATGGAAACCAGTATTCTTAGGAAACATACAAAAATCAATTCCGTCATTCTGTGCTTACCAACGGGACGTTGAATAGCCTCCGACCCTTGCTCGAGCCAGCCCGCGATGCTTATCATTCAGCCTTTCCCTTGCTGTCCTTTCTCAGCGACGCCCAAAGCCGAAGTTTGTACCACACAGGGGGTGCCCTTGGCGTGTGGTCCTGGTCACTTTAAGCCCTCAGCCCTGGCTTGAGGCCTTAGATTTAGGGCACTTCACGGGGTTGTGTGGATAAGCAGCTCAGAACCTCCTGTAGGTTGCGAGTACCTAAAATAATTTAAAAAGTGCAGTCTTTATTAACAGATTTCTCACAACCGGAGTCACTACAATTTGTATTGCAAAACAATGTAATTACATTAATGAATTAGCTAATTAGCCGGTTCAAACCTGTTTTCTTCATTACAAATGCTTTAAGTCTTAATTACCAAACAAATCATTACGCATCTATACTTTAAACATGGATAGCTATAAGAGTTGTAATAATTATAATGGATTTCATACCTGAACTGTGTGCCAAAATAGCACAAAACTGGTGCCCTGAAACAGAGAGGCGAGGATGCGACAGGCCACGTAGGAGATAATAGGACGAACTGGACAGGTTCCGTCCGAACTAGAAGGTGGATGCACAGTATCGTGAAATGTGGAAAGAGTGGAGGGAGGTCTATTCCCAGGAGTTGACAGAGCAGGCTAGTTACAAAATTTATAAACGAATAGACAGCCCGTTTTGTTTTTTGCACGAGTCTCCGTAGCTATCAAGGTTCATGATATAAAAATTGGTAACAGACGGACAGCGGAGTGTTAGCCCCTTCGTGCACTTGGCGATGCAAGTCTCCGATACCTTACGACTTTGGTATCCAGGTGACTATAGCAATACAAATCCATAGAGGTTCGTACACAGGCACGCGTCAATGGATACTAAAGTCGTAAGGTTTCGGAGACTTGCGTCGCGTTGTGTACGTAGAGGCGTAGTAATAGGGTCCCGTTTTAACCATTACCAATGATATTATTAAGTAAAAAGATACGTTTAAGTTTAAGAAACCGTTATACGCGCTCAGAAAGTGTCGCGCTGAAATGTGGTCAATTGACAAACCTTGACTATATTTGTCTCTTTATCACTTGTGATGCCATCCTACTTTAGCGACTAATCGTGATGTAGTGTGCTATTGCAATATTAGTTATTCATGTGTGCGTTAGTGTGACGTTTTTGAAGATAGAATGACGTGTAGGTAACGTATCTATTTATTCATTTATAATATCATTCTTTACGCTAAAATTAAAATAAAAGCATTGACACTCCCTTTGGAGCCCCATACACCTAGGCTGCACATTTGGGGCGAGTTACTCATCAAGTAGGTACAGTTAGATCAGACAAAAACTGTCGCCCGCAGTAAAACAATGGATGAACTCAGTTACTATTCATTCGTAATTATAAACCAAAGGTTACCCAATACCCAGTTTAAGCGAAGCGTATAAAATGGTGGTCGCGGGACTTATCCCATCACCGTGACCCCGGAACATAAAGGGCTAATGAAGGATCACCGTGGATTTTAGTCAGTGCAAGTCTGACAGTCGCTCCCGCCCTGCCCGGGGTGGGAGGACTCATTTGATGATTTTACAATTAAAAAAAAAGCGTATAAAATGTTAAATCATAAAGGGAGCATAAAAGCCACTCGAAGTAGAAAAATGACATGATTATCTACTTAATTTTTGGTCTGATTTAGAGTTCGAGCTTCTGACGGGCCCCTCTTAGATTGCCAATGTCTGCTGGGGTCGCGGGACTGTCTCAAAAAAAGAGTTCGAGCTATTGCGAGAAGATGGATGAATTGTTAATATTTTCTTTTATTTAAGTAGGTACTTAATTAGTATTAATTGTTGTTGTCTTTAAATTAATATTTTTTGGAATAAGGTATGTGTCATGTTGTATACAGGGTGATTTTTTCAACTGGGTGTAATATCGTAAAATACTGAAAACTATCAGTAAAAGTGAACAAGAATAAATAAATGTGAGATTTTAGATTTTTTGACGAAAATAAAATAGCTGATCAAGATATTATTTTGAAAACTATTGCCATTATTATTATGATGACAGTAAAACTACGATCCTCTCTCAATGTTTTATGACAAAATAATCATCATGCACATTTGGGGCAAGTCAAACTGCTTTTAAGAACAGTTACGGACAAACTTTGTCAGCGACCGTGAAACAATAGATATTATCTTAGTAACAGCCTACTCATAGAGCAAACAGAGGCAACTGTGGTTGGCTTTATTTTCTTTTGCGTGGCAAAATCATCAAAAGAGTCCTCCCACCCAGGGCAGAGCGGGAGGGACTGTCAGACTTGTACTGACTAAACATCCACGGTGTTCTTCAGTAGCCCTTTGTGTACCGGAGAGCGTTACACGTATACCGGAGTTGCGGTATACGTGTGTCCCGCCTCCCGCCTCGGCAGGCTTGGGCCCGCCATTGTGCTGACACTATTGAGGCGCGCGTATGGAACACAACGCGCCTGTCGACTCGGGCGTGGTCCAACTGAGGTTGACTTAGCCCCGTCGCGGTCGTACACAAGGCGACGCAAGTCTCCGATACCTTACGACTTCGGTACCCAGGCGACTATCATAATACAAATGCATAGAGGTTCGTACAGGCAGGCGTCAATGGATATCAAAGTCGTAAGGTATCGGAGACTTGTGTCGCGTTGTGTACGAAGGGGCTTAACTTGACTTGTCCTATATCATCGCCATGGCAAAATGGTAGATATTTAAATGAAAAAATCTAAATAGTCCCTCAGTAAGATTATGAAAAAAGACACGCTTTTTTTTCTTTTACAGCTGACCAAATAAATTCTTCACTTGTATAATATTAGTATATAGATTTTTCCACCGTACAGTTGACAGTAGGGAATTGTATCATCAAATGCGAGAAGTAATGTCAATATTATGAAAGAGAACACCCACACACCCACACGCACACACAAACACATATACACACACGTACACACACTTGAACGACGAGCGTGGATTCGTTATGAAACCAGTTTCCCATAAGCCATTGTTTTATACTTTATTTGAGGTTAAATTCTCAGGTGTTGGCAAAGACGACTCTGTTATGACTTAGGGAAGGCTTCTGGATATTTTAGTAGTAACAATAATATTCCACAACTATCACACAACGCCATCTAGTCCCAAGCTAAACAGAGCTTGTGTCATGGGTAATAGACAACTGATAAACATACATATATATATTCCTAAATACATAACTGTTATAGATAAATTACACCCAGACACAGAACAAATGATCGTGCTCATCATACAAACATTTTTCCTGGGTGGGAATCGAACCCACGACCTCCAGTATAGCAGTCAGGGTCACTGACCACTAGACTAACAGGACAGTCAAAAATTTTGATCTTCAATAACTTTTGTAGTTTTTAGGAATAATAGCTGAATGGCATATTCTTAATGTTCTCACTCCTGGGACACAGGCCTCCTCTGTGTGAGAGGGGGTGGGCCTATAATCCACTACGCGGGCACACGTGGATTAATAGAAGTCACGTCATGTCTTCGAAGTTTTGGATCTTGAACATGTCGGTTTCCTCACGATGTCTTCCTTCATCGTTTTGAGAGCAGTGGTGATAGTTGACTTGCTGGCATGGTTGGAGCATTAGTTGAGTTGACTGCAGCGCGACGCGTCGAGGTTCAATCCCCGCACAACCTACCTAGTTGTTCCGGGTCTGGGTGTTTACGTATGTGAGTTCAAATGTTTGTACAGGAGAAAATCATAGAGTGGGGTGATAAAAAAAAATGTTATGCATTTGGCTGGGTCCAAACCCACGACCATGGACCACCACTGCTCTTTACATAAACGTGTGATAATCATTATTTGTTGATAACAAGGCCGGTTTAAAACCTGTTCACCTTCAACCGGGCGTCCACTTACATCTCTATGAAACTAAATAATTAAGATGAGCCGTCCAATTATGTAATAGATTGAATCTTTATTTTTCGTATAATAATGTGGCCCTCGGAGATAATTAAGCTGCCTCTGGGATCTCCTTTTTCTCTTTTTGGAAAACGTTGCCCCACATGTTCTCCTGTGTCGTGGGTGCGTTTACAAATAACAGTAAGGAAAAAGCGGAAAAATCACCTCCGTGGTTTGATTCCTACGTTAAACAAGTGAACATCTCCAAGGAAAACATTTAAATGTATGCGTGGCGCTCACTCACACATTTATAAAAAGTGGCTTCATGAAAAACTTTATGTTTTGTGGCATTTTATAATCTAAGGTCTGGGAAAATAAACTGACATATTATCTTTGTCGCATTGTGTGCGATATTTTCCTCAACGCATACTTAGTATATGGTGTTGTAGCATATACCCAGATGGAAAAACACGTTTTAAACCTTGACGGGTCATATTAGTGCTATATTTAGGCCTGTATTCGAATTTTACAATATTTTTAACGCTTTGCCGTAGCCGCTCTAAAATTTTAGTTTCTAAAAAACCCAGTTCCGGATTCACCCATGAGCAAGTGTAATGGGTGACTCGACGTCCGATCATGGACCATGCATGGTTCGACGTCGTGTTGTGTTCCACACACGCCTCAAAGAGCTTTCAGCAATTTGACAGGTACCCCTTAGAAGCTCATAGCCAGCCGAGGTCGCGGGACTGTTGCGTGACAAAAAAAAATTAAAATGTCCGGTCTTTTCACCCAAATGCCCAGCTAAACTGACTGGTCTGTCCGGTTTTAAGACCACACCTTAACCCTGCATCCACAACGTCAATAACCATTTTTCTCAATCTTTTCAGGACCCAAACATGACAAGAAAGTGGTCTGCTACATAGCGACCTGGGCGGTCTACCGGCCTGACCCTGGTAAATTCTCCCTGGAGGACCTGGAACCAGCGCTCTGCACCCATCTCGTGTACTCCTTTGCGGGGCTGAATGAAACTTCTAACACTATAAAGAGTCTTGGTATGTATTTTTTTTAAATCTGCCCCATTTTAAGACTGTCTCCTGTGTCGTAGGTGCGTTTACAAACATAAAAACACAGAAGTTTCTTAGAGCGCCTTCACAGTAGCGTTGTGACGTATGCGCCGCGTTGTTGCTGCGTCTGCGCTGCGCATATGTTTATCGAACGCCAACCCTGCGCAACAAACGCTAGGGTGAAGGCGCTCTTAGACCCGGAACAATAAATAATTGTAAGTCGTACAAATAGTCCCGGGTCGACGGCGCGTCGTGTTCCACGCGCGCCTCAAAGAGCGTCAGCAAAATGACGGGGCCCCCTCTCAGAGGACCAAAGCCTGCCGGGGTCGCGAGACTTATTTCCATCTCCGTGACCCCGGAACATAAAGGGCTATTGAAGGACACCGTGGATTTTAGTCAGTACAAGTCTGACAGTCCCTCCTGCCCTGCACGGGGTGGGAGGACTCATTTGATGATTTTACAACGCAAAAAAAAGTCATACAAATAGTTATTCGTTCCATCTGGGGATCGAACCTGTGATACACAGCCCAGCAATCGATCGTTTAGCCACTTCGTCAACCGTACCATTGACGTAGTAGTTGAGTGATTGACAGCTTTTCAACTTGAATTGAACTTTGATTCCCGAACGGAACAAATTATTTTGTTATACCCTTTTAATTTGTTTTCCCCAACGACGATATATTACTAGACTCCTAATAACAGGCGACCGATGTCTGACACATTAGGCAAAAAAGTCTTATATCCGTTTTATTTCGACCACTCCTGTGATCCGTAAACATACCTTGAGACAGAACAGACCTTGAGTTAGCCAATCACAACGCAGTACCCCGTCCCCCTCTCTTACGTAGTACTCAGCGAGTTGACAGAATAGTTTTTGTTCCTTAGATCGTGCATGCGGAGTCTAGTAATATATCGTCGTTGGTTTTCCCGGTAACTTAATTCTTTTTCTTTGTTTTCCTTTAATAAAAAGTCTTAAATTTCTAATTGTTCCGGGTCTAGATAATTGTGTGAGTTTAAGTGTCTGTAAACACAACCACAATATAAAAAAAAAGAATCCTAGTGTAAGTTTAAAAATAATATAATGGATAGTTTTTGCTGCAACTTATCAAATAATCAACCTTTCAACGTCTGTAAATGTCAAGAACTAAATTAATTTAATCATACTACAAGTAGATAGGTATCAAGTGTACAAGGTTGGTTATTCTTTAGATAAATTTAATTTAACGTATTCCTAAACTTCAGAGGAAATGAGGGTGTAGAGACTGTTGAAAATTAAGTATTTGAAGAAACTTTTATTTTACTATCGGTAAGTCGGCGACTAATTTGTATAATAAGGACAGGAAAAGATCCGTCTGAATAGCCTTAAAAAGTCATATTTTGAGGTTTGGCTCATGATAAATGGTCACCAATCCACAGACCAACCTTCGCTAGCGTGGCTTAACCTTCAAGATCAACACGTACGGCTGTCATTACTTAGTCACGAGCTACCGAATCAGTTAACACAATACACGACTACAATAGACGTCATTAGAAGGAAAGTGGAGACATCGCTTTACGGTGACGATTAAGGCTGAGGCTACACTAGGCCGCGACGCGAACTGAGATACAGCAGCGATTAAAACAAGTAAATGAATACTCACGTATCTGGCTACACCGCACATCAGCGATCCTACGTGTATCTCGTCTCGCTCTTCTAGTCGCATCGCAAATTGCTGCTTAGTGTAGCCTCAGCCTAAGAATTGATCCGACTAAACACACGAGGGACAATCAAGTCACGCAAGTGCGTGTAGAAATGTTATTGTGCAGAATGAGAATTTCTGAATAGTTTGTGCGTAAAATACTTTAAGTGTCTAAACACACTATGCCGAGGATACGCGACGGAAGTTCGTCATGTTTACGCCTGCAATGCTATTAGAATTACTGCCGACACATTATGCCGAAATTACGTTACATTATAGTTAGGGCGTAAGTTCAGCGGAAATTCGGCGGCAACGTATTCTGTAGAACACATATTATACGCGACCGAATTTCGGTTCGATTGCAAACGGCTAAAGCCTCTGCAATTGCTATTACTGTAAAATTGTCCATTTTTAGGGTTTCGCACCTCAAAAGTAATAACGGAACCCTAACAGGATCACTTTATTTTGCATTTGTCTGTCCGGCTGTTTAGATAACACGACACGACGCCACGACTGCGCTCGAAACACTGAATATACACACAAAATTGCGCAACTGAATTTCTGCCGCGTAAGTTCGGCACTTATGGTGTGTCATATCAGCCGAATACGTTGGAACGTAAAATCAGCCGCGGAACTTCGGTCGCGTAAGTTCGGCATAGTGTGTTTAGACACTAAGAGTGTCGTTGTTGGTAAAAGTTTAATATCAGGATTATACGTAAAACATTAAGTTTTCATGGGATGACAGTACTAAAATCTGAGTTTTTTTCAGTTGACAATGTATGAAACGCCACTTTTTTTTTCAGAGAAGGTTCTTTAATAAAAATTGTTTATCAATCATAGTAAAGTCCACCCGTGAAAGGTCGTTAATGTTAAGGGCCTATGCACACCACGTTTTTTAACGCGCCGTCGACTCTCGTTTCCAAAACGCGCGTCGACGGCGCGTTTTTGTCAAACAGAGCAGTTTTTTGTCGCGATACAAAGTGTCAAAGGCGCGCTTGCATCGCGTCTGTATCGCTAAAACGCGCGTCAACGGCGCGTTTAAAAAACGTGGTTTGCATAGGCCCTTAACTATGAACCCTGTATAATTTTATTGGCCATGTTGTCTCTCCCAAAAAAAAAATACTGGTGGGGGCCCAGTATTTTTTTATCTTGGTAAACCCATCAAATGAGTCCACCCACCCAGGGCAGTACGCGAGGGACTGTCAGATTTGTACTGACTAAAATCCACGGTATTCCTTCAACAGCCCTTTACGTTCCATGACCACGTTACCTGATGACACAGTTCTCGAACGCTAGCTCAGTATGTGTTGGTAGATGTCACATGTCTTCGAATGTTTGGTTATAGCACATTTCCCAACGAAGTTTTGGGAACCTAAAACTTATAACCTTTCTTAATTTTTCAGATCCCTGGCAAGATCTGGAGACAGACTATGGCAAGGCTGGTTACAAGCGCATAGTAGGCCTGAAGGAGAAGTACCCGCATCTGAAGGTGACCTTAGCCATCGGGGGGTGGAACGAGGGATCTCCTCGGTACTCCAACATGGCTAGCAAGCCAGAAACTAGGGCGGCTTTCATCAAGAGTGTTATGCTGATGTTGAAGTGAGTGGACCTGCTAATCATCTGTCTTGCTTTTTTCCAACTCTATTTGGGTCGGTTTCCAGTTCAACCAGACGCAGCTGCATACCTATCAGTATTACATACATGGAGCGACTGGTTTTAGGATCTCCGCAACCCTTTAACGTAGTAATACGATACCCTATGGTAAGATACTGGTTGTCAGACCTAAGAGTTTTTGTCTAACAATAACGACTGTCAAAGATCTACAAACGATAGCCGGGACCAACTGCAGTGGAACTGTAGACAAAAACTAGGTAATAGTTGACAGAACGTAACATCATTCTAGCATTCATAATAACTGCTCGGAACCACACGCAAAAGGGTGGCTGCTGTTAGCGTACGACGTGGCCCTCGGCCTCGGCCTCGGTCATGTTTATTTTTTTATAAAACTTTATGCACAGCGTTGTACAAAAGCGGACTTAATACCGTATGCATTTTCTACCAGTCTACTTTGGGGTGATGCAGAGATAAATCATAGTAGGTGTTTTTCGCCATCAACGCCACCCTCGCATGTGGTTCTGCAGGCATTTGACCTCTAAGGAGATCCCGTCAGATTGCTAATTTGTTCGTAGAATCCGACACGCGGTCAACTATGGTCCATTATCGGAAGGCGAGTCACCCATTGACTCAGATAGGGTATTCAACACTAAAATGGTATTTCAATTCGAGCATTGGGTTCAACGCTATGGTGGTGTTTTAGAACTTCAAGCTTCTTTAAAACATAAATGTTTTCTCCTCCTTTGCAGTAACTACAAGTTTGATGGCCTGGATTTGGACTGGGAGTACCCCACTAAGAGAGACGGCAAGCCCTATGACAGGGAAAACTTCGTTCTTCTAGTAAAGGTACTTGTAATTCTTCTACTAATTGTACTCTTTAAGAATTCCAACTCTTTGAGTCAAGAGTGAATAGGTTACTTCTAGGCAAGCGTGCTTCACCGTCGACCACATCATCGCTGACCATCAGGCGATATAGTGGTCAAACACGAGCCTTTCTATTGTTTTTATTTTTTAATAATATGACAAACGCATGTGTCGCTAATTTCAAAGGATTTCTTTGGAAAGAAAGATGTTAGAAATGGATTGAAATCTTCGACGCTTTAAGGGAGACCCTCGGCTTGGTTGGTAAGAGCATCGAATGTACTAAAACCAGGAAGTAAGCCTTGTGGTATTCACCGCCTTACCACTTTACTGCAAAAAGTTTGTGCGGTGAAGCAGACATCAATCAATCAAGTCCACTGCTGGACATAGTCCTCTCCCAGGCTACGCAACATCAACCTGTCCTCTGCCTTCCGCATCCAGTCTGTCCCAGCCACTTTCTTAAGGTCGTCGGTCCATCTACCTTGGGGGATGTCAGTTACTCCGGTTCTTTTCAAGATAACTTCAGTCCTGATTTTATCCTTCAAAGAAACTCCTAGCATAGCTTACCCAATAGGCCATAGACCTTGAATTTGTCTACCAGCTCATAATAATCAACCTTTTCCTTCCAGGAACTAAGCGAGGCCTTCGAACCCTACGGCTACATCCTCACAGCAGCCTTAGGAGCTGGTAAGACCACCATGGAGACAGCATACGACCTGGCCAAGCTCAGCAGATACTTGGACCTTATCCACATGATGTGCTACGATTACCACGGCACCTGGGATGGAGTACTGGGCGCTAATGCTCCGTTGAAGGGGATTGATGCAAATGATACTCTCAGTGTGGTGAGTAGAGTTCATACTTTGAGTAGACCTTACGGCCCGTTCATGAACTTGACGCTGTGAGCGGTGGCTTAGCGCGGGGCGGTGAACGATAAGATCAAATGTTTGAAACACGACACGAGAGGGCGCCTATGGCAAATGCGCGTATTTATAAAGTAATGAATGTCTTATTCGCGCCGCCCACCGCTCCTCTTACCACTTAAACTGAATTAAGAGGACATTTAGCGTTTCCACAGCTGGATTACAGACCTCAAACAGGGTCTGAGTTCCACGGCTCGTGACGCCCACTGGCACGCACGTCGCGAGGATATATCCGGCCACCGCAAGGGCGGGCATGTGACCGTTTAATAACAGGTTACTCGCCGTCCGCGCGTCCAATCGTAGACCATGCCGGGATCTACGGCGTTTCTAAGCGCGCCTAAAAAGCTGTCAGCAAAATGCCTGCCGCCTGCTAGTAAGATTGAAATAATAACTCTATTCTTCTCCACAGGAATGGACCGTAGAATACCTGCTCTCTCACGGCGTGAGTCCATACAAGATGGTGCTGGGTCTACCCATGTATGGTCGTACCTTCATCCTGCTTAACCCTGAGATCGGGGTGCTGGAATACGGGAAGACACCGGTTGGAAGTACCGGGTTCAAGGGACCGCTGACTGGCGAAGCTGGGTTTATGGGATATAACGAGGTGAGATTCTGTTTTGTTGTGCTTTCACTTGTAATGAGCATTCTTTTATCCAGCCTGTGTCCAGCTGTGGACTGCTATAGGTTGATGATCAACCTATAGCAGTCCACAGCTGGACACAGGCCTCTCCAATCACACATCATTTTCACTCGATCACCGGCTACTCTCATCCCAAACTTTCAAGCGTTTTTAACACGCTCATGTACCAGTATTGGTGTCATTTGAAAGCCCATTAAATAAAACAAAAACCATTTCATTAACAAAAGCTAGTTATCCCAAAAAATGTGATGTCGCTGTCAACTAAACTTGAGCTGTTTTAGAATACCAGCGGTTCCTGGAGACCGGCGGCTATGTCTGGAGGCATGGGTCCGGTAGACGTCGCTGTACTTCAGAGGAAGACGACCGATTCAGCTGGGTACTCACTTAGCAGTGTTGCATGTATCTTTACTGTATCAACCTGCAAGTGGGTACGGCTCGTCCGAGCACACTGCGAGCCGCCTTTGTGTTTGTATGACCCGCCGAATGGCGATGGCGGTATCACTGTGAACTTACAGCGAGCAGTTCGCAGTGGGCTCGTGCCTACGTACTCACTTGATACCGTATCTGATACGTTACATGCAACACTGCTAAATGAGTACCCAGCTTTAGATATCGGATGTCTAATGCTGTCTCTGACTCGCCGTCTGGGCATGGTGCATGATCGTACAAAAAGTCACCCATTACCATTACTCGTCGTCCGAAGACCCGCAAAGAAACCTAGCCCTAAGTTAACCCTTCATCTTCTTCCAGATATGCACGGAAACCATGAACAAGTCCTCAGACTGGGTTTACCATTGGCACGAGCAGTCTTCCACTCCATACATCAGAGATGGCGCAAGAGTCATTTCATACGACAACGGACGATCTATTGCGATTAAAGTCAAGTAAGTTCATCATCATCAGATCAGCTGTAAGAAACCATTGAACATAGGTCTCCCTCGTAGATTTCCAGTAGGACTGGTTGGAAACGGCTTGCATCCAGCGTGATCCTGTGATTTAATCCAATAACTATGAATATATCTTGTGGCTGGTGGTTACATAGCGGGGGACGTCACGCGGTAAGGCATGTTTTGAAATGTTTGAAACACGCCACGAAGCGCCGCTAGAGGCGAATTTGTATTTAAAAAGTGATTAATGACTTATTCGTGCCACCAGCCACTCCGTTCACCGCTTAGACTAAGGTCGTGAACTGGCCAGCGTCGTCGAAAGAAATTTTTTAGAAAAAATGATTTTGCGAGCTGGTCTCGAACCTGCGCCTTTCTGGGCTTAGTTTCGAAGTGGAAGAGTAGTCCCGTAACGCGGTTTCTGGCCCGGGTCAGTATACCTACACGAGCCCTGTCCTTGATCGGACGGCGAGCTCAAACCCCTACCAAGCTCAAACCCCTACCTCTAATCTTAAATCATGCTTTCCTCAAACCGGTTTCTATTCTCCACAGAATGGCCATCGACAAAGGTCTAGGAGGAGTCATGGTGTGGTCCATAGACACGGATGACTTCAAGGGCCAATGTAATGAGACAGACGCTTACATAGACTTCGTCGAGAGATATCAGAGGATGGCGAATGATCCCGTAGTCAAGAAGGCTGTGGAGAACTTAAATATTCCAGATGGTAAGTAAATATTCAATGTGATTATTTAACATTCAATATTTTGTTATTTGACGGGACGGTTAGCGCAGTGGCTGAGAAATTAGACTGTGTCGCGTGTTCGATTTCAACCCGGAATAAATATTTGTATGATATTCCCCGTGGTGTCACGTCCTCTGCATGGCTCTTATTGGTCGTAGCGTGATGTTATATAGCCTTCCACGATAAATAGGCTATCCAACACAAAAATGTTTTTTCAATTTACACCAGAAGTTCCTGAGATAAGTGAGTTGAACCAATGGCAACGCTTGTAGCGTTTATAAAATTTGTAGCGTTGGTAAAGCCAGTAGTATTAGTAAAATTAGTAACGTTAGTAAAGCTAGAACCGTTAGTAAATCTGGTAGCATTAGTAAAGCTATAAGCGGTAGTAAACTAGTAGCGTTAATAATGCTAGTAGCCTTACTAATACTAGTAGCATGAGTAGGTACAGCTATTAGCGTTAGTAAAGCTAGTAACATTATTAAACACCCAGACCCGGAACAACTACTGACAGATCATACAAATATGTTGTTCCGTACGGGAATCGAACCCCCGAAACGCTGCGCAGCACTCGATTGCTCAGCCACTGCGCCAATCGTTTCCTTGCGCTTTCCAGATGGCTGTGCCCATTTGATTATTCACATATCTTTGCGTAGCTGGCTTATCTTAGCATGAATGTATATTTATTTCCTCAGAGTATTTTCCTTACGACAAAAATAAAATAAAATCTCTTTCTGCAAGAAGGCTTTACAAAGATCGTAAGTAATTAATTTTGCCTGGAGCAAACTAAAAATTGCAAAGAAAAACGCTTGCTATCCAGATTCCTGCGGAAACTAATCAACGTTATATTTCTGTTTAAAAGATATTTATTCCTAAGTTGGTTTAAAAAAAACAGTTTTACGCGGCACAACCAATATTTTTAAAGCTAGATGAGGCCGGAGTTTCGTACCTGACTACTCTGAGAATAAACAGTCGAAACAAACTCAGAGGTCACAGTCATTGCTTTGCTCGGGTCAAACTAGGACTATGCATTTGCAGGTGTCTGAGGTGGTCTTTTGAGGAAAGAACAACACATATTTGAGTAAACCTGTCCAGTCAGTGCAAGCATTTGTCAGTTACCGTGAAGCTCGACTCATAACTCAAGAAGCTCAACGACACGACGAACAATATCAAAGATAGAATTTATAGACGTTTATGAAAATAATTTATCAACTTTAAACTTATCTAATAGCCTGATACCTCCGTCCTAGACTTAGGTATCCAGGCCACTATCGCAATATAAATTCATAGAGGTTCGTACACAGGCACGCGTCAATGGATACTAAAGTCGTGAGATATCTGAGACTTGCATCGCGTTGTATACGAAGGGGTTTATGTATGTTTACCTATACGGTATATATATATCAGCGTGAGAGAAATTCAGGCCGCAGAGGAAAAAGTAGTATATAATGAAACTGTACTTTAAAAAGAAAAGTTGCAGTGTGGAATTTGGGATTGGTTAAACGATCACTCCAAACATGGGGATTACTAATGCATTTTGCTCATCTCTGCATACTCGTTATGCAGTGCCGGACTAACCTCCAGCTCTAAGAGGCCTCTTGTTCTCTTCATTAAATGATGAGACTAAAATAAAATACTCATTTGAGAAAATAAGAAAGGGTGTTTTGTATTGGATTAGCCTTACAGTACCCCGTTGATGCCAAATACCAAGAAAACGATTTCAGGGCACTAGTGTGGTTCGTCTGTTTTTTTTTTTATCGTGGTAAAATCATCAGATGAGTCCTCCCACCCCGGGCAGGGCGGACTGTCAGACTTGTACTGACTAAAATCCACGGTGTCCTTCTATAGCCCTTTATGTTCCGGGGTCACGGTGATGGTATAAGTCCCGCGACCATAGTTCGTGTGGATAGGGCCTATTATCAACATTTTGCTGGCTCAAGCGAGCGAAACGCGTCCGATAAATTGAGTTTATGATGACTGCAATAAGGAAAAGTAAGCAGCGCGATAAGACAAACTACAATTTTAAAGTTATTGGGGAAAAGATTTTAGATAGGTCTACTACATTTAAGAGGCTCCTGAGATTTCCGAGGGCCCCGGGTTCTCGAGAGGCCCATAAGTTTTCGGAGGCCCCCGGGTCTCTGACCGACACTGTCGATACGGTAAAACACTAGTCTAGCTACCTTTTGGGTTCCATCACAGCTGGATAAATGCTAAGAGTAGTTTTATTGGATCACTTTAGTGATTGATTCAATTCGCTCTGCGGGTTGCCAACAAAAAGTTTTGGACATTATTGCCACAGTATTTCTCAGTTTATTTTATACTTACTAGATTTCCTCGCCATCCTTCCACTCCATTTTGATGTTGAATAGACTATAAACAAATAAAGTGAGCCTCGGCGAGGCTATCAGTAATCTCAGAGATGAGTGAGTTCAAACCAACGACGATATAATTTACTAGACTCCTAATAACAGGCGACCGATGTCTGTCAACACATTAGGCAAAAAAGTCTTATATCCGTCTTATTTCTACCACTCCTGTGAGCCGTTAACATACCTTGAGACAGAACAGACCTTGAGTTAGCCAATCACAACGCCGTACCCCGCCCCCCTCGCTCCTCCTCAGCGAGTTGACAGAATAAGTTTTTGTTCCTCTGATCGTGTATGCGGAGTCTAGTAAAATATCGTCGTTGGTTCAAACATACAACCTCTAACATTTTGTAAAAAAAAAGAACCTACGTCAAAAACGAACACAAAAAAGCATGAAATAACTTTTCTTTCGGAAGTCGGTGGCTTTATAATTTGTTATTGTTACAAAATATGCATGCCGAATGGATTTGACGGAATATGAAGAATGTTACGTTTACGTTTTATAATATCTGTAAAATACCATATTTCAGGCAAATAATTAATGATTCTATTTTATTTTTATTTTATTTTTTTATCGAATTCTGCCACCAACAGAGAACCTACTTTCTTTTAATCAGTTAAAAAGGTAAGATGTTAAACCACTTTTTTTGTCCACAGTATCTATCGTCGGCTCCAAAGGCCCAGCCTACGTGCTCCAAGATTCAAGACTCCATCTTCGCCTCCCTACACCAAAGTACACAAATTACGCCCTTATGCAGACCATTAACGATGCAATATCGCTTGCTATTGAAGAGAAACGGATAATGGATGAAGTGGAGCGCTTGGAAGGAGACAATGAAGTGAAAGAGAAGGATGATGATAAAGGAGCAAGCAACAGTGTGAGGAGTAGTCTGGTTGGTGTGGCTTTGTGTTTGATAATGCTGTTGAAATTTTGGTAAGATTTAAGTTCCTATGTGATATTTTTGGGTTGGCACGGAGTGTTTTAGGAATGGAGTGTTCAGGTCGATAGATATGGATAAATAGATAGATATGTACCTACACCAAAATTTTTACACAGCTATAGTTATAGGTATAACTGGAGTTGTGAATTTATTCGTAAAGTAGAACCAACGATAAATCGAATGGCAATGACCATGGCAATGATGTTGCTGATTAACAAATATAAATAAAAACATTTAGTTTAAAACCAGTCAACAGTTGTGTTGTAGAGTAACATAGTTACAATCGTAACAGATTTTGTCAACATTTATTAGAAAGAAAGAATGGTTAAGGAACGTCAATGAAAGTTTATGTATATTTGAACAGCTCAATTCTGTAAATCGGAGAAAAGATAACTAACAAGACAATGAGACACAATTTCTGTACAGTGTGATTATGATTAAAATTTCTCCTTTTCATTTATTATTGTTTACACGGGACTAAAAGGTTATAATGGATAAGATCAATTTTATGACCTAGTTTTTGACATAATACTTGAGAATATGTTTTGGTGTACTTCATTTGTTGAATACTCCGTGACGTAGAGTGAAATAAAAGTAAATAATGGATACTGGTCTCAGACAATGTTTCGGTAAGGAATAAGTATGCTCATTTTAGGAATTTAGAATAATAAACTGAAAAAAATACTGTAGTGATTTTTATAACAAACGTGAATCATAATTTAGTTAAAGTTCATTCAGGTGAAACTTCTCATTCGCTATAAACTTGAGCATTCAATTGTAATCAGCATTCTTGCGAATGTTACATTACTAAAATAAAACGAGAGAGTTTTAGCAAGCATTCTTACGAGCTTTCTGGTTCTGGCGAGCTTTTTACCGAGCCGACTATCATCTGACATCTTTATGAAGACAGTCGACGGCCATAGACTGGAGCGCTAGCTAGAAAGACCGTGTAAATAAATGTTCGTAGCAATGTTTGACTCTATGCTAGGCTCTGTTAAATTAAAAATGGCGAATGCTCGATTGTTTGTTACAAGTGAATGCAAAAGTCTATCGGCACATTTTAGAAATCGAAAGAGACGCAACCACGCGTGAGGTGCTCGAGTGAGTGACGTAAACGTCAAGTTAACACTTCGAGTTTCAAAGGGGAATGCCCAGTGTCCATAGTGCTCTAGGCCCAAGATGGACATCAAATGTTAGTCTAAAAAACGAGTGTTTTACAATCTTAACAATGTAGGATATCTGTAAAATATATTTAAATTGACGCCACTATTTTAGAAATGTTTTAAAAAGCAAACGTTTTGAGGTTATATTTCTATGAGCATAAGTGTGGGACTGTGAGATAAACACAAGAAGTTTCCATTTTTAATACTTGATATTATTGATAATGATAGGAGGGGTGTTTCTTACATATTTTTATATAATTATAGGTAGTAGGGTATGAAAACAATCAATCAATCAATCCATTTAATGGTGACATTTCTTATGAGACTTTTTCTACATATTTCCGTTTTTAATAGGTGACTTCTTATACGTCTAACACAGCGTCCATAATTATTGCAGATGCTTTGATGTACAGATTCTTCCAGATCTTGTTGCGGAGCAAGGCTATAAGTTCTAGCAACCAGCGGTTGCAACAAACATGATTATCTCTTGATACCTGAAACAATATTATTATCGGTAAATAATCGGATGATGATGTAGGCAATAGCAAAATCATTATAAGATTAGTATATTTACCTACCGTGATGCAACCCACTGTTGTAAGATGTATATTTTTAAATCGCTATGATTTTGAATTTCGTTCCGGTTAAAACCACAACTCACACAATGTTATCAGTCATTGTAGAAAACGTTATAAATCGGTATACAAAATCTGAACCAAGTCCATAAAACAATACAGTAAAAGAAATTGAAGAAAAATCAAAACACAACCACATTGAGCGCAACATGACAGTGTCAGTGTCTGTACTCAAGTCAAATTCAGTGTTGTCACTATCACAAAAAATAATAACATTAAATCGATAATACGTCTTATCGATTACTTTTTAAATCACAGATTTTTGATTTTATAAATTCTTTTTTTACGAGTACACATTTATTTGTATTTTCATGTTTTATTTTAGTTTACTAAAAAACAAGAAAAACCAAATCGCCTGTGCGATTATTGTATTTGTTTATATTATGTTAATATTTTCATTAATCAATCGATTCAAATGTGATTGATTTAAATGTGATTAGATCTGGCAATATTTTACCAGCGTTAAAACCAAGAAAACTTCCGTTTTTTCAATAGATTTACTTTTTTTAACGAATTATTGTAGATTGTAGTGGCGGTCGATTGGAAAAACGTAAATGCCTATTTTTTTATGGCAAAATTAATGCATGTAGTAATTTTTCTCAAGTGTGCTGTCCGCGGTGGGCCTAGGATGGGCAATGCTCTTTAAAGTCTCTTTTTCTATTGTATTTTTCCTTCGTATTATGAATTTATTTGTATTTTAGTTTAGATTGTGGGTTTCGCAAGAAAACTTGTATTTATGAAATAAATCGGCTTATTTATTCACTTGACGTTTATTTACGTCACACATTCTGGCTATTGCCCCCGGTCTGGATTAACATGGACATATGAGCGATGTTCGTTTGGATAAGACACCACACGTTTTGACATACTTAAATTTATGTAGTTTTTTTGTAAATATTTAAATATAAGATTTTAACATTTTTATAAGTTAGTACTTGTCAAGATATTTAATGTACTCCTGTGTGATGTTTTTCTTATTATTATTTTGAAAATAACAAAATTGTGTACCTATTTCTTTCAAATCGGTTAGCGATGTGCTTTATCAAAGATTTTATGTATTAAATACTCAGTTTTTTATAGCTTTTGTTTTTTTTTACGTTTATAAATAAAATATATTGTGAAAAATTGTATTTTTATATTATATTCATTTAAGATAATCATCCCACAAACAAAAATAAATCCGGTTTACTATACAGGGTGTTTCTTTTAAATTGGCCAAAAGGGAAAAATCCTGATCCATAAGAGATACGGGAAACCTTTCTTAGGAACCTTTAGCTCTTTTTTGATGTTGACAATTTTGGTGTTTTTACTTTTTTGGTCAAGTGTGAGTTGTCCACAAAAATGAGTGAAATAGGCCAAATTTTTTTTAATGCCTATCGACTCTATTTCGTGTAAGGATCATTTCATTGTATCGGCAGAAAAAAATCGGGACGGCGGAAGTTGGTCAAATTTAGCAAAATATTTTTTCATACAAATTGTATGAACGAAAAAATTATCAATTTTTTTATGATGTGTTTTGACTAAGTCTCATGTAGGGATCATTTCATTGTATGGGAAGGAAAATGTGAGAGCAACAGAAGTGGGTCAAATCTAATGAAATACTGAGTACTACTAATACGTTTTTATGCTGTAAGAAGAAACATTACTGTACTTTTGACTAACTTCCATTGTCCAGACATTTTCCTTCCCATACAATGAAATGATCCTTACATGACACTAAGTCAAAAAACATCTAAAAAAAAATTGGTAATTTTTTCGTTCATACAATTTGTATGAAAAATTATTTTGCTTAATTTGACCAACTTCCGCCGTCCCGATTTTTTTCTTCCGATACAATGAAATGATCCTTACATAAAACAGAGTTGATAGGCATTCAAAAAAAATTTGGCCTATTTCACTGATTTTTGTGGACAACTCACACTTGACCAAAAAAGTAAAAACGCCAAAATTGTCAACATCAAAAAAGAGCTAAAAGTTCCTAAGAAAGTTTTCCCGTATCTCTTATGGATAAGGATTTCCCCCTTTTGGCCCATTTAAAAGAAACACTCTGTATACTGGATTTATTTTAATATGTTGTCCCGGAATCATCTAATGATTTTGACTGGAGCGGAAACAACGACGATATATTACTAGACTCCGCATGCACGATCCAAGAACAAAAACTATTGTCTACTCGCTGAGCTACTGCGTTGTGATTGGCTAACTCAAGGTCTGTTCTGTCTCAAGGTATGTTTACGGCTCACAGGAGTGGTCGAAATAAGACAGATATAAGACTTGTTTGCCTAATGTGTTGTCAGACATCGGTCGCCTGTTATTAGGAGTCTAGTAATATACCGTCGTTGAGCGGAAATTACTGCAGAGGCAGACTCCTACTGACTAAAACTTTGCGTTCCAGGAACAGTCCTGCAACGCAAAGTACCTACAAGTTTTTACCCCGCTTTGCTTTCGCCACCGATAGCCGCATTAAAATAAAACAATACATCTAGTTAAATATTAAAATAAATAATTTATTCAACTTAAAATTTAAGTAATTTACAAATCTTCATAGGGAGATCCACAGCGCACGTTGTAGAAATGATCACATACCTGTTAACAAAAAAAAATACAGTTAAATAACAATACTAGGTACCAGATTGCAACTGGATACTTTTGTGCGAGCACACATTAGCAGAGGACTCATTATTTGTACGTGCACATTGGACTTGGTTCAGTGAAAATGTTCAGCCTTGATGGTGGATATAGAGGCTTTTTTTTTTACGTGGTAAAATCATCAAATGAGACCTCCCACCCCGGGCAGGGCGAGAGGTACTGTCAGACTTGTACTGACTAAAATCCACGGTGTTCTTCATTAGCCCTTTATGTTCCGGGGTCACGGTGAGGAAATAAATCCCGCGACCCCGGCAGGCTTTGGCCCTCTGTGAGGGGGTCCCGTCATTTGCTGACAGCTCTTTGAGGCGCGCGTGGAACCCGACGCGCCGTCGACCCGGGGTATACAGGTAAAATTTTTCAACTGGGCGTGGATGGCTACTTTCGAAACTATGAGGAATATCGAAAAACGTTGAAAGGAGTCTCGAGGCCGATTTTGACGAAAACTAAAACTGCATCATTGGATTTTAGAAAAATCAAAAATCCAGGTCAGGAATCGAACCCGCTGATTTTGGAAAAAAAATCACACCCTGTATTATTACACCGTTCGATAGTGTTGCTAAGAAGGATCAAATTCTGGGAAGTAATCATATATGGAAAACTTAAGGAAAACGTATAAATACAAAAAAAACTGATTAATCTTCAAGGCAAAGACTGTATTCACAACTTAGGTAACCGTTCCTTCTTTAAAATAACGCTATTTTTAGTTCAACTCAATAATGTCGTATTGCTAAGTACAGTGGGATTGTTGAAACGTCAAATCCAGTGAGACATTGAAAACAATGAAATTTTATAATTTCGAATAAATTATGGCTCAGTAGATGTAAAGTAACATGGAAAAATAGCAATTTCATAAAAATCTGCCATTTCCGTAAGTTTGCCGTATATGATTATTTCCCAGAATTTGATCCTTATTAGCAACACTATCGAACGGTGTAATAATACAGGGTGTGATTTTTTTTCCGAAATCAGCGGGTTCGATTCCTGGCCAGGATTTTTGATTTTTCGAAAATCCAATGATGCAGTTTTAGTTTTCATCAAAATCGGCCTCGAGACTCCTTTCAACGTTTTTCGATATTCCTCATAGTTTCAAAAGTAGCCATCCACGCCCAGTTGAAAAATTCACCCTGTATAGAGGCTAAACGTGATAACAGCTTAGTGAGCGTACAAATGTGCCGCACACTAGTTCGGTGAGCAGGCTTGCGGACGGCGAGTAATGGGTGACTCGCCGCCATGGACCGTGCACGGGTCGACAGCGTGTCGTGTACCTCGGGCGCGGCAAAGAACTGACAGCAAATTAATGAAAAAACATGACATGATAGAATGAGAGAGAATGTCTGACAGTCCCTCCCGTCCCGCCCTAGGCGGAAGGACTCATTTCATGATATATTGCGATAAAAAAAAACACTATGTTGGTGGTCTAACAGAAATGACTTACTTGAAACTGTTCATTGAAGAGCGTGCCGTTTGCACAAAGGTCAGTGCTCACCAGGTGTTGACGCCAGCAGTAATGGAAAGCCTGGAAAGATAAATAATGTTGATAAAAAAAACGGACATAAAAGAGTGGGAGTTGCGCATGAAGTGTTCCATATTTCTCCTCAGTCAGCCATCACAGTTAAAGCTAGTGCTAAGAGTAGTCACAAAAACCAAGTACAATAGGCAAAAATTATTGAACTCGGTTTCAGGCCATAACTTCATCGCAATATCAATGGAGCTGTTATTGGCTAGAACCTAGCCACTTGATCATCATGATCATTTCAGCCTATTGCAGTCCACTGCTGGATATAGGCCTCTCCCAGGAAGCGCCACAGAGCTAATAAAGGTCCTGCTTTTTTTCATTTTAGCCACTGCCAGTCACCTTCTTCCGGTCATCGGAAGAAGGTGACTCGCAATGATTTTGATTTTGATTTTTGATCGACTAAAAAATAAGCAAACTTTACATTCAAAACCAATCATTCTAACTATTAATGTATGCAGGGCCCCCGCATCCATATGTGCAAAGTGTGCAATGCACACGGGCGCCATCCTCTGAGGGCGCCAAAACAAAGGGCCCAAAAAAATAATTAAAAAAAGATTTTAAATAATTTAGAAATAGGAGTTGAGAATTTATATAGGATAACATACAAGTAAGTACTTTAAATATTTGATCTCACTTTCAGATTAAAACTTGAAGTCCGGAAACGTTTTACTTTTAGAGCTGACTGCGCTCGCTCTTCTATGAAGAATTACCTTGTTCTATTCCAAAAACCTAAAAAATTTCGCGCTCGTTTCGCTCGCGCTTATAATTAATAAATTGCCATTCGGTTTTCTTGACCTCCCTTTTGATAGCTCATTTTTCAATACCAAATGCTAAACTAACATACAATAAGAATGTATGTTAGTTTAATCTTGTTGTGTTCTACAAAATTTTAAAAAGTTTGTCTTCTCTAAGATGGTATGACACTCTGGTTTGGGTGTGAAGTTGATGGTTTCTTTTGTGTTTAAGTTCCGAGGCGTCAAGCTTTACAGCCCAGGGCCAATTTTAAAATACACCACTTACCTACCCACCATAAAAAAACGATGATTCAAAATGCTTTAAGGGGCGCCAAAATCCTTTTTTGCACACAGGTGCCAGTAGCCCTTACGGGGGCCCTGAATGTATGTGACAATAATTAAGAATGCAGATTGGCTTCTGAATAACATAAGCGATGACCATTGTTTTTTCTCTTTCTATGCCCGGTTACATTATCTGCTTTTCTCCTAAGTTAACCTACAGATGTATGTATCTAAAATACCGAACTCCAAATTGAACTAAGAGATGTATTTTCAGAAATATCTTTTCTTATATTTGGCATTCCTCAAGGCAGCGTCCTTGGTCCACCTCCGTTTGTATTTTCAAAAAAGACTTATAAAGTCACATTCCTAGTTCAGTAAGGATTGTAAAAGTGTCTTACCTGGCACCCAGCCTGCACATCAGCATAGTATCCTCTTGATCTGCCCTGACATGAGAAGGTGGTTCGAGGAGCTGTCACAAATACCGGGTGGAGTGGAGGATTGTGTGGTAAGTGCAGAACGTGGTAATAGTCGTAAGGTTGTTGACTGAAGACTGTGGCCAAAGCTAGAGGGAATAAAGGAAGAAAGAATTAGTAGGAGTAATAATAGTTACGGGTATCAGAAACCTACCTCAGTTTTGACACTCTTTGTGAACTTTTGGATCTTATACTTCTTCTTTGATAAAGAACTTGCAACACCCAAAACTACGGCCGAAGCTACGAATTTCGTACTTAAATAGTAGTACCCGGACGCGGGACTTATTTCATTACCGTGACCCCGGAACATAAAGGGCTATTGAAGGATGCCGTAGATTTTAGTCAGTACAAGTCTGACAGTTCCTCCCACCTGGGTGGGAGGACTCATTTGAAGATTTTACCACGGAAAAAAAGGTATTAGTACCACAGTGTTGTGGGGAAGCCTTAAAAAATTAATCCCGCGCTGGAACGCAAAGGACAGCCGAAGGAACACCGTGGATTTTCAGTTTTTCCAATTCCACTCAGGGTGGGAGGACTCATTTGATTTTCACAGCCAAAAACCGTGTTACTAAATATGCCCTTTGAGTTCCAGGGCCACGTATCCCTTTTAGACGGTCCCGTAATTCCAGCAGGCGTTTGGCCTTATGGTCAAATTGCTAAACAGGGGCCTTAGTCAAACAGCATTCGACAGTAAACGACAATCGTTATCGTTCATCAGTCACCAATACATTTTCAACTTTATACCCAGCGCGTAAAGTTGAAAATCTATTGACGTTCTCAGATCGTTTTCGTTTGTTTCGTTCGTTATCGATAAGCAGTTTTTAATAGATTTTCAACTTTACGCGCTGGGGTATAAAGTTGAAAATGTATTGGTGACTGATGAGCGATAACGATTGTCGTTTACTGTCGAATGCTGTTTGACTAAGGCCCCTGCTCCTAAATTCAAATTCGCGACATTATTGAAATAAATAATTAAAAACTAAAATACCTAAGTATGTTTAATTAGTAACTGCTCCTTGGCTTCATAAAAAGAAGCGATTTTAATAAATTCTAAACAGTAATTGTTATTGTTTGATAAAATTATAATTTTTATAAGCTAAAACCACTTTTACTTTATCATATAAAAAAATTAATTTGACGGCATTGGTATTAATTAATGTTTATAGGCAGTTTAATTTCTTTCATGTTACATTTTCTAAAACTACTTAATAAGAAAATCAATAACCAAAAACATACCCAAAAAAATCACAGCCAGAATCTTGAACATGGCGAGAATAAAATAAAATAAATAACAAATAAATAAATAAGCACTATAAAATAAATAATAATAAATAATAAGCGCCAGGTCGATGGCCGCCTGCGCGCGCGCGGATCACTCTACTAAATCAATTGAGGTAATCCGATTTGTAATAAGTAGAGCTACTTATTGATCTAGAGGTCCGGAGTATGTGGTATGAAGCATAAGCTGCTCTAAGTTTGGTGGACGGGTCACGGCGTCGGACGTCGCAGGACGATCTCCGGCCACCGTAGGGGCGGGCATGCGGGTGGCGAGTAAAGGGCAACTCGCCGTCCGACCAAGGACCATGCCCGGGTCGACAGCACGTCGTGTTCCACGCGCGCCTCAAAGAGCGTCAGCATAATCGACTGGCCTGTTGGTCTAGTAGTTAGTGACCCTGACTGCTATGCCGGGGGTCGTGGGTTCGATTCCCACCCAGGACAAATGTTTGTGTGATGAGCACGATCATTTGTTCTGTGTCTGGGTGTTATTTATCTATAATATGTATGTATTTAGAAATATATAAGTATGTTTATCAGTTGTCTAGTACCCATAACACAAGCTCTGCTTAGCTTGGGACTAGATGGCGTTGTGTGATAGTCGTGGAATATTTATTTATTATTATTATTATTATTTATAATGACGAGGCCTCTCAGAGGGCTAAAGCCTGCCGGGGTCGCGAGACTTATACCATCACCGTGACCCCGGAACATAAAGGGCTATTGAAGGACACCGTGGATATAAGTCAGTACAAGTCTGACAGTCCCTCCCGCCTTGCCTGGGGTGGGAGGCCTCATGTGATGATTTTACCACGTAAAAAAAAAAAATTGACCATGCGTTGATAACAGTGGCGTAGCAAGACCGAATCTATATCTACCCACGCAAAATACGCGCATCTGACTTGGAGTTGCGGATACCAGCCCGCAAAAACAAAAGCAAGACCGAATCTAGGAGACGGCAAGCTTCATGTTCGAACCCCTCTTTTTTTTCAGGACCAATAATATATCTTGCCTCCGGTACTCGCCTGAGGTCCCCTTTTTTTAAGATGACTTGGTTCGTGCCAGTCACCTATCCCAAATGTGATTATAAAAGAGATATCAGCTATGAGGGGCATGTTGGAATCTTTCACCCTTTCCTGTTGGACGTTTTACACCTTTTCGTAGTCTCGTACTTTAGCTACGGGTACGAGTAGTATGGTACCCTATTACAAAGTCTTCTCTGTCCGTCTGTTTGTCTGCCTGTCCATCTGTCACCAGGCTGCTCTTATAAACCGTCATAGTAAGACAGTTAAAATTTTCAAAGATGATGTAATTCTGTTGCCGCTATAACAACAAATACTTACTTGGTTTTTTTGTCATTTAAAATCCATGGCACTTATAATTTGAACTCACAACAGTTTAAGAAAAATGCCTCCCTCTAACATACAATCATCCAAACAAGAGTATACCATTTCGCGCACGCGCCGAAGGTCGCTAAGCTGCGCAGACGCACTGACCATAATACGCGATCAACCTGATACATTATGTACATACATGTAACTGCCCGAGTTTAGAGCGATCCTGATGTATGTATTAATGTTAATTTATAATGTTTTACTTGACTGGATTGATTGAACAGAAAGTTTAAAGTAAGAAAAAAAAACTGACTTCTGGAAAACACAAAATGTGTAAAACAACTTTTCTTTCGGAAGTCGGTGACAATGAAAAGCAACGAGTATGTGTGTAAACGCATGTTTTGAACAAATACCTATCTTTATTAAAAAACAAAGGTTGAAACCGACTTCCGAAAAGAGGTAATTTACACCTTTTGGTGGTTATTTTTGAAGTCTGGTATTTTTTACCCCCCCGTAGGTTGATCTTGTTCTTTGGAGTTTGGTCTGTGGATGGGTAACCAACCTACTAAGCTTTTTTTTTTAACGTGTAGTAATCCTCTTGGATTTCCTCCGCCTGGGGAAGACGGAGGGGCATGTCAGACTCGACTGACTAAAACCACACGGTGTCCTCTACTGCCTTTAGCCGGGGGTGCGGGTCCACTTGCGCATTCACCGTTCCCCGGCAGGACCAACCTACTAACCCAGCGAGTTTCCTCCGTACCTCGAAAAGCACATAAAGCCGTTGGTCCCGGCTGTAATTTTGTAGATCTTTGACAATCGTTTCTATTAAATTAGTCTGTTAGACTGAAGGTAATTCAAAATATTTCGTCTCCCGGATCTCAAAAATAAAATACCATTAAAAACGTGCTCTATTTCAATAGCAATATAGTCTATATCGTGTCAAGGCTCTAGGAAGTAATGCAAGTAATGTCAAGGTATCAGTTACGGACATGGCAATTCTCGTGTATTGAAGGAACATAATAAAAATATAGAGTAGTTAATAGTAAGTACACATAGCGAAATAATTTGGTGTGCTAGCGAAAAATATGCTAGAGTCATTCGAGTAATGGGCGACTCGCTGTCCGACCATGGACCATGCCCGGGTCGACGGCGCGTTGTGTTCCACGCGCGCCACAAAGAGTGTCAGTACAGAGATTATATGGATTTATTTTGTGGTTGGAGGGATCCACCTCGTAGCAGTCCACACCAGGCAACGAAAATTGCGAGTAATGGGTGACCTGCAGTCTGATCAAGGACCATGCCCGGGTCGACGGCGCGTCGTGATCCATGCGCGCCTCAAAGAGTGTCAGCACAATGTCGTGGCCCCCCTTTAGAGGGCCAATGGCTGCCGGGGTCGCGGTATACACGTATACCGCGACTCTGTCTGGTACACAAAGGGCTACTGAACGACACCGTGGATTGTAGTCAGTACAAGTCTAACAGTCTATATTTTTACCACGATAATAAAAAAGAGGCATTGCTTTTCTACCAAAAGTTCGTTGATTGCTAGAAGAAGTGTTAGAAGATAGAATTCGAGGTCACGAAGCTAGCGTAGTGACTGAGCAGTCGACTGCTGCGCAGCGTGTCGTAGGTTCGATATTTGTAAGACCCAAAAGTAGTTGTTCCGGCTCTGGGTGTATGTATAAGTGTGGGTTTTTATGTTTGTAAACACCACCACAACACAGGAGAAATTACTGAAGAGGCTGCATAGTTTAAAAAAAAAATACAAATGAGTTAGTTACTTAAATAGCACTACTGTGAAGGCGAATGCTTGCTTACTTACCTGCTGTGACCATTATACCCATACAGTAAATAGCCTATAAAAATATTTAAGCGATGAGAACATTTAGATCGAAGAGCAATTTAATAGTCGTGTCGTGATGCAGCACTCGAGTTCAATTTTAATTATTAAGATTCACCTTGGTAATACACTACCGAGCAAAAGTACGGAATTACTTACTAGGAATTGATCTGGGATTGCTCCTTCAATAATAGCGTGATTTGAATGAATTTGATAGGGGTTGTTTTTGGCGTTGTGTGGAATTCGACCCCTAATGTGTTGTGACCCCTGTTTTGGTATTAATTATGAAAAGCCCAAAAGTAAAAGTGCTTGGAATATTCAAATTTTAGATGTGGGTTATTTTTAAGACAGGGTGTTGCGAAATTTGACCCGTGTGGGATTATTTTTGGTATTGATAGATAGAGGTTTCTTTTTCATGGGGATTCTTTTGAGGGCCTTGGTGCGCATTTAGACGGGATGTTGTGAAAATCGACCACTAAGAGGTTGTTTTTGGGGTTGATAGAATTTCGGTTGGATATTGATTTAGATTTGCCAAAGTATTCCATAAAAATGGTGGCTGGGAGTATTAGTATTTCACAGAGGCAAAGTTCGAAATTGACGCGGATGAAAATATTCTGTTTAAGAACCACATGATATGTGAATGCGTTACTCAAATTTCAAAATACAAAATTTGGAATTCGGCCTCGCTGTGCAGTGTCGCGTCGGCGGTCAACATGCTCGACTGCTCATTGCTCAGGCGCATGGCGCCACTCACTCACTTGCTAGGGTTGGTCGGAATTTTAATATGGATTTATTTTGGAGTGAGATCCATCTTGTAGCTGTCCAACCTAGGCAGCGAGAATTGCTAGTAATGGGTAACTTGCCGTCCGATCAAGGACCATGTCCTGGTCGACGGTATGTCGTGTCCAAAGAGCTGTCAGCAATCTGTCGACAACTCCCTTTACCAAAGCCTGCCGGTGTTTTGGGACGTGTCTCATCAGGTCACCGTGACCCTAAAACGTAAAGGTCTATTGACGGATCACCTTGGATTTTAGACAGTACAAGTCTGGCACTTCCCCCCGCTCCGTCCTGAGTAGGAGGGCACATTTGATGATTTTACCACAATAAAAAACGGAAAACCTCGCGGGATATCCATAAATGTTGTATACTTACTGAAAACTTTTTCAGAATGTAACAAACACTTTTACTTTTTGAAAACTCATCATAATCGGTGCAGCCAAACGCGAAATAATCACCGACAAACATACAAACAGACAAGTCGAACAGAGAACTTCTTTTTTTGAAGTCAGTAGTAAAAAACAATAGACACTAATTATTTACTTTCAACCCTAGACCAACATAACAAACAACGGTCATTCTTGACGCCTGTCATCTGTCATTTGAACAACAGATCAGATGTTGATACACACGTAATTATATGTCGACGATATATTGTTACAGTTGTTTAGCATAATAATAGTTATTAATGATTTGAGCTTTATTATCTGTTACAGTTTAAAAGGATTAGTTTAGTTTGATGATAAGAAGGTGTTGATTAGTTTAGATTTGGTATACACCAATCGATCATCGTAAAAGGTGTCTCTAAAAGGTTAGCCATTCATATTCGTCAAAGGCTTGTGTTAAAACGCCTACCATAAAGTACCTATTTTAAAAGTAGAAAATCACTTAGTCTATTCCGTTGATCCAGGGTGTCATTTATTAATCCTGTCGTTACCCTCGTTACTTTTAGTCAGAAGCTCGAAGGTCTGACTGCCAGTCTTGCCGGCCACCGTGACCCCGGAAAATAAAGGGCTATTGAAGGACACCGTGGATTTTAGTCAGTACAAGTCTGACAGTCTATCCCGCCCTGCCCGGGGTGGGAGGACTCATTTGATGATTGTATCACGCAAAAAAAGGATGTCATTTATTAATCCTTACTATTAGTCAGAAGTTCGAAGGTCTGACTGCCAGTCTTGCCAAAAGATTATCGTATTACCCAATTAGTGGGTTGTGCAGGGCAATGCACCTATTTGCCTTGTAAAATAGTGATATTTAGATAAATCCCATCAGACTGAAAATTCGACCCAAATATGGCGCAATGGCTAATCGATAGTACTGCTGCGCAGCGTGTCACTGGTTTGATTCCCGCACGGAACAAATATTTGTATGACCTGCAAGTAGTTGTTCCGGGTGTGGGTGTTTGTGTATGTGAGTTTCTATGTTTGTAAACGCACCCACGACACAGGAGAAATTCCTAGAGTCCCCACTCTAGGAATTTCTCAAGGTATTTTTTTAAAAAAAGGCTGACAGACAGTCTTCATAAGGGATTCTTGTGTTACCCAGATCCTGGGTTGTGTAGGTCAGACAGGCGAGGTGGTCACTACAAATAAAATGTTGATAATTCAGCTACATCCCATCAGACTGGAATCCAACCCAGGCTTACGTAGATGACGAATTTAGGATCTATGTAGGTATTATAATATAATTCATTCGCATTTAACATTATAATTAATCCCGTATTAAATCTGGATATATTGCAAGTTCCAACACTCTCCGTATCGGAGATATTATGTAGATTAAATCCGTGGGCGGTACAAAATATGTACCTACGCCATTACCTCTATCAAGCCTTTAAATAACCCCAATTAAAGTCAATCAAACCATTCAAATTAGTCCTTAACGACTAATCAAATAAACAAGTTCAAAAAATAAGAAATGTTTGGTGTATAAGTGTTGAACCAGTGTGAGATGACATTGAGATGTCGAGTGGAGGTCAGATACTGATCGATTATATTGATTTGATCTGAATAGCTTACACGGGTTAGAGGTCCGTAGGAGAAATGAGAAAACGTTACAAAATTCGGCTTAACTCGGGACGTTAAATCAACCTAACTAAGTGCTAAACAGTGCAAGCTGCGTGTAAGCTTAGGTGCAACCTGCCGGGGCGCGGGATTTATTTCCTCACCGTGACCCCGGAACATAAAGGGCTAATGACGAACACCGTGGATTTTAGTCAGTACAAGTCTGACAGTACCTCTCGCCCTGCCCGGGGTGGGAGGTCTCATTTGATGATTTTACCACGTAAAAAAAAAAAAAAGCTTAGGTGCAAGCATTTTCTTTTTCATTTTTTATTTAAACTTATCATAAAGAAGATCGCATTGTTTTTTATGGAGCTCGTCGCTAAATAATTAAAGCTGCACGGGCCGGTTTTCTGTGTTAAGCCGTGCTTGCAAAGGTTGGTCTGTGGATGGGTTACCATCTGTCATAGCGAGTTTGTCCGTTGAGCCGTTGGTCCCGATTGTCATTTGTAGATCTTTGACAGTCGTTACTGTTAGTCAGAAGCTCTAAAGTCTGACAACCAGTCTCACCATGGTGTTTTGTTTTACCTAGATCCAGATACGATCCAGTAGATCGTGAAGGTCCAATAGCCAGTCGCTCTTCAATCTAATTGGGAAAAAGCTAGGCATAATATGATAAGGTGCATTGATGGTCAGTTCACACCGAGACGAGACGCGACGTGACGGAATATAAACGTCTAGAAACTTGTAGGTAAAGTATACTTTCGTGTAGTAAATAAAATAATCTACGATTGTTTGTTTATTTTTCTAAATAAGTGATTAAAATAAATATACAGGCCTCTCTTAGTCTGCGTCAGAAGACACTGACATCTGTTTTACAACTCTCACGGCACCTCACTGAAAATTAAAACATTAAACGTATTTCCAAGTTACGGAACCCATTCGAAAATATAGAGCACCAAACGCATTAACTTTGACAGGTTTTTAAAACAGAGATAAGCCAAATAATTGATTAGCGCAACGGTTTTGGCGATCGACTATCTATTTGCTAGCCGATGGCTAGGTCACTCTTGTGTCAATAGTTCACATTTTTTCCTTACCATGGTATACTATGTGGTTTGCTGGCATGCGGACAGCGAGTAATTGGTGACTCGCTGTCCAACCATGGACCAAGCCCGGGCCAAAGCCGCCGGGATCGCAGGACTATCGAGTAACCGTGGCTCCAGAACGTAAAGGGCTTTTGAAGGACACCGTGGATTCTAGTAGTGTTGTAAGCCGGGGGTACCCTGTTGTTTCTATAAATCTTGAAAGTACAAAGAAATTAATTCCTAAACCTACTAAGATAGGTTATTCCCATTCTACATCATTGTACTGGATATTCTTTCTTTCTTAAATTACTCCCGATAAAGCTGGCGTTCCCCCGTTTGGATTTTAGCGCCAGCCACAGGCGCCAGTCCTGGAAACTAGATGGCGCTAAGACGCAAATTTATAAATTATTAAGGCTTACCGAAACAAAAGTCATAATAAAAAAATATTATTGTGGAGTATTCTGTTGCCCTTGTCAACTTTAATGGAATGACAGAAAACAAAGCGGTAAGGTTAAAATATCATAGCCTGTGACCCACTGTGACCATAGACTGACCATAGACAAGAAAAAAGTGACACTGTCAATAATGTCAATTTCAGTTTGACATTCCGTAAATTTGTTTTCAATTGTTTTGTTGCCGAATCTGAGTAGCGAAACTGTTGATTATTTTTTATAAATAAAATGCTTTAGAAGTACGTTGTTTATAGAAAACAGTAGTTTATAAGATAGTGCGCGTGTAAGATACAAAATGAGTAACATTTACATCCAGGAACCGCCTGCATTGGGCAAGGTAAATATGAGTAACACTACTGAATATTTTTTGAGCTTCATTTAACTTTCTCTCCGTTACCAGGCTGTTTTTTAGCGGCATATATCCACAAATTTTCCTTGCACTGCATTAAAAATTATAATTCCTTCAATTAATTTATAAAACACGTAAAATTAGATGTTTTAATAGGTTATAAGTTCTATCAAACATTGTTTCTTGATAAGCACCGTCGTATGCTTGAAAAACGTTTACTTATCATTTTATGTTTTTATTGTTACTTAGTACTATCAAATTGCTTACAGTAAGATTAAAGTCCATTTTGCTTTAGTCTTGATCAAAAACCTGTGACGGTTTGACCAAAAGTAATATAATAATAAAATTATTCTTTTTATCTTAAATTACAGGTGCTATTGAAAACAACAGCAGGAGAAATAGATATTGAATTATGGACAAAGGAGGCTCCGAAAGCTTGCCGCAATTTCATACAACTTTGCATGGAAGGATATTACAATGGTAAGTCTTCAATAAAGCTGACAATGCAAGTGATATTTTTACTTCAAAAACTACTTAACTGTTACTAGCCACTCAAATCTGTGTGGTTCTTTGTTTAAAATACCATTCCCGGACTGACTGCGGACTGTCGGACTGTCTCATCAGTTAACCGTGACTATGGACCATAAAGGGCTATTGAAGGAACACTGAAATTTAATCAGTCCGAGTCAGACAGTCACTCCTGTCCTGCCATGGGGACATGTGGTAAAAATGGTCCTTGTATAACTTTACCAATTTACTGTCTGGCAATTAAAAGAGACTGACCTTTGAGTTCGTTGACTGTTTCTTCTCAGAGTAGTCCGTTGTGTAACAAGGGCCTCATATCATTAGCAAAATGACTAATGTGTAAAATTTTAGCTGAATTCACACTTATAAGTTTTTAAACTGACATGGTCACTATTACAAATATTAGGGTTTAAAACGGGATATTTACCAAAACATGGTAAATATCCCGTTTTAAACCCTAATATTTGGAATTCACACTTATTTCGAATGTAGATAGATAGATAGAATACACTTTATTGTACACCAAAATTGTTACAAAAAACAGTTGTACAATAAAGATGATTTTTGAGGAAAGAAAAATTTTTAGATTGCAAGTGGGATTCGAACCCGCGTCTTCTGGATAGGTACTCCAGACGCCTTAACCAACTAGGCCATTGCAATCCACACTTGCAAGCCGAAATTCTCTGTTCCTTTGTTAACGCTTCATGGTAGCGTGGCGCCATCTCTTGGATTAGTGTTTAACTAACTTCCAACCAACACGTTGACATTACAGCCAAATCAATGTTGTATAATGAGATAGCGTCTACCAAACTAATTAATTATTTTTATACGCATTAACGCCTGCGATGCGCATCGTAAAGATGATTTTTGAGGAAAGAAAAATTTTTAGATTGCAAGTGGGATTCGAACCCGCGTCTTCTGGATAGGTACTCCAGACGCCTTAACCAACTAGGCCATTGCAATCCACACTTGCAAGCCGAAATTGTTAAGGCGTCTGGAGTACCTATCCAGAAGACGCGGGTTCGAATCCCACTTGCAATCTAAAAATTTTTCTTTCCTCAAAAATCATCTTTACGATGCGCATCGCATGCGTTAAGGCTCTGTAACACCAAATAGTGTTATGGCATTTCCATAAGTTTATGTATAAAACTTAAAACAATAGCCACGAAAAAAAAGATCTGGGTAGCTTAAGAGTTCCCCCAGGGTCTACAAATATCGGATTGAGGATAAACCGGGCTGGAATTGTTAAAAAAAATATTGAAAACACTAAAAACGCGCAAAAAGCACTGCCGTATTTCCATAACTTTGGCGTAAATAAGCAGAAAACTAATTAATATTATACATAAATAAAGAGAACAAAGACTGGTGTACTGTCTACATGTGTCTGTTTTTCAAAACATTGCATATTTTTCGCGTAAAAAAATCGGAAAGTAACTGAATTTTGAGGCCGAAAATCTCCATACATTTTACTATGGCGGAATATTTTATCCGGCATAAGTTCGAGATCGAATCGCAGAGCTCAGTCGTCCGCAGAATTTCAAGGTGAGAGCACGTCGCTTTTTACCAAAAAAATACGCGGCTAAGTGGCGTGTACATACACAAGACTACTTTGCGGGGTGCGCACAGTGGTTGGAAATCACAAATTGAAAATAAAACAAAATTGTACATTGTAAAAATTTGTAGTTGTATGTTTGCACAGGTAGTTGGAATTGAAATTTTTTTTTTGTGGTAGATAATAGTTTTTGCTTTTTTTTTTAGTTGGTAAAGTCATCAAATGAGACCTCCCGCCCTGGGTGGGGTGGAAGGGACTGTCAGACTCTTACTGACTAAAATCCACCCGTGTTCCTTCGGATGCCCTTTACGTTCCGGGGCCGCAGTATCCTGGGTTAAGAAAAAACCCGCGACCCCAGCAGGCATTCGGCGCGAAACACGACGCGCCACCGACCCGGGCTTGGTCCTCGGACGGCGAGCTACCCATTACTCTATGTCCGCAAGCCCGCTCCGCCGCTGTGCCCTCTGCTGATCAGAAGGACACGCGTTGGAGCGTCCACACGACAGGCTATTCGCATACGGGCAAAGAGACCTCTTAGGCACACAGTGGCCTAAGGGAGAGTTTTTGCCCGCATCCCAGAGTGCACCGGCCCGAAAAACTAGTCTTCCCCCCGGACTTATCCAAAAGGGAACTTCAGTCCACGGGCGCACGTGGAGGTTTCCTGTCTGAGCACCTTAGATAGTTTTTGCTAGTTTTTACTGAAAAGTTTGTTTTGTTTGGTTGTAGGCTAATCTCAGGAGCTAGTTGGAATTGAAACATTATTTTTGCGATGGATGATAGTTTTGCTATCGTCCAAGTTAAAAAAAAACAGGTTCAAGCGATTTTCGACCTTATTGACATTTAGGATTCAGTTTGTTTTTCTCACATTCTCGTTAGCTAACATTGATCCTCATTAAAATCCGGTGTTTTCCCTAAATGTCAATAAGGTCGAAAATCACTTGAACCGGTTTTTTTTAAATTGCTCAACGAAAGCAAGTAAAAAAAAAGGTTCAAGCGATTTTCGACCTTATTAACATTTAGAATTTAGTTTGTTTTTTTCATATTCTCGTTAGCTAACATTGCTCCTTCATTAAAATCCGGTGTTTGCATAAATGTCAATAAGGTCGAAAATCGCTTGCACCTGTTTTTTTTAACTTTGCCGATAGCAAAACTATCATCCATCGCAAAAATAATGTTTCAATTCCAACTAGCTCCTGAGATTAGCCTACAACCAAACAAAACAAACTTTTCAGTTTAGATAAAAATATATTTCAACTAGATGAAAACCCGGCTTCGCTCGGGTGAAACGTGTGTCATACATAATACACATCTAGGTACTAAATGTAGGTGTCACGGTAACTCATAAGTCCCACGACCGCGGCAGACTTTGGCCCTCAAAGGTGGACCCCGTCATTGTGCTGACAGTCTTTGAGGCGCGCGTGGCACCGTCGACCCCCGCATGTTCCATGATCAGAGAGCGAGTTACCCATTACTCGCCGCCCGCATGCCCGCGCCTTTTGGCCGGATATCGTCCTGCGACGTCCTAGGCGTCTACCACTGCGGCTGGGTCGTGAGGTGCAATCCTGCACCGTATGCTCCACTGTTTCCTCTGGGCGATCCATACAGTGGTGACACCTAGGCGTTTCCTCAGGTACCTGCAGATCCGGAATTCCGTGTCCGGTGAGGATCTGCGTCAGGCGGTAGGTCAAGACGCGATGCCTATCTAGCCACTCCTCAAACCTTACCGGGGGTCTTACCGCCGTCATCACGGCGTGCCCGGACCTCTGTTACGACAGTCGCTCCCTCCATATTATCGCCCTGAGATCGCGCCGGAGCTCTTCCCGCCGCACTAAACTTGTCGAGGCAGGGGAGGTTACAGTTTAAAGGTTTACAGATTTTTCTAAGGAGGTTTAGTAACTACATAATATACCACATGACACTGGCCGAAAATAAAGAGAAAAAATAAAAACTTCTCAACATGGTAACCGATGTCAAAAATGGCGGCTGCGATCTGTCTGAAAAATCATTAGAAATTTACAAAATCCTCGACAATCCGAATTTTGCGGATATATGTTGTCGACTCGAAATCTCTATTTTTTAATGTTTTATTATTCAGGTAAGCTTTCGATCGATTATATCTTAGCCCTGCACGAAACTATTATTTTCAAGAAATATTAATTTGTTGGGTACGCGCTTAGTGCTACTTGAACACTCTATGCGATCATAGATGTGTGAGTGAGTGGGTCGACCGCGTCTGTCGCTGTGTGAGTAGCGCTTCAATACCTATTTTTCTCTCGAGCCCGCGGCGAAGAGGGGCCTTAATGCGTATAAAAATAATTAATTAGTTTGGTAGACGCTATCTCATTATACAACATTGATTTGGCTGTAATGTCAACGTGTTGGTTGGAAGTTAGTTAAACACTAATCCAAGAGATGGCGCCACGCTACCATGAAGCGTTAACAAAGGAACAGAGAATTTCGGCTTGCAAGTGTGGATTGCAATGGCCTAGTTGGTTAAGGCGTCTGGAGTACCTATCCAGAAGACGCGGGTTCGAATCCCACTTGCAATCTAAAAATTTTTCTTTCCTCAAAAATCATCTTTACGATGCGCATCGCATGCGTTAATGCGTATAAAAATAATTAGTTGTACAATATCTTATTCTATTTATTAATATATTCCTTTATATTTATTTAAATATTTTGTATTTATTGTAGTTTATATTATAACCTCAATTTCAAAACTTACAGGTTTCATAGTTGCGTTTATTTGTCTTTCAGGTACAATATTCCACAGAGTGATCCCCGAGTTCATAGTACAAGGTGGAGATCCAAATGGTGATGGAACGGGAGGAGAATCTATCTATGGTGCACCTTTTAAGGTATTGTACTGATATACTGTTTTTTTAAAATGCTCTCTGATTTGCAAAACTTATTTTTTTTTACGGTCTGTAACCGAAGGGTCGAAGATGGACCCAGACCCTATTACTAAGACTCTGTTGTCTGTCTGTCTGGGTAATTGTTACTAGATTGTATCTCATGTACTTTGGAACTGGCTAACTGTGGTAGTTAACTGGGAACCGGCAAACAGTGTTAGTTTACTGTGGAACAGGCTAACCCTGGCAGTTAGCCAGTTGAAGTACTTCTGTGGCCGGTTTTATAACATACAAAAAATAATAATAATAAAATAAATATTTAAGGAGGATCATACAACAGACATGGTCATTTTGATGATCCTTCATGTTCCAGTCTATTTGAATGAGGCTTGAAGAATCAGTCAGATTTTTTATTTATATCATCATATCAGCCGAATAACTCCACTGCTGAACGTAATCCTGTCCTATTACAATAGTTTGCCCGTAATCGCTGGGCCGAAGTGGTGGCGTAGCTTCGCGATGTGAATCTTGCTGCCCATCCTCGGCCTGTGCCATTTTAAGTACGTCATTTAGATTGGTTGTATCGCCATTAATCGATTCTGGTACCTCAGTCGGCTCTTACGACACCTGTTGGCCTACCATGACATCTTAAAGCGTGAGTAGTTCCAGTGTGGAAACGAGATGGCGCTAGACGACTTCTATAGCTCTATCTCTTTCCCACAGTAGCACTACTCTTGCCTTAAGACGTTATGGTAGGCGCCCTGGTACAAAGGAGGATACTATGCTTCTTTGCCTGTATACCACGGCTGATTTTTGGTCTTTTGTTTATCATAATTAAAAACACGTATTCATAGGATGAGTTCCACTCTCGGCTCCGAGAAATCAATTGCTGTTAGTTAGTCCCGCTAAAACTCGAGAAAGGCCGACCGATTTAGCTAATTTTAGTTTTGAAATATTACTGGAAATCCAGGGAAAGTTTAAAAGGTTATTTTGTGGCGTTACGAAGTTTGCGGGGTCAGTTAGTCATAATTTAAAACATCTCTTCACAGGATGAGTTCCACTCTCGGCTCCGCTTCAACCGTCGAGGATTGGTGGCCAGTGCCAACGCTGGTAAAGATGACAATGGCTCCCAATTTTTCTTTACTCTCGCTGCTACTCCGGAGCTGCAGAACAAACATACTATCTTTGGGAAGGTTACAGGTTAGTAAGGAATTTAAAATTTATAAATTATGCTAGGATAAATAGACAGGAATTTATGCTATTTTTTTAAGTTTTTCTATTTTGAAAGTTCTATATGGGTGATATCTATTTTTTTGCAATTATATCGTGCAAAATATTAAGTTTTGAAGAAGGAAGACATTCTAGAACAAAATCTTATTGTGTAATTCCTCTTACACATCAAAAGCCTTTTTTTTAGTGTGTTAAAATCGTCAAATGACTTTTCACGTTTTTATGACGTAAAGTACCCTGGAACTTGATGAATTTGATGGAAAAAATTGAAAACGAAGAATTCATTTTCCTCGTTCGCCAATAGAGGCGCTTTTTAATTTTCCCATGTTTTTCTATAAAATAAACGCAGTATGTATACAGGATGAATTTTTCAACTGGGCGTGGATGGCTTTATCCGAAACTATGAGGAATATATAAATAAATATCGCAATCCACGCCTTATTTTTTTGGTATGTTCTGAAAAGTCTCATAAAATTAGGAAAACGGTCTCCATTATGTGGTTTTAAAAACATATTGTCCAATAACAATAAATAAATAAAATAATAAATAAATATTCCACAACTATCACACAACGCCATCTAGTCCCAAGCTAAGCAGAGCTTGTGTTATGGGTACTAGACAACTGATAAACATACTTATATATTTCTAAATAATAAATAAATAAATAAATATTAATAAATATTCCACAACTATCACACAACGCCATCTAATCCCAAGCTAAGCAGAGCTTGTGTTATGGGTACTAGACAACTGATAAACATACTTATATATTTCTAAATACATACATATTATAGATAAATTACACCCAGACACAGAACAAATGATCGTGCTCATCACACAAACATTTGTCCTGGGTGGGAATCGAACCCACGACCCCCGGCATAGCAGTCAGGGTCACTAACCACTAGACCAACAGGCCAGTCAAATAATCTAACACTTTTCTTACAGGAGAAACAATTTACAATGTCCTCAAGCTCTCAGAGGGTCTCATAGGCCCGGATGACAGACCAGAACACCCACACAAGATCACCAGCACTACAGTCATCATTAACCCTTTCACTGACATCGTGCCACGGGTCCAGGAGACCGTAGAGGAAGAGAAGCCGAAGAAGAAGAAGAGGGAGCGGCAGGGGGTTAAGTGAGTGTTACTTACATACATTGACTGGCCTGTTGGTCTAGTGGTTAGTGACCCTGACTGCTATGCCGGGGGTTGTGGGTTCGATTCCCACCCAGGACAAATGTTTGTGTGATGAGCATGATCATTTGTTCTGTGTCTGGGTGTAATTTATCTATAATATGTATGTATTTAGAAATATATAAGTATGTTTATCAGTTGTCTAGTACCCATAACACAAGCTCTGTTTAGCTTGGGACTAGATGGCGTTGTGTGATAGTTGTGGAATATTATTATTATTATACATCAACCTTCCCAATCCCTGTATAGATTTAATTCTGCGACAAAAATCCAGATTTGGGTGCAGGATGCAGTCCTATACTACCGCCTATGTAAAGACGCCAGCACATCAACCTACCACAATCTGTCTCTTCAATAGATTTTCAACCTTATCACAATTGCTGTGGAAGGTTAATGTTTGATTGGTAAAATGGACTGATTGACCTGCTGGCATTCGGACATGGAGGAAAGGATCAAACTTAAGCAAGAACAAAGTCCCCCTTTTTAATAGTTTTTCATAACATTTAATTTCTGCAAAGTAACGCCTTATTCTATAATTTAACTTTCGATTTCATTGAAGAAAGAAAGAAAAGTGCGTTTATTGGCATTAAACAAATTATAAAACTAGGCAAAATAAATATATAATTAGTTATTATAATGCCAAAAGTGTCCTTATTTTGCATAATGAGATGACGACCTGCGGCCGTATTACAGCGTTTTAAAACTAGGTTTGTTCCGGCGAGTGAAAGTGACAGACAATCGTCTAGCGCCATTTCGTTCACTCACTGGAACAATCCTGTCTAACTATCACGGCTCATGAGATACAGCCTGGTGACTGACGAACCGACCGACGGACAGCGAAATCTCAGTAATAAGGTTTTAACCTTTAGGTACAGTCCCTAAAAATATCAGTCAATATATACAGGACGCTCAACAAAATCTCTTTTTCTAGAAACTTCGGTCTTCTCTCCTTCGGCGAGGAGGCGGAGGAAGACGAGGGAGAGGCGCAGGAGTACCGGGGCAAGCCCAAGTCTACTCACGACCTGCTACAAGATCCCAAGCTCATCAATAAGACTGCTGCTGGTAAGTATCTTATTGCATTACCTATCTTGCAATTCGACCGATTTCAACTAAAAGTGAAAATCATCCTTACCACTACGACATCATAAAAAAACACGCTTGCCACCTTTTTTTTAAGCGTGTTAATATCATCAAATGAGTCCTCCAACATAGGGCAGAGCGGAAGGGACTGTCAGACTCGTACTGACTATAATTGACGTATCCTTAAATAGCTCGTAACTTGACAGGGTCACGGTCGTTTAAAGGTTTAAACAGTCCCGCAACCCCGGCAGTCGTTTGGCCTTCTAAAGGGAGCCCAGTCAGATTGTTGACAGGCCTTTGAGGCGCGCGTGGAACACAACGCGCCGTTGATCCGGGCATGGTGCATGACCGGACGGCGGGTCACCCATTACTAGCCATACGCATGCATACTGCAGTAGCATACCTCGATAAATGGAGTATCGAACAAAATTATTTTTTTTTCAATTCGAACTTATTCCTGAGATTAGCACGTTCATACAAACAAACTCGCGAAAGTGTGTTGCGGTTTCGAAACCCACACGGAACAAATATTTATATGATCAGTAAGTTGTTGTTCCGGGTCTGGGTGTTTGTGTATGTGAGTTTCTATGTTTGTAAACGCACCCACGATACAGGAGGAATTCCAAATAAAATAAAAAAGAGCTAAGTATAACCGTCCTTTCTTCTCTTCTAGAATTAGAATTAGAAGCAGAACTAGCACAGAACACAGAGTTAACAGAAGAAGAAAAAGCTGAGAAATTAAAAGAAACTGCAGCAGCAGTTACCAACATAAGAGACAAATTAAGCTCTAAGAAGAGAGGCAAGAGTCCAGAAGGAGATAACAAGAGACAGAAGACAGAAGAGACTGTGGAAGAAGAGAAGTCAGAAGATAGCGAAGGTTCGGTAGAAGAGTATTATATTGGGAAGGAGAGGGATGATGCTAGGAGGAAAGAAAAGTGAGTATTTTGAGTAATATCATGAATTTTTGCCAAAAAATTATTGACACGTATTTTTTCTATTGTTACGTAAACCAAAATTGACGAAGATACGACACTTTAAAAATTGCCAATACGTCACAAACGAGTAGGTACAGTTTTCGCTTGCTTCTGACGTCACTAGCCCCACCCAAATTATGCGTTAATAATAATAATAATCCACAACTATCACTCAACGCCATCTAGTCCCAAGCTAAGCAGAACTTGTGTTATGGGTGTAAAGCATTGCCTTACGTCACGGGCGTATTGAATCCCGAAGCGACACTAAGGATTCTGGGGGTGAACCTCCGTAGCGCAGCGAGGAGGTTCTAGTGTCAATTCCCGAGAGAAACGAGGGAATTAGGTTAAGAATCCTTAGTGTAGTTAGCCCAAGACTAGCTTGACTTGCTTTACAGTACGGTTTGCTTGACATATAATTTGACATTTACGAGCAAGTGGTGTGAAAACATACTTTTATATTTCTAAATACATACATATTATAGATAAATTACACCCAGACAGTAGACACAGAACAAATGATCGTGCTCATCACAGAAACATTTGTCATGGGTGGGAATCGAACCCACGACCTCCGGCATAGCAGTCAGGGTCACTAACCACTAAACCAACAGGCCTGTCAATTATGTTTGTATCGCCCTGACGTTATTATCTTTGTAAATATGCATTAATTCAACAAAAGAAAAAATACGTGCCCATTTTTTTTCAAAACACTGACAGCCTAATTAAATTCACAATTTATTGATGCTATCAACATATCTATTCTATAATTACAGAGAAAGAATCCAAAATGAAATAAAAGCTTTACGCAAAGAAATGAAGAGTAATAAAGAGGAGAAGTTGAAAGAGCAGTCTTTAAAAGAACAGAGTGCCAAAGAAGAGAAAGACGCTAAGAATATTGAAGAAGATAATGAGTTATATAAGAAGTACGTTGAGGAACAAGAGAAGTATCGGAAGATGAAGGAGAAGTTACCTAAGAAGGGGGCTGCCAGGTAATTTTATTTCTTGTTATTTTTTTTTTAATAATTTGTAGTATGTTAGCACTCCAACTGCGACTTCTTCCGTGTCAAATTTTGAACTTTTCTTCTGTGAATTTCTACTCCTAGCCACCAGCTTTATTGGTATGGTTTTGGAATATCTAAACTTACAAACAAAAATTTGAGACGCCTAGCACGTTTAGTGACTTGCCTGTTGCCTGTTTTTTGACTGGCCTGTTGGTCTAGTGGTTAGTGACCCTGACTGCTATGCCGGAGGTTGTGGGTTCGATTCCCACCCAGGACAAATGTTTGTGTGATGAGCATGATCATTTGTTCTGTGTCTGGGTGTAATTTATCTATAATATTTAGGTATTTAGAAATATATAAGTATGTTTATCAGTTGTCTAGTACGCACAAGCTCTGCTTAGCTTGGGACTAGATGGCGTTGTGTGATAGTTGTGGAATATAATATTATTATTATTACATTATAGTGAAGAAGTTTCATACAAACTATTTATTTAACAGTCTACCTTAGGGCTATCTACCCCAAAAACAATCCATTTGTGGTCGATGTTCGCGAAATAACGTCTTAGGTCCTAGCTCTTGTAGTAACAAAGTTTTATTCAAATCATTAACCCCAAAAACAATCTATTTGTGGTTGGATTTCGCAATATCTCCTTTTCGGTTTTGTATAGATTGCCGTAGAGCTCAAAACATTGCGGCCTGGGGGCCAAAAAAAAAAATATTAGTCCCTTTTTTTCGTTTGTTACGTAAACCAAAATTGACGAAGGTACAACGCTACTGAAATTCTCAAAACGTCACTCGGTCGGTACAAGTTTACAAGCGTTATGACGTCACAAGCCCCATTCTCGAATTACGAAGCGTTTTCTCCTTTCCAATACCTAATCATTGATTAAAAGAAAAACTAAAAAACGTGTTTATTATCTTTCTGTCGGACTAAACAGCTTTTCAATTTAAGCAGTACGAGTAAACTACCCTATTATTCGTATCAATATTCGACACTTAAGGGTACACTAGTCGGTCATTCTTCCATACAAACGTAGTTTCGCGATTATTCCAATATTTGACGGTTTAAATTCGAATTAAACAATGATCTATATTCATCTCATCATTGTCTAGTCCTGTATGGAATCAAAAAAGTAAAAAAAAACATCTATTATTAGTTATGGGTGTCGAAACTTACTTATTTTAAGCCTAATTTTAACGAATCTTTGGGGGGAAATAAATAACAAAAGAAGACAGTAAATTGTAAAATAATTTCCATACAGGAATAGATAATTTGTTCAAAATTCTAGATAACTTTATTTTGAACACATACATTCAGTAGTTTTTTCATAATATCCAAATTCCCGAAGGTCTTTTGAAAAGTAGCAGTAGTTCATTATTCAAAGTAATCACGCATTCATGAGTCATTCGAAGGGTGGAGTATGTGTGCATAAGTGCCCTAGCTTCTTACTGCTCATTCATCCTATCGATACGTGATGTTGGATGAAATAACAAGCATTTTAATCCCGCTCGCCAACGAGTTCGTCCCGCCGACTAGCGCATCCTTAAGAACTACAGGTTATCACTACTGGGGCCTTAGTCAAACAGCATACGACAGTAAACGACAATCGTTATCGTTCATCAGTCACCAATACATTTTCAACTTTATACTCCAGCGCGTAAAGTTGAAAATCTATTAATAACTGCTAATCGATAACGAACGAAACAAATTTGAAAATGTATTGGTGACTGATGAACGATAACGATTGTCGTTTACTGTCGTATGCTGCTTGACTAAGGCCCCTGTTTTTTTTCTATTTTTTTCCTATAACGTTGGTCTTGGCTGCCATTAAAATTTATAAAAAATATTTATTTGATTCTATTGAGCCGCGTCTGAAGTGAAAAGAATACCCTTAATTCTATATAATTTCCTGTGTTTCAGTGAAAAAGTGCTTATTTATGTATTATTTTGTGTCCACACCATTTTCTTCTATGAAGACAATCGCAAGAATCTCTAACTAGGAACCGTCTTTCAGAAACGCACGTCAAAAGCCGTCAAGAAAAATCATCAGAAGAAAACCCTGGGTCAAAAACTTATACGAAAACCGTGAATACCCGGACAATTACACCGACCGAAAATTCCTTCAAGAACTCCGCAAAAACTTGAACATTGGAAAAGTTACCTTACCTGAAGCGATACAAGGATCATTTCGCGTTGTACTACGTCTGTGTATATGTGTTCTGTACGCTGTCATCTTTGTTTATATGTATAACGATTGGGTTGAAACGTATACTGTGATATACACATCAATTATAACTACTTTTTTGAGTTATTTATTGTATATAACTTATGCGGGTAGCGCTGTTTTGAGGCATTTAAAGACTGTATTAGTTTATGTAACAATAGGATATCTTTTATCTCCTATTTTACACACTTTAACGGATACAGTAAGTACGGACACGATTTACGCTTGGGCAGTTATAATGATGGTTATACACATGATATTTTTCGACTATAATGTGCCAGCTGCTTTAGTTTCAAATTCGTTATCAATAAACGCTGCGATTTTTGCCTCAGTGTGTTTAGTCTCTAGGTTATCGACGCCGTTTGACGCATTTGTCTTACTAACAATTTCTGTTATATTATTTGTTTTAAGTCCCCAGTTATTCAAGTCGATTTTACATACGAAATTGTTTAATTTAATTTATTTTTTCACGTTATTTTTAACGGTTGTATGTCTTTATTCCGTTTCTAATACTTTGTTGTGTTATTTTGTGTTGATAGTTTTTGTTCTAAGTGGATATTGTCCGTTTTTCTTTGTATATTGGCAGAAATATAAGGATAATAAATATGGACCGTGGGATGAGGCTGTGATCAATGATTCGGATGATTTAGAAGAGTGTTTGGATGTTAGATAGATTTTGTACGCATATATGATAATTATAGATGTCTGTTGACAGCTGTCAGAATTGACAGATGTCAACTGTCACTTGAGAAGTAGGTTTATGAAAAAAAAAACAATTACTTCTATGTTAATTCAATTTGGCTGCTTCATTCAATTGTAATAGAGAAGTAACTTGTTTATATTGCATGCAATTTTTGTTTTTTTGAAATATCAACCATATCTTTATTTAATAAGAAGCATAATTGTGTAACAATAACGTACGCACATTGAGGACTGACGAAAAGATCTGCGAGCTGGAAGAGGAGCTGAGCAAGTTACACTGGGACATTATGGGGTTATGCGAAGTCCGTAGAGAGGGGGAGGACACCGTAACCCTGAAGTCTGGTAACTTGCTCTACTACCGGGAGGGCGACCAACAGTCCCAAGGTGGTGTCGGGTTTCTCGTTCACAAGTCCCTCGTTAACAACATAATAACCATCGACAGTGTGTCGAGCAGGGTGGTATACCTAATACTCAGAATATCCAAAAGATATTCGCTGAAGGTCATTCAGGTATACGCACCGACCTCGTCACACTCCGATGAGGAAGTAGAGACTATGTATGAGGACGTAAGTAGGGCCATACATAGCTCAAAAACTCACTTCACTGTTGTTATGGGGGACTTTAACGCAAAGTTGGGCAAGAAAAGCGGTGATGAGTTGAAAGTGGGGCAATTTGGGTATGGGCAACGGAACCCTAGGGGACAGAGGCTGGCCGACTTTCTGGAGAAAGAAGAACTCTTCATGATGAACTCTTTCTTCCAGAAGCCGCCTCACAGGAAATGGACCTGGCTGAGTCCCGATGGTTCCACGAGAAACGAGATAGACTTCTTCATGACCGACAAGAAACGGATATTCAGTGATGTCTCTGTGATCAACAGGGTGAAAACCGGTAGCGATCACCGAATCGTAAGAGGCTCGCTGAATATCAATGTTAAACTTGAAAGGTCCAACCTGATGAAGTCTACGCTCCGACCTACTCGGTCCCATATTCAAAACCCCGAAAGCTTTCAACTCGAGCTCTCTAATCGCTTTGCTTGCCTTGAGAACTTAGTTTCAGTGGACGAGATTAACGACGGGCTAGTGGAAACTGTCCGCACGGTAGGGTCTAAGTTTTTTAGTTTTTTTTTTTTTTTTTTTTTTTAGACCCGGCCGTAAAGATAGACCTCAGAAATTGACCGATCAAACCTTAAACCTCATGGCTGAACGACGTTTGCTACAGTTGCAGTCTTCCGATGACGCGAAGTCATATAGGCAGCTCAATAGACGTATATCTAAGTCCTTGCGGCACGACCTGCGTCTCTTTAATACGAATCGTGTTAAAGAGACCATACAGCGAAACCAAGGCTCCAAAGTGTTTGCGAAGGGCAAGTCTATTGGGCAAAGCCAGATGACAAAGCTGAAACGGGAGGATGGCAGCATAGCGTCGACCAAAGCAGAGGTTTTAGGCGAGATCGAGAGGTTCTATGGACAGTTATACACTTCGGTCGCAAAGCCCGTTGACAGCTTGGTAGGAGATCCAAGAGCCAAGCTGTCCCGACATTATACCGAAGATATCCCGGACATCAGTCTGTACGAGATTAGGATGGCCCTGAAACAGCTTAAGAACAACAAGGCGCCGGGCGAGGACGGAATCACCTCAGAGCTTCTGAGAGCGGGTGGAACACCGGTACTTAAAGTCCTCCAGAAGCTCTTTAATACCGTCCTGTTCGAGGGCAAAACGCCCGAAGCATGGAGCAGAGGTGAGGTGGTGCTGTTCTTCAAAAAAGGTGATAACAGCCTATTGAAGAACTACAGACCCATCACGCTTCTGAGTCATGTTTATAAGCTGTTTTCAAGGGTTATCACGAACCGTCTCGAACACAGACTTGATGACTTCCAGCCTCCCGAACAAGCCGGTTTCCGAAGAGGCTATAGTACCATAGACCACATCCATACGCTGCGGCAAGTTATACAGAAGACCGAGGAGTATAACTTGCCATTATGCTTAGCGTTTGTGGACTATGAGAAAGCCTTCGATTCGGTGGAAACATGGGCGGTGCTTGAGTCACTCCAGCGATGCCGTATTGACTGTCGGTACATCGAGGTGTTGAAGTGTTTGTATAATAACGCCACCATGTCGGTCCGAGTACAGGAGCAGAGTACGAAGGCGATTCCATTGAGAAGAGGCGTCAGACAGGGGGATGTTATCTCCCCTAAACTGTTTACTGCCGCAATGGAAGACGCCTTCAAGCTCCTGGAATGGCAAGGACTTGGCATCAACATCAATGGCGAGTACATCACTCACCTTCGGTTTGCCGACGACATCGTAGTCATGGCAAAGTCGATGGAGGAACTCAGCATGATGCTCGATGGCCTCGACCGAGTTTCGCAACGGGTGGGCTTGAAAATGAACATGGACAAGACGAAAATTATGTCAAATGCCAATGTTGTGCCCACCCCAGTCTCTGTTGGAAACTCGGTACTCGAAGTTGTTGACTCATATATCTACTTAGGACAAGTAGTCCAATTAGGTAGATCCAGCTTCGAGAAAGAGGTCAGCCGCCGAATCCAACTCGGTTGGGCAGCGTTCGGGAAACTACGCAGTGTCTTTTCGTCCGATATACCTCAGTGCCTCAAGACGAAAGTCTTCAACCAATGTGTGTTACCAGTGATGAGTTACGGCACCGAAACGTGGTCTTTAACTATCGGCCTCATCTCAAAGCTCAAAGTCGCTCAGCGAGCTATGGAGAGGGCTATGCTCGGTGTTTCTCTGCGTGATCGAATCCGAAATGAGGAGATCCGTAGACGAACTAAAGTCACCGATATAGCCCACCGGATTAGCAAGCTGAAGTGGCAATGGGCAGGCCATATTGCTCGCAGAGCGGATGGCAGATGGGGTCGAAAAGTGCTAGAGTGGAGACCACGGACTAGCAAGCGCAGCGTAGGACGTCCACCAACAAGGTGGACAGACGACCTTATGAAGGTCGCCGGAAGACGCTGGATGCAGGTCGCTTCCAACCGGTACTTGTGGCGATCAAAAGGGGAGGCCTATGTTCAGCAGTGGACGTCCTATGGCTGAGATGATGATGATGATGATAATTGTGTAACAAGTAGGTATTTATAACCATTTTCAATTTTTAACAGGAATTTGTAATTTTAATGGATTTCAATTTTAATCTGGACGATAATATTGGCGCAGTGGCTGAGTAATTAGACTGCTGCGCAGCGTGTCGCAGGTCCGATTCCCGCACGGAACGAATGTTTAAATGTTTCCGTTAAACAAGTGTTTAAAGTTTTCCGGGTCAGCTAGTTAGTAATAGAATCCAAAATAAACCTCCTGATCAGAAAAAAAAAATGACCTACAAGTACAGATAGCGCGCGAGTTGAATACAGTCGGGGTCTGAGGTGAAGAGCCCCCCGCTACCCGCACGCCCCACCTCACGCGCCTGCAGTGTAGTACTGTGCCATCCTTGTCAACAGCACTACCGCATTCCTAAGCTCTGCATTCAACTCGCGCGCTATCTGTAGTTGTTCCGGGTTTAGGTGCTTGTATGTTTGTAAACGCACCCATGACAGGAGAAATTCCTAGTGTGTAATATCATTAAACACTACAGTATGGTGCTACAGTCCCAGTCTCAAGACATAAATACTGTGAAAGTACTGTAGATGCCCATTCCAAGGAGTATATCTCTATGGAGAAGAACGGGCAAGAAACTCCATGGACACTCTTTTTATAGATCGCGAAAATTATTACAGAACATAATATATGAAATAAATGTCAGTTACTCTTTCACACAAAAACCACTGAACCGATTTCGATGTAATTTGGTAAGCAGATAGTTTATACCCTGGATTAATACATAGGATAGTTTTTATCCCAATTGTATGCTCCCGTGGGATAATTTTACAGTTATTTAACTATAAGTTCACCAAATATTGTGATAATCATTATATTGTAAGGTATTATAAAAATTAGTATAATTTAAATTGTAATACGTTAATAAAACTAAATGCTACAATTTTATATATAAATAGTTTTTCTTTAATCCCAGCTCTTCTTAACTGACCAAGATTAATTGAATATCTTGTCCTAATTACTTTTGATTCATCATCATCAGCCGGAAGACGTCCACTGCTGAAGAAAGGCCTCCCCCTAAGGTGTTGATAGACTTGAGCATTCACTTGTTACAGAACATATATCGAGCATTCGCAGTTTTTAATTTTGCCGAACTGAACAACGAACAAAGCCTGTAGCGTACTAAAAGATCTACAAAAATGACTACATCGCGCAATCAAAGTTAACAGCGACATTAGGACACATACACTAAGCGCGCGAGTTGAATGCAGAGCTTAGGAATGCGGTAGTGCTGTTGACAAGGATGGCAAAGTACTACACTGCAGGCGCGTGAGGTGGGGCGGGCGGGTAGCGGGGAGCTCTTCACCTCAGACCCCGACTGCATTCAACTCGCGCGCTATCTGTAGTATATTCCGACTATAAATGTCGGGCAGAAAGCCCACCAGACACAAAGCCCGTCTGGTTGGAACGTACCTTCCTTTTCACCGGGTAGTGAGGAACTTTACACTCTGTTCCTCCTACCCCCCAAAGCCAAACATCGCTACGAACATTTTCACGATCTTTCTAGCGTACACTCTAGCTGATGGTCGTCGAAGATATCAGCCTTTTTTTTTGTCGTGGTAAAATCATAAAATGAACGTCCTCCCATCCAGGGCGGGAGGGACTGTCAGACTTGTACTGACTAAAATCTACGGAGTCCTTCAACAGCCCTTTACGTTCCACCGTCACAGTTACTTGATGAGACAGTCCCGCGACTCCATGATGGCTTTGGCCTTCTAAGAGGTCCCGTCACATTGCTGATAACTATTTAAGGCACACGTGAAACATGACACGCCGTCGACCCTGGCATGGCCCATGATCGGTCGTCAAATTACCCATTACTCTCCGTCCGCGCCTCCAGTGGCCGAAAATTTAAGATGTCAGACTTTGCAGTCGGATCGGATAAATAATTTGTAAATTTTCTAACTTTGCTCATTATTGTTGTAGGGAAGATTTCACACTAAAACTGTTGGCTAAATTCAAGAATAAGCTTCACGCTATCAAGGAGAAGGCGGTGACAGAGGGAGAGGCGTCTACAGGGAAGAGTGGGGAGGGAGATGACAATGATGACAACTTGAACTCTGATGATTGGTAAGATATTTTTTTTCTTAATTTTATTGCCAAGAAATATTGCCTCGGTGGGATATTGGCACAGGTCGCTTACCATGGCGTCTTAAAGCATATTTTCCAGGCTGTGGGAAAGAGACAGAGCTTTACAAGTCGTCTAGCGCCATCTCGTTCCCTCAACGGAACTACTCGCGCTTTTTATAGGCCACCTGTGCACGTCTTCGGCGCCACCTAACGTTCGTAAAGTTGCCTCTGACTGTTCTAATCAAAATCTGTTTTTTTTAAATCGCTTGGTTTTGGATACCATGGCGATCTATCGGTACTTAAAAAAAAAAATAATGTAGGCAAAATGTATTTCTACAATGAAAACCTCAACTAATTCCTCCTACACTAATTCTTTAAATCATAATTCATCTTTGCAAAAAGCGCTTGGGAATCTTCTACTCTACTAATTTAAAATCGTCCTTGCTACTACGATATAATAATGCAATTCGTCTGACTCACGTCGTCGTGGCGAGCGTGTTTTGTTTTACATCTGCCCGTAGATAACCGCACGATTTATGTCATATGTCGTAGTGGTAAGGATGATTTTTACTTGTACTTGGTAAGGATGAGTTTAAATCGGTCAAATTGCGTCGCATCGCGTATTCACTAAGCTCGCTTACTGTATGAATTTCAAAACTATTTTTTTTTATAATCCAGGTTAGGACACACACTACGCTTCGAAGAGAAAGGTCCACTCCTCGCGAAGGATGCGTCCACGAAAGGAGATGACTGGTTCGACATCTACGACCCGCGGAACCCGATCAACAAGAGAAAGAGGGAGAAATCTGATAAGAAACAGAAGAAATAAATGGAGTTATTTGTTAGTACTTGTTTTCTTTTTATTTTGTTAGATAAACGGTACTTCTTCTTTGACAGTCGTTACTATTAGTCAGGTTAGATAGACGGCACTTCTTCTTGGCTGTCCAAGAAGAAGTTCCGTCTATCTAACCTGACTCGTTACTATTAGTCAGAAGCTCTAAAGTCTGACAACCAGTCTTACCATGGGGTATCAGAACTAACGGCCAGAGGCTCACATGAACCCTGGATCAGTTTGAAGAAAACATAATTATATTGGTGTTCTTTTTCCGGTAGTAAGACAGGCTAACAACCGGAGTCAATTATTAATCTGATTCCATATCACGTATCTTTGTTTTTGACAGCTGCTGCCAACGACGATATATTACTAGACTCCTAATTACAGGCGACCGATGTTTGAAAACTCATTAGGCAAAAAAGTCTAATATCCGTCGTGACCACAGAGTACTTTTATTTAAAGGTAGTCGTGACTCACCAAGTTCGTATTAGTTTCGAACCCTCCTGTGAGCCGTTAACATACCTTGAGACAGAACAGACCTTCAGTTAGCCAATCACAACGTGGTACCCCGTCCTCCTCGCTTACGTAGTACCTCAGCGAGTTGACAGAATAGTTTTGTTCCTTAGATCGTGCATGCGGAGTCTAGTAATATATCGTCGTTGGCTGCTGCTAATTGGACATTTAAAGACTCGGGTAGGCAAATTCGATAGTTGATTGAAAAACAGTAGATAGCTCAATCATCCTAGTCAAGCGTTCTTGCCAGGATCCTGATTGAACCTTTTGAAGGTCATCAGTTCATTCACAAAGAGGCAGTTCCAGTTTGAACTTGAACCATGAGCCAACCATGACATGCACAATGATATGTTTCCGTTTAATAAGCAGTTATAGGCCTCTTGAATTACGTTTTTTTATTGAAATCTCAAAGCCCTTAATTAGAGGGTAATTCTGAAAAGAGGTTGATGACTTTGTAAGGCCACCGTACACCAAGACATCTAATCTCTAAGCACGCAGTTACGTCCGAAGTTTTAGGTGTTTCCTCCTTCGTGTCACTTTTGTTTCGTTCACGATTTTGGTCTTTTTTGTCGTGGTACATTCATCAAAATAATGAGTCTTCCCACTCATTACTGTCAGACTTGTACTGACTAAAATCCACGGATCCTTCAACAGCCTTTTATGCTTCAGGGTCACGGTTTCCTGATGACACAGTCCCGCGAGCCGACAGGCTTTGGCTCTCTTCGTCCATCAATGAAAATACGGGTCGTCAGAAAGTACCTAGCTCACAATTTACAAGATGTTTAATTTGTCTTAATATTTATTACATCATACTTAGTTGGTTTGCAAACATCCGTAAAATTAATACGGAGTAGCAAATGCTCTTAGCTTCGGCCGCAAGTATGAGCTTTGTGCTTAGAAAGTAGATATCCTGGCATGACTCTAGGATATCATCAGTCTTTAATGTTTCCACTGCTGGGACACAGGCCTCCTCTCGGTGAGAAGGAGTGGGATATAAAACAACATGCGGGCCCAATGCGGGTTGATAACTATCACATGTCTTCGAATTTTTGGTGCTAGGACATGCTGGTTTCCTCACGATGTTTTCCTTCACCGTTTGGAGCACAGCGGTAATGTTAAATGAATGCGCCTGGCTGGCTATACCTGTGGGCAACCCTGCTCTCTGATATCCAGGTGTACGATGGCCTTAAATACCCGGCTCCTTCGAGTCAATATCTTTTAAATTCGGCTCATCATGAAAAAAAATACTGTAACAGTAAAATTTTACGGATCGTTAAGTTTAATCGTCTTGTTACGGACATAGGTTAATTCTGTGGTCGTTTCTTATCTGTGGCAACATCGGACAATGGTCAGTTTTTGGCTGGATGGCCATTTGTCTTTGCTGTGGTGGAAAATTGGCTTCTGAAGAGTGGTAGTTTGATGACCCGATGATTTATGGAGCTTTTGAGTTCTGAAATGAGGATTTTATTTTGATTTTTTTTTTTGATGAGATGAATCTTTTTTTTGGGACTAATCCACCATACTATTCCCATACCACTGCAACTCCTGAAAGCCACAATCAACAGTGGCAACCACCAGAATAGCGCCGAGACAATGAAGCTCGACGTGTCCCGGAGAATAAAATTACCTGTCTTGTGTCCTGCAACGAAATTAATCAGAAAATAATAGTGGGGCTTAGGAAGCGAAGTCTACAGAGATTACGGCCCCGTTTTAGGAGTCGCGGGACTGTCTTATCAGGAACGTGACCCTGGATCGTAAAGGGCTATTGAAGGATCACCGTGGATTTTAGTCAGTACGAGTCTGACAGTCCCGTCCGTCCCTCGGCGGGAGGACTCATTATTTCAATGATTATACCACGATTAAAAAGCCTTTTTACCCTTTGGGTAAGAAATCCTAATAAGTTAGAATCATTCCAGCATTTTTATTCGGTAGCGTTAATAAAATAGGTACCCAAATATTATAAACCATAGATCATAGTAAAAAATCTTATATGTTCGTTCAAAAACTCGATGTCGGCAAACCGCTGCTTAGTCAAAGAAACACGTTTTTCAAACACCTCGCAAATTACCTATTTCCTGATCGCAGAATTGATAAGGGAAACATCGTTCTTTCATAAAGTATATACAATTATACAAGTTATAAGTCATTGACCTAAGATTTTATTACCATTTGTACTTCACGCCTTTGTTTTAGATGGTATAAGCAGATGGTTTTCCGTTATCTGATGATGGTTGTATGTGAAAATTTAATTTTTTGCATCTCTGTGTTTTTGATACGCCAACTGTTACCATTTTTTTATCCTGTCGAAATCCGATGCCGACATGGACTATCTCCTTTACATTTTTTGTACGTGGTAAAATCATCAAATGAGTCCTTCCACCCAGGGCGGGACGGGAGGTACTGTCAGACTTGTACTGACTCCATGAATCCATGGTGATCCTTCAATAGCCCTTTACATTCCAGGGTCACGGTTACCTGCTGAGACAGTCCCGCGACCCTGGCATGTTTTAGCCAACAAAATATAATTGACATAATGTCCTTTAAAGAGTCAAGTTTCAAAGTTATTCGCCGAAATAGAACTTCAAAACAGAATCTTGGATAACATGGTATTGAAAGCCTGAAAGAAGGGACGTTTTATTTTTAGCAGGTAATTTAGATTTATTCTTCAAAAGTGTAAAACATAGGTCATTGACTGGAGGAAGTCCTGGCTATCTCTCAAGTGATCAGAACGGTCAGAGTTTACAAGTAACTAAGTTGGTACTCACTTAACTATAGTGATGGGACGCAGATATCGATGAAATACTATTACTGTCAGCCTGTATCATCCCATAGCTGGGCAAAGACCTCACCCAAAGACTTCCAACTATTTCGATCTAGGGCTAGTGTGAGGCACTGGTTGTTAGTTTTGTCCAGCTCATCCTGTGTCAGGGCTCCACATAGTGGTAATTTTGGCCCATAGTAAAATAAAAATAAAATAGTGACACAAAAATAATTTTTCACACTACTTGCTCGTAAATGTCATATTATATGTCAGACAAACCTGCTGTAAAGCATGACATTGTTCCCCCTCGCTCGAGCCAGGCAATAATATATGTACTGAATTTCATTATTCCCGTGGGAATAATGTGATTTGAATTTGGAACCTCAATGAAAACCCTATGAAAACTTTCACCAAGGAGTCGTATCAGAAATGGCGGCCGCTGGCCGCAACAGCTGATCGCATACAGTGGTGCCAACTTCACGTTCGAAGGTTGTCGTACCACATCAAATTTCAAAAATCGAATTTATTTCCTCGCAGTAGGTGTGAAAAGCAGAGAACGCTCCTCGAGAGTAAAGCTGCCTTGTCTTGGGCTAACTTGAATCCCTCGCTACACTAAGGATTCTTAACTTAATTCCCTCGTTTCACTCGGGAAATAACACTTGAACCTCCTCGCTGCGCTACGGAGGTTCACCCCCAGAATCCTTAGTGTCGCTTCGGGATTCAATACGCCCGTGACGTAAGGCAATGCTTTACTCCCTTGGTGCGTAATCTACTATTACGCTAAAGCGCGTTCTCGGCGGTAAGACCCCTCTGTGAGGAGTGTCTGAAGACGCGACACGGCGTCCTCACCTTCCGCTTGACACAGGTCTTCATCGGACACGGAATTTTCATAAGGTCCCTGTGTCTGATTGGGAAAGCAGAAATGCCTGGGTGTCACCAGGCACGGTGGAGCATCGGTGTAGATCTGCCCCACTTGGGTAGAGCACCGCCGTGTCCTGACGAAGGCGATATGCAGCTACCTCTCGCGCCCGTAATTGGTCGAGGCGACGCGATGTGGGACGAGACGTAATGGGACGCGATCGCCTCCTTCTGCGAACTGTAGTCATGATAGCAAAGGAGGAGGAGGGCGCTGTGAAGGAGAGGACAGCTTCCACGTCACAACCCGCTGCAGGAGATACCTACGGTATCGGATGTCGCGAGGCGATTTTCGGCCACCGTTGGCAGGCATGCAAATGGCGAGTAATGGATGACTCATTGTCCGATCATGGACCATGCCGACTGCGTAAAAAGTAAAGGAGATAGTCCATGTCAGCATCGATTTTTTTTTTAAATTTTATTCGTCATCGATATGAAATCATCAAAATTATCGACTCCTCGACGTCCTTATAAAGCATATTATTTATTTAATAATAAATTGGCGCTTCTCGTCTGCTGATTACGCGATAAGGACCGCTAATTATTGTATTCATTGTTGTGTGTGCTGGTTTAAGTGGTAGCTTAGTATGGATGCGGTGTGTCGTGTGAGTCATTGTTTTAGGTAAGATTAGCTGGACATGTCGAATTTATCTATTTTTGTAATTTCTGGAAAAACCAGTTGTAAGTAGTCCGATATCAGTGCTTGAAGTAATTCTAAGTTATTATCAATAACTAGTCCTCAAGGTTATAACCAAAGTTTGGAAATATACCGAAACGACAATAGTACATTGCTTACCGAGAGGAGAAAGTGACAAATTACCGTCGAGGGTGTCGTTTAAAGTCCGAGGCGTAGCCGAGGAATCGGGAATCGGGAATCGCACTTTCTCTCGAGTGATACATAGTGCTTTATACTACACCTACGAGGAAAATAAATTACTTTCTACGAAAACTGAATCCTCAAACAACACACAAATTGAAAATGGCGTCTGCAATTTTCACATGTTCTTTTTTCAAATTGTTTATCCTGCCGCCGCAGGGTCGCACTGCCAGCCCGTCACCATCCAACACACAGCTAGTGGCCAGTTTCATTTTGCGAACTTGCAGATAAAAACTCACTGTATAAACTTTTTGGCTTTTGATATTTAGGTAACCGGCGCATAGTCTTACCCAAAATTAAAAAAGAAAAACCACGTAAGAAATGGATTTTCATACACTTTTCTCTCCCGCTCAGATGCGTTTTCTCCCCGCATATTTGGTCGATATGCAATGACGTACTTTCTACCGTACATTTGATAAAGTATCAAGGTACTTTCCAAGCAGGTGTAGTATAAAGTTACTTTCAGCGCTCAAGGTCTCAAACTTGGATTATTCATTGGGCCAACATCATAAGCGATTTTGCAAAAAAATCAGAAATACCGGATTTGACGCAAATTACCCCTTATATATTTTCAGGCGACGAAGTTACTGGCCTATAGGCTTTATTTTGTCTGGCAGGACATGCTCCGGGCGACAGCTTCCGGGGATGTCAATTACATAATTGCACACACCTAATATATCTTGAGGACAAGTTAAAAAAAATATTGTTTTGGGAACGTAGAAGGCTAGACAAAGTGCTCCACTATCAAGTTTTGTCGCGGTCGGAAAAATTGTAGATCCGGGGCGGGGTATATCCATACATTTCTTTACACTAACTGCTGAAATTCGTACATTAACCCAGTGCGTTTCTAAAAACATTCAGTATTACATGTTCTAGCCAAATTCAGTCGTGGGATAGTGTGGATAAGATAGATCGCTCGTTTAGATCTGACTTAATAAAAGATTAACTGAGCGGTTAGTTACTCGTAACTGAAATAGAGAACAGTTCGTTTCACTTACAGATTTATTGCAGCTTACTTTGATAAAATTGTCGAAAGTTATTTTGTTTAAATGAGCCCCTCTCCTGTATTTCTCATGTATCTTGGGTGTGTTTAAAAACATTTAAACTCATAATAAGATACTCAATGATATGAGTTACGGCACCGAAATAAGGTCTTTCACTATCGGCCTCATCTCAAAGCTCAAAGTCGCTTAACGAGCTATGGAGAGGGCTATTGCTCGGTGTTTCTCTGCGTGATCGAATCCGAAATGAGGAGATCCGTAGACGAACTAAAGTCACCGATATAGCCCACCGGATTAGCAACCTGAAGTGGCAATGTGCAGGCCATGGCCGATGGGGTCGAAAAGTGCTAGAGTGGAGACCACGGACTAGCAAGCGCAGCGTAAGACGTCCACCAACAAGTTGGAGAGACGACCTTATAAAGGTTGCCGGAGGACGCTGGATGCAGGTCGCTTCCAACCGGTATATGTGGAGATCAAAAGGGGAGGCCTATGTTCAGCAGTGGACGTCCTATGGCTGAGATGATGATGATGATGATGAATGTACTCAACTAGGTACCTGTTCCCCGTAGTTTCAGTCTACTGCATGGCTCCTATTGGTCGTATCGCAATGTTATGTAGTTTATATACAGCCTTCCAGGATAAATAGATTACCTACGAATCACCTGGCATTCTCAAACTTCCTGTGCTATTTCAAAATTAAAAATAGTGTTAAAAAACCAATAAAATTATTTTGTAAAATTTTCGTCATTATTTAGTTTGGACCCGAATGGTGTTTGAGAGGCTTGAGGCCCGTAATCCACCAAAGCGGAGAGGAGAGGAGATGTGTTTGAATAACAAATCAGATGTCCACATCTCCTTTCCGCTTAGCTTCAGTTGACGAGAGTTGACATCCTGGGGGCCAATTTTCGGTTTTACGATGGTGTCGAACTCGACAAAAATTTCTAATGACGTCATTTTTTCGACAAATCTTAATAGTTACCTATTCTGTGGATGTCAAATTCGCCATTTGTCGAAGGCTAACGTTAGAGTTCAGTGTAATTTGTCGAAAAAATGACGTCATTAGAAACTATTGTCGAGTTCGACACCATCTCTGAAGCCGAGAATCGGCCCCAAATTGGTTATTCAAACACATTATCGTCTCCTCTCCGTTTTGGTGGGCCTCAAGCCTTTCTTCTTTGGAGGAAGGATGTGTCCGACTGTTACCCGATACCAATGTCCACCCGAGAATATGTTGTTCTTGATTCTGCTAACATTAATTTAAGAAACATGAAATAAGATAAAATAAACGCACAAGTAAACGGAAGACATAGACAATTAGTTAATGTTTTATAAATGTAAATGAACTTTATCTTTTTAATCGTAAAGATTATTATAAATAAACAAACATCTAAGTACGAAAATATTCACGTCCTGTGTCCATAAAAAAATTGTTAGAACTAACATTTAAAAAAAACTGATTTAAAAATAGTTGTATTACTTATGCCGGAAATTTTAATGTCTTGTTGTGTAATAGTTCGGATCAACGACGATATATTACTAGACTCCGCATGCACGATCTAAGGAACAAAAGCTATTCTGTCAACTCGCTGAGGTACTACGTAAGCGAGGGGGACGGAGTACTGCGTTGTGATTGGCTTACTCAAGGTCTGTTCTGTCTCAAGGTATGTGTACGGCAAACAGGAGTGGTCGAAATAAGACGGATATAGGTAAGACTTTTTTGTCTAATGTGTTGACAGACATCAGTCGCCTGTTACTAGGAGTCTAGTAATATATCGTCGTTGGTCCGGATTGTAGTAAAACTTCCATGCAAGTCGCATTTAGTTTACTGCTTAGATAAATTGAAAACTTGTTTAGTACGTCATCCTCGGTCGCGGGACTCTTTTCATTATCGTGACGCAGGAACATAAAGGGCTATTGAAGGGCACCGTGGATTTTGGTCAGTACAAGTCTGACAGTCCCTCCCGCCCTGCCCGGGGAGGGAGGACTCATTTGATGATTTTACCATGATAAAAAAAGTAGGTACGACATCGTCAGTCAAAATAATGAACACGTATTTTATGTATTTTTTTATCAAAAATATTAACAAAGATAAAACGCTTGGAAATTCGGGAGTGGGGGCTTGTGTCGCCATAACGCCTGTAAAATTATACCGACCTAGTGACGTTTTGTGAATTTTATAAGCGTTGCATCCTCGTTACTTTTCGTTTACGTAAAGTAAAAGAAAAAATGCGGGTCTAATATTTATTGATAACCTATCTTTTGGACTAATGAATATTTTTGACTAAAACAGCCTATTTATTGCAGCATATGCCGTTAGAAATCGTCTAAATGATGACGTCATTGAAATTCCCGTTTCTTTGTTTCACAATTAATTAAAAAATGAGCAGATTCACATAATTGTTCCGAATCCTTTGTGTTCATAACTTTTGTTTAGCAATTTCTCTTCGTCACAAACTGAGACAAGTTTCAAAAAATTTCATTTTTTCGCTATCGCTCTACAGGACTGTCTAATAACGGTACCGCGGGTCTGCAACGCAAAATGCAACTGGCAAAACATGATAGTTTTTAGTAAAGTTGAAAGTACCTTCCTGCCCAGACAGGGACAAATGGCTCGTGAGGTGGACGCTGTCCTCCTGTGTGGGATGATGTGCGGTAACGTTTTGTATAACCAGTTTAAAAAAATGTGTGATGTGCTTGAGTCAACTATATACATAACATAATTATTGTTATCTGTCAGATATCTTCCAAACTCTGAGGAGCACATGACTAAATTATTACAGCCGCACGGGCCGATCTTCCGGGTTAATCGTAAAGCCATTGGTCCCGGCTGTCATTTGTAGATCTTTGACAGTCGTTACTGTTAGTCAGCAGCTCTAAAGTCTGACAACCAGTCTTACCATGGGGTATCGTATTACTCAGTTAGTGGGTCGTGGAGGTCCGACAGGCTTTCGCTCCATGTAAAATACTGATATTCAGCTGCATCTGGTTCGACTGGAAGCCAACGACAATATAGTTGGGTAAAAGGCAGGCAGATGATGAGGTATACTTCCAAAATGAAAACAAGCTGAAGTTAAGTGGATAACCTAATAGTTTATTTTTTATCAACTCATTTGAACATGTTACTCTTAAAATAATGAATGGTTCTAAGGCATGTAGCTGTTAATTTGAACAAAAAATATTTGGCGGTTTCATGCGTATCGGCGCCATGTTTTAGAGATAGGTACACTAAGCGCGCGAGTTGAATGCAGAGCTTAGGAATGCGGTAGTGCTGTTGACAAGGATGGCAAAGTACTACACCCAGGCGCGTGAGGTGGGGCGTGCGGGTAGCGGGGGGCTCTTCACCTCAGACCCCGACTGCATTCAACTCGCGCGCTATCTGTACTTACTTGGGTCATTTTATTTTAAGGGGTACGAATGTGCCAGGGGTGGAGGAACTGTCTAAATAGGTATTGTGAACCTGGAACGTAAAGGGCAAAAGAACAGGATGTTTTTTCAGGCAGTCAGCTAGGGGCTGAAGGCCTTCCTTGGACTTTCAAAAATAATTCAAAACTAATATTAGCCGGGCCAACTGTTCTCGAGTTTTAGCGAGACTAAATAATTATTCTAAATAATTGTTTTTTATTGACTGATTGACTGGCCTGTTTGTCTAGTTGTTAGTGACCCTGACTGGACTGCTATGCCGGGGGTCGTGGGTTCGATTCCGACCCAGGACAAATGTTTGTGTGATGAGCATGATCATTTTCTCTGTGTTTAACTTGGGACTAGATTGCGTTGTGTGATAGTTGTGGAATATTATATTATTTTATTTCATTGAGCTATTATTACTACGTATAGAGACGACACCACGTATCACAACTATGTCCCATCCAGGGTGAGTGCGCGCGCCTATGTTCATTCAGTTGTTTGACAGCTCTGTGGCGTGTTCTAGGCGCGCGCACTCATCCTGGATGGGACACAGTGGTGATGCGTGGTGTCGTCTCTGTACGTAATAGTAATAGCTCAATGTTATTATATTTACGATGGCACGGAAAACTCCATGCGTTAGTCCTACTCGCACTTGACAGATCTTTTTTTCTCCGTTATCTGTATCTAGGATTCACATCAAATAATTACATGTTGTAAAAGAGAACAATTTCACGAATTTTATGAGAATCTAGCGAATTGCAAACTTCTTTGTTTTCTATTAAAGAATAATGTGAGAACTCCGAATAACTGTAAGTTTTTGAAACGTTACTTATAACAAAATCTAAAGAACGGTTTTTTTTAATTGCTCAAACGAAATTTTAATTTGTTTCTTTTTTTGGCAGAACTTGTTTCATATGCTCACAAAAAAAGGTTTCATTGAAATCGGTTCAGTTGTTTCCGAGAATTTGACAGACAAAGAAACACATAAGCGTAAAAATATCATAGTGCTGATTCAGGCTTTTGTTGTCTCTAATGCTAAGGTTTCTTTATATAAAAAACTTTTTTTTAATAGTTACACACGGCTACACATAAAGCTATGCAAAACCAGTATAAGCTGACCGTTCATTGTGTGTAAAAATCGTACAAAGCGAAGCCGAGATAAACTGGTTTTGTATAGATTGATGGAGGATTCTGATGTAGGGAATGATACTCTCGAAGTTGTAGACCATTATATTTACCTTGGACAGATTGTTCAGTTAGGTAGGTCCAACTTCGAGAAAGAGGTCGCCCGAAGAATCCAACTCGGATGGGCAGCGTTTGGGAAGCTACGTGATATCTTCTCATCGAGAATCCCGCAGTGTCTCAAAGCAAGGGTGTTTAACCAGTGTGTGTTGTCAGTGATTACATATAGCTCTGAAACATGGTCTTTGACTGCTGGCCTTTTAGAGAAACTAATAGTCACTCAACGAGCAATGGAAAGAACTATGCTTAAATAAATAAATAAATATTCCACAACTATCACACAACGTCATCTAGTCCCAAGCTAAGCAGAGCTTGTGTTATGGGTACCAGACAACTGATAAACATACTTATATATTTCTAAATACATACATAATAAAGATATATTACACCCAGACACAGAACAAATGATCATACTCATCAGACAAACATTTGTCCTGGGTGGGAATTGAACCCACGACCCCCGGCATAGCAGTCAGGGTCACTAACCACTAGACCAACAGGCCAGTCAAAGTTTGGAGCTTGGAGTTTCTTTGCGGGATAAAATCCGGAACACGGATATTCGGCGAAGAACCAGAGTCACCGACAGAGCTCTTAAAATTTGCAAGTTGAAGTGGCAATGGGCAGGCCACATCGCTCGTAGAACTGACAACCGATGGGGAAGAAAGGTTCTCGAGGGGCGACCACGGACCGAAAGACGCAGCGTAGGTAGGCCTCCCACTAGGTGGCCCGACGACATCGTGAGAGTCGCGGGCAACCGATGGATGCAAGTGGCGAATTGTCGTTCGGCGTGGCGGTCTAAGGGGGAGGCCTATGTTCAACAGTGGACGTCTTCCGGCTGATGATGATGATGATGATATAGCATTCATAAAATAATGAAATTACAGGCACAGGAAATATTTTAACTCATGTCGTGAAGGTGAGCACGCACCGGCAGATGTAAAGACATCTAAAAAAACAAAAGCTTATAAAACAAAGGTTAAGCTAAAGATGGCGGAAATCACAGATTTTCGTCTAGCCTTTATGCATCTCATCGCATAAAAGAAAATCTATACTAATATTACAAAGCTGAAGAGTTTGTTTGGCTGCTGAACGCACTCATCTCAGGAAGTACTGGTTCGAATCGAAAATATATTTTTGTGTTGGATAGTCTATTTTTCGAGGAAGGCTATAACTCTATAAGCTATATAATATCACGCTACGACCAATAGGAGCCGAGCAGCGAGTAAAATGCGGCGAATAGGTAGTTTATGTATAAAAAACTTCGTTATAGGTACTGGAAAAGTTTATTGTAGTGATCGCGATTATTGAAATGGGGTTTAATTCCTGTCAAACGGTGCATGGATTTTTAAACAAGGAGTCTAAAGAGAAGATTGTTGGAAAAACAATAACCGACTTCAAAACCACCAAAATAAAGTGTAAAATAACTTTTCTTTCATCATCATCAGCATATAATGTTCCCACTGCTGGGACACAGGCCTCCTCTCTGTGAGAGGGAGTGGGCTATAATCCACCACGCGGGCCCAGTGCGAGTTGGTAGATGTTACAGTCATCTTCAAATTTTTGGTTCTAGGACATGTCGGATTCCTCACGATGTTTTCCTTCACCGTTTTGAGAGCAGTGGTAAGGAAATAAAATTACACAAAGTAATGCGCCAGGCTGGGTTCGAACCCACGACCTACAACTCGTAAGTCGTGGCCGATACCACTGCGCCACCACTGCACTTTACTTTTAAATAATTTTTAGCAAGTAAAGTCAAAATTCAAGCTTGTATAACGTTAATAAGTATCTGATACACAGAGCGGTGTTAAAGTGAAGATTGGATCAGAAATGTGGAATATTTAATATTTTTTATCAAAGCATGTAGTACTCCTCCAGCAATGGCGGACAGACCGTGAACTGATGTACGTTTTTTGTTTCAATTAATTATTCTATGCTGTGTGGAAACGTTTGTATGTTAGTTAAGAAATATAGCTCTGTGTTATGGAATTTCGGTGAATACTTTAATAAATCTACTTTTAAAGTAAAAATAACAGAAAAGTTCTTCCTTCCACTTGACACCACCAAAACGACACCACCGGTGGTGTCGTATGGAATCTCTTAGTCCATACCAACCGCAGCGTAGGACGTCCACCAACAAAGTGGACAGACAACCTTATAAAGGTCGCCGAAAGACGCTGGATGCAGGTCACTTCCAACCGGTATATGTGGAGATCTAAAGGGGAGGCCTATGTTCAGCAGTGGACGTCCTATGGCTGAGATGATGATCATAAAGTATTGTAGAAAACTATTTTCTGTAATAAGTAAGTAATAAAAAAAGAGTCGACCCTGCTTCGCCTTCGCTTTGATTCGCGGGGCTTCTATTTCTGTTTGCAGGGCTTAAAGGAAACTAACCAAACCGAGGGTGAATAGAGGGTGTATTTTGGTATATAAAAAGAATTATTGATGAGCAATAAAACTGTAGCCACAAAGAATACTTAATGACAGACAAACCCGCGAACCAATCCTAAAGACAATCGCTAACCACCTACCTGCCCGATTAACAAACTTAAAGGTTCACATAAGATGCCAAGGAAGTATTTTCTGGGCGTCGAACCGTGACCCAAGACACACCCAAGCATTTGCGCCACAATATTCGCAAATCTAAACCTGTATGGACGTGTGTCTTTGCCAACTTTCGAAAAAAAAAAGTTGCAAACTTTTTGTATTATCTGTGGGAAAAAGAGCGGGAGAATTTCGGATTTTGTAATTCGAATTGTGACGAAGTGTTGTGTTTTGTCTCTTTTCTTTTAAGTGGTTTTAGAAGATGTGAGAGAGATAGATTTATTTTTGTATTTTTCGTCGTGATTATTGACTTTACTGAGAGAGTGGTGAAATATATAAAACATTTTTTTGATCGCTTTCCATTGCGTGATTACTTCAATACTTCAAACAAATCACTCTTTAAAACAGGCAATGGAATACGGACACAGCGATAAAACTATCAATTTTAAAATTACTGTAATTTCGTAAATTACAATGAGAAATTGAATATTAAAAATTAGTGTAATATAAAGATGGACGTTTAAAACTGATTGAAGTGTTAATATGTTAGTTAAAATGTTAAATATACTAGCTTTGTGCCCGGTTCTGCTTGCCGCTGGGGTGCAAACATTGACCATCGATTCGCAACTTGGAACTTCAATTGAAGGTAAGTAACATCATCAGCCTATAACCGCCCGTTTGTACCTAGTATACCCAAGAAACTCAAATGTTGGAACACGACGCGCCGGGCATAGTTTGTGGTCGGACAGCGAGTTGCCCATTACTCGCCGCCAAAATAATGTTCCCACTGCTGGGACAGAGCTCGACCTCTTTGTGAGAGGGAGAGGGCCATATCCTATCCACCACGCGGGCCCAGTGGTGGTTCTAGGACATGCCGGTTTTATCAAAATATTTTACTGAACCGTAATTTTATAATTTAATTAGAAATTCCTCGTGGTTTTACCCCAAGTGCTCGGCTCCTATTGGCCGTAGCGTGATGTAATAGCCTAGCCTTCCTTCTTTTAATAGACAGTACAACACAAAACAAAAATGAAAAAAAAAACGCAACTGACAGTAATTCCCGAGATTAGCGCGTTATACAAACTTTTCAGCTTTGCATTCATAATATTAGTACTTAAAGAAATACGAGATTTATATATATTAAGATAGATTCCATGTTACACTTTTATGACGATAAAAGGACTTTCAGTCTAACTAAAATGCTCATTTGCGTACGAGGGTCACAAGCAGATAACGCGGATCTGTTTAGACAGTCCCGCGATCCCGGCAGGCGTTGACCCTTTAGGCACATATTACTTTAGGTCGGCCTCGTCAGATTACTGACAACTCTTTCAGGCGCGCCTGAAACACGACGCGCCCTCGACCCATGCCTAATTCAATCGGACGGCAAGTCATCATTCATCCGGTGGCCGGAAATCGCCAGGTTACGTCTGTTGCATTGAGCGTCCCGCGTCACCCATAGCAGCTGGATTGTGAGGTGCACGCTGTCCTCTCCCTCACGACGCCCCCCTCTTTCGCTAGCATGACTGCTTCGCAGAAGAAGGCGACTGCTTCCCTATTACACTGCAAGAAACATAAATTCACCTTACTTACCAGATTTCTGTCATCATGTCGAAATGATGTGTGATAACTCACAAGTGTTTCCAAACACATCCGTTGTATATTGCATCCATGGAATTAGCAGTAATAAATAATAACGTTATTTGTAATAAAATTTTAATAAGTAAGTAATTTAATAAGTAAACTATCTTTGACATTGTTGCACATTTTTTTTAAACGTTGCTTCACACTAGGAATTTCTCCTGTATCGTGGGTGCGTTTAAAAACATAAAAACACACATACACAAACACCCAGACCCGGAACAACTACTTGCAGATCAGTACCCCTAGCACGAGTTTTCACTATTTTACTTTACAGAGTTTTTCCAGTATTTACTCTGGTGTGCGAAGAAGGAACCAATTTTTTCCTTGAAAATTGTCAATTTGAAGTCGTCAAAGTTCCAGTTTACTTTACGTCTCAAATACTGAAAACTCGTGCTGACGGTACAGATTTGTTTCATACATTTATTCGTTCCGTGCGTTGATCGAACCCACTACACACAGCGCAGCAGTCTAATAGCTCCGCCATGCATCATCAGTATGCATTTGTAAACTAATTATAAAAAGCTGAAAAATTTGTTTATTTAGTTGAACGCGCTAATCTCGGGAACGACTAGTTCAAGTTGAATAAAATGTAATATTCCTGTGGAGTATAAATAACTTCATAATAAAGTTACGACTAATTTAATTTCTACTATCATTGTTTGACATTGTGAAAGCTTATTCTCAAATGCGAAAGTAACTGTCAGTCTGTCTGCAAATTGCCGTCTCATCAACAGCTGAACGCATTTTGATGTTTCGCATAGGCACAATTGGACGATGATTTGGGTCAAGTACCTATATGAGATGTCGTGGCTAAATAATTACAGCCGCACAGGCCGATTTTCCGGGTTAAGCCGCGCTTGCCGTGGTTGGTCTGTGGATGGGTGACCATTCGTCATAACGAGTTTCCTCCGTGCCTCAGATAGCACGTAAAGCCGTTGGTCCCGGCTGTCGTTTATATGTAGATCTTTGACAGTCGTTACTGTTAGTCAGAAGCTCTAAAGTCTGTCAACCAGTCTTGTTACAATGAGGTATCGTATTACCCAGTTGCTGGGTTGTGGAGGTCCGATAGGCAGTCGCTCCATGTAAAATATTAATATTCAGCTGCATGTGGTTCGACTGGAAGCCGACCACAATATAGTTGGGAAAAGGCAGGCAGATGATGATTATGTTTTCGTGGAATAATTTTCATAAGAAATGTTACCAAATTACATTTTGTTGTTTATGATATTTATTATTGTATTATGCAGTATTAATTGTGATTTTATTCGGTTGGTTTCATAATATGAGTTGTTTGTAATATAAATTAGGTACTTAATCAAAAAGAAAATGTGTTAAATGTTACTATTCAAGAATAGACTTTTTGAATGAAAAGTTTCATTAAAAATTTAAATTAGATTTCGTCACACGTTTAAATGTCTTATCATTATTGAAATTATAAATAACTAGCGGCCCGTCCCGGCTTCGCACGGGTGGAGGACCCGGTCTAAAACCCGGTCCGGATGGTTACAAACACAACGAAAAAATAATTATCCGTATCGGTCAAGCCGTTTTCATGTTATGTCGTGACAACGGAAAACGGGTTTCATTTTTATATATATAGATATAGATACGCGTACTTTTTGCGATTGTATTTCCCAGTAAACCTATCTCTTGTCATTGTTTGTGTAATTATAATCTTATTTTCATAAATAGGTATACTATGTTAAAATACCGTTAATTAGCGTTAATTTTAATATCTAAATATTTGTACGCTGGAAACAGAATATTCTGAACATGAAATTGTATGTAACATCTTTACAACAATATTCTGACAAAAAAAAACAATGATTTACAATAAATAATCTAGTACAAGTATGTGTTGTGTTATAATGACCTTAGTTGCCTAAAATAAAGGAAATTATTTAACTCAGACACTTGTTCTTTAATCTTTATTTTTACCTAATTTATTTTTATACTTTCCAGACTGCTTCGAAAGAATATCGATCGGCGAACAACTACCTCCTAGCGGCATCTATCGGAACGTGACGGAACTAACAACGCGTGAATGTGAGCAGATCTGCAAGCAAGACAAACAGTGCCAGAGCTATGATTATGGGTACGTATTGTCGACGATAGATGGCGCTACTTGTTTCAAACTATGAAATCACACCTACAAAACGATACACCTTTCGCAAACCAGTGCGCATTTTCATTTTAATAGCGACTCAAAATCTGACTTTATTTAGGTACTACAGGTAGAAAATACACAAATGTTGCAGTATCATTGCGTCACGTCGCGCCGTGTCGGATCTCGGTGTGAGCTGACCCTTAGAATTAGAAACTAAGCAGAATTGAAAGAAATAACCCATTACTAAAAATATAATTTAAGGTATAGTGAAGTGTTCCCGAAGGCATATAGCGGGTGACACTGCATAGTAAAAGCTATTTGTTAATAAATCCTTCTCTTTTTAATTACAGAGTCGGCGCAAAAGGCAACGCGACGTGTAATCTAAGCAACAACGATGAGAAATCTCTAAAAGAACAGAGTCTCCTCCTCAAACACCCCGATTATGACGTGTATGTCCGCAGAGTACTATGCGAACAGTCCCCTCCTTCCCCTATTCAAGGACAATTCGATGACCCTTCAGAGGGTCCTGGACCCGCCCACAGACCCGTCTTCAGACCCGTAGATGACCCCAAACAACCCTTCACTGATGACTATCTGGTTTCTGGAGATCTTGAAGCCTATGGAGTAGCCAGACCAGTTTACAAGCCCCAATATGATGAAAGACCTGATGATCACACAAATCTTAAGCCAGATTTTGATACGGGACCAAGTTATGGAGCTCATAAACCTCAAGATATGCCGTTTAGACCTGAAAAGCCTAGCCAAAGTGGGTCTTATAAGCCGAGGCCGGATCCCCAAGATGTTTTGCAGCTACAAGATCCTTATAGGCCTAATGATAGGCCTGGGTATCCTGGTAATGATTATAACAGGCCTCGACCACCCCCTTATGAACTGGAAAAGCCTGAATACCACTACATCATCAGGCCTAATAGGAAGCCGAGACCGCAAGGAGATACAGGTTACAATAAACCTACAAATGACTATCCTGCCAGACCGGGTTATGGTCAGGATGACTCTGGATACACGAAACCTACAAATGACTATCCCAGGCCAGGTTATGGCCAGTCCGATCCTGGATATGCACCAGGTCAAAGGCCTTACCCGGATAAAGACCCATACGAACGTCCAAGGCCTGGATATCAAGGGCCACTTGGTGGTTACGGCCAAACCTCTCCATACAATGACAATTCCATTCATGTAGAAATTAAGGACCCTCCAAGACCTTATAAGCCCCCAAAACCAACTACAGGGCAAGGAATCTATGGATATGGGACCTATTCAAGTCAGAATTCGTACTCTCAGTCTCAGAGCAGTCAATCGCAGTACTATGGATCCTTTGCAGCAGACAGTGGATATGGCAGTCCCTACAGACCTGATCCAAGGCCAGAAAGACCAGGATATGGAGAAGAAAGTGATACTGGATATGGTGGTGGATCGAAACCACAAAAACCAATCAATGATCGACCGGTTTATGGTGCTGAAAAACCAGGATACGGAAATGATAAGCCGTCTTATCCGAACGATAGACCATCATATGGTGTGGAAAAACCTTCAAATGATTATAACAAACCGTCGTACGGGAATGATAGACCGTCGTACGGGAGTGATACTCCATCTTATGGTAATGACAAGCCGTCTTATGGTAGTGACAGACCAGGTTATGGTGATGAGAAACCAAGCTATGGAAATGATAAACCATCGTATGGAAGCAATAGACCAGGGTATGGTAACGATAGGCCATCAAATGACAGGCCTGCAGATAGCGGCTATGGCAGTAACCCCTACCGACCTGATCCAAAGCCAGACCGACCAGTTTACGGCGAACCAGCAGATACCGGTTACGGAACAGGTTCGAAACCTCAGAAACCTATCAATGATAGACCAGCTTATGTTCCAGCGAAACCTGGTTACGGCAACCAAGTGTCCTATGGCAGCAACCATGCCTCATTCAGCAGTCAGAGCGAGTATAACCAGCACCATGCCAGTTATGGTAGTCATTCCTATGGTAATAGACCTTATGGTCAACAAGATACGGGTTATGGGTTGGAAAAACCAAGCCACGACTACCACAGGCCTTCCTATGGGACTGGGTCTTATGGGGGAAGTCAGGGAGGTTATGGTAACAACCAGAGCTTATATGGTGGGTCTTATGATAATGATCAAAGCGCTTACGGAGGTCAGAGTAGCCAGAGTTCTTACGGAGGCAACTCGGGATATGGAAGTGGATCTTACGGTGGTGCTCAAGGTGCCTATGGATCTCAAGGTTCTTATGGTGGAACCCAAGGTTCTTATGGCTCCCAAACATCATACGGAACCTCTCAATCTTCACAAAGTACCAGCAGTAACTCTTATGGAAGTCAGACATCTTTTGGCAGCCAAGGTGGATATGGTGCAAGTCAAGATTCTTACGGAGGTACTTCAGGGTCTTATGGAGATAGCCAGAGTGGTTACGGAAGCAGTTCTGGGTCTTATGGCGGTGGTCAAGGGTCTTATGGTGGCCAAAATGATCAGAATAGACCTTCATATGGGAATAGACCAATTAATGATAAGCCTGCTTATGGGAAGCCACAAAAGCCGAAGCCTTCTTATGAAAATGATGATCCTGATTCAGGTAAGAGTTCATCTGGGGTCCTGTGACCTGTTTCTTCACTATCAGGCTTCGCCAACCAGACTGCGTGATCGTGGGAGCATTGGATGAGGTCTGTAGTAAATAAATTCGTCATTCCTATACGATCCCATCGTCATTGTCTTTGGAAGTAGTAAGTTACTAATCCAAGAGATGGCGCTACGTTACTGAAAAACGTTCAGTGGCCTAATTGTTAAGACGTCTGTAGTACTTATCCAGAAGACGCGGGTTCAAATCCCACTCGCAGCTGAATTTTTCTTTCCTCAAAAATCATATTTACGATGCGCGTCGCATGCGTTATTATGTTTAAAAATAATTAATATGCGTTAATTCAGCAAAAGAAAAATAATCCATCATTTTACATATTATCATTTTTCAAAACTCTTACCGACGGACTAATTAAATTTGCAATTTACTGATGCTATCAACATAGTATACCTTATCAGACATTTAATCTCTCGTAAACCTACAGGTTACGGAAAACCACCAGGTTACGACGAAAACCGACCCGACTACCCCAGCCCTGACAATCCATACGACAGCGACAAACCAGCATACGGTAACGAAAAACCGATTACAACCGGTTATGAAAAACCGAATGTAAAACCGGTTTATGAGTACGAGGGTGAAAAGCCCGGGAACGTGCCCAGTTATATAGCCAGGCCTGGAGGTGCGGTGGTGACTTCGAAACCCATGGCGATTAGTGAATATGAGGAGGCGTATGGACGGAATCCTGGGAAGGAGGTTTATAAGGGTGAGTGGACTTTTTAGTTAATAGTTTTAAGGTATTATCATTGAGCTATTATTACTACGTATAGAGACGACACCACGTATCACAACTATGTCCCATCCAGGATGAGTGCACGCACACAAGTTCATTCAGATGTTTGACAGCTCTGTGGCGTGCTCTAGGCGCGCGCACTCATCCTGGATGAGACACAGTGGTGATGCGTGGTGTCGTCTCTATACGTAGTAATAATAGCTCAATGGGTATTATACGCTTTTTTTATCGTCGTGAAATCATTAAAGGTGTGCTCCCACCCAGAGTAGGGCAGGAGGGACTGTCAGACTCGTACTGACTAAAATCCATAGTGTCCTTCAATAGCCCTATACATTACGGCAGGCTTTGGCCTCCTAAGGGGGCCCCGTCATTGTGCTGACAGTTAATTGGGGCGCGCGTGGAACACAACGCACCGTTGATTCGGGTATGGCCCATGATCGGACAGCGAGTTCCCCATTACTCACCGTCCGTCAGCATGCCCGTGCCCGTGCAACGTGTTGCTATGTGCAAAGTCGGTGGTGGGGACTAAGCGAGCTTGGTCATGACGCGGTTCGTGAGATTTGCAATTTCTATTACCTAACTAAAAATGAAAATCGTCCTTGCTAACTACGATATAATGATGCAATTCGACTAACATCCGTCGTCGTGGCGAGCGTGTTTTTTTTTTAGCTACCCGTATAGATATAAAGCAAGCAAGCAAGGTGCAGCAAGTTTTATGTCATATCGAAGTAAGCAGTTGTCAAACAGACAGACGGACGGACAGACAGAGAGACGGACAGCAAGTCCAGTAATAGGATATTGCGTACGGAACCACAACAGTAGGTACCTACCGACCAAAATTGACCTTCTCCTTTTTGAAGTAGGTTAAAAATGCTTGTTGGCGCCAAATAAGTTGTTCCGTATCGTTTTGAGTCAGTGCCAAAAAGACAGGGCCCAGAATTAGCCAGACCAGTACCCTTAGCACGACTTTTCACTATTTTACTTTACAGCGTCTTTCCAGTATTTACAGAGTTTCTTGTATGAAAAAATGGAACAGCGCCTCTGGTGTGCGAAGAAGGAACTAATTTTTCCTTGAAAATTGTCAAAGTTCCAGTTAACGTCTCAAATACTGAAAACTCGTGCTAAGGGTACAGGACCACAATTAGGTATTTGAATTTAGTTTTTTTTTTAAATATAGGTAATTAATAAATCCACCTCAAATAAGAACACTTATGGAAGAGACAATCTTAATTCTTTTTTAATAATTAATTATGAACAATTTATGTGAAAGTGATAAAATGTGAAAAAAATTGACGTGAACTCAAACGCGCCCCAATTGCTCGCCTCGGTTGTGACGCCACTATTCATTTATCAAAGAATTTTCTTAGCAATTTTCTAAGTGACGTCACAGGTCCCGTCGGGCACTGTCGGCGTGTTTTCGGCTCGGATTTCAAATAATGATTTTGAATTTAATATAACTTCTTAATTAGAGCAAAAAAATACTCAAAACAGTTTCATGAAAAAAATATTATGATCTTTCCATTGAAGACAAAAAAAAACATTGAAAGGACCTATTGGCTACACCATAGCGTAATTATGTGTAAAGAAGCATCGCATTGGACGCATAAAAGGCTAGTCAACGGCATTGTCTGCTTATTTGTGTTTCAGTCTCTATGTATACAGGGTGAATTTTTCAACTGGGTGTGGATGGCTATTTTCAAAACTACGAGGAATATCGAAAAACGTTGAAAGGAGTCAAGAGGCCGATTTTGACGAAAACTAAAACTATTTTAGAAAAATCAATAGTCCTGGCCAGGAATCGAACCCGCTGATTTTGGAAAAAACATCACACCCTGTATTATTATTATACAACGTTTTTCGATATTCCTCATAGTTTCGAAGATAGCCATCCACGCCCACTTGAAAAATTCATTCTGTATATCTCTAAATACTATAAAATATTTTAAAATACCAAAATGACATTGTAAAAATAACAATAAAACACGTTTAGCAACGGTCTGTACACATAAACATACTGGCATAAAAACAATACGCAATTAATTTCAACTATTGAAAGAATACGGAAGCTTTTTTTGGTCTGCAGTGTAAATTAGTCGAATGCTGAATTGTTTTTGAACAAACGATTGTTATTTGCGTAAACTGTGAGCACTCATAGTTAAAGTGCGGTGGTTCTTAGTTCATTTTTTTAGCGTGTAAATTCTTTAAATAGGTCCTCCTGCCCAGCATGAGACGTTAGGGAATGTCAAGCACGTCCTGAATCCACAGAATTTCTTAAACAATCTTGCGTTTCAGATTATGTACTTGAAAAGACAGTCCCGCGACCCCGGTAGGCTTTGGCTAAAATACAACGCACCGTCGACCCGGGCATACTCCTTGATCGACGGCGAGTCACCCAATAACCCAAGGTTCAGAATCTGCATTGCCATTTCCGCTAGTCTAAAGGTTTTTATATTAATTGTTATTGTTTGGGGCAAATATTTCTGACCTTATACAACGTGTAACGTTAATAGCGCAAAACCTCTCGTGAGGTAACTTAGCCTATGTTACTGAACAATGTTTGTTCTAAGACTTTTACGTTACACGTTGTATACCCGCGCCTCAAACGTTACTATTGGCAGCAAAACTTGTCGGGGTTGCGGGGCTGACCTGAAAGAGCCTGACCCTGAAACGCAAAGAGAAACCGAAGGTACAGGGTAGCTTTTTCTTAAGTAAGAGCCTGACAGTCCCTGCTAATCGTTCGGGGCGGAAGGACTGATTGGATAATCCCACCGCCGCAAAACAAGACCATGTATTGCCAATAGTCCTTCATATATTCGGAAACACACAACAAAGATATATTACTAGACCCCGCATGCACGATCTAAGGAACAAAAACTATTCTGTCAACTCGCTGAGGTACTACGTAAGCGAGGGGGACGGGGTACTGCGTTGTGATTGGCTAACTCAAGGTCTGTTCTATCTCAAGGTATGTTTACGGCTTACAGGAGTGGTCGAAATAAGACGGGTATAAGACATTTTTGTCTAATGTGTTGACACACATCGGTCGCCTGTTATTAGGAGTCTAGTAATATATCGTCGTTGCACATCACACTATTTAAATTAATCCACATAACAACTAAGGCCAGTTACCATATTAATGACCTTTTGTGAACGTCCAAAATGCGTCACCCACAGCCTCGGTAACTGCCTCCATTGTTTTTGGTTCGCCAACACGGTCTGCTATCAATTTGCATCTGAATGTGTGTAGTTTCATGACCTTAGACTCCCATGGTCGGCTTGGATTGTTTCATGGTGTTGGGTTCATCTAATTTTGTGGGTTTTTAGGTTCTGCATTATTTAATATTTGACTGGCCTGTTGGTCTAGTGGTTACTGACCCTGATTGCTATGTGGGTTCGATTCCCACCCAGGACAAATGTTTGTGTGATGAGCATGATCATTTGTTCTGTGTCTGGGTGTAATTTATCTTTAATATGTATATATGCATTTATAAATATTTATGTATGTTTATCAGTTGTCTAGTACCCATAACACAAGCTCTGCTTAGCTTGGGACTAGACGGCGTTGTGTGATAGTTGTGGAATATTATTATTATTTATTTATAACTATCATAATGAGGGAACAAACTAATGGGCCATGTCGGAGTAAAATTGAGGTTTTGTCGAAGAAATTATAGTATGGTGCTGAAAGAAAGAAAGAAAGAAAAGCTGTCATTTTCCTGCATTGTTTTTTTTTTCAAAGAAGCGCTTTGGAATCTATTTCTGCTGGTATTCTTGCAGATAACACAATAACTACTGTGACGTATTTTTTTTACGGAATAATATCTCTCTCAGAGAATAATACCTATCTCAGAGTAGTGGACCTACTTTGAGATAGGGCCTACACTATTTCTACTTTTTGCCACCATGAGCGCTGTAATCGATTATTATGATTCTCTTGTAAGTCTTGTAACTGGTTAGGTAACTTTAGTTACCTATTGGTAATAATAGTCTTCGTCCATAAGTGGACCAACAAAAACAAGGTTTTTTCAATTCGATCCAGTAGTTCCTGATTAAATTTACTATTTCTGCTAGTATTCTTGCAGTTAACACAATAACTGCTGTGACCTGGTGTGTCTAAGGGTCAGTACATACATACCGAGACACGAAGCGACCGTCGCTTCGCGTCTCGGTCTGAATTGACCCTAACAGATTGATTCGAAATTGACAGATGACAGAGCTGAATGTATCTACTCTGAGATAGGGCCTACACTATTTCTATTTTTTGTCACCATGAGCGCTGCAATCTGTAATGTTACTCTTATAACTTGTTATGAAAGTGGACTATCCAACAAAAAAAATGTTTTTTTCAATTCGATCCAGTAGTTCCTGAAATTGGCGCGTTCAGCCAAACAAATATATTATTAGTAGATTTATCTAATACAATATTTGATACAGGCTGCATTCAAAAACTTCCTACTTACTAAAAAATAGTTAAACAGCAAAATGACATTGACATTACTCATCACCAAAACGGAAAAAGACCGTAAAGATAATGGCGAAATTCCGTGAACCCATGGTATAATGGTGTCACCAGTGTACCCGCCATGATGGTCAGATGAAGGCTGATCGAATTATGTCATTTGAAGCTTTTTGTGGAAATGGAAGTGGTACATCCTTTAGACAATTAGGTTTAATGCTTGGAACAATTATGTGGCTTAGGCGGTTATGGTCGTAGCCTTGCTCACATTAATTTACAGTTTGATTATAACAAAATAAATAAAATAAAAAGCTTTATTGATACAAAAACCTTTGACATTAATTAAATCTAGGATACAAAGAATAGAATAGTATAGAGTAAACTTTATTGTACACCAAACATTTTAAAACGACTGTGCTTTACAATATTGCTATAACTATGGTTACAATGGCGGTCTTATCGCTTAAAGCGATATCTTCCAGACAACCTTTGGATGGACTGTATGAATTTAGATAAGAAGGGTAGGGGGTAGTCAGTGGTGTACTATAAAATGATTGGTTTAGTAAAGGTCATTCGGATAAGTTGAACCCTGACAACCTAAACTAGGTGATCCTGTGACTGGAGTCAGTGTTTCGCTGTTACTGTGATACTAGCATCATTTTGTCTTGTGTTGTAGAATTTGAAGTTCATTACCATCACTGGTTTTCAAAATGTGTATACTAAAGTCAAAAATTATCAATTTGGGTTGTACTCTGCATGTGTCTGTCTTACCATGGGGTATGGTATTACCCAGTTACTGGGTTGTGGAGGTCCGACAGGCAGTCGCTCCATGTAAAATACTGATATCCAGCTAAATCTGGTCGGACTGGAAGCCGACCCCAATTTAATTGGGAAAAGGCAGGCAGATGATGATGACTCTGCATGTGTCTAACTAGGTATATCTTATTTAAATAAATGCGAAAAGTCTCTCGCCAATACTCATAAACTTATTACTACAAAGTACGAGGAGTTTCAAATTTTGCTTAGAGGTTTTTTTATGGCGTCGGGGTTTTGAGAAATTAAGGTTTTGTTGTAGGGATGAAATCAAATCGTTTATTTCAACTAGGCCAATTAAAGGCGCTTTTGTTTTGTCAAAAGACATAAAATAAAACTAGTACAAAAATAGTTATGGTGCTATGGAGTATAACTTTATGGTTGAATATTTATTTAGATTTTCCAAAAGTATCCCATTAAGAGGCCGGGAGTAGAAATTGACAAAAGAGACGCGCAGACGAAATCGCGGGTTTAGTGCTAGTAGGTCATAATATAATCCAGTCATGGTTCAACGTTATTGCTGTTTTCTTCGGCAACAGTACTTCAGGATGAAAGGATTTAAAAAAATAAGTAACGTCCGTTTTGTACCCACAGCGTATTTCGTAATTATTTTGGGCAATTTTGGGGTTACCGGTCCACAGAGGACCGGCAAAAATAACGGATTTCTTGCTTGCAAACAAATATTGAAATATAATATCGGAGAAAGGCGTAAAAAAAAAGATCGTATTTTTCTTAGCCCTAGACGCTTGTAGTGTCAAAAGCGGCATAAATCACTCCCGATATTTAACTCCTGTGTCGTTTACAAGTCAATTTCAATAAATATCTATTGATCAAAGAAACATATGCCATATAATTGACAGCCAGTTGACAACCGCAGACGACCTCCGGCCACCGCAGGCGCGGGCATGCGGGCGGCGAGTAAAGGGCAACTCGCTGCCGGACCATGGACCATGCCCGGGTCGACGGCGCGTTGTGTTCCACGCGGGCCTCAAATATTGTCAGTACGATGACGGACTCCCCTCTATTAGAGGGTCAGAGCCTGCGGGGTCGCGGGACTAACCAATACCGTGATCCCGGAACGTTAAGGGCTATTGAAGGACACCGTGGATTTTAGTTAGTACGAGTCTGACAGTGGGGGGTTGGGAGGACTCATTTGATGATTTTACCACGCTAAAAAAAAGAAAAGCCAGTTGACAACAGCTATAGGAATTCATAATCCACGTAACTTATATAAGTCTCGTTTCAAACGATGGCTCTTCTAATACCCTCATTTTCCTGTACCTTGAAGGTCGTTTCCATAGTTATGCTGTACATCATCTCCATCCGGGCGATACCTTAAGTTTTTACTCAATAATAGCGAATAATGGAAGGTCTAAACAATTTGCCCAGGCCTACCGTTTGCAATATACTATTTGGCTGTGGGGCAAGTTAAGAGCAAAATAATAAAATATACCAAAAATCTTGTGAGAAACTAGCCTTTCCGGCTTCCCTCGCGATTGTTTCAAAAATTACTCTCGGGAAAGTAACACGGGCAAAAAAAAAGGTTATTCTTTGTCTTATTTCAGACTACACTATCTCAGTACTATTTATTTTCTTGAAAATCTGATATAGTAGATTGTATAACAAGGGAGCAAAATAATATTTTCATCCCCCCACCTCGGAAAGGGTACTTTTGCTCTTCGATATCTGAGCGTAAAAGCCGTTTTTATCCTCAAGTGAGTAAAAGTCGTTTTTATCCTCTAGTGAATAAAGTAAATTTGAATTTAGAACATCGTATAAACAAAAGAGTAGCAGCAGTAATGGCGGCCGGTGACCGCAACAGCTGATCGCTTGCTGTGGTGCCCACTTGACGTTCGAAGGTTGTCGAGGAAACAAATTCTATTTTTAAAATTTGATGTGGTACACAGGTGGGAAAGCAGAGTACGCTCCTCGGGTGTAAGGCTGCGTTGCCTTGGGCTAACTTGAATCCCTCGCTTCATTAAGGATTTTTAACATTATTCCCTCGTTTCTTTCGGGTGTCAACACTTGAACCTTCTCGCTGCGCTACGGATGGAGGTTCACCCCCAGAATCCTTAGTATCGCTTCGGAATTCAATACGCCTCCCTTGGAGCGTAATCTACAATTATTTTGTTAAAATCTCAGACCCGAAACATTCTTGGCTCAGTACTTTGTTTTACCTTTTTTATTTGCTTTGTGCGGTTTTCCTTTCACGTCTTATTGTTATGTTATGAAAAAAACCAAGATAAAAATAAGTAACTTAATAATACTTAGGTAGTAGTTTTCAACTACTACCTAAGTATTATTTGTTTTAATTTAAAATTATTCTGTTCTATAATAATGTCTTAGTTATTACCTGAACTGAAATAAAAGCCTATCTTGTGTTTGTACAATGTACATCTGACTGTTTTTATTTGTTTTTGCATTTAGTCATTTCCTCGCTGAGGTGGGATGAAAAGTTACGTGTTGCACTCGAGTGCAAAGATTTTTCACCTTGTGCTCTTTTGATTCCCTCGCTATCGCTCATGATTCTAATTTTGAATCACTCGTTGCACTCGTGATTCAATTTTAGAATCATTCGCTTGCTCAGTCATCAAACATGAGCACGCGGTTAAAAATCAACTTTGCACTCTTGTATAACAAATAACTATTTTACGGCGAGGGCGCTATTTTGAATCCAGAGCAAAGTGAGGGATTCTACAGTAGAATCCCGAGCGTAGCGAGGGATTCTTTAGTAGAATCCCGAACGTAGCGAGGGATTCAACGTATGTCGCCCGAGCCGAAAATATATTTTGTCCCGAGTAATACACTCTGCTTTTCATCACCCACTATGAGAAAATAAAAACTCCACTCCACTCCATTCGGACTCACTCCACCCAATCCAACCACTCCACCCACTCCACCCACTCCACCTACTCGACCCAATCGACCCACTCCTCCCACTCCGGACTCCACCCACTCCTCCCACTCCACACGCTGCTCCCACTCCACCCAATCCACCCCTCCACCCACTCCACCCACTCAAACCCCTCCACCCGCTCCACCCACTCCACCCGCTCCTCCCACTCGACCCAATCCACTCACTCCACCCGCTCCACCCGCTCCACCAACTCCACCCACTCCACCCACTCACTCATTTTAGGACGATGCGCGGACATATAAACATACAAACAGACCAAAATTCTAAAAATGCTGGAAATGTTGTCCTCTAATACTATGTGACTATAGTCTGGCGCTGAACACTAAGATGTTCCAAATTCAAAAAGTGCGCCGCAATTTACTTTTCCGCCCACTTATCAATAAGTGCGCGTAAAAGTAAATTGCGGCACACTTTTTGAATTTGGAACATCTTAGTGTTACGCTCGCTAAAGGTTTATAGAGAAAACACCAACTTTGGGCGCACTTAAAGGCGAACCAAGTCGTCCTTTTCGAATAGGTGTGATGAAAAATATCTATACTAAACATCGCAGCGACATCAGCTTATCGAGGCTTTTTTGATTCTTTCAGTTACCAGGTTTTTTTATCGTTGTAAAGTCATGTCATCACGAGGTGAATCATCAATTTAAAAGAGTCCCATCAAATAACTCCCACTCACGGCAGAGCAGGAGGAACTGTCAGACTCGTACTGACTAAAATCTACGGTGTCCGTCAATAGGTACCTTCCGGGGTCTCGGTACCTAATAAGTTAGTCCCTCGACCCCGGCAGACTTTGGCCCTCTAAGGGGGTCTCGTCATTTTGCTGACAGCTCTTTGAGGCGCGCGTGGAAAACAACGCGCCGTCGACCCGGGCATGGTCCATGGTCGGACAGCGAGTCGCCCATTATAGCCGTCCGCATGGCCTGTAGAAAATAGCTGCAGTGGGTTGCGATAAGTTGCCTAGAAGCTTGTTAAACTCGCTTTATCTCCCTTCTTAGACCAAATAAAACCAGATAGAGATCAGATATCAAGATTCTTTGAATCATTGTGTACGAAACTTATTGTTAAAGTTATATCATACGGCCATTTATTATGACCTTCTACCATTGTCTTTTGTTTTAAAAATCTATAAAAAAATATTAAGAAGTCTCCGTTTTATTATTTGGATAGAGTTATTTTCATGGTGGGTTGAGAAAAGAATGATTTGTTTTGTTGCAGCTAGAAGTTTGTGTGTCTACGTAGAACTTCGATATTTTTTTTCGAGATTTGTTTGACATACTGATTGAAGTAACTACGTGTACTAGCAATGTACGTGTACTAGCAACGTGCACTGACGCAGAAACTAAAGCTAGGATTGTGACTTAGCCTTCATTCGCTCATGTCAGTTGCAGCAGGGATCAAGTAGCATCTGCCTGCATGCAAGCGGCGAGTAATGGGCGACTCGCTGTCCGACCATGGAACACGCCTGGGTCGACGGGGCTCGCGATTGGTACACAACGCGCCGTCGACCCCAGCGCGTTGTGTTCCATGCGGGCCTCAAAGAGTGTCAGCACGATGACGGGCCGGGCTCTATGGGGCCAGAGCCTTTCGGGGTCGCGGGACTTCATTACCGTGACCCTGGAACATAAAGGGCTATTGAAGGACACCGTCGATTTTAGTCAGTACAAGTCTGAGAGTCCCTCCTACCCTGGGTTCCGGGAGGACTCGTTCCATGATTTTTACCACACCAAAAAAAAGCGCAACGTCTTATAAAAAAAAAATAAACAAAACAGAATCGCTCGATCTAAATTACGTTATTCGGTAATTCACAAAAATTGTTTAGAATGATGTAAGTGCTGCCGTGTTATCATTTATCTTGGCTATTGTTTTAGAACCTTGGTTTAAGGAGCACAATGATCGGAAGACTTGTGGCAAGGGTGGCAGATATTGAGTTATTAGTTATAGTCTTTATTTTGAAACTAAATATAGTATAGACTGCATTCTAGGTCGCGGGATTTTTAGGGTTCCGTATCCAAAATTAGAAGTTCATATTATTAAGACTCCGCTGTCCGTCTGTTTGTGAAGGCTGTATCGCATCATCATCATCATTACAGCCATAGGACGTCTTCTGCTGAAGCTGCTAGGCCTCCCCTTTAGATCTCTACATATATCAGTTGGAAGTGACCTGCATCCAGCGTCTTCCGGCGACCTTTATAAGGTCGCTACGCTGCGCTTGCTAGTTCGTGGTCTCCACTCTAGCACTTTTCGACCCCATCGGCCATCTGCTCTGCGAGCAATATGGCCTGCCCATTGCCACTTCAGCTTGCTAATCCGCTGAGCTATATCGGTGACTTTAGTTCGTCAACGGATCTCCTTATTTCGGATACGATCATGCAGATATACACCGAGCATAGCCCTCTAGATAGCTCGTTGAGCGACTTTGAGCTTTGAGATGAAGCCGATAGTGAAAGACCACGTTTTGGTGCCGTAACTCATCACTGGTAACACACATTTGGTTGAAGACTTTCGTCTTGAGGCACTGAGGTATTATGTCAGACGAAAAGACATTGCGTAGTTTCCCGAATGCTGCCCAACCGAGTTGGATTCGGCGGCTGACCTCTTTCTCGAAGTTGGACCTACCTAATTGGACTATTTGTCCTAAGTAGATATATGATTGATAATATGTATCGCATGAACCGTGATAAGTAATTTGCACTGATGATGTTGATTGTATGATTTTTACAAATGATGTTGTTTCAGTTGCACTTTTGCCTACGACAGTTGCACGAGAGCCAGATTAAAATCAAAATAATTAACATAATTATTAGGTTGGACTCTTTATATAAATAAAAAGTACAAGCCTCCTTCTGATGCAGTAGGGTAGTAGAGATTCTCCAGTTACAGGAAAAAAATTGCTTATTAAGATGATTGACTATGATTGATGACTGCCTATCATATCCAAGGATGAATGTTTTGAAAGCTTAGTCTTATTGTTTTGAGGAAAAAAATCGTAAGGTTCACTTTGAAATTAGTGTGGGGTTCCGTCGGTACTTTTTAATTTTTTTTTTTGGCATCTCACTGATGAACCTAGAGGAGGCTGGTGAAGATGATGAGGTTGAGAAGACTGCTTATCCGGAAAATCCTGAGGTGTGCTTTGTATCTAAGGCCCCTAGTCAGGGGCTAACAAACTAAATTATAAACTAAACAACCACACACGGGCAACCCCTGTGTGTACGGTTTAAGGGAGCCCCCAAACATCACATGATTTTTTTGTCTTTTTTACAGGTAACTAGCTTTTGCCCGCGACTTCGTACGCGCAAAACGTTTTTTATCGTTCCTGTGGGAATTTCGGGATAAAAACTATCCTATGTCCATTCTCGGCACTCAAACTAACTTTGTGCCTTTCATCCAAATCGGTTTAAGCGTGAAAAATTAACAGACAGACAGAGTTACTTTCGCATTTATATTAGTAGGGATGGTATGGAACCCTGCGTGCGCGAGTCCAACTCGTACTTCGCCGGTTTTGGTATTAGTCTGTTTGTATATGTGACCATCTGTCATAGCGAGTTTCCTCCGTGCCTCCGAAAGCACGTAAAGCAGTTGGTCCCGGCTGTCATTTGTAAATCTTTGAAAGTCGTTACTGTTAGTCAGAAGCTCTACAGTCTGACAACCAGTCTTACCATATGGTATCGTATTACCAGTTACTGGGTTGTGGAGGTCCTATAGGCAGTCGCTCCATGTAAAATACTGATATTCAGCTACATCTGGTTCGACTGGAAGCCGACCACAATATACAACGTGTTTTTATTGATATCCCATAACTCTAGGGTATGATTGAGGCCATATCAAAGAATCAACTGGCATATGAGTTATGTTCCAAACCTTCGTTATTTTTTTTTTTCATTTTTCATACAATATAATTCGGCATAGTCACGATTATTAATGTAAAACACCCTTACGTGAAATATGACAACGTCGCATTTTCTTAGCTTTAAATATGAATGATTGGTTTGAATAAAAATGAATTACTTGTATTTATCAATGAAACTTAGATACCTAGACACATCGAGGGTCTATTCTACTGCGAAGTTTGGCAACCTCGCAAAAGTAAAGATTCGTCATACTGGTGACATTTTTTGACCTAATTTAACTATGATTGATGATATCTCCGAAACGATGCATTTTTGGACCACCTATTCTAGGAGTTTTAGTATTATTTTTACCTACAGAATATAACCCTAGAGTTATGGGATATCAAAAAAAACAGGTTGTATTTGAGAAATGGCAAGGCAGATGATGTGACTCTACTCGTACACACACGGCTACACATCAAGCTATACAAAACCAGTTTGTCTTGGTCTCGCTTCGTACAAATTACACACAATGAACGGTCAGCTAATACTGGTTTTGCATAGCTTGATGTGTAGCCGTGTCATCATCATCATCATCTCAGCCATAGGACGTCCACTGCTAAACATAGGCCTCCCCTTGATCTCCACATATACCGGTTGGAAGCGACCTGCATCCAGCGTCTTCCGGCGACCTTCATAAGGTCGTCTGTCCAGCTTGTTGGTGGACGTCCTACGCTGCGCTTGCTAGTAGCCGTGTGTACCGTTTTTATGCATAAAGTTTTGCTATTTCCCCCACGGACTCCTAACAAATAAATTACTTTTAAAACGCCAGTACATTAGTCCATCTTTGCCGGATACCCACAATTTGTTGAATTACGCGGAAGCCTTTGGTTTCTACTGAGATCTGTTGTTTTTTGTGCAGGCTTCAGCGCCGATTAGTATTTTTTTGTTGCTATGAGCTTTGAAGAATGACAGACATTTTTTTTGTCAGTTTCGGCTTATGTTAATTGTTCACCATGCCATAACGTACTGTACTACTGTGTAATTTAGTGCACAAATTGCAAACAAAAGGAGGGGATCAGTACCCTTAGCACGAGTTTTCAGTATTTGAGACGTAAACTGGAACTTTGACAATTTCAAATTGACAATTTTCAAGGAAAAAATTTGTTCCTTCTTCGCACACCGGAGGCGCTGTTCCATTTTTTCATACACAAAACGCTGTAACCACTGGAAAGACGCTGTAAATGTAAAGTAAAAGAGTGAAAACTCGTGCTAAGGTCTCCTGAAATACTATGTAGTAAATATTTTCACAAAGCATTTTATTGCTAAATAAAAAGTATTTATTGAACTCAACACAGGAGAGAACAACATAAAAGTTATAAAAAATATCCTGTCTAGGGCCATTTTAATTCACCCAATCTCAGCATGGGCTGCGACATTTAAAAAAATATTTCAGTCCAGTATAATACATCATCATCATCAACATCATCAGCCGGAAGACGTCCACTGCTGAACATAGGCCTCCCCCTTAGACCGCCACGCCGAACGACAATTCGCCACTTGCATCTATCGGTTGCCCGCGACTCTCACGATGTCGTCGGTCCACCTAGTGGGAGGCCTACCTACGCTGCGTTTTCCGGTCCGTGGTCGCCACTCGAGAACCTTTCTTCCCCTTCGGTTGTCAGTTCTACGAGCGATGTGGCCTGCCCATTGCCACTTCAACTTGCAAATTTTACGAGCTATGTCGGTGACTCTGGTTCTTCGCCGAATATCCGTGTTCCGGATTTTATCCCGCAAAGAAACTCCGAGCATAGCTCTTTCCATTGCTCGTTGAGTGACTCTTAGTTTCTCTAAACGGCCAGCAGTCAAAGACCACGTTTCAGAGCCATATGTAATCACTGGCAACACACACTAGTTGAACACCCTTGTTTTGAGACACTGCGGGATTTTCGATGAGAAGATATCACGTAGCTTCCCAAACGCTGCCCATCCTAGTTGGATTCTTCGGGCGACCTCTTTCTCGAAGTTGGACCTACCTAACTGAACAATCTGTCCAAGGTAAGTATAATGGTCTACAACTTCGAGAGTATCATTCCCAACAACAACCGGTACGGGCGCCACATGGACATTCGACATGACTTTCGTCTTGTCCATGTTCATTTTAAGGCCGACCCGTTGGGAAACGATACTGAGGTCGCTGAGCATAGCATTGAGGTGCTCCAACGATTCTGCCATGATGACTATATCATCGGCAAAACGAAGGTGAGTGATGTATTCGCCATTGATGTTGATGCCGAGTCCGTCCCATTCCAAGAGCTTGAAAACGTCCTCCAACGCGTTCGTGAACAGTTTCGGAGAAATAACGTCTCCCTGTCTCACGCCTTTCTGCAATTGGATTGGTTTCGTGCTCTCTTCCTGAAGTCGGATGGACATGGTGGCGTTACTATACAAACACTTCAATACTTCGATATACCTATAGTCGATATGACATCGTTGGAGGGACTGCAATACTGCCCAGGTTTCGAAATAATTCAGTATTAGATCAGAATTGAGCACGTTCCTTTTTCTTTGATCCAGTAACTTTATGATCCAGTGGCTATATTATCCAGGCTAGATCCAGCCAGGTACTGGATCGAATCAGCCTTTAAGCGCCATCATAATTAATATTTGCAAATGGCTGGTTAGTTAATTAATTGAATTTAGTTCCGATTAAGTTATTTTCCATAACCAATTAAAAAAAATATATCTCAATTACATAGTCATTTAAAATCATCCAAAATATTAACATGGACCTTCCACCAAGCTGACAATTTGTGCACATTAACGCACGAAACATTAAAAACACCATGATATTATGTTAAATATTCTCATGGGAGGTACAATGGTAGGATATATTAGGCTTTTTGCCTCAAATAATCCTTTTTTAGAGACAATAGGCCGGCTGCCAAAGTTATCAGATGTAATGAACACGACGTTGGATTTGTATGGATATGACTTTGGTTGGAAAATTAGTTTATTTATTTTGTTATTTGACCAATTGACAGTTCTAATAAATTACAAATATAATTATTCTGTCCTTCAGAGTTTTGAAAAGTAAAATTAATGAACTACCAAGGTATACACATATAAATAAACGCTTATTATACACATCAAAACTCGACAATGGGGTTTCCTCCTCCTCTCGACGTTAGAATTCAATAAATATTGTAGTAAATTATTTACAAAAACGTAGTTTCTTCCTGCCCTCAATAGTTCTTTAAGTTCCAGGGTCACGGTCACCTGATAAGACAGTCCCGTAACCCGATCTATCCTGTCTTACACTCTGTTGATACACTACCTATACAGGGTGTTTCTTTTAAATGGGCCAAAAGGGAGAAATCTGCATCCATAAGAGATAAGGGAAAACTTTCTTAGGAACCTTTAGCTCTTTTTTGATACTGATAATTTTGGCGTTTTTATTTTTTTGGTCAAGTGTGAGCTGTCCACATAAATGAGTGAAAGTGACCAAAATTTTTTTTAATGCCGTTCGACTCTGTTTCATGTAAGGATCATTTCATTGTACTGGAAGAAAAAAATCGGGACGGCGGAAGTTGGTCAAATTTAGCAAAATATTTTTTCATACAAATTGTATGAACGAAAAAAAATATCATTTTTTTTATTATGCTGTTTAACTTACTTTCATGTAAGGATGAGATAATTGTATGGGCAGAAAAATGTCTGAACAGTAGAAGTTGGTCAAAAGTAGAGTAATGTTTCTTCTAACAGCATAAAGTCGTATTACCAGTGTCAGTATTTCATAAGATTTGACCCACTTCTGTTGTCCGGGCATTTTCCTTCCCATACAATGAAATGGTCCTTACAAGACACTAAATAACATGGCATCATAAAAAAATTGGAATTTTTTTTCGTTCATACAATTTGTATGAAAAAATATTTTCCTAAATTTGACCAACTTCCGCCGTCCCGATTTTTTTCTTCCGATACAATGAAATGATCCTTACACGAAACAGAGTTGAACAGCATTAAAAAAAATGTTGGTTAATTTCACTCATTTCTGTGGACAGCTCACACTTGACCAAAAAAATAAAAACGCCAAAATTTTCAGTATCAAAAAAGAGCTAAAGGTTCCTAAGAAAGTTTTCTCGTATCTCTTATGGATGCAAGTTTCTCCCTTTTGGCCCATTTAAAAGAAACACTCTGTATACAGTATTGTATCTTAGTGCTGCGGTGTTACAGCTTATCTATCATATTTTCTGAGCGGTCTTTCTTAGAAACATCAAAACATCTTTCATCAACTCTTTGTATAACCAACACCTACAAATAAAGCTTAATTTATCTCTAAACAAGTTGTTATACCATCCCATTGTTCAATCAAAGGTCTCATCCATACAATTCTACACACAATTTTCCATTCACATAATATAAGCTTATAGCAGACAATGCTTCTGTTCAGTTGTACTATGTTACGCGCCGCGATCTCATTGACCCATAAAACAAACATTCATACATATTTTATTACAAAAACTCGTTAATTTACAACAATTATTCAATTAATAAAGAAATAAAATATGGTATTCAATTAAAAATGTTATAAAATCGCGGTGTTCGAATTTTAAAATGTTGTCGTCTAAATAAATTCGAATTTGGAACGGGAATAAGTGCATTATCGATTTAATTGAATAAAATTAAAGTTGTGTTATTCAATTAATAACAATTATGAATACTCTGAATAAATGTGTGGTGAATAAAAGTGCAATTATTGGATTTATTGGATGATGCTAATGCAAAAGTGCTGTGAAAATGAATTGGTGGACTACAATATTTTTATTTAGTTGTGTTCTGTGTGATGTGATTGGATCCAGGGTTATACTCGTGGAAAATGCACCAAGTATGTATTTCAGCTGTCATAATAACTTTAACTGCATCTCTTCATTTTTAGGGTTGATGATGATTGACACCCAAAGATGTTTTTTCTCAATGTTTTTTTTGTTAATATGATTATTTCCGTTCTTTCTAAATACAATCATTAGACTTTGTCTTTCATATTGTATGTAAACTTTTATCTAATAAATAATGAAGAATGAAACGGCTCCTATTACTAAAGAACTAAAACAAAACCTGAAAATTCCTGAAAGCCTCATGAGCGTCATCTATACAGCCAAAATTTAGCAATTGCTGAGTATAGAAAGGGTCTCTTCTTATTTTTTGAGTTAATTTTCACGTTCTTATCGGCCAGGTTCAAATCTGTCAATACTAACAATTAATGTACAATAATTAAAAGTACTCTATTAGGGGATATTAATGTGGCTTCGTTTTAGGCTATTTTGAATCCTTCTTTGCAACAAAAATTCATAGTTTTACTGTTGGACCTCCTTACAAGCTTCTTACGACATAAGGCACTGCTTTATTCGTGAGTGTGTCCTGGACTGTTTTGGCCTATGGCCCGATAATTTTTCACTATGTCCCTATGTGAGACACTTAATATTTTTAAACCCAAGGTTTAAAATCAAAATGACAGACATTTATTTATAGTAAACATATTTGATTTATACTAGTTTACATAAGTATCGCCTATTAAGACAATAGTGCGAAATATAGAGCTTCTTTTTTTATCATGGTAAAATCATCAAATGTGTCCTGGAACCCAGGGCAGGGCGGGAGTGACTGTCAGTCTCGTACTGACTAAAATCCAAGGTTTTCTTCAATAGCCCTTACGTTTTACGTAAACGGTGATGAGACTCTCGATACCCCGGCAGGCTTTGGCCCTTTAAGATTGCTGACATGGCCATGGTCCATGGGCGTACGGCGAGTCACCCATTACTAGGGTGGCCAACCGTCCAGGTTTCCCCGGATTTTGTAGTCCGGGTTTTAAAAATGTAACTTTGATGAAGTGAATCGCCAGCGGTTAGTGAATCACACGTGCGCAGTTTGACTCATATCCGGGCACACTTCACCGTCACCATCCTCCCACCCCCGGGGGTGCGCAGTTCGACTCTTGTCCCGGTTCTGGACTCAAAAATCCGGGATTTTCAGGCGTCCTGTCCTGGTTTTCAAATTTCAGAGATGGCAACCCTACCCAGTCGCCGTCCGAAAAATAAAAATAAAATTTCTGTAAAAGTTTTTTCTCGATTCAGCTTTCCTTTTGTTCTTTTAATCCATCTTGCATTAAATCTAGCTCCAACCATAATCTTTTGTCATGTCTCCGCCACGCACGGGTGACTACGATGTGACTTATCCGCAGAGGTCAAAATGGCTTGCAGACCTTTTAAAATTCTAAGAATACTGCAGTTAAGATGGTGAAGATTACTTATGTAATTATGTCTTATCTGTTGTGCATCTTGTGTTGGTTGTTGATGTCATTATCGACTTTAGAGACCTTGTTGTCGTTGAGATTGCAGTCAATGCTCATTTTTGTAAACATGCAACATCTTTATCTCTAGACTCGTCTCTAGACTCTCTAGACTCGTCGTGTGACTGGGACTGTAGCAACATAACTATTTTTTAACTGTTTTCATGTAATTAACGTAACTATTTTTGAACTGTTTTTGTCTTTTGACATTTCAAAAGTGCTTTATCTGGCCTACTTGAAATAAATGCTTTGATTTGATTTTGATTTGATTTGATCCATCTTTAAGTTCTTGGCACTGAGCCAGATCCATCATCATCATCATCACATCACCCCGTGATCACCCACTGCTGGGCCTCCCCTTTTTGTCATATTTCTCGGGTTTGTGCGTCTTTAATCCATTTATTATCCGCGATCTTGGTGATATCGTCAACCCAACAGGCTTTTGGGGAGCCTGGTTGTCCAATTATAATGTTGATTCACCTAATTTGTACAACATTTTAGGTCTGGCTGTCCGCCAGTGGTGGCCAAAGGGAATTTTGTTGAAAATAAAATAACATAAAAGCTTTTTCTTTTTTTTCGGACTTTTCTTTCGGAAGTCAGTGGCAAAAAAGACAATGAAAAATAAAACCACCGACTTCCGAAAGAAAACTTATTTTGTAGGTTATTTTACCCTTTTTTAGTGGTTGGTTTTGAAGGCGGTTACATTTTTTTTTGAAAAAGCTTTTATTTTACTCTTTTTAGTTTAAATATTCAACCCAAATTCTTGTCAAATAGGTACATCATTTTCTTACATGTGCACTAGAATATTGTAATCCGTAGCACCGGTAATAACATCGCTCATGTACAAAATTAGCTAATAAAATTCCCTATCTCAAAAATTACTTAACCGATTTTGATGAAACTTGCAGTGTTCCCTCAGTTGAACAATACCTAGTATAACAAAAAAAGAATGACTTAAATCGGATTTGTAGTTCCAGAGATAAGCGAACACAAACTAAATCAGTTGATGCCTACTCCTTACTGTTGAGGAGTTGTACCTTCCATCATCAGCTCAGGTACATGAAATTATGATTACCATACGCAAATACTTAAATTACTTCATAATATTTACGAAAAACTATATGTGGGCCTATAAAATTTGAGGGTTGCCCTCGATTTCTCCAGGATCCAATCATCAGATCTTGACTTGGTGAATATGGGACCACTCCGGAAGCATCTCCTTTCGAACAAAAAAAGAATTTTGAAAATCGGTCCACAATCGCCGGAGCAATCGCGTAACAAACACAAAAAAAAAAAAAAAACATACAGTCGAATTGATAACCTCCTTCTTTTTGAAGTCGGTTAAAAATAGTAGAAAATTACTTTTTTTTTGGAAGTCGGTGACTTTTCTTACTCTTGACTGTTTCCCACCGACTTCCAAAAGAAAGTTATTTTGCACTGTTTTGTAAGTTTTATTTTTAACCCCCGACGGAAAAAGAGGGGTGTTATAAGTTTGACGTGTCTGTCTGTCTGTCTGTCTGTCTGTGGCATCATAGAGCCCGAACGGATGAAGCGATTTCAATTTAGTTTTTTTTGTATGAAAGGTGACTTACCTGCGAGTGTTCTTAGACATGTTTGATGAAAATCGGTTGAGCCGTTTAGAAGTTATGGGGGTGAAAGTGAGGAAAGGTAACCGAGGGTCTGCAAATATACTCGAGTTGGGTATCAAATGAAAGCGTACTGAAAGGGAATATTGATGACTTAACCGGGAGTACTCTTAGCAACAAAAAAATTATATAAGTATGTACCTATAAAAAGTATAAAATTAAAAATTTAAAAAACCCCCGACACAAAAACCAAGTTCCCTTTAAAAAGTAAAAAATTATAAAATACGTCGCGTTGGGGGACTGCAAAAAATCAGGAGATGATGAATAATTTGGAGCAGTCCCCCAACGCGACGTATTTTATAATTTTTTACTTTTTAAAGGGAACTTGGTTTTTGTGTCGGGGTTTTTTAAAATTTTTAATTTATATCCTTTTTAGTGGATTCAGGCGTAAAAATATGTGGTTTGATGCGTAAAGATACGCGATAGCATCACATCGCTGATTTGCTGTCATTTATTGAAGAGTTCCCTCGATTTTTTCAAAATCGCTTCATTAAATTTTGACCTGATTGCCATGGAACCGTCTGTGAAGCCAACCATCTGGTGCGTGGTCTTCATTCGAGAACCTTATGGCGCCATAGCATATTTTTATACCGTGAACTATTCCAGAGGAAAATATACAGCTTAGAACCATCCTTCTGAATCATCTAATTATCTCAGTAGGTCATATTTATTTTTAACTCTGACTTAACGGATCTTCGTCAAGGTTAATATTTTTTGTCAGTAAATTCTTAGGATGTATTGTTCCTTAATGTTGGCAATTAAGCTTACCTAATGTTCTGTGTAATACCTATTTTTCTTATACATAGAGTGACTTAAGTTATGTGAGTATAATAAGCTAGTTTCCAGCATTAATAAATTGCCAATCTAATTAATCCATATTTTTTTTCAACTGGGCGTACATGGCTATATCCGAAACTATGAGGAATATCGAAAAACGTACTAATAGGATAAAAAAAAAATGACTACCAGTCAAAAAAAAATTACATCACACATATTTATAATTTAACACGCCTATTCACGAATTCAAACGATGTGACAAATTAACATTTTCAAAACCCAGTAAGATTAGTTTCGAATAGACAGGTTAAAAAACCGTGTTCAATTCCATTACACACTGTTTTGTAAAACTTCTTTTAACGTTGCTTGATCGCAAAAGCGTGCTCAGCATCTGACCAGCATCTCACCTGATGATAAGCTAAGATAATTATTGTTGTCGATGACAAAGTAGGCTTGTCTCTAAGTAACGTATTCACTCTTGATTTTAAGACCCCAAGGTTATACTTGTCGGGAAAGGCATACCCTGGACACGGAATTCCACTTCTTAGCTGTGCTCTCAATAACAGTATTGGCAAAAGTCCTATAACACGCTTATACACCATATATCGATGGCGCATTGCCGTAAGTCTTGTAGTCTGATGATGGAAAGGGCTAGGTGGAATCAAGTTGTGCAGTTCCATCGCACACTTGCCGAAATGTAACCGATAAAATCGACAGGCTGGCAACACGGTCTCGGGACGTATTCCATCACCGTGAACCCGGAACAAAAAGGGTTTTTGAAGGACACCGTGGATTTTAGTCAGAACAAGTTTGACAGTTTCTCCCGCCCTGCCCGTGGTGGCAGGAATCATTATTTTGATGATTTTACCACGTAACAAAAAATAAGGTCGATGTTCAAGGCTCTGGAGCTTTGAATCGACCAGAGCATGGATGCAGATAAATTTAAAAAAAAAAGTTTCCGCTCATTAGGATCTCCTGTATCGTTGGTTGCGTTTACAACCATATAAACTCACATACACAATCGCTCAGACCCGAAACAACTACTTGTAGATCATACAAATGTTTGCTTAGTACGGGGATTTAACCCGCGACACGCAGCGGAGCAGTCCAATCGCTCAGCCATCGACAGGCTTGTTGGTCTGAGGTTAGTGACCCTGACTGCTATGCCACAGGACGTGGGTTCGATTCCCACCGACAAATGTTTGTGTGATGAGCACGATGAAATGTTCTGTGACTGAGTGTAATTTATCTATAATATGTATGTATTTAGAAATATATGTATAAGTATGTTTATCAGTTGTCTAGTACCCATAACACAACCTCTGCTTAGGTTGGGACTAGATGGCGTTGTGTGATAGTTGTGAAATATATTGTGGAATATATATTGTTATAGAAGTAACCGTCCCGTCAAAATAAAGATAAGCAACAATAGTTAATAATAATACCTTTTTCTTCCACAGCATGTTTCCGTCGCGTCCTAGCGGGGAAGCGAGCATTAAGAAGTCATGTCAGAAAAGTGGTTCCTTGCGAGAGGCTAGAAGACTGCAGAAGAGAATGTGCTGAGGAGAAGAGGTTTCCATGTGAGAGCTTTAATTATAGGTAAGTTAATTTATTTTTGTTCATTAAATACATGTAATACAGAAGGAGCAAAATAATTACAGCCGCACAGTCCGATCTTCCGTATTAAGCCGCGCTTGCCAAGGTTGGTTTGTGGATGGGTGACCATCTGTCATAGCTAGTTTCCTCCGTGCCTCGGAAAGCACGTAAAGCCGTTGGTCTCGGCTGTCATTTGTTAATCTTTGACAGTCATTACTATTCGTAGCTCTAAAAGTCTGACAGCCAGTCTTACCATGGGGTATCGTATTACCCAGTTACTGGGTTGTGGAGGTCCGACAGGCAGTCGCTCCATGTAAAATACTGATATCTAGCTGAATCTGGCTCGACTGAAAGCCGACCCCAATATAAATAGTTGGGAAAAGGCAGGCAGATGATGATGATACAGAAGGAGCAAAACAAAGTCGCATTTAGCCCCTCCGTACACAACGCGACGCAAGTCTCCGATACCTTACGACTTTAGTATACAGGCGACTATCGCAATGAAAATCCATAGAGGTTTGTACACAACACGTGTCAATGGATACCATAGTCATAACATAAGGTATCAGAGCTTGAGTCGCGTTGTGTATGAAGGGCCTTTGTCTATCTGCTTCGATTATTGACTGTCCAGATTCCTAGTAGGCCAATGAGAATTATGAGTAAAACCAAAAAGAAAAAAAACCTTGAAAAATTTCTATGTAAAACAAGTGAACATCTCCAAGGAAAACATTAAAATGTGGCGCTTACTTACGCTTTAAATAAGACTTAACGAAAAACGTTACCTTTGTTTGTTTTGAACACGGAATCTGGACATTTTATAATCATAGACTGTCTGATTATACAGAGCAACGACGATATATTACTAGACTCCTAATAACAGGCGACCGATGTCTGTCAACACATTAGGCAAAAAAGTCCGTCTTATTTCGACCACTCCTGTGAGCCGTAAACATACCTTGAGACAGAACAGACCTTGAGTTAGCCAATCACAACGCAGTACTCCGTCCCCCTCGCTTACGTAGTACCTCAGCGAGTTGGAAGAATAGTTTTTGTTCCTTAGATCGTGCATGTGGAGTCTAGTCATTTATCGTCGTTGATACAGGGTGTCCGAAAATGTGGATCAAAGTGAAGTGGTATGAGAGACGTCAGTTCAATCTTTTTACCACTGAGTCATACGGTCCTATATTTTAGGGTTCAAAAGTTATGGGTTACCTGTGTGACCCCGGACCGTAAAGGGCTATTGGGGGACACCGTGGTTTTATTCGGTAGGAGTTTGTCAGTCGTTCCCGTCCCGCCTTGGGTGGGAGGACACAATTCAAGATTTTACCACGATAAAATCAAAATTAAATCATTTATTTGAAGTAGGCCTGCTAGAGGCACTTTTGAATTGTTAAAAGACAAAAAAATAATTAGGTAACATAATATAGTTATGGTGCTACAGTCCCAGTCACAAGACATAAAAATGAGTGAAAGTACCGTAGGTGCTCATTCCAAAGCGTAGATCTCTATGGAGAAGAACGAGCAAGAAACTCCATGGACACTCTTTTTCAATAGCCAAAATTAGAACAGAATCTTTGTTTTAATAAAAAGAAACCCAGGGCGATAGGACCTATTAAATGACAAAAAAATGGCGCCACTTCAGTTATCTCCCTCCTCAATTTACCTACTCACAAATTCAAACTAAAGTTACAAACACAGATGAGAGATAAATGAATAACAAAAATGAAGTCAAATGACTTTATATTGTTCACACGTTCTGTTCGCACTATTGTATGCGTTTCCTGATCTTTGGTGGCCTTAATATGTTAATTGTTACAAAATTTTCTTAGATATCGTTGTTTGACAATACTTTGTTTAAGTATTTTGTTGTGAATTTTGCTTGAATTGTTGTCAAAGGTCGTCATGGTGTCTGGTCATCCCCTATTTTTATATTTGTTTGTTAAATCCAATAGACAGCCTTTTAAAACAAAAAATAATAATAATTCGGGGAAAAATACATGAAAAAAGGTTTGGATGAACTGAGAATCGACCCCTTATTAACCGACTACGGAAAAAGGAAGAGGTTCTCAGTTCGTCGGAATCTTTCTTTATTTGTTTTTATATATGTACCCCGATTTCACTATGGCGCCTGGATTAATTTAAAGAGAATACCATACAGAAGATATACATATAGAGCAGTGGTGGCCCAGTGGTATCGGCCCCGACTTACGAGTTGTAGGTCGTGGGTTCGAACCCAGCCTGGCGCATTACTTTGTGTAATTTCTTTCATCACCAGTGCTCTCAAAACGGTGAAGGGAAACATCGTGAGGAAACCGGCATGTCCTAGAACCATCAAATTCGAAGACACATGTCGACATCTGTCAACCCGCACTGGGCCCGCGTGGTGGATTATGGCCCACTCCCTCTCACAAGAGAGGAGGCCTGTGTCCCAGCAGTGGGAACGTTATAGGCTGATGATGATGACCATACAGAAGGTACCATAAGTAGTCATCAGGTCAGGATCTTGGAGATATCGAGGAAATTCTTCAATATAATGGCAGCAAAGATTATCAGTGATTGCTGTAATCGCGTATCTATGCATTGTTTACGCTTTTACGTATTTCAATTCATCAGGGACCGCTAAGTGTTTACGTAGGCACTATAGGGGGCTTATTTTTGATGACATTAGGGTTTTTTTTTTGCTATAATCATCAAATGAGTCCTCCCGCCCTGGGTGGGGCGGAAGGGACTGTCAGACTCTTACTGACTAAAATCCACCCGCGTTCCTTCGGATGCCTTTATGTTCCGGGGCCACGGTATCCTGGGTTAAGAAAAACCCGCGACCTCAGCAGGCATTTGGCGCGAACACGACGCGCCACCGACCCGGGCTTGGTCCTCGGTCGGACGGCGAGCTACCCATTGCTCACCGTCCGCAAGCCCGCTCCGCCTCTGTGCCTTCTGCTGATCAGAGGGACACGCGTTAGAGCGTCCACACGACAGGCTATTCGCATACGGGCAAAGAGACCTCCAGTCCACGGGTGCACGTGGAGGTTTCCTGTCTTAGCACCCCGACATGGGGGGTTTAGATTGTAATTACGTCAGCAATGCACGCATTCTCTATATATTTTTTCTTATTGTGTTAAAATCATCAAATGAGTCCTCCAGGGCGGGGTGGAAGAGACTGTCAGACTTGTACTAACTTAAATCCATGGTGATCCTTCAATAGCTCTTTACGTTCCAGTCACTGTTACCTGATGAGACATTCTCGCAAGCACATTGTTTATGACACAGATTTACATATGCTTGAAAACTAAAAATTCATTTTCAATATTCTGTACTTTCAAGTCCTCCATCCTAAGGTTATTTACTTATCTCTGTCTAGACGTTGAGCTATTACTACTACGTATAGAGAGCAGTGGTGGCCCAGTGGTATCGTCCCCGACTTACGAATTGTAGGTTGTGGGTTCGAACCCCGCCAGGCGTATTACTTTGTGTAATTTATTTCATCACCACTGCTCTCAAAACGGTGAAGGAAAACATCGTGAGGAAACCGGCATATCGTAGAACCAAAAATTCGAAGATATGTGACATCTACCAATCCGCACTGGGCCCGCGTGGTGGATTATGGCCCACTCCCTCTCTCAGAGAGGAGGCCTGTGTCCCAGCAGTGGGAACATTATAGGCTGATGATGATGATGATGATAGAGACGACACCACGCATCACCACTGTGTCCCATCCAGGATGAGTGCGCGCGCCTAGAGCACGCCACAGAGCTGTCAAACAACTGAATGAACTTGTGCGCGTTGTCTCATTCTGGATGGGACACAGTGGTGATGCGTGGTGTCGTCTTTATACGTAGTAATAATAGCTCAATGTGTCTAGAATGAAAACTGTAGCTCATGAATAAAAAAAAAACTAAAAAAAGAAAAATGCATACTTATATCAATGTTTACATAAGTCAAATACTCTCAAAATCTTCATCACTAACTTGAATTCCTATCATCGCAAATCTTCACATCTTGTACGGTAGCCTTCGTAAGATGCTTCGGAACAATTTTATCTCATCATCTATGTACAGTAGATACCTATGTACTATTTAGCGAGGCCCTTCTCTACATGGTCTCTGAACATCTAGGTTGGGACAGGGTTGACTCTGGTCTTGTATTATTATTTCTAAGCTGGCTCGTTGCTAAGTGATGTTAAATTTTGTTACACATCTCAGAAGAGCTCGTGGTTAGAAAATAACAGCAGTAGACGTCGATCTTTAAGGTTAAGCTGGGCTTGCCGAGGTTGGTCTGTGGATGGGTGTCCGTTTTTCATAAAGAGTTTCCTCCGTACCTCGGAAAGCACGTAAAGCCAGTCAGTTCTGTTAGTCAGTGGCAGTCGTTTCTGTTAGTCAGAAGCTCGAAAATCTGACAACTAGTCAGTTCCAAGGCGTATCATATTACTCAGTTACTGTGTTGTGGAGGTCAGATAAGCAGTCGCTCCATGTGAAATACTGATATTCAACTGCATCTGGTTCGACTGGAAGCCGACCCTAAAGTAGTTGGGAAAAGGTTAGGCAGATGCTGTCATCGAAAAAAAAAGAAAAACTCTAATTCTTGGGGTCTTCCAAGAAGAATAAATGCTCTTCCGTTATGTCCATGACCGGACAGCAAGTCACCCGTTACTCGGCTTCCGCATCGTAATCGCCACTTCTCAGTGGTAGAATTATGTCAATCTGAAAGCCAAATGGTTCAACTTTACTCAAATTCAGTTATGTCCTTGATCGGACGGCAAGTCACGTATTACTCGCCGTCCGCATGCACCGCACCATCATCGTCGTTGCTCGCCGCGCACCGTCGCGTCGTCACTTCTCTAGGGTAGAATTATGATGTCAATTTAATATCCAAATGGTTCAACTTTTCTTAAACTACTACACTAACTAAACATCGTAGTAATACATGTCGTTTAACCTCGACTCAGTTATCACGCGCATCAGCATTGTGTGATGTTGCAGGGTTAATGTTAAACCCGCTGTTTGTTATAACGTCAGAAGCAAGTATTTTGTACTTGTTTGTAACTATGTTTAGTTAGTTTTAAACTGTCGTATCTTTGTCAATTTTCGTTTACGTGATAAACGAAAACATATCTACGTGTCGAATCGTTTTTTGCTAATGTTACTGACAGATTAATTCGATTTTTATTAATAGACTAGCCTTAGATTATAAAATATCCAGATTCTGTGTTCAAAACAAAACGTAACGTTTTTCGTGAAGCCACTTTTTATAAATGTGTGAGTGAGAGCCACCCACACATTTATTTATTTATTTATTTATTTATTTATTAAAACTTCATGCACAGAGTACATAGGCGGACTTAATGCCTTAGGCATTTTCTACCAGTCTACCTTAACCCTTAAAGTCGCAAGACGTTTCATCGAGGTAAATCATCAAAATTATTCTTGCTTATGTTTATTTGGCCTATAATAAGGGTAGGAAAAATAGTGAAAAAAATCTAATTAGCTGGTAATCTGAGATAATTATATTATATAATATGTATATTATACTATACATTGGCACCGACTTAAGTAATTCTCAACCGTAAGGAGCGTATAGTATAATATACAAAATACACTTTTGACATAGGTTGATCAAAATAAGATAACAGCAAAACTGCTTCTAAGTATAATAAAATAATGACAATCAGTGCTTATGATAACCTACAAAACAATTCCTTTTAGCCCCATAACAAAAATGGACATTGCACTGGGTACAACGAGTACTACTTGGTCCTTTTTTTGCAATATTTGCACCTCAGATACTTGCTATGTTTCATCAAGTGACCTTTCAGTTAAAACTTTTGAAAAACATTACGTCTGCAATCTTGCCATAGTCTACCAATAATTTTTGTGGTGTTACACAAGTGGTATATCAACATCTGCCATCAATATATTGATTGGAAATAATCAATTATATCCTCTCTAAGCGCTTGTGTTGACTATCTCGTTTAGAATGCTATATAAGTAAGTGTTATTTGCTATATCAGCTGTAATGTCTTCAGGGAAAATCGATAGCAGTAGTTCACCGTCAATCAATTGCATGAAACAGGTTCCTTAAAGCCTTGATTAGACAATCCAGCTGCATAATGTAATCTTCTCTTAACCCATTGCAAAAAAAGTTAAAATTTCTGTTTGTATTTTTAAGTTTTGTAATTTTATCCTGTTAGCAGATCTCTGTATTTTATTTAGTCCCTTTTTGACGCAGTTTACAGCGTAAACAGCGACGATTTAACTGCAAGGAGGGTAGTGATGCGAAACATGTTATATCATTGAAATTACATTACGTATCACAAGGAAATGCTCTCAAATGAATGAGTGAGAGTGGTGTTGGATCTTTGCCGATTTTGGACACAATTTTGGGGCTTCTAAAATCTAGATTCCGAGTCTGAATGAAGAATAATCCATAAAATCACCACCACCCATAAGTTAGCAGTGTATAGAATGATATACATCATTAACAAAATATCATTTTAGCAACCAGTGGCAATGTATAGTATGCTATACATCCAAGTTTGTGGTTGTAAAAAGCTATGTCAAATTGTATATAAAGTGGAAAATTTAGCACTAACAGGAGCTCAATATGTTTATGATTTGAATTCACAGAACGCAGAACAGATTTTCATTATGAAAAAAAAAATATAATAAATTTCACAATGACGTTTATCAGGATTCCTCCGCATGGTTTTGCATTTTTGTCTTAATTGTCAAATATACCGAAGATAATACGTTCATTTACTTACTATTGGTGAGAGGGGTGTTCTGACATAAGTTTTTGGTAAAAATATTTTATTTTAAAGTATTTGTTTTCCGAAAACATTTTTTTTTATTTGAATGTATAGTATACTATGCAAAGTGACTTTAAGGGTTAAGGTGATGCAGAGAAATAAACACAGTAGGTGCAGCAAGAAAACTATTATGAAAATATATAAATATTAAAATAAATACATAAATACATACATACAACAAAATATATAGAATCAAATAGAGATAAAAATACATAGATGGGAAAATTCCAACACCAAAGTAATTCAAGTCGAATCTGCCAGCTCCTTGAGTAGATGTTCACGCACTTTAACCTTAAAAGTGAACCTGTTAGTAACCGTCCTGATGTTCTGAGGGAGCGCATTCCAAAGGAAGACCGCCTGGACCGAGAATGAAGATTTAAGAAAGCCAGAGCGGTGGGAGGGACATCGTAGAAGACGATTATGGGAGGAACGAAGATTTTTACTATGCGCAGAGCATAAGTACTGGCAATGACGAGTCAAGTAAGTAGGAGAGGTAGGTTTCTCCAAAAGAGAATGCAGAGTCGTCAAAGCCCTCAATGCTCTACGCTGTCTGATAGGCAGCCATTTTAAAAGTGAACGATGTGCAGAGACATGGTCATACTTACGAAGATTGAAAACGAATCGAATACAGTTATTTAGAAGTCGGTCAAGTTTATTGAGGAGATCTGCATTCAGGTCATAGTAACACACATCGCCATAGTCAAATATGGGAAAAATAAGGGATTGAACAAGCATTGCCTTTATGTGAGATGGAAGAATATTTTTCATACGATATAGCGACCGCAACGTTCCGGTGACCCGCTGACTAACAACAGCAACCTGCTTTTGCCAGTCAAGGCAGGTGTCAACGTGCAAACCCAGATCCATAACTTCAGACCCAAACGGAATGATTTTCCCGTCGAAGGTAACAGGCGGAACCGCTAAAGTAGCCAGCCTTCGCAAGCTATAAGGGCTTCCTATAATGATAGCCTGGCATTTACTTGGGTTAACCGCCAACCCAAAACGATGTGACCAATCGTTGATTATACCTAGATTCCGGTTTAGGTCCTCGATAGCATCAGTTATGCTATCAACACCTGCCTGACAGTAGAGCTGAAGGTCATCAGCATAAGATTTAATAGTTTTCCTTGGAGATGTTCACTTGTTTTACAGCGGAATCGAACGAAGGGGAGCATTTTTCTACTTTGTTTTGGCTTTAGTACCCTTAGAACGAGTTTTCAGTATTTGCGACGTAAAGTAAACTGGAACTTTGACAATTTCAAATTGACAATTTTCAAGGAAAATTTAGTTCCTTCTTCGTACACCAGAGGCGCTGTTCCATTCTTTCATACAAGAAAGAAAGAAAAGACTCTGTAAAGTAAAATAGTGAAAACTCGTGCTAGGGGTACAGATATCAGTGGCCTACTAGAAATCTGGACATAGTCAATACTCAATACATTTATTGCATTCCACGATGTAAACATAAGGATAAGTCGGCATAATGACGGGGACTATAGAGAGCCATAGCCTTGCCGGGGTTGCGGGACATACGTATACCGCGACTCAAAGGGCTACCGAAGGACAGCTTGGATTTTAGTCAATACAAGTCTGACAGTCCCTCCCGCCTTGCTTCGGTTGGGAGGACTCATTTGATAGATAGAAAAAAAATCTCGCCTCATGGAAAGCGAAGATGTGGTCCACGTTGAAGCACGCTTGTCTAGAAGTGATTTATAAACAACGACGATATATTACTAGACTCCGCATGCACGATATAAGGAATAAAAACTATTCTGTCAACTCGCTTAGGTACTACGTAAGCGAGCGGGACGGGGTACTGCGTTGTGATTGGCTAACTCAACCTCTGTTCTGTCTCAAGGTATGTTTACGGCTCACAGGAGTGGTCGAAATAAGACGGATATAAGACTTTTTTGCCTAATGTGTTGACAGACATCGGTCGCCTGTTATTAGGAGTCTAGTAATATATCGTCGTTGTTTATAAAATTTCAAGGCTTAGTATCTCTCCCACAATCCCATAACCCTGGCATGGAATAATGTCCATAAAAGATGACGTGGGTACCTCATACACATATAAATAATAATGGTGCACATTTATGTGAACTCAAGTGACATAATTGGGACGCAACCAAGGTTGGTTGCTGTGGTTGGTACTAGCAACCATTGTGCGAATTAGATCGTAAGACCAACGGTGTATGACGAAAATTTTAAGTGGGACTGACGTTGAATTGTGTGATGATGATAATGAAGGGCAGATTATGATAACTTTTGGAAGATGAGGTAATAATTCCTTTTTCTCAAATTCTTGTCAAATACATAATTTTCTGACACTGGAATGTCATCTACAGGCCTGTTGGTGTAGTGGTTAGTGACCCTGACTGCTATGCCGGGGGTCGTGGGTTCGATTCCCACCCAGGACAAATGGCTGTGTGATGAGCATGATCATTTGTTCTGTGTCTGGGTGTAATTTATCTATAATATGTATGTATTTAGAAATATATAAGTATGTTTATCAGTTGTCCTGTACCCATGGGCCATTATTTTTTTCTAGGGCCCAAATTGACTAACTCTGTCGTAAAAAATATTTTTTTACAAATTCGTTTTTTTAAATATTTTTTTGTTATTTTAGGTTTATCAATATTTAAAGTAAACAGTACAGTTATTAGCAGCGATGTTTTTTTAGTATTGATTGTTTTGTTTGATGTTAATACAAGGGAAGGGGTAAAAAAACAACAACTGCGTTACTTACTTAGAATAATCAGTTTTATTGGTAAAAACTTTTACCTCAATTTTAAAACCTTTCAAATATAAACTTAGACGAGAATTACAATAATCTTATAATGTGAAATCACGATCATCGCAGTCTAATATCTTATTTTCTAATTAAGTTTACCAATGCGTTACGTTACTTTAATTTATACTACTGTAATTTCTCAAAATATGCCTTAATAATAACAATTTAAGCTCAATCTTTACAGTATAGGTTGAAATATGGTAGATAAACAAAAAAAAAAAAATTGTGGTGGTTCAAAATTATATTTAAGGTTTATAGCTCTGAACGTATTCAGAAAAAGAGGGACAAGTAACGCAGTTGTTGGCTACTACGTTAGTTGTCCCTCTTTTTCTGAATACTTTTAAACGCCTTTAAGTTTCTTTATTCTGGATTAATAGTTTTTAATAGCGTTAGACATAGCCATGTATGTTTTGCCTCCGTCCTCTAACTTTTTTCCTATATGTCTTAGGGATCTTTTCTTGTAGGTACTTGTTACATTTTCTTTTCAATTTCTCGTTTTCTTCCTTTCATGCTTTCTTATTTTGTCTGTACTATGCAGATCTCTCTCGTCTTACTCGTCTTCTTCCTCTTGACCTTGGAGAAACCGGTGTTCCTGATAGTGGTGTTGAAGCCGGTGTATTATCTAGTATTAATTGCCCTCATTCCTGATGTTCTCGACGTGTCTTGTTTGCCACCATCCATTTAAGCTTTGCAGATCTATGTTCTCCTTTTGTCATATACTTTACAAGTTTGTTAGTGGCATTATATCTCTGAAGATATTTTTTTTAGCCTCAGCATTTTTAAAGGTCCTGTTGATTTTTTACCCTAAAACGCTGTTGTTTTTCTGCCGGTGTTAACGCCATTATATTGGAAATAATATACTGTAACAAAATAACCTAATAAGTAAATGAGTGAACTGTAAAACAGATAAATACACTTCGAAAACTGTTTACTTTACAACGTGTTGTAAAGTTGTAGGTGCGTTACTGCACCTACAACTGCGTTACATCTGGAAGTAACGCAGTGTAGTGGTAACGCAGTTGTAAAAATAACGTGTTTTCTAACATTGGGGTCGTATGATAATAATTAAACTATCATTTTAGATGGCATACAAATATTTGCTTATACTATTACAAAACGCAATAAAAAAACAATCAAATAACTAAAAAACTCACCATTTGCTGTCGGTAACTCAGTGGTCGCACAATAAACACACGCGCCTCTCCGGACGACTCGAGCTTGATTTACACGGCCAGCGTTAAAGCTACGAACACCCGCCTCACCCCACCAGCAATTTACATTAAATCTAACGAACTCAGTCGAAAATGCACAAAAAAAACGAATTTAAGAACAACTTTTGCTTGGTAACATAGGGTACTTACGTTTTCTTTCTTCAACAGGGACAAGACAAGAAAAAAATCGTAAATAATACACAGTCAAACAAAAAATAAACTTATTGGCACGTTCATAAAGTTCACCCTTACCTTAATTTCCGTAGATATTTTAATTTTATAGTACCGTGAAGAGTTTTAATGTAATATCAATGTATTTGAAGCGAAGTGCTTGCTGGGACAGCCGGATTTTGTATGAGATACGACTGAGTTACCGAGAAAAGCGACTGAGTTACCGTCATTTACGTCAAATTATAACGTTTTTCATTAATGTTTATATCTTTTTAGAGAGATATTATTATTACGTTTCTACCAATAGCGATTTTATTTTAGTAATCATAGTATTTTTTAATGTAGTAGGCTCTGTTGTTGAGAGACCGATTATGGGCCCTAGAAAAAAATAATGGCCCCCATAACACAAGCTCTGCTTAGCTTGGGACTAGATGGCGTTGTGGGATAGTTGTGGAATATTTAAAAAAATGTTGTAGTCCGTAGTACTGGTAATAACATCGTCCAAGTACGCAATAAAATGCTTATAAAATATAAACCGCTGAACGAAACTGAATGAAATTTTTATTGGATTCATATAATAATCAATTATAATTAATATAATATTCCACAACTATCACACAACGCCATCTAGTCCCAAACTAAGCAGAGTCTGTGTTATAGTTGAAGGTATATTACACCGAACAAAAAAGAATCACAGTAATCGGACGCGATATACATTAATATTTAAAAAATATATATACCAACCGAATTGAGAACCTCCTCCTTTTTGAAGTCGGTGTAAAAACAAAAAACAATTGCTAACCTATCTTAAATAAATTGCCAAGACAAGATAGTGGTAATTTTGGTGTAGGGTCCGCTCGCCCCTTGGATCTCGCCCCTTATGATTAAAATGACCGACTCGCCCCGTATTTATTTATTTTGGTGTACCCATTCGCCCCTTATGAAGGGGCGAGTTGAAAATTGACATTAAAATAATTATTTTGGTGTACCCACTCGCCCCTTGCGGCATTTCCATTGAAATTTAACCAAGAAAGGTACAGTCAGACAGAAAAATGCTACAGTAAGAATAACACTACGTTTGATTACTTTAGTCAACAATAATTGTAATCTTACAAACTCGTCGTGATACTTGTGATTGTTTGATGGTTTGTGCTACCTGTTGAGACAGTTGTATTACGTCGTAAGACAATTTGTGAGACCAAGTTTTCGCAAAAAAACTAAAGATATCGCGAAAATAAGGACAATTAGACAATGGCTGTAATCAGCAATAGTACTAAGCAAGCATAAGTTCAAAGTTGAAAAATTACCTGAAATTGTCTTGTTCATTGTCTTACTACCAGAAGTACTAGGCTATCATGTGTTCAAAGTGTTATTTATTTAAATATTTCTGGGTCGATTAACTGAAATTATCTTGTTCATTCACTTACCAGTAAAAGTACTAGGCTAGCATAAGTTCAAAATGGTATTTTTTTTAATATTTCTGGGTCGATTCCGAACCTAACCTTACCTAACCGTAGCCAAACCGGACCCAGTTCATGATAAAAAAAAAAATTCAACTAATAATTTATATAAATAAATACATACCGGTTTGGGCTTATGCTAGCCTAGTACTTTTGCTGGTTAATGTTGCACAAGACAATTTCAGGTAATCTTTATATCTACCCAAAAATATGACTACCACTTTGTACTTATGTTAGCCTAGTACTTTTGTTGGATAGTCAAAGAACAAGGCAGTTTCAGGTAAACTTTAGAATTATTTAAAAACAGACTACCTTGAACTCATGCTAGCCTAATACTTTTTGTTAGCTTCTAATAGCCTCGCCTCACTGGTGTTAAAGCCAGTAGGGAGAAATGGGAATAGACGCTCGAAGTTGTAAGCAAACAACATTTATTTAAATATTTAAAAACTTGTGTTGCTTACAGTACGTTTAACTTATTAACAATCGGGGGCGAGTCAGCGTATCTAAAAGTGAAGGGGGCGAGTCGGTCATTTTAATCATAAGGGGCGAGATCCAAGGGGCGAGCGGACCCTACACCGTAATTTTCACCAATTTGTCCGAGACCAATTTAAGATTTCTATAAATTATTTAACTACGTTTTCCAATTCATCTTATTTCCTATGACATGACTCGTTTCCTTATTTTGTTCGTGTGGATTAATATAATACGAAACACATATTCATTTTGCGAACATTCTGTGATTGGCTGTTTTCACTTTTGGTGTTCTGCGTTGTACAGAATGATTTTTTATGTGGTGCGAAATGTTCAGCACGTTATACATTAACGAAAATATGTGTACACTTTTTTTTAGAAGCCTACTCTGTCCCACTCTTGGGCAAAGTCGTCCCTCCTCTCCTTAAATGAACACAAATGTCTATGTTATTCTCGTTTATTTTGAAACAGATCTACTCAATCAATAAATTATTCTTCTCAAATCTAAAATTATATTTTTACAATAATTCCACGTTCCGCGACGCTACGTACACATTTCAATAGAGCAATCAAAATCTAACTTTATTTTCTACATGAAAAGATACACACTTCCAGTATCATCGCTTAACGTCGCGTCGCGTCACGTCCCAGTATGATCTGACCCTTACAGTCTCTCCTCGTTAGTCCAGTATGATTACTATTTGATAGATTGAACAAGAAAACTAGGCCATTATCATTGGATATAACTTGTATAACCTACTTTTGCTAAGTGGAATTTCATTAAAGATAACCATAAGCCATGCGTCCCAGATTGCAAAGGGGAATATATACGAGTAGTTTATGGTTTTAGAAATTGGTATTTTTTTAGCTATTTTTAAATTTATTAAACAACCTGCCTAATTCTTTGAGGTACTAAAGGTATCTTGTAGGTATTAGCGATACCTAAGTATTACGGGTCCCCCTTAGAGGGCCAAAGCCTGCCGGGGTCGAGAAACTAACGACCTGTGACCCCGGATCGTAAAGGGCTATGGAAGGACATTGGATTTTAGTCAGTACAAGTCTGACAGTCCCTCCTGCCCTGCCCGGGGTGGGAGGACTCATGTGATGATATAACGACGCTAAAAAAAGCGATACTTTAGTACGACGGTTGTTGAGTGGTTGACGGGGCGCCCTTACAGGGCCAAAGCCTGCTTGGGTCGCGGTACTAACGAGCCGCGTCCATGCAACGTAAAGGGCTATTTAAGGACACCGTGGATTTTAGTCAGTAAAAGTCTGACATTCCTGTCCTGCTCTGGGTAGGAGGACTCATTTGATGATATTACCACGCCAAAAAAAAACAATACTATAATGTGACATCTTTGGTAGATGACACATGTCTTCGATCGTCTTCCCACACTAGGACCACGTTGTGGATTATGACCCACTCCTTCTCACAGAAAGAAGGCCTGTAACTCAGCAGTGGGAACAATCATAGGCCAATAATTATGAGAAAGTGAAGACTAATTTCCTGATTTTTTTTCTTTACAGATTAGACCGCACATTCCGTGGCAAAGGCCTCTGCGAGCTGATGACAAAACCAATAGAAGCCTTTGATATCCGCCGAGACTTTGTGGAAGACAAAGACTTCGATTTCTTCGAGCTTGACCGGAATAGCTTAGAACCCAACTGCCCAGACACTTTAAGAGGTCCAGGGGTCTTGCATTCTGGTTTTTTATCCTCAAAGCCCAATAGGATACCCGATGGGGACGGGGCTTCAACTGGATGGAGGGATCGGTATGATGGGTTTGATGGACGGCATAGAGATCGGTTTGATGGCGATCGGAGAGGTCCTTATGGGAATAGGAGAGGGGGATATGAAGATAGGTTCTTTGTCCCTTACCAGATTAATCAAGGTGAGTGATATTTTCTTGATTTTCGATTGTATCACTTTGATCATAAGCTTATATTCATACAGACATTCAAGTGCAATTAGGTCCACATTCGAGTAACACAGTGCATACAGCGCACATTTGTAGGTGTGTCAAACCCAGCCAGGCACAGTACTTTGTGTAAGTTATCAACACTGCTCTCAAAACGGTAAAGGAAAACATCGTGAGGAAACCGGCGTGTCCTAGAACCAAAAATTCGAAGATGTTTGAGATCTACCAACCCGTACTAGGCCCGCGTGGTAGTTTATGGCCCGTTTCCTCGAGAGGAGGCCTCCCAGCTATGCGAACATTATAGGCCGATGATGATGAAGACTATAAAAAGCCATACTTAATGTGTTTATAACCTCAATTTCCAGGCATAGCTCGAAGCGATGACCAAGAAAATTGGGGCAAATACGGCGGCGAGTACGGAGGATACGACAGATATTACAAAGACAGAAATGACTACCACAAATCTATCAGCCATTGGCAGATATCCACAGATGTGGAACGACCATCCTACGGAGTCAAACCACACTCAAACACCAATTTTGACTACCACAGTCTGGGTAAAGGCATCTTTGACTACCAGAGTCTGGGCAAAAATGGGGGGGCTTGGGCAGGAAATAGGTACGGCTATGGTGCCTGGAAAAGGGGGAGGTGGAATACTTCGGGCAGTTCTGGAGGACATAATGGGTTAGATTATGGGGATTTTTATAAGTCGAAGCAGCATCAGCATGAGTCTATTGATCGGAGTGATGATGGGAGAACCAGGGAGAAAGGTAAGTTGGAATAATATTTTTTGTAGGACATAATTGTATTACTTTGCCTCAACGGCATGAATTAGCCGTTAAAGTCACAGCTCATAAGAGCCACCCGGCACCACCTCGCACCGCCTCGTCACACACCGTCCACTCGTTGTCGACAGGTGGTCCGCGGGGTAACACTACGATAATACGAAAAACTTAATTCCGAAATTCATAAATACGAATTTCAAAATACCGATTTTCATAATTCCGAATGGTTCGAAATTCCTAATATAACAACTCCGATTGATCATTATTTATGTTTTCTTATTTCCGAAATTTCAATATTTCTAACGTTCATAATTACGATTTTCAAAATACCGAGTTTCAAAAGACCGAATATCCAAAATTCCGAATAATAATTTTCCGAAACATTAAAAACACGAATTCCGATTATTAAAGTTCCGATTAATTAGAATTCCGATAATTTAATTTTTTTATTCAATTTGTTGACCACCACCTACCAAGGTAGATCGACGGATCCCGTTTTTACCAATAAACATCGTACGGTCCACTCGTGACCCGCGTTTTGGCAATGCGCAGTTAACACTAAGCAAACAATAAGCAGCGAGTTATCACCGAGTGGTGCACCCGCCTTTCGACCGAGATGGTACGGTGACGCTACGGAGTTGATATAGTTAGCGCATACCCATTACTGTTACTGTATCATCCCACTGCTGGGCAATGGCCTCTCCCCATGACTTCCAACTATTTCGATCTAAGGCTAGTGTGAGCCACTGTTTGTTAGTTTTATCCAGCTCATCCCGCCATCTTCTGCGAGGTCTGCCGCGACGCTTTCTGCCTGTGTCACGGCTCCACATAGTGGTAATTTTGGCCCACAGTTCATTGGGCATCCGGCAGACGTGGCCAGCCCAGTCCCACTTCAGTTTAGCGGCCATTTTAGCAACGTCAGTGATCTGTGTTTTGGAACGCAGTGTGGTGTTACGAATATGATTAGTTAGCTTAACTCCATATAAAGAATATATACCCATACAAGTCCATATAAAGAATACTAGCACGAGACGAGGCGGCGCGGAGTGGGTTCCAGGTGGCTCTAATGAGGTGGACGTCAATGATTTCAAAAGGCCCACCAGGATATTTTGCCTAAATCTTCTTCATACAAGCAAAAGGTAACGCCATCTATTGTAAATTATACGACCTGAGTTGACTGAATTACTTTGGCCCGAAACTGACAGATGGGGGCCAAAAAACTGGTGCCCTTATCGTTGTTCGTTTGGGCCTGTCCTTATGATATAAGTCAATGTGTGATCTTTGAATTTTTAGTTCTATTCTACTAAGTATAAGTTATATTTCAGATTGTTCCTCTCGCCGTCGTCCAGGCATGTCGCTAGGCACCGGTGCTATCAGACGAGCGCTGATATCTCGCAACGTGGTGGAGTGTGAGGCGGCTTGCTTCAGTGAGAGAGAGTTCAAATGTGTGTCTTACAGTTATCGGTAAGTATGCAAACATTTTGAAAAAAGAAGTGTAACATAACTTTTATTTTGGAAGTCGGTGACGTATGTATTTCTTATTTCGTCGATTTTTTTGCCACTTCCGAAAGAAAATTTACCTTTTTACACAATTTTATGTTTTTTAGAAGTCGGTTTCATTATTTTTTTAGTGACTACAGGAGTACTATGAAGCCGGTTAAATAACCGACTCCAAAAACAAGCATAGAAAAGTGTAAAATAACTTTATTTTCGAAAGTCGATGACAAGAAAGGCAATGAAAAAATACCAAAACCATCGACTTTCGGAACAATATTATTTTACACTTTTTCTGTAATACTTTTTACTATAATTTTGTTCTTCAATCAATTCAATACATACAAAGGCTATCTTGAAAAGATCGGTTTTAGCGATAGGACCGCCCAATGTGGCACCATATTTTAAGATCTACTTTGTATCTATAATTTGTATGGTGTGCAATCATTATTAAAGTGTATTCTATTCTTCCCATCATCTTCCCAGATATTCAAACTCCCATGGATCTGACAACTGCTTCCTAAGCGAGCGTCCTTACCGAGGACTAGAAATAACAGCAGATAGCAGTTCTGATGTTTACGCCATGCCACAAGACCAGGGCTGCGTTACTATCAACTATAAACCTTGGGTTGAGAGTGGTAAGAATCAATGTTTAATGATTTTCTATGGTAAGAACAATAGGAATAGCGAGCAAAATTGGACCCTGAAAGAAAGAAAGATAAGTATAAATTATTAAACTCACACAGGTCAACACAGATAACAGAAGCATATAAAACTACAACAATTATAAAAAGACCATGCACAAGAAAATGCAGAAATAAAGAAGAGTTTAGTCTTGTACGAGGCCAAAAGGTGAAAGGTACTATAATAAAAAAAAATGTCACAGTGCTTAGCCCTGTCATCTCCGGATTCAGTACAACCGACGCTGTTACCAACCGAGTCACAGAGGTCTCACCTTCAAGCGTCGAATTCTTCAATCTATTCCTAACTATTTACGACGACGTTTTAGAACCTGCTCGCGGTCCGAATTTATCTTTCATAGAAATCAGGAGGACTCATTTGATATTTTTAAAAAATGAGTCCTCCTACCCTGGGCAGGACAGCAGGAGGGACTGTCAGACTTGTAATGACTGGTTAGTCTAGACTCGTTAGTCCCATGACCCCGGCAGGCTTTGGCCCTCTAAGGGGGAGGCGTCATATGCATATAAAATATTTAGAATCAATTTTGTTTGGACACCTTTTAGTTTATTTATACTTCAAGGGCCATACCAGAAACCCAGCGCTGTGACAGTTAAATGTCACAGCACATGCTGAGGTAGGAGCCTTTTGGCCTCGCACAGGACTAAATTGTTTTATGTTTTGTTTAACCTTTGTTTTTCTTTTATTAATTTTTTTTTTCTCTGTTGTTTTTATTCATGTGATTTGGTTTATTCTGTCCTGTGTGTCCCAATAAATCTCTTTTATTTCTCTCTCTGGTCACACTATATCCAAGTCAAAATATTCGTCTAGCGAAATCTAATATATAAAATTCTCGTGTCACAGTTTTCGTTGCCATACTCCTCCGAAACGGCTTGACCGATTTTGATGAAATTTTTTGTGCTTATCCGGTATCTATGCGAATCGGCCAACATTTATTTTTCATCCCCCTAAATGTAATAATTTATATGGCAAAACAATGTTTGCCGGGTCAGCTAGTTAAAACTATAATAATACTAGCGGCCCGTCCCGGCTTCGCACGGGTGGAGGACCCGGTCTAAAATTTGAGATTTAAACTATCCTATCTCTCAAGTTGGATCGAACTGCACATGGTGTGCGAATTTTATTATAATCGGTTAAGTGGTTTAGGAGTCCATTGAGGACAAACATTGTGACACGAGATTTATATATATTAAGATAATTTCTCTTAACATTTGAATGCCATAGATTTGAGCAAAGTAACGCCTGATGCTATAGCTATTATTACCGTTCTAGAATGCTTCTGGCACGTTCGATCTGGCGCTGCAGTGAGTGACACGGCCGTTCGCGCAGCACTAACAGTAGCAGGTCTTGGAGCGTGTGAGGCGGAATGTATCAGGGCCCATGCTTTCTTCTGCAGGGGATTTAGTTTTCGGTAAGTGCTTTAATTTAATAGAAAAGACTTTGAGGCTAAATATTTACAGCCGCACAGGCCGATCTTCCGGGTTAAGCCGCGCTTGCTGAGGTTGGTCTGTGGATAGATGACTATCTGTCATAGCGAAATTCCTCGGAAACCACGTAAAGCTGTTGGTTCCGGCAGCCATTTATGGATCTTTGGCAATTACTACAGTTACTGGGTTTTGGAGGTCCGATAGGCAGTCGCTCTATTTAAAATATTGATACCATCTGAATCTGGCTTAACTAAAATCTTGTTGCATGGAAATGAAGGATGGTCGCGGGAATGTCTCTTCGAGTAACCGTGTCCCTGGAACCTAAAGGGCTATCGAAAGATTACCGTGGTTTTTAGTCAACACGAGTCTTACTCTCCCTTCTGCTCCACCCAGGGCGGGAAGACTCATTTGATGATTAAACTACGATTAAAAAAAGTTCGGCAAATTTAATTTTTAATTTATCTTGGTTGTCCCCAGATTCGACTCTCCCACCATAGGTGATGACCTGGAGAACTGCATCCTCACTTCATCACCCCCGACCTCTCTGGAGAAAGGACGTGGCCTTCGTCCCAACAGTGGACATGAGTTGTACGCACGAGGCAACTACGGAAGGGGATGTGAGCCTGCCTTGTATGATGATGTGCAGAATCGGGATGAGGGTGAGTTCAAGTAGTTACTACTATTTATGACTACAACGCGCAACGCCATCTATGGACTTTTGCTTCAAGTACTACTGACTCGCCTGTTGGTCCATTGGGTAGTGACCCTGACTGCTATGCCGGGGGTCGTGGGTTCGATTCCGACTCAGGACAAATGTTTGTGTGATGAGCGTGATCGTTTGTTCTGTGTCTGGGTGTAATTTATGTATCATATGTATGTATTTAGAAATATGTATGCAGGGTGAATTTTTCAACTGGGCGTGGATGGTTATATCCGAAACTATGAGGAATATCAAAAAACGTTGAAAGGAGTCTCGAGGCCGATTTTGATGAAAACTTGAACTGCAACATTGGATTTTAGCAATACTATCAAATGGTGTAATAATACAGGATGTGATTTTTTTTTCTAAAATCAGGGGGCTCGATTCCTGGCCAGGATTATTGATTTTTCTAAAATCCAATGATGCAGTTTAAATTTTCGTCAAAAACGGCTTGGAGATTTCTTTCAACGTTTTTTGATATTCCTCATAGTTTCGGATATAGCCATCCACGCCCAGTTGAAAAATTCACCCTGTATATAAGTATTTTTATCAGTTGTCTGGTATTCGTACCACAAGCTCTGCTTAGCTTGGGACTGGATGGCGTTGTGTGAATTGTGTGATAATTGTGGAATATTATATATTTTATTTACTTATTAAATAAAACCTACAGTTTTCCTTCAATAGCCATACAAGCGTCAAGCTACGTTTCACTTCTAACCTAAGTGAAAACTTAATAACCTAAGTTTAGTACTTAACTTTCCAGGTAACCTGAGTTATGCCACGACCTCACTCTCTCCATAGATTATTATAATTCTAATTTGTTTTGTCATTGCATCGTTTAGATGTAGAGTAACTCGAAGGTTACGTACAACGACGGTATATTACTAGACTCCTAATAACAGGCGACCGATGTCTGTCAACACATTAGGCAAAAAAGTCTTATATCCGTCTTATTTCGACCACTCCTGTGAGCCCTAAACATACCTTGAGACAGAACAGACCTTGAGTTAGCCAATCACAACGCAGTACCCCGTTCCCCTCGCTTACGTAGTACCTCAGCGAGTTGACAGAATAGTTTTTGTTCTTTTTAAATCGTGCATGCGGAGTCTAGTAATATTATCGTGGTTGGTTACGTATAATGAAAATATTACTTGGAACGTGGTATAATCATCAAATTAATGTCCTTCCCATCTAGGGCAGGACGGGAGGGACTATCAGACGTATACTGACTAAAATCTACGGTTATCCTTCCATAGCCCTTTCGTTACGGGGCCACGATTACCTAATAAGACCCGCATCCACGACAGGTTTTAGCCCTCTAAGGGAGGCCCTGTCATATTGCTAACAGCTCTTTGAGGCGCACGTGTAATACGACGCGCCATCGACTCGGGCGCTGGCACCCATTACTCACCGTCCGCATGATGATTATGATGACTTATCTCATACCTTTATTTCAGAATGCTACCTCCAATACGACAAAGCAGCCAAGTTGATCGGTCCTTCGATCCGCGGTCACGCGAGAGTTAAAGATGAGCAGTCTTGCGGTCATGCGTGCAATGAGGCTCCATTCAGATGTCTGAGTTTTTCTTTCAAGTAAGTTTTAAGTTCTGTTTCAAAATATTAGAAGTAATCAGGTAGACCAGGTGGCGTCTTAAAACCGTAGTTCCAGTGAGGTAAAGAGATAGAGCTATTAGAAGATTCGCGAAATATTTAACAAAATTGGTGGCGCGGCTAGGAAACATGCTTCCTAGCCGCGCCACCGCGTACACTACAACAAATCTGATATTTATGTACAAAATTAATGGTAAAAATTGTTCATTCTATTGACGATTAGAAATACTGCAAAAAGCCATTACCAATACGATAAATATCGAAACTTCAAAATTGATTATGCCAATACTAATAACAAAAGCCAATGTAGGTATTCATTTTATTTATGAACAATAATTTATTCATACTAACTTCGATTCAAAATGCGACTGTGGCGCGGCCAGGAAGTACTACACGACGACACGGTTGGCGCAGTGGTTGAGCGATCGACTGCTGCGCAGCGTGTCGCGGTTTCGATCCCCGCACGGAATCAAAGATTTGTATGATCTGCATTAGTTGTTCCGGGTCTGGGTGTATTTAAAATGATTTCATAATAGGATCTTTTTCTGAACAAAAATCTTTTTTTTTCAGCAACAACGCCCCTCCAAAGACGGACAACTGTCTTCTATCAGAGATCCGGCTGTTTGACCTCCAGCGTGGAGTGGACTATGTCCACTCTGAAGATGACTGGCTGTTCGCCTTCGATCTGTTCAACGGACAATGTTGGAGGAAGGTTCATGTTGTGGAGTACGAGTAAGTAATGGCTTAGATATGTAATTGGGAATGGATATCGGGCTTTTGTAATTACTAAAATAAATATTAAAATCACAAACGGAAAAAAAAATGGTTGCTAGGTTATAATAATTATTAAGTGCAGATGTTAATGAAATGAACTTTGTAGCATGAAAAAGCTCTTAATACTTTGTAATTTTCATTTTTTTTTAATATTTACAAAAATTACTAAATTAAAGTACCTACCTAACATTAAAAATTTATAGGGCGTCAAAAAATTCATCCACATCGCTGTCAATAGGAAAAGTGCAAAAAGTTTTTTTTTTACGTTCTAAAATCATCAGATGAGGCCTCAACCCCGGGCAGGGCGGGAGGGACTGTCAGACTTGTACTGACTAAAATCACAGTGCACAGAACCTTGGCAGCATTGCCACGTTGGATATTTAATTAGATAAAGTACCTAAATAATTTTTAAACGCAAGCGACGCGCATCGTACAGATAATTTTTGAGGGAAGAAAAATTCAGCTGCGAGTCGGATTTGAACCCGAGTCTTCTGGATAAGTACTGCAAACGTCTTACCAATTAGGCTACCGCAACTCAACTCAGAAGCTGAATCTTCTATCTCGTTTGAACGTTTTATGGTAACGTGGCGCCATCTCTTGGACTTGTTTCTAACTACTTCCATACAACACGTTGATATAACACTCAAATCAATGTTGTATAATGAGATAGAGTCTACCATATTAATTTGACTGGCCTGTTGGTCTAGTGGTTAGTGACCCTGACTGCTATGCCGGGGGTCGTGGGTTCGATTCCCACCCAGGACAAATGTTTGTGTGATGAGCATGATCATTTGTCCTGTGTCTGGGTGTAATTTATCTATAATATGTATGTATTTAGAAATATATAAGTATGTTTATCAGATGTCTGGTACCCATAACACAAGCTCTGCTTAGCTTGGGACTAGATGGCGTTGTGTGAAAGTTGTAAAAAAAAAAAATTAAAACCAAAAAATATCGTTAAATACAATTTTTCTTCCAAAAATCCATGTCAAGTTCACCGATAACCAATGACTGCACAGACTAGGTATTTCTGTGTTTCAAGCGAATGAGTCCACCACGGGCGAGAGAGGAGGGACTGTCAGACTTATTCCTTATTCTATCAGATTCCAATACGGCACCGTTAGCGCAGTGGCTAAGCGATTGGACTGCTGCGCTGCGTGTCGTGGGTTCGATTTCCGAACGGGGCAAATATTCTTGTGACAAGTAGTTGCTTCGGGTCTGGGCGTAAGTGTATGACAAAGGAGAAATTCATATAGTGGGGCAACGTTTTAAAAAAAGTAGTCATTTGTTTCGTTTCATGATCGGTCCCGCGACAGACTAGCGACAAACAAAATCCTGATTAGTCCCAAGACCTCAGCAGGATTTGGCCCTCTAAGGACCCCGTCAAATTTTTGAAAAACGGTTGTCACGCCGACTCTTCCTAAGTTAAAATAATAATAATCTCTCAATTTCAGTGAACCATCATCAGAGATCCCGCGTCCCCTCTCGCCGCCTCCTATAGAGGAACCTTATTCTGCTTCGGGTCCATCTGGGCCACCGGGTCCACCCGGTATTAGTGGACCATCGGGCCCATCTGCCCCGTCTGGACCCGGGTTTCTACCGGAACATGATCCTCATGGTAAGTCACACAAATATAAGTTGAGGCAAGTACCTTGAATACTGTTTCTTTGAAAGGATCCACATTTTTAAGGATTCTTGTGTACCAAAAAAATCGAATGAGTCCGTCATTTAGATTATTAAAAAATATTTGACACGTATTTTTTCTTTTGTTACTTGTAGTGAGTTCTGACGTTACAAGCCCCCCTCTTTTGATGTCTTTGACCTTTATAAATATTCACTAATTTATTAAAAGAAAAAATAAGTGTCCATTATTTTTCATAACTCCAAGTGACGGACTAATTAGATTATCAATAATTTTATCGATGCTGTAAACTTGCCTATCATAAATAGATTATGATTTACAACCCTTTTCACAGAACCACATTACATCCCAGCATCAGGCCCTGGTGGACCGAGTGGACCTGGTTACAAACCATACCCATCCGGTCCAGAACGACCCGGTTTTAAACCCGGGTACTCCGATACATCCGGACCAGGTTACAAACCGAACTACCCACCGAGTGGACCACACAAACCTTACCCCGAACCATCTGGGCCGGACTTTAAACCTGGGTATCCGGAAACCGGTTTTAAACCCGGTTATTCTGAACCTTCGGGTCCGGGTTATAAACCTGAGTATCCAGGACCAATTGGGCCTAGTTTTAAACCTGTATATCCACCGGCAATTAATCCTAATCTAAGACCTGGATATCCCGGTGAACCTAGTGGCCCCGGCTACAAACCTGGATATCTACCAGATCCTGATTTGAAACCTGGATTCAGACCTTCAGCACCACCTCAACGACCAGTATATAGACCAATTTCGGGCCTACCAGAATATTTTCCAGGAAAACCCGGATATTTGCCAGAAAAACCCGGATATTTGCCGGAGAAACCCGGTTATATACCAGACCGAAGACCAGGGTATCCGGGGCCAAACAGACCGATTTATGAAGAGCCTAGACCTGGCAGACCGGGTAGACCGGGTCTAAAACCGGGATATCCGGATAGGATTGATCGTGAACCGAGTAAGTGACTAACTTCTAATACATCTATCTTCTTCTTCTATAATATAAAAATGGGTCGCTAAATGTGTTGCTAAGCCCATAACTTGAAAACGGCTAGACCGAATTGGCTAATTCTTTTTTTGTTGTGTTTGTACCCATCGGGACCGGGTTTTAGATCGGGTCTTCCACCCGTGCGAAGCCAGGACGGGCCGCTAGTTTCTTATAAAACTAACACCATTTAGAAAATAAAATCCGTACGTCTTGTAGTCCGAAAATGCAAAGAACCAACTTCTAACCGGTCTAATTGGAAGTCTATGAGGAGGCCTATGTTCAGCAGTGGACGTCCTACGGCTGATATGATGGTGATGACTGGCCTGTTGGTCTAGTGGTTAGTGACCCTGACTGCTATGCCGGGGGTCGTGGGTTCGATTCCCACCCAGGACAAATGTTTGTGTGATGAGCATGATCATTTGTTCTGTGTCTGGGTGTAATTAATCTATAAAATGTATGTATTTAGAAATACATAAGTATGTTTATCAGTTGTCTAGTACCCATAACACAAGCTCTGCTTAGCTTGGGACTAGATGGCGTTGTGTGATAGTTGTGGAATATTATTATTATTAATTATGTGCCCGCAGTAGCATCGCGTCTCAATGTCAATTAAACCTTACCCTTTCTCCCCCAGTTTCAGTATCCTGGCGTCACTACACAGTCTCCGGTTTCCCTTGTCGTTCCGGGACCACGTGCGCACAGAATACGGTAGCGGGACACTGGGCCTGCGAACCCGAGGGCGGCGAGGTCGGCTCCTGGGACTACTGTTGCGAACCTACCCATCGATGCGGGTATAGCGAGGGATTCCATAAACCTTGGTAAGTGGAATAGCATCTGCTTTAGAAATAAACTTGCCTGAGTGAGCAGTTGTCAGTTGTGGTCGTGGGTTCGAACCCAACCAGGGAAAATACTTTGTGTAATTTATTTTCATCACCACTTCTCGAAAAACGGTGAAAGATAACATCGTGAGGAAACTGGAATGTCCTAGAACCAAAAATTCGAAGACATGTGACATCCATTATCCCAAACTGGGTCCGCTTGGTGGATTATGGCCCTCTCCCTCTCTCAGATAGGGGGCCTATGTCCCAGTAGTCGGAACATTTAAAGGCCGTTGATGAAGCGAGCTTGCTCATGACGCGATTAGTGCGATTCACAATTTCTACTAACTAAAAATGAAAATCGCCCGTGCTACTACGACATAATGCTGCAATTCAATTGACAATTACCCGTAGATAACCGCACATTAAATGCCATATTATGTCGTAGTGGTAACGATGATTTTCACTTGTAGTTGAAATCGGTCGAATTGCGTCGCATCAGGTCGTTAGCAAGCTTGCTCATGACGTTTGGCCGCGGACGAGGACCGCACGTCGCAAGGCGATTTCTGGCCAGCAAAGTCGGCTAGTAATGAGTGACTCGCCGTCCGATCATGGAACAAGCCCGGTTCGAGGGCGCGTCGTATTCCACGCGCGCCCCTAAGAGCTGACAGCAATCTGATGGGGCCAACTACTAGGGGGCTAAAGCCTGGCCAGGTCGCGGTACTGTCTTATTGGGTAAACTTGACCCTGGAAAGTTTATACTTTCCAGGGTCAAGTAACCTAACCTTATGGTTAGGGCCACCCAAGGGATCATCACATGATCCCTTCCGCCTAAGGTAGAGCGGAAAGACTGTTAGACTCATACTGACTAAAATTCGCCATCTTCCTCTAATAATCCTGAACGTTCCAGGGTCATGGTAACCTATTAAGACAGTCCCGCGACCCCAGCAGGCTGAATAATGATGGAGAAGTCCAAATTCCGATTATTTCCAATTTCAGGTGCTACGTAGGTCCAAATGAGGATCAATGGCGTCCGTGCAGTGAGAAGTACTACCCGTATCATCAGCATAAGGTGCCTCATCCTTCACAGGCGCATAGACCTGGACATCAGGTCATACCAGGACATAGAGGTAACGTTAGTTTGGTTCAAATGGGGTATTTGACTAAAATAATATGACCAACTTCAAAAACATCCACACAATAGTGTAAAATAAATTTTCTTTCAAATTCGGTGGCAAAAAAACTTGATGAAATATAAAAAAACAAAGCCACCGAGTACCAGTAACCGAAAGCTTTTTTTATTTTATTTTACCGTTTTGAGTTCAAACGCTCAACTAAAATTCTTGCTAAATACTATCAACATGTTTTTACACGTATCCGTAATAATAAATAAATCCGTGTAATCCGCAAACTGAATGATTTTTTTATGGGACTAAATAGCAAATACAAATACTGCAACGAACCAAAAAAATAATTTTCAAAATCGGGGTAACACCGTGCGAACGTTTCTTCCAATAAAAGTCTTGAACTCTTTTACAGAAGACACACTACCTCGACCAGTTACTTCACGACCCTGGCAAGGAAGACCAGGCTACCCTGGACCCGCTCCTCCCGGACCTGCTCCTCATGGACCTTCGGGTCCACCTGGTCCGTACCTATCGGAAGGAGACAGGCAGTACTGGGACAATCTGTACAATAATGGACCACAAGCGTATTACGATAAATATGGAAATCCTTTGCCAGGTTAGAGATTTTAATTTAGGAAATACATTACAATGCGAATGGGACGAACAACGAATGGGAGCAAATCCGAATGCGACTAATTGCACATGGGACCAACTGAGAATGGGGCCAATTGCGATTGGGTCTAACTGCGATTGGGAACAACTACGAATGGGACCAGCTGCGAATGGGACCAACGGTCAATTCGTCTAAATGCGAATACGACCAATTACGATGGAGACAAACTGCAATGATTTTTTGAGTAATAAGGCTGGCTGCCTTCTACATTGGACTTAAAAACTTAACTGGCGAAATGTGTAGGTACTATTAGGCCTTTCTCGTTCGCGACCTAGCCGTTGTGAGCAGTAGCTTCGTTCGGGACGGGAGTAGGTTGCCATCCACTATTCAGTATACGTGGTGTACACAACGTTCCGTCCCGTCGACCGCCGCACAGCTCACCGCTTAGACCAAAGTTTTTAATCACTTTTGACTATTTTTTTTGTATCTTGGTTAAATTATCAAATGAGTCTCCCACCCAGGGTATGGCGGAAGGAACTGTGAGACTCTAACTGACTATAATCCACGGAGTCCTTCAATAGCCCTTTAAGTTCCAGGGTCATGATATTGGGACTTCTCCTCATCTGCCGTAGTTTATCCCGTGACCAACCTTTTTCCTATGGCAGAAATTATTTATAAAATAACCATGTTTTTCAGGTTACTCCCGCGTCCCAACAGAATCTCGTCCCCACATTAGGGTCAATCACAACCCTCACCCGAACGGCGGCAACTGGCTGCCGGTGGAGCCCGCACTGGGAGGACCCGGCCAGGACGGAGCGCCTGCAGGGTTAGGGGCACCCAGGTAAATGTTTTTTTTTATAACCAAGGGTTAAAATGGGACCCTATCACTAAGGGATGCGTTGTGACACAATTCGAATGATTCCAACTACAAGTGAAAATCATCCTTACTACTACGACATATGACATAAAACGTGCGGTTGTGTACGGGTAGATGAAAAACAAAACACGGTCGCCACGACGATGTCAAGTCAATCGAATCGCATCATTATATCGTAGTAGCAAGGACGATTTTCATTTTTAGCAACATGGGGAAGCTCCTAAGACTCCGATGTCACAAGGCTGTATCTCATGAACCGTGATAGTAAGACATTTCTTTAAAGTTTCAGATATGATATGTTTCTGTTGCAAAACAAATTTTAAAAAAGAAAAATTAATTAAATATCAAAGGAGAATCCTATGCAACAGACATGATTTTTGTGCCGTTTTACAGGGATGCTGGCAACATCTAGTAACTAAAGAAAAAGAAAAAAAGATTAGTCTTCAACTCAATCCTGTTGTTCGACTAAATCTATTTTAAAAGCGCTTCCAAAATAACAATTTCTCATTCCAGATACTGGCCCGTAGCCTACCTCCACAAAGGCCCACCCCCCAACACAACATACTTCCGCTACAACGAGTCCCAACAACCAACAACAACAACAGAACGGTACACAACCGAACAACAACAGCCATCAACTGTCCTTCCCAGACAAGACCACACAGAAAAACATAGAGATGAAAAGAAACGAGACATGGATGATGATAATGATTATTTAGAAAGTACAACAAATAGTATAAAACAGACTACTACAGTTACTTACAAACCTACTAGTACAACAACTATTATACCAGAAGAAACCACAGAAAAAGTAACAGAAATTGAAATAATAAAACCAGAAAGTGCTAAATTAAATGATAAAATTAAAGGAATCGATGATAAATTAGATGATTTCTCCGGTTCTATTGAAGTCTTAGATCTAGATGATGTAAAAGGTGATAAAATGGCTGATTTAAAGACTTTAGAGGCTGAAGAAAGGCAAATTGAAGAAATTGGTAGAATTCTTGCTTCAAGACGAGGTGGGAAATTAGTTTTAGATAAACGGTCCCAAAAAGATCTAGAAGCAAAGAGTATAGCTGTTGATAAAGATTTAATAGATTTTAATTTTGGGAATAGATTTAAAGTTGAAAGGAGAGGGAAGATACAAAAGGTAAGCAAAGATGAGATAGAAAGAGAAAGACTAGATAAATCTCTAGAAGTAAGCGAAACCTCCTTCGTCCGACCTCCTAGAGTTTTATCAACCACAGACAATATAAGAAAAGCGATTGTCAATGGTAAAGTTTTCTATGACGCAACTATAAGAGAACAAAGAGATATATTTTTAACGAATTCAACAAGAAAGAGTAAGAGTTTAAGAACAGGAGATGATTCTAAAATAACTAATCTTACTTCTTCTGCTTCTTTTGGTAAGAAGATTATTAAACCGAGGAATGTTAACCCGGTAAGAAGAGTCAGAAGAGTTTATAGGAAGAGATATAATCCGGAAGAAGTAAGAAGGAGATTGTTGGAAAGGGAGAAGAGTAAGCAAGAGACTAGTACAGATAATTCGCGAAAAATTTAGTTTTTTAATGCTCATATTTTTCTTGCAGTATTTAGAATACATTAATTCATATTCTAAATAATAAAAATGTAGATTACAAGTATGAAATAATTTTGAAATATTTTATTATTTTTAAGTTTAAGGATTGGTGCTTTAAATAAATTGTCAGTTTGACTTTAATTTATTTTTGTTAGGGTTGAATTGACGATGCGTATTCGAAATTTTATAAATATAAATATAATTATTAAATACTATGGTTTATAGATTCTAAAATTAAAAGCTAGCAATGATGTTTGTAATTTAAAATAAATATTTAAGAATTCTTCAAAAAATTTAATTAAAAAATAAATATTATTTGAAAATATAAGTTTAAATTATATTTATTGTACTTGTTTTATAAAAAAGGCTTTTTCTTGTGTATTTAACTTAATATTTTTGTGATAATTATTTTGTATTAGTTACCATACCGAAATAAGTTACCACGAAGAAATTGATTGCAATACTTTAAGTTAAGAAATAGCACTTTTGAAATAGTTTACCAATTTTGTAAGAATACAAATAAAAAGCATTTCAAATAGCAGTACGTTTTATTAAAAAATAATCTTGCACTTGTTCTATGAGCTGGACTACACTAATAGGCCATTTTAGAAAATAATGAAAAAAATGTAATTAGTCCGTCAGACAGATTATTATATAAAAAAAACTTTTTATTTTTCTTTTGTTAGGTTAGGTAAATCAAAATTGATGAAGATACGTCACTTTTAAAATTGCCAATACGTCACAAGCAAGTGTAGTTTTTACTTGTTCTCGTAAGTAAGTAACTAAGTCTCTCAAGTTTTGATGCGTTATTTCTTTACAAATATTGATTTTGCATTTATGTAACGAAATAAAAAATACGTGTCCATTATTTTTCAATACTCGTAAGAGATGAAGTAGTTAAATTTTTTTATTTACTGATGCTGGATAAGCTAATCTATTGCCTAGCAATTGCACTTGACGAGCGAGAGTAACTTTTATTACAAGATTTACAACTTACAGTATATTTACAACTAGCAATACAAAATAAAATTTATTTTCTACAACTACGAAAGCTCATAAACTTAACATTATGCATGCAAAATTGGTCTTTGTTCAACCTCCTTAACATGCCGCAGTTGAGGTAAAATACCCAAGGGAACACTTTTACTTTGCATATTTTCTAAAGTGCACTTTCTCGGTGCAAGTGCCGTAAGGCTTCTGTAACACTGCGAGCGAGTAGCGAGAAGAAAATAGCAAAAAAAAAATTGATAACATTATAAATTCTTCGAATTCCAGGTCCTAAGATATGCCGTTAGCTTGCCGCGGACGCGACCGCCTGCCGGGGTCGCGGGACTGTTTAGTTACGTAACGGTGACTCTGGAATGTAAAGGGCTTTTGAAGAAATACCGTGGATTTAAGTCAGTACAAATCTGACAGTCCCTCCGGTGCCGTTCTGGGCGAGAGGACTCATTTGATGATTAATTTTACCACGAAAAAAAAAAATAGTCTTCTTCATAAAGTTTAAAATTGATTTTAAAAAACTGACAAATATGGCTGGAAGACAATTTGGATAAAGCAAGGAATGAGAATGGAAGGGGAAGCTCGAACGTGGCGCCTGTTACAGTAAAAATGAAACGGGCCCGTCTGTCTTGGTATGGATAATTATGTGATGAGGAGGGATGACACTGATGTAACTAAGAGAGTAATGAGTATGAATGTTGATGAAGGGAGAAGAAGAGGAGAGAATATAAAACAAGTAAATGATGCTTTGACATCTGACACTGCGACGACCACAAGTAAAATGAGAAAAGGGCAGGAAGATTATGATTGGGGTAAATTAAGGTAAATTCGTAGATTAATGTGCCATCTGCACATTATACAGATTATAAAAATGACAACCGTCATAATCGCTTCGGCTGCGGTGAGACATGACCCCAAAGGAATATGCTAACCTTAGTAACATTAATTTCACTTTCCTCTTGCATGTATTTTGTTTATTTTATGCAATGCGAGTACGATGATGTCGTTTTCCTCAGAGAATTGGATTGGAATGTGGAATTATTTATTTATCTTGTCAGTTAATGGAAAGTCTTAAAGATAAGTTCTTCTCTTTATTTCAGTCCTAGATCGAGAGTATTAGACTGAAAAAATTATCAGCTATTGCGAGGAATTGGAGGACACGGTGGAGCATACGGTGCTTGACTGCCCCGCTTGGGCAGAGCACCGCCGCGAATCGTCACGACGGACGGCGATTTTGAGCCACCGTAGACGCTGGTATGCCGACGTTGAGTAATGGGTGACTTGCCGTCCGATCATGGACCATACTGAATTGACGGCGCGTCATGTTCCTCGCTCACCTCAATTTCCTGTCAACAATCTGACGGGCCCCCCTTAGAGGGCCAAAGCCAAGGTTCGCGAGACTGTCTCATCAGGTAACTGCGACCCAGGAACGTTAAAGGGCTACTGTTACTGTTACTGTTAGGGGTTTTGGTTTCCGCACTTAGTCCTTCATGTGGACCATTGTGCGTGGGCCATAGTGGCCTTTGGTGGCTTATTCCAACCAGCCCACCTCCCTCCAGAAGTTGATCAAGTTCTTTGGTCTGTGGAGAACATCTGTGTAAGTCCTGGGCGTCCCGAGGGTCTCTGTCCTGATCTGGGTGACACCTGTGCACTCGAAGAGCACATGCGCAACGGTTTCCTCAGTCTCCATGCAAGCCCTGCACAGGGGACTGTCCGTTATGCCTATTGTGTGGAAGTGTTTGTTTAGGGAGCAGTGTCCCGTTATGGTCCCTGTCAGCAGACGCATGCCGGTCCTATCCAGGCGTAAAAGACGTCTGGTTAGCCTGCCATCTAAGGATGGCAGAGCTTCCTTGGATTGCCTGCAGCCTGGTGTCGAGGTCCACCATCTCTCCGCTTGTGTAAGGATGCGCTCCTGCAGCCATCTACGTATCTGGTTGAAGGGGATGGGTATAATGGGTTCAGGTCCGCAGACTGATGCGCTGGATGCTCTCCTAGCTAGTTCATCAGCCGCGTCGTTGCCCAGTGATCCGCTGTGTCCTTTAATCCATTGTAGTGTCACTTTGTTGCGTTTAGATACCGTTAGACGTTCTAGTGCATTGTGACATTCTAGTATTAAGCTTGAAGTGGTATATCGTTTCTCCAACGATTGAAGAACTGAGGCGCTGTCAGAGAGTATACGTATATGGGTGTCCGTAACTCTTCTGGCCTCTATCGCATATGCTGCTTGTATAATGCCCATGCATTCCGCCTGATAGACGGTGTTATACATTCCCAGCGGGCTGGATATATTTATGTTAAGGTCGTGTGAGAAAACTCCAGCCCCGGTTCCGGAAGCATTCTTTGATCCATCTGTGTATATCCTCAGCTCTTTCGGGCCTGAGTAGTCATATTGCTCTTCTGCAAGTGTGATACTGTAGTGTTTTGCGAAGTGGTATTGTCTTGGGGCTTTGTCGCAAGGTGATGCCATCATTGGCTGTTGTTCGATCGCATCATTCTTTATTCGCGTGTGTTTAATTCTTGAGTCTTTGTTTAGGGTTCCCAGGGCATGAAGCCTAAAGGCGGCTAGGGCCGCCTCTTTCTGCACGATGAGGTGTAGAGGTGGCAGTCCAAGCATTGCCTGTAGGGCAGCGGTGGGTGCAGTTCTCATACAGCTAGTAATTGCCATACAGGCGAATCGCTGCAGCTTTTCGAGGTCTTTTTGGGTTGTGCTCAGGTTTGTTCTGGGCCACCAGACCAATGAGCCGTACGTGACTGTCGGTCGTATGACAGTGGTATATAGCCAGTGAGTGGTCTTGGGGCTGATCCCCCAATTCCTGCCAAGCATTCGCTTGCACTGCCACAGGGATATGCTGGCTTTTGTAGTGATGTAGTTGATGTGTTTTGCCCAATTTAGCTGTTTATCCAAAAAGATGCCCAGGTATTTGGTTTCAGTTGATAGGCTTAGGGTGGTTCCAAAGAAACGTGGAAGCTGTAGGGTCGTCAGCTTCCTCTTTTTTGTGAAGAGAATCAGCTCGGTTTTTGAGGGATTTACTGATAACTGGTGTTTGTTGCACCAGTTCTCCACTATTTTCAATGCTTGGCGCATGAGGTTGCACAGGGTATTATCGTGAGTGCCATTTATTATTATGGTTATATCGTCGGCATACCCTACAGTGAAGTAGCCGTTATCATTTAGTGTTTTAATGAGGTTATCTACAACCAGGTTCCATAGTAGCGGTGAGAGGACTCCCCCTTGTGGGCAGCCTTTCGCCACAATGGCCCTTGTAGTGTCATTTATTGTAACTTGTACAGCTCTTTGCTTGAGCATGTTGCTGATCCATCCGCTCAGGGTCGGGTCTATGTTGTGCCTGTCTAAGGCCATGTTGATGCTGTTGAACGTGGTTTTGTCGAAGGCGCCCTCAATGTCGATAAAGGCGGCCAGTGCTGAGCATTTGTGGTCCACTGCACATTCAATCTTGGATACTACGCTATGTAGCGCGGATTCCGTTGATCTGCCCGTGGAGTACGCATGCTGTTGTTTGTGAAGTGGTTTTTCCCGAAGAGGTCCGTCTCGGATATACCTATCACAGAGTCTCTCTAGGGTTTTCAGTAGGAAAGATGTGAGGCTTATAGGTCGATAGGCCTTGGGTTGGGTATAGTCCGTTTTGCCAGGTTTGGGTATGAAGATGACTTTTACCTCCCGCCATGCTAGGGGGCTTGGCGGGGGCTTGTCAGACTCGTACTGACTAAAATCCACGGTGTTCTTTAATAGCCCTTTATGTTCCGGGGTCATGGTGATGGAAAGAAATCCCGCGACCTCCCGTCCCGCCCTGGGTACGCGAGGACTCATTTGAAAATTGTAGCTTGGAAAAAAAAAACAAAAACATTATTATTTTCATTAAGCGTGACGAGTAAAGGCGGCATACTACTTCAGTATAATCTTACTCGCTCGCACTTGCACGTACCACGTACTATAGCCGGCTCTTTCTTTTAGTTGTCTACGCGAAAATCTATTTATTTAAGGCGAGAAAAAGTAAATTCGAAAAACTAAATAACATAAGACCTGCTTTATAGTTAGTTTAAAAAGTTTCATAATTTAATTTTAAGTATTTTATGATTGCCAGCAGTTTATTGTTCAATTTAGAGGTGACTTTGGGTTTTTTTTCCATCGAGAAAATTTTATGGAATCGTGTTTTCGCCAAACATAAGACCTAACATGAATCCTCAACTTTACCATATACTCGTATTTATTTCAAAATTAATGCTGCAGTTTTTTCGGCGTATCAGAGGATTCTGCTAAGCCATTTGAGGTAGTATGGCCTCTTAATATCAAACGTTAAAATGACAAAGTAAGGTTGATTATAATAGAAAGGAGAGAGTGAGGTCGTGACATAAGTCAGGTTACCTGGAAAGTTAAGTACTAGACTTAGGTTATTAAGTTTTCACTTAGGTTAGAAGTGAAACATACAGGCGTTCCCTCACCGCGAGCATTCACCTGTAATGTAACGTTACAGATTCGAGCATTTCATCGGTGAGGGAGAACAATCGAGCATCACAATGGGAGCGTCTTAACTTGACGCTTGTATAATGGCTATTGAAGGAACACGTGGGTACGAGTCAGACAGTGCCTTCCGCTCCACCCAGGAGTCACTAATTTGATGATTTTGTCACGTAAAAACCTTTTTTACATAATTAAACCGATCTCTAAAAAAACACAAGAAAGTATTATAAAAATTGATTTACTTATCACTTCTGAAATGAATAAAATTACAAAATTAAAAAAGTAAGTATTAAATAGTTCTTATTTCGTTGACATTTTTTGCATTTTTTAAAAATTCGGTTTCATTTTTTCGGAAAGTTTTTTTTTCCATTTTATTAGGCACAGGCGTAATATTATATTGTGTGTTTGCGTAAACAATGCACACGCACGATAGACAGTTAAGTATACATATACAATTTTCATGTCATCTAGTTGTTTACACATTTAAAATTTACCTATCTGGCTAATGTTGGTGAAAACGAGCATAACACACATCATAGTAATTGTTATGATGTGTTTAATGTCCATTTCTATTGTAGACGTAAAACAATAAAAACTTGGCCAATTTGTTTTCACCATACATTTATGACGCAAAGAGCATTATATTTGAACCCAACGTAAACATAGTTGTGCGTTGTGCGTTTCGATTTCTTTTAAACCGACTTCAAAAAGTCAATTTTCAACTATCGGAATCTTTTTCTTATCATTAATTGTTCATTGAGAAACAGGGGAATCGATATAGAAAATTCTTTTATTTGGAAAAGGGTATACTTTTTCAGATGGTTTCGTTATAATCAGGTCTGATGACTAGATCTCGGAAAATTCGAGAGGACTCTTCAATGAATGATAAGAAATCATCGGCGATATCGCCTTTGTATACAGCATTATGCATTGTTTACTCAATTTCACAACATACAATTTCACTAAAAAGGATAAAATAAAAAACCTATTAAAAAAAAATTAAACACGAAAAAGTATAAAATAATTTCCAAATCGGTGGCACAAAATTCATGAATAAAATAATAAACAAAGTCACCGACTTCCAAAAGAAAAGTTATTTTACTTTTTTTTTAGAATTCTATTTAAATTTTTCAAAAAGTTTACACATCTTCAAGGTACGTAATAAAACACGTACCTGCAGTTCGCTAATTGCCCAATTAGTTTCCTCATAACATTTCACTATAAAGCCAATGTGTTAAGCTTATGACGCAAAGAAAATCACATTAGTAAAGTACTACCATAACATTTCTATTGCGTTCCAACTTACTATTAAATGATGATATAACCAAAATCGTGCGTTTTTATGACCATTAATCTCATTTACAGGCTGTTGTTTTTAGATTTGTTCGATATTCAATAAAAAAGGAGAAGTTTTATCTGCAACTCTTTTTAGAAAAAGAAAACAAAATCGTAAAATAAAAATACTGCACATAAATTATTCAATACTAGCTGCTGCCAGCGGTTTCACCCGCTACATCTCTTAAATTATCCCACGGGAACATAAAATCGGGATAAAAACTATCCTATGAGTTAATCCAGGTTATGAACTATCTGTGTACCAAATTTCATCCAAATCCATTCAGTAGTTTTTGCGTGAAAGAGTAACAAACATCCATCCACACACACAAACTTTCACGTTTATAATTTTAGTAGGATTTCCAACTAATTACGTGGGACTCGGGTCTTGTGCACCCCGACTCGGACAGGTTAGGTTAGAAAAACCATGCACGCAGAAATAGGAGCCAAAGACACTCTTTTTTTTAAAATCATTTTCCCACTCTAGGATTTTTCCTGTATCATGGGTTCGTTTGACACGCGCCTAAAAGAGTTGTTAACAATCTGATGGGCCCTTAGAAGGCGAAAGCCTGCCACGGTCCCGGAACTTTCTTATCAGATAACCGTAACGTAAAAGGCTATTGAAGGATACCGTGGATTTTAGTCAGTACGAGTCTGACAGTCATTTGATTTCATCAAGTAAAAAAAAAGTGTGTGCGTTTACAAACATAGAAACTCATAGCCGGGGAACAGTCAGTCTCGTCGCATTCATTTTGTTCACTGAACCTAAATGCATGGTTGCATCGAGAGAGCAATTTCCGGTTTACCGAACAATAAAATGTCATTACTATAAACATTTTGTTGAACTATGTCATAATATCAAAGAGGTCAACCTGACAGTTATTGTTTTTGGCGGGACTGTCTAAGCAGGTGTCCGTAACCATGGAATTTTAAGGGCAATTAAACGAACACCGTGGATTTTAGTCAGTATGAGTCTGACATTTGATGATTTTACCACGACAAAAAGAGATAAATACAATTTTCTTTTACAATTCTTGTTTTTTTATATTCGCTCTTTAAACTTATTTATATATTATTGATAGGATCACTAACGACATTTACAAAAGATTTCGCTAATCACATTTAAGAAAATTTTAAGATTATTACATTAGTTACTGACCCGGCTTCGCACGGGTGGACATGTGGACACAAAATCCATTACTCTATAACCCGGTCCTGATGGTTACAAACACAACAAAAAAAGAATTATCCGAATCGGTCCAGTCGTTTTCCAGTTATTAAAGTTTTAAAACAACACCCCGTACATTTTGAAAGTGAACGACCAAAATCAAAAGCGTTACTGCCAAATATTATTTACCGTCGATAATTGGAGCACCGGCAAAACATGGAAACACGTAATTGGACAGAATTGCGTTACAGACTTTCGCTATTTACTTTAAAACCGCGAACGTTAGAGTTTTTAACCATAACTTTTCTGGTTTGTGTATTTTATCATTTGCGTTAACGTTTCTCTTGATGTTGACCACGTTTACCGCGGCCGCGGGACTGTTTCAACAGGTAAACGTGACCCTGGAACGTAAAGTGTTAATGAAGGAACACCGTGGAGGTTAGTCTGTCAAAATCCTTTCGCTCCTAATGATTTTACCACGATAAAGAAAAAAGAATTTGAAAATTAACAAGTCATATTATTTTCTCAGGTTTAAACTTTGAAAAGCTTTCATAGTTATTTGAAACGTGATCCTGTTAGGGTTCAGATTTTTCCCAGTTTTTTCACTTACCTGTATTATTTCGTGGGTTCGAACCCAGCTAGGCGCATTACTTTGTGTAATTTATTTCATCACCACTGCTCTCAAAACGGTGAAGGAAAACATCGTGAGGAAACCGGCATGTCCTAGAACCAAAAAATCGCAGACATATGTCATCTACCAACACGCACTGGGCTCACTTGGTGGATTATACCCTTTCACAGAGAGGAGGCCTGTGTCCCAGCAGTGGGAACATTTAGAGGCTGATGATGAGATTTGGAACCCTGAATACAACTTGAATTATCGCAAAAATATCTTCCACTTTGCGGCAAAACTAATGAAAGTTAAAAGCGCTATTTTATAAAAGAGATAAATTAATAAGCTTACCCACTTAAGAACTTAATTGGTATACCAAATTAATAACTAACCATTCTATAATTGTCTTGTTAATAGTTTATTGCCATGTCAATTATTTCCAGTGATTAGTCGCTAGTCAATTTTATTGTCTATTTTAATTAAATACCAAAGAAGTTTAACCTCAAAATTTTAAAGTAAAATCCTGATCGTAGCGAGGGACTCTAAAGTAGAATCCAAAGCGCAGCGTTTTAATTAATAATGGATATTTTACATTACTTAATAATAGTTTACTACATCAATAAACTTAAAATCAATTTATTCTGTCAGTTTGAGTAAAACATTGAAAAATATCTCTTATTTTATTTTTTTAAATCAATGAAAATTGACAAAGATAAAACGCTTCCAAAATCGGGACGTCATAACGCCTGTAAAATTATTCTGATTGACTTACGTTTTTTGTCAATTTTGGTTTACGTAAAAAAAGAAATAAAATTGCGTTAAATATTTTTTGCTATTCTATCTTCCGGAATTATTACCTTTTTTGAGTAAAATTGCTTATTAAGTTCTCAATTATACACAGGTAAATCTGACACCACCTGTCATAATCTAGTTGTCAATTAAAACAACAAAATACCCTCATATCATATAAAATTGCACATAGTAAGAAAACTAAATATCAGATGTCAATACCACAGATTATCAATGAGTACTCACATTTCATAATAATGTAAATCTATACTAATAATATAGGTAAAGCTGGAGAGTTTGTTTGTTTGTTTGGTTCAAAGAGTGTCCATGCAGTTTCTTGCCAGACTCATGTCTAAATACAACTGTAAGAAAAACATTGTAAAAGAAATTATTATTTTAAAAGAGTAACTATGGAGTTTCTTGCCGGTTCTTCTCCATGGAAACGACCAACCCGAACCGTGCCAAAATTTTTTTTTCTTCTCGACGTTTTATTCGTGCCCGTTGAGGCCCATGTAAAATAAAATATTTTGATTTTGTACTGTGTGTAATTATGTAGTATTTAATTATATTTTTGTGGGTCGGCCACGTCTGTAGACGGAACGATGGTAGATGGAGCAGACAGGTACTAGAGTGGAGACCGCAAATGGGCAAACGTAGGACGCCCTTCTGCAATATGGAAGATGGGTGGATGATTTAAGGAAGGTGGCTGGCAGTGGATGGATGCGGACTGTCCAGAACTGGGAGGGTTGGAGCTCTTTGGAGGAGGCTTACGTTCACCAGTGGATGGCAATAGGCTGATAATATAATTATATTTTTCATATCTTTGACTATTCAAAATTGGACTTATTCGTCAACTAGCCTGCAATTAACTCGCTCGCTCGGGCGAGTTGGCACCTTCTTATTTTACCTATTTTTGTTCTTTTGTTTTCAACTAAGCGAAAATCTGACGTATTTACAGTGGTCTACAAAAGTGTTTCTATAAATTTAATATTTAATTTAATTAAACCTTCTTCACACTTTTATGACACTGAACGTGTAAGGTAGGTTAATTGAGGGCCAGTGGGTCGTTTTAGGGGCGGAGTTGTTTTGAGATCATTACTAAAATATAAGCACAAAGACTTATGTAATAATGATTTTTCTCGTATGTTAGAATTCAATGTGAAATCTAATCAGAAAGTACCAGGAGAACAAGATCATGAAGAAGGTTTTGGTGCCGAATTAAATGAGGAATTAGAACAAAAAGTACTAGGAGAACAGAACCATGCTGAAGGTTTTCATGCCGCACAACGAACGGTCTTCAAAACTAAAAATTTCTTTTGGCGTATACTCAATACCCAAAAATGTACTAGGACTGCATAAAATCAAGGTGGTATTTTTCATTTTAACAGTTCTGTCTCAACATACAAGTTTTGGGCAAAATCTATTTATCATAAAAGTACTAGGCTTGCACGAAAAGGTGGTATTTAAATCATTAAATAAAGGTACTTCATAGTATACAGGTATTTTACACTGTTTTTACAAAAATACAATTAATATAAAATACCAGATAGTTGACAAGGTGTCTTTGCCCCACGCTTGGGATTTCTTCTATATCGTGGGTACGTTTTCAAATATTCAAACTCAAATCTTACAGCGCCTCAAACTATAAAGTAGGTTTCTATATTAATTTATTATAACACTTTTATAGATGACTGTACCATTTTTCGGTCAGTTGCGAGTTGACGACAACAAAAATAGGTAAAATCGGAAGGTGCCAACTCGCCCGAGCGAGCGAGTTAATTGCAGGCGAGTTGACGAATAAGTCCAAAATTGGCTGTAACTGATCTACTTGTAAAAAATGGTTTGATTTGACTTATGTGACACAGGCGACATTTCTAATTGTCATTAGAAAAAAAAACAACAACATCACTTTAAAACCATTTAGTTTAACCAGAATAAAATTATTCAAATATTAATGTTTGAATCATTAAATAATGAATAATAATTAATAACATTAATTACAAATATTAATCCATTCTCGCAAACTTTTTTTACGCGTTTATAATAGCAGTAAGCAACGCATTTATAATAGTAGTAAGATAAGATTAAATATTATATAAATAAGCTAAGCAAAACCACGACAAAACCCAGTACCTAATAAATAAATAAATAAATAATCAAGGTCTATATCAAATTCGCGAACCAAACCGGGGAAAGTGTGACTTTCTCGTCTTTCTCTGCGCGTTGAGTAAAAGTGAACTAACATAAGTATTACAGGTGGAGGTCATTGAACCGTTTACCAACTGCTGGAAGGCGTGGCTGACCAACTGCGAGAGGTGCTGGCTTATATTATAAAAATATCTAGATTCAGTGTTCGAAACAAAACGTAGTACGTAATACGGTATTTTACTCAAAAAATTTATTAGTCCGAAATGTAGATTATTAAAAAATATCAGACCCGTATTTTTTCTTTTGTCACGTAAACCAAAATTGACGAAGATACAACGCTTCTAAAAATCACAAAACGTCACTCGGTCGGTACAATTTTACAAGCACAATGACGTCACAAGCCCCCATTCCCGAATTTGAAAAAATAAAAAATACGTGTCCATTATTTTTCAATATTATTACTGACGGACTAAATAGATTATCAATTTATTAATGCAGTAAATAGGGTATCCTATTGGCTTAAAAAAGCCGAAGTGGTATTTCTTGAACTTTTGACAGATGTTTAGTAACGACGAACTAAATTCTTGCCAAAAGGTTTATTTTTCATTTTTGTCAAGTAGCATTAGGGGTCGCGGGACATACGTATAGGGTCGCGGGACATACGCATACCGCGACTCCGGTACACAAAAAGGCTACTGAAGGACACCGTGGATTTTAGTCACTCAAGTCTGACAGTCCCTCCCGCCCTGCCCGGGGGCGGGAGGACTCATTTGATGATTTTTCCAGGTAAAAAAAAAAGTAGCATTAGGTCTTCGAGGCAAACTTGGATTATTTAATTAACGAGTCTGAAAAGAAATCAGGACTACCGAATAAAGTTACTGAACTATTTTTTATTTTATTTGAAAAAAAATGTAAAAAAAAGTGACGTTATACGATCAAAACAAACGTATCGTGGTAAGAGTCAATCTTGACCTTACATTTTATTTTGAAATTCGAACGAAACATTATGAGGATCAATGACCTTTATTCCAGACTTATTTGGTAACTAAGAGATGAGTTCACGTGTTTTAGTCCGATGATGGAAAGGGCCAGGCGGAATCAGGTTGTCAATGTCAAAACACCTGCGACTGTTAAACAGTCTTTTCATTAAGGACGTAGTAACAATAGTTGGCAAGCGGACTGCTCTATGGCACCAATTTATTAGGACACAGGTGGACACTTTCTAGACTTTAGATTGCATCCTGTAACGTAATGAGCTTTAGAGCTTTCATTTTCCGATAGTCTCATTCCTTGCTTTAGGGCTCCCACACAAAACTGCGGCGTCGCATCGCATCGCAGTTTTGTATATATAGAAACATGCGATGCGAATTTCTGCGATGCGAATTCGTGCGGCGTGTTGGAAATTTCAGGTTACCATATGTTCTAGATAAGATAAAATATATTAGATTTGTACTAAGTGTTATTTTTTTTTAGTTTTGCTTATTTATTATAAACCATGCGATGTTACAAAAAAAAATAGATTGAACTAAATTAAATTACGTTACATTTCAAATTCATTGACACGAAATCATTACCAAAAAATATTATTATTGAGACTATAAATAAATGTTATGTAATATATGATTTAAAAAATCAAAACATAATTATAATATATTTAAAAAAATATTCAAACTGCATTAAAATTAATTTATTGTTTAGAGTTTCACAGGACTGTGTCAGAGCGGACTGAATTGTTGTCACCTAGTATGACGTCACATCGCAGAAATGCACGATGAGAATCAGATCGCAAGTTTTTGCGATGCATTCGTGCGAGATCGCAAATATTTGCGATGCGATGCGAATTCGCAGTTTTGTGTAGGAGCCCTTAAAGTCAGTACTAAAATACAAATTATTTCGTGACACTTGAAAATATGTGTGTATTCTGTAGACCTAGCAATACGGTATATTACTGCATATATAAATTGAAAATCTATTTAGTCTGTCAGTAATAAAAGAGAAAAACAATGGACACGTATTTTTTGTTTCTCAAATCAAATCAATGAATATTGGCAAAGATCGACGCTTCCAAATTCGGGAGTGGAGCCTTGTGACGTCATTACGCTTGTAAAATTCTAACAACCGAGTGACGTTTTGTGATTTTTAGAAGCGATGTGTCTTCGTTAATTATGGTTTACGTGACAAAAGAAAAAAAACGGATCTAATATTTTTTTAATAATCTATGTTTTGGAATAATATTTTTTTTGAGTAATACCTATAGCCTACTTATTAGCATGAATTTTCCCGTTTTTATGTCGTAAAGTAAACTGAACTTTGACGTTAATTTGATGACAAAATTAGTTCATAGTTCGTACACAAACAAACAAACTCTAAGGCTGCGTTTCCACCAGAGATGTGCGAGGATGTGTAGAGAGGAATGTGTTTGTAAAGAACCAATAGAATCGCTCTATTTACCTCGCCTCGGTCAACACAGCTCTGGTGGAAACGGCTCAGCGGAGCTTGATTTTTGCACATACAAAACACGCGAGGGATGTCTACGAGGGATGTGTTGCGAGGAATGTGTGTTGAGAAATGTGTTGCGAGGTTTGCGCATATTGTACCAGCCAGTCCATAGACGCATCCTCGCACCACACATGAATGCCCATTTTCACAGCTCCGCTACTCATCCTCGTAGGCACATTTTCATCGCACAGCTTTGGTGGAAACGCCCACACAATTTCACAGCACAGCTAGACATCCTCGCACGACACATTTCCTCGGCACATCTCTGGTGGAAACGCAGCCTTAAGCTTTGGTGGTGGTGCTAATACTTATAAATATATATAACTCACTGGTGACTGACGGACATAATGATCTATCAACGCACAGCCCAAACCACTGGACGAATCGGGCTGAAATTTGGCATTCAGGTAGATGTTATGACGTAGGCGTCCGTTAAGAAAGGATTCTTATAAATTCTACCCCCAGGGGGATAAACACACATCAATATTGTTAGGAAATCTGGCGGTTAAAAGGTTAATCGTCGGAAATTCCTAACAACACCACATAAGACACCCAAGGAAAGTGCGACAATCTAAGTCTAAAGTATGTTACACCCAACACATGTTGACACAAATGGCAAAAAACAACTTGCGACTTTCGTTACGAGTCGCATAGTGTGCGCTGATTCTTAATAAGCTATTGTATTGGAGAAACTTTAGACTCACGGCCTGAAGTTAACTTATTCTATTCGCGTTTACTTTTAGGTTAACGGATGCGAGTTCAAAGTAGGTAAAGATTACAACTGGGAGATTTATTTGTGATGTTTTGGTTGACGACAAGCCTGTTGGTCTAGTGGTTAGTGACCCTGACTGCTATGCCGGGGGTCGTGAGTTCAATTCCCACCCAGGACAAATGTTTGTGTGATGAGCACAATCATTTGTTCTGTGTCTGGGTGTAATTTATCTATGATATGTATGTATTTAAAAATATACGTATATAAGTATGTTAATCAGTTATCTAGTACCCATAACACAAGCTCTGCTTAGCTTGGGACTAGATGGCGTTGTGTGATATTATGTTATCGAAGGAGGCGGGACGCGTTAGGTTGAGGTCAGCCTCCAACTCAGGACACAGCCGGGAGAAGATGTAGAAAGATGCGGACGGCGAGTAATGGGTGACTTGTTGTCCCCCTTAAAAATAAAGCTTGCCGGGTTCGCGGGACTGTCTCTTCAGGTAGCGTGATTACGTAAAGGGCTATTGAAGGATCACCGTGGATTTTAGTCAGTACAAGTCTGACAGTCCCTCCCGCCCCGCCCAGAGTAAGTAAACAGGGTAGACTTGATGAGACAGTCCCGCGTCCCATGTTGGATAAAATACGGTCTGCTATTATTATTCATCATCATCATCATCATATCAGCCGTAAGACGTCCCCTGCTGAACATAGGCCTCCCTATAGACTTTCAATATGACCGGTTGGAAGCGGTTTGCATCCTGAGTGTAATTTATCTATAACTAGCGGCCCGTCCCGGCTTCGCACGGGTGGAAGACCCGGTCTAAAACCCGGTCCCGATGGTTACAAACACAATAAAAAAAGAATTAGCCGAATCGGTCCAGCCGTTTTCATGTTATGTCGTGACAACGGAAAACGGGTTTCATTTTTATATATATACTAGCGGCCCGTCCCGGCTTCGCACGGGTGGAGGACCCGGTCTAAAACCCGGTCCCGATGGTTACAAACACAACAAAAAAATAATTATCCGAATCGGTCAAGCCGTTTTCATGTTATGTCGTGACAACGGAAAACGGGTTTCATTTTTATATATATAGATAGATATGTATGTATTTACAAATATATAAGTATGTTTATCAGTTGTCTAGTACCCATAAAACAAGCTCTGCGTAGCTTGGGACTGGATGGCGTTGTGTGATAGTTGTGGATTATTATATTATATTATTATATCCTGTGGGTTTCATAAGATCTTCTTCCCACGTTGTGCGTGGACGATTATGAATGTTAGATAATTATTATCATGAGTATTTGTAGATAGGCAAATATTTTCACCATGATATCACCTACTCTTCTAAACCATAACATTGCATATTATTTTCTCTCTACGGTGTAAATGCGACAGTTTGTATGCCTATTTCGTTCATATTTTCCAATTTTGTACACTTTCGTTTTCGCTATGAGTCAGCGACTAAATTAGATACAGTATTATATTTATTGTTGGTATATTATTTTTTCTAGGGTTCAGTAAGTGCAGGTAAAAGGGTGAAACGGGACCCTGTTACTTAGAATCCGCTGTCCAACTGTGTATGTTTCTGTCACGAGGCTGTTCTCATGAACCATCAGATATTCCAGGTGAACCTTACATAAATTTGAAGAATGTCGCCATAGTAAAAGTATGTCGTATCTACCACACGCTTCGAATGACACCTGTTTCAAATCAGTAGGAGAATTTTGCAACAGATTAGGTAAGGTAAGTGCATATGTTTTCAATGCTCGAAATCACATTGTTGGCGCTCGAATTCGACTTAGCTGCCATAATAAGAAATGCATAACATCCTCAAAGCTTTCATTTGGCATAGGTTTCATCGCTGTTGAGCGATGGTCCAGTCTCCATATATTTTTGCCCGTGGTCCTTTCAAGAGTCTAACTAACACTATTCATAAGATACAGCCTGGTGACAGACGGACAGCCAAGTCTTAGTAATAGAGCCCTATTTTACCTCTAAGTTACAGAACCCTATAAAGCATAAAGTTGAAATTCGTTTGACTCAAAATAACTAGAATTCGAAACAAAGATTTGACTTCAGATGAATGATTCACAAAACGAATTGGTTATAAAATATTAGTAATACCACAAATATTAGTTACGAAATAAAAGAAATTGTCAACGGATATAGTTTGTTGAGAAAGTGACAATTTTATTAAGATGATGTCATTACGATAACATTTTAAAAGGAACAGAAAGTTAAAAATAATTAATTTAATTTTGCTCCAATTATCATTACTAATTTCTGCAATAATATTTCATCATCTACTTAGCCTTTTCCCAACTACATTGGGGTCGGCTTCCAGTCGAACCAGATGCTGCTGAATATCAGTATTTTACATGGAGCGACTGCCTATCGGACCTGTACAATCCAGTCACTGGGTAATAGGATACCCCAAGATAAGACTCGTTGTCAGACTTTAGAGCTTCTGACTAATAGTAACGACTGTCAAAGATCTACAAATGACAGCCGGGACCAACGGCTTTACGTGCTTTCCGAGGCACGGAGGAAAGTCGCTATGATCGATGGTCAATTGGTCACCCATCCACAAACCAACCTCGGCAATCGCGGCTTAACCTGGAAGATTGGCCTGTGCGACTGTGTTATTAGTTAGCTACGAACTAAACTAATTTGCAAAATAAATACCTATCATACAACATTGATTATTTGTAGACATGACAGTAGCAGTACCATGATTGATCCGTGTTCAAAACTGTATAGGTCATGGTTACCCATCCATTTTCAAACCGCGGTCATTATCATCATCATCAGCTGGAAGACGTCCACTGCTGAACATAGGCCTCCCCCTTAGACCGCCACGCCGAACGACAATTCACCACTTGCATTCATCGGTTGCCCGCGACTCTCACGATGTCGTCGGTCCACCTAGTGGGAGGCCTACGCTGCGTCTTCCAGTCCGTGGTCGCCACTCGAGAACTTTTCTTCTCGTTGTCATCAGTTGTTCATCGGTTGTCAGTTCTATGAGCGATATGGCCTGCCCATTGCCACTTCAACTTGCAAATTATAAGATATATGTCGGTGACTCTGGTTCTTCGCCGAATACGAATATCCATGTTAAGGATATTATCCCGCAAAGAAACTTTGAGCATAGCTCCTTCTAACCTATGAATGTCGTGACTGTTCATCTCTTTGCCACCACGGTCTATTTTAATGATTACCTATAATTTTCTTGAATTGTCTATTTTATATTTTCCTATGGACACCTTTTACCTTTTAACTTTTACCATCTCAAGATGAATGATGTAACAAAGATTCTGTTATAATTTTGGCGATTGAAAAGGAGTGTCCATGGAGTTTCTTGCTCATTCTTCTCCATAGAGATCTACGCTTTGGAATGAGCACCTACGGTACTTTCACAATTTTTATGTCTTGTGACTGGGACTGTAGCACCATAACTATTTTTATATTACCTATTTTATTTTTTGTCTTTAGACAATAAAAAGTGCTTGTGACAGGCCTACTTGAAATAAATTTGATTTTGAACCGCGGTCACAACCGTTTATCTCGAAATCAATCTTATTATTCAGTTTCAAACACGTCAATTTTACACATAAAATGCTTTTACATGGGAAAGTGATATCCGCTATCTAAATGGTACAGTGGTAGCACGGCCACTTTCTCCCGTGAGGGTCGCGGGTTCAAATCCCAGTTGAAGAATGATGGCCTATAGATTGTGCCGAGTCAGGGTGTCTGTGCATTTCATTTGTTGTAATTAATTGTACAAATCAACTATAATACAAATATAAATGTATTCCTTCACCTTTTGGACAGTGGAAAGCGTCAGGCTTTATTTACCGCACAGTTACCCGCACAGTTTAGATGACTGTGTGGTTGCGCCTGCTTTGCGTCCGTATGTCACTGCAGGGATTCAGCAGAATATCAGCGTCAGGTATCATCCTGACACATGCTGAGCTGGATACCCATTTAGTGCAATCCTGAGACACACACCGCACATTTTTTATTTATTTTTTTACTTTTTTTACTGTGATGTAAGGTACCTTCTTTTTATTTGTGTTGTCTGTCACTGTTTTAATTATTTAATTTTCTGGTTACTGTGTTTTCTTTTATGTTACTATATGTTTTTTTTTTTTGTGTCTCTTTTTTGCACTGAATAAATCTTTTATCTATCTATCTATTTTTATCAAATGAGTCCTCCTACCCAGGGCGGGACGGAGGGACTGTCAGACTTATGCTGACTTAAATCGACAGTGTTCCTTCAATAGCCGTTTACGTTCCATGGTCACTATTACCTTATGAGACAGTTCCACGAACTCTGCAATTGCGCCTGCCTGGGTACGAACCCACAACCTAAAACGCTTAAGTCGTTGCTGATACCACTGGGCCACCACTGCTCTTAGTCATGAATCAGCTGAGAGAAAATCAGATATTAAAATCTCATCCGCTGTGACAGCTAACTGATCTTTTGCCATGGCACGCCTACATACCTTTGATACGAAGCGACCCCCCCTTTGTTAAGCCGACAGTCGACTGTTTCATTCAGTTTTCTGCTAAGAAAGCAATGAAGAGGGTTCGAATTCTCAACATATTTCTAGATCTCTGTTTGGATAGGATATACAAACGTAATTTTTTTGGTTTAGCTGCAGTAGTTTACTAAATAATTAGATTGCGTGAGTTACAAACCTACCTTTGCGAATGGGTATAGAATCAATCCCATCCCATCCCATTTCCTTTTATTTTGATATTCGACGTTTAAAAGTACCTAGTCTTTGATGGCCAAATTGAAATTTTAAATGCTTAGACTTTGACTTTGTCAAGCCGGGAATTTCGCATGTATCATCTGTTTTCGAAATTCGCACCTATCTTATTTTTGCCATTTTTGTCAAAAAACATTATGCGTATTGATCATGACACTGAATTTTGTTATACCATTGTAAATTATGGCAATATCTTTTATACTTATCATTGTATACCTTTCCTTTTAGTCGATGCCTAACCCAAAAAAAAGTACACAAAACCCGTAATAATTGGGACTATTATTGACAAGTGTAAATTCTCCTTTACAATTCAGTGTGAACGCACCGTAACGATGCATTCAACCTTCGATACCTGTCGCGTATTACAATGTTACAATAACGTACCGTCCGCAAAAAAAGTCACCATTTAATATAAAGCATTTGTTACTTGTGGTTTTAGTTATGAATTATTGTGTTTTGAGCGTTAGATGGTGCGGATGGTCAGCAAAAAATTTTTTTTTTTTTTTTGTAAGTTGTGATTGACTGAAGGTGTGTGTATTGTACGTTACATAATTATTTAAATGCTGAAAACTAAAATATCACCGGATAAAAACTACTGATATTATTTTTTTCATTGTGGTTTAAAAAAAAAAACAAAAAAGAATTTAAATATCTACAAATAAGTTTATATTGTCAAATTCTTTAATAATCATTTTAAATGAAATTATCGGCAAAATTATTATCAAAAAACCTAATTATCGAAGTATAGATTATCCAATGTCCTAAATATCGATGTTTTTTCCATAAATCTTACCTAAACAAATAATATTTTAGGACATAGGGTGCAGGCACTAGGTTAGGTTAGACCTTGCAGAGAAATAGGATCCAGCTACAGCTCCCTAGGGGTGCTATGACAGGAAACCTCCACGTGCGCCCGTGGACTGGAGTTCCCTCTCGGATATGTCCGGGGTGAAGACCAGTTTTTCGGGCCGGTGCACCCTGGGATGCGGGCAAAAACTCTTCTGGTCTCTTTGCCCGTATGCGAATAGCCTGTCTTATGGACGCTCCAACGCGTGTCCCTCTGATCAGCAGAGGGCACAGCGGCGGAGCGGGATTGCGGACGGTGAGTAATGGGCAGCTCGCTGTCCGACCGAGGACCAAGCCCGGGTCGTTGTCCAGGCTTCTTAAAAAATATTATAGTACCTAGGTATAGAAATCTCGATGACAATTAATGAGTTATTTAATTATTTATCTCCTCGAGAACGGAGAACCCCGGTGCCCAAAAATAAGCTTAAAAACAAATATTTAACCACTCTCTATTTCACACTAACAAACTGCGTGTTTTTCTCATTAATCATACTTATTTTTTACTCTCATAATTCTGTTTCTTCAATATTTACTTAAGTTTTGAGATAATCTTGAACATAAAACTGTTTATCCTCTCCATGTACACACTTTCGCGTCATTGTGTAACGACTAGGTTCGTTGCTGGATCGCGGGACTGACTTATCAACACGCGTAGCATGGCGCTGTAGAAACGGATTTTGTCGACGGGAGAATAGACAAAATGACAGAACGCAAAAGATTTTTTTAATTGCATAGCAATGTTTAAATTATAGAAAATATATGTTTATATTCTTTAATGGTGTAAGAATAGTGTCATATTTGTGCAAAAAAACAGTCGATTTGTACAGAAATAACGATGAACTAACTTTGTCTTTTCTTGGTAGAATAGAGATAGAATCGCCATGCTACGCGTGCAGGTAATCGTGACCCAGGAACGTAAAAATTTATTGAAGGACACAGTCTGACAGTCTCTCCCGCGTCCCGCTCTGGGTGGGATTAATCATCAGAAGATTTTATCACGTAAAAGTTTTTTATTGATACTGGACATTAGTGACAGATACTCGATTATTTTATGTTTTTTACATTAATTTATTCATAACTACGGATAACATTATGTGAGAGAGAATTTTACTTAACTATTATAATATAGAAACGCTACAGTACACGGCCACACATCCAACTATGCAAAACCAGTATTACCTGACCGTTCATTGTGTGTAAAAATCGTACGAAGCGAGACCAAGACAAACTGGTTTGTTTAGTTTGATGTGTAGCCGTGTGTACTAATTTTAGTTTCTCCGTATTTCTTAAATACATCAATGAACCAAAGACCACGTACTTTTTTTTTAAATACATTAAATACACTACCAGCATTTCTTACTAACTTTTTTTTTGTTAAATCCCAAACGTTTACATGTAAAAACTTTTTTCCAAAAGCCTCTTCTTCAAATACAAAAGATATCCCTCGGAGTTCCAAAAGAAAACGAAAAAAAAAAATCTTAATCAATTATTTACCCTTTTTTTGCTGACGCTACGTAAATATCGTACACAAATAAACTTTCTATTGTGTCGGGCTGTGTCGAATACCTTTATCGATAATAGCTAGTGATGTGCTTAGAATGATTTATCGATATTATTATAGTGGTTTATCGTAGAGTTTGTGGTCGTTTGTAATTTATGGGTTTTGTTTTCTTTTTCATAACTCATGGGATTGTGGTGTTATTATAGATTTATATAGACTGTAATGGAATTATTGAGATAAGAGTTATGTTGAGGTAGGTTATTATAACAAAGAATATTTAAAGTATTCTTTGTTATAATTAAAAATATAATAAAAAGTATTTTATTATTTTATTTTGTATATCCTATAAACTATTAATTTGTTTTATTAGTTGTGATTATAAAAAAATACGTGTTGAATCGAAAAACCCTTCCTTTTTTTTCATCCGTTAAAAACTAGAAGTATATGATTCAATGTTTCATTAAATTTATATAATATTTTAGTAACTCAACATAATAACACTAATAATGCTCCTTCAAAAATATCGAGAATGATTTTACCACGTAAAAAAGTAAAGGCCAAAATTCGATAAACGAACATCGATAAGAACACGGCACATCCCTATTCACCAAGACGTGACCTCCAAGCGAAAGTCCACGCCCGTCAAGGAGGCTAGTGATGTGCATTATACTCGATAGAATCACACATCGATACCTTACAACAAAAGTTTTAAACCTTTAAATTGACACACTTAAATTCCGAAAATGAAAGTTGATAAAGATTCCATTTTTAAATTAGTATGGAGTTAACGGTTGATGAATCAGCCATATTCGTTCTGAATTCGAATGGTAGACTTTTTTTTCTCTATGGATTTAATTAATGGCCTATATTTAAATATTTATAAAGTATTATAAATGGCCATCATAAAAAGTCAAGGCTGAGCATAGATATTATGGTTTTTAATAATGAAGAACATAGTAGTGGCCTAGTGCTATCTGTCCCGATTTACGAGTTGTAGGTCGTGTGTTCGAACACTTTGAACCCAGCTAGGCGCAATACTTTGTTTAGTTTATTTCATTACCACTGCTTTCAAAATGGATAAAAGTTAGAAGACAGTGACATCTCCTAAACCACACTGGTCCCACTGCCTCTCTCAGAGAGGTCTCCCAACAGTGGGAACACTTATCTTAATGAACGTGTCAATGATTCCTAATAGTATGATTAGCTTTGATGAAAACTCCACTTTAGTGACCTCGAAGTACGACGAGGCTTCCCCATAATACACATACCTTACGACTTTGGTATCCAGGTCACTATCACAATACAAATCCATAGAGATTTGTATAAAGACACGCGTCAATGGATACCAAAGTCGTAAGGTATCGGAGACTTGCGTCGCGTTGTGTACGAAGTGGCTTAAACTCCCAAGTTGTAAGCTGGCTTTGAGGAGTGGCTGGATAGGCGTCACGGCGTCCTGACCTACCACCAGACGCAGGTTCTCACCGGACACGGAAGCTTCGGGAGGTACCTGTGTCTGATGAGAAAGGAGGAAATGTCAATCACCACTGCGAAGATCGCCCGGAGGACACAGTAGAGCATACGGTGCAAGACTGCCCAGCTTGGGCAGAGCACCGACGTGTCGCGACGATAGGTGGAGACCTCTCGCACCCGGCATTGGTCGCGGCTACTCTACCGGTCTAGAATCCCGGAAAAAACCAAGGCGTAAAAGCCGTAGAAAGTGAAAATCTCCGAATATCAGCTCAAGCATGGAAATAAAAGAAAAATGCCGTTATTACTTCATTCCCTGATCCAATAAGATAAAGAAAGAAAATATTCATTAGCCCCCGATGATTTTACCGTTTGCATCGATTTAGCGCTGTAAGGCAACGGTCTCATAGCTCTAGGAAGCGATTAGGTGTCATCTTTTTTCTCGACCTTAAAACTAATAAAATTATGGAATCACTCACTTGAAATTGATCCGGGATAGCTTAAATAAAATAAAGGCCTGATTTGAATGAATTTAGTATCAATTTAAAGTTAATAGTGAAACCTTTATAACTGTATTATTTTTATTATTCTTAACTAGTTATAAAGTACTCAAGATCGTGTGGAATTGGAGTAATCTGGTGTTTAAGTCCCAAATATTGGAGCCTAGGCTGTCACCTTCTTCTTCTTTTTTCTTCAACCAAATATGGAGTGCAATTGTAGAAGCATAAAATTGACTGGCCTGATGGTCTAGTGGTTGGTGAACCTGACTGCTATGCCGGGGGTCGTGGGTTCGATTCCCACCCAGAGCAAATATTTGTGTGATGAGCATGATCATTTGTTCTGTGTCTGGGTGTAATTTATCTATAATATGTATGTATTTAGAAATATATAAGTATGTGTATCAGTTGTCTAGTACCCATAACACAAGCTCTGCTTAGCTTGGGACTAGATGGCGTTGTGTGATAGTTGTGGAATATTATTATTATTATATTAATATTAAAATGAGAGGATTGTGCGAGAACAGTCCATTACCGATTGAATGAATGTATTCGATCATTTGGTTTTAGGACGTACCGCTTTCCTCTCTGTTCTGCTTCAACGGTTTTGAGACTCAACTCGCTTATCGCTAATCGCTGGCGGTACAACATGAGCCATGCTCACCAAGAGTCGATCTACCGTGGAAAGACGTAATATTAGAACTGTTGTCGTCTCTTTTTAACGTACTGGTTTCGATGTGTATTTGTCTCCCTCTGTACAGTTAATAAGTAGTTAATGAAGTAAATTTTATTGTACCAATAACAATATGTAGATTTGAACGAGAGATACAACCTGAATTTCCTAAGGATTGTAGTTTCCTTATACGTTGCTTAAATTTGGTGACCCATTCAAAAACAGACCTTTTTTTTTATTTGGTAAAATCATCAAATAAATAGAATAGAATAGAAAAACATTTATTCGTTAATGACCACACACACAGAAATCATAAAAAAAATAATTAAAAATCAATAACAATTTTGCTGAGCATGTCCACACCAAAAGGGTTACCAACTCAGCCATAGCTGGGCCAAAGACACCCAGCGCTGGTTTTCAGTTGGCACCACGCAGTGACACACGGACGAGGGTAGGCAAATAAGATAAATATTTAAAAAAAAAATGGTTAAAAAGCAAATAAATCATTAATTTGATAATTTTACTACATCAAAAAAAAGGGTCAATACACACCGAGCCGCAACGCCGCACGCTCTTTTCAATAGAGCTATTCAAAATCATAACAACAAATACACATTAATTTCTGCTATTGTCGCGTCACGTCTCGTCACAGTATGAAATTACCCTTAGTAAGTAGGTATGTTCTGGTATACATTTTGTTAGAAGCCTACATACAACTATAATATCTTGATTTCTATCATCCGGTCTAGATGAGACAAAACAGTAACAATTTTTCTTCTTCATTTAAATATATAGCTTTTTCACACTACTTGCTCGTAAATGTCATATTATACGTCAGGCAAACCTACTGTAAAGCATGACATTATTCCCCCTCGCTCGAGCCGGGAATAATATATGTACTGAATTTCATTATTCCCGTGGGAATAATGTGATTTGAATTTGGAACCTCAAAGAAAACCGTATGAAAACTTTCACCAAGGAGTCGTATCAGTAATGGCGGCCGCCGGCCGCAACAGCTGATCGCTTACAGGGGTGCCAACTTCACGTTCGAAGGTTGTCGTACCACATCAAATTTCAAAAATCGAATTTATTTCCTCGCAGTAGGTGTGAAAAGCAGAGTACGCTCCTCGAGAGTAAAGCTGCCATGTCTTGGGCTGACTTGAATCCCTCGCTCGCTACACTAAGGATTCTTAACTCAATTCCCTCGTTTCACTCGGGAATTAACACTTGAACCTCCTCGCTGCGCTACGGAGGTTCACCTCAGAATCCTTAGTGTCGTTTCGGGATTCAATACGCCCGTGACGTAAGGCAATGCTTTACTCCCTTGGTGCTTAATATACTATTGCACGTGGTTTCACTCATTTCCCTCCCTCGCTTTAGCCTATAATTATTTCTAGGAGTCCATCTATCTCTGTACCAAAATTGATCAAAATCGGTTCAGAATTAATATGAGAAAGCGTAGCAAACGAACGTACTTTGGTATGAATCTATTATCTGTTGCTTTTTTTTTTTTTGCTTGTTAAAATCATCAAATGAGACCTCTAACCCCGGGCAGGACGGGAGGTACTGTCAGACTTGTACTGACTAAAATCCACGGTGTCCTTCAATAGCCCTTTATGTTCCGGGGTCACGGTAATAGAAATAAGTCCCGCGACCCCGGCAGGCTTTGGCCCTCTGAGAGGGGGCCCCGTCATTTTGCTGACAGCTCTTTGAGTCGCGCGTGGAACACGACGCGCCGTCGACCCGGGCATGGTCCATGGTCGGACAGCGAGTTGCCCTTTACTCGCTGTCCGCATGCCCGCGCCTACGGTGGCCGGAGATCGTCTTGCGACGTACGGCGCCGTGGGCGTACACCACTGCGGTTGCTCTCTCTCGCGGCCCGCCACCTCCTTCACGAGCATTACTGCCTCGCAGAAGGTGGCGACCGCTTCCCACTCCGTCTCGCTCCGCAGCATGGAGGACACGTCGGTGCTCTGCCCAAGCTGGGCAGTCTTGCACCGTATGCTCTACTGTGTCCTCCGGGCGATCTTCGTCAGGCTTTGGCACTCAAATGCCCCATCATAATGCTGACAGTTCTATGAGGCGCGCGTGCGGTATCGGACTTGCCGTCGACCCGGGCTGGTCCATGATCGGAGTGCGAGTCCATTACTCGCGGTCAGCATGCCCCCGCCTAAGGTGGGCGGAAATTGCGATTAGTAAGTTAAGATGTCATACAATCCTACTTTTTTATCTAAAACACTAGCTGCTGCCAGCGGTTTCACCCGCTACAACTCGAAAATTATCCCACGGGAACATAAAATCGGGATAAAAACTATCCTATGTGTTAATCCAGGTTATAAACTATCTGTGCACTAAATTTCAGCCAAATCCGTTCAGTAGTTTTTGCGTGAAAGAGTAACAAACATCCATACATACATTAGTAGGAAGTAGGATGTCCAGTATGATCTAAAATAGTAGCTCGTTATAAACTACTTTTTTTTTCTAATTATGTCATTTGAAGATTTAAAAAAAAGTGATATGATGCCTCTGGCGGGTTGTTTATGCTGACGCTACTTAAACTTCGAACGGTTTTGAATTTAGAAATTGGTATGGAATAGAGTAGAGTTTTTTTTGTTTTTTATCATCACCTTCCCGTCCTTATCCCATTTTACTAGTGGTCGTCGAAAAACGTTTTCTTCTTCCATTCTCCTTTTCAGATGTTGGCATCATGTCCTCAATTTTCTGTCATTATAAGTCCTCACTTGAACGCTCGTTAGAATGCTCACTAAAGTGCTCTTGTTTGTGTCTCTGTAATGTAACATTTACAATAATGCTCATTACAAATGAATGCTCAAGTTTATCAGCACTTTTAAGATTATTTCTCCTGACATTATTATATTTTGTCTATATATATTAGGTAATGCGTCTGTCCCCGAACACCTACAACCCGAATTTGTTTATTCTGGGTAAGGTCGTTCCAGCAGAGTTAAGAGCAACACAATCTATAGAGATATTATGAAGAAGAAGTGTTTGGGTGACCGCGCTAATCTTCCATATATTGCTTCTTCGCATTGAAAACATTCTGTGGTCTGTATTAGGTGACCATCTGTCATATCTCCGTGTCTCAGAAAGCACGTAAAGCCGTTGGTCCCGGCTGTCATTTATATATATTTGACAGTTGTTACTGTGAGTCAGAAGTCTGGCAACTAGTCTTACCATGGTTGCCATGGGGTCTTGTATTATCCAGTTACAGGGTTGTCGAGGTCCGATAGTCAGTCGCTCCATGTAAAATACTGATATCCAGCTGCATCTGGTTCGACTGGAAGCCGACTCCAATAGTTGGGAAAAGGCAGGCAGATGAAGATTTACTTTTTGTTAACAACTTTTTATAAATACAAATCTTGGATTACACTTTTGATTTACATTAAACTTTTGGCCCTATGGTTACTTAATTCAAACTTGCCTAGTACTACCTAAGTTTAATGATAAGTAGGTCACCTTATAAAATGATTCAATCAAATCACTTTTATAAATCATGGTCAAGATGAGAATAAGATATTTCATCAACAACAAAATTAAAATGTAGAATAATTTAAAAAAAAATGTATTCTATCGGGTAATTAGCCTATTATACTGAAAAAATATAGGTCTGTCAGATAGATTATCAAAAAAGACTAGGATTTTTTTTCTTTTATTACGTAAACCAAAATTAACGGAGATACAACGCTTCTAAAAATCACAAAACGTCACTAAGTTGGTACTTATAATTTTACAGGCGTTATGACGTCATAAGACCCCACTCCCGAATTTCGAAGCGTTTTATCTTTGTCAATATTCATTGATTTATAAAACAAAAAAATACGTGTTTATTATTTTTTAATACTTTATCTGACGAACTAGACAGATTTTTAATTTATTCTTGCAGCAAATTCTTTTTTCTTTGACCAAATAAAACAAACCAGGATACTATAATCTTTTGATAAATACCTCATTGATGATCAGACCACATTTCTAAAGTTCTCAGTTTCACCAGTTGAACCATAAAAAGAAATGGCTATCCATCTCTTTCACACATATGTCTATCTCTCACAATTTCTCATTTCACCGTTCACTTGGTTAGCGAGTCGGTACTAAGTGTGACCGAGTTGTTTCTGGTGCAACGGCACAAGGTACTTTGAGTCTTGAAAATAGAAAGGTAGTGTTCGATTTTGTTTGGCAAGAGAAAGTAAGATGGGACTTTCTCAAAGTAAATTCTTGCTTGTAATATGTATGTTTCTTATTTTACAGAGTTAAGTTGGTCAGTAAGCTAGTAGGTTCGCGGTTCTGACGACGGACAGACGTCTCAATAAGCTAAAAAAAATCTACGAAAGAAAAACATGTCGAGAAAATCTTGTGGATGCCGCTAAAAAAAATTAAAACATGATAAAAAAAGTGTGAATGTGATTTTGAAAATCGAAAGTCAAAAATAAGTTTCGATTTTTGTATTTGCGCGCGCGAATTTAAACGTCAAAATGACAGTTCGAAAGTGGTTTGAATTTGGAAAATCTTTGCAGCGTAGTGATGTGAAAATGATGTTTTCTATTTTAGTGATATTATCTGTTTTGGACAATTTGCCCTTAACTTGTAAGGGTGAAGATTACGATAGAGGTAAGCTTATTTTATTTTATTTGGTACACCAGTAACCAGTACCCTACTTAATAGGCAGTTAATGATAATATTATAATATCTAAGGCTTATTTATTAATTATGTTAAACTATTGAAGACTTGATTTTCAAGTTATTGGAAATACTTTCTACGAATATGGAATGAAAACAGTTTATTTAGGTTATCAAATGAATTAATCTTAAATGTCTTAAACAGACCAAACACTTAATCTTTTTCAAGATCACTTTCATTAGACCTAATTCACAACGGCTAGACAACAAAACCGGTACCAATAAAAAAAAAAGTAATCGCGATGACCAAAAAAAAACCCGTTCCAAATTCAAACAAACACATCAAGAAAAAAAAACAAAAGAATATCGCTGTCATGCTGATAGTAAAAAGTCCATAGACATAAATTCATAGAGTAATACCTGTTTTATCATGGCGCGAAAGTTGACCGGTGTGTGAGAAATATGTCACTGTTACGGCAGGTATTGACTAGCCATCTTTAATAATTAATATTTATGCACTTTCTTGTTGCCTCTATAATACATACCTACATAGCTGGTTCTATTTATTTGTTTGAAGTTAAAAATCTGTTCTAAACATATTTTAATTTAAATTAATGACCGTATCAGGTGTTTGTGTAACTGACTTAATTGCTTGAGGATTTTGAAACTTTACATATCGACCTAAAAATATCTTTCGGCGTATTTTTATGTGATCAGCTTGCTAGTAAAATAACCTATATTCCGTAGCAATAGCAAAAACGATAATAAAAAGCCGATTTTCTGAGGCTTTCGTACAGCCTGTTGACAGACGGACAGACAGACAGATGGACAGCAGAGTCTTGGTAATAATAATAATCATTATATGATTATTACCAAGTCAAGTCTTTAAAATAGCCTTTGGGTACGGAAAAAAATACTTACGATGACGATCCCAAAAGTGGATATACAAGACGTAGAGTTCGTAGAAAGTGACCTTGTACTGTGGTATCTCATAACTTTTTATTTGGACAATGCTAACATTATCATAGCAGCTTTTAACTACAATAGGGTAGTTTACTTATTAATTGAAGGTCTGTTTAGTCTGTCATAAAAAGTAATAAAAATAATGGACACATTATTTTTATATTTTTTTAATCAGAAAGTTAACAATGATAAAATGCTTCGAAATTCGGGAGGGGGGGCTTGTGATCTCGTACCGACCGAGTGAATATATGAAAAAATATGGTTTAAATATTTTTTATAATACTAATATAATTTTCGGAAAAAGATTAAAAAAAAATAGCGTATTGCTGTAACCACACATAATCATATTATATATAGTCTTTGGTTTAAAGTCATTCGCTGCTTCTGACTTCGCTTTTCTATCACCAGCCTATAACACCGGTCGACAAATTAAAAAAAAAATCTTGCGCATGGGTTTTACTTATTATATTCTGATTATACAAGCATATTTACTTAAAAAAATGTGATAACAAATCAAAAATATTTGCTTTAAGAGTTTTTTTTTCAAAGCTTTCAGAGGCGAAAATTAAAGATAGAGTGTCTGTTGGCGCTCAAATAAATAAAAACCAATTGTGATATTTTCCTGACATTACTTAGCATTGAAGAGAAAGAAGCCAGGAACAGTTTTAAGGCATTAGTTCATGGTTTTATTGTAAACCCTAGAGCTAAAAGTTATGTCGAGCTGATCACTGACACGATTACGATTTTTTTCCATCATCAGAAGTAGAATGTCTCTAAAGATACACTAAAGATACATATGCTACATTCTCATTTGGATAAATTTAAAGAAAACATGGAAGCTTGTACGGAAGAACAAAAAGAACGCTTCCATCAAGACAATTTGAGATTTGACAAGCATTTTAGAGACGTTACAAATGCCAGTACTGAAAGGGACATGATGGGAGACTATATTTGGGAGTTAATAAGAGAAACTTCTACTAAAAATAGCAGGAAAACTAAAACTGTTATTTTTTAAATAATTTAACTTTATTTTAAAACTTATTTTGAAAAAAAAAAACGTGAATGGATGTACGGTTTCGTTTGTAATAATTCATCTCTGTGTCAATTTTTAAGTATTTTCAATGATTTTAATTTACCCATTTTTTTCTCACAAAAGCAAATTCAGAACTTTTTTTTGTTCATATTCTTATTTCTAGATATACAAACAATAAAAATAACGTATGTAGAACCCATGCGCAAAAATGCTGTTGACCTATGTAATGTTCCCACTGCTGGGACACAGACCTCACTGTGAGAAGGTGTGGGTCATAATATTACACATGTTATTACCCTGTTCTGCCTCTTGAATGTAATGACGACTGCTGGCTGAGTGCTTAGCACGAGGTGCTAGGTAATTCTCACGTCAAGTAAAGTTGTTATGAACGAGAGATACAACCTGAATTTCCTAAGGATTGTAGTTTCCTTATACGTTGCTTAAATTTGGTGACCCATTCAAAAACAGACCTTTTTTTTTATTTGGTAAAATCATCAAATAAATAGAATAGAATAGAAAAACATTTATTCGTTAATGACCACACACACAGAAATCATAAAAAAAATAATTAAAAATCAATAACAATTTTGCTGAGCATGTCCACACCAAAAGGGTTACCAACTCAGCCATAGCTGGGCCAAAGACACCCAGCGCTGGTTTTCAGTTGGCACCACGCAGTGACACACGGACGAGGGTAGGCAAATAAGATAAATATTTAAAAAAAAAATGGTTAAAAAGCAAATAAATCATTAATTTGATAATTTTACTACATCAAAAAAAAGGGTCAATACACACCGAGCCGCAACGCCGCACGCTCTTTTCAATAGAGCTATTCAAAATCATAACAACAAATACACATTAATTTCTGCTATTGTCGCGTCACGTCTCGTCACAGTATGAAATTACCCTTAGTAAGTAGGTATGTTCTGGTATACATTTTGTTAGAAGCCTACATACAACTATAATATCTTGATTTCTATCATCCGGTCTAGATGAGACAAAACAGTAACAATTTTTCTTCTTCATTTAAATATATAGCTTTTTCACACTACTTGCTCGTAAATGTCATATTATACGTCAGGCAAACCTACTGTAAAGCATGACATTATTCCCCCTCGCTCGAGCCGGGAATAATATATGTACTGAATTTCATTATTCCCGTGGGAATAATGTGATTTGAATTTGGAACCTCAAAGAAAACCGTATGAAAACTTTCACCAAGGAGTCGTATCAGTAATGGCGGCCGCCGGCCGCAACAGCTGATCGCTTACAGGGGTGCCAACTTCACGTTCGAAGGTTGTCGTACCACATCAAATTTCAAAAATCGAATTTATTTCCTCGCAGTAGGTGTGAAAAGCAGAGTACGCTCCTCGAGAGTAAAGCTGCCATGTCTTGGGCTGACTTGAATCCCTCGCTCGCTACACTAAGGATTCTTAACTCAATTCCCTCGTTTCACTCGGGAATTAACACTTGAACCTCCTCGCTGCGCTACGGAGGTTCACCTCAGAATCCTTAGTGTCGTTTCGGGATTCAATACGCCCGTGACGTAAGGCAATGCTTTACTCCCTTGGTGCTTAATATACTATTGCACGTGGTTTCACTCATTTCCCTCCCTCGCTTTAGCCTATAATTATTTCTAGGAGTCCATCTATCTCTGTACCAAAATTGATCAAAATCGGTTCAGAATTAATATGAGAAAGCGTAGCAAACGAACGTACTTTGGTATGAATCTATTATCTGTTGCTTTTTTTTTTTTTGCTTGTTAAAATCATCAAATGAGACCTCTAACCCCGGGCAGGACGGGAGGTACTGTCAGACTTGTACTGACTAAAATCCACGGTGTCCTTCAATAGCCCTTTATGTTCCGGGGTCACGGTAATAGAAATAAGTCCCGCGACCCCGGCAGGCTTTGGCCCTCTGAGAGGGGGCCCCGTCATTTTGCTGACAGCTCTTTGAGTCGCGCGTGGAACACGACGCGCCGTCGACCCGGGCATGGTCCATGGTCGGACAGCGAGTTGCCCTTTACTCGCTGTCCGCATGCCCGCGCCTACGGTGGCCGGAGATCGTCTTGCGACGTACGGCGCCGTGGGCGTACACCACTGCGGTTGCTCTCTCTCGCGGCCCGCCACCTCCTTCACGAGCATTACTGCCTCGCAGAAGGTGGCGACCGCTTCCCACTCCGTCTCGCTCCGCAGCATGGAGGACACGTCGGTGCTCTGCCCAAGCTGGGCAGTCTTGCACCGTATGCTCTACTGTGTCCTCCGGGCGATCTTCGTCAGGCTTTGGCACTCAAATGCCCCATCATAATGCTGACAGTTCTATGAGGCGCGCGTGCGGTATCGGACTTGCCGTCGACCCGGGCTGGTCCATGATCGGAGTGCGAGTCCATTACTCGCGGTCAGCATGCCCCCGCCTAAGGTGGGCGGAAATTGCGATTAGTAAGTTAAGATGTCATACAATCCTACTTTTTTATCTAAAACACTAGCTGCTGCCAGCGGTTTCACCCGCTACAACTCGAAAATTATCCCACGGGAACATAAAATCGGGATAAAAACTATCCTATGTGTTAATCCAGGTTATAAACTATCTGTGCACTAAATTTCAGCCAAATCCGTTCAGTAGTTTTTGCGTGAAAGAGTAACAAACATCCATACATACATTAGTAGGAAGTAGGATGTCCAGTATGATCTAAAATAGTAGCTCGTTATAAACTACTTTTTTTTTCTAATTATGTCATTTGAAGATTTAAAAAAAAGTGATATGATGCCTCTGGCGGGTTGTTTATGCTGACGCTACTTAAACTTCGAACGGTTTTGAATTTAGAAATTGGTATGGAATAGAGTAGAGTTTTTTTGTTTTTTATCATCACCTTCCCGTCCTTATCCCATTTTACTAGTGGTCGTCGAAAAACGTTTTCTTCTTCCATTCTCCTTTTCAGATGTTGGCATCATGTCCTCAATTTTCTGTCATTATAAGTCCTCACTTGAACGCTCGTTAGAATGCTCACTAAAGTGCTCTTGTTTGTGTCTCTGTAATGTAACATTTACAATAATGCTCATTACAAATGAATGCTCAAGTTTATCAGCACTTTTAAGATTATTTCTCCTGACATTATTATATTTTGTCTATATATATTAGGTAATGCGTCTGTCCCCGAACACCTACAACCCGAATTTGTTTATTCTGGGTAAGGTCGTTCCAGCAGAGTTAAGAGCAACACAATCTATAGAGATATTATGAAGAAGAAGTGTTTGGGTGACCGCGCTAATCTTCCATATATTGCTTCTTCGCATTGAAAACATTCTGTGGTCTGTATTAGGTGACCATCTGTCATATCTCCGTGTCTCAGAAAGCACGTAAAGCCGTTGGTCCCGGCTGTCATTTATATATATTTGACAGTTGTTACTGTGAGTCAGAAGTCTGGCAACTAGTCTTACCATGGTTGCCATGGGGTCTTGTATTATCCAGTTACAGGGTTGTCGAGGTCCGATAGTCAGTCGCTCCATGTAAAATACTGATATCCAGCTGCATCTGGTTCGACTGGAAGCCGACTCCAATAGTTGGGAAAAGGCAGGCAGATGAAGATTTACTTTTTGTTAACAACTTTTTATAAATACAAATCTTGGATTACACTTTTGATTTACATTAAACTTTTGGCCCTATGGTTACTTAATTCAAACTTGCCTAGTACTACCTAAGTTTAATGATAAGTAGGTCACCTTATAAAATGATTCAATCAAATCACTTTTATAAATCATGGTCAAGATGAGAATAAGATATTTCATCAACAACAAAATTAAAATGTAGAATAATTTAAAAAAAAATGTATTCTATCGGGTAATTAGCCTATTATACTGAAAAAATATAGGTCTGTCAGATAGATTATCAAAAAAGACTAGGATTTTTTTTCTTTTATTACGTAAACCAAAATTAACGGAGATACAACGCTTCTAAAAATCACAAAACGTCACTAAGTTGGTACTTATAATTTTACAGGCGTTATGACGTCATAAGACCCCACTCCCGAATTTCGAAGCGTTTTATCTTTGTCAATATTCATTGATTTATAAAACAAAAAAATACGTGTTTATTATTTTTTAATACTTTATCTGACGAACTAGACAGATTTTTAATTTATTCTTGCAGCAAATTCTTTTTTCTTTGACCAAATAAAACAAACCAGGATACTATAATCTTTTGATAAATACCTCATTGATGATCAGACCACATTTCTAAAGTTCTCAGTTTCACCAGTTGAACCATAAAAAGAAATGGCTATCCATCTCTTTCACACATATGTCTATCTCTCACAATTTCTCATTTCACCGTTCACTTGGTTAGCGAGTCGGTACTAAGTGTGACCGAGTTGTTTCTGGTGCAACGGCACAAGGTACTTTGAGTCTTGAAAATAGAAAGGTAGTGTTCGATTTTGTTTGGCAAGAGAAAGTAAGATGGGACTTTCTCAAAGTAAATTCTTGCTTGTAATATGTATGTTTCTTATTTTACAGAGTTAAGTTGGTCAGTAAGCTAGTAGGTTCGCGGTTCTGACGACGGACAGACGTCTCAATAAGCTAAAAAAAATCTACGAAAGAAAAACATGTCGAGAAAATCTTGTGGATGCCGCTAAAAAAAATTAAAACATGATAAAAAAAGTGTGAATGTGATTTTGAAAATCGAAAGTCAAAAATAAGTTTCGATTTTTGTATTTGCGCGCGCGAATTTAAACGTCAAAATGACAGTTCGAAAGTGGTTTGAATTTGGAAAATCTTTGCAGCGTAGTGATGTGAAAATGATGTTTTCTATTTTAGTGATATTATCTGTTTTGGACAATTTGCCCTTAACTTGTAAGGGTGAAGATTACGATAGAGGTAAGCTTATTTTATTTTATTTGGTACACCAGTAACCAGTACCCTACTTAATAGGCAGTTAATGATAATATTATAATATCTAAGGCTTATTTATTAATTATGTTAAACTATTGAAGACTTGATTTTCAAGTTATTGGAAATACTTTCTACGAATATGGAATGAAAACAGTTTATTTAGGTTATCAAATGAATTAATCTTAAATGTCTTAAACAGACCAAACACTTAATCTTTTTCAAGATCACTTTCATTAGACCTAATTCACAACGGCTAGACAACAAAACCGGTACCAATAAAAAAAAAAGTAATCGCGATGACCAAAAAAAAACCCGTTCCAAATTCAAACAAACACATCAAGAAAAAAAAACAAAAGAATATCGCTGTCATGCTGATAGTAAAAAGTCCATAGACATAAATTCATAGAGTAATACCTGTTTTATCATGGCGCGAAAGTTGACCGGTGTGTGAGAAATATGTCACTGTTACGGCAGGTATTGACTAGCCATCTTTAATAATTAATATTTATGCACTTTCTTGTTGCCTCTATAATACATACCTACATAGCTGGTTCTATTTATTTGTTTGAAGTTAAAAATCTGTTCTAAACATATTTTAATTTAAATTAATGACCGTATCAGGTGTTTGTGTAACTGACTTAATTGCTTGAGGATTTTGAAACTTTACATATCGACCTAAAAATATCTTTCGGCGTATTTTTATGTGATCAGCTTGCTAGTAAAATAACCTATATTCCGTAGCAATAGCAAAAACGATAATAAAAAGCCGATTTTCTGAGGCTTTCGTACAGCCTGTTGACAGACGGACAGACAGACAGATGGACAGCAGAGTCTTGGTAATAATAATAATCATTATATGATTATTACCAAGTCAAGTCTTTAAAATAGCCTTTGGGTACGGAAAAAAATACTTACGATGACGATCCCAAAAGTGGATATACAAGACGTAGAGTTCGTAGAAAGTGACCTTGTACTGTGGTATCTCATAACTTTTTATTTGGACAATGCTAACATTATCATAGCAGCTTTTAACTACAATAGGGTAGTTTACTTATTAATTGAAGGTCTGTTTAGTCTGTCATAAAAAGTAATAAAAATAATGGACACATTATTTTTATATTTTTTTAATCAGAAAGTTAACAATGATAAAATGCTTCGAAATTCGGGAGGGGGGGCTTGTGATCTCGTACCGACCGAGTGAATATATGAAAAAATATGGTTTAAATATTTTTTATAATACTAATATAATTTTCGGAAAAAGATTAAAAAAAAATAGCGTATTGCTGTAACCACACATAATCATATTATATATAGTCTTTGGTTTAAAGTCATTCGCTGCTTCTGACTTCGCTTTTCTATCACCAGCCTATAACACCGGTCGACAAATTAAAAAAAAAATCTTGCGCATGGGTTTTACTTATTATATTCTGATTATACAAGCATATTTACTTAAAAAAATGTGATAACAAATCAAAAATATTTGCTTTAAGAGTTTTTTTTTCAAAGCTTTCAGAGGCGAAAATTAAAGATAGAGTGTCTGTTGGCGCTCAAATAAATAAAAACCAATTGTGATATTTTCCTGACATTACTTAGCATTGAAGAGAAAGAAGCCAGGAACAGTTTTAAGGCATTAGTTCATGGTTTTATTGTAAACCCTAGAGCTAAAAGTTATGTCGAGCTGATCACTGACACGATTACGATTTTTTTCCATCATCAGAAGTAGAATGTCTCTAAAGATACACTAAAGATACATATGCTACATTCTCATTTGGATAAATTTAAAGAAAACATGGAAGCTTGTACGGAAGAACAAAAAGAACGCTTCCATCAAGACAATTTGAGATTTGACAAGCATTTTAGAGACGTTACAAATGCCAGTACTGAAAGGGACATGATGGGAGACTATATTTGGGAGTTAATAAGAGAAACTTCTACTAAAAATAGCAGGAAAACTAAAACTGTTATTTTTTAAATAATTTAACTTTATTTTAAAACTTATTTTGAAAAAAAAAAACGTGAATGGATGTACGGTTTCGTTTGTAATAATTCATCTCTGTGTCAATTTTTAAGTATTTTCAATGATTTTAATTTACCCATTTTTTTCTCACAAAAGCAAATTCAGAACTTTTTTTTGTTCATATTCTTATTTCTAGATATACAAACAATAAAAATAACGTATGTAGAACCCATGCGCAAAAATGCTGTTGACCTATGTAATGTTCCCACTGCTGGGACACAGACCTCACTGTGAGAAGGTGTGGGTCATAATATTACACATGTTATTACCCTGTTCTGCCTCTTGAATGTAATGACGACTGCTGGCTGAGTGCTTAGCACGAGGTGCTAGGTAATTCTCACGTCAAGTAAAGTTGTTATTGGGTTTATAGGTTTTTCGGTAACAGGGGTTTTCATCATCATCAGCCTATAGAACATCCCTATCCCCACTGCTGAGACACAGGCCTCCTCTCTGTGAGAAAGTGTGGGACATAATCTATCACATGGGTTCATTGCGGATTGATGGGTGTCACATATCTTCCACTTTTTGGTTCTTAGATATTGCGGTTTTCCTTACGATGTATTCCGTAACCGTCTTTTTTTTACGTGGTGTAATCATCACATGAGTCTGGCAGGCTTAGCCCTCTAGAGGGGGGCCCCGTCATCATGCTGACGCTGGCTGAGGCGTGCGTGGAACACAACGCGCCGTCGACCCGGGCATGGTCCATGGTCGGACAGCGAGTTGCCCTTAACTCGCCGCCCGCATGCCCGCGATTCCTTCACCGTTTGGAGAGCTGTGGTTATGAAATAAATTAAACAAAGTAATACGCCTGGCTTTTTTTATCGTGGTAATGTCATGAAATGAGTCCTCCCTCTTAAAGAGGAACGGGAGGGACTGTCAGATCTGATCTGACTAAAATCCACGGAGATTCTTCAATAGCCCTTGAAATTCTAGGGTAACAATTACCTTATGAGACAGTCCCGCGATCCCGACAAATGAGGTTAGCTGGGTTTTAACCTACGACCTACAATTCAAAAGTCGGGGCCGATACCACTGGCCCACAACCGCTCCGAAACAAAAACTTTATTCGGCCAAATCATTACATGCACCGTTTCTTTGGCCAGACAAAATGCAACTGTAAACATTAGTTAGGTACTGCAAAAAAACCCCTAGATCTGACACGTCACCCATTTATGATGAATACTAGCTATTCCCCGTGGTTTCACGTGCGCTGCTCGGCTCCTTTTGGAAGCGTGATGTTTTATGGTTTCTTGTAGCCTTCCTTAATAAATGGACTATCTAACACAACAAGATTTTTTCAATTCGAACCAGTAGTTCCTGAGATAAGCGCGTTCAATCAAACAAACTCTTCAGCTTTTTTATTAAGTAGAGATAGCGTATTAAGCTGGTATCACGTTTAGCCTCTGCCTATTAAGTCTGTGCGTAATTTTTGTTCGCACATTTTGCGCGAACCTTTTCACTGAACTAAGGCTGGCTATGTACGCGGACAAATAACGAGTCGAATGCTCTCGTGTGCGCGCACAAAAGTATCCAAGTGAACACGAACACTGTTAGAGTGTTCGCGCCATTGAGCACGCCACAGAGCTGTCAAACAACTGAATGAACTTGTGCGCGTGCACTCATCTTGGATGGGACATAGTGGTGATGCGTGGTGTCGTCTCTATACGTAGTAGTAATAGCTCAATGGTTCATGTTTGCTTCATTAAGTCCATAGTTAACATTTATACCGCACATCGGTGGAATGGCATCTTTAGGTAGCCTTGTAAGCGGAGTCTAGAGGATGTGATGGATCCGTGGGGAAACCACAAAACGGTACACAGTTGTGGTCTACCGGGTCTATTTAGCACAAGTGTGTTTTGGGCTTCACCACTATGTTTGTTGTATCATAAGAAGACCATTAAAATGGTTTAAGAGATTGTGGTTTCAATATTTGATTGATAGTTGAAGTCCAGTCCATTGTGTGTCCTGACCGATGCATAATAAGGGTTATTTCCGTTTGGACATCTTAACACTTGGGGCATCCAAAATCCATTGCTATTGAATAATATCAGTTACTAACTGTAACCCCGGTTTCAACCCCGCTGCTTGGCTCTTATTGCTCGTAGCGTGATGTTATATAGCCTATAGCTTTCCTCAATAAATGAACGATCCAACACCAAAATATTTTTTCACTTCGAACCAGTAGTTTCTGAGATTAGCCCGGTCAACCAAACAAACTAACAAACCCTTCTGCTTTATAAAATACTACCTGTTGCCCGCGGTTTCACCCGCTAAAACTCCCGTGGGAACATTAAATCGGGATAATAACTATCCTATGTGTTTATCGAGGTTATAAGCTATCTGTGTACCAAAAATAAACAAAATCCGTTCAGTAGTTTTTGCATGAAAAAGTAACAAACATCCATCCACACATACAAACTTTCACGTTTATAATATTAGTAGGATTTGACAGCTCTGTGATGTACTCTAGGCGCGCGCACTCATCCTGGATGGGACACAGTGGTGATACGGTTATAAGCTATCTGTGTACCAAAAATAAACAAAATCCGTTCAGAAGTTTTTGCGTGAAAAAGTAACAAACATCCATCCACACATACAAACTTTCACGTTTATAATATTAGTAGGATTAGCGACCCGCCCCGGCTCCGCACATGGGCAAATGCCTCTATATTATACTTGTTATATACATAAAAACCTTCCTCTTGAATCATTCTATCTAGTAAAAAAAACCGTATCAAAATCCGTTGCGTAGTTTTAAAGATATAAGCGTACATAGGGACAGAAAGCGGGAAGCGACTTTGTTTTATAATTTTGTAGTGATGTACAGATTTAATTAGTTTGATACTCGTAAGATAGGTAAAATCAAACAAAAATCGTATATCCAACTCCACACATAAAATCCCTCATTAACAATTGACACTAACAAAGTGTCAATTAGTGCCACATTGACACATAACCCTATAAAGGCTGGCACTAATTTATTACCGGCTGATTAACCAGTTGTTTGATGGTTAAAGTCCGCACTTTCACCGCACTAGCAAGTTGATGCGCTTGCGCATTATGGTTTACGCTGCTGTGCGCGAACAGCGCCACATGGTGACCACATTATAGGGAGCCATAAGATCTACCAATGATTACCAACTAGCTATATTTTGCTAAATATTTTTATATTGCAAATTAAATCATCTGCCTAGCATTTTCCCAACTATATTAGGGTCGGCTTCCAGTCGAACCAGATGCAGCTGAATATAAGTATTTTTAATGGAGCGACTGCATATCGGACCTCCACAACCCAGTAACTGGGTAAACGATACTCCATGGTAAGACTGATTGTCTCAGACTTTCGAACTTCTGACTAACAGTAACGACTGTCAAAGATCTTCAAATGACAGCCTGTTGGCAACTTTGTGGAGCGCGCCATCTGTTGGTGGCGATCGTGTTGGCAACTTTGCGGAGCGCGCCATCTGTTGGTGACAGTCGGAAGAGCGAGCGGCGCCTGACAGTTAAAATCAAACCTACCGGTGGTGGGGAGAAGACGACGGCTCGCGGCTCGCTTGGCGCTCTCGGCCTCTTTGCTGGTGGATCGCCCGACGAGAAACATCCTCTCTAATTCCATTTCAATATTGTTGATTTGTTGTGTTAAAAGATTAGTTCACTGATTTGCTAATAGTTAGTGTTAATAAAAGTTAATTTAATAAAGTGTGTTCAGTTAATAGTTTGATTTATTTGCTCAGATTTATTAATAGTGTTAAACTTTTAAATTACCCACAATTAAAATAAATAACACTGAAATAGTAGTAAAAGTAGCTTAGTTTTGTAACATCAGAAGTGGAACGCACGTGCCATGGGCAAACGCAGGCGTTATCGAAAACGAGCACAATCGTCATCAAGTAGCAGTAGCACGACGAGCACTAGTGCCAGAACGCCGTCACCTCCACCCAGAAGGAAGTCAAAGGTATCAGGGCATAAAGATACCAAAGCTGTGAGTACCCTACATAATATAATACCTGAGTTTGACCCTTTAAATGATGACATAAATGCATGGCTTAATATTATACAATCCTATGCGGCAACGTTTGACTGGACCGACGAAACGATACGTTATCAAGCTCTTAATAAGTTAAAAGGCTCTGGCAAAGTTTGGTATGACTCGTTGTTACGTACTGATAGTCAGTGGCCTACATGGAAATGGAGTGATTGGTATCGGCGTTTGGCTAATAGTTTTCAAACACGCCGTAATATGTTTGAGTTATTAAAAGAAATTATAACTAAAAAACCGATAGAAAACCAATCATTGTACGAATTTTATTTCGATATTAAATGTAAAATTGACCGATTATCCTTAAACTTTACTGAACAAGATATTATTTCTATAATTGTCGGCAGCATAGGCGACAGCAATATAGGAGCTTCTATTGAGGCTAGTAATTTTAAATCTTGTCATGATTTGGCTAGTTACCTTCATGGTCGTACGTACAAATGCAAAATTTCGAAACAAAACAGTTCGGGTAGTACACGCGAAAACCAACATAAAACAGTGGATCAAACAAATAATTCTATCCAGCCATCCACGAACGTTTCGTCATCAAATAATAATACCACCTCTCGTAGTGTACATGAAAGCAATCAAACCGGACCAACCCATATTCAGAAGCCAATCAAATGTTACACTTGCGGTGGAAATCATAAAAGGAATCAATGTGATCTCATTAAATGTAATTTTTGTAAAAAAAAGGGCCATGTTGAGGCTGTGTGCCGTTCTAAGAAAACTACAGGATTAATTAAACCAGAAACTGAGGAAACCAAATTGATCCATACCCCCGATTCGCGAAATAAATTTGTAAAAACGGTTTTTATTGACCACTTTGTACACGAGGCATTTATTGATACGGGAAGTAGTTGCTCCCTAATTTCCGAATTTGTGGTTGAAAAATATTCGTTTCAAACGAGTGAACTACCCTCGCCAGTTTTGTTGCAAGGGTTTTCTAAACATAATTCTAAACCGGTGACTCGAAAAATCACTGTAAATTTAAAAATTGACTGCGTGTCTTTAACTGGTGTGAACTTTTACGTTATTGATGACTTAGTAGGTTGTGATATACTTATTGGGCGTAATATAACGGAGCGAAATGATTTGATATATTCACGTGTTGGTAATTCATTTAAATTTGACTATGCGCATTCACTTACGGAATTTTGTGACTCTATATATGAGACCAGGATCGATACTGACACTCACTTAAATGAATTAATTTTCTTATTTAGACAATATAAAGAGTGTATCGCGTCAGACATAAAAGAGTTAGGGAAAGTGAATAACCACGAGATGGTTATTACTTTGACAGACCCACGACCTGTGCAGTGCAGACCTTTTCGAGCCTCCCATACAGATAGAAAGATTATTAGAGATATGGTGCAGGAATTAGTAGATAATAAAATAATTCAAGAAAGTAAATCCCCTTACGCAAGTCCCGCTCTGCTTGTCAATAAAAAGAATGGAGAGAAGAGGCTCTGCATTGATTACCGTGCATTGAACAAAATAACTGTAAAAGATAAGTACCCAATGCCCCGAATCGAGGATCTCATTGATAGATTACAGGGTTATAAATATTTTACAAGTCTTGATCTGAAAAGTGGGTACTACCAAATTATTATGAGTTCACAATCCATAGAGAAAACTGCATTCATTACCGAAGATGGCCATTATGAATTCCTACGGCTCCCCTTCGGTTTAGCTAATGCACCATCTTGTTTTCAACAAATGATGAATAAGGTGTTAGGTAACTTAAGGTTTGAGAACGTCATAGTATATTTAGATGACGTATATCTAATGACACAAACTATTGGGGAAAATTTAAAGCTCTTAGAAACTATTTTACAAATCTTTAAAGAAAATGGTTTGACTTTAAATTTAAAAAAATGTCACTTTCTTAAAACTGAAATAGAATTTCTCGGATACAGAATAAAACAAAACTGTGTAATGCCGAATGAAGCCAAAGTAGAAGCCGTCAAAATATTTCCCGTACCAAAAACTGTGCATCAGTTACGACAGTTTTTAGGACTAATAAATTACTTTCGAAAATTCATTAAAAACTGCGCTATAATTTCTGCACCTCTAACTAAATTATTAAAAAAGAATGCCTCATGGTCTTGGAATTCTGTTCATGACCAAGCGTTTCAAATTTTAAAAACTAAACTAACGTCAGATAGTGTATTATCCATTTTTGATCCAAATAAAGAAACAGTTTTGTATACGGACGCTAGTCGAGATGGCGTTGCAGGTATTCTCGTTCAAGTTGTTGATGAGGGTGAAAAACCTGTGTATTACTATAGTCGTCAGACAACTGAAGATGAAAAAAAATACCACTCGTTTGAGTTAGAACTCCTGGCAATCGTAAGTTCACTCCAAAAATTCCGTCTTTATTTAATCGGTTCGCCTTTCACCGTTATCACAGATTGTAATGCGGTCAGGTACGCGTTGACTAAAAAGAATATTATTCCCCGGATTGCACGATGGGTTCTTTCGACTCAAGAATTTGTGTACGAAATAAAACATAGAGAAGGTACACGCATGCAGCATGTGGACGCTCTTAGCCGAAATCCTGTTTCCTCGGGTGAGAAGTCGGAAAAGGAAATAATATTGTCAATAACTGAAGGAGACTGGTTACTTTCTGTACAAATGCAAGACCCAAACATTGTGCAAATTAAAACTATTTTAGAATCTGGTGAGATAGATGAACATAAAACCATTTTTAATACGTATGAACTGTTAGGTGGAAAGGTTTACAGAAGAACAACCCAAGGGCGACGATGGGTCGTACCAAAGAGCTGTATATGGCAAATAATAAAATACAACCATGATGATGTGGGTCATTTCTCTGTCGATAAAACATTTGAGAGAATAGGGCACAAATACTGGTTTTCTCGTATGCGTCACATAATAAAAAAATACATTAAAAATTGTTTGAATTGTATTTATTATAAAAATAAGGGTGGTTCTAAGGAAGGAGAGTTGTACCCCTTGCCAAAATACGCGCAGCCTTTTCACACTTTGCACGCGGACCACTTAGGTCCGTTCGTTGAAACACAAAACGGTAATAAATACTTACTAGTTTTAGTAGATGCGTTCACTAAGTTTGTGTTTATCTGCGCAGTAAAGTCCACTAAAACATCTGATCTTATTAAAGAATTAGATAATATAACAAAAATTTTCGGTTATCCCAAAAGAATTATTTCCGATTCAGGATCATGTTTTACTTCCAACATTTATAAAGAATACTGTAAGAGCAAAAATATTCGCGCGCATATTGTGGCAACGGGAATGCCCCGCTCAAATGGACAAGTAGAGAGATTTAACAGAACAATACTAGAATCATTGAAAACTATTGGGGCAGATACTACTGAAGATAGCTGGGATCAATATGTTAAAATAATACAACAAGGTCTAAACAGTACTATCCATAAAACTATTAATGCCGTTCCTTGTGAGGTTTTATTAGGTTATCGCTTGCGAGTTGATAACGACAATGTAGATCTAGAGCTTGATGATGAATCGCTAGTGGACGTAACAGAGTTGCGAGCTAACGTAGATAAAAATATTAAAGCCAGTGCAATATCACAAAAAGAAAGGTTTGATAAAACTCGGTCAAAAGCTAAAATTTACAAAGAAGGAGATTTGGTTTTGATCAAAATTCAAAGTCAAAGTAACGATGGTCGAAGCAGAAAACTTTTGCCCACCTTCAAAGGACCGTTTCGAGTAAAGAAGGTTCTGGGTAGTGACAGATACGAAGTAACAGACCTAAGAGGATCTGAAAGGAGCAGTAAGCCGTACAATGGCGTGGCAGCTGCTGAAAATATGAAATATTGGATACAAATCAATGACTGGAAATTGGAGTAGGTCCGTGTTGGCAACTCATAGTTTTAGAGGTATGTATTGCACATTTCGGACTACAACGAATAATTATTTAAATATTTTTAGATTGCCTTGTAATTTTGTAAGTAATTTGAAGTGGCTTCACTGTCTCACATATACCTAGTTTTGCTTAAATCTTCGAGTCTTGATAAAACACTTGTACCATAATCCTCACCAGTATAAAAATGCCAGCAAATGCAAATAAAGATTGAAAAACAACTTGGTACATTTAAGTGTAGCGCAAAGCTCTTTAAATGCAAGTGATTTCAAGTGGTAAGCTCTAGGAAAACCGGAAGACTTAAGTGTGGCATAGTCCCTTTAAGTATTGTTGACCTAGATCATTACAGATCAGGCATTTGCTGTTGGTTCAGAAGCTTATTATGGCTTGCGGTTCATATGCATAGATTAAAAAAAAAAAAAACTGTTTCTGATATTGGTTTGTTTCAGTGTTTTACCCAGACTCGTGGGGCGCCTGGGACATGCGCCTTGCAGAATGGCCGTGTTGGCAACTTTGTGGAGCGCGCCATCTGTTGGTGGCGATCGTGTTGGCAACTTTGCGGAGCGCGCCATCTGTTGGTGACAGTCGGAAGAGCGAGCGGCGCCTGACAGTTAAAATCAAACCTACCGGTGGTGGGGAGAAGACGACGGCTCGCGGCTCGCTTGGCGCTCTCGGCCTCTTTGCTGGTGGATCGCCCGACGAGAAACATCCTCTCTAATTCCATTTCAATATTGTTGATTTGTTGTGTTAAAAGATTAGTTCACTGATTTGCTAATAGTTAGTGTTAATAAAAGTTAATTTAATAAAGTGTGTTCAGTTAATAGTTTGATTTATTTGCTCAGATTTATTAATAGTGTTAAACTTTTAAATTACCCACAATTAAAATAAATAACACTGAAATAGTAGTAAAAGTAGCTTAGTTTTGTAACAAGCCGGGATCAACGGCTTTACGTGCTTTCCGAAGCACGTAGGAAACTCGCTATGACAGATGGTCACCCATTCACAGACCAACCTCGGCAAACGCGGCTTAACCCGGAAGACCAGCCTGTGCGGCTGTAATTATTTAGCCACGAGCTCCTTAGATGCTATAAAAGTGCCATGCTAAAAAGAAATGCTGGCAACTAATACACCCAAACCTTTTTTCATTTTAGTTCTTCTATTTTTCTATATATGTCGCTAGTTTGTCTTTTTGTTGTAAACCCAATTATGGCCGCCACACCTGACAAGTAAGAAAACGAACAAAAATGACTTGAATTAACAAGTCATAATGTGCTTGTGTGAGCTGATCAATGTTCATTCTTTCTCCGTATAAGTAAAGGCCTTTGCCCTGCAGCGGTAGACACAATTACAAGCAGTTATATTTAATTGCAATAATTATAAATAATTATTTATAATTAAAATCATTACTGCAGTCAGCGGGAAGTAAGGAACACTGAACCTGATGTAATAATTAACATACTTTTCGAATCATTCAACTACTAGTTACGCCTTAACGAGTGAGCGTATTTTGATGAAATTTTGACGTGCGAAAACCATGGTTTGCGTAATGAGAGAATGTTTTATTTTATTTTATTTATTAAGGGACAACAAACAGCTACAATATATGTTCAGACACAGAGAAGATAATACAAAATATTAACAATATTGCAGCCCACTAAATTATCTGCATATTAACAAAAGTAAATATGATAATGAGTGCCACTAGATAGGTAATAAGTAATTACATCACATTAATGTAAAATAATTAAAAAAAAAATTCATCGTGCAAATTATTGATTTAAATTATAAATTGATTGATTGCTTGGCCATGGAGTAAAGTAACAACAGTGTACAAGAGAATAATAAAAGAATAATAATAGAATTAATATTAATTAGAATATTTATGACAATGTGGTTTGTACTTTTGGACTAGTTTACATCCTATAAAATAACATTAATGATTAGAAATAATTTGTAAAACATTACATTTTTTGTACATTTAAATGTTATTATATTTTCTTTCCATTATATTTATTTTTGATCCTTATTAAAATAATACCTAGACTAGATGTATTAATACATAATACATCTAGTCTAGGTATTATAAATTTATTATAGGTATCACAAAATAATAATTTCATCTGTCAAAAAATCTTTTATAAAGTAAACTAAATAAAATGTAATGCACATGCAAAAAAAAAGTAACATTAAATATTTCGTCGTACCTAGTCACATCACTATTCGGGCCGCGTTACCAAAAACCCGGTCAGGTGCGTACCGAAACTTGCAAACTGGTACCGGTACAGACCGGTCGCAACACTAATAGGGTTACTTTTTCGGTGGCCCAAAAAGAGGTTGATTAATTCAAGTTAAGCCTGATTCAGACGGTAACGAATTGACTGTACTGTATCATAATGGTATAATGCAGTTGTTTTTATTGTTTTACTGTTATGTACCCAAAGGGGTTTGTTTTAGAGTGGGAAATTATTGAATGAGTCCTCCCACCCAGGAGGGACTGTCAAGACTTGTACTGACTAAAATCCACGATGTCCTTCAATAACCTTTTACGTTCCGGAGTAACGGTAGCTCGTCGGGTCCACAACCCCGACAAGCTTTGGCCCTCTAAGGGGGCCTCGTCATTGTGTTGTAAAACAATTAACTTAAAAATCTGTTGCACACGAAGTAAAGGCGTCATGTTACGCTTAGCCGTACGCGTAGCCGGCCTCGAAAACGCCGATAAAGCACACCTTTCAGCCAAAAATCTTCCTTGAGGCAGGACGCCAAATACTGGGTTGGAGCGCGCAACTCAAACGACTTGAAATGAATGTTATGTCGCGCCTCCAACTTCTCGACCCTCAAGGTTCAGGTCTTCATCCATATGTACCCCACAATGTCCTCAGTCTTTGTAGCGTGGTACAAACGGGACACGTACAGCTGTGTCGTCGGCACTGCAGGACGTAGCAGCATCGAGGCGCCGTCAAAAAAAAACCGAATTCAGTTAGAAGCCCCCGTATTTTTCTTTTTTCAGTTTTTTTTTTTTTAATTTGCTGTTGTAGCATAGCAGCAACAGAAATACATCATCTGTGAGAAACACAACTGCCTAACTATCAAGGTTCATGAGATACATCCTGATGACAGACGGACAGCGGCGTCTTCATTAAATGAGTCCTCCCATCCCGGGCAGGGCGGGATGGACTGTCAGACTGATAAAAATCCACGGTGTCCTTCAATATGTTCCGGGGTCACAGTAATGGAATAAGCATATACGGGTTGGAAGCGACCTGCATCCAGCGTCTTCCGGCGACCGACCTTAAGCAATACAAATAAAAAAAAAACTGCCCCGCGACCAACAGCGGTCTTAGTAATAGGGCCCCGTTTTAGTCAGTACCCTTTAGGTACGGAACCTAAAACCGGACATAGACTTATTGTGCTTGCAATATTTCACTGCAATTTTAATGTAAAGATCATGAACTTGTTTTCATGTTGACTTGCATAAAAACTTTAAAATTCCGTTTGACCTACTCTGCGGTTTACGGAATAATTATCCTCTCATAACGCCCCTTTAAGAAACGCATATTTTGACATACCTAACTCACATTTATCAAAACAATTCTGAGTATGGTTACTCTTTTTTTAATTGAATAAAGTTTATAAAGGTAGGTACGAGATAACGAGACATTCCTGTGAAATAATTCCCAAAGCTCTCGAATTTGTAACTGCAGGCGTAGGCTAGTGATTTTACAGAATTATTTGTAAAGGTTGCTAATGCAACCTTTAACATTTTGACGGCAGATGGAGCAAACATGTGCTAGAGTGGAGACGGCGAATGGGCAAACGTAGTGTAGGACGCCCTGCTGCAAGATGGGTCGATGATTTAAGGAAGGTGGCTGGCAGTGGATGCATGCGGGCTGCCCAGGACCAGGATGGTTGGCGCTCTTTGATATAAAAAAAATTGCAACCTTTCAGGGTCTGAAAGTACTTTTTAAACAATTTTTATTACGAAACCAACCCTCTGGTGTTTCATACAATGGTATATTTTTGATCCTGTTTTTTTTAAAATTTTCATGTTAAAAGTTGTTATAGAAACGAAACCGAACCGAATAACCTTAAGTAACACCTTATTTTTCATATTAAAGTTTTTTTATAAGCAATAAATACTTTTACCCTATAAATGTTGTTAATTTTTTTACAAATAACCCTGTATAGTTAAGTTTTCTGATCTTAACTGTATCTACCGCTGAACGAAGTCAGTCAAGTATTTAAGCTGTCACTCAATCAGTCAGACATAATAACAGTACGACAAAGATACCTAATAATTACAAAACAAAATCTTGTTTATTTTGTTTATATTTTGTCCGATCTTCCGGGTTAAGCCCCGCTTGCCGAGCCTGGTCTGAGGATCAGTCATAGCGAGTTTCGTCCGTACCTCAGAAAGCACGTAAAGTCGTTGGTCCCATCTGTCATTTGTAGATCTTTGACAGTCTTTACTATTAGTCAGAAGCTCTAAAGTCTGACAACTAGTTTTACCATGTGGTATCGTATTACCCTGTTAGCGGGTTGTGGAGGTCCGATAATAATCAGTCGTTCCATATAAAATAGTGATATTCAGCTGCATCTGGTTCGACTGGAAGCCGACCCCAATATAGTTGGGAAAAGGCTAGACAGATGATGATTTTCTGTAATGTAAAATTGGCAAGAATGTCCATTACAAGTAAATGGACTTTATCAGCATCTTATGAACTTTAATGAACACAAGATGGCGTTGAAGTCAATTATGACTTACTGTACAAATGACACTAACAACTCATGCAATCAAATAAAATTAATACGGAATGATACGTGTGAACCAACCTTTGTAATATTTTTCAACTTATTGCTTGCGTATGTTGTTGTCAAATTATTTCCATTGTTTTTTTCGTAATGTTTGGAAAAATAACGGTTTTGTGTGAGAGACATTGATATAATGAGATTGATAGGTTGGCGCATTGGCTAAGCAATCGACTCCTGCGCAAGGTGCCTTGACTTCTCGAGTTCGATCCCCATATAAAACAATTTTTTGTATGAGCTAGAAATAGTTGTGTAGGGGTCACCATTCACAATCGAGACCTCATCATCATCATCATAGCGTTTACACAATTCTGTAAAAACTAACTTCAAAAATCACCACCAAAACGAGTAAAATAACTTTTCATTCGGAAGTCGGTGACTTTGTTTTTAAATTTATTTTTGTCACTGACTTCCGCACTGACTATGGCAGGTATACTGCATCGAACAAAAAATAATAATATAAATCGGTCGATCTATTCTAAAAAATATGAGGTAACAAACAAAAAAAAAATTGAACTGAGACATAATCCTTATACGAAGTCGGTTAAAAAAACAGTCGATTTAAGAACCTTCTCCTTCTTTATGAAGTCGCTTAAAAACAGTCTTTGTTTCCAGTTTCAAGAATAAATCACTGTCCGAATCTTTCGCGGTGCAAAATGACTAAAGATGCATTCACACTCATCAGTCACCGTCACGTCACGCGACCGGCCTGATTTAAAAAGCAAAATGTTTGTACACTCCTATATGATATTGACGACCTTATAAAGGTCGCCGGAAGACGCTGTATGCAGGTCGCTTCCAACCGGTACATGTGGAGATCAAAAGGGGAGGCCTATGTTCAGCAGTAGACGTCATAGGACGTCTACTGCTGAACATAGGCCTCCCCTAGGCTAGGTCAGCCATAGGGCTGAGATGATGATGATGATGATAAATGATATTTGTTCCCACACGTCACTCACCGGCCAGTCACCGGCAAGTGATCTATCAGTGACGTCACCGGTCATATTACCATTCAAGTTTCATTCGGTGACGTGACCGTGACGTGACGTGATGTGTGTGAATGCACCTTAAAGCCCCAATCAGTTACCAACCGAATAATCGAACCCAAATGAACACAAAGGGTAGTTAACTCATTACTGAGCCTCATAAATCGTTAACCGTATGACTCAGTTGTTAAATACGGGCGATCAAGATAACTGAGGCATTCCAACCATGTTTTTTAAACCGTATTCTGACCTCAAAATGATGCCAGATTTTCGTTTAAGTCTGGGTCGTTAAAATTTTGTTTTTTTGTTTGTGATTTTGCTCTGGTTTGAAAGTGAAATGTATTTAGAATTTCACACACTTAAGGTGGGTCGGGGGACCTTCTCATTAGGTTCCGTGACCCTGGAGCGTTAAGGACTATTGAGGGATTACCGTGGATTATCGTCACAAGTCTGACAGTTACTTTCGTCCCGACCTGGGCCCGATTCATTTGATGAATAGCCACGGGAAAAAATACCCATAAGGTAAAACGGAACCCTATTACCTACCTTAGACTCTTCTGTTCATATATCTGTTTGTGTGTCCGTCTTTATCTCATGACCATGATAGGATAGGTGCGGTTTTAACAAAAATGCAAACAGCAGTAAATAAAAACAGAATAAAATAAATGTTTGAGGGGGCTCCCATCCTATGTCAAAATCCACAGTGTCCTTCAATAGACCTTTACGTTCCGGAGTCACGGTATTCATTAGACCCTCTAAGGGGGGCCCGTCATAACCGCAATTTAGTTTTTTTTTTTACCTTGTTAAATCATCAGATGAGTCCTCCCACCCCGGGCAGGGCGGGAGGGACTGTCAGACTTGTACTGACTAAAATCCACGGTGTCCTTCAATAGCCCTGTATGTTCCGGGGTCACGGTGATGGTATAAGTCCCGCGACCCCGGCAGGAACCGTAATATAGTTGGGAAAAGACTAGGCAGATGATAACTTTCTTGAACGCACTGTCAAGGGGAAAACCAAATAATCCAACCATAAAACGATAGACAGATATCTGAGAATCAATCTAGACAGTTAGAAATCTAGACAAATGGATTGATAAATGATAACATCATGGTATTGTACACTTTCCATTTTCTTTAGAAAGTGTTCTATTTACTTACGTTTTAATGTGTAAGCATCCTTATTCGATGAATGCGAAAGTTTGTATGTATGGTGCGTTTATATGTCTAAACGACTGGTTTGATTTCAATGAGATTTAGGTTTTTCGTGGATTTCTTGTTTGTGAATGATAAAGTGAGTGATACTGAAAAAAATATTTAAATACTTCAGATTTTTACACCACTAACTGTAAGCAGCGGATTCGTCTGTGCTTAATTCGAAAATTGACACAAAAAATAGTAGTTAAGTATAAAAATAGTTAAATAATAAATGTAGTTAAAAAATAAAATGTTTCGGAATTAAAAAGTAAAAAATTCTTGGACGTTTTCTTTAACAGACGCTATAGGACTTAACTTCATGCCAAAACGAGATTAGCGGGTCTAAAAAAGTCACATTGCGAGAAAAAATTTTACTCGGGGTAATTTGATTTTCAGCGAAACGAGAAATCTATCATAAAATTAATTATAAATGATAATTAAATTAAATTAATTTTCGGAGCATCGACTCCGAAAAAAAAAATCCTTGCATCAGATCTATGCCGAAGCCTGCCGGGGTAGCGGTACTAACGAATTACCGTGACCCCGGAACGGAAAGGGCTTTTGAAGGACACCGTGGATTTTAGTCAGTACAAGTCTGACAGTCCTTCGCGCTCTGCCCGTGGTGGGAGAACACATTTCATGATTTTACCACGATAAAAAAAAATGCATCAGGTGGATGAGATTGATAGTTTGTTGAACAAATTTTGATTTGAGTGCGAATTTTTGTAACTTCAATCCTATTTCTTTGGTCTGATTCGGCCTGACTCATTTTTTTTCATCCAAAGAAATTACAATATATTATGCTAGCCTTTCATCCATGTTATCTTAGCCAAACCAAATAAAATCGAAAACAAAACACATTCAAATCTTAAAATCAAATCGGATCACAAACCAAGTTGGTACGGTTGTTCGAAAGTAAACGTGCGGGTCATAGAAAGTGAAAACCATAGAGAATAGAACGAGGCAGGTGTGCAGGTGTGGCAGTAGGTCTATGGTGAGGAGGGACTTTTGTAGGTTATGTTAGGTTTTCGGGGTTATTGTCAATTGCTGGGAGATTATGGAGTAAGAAAGGAAGAAAAAAACCGACCATGTGCGATTCGGAATCACGCGCGAAGGTTGTCCGCGTACCATTTATCTATAAAATCGGCAAAAACAAAACAAAATGTTTGTTGTATGGCCTCAATTTTTTTTCTGTTGTTGTATGACAGCCCTCATTTTTTTGTTGTTTTATAGCGGCAGCAGAAATAGATCATCTGTGAAAATTTCAACTGTCTATCTATTACGGTTCATGTACACGGACAAATAGACAAAACGACAGACAGAACGCGGAGTCTTAGTAATAGGGCCCCGTTTTACCCCTTGAGTAAAACGGATACCCTAAAAAGAAAAATAAAAGAGAAAAAACAAAACTACTTAGTAGATAGTAAATTAAGAAAGAAATAGATAATTCCTGTGCGAGGTCAAAGGCTATCTCGGCATGACGTTGTAACAAAAAAAATGTAAAAAGCAAAAAGTATCCTCACACCTCACCGCAGACGGAACTGAAATGCATTACGCTCTTACGAACTTTGAGGACACGACTGCTCCAGCGTGCCTCAGGTTCGATCCCTGCACCGAACAAATTTTGTATCATCTACAAGTTTTAGTTCTGGGTCTGGCTGTTTGTGTTTGTCAGTTTCTATGTTTGTAACCGCACTCACGACCATGCCAAGTGAGGGACAACGTATTGAAAAAGAAAATTATTATATACTAAACCAAAATAAAAGTGATGATCCCGTTGTCTTTAAAAACGTGTATCCTTAATTTAACCAGTTTCTTTTATGAACGGAGCCTTAATTTCTTTTTTTATCCGTCAATCTTTTACGATTGCCACGGAAACGGATTTAAGACGAACTTTCACTGGGTCTTTGCATTCCAGGGACATTTGTCATGCATGCATCATGCTACTGAGTGATTGGGGTGAGATTTTTAGATGAAGCATTTTTTTGGAGTTCCGTATCTCAAAAAAAACAAGTGAGGGTCGGACTCGCCCATATAGGGCGGAACCCTAAACCCAACAACTATATTACTAGACTCTTACTAATAGGCGACCGATGTCTGTCAACACATTAGGCAAAAAAGTCTTAAATCCGTCTTATTTCGACCATTCCTGTGAGCCGTAAACACACCTTGAGACATAACAGACCTTGAGTTAGCCAATCACAACGCAGTACCCCTCGCTTACGTAGTACCTCAGCGAGTTGACAGAATAGTTTTTGTTCCTTAGATCGTGCATGCGGAGTCTAGTAATATATCGTTGTTGGTTCCGTAGCAGCAAGTAACATAAAATAAAAGTTCATGTAGTTGGTTGTAACTTTGAAAGGTAAATTGCGGTCTACGATTAATAACTTTTTTTTTTTTTTGCGTGGTAAAATCATCAAATGAGTGAGGACTCATTTGATGATTTTCCCGCCCTGCCCGGGGTGGCCTCCCACCCCGGGCGGGCGGGATTTTCAGACTTTTACTGAGTGTACTGACTAAAATCCATGGTGTCCTTCAATAGCCCTTTATGTTCCGAGGTGAAGGTGATGGATATAAGTCCTGCGACCCCGGCAGGCTTTGGCCCTCTGTGAGGGGGCCCCGTTATTTTGTTGACGCTCTTTGAGGCGCGCGTGGAACATGACGCGCCGTCGACCCGGGCATGGTCCATGGACAACGAGTTGCCCTTTACTCGCTGTCCGCGATTAATGACGTATTATAAAAAAACTAATTGCAATTGAATCTTAATCTTGTTCAAACCAATTTTCAGTTGAAGTTTGCATGGTAATCATAAAATATATCATACATTTTTTTTAGTTAGTATGCTGGGGTCGCGTGACCGTCTGCCAGGATCGCGAAACTGTCTCATCAAGTAACCGTGACCCTGTATCGTAAAGAGCTATTGAAGGATCACCGTGGATTTTAGTCAGTACAAGTCAGATTGTCCCTCCTATCCCGCCCTGTATAGGAAAACTCACTTTGATGATTTTACCATGATAAAAAAAGCGGGTCGGAGCAAATCCGTTGATGAACAAAATTAACTAGGAAACGAATGTATTACGGCTAATATAATTATGGTGATAACGTATAAAGGTGCTCCCTCACCGCGAGCATTCACCTGTAATGTAACGTTACAGATTCGAACATTTCATCAGTCACGAAAGACAATAGAGCATCAAATCGGGCACTTTATGTTACACTAGCTTTTGCCCGCGTAACCAGTCGAAAATCTAGTCGAAGATTTATAAAAACTGTCACCCCCTATTTTATCCCCTTGGGGGGAGAATTGATCAAAATCCTTTCTTAGCGGATGCTTACGTCATTAAATCTATCTGCATGTCAAATTTCATCCCGATCAGTCCAGTGGTTTGGGCTGTGCGTTGATAGATCACTATGTCAGTCAGTCATCTTTGAGTTATGTACAAGCTGAATTTTTCAACTGGGCGTGGATGGCTATTTTCAAAACTATGAGGAATATCGAAAAACGTTGAAAGGAGTCTCGAGGCTGATTTTGACGAAAACTAAAACTGCATCATTGGATTTTAGAAAAATTAAAAATCCTAGCCAGGAGTCGAACCTGCCGATTTTAGAAATAAAAAAGGATCTTGCCGAGGAGTTCGCCGTATAAGATTACTTCCCAGAATTTGTTCCCTATTAGCAAAACTATCGAACGGTGTAATAATACAGGCTGTGATTTTTTTTCCAATATCAGCGGGTTCGATTCCTGGCCAGGATTATTGATTTTTCTAAAATCCAATGGTGTAGTTTTAGTTTTCATCAAAATCGGCCTCGAGACTCCTTTCAACGTTTTTCGACATTCCACATAGTTTTTGATATAGCCATCGATGTCCAGTTGAAAAATTCAACCTGTATATTTAGATTACAGGTGAATTCTCGCAGTCACGGAGCGTCATAACATTCACAAAAATGTAAAAGTCATTCCTCAGGTATTTTTAGCACTACTTCGCCATTTGAATGGCACTGTTTTGTCGATAGAATCTCCCTATCAAGCAAATATGAAAATTCACACGTTTTTTTTCTTTCTATTTGTTTTAAATCTTTGCTATGCCCACACGTTATCAAACAGATCTACTTTTAAACCAAAATTCTGTTGTTTTTAACGTTTGTTCGACGAATTCTTTTAAAGTAAGAAAAAGAAATCTTGTGTTAATTACTGCTGGTCATAAAGGAACAAAAACGGCTAAGTGCGATTCGGACGAGCGCACGAATGGTTCCGTTCCCTTGAATATTTAAAAAAAAAACTTATTTTTAAGTGAATATTTAACTATAGGTATTCTGTGAATAACTATTACGATACATCTGTTGTTGATAATTTTTTACTAATTTTATTATTTTCATATTAATTTTAATATAATTTGTCGTATTGTTTTTGATTGATTGCTGTTTTTTATTTGATATAGGTACCTACCTAAAGTACGATTTTTAATTGTAGTCAGTAAAATGACAAATGCAACTGTCACTGATACAAGGAAATTTAGTACATCTCTATAGTGAACAAATGTCATTTTACTGACTACAATTAATAATCGTACTTTAAATATGTTATTGTCAATATCGAGCAAAAAAATCTTTACTTAAGTCTCTTAAATGGCACGTCAATCCACTCAATTGCACCAAGTTGATATACTTACTTATTTTTATGACTCGCATTTTTTTTTTGACACGCAAAATTGTCTATTTTTTATTCAGCCTTAAATATGAGCCGTTAAAGAAAGCGAAAAAAAAAAAGAAATAAAGGTTCACATCCATTTACGCGCATTTTGTAAACATTACACATTGTCATGTTTGACATATAAAACAAACGAACCGCGTAGTTATTTACTTTTGACTTCTGTTTTGACAGTGAAAGTTTAGAAAATGGCGCTGACAAATTGAATTATCTACCACTATGTGGAATGAAATTACGTTTACGACTTTCCTTGTTATGTTACTCAGGTGCGGAGAAAATGTGAGGTCATGCGGTTGACTGTGTGTGATTTGGAGATAGCTGACTGTCTCCATGTTACCTGCCAGGCATGTTGGCCTAGTGATCAATGACCCTGACTGCTATGCCTAAGGTCGTGGGTTCGATTCTCACCCAGGACAAATGTTTGTGATGAGCACGATCATTTGTTCTGTGTCTGGGTGTCATTTATCTATAATATGTATGTAATTAGAAATATATAAGTATGTTTATCAGTTGTCTAGTACTCATAACACAAGCTCTGCTTAGCTTGGGACTAGATGGCGTTGTGTGATAGTTGTGGATTATTATTAATATTATTATGCTGAGCTGAGGCCCTTTGAAATTAAATTGTTATGTTATTATTTCCTTTATTCTTACTGAATCACTTTCTTTATAACTTTATTTGTATTGTTTAGTTTACGTTTTCAGTGCCAATAAAGGCAATTTTCTATCTTTCTCTTTCCTATAAATGTGCCAACAGCTTGGACACAGCCCTCCCCTCTATGACAGGAAAAGGCCATAATCTATCACGCAGACCCAGTGTGGGTTGGTAGATGTCACATGTCGGTTTATAGCCCACTTCCTCTTACAGAGAGGTGACCTGAGTCCCAGCAGTGGGAACATTATAGGCTGGTAATCGTGATGAGAAAATGTATTCATTAACTTTAATTAACTATTCAAAGGTTTAAGTAAGCTATTCTAAAGGGAGAGATTATGGTCACAATAAAAATTACTGTTTATTTAAACAATTAAAAACAATGATTTCTTTGTTTAAAATAATCACACAAATCGGACCAAGAAACATCGGAATAATCAGTGTAGACAATTAATAATAAATGATAAATTTTTAGATTTTTCAAAAACCGCTTGTCCAATTTTGATAAAATTTTCATGAGATTATTTGAAAAGTATACCCTTTCCAACAAAAAATGAATTTTTCAAATCGATTGGTAAATGACGGAGTTATGCGCAAACAAACATAACAAACAAACAACCTCCTACTTTTTAAACTCGGTTAAAAACCAATTAATTTCATTGCATACTTAATTGATCTTGAGAACTATGTTTCTGTTACAATAATTATTAAAAAAAGATTCCCATGTCTACAAGGTAATTCAATGTAGATTATAAAAAGTGTGTCTATTGTATTAAGCCTGGTTTAAATGCAAAAGTAAGAGAGTAATTTACATATTTCTCATATACTTAAATTACTATGGTAGGTATAAGTATCTTACTTTACTTTTTTTTTCTTGTTAAGGGCGTGTAACCAGAAAGTCGTCCACCAACAAGGTGGACAGACGACCTTATGAAGGTCGCCGGAAGACTCTGGATGCAGGTCGCTTCCAACCGGTACATGTGGAGATCAAAAGGGGAGGCCTATGTTCAGCAGTGGACGTCCTATGGCTGAGATGATGATGAACCAGAAAGTTGGCAACGTCGCTAATAGCTGTCAAATATTTACACGTTTTAATTAATTTGGCAATGTTACTATATGGAAATGAGAAATAAGGCTCTGTAGTGCACTAGAAAATTTATATAGGAATGCAATTAAAACACTGAATTTGATGTTGCACAAAAAATCCACGGTGATTATTCAATAGCCCTTTACGTTCCAGGGTCACGATTACCTGATAAGACAGTCCCACGACCCCGGCAGGCTTTGGTAGGCTTGGCCTTCTATGTCACATGGACATCTTCCTGCCTTCCTAGGTAAATGGACTATCAAACTCAAAAATATTTTCTCAATTCGAACGTGAAGTTCCAGAGATTAGCGTGTTCAACCAAAAAATTTTTTTCAGCTTTATAATGTAAATATAGATATGAAATACCATCTAATAAATAAATACGTATTGATATAACTAACTTTAACCAATGAAGTCTTAGCACAATTATGATCATATCGTGAGACGGTATCGGGTATGCGTTTCTAACACGCTCTGATTGGCAAATAGGCGCACTTCCGTCTGCTGGCATTAGGGTGGGAGGTACTGTTCTCATCCCTCTGGATTGTATTGTGTTTGGTTAGATTATAAAATTTCTAGATTCCTAGTAGACTACTGAGTTTTAAAAACGAAAACAAGGCAGAAAAATTAGCCGGTTCGGTTCCTACAAAAAATATTTAAAATATTTTCCTTGGTGATGATCATGCATTGAATGCAGGCTACATTAAGTAGGGTGACAGTTATTTTATCAAAATTTATCAGGTCAAACTACCTACTAGCCACTTGTATTATTACTTTTTGGAAAAAATACTACATGTGGCACTCTCCCGAAACTGCCGCGGTGAAGCTATTAGCTAATATTTATTTTTTTTAAAGAAAATAATCGCCTACCGCGTATATTTAACGAGAATATAATTTACTTAAAATGTTTGTGGTGCACTAGTGTAATGAAGAACTTTTTTGTAGGAGAATTTTAAAAGTAGGTTTCATTGTGAAATCTCCTTTTGTAGCTGGCCGTTTAGAATCGGTAAGAAAAAGTAAATTGTCTTAATGACGGATATTTTTATGATTGCCGAAGTCTTCCGAATGGAAATGACGTTAGACGATGCGTGGTGTTAGGTATTTTCGTTAGGTTTTGAGAATTTCTTGATTCGGGCGCCGCGCAGCGCCGCGCTCAGAGCCCGCGATAAAAGCTATGCGATAGCCAACGACGATATATTACTAGGCTCCTAATAACAGGCGACCGATGTCTGTCAACACATTAGGCAAAAAAGTCTTATATCCGTCTTATTTCGACCACTCCTGTAAGCCGTAAAACATACCTTGAGACAAAACAGACTTTGAGTTAGCCAATCACAACGCAGTACCCCGTCCCCCTCGCTTACGTAGTACCTCAGTGAGTTGACAGAATAGTTTTTGTTCCATAAATCGTGCATGCGGAGTCTAGTAATGTATCGTCGTTGCCAATAGCTTAAAATTGACGACCATCGACTAGGGCGTTCGCTAGAAAGATCGTGAAAATGTTAGTAGCAATGTTCGGCTCTAAGCTCGTCTCTGTTCGTTGTTCAGTTCGACAAAATTAAAAACGGCGAATGCTCGATGTTCTGTTACAAGTGAATGCTCAAGTCTACCGTGGGAAACCACAAATGCAACAGTGAAAACTCTTTAACTAATGATCTGAAGTCAACGTGCGCTGTGTTAGCGGTTGCTGCCGAGATAATTGTGACCACAATGCAATTATATTTGTTTATATACTATTTATATATTGTGGTGACGAGAAAATCCCACATACTATGTACTGATACCGTGTTTTGCCTCGTAGTTTCACCAATTTGACTCGCGCTGCTCGGCTCGCGCTCGCGTCATAACGTGATTTTATATAGCCAAATATATACCTTGATAAATGGAATATCTAATTCAAAAATAGTTTTGCAATTTGAACCAGTAGTTCCTGAGTGTAGCGCGTTCAATTCAACCAAACAAATTCTTCAGTTTTGGAGTATTAAGTATTTATGATATAAAGATTTAATGTTCATTTTTTTAGAAATCGTTGAATTTTTCCGTAAATAAAAAATATGCAGAAATCAAATCTTTGATTATTAGTTTACACAAATAAAATAATTCGCCCAAAAAAAAAGTACTTGTAAAAATGATGATGATTTAGTTTTAACGTTCTATAAATAGTTAGTTAAATATTAGTACGTTCTAAAAGATAGTTAGTTAGTTATTAGTAGTATGTTCGTTAAATATTAATTACACAGAAATTTTCTTCTACAAAATCTAGCTCCGAACATTTAAAAGACGTGCATGGACGATAACTGGTGACTTCACCCTACTTTGAAAGATCAATGAACATTCGCACATCACAGATGTAGATACTATAGATATAGAATTTTCTTATCTACTGTATCTGCTATCTGCCCGTAGAAATTCTTGAATTTGACATTTTATGAGCGTTCGGAAATAACAACAAAAAGGGCCAAGTGTGAGTCGATGATCGCGCACAAAAAATAATCAGGGGGCCAATTCTCGGTTTTAGAGATGGTGTCGAACTCGACAAAAATTTCTAATGACGTCATTTTTTCGACAAATTTTACTGAACTCTCTCAAATGGCGAAATTAACATCCGCAGAATAACAAATTTTAAAATTTGTCGAAAAAACCGAGAATTGGCCCCTGGTCTGTTGTACGTTTGCACCCTTAAATATTTATTTAATTCTGTTTTATAGTATTTGTTGTTATAGAGGCAACATAAATACACCATCTATAAAAATTTCAACTGTCTAACTATGACGGTTCATGAGATACAGCCTGGTGGCAAACAGACAGCAGTCTTAGTAATACCCGTTTTACCTTTTGAGTTCAGAACCCTAAAAACTAAATAACTAACTAAACTACTTTAAAGAAACGATAACAATCTGTCAGAACAACAAAATTCCATTGTTTCCCAACAATTATATTGAAAAAAAAGTTGATACACTTTCCATAGACAAGTTTAACTTTTTACAACGAACTTTAATAATCCAGTTTAAACAGACCTTTCATTGTATAGCAATATAAGACAAAGTCAGGTCATGTTATGCTAGTTACAACGAAAAACTTTCATTGTTTTATAATTAAAGAAAAAAAAAAAGATTCGGTAATTGCTTGTCCATGGTTCGCGAGTAAGAAAGGGAATCTGTGTCATGTGCTTCTTTTTACTTTTGATTTATAAAAGTTATTAAAGATAAGACATCTCATAAGGTTTCTTGGAAAGAAAGATGGCCGTTTTGGGGAATCATAATTATTACTGTTAACGGCCGAAAAATTGTGTGTTCTACTTGTTAATAAGATTTACAATTATGTCTCATGCACATCAGCCGGTCTTTATAAGGAGCAACATTTCCCAGTAACTGGGTGACGGAGATTATCTGATATCCGTCACTCAGTTACTGGGTAACGTCTGTCGATAACGGCCGCGGTATAAGGTTTAAAACCTGGATGCTGCCTCTTGAATGTATTGGCGACTGCTGAGTGCTGAGCACAATAGGTCCTAGGTTGAATTCTCAGGTCGAGCATAGGTGTTATGCCCATAGGTAATGTTCCCAATGCTGGGACACAGTACTATTCTCTGTGAGAGGGAGTGGGCCATAATCCACCACGCGATGTAACATGTCTTCGAATTTGATGGTTCTAGGACATGCCGGTTTCCTCACGATGTTTCCTTCCTACAAAAAGTTATGAGCCAGGCTGGGTTCAAACCTACGACCTACAACTCGTAAGTCAACCACAACCACTCATTTACCTTCTGAAGCCGACCAAAAATATAGGCTAAATTTAATAAGCCTTTTTTTTTTGTCGTGCTTAAATCATCAAATGAGTCCTCCCACCCAGGGCAGAGCGGGAGAGACTGTCAGACTTGTACTGACTAAAATCCACCAACGCACCATCGACCCGAGCATGGTCCATGGTCGGGCGGCGAGTTACCCATTACTCGTCGCCCACATGCCCGAGCTAGGAAAAAGCTAGGCAGATGAATATCGCGTGACTAGAAAAGAATCATCAATATCAGATATCGATTTCTTCCAATAAATCTAGCAATAAACAGCTCTTCAAAATTACATAAAACCACAACAAATTGATCGTTCGAAACGTGAGACATCGTGAAAATAAGAGTGACTTTCACCCAGTGACGTCACGGCTATTTTTTGTCGATTACCGTTAGACATGTCATCGAGTTTCTTTCTATAGTTCCGTCAAATTTGTTTCGTTTGTTATGTCATTGGAAGTTTATTGTTGGAGGTGAGGAGAGTGTGATTTGAAACATAATGGTAGTTATACACGATCCTGTTTACCGTCAACTTTATTGTGCACTGGCAGTGACGTACAGTAAACTTGATGGTGTATGGCATAGAATGGAAGTTTGGGGGTAGGAGGAACAGAGTGGAAAGTTCCTCACTACCCGGTGAAAAGGAAGGTACCTTCCAACCAGACGGGTGTTGTGTCTGGTGGGCTTTCTGTCCGACTTTCACAGTCGCAATATTCTATGTGTCCTAATGTCCCTGTTAACTTTGATTGCGCGATGTAGACAGTTTTTGCATCTTAGTTTCTCCGTCACTTCATAGATGGCTTCAGTGTATTTTTTGTAGATCTTTTTAAGTACGCTACAGGAATAACATTTATTTGATATTGGAGAAATTACAATAAGAATTTTGTTGAACATGTCCACACCAAAAGGGTTGCTGTGCGAAAGACACCCAACGCTGGTTTTCAGTTAGCACGCGGCACGCACACACGGACGAGCTATTCTCTATAAACACAGCCTTGTTGACAGCCGCAGCACTCACTCTACGCTGGGACTAAAGTTTGCTAATCAATAAGCTATACTGACTGAGACACTAGCACTCACCCAACGACGATATATTACTAGACTCCGCATGCACGATCTAAGGAACAAAAACTATTCTGTCAACTCGCTGAGGTACTACTACGTAAGCGAGGGGGACGTTGTGATTGCCTACCTCAAGCTCTGTTCTGTCTCAAGGCATGTTTACGGCTCACAGGAGTGGTCGAAATATGACGGATATGAGACTTTTTTGCCTAATGTGTTGACAGACAACGGTCGCCTGTTATTAGGAGTCTAGTAATATATCGTCTTTGCACTCACCGCTCGCGCTGCAATTCGGACAATCTCAAAAGCCGCTGCGTCGAAGACGAGATAGAGTATTTTTTATAAAGTAGCATTGCAGTTCCTTCTAGATGAGCTCATTCTACATATCTTAGCTTTTAGGCTGGTTTGAAACCAGAACATTAAAAAAAAGAAAAGTTTGGTAACAGCTTTTTAATTTAGAAGCCAAGAAGTATCATGTTGGACGACTCGCAGTCTGACCATGGACCATGCCCGGGTCAATGGCGCGTCGTGTTCCACGCGCGCCTCAAAGAGCTGTCAGTATAATGACGGGGCCTCCCTTAAAGGGCCAAGCCAAAGCTTGTCGGAGTCGTAGGACTAACGAGCTACCACAGAACGTAAAGAGGTATTGAAGGACACCGTAGATTTGAGTCAGTACAAGTCTGACAGTCCCTCCTACCCTGCCCTGGGTAGGAAGACTCATTTAATGATTTCAAAACAGAAGTATCATGTTGTTTCTAGTTTTCTACGACACCTTTATCTGTAAAAGAATTTCCTTTGCCAAGTAAACATTTACTTAAAACATAAAGGACATTATTCAATGGCATCTCGCCAAAAACGAGCTTTCTCAAAACACATTGCAAACCCGACTTGAAATAAATATGTCCGTATACTGGATTCGAAAGTGGCTTCTTAATTTGAATTTAAAATTCGATCGTTATTCGGCGCGAAGCCTTGACCTCTAGGTTTTTGGAGCAACGCTTTAGGCTTGGTTGTCAATCAAGGAGGATTTAAATGCGCGTAACCAGAAAATTGGCAACGTCGCAAATAGCTGTCAAATATTTACAAGTTTAAATTAATTTGGCAATGTTACTGTATGGAAGTAAGAAATAAGACTCTGTAGTGCACTAGAAAATTGATATAGGAATGCAATTAAAAACTGAATTTGATGTTGTAACCATTTCAAGTGTGTAAAAGGCATCTGGAAAGTTCCCAAATGCTTTTTTTACGTCTAAAACTATGTATTCGGCGTTACGATATTAATTATTGCGTTCCCTAATCAATTTTTTAGTGCACTACGGAGCGATATTTCTTATTTTCATACAGTACATTTGCAAAATTAATTAAAACTTATAATATTTGATAGCCATTGGCGACGTTACCAGTTTTTAAAATACGCGCTCTTAATGACCCTTATTTTTCATTTTTTTTTGTGGTAACATCATCAAATAAGTCCGCCCACCTTACTGTCAGACTTGTACTGACTAAAATCCACGATGATCTTTCAATAGCCCTTTACGTTCCAGGAAGGATTGAGCAGCATTGTACTAATCGCTTATTAGAGGCTCTGGAGGTAAAAATGCTGCGGAAAAAACGCAACCTATAACCTTATGAAGCGTAAACTTGACCATCAAGCTGGTTGCTTACGTAATCAAGGTTCTCCTTACATAATATTACCGAGTCAAAGACCGTAACAGAGAGCGAATAAAATGTATATATAGAAATAGTTTTAGTCTGTTTGAAGCCATCAAAACTTTATTTAGAGTCCGCACCACCACTCATGACCTGCGGAAAAATCGTACAACATTTTTTTAATGCAATTTGACGTAATGACAAAGACACTAGCGCCGCGTCTGCTAAAAAAAAAAAACAAAAAAAATACAGTCGAATTGAGATGTACCTCCTTTTTCTAAGTCGGTTTAGATTTAGTAGGGACCAGCTATTTTTATTAGTTATATTTTTGTTTCTAGTAAACAAAACTTGTCTGTAGTAAAAATAGCGAGTCACGGCGCGCTGATTGACACCAAATAACAATTTTTGGCCCACCTTCAAATTAGGTAATAATTGGAAGACCAGCGTCAGGCAACTTCACCCTATCTGGTATGGCATTCATACACCGAAATGGACCTTTTTGGCGCAGCCGTGAGGCACACAGCACAGTACTATGTATTTTCGCTCCTTTTTGTTACTATGTCTTTCATCATCATCAGCCTTTAATTTTCCCACTGCTGGGACACAGGCCTCCTCTCTGAGAGAGGGAGTGGGCCATAATCCACCACGCGGGTCCAGTGCGTATTGCTAGATGTCACATATCTTCGAATTTTTGGTTCTAGGACATGCCGGTTTCCTCACGATGTTTTGCTTCACCGTTTTGAGAGCAGTGGTAATGAAATAAATTACACAAGGCCTGACGGGGTTCGAACCCACGACCTACAACTCGTAAGTTGGGACTGATACCACTGGGCCACCACTGCTCTTTATTTACCCACTATGTCTTTGTTTACCCTTTATTAATTCTGTATTATTCTCTGTATCTTATTTTAAAAATGTTATGTGTGCTACATGAACTGTCGCTACATCAAACATTTTATTTTCTTTTCCTTGATGTGTGTGACGACTTAGGCTTTAGTTGGAGCTGTTCCCATTAGTTTTAAAAACGGAACCAGGGTGGATTTTGGTCAGTACGGGTCTGACTATACCTCCCGCTCTACCTTGAGCCATAATTTGGTAATTTTCAACCTATCAAGAGACATTGGCCACTAAAACAAAAAACCTAATGAGAAAGTGCCCAACTCGATTAGAATTCTAAATCGATTCGGGTAGTATCGATTAGTATTCGATTCGTGTTGTGCTCGACACACATACTGTCCTGCTCAATTTTAACGATCCTTCCGCTTCTAAACGTGTTAGTATGTTGGTGTGTTTAGAGTTGAGGAGACGAGGATTTAACGATTTGTTAAATTAAGGTCGAATAGGAGATAGCAATGTGACAAAAAAAAAAGATTTTAAACAAGAGATTGAACGAATGTCTAGAGTCTGCGCCACGACTTAACACCAAGGTACACACGGCTACACATGAAGCTATACATCACCAGTTTCTTTTGGCCTCACCATAGCCTCTCTTTGAACGGTCATCTCTTGATGCTTAGCCGGGTTGATGTTTAGCCGGTTGTACCACATTTTTTTATAAATTCTGATGTTTTATTTAGACACTAGCATCGCATCAAATGGACTTTGTTTTTAACTATACAAATAAGTTTAAATCAAGGTTTAGGCGGTTTTCTATTTCAATTCCAAATGGCGTTAGTGTACGTCATTGTTTAATTAAAAAGTTAATCGTAGATTTAATCCAGACATTATTGTATTTATTCACAGGCCTTAATGTCACAAGATTTCTGTATTAAGAGCGCACTTGAAGTATTCACTGCGTTTTATTGCATGAAAAATGAAAAAGCACCTCTAATGTACGAACGAGGAACTATTTTTTCAGTCAAAGTTCCTGTTAAAGTTACGGGATAAAAACGGGATGACTTTCCCGTTTATGTGATGTAAAGTAAAGTCAAAACTAAACTCTATTTCGTTAAAGTTAATGTTTATAAAAGAAAAAATGTAATTAACATTGTAAACACCTATTTATATACAGGATGATTTTTTCAACTGTGCGTGGATGGCTATATCTGAAACTATGAGGAGTATCCATAGACGTTGAAAGGAGTCTCGAGGCCGATTTTGCCGAAAACCTAAACTGCATCATTGGAATTTAGAAAAATCAATCAACGCCCAGTTGAAAAATTCACACTGTATATTATTTTAGGTAATTCATACTTAAATAACAAGTCGTATCGTTATCGTCTCGTGAGTAGTAAACAACTATTTTGTAGCCATCATTAACTAGACGAGGCGGGTCAAATTCTTGACACTGTTTATTTTTTATAGTCACTAATATTATTTTATAAATAGCTGATATGATTATGTTAGAGGTGATAATAATTATGACAAGATTTAAATATTATTTTCATATTGGCTAGTAAAAGTGTTCTTAATTTTTTCAAACAACCTTTTTGTGCAATCAAGTAAAATCTTTTTTTTAAAATAATACTGAGATAACGCTGTTCATCATAATCTGTCTAAGAGCCTTTCCCAACTATATTGTGGTCGGCTTCCAGACAAACTAGATGCAGCTGAATATCAGTATTTTACATGGAGCGACTGCCTATCGGACCTCCACAACCCAGAAACTGGGTAATACATACCTCATGGTAAGACTGGTTGTCAGGCTTAGCTTCTGAATAACAGTAACAACTGTCAAAGATGAAAGATCTACAAATTCCAGCCGGAACCAAGGACTTTACGTGCTTTCCGAGCCACGAAGGAAACTTGTTATGACAGAATATAGTCACACATCCACAGACCAACCTCGGCAAGCGTGGCTTAACCCGGAAGATCTGGCTGTGCAGCTAAAGCCACGAGCTCTTCAGACATTTTTCAGTAAATTAAATAAATTCACTACATTTTTTTTCTTGTAGATAGAGCTGCATTTTTTTAATCAGTTGTTAAACTATTCGTTAAAATCTTATACATTTTGTTATGTGGAACTATCAATAAAAAAATATAAATATGAGGAAAACCATCATCATCTAACTTCCAGTTAAGTCGGCACAGTGACGTCTGCGCCTAATAATGCCGAACCGAACTGAACACCGATTAAATATTCGTTGGAATGAAATAGAAAGTGATCGTTAAAATTTTACAAATTATTTTAGGCCGGAAGGTGTCGCCATATTTTTAAATCACGCCACTAACTTAACTGACTGTTTAATCGACGATTAATATTTTCACTACCGCATTGTCATATTTATAGCCACGGAAATTCAAGTTGAACATTGATTATGATTTAAATTTTGCGAATATTAGCACTAAATCAATCACTTAGCTGACTTATTGACAGCTCATTGTATTTTCTTTCTTATATAACAAAATAACTTTTCTTTCGGAAGTCGGTGGCAAAAAAGTCAAGAGAAACAAGGTCTTCCGAAATAAAAGTTACGTTACACTTTTCTGTTGTATTAGAAGTCGGTTTAATTTTTTTCAGAATGTTTTTTTTTCGTAATTCTTTCCCACTACTAGGGAAAGGCCTCCCCTTTCTCCTTCCAAAACTCTATATTTTGGGCAAATTCTGGCCATGTCTGCCCCGCGAACATGATCAGATCGTTACACCACATCCGCCGCGGTCGACCTCGACGACGTTGTCCTCCCTCAGGCGTCCAGTGAGTGACGATGTTTGCCCACTTCTCCGGGCGCATACGCTCAACGTGGCCTGCCCACTCCCACTTCAGCTTGGCTGTTTTTGCTCTTACATCAGCTACTTTGGTAACGGAGTGCAGGATGGTGTTTCTGATTCAATCCGTTCGCTTCCCAACTATTATGCTGCGCTCCACCGTCCAAACAGGCCAGGGGGTATTACAACGTCTTAAAACCAGGCTTATTCCGGCGAGTGAAAGTGACAGAGCTATACAAGTCATCTAGCGCCATCTCGCTCACTCACTGGAACAAGCCTGGTTTTAAGACGTTGTAATACCCCCCCAGGGTATAATAAAAATACCCCTACCTCAAATGACGGTCTGCAAAGATGTGGTCGACGGTGAAGCACACTTGCCTAGAAGTAACCTATTAACTCATGAATTAGAGACCCCAAGGTCTTAGCTATTCTTGGTTAAAAATAGGCACAATAATTGCTATTCTATCCAACTAAAAGCCTAAGCATTTCTATGTTGAACAAGAACACTTGCTATCGTTTACGAATCTTCTATTTATGCAAAATTTATTCAAATGTAGGAGTTTGCATGGTAACGGTTGACCTGTGTAGAATTTAGGAAGTTAGGTGCCTTGCACATCACGTCTGGTGAGTGAAAGCGATGAGGAAGCTATACTGACTACTAAAATATATATTAGGGCTAAAAATATAATCGGGCACGCCACAATCGCGTCTATAAGACCCCTCTTAGGGCCTTGACCTACAGAAAGCTATCCTTTTCGGCGATCAGATCTGGCTATGCGATCTAAACTCATGTGGCTTTTGAGGAGTAGCTAGGGGAACTCCATGGCGTCCTCACCTTCATCTGACGCAGGTCCTTACCGGACACTTATGTTTCGAGAGGTTCCTGTGTCTGATTGGAAAGAAAGAAACGCCTGGGTGTCTCCACTGTGCGGATCGCCTGGAGGTCACGGTGGAGCATATGGTGAAGATGGCTTGGGCAGAGCACCCGTAGTCCGTATCCCCATGGAGACGGGGCGAGACTGAATGGGAACCCGTCACCTCCTTCTGCGAAGCAGTCATGCGGAGAAGACGGAACGCGTGATGCGGAGGACATCAAGTAATGCTGGTTACCGACTATATTAAACTAAACGACCGGTTCGTTTTTAGGGTCCTGTACCTATTGGGTAATACGGGACCCTGTTACTAAGACTCAGCTATCTGTCAACAGGCTTTACCTCATAAACTTTGATAGTTAGACAGTTAAAATTTTCACCGTTGATGTATTTTTATTGCCGCTTTAACAACAACGAAACAGAATTAACTGAATATTTATTTAACCCCGGACATGACTTTTTTGCCGTTTTTAAAAATACTCGCATTTGGCCAGTTATTGTCGCCTCTTAGCTACATGTATGTAACAAGTCTTACACATCATTCATTAACACACACATGTTAATTCAAGTGCACGCACGATTGATACATATTTCCAAGAATTTTTGTTTAATCAGCACATTTAGGTTAGGAGATCATTGAAAAATGCCGGTTTGTGACTATGAAGCATACGGTTTTTCGTTATTTTCCTTGTTTTATTCATTTAATCACACACATATAGGTACCATAATCACACTATAATGTTCTCCCTGCTAGAGGACATGCCTTTTTTTATTCTTCATCATCATCATCATCTCAGCCGTAGGACGTCCACTGCTGAATATGTGAAAACTGGTTGAAAGCGACCTGCATCCAGCGTCTTCCGGCGACTTTTATAAGGTCGTCTGTCCACCTTGTTGGTGGACGTCCTACGCTGCGCTTGCTAGTCCGTGGTCTCCACTCTAGTACTTTTCGACCCCATTGGCCATCTGCTCTGCGAGCAATATGGCCTGCCCATTGCCACTTTAGCTTGCTAATCTGGTGGGCTATATCGGTGACTTTAGTTCGTCTACGGATCTCCTCATTTCGGATTCTATCACGCAGAGAAACACCGAGCATAGCCCTCTCCATAGCTTGCTGAGCGACTTTGAGCTTTGAGATGAGTCCGATAGTGAAAGACCACGTTTCGGTGCCGTAACTGATCACTGGTAACACACATTGGTTGAAGAAGTAATGTATGTTTTTTTATTATGCTAAAATAATCAAATGTGCCCTCCGCCTTGTGTGGTGCCGAAGAGACTGCCAGACTCGTACTGACAAAATACCCGAGGTGTTTCTTCAATGGCCATATACGTTCAATGGTGACGGTTACCCGACAAGACAACCCCGCGACCCCGGCAGCGACAGGCTATAAGAAGGGCACCGTCGGTTTGCTCAAATCTCTTTGAGACGCGCGTAGTACACGACTGTCAATCCGGGCATGGTTATTAATCGCAATTGACGTGCGTGACCAGATGTATGAATGTGGATGAGGCGAAAGGAGTATGTAAGGATCGTAGCTGATGACGCTCTGTAGTTTCTGCCTACCCACATGGAGAGAAGGCGTGAGTTAATGTATGTATTTTCTGATGGAAAAAATAGATTTTTTTATCAAACACTAGCTGAGCCGGCAAAGTTCGTACTGCCTCGGAATCATATTTTATTTTCTCACACTTTTAAACCTTCTCTGGACTTCCCAAAATACTTCAAAACCAAAATCAGCCAAATCGGTCCAGCCGTTCTCGAGTTTTAACGGGACTAACGAACAGCAATTGATTTTTATATTTAAGAAGAAGATTCCATTCCTCCTTACAAATAAGAAACAAACAAACCTGGATTCTCGCAAGTCATGTAACATCAATCGATTTGGCTCTCGTCTGGTGAAACTGCAAGAAAGTGTCATTTACACACATAAACTACAATTTAGTGAGACGGGGGAAATCTAGGCTCTCTCGCGTGTCTTGTTTTAAACACTATCTTCAGTTTTGTACCTGGAGATCTATGGAGCTTTAGGCAGTAATTATATTGTGGAAACATCGTGTGTTATCTTCATAATTTTCATGGGTCAGTAGCTGTTATTTGTCGTGTTTGTTTTTTCTGTAAAAATTACTAGTTATTAGCCGTCACTTCGTTTATGTTAATACAGATTTTGTCAGTTAATCTGTACATATTACTATGTGTTTGTAGTTTTTTTTATAAAGTTACTTATATATGTTTGTTTTTCATTTTTTTTTCATTATTTCGTTTCGTCGCATGTTATTTTACTCAAAAGGAACTGGTAGAGAATGCCTTGTGGAATAGTTTAATTCATTCAATACACATTTTTTTGTTTGTTTTTGAAGTCCATCCCTTAAAAAATAGTTTTTTATGCACTATGCAGCTTGGACAATCTAAATAATGTCCATTGCTACATTATAAGATATCTTATGTAGCGTACTTAAAATTTCTACAAAAAGTACATTAGCGCCATCTATGAAGTGACGGAGAAACTAAGATGCAAAAATGTCTACATCGCGCAATCAAAGTTAATAGCGACATTAGGACACATAGAATATTCCGACTATCAATGTCCCAAAAAACTAAACTTACTTTTAACTAAAAGTAATGCAAATAGCAACAGTCATCAACAGTGAGTTAAAAAACCGGAATAAACATCTGAAAAAAATGTCCAATTTTTAAAAATAAGTCCAATTTTTCCATGTCTCTTCTTTGAACTTTAGATATATCACCTAATTTTGATCACTGCTCCACAATCAATCAACTATAAAAAACTAAATAACCAACCACCCTATCTCTCTTCCACAGAATCAAGAAAACTCTTCGGAGGCTACCGGATAACCCCCACCTACTGCAAAGCATCGCGCGCAGCAAAATACAACAGAGGAAACACGATATGCATGTTCAACCACGAATGCTACCAAAGAGGAGGAGAAGTGGTTGGGGCCTGCATGGACGGCTTCCTCTTCGGAGCCTGCTGTCAACTCAAATCTGACAGCCAGTCCCACATCCCCAAAGGCCCAGGAATCGTCATGACGAGCTACCTTGATTACCCAGATGCAACAGAAGGTGACGATTACGATGCAGACGAACTCAGCGCTTGGCATAACAGTTATAAACCCGTAGTCACCCCTGGGTACAAACCTGCTGATAAAACTGCAGCTACAACACTTAAACCTGAAGATTTGAGCACGCAAGGAGAACACTCCGAGATGATTTCTGAAGGACTCACTCAAATAACAAATACATTACTCAGTTCACCTCCGAAAGATAACAATGGTGTTCTTTATATGAAGCCTAAACCAGATTATTATACCCACAGCAGTATAGATCATGGTGGACCTGAAACTATACTAGTACATACTAATGGTTCTGTGGTTGATACGGTAGTTAGGCCTTCAGACTTCGATATCCAACTTTCATCAATGCAGACGAAGCCTACTGTAACTCCTAGTACTTCAACAACGGAGGCTCCAAAGACGGTATCAACCCACAGGCCTATCAAGCCGATCTTCAGGCCAAAGCCAGTGACGTCTACTGAGAATTACGTCGTAATTTCCACAGTTACTAAAGACACGCAGAAAACTCCTGAATTGTCTTCGATTAATAGTATTATTCAGATGCTTAATGACAGTACACCAAGCATGAAAGAGGATGTGACTCCTTCCTATGATGCCATAGAGACGAAATCTTCAGCGTCTCCTGCATACTCCTACACGTATCCAAGTTACTCATCCACCGGTCACTATGTTACTTTGAAACCTACATCATTGTCAACGTACTTAACGAGGAAGCCAGCACCAAGCAAAAAGCCATCGTATGACTATCTACATACAACTCCAAACAGCTTGCCTCAGGATGACAAACCAACGTCATACTATTCCTCTCCAAGCCCTAGTCAATCTACTAGTCAAGCTATTGATGCTTTCAATAGATATCCTACAGATCCCACTGATTTTGGTGACTTATCCACCTTCAGTTATGTTAGTTCTACGACCACGCAAAGACCTACTCCTCCTAAGAAGCCTCCATCTACCAGCTATGTGACTGGAGCTAGCCCTATTAGAAGACCAGCAGTTCCACAAAACGTAGTCACTTATGATGCTCTTGATACTGTAGATACATTCTCAAGTGTTACTCCAACTGTAATTGTTCTAAATGATATACATACAACTAAAACTCCTCTGGATCCAGATGAACCACAATTTGTGGAAATATCACAAGAACCGTTCAAAAAACCAGTCAGTCAGATTACTGTAAACAACCATATAGCTGCAACTAACAATATTTATATGGGAAAACCTACTTACTCATCTACTTCATCTCCTACAGTCGTTATTACTCCAAAACCTGGACTTGTGACTACTCCATATCCGATCAAAGCTTCTGTAGCTACAAGGCCTGCTCCAATTTTGACGAGTCCTATAATGGACTTTACAGAGGCACCAACGACTAATAAGCCAGAAATGCAGACATCGCCTGATGATTTGATAAATTTCCCACCAGTGCGAAACCCGATGCTGAATGCTTCTGGGTCCAACCCTGCTCTTTATAACACTAGTATATCAATGTCGGATAACGAGCTAGATATTCTACATGACGTGGAATTCACAACGCCTACTTGGGAGATGGACGATAAACTAAATGATAAAATGAATATTTTCGTCAACAAAATCGTTGGAAACCTACAAGGAACATTCCAGGAGTTGCACGATATAGTAATTTTAGGTAGGAAACCAAACGAGACAGCAATAAAGACGACAACGACGAAGCCGAAAAGGACCACGCCGACCACGAAAAGGCCTTTTCTGACGACGACGAAGAAACCAGTGAGGACCACGACAAGGGTGACCACAAAAAGGCCGCCGGTGAAGACGACTAAGAAGCCGGTGCGGCTGACCACGCAGTATCGACGGCCAACCACAACGCAGCCGCCGACCACAACTACTGCTGCACCAACAAAAAAGCCGGTAAGGTTAATTCCATCTTAGTATAGGCTAGTTTCTCTCTATTTCGTTCGTATTGCAGTTAAAGTAACAAAAAATAATGATAAAAAACATCAAAACTTGAAAGTGGAAGTTTGTGACGTTAGTATGCACTCAAATTTATATCACAGTGTGATGTATTGTGAATTTTAAAAGCATCTTCTATTTTGGTCAACGACGATATATTACTAGACTCCTAATAACAGGCGACCGATGTCTGTCAACACATTAGGCAAAAAAGTCTTATATTCGTCTTATTTCGACCACTCCTGTGACCCGTAGACATACTTTGAGACAGAACAGACCTTGAGTTAGCCAATCACAACGCAGTACCCCGTCCCCCTCGCTTACGTAGTACCTCAGCGAGTTGACTGAATAGTTTTTGTTCCTTAGATCGTGCATGCGGAGTCTAGTAATATATCGTCGTTGATTTTGGTTTACGAAAAAATACGAAACAAATATTTTTTTTAACGCGTTGATGTCTTTTGTACCATCGTGCGAAGCCATACAATCAATTTTGAAAATATTTTTTTTTTCTTATTCGTGTTCTAGTCAACTTAAATTATGGGGTCGACGATGAGGACAAGCAATTGCTCGGGCAGTCCGTGTATATTGATGACTGGCTATCTGCTCGAGCAGTCTGTGCCAGCCAGTATATAGCCAGCCATCAATATAAGTGGACTGCTGACTGACTGGCTATCTGCTCCATCAGTTCGTGTATGTTGAGGACTAGCTATCTGCTCAAGCAGTCCATGTATGTTGATCACTGGCTATCTGCTAGAACAGTCCGTGTATGTTGATCACTGGCTATCTGCTAGAACAGTCCGTGTATGTTGATGACTGACTATCTACTCGAGCAGTCACTGGCTATCTGCTAAAGCAGTCCGTGCATATTAAATCCAAGTTAATTGTAAAAACAGGTGCGCCGTCTTTTAATCCGAATACTTTCAGGTGACGACCACGAAAAAGCCGAAGCCGACGAGGAGAGTGACGACGACCACACAAGCTGCCACCACGTCCACAGAACTAGCTGATGAGTTGACCACAGAGAATTATGTGGAGCGGCCTATTGATTATAATGATAAGAATTGTGAGTACCTATTGTCAAAATGACAACCTTTAAGATTAGTACATTGAGCTTCAGAGAAATCTCACCCACTTTAGTAGTAAAGTCACTACCAAAAGGGGTGAGTTTTCTCTGAAGCTCACATAAAGACGATGCGACATCTTATGGAAAAACTGTTGTGTGAAATATTAGGCTAAGGTAATTTAGGATCAGTCTCAAGGGTTTTATTAAAATAGGCATTGTAACACCTTCAATAAATTGCAAATTTAATTAGTCCGTCAGCTAGTTTTGAAATGTAATGGACACGTATTTTTTCATTTCTTAAATCAATGCATTTACCAAGAATATATCTTCATCGCGACAAAACTCGAGACTCGGGGTTTGTGGCGTCAAACGCAAGAAAAACAGTACTTACTTGCGGCGTATTGTCAATTTTTAAACAGTCTTATCCTCGCCAGTATTCGTTTACCAAAGAAAAAATACGTGTCCAAATATCTACTGATAATCTTATTGGTGGACCTATTAGAGACATTTCTGAGTATAATACTTTTATTGATCTCAGAAAGGAAAGAAAAGAGGAAATTAAATAAACTTCAGAAAGCTTAATCCAAAAAAAATTTTTTTTTTGTAAAGAAATATTTGATCCACAGTCAGGATTCGAACCTGTGACCTTCGGATTCAGTACATACGACGCTAATTTCCAACCGAACCACCAAGGATCGTAACCGCCACGGCGAATTCTTCATTCCATTTCTAACGTCTCATGGTGACGTTTTTCAAAACCTCATACTCCTCACTTACAAGCACAGTCTGCTATAACAAAATATAGCAGACTCCAGCTTTAAAATCTTACGTCCTTTTAAACAATTTTCAGTGTGTGGAGTCCGACCACTATCAAAGACGGGTCGGATAGTTGGCGGGAAGAGTGCTGCGTTCGGCGAGTGGCCCTGGCAGGTGCTGGTCAGGGAGTCCACCTGGCTCGGTCTCTTCACGAAGAACAAGTGTGGTGGTGTCCTGATTACTAATAAATTTGTTACTACTGCTGCGCATTGTCAGCCTGGGTGAGTGTTTTTTTGTTTCAAAGTTTTCCCTGCTCTAGGAATTCTAGAATCTTCTGTGTCGTGAACATAGAAACTCACATACACAAATAATGGATAACTATTTTTTGTAGACCATAAAAATATTGGTTTTGTGCGGGAATGGAACCCGTGACACGCTGCGCAGCAGTCGAAGCCTCAGCCACTGAGCCAATCGATCGCAAAAAGTGGTATTTAAATAATATTAGCTTTATAATACAAGTTTTTAGTGTGGATATTTAGTCTTTGATTCTTTTTTAGTGATGAAACACATTTCTTGAATAACTTTCTTTGTGTAATAACATCAAATATATCCCGCACTAAGTGGAGCGGAAGGATCTTGATTGGCTCAAAAACAGGTCATAAAAAAATCTTTACGTTATTTCTAGGTTGATAATAGCCGTTAAAATATTAACTGCTGTTATATTGTTCTTTTCGCTAATTCTTAGGCAATAGAAAGGCAGATAGTAGTAATTCGGATGATTTAATAGACCAACAGCCACCATTCTTTATCTTCTTATTTCTATTTTTCTCACTTCCAGCTTCCTAGCGTCCTTAGTAGCGGTCTTCGGCGAGAATGACATTTCAGGAGACTTCGAGCCAAAGAAGCCAGTGTCTCGTAACGTCAAGAGGGTCATCGTCCATCGCTCGTATGATGCAGCCACCTTCGAGAACGATCTCGCACTCTTGGAGTTAGAAGCGCCGATTAAGTTTGATGCTCATATTGGTAAGTGGATTACTTGGCTCCCATTAGTGTTAGCGTGATGTTTTATAGCCCAAAGTCTTCCTTGGTAAATGAACTATAAAATATCACGAGATTTTTTTCAATTCGAACCATTAGTTTCTGAGATTGGCATGTTCCAGCAAACAATCTCTTCTACTTCTAATGTTTCTACACATTCTTTTAAAACTGTACTGGATAAATGTGAAAGCTAAACTCAACATTTGGGGTCTATACCGACCAAAAGTCTAATCTGAAATATTGACGCAGTAGAGTAGGGCCACGTTAAAGGACGCAAAACGCGTCAGGCGTCGCGATGAGCGGGGCGAATTAAAGTTATTCTAAAATAGATAAGCTTGAAAGTTGATTATGCTAACACAAATTGTATGCCAGAAAACTGTTAGGGCAAAGTCTATGTATAAGTATTATGCAAAAAAAAAACATTATGCGAAAATAGGGATCACAAGAAAATAAATCCAGTAAGTCCAGAAGTCTAAATTAATCCCCTTTAATTCTAAATTCCAGTGCCAATCTGCATGCCACCGGACGAGGCTGATTTCACGGGCCGGGTGGCTACCGTTACGGGCTGGGGACGGCTCAAGTACGGCGGCTCCGTGCCGGCCATACTGCAGGAAGTGCAGGTAATTATAACTATGCGACACAACTTCTTAGGAACCCTCTAATATCAGAACTAAGAGTCAAGCTATACGATAAAAGATAAAACAGAAAACTTGAAAAGTTGAAAACTTGTCTAAAAAAACTGTCAACGTCAAAACGACATTTCACGTTGATATAAGGATACAGATATACACTTTTTTTAGACAAGCGACAGAGTAAACTTCTGTTGATGTTTATCTTTTTTTTGGTAAGACGCTCACCGTCATACCACAAAAGCTTTTAAACGTCTGCTGAACACTTCACTAAAGAAATGTCAGATTATGACGTTGAAATAAGGTCCGTTTTGCAGTCACACTTTTTTTAGACGAGTGTTCAACAAATGTTTAAGTTTTTGTCCTAAGGCTGTCAGTGTATAATGACGGGGCCCCCTCTCAGAGGGTCAAAGCCTGCCGGGGTCGCGGGACTCATTCCATCACCGTGACCCCGGAACATAAAGGGCTATTGAAGGACACCGTGGATTTTAGTCAGTACAAGTCTGACAGTCCCTCCCAGCCCGGGGTGGGAGGACTCATTTGATGATTTTACCACGTAAAAAAAAATGGCTGGCAGTGTTTTATTTTAACAGTATCCGATTGTGTCACTGAAAAAACTTGACGTAACCAATTTCATACAAGTTATAGAATACCCCGCTGGACTCATTTATGGTTCTAAAATTCCTTCTTTATAATTCCAGGTCCCTGTAATAGAGAACAGTGCTTGCCAGGACATGTTCCAGACTGCTGGTCACTCCAAAAAGATCCTCAACTCTTTCATCTGCGCAGGTTACGCTAATGGACAGAAGGACTCTTGTGAGGTAAGTATCATCAAGGGATATGTCTGACAATATTCTTCTACTGTTTTGTAAAAATTATCATGGACCCATTGAGCTTTTATTACTACGTATAGAGACGACACCACGTATCACCACTGTGTCCCGTCCAGGATGAGTGCGCGCGCACATGTTCATTCAGTTGTTTGACAGCTCTGTGGCGTGCTCTAGGCGCGTGCACTCATCCAGGATGGGACACAGTGGTGATGCGAGGTGTCGTCTCTATACGTAGTAATAATAGCTCAATGCATGTGCCTACCCTTTTCCCAACTATATTGGGGTCGGCTGCCAGTCGAAACAGATGCAGCTGAATATCAGTATTTTACATCGAGCGACTGCCTAACGGACCTCCACAACCCAGTAACTCGACAATACGATACCGCACGTTATGACTTGTTGTTAGACTTTAGAGCTTCTGACTAATAGTAACGACTGTCAAAGATCTACAAATGACAGCCGGGACCAACGGCTTAATGTGCTTTCTGATGCACGGAGGAAACTCGCTATGACAGATGGTCACCCAGCCACAGACCAACCTCGGCAAGCGCGGCTTAACCAGTTTCTATAAATCTTGGAGGAGGATATAGCCCCGACATGATCCGGCTAATTTTAATTTAAAATATTATACGCCTTACCGCTTGCCTCGCGGATTTTAAAGATTTTCCGTGGAAAGAAAAATTCGATCTCCGAGCGGGACTCGATTGGTTCGAATTTTTTATTCCACAGAAAATTTTTGATTTGATAGTCCTCACCACCGACTTTGCACATAGCTTATCGTTTACTCCAGATAAGTCCTTCACTATATTTTGTTTTTTTTATTTCCAGGGTGACAGCGGAGGACCATTAGTCCTCCAACGCGACGATGGGAAGTGGCAACTAGTGGGCACAGTGTCACACGGTATCAAATGCGCCGCCCCATTCCTTCCAGGAGTATATATGAGGACCACGTATTACAAGCCATGGCTGAAGAGCATCACTGGTGTTCATTAAAATAAATAAATATTATAGGTATCTCCACCACCCATACCCTCAGCACGAGTTTTCAGTATTTGAGACGTAAAGTAAACTGGAACTTTGACAATTTTTAAAGAAAAAATTAGTTCCTTCTTCGCACACCAGAGGCGCTGTTCCATTTTTTCATACAAGAAACGCTGTAAATACTGGAAAGACTCTGTAAAGAAAAATAGTGAAAACTCGTGGTACTGATCCATGTTTTTGACAGCTGTTTGTATTGATGTTGAAGACTCGAAACGTCTAAAGTTATATCTTAAAAAATATGAAACCGAATTCTAAGAATTATAAGTGCAAAATAACTTTTCTTTTGAAATTCGGTGGTTATTTTTCATATTTCCTTGTTTTTTTTTGTCATAAAAAGATGGTGTGACGAATTGAGAACCTCTTTTTTTAGAAATCGGTTAAAAATTGGTCGTTGATTGGTTACAGACAAAGATTGGGATCAAGATTGCGAATGAGAAACATTTTTGTTTTTTTTTTTGTGTAAAATCTTCCTTTTTATGTGGATTTTCTTTCTATGAGGATTTGGCCATCGTATGAACGCTCTGAGAACTCAATTGGCCTCTGATTTGTTTTATTAAGATAAAAATTATCATCATCTGCCTGCCTTTTTCCCAACTATATTGGGGTCGGCTTCCAGTCAAACCAGATGCAGCTGAATATCAGTATTTTACATGGAGCGACTGCCTAACTGAATTTTGTAATTGGAAAGGTGTTTTTTAGGGTGAATTGTTTTTTTTTTAATTTGTGTGTGTTTCTGAATTTTAGATGTGTTTGTGACTTATGAGTGCTTGTGTTTTTTGTTGTATCGGATTATAAAATTGATCAATTTTAAGTATGTGTGAAAAATGTTTACTAATAACAATTTCTTAACGATTTGTAATTTATTTGTGTTTCTGTGAAATATAAAAAAAAACATTCTCATTTAAAGCTTTTACTTGATTCAAAAATGAAAAACATAAATTTATAAAAATTTAATGAATTAAGATTTTCGGTATCCGTTATTATTTGTTTCAAGGTCTTACAAATTTTAAATTAAACATTTTTATTTTATTTTGAAAATTTTACAGTGATTAAATTTGGAATTTATTTAAAATGTTAATTGCTCTCTATTGAAAAATGTATAAATAATAATATTGTAATTCTGACATAATTAATAATAATTAAGATGTTTTTTTAAGGTCACAATCGCGCCCTGTTTATTATTAAAAATTAAATAAAATGTAAAATTTTCAGTACAGGGGTATTGACAATTATTTTTTTTAAAATAAACATTTGTTTAGACACAAATGGCGTTTAAAAATTTAAATAAATTTTGTATATTGTCCTAGTATAATAATAATTGTAAATTATTAAAGAAAAATGCATTTATTTATTGTTATTAAATATAGATTTAAAGTTAGCATTTAAGACTGAACTGTAGAAATTATAAATTATTTGTTATAATTAATTTATATTAATAACTTTAATGAGCTCTTTTGTATGTTTTGCAAAATAAGTTTAGTTTTGCTAAAATGTACTAACCCACATAAAAGAATTACACTATACAATTATTATATTACCAAAAAATAATTGTCGTTATTTTGGATAATTATGTAACGCTCATTTATTTTTAACCAACTGCTGCCAATGGCTTTACTCGCGTCTTACTTGAAGCTGTCACGGGAACTTCGTTTAGTCCTTCTGACGTGATGTATCATCATCCATCCATCTAAACATCCACACTTTCACCTTTATAATATTTTTTTTCTTTCTTTATCACTCAGTCGAGCCGTACTCTAAAATATTTGCTGACTAAAATTTAACTCGTTAAATAAAGATTGTGGGTTAAGTCATTTTTGCAAAACTAAGTCCGCAAAATATTATTATTGATTACCAAGTCACGGGCAAGTTACGCAACAATATTTCAAGCAAGTATTAATCTTCTTTTTAAAATAATTTAAGCTTAAGTAGTAAAATTATTGCAAATATAATTTATATTAAATGCTCAACATAAATTCTGTATTATTATTTGTATATTAAGTATAGCGTATTTTGTATTTATTTAATAACTTACCTGTTGTGGAATATGAGTTACCTATGTGTTTTTTTGAAAATTAGATGATTCTCGCCACTTTAGCTCGGCCATTAATTTTTATATTGTATTTAACTATTGCCTTAATAGGTTTCACTTTCTCTTTCCACACTTTCGAATATTATTTTTTTCAAAAACTAATTATGTCATGAAATACTCGTGTCATACTTTGCCTAATCACTTCGCAATGCACATGTTAATTTAATTCATGAATCACTGTACAGCTTTGCATAATATTGCTTAGTCTTACTTACTATCTAAATACACTATTTTTATAATTATGTATACCCTGCGAACTATGCCCGTATAAAAATGCTCAAATAAATTAGGAAAAATGTTAATACTGATGGTTATGTATTTATTAAACATTTTAAAGTATTGTTATGAAGTTTTATTTTATCTACACACAAATTACTCATCGACAGATTTGCTTCATCTAGCATGTATGCTGTAGGCCTTTTTAGCTCAACCGTAAGCCACATATCATATATTTCCGATGAATTCTCCCTTTTTATTTATTCTGTGTGCTCAATATATGTACATACTGACGTCAAAAAAAATTACTCTCGTTTATGGGGCCCCTACCGTTTTCCCAACTATGTTGGGTTCGGCTTTCATTCAAATCGAATCTAACTAAATAACAATATATTGCATAAATCAATTTTTGCATAGACTTTTAAACAAATCTTTACCACAGAAAGCAAAATGATAAGAGAGTACCTAGTTATACGTAAATATATATATATATATATATAGGTATACAGGGTGTTTCTTTTAAATGGACCAAAAGGGAGAAATCCTTATCCATAAGAGATACGGGAAAATTTTTTTAGGAACCTTTAGCTCTTTTTTGATATTGACAATTTTGGCGTTTTTACTTTTTTGGTCAAGTGTGAGTTGTCCCCAAAAATGAGTAAAATTGACCAAATTTTTTTTAATGGCTTTCGACTCTGTTTCATGTAAGGATCATTTCATTGTATCGGAAGAAAAAAATCGGGACGGCGGAAGTTGGTCAAATTTAGCAAAATATTTTTTCATACAAATTGTTTGAACGAAAAAAAATCCAATTTTTTTTAAGATGTTTTTTGATTTAGTGTCATGTAAGGATCATTTCATTGTACGTGCAGAAAAATGTCTGGACAATGGAAGTTAGTCAAAAATACAGTAATGTTCCTTCTTACAGCATGAACACGTATTATTAGTACTCAGATTTGACCCACTTCTGTTGCCCATACATTTTCCTTCCCATACAATGAAATGATCCTTACATGACACTCAATCAAAAAACATCTTAAAAAAAATAGGTCATTTTTTCCTTCATACAATTTGTATGAAAAAATATTTTGCTAAATTTGACCAACTTCCGCCGTCCCGATTTTTTTCTTCCTATACAATGAAATAATACTTACAAGAAACAGAGTCGATAGGCTTTAAAAAAAAATTTGGTCAATTTTACTCATTTTTGGGGACAACTCACACTTGACCAAAAAAGAAAAAACGCCAAATTTGTCAACATCAAAAAAGAGCTAAAGGTTCCTAAGAAAGTTTTCCCGTATCTCTCTCTTTTGGCCCATTTAAAAGAAACACTCTGTATACGTATAATTAGGTACTAATAATGAAACCAATGAAATCAATGCCTCATAACATATTATTTATTGCACATAAAAGTTAAAACTAAAATACATTTTTTTTTCATACATTTTGTGTCTACTTGCCTACAAACTAAGAGTACGTATATTACATTAGATTTTTAGTAAATATTAAGCTAAGCGAAGAATATTTCTGAAGATAAACAACTAAATTTTAATTACTAAAGCTACAGAATGAATTGAAGTGAAATGCTCTTTTCTTCTTTTTAATTATAACAAATTATAAAAAATCCTTTATGTAAATAAGAAAATAATATTTATATAAATTATAAAGAGATCCTTTTTTGGGTACCAAATGCAAAACTGGAACCCTTATATTTTGTACCACTTTAATAACACAACTGGACATAGTTTTGCTAAAAGGAGCCAACCCACAATTTCTTTCTCAATTGAAATAAGTGGAATGAATCGAACTTGCATCCGGTAAAATGGGAGAAAAATGTCAATGTTGTTGTGGATTGGTGTGTTTTTGCAAAACGTACAAGTTACAACGTAAAATTTAATTAAAATTTAATTTAATAGAAATAGAAACACAAATTAATAAAAATATCGACTAATACCAGGTAGCAGATGTGAATATACATATTTTAGACTAATAACGATTTTTTTCTTATATATCAATATATCATTAAAATATATATTATGTATGTGTATTCTACTAATATTATACATAAATTTCATTAAATACATTAATTAATTATATTGATTGTAACATGATTATAACATTTTCTACAGCATTTTTTAAAGCGAAACTTTACATTTTTATTGATATTTCACAGCAGTTTATTTTTTATTTTTGTTTAAAGAATAAATCTAATACAAACTAGGATTCTTTTCTTTTCATTTTTTATTTATTTTATGTTAGATTCAATTAGAACGTCATAGAGATGTATATTTCTATAATATTTTTTCAAATTATATGAATAATTTAAATACGTTTATATGTATTTTTTATAGAATAAAATACCGACAATTTAAATAAGTTTTTTTCAGCTAGTAACTGTTGTAAAGGTTAAAAATATCTACATTTTTTTTAAAATAAATATGTAGGTAGATATATATTTATAGACGTTTCTCAGTTAATATATTGCACTAAACATCTAAACTTGATTACACATTTTTTGTTAACTTTTTTTTTCTTAAATTAATTTAAAATAACTAGTAACGGTGTAATATATTTTACAAAGTTATTATTATAAGAAAATAATTGTGCAGTAACTTAAAGTACACTTAACCAACACCATTTTTAGGATACAAGTAGCTTGACAGATAAGACAAACTAAAAATTCACCGCCTTAACACATATATAGTTAAACATCTGTTGAACACGTCTTGTCTAAAAAAGTGTCACTGCAAAACGACCCTTGAATCAACGACAAATGTCATTATGACGTTGACAGTTTTTTTTTAATAAGTGTTCAACAGATGTTTATATATGTTTAAACAGTTTGAAAACATCTAAATTGCTTCAAGCGTTAGTTGTATCAGTTTTAAATTAAGCGTTTTAGGAGATATTATGAGTTTTCTTAAATATATGACCTATTTAATTATGTAAAGTATGAGTTTAGTATCGTATTACTTTAAGATTTCCCTCAATAATTAATTATTAAAATTCTTAAGGTTTTTGTGGAAAAAAAAATGACTTGAAAGAAAATCTTTACACAAAGTCTGCATGAACCATTTCTTTTACAGATTTTGCTGAATGTCACAAAGTACCAGAAAAATCAGTGCATTATGAACCGTTGCCTCACTTAGAAATCTTCCCCTTATAATGCAAACATTTTTTACAAATAGCATCAGCCCTGTCCTTAATAGTTTGAGAAGGCGTCGCCATAGCCCTATCAGCTTCAGGCTTAGGATCCTCCCCTTCAAAAGGACCCTCACTAAACTGCTGAATCAACTTCTTAATATAACTACCAGGTCCCCTAATCGTCAATTTAGTGTTACAATCTTCAGTTTTCTCAACATTATTCTTATAATCACTCAACATCTGGAGGCCATCTTGGAAATTTTCAAACGCTTGCGTAATTTTATCTCCAGTGTTTAATTTCTCTTCGATATCACTGAAATTAGATTTAGAAGTAGACATTTCTGCTGCCACGTCTTTTGAACTAGTAGGTGTGATGATAATTTCATTGTTTTTAACATCGATAGTTATTTTAGCGTCATCTAGCGAGAGCCCCGAGAGTGAAACGTCGACGGACTTCGACCTATATTGTCTAGATGGCGCTAGTGGTACTTGAAGTTGGTTTGACTCTGTGTTGTCTTGCTTGATGGTGCCAATAGATGTCACTGGTGATGATGATAGTGATGACTTGTCTCCCGGGCTGGATCCTGGATTTTAATGAACTTTGTAAAGGAAAGAGAATTGTCGTTTTAATTATTTATATGGTTAGTAAATAGTACATTTAGATTGTTATAAAATTGGGATAAATTTTGGTGTTAGTGTCTTAAAATTAGTTTGACCGCCACCTAAATATTTTGGTTGAATTACCTCTTTTTTATAGCATTGGCGTTTCAGTAGCTCCTAAAACAGATTTTTTTAAATTACTATTTGGTTATTTCATTTCATGTTTTGGTAATATGTGACTGTCTTCTTTATTTCGCAAAGAACTTTACAATAATGTCCCCAAGAGCAATACTTAGCCTCTGACCAAGGTAGCTAGCACTTGGGTAAGACCAAAGACAATGCGAGATCATTCATCTTAGTAAAGGTGCAGTGAAACCAAACAGACTGGATTGCCAACCCCAGAGGTATGATATTATTATTTAGCACTAGCTTCTTTCGAAGTTGCAGTTCAGAATTCGTGTTAGGTAGCAAAATATTGTGAAACATTTTTAAAAGAATATGTGTCCTTTGCGATTGGGTGTAGAATCAATCCCATTCCATTTCCTTTAATTTTAATATTCAACTTTCAAAAGTTCGACCAATTCGATGGCCTAATTAAAATAAATTATCTGACTTTGAAGTTTTGAGCGCCTATCATTTTCATCAGATCAGCACGCATAGCATGACCACCGTAGAAACGAGTTATATCGACGGAAGAATCGACAAACTGACAGATTGAAGAAAGATTTCTATCGTCCTAAGCACGGCGATGTTTGTCGCGTAGAAAAGAAATGTTTCTTCTCTACGATAGAAAGAAGTCTACAACGTCGAGCATGCCGACAATATTTTCTCTACTTTTGACACTTGGGGGAAGACACATTTCTTCTCTACAAGAGAAACTTGTCTACATCAAATGAGACCTAGACAGCTAATCTTTCCAATGTTTATTACTAGACAAAAACATTTTTGCAAGAATCTACGTGTTAGCATAGTATACATGCAGCATGGACCCAACATTATCTGCCTAAAATTGCCGTAATCATAATTGTGATCATTATTTTTCATGTAATAAATATCTGTCTCCTATAACACATAGATAATGTTATAAACTTGTTTTTCTCTGTTTCTAGAAAGTATATTAATTTTATTTGACATTTGGCTAGGAAAGACTCGTTTCCATACTGTGTGTCTATGGTTTGGATACTTTTTACGTTTTGTTGTCGCTTAGATTTATGTGCAAAAAGTTAATTTATTGCAAATGAATGCACATATTACTAGAATTACGGATAATTTTGTCTAATTCCAATAAAATAATTTTAGTTGTTTGGAAAACTTGAGAATTTTACACGTTTTTTTCGTTAACTAAACGTTTTAGTTCATTCACAGTTAAGTCATTCGCCGTTGCTATGGAAAGAAATCTTATGTCTTGTCTTCATAGAAACACGAGTCTACAGGCCGCGCCATGCTCGGGCAGAAGACATAATCGTGTGGGATAGAAAGAGCTTTGTCGTTTCTTGGTAGAATAGAGATAGAATCGCCATGCTACGCGTGCAGATAAGTTAATGGGATGAACTTAAAATTGGTGACAATATGATTAAACAGTTGTCCCGACTCTCGATGTTTTATCAGAACTTCAGAATTCAGAACTAATAAAGAGTAGGGTTCTCTTGACAATTTCGGAGAGACAATTTTCCTTAAAGAGACTCAAACTTAACAGGTGGCCAACCAAGAGGTTTTAAAGCCAGACTTGTTCCAGTGTTGGAAAGAGACAGAGCTAAACAAGTCGTCTAGCGCCATCTCGTTCTCTCACTCGAACTACTCTGACTTTAAGAAATTGTGATAGGCCACCAGATAAATACTCAAATACCTTCCAAATTGGTATCCTTCTGTTCACAGTCCACTCCGTCTAGTTTAACAACATCTTTACAAAGACAGCTCATGATTCTACCCACCATTAGAAACATCCTCCCTCTCTTCTTCACAGCACTGCGGTAGACTCTGCTCCACCATCATGCCCTGCACCATGTCCATGCAAGAGTCCAGCGAGAACTTCTTACCGCACATCTTGATACCCCGGATGCGCCGGCGCATTTCTGTTAGTTAGTTAGTTAGTTTGAGTGAATTTGGGCGAAGATGGGGTGTGGTTAGGTTGTGAAATGATAAGAATAATAGTGTTGATGGAAGCAAAGATGATGGTGATGGCCAATAGCTAGATGATGTAAACAAAAATGTTGATGATAAACTGCTATCACCTTATGATGGTACGACAGATGAGGATCTTGATAAGAGCTGTGAGTGAGTGGAATTACAAACACTTATCGTCTTACTACAAAAAGTTAAATATCTATTGAATACTTGTCTAAAATAGTATCAACTGCCAAACAGCATTTGACGGGTCATTTCGCAGTAACCCTTTTTTTAGGCAAATGTTCAACAGATTCTCAACTTTTTGTACCTAGTAAGACAGTTAGGTTTTCTTTTTTTTTCTTAAAAACCGTAGCACGTAAGTGAATCAGAAAACAATGAAGTGATGAGAAAAGCGCTAAAGAAAATAGATACCATTAATGATAAAAAATAATTTGTGATTTATGAAACAGATGATTCTAGCATAAATCAAGCTTCTGATCCAAAAATCGCTTGTTTATTATTTTCACCTTTTTTACTGTGAAAATTGACGGTTGATTAATAATGTTTGTGGTAATGGTATAAAGCATAAAGCAGGTCTAAGCCGTAGCGTTTCAAGCTTTCACAAAAACGAAAACGATTCAACCATTAATTAAATCGGAATACAAAGTAAATGGTCATTAGATGTAAGTAACCCCAATTTGACATGAGCCATGACCGGAGACTAAATCCAGAAGATAAACACGCAAACACACACAAAACTCACCAGGACTATCCTTCGGTTCCATCTTCAACTGAGCGAAGGTTTGCGCGCATGACGTGAGCACCTGTTCATAATCGCAGATAGCAGCGTGAGTACCATTCACAATCTTAGGGCTCATGGGACTGTTGGCTAGGAGGAGACTGGTGCCGAACGTCGCGTTTAGCTCGCGTGTCTCTGAAACATTTACCTTGAAAATGAGAAGGCAATGACTGGAAAGGGAGAAGAAAAAAATAATATTTTTCAGCATATTTTTTCCGGAGATCTGATCCGGCGGTACAATCTGATCGCATGAACCTATAGATGTCCATATCTGCTTTCTTATGCCGGCGTCAGATCGCATCGCATTCTGCCTTTACAGGGATCGCATGGTTTCAAATCATATCGCCGGAACGGATCGGATAAAGGTCGTATAATTTAACAACGTAAAAGATAAAAGTAAAGGCAAGGTCCTTTATAGAGAATATGTTTAAAACTGATGAAATTATTGGCTAGGGATAGACTCGTGCCGAACTTGGCGTCAGTCACTCGTCTCTAAAAAATTGCCTTGTGAATGAAAAGAAAATGACTGGAAGGTGAGACACCAAAAAAAGTTTAGATTTAAATTAAGAAGTAATATAGGAAGATAACATAAGAAAAGACCTCTGTGATTTATGTATAACTAAGCTAAAAGAGAGACAAGAACAGAGAGGGAGAATTTAGGAGGAGGTTGAAGAGTTAAATAGAGTACATGTGTAATATTTCTTCGGATAAAATCCAATCGGTTAGTATAAGCATGCTATAATCATAACAAACACACAACTTAGATATTAATGTTAGTATTTGTGTTTGAGATGTTTGTAACATCAGACAAAAATCAAAACAAAATTTTAGTTAGAAAGTTAATTCAGGTGCCCCCTAAGTTAATAAAATAGAAACACGGTTAACAATGGGTATGACACACGCACCCTATATTTTTATTGATAAAGACAATGAATTAACTATTGGAGAAATGCAAAAACACGTAAAAACCCATAATACTTTTTTCCCTTAACTTTGCACATATTGCAAACACAAAAAACTTACATGAAAATTAAAATTTTCCTCTCGATTTGGCACCAATACTATGACAGAAATTAAATCAATTGGAGAATGCCTATTTTTCCTTCACTAGCTTCACCTAATAACCGGATTACATACAATCTTTTAACCGCTTTTTCGCACGCATAGGGGTTGAATTCTTTCTTAAAACATGTACTATGTCAAGAATGCAACTAGACAACCTGACAAGATAGTTTGCAAGCAACTCACAGTTAAATCACTGGACGGATCTTACTAAATCAGCAAACATTGACATTGATTTTGATTTTGTACTAGAACCGTCCAATGATTTAAACTCTGCATTGCCAGTCAGTCAGTACATACAATTTTATAAGAAGAATTCACCTCTCTTTTGCCTAAAGTATTTCTCTACTACAATAAGCTTTCAGATTTTAAAATTATAATAAAATATACCTTTCAGAGAGATCCTCGGTTTCTTGGGAACCACAATGTTTCCATTCTCTGAGCCAAATACGTCGATCAGTATCTCCTTAGCTACCGTCTTGATCTCATTCCAATCGTCTGAAATACAAAGAGAATTATATTAAAACTAAGTGACTTAACAAAGACTAGACAAGAATTCCATACGTAAAGGTGTTTTAGGTCTTTTAGCACAGAACAGGGTTAAGCTTTTGATATCCTGTTAAACTTAAATTACATCTTCGCTTATTTTGATAAAGTAAACTACACAACACAGGTCCTTAAAAATTCCATAACAGAGTTTTCTTTTTAAACAAAGCAAGAAAAACGTTCATATGTTAGTTCTCAATAAATATATCGTCTTCCATTTTTCCTAGTCAGACCTCAAAGTCCTTTTAAATTCATTTAAGTCGAGTCAGACGCAGACGCGGGAGAAAGCTGTGAAAATATTTTCTTACCCAAGATATCCTGGTTGGTGGTCCTAGACGAAGTGACAGTAAACCTAATGACGTAGATGCCCTTGAAGCAGGCAGGCACGGCATGGATGAAGCCGCGCGCATTCAACCGCTTCAGGAGACGCTCAGTCAACGCGTTGTCGCCTTTCATTCGGAAGGCTACCATTCCTGGAACGGAAGGAACGTTTAAGGAAGATTCAATGAAGAATCTTTGTTTATTGTTCCCACTGCTGGGATACAGGCTGGGATACTTGTGAAAAAGAGGAAGGCCTTACAGCTCCATGCAAGGCCTTTGGGCATTCGTGAATAAAACAATTTAAGCCGCGACCCTTTTTAGATTTCACCTCACAAGACCTGGACTCAACGAATGGGTTTGATCAAATCCAATTGCCTCCATAACTGTTCTAAATATGGATTATGTTGTATATAGCAAAATTAAAACTATCCTTATCTGGTAAACCACAAGACTTTATGTAACTTGTTGTAAGTTTTTGAACCAACCGTGTGTTTTTAAAAAGTTTATTTTGCACGTTTTATGAATATATTCTTGTACTTTGATGACCTGTTCAATGTTCACTTTTGAAATTTTCACGTTGATTGTCCTTCACTGGTAAATTAAATGCATACCTATTCAAAATATTAAGGCAAACCTAAGTTCCTTGGCTGGGGTATCTCGAACCGTTGATCAGCTAACACCAGAGCTTCAAATTTCTGAGCTAGACGAACGCCCTGAAAATATAGAAACAAGAATTTTAAAACTACAAACAATATCAAAAGGAGTTTGTAATAACATGGCAGATGGCAATGTATAGTTTTTGACTGCACATGAGTTAAAAAAGTGAGTAGAATTATGTGAAAAAAAATTATGAAAAGCAAAGTAAATAGTCTTTTTGAATAACCAACGAAATAAAAATGTATACAAACATATTTCTACAGAAAAGCAGCTGTAAAGTTGACGAAATATTTTAAATTGTTTAAAAAAAAATAGTGTATAATATATCAACCATTTCAATGATTTAATAGTTTTTTAACTACCAGCTAGATTTTTTTTTTTTTTATCGTGGTAAAATCATCAAATGAGACCTCCAACCCCGGGCAGGACGGGAGGTACTGTCAGACTTGTACTGACTAAAATCCACGGTGTCCTTCAGTAGCCCTTTATGTTCCGGGGTCACGGTAATAGAAATAAGTCCCGCGACCCCGGCAGGCTTTGGCCCTCTCAGAGGGGGCCCCGTCATTTTGCTGACAGCTCTTTGAGGCGCGCGTGGAACACGACGCGCCGTCGACCCGTTTAGAGGGGGACGGCGCGGACGCAGTCCCCACTACCAAAAATTACGCATCCGAGTTATCCACATTAGGGATAATCGCAGGGGTCAACCTAACCGCAGTGCAATGGAAAGGCCTCGCCCTGGGGGAACCGCCTTCTTGATCACGGTATCCCCTATGCCAGGTAAGTATAACTACCAGCTAGCTAGCTTTTGTATGTAAAATCAAAAATAAACTCACCTCACGAATATGCTTCTGTATTCCCGAAACTCCATAGTTGCGGAGTACAAACCACAACTTCAATGCCCTGAAGCGACGACTCAGAGGGATTTGCCAATGCTGGAAATAAATATAAAATTGATAATCTGCTAAAATATTACTAGATAGAAGCTCTCATGGATGCGAAAGGCAGAGGATAGGGTGATGTGGGGCAGCCAGGGAAAGGCCTATGTCCAGCTGTGGACTCTAATAGGATGGTTGAGCTGAAGCTCTTTGTTCCTTTGTACAAAAACTAAATCCAACACCAGTTATAATGGAGTTACTTCTGTTTAAAAGGATCTACAATCCGCAACTCGACCAACATAAGTGCAAATTGATGTAATTTTTACAAACTAGGTTATTTTTAAACCGATACGTAAGTCAAAATTTAAGAAGTATTGCCAAGTAAATAAGGTTATTAGAACTAAGAAATACTATAATACAAGTATCAGCAAAATCCCATCACCGATGACCATCACCAATAACCCATCACCTAATATAAACTCTTACTAATAGCTCTTTCTTATTAGGATCTTCCAGTTGAATATTTTTGCCGCATCCTGGTGATATTTTGTCATAACCATGAAGGTTGATATCCTCATCATCTTCGTCGTACAAATCACCAGTTATTTTATCACCGTATGGCAAATCACCATTTATTTTATCACCGTTTGGTAAATCACTATTTATTTTATCACCGTTTGGCAAATCACCATTTATTTTATGAACTTTCTTCTCACCGTTTGGTAAATTACCATTAATGTTATTTACAGCCTTTGGTTTTTCTTTCATTACAGTGTGTGTTTCTTCATCACCGTTAATTTTGTTACCACCGTTGATAGTGATGATTGGGTGATCAATACCTTTAAGGATGTTATTTATCTTTCGAAGTGGTTTCTTCTTGATGTAAGTTTGTTTGTCTCCAACCTATTGTAGAATGACAAGTTAGTTGGGTTTCCCACACATAACCGTAAAAGTCTAATTAAATCTTATTAAAAAGTTACAAAAAGTTTTGATTTTATAATAATCGAAGGAGCCTTAACAGTTTTGGTCTCTGCTGATTGAACATAAAAGTTATTTAAGAAATCATTTTAAAACTTACCATATAATCAATAGCTTTTCCTGAAATAAAATGAGAAAGAAATCAGTTAGAAATAATTTCTTCATATATTTTTTAAAAGTTATATATAAATTCTGGAATAAATAGAATATTTACCTGAATTCTCATGCCTCAAGTAAATTGGGTTCACGTTAAAGGTCCTGTGAAGAGCTGTGCTGTCTTTCACCCTGAAATGATAATAATTCATTTATCAATTATTTTAACTTTATCCAAAGATCTTTCACTAAAAGGGGGGCTCCTTTTTCTGTTTTTTTTTTTTTTTAGTATTTGTTGTTACAGCAGCAACAGAAATACATCATTTGTGAAAATGTCAACTGTCATACTATCACGGTTCATGAGACACGGACATGCCTGGTGACCGACGACAGCAGACTCTTAGTAATAGTAACTCCTTCTACCCTTTTGGTGCGGTAACTCTAATTAGATAATATATAAATATACCTATATAGATTATTCAATGCTTACCACATAGCAGTGCAATCAAAGTTGACCATCAGCCACTTGGAAGGGTTGAAGGCAAAGGAATCCGCCATCTCCACGCCATCCAACCAGTGCCTGGAAATATGAAGCAGATAGATGAAGGGCAAAGTAATAAGAGTAAAACTAATTAAATACGCCCTAGTTGACAAATGGATAATATATGTCCTTATTTATTTATTTAAGGTACACCAACGTACAATGTAGTAATAGAAAACAAAAATATAAACTTAGTGCTGGTATGTAAGCGGTAGGTAGGTATACGCTACATTGACCATGAAAATGTTAAATTATAATTTTTATTTTTATTAAACTAAATGAAAACTGAATAGACTAATTTGAAAACATAAAAAAAAAAATTGACAAAGAAATTACTAAGTAGGTATGTCCTTCGGCTTTGGTAATGAATTACACGAAAAGTGGCCACGTCGTTGTCTAAAAAAAGTGTAATTGCAAAACGAACCTTATATCAACGTAAAATGTCGTTTTGACGTTGTCAGTTTTTTTAGACAAGTGTTCAACAGATGTTTAAGTTTTTTAGAATAAGACCGTTATTATTTTTCGTTAATCGATCTAAGGTTTTTATACACAAGGCAACGCAAGTCTCCGATACTTTACGACTTTGGTATCCATTGACGTGTGCCTGTGTACGAACCTTCTATGGATTTGTATTGCGATAGTCGCCTGGATACCAAAATCGTAAGGTATCGGAGACTTGCGTCGCGTTGTGTATGAAGGAGCTTACATCTGATGTTTCATTTTACTGGGCCTAGAGTTGGCTTTTCTAGTGGAACGCTAGCGTTTATGATCCTATGATCCTCCACCCAAACCTTGTCTTACCTGTACTCAGGGCATGTGAACGCACTGCCCGCATAGGCTGCGTCCACATGGAGCCATGCGCCATGTTTTTCACAAACAGCGCCGATCTCACGGAGATTGTCGAAGGCTACCGAGCCTGTGGTACCGAGGGTGGCGCATACCTGGTGGTAAAAATGAAATTAAATAAAAAAAAAACAAATTAGATAATTTATAAAGCCTATAAGTAACATAGGACAGAAAACTAAACCACAATTTGAAGATTTGCAGATTCGTAGAATTGTTTTCTTTTTAAGTTTTAAAATTACGAAACCGCCTTCTAAAAAAACACAAATGTATAAAAGAACTTTTCATCCGAAAGTCAAAGAAATAAGAAACAAAGTCACTGACTTCCGAAAGAAGAGTAATTAAATACGTTTTTTGTGTTTTTTAGAAGTCGGTTTTATTTTTTTCAGATTTTTGACTAACAATTCTTCAAAATCAAAAGTTTATTTACGAACTTTAACTGTCTAACTACCACGATTCATGAGATAGAGCCGAACACAAAGACAGACGGACAACAGGTCCCGTTTTACCCTTTGTGTACGTAACTTTCAAAAACAGTCCCCTCTCCCTACACGCCAACAACACACACGGTAATACCAGTAACTAGGTAACGCGTATAGAATCACAATGCACTTAACAAGCCAATCGCACGGAAGCAGGTGGAACTTTATTAAAATTTGATCGAAACTCGACGGTATGGGAGACACGGTAATTAGTTGCTACAGATAGTAGAGCGCTGGAAACGATAAGTACATATTTTTTTACCTGTAGGAAGCTTGCCGATGACGCGATGCGACGTAATACAACCGATTCCAACTACATGTGAAAATCATCCCTATCACTACGACTTATGACATAAAACTTGCTATCTACGGGTAGATGAAAAACAAAACACGCTCGCCACGTCGGCATTAGTCAGTCGAATTGCATCATTATAAATTTCGGGAGGTCCTTAAGTGTCATTGGAAGGGAAGAAGTCTGGGTGTCAATAATGCGAGGATCGCCGATTCGCTTCGCGATATAAAGGACCCTTAAACTGTAGCTATCAGAAAATATAGACTCCGACAGGGAATTCCACTCCTTAGCCGAGCGTACTGCGTACAATCTAAGTATTGGTAGTCGCTTTGTAAGTAAAGATGGGATGTCCACCATGATGGCACATTGCCGATTTGTAGTCCGATTATTGTCGTTTATCATTCATACTTCGATCATTACAATTTGATCCCGCCTGACCCATTTAATGGAAACTGGAGTGCAGTTCCATCGCACACATGAGATTGAAATCTCATACAATTTTATTGCAATTTACAAAATTCTTAACTACTTCAGATTGCTTCTAGTTCTACACTAATATGTAAATAATTAATAAAAAATAAATAGACAAAATCTGAAATTAAAAAAAAAAAACAAATTTCATAACGTAATGAGACCATTGACCGACCAATCATGGACTAATGAATTTAGCAGATTACGAACTTTAAGCGAAATGACAATGGAATAGTATTAAAATGACGATTTTATCCACAAAAATAGCAGATTTTGGTCGCAGATGTAAAATCACAGGCCACATTTAGTAACCAAACATCTTCGTACAATCTTTCATGACAAATAATTACGTATTTTATGAAGTGAACGGAATTCCTTGTCGGATGGACTCGAGATCGATATTGATTCATATCACGAAGTTATTGAGTGTATACGTTCATTCAAGTTGGATAACAATCGTTCATTCGTTGACATCAACAAATCATTCAAATTTTGAAAGTTTCAATGGCCTATTAACGTTATCCGTCGTCTAACAATACTTTAAACATCTGTTGAACACTTCACAGTTGACAGTATTTTATGACAAGTGTTCAACACTGGGTTGACGGCGCGTCGTGTTCCACGCGCGCCTCAAACAGCGTCAGCATAATGACGAGGCCCCCGGGGTCTCAGAGGGCTAAAGCCTGCCGGGGTCGTGGGTCTTTTACCATCACCGTGACCCCGGAACATAAAGGGCTATTGAAGGACACCGTGGATTTTAGTCAGTACAAGTCTGACAGTCCCTGCCCGGGGTGGGAGGCCTCATTTGATGATTTTACCACGTAAAAAAAAAAAGTGTTCAACACTGATGTTTAACTTTTTTTTAATAAGACGGTAAGAGTTCAAACCAGGGCAATGCATGTGTATTTTTGTCTTTTTCAAAGCTATGCACCTTCTTTTTCTCGGATATCAGTTATATAAGGTGAATGAAAACATCTGGAATAAACTAGGACACTTGTATTCTAAACTTATATTATAAAAAAAAGCTAAAGAGTTTGGTTGAGCGCGTTAATCTCAAGAAACACTGGTTCGAATTGAAAAAATATCATAATATTGGATAGTCTATTTATCGAGGAAGCTAAGTACTTTATAACATCAGGGTACGACCAATAGGAGCCGAGCAGCAAGGCTGAAACCGCGAGGAACAACTAGTCTACCTATGTTGACTGTCAAATGAACAAAATATCAATTTAATATCAAAGTAACATTTTCATTTCCCGAAGAAAATATATAATTTTAAAAATACCCCACTCTAGGGAAATACCAGTAAGAGTTTCTACAATATTATTGAAATTAATACTCTATTATTAAGTCGGTTTTAAAACAAGACTAAAGACACTACAAATTGTTGTACTCACTAATGAGGTGTGGTACAAGTTACAAGAAGTTGCTCTATAAAGGCCCTTCGTACACAACGCGATGCAAGACTCCGATACCTTACGACTTTGGTAAGTATCATCATCATCATCATCAGCCTATAATGTTGCCACTGCTGGGACACAGGCCTCCTCTCTGAGAGAGGGAGTGGGCCATAATCCACCACGCGGGCCCAGTGCGGATTGGTAGATGTCACATATCTTCGAATTTTTTGGTTCTAGGACATGCCGGTTTCCTCACGATGTTTTCCTTCACCGTTTTGAGAGCAGTGGTGATGAAATAAATTACACAAAGTAATGCGCTTGGCGGGGTTCGAACCCACGACCTACAACTCGTAAGTCGGGACCGATACCACTGGGCCACCACTGCTCTCAAGTAAGTAAAGTCTGGTAAGTATGCAGGCAACTATCGAAATACAAATCTATAGAGATCGGTACACAGGTAAGCGTTAACAGATAACAAAGTCGTAAGATATCGGAGATATCACGGTTCATGAGATACAGCCTAGTGATAGACGGACAGACAGACAAACGGACAGCAGTCTTAATAACAAGGTCCCGTTTTAGCCTTTGGGTAAAGAACCCTAAAAAATCGTGGAGCAACAGTCTACGTCACCAGGAGTAACGAATGTGAAAATATAAAATTGTGTTTTCTTGGTTATGATTATCTGAACAAAATGACCAAACTGAGGTTACAATACAAAATAAGACTGCAATACAATTAATAGAAAAAGATGTTGAAAAGTCCATGGTTTTCTAAACTTTTTTTATGAATTCTCACTTCACCTCACCACATACAAAAAAATAACTATTAGAAATCCGCTACATCAACTTTCCCTCCCCGTCAAATCGCTCCCGCTCCCGCTCATACCTCACCCCACACTTTAAACTCCTAAGCAGCTTCCGTGCAATTTGCGGGAACATCACAAATTGGTCCCACTGCGACCAATGGGACTTAAAAATGGTCCCAACTAATCTTCAAATAATGATTGTTTTCATTTAAAAGGATTTTACAATATTTCTTTGGTCTCATAGGAGTTGGTTGGTATTATGTAAATTAGAGGGAAGAGTAATAAATATGTCTTGGAGATTGGTCTCTGGATTCATGTTATTATTATGATTCATGAATTTTAAAAATAGAAACGATGGGGAGATGACTACTGAATGCGATTTATTAAGCAGTTTTTCTGGGACCTGTGTTTTTTTTTAATATTTGTAAACGCAATATAGGAGAAATTCTTAATTTAGTACAACGTATACCTGCCGAAGTCGCGGAACTTTATCATCAGGTAACCATGACCCTGAAACGTAAAGGGCTATTGATCACCGTGGATTTTAGTCAGTACGAGTCTGACAGTCCCTCCTGTCCCGCCCTGGGTGGGAGGATTCATTCGATGATTTAACCACGATAAAAACGGCATAAAAGGGTGGGTGTAAAATACATAATTATGAATGATAGAAATATCGTGATAACAAGAAAGAAAAGGAATAAAAACCCGGCCAAGAAACGGCTGAAAGAAACACATTTTTGTATGAATATTCTTATAACTAAATAGTCTGGCCACTACCTGTTACCATTATCAATATCAAGCAAAAGTCACCTTTTTTTAATGTAGGATATATGTAAAATAATTAGAATCCTACTATAATATTGTAAACGTGAAAGTTTGTATGTGTGGATGGATGTTTGTTACTCTTCCACGCAAAAACTACTGAATGGATTTGGATGAAATTTGGTACACAAATAGTTTATAACCTGATTTCATACATAGGATAGTTTTTATCCCGATTTTATGTTCCCGTGGGATAATTTTCGAGTTGTAGGGTGAAACCACTGGCCGCAGCTAGTCTGATTATAATTTTCGAATTCAAAACAAATCTCCATATAATATAGTCAGACGCATCTAACATTGCATTTTTTCTACTGAAAAAAATCCAGCACAAAGCGAGTGACATCCGCCTTACTACCGTTTCAGCAATGTCTGAAATATTATGAAACTTTGCAGACGGAATGCTCGCGCTTTAAACAAAGCGCAGATTCCCTTTTTTTTTTATTTGCTCGAGTATTTGACTTAATAATAACTTATATACACTTTATAGATGATGAATAGAATATTTTGTTGCTACAGAAGTTTTAACCCCTTTTTCGCATAGCATAATCATATTTGCACACCAAAGTTTTCGTTCTAAAATTCAAATTGTATTCAAGTTTGAATGCTGGGTCGCGGGACTTATACCATCACCGTGACCCCGGAACATAAAAGGCTATTGAAGAATACCGTGGATTTTAGTCAGTATAAGTCTGACAGTCCAACCCGCCCTACCCGGGGTGGGAGGCCTCATCTGATGATTTTACAACGTAAAACAAAAAAAAAGTTTGAATGCTGGCAACACTAAAGATCATAGAATAGATGTATACTTTGACGTTTAGTGACGGGAAAATGTTGGCAGCTTTGATAAAAAAGTTATAAGTCAGTTTGGTCAAAAAGGGGCTATATTTTTTGTTTTTAATTTTAGGGGCTCCTTTAAACTGAAACATACAACTTACATTTTTTTCCACAAAGATACAAAAGTCCAGAGGTTAAAATATTGCAACAAATCTTATCTTATTTCTTACAGAGTTATTTGCAGAGGCATAGGTACCTACCCCCGTTTCAGCCGTATCAACTATACGGGGCCTCCAAGTGTCAAAGGCTTCGACGATTGGAATTAAAAAAAACATAAAATATTGCTCTTAAATAAAAACTTATCATCATCATCATCAGCTTATAATGTTTCCACTACTGGGACACATCAGACCGTCTCTCTGAGAGAGGGAGTGGGCCATAATCCACCACGCGGGCCCAGTGCGGATTGGTAGATCTCACATATCTTCGAATTTTTGGTTCTAGGACATGCCGGTTTCCTCTCCTTCACCGTTTTGAGAGCAGTGGTGATGAAATAAATTACATAAAGTAATGCGCCTAGCAGGTTCGAACCCACGACCTACAACTCGTACTCAGGGGGCCGATTCTCGGTTTTAGAGATGGTGTCGAACTCGACAAAAATTATTAATGACGTCATTTTTTCGACAAATTTTACTGAACTCTAACGTTAGCATTCGACAAATGGCAAATTTGACATAGCAAATTTTAAAATTTGTCGAAAAAGTTACGTCATTAGAAATTTTTGTCGAGTTCGACACCATCTCTAAAACCGAAAATCGGCCCCCTGGACCGATAACACTGGGCCGCCACTGCTCTGCTTTTTGAAAACTTATCGCGGCCGTAAAACTTTAATCGGACTCCTAACAAAGCTCAACTTTTTAAAATGGCTATATGCTATTGATCATAAATGATCTATGATCAGTCGATCACCATTTTTCAAATTTCTAGCTCCCCTTAAAATTCTCTTAATGACATCAGCGACTCTTGTTGACAACGTTTAGTAACTTTAATATTTGTGTTAGCTCGTTTATCTAAGTTTGTGTTGTGTCTAATGTTCAAGAAATCTATGATTTTCTTATAAATAAAATTGAATACGCTGCAAATAAACATATCCCATATTTGAAATTTTGTCAAGAAATAGAGGAAAAATTTAAACCTAAAAACTATTGGAATCCCAAATTATCAGAAATAGTCGCGCAACGAAGATTAGCCTTGTCTCGTTTTCGTAAAAACCCCACACCAGAAAATTTAAACATATTGGAGTCTAAAACCCTAGAATCACAAAATTTAATTAAGAAAGCTAAGTACTACAGTTGGCAAAAATTCTGTGATTCGATTAACGAAGTTACGACGGTATCTGAGATGTGGCGGCGCATGAGATGGATGAAAGGATTTAAAAAGCAAGGAACATGTTTCTCCATAGAAAAACAAACAGCACTGCTACGCTCACTTACTCCAGATTATGCCTCCAATAAACTCCCCAGTTTCAATTCAAAAAATACGTGTTTAGAGGCAGAATTTAATAGTCAGGAACTGGAAAACTGTCTTAAAAAAAAAGATTCTGCCCCGGGACAAGATGGCATATCATACTCAATGTTATATAATTTACCGGATTCTGGAAAAAAGATGTTATTAAAAATTTACAATTATATTTTTAAGTCTGGTACCGTTCCTGAGCAATGGCGCGAAATACAAATTATCCCTATACCTAAAGCCGCAACCAACCGTAACAGTGAGACTAAACTAAGACCTATTTCACTTATTTCATGTGTGTGTAAAATTTTTCACTTAATGATCTGCAAACGGGTAGAGTGGTACGTAGAAAGTAACAGACTTCTGTCACCAAACACAGTAGGATTTAGAAAATCGCAGTCCTGTTTGGATTCACTATCACGACTAGTTTCGCACATACAGATTGGTTTCACCAAAAATGTATCTACAGTGGCATGTTTTGTGGACATTGAAAATGCATATAATAATGTGTCAATCAAGTCAGTTACCAAGGTGCTAGACGATATGCAGGTTGGTTCCAGAATTTGTAGATACCTTTGGTCTTTCATGAATGAAAGGCATTTAAAAGTTAAGAGTTGCAATAGCGAAGCGCTTGGCGGTAGATGGACTAACAGAGGACTAGCACAGGGGGACCCGCTATCCCCTTTACTATTTAACCTGGTTACACACCAAATCTGTCGCAAAATTCCGAATGTCATGATATCGCAATATGCCGACGATTTTGTAATGTATATAAGTGACAAACAAATAAAAATATCCGAAAAGAAATTACAAGATGCGTTAGATTATTTAGTAATATTATTGGGTGAGATTGGATTGACGTTATCACCCACCAAATCAAATTATTGTGTGTTTAGCAGAGGTCGAAGAAGAATATTACCTGTCTTAAAAGTTCATGAACAACCGTTACTGTTGGTGGAATGTGTCAAGTATCTGGGTACATGGTTGGATAGAAGTTTGCACTGGCGTAAACATATTAATGAAATAATCAGTAAATGTACAGCATTCTTAAATTTACTTAAAGTCCTAGCAGGATCTACCTGGGGTGTTCACACTAAACACATTCGGAGATTATATATCTCGCTAATAAGAAGTCGAATTGATTACGCTTGTTATTTATATGATTCCAGTGCAAAGACACATATATCCAAATTGGACAAGTTACAAAATCAAGCGCTAAGGATAATAGGGGGTTTCATAAAAAGCACGCCAATCCACGTGATGGAAAGTGAGCTGCACATACCACCGTTATTTATAAGAAGACAGTTCCTTGCATTTAAATACCTCCTAAAATTACTTTCGTGGTCCAATAGCATGTGTTTGAATGCAATTTCTGAAATGGCCTTTTTGAGTCAATCTTCTTACTGGTCAAACAAAAAGAAACCATTACTCGCTAGAACTTTTAATGAAATGGGTCAACTAGTAATTTATTCTTCGGATATTCTAAAGCTGTTTACGTTAGATACCTGGGTATCTGCTATAGACATAAACAGGATGATCAATATAGATTTGGAATGTATCAAGCTCTCAAAAAAAGATTATAATCCTAATGTATTGATTCACGAAGTAGTATCAGAACTAATTGGTAAATATAGTGGTTGGTGTAAAATTTTCACTGATGGTTCAAAAAGTTTAAATGGTGGTGGTGCAGCTTTTTTCTGTCAAAATACAGGACATAAAGCCTGCTATAAAATCAATATGCAAACTATATGTATAATGTCTTTGGAACTCATTGCAATATACCAAGCAATGACTTATGTAGTTAATGAAATACATGGTAAAGTAGTGATATTTACTGATAGCAGGAGTGCTATACAACACCTGGCTCGATGCGTCTCTGGATGCAGAGGTGCATCGATAGCCTATGATATACTCCAACTGGTTAATAAGATTAACAGTAACGAGGCTAGAGTAATATTGCAATGGGTTCCAGCACATATAGGCTTAAGTGGCAACGAGGAGGCTGACCGACTGTCAAAGCTTGCAGTTGAGACGGGTTGTGAAACGCCATACACTCCTGATTACTGGGAATATTGTAGTAAGTTTAAGTTGTCCTGTTTTGATGTATGGAAGAATCATTTTGATGAGAAATCTACAGAAAAAGGAATTTGGTACAAAATAATTCAGAACGAACCACCTCGCGTGCCCTGGTTTGAGGATACAAGTTTGGGTAGAACTTACGTTAAGTTAGCATTAAGACTGCGCTCTGGGCACTATCCATCAGCAAAGTTTGCTTTTCTTATGCGGAAGGTCACATCACCTGACTGTGAAGTATGCAACAAAATTGAAGATGTGCAACATTTGCTGATGGAATGTGCTAGGAGCAAAACTGAGAGAGAATCATTAATAAGAGAATTTGAATTGAACGTCTTTGATGTTGGGCTAGTGCAGAGCATTCTAGCAAACCCTAGAACAGAGGTCGCGAAGAGATTGTGTGGTCTGGTGAGGACCGCATAATCTCTATAATTTGGATCGCGTTAATGATTCTCCCTCATTTTATAGTATTAAGTTAAGTATAAGGTATGATGGGGTTGACATATCCGTGTGGATAAAAACCCCCAATAAAAATAAAGAGAAAAAAAAAAAAAAAAAAAGTTTGTGTTGTTTATGTTTACAACTTAAATTACTATCCGTTATCAATTAAACTATCAGTCAGAAGCTCTAACCGTCGTACTACAAAAACTTAAGCAGCTGTTGAACACTTGTATAAAAAAAGTGTCACTGCAAAACGAACCTTATATCTATCAAAGTGAAATGACAAGGGGGGAGTCCTCAGATATGTTGAAGCGTATAAGCAATAATATAATGGTAAAATATAATGTCAAATATGTCAAGAAAAAAAAAAGGGAAATGACAATTTGACATTGACAGTTTATTTAGACAAGTGTTCAACACATGTTAAATTTTGTTATAAGTCGTTAAAAGTCTGACAACCAGTCTCACCATGGTGTATAAAGTGACTATAGGAGGTTCGATATTCAGTCGCTCCATGTAATATACTGATATCCAGCTGCATCTGGTTCGACTGGAAGCCGACCCCAATTTAGTGTGGAAAAGGAGGTATACCACATAGGGCACCCGCAGACAATGGCACCTGAGCTACTGGTACCTTATCTATTCCACATAAGGCTATTGTCAAATTTTTTCGCAAGTGCCCTAACTGGAGTACCTCGGCGAGGCAGATGATGGTAACAAGACTTACCCAAAACGGGACCAGTCCTTTCTCCTTGTCACTCTCGATGGCCTTCTCCAGCTGTTCTCCTCGCATGCTCTGGTGTTCATCAGATTCGATGTACCGCATCCGGACCAGACCTGAGCAACATTAATCGGATTAGTTGTTTATAACACCTTTTCTTTTCATTTAGCGATTGTATTGGAATGGATAAAATGGCGACAGGTCACTGGAACTTATTGAAAACCTTTTGTTTTCTTTATTTAATGCACGTGTATTTAATTTTCGCGTTTGACCACTATATCGCCTGATGGTAAACGAAGATGTGGTCGACAGTGAAGCACGCTTGTCTAGAAGTAACCTTTTCACTCTTGACTTGAAGACTCCATGGTATACTATTTTGGCAATTTCAGTATTCAATTATTTGTTATAGATAGGAGAACGTCAGACTTGACAATCGGCTCGTTAGAATGCTCGCTAAAACACTCTCCTTTGTTTTTATTTAATGTAATATTCGCAAGAATGCTCATGACTAGTGAGTGCTCAAGTTAATCAGAACTTTAATGAAAAAAAAAACTAACTAAAAATGTCAATCAAAAGATCTAGTTGTCAAGAATTGACACATCATACAAGTAATTAAATAATATGGCCACTAAAAATCGCTGTAATCATGAGAATAAGCAAATTATTTGATGACAAGATTGTCCCCTTTCATCCCACTACAAAAACGAATGTGAAATCTTGCTGGGGAGTTTGTTCCGCCACTTCTTCTTCCCAGCCAAAACACTAGGAAGTGTCGAAGGAGCTTTGGCAAACAGTCTTTTACAAAATTAACCTTCAATAAGTGCTGATAAATCAGCCTATCTTTAATAATTGTCTTTTGATTTTAAGCAGAACATAATCCGTCTTACCACAAAAAAATTAAACATCTGTTGAACACTTGTTAAATCGGTACTTCATTTTGTTATAAGGTTTGTTTTGTAGTGACACTTTTTTTAGACAACTGTTCAACAACTGTTTAAGTTTTGGTAGACAACGAAATAATTATGTCGCCGAAAAAACAGTATTTTGTTTACAACTTACCAATAAGCCCAGCCTTCTCCACAGACGAGTGCGCCTGATCTGAGCAGTAGCAGATGAGATGTCCCAGCAGTTCAGCTGACTGCACCTCAGGGTTCAACTTGGACAGTTCCATCAGAGCCCTGGTGCGGGCTGCTAGGAGACTCACTAGAGTAGCCTCACTTGCTGTTGTCTGGTGGGGAGAAGAAGAAATTTATACTTCTGAAGATTTTGTTTGGTTGAACGCGCTTATCTTAGAAACTACAGGATCAAATTGAAAAAATATTTTTGTGTTGGATACTCTATTTATTGAGAAACGTTACAGGCTATAAAACATCATGCTACGCCCAAAAGGAGCCGAGTAACGGGAGTGAAACCACGTTTTTTTAGGACCAAACCACTGCAACTGCTGAAAGCCAGAATCTACAGTGACAATCACCAGAAAAGCGCCGAGACAATGAAGCTCGACGTGTCCCGGAGAATGAATTTAACTGTCTTGGATCCTGCAACGGAATTGATCAGAAAAGAATAGTGGAGGAGTAGGAACATACGGTAGTTTCCACTTCCTTATATCCATAGTTCTTGTCAAATTCCTAGTAGGCCACTGAGAAGAAAAATTACCCCCGTCGATAGATAGATAGAAGATAGAATACTCTTTATTATGCACACCATACAACTTACACATAAAATTACAAATTAAAACTTAAACATAGGGTGACACAATAGGCGGTCTTATCACTAAAAGCGATCCCCCGTCGTTTGATTCCTACGTAAAACAAGTAAACATCTCCAAGGAAAACATTTAAATGTGTGTGTGAGCTAATCTAAAGCCCGCTGTACACATTGGGCCAGCGAAAGTTGTCTGTTTTTCGTGCACCAATCAGATCTTGGGGTGCTTCGCAAACAGGGTTCACACGTTGGCTCAATGAACAGCGACATTTGAAATTCATTATTTTGGCCCAACATGCTGGCCCAATGCCTTAGCCCAGTGTGTACAGCGGCATTAAGATTCTTGCAATGTCTTACCTGAATAACTCCACCGCCTGGACTGTCATTCTTCTCATTGAGGAAGCAATCTGGTAGACCCAGCAACTTTCCCAGCCAGTTCATAGCTATGGTTTCCAACTCGGTGCCAGCAGGAGATGATGCCTAAACAAGAAAAGAAATCAATGGAATAAGCATGTTTCCAGCATCAATTAAAAGCAAATCTAATTAGTCCATCAGTATGAGTTTTGAAAAATAATGGATACGTTTTTTTTTGTATGAATATTTACGAATATGAAAAGTATCAAAATTCAAGAGTTGGCCTGTGATGTCAGAAGCAAGTAATTTTATACTTGATTGTGACGTATTTAAAAAGTGTTGTACAGATTCGTTAATTTTGGTTTACGTAGCAAATTAAAAAAAAAAATACTTGTCAAATATTTCTTGATAATACAGCACATGCTGAGGTAGGAGCCTTTTGGCCTCGCACAGGACTAAATTGTCTTATGTTTTTTTTTTACTTTTATTTTTCTTTTATTAATTTTGGTTTTTCTCTTGTTTTTATTCATGTAATTTTGTTTATTCTGTCCTGTGTGTCCCAATAAATCTCTTTTCTTTCTTTCTATAATCGTACTGACGCACTAATTAGATTTTTTAATTAACGTACCCGATGATTCGTCTGACCACCTCGGTGGATTTTTGTTAAATTTTACCGTTGGGCACCACTGGTGGACAGCAAATCGATTTTATACATGAGAAGTCTCCGTGTCCACCCAGACAGAACAGACGGCTTTTTATATAAAATGTTTCGCTGTCCATCGTGGCCATCGAGAATCATCGAAATGCGGTGTAAACATTACCTCCAAAAACATTAGATCCGTTTAAACATAATACGGATGCTCTTTATGAACAAGCCCTTAGTCAGAAGTTATTTTTTTTTTTACTTACCCAAGTAAAACACAGTACGTTGAGAGCACTGGACAGCATCTCTCCCATGATGGACGGATATGACGTCAGCGCCGGGAAGTAGGCGTGCATGTGAGGACTCTGCCAGTGAACGAGCTGACGACAAGAATTATTGTTGAGACAGTAGAAATGTATGCATTAACAATGATAGGAACATGTCCATGGGACATGCCAACGACGATACTAGGCTCTTAATAACAGGCGACCGATGTCTGTCAATACATCATTAGGCAAAAAAGTCTTATATCCGTCTTATTTCGACCAATCCTGTGACCCGTAAACATACCTTGAGTTAGCCAATCACAACGCAGTACCCCGTCCCCCTCGCTTACGTAGTACCTCAGCGAGTTGACAGAATAGTTTTTGTTCCTTAGATCGTGCATGCAGAGTCTAGTAATAGATCGTCGTTGGGACATGCATTTTTCGTTTTATTTGTTCAACTTTTTACTACTGACGACCAATCACCGACCACCGACAAGTCAGCCGATCACCAAACATTAGTACAAGAATCAGTCAGGAAACTGTGTATAGCAGTCGTATAGCCATATTTTTAGCTAATAATATCATCAAATGAGTCCTCTTGTCCTGGGTGGAAGGAAAGATACGATACGATACGTACAGACTAATATCCAAGGTACCCTTCAACAGCCCTTTACGGTTCAGGGTCACGGTTACCCGTCAGAATCCTGACAGCACTTTGAGGCGCGCGTGGACATGACGCGCCGTCAACCCAGGCATGGTCCATGATCTGACGGCGAGTCACCCATAACTCGCTGTCCTCATACCTGCGTTTACAGTGGCCGAAAATCGCTTCGCATCGTTTGTTCCCAATGCCGTCTCTCGAGGCGGCCGGGTCGTGAGCTGGAGGCTGTCCTCTCCCTCACGCGTCTCGCCTCCTTCTTTACGCCTATCGACACTGGTGCAATCTATTTACATGGCCTGCCCGATTCCACTTCAACTTTGCAGTTTTAATGCCCACAAACTGGAACTTTTATTCCAGTTTGAAAACGTATTGTAATATTGCAATTTTTGTCGAAAAAATATAATGGTAAAAAGAACTTACCCCCGGCATAATATGCTCATCAACATCCTTAAAGATGTCGTCCCATTGCTCCGGAGTCTGCGGCGCTTCCTTGGGCAGTAGCTTGTGAAGGTACCCTGGCTGCACGCTGGGGTACACACGGCGGTCTCGAATGTTCTCCAGGTAATCTGCTATGTAGTCTACCATCTCCTTGGCTGGTAAGGAAGAAAAGGTTTTATTATTTACAAATTTTTGCTTTTGTAGAGGGACAGAGCCTTATAGCGGCTTTTCATGTTTTTGTGACGTAAAGTAAACGGGGTCTTTGACTATCGTTTGATGAAAAAAATGTATATTAGTTCTCCATTCGTAACTTAGAGGCGCTTTTTCAATTTCCACACAATTTACGTCATAATATTTCAAGTAGGGGAGAGCAGGGTACTGACAGGGCTCCAACGACGATATATTACTAGACTCCTAATAACAGGCGACCGATGTCTGTCAACACATTAGGCAAAAAAGTCTTATATTCGTCTTATTTCGACCACTCCTGTGAGCCGTAAACATACCTTGAGACAGAACAGACTTTGAGTTAGCCAATGACAACGCAGTACCCCGTCCCCGAATAGTTATTGTTCCTTAGATCGTGCATGCGGAGTCTAGTAATATATCGTCGTTGCAGGGCTCCCTTTAGAAGGCTAAAGCCTGCCGGGGTCGCAGAACTGTGACTCATCAGATAACCGTGACCCTGGAACGTAAAGGGCCATTGAAGGATCACCGTGGATTTTAGTCAGTACAAGTCTGACACTTACTGCCATCCTGCCCTGGGTGGAAGGGCGACTCATTGGATGATTTTACGACGCAAAAAAACAATATAATGAAATGGAAATAATTATAATATTTATTCAGAATGCGGTCTTATTTTTCATTTGTTTACTCAACTCCATTTGGCGCCCAGTGTAAAAAGAATGGATTACATTTTGGATACATTTTGCAGTCACCTATTTTCAAAAATAACTAACAATTTTCTTTGCATTCTTCCTTGTCACTAAAGCTCATTCTAATTTTTAACCCCGAGGTTGGTCTCTGGATGGGTGACCCTCTGTTATAAACATTTTCCTTCGTGCCCTCGGAAATAACGTAAAGCCGCTGATCCCGGCTGTCATTATTTTGTAGATCTTTGACATTCTTTAATCACGTATCGTATTACCCAGTTACTGGATTGTCTTTTACTCCATGTAAAATACTGATATTCAGCTGCATCTGGTTCGACTGAAAGCCGACCTTAATATAGTTGGGAAAAGGATAGGCAGATGATGATCCTAATAACGAGGTTCTCAGTTGATCACGTATATTTAAGTAGGCTGATGACTACGAACTAAAACCTTTCATAGATCAATTTTTGGTTCACTGGCCTGTTGGTCTAGTGGTTAGTGACCCTGACTGCTATGCGAGGGGTCATGGGTTCCAGGACAAATGTTTGTGTGATGAGCATGACCATTTGTTCTGTGTCTGGGTGTAATTTATCTATAATATGTATGCATTTAGAAATATATAAGTATGTTTATCAGTTTTAGTACCCAAAACACAAGGTCTGCTTAGCTTGAGACTAGATGGCGTTGTGTGATAGTTGTGGAATATTGTATTTCAAAAAGGTATTTACTTTTACTGATAAAAATCTTAAAACATTGTAAAATCCTCTTTTCCCTCACAGAATTCGATCAACAAGTACTGTAGCTCTACAAAGAAGGCTTTGATTGAAAAGGAACACAATCGGACACTTGTGTCCATCCAATACGACAAAGGACTTTAATTGTAAACACGACACATGCGATTGATTTGTTTTTTTTTTTTGTTGTGTTTTTGAGGAAATGTAGGAAAAACTGTAGATATGGAGACTTCCATAGATAAAACGTCCATAGATGAAACAAACATAGATTTAAATAAACGTCGTCGTGTCGTGTCTACAAAGGCCTAGTAAAAAATATTTTAATTTGCCCCAATATATTTTAAACAATTTTTTTTTATCTATTTTTGTTTACAGAGTGTTGCTTTTAAATTGGCCAAAAGGGAGATTTCCTTATCCATAAGAGATACGGGAAAACTTTCTTGATGTTGACAATTTTGGTATTTTTACTTATTTGAATGAGTAAAATTGACCAAATTTTTTGAGAGAAAGAAACAACTGTACAAAACAATGCAAAGATATATGCTAGTAGAATTCGTCGTTGATTTGCTTTAATTTATTTTAAAGTTCCCTAGATTTCTCATGGATCCCGACCTGGTTTCCATGGGACTATCTGTGAAGTATAAAAAAAATGAGGAATTTTCCAAATTGGTCCAGGCTTTATCGAGAATCCAGGACCTGAGAATACAGGATATGCCAACCTCCTCCTTTTTTTAAAGTCAGTTAAAAAGTAGTCATATCGAACCGTGAAAATAGCACAGTGTCTCAGAATTTAAAAAATCCCACGATTTAAAAATAATAAATGAAATCATCAAAATCGGACTAGTACTCTTAGAGATAAATCTCAACATTGGTTTGCACAAACGACCTCAGGTCCCATTACCCCTGTTCAATTTTTTCCACACTTTCCTTGACACCCTGTATAATATTTTCTCAACTACAAAATGAAAACAGAAGTCCAATACAAGACAAAGAATATAAAAATCAAACAATCCTCACATTCGTTTCCAACACAACAATAAAGACAATACCAACTGAAATCAATAAAGAGACACCTATAAAAAGGATTTACACTAAACTGACATAAACCAGTATAAACCGGAATAAACTGGTATGAACTGGAATAAACTGGTACAAACCGGTTTACACAGGATCGAACGACTCAATAACGTGACTGCAAATCCATATGGGACTGAAATAGAGTGATTTTTATGTTATTTGGTGTTGATAGAATAAATTGTGAATGGTAATTCTTTGAGTAAGGATCCGTGAATGGTTTTACGTATGTACGGAGCCGTTTATTGAATTTAGTTGTAAAACTATTTTTAAGCGACGTCATTTTGAAATTTGTTAAAAGTATAATGTTTTTAGAACACGAATTATTATGTGAAAGTTATTTGGTTTTCAATATAATTTTCTTGTTTACCTATTATATTTAATTTTTTTAACACAATATAAGCATTCAAATTCATTCGCTGCCGACATATGCTATTGCTGAAAATAAAAAAAAAACACTGCTAAGTTTCAGGCATTGAATGAATTTAGACTTATTTATCTGGGGATTTTTTATTTCCGCACACGCGTATAAAAATGTAAAAAAAAAACACGAGTATAAAATACACTGAATATTGAAATAAGTGTGGAATGTAAAAGAGACTGTGACCTCTGAGTTTGTTTTGGCTGTTTCTTCTCAGAGTAGTCAGGTAAGAAACACCGGCCTCATCTAGCTTTAAAAAATAATTTATAATGTAAAACAGTTTATCAAAACCAATTTGAAATGTATTGAAAAAAAAAATTGAAAATACAGTACAATTTCAGAAAAAAGACCATTTATATTGAATTATTTATTTTTCTCGCGTTGACTGCATAAAAATACCTAGACAGACATAATTATTACGCATTTTATGTAAATCTAAGTTACCATGGAAATAACACTAAACAATTACAATAAGCAATAATACCTATTTAATATTCAGAAAACGTACAAAATAAAATAATGCAATTATATCAGTAGTTGTACGATAATTATGTCAACGATACTTTATATATAATTGTAAAATAATTGTAGGCTGAAATGTACTCTGATTTGAAGGTTAATACTAAGTAGTTCTACAAATAATTATAGCTAGTATACAAATATATATATTTAAAAAAAATAAGAAGTATAAAAAAACTTTTTAGTTAAACGTGAGTGAAAAATGTGGATCTGAGAAGGTGTACCTGTATACCTCTTGTATAGTTTTTAAAACATTGAAAAATTCAGGTATTTCACAGAGTATCATCGGAAAAATACGCCATTTTGTATGAAACACCTGATTTTTTAACTAAGTACCAGAGTTTGTTTCAAATTAAAAATATTTTATAACAATAAGTACTTTTTGCTCATGAAAGGTTGTTTATGTTATACAAACAACCCTACAGGGTTGTTTGTAAATATATATACTTACTTACCTATGCTTATAAAATGTTTTTTTTTTGTAATCTTTCTTTACATTACGTTTAATTTACAGCTTTTCAAACATTTTTCTCTTGCTGTAGTCGCACAAAAAAGTGGTTTAAAAGCTTTGAAACAATAAATATGCAAGTTTAAAAAATCATTCTATAGACTGAAAACCACAATCCCTATAAAGCAAAGTAAAAATAACCTTAATTCAATCTCTCCAAGGCATATAATTCATTAATATTTTGCATCGTGTGCCTACACGAATATAGCAAAATATTTTGGCATCCAATACAAAATGCAAGAGAGGTATTTTGTTAAGGAATATTTCTCACCTTTGACGCGGAACTCTGTGTGCTCCATTATCTATGGATTATAGATGGTTTTGGTGAATATCTGTAACAAAGAGAAGAAATTAAATGCCACTACACACATGCCAATATAATGTGAATCTTTTTTTTACCGACTTTAAAAAGGAGGATGTTCTCAATTCGGCCAGTATTTTTTTAGCCGACTTCAAAAAGGAGAAGATACTCCGTTCAGTAGACTTTTTTTTAAATGTACATATTAAACCGTTTACTCCGCGGTTTCTGGTCCGAATTGTGTGAATCTTTCGTTGTTGTACTTGCACTTTGGTCCCATACAAATTCATTCATTTTGACATAGAAGTTATAATTTTTGAGTATTTTTCGCTTATTGTTTACTTAGGGCTGATTTTTAACTTTTATCTGAGGAATAAAAACAGCGATTTGACATAATTTTCTATATAATTATAAGCTGTCAACCCGCCATTTCTACTGAATTTTCTTTCATTTTTTAACATATTCATTTTTAAATTAAAACATTTTAACCGCACAAATATTTCAAAATAAAAATACAAAGAAAAAAACCTAGCACATTGATCTTGACATGATGTTGATGGCTTGTGTCAGGAGGTGCCAATCTTTAATATCTTACAGTTTTTTACAATTTATGCAATGTTACTGTTATTTTTACTTATCATTTTTAACGAAAACGTAAAGAAAATAAATGAATTAATATAACTTTTTTTACTACCATTAATTACTCTGTTCATGTGTGTGTTTTCCTGTGTGTGTGCGTTAGTATGGTGTATCCTAATTCACAGTTTTTCCCCCCTGTCCTATATAAAACACGTGAAAAACTAACAAACCCATAAAATTCGGTTCGGTTACAGTAACCGCACGGTATAATGCGGTAATCCGGTGCGCTAGACGTTTATGAAGCCCTAGTAATGACGTCGATACTCCACGCAAATGGCACGGACAAATTGGAATTTATTTAGTACAAGTTTACGTACTATCTTTACAATAACATCAGCCTATAAATGTTCCCACTGCTTGGACACAGGCCTCCTCTCTGTGAGAAGGAGTTGGCCATAGTCCACCACGCGGCGGGCCCAATGCGGGTTCATAGATGTCACATGTCTTCGAATTTTTGGATCTACGACATGCCGGTTTCCTCACGATGTTTTCTTTCACTGTTTTGAGAGCAGTGGTGATTAAATAAATGGCTTCATTGCGTTTGGATGGGTTCGAACCCACGACCTACTCGTCAGTCGAGGTTGATACCACTGGGCCACTACTGCTCTCAAAACTTGAGCATTCACTAGTAATGAGCATTTTTGTGAATGTGACATTACAGAAAAATAAACAAGAGCGTTTAAGCATTCTAAGGAACGTTCTTGCGAGTCGAGTTTATCAATTTCATGAAGAATAACTTAAAAAAAATGTTTACCGACTTCAAAAACAATCACAAAAACAGTAAAATAACTTTAGTTTTGGAAGTTGCTGGCTTTGTTCTTTATTTCATTGACTTTTTGACACTGACTTTCGAAAGAATTTATTTGACACTTTTTTGTGATTGCTTTTGAAGTCAAAATAAAATAACAAAAATTCAAAACAAAGTTATATTTGTAAACTTTTTTTATTTCACCCCTTTTAAGTTCAAATATTCAAACAAAATTCTTGTCATACATAATTTTCTTACATGCTCACTAGAATTTTGTAATCCGTAGTAACGATAGTAACATCATCCAAGTAAACAGTATACGAAAAACGCTCATAATATAAAAAATACTTAAACAAACTTAAAGAATTTTGTATCGGACAAAATATCAACTATACTGCATCGAATAAAGAAAGAATCACATAAATCGGACCACAAACTTCCGAGTAATCGGTATAAATACATAATCAAACCAACCGATTTGAAAACCTATAAATTTTTGAAGTCAGTTAAAAATAACAAAGAAGCATGTGTCATTTCTTTAGATAGACACAGATTAAATAAGAAACAAATAAAAATAAACCCACGTAAAAATAGCAAAAGGCTAACATCTAAAGGTGGTATATAAATAAATATCGAGTACATTCGTTGACAGACTGTGATGCATCGACTTTGTAGAGGGCAATGTAAACAGTAATCATTGGCTGACTGTACCTTTCTGGCGACTTCGAGAAATAAAATCGATATAATTGTGTTTTTCCTCTAGAAGATTAAAATAGAAAACAAAAATGCGGGTGTCTTTTTTTATGGGACAAACCCACCTCACTATTCCCAAACCACTGCAACTCCTGAAAGCCAGAATCAACAGTGGCAACCACCAGAAAAGCGCCGAGACAATGAAGCTCGACGTGTCCCGGAGAATGAATTTACCTGTCTTGGATCCTGCAATGAAGTTAATAAGAGAAGAATAGTGGAGGAGTAGGAAAAATATGTTTCCACTTCCCTCCATGCAAGCAGGAGACAGAACAAAACAAGGCCAATAGACGCAAAGGGACATTACAACTGGGAGAAGGCCAGTTGCCTAGCGCCACGGGGAAAAAGGACTATAGTAATATTAATTTGTTTGAATGAGTGTCTTGCCGTCCGATAATGGAGCATGCCCCAGGTCGACGGCGCGTCATGCTCCACGCGCGCCTAAAAGAGCTGCCAGTAATCTGACGGCATATAATAGGGTAAAAGCCTGCCAGGGTCGCGGAACTGTCATAGCAGGTAACCGTGATCCATAAAGAACAAAGATAAGACGAAGAATGATTGTCAAAAGATATAAGTATGAACGAAACCGTGAGTAAAAGCTAGTAGGTATGCCATAAAACAGAAAAGCAATACCCATTATAGCAATATTGCTTCGGCAGCACAAATAAGGATCGGTGATAACTCTAACACGAATGAATGGTTCCGTAATTATTTTTTGACCCAAATCTTTTAGGGTCTGCTTAGTATATATGAAAAGAAAAGTTAATTAATGTTTTAAAATATATTAACGGGTCACTAAATATAAATAAAGATGGTATTTTTAATCTAAGTCTGTTATCTTTACGCTGTGATGTTATATATTAAGTTTTAATTTTGTTACTAAGTAAATGTCATGTTGTATGATTTCTGCCTCTAGGCTTGGTATATAGTAACTACGGATATTATTAAACACCAGTTTTCAGTACCTATTAGTAATTCTAAATCGACTTTTATATGAAGGATTTTTTTTTACGTTGCACACTAAGAATTTCTTCTTGTATCGTGGGTTCATCGTCATCAAACCCGCGACAAGCTACGCAGCAGTCGATCTGCTCAGCCACTGCGCCAACCGTGTCGTGAAATTACTTTTTTATTATTATATGATTACTCAGAACTTAGCTGTTTTTTTTAGCGTGGTAAAATCATCAAATGAGTCCTCTCACCCCGGGCAGGGCGGGAGGGGCTGTCAGACTTGTACTACCTAAAATCCACGGTGTCCTTCAATAGCCCTTTATGTGCCGGGGTCACGGTGATGGAATAAGTCCCGCGACCTCGGCAGGCAGAACTAAGCAGTTTGTTTTTTTTTAACCAAGCTTTTATTTAATTTAGTTTCACGTATCTGTAATCAAATCTTGCAAGTTAAATTTTACCTACTTTCTGACTTCCGATTTAACTGAAATTTTGCACGTATATATATATCGCGTGACAATGTAATATTATGATGTCATGGAGTTGATCTGATGATGGAGCTGGATGGTGGCCATAGGAACTCTGTAATGAAACGACACAAACCCATCGAGTTTGGACTCGTTTGATTTGTCTTGACAAGTAATTTGCCTTAGTAATTTTTTTTTAACAGCAAAAGCTTTTTTTAAATATTTTTTTAATGACTCGTTTTATCAGATAGTCAAAAATTAAATAGGACAGTTTTTTTGATGTGACTTTAAGTAGCACTGTTAAATTTACATAGTTTTTATAGAACTTAGGATTGCAGTTTACTATTTTTTAAATTAATAAATTATTTTTTCCACTTAATTATGATGTGGCAAGTGATGTGGAGGCTGCCCTCTCAGTCACGCGTTCTTACTCCTCCTTCACTAATTAGCTTCGAAGAAGGAGGTTAACAAGAGGTGTTTGGCAAAAAATAGTTTTTTCATATTTCTGCTCCCTATTTTCTTTTCTTATTGATCTTACTTAACCAAAGAGTTGCTGTTATTTTAATTAATAAAATTAACTTAATACAGTGATACAACTCGCCGGAAGTCTTGTGGAATCTTTCTCCATGAACTACTATGAAACAAGATGGTTCTAGGGAACTTTAAGAAAACTAGAGTCGATGTTTATAAAACAACAATTATTTATACTTATGTATATTGACTTTGTTTCTTATTTCCGACACTTTTTTGGTCCGACTTTCGAAAGAAAATTTTACATATATTTGTTATTGAGCTATTATTACTACGTATAGAGTCGACACCACGTATCACCACTATGTCCCATCCAGGATGAGTGCACGCGCCTAGAGCACGCCACAGAGCTGTCAAACAACTGAATGAACTTGTGCGCGCGCACTCATCCTGGATGGGACACAGGGTTGATACGTGGTGTCGCCTCTATACGTAGCAATAATAGCTCAATGTTATTTGTAGACCTTTGACAGTCGTTACTGTTAGTCAGAAACTCTAAGATCTGACAACCAGACTCGCGGGGTATGACCCAGTTACTGGGTTGTGGAGGTCAGATAGGCAGTCGCTCCATGTAATGTACTGATATCCAGCTGCATCTGGTTCGACCGGAAGCCGACCCCAATATAGTTGGGAAAAGACTAGGCAGATAATAACATTTTTTTGTGTTTTTTTTTTTTTGGAAGTCTGTTTTCAATAATTTTTGAAAGGTTTTTTCTTAGATTTTAGTGGGGTCAGGCGTAATCTTTATGTTTTGTTATTGCGTAAACAATGCATAGATATATCAGAATGATAATATATTATGTCAGAATGATCGTTTGAGCAATTTGGGCGTAAAAAGGTAAAAAACGAACAAACAAACTTGCTTTCACGTTTAAAATTTTAGCTTGGTCACTGGTTTTACGTCAAAATTATTTTATATTTAGATTATTTATGTGATAACACCAATTAACTGTGATTTGCTATAATTTATTGACTTTTCTTTGGTTTTTCCAAGATCCCGTCATCAGATCCTGACCTGATTGCTATTGGACCATCTTTTAAGAACGTAGACACACGAGAGCGTGTGAGCCAAGTTCTGGCGCGCTCACAGTGTGTCTACACGACCCTTAAGGAGTCACTTCTTCCCCTGTCTTTGGCATATACATTAAGACTGGTGAGATACATTATGTGTTCCATATCAAAACGGTTATTTAGATATGAATGCCCAAAAATCGTCATTTTAGTACTGACCTGTAGATCAAAACTATAGCCTAGTTCCAGATTGTTCGTCGTCGACCTGGGCATGCTCCATTATCAGACGGTGAGACACCCATTCACACAATTCAATATTACTAGTAATTTTTAACCGTGCTTAGTGCCCGTGATTCTTATGTCCCTTTGTGCCTATTGGCCTTGTTGACTGAATTGTTATGGGACCATCTATGGAGAATAAATCCTTTCAAATAAAGAAGAATATTCCAAATCGGTCCAGACATCATCGAGAAATTCAAAAAATAGGAATTAGGGAACAAACACCAAATAGTTTCTGATGAACTGAAAACCATCACCTCTTTTTGAAGTTGACTTAGATGACTTAGATGAGATCTTGGTGACGGACCTATAGAGGGCCATAACCTTGCCGGACATACGTATACCGCGACTCCGGTACACAAAAGGCTACCGAAGGACACCGTGGATTTTAGTCAGTCAAGTCTGACAGTCCCTCCCACCCTGCCCGGGGTGGGAGGACTCATTTGATGATTTTAACAAGTAAAAAAAAAAAAAGATGAGATCTTGGTGCTTTTGCACTCTTGGCCAAAAGATGGCAAGTTCTTACAAATATAGACCTTCATTATCATGATCTTTTAGCCTTTCTTTACGACAAATAATTATTATTACCCAGTATTTAGGCAAGACAAAAAAAAAACAAGCAATTTTCCCATAAACCATATTTTTTTCAGAAGTCTCGGCTAAATAAGGCTTCATTTCGATTGTAAGAAAATAAATATTTTTCATTTAAATTATTGGATTTGCAATGTAATTTTATTTTATTTATTGAATTTAATAATTTATTTATTTTATGTGTCTGAATTAAATAAACAATATTAATAGCCCAAAGTAGTGTTTTGTATTTTTTTTTTCTTTTTTTTAATTTTTCTTTTAAAATACCTAAAAAACAGACAAGGAATTCTATATAATTACAATTAAATATTTTTATACCAATCTATTTCTACTCAAAATAAAATACTTACGTGAAAAACTTCAAAACTGTCACTACAATATATTTTTTTATATGTTTTTAAAGGCGTCAACTTATACACGGGGTGCGATGAAACTGCCCGGTCGCTGCCTACTGTAACGTTTATATAGGGGGTGTAGCGCCGCGAACCTTAGCGGAGAGGAGTAAGTGATGAGCGGAGCGGGGCGATTAGCGATTTTCATACATTGAGATGAATAGAATATACGTTAATCTACATAAAAATTGATTCACAACTGCATAATACGACGGCGAAAAGTCCAAAGGTGAAAGAGTATATCGGTGAAACGGCCATAAGTGAATCGTCCTGTCGACGAAACGTCCAATGATCGTCGGTGAATCGTTGCAGAATCGCTATTTGGTGTCCTCGCAGTTAAGACGATCCTCAGCTAGATGGACCGACGATCTTAAGAAACTGGCTGAGACAGACTGGATGCGAAAGGCAGAGGACAGGGAGATGTGGCGCAGCCTGGGGAAGACTATGTTACACTCAAGTGTATTTTCATATAATTTAAATTATTCCTATAGAATTTTCTTGCGGCTTTGCTCTCAAGAAAAATCTGTTCGGATCGACGCCATCAATTTTTCTCGGGAACAGTACATTTTTTCTGGTTAAAAGGCGTCAGGTATCTTCTGACAGTCTCTGTACATCTGACAAAGTATATCCCAGAATGATCGGTTCAGTTTATTAGGCGTAAAAAGGTAACAAACGAACAAACAAACTTACTTTCGCGTTAAAAAATTCAGCTTCTACAATAGGTACTAATTTTACGTCACAATTATTTTATAATTTAGATTATTTTTACAACTATTGTTACTGTTACTTACTTCTGTTATTTAAATAATGATAAAAAGATTCGATAACTCATTTAACTAAATCTCTATTGTGTAGCAATTGGCGTTGCAAAAGGCGTGGCGCTACGTAACTCGGTGTTCCATTGTACACATACGTTTAGAAACAAAAACGATTGATTAGTTTGCTAAAACGGAGTAATTTCTATACCTATACTTTTTCATGCTATACGATATACTATACAGGGAAATTGTTAGGCCTTGAACTTAAAAAATAACTAGATTATTTTGAACGAAAAGAAATTTCTTCGACATTAGGAATATCTCCTGTATTGTGGTGATTTTCACAATTTTTTACGCTCAGACAAAAACGTCGAAAAGAGTTTTTGTTAAAAATAACGTGTGTCTTGGAAAAATAAGGAGTGTTTTTATTCATATCTTTATCACGAAAATATTATTTAAGAAATTCACTAAAAAGTGATTAATTAAAAAGTGAGTTTAGTTTCTAATTTTTATCAAGAAGTCCTGTTGAGAAAGTAAAATAAGAAATTGTTTAAACTGTTTTCATTTGAACACAAGATAGTTTTCGATGTGTCGATACTTTTTTTTTTTATTAGCGTGGTAAAATCATCAAATGAGACCTCCAACCCCGGGCAGGGCGGGAGGTACTGTCAGACTTGTACTGACTAAAACCCACGGTGTCCTTCAGTAGCCCTTTATGTTCCGGGGTCACGGTAATAGAAATAAGTCCCGCGACCCCGGCAGGCTTTGGCCCTCTGAGAGGGGGCCCCGTCATTTTGCTGACAGCTCTATGAGGCGCGCGTGGAACACGACGCGCCGTCGACCCGGGCATGGTCCATGGTCGGACAGCGAGTTGCCCTTTACTCGCTGTCCGCATGCCCGCGCCTACGGTGGCCGGAGATCGTCTTGCGACGTACGGCGCCGTGGGCGTACACCACTGCGGTTGGGGCGGAGGGAGGACGCTGTCCTCTCTCTCTCGCGGCCCGCCACCTCCTTCACGAGCATTACTGCCTCGCAGAAGGTGGCGACCGCTTCCCACTCCGTCTCGCTCCGCAGCATGGCCGAAACCAATGCCGGGCGCGAGAGGTCTCCGCCTATCGCCGCCGTGAGGACACGTTGGTGCTCTGCCCAAGCTGGGCAGTCTTGCACCGTATGCTCTACTGTGTCCTCCGGGCGATCTTCGCAGTGGTGACACCCAGATGTGTCGATACTAAATAAAATTTAAGAAAACATTAGTCCGACTAACTTGAGGGCGCGTAACCAGAAAGTTGGCAACGATAGCTGTCAAATATTTGCAAGTTAGTAAAAAAAGTACTAAAATTGCCAAATTAATTAACTTGGCAATTTTACCGTATGGAAATAAGAAATATGGCTCTGTAGCGCACAAAATGTATATAATGCAAAATTGCTAACTTCTAACGGTTTTTGATTGTTCGGTAGATTTCTTTTTGGTTGCAGGAATTTTCTTTCGGTCGTCGCGAACACTAGTTTGTACATTAGACCAGATATTATTTAAAGTAAGTACCTATTATATTGCATACAGCGGCAGAAAAAAACAATCTTTTGCCGCCTTCTCGTGTTTTAAAATCGCTACCGCTTATCACTGTATCCCTACTACTAAGAGGATGTGAGAACTAGAATAAAAATTCATTCGAGCATACTTTTAATAGATTTTCCGGGTAAACTTCCAAATTGTCGATCTTTATCTGGCATCGATCATAATGATCTTTTGATATTTTTAGTGTAACTGTGTATTCCACCTTGGATAGACGCCTGCCGGGGTCGCGGGACTGTTTTATCAGGAAACCGAAACGTAAAGGGCTATTGAAGGACACCGTTGATTTTGGTCAGTACGAGTCTGACAGTCCCTCCCGCTCAGTCCTGGGTGGGAGGACTCATCTTAAAATTTTACCTCGTCAATAAAAGTACTATGGACTGTTTGGTTGGTTTGTTTCCTCCGTGTCTCGGAAAACACGTAAATGCCTTTGGTCTCGGCTGTCATTTGTAGATCTTTGACAGTCATTACTATTAGTCAGATGCTTTAAAAGTCTGACAACTAGTCTTATAAAGCCTTGTGGAGGTCCGATGGGCAGTCGCTCCAAGTAAAATACTGAAAAAGAAAATACTTAAAAAAATATGCAATTATAAATGCCATCAAACGTGGCAATGCTGCCAGTCTTCTGGGCACGTTTCCGGATGACAGCGATGCGGAGGAATACTTTGACGACTAAGTGTCTCTGTCTTTTTGTGTTTTTTGTTTTTATTAAATTAGGTTTTATTTTTTTTATTTTAGTTTAAGTTTAGTTGTAAATGTATAGTTTTATTTATTTTTAAATTCCTAGCTTTAATCAATAAATATACCCACATATAATAAATAAATATTTCTTTGAAAAATAAAATATAAATGAAAAGATTCCGACGAGTTAAGAACCTCCTGGGAGGCAATCAAAATAGGGGCCACCTTTAAGTTTAAATAACTATTACTGTAAATATATTATATTTATTTGTTACTATTTAATCATATTTTAATTTGGATTCGCAAAGTGATTCCTCAATCCTTACTGATATAATCTATGAGTTGTAGCTTGGCGAAGCCTTTGGCAATAGTTAGTAAAATATACAACGTGTAACGTTAATAGCGCAAAACCTCTCGTGGGGTAACTAAGCCCATGTTACTGAACAATGTTTGTTCTAAAAAATTTGGAAATTCGCAAAAAAAAAAAAAACATACTGACGAGCCCGATCACTTTCAAAAGTCTTGGAACAACCAATGGTTGTTACATAGGCTGAGTTATCCCACGAGAGGTTTTGCGCTATTAACGTTACACATTGTATAAATTTAATTGAAAATATCTTTATACACAAGTATTGCTATTATTAACCGACTTCAAACAAGGAGGTTCCTCAATTCGACCGTTTAATTATCTATATTTTATAAGTTTGTGCGCGGATAACTTCGTCGTTTATGAACCCATTTTGATGATTCTTGTTGATTTTTGTTGGAAAGAAGATATTTCAAAGGTAGTCTCATGATAAGAAATCGGGGTGGCAAAAAAGTAATTGAAATAAAAAAACAAAGCCACCGACTTCCGAAAGAAAAGTAATTTTTAAGTTTTTTTACCCTTTTGAAGATGTTTTTGAAGTCTGTTATTTTTTTTTTTTTTAAGATTATTTTAATCTAAAACCCATGTCTTCATTTTGAAGACATGTGTTGAATTAAATTGAATTTGATTTGATTTGAATATTTACGTTAATTTAGGCACTGTAAAACTGATTCGTATCTGTAACATCTCCAAAAAAAGACCCAGTTGAAAACCAGCATCAGGCACCCTGTGGCCTGGGTATTCAGCTGAAACTGAATTTTCTATGGCACAGGCGTGAAACACAGTATCTTTAGTGTTCCAACTCAATTTTTTTGTTATAACTTTGTGCCTTTAGAGCTGAAAACTATCCAACGATAGTTCTCTGCGTGATTGACTAAGAAATGAAGACAGACTAATTAAAGTTTCCGACATAGTCCAACGCATTAGCAAGTTAAAGAGGCATTGGGCAGGCCACATAGCACGCAGAACTGATGGCTGATGGAGCCATAAATGCGCTCCCTCACCGCGAGCATTCACCTGCAATAACGTTACAGATTCGAGCATATTTTCATCGGTAAGGGAGAACAATCGAGCATCACAATGCGCACCTTGTGTCAAATTTATACTAAATGCACGAGAATGCTCGTCAGTCAGAGAGGTAGTAGGTACTGTAATGTAATGCTCATAACTTATTACAATACACGCAAATGCTCCCGATGAGGAAGTGACTTAAGGTTCTCGAATGTAGACCACACACTGGCAAGCGCAGCGTAGGACGTCGATCGTATCGATCGTCGGTCCACCCACTAGGTGGACAGACGATCTTATGAAGAGTACAGGATCACCCTGGATGCAAGTCGCTTCCCACCGGTCATATTGGAAGTCTATAGAGGAGATCTATGTTCAGCCGTGGACGTCTTATAGCTGATTTGATGATGATGATTGTGTGCCTTACCTTTGTCAAATAAATCTATTTATTTCTTTTTTTATGGTCTGTACCCCTAGCACGAGTTTTCTCTATTTTACTTTACAGAGTTTTTCCAGTATTTACAGCGTTTATTATATGAAAATATGGTACAGCGCCTCTGGTGTGCGAAGAAGGAACCAATTTTTCCCTTGAAAATTGTCAATTTGAAGTCGTCAAAGTTCCAGTTTACTTTACGTCTCAAATTCTGAAAACTCGTGCTGACGGTACAGGTTTCATCCCTGTTGTAGGAGAGACCGGACCTAAATGGTCGAAACGTCTACTACTGTCAGGAGATAGCCGACGTCGCTCCCCCCGCTTGCATTTAGTAGGGCGACGTTTCGACCATTTGATAAACCTACAGAGCGTTTGTTACTTACGACCCACTGTTACTTTTGTACCCGGTCTCCCTTATTTCATTGCTCCTGAGATCTAAATTATAATTATTTTTTCACACTACTTGCTCGTAAATGTCATATTATACGTCAGGCAAACCCTACTGTAAAGCATGACATTATTCCCCCTCACTCGAGCCGGGAATAATATATGTACTGAATTTCATTATTCCCGTGGGAATAATGTGATTTAAATTTGGAACCTCAAAGAAAACCGTATGAAAATTTTCAACAAGGAGCTGTATCAGTAATGGCGGGCGTTGGCAGCAACAGCTGATCGCTTGCAGTGGTGCCAACTTCACGTTCGAAGGTTGTCGCATCAAATTTCATAAATCAAATTTCTTTCCTCGCAGTAGGTGTGAAAAGTAGAGTACGCTCCTCGAGAGTAAAGCTGCCTTGTCTTGGGCTAACTTGAATCCCTCGCTACACTAAGGATTCTTGACTTAATTCCCTCGTTTCACTCGGGTATTAATACTTGAACCTCCTCGCTGCGCTACGGAGGTTCGCCCCCAGAATCCTTAGTGTCGCTTTGGGATTCAATGCACCCGTGACGTAAGGCAATGCTTTACTCCCTTGTTGCGTAATCTACTAATTGCAATTATAAATGTCAAAGACGTAGTCAGAAGTGACGTTTTTGAACTATTTATTATGTACCTATGTTTTCGGCGTAATATCGTGACGCACAATCGATACTTACATGTACAAAATATTATTTATAATAAACACATCAAAAATTATCTGAAAGGACATCTTACATATCAAAATTAATATTTTTATATGAATTATAATATCTATTAATTGATGTTTAGCATCCTGTCTTAAACCAATGTTTGTTTGAGTTGAACCAATCTTTCGAATCATTGTGTAACATACGTATTTTTGTTGTTTGTCGTGGAAAATCATCAAACATGGGAAAAAGTGTAAAATATCTTTTCATTACAAAGTTATTTTACACTTTTTTTTGCTTTTTAGAGGACGGTTTCATTTTTTTGTGTTTTTTAAGGCAACAAATCTGCCAATCGGACGGCGAGTCACCCATTACTCACCGTCCACATGCCTGCGTGTGTGATAGTCGTAAAAGCCATTTTATACATCCATAAATAAAGTAATTTTATATCAAAGTGGCAACAAAAATTCATCATCTGTGAAAATTTGAAAGTTGTAATTTTCACAGATGATAACTATCAGCCCCTTCGTACACTAGGCGACACAAGTTTCCGATACCTTGCGATTTTGGTATCCATTGACGCGTGCCAGTGTTCGAACCTCTTTGGGTTTGTATTCCGATAGGCCCTTGTATACCGAAGTCGCAAGGTATCGGAGACTTGCGTCGCCCTGTGAACGAAGGGCCTCATTTTTCATGAGATACAGCCTGGTGACAGACAGACAGACGGACAGCGGAGACTTAGTAATTAGGCCTGTTCTATCCTTGAACCCTAAAAATCAACACGTGTTAAATTATAATTAATAATTACTATGACTAATACATCAATAATAAAGTGTCACTAAATAGCGGTCATACATAATACAGTTAGGATCGTTATTTTTATAATACTTATCAAACGATTTTTTCTTCAATAAGACTGAAAAAATAAATAGTCTTCTAAAAAAACACAAAAAACACGCGTATTTAAATACATCTGGCTTCATTCAATACCAGTTTTTCTCAGCCTCAGCCTAATTAGATTTTTTCAGTCTAATATCATAAACCATTTTCAGTTGTTTCAAAGAACATCATCATCATCTCAGTCATAGGACGTCTACTGCTGAACATAGGCCTCCCCTTTAGATCTCCACATATAACGGTTGGAAGCGACCTGCATCCAGCTTCTTCCGGCGCCTGCCGGGGTCGCGGGACTTATACCATCAACGTGATCACGGAACATAAAGGGCTATTGAATGACACCGTGGATTTTAGCCAGTGCAAGTCTGACAGTCCCTCCCGCCCTGTCCGGGGTGGGAGGCCTTAGGACGGATTTTACCACGTAAAAAAAAGCGTCTTCCGGCGACCTTTACGGAGTTTCAGAGATCATTTTCTACAAAAAAACTCACAAATTAGAAACATTATAGTACACAAATAACCTCAAGAAGTTTATGCGTTTGCTCTTGACTTTAAGCTAAATGCATTTCAAACAGGAATCAACAAAATCTACAATGCGATTAAAGGAAATGGCATATCTGTTATCAATTGATATCTACAAATAATTTAAACTTGAATTTTATACGAAAACATTGTAAAAGACAAACGTAGCCGGGGGCTATCATTAGTCTAATTCAGTTAATTGATATAACTTTTTGATAAGAGACGTTATAATATTTTTATAGTGTTATTAATATCATATTTTTGTAAGTATGTAAGGTTATTTTTAGAAGAAATAATATGAGCGTAATTATTTTAGTTTATGTCGTGGTTTTAGTGTATTTACATGGCCTCATGGTGAAGTTATTGTAAAACCTTTTTTTTCGTGATAAAATCATCAAATGATTCCCCCCCCCCGGTCCCCCCACCCAGGGCAGGACGGGAGGGACTGTCAGACTCGTACTGACTAAAATCCACGGTGTCCTTCAATAGCCCTTTACGGTTCCTCAGTTCCTGCCATTCCACCCTGGGCGGGAGGACTCATTTGATGATTTTACTAGGACAAAAAAAAGCATCCCTCCCTGGCTAAGCCAAATTTAATCTTTATTATTAAGCAAATTATATAAAATTTAGTTCGTTTTAGTTTCTTCTCGTTTATGTTCCTGAAAATTTTCTTACATTAAAACCATGCCCCGATAGTAACGAACATAAAAAATTAAGAATTCTTGATATTGGTGCAGTCGTTCCGAAGATAAGCGAGTTCAAACCAACTTAAGGGACTTTATTTCGGGCATGCGGACAGCGAGTAAAGGGCAACTGGCTGTCCGACTATGGACCATGCCCGGGTCGACGGTGCCCCCTCACAGAGGGCCAAAGCCTGCCGGGGTCGCGGGACTTATACCATCACCGTGACCCCGGAACATAAAGGGCTATTGAAGGACACCGTGGATTTTAGTCAGTACAAGTTTGACAGTCCCTCCCGCCCTGCCCGGGGTGGGAGGACACATTTGATGATTTTACCAAGCTAAAAAACAAAAAAGGAAGTTTATTAACAAGTTTTTATTTAGTGTCACTTTTCCCGTTGTCTGTAAACAAATTGGGCTGAAATTTTGCACGGGTATATGCATATCGCTTGACAATATAATGTTATGATACATAGAGCTGATCTGATGATGGAGCTGGAAGGTGGTCATAGGAACTCTATAATGAAACGCCGCAAACACATCGAGTTTAAAAACGTTTGATTCGTCTTGACTGAGTACTTTGTCTATGATAAGTATTTTTTTTTAAGTAAAAACTTGTTTTCTTTTAAAAAAAAGAACAAGTTTCAACTATTATTTTTTTTTGCATAATGTAACATAGATTCCAAAATTACGCAATCAACTAGGTAATTACAAAATAACATTTTTGTTTACATTCCAAAATATAAACAAAAAATTTAATCAGTTCATCATGACGCATTTTCTCGAAAATCCATCATTTCCGGTTTAAATGAAATGGAAAATGAATTCGATTTGTTATAGATGGAAAGATGTGGGTTGAAAAAACTTGTGATTACATCATTTTATGATTGTTTTTGTAGTGATTTGCACAAAAAAATGACGATTCATGAAACACGTGACTGACTTTTCTATAATAGATAATTAACTCTCGATCTCAAAACGAATGTTTTTTTTTCTAAAAAAGGTGTAATCTACACATTTTTATTTAAGGTGGAGCGTCAGTAGTAGCCCGCGAAATTTAAATTTTCATATATTTTTTACATGTTTAGTTTTATATACAAGAATAATCAAAACAGTCGCTTCATTCACTCTCACAAATATTTGATCAAAATAAGTTAGATTTTAGATTTTTTACCAACTTTGACCTAATCTTTGTGAGCGGGATTGAGCGAATGTTTTGATCATTCTGATATGTAAAGTTATGCTTTTTATTGTCGCGAATCATATTTTGATCAAGTTATAACTTGACACTGTTAAGCAAATTGCAAAAAATACATGAAAATTTAAATTTCGCGGGCTACGACTGAGGCTCCGCCTTAAAGTAGGTAAGCATCATTTACTCCTGTCTTTTCCAGTTTCTATAAGTAAAAGCGACCGCCTATAACTAGGACTTCGCTGTCCGTCAGTCTGGCCTGTTTGTCCGTCCGTCACCAAGCTGTATATCATGAACTGTGATAGTTAGACAGTTGAAATTTTCACAGATGATGATTTGATGAAAGTTCCTATTTCTGGTGCCGAAAGATTTGCAAATAAGTGAGTAGATACATACTAAAACTAGAAAACAAATAGGTATTTAAGGGGATGGAGGACGCTTCGTGCGATAGTCCGAATCGTACTTGGCCATAGTTGAGGGGAGCAGTGTCATCGTTACAAAAACGAACCATTGCCTTTACGAACAACGCCATCTATCATCAGTAACTATATACTAAAAAAACTAATTCCAACAAGCTACACTCATCCAATTTTAACACAAACTAACAACACTTAACAGTTACTTAAGTAAAACATAGATGTCACTGTACCTAATAAAGCTAAACTCTTTCATGGTAGTAGGCTGGCACTTTCGGGGATATACGACTGTCTGTAAAGAACACCATGGCCCTGAAGCTCAAAAAGCAATTGAAATAATAGGAGTTAAATCTATTCCTCTCCAGGGTGGCGGGAGGACTCCAATTTCCAAACACCCACGATACCGGAAAAATTACTGCACGCGTAGCATGGCGCCGTAGAAACGAGTTTTGTCGACGGGAGAATAGACAAAATGACAGAACCTTAGAAATTTTTATCGATTTAAGCATAGCAATGTTTAAAATATAGAAAAGATATGTTTCTCTTCTTCAATGGTGTACGAATCGTGTCATACTTGTGCAAAAAAACAGTCGATTTATAAATAAATATCGATGAAATAACTTTGTCTTTTCTTGGTAGAATAGAGATAGAATCGCCATGCTACGCGTGCTGGTGTGGGACGAAATTGAAAGATGTTACAGGAGATTTGGACAATATCTGTAACTTTGTTCTTATAATCCGGAATGAGGTACGGCGACCTCATTCCGGATTTTATCCCTTAGTGGGACCCTTGCACGTTGCGTGACATGAAGTCGGTGGGCCAGCTTGACTGACATGTTCCACGTTTCGACTCCGTAGGTTAGGACTGGATGGACGCACTGATTGAACACAGAAATCGAAGAAGATGATGATGGTAATCACCTCACGTTTTGGTTACAAGTACCTATAGAAAACTAAATAGAAATAATAATAGCTAACTCAGTATGACAAAGAAAATGTGTGTTATCCGTTATTGACACTTGTAGTTAGCAATAATATCTACTTTGTGGTTATGTCTTGTTTGGATCTGTTTGTAGTATCTTTTGACGTAGATATATTAGAATTTGCATCCTTTACCTTTGTATGTTTATACGAATAGACATTACTTAACTTAACAAAGAATATCATATTGACCAGAGGAGCTACTCTTTAAGAAAACAGCGTTGTACCAGCGCTGCAGGATTGAAGCTATAGTTCTTCAACTTTATTCTATAAAGGGAACAAAGTTCATCATTATCATATCAGTCTCATACAGTCTACTTCTATCCTGCCCTAGGTGCGAGGACTCATTTGATGATTTAACCACACTAAAAAAAAAGCCTCACCCAAGGAGCGCCACAGCGCACGACATCCAACTTTTCTCTTCCAGAGACTGCCAGCTCCCTTCTTCAGGTCATCGGTCCATCTTACCGGGGGGCGTCCTACCCTTCCTACTTTTTTTGGCGATTTAAAAAGATTGTTCATGGAGTTTCTTACACGTTCTTCTCCATAGAGATCTACTTCTTGGAATGAGCATCTACGGTACTTTCACAGTTTTAATGTCGTGTGACTGGTAGGTACTGTAGCACCATAATTTTTGTAGTGTTTAATTTAATTTTATTTGTTTTTGACAATTCAAAAGTGCTACTGGCTTATTTGAAATAAGTATTTTGATTTGGATTTTGTGGCAGACTATCCAGCCCACTACCACTTCAGCTTGCTACAATTTTGCACAATATCTTTAACATTGTTCTTATGCCGTGAGACCTCATCCCAGTTTTATTCCGTTAGCGAGATCCCAAGCATAGACCTTTCCATGGGACGTCGGTAGGCCACCATGCAGTCATGTTCCACTTTTCGGCTCCCTACCTTAGGACTGGAAGGACGCACTGACTATACACCCTACTGCAATCGGATTTTTTTTCGTTTCTGAATACTTAGTTATGTGAGAAAGGCGTAGGCCTGGTCACAAGGGGGAAGTCCTTAAGAAAATTAGCAGTACAAAAGAAGAAGTAATATATTATGTAAACAATTATACACGTGACCTACAATATCCTCTACATTGACAATGTTAAATACTCATCAATGCCATGAAACAATAAATGCTAGGAACCTAAATGTAACCCTGAAAAAAATCGTCGAGTCATTCGGATCTCTACAAAATATATGTTTATTCTACCTTATAAGAATATACACTTGAGCAACCTGTAACAGAACATCGAGCATTCACCAATTTTAATTTTGTTGATCTGAACAATAATTAATAAGCTGATGTGGTAATGGGCTGACCACATATCTCGCAGGACAAATAACAGCTGGATAGACGTGTCCTTGATTGGAGACCGAGACTTGGCCATTGTAGTACCTATAGGTCGCCCGCCGTCCATGGGAAGTGATGACCTGCGAAAGGCAGTTGGAAGAGACTGGATGAGGAAAACTCAAGACGGGAGAGGCCTATGTCCAGCAGTGGACGAATACAGGCTGATGATGAATAACGAACAGAGCCAATTATAGCGCCTAACATCGCTACCTACGAACATTTTTACGATCTTTCTCACAAACGCTCTAGTCGATGGTCGTCAAAAAATGTTGATGTCAGTCTTGACAGTCGGCTCGCCAGAACGCAGGAATGCTCGTTAACACACTCTCGTTAGTTTTTCTGTAATGTAACATTCGCAAGAATGCTCATTACAAGTGAATGCTTAAGTTTATCAGGACCTTTATACAATAATACGTATTTGGCATGCCCTATTATCGTATAGAATATAATGTAACGCAGTTAGCACCTCACTAGGCCATGGTTCTCAATGAAGCATTTTATTACGCTTGTAATTCTTCAAGGGCTAAGTACAACGACGATATATTACTAGACTCCTAATAACAGGCGACCGATGTCTGTCAACACATTAGGCAAAAAAGTCTTATATCCGGCTTATTTCGACCACTCCTGTGAGCCGTAAACATACTTTGAGACAGAACAGACCTTGAGTTAGCCAATCACAACGCAATACCCCGTCCCCCTCGCTTACGTAGTACCTCAGCGAGTTGACAGAATAGTTTTTGTTCCTTAGATCGTGCATGCGGAGTCTAGTAATATATCGTCGTTGGCTAAGCATAAGCATAATAACTCTATACTATCTTCCCACTACTGGGACCTAGACCTCCTCTCTCGCCTCCTTCTAGATGGCAAAGGAGAGGACAGCGTCCGCCTCACAACCCAGCCGCAGCGGGAGACGCCTACGGCATCGAACGTCGCGAAAAGATTTCCGGCCACCGTAAGCTCTGGCATGAGGATGGCGAGTAATGAGCGACTCGCTGTCCGGTCATAGAGATGGAGAGACATTATTTATAAATTCAAGGGTTGAAAGTGCTTATGGTTTAAATAAGTAGGTTCCTAAAAAATAAAAATAAACCGTTTCAAAATAGAAAACATGTAAAGCCGTTGGTCCCGATTGTTATTTGTAGATCTGTGACAGTCGTTACTATTCGTTTTTTTTTTAATTTAATCGTAACAAAAGCTCTAAAGTCTGACAACCAGTTTTACCTTGGGGTATGGTATCACCCGGTAACTGGGTTGTGGAGGTCCGATAGGCAGTCGCTCAAAATAAAATACTGATATTCAGCTACACCTTAATTTAGTTGGGAAAAGTCTAGTCAGATGATGATCTGGGAATCGAATGAGGATCCCCTTATTCAGCATCCAAACTTTGGACCACTAGGCTAAGTAGACATTCGGCCAAGGTCTCAACCGAAGCATAGCATAATTATAATAATGGGATGATTTACAAATAGATAAATATAATATGTTATTATGATCGTCTCAGTGAGCATGTGGGTTAAAAAGATTGTTGCACAGTGTAGATAGTTGTCGCTACGGTGTAATAATTTTAAGTTTAATTTGTTCTTTTTGTTTATCATCATAATCAGTCTATAATACTGCCATTGCTGGGACACCTTCTTTCTGTGAGAGGGAGTGGGCTGTAATTCATTAATATTCCACAACATTAATAGTCCCAAGCTAAGCAGAGCTTGTGTTATGGGTACTAGACAACTGATAAACATACTTATATATTTGTAAATACATACATATTATAGATAAATTACACCCAGACACAGAACAAATGATCGTGCTCATCACACAAACATTTGTCCTGGGTGGGAATCGAACCCACGACCCCCGGCATAGCAGTCAGGGTCACTAACCACTAGACCAACAGGCCAGTCAAAGTCAAGTCATTATGCGCGCCTAGTGCAGGTTGGATGTCAAATGTCTTCGAATTTGATAGTTCTAGGACATGCCGGTTTCCTCACGATGTTTTCCTTCACCGTTTTGAGAGTAAGGGTGATGAAATAAATTACAGTAAGTAATGTGCTTAGTTGGGTTCGCACCCACGCCCTATAACTTGTAAGTGGAGACCGATACCACTGGGCCACCACTGCTCTTCTGTCACACTAAGTACTGAGAAAAATCCAGGGTGTTCCTTCAACCGCCATAAAAGCGCTGCGCAAATGTGCACTTTGTCATCGACACAGCACAGCATCGCAGGGAACCTTAGTTAATGAGTATTATGTGTTAAGTAGAAGCCACTGGACACAAACAATGTTTCCATATATGCGCAGAGAGGGGTTGATTTCATATTGGTTATATTGAAATCATTCATCGTTAGTTTGTATCTGACACAGGACACAAAACTGTCCACCGTTGTTTTTTCTTTAAATCATCGAATGAGTCTTGTCACCCCGGGCAGGGTGGAAGGGACTGTCAAACTAGTATATATATACTATCCACGGTATCCTTGATAGCCCTCTACGTCACGGTTACTGTCTAGAGGCTTTTCCCAACTATGGGGGCCTCGTCAGACTGCTGACAACTCTTTTAGGCGCACGTGGAAAACAACGCGCCGTCGACCTGGGCATGGCCCATAATCGGACGGCGAGTCACCAATTATTCGTCGTCCGCATTCCCGTGGCTACAGTAGTCGGAAACCGCCTCGCGATGTCCGATGCCTTGGTGTCTCCCGCAGAGGCAATTTTAATTTCTCCTTATAGGTTTCCAGTATTGGCAATTTAGGCTGTATTGACTCATTTAATTATAAGTGTCTCCTTTTTTATATTTGGCCTTTATTCTCATGCAAATCCGATAAAATACTAGGTACTTACCATAGAGTTTGCAACATAGAGAGGCCGAATTAAAATACCTTCACGTTCCAAATTCTCCTTTAACTTTAAAAAAATAATGCTGTGTCCTTCATAGAGATTTGCAAAGTTTAATATGGTAATATAAATTACTGAATAAGTTTTGAAACATATTATTGAACTTTAATAAATTGGCTAAAAACAAATAAAAATATTATCTTATACGCCTGTCACGTACTTTGTAAGCTGTGAAAATTATGAAAGAATTATTTTATTTTGTCTATTTACATAACTTCAAAACATAATTCATCATCATCATCAGCCAGAAGACGTCTACTGTTGAACATAGGCCTCCCCCTTAGACCACCACGCCGAACGACAATTCGCCACTTGCATCCATCGGTTGCCCGCGACTCTCACGATGTCCTCGGTCCACCTACTGAGAGGCCTGCCTACGCTGCGTCTTCCGGTCCGTGGTCGCCACTCGAGAACTTTTCTTCCCCATCGGTTGTCAGTTCTACGAGCGATGTGGCCTGCCCATTGCCACTTCAACTTGCTAATTTTACGAGCTATGTCGGTGACTCTAAAAACAAAATTATCAGCGACTAAATCTGGAAGTTATTTAGTTTTCAATACAACTGCAGTGTCAGAGATCAAGTTGATGGCATATTTAGATAAACCTATTGCTTGTACTATGATTCTATGATTGAATAAACCTGTAATAGTGCCATATTTTCGGTGTTTATGTATGTATGTGAGTTTCTATGTTTGTAAACGCACCCAAGAGCAAACAATCCAGGGTTGGGCAACGTTTCTTTATAAAAGAAAGAAAGAAAAAAAAACGATATTGGGTGGGACGTCATTGCCATACACGGCAAATAAACAATAATCACATGAAAATAATATTTATAAAAAATATGTATATGATATTTTTGAGATTTCGTAAAGTATGAATAAAACAACACTTAAAATTATTTAAATATTATTAATAACATCCTTAAAATAATAATTTACAATATTATTGTCAATACACAGTGAATTGTCCATATTTTTTATAAACCTATAAATTAAAAAAATAACATGAAATGACAATGATTTGATAACAACAATAAATTATTTAATAAGACGTCTCTTAATTACTTTAATAAATAGATTACGATCATAATTGCATCACAAAAAAAATAATCATAAAAACGAAAACAATTACGAAAAGTTGAGAAAAAATTCTGTAAAAGATAACGATTTTAAATATAAAAATCATACTATGCATTCAAAACTAGACGACGTATTCCTTACAGCACAGCGCATAGTATTTTAATATACTCGTAAAACATACTTCCTACCTACTGCCTGAGTCGGCTAAATTTTTCTCAAAATAAAATTATCATTGATTGTCTTTGCTCTCGGACCATCAATATTTTAAAACGCGTTGTATCATTTCATTTTGTCTTTTTAAATCATCCCGATGCGGGATTGAAATCCTAATCCAATCTTTTCAAACAATAAAATATTTCAATCCCCTAAAATGTATTAATCAATTTCTTAATCATATCCACGGATTCATTCTGTCCAATTCCTTCAATATACTCCGTGGCTTTCTTAGCATGCTCCTCATACAACCTCTGAGTCTTATCAACAGCATCAGTCTTAAGAATATTAAACTTCAAATCTTCATAATCAACATCCTTAACATCTTTCTTAGACTGTGTAATAATTTGATACAAATTAGGATTGCTATCCAGAGCAAAGAGTACCGGAGCACTTGCCAAGCAAAACTGTTCTTTAGTCTCAGATGTTAGCTGCTGTATTTCTGTGGCTGCTTGCCAGGCAAGACCTACGTGACAGCCGAATTGGTATGCGAGGTTTTGTGTTTCTCTGTTCTGTCTGTCTAAGACCATGGCTGATTGACAGCCTCTGCCTAGCAAGCTGACTCCATTATAAACAGTCCTGGCAGTCCATTCCTTCCTGGGTTTACCCAAAACATCGTCTACAGCAATAGAATTTGTATCAAAGGTAATCTCCATATCTTTACCTGTAGTTTTAGGTTTACCAGGTATAGGCATGTTTTGTTCGTCTCTTTCGCCAAAGAATTCTCCTTCAGAAAGATCTTTGAGGGCTGTCGAAATTATATAAGACACATCAGAGTTCCTCAGATTTGCTAGCATACCGTTTGCAGTGACCAAAAGGTAGTCTCCTAGCAAAATGGCGATTTTGTTACCAAAAATTGCTGATTCGGTATCCTTGGATCGTTTAGCAAAAGGCACGTTGACGATTCCTCGATGAATTAGATGTCCAGTTCTCATCATTTCTGTCAGTTCCGCTAGTACTCTGGTTTGTTCTTCATTCTTTTTCATTTGTGGGGTGTAAGTTGGTGCCTTGACGGATTTTGAAAGGAGTAGAATGATAAGACCCCAGGGCTGTAAGTTTTTGGAGTCTCCATAGAGGACGTTCTTCGCTGTCTGCATTACTAGGTGGTTACTGCCGACCTGGGGTCAAAGAGAAAATGTGGAATTAGTCATCTACATATTTATTTCGCTTGTTTTGATTTGGTTGGGTGGTTGTGTTGAAAATATTAATACGAGAAACAGATGTTGCGCGAATAACTGCTTTTTTTTAACGTGGTTAAATTTTCAAACGAGTCTTCCCACCCAGTACTGGACGGGGAGACTGTCAGACTTGTACTGACTGAAATCTACGGTGTCCTTCAAAAAGCCCTTTCGTTTCGGGGCCACGGTTACTCGATAGTCCCCGATCCCGTGCGAATAACCGCTGCGATGCATTTCGCTGGTTTGTATACCGCACAAAATCCGGTCCCAACGTGTTTTGGAAAAGGCTAGGCAGATAATCTCAGAAATTACTTCACACATTTTGTAACAGGATGTAGGTGCATTTTGAAACTTTTCAAGGTAGTTTTCAACAAGTGTAATTTGGCTTACGACATAATTTCAGTGTCAGAGGCACTGCCTAATTTTCGTGGTGTCATTATTTTCTATTTTGAAATCTATACATATAATAAAATAGTAGGAAAGTCAAAACTGTACATTGAATATTTTTTTGAAAGAATACTTGGGGTGTGATCTACAATCGATACCGAAGCCAAAAATATAGTTTTTAGCATTTTTGTCTGTTTGTCTGTTTATCTGTTTGTCTGTTTGTCTGTTTATCTGTTTGTCTGTATGTATGTCCGGGATAAACTCAAAAAGTACTGGACGGATTTGAATGATTCTTTTTTTGTTGTATAGGTATTAAGTCTGGTCAAAACATAGGCTATAATTTATTTTGAAAACTTGAAGAACTGGCGCAGAACCGCAACAGACCAGCTAAACTATAAGAGATACAAAAATGGCGCGATAGCAAACATTGTTCCACGTGATGAGCATTTTCTGCTGAGAGAATTAGTTTGAAGATCTGGAACACCTGATGTGGAACTCCAAGAGCCCAGCTACACTATAACATATACAGGAATAACGTCTTAGCAAAGTTGTTCGGCCTGATGAGCACTCTCTGTGGACATATAAAAATTGAAGATCTGGAACACCTGATGTGGAACTCCAAGAGCCCAGCTACACTATAACATATACAGGAATGACGTCTTAGCAAGAGTTGTTCAGCGTGATGAGCACTCTCTGTTGACGTATAAAAATTGAAGATCTAGAACACCTAATGTGGAACTCTTAGAGCCCAGCTACCCCGCGGTGGTGGACGCCCACGGCGTCTCGGACGTCACAAGACGATCTCCGGCCACCGTAGGCGCGGGCATGCGGGCGGCGAGTAAAGGGCAACTCTCACTCATTTGATGATTTACCACGAAAAAAAAGAGCCCAGCTACACTATAACATGATTTTTTTTCAACTGGGCGTGGATGGCTATCTTCGAAACTATGAGGAATATCGAAAAATGTTGAAGACTCCTTTCAACAATTCTGGGAAGTAATCATATACGGCAAACTTAAGAAAAACGTATAATTGAAAAAAAACTGATCAATCTTCAAGGCGAGGACTGTATTCGAAACTTAAGTTAACCTTTTCTTCTTTGAAATCATGCTTATTTTTGTTCAACTCAACGCCCAGGTGAAAAATTCAACCTGTATAGGAATGACGTCTTAGAAAGAGCTGTTCAGCCTAATGAGCATTATCTATTGATGTATATACCTAAGATTTGGAACACCTGATGTGGAAATCAAAGCTATCACTAATTTCACGGACTGATTTTCGATGACGATTAATATATGAATACAATTTTTATTCTACTGGCCAAACTCCCATGAATTTTTTACCCGGGCTCTTGGAGTTGGGTATCAGACTTTTCAGATCTTCGATTTTGCCGACCCCATTGTCGCTGGCAAAAGCAACAAGATCCGCGTACGAAGTCGCGGGCAGAAGCTAGTATTTAATAGAAGTACCTATATGGTTTTGAAACTTGGAAGTGATAATGTAGGATTTTTTTTTGCCCTGGGTGACGTTTCCTCGGCATACTTACTGAACGATTAATTATGAAACAGTACTGAACACGCGAGCTGATGATTATGATGAAATTATGAAAATTTTAATGTGCTGACTAAAGTCGACTTCGTTATTTATTTATTTATTTGATAACCATGGAAGACTTACAGCTGAGATAAACAAAATAAAAATGTGGTGTGATGATGTTATGTGATTTCTAAGTCAGTAAATGGAACACATTTCCATAAATAACTTTAAGGTCACCCATCCACAGACAAACCTAGACGAGCACTGCTTAACCTTGAGATAGACCCATATAGGAACCCTAGTCTGCTGTTTTAGAAAGAAGGGCCCCGTCAAATTGCTGACAGCTCTTTGAGTCACGCGTGGAACATGAGCCGGTGTGATTCATGACGGACAGCAAGTCACCCATTACTCGCCATTCGCATGCCCGCGCATACGGTGGCCGTAAAGCGCCTTGTGACGTCAGTTGTGGTCCGCGGCAGGGTCGTGGACGCTGTCCTCTCCCTCACGTGCCTCACCTTCTCCTTCCTGGCCTGTTGGTCTAGTGGTTAGTGACCCTGACTGCTATGCCGGAGGTCGTGGGTTCGATTCCCACCCAGGACAAATGTTTGTGTGATGAGCGCGATCATTTGTTCTGTGTCTGGGTGTAATTTATCTATAATTATGTATTTAGAAATATGCCAGTATGTTTATCAGCTGTCTAGTACCCATAACATAAGCTCTGCTTAGCTTGGGACTAGATGGTGTTCTGTGATAGTTGTGGAGTATAAAATAAAACACGTCTTAAGGCCCAGCCTCAAGTTCCTTCGAGAATTTCCGAGCAAGCAGTTTTCGAGATACTAACCAACAATAAAAACAAACTCGTGTGAAAGTGAACCTCACTTTCTATGGTCTTAAAACCGGTTTCAAAAGTATTTGCCTTGAGCTAAATTTGGGATGAATCAGACTTCTTATGATATCCGTATAAATTACATATGTATGACATACCCGAAATAACTTGCGTTTTCTTTTTTAACCGACTTCGGAAGTTGAAAAGAGGGTAATGTGTTTCGTGTATGTATGTTTGCCACTTCATTTAGCTTGAAGTCAAAGGTCGTTTTAGTTATTCAATGTAGATTTAGTGTGACATTTATGCCTTTAAAAAAATACTTTGCCTCACACTTCAACGGCACGATTGGCGCAGTGGCTAAGCGATTGAACTGCTGACCTGCGGTCGCGGGTTCGGTTCCACACGACAGCGTTGAGCACTAGCTGCTCGACATTTTGCTGAACTGGGCCTTTTTGGCGCAGCCGTGAGACATACAATAACAACTCTTTTGTTTTTTATTGTGTTTAACATAGGTTTTTTTTAACATTACTTTTGTTTTTTCTGTACTTATTTTTTTATTTACTTTTTTTTTGAATGTGTGTGTCTATCGTGGTCCCCTTGCGCCAAATAAATGTTTTTTCTTTCTTTCTATTCCCGCACGGAGCAAAATATTTGTATGATCTACGAGTAGTTGTTCCGGGTCTGGGTGTAAAAAAACGCACGGTACAGGAGAAATTCATAGTATAGGGCAAAGTTTAAAAGATAAATAAATAAACACTGGGAATTCCCCTATGTTAATACATAGAACATACACCAAGATCCTGGAACAAGTACTTCCAGATCATACAATCATTGGCACTCTAAAGGGCCCCCCATCTAATTTCAGACAACTCTTTCAAGCGCGTGTGGAACAGGACACGCCGACGACCCGGGCATGGTTCATAATCGAACGGCGAGTCACCCATTACTCGCTGTCCGCATGCCAGCGCTGGGAAATATGCCACGGTTCGGTATTCAGGCCACTGTGATGTAGAGATCAACGCACCTAGTTTTTCTGGTTTACGGGTCTTTACTGACACACGAGAACTGTTACAAAGTTATGAGGTCTTATGAGATTTCTGTATTTTGTCTTACAGCGATATAAAATTATAGTATTAAGAGCGCGTATTCTGAAAGTTGGCAACGTCGCAAATGGCTGTCAAATATTTTAAATTTTTAATTAATTTGGTATTGTTCAAAAACAGTACAATTTCGATACAATTATCGAAATAAGAAATATGGCTCTGTAGTGCATCAAATGCTGAATTTGATATTGTAATCGTTTCAGGTGTAAAAAACGCATTTGAAAAGTTTCCAAATGTTTTTTTTACGTCTAAAACTATATATTCGGTGTTAAGATATTAATAATTGCATTTCTTAATCAATTTTTTAATGCACTACAGAGCCATATTCCTACAGAAAATTTGCAAAATTAATCAAAACTGTAAATATTTGACAGCCATTTGCGACGTTGCCACCTTTCTGGTTACGCGCCCTTAAATTTATGTTTATTGTATGGAAAAATGACAGAAACCTCTAGTGTACAAAACAGGAACTATTTAACACACTATTTATACACTCACTTTTCTTGTTTGTTTATTTGTTTGTTTGTTGTTCCGGTTGGACTTTTGCAACGCAATTTTGAGGCACTACCCGATAAGCTAGAAGGCTGAAAAGAGAAGCTAAGAAACGTCATAACAAATCCAATATGGCGTCCTCCCCAAGATAGCGGACTGGCTGTTCGAAATCCACCCCATGATATGGGTATCAAATGAAAGGGTTTGCTGCCAGGAGTACGAAAAAAATAGTCATGCGACTTAAATCCAATATGGCGGACGTCCAAAATGGCAGATTGGCTATTTGAAATCCACCCCCATGGTTTGGGTATCAAATGAAGGGGTTTGCTGTCAGGAATACGAAAAATGTGACTTAAATCCAATATGGCGGACGTCCAAGATGGCGGACAGGCTTTGAGGCACTACCCGATAAGCTAGCAGGCTGAAATTTTCAGGGTAGCTTCAAATCCGATAAACAAAGATAAAAATAATTAATAGATTTAAAAACCCACGTTTTTTCCATAAAACTGACGTCAAAGTTCCAGTTTGATTAACGTCATCGTCACAAATAGGTAGGTACTGGATTAAGATAGGGCCTCAGAACACTATCAAAAGGTGGACATTGGACAACTATAATAATAGAGACCATAAAAATGTTAATTTTTGAATAAATTGACTTGATTTGAAAGATGATGTTATGATTTTTAACGTTTGAATATAATTTCGCCATGGCTCGCATGTACACAGGACTACACACCTAGTTATATGAAACCAGTTTATCTTAGTCTCTCTTTTTATGATCTTTCCGTACATTTAACGGTCAGCTTATTCTGGTTTTATACGAAACCACTTTATGTGGTCTCGCTTCCTATTATCCAGTCACACGTTCAAAGATCTGGGGGCCGATTCTCAGTTTTAGAGATGGTGTCGAACTCGACAAATATTTCTAATGACGTCATTTTTTCGACAAATTTTAAAAGTTGATATCTCAAATTGGCCATTTGTCGAAGGATAACGTTAGAGTTCAGTAAAATTTGTCGAAAAAATTACGTCATTAGAAATTTTTGTCGAGTTCGACACCATCTCTAAAACCGAGAATCGGCCCCCAGCTTATTTTGGTTTTGCATAGTTTAAAAGAAATGCCTAGCATGACATTTAATGTTTTTGTAAACGTTAAACGTAAACGGGAAATTTGACGTTAAAGAAATAGGAAAAATAGTTCCTCATTGGTACTCTAAAGGGGCATTTCCTTTATTCCCTACAATAAACGCAGTACTACAAGTACCTACAATAATAATAATAATATTCCACAACTATCACACAACGCCATCTAGTCCCAAGCTAAGCAGAACTTGTGTTATGGGTACTAGACATCTGATAAAATTACACCCAAACACAGAACAAATGATCGTGCTCATCACACAAACATTTGTCCTGGGTGGGAATCGAACCCACGACCTCCGGCATAGCAGTCAGGGTCACTAACCACTAGACCAACAGGCCAGTCAAATTACAAGACAATAAAATACAAAAATTCAGTGCTTACGCCTTATATCACGTTTTTAATGCTAATATTATAGTTCATCATTTATTTTTCCTTTATGGGTTAACCCATTTGTCTCTTCACATACTTATAAACACTGTATATGCCTACTATCTCCTCTATTTTACGAATTTAAATGTATAAAAGGTGAAAGTTCGTGTTAACTAGAAAACGTACAAAACAAACGAACAAATTTTTATAGAAATATTTATAAAAAAACTAGCTGCCTGTCCTGGCTTCGCACGGGTGGAAGTCTCTAAAACCCGGTCCCGATGGTTACAAACACAACAAAAAAAGAATTATCCGAATCAGTCCAGTCGTTTTTGAGTTATGAGCTTAGCAACACTTTTAGCGATCCATTTTTATATTGTATATATACTAGCTGACCCGGCAAACGTTGTTTTGCCATATAAATAATTACATTTAGGGGGATGAAAAATAGATGTTGGCCGATTCTCATAGATACCGGATAAGCACAAAAAATTTCATCAAAATCGGTCAAGCCGTTTCGGAGGATTATGGCAACGAAAACTGTGACACGAGAATTTTAAATATTAGATAGATAGAAGATAGATAATATAAATATACTTTTCACTTTCATTTCTAGAATCTCAAATGATTGAACTCGATAGATTCGTGAATTTATTATATCTCATCTTACGTCAACTTTCACTCTTCGTCGCAGGATAACATAACAAAAAATATTGTGAAATGTCTGAACTTGGCGAAAACTAGTCTTTGAAAAAAAATGTACATAATTGGACAGCTTTGAACTTATAATATAGTCAGTTCGTTTTGTGGAGTTTCTGAACGATTGGCGGTCGCGGGTTGGATTTCCGCACGGAACAAATATTTGTAAGTGGGTATGGCCTATTAGGTAAGTTGTAGGTCAAAGGTTAGTTTGTGGATTCAATTAGCGAGTTTCCTCCATGCCTCGGAAAGCATGTAAAGCCGTTGGTCCCGGCTGTCATTTGTAGATCTTTGACAGTCGTTACTGTTAGTCAGAAACTCTAAATTCTGACAACCAGTCCTACCATGGGGTATCGTATTACTCAGTTAATGGGTTGTGGAGGTCCGACAGGCAGTCGCTCCATGTAAAATACTGATAATCAGCAGCATCTGGTTCGACTGGAAGCCGACCCCAATATAGATGGGAAAAGGCTAGACAGATGGATGATTATTCGTGATAAGGTGGATCATTTAGATAACGAGTCTCTTTCATGCAAAATTATGTAACTTTATTGTCTACTATAGTGATTGCTTGCACAATATAGCTCATTAACAAATATGGCTCATTTAGTAAAATACAAATTACTTCTGGAAAGGACATTATGGATGAATTAATAAATTACAATAATATTACGTGTAAAATTGATGGGACATCATTATAGTGTAATTGGCCATCATCATCATCATCATCAGCCTATAATGTGTCCACTGCTGAGACACAGGCCTCCTCTCTATGAGGAGTGGGCCGTATCCACCACGCGGGCCCAGTACGGGTTGCTAGATAATAATAATAATATTTTTTCTGGTTTACGGGTCTTTACTGACACACGAGAACTGTTACAAAGTTATGAGGTCTTATGAGATTTCTGTATTTTGTCTTACAGCGATATAAAATTATAGTATTAAGAGCGCGTATTCTGAAAGTTGGCAACGTCGCAAATGGCTGTCAAATATTTTAAATTTTTAATTAATTTGGTATTGTTCAAAAACAGTACAATTTCGATACAATTATCGAAATAAGAAATATGGCTCTGTAGTGCATCAAATGCTGAATTTGATATTGTAATCGTTTCAGGTGTAAAAAACGCATTTGAAAAGTTTCCAAATGTTTTTTTTACGTCTAAAACTATATATTCGGTGTTAAGATATTAATAATTGCATTTCTTAATCAATTTTTTAATGCACTACAGAGCCATATTCCTACAGAAAATTTGCAAAATTAATCAAAACTGTAAATATTTGACAGCCATTTGCGACGTTGCCACCTTTCTGGTTACGCGCCCTTAAATTTATGTTTATTGTATGGAAAAATGACAGAAACCTCTAGTGTACAAAACAGGAACTATTTAACACACTATTTATACACTCACTTTTCTTGTTTGTTTATTTGTTTGTTTGTTGTTCCGGTTGGACTTTTGCAACGCAATTTTGAGGCACTACCCGATAAGCTAGAAGGCTGAAAAGAGAAGCTAAGAAACGTCATAACAAATCCAATATGGCGTCCTCCCCAAGATAGCGGACTGGCTGTTCGAAATCCACCCCATGATATGGGTATCAAATGAAAGGGTTTGCTGCCAGGAGTACGAAAAAAATAGTCATGCGACTTAAATCCAATATGGCGGACGTCCAAAATGGCAGATTGGCTATTTGAAATCCACCCCCATGGTTTGGGTATCAAATGAAGGGGTTTGCTGTCAGGAATACGAAAAATGTGACTTAAATCCAATATGGCGGACGTCCAAGATGGCGGACAGGCTTTGAGGCACTACCCGATAAGCTAGCAGGCTGAAATTTTCAGGGTAGCTTCAAATCCGATAAACCGTTTCGGAGGATTATGGCAACGAAAACTGTGACACGAGAATTTTAAATATTAGATAGATAGAAGATAGATAATATAAATATACTTTTCACTTTCATTTCTAGAATCTCAAATGATTGAACTCGATAGATTCGTGAATTTATTATATCTCATCTTACGTCAACTTTCACTCTTCGTCGCAGGATAACATAACAAAAAATATTGTGAAATGTCTGAACTTGGCGAAAACTAGTCTTTGAAAAAAAATGTACATAATTGGACAGCTTTGAACTTATAATATAGTCAGTTCGTTTTGTGGAGTTTCTGAACGATTGGCGGTCGCGGGTTGGATTTCCGCACGGAACAAATATTTGTAAGTGGGTATGGCCTATTAGGTAAGTTGTAGGTCAAAGGTTAGTTTGTGGATTCAATTAGCGAGTTTCCTCCATGCCTCGGAAAGCATGTAAAGCCGTTGGTCCCGGCTGTCATTTGTAGATCTTTGACAGTCGTTACTGTTAGTCAGAAACTCTAAATTCTGACAACCAGTCCTACCATGGGGTATCGTATTACTCAGTTAATGGGTTGTGGAGGTCCGACAGGCAGTCGCTCCATGTAAAATACTGATAATCAGCAGCATCTGGTTCGACTGGAAGCCGACCCCAATATAGATGGGAAAAGGCTAGACAGATGGATGATTATTCGTGATAAGGTGGATCATTTAGATAACGAGTCTCTTTCATGCAAAATTATGTAACTTTATTGTCTACTATAGTGATTGCTTGCACAATATAGCTCATTAACAAATATGGCTCATTTAGTAAAATACAAATTACTTCTGGAAAGGACATTATGGATGAATTAATAAATTACAATAATATTACGTGTAAAATTGATGGGACATCATTATAGTGTAATTGGCCATCATCATCATCATCATCAGCCTATAATGTGTCCACTGCTGAGACACAGGCCTCCTCTCTATGAGGAGTGGGCCGTATCCACCACGCGGGCCCAGTACGGGTTGCTAGATAATAATAATAATATTCCACAACTATCACACAACGCCATCTAGTCCCAAGCTAAGCAGAGCTTGTGTTATGGGTACTAGACAACTGATAAACATACTTATATATTTCTAAATACATACATATTATAGATAAATTACACCCAGACACAGAACAAATGATCGTGCTCATCACACAAACATTCGTCCTGGGTGGGAATCGAACCCACGACCCCCGGCATAGCAGTCAGGGTCACTAACCACTAGACCAACAGGCCAGTCAAAGTGGATGTCACATGTCTTCGAAGTTTTGGTTCTAGGACATGCCGGTTTCCTCACGATGATTTCCTTCACCGTTTCGAGAGCAGTGGTGATCACATAGATTAGTATATAACCGGTATTAATACATAGGTATTCCAATTTCATCTTCGCGTGGGTTAATTTTTTAAGGCGTGTGTTTACGTTATGTATGTACTTAAGTAAAATTGATGTGAGGTGGCTGTGCTTTTTTTTTTTTGCGTAGTAAAATCATCAAATGAGTCCTCCCACCCCGGGCAGGGCGAGAGGGACTCGTCAGACTTGTACTGACTAAAATCCACGGTGTCCTTCAAGAGCCCTTTATGTTCCGGGGTCACGGTGATGGAAATAAGTCCCGCGACCAGGTGCTTGTGCTTAGTTCAATAATTACAAGCGCACAGACCGATCTTTCGGAATAAGCCACGCTTGCCGAGTTTGGTCTGTGGATGTGTGACCATCTGTCATAGCGAGTTTCCTCCGTGCCTTGAAAGCACGTAAAGCCGTTGGTCTCGGCTGTCATTTTTAGATCAGTCGTTTACTATTAGTCAAAAAGTCTAAAGTCTGTCAACCAGTCTTACCATAGGACTACATAATATTAGCCAGTTACTGGGTTGTGGAGGTCCGATAGCCAATCGCTCCATGTAAAATACTGATATTCAGCTGGATCTGGCTTGACTGAAAGCTGACCACAATATAGTTGGAAAAAGACTAGGCAGATGATAGTAATTTTCGACTAGTAGTGGGGCGAAGTCGCTGATATATACAGCTAGTATTATGGCAGTGTTACACAGGAAATCCGTATTTATAACGGTTACTTTTCCGTAACGATACAACTTGTGTACCGGGAATGGAACCTACAATCTACTACCGAGTAAACACTGAAATTAGTCCGGAGCGGGCATCAAATACAAGAATTCTAGCTTATGAGCCACCGAACCTGTACCTTAAAATGTTATTATGACAAAACATCCAAAACACAGAACCCTCTTTCTGGGGCAGTCGGGTAAAACAAGGTTTCTCTCGCAACAACAACTGACTCAACCGTAATGGTACACGCTCACGGCGTCAGACTTCGGCAGATGATCTCCGGCCACCGTAGGCGCGGGCATGCGGACAGCGAGTAAAGGGCCACTCGCTGTCCGACCATGGACCATGCCCGGGTCGACGACGCGTCGTGTTCCACGCGCGCCTCAAAGAGCTGTCAGCAAATGACAGGGCCCAACCACAGAGGGCTCAAGCCTTATTTCCATCACCGTGACCCCGGAACATAAAGGGCTATTGAAGAAAACCGTTGATTTTAGTCAGTACAATTCTGACAGTTCCTCCCGCCCTGCCCGGGGTGGGAGGACTCATTTGATGATTTTACCACGATAAAAAAAAAAAAACAATACCTACCCGACTCATAAAAATAGTCTACAACGGGAATCGAACTTGCTTCTTCTGCACAGTATGACACATATACCACCACTGGGCTAAAATTCTAAGTGACCAGTATTTTTTTTTAACAAGCGTAGCCCACACCAGGAATTTCTAATGACGGCACAAACAACTGTTAGAACATAAAAATATTTGAATTGGGCAGGAATCGAACCCGCGACACACGACACAATTTTAGTTACATACATAACATAAACACACGCCTTTTTCCCAAAGGGGGTAAGCAAAAACTGTAGAACCACTTATAAGATTCTATTTTTTCCGGGGTCGCGGGACTGCCTAAACAAGGGAACAGTGACCCTGGAACGTTAGGGCTATTGAAGGAACACCGTGGATTTAAGTACGAGTCTGACAGTCCTTTGCGGTCTGATTAAGGCGGGAGGACTCATTTGATGATTTTACCAAAATAACTGACTGACGGCAGCCATTGGACCGCTGCGCTGCGTGTCGCGGGATCGATTCCCGCACGGACCAAATATGTATCTACAAGTAGTTATTCCGGGTCTGGGCGTTTGTGTATGTGAGTTTATATGTTTGTAAACGCACCCACGATACAGGAGAAATTACTAATGTTGGATGACATTTTTTACAAAAAAAAAAAAGAAAAAAAGTACTTACCAATTTTCTTAAATACAGCGCCATATTAGCAAATTCATCACTCAACAGACACCTCAGATTCATAAACGAAGTGGGATATCCGACAACTTTCTCCGCATCTCTTATAATATTACTCCAATTTGTGAACGGAGGACGCAATAATATCAAAATTTCATCTTTTGTCAAACTCGCGACAGTCGATTCCAATCTTTTTTGGTAAAAGAACGGCGATGCGCGTTTTAGAACGCGGGAAATGGCGAAAGACGCCATGACAGTTCGAACTTTTTTAATGTTTTTTTTTTTGAGGCAACGGTAGCGTCCGCGCGTACGTACGGATGGAAACGTAATGGTGGTCGCGAGTTGAACGATAGTGAAGGAGGCTGTATAGAAAAATAAAATTTGCCTGATTTTTCGTATAAATTATTTATTTTTGAAGGTCGGCTGGCAGTTGTCGTTTTGTTTGAGTTTCTTGTTATGATAATTGTCATCGTTTATTTAATTGGTGACTTTATATACTTAACGGTAAAATATTTATGTAATTTATCGTTGCTAGGGTTCCTTATTTAAAAAAAAAGAAACGGAACCCTTTTCAGGGTCACTTTATTGTCCGTCTGTAAAAATATTTCTTAACCGACTTCAAAAAAAGGATGTTATACAATAACGCATGGTGGTATCGAGCTAAAATTATTATCAAGTCTACTGGTTTTTAGAGCAGAGAAAAAACCTATAGGGTATTTCATGTTGACTAAGAATCATAAAATTTGAAATACGTTACAGGAATTTTCATGTTTTCAAATAAAGCGGGGTGACTGTTTAGCCTTGCAAAAATAAATTAAAAGCCTAACAATTCTTGTAGTGCTAATTTCGCATTTTTCTATTATATTTTCATCTATATTTCTACAAACAAATATTATTACAACAAAAAAATAAATAACACCGAACAAATCCAAACTCCCAGAAATAGGGTAAAATTACTAAACTGGCAACACTATGTTCTTGACCGTGAAGTGGAAAGTAGCGTTGGACTAGTCTTGACACCACGCTCCACTTACCGTCAACGCCCAACAAGACATTCCAATCTCAACCTTACACCTTTACAATAAGAACCAAAACAAACTTTTATAACTACAGGAGAAATTTGTCAAGACGTTCACAGACCAATTTACGTAAGATCTTCGTTTTGGTAGTTTATAAGTGAATGGATAGGTCAAGTTATAATGGCTACAACGGATTCTTTCGCCTACTCTTTTTATTGCAATACTGAATGAATTTCTCCTTTGCGGCCAGTTTGAAATAACTGGTTTTTAGAGTAAAACTTTGTTTGGGTCGAGTGTTTTCGTAGTATGGGAATTATTTTGGGTGAAATCTAATTAATAAAACCTTTTTTTTGATGATTTATTTTGTTAGCCTACTTAGTTGTCCATGTTTTTTTTTTTTTTCTATGAGGTCCCAGTAGATTGCTGACAGCTCTTTGAGGCGCGCATGGAATACGACGCGATGTCAACTCAGCATGGTCCTTGATCAGACGGCGAGTTACCTAAAGGATATTTACCAAATTGCGGTATCGACATTTTCTCCAGTCATGTAGATTTTTGACAGTCGTTCCTTTTAGTAAAAATCTCGAAAGTCTGACAACCAGTCTTACCAAGGCGTATCGTATTACCCGGTTACTGGGTTGTAGAGGTCAGATAGGCAGTCCCTCCATGTAAAATAAACTGATATTCAACTACATCTGGTTCGACTGGAAGCCGATCCCAATATAGTTGGGAAAAGGCTAGGCAGGTGATGATGATTTTAAAATCCGAATCCGCCTTATAAATGAGGTTACCAACAAAAAGTTATGAAATATGGAATGATTCACATGTGAAATGCCCATGTGCCCAAAACAAAAGTTACATAATTTGTTCTGATAATTTCAGTTATGACAAAACTTAAAAGCGGATATATTTTTCAAGGAACGATAAATTGAGCTGCGAGCAGGATTCGAACCTGCGGATAGGTACTCTAGACGCCTTAACCAATTAGGCCATCGCACAACCACTTAAACTCGTAGCTGAATTTCTCGTTCGCTTGCTTTTATGAACGCTGTTTACACGAACGAGCGCCTGTGAATCCTGCCCGCAGCTTAATTTTTCGTTCCTTGAAAAATAGCTTTGCGAAGACGCGACGCAGGCATTATTGCGTATAAAAATATAACATTAAAAGCGGATATATTGCAGTGCAAAACCCACTGCGGAATCTGGGACAAGTAGCCTTTTTTTACGTGGTAAAATCATGACATGAGTCCTCTTGTCCAGGGCAGGACGGGAAGGACTTTTAGACTTGTACTGACTAAAATCCATGGTGATCCTTCAATAGCTCATTACGTTCCAGGTTCACGGTTACCTGATAACAAAGACACTGGAAAGAGTATTATCACAAGTAAGAATCGAATCTGAAACTCGTGGCTTACCAGTCTAGTTCATCCGTTGGGCTATGTACTCCGCTGGGACCAACGACGACATATTACTAGACTCCACATGCACGATCTAAGGAACAAAAACTATTCTGTCAACTCGCTGAACTACTACGTAAGCGAGGGGGACGGGGTACTGCGTTGTGATTGGCTAACTCAATGTCTGTTCTGTCACAAGGTATGTTTACGGCTCACAGGAGAGCTCGAAATAAGGCGGATATAAGACTTTTTTGCCTAATGTGTTGACAGACATCGGTCGCCTGTTATTAGGAGTCTAGTAATATATCGTCGTTGGATGGGACAAATAGCCTATGAGCAACTTGTAGGTGACGGGACCGTCCTTAGAGGGCTAAAGCCTGCCGGGGTCGCGAGACTAAACAGCTACCGTGATTCTGGAACATAAAGGGAAGGACACCGTGGATTTTAGTTAGTACAAGTCTGACGGTCCCTCCTGCTCTGCCCTGGGCGGGAGGACCCATTTGATGATTTTACCACGCTAAAAAAAAGAGAGCAACTTTTAGAGACTGTGTAAAATACATAATTAATTTTTCACACTACTTGCTCGTAAATGTCATATTATATGTCAGGCAAACCTACTGTAAACCATGACATTGTTCCCTCTCGCTCGAGCCGGGCAATAATATATGTACTGAATTTCATTATTCCCGTGGGAATAATGTGATTTGAATTTGGAACCTCAAAGAAAACCGTATGAAAACTTTCACCAAGGAGTCGTATCAGTAATGGCGGCCGCTGGCCGCAACAGCTGATCGCCTACAGTGGTGCCAACTTCACGTTCGAAGGTTGTCGTACCACATCAAATTTCAAAAATCGAATTTATTTCCTCGCAGTAGGTGTGAAAAGCAGAGTACGCTCCTCGAGAGTAAAGCTGCCTTGTCTTGGGCTAACTTGAATCCCTCGCTACACTAAGGATTCTTAACTTAATTCCCTCGTTTCACTCGGGAATTAACACTTGAACCTCCTCGCTGCGCTACGGAGGTTCACCCCCAGAATCCTTAGTGTCGCTTCGGGATTCAATACGCCCGTGACGTAAGGCAATGCTTTACTCCCTTGGTGCGTAATCTACTATTGTTATTTGTCTATAAATATTTAATCCTACTATTAATATTATAAACGTGAAAGTTTGTATGTGTGGATGGATGTTTGTTACTCTTTCACGCAAAAACTACAGAACGGATTTGGATGAAATTTGATACACAGATAGTTTGTAACCTGGATTAACACATAGGATAGTTTTTATCCCGAATTTATGTTCCCGTGGGATACTTTTCGGGTTGTAGCGGGTGAAGCCGCTGGCAACAGCTAGTTTAAAATAAAGTTTTTGCTAAACGTAATTTTCTAGACAGTTGGCACAGGGATGATTTTTGTTCGTAAGTGAATTCAAAAAAAAAAACAACATTTCAATCATCCATTTTTTATTAATTTTTCTTTCGTATTGACACATGAGTCTTTAGCATAATTTTCACGTTTATGTGACGTAGAGTAAACGATTACTTTACAATAAATTAATACAAAAAAAAATATTCTTCGTTCGTACACTAGAGGCGCTTTTTCAATTTTCCATGCAATAATCGCCGTAAATATTTCAAGTTCGGAAATACGGATGTGCTCAGTACCCTCACCACGAGTTTTCAGTATTTAAGACGTAAACTAAACTGGAACTTTGACAATTTCAAAGTGACAATTTTCAAGGATAAAATTAGTTCCTTCTTCGCACACCAGAGGCGTTGTTCCATTTTTTCATACAAGAAACGCTGTAGGTACATACTGGAAAGATGCTGTAAAGTAAAAGAGTGAAAACTCGTGCTAGGGGTACAGGCCTCTATTGTTTACTTTTATTTAGAGTACTTTTTTCATATGCACTACAAAAATAAATTCATTTTTATGACATTTGATGTGTTAATGTACTTTCTGCCTTAAGCCATGCACCATAGAATTCAAAGTCCATTGCATATAATATATGACAGGCAGGCAAGCCAATATGAGTAGGAAGAACATATAGAAGATGATGGACCCCCTTAAGACCCCAAATATGGGGTATACCCATACTCCTCTGACTGCATGGACCATGAATAACCTGAAACAATAAAAAAGTAGTCAATATATTACTTCTCAGACTTTGATTGGCCGGTTGGTCTAGTGGTTAGTGACCCTGACTGCTATGCCGGGGGTCGTGGGTTCGATTCCCACCAAGGAAAAATGTTTGTGTGATGAGTATGATCATTTGTTCTGTGTCTGGGTGTAATAAGCTATAATATAATATGTATTTATTTAGAAATATAATTAGTATGTTTATCAGTTGTCTAGTACCCATAACACAAGCTCTGCTTAGGATGGGACTAGATGGCGTTGTGTGGTAGTTGTGGTATATTATATTTATTCATTTACATTTAAGGAAGGGTTCATATCAGACGGAACATCCATTCTGATGATATTGGTAAGATCAAAAACGGCGAACACATCGAGCATTCGCCGTTCTGTTACAAGTGAATGCTCAAGTCCAACAGCTAGCTCTATCAGGGTAAAAGTAAAATAATAAAACGATACTTACACTCTAAAATAGACGATGCCAACCATCAAGACACCTAGTACGTTCCACCTGTGGTTCTTCGGTGGCTTCCGAGTCCTGAACATCACCTCCCACAGCACTGCTGGCAAGATGTACGTGTGCATGATGTGGTTGGACGTAGACGTGATGACCTGGTCTATGTCTTCGGGGAACATGAGGCTTCGGTCGTAGTGGTAGAGTGTCCAGAACATTGTGAACACGAACTGGAATGAGGATATTATAAAATCAAGTAGATATATTTTAAAGACAGCAAACCTGATAAAAGGACATTTGATATCCATATCATAGGGGCGGATTTCAAACAGCCAGTCCGCCATCTTGAGGAGAATGCCATGTTGGATTTTTAATGACGTTTTTTAGCTAGTCATTTATTGTCATCAGAACTCAGAGCGCGTGCAAAATTTCAGCCTGCTAGCTTGATAAGCTAGCAGGCTGAAATTTTGCTGGAAGTGTCTCAAAATTAAGTTGCAAAAGTCCAACCGGAACAACAAAAAAACAAACAAGACAAGTGAGTGTATAAAAACATGGGAATTAGATATTTATATTTTTAAGACAGAATTGCAGAGGCGTATCTAAAGGTGGGAATCCACCGGTGTGCTGTACTGTGCGGTACAAATGTTCGCTCTGATGGACTCACTCAAACAAATTCGAATAAATTGTACGCGAACATTCGCCGTCAGAAAAGTGTTAATAAAATCCGGAACAACATGAATGCTCGGCGAAGAACCAGAGTAAAGTAAAAGTAAAGTAAAGTAAGAAGAACTAAAGTACAAGGTAAAGTAAAGTAAGAAGAACCGAGTAACTGACATAGCTCATAAAATTTGTAAGTTGAAGTGGAAATGGGCAGGCCACATCGCTCGTGGAACTGACAACCGATGTGAAAGAAAAGTTCTGGAGTAGCGACCACGGACAGGATGACGCAGCGTAGGTAGGCCTCCCACTAGGTGGACCGACGACATCGTGAGAGTCGCGGGCAACCGATGGATGCAAGTGGCAAATTGTCGTTCGGCGTGGCGGTCTAAGGGGGAGACCTATGTTCAACAGTGGATGTCTTCCGGCTGATGAAGATGATGAAAACTGATATTCAGCTGAATTCGGTTGACTCTGTTGGAAAAAAGGCTAGGAAGATGATGATCGACTGACGACCCGTTGCAATTTGCTAGACCTTGACCCAACGACGATATATTACTAGACTCCGCATGCACGATCTAAGGAACAAAAACTATTCTGTCAACTCGCTGAGGTACTACGTAAGCGAGGGGGACTGGGTACTGCGCTGTGATTGGCTAACTCAAGGTCTGTTCTGTCTCAAGGTATGTTTACGGCTCACAGGAGTGGTCGAAATAAGACGGATATAAGACTTTTTCTGCCTAGTGTGTTGGCAAACATCGGTCGCCTGTTATTAGGAGTCTAGTAATATATCGTCGTTGCCTTGACCTATCCAAGATGAACGTCAATTATCAAATGAAAACGTAACGGGTATATTTTTGTATATTTTGTCGGTTAAAAATAACTTTTATCAGTGTTTTTTTATTGAAATTGTCTTGACAACATACTCATATTGGTGGTCGAGGTTACTGATATCATTTAAATGATAATATCCATATTACCTCTATAGGTACTGTTTTTATTATTGGTGTGATTCACATTGACTATACATGCGATTTTATGTATCGAAAGCTTCTTCTTGACAGCGAGTAATGGGAGACTTGTCGTCCGATCATGCACCATGCCCGGGTCCACCGCGTGTCATAATCCACGTGCGCCTCAAACAGCCGTCAGCATTCTAACGGCCCCCCCTAGTATGAGGATCCTAGGGACGCCCTACGGTACAATGTTTTTTTTTTTTATCTTAGCAAAATCATCAAATGAGTCCGAACCAGGGTGAAGCAGGAAAGACTGTCAGACTTGTACACTGATTAAAATCCACGGTGATTCTTAAGGGCCATGGTTTCTTAATGATGGTTTCCTAATGAGACAGTCACGTGACCCTGGCAGGCTTTGGCTCTCTAGAGGGGGGCGTCAGATTGCTGACAATTCTTTGATGCGCGTGGAACACGATACGTCCTCGACCTGGGTATGATCATGATCGGATGACGAGTCACCCACTTCTCACCGTCCGCACTATGGATATGATTTGAACGAGGTGGCTGGCGGCGTACAGTCTAAGACCTGGATGGATGGCGTTCCTAGGCTTACGTCCAGCAGTCAATTGGCTGCTCAATGATGAGAAATGTCGTGATGACCCAGAGGTTTAACATCTCGCTTCTAAAGCATGAGGATGCGAGTTCAAACCCAGGCAAGTACCACTGTGTACAAGATAATCTTAGAAAGTACATATGAATTATCTTGGACATCACTGTTCTCCGTAACAGAAAACATAATGAGTAAACCTGGACTCATTTTAATAAAGATGATGAAGATACTTACAATAGTCGATGGCCAGACGAGCACAGCAAACATGGAATCTCTGCTGTCAGCCCAGAATTTTGGCACCTCATAATCCTTGAATTTGGAATTCTTGAGCTCGAGGAGATCAGTAACTAAGGCAAATACCGCATAAACTATTTGAAATGTCTGGAAAAAGAGAAAAGAAGGAATTTTAAAGGTTCTGATAGACTTGATGATATTACCTTGTGACAGTACTTCGAGCATTCGTCGATTTTGATTTTGACGAACTGGTGGCCTACCATGAACTCTTAAAGCGTGAGTCTTCAGGCTGTGGGAAAGAGATGGCGCTAGACGACTTGTATAGCTCTGTCTCTTTCCCACAGCCTACACTGGATCGCGTTAAGAGCTCGTGGTAAGGCCCCAGAACAACGAACAGGGCCTAAGGGCTCTGTTCGCTGTTCATCCTCAAGAGCTTTCTAGCGAATGCTCAAAAGCCGATGGTCGTTTTTTTTTCATGAAGTTTTCAGACTTGATTGTCGGCAAGGTAAAAATCTCGCGAATGCTCGCTAAAACGCTCTCGTTTGTCTTCCTGTAATGTAACATTCGCAAGAATGCTCATTACAAGTGAATGTTCAAGTTTATTAGCACCTTTATGTTATCAGTCTATTGCCATCCACTGCTGAACGTAAGCCTTCCCCAAAGAGCGCCAACCATCCCGGTCCTGGGCAGCCCGCATCCATTCACTTCCAGCCACCTTCCTTAAATCATCGACCCATCTTGCAGCAATGGAATCGGATTTTCCACTGTTAGTCAACTTACTTGTTGGATGGAGAGGAAGAGGAAGGCCAAAGAAAAGATGGATGGATTGTATAAGTAAGGATATGAAAGAAAAAGGAGTAAATGATACTATGACTTGTGATAGGGGAGAATGGAAGAAAGAAACGTGTTGCGCCGACCACAAGTAAAATGGGATAAGGGCAGGAAGATGATGAGTCAACTTAAAATGGGGTCCGAGCGCCCACCAATTTTTCTATGACATCGCCAAGCGTATAGTCGACGCCTCGTGTGACCAGAGGGCAGGCCTATATCTTGGTCAAAGGGTCAGCATTGCGATCCAACGAGGCAATGCCGCCAGCGTTCTGGGCACTTTCCCCATTGACAGCGACGTGGATGAATTTTTCGACACCCTGTAATCTTCACTTTTATTTCAATCATTTTTGTAAATATTTTACCTTTAATTTTAGTTTTTTAAATGTAGTATATTAGTAATTAGTTAGGTTCATTATGTTATAGATAAACAATTAGTATACGTAATTATTAATAAAATATGTACTTAAAATAAATGATTAGGTACACTAAGCGCGCGAGTTGAATGCAGAGCTTAGGAATGCGATAGTGCTGTTGACAAGGATGGCAAAGTACTACACTGCAGGCGCGTGAGGTGGGGCGTGCGGGTAGCGGGGGGCTCTTCACCTCAGACCCCGACTGCATTCAACTCGCGCGCTATCTGTACTTTAAAAACTAGAAAACTTACAAAAGTCCAGCAAGTAAAGAAGAAAAATTGCATCTCGCTAAAATGTCGCACGTAGTCGTTCTTCATAACCTCGCCATGGAAAGACTTCATCATCACCAGCATGTTGTAGATGTGCATGGTGATGGTCACCAGGTAGCCCAGGATACGGAAGTAGATCCGGTGGGACATGGTGCCTGGAATATACGGGAAGAAAATTTAAAGAAAGGGATAATGTTATCTGTCGTTTCATGCAGGTTACTGTTAAGTATAATTATATATACTAAATCGCATATAAATGATATACGCATCGCATATACGCAAGGTATTTAAATCGTATTATTATGTAAAAGAAAATGTCGATATAATAATTATGTATAAAAATATAGTTAGTATGTGTCGCACCCGTTCAAAACCAAGAGCGATCACCAGTCCTTAAATTATTTATATAATAGGTACTTGTATATACATATATTATATAAATAACAACTTCTTGATCCGCTCTGAGTATTTTAAATTTAAATTTATTTCAATTAATAAATGGGTCAATTATATGAATAATTTAGTAAAGAATTAATTGGTTTGAGAGGCAGTCACCTTTAGTCTTTGAAATAAGACTGTATCGGTCTTATATCGAAAACGAAATAAAATGTAATTTAGTGTATTAACACAACATGTTGAAATCCATTTTGGATGAAAATAACACAAAAACAACAACACAATAAAGATTACTATGAACTTTTGACACACTTTTGACAGCCAGATAATACCTACATAGTTTAAGCTAGACTATAGTTTAAAGCAAAACCACGATTTGTAATAACGTTTGTTTATACCGTAGTTTTACGAGATTGAAACTTGGGTTTTTAGTTAAACCCCACTTTGTATGAAGACACAAACAAAAATTATCCACCGGATTAGCAAGCTGAAGTGACAATGGGCAGGCCATAGTGCTCGCAGAGCAGATGGACGATGGGGTCGAAAAGTGCTAGAGTGGAGACCACGGACTAGCAAGCGCAGCGTATGACGTCCACCAACAAGGTGGACAGACGACCTTATAAAGGTCGCCGGAAGACGCTGGATGCAGGTCGCTTCCAACCGGTAAATGTGGAGATCAAAAGGGGAGGCCTATGTTCAGCAGTGGACGACCTATGGCTGAGATGATGACAAACAAAAATCACGTACACACAACGGAACAAAACAAAAAGGGTGTTACTAGTAAAAATTTTATCAGTACTAGCATATGTTTTTATTTTTTTTATAGATATTATATCTAGTAAGTCTATCGCGAAAATTGACGGGAAATGTCGTTAGTGTGACCCGGATGTAAAGAGTGCGTGGTGGTAACGAATTTTTGGATGAAAGAATAATTTACTTACATAAAATATAATCCTTCTTTTAATCCCTCAAGTTCTCACAACACTATAAACAATAAATTATATATAACACAAAACAGATTTGATCTCAACCCGTCAGGGAATTTAATTTATACAAAACATTTTATATTAAATAATATACCTAATATTATTGTGTTCTCGAAACACGTTGGAACCCGGTCGAATCTTTAGGCTAACTGGTTGACGAATTGATAACAAATTCATGTTCGATTATATTTAATTATGTATAAAGTTAAGTGTTGTTTAACGACTCGTTTCCATTATACAAATTACTAAAATAAGTTGAAAATATATACAATTTGAACAAATCTCCATATTTGCTGAGACTTGACGGTGCCCCCCTGACCGCGAGCATTCACCTGTAGTGTAAGGCCCTTCGTACACAAGGCGACTCAAGTTTCCGATACCTTACGACTTTAGCATCCATTGGCGCCTGCCTGTGAACGAATCTCTATGGAACTGTATTGCGATAGTCGCTTGGATACCGAAGTCGTAAGGTATCGGAGACTTGCGTCGCCTTGTGTACGAAGGGGCTACCTTTACAAATTCGAACATTTCATCAGTGAGGGAAAACAATCGAGCATCACAATGCTCACTTTGTAACGTAACTTACCGTCACAACTCTTACCTTTTCTAAACCCTAATTTCGTCCTTTCAACCTCGGCAGGCTTTAGCCCTCTAAAGGGGCCCCATCAGATATCTAAGGGACCCCGTCAGATAACTCTTTCCAGCCTAACACAAGAAAATGATGAAAGTCAAGTGTTCTTTGGTGCCGTTTTTGCCGCTATATAGGGCCAAAGCCTGACGTGACAGGGTCACAGTCAAGGAACACCGTGGAATTTAGTCAGTATTACTAGTCTGACAATTCCTTCCGCTTCAGCTAAAGGTGGGTAAACTCTCTAAATTATTTAACCAACTAAAAAAAGGGCCATGATGGGGCCTCTTTTATAGGGCCAATGCCTGCCGGGGTCCCGGGTCGCGGGACTTATCAAATTACCGTGACCTTGTAACTTAAAGGGCTATTGAAGGACACCGTGGATTTTAGTCAGTACGAGTCTGACAGTCCCTCCCGCCCTGCCCTTGGTGGTAGGACGCGTTTGATGATGTTACCATGGTAAAAAAAGAGACTGTCTTTGATAAAAAAAATTAAGAGATTAAATTAATTACTCTACAATGGAATTCATGCTGGTTTAATTAACGCTTATTATGTATGCAATGTAACTCAATTGGTAGGTAATTGAACTGTGGAGCACCTTACGACATCAGTCGATTTGCATATCTTAAAACCGTTGCATTGGTTATTAAGTGCAAGATTTAAATTATAGATTATTATTTATTTACTATAATATATGTATTTAGAAATATATAAGTACTAGATGAAAACCCGGCTTCGCTCGGGTGAAACGTGAGTCATACATAATACACATCTAGCTACTCAATGTAGGTGTTACGGTAACTCATAAGTCCCACGACCGCGGCAGACTCTGGCCCTCAAAGGTGGGCCCCGCATGGCCCCGTGAGGCGCGCATGGAACACACGGACGGGCCGTCGACCCGGCCGTGTTCCATGATCAGAGAGCGAGTTGCCCATTACTCGCCGCCCGCATGCCCGCGCCTGTTGGCCGGAGATTGTTCTGCGACGTCCTGGGCGTCTACCACTGCGGCTGGGTCATGACGTGCAATCCTGCACCGTATGCTCCACTGTGTCCTCCGGGCGATCCACACAGTGGTGACACCCAGGCGTTTCCTCAGGTACCTCCACACCCGGAACTTCCGTGTCCGGTGAGGATCTGCGTCAGGCGCTAGGTCAAGACGCGATACCTATCTAGCCACTCCTAAAACCTTACCGGGGGTCTTACTACTGCCATCGCGGCGTGCCCGGACCTCTGTTGCGACAGTCGCTCCTCCATATTATCGCCCTGAGATCGCGCCGGAGCTCTTCCCGCCGCACTAAACTTGTCGAGGCAGGGGGGGTTACAGTTTATAGGTTTTTCTAAGGAGGTTTAATAACTACATAATACACCACATGACACTGGCCGAAAATAATGAGAAAAAATAAAAACTTCTCAACATGATAACCGATGTCAAAAATGGTGGCTGCGTTCTGTCTTGTAAGAAAATCATTACAATTTTACAAAACTAAAAAGAGTAAAATGAAAAACTTTTTAAAAAAAAATTAACCGCCTTCAAAAACAACCACAAAAAAGGGTAAAACAACCTACAAAATAACTTTTCTTTCGGAAGTCGGTGGCTTTGTTTTATTATTTCGATGTCTTTTTGCCACCGACTTATTTATTTTACTCTTTTTAGTTTAAATATTCAACCCAAATTCTTGGCAAATATATCATTTTCTTACATGTGCACTAGAATTTTGTAATCCGTAGCACCGGTATTAACATCGTCCATGTTGTGTACATAAAAGAAAATTCCAATAAAATTCCCTATCTCAAAAAATGCTGAACAGAGTTCGATGAAACTTGCAGTATTCCCTAAGGTGAACGATCCCTAGTACAACAAAAAAACAATTTTGAAAATCGGTCCACAATTGGCGAAGTAATCGCGTAACAAACACAAAAAGTAAAGATCATCATGTCATCCAAGTAGGCGAAATTAATAAAAAGGCTCACAAAATAAAAAGTACCGAACCAAATTTGACGAAATTTTTATGGGACTAAACTGCAAGTATCCTGCATCGAACAAAAAAAGAATCACACTAATCGGACTAGAAACCTCGGAGTAATCGATGTACATACTTACATAAAAAAAAACATACGACCGAATTGAGAACCTCCTCCTTTTTTGAAGTCGGTTAAAAACAGAATACTTACGTTACAATATCCAAATGCATAATTGTATACCAATGTTGACGGAACCATTCGAGGGGGTAAGAGCTATACCTTCTTTATTATATCTATGAGCTATACTCACTTTTGCTGAGAAGGGGGAGGGGGGGAGGTAAATAATTGTAATAAATCTGCTCACCTACTTAATACTTGTACGGCCCCTTATCAAAGTTCATCAAATTATACATATCTTTGAAATTGGAACATAACGACTATTCTTGATGAGAAGACCTTGGTCTAATCAAGTTTTATTGAACTCATTATAATTACTTATTAAGGTACGGAATTAACGTTCATCTGATAATGGGTAAGGAAGAGCCAGTTTTCATTTTAAGTCACCTCGAAAATGTTTTATGTAAGAACATCGATTACTCCGAGGTTTATAGACCGATTATGTGTGATTCTTTTTTTATTCGATGCAGGATACTTGAAGTGTGGTCCCATAAAATTTTCATCCAATTTGGTTCAGAAATTTTTATTTTGTGAGCAGTTTATTAATTTTGTCTACTTTGCCCTTTTTTGTGGTTGTTTTTGAAGGCGGTTATTTTTTTTTTTGAAAAAAGTATTTTTTATGGTTCACTATTGTTTGCGGTTTCAAAAGCTCACAAACTTTTATTGCTTGTGTCAATCAGGACCAAAGCAGCTTTGTTCAGATAAATGCAAGAATTTTTAAAAATCGATACTGTAATCATTGCTCAGGAATCAAATCAGCGACACACCACGCAGCAACTAAACACTCAGCCATTACGCCAACTATGCTGTCATCCTTATACAAGAGGTGATTTTTTTTTTATCGTGGTGAAGTCATCATATGAGGCCTCCCACCCCGGGCAGGGCGGGGGGGACGGTCAGACTTGTACTGACTAAAATCCACGGTGTCCTTCAATAGCCCTTTATGTTCCGGGGTCACGGTGATGGTATGACTCCCGCGACCCCGGCAGGCCCCGCAACCCCGGCAGGCCCCGCAACCCCGGCAGGCCCCGCAACCCCGGCAGGCACGGGGTTACTAGAATTGTTGTTAGATTTTTTCTAAAAAGGATTTTTTTGATTCGGTCGATATTTTTATAGCTGGGCCGATTTGGAAAAATATTTTTTTGTTTGAAAGAGTACACTTTATAGATAGTCCCATGATAATGAAGTAAGGACCTGATGACGGAATAGAGAAACAAATGAAGCAAATCATGGGTGATTGCTGCTATGGCGTGTCATCTAAGCAATGTTTATTTTAAGTAATCACACAACATTAGGTGAAAGGTTCTATCGATGATCCGAGCATAAATGAATCGTCATATTGGCGAAAAGTCCAAAGGTGAAAGAGTCTATCGGTGAAACGGCCATAAGTGAATCGTCCTGTCGACGAAACGTAAAATGGTGAACCGGTTGGTCGTTTTAGCCCTCTGAGAGGCCTCGTCATATACAAGAGGTGATAGAAAAAAAAAAAAAAAAAACAAAATTAATAATCAAAATACTTATAACCTCATATAATTCCACTTAAATAAATCTCTTAAAACAAAAGAGAGCGTATCAAAACTCCATAAAAAATTAAATAAATTCTCCTAATCTCAAAAAATCTCATTTAACTTTCTTCTCTAATTTAGCCTTTTTCTTCTCCGCCTTCTTCTTAGATCCATGTATCATGTTCGTGATTGGCCATTGTAAATAATAAAATAGGAAGAAAAATAACCCAATCAATGCTAGGGCTATAAAGAAGTATACTGTGCCGAATAGCTTTCTAAAGATGGGGTACAGCCAGATTCCTCGCTCGATGTACGTGAAGTAAAGCCTGGAATCAAAGAAAATCTTTTTATAATAATTAAAGCGAAACGTCAGTCGCTCACTCATTCAACTCGAAATATAAGTATATAAGTATTTCTATTAAAATTAAACATCTGATAAACACTTATATATAAGTATGTTTATCAGTTGTCTAGTACTCATAACACAAGCTCTGCTTAGCTTGGGACTAGATGGCGTTGTGTGATAGTTGTGGAATATTTATTTAGATAAGCCCTCAACATATTATATTATTATCGCGGGCACGATGGGTATACCCACAACCCTAATAGATTATCTACCTGTGATGTCACAGGTCACACTTTCGTAGTCTGTTCAGGAATTGAGGTTAAAGGCTGTAATACCTCTTTTTTAGGGTTGTAAAATCATCAAATGAGTCCTCACACCCAGGACAGAGAGGGAGGGACTGTCAGACTCGTACTGACTAATAATCCACGGTGTATTTCAGTACCCCTTTTCGTTCCGGGGTCACGGTAATGAGATAAGTTCCGCGACCAGTGATAATACCTCCTAACATAACACTTGTCTTAAACAAGTGTATCTGCAAACGAACCTTATACCTTTCACTGACACCACACGAGTGATGCCATCTGGGACTGCATGTTTTTCTATTATTTTGCCCAATATCCATTGACATTGGTCTTGGTCAAACATTTTCTTCTTTTAAAACGACTATGTCATCGATATCTGGCTCAGGTATTTTTGTATTCCACTTAAATCTTTGGTACAAAGATATTATTAACTGCAAATACCAGTGTTCAACAGATGTTTAACTTTTTTGTTCTAAGATGGCTAGTGGTCAGTTTCAAATTTTGAATTGGTTGCATTTTAGGACGTAGCTGCTCACTAACACGAGATTTTGCAGAATTCTGAGTTGTTTTTGGTGTTGATAGTTTGCATGAAATGAAGGTTCGTTACTACAGGTACAGGAGTATCAAAAGTATTAAAAATTCGTCCTCTACGCTGACAACTAGTAATGTGGCCAAGATACTACCACTTCTGGGCTGGTTTTCTTGAATCAGAACCAGAAAGGCACTTATCAGCACTAATAAAAAGCTGAAGAGTTCGTTTCGTTGAACGCGGTAATTTCGGGAACTACTGGTAAGAATACTTTTTTAAGGATAGCCCATTTATCAAGGAAGCCGAAAGGCTAAATAAAACTACGCTACAACTAATACGAGAAAAGCAGCAATGATAAATATTGCAAAATAGGGAAAACATATTCCTTTCGCGAGCTTCCGTTGCGTGCACTGCGTAAACGGTTTAGGTTACGCAAAAATCACGACTATACGACGGAATTGTTCCTCATTAAAGTTTCTTATTAAAAAGTCCACGACAGTATCCGTCTTAATAAAAAAATTAAACGATAAAGTGTTGAACATTTGTCAAAAAAAAAATCTGTTAACGTCATAACGCGCTAAGACAGGAATCTTCCACGTTGATTTTTCGTTGAAGACCAGTTTTTCGGGCCGGAGCAACCTGGGATGCGGGCAAAAACTTTTCCTTAGGCACTGTGTGCCTAAGGGGTCACTTTGCCCGTATGCGAATAGCCTGTCGTGTGGACGCTCCAATGCGTGTCCCTCTGATCAGCAGAGGGCACAGCGGCGGAGCGGGCTTGCGGATGGTGAGTAATGGGTAGCTCGCCGTGCGACCGAGGACCAAGCCCGGGTCGGCGGCGCGTCGTATTTCGCGCCAAATGCCTGCTGGGGTCGCGGGTTTTTTCTTAACCCAGGATACCGCGGCACCGGAACGTAAAGGGCATCCGAAGGAACACGGGTGGATTTTAGTCAGTTAGAGTCTGACAGTCCCTTCCGCCCCACCCAGGGCGGGAGGACTCATTTGATGATTTTACAACCTAAAAACATAAATAAAAAAAAGTCAAAACGACATTTCATGGTGGTTGGTGGATAGGGGTCCTTATTCGTTAAGCAGTTACACTTTTAAAGACAGGTGTTAAACAGATGTTTAACTTTTTATGGTACGATGATAATTATATTGTCTATCTTTTAAGGTATACACTATATCCGGCTCGAAGGACCATGTGGAAATTAGTAGGATGGCTAAAAGATACTGCTGATGATAAAGTCAAATTGGATAATATATTGTTCGGACCAAAGGTTTGGTACTCGATTAGCGGTCTTCGCGTGTGCTCCCTCGCTCCTTTGTATTACCAAACCTTTGGTCTGAACAATATATCCAATTTGACTTTATCATCAGCAGTATCTTTTAGCCATCCTACTACTATATCATCAGCAGTATCTTTTAGCCATCCTACTACTTTATCATCAGCAGTATCTTTTAGCCATCCTACTACTTTATCATCAGCAGTATCTTTTAGCCATCCTACTACTTTATCATCAGCAGTATCTTTTAGCCATCCTACTACTTTATCATCAGCAGTATCTTTTAGCCATCCTACTACTTTATCATCAGCAGTATCTTTTAGCCATCCTACTAATTTCCGCAACCTGTCTTATGGAAATCTAACTAGTTTTAAAATGACCGAGCAGTGTAGTGAAACCACGGGAAAAGGCAAGTAAATAAAAAGACAACTTACACGCTAACATAGACACATAGATGCAATGTCAACTGACTGACATTCCTGGCATGATTGTCAGGTTCCTTCCTAGGCCTGGTGATCACCTCCCACAGGACCACGGGAACTATCATGGTGTGTATGACGTGGTTCGAAATGGGGGGGATGACGAGGTCCAGGAACTTCGGGAAGATGAGGTTCCTGTCGTAGATGTAGAGGCCCCAGAATACTGTGAAGACCACCTGGAAATTTAAAGAATTATTGTTAGACTACTTTTAAGATTCCGTTCCCAAAGGGTGCCTAAGACTCCGGTTTCCGTCCGTCTGTCACCAGGTTGTATCTCAAGAACTAAAAAAACTCGCACTTAGCCGGTTTTTTTAAACTTTACCCTATACTCGGAATTATTCTTTTTCTTCTAGTGACTGTGCTTACAAACATTTAAAGTCACTTATACAAACACGCGGACCCGTAACATCTACCTGAAGCTCGTAGACGTACCTAACGTAGCTTATCAGACGAGTACTGACTAAAATCCATCGTATTCCTTGGTGTCGTGGTACTGTCCTGGTTTGCGGGACTGCCTTATTAGGTAACCGTGACGATGGAAAGTAAAAGGGGATCCTAGTCAGTCAATACAAGTCTGGCAGATCCTCCCATCCCACCCCGGACTCATTTGATGATATTACCACGATAAAAGGAACGGAGCAGAGCAGTGGTCGCCCAGTGGTATCGGTCCCGACTTACGATTTGTAGGTCGTGGGTTCGAACCCCGCCAGACACATTACTTTGTGTAATTTATTTCATCACCACTGCTCTCAAAACGGTGAAGGAAAACATCGTGAGGAAACCGGCATGTCCTAGAACCAAAAAATTCGAAGATATGTGACATCTACCAATACGCACTGGGCCCGCGTGGTGGATTATGGCCCACTCCCTCTCCCAGAGAGGAGGCCTGTGTCCCAGCAGTGGGAACATTATAGGCTGATGATGATGATGAAAAGGAACGGTGTTCCTTTAGTAGCCCTTTAATTTCCAGTGTCACGGATACCTATTTCGACCCCGGCAGGCTTTGGCCCTGTATGGAAACCTTCCGAGATTACAGACGTGATAAACTTACCATAGAACAAGGCCACACCAGGCCAGAGAAGAGGATCTCCCTGAAATCAGTGATAGCAGACGGAAGCTGGTAGTCTTTCTTCTTCGCATTCTTCAGGATAAAGAGATCGCAAGCCAGACCGTAGCAAGCGTATCCTATTTGAAGAAACTGTAACAGATGGATGGAGAAGATTAGATTAGTTTGCTGCTGGTATAAGTGAGGTTCTGAGTTCATTTCCAGGTAGGTCCAATGTGACTTTTACGGTTCCGAACTCAAATGGTAAGCGGGATCCTTTTACTAAGGCCTGGATACAGGGCCGGGTTATGCCTGTCGGGGCCCCTAGGCAATGCTCATCCAGGGGCCCCCTACCCTCTTCTAATTTTTTCGTTAACACAACAAAATTCAAAACTGTTTTTTACTAACCTGGGTATGTCATCATATAGAATAGAATAGAATAGAAAATAATTTATTCGATATAGGACACACACACAGAAATAATTATAAAAAATAATAATAATACAATAACAATTTTGCTGAGCATGTCCACACCAAAAGGGTTACCAACTCAGCATATGCTGGGCGAAAGACACCCAGCGCTGGTTTTCAGTTGGCACCACGCAGTGACACACGGACGAGGGTAGGCAAATAAAATAAATATTTAAATTATCTTGATAAAAAACAAATATATGTGTGAAGGAAAAGTGAAGTGTATTAAATACATTAAATAAAATCATATCCATAATTTTTATAGTATAAAAACGTGTGTGATAAAATAAATTATATAAAAGTACTTTTAATAAAAACACGCCTAGAATGACGCCACTAATGGCGCGGCAACCGACCAATATAGCGCTGCTTGCGCCATGGCGCCAGACAGGCTCACAGAAATAAGAAACTCGCTGCCTTATGTGCGACTAAAACTTAAAACTCCGCTTTTTGTTGATAAAAATAAAGTGCTTAACAAATTCCTAACAGCATAAAAAACTTTTTAAAAAAAAGGGAACCGACTTCAAAACCAAACACAAAAAAACTGTTAAAATAACTTTTCTTTCGGAAGTCGGTGGCTTTGTTTTTTATTTCATTGACTATGGCCACCGACTTCCGAAAAAAAAGTTATTTTAACAGTTTTTTTGTGTTTGGTTTTGAAGTCGGTTCCCTTTTTTTTAAAAAGTTTTTTATTTTTCCCTTTTTAGTTTAAATATTCAACAAAAATCTTCATAAAATCCGCGCCTTTGAAAATCTACAATCCTAGTAAGCAACAAAAAACGAATCCATGTGGGCAACTTCACGAGTTATCTATTATTGTTATATACTCAAACCTTCTCCAGAATGTAACAAACACTTTTCTAAAAACCGCATCAAAATCGGTTCAGCCAAACGCGAGATAATCGCGGACAAACATGCAATCGTCTCTGAAAATGTACAATCCAAGTAAGCAAAAAACGGATCCACGTGGGCAACGTCACGGGATATCTATTAGTGTTATATACTAAAACCTTCTCCGGAATATAATGAACACTTTCCTGAAAACCGCATCCCAATCCGTCCAGCCAAACGCGAGATAATCGCGGACAAACATACATACATACATACATACATACATACATACATACATACATACATACATACATACATACATACAGGTCGAACTGAGAACCTACTTTTTTTTTTGAAGTCGGTTAAAAATTAGGACACAGTTAAAAATGGAAAGAGTAAAGGTGTAAAAGTGCAATCACACAGTTCCCATATTATTGGAATGCGTTCCGAAATGTACTAAAATAGCGTCGATGTAATGTACAGAGTAAATTTTCAAATTAAATTTTTACTGTTTAAGAAACATTGCCGATACTTTTCCCAGTAGCACAGGGGCCCCTGAACGTGGCGGGGCCCCTAGACAGTTGCCTATAGTGCCTAATGGAAAAAACGGCCCTGCCTGGATAAATAGTCGTTATTAAACCAAAGCCATAAGCCAAAGTCAGTGCTTGGTTTTGGCTTGGTAACGTCTATTTATCCAGGCCTAAGACTCCGCTGTCCATCTGTCATCAGACTGTACTTATCTCATTAAGCGTGATAGTTAGACAGTTGAAATTTTCACGAAATGATGTATTTCTGGTGCCGCTATTACAACTAAGACTAGAACACAATAAAATAAATATCTAGGGACGGCCTTACAACAACATGATTTTTTGCCATTTTTAAAGATAATGTGATACGGAACCTTTGTGCGCGAGTCTGACTCGCACTTGGCCGATTTTTCCAACTGTCTATCACGGTTCACGATATAAACCCTGGTCATAGACGAGTAGACAGATAGACGGACGGACAGCGAAGTCTTAGATATAGAGTATCGTTTTACTCTTACAAAACCTGAAAATTACGTTATACATTTTACCTAACACACAACACAGTAACAACAAAAATAAACAAACAAGAAAAGTGAGTTAATAAAAACGTGGGAAAAATACATTTTTAAATTGTCATAAAAATCTCTATCACATTTATTTTGTCTATGTGCAAACAGAATGAAAATGTCCAAAAAATGTGGAACGCTTCACGATTTTGCGTGTCATCCTTGCGCAGGGGCCATGCTAATCTTCTCTGTATCGTTCCAATTTTAGTATATGTACTGCCGAAGCAAGTACACTTGGAAGGTACCAATTTAAGTACATACTCTAAACAACGTACAAACTCTGATAGCGTGATGTAGAACTCCCTACATTTTGGGTTGTTTGCATGATGATTGCGTACAGCGCCATCTAGGCTACGAATAGTGAGTTAATGGCTAGTGGTTTTCAAGACCATGATTCGCATAAATACAAACATTAGAGAAATGCCAACTAAGATTTTCACCGACAAGCCCACGAGCCGACTAGTCGGCCAAACCAATTGGACCGCGAGCAAGATTTGAACCAGTTTTTTCTATAAAAAGTGTGACGCATCCGCCGCGTAATGTGTAGGTACCCTATATTTAGAAATATTAACAAGGTTCTTGGTAGTTGTGTACCCTATATTTAAGAATATTAACATAATTTTGTTGTAATACTTACAAAAGTCCAAGTAGTAAAGAAGCGATACTCCAGGGTCTTGAAGACCTGCACCTGCTCATCATCAGTCGGATAGGCCCTCTTGTACCAGGTCATGTACAGGACGTTGGACACGTGCATCACTATCGTGGCGACGTAGCCTGCCATGCGAAGTTTGATCAGCCCGGACATTGTGCTGGAAAAGAGACGGACTGGACATTTTATAAGTGGTCACACATAGACATTTTTTTAACTTGGTTGGTTCATCAAATGAGACTTCCCAACCAGGGCAGGGCAGGAGGGACTGTCAGACTTGTACAAACCACAATGTCCATCAATGGTCCTTTACGTTTCAGGGTCTCATCAGATAAACGTGAGTCGTAACCCTCGAATCGTCAAGCGAGTGAACTGACACTAATCGCTATTAATACTCTTTGTATTGATGTAGGTAGGTAAATAACTCAACGACGATATATTACTAGAATCCTAATAACAGGCGACCGATGTCTGTCAAGACATTAGGCAAAAAACTCTTATATCCGTCTTATTTCGACCACTCCTGTGAGCCGTAAACATACCTCGAGACAGAACAGACCTTGAGTTAGTCAATCACAACGCAATACCCCGTCCCCCTCGCTTACGTAGTACCTCAGCGAGTTGACAGAATAGTTTTTGTTCCTTAGATTGTGCATGCGGAGTCTAGTAATATATCGTCGTTGAAATAACTTATGCATCAATTTGACTTACACACGGTTACACATCAAGCTATACAAAACCAGTTTGTCTTGGTCTCGCTTCGTACTTTTTCGTTATTTTTACACATAATGAACGATCAGCTAACACTGGTTTTGCATAGTTGATGTGTAGCCGTGTGTACCAAAAAAAATGCTTACCGGCACAACTAACAAAACTTGAAACTGAAAAATCTAGAAATTGAATTTCGGTCCCTGCTATTAGGTTTATTTTAACATGGCATCGATTAACCACACAACAATAATATATATCTGTCGTTACCGCCTTATCTCTGTGAAATACCTATATCTAATTCATAATTTTACAACTCATCTAAACAGGTCAATGTTTGATAACACGTTTTCAATACACTTCCTCGGAAACTGCTTCTTATCGCACTATGATTAGGTTCAACATGCAGTGTATAACGTGTTACACACTTATGTTTTTTTTCTCATTTATCAGCACTTGTGCGGAAACATAAACTTCCATAGATTCAGTTATAAGGACAGGCCCAGCCATGCAATAAAAATGGCATCAGATACTTGGGCCCCAACTGTCAGCTTCGGGCAAAGCAAGTCAGTCAACGGCGCTGAACGACGTAACCTTGTACCAAGGTAATTTTTAGTTTTTTTTTAAAACATAGTGCGGCATTTCGCAAGTCCTTGTCAGTAAGGCGCGCACAAACCTTGTCCACGTTTAAAAATCTAGTAAAAAGCACTATTTATCTTCTTAAACATGTGGCTAAAATGTTTCTTTGTTCTATCTTTGTTATTTTTATACGTTTTATTATGTTTTGTATTATTGTCTTACATACATTTATAATGTTTGTATATGTGTATGTATTTTATATGTAAATAATACACCACAGACTACCTACAGTATTGTTTCTCCTTTCTCTTCAAAACCATCCAAAGGTTGTCTTGAAAAAATCGCTTTTAGCGATAAGACCGCCCATTGTGTCACCCTATGTATAAGATATACTCTGTACCAGTAATTTGTATGGTGTGCATAATAAAGTGTATTCTATTCTATTCTTATTATATTAGTAAATTAAAGATAAATAAATAAAACATTATATTAGTTAATTTATATAGTTCAAATCATAGCTAAATAATTTTGACAAAACCATTTTTCCTCTATAATTTAATTTCTTCGGAAGTTATTGAAAAACTTCGTCAGGTGGGCATTTGTTATTACTGTTCTCGACTCTTTATCAGGCGTATTCATATTCAGCCTCAAATGTAATAACAAACATTCTCCCCACTTATATCATAATGTACGAATTTATAGAGGAAGGCTAGAAGTGAACATGCCGTCGGCGACTAACGGGTGACTTGCTGTCCGATCATGGACAATGCACGCGTCGACGGCGCGTCGTGTTCCAAGCGCGCCTCAAAGAGCTGTCAGCAATCTTATACCCCCCCTCTCCTCTCTTAGAGGGCTATAATCTATTTAATCACGGTTAAACAAGTCTATGTTCAATAAACCGTTCATTAAAAGTGAACTATGATCCGACAGCTATCTGTGCTTGATCTGAAATGATGTAATTATGTAGACCAGGTACAGTCGCGTTCATTAACATGTTGGCATGTCTAGGCTTCAAAAATATATGAACACACAATAAGCCATAATATTATGACAACTACAAGCATCATTAAATTGTGATCAAGATTCTAATTCATGATGACTTTTTTCAGTAACATGTAGGTATACAACCAAAGGGGCATTATTATATGAACAACTTTAAGATCATAATTATCTAAACAGTATAAGATTCACAATTATGCAAGCCCACACGAATTCAGTAATATCTAAACGAGTAAATGTAATTCAAATTCAACCTTAATTCAGCTACGTCATAAAGATGATTTTACTAGCAATCTTAAAACTGCATGGAGTTTGCAACATTATTTAGGTATCACTGGCTAGTTTTCCTTCAAATGACGTTGTATTAAAAAAAATGAATAAACTGACGCACATGCCATTCATTTAAAATTCATCATCATCATCAGCCGGAAGACGTCCACTGCTGAACATAGGCCTCCCCCTTGGACCGCCACGCCGAACGACAATTCGCCACTTGCATCCATCGGTTGCCCGCGACTCTCACGATGTCGTCGGTCCACCTAGTGGGAGGCCTACCTACGCTGCGTTTTCCGGTCCGTGGTCGCCACTCGAGAACCTTTCTTCCCCATCGGTTGTCAGTTCTACGAGCGATGTGGCCTGCCCAAAATTAATGCCCATTTAAAATTATACCCCATTATACGAAAAGATGTGGCATTTAAAATAAACTTAGGTATTTCAAAAGACTTAAAAAGCATTCGCGCCGAAAACAATTGAAATACTGCCATTTCTATAACAACGTAAACTGGATCTTATTTATTCGAGAAAATAATATACTTTCCTACGCATGTAGAGATAATTATGAAGCTTACCCACTCAGATATTATTAAAGCTAATACAGTATAGTTTTTTTTTTAAAAAGGTGATCACATATTATTGCCTAATAAGTACACTAAGCGCGCGAGTTGAATGCAGAGCTTAGGAATGCGGTAGTGCTGTTGACAAGGATGGCACAGTACTACACTGCAGGCGCGTGAGGTGGGGCGTGCGGGTAGCGGGGGGCTCTTCACCTCAGACCCCGACTGCATTCAACTCGCGCGCTATCTGTATATATTTTGGATCTACAGATTCTGTAGAATTTCTTTAGCTTATCAACGCTCACAATATTTTGAATCATTGACATTGCCAACATATTATTGAACTCGACTGTACCTAGTTTATATGCAAGTTACTGTGGCATTGAGATAACTAACAATTATACATAAATAGCATAAAACCATGAGTTTGTACATAATACAGGGTGATTTGTAATTAAGTGCATTCTATGAAATAGGTTATACTAGACCATATTTAGGTACAACATTTTTTTTCCCCGACAACATGGGGTCCAAACTGACTAGTTTTGGATATATCGAACTTTTAAAGATTTTCCGAAAAATGTCCACCTCTGCCTGGAAACTTTCCAAATGCCTTTTATACACCTGAAACGGTTACAACACCAAATTCTGTGTTATAATTGCATTCCTATATCAATTGTCTAGTGCACTACAGAGCCATATTTCTTATTTCCATACAGTAACATTGCCAAATTAATTAAAATTTGAAAATATTTGACAGCTATTAGCGACGTTGCCAACTTTCTGGTTTAGCGCCCTTAAGTGCTTATTGTTACAAATTAACGACAATGGACCCTTTTTATTTTATACTTTTCTGATAGAATATGAACGAATGAATCTAGTGAATACAATTTTGTTACAAAACTAATCATATCGCTCCTCCCACCGAATAATATCGTAATCGAAAAATTCAAATTTTACAGGAAAAATAAAACAGTGGTTTTTTATGATTATTGTAAAGATTGTCCAACCTAAAAGAATGATTCATATATCAAATGGAAGGTATTTTTTTATAGAATCATTCTGAATAAACGCATTTATTTTTTATTATATCAGGACCAAGTTATTAAAGAAAATATATTTTACTGGATACGTTAGAAAAACATTTTTTCGTAACAAAACATTACGATATTATTCGCGTAAAAACCAAAAAGACAGCGTGCACAATAATAGTGTACTACAATGTTATTCGTTGAACAAAGACATGCTAACATAAACGCTAATAGACTGTAACTGGGATTTTCGCCGATCTAATATGTATTCCATTTTGAATTATTGTTCTAATACTATTTTATTCTTCAATTGCCTGTTAAGTAATATCCATTATTAGAAATTTAACTTTCAATAAAACTATGGGTTTCTCATAAAAGAAAACCCATCATCATCATCATCAGCCGGAAGACGTCCACTGATGAACATAGATCCCTTAGACCGCTACGCCGAACGACAATTCGCCACTTGCATCCATCGGTTGCCCGCGACTCTCACGATGTCGTCGGTCCACCCCGTAATCGCCACTCGACAACCTTTCTTCCCCATCAGTTGCCAGTTCTACGAGCGATGTGGCCTGCCCATTGCCACTTCAACTTGTAAATTTTAAGAGCTATGCCGGTGACTCTGGTTCTTTGCCGAATATCCGTGTTCCTAATTTTATACCGCAAAGAAACTCCGAGCATAGCTCTTTCCATTGCTCGTTGAGTGACTCTTAGTCTCTCTAAAAGGCCAGCAGTCAAAGACCACGTTTCAGAGCCATATGTAATCATTGGCAACACACAGTGGTTAAACACCCTCGTCTTGAGACACTGTGGGATTCTCGATGAGAAGATATCACGTAGCGTCCCAAACTCTGCCCATCCGAGTTGTATTCTTTAGGCGACCTCTTTATCGAAGTTGGACCTGCCTGTCTGAACAATCTGTCCAGATACGTAGGTCATTGGTAATTATACTGGTCTACAACCTCGAGCCCCAACCGATACGGGTGTCACATTCGACATGACTTTCGTCTTGTTCATGTTCATTTTAAGGCCGACCCGTTGGGAAACGATATTGAGGTCGCTGAGCATTGCGTTGAGGTGATCCAACAATTTTTTAATGATGAAGGTGAGTGATGTATAATGTATTCGCCATTGATGTTGATGCCGAGTCCGTTCCATTCCAAGAGCTTGAAAACGTCCTCCAACGCGTCTCCCTGTCTCACGCCTTTCTGCAATAGGATTGGTTTCGTGTTCTCTTCCTGAAGTCGGAAGGACATGGTGACATTTTCTATACAAACACTTTAACTTCGATATACCTATAGTCGATAATTATGACATCTTTGGAGGGACTGCAATACTGGCCAGGTTTTGATTGAAAGGAAGGCTTTTTCATATTCCACAAAAGCTAAATATAATGGCCGAATATATTCATCTGTCTACTGTATAACCTGGCGTAACGTGTGTATGTGGTCTATAGTACTAAAACCATTTCGGAAACCGGCTCGTTCGGGAGGCTGGAAGTCACCAAACCAGCGTTCGAGACGGTTCGTAATGACTTTTGAGAACAGCTTGCATACAAAATAAACCTCTCAATCTGTCTCAGGATATCCGGTTTCGTCGAAATGATGCTGCCGTCGTTAATCTTCAGCTTTGTCATTTGGCTTTGCCCAATAGACGAATTCTTCGCGAAGACTTTTGAGCCCTGGTTCCGCTCGATTGCCTCTTTGATCCGTGACATACTATAGACATGCAGGTCACGTCGTCGCATTGATTTAGAGATTCGACTATTGAGTTTGCCATGACATATCAGCTGAACATTGCAGGCTCATCTCGGTCTGGTCTTGCATCAACTTGATGGTTCCGTTCGAGAGCTTTTGAGGCTTCTTGCGGCACGGGGTCTTAAAGAACTTGGACCCCACAGCTAGGACAGTTTCCACCAACCCATTGTTAATCCCGTCCACAGTTTTGCATTCGGTCAGGCACTGGAAGCCATTGTGCGGTTCGAGTTGAAAGACGTCTTCGGGGTTCTGGATGTGGGAAGAACCAGGTCGAAACGTGGACTTTACCAGGCGAGACCTTTCAGCACCTTTCAAGATCGCTATAGGTTTTTACATAGGCGATCATAGAGACATCACTGAATATTCGCTTCTTGGTCGTCATGATGAAGTTGATCTCATTTCTGGTAGTACCATCGGGGCTCATTCACCTCCTGGATGGCCGCTTCTGGAAGTAGGACTTCATGAAGTTAAAAATAAGTTGTTCTTGAAGTTCTTCTTTTGCCAAGAAGTCGACCAGTCGCTGACCCCTATGGTTTTGCTGCCCATACCCAAATGCCAACCACTCTCAACTCATTGCCATTCGGTGAGCCTATCTTCGCGTTGAAGTCCCCCATAACAACGGTGAAGTATGATTCGGAGGTATGTATGGCCTCGAATATCGCCTCATACAATGCCTCTACTTCATCATCAGAATGTGTCGAGATCGGCATCTACCTGTATGACCATCAACGGATATCGGTTGATTATTCTGAGAATAAGGTATGCTACCCTGCTCGAAACACTGTCGACTTTCATGAAGTTGTTGATGAGGGACCTGCGGACGAGAAATCCAACACCACCTTGGTATTTACGGTAGAAGAGCATGTTGCCGAAATCTAGAACTATCGTATCTTGACCCTCTTTTCAGATTTCAGATAATCCCAAGATATCCCAGCGCATTTTGCTCAATTCTTCCTCCAGCTCGATAGTCTTATCATCGGTCCTCAGTGTCCGGATGTTGTGTTTTGCCAGGGCCAAAGTCCTATGGGGTGGTATGCCACATACTCGGTATTATTCTATACCTTTCTTTATCATTAGAAAAAAAGAAAGCTATGCGAATGCTTGTGGCTCGTGTTAGTAGATAATACAGCAATCGTAGATTGAGTGTACATATCACCTCGGTATACTATTGCGAAAGTAATTGCATTTTTTTTTAAACACATAATTATATAGTAACCAATATTAACCATAGTTTCGAAATAAAATCTCTACAGGAATAGTATTGTTAAAAAACTTTACTATAAAACGAGTTTGCTGTTCTTACTCGAATAATATCGTTATCGTAACATACTGAAATTCTTATTAAGAATGCTATCCGTAATCACTAGAAGCGAGGTTATTCGCGTAAATAAGTACAATAAAAATGTAACGGAATATTAGGGCTATGGTTAATAAAAAAATACTAATTTGGAATGTACTCATAGGAAAAATGTGAAAAAAATTGACAACGTGTAAGAGGGTACGTACATGATGAATATGCAATAAAACGCAAAGTATCGTTATATCACATTACGATATTATTCGGTGGGAGGAGCGATATCTTGGGAAATTAAGTGACATAAACATCCCGAATTGAAGTTTTCTTAAGACTTCCCTTATCTTTCAAGGCATATATTTATCTCTCTACAGGCATATTATACAGGGTTACTTATTTGTAAAACATTATCAACCTTTCTTGGCCTGAAAGTACTTATGCTTATAAATAACTTAAACTATAAATCCAACCATGATAGATACAAAATCGTATATTTTTCCATTCATATACCTACCTAGCCTTTTCCCAACTATATTGTGGTCGGCTTCCAGTCGAACCAGATGCAGCTGAATATCATTATTTTACATGGAGCGACTGCCTGTCAGACCTCTACAACCCAATAAATGTGTAATACGATACCTTATGGTAAGACTGGTTGTCAGAATTAGAGCTTCTGACTAACAGTAAAGACTGTCAAAGATCTACAAAATGACACAGCCGGCACCAACGGCTTTACGTGCTTTCCGAGGCACGGAGGAAACTTGCAGTAACAGATGGTCACCCATTAACAGACCAACCTCGGCAAGCGTGGCTTAACTCAGAAGATCGGCCTGAGCGGCTGTAATTATTTAGCCACGAGCTCCTCCATATTTTTCCATTGATATAATTATTATAAAAGTATTCAAAGTGTAAATTCAGTTTATTAATTTGGTCTTGATAATAATGCCCGCAGTTGCACTCGCCATTAAAAAAACGAAATAAATATTTCAAAATCTTCAGACTTTTTTTGCGGATTTCCTACATGTAAAGATTAAAACGATACTTATCGCGCCTACCTTCACTTTTAACCTAGAATAAATACTGTATTTTACTAAAAGTAACTTTCTCTAGGTAGAAAAAACAAATTATATATATATTCACACTACTTTTGCCTCTCAAAAGAGAGGAGGCCTGTGTACTAGCAGTGGGAACATTACAGGCTGATGATGATGATGATGAAGCGTGCTTTATCATCATCATTTCTTACCATTGGACAAATGCGAGCCAAAGTATGTACAATAAAAAAAACGCACCGACCGGCGACCATTTTGTTTTGGGTTCAATGTGATCCTAAAAAATCATTCCACAATGTATTTTGTATTTTTTCAGGGTTCCGTTTTTAACCAAAGGGTAGAACGGAACCCTATTACTAAGACTACGTTGTCCGTCCGTCTGTCTGCCTGTCCGTTTGTCAAGAGGCCGAACACGACTAGCCGACAGGCCAAAACAGTTTGTGTCGGTCTCGCTTTGTACGATTTTTAAACACAATGAACGGTCAGCTAATACTGGTTTTGTATAGCTTGATGAGTAGCCGTGTGTACCTCAAAAACCGTGATAATCAGACAGTTGAAATTTTTAAAGTTGTCAGTTGATGTATTTCTTTTAACGCTATAACAACAATACTAAAAAAATAATATAACAAATATTTAAGGTATCTCTCAAATAGACATGATTTTTTTTGCCGATTTTAAAATTAATGGTACCTACGAAACGCTTCGCGCACGATTTCGACTCGCACTTGACCGGTTTTTGAAGGAAACTTCTTAATTTTTACACGTGCACACAATAGAATTAAAAAAAAAAAACATTAATATAAACAGCAAAAAAAAAGTGTCGTTACTCGTGCGTAGCTAAATAACTTTAGCAGCTCAGGTCAAACCTCAAGGTTAAGCCACACTTGCCTTATATGTCATTTGGATGGGTGACCAACTAACTATCCAGAGGGAGTGTCCTCCGTGTCTGGAAAAGCACATTAGCTCGTTAAATCCGGCTGTCAATTGCAAATCTTTGACAGTCGTTACTGTTAGTCAGAAACTTGGAAGTCTGACAACCAGTCTTACTATAGGTATCGTGATTACCCAGTTACTGGGTTGTGAAGGACTGATAGGCAGTCGCTCTATGTAAAATACTGATATTCAGCTGCATCTGGTTCGACTGGAAGCTGACCCCAATATAGTTGGAGGCAGATGATGACCACAATAAAGTTTAGAGGGTCAAAACCGGCAATTGAGCAATATTCCTAATGATTCACTTCGTGAATCAAAATAGAAGCCAGTAGCCAAATATACTTTTGCTGGAAATTCAGAAAGCGAATCATATTCCTTATGCAAAGTTGCCGTTTTAAGACCGCAGAAAGATAGTTACAGAAACTGACAAAGTGTTCAATTAAAGTCATATTGTACTAGGGTGAATAATTATTACTGACAACAGAAGCAATTACTGAACACCAATTAAATAGTTTATGTATGAAAGAGCAACAAACATCCATCTAACACAATCTGTCAAAATTCTATAATAGACTAGCTGTTGCCAGCGGCTTCACCCGCTACAACTCCAAAATTATCCGACGGGAACATAAAATCGGGATAAAAACTATTCTATGTGTTAAACCTATTTATAAACTATCTGTGTACCAAATTTCAGCCAAATCCGTTCAGTAGTTTTTGCGTGAAAGAGTAACAAACATCCATCCACACATACAAACTTTCACGTTTATAATATTAGTAGGATGATTAAATAAAACTAAAACTGTATATTTAGAAGTACCTTACTTTTTTAAAAGTAAACGTGCCCAAATACTAGGAATTTCTCCTTTACATGGGTGCGTTTGCAAACATATAATCCATCCACACATACAAACTTTCACGTTTATAATATTAGTAGGATTTACAACCTTATCATTTAGTGGAAGGTTCGATGTTCATTTGGTAAAATTTGACAGATTTGGGTACATTGACCTGTAGTCGTCTGTACCTAGTGTGACACGCACTTGACACACTTATGACCCAGTTTTGACGGCACACAATTTAACTATCACCAATCACATTGGTCGAAAGTGACGCGGCAAAAATGACAGATCCACGGGAAACGTCATCGTAGTACACAACAAAAATACACAGTTTTTACACCAAAATAATACTTAAAAACACTGTTGTTAAGGTTTAGTTTTATGTTTAATATAAAGAGTAATTAAATATGTCTGTATTTACCTCGATTTTCCTTAAGATAGCACTGTAAATAGTATATTATTTTTATGTTTTATTTATCACATTCACGCGACCGTCCTGCCCGGCGCTTGGGCCCGTTATGTCAAACGGATAAACGATTGTAAGTAAAACCATGTAAAACTAGTAAAACTAACTTTATCCAACAGTTTTTCCTTTTATCTAAGGGATAAAAATGGTGCTAAGGAGCGGACTACGAAAGAAAATTATGTATGTAACAAGATTTTGGGGTAACAAAAAGGGTAAAGAAAATCCGCTTCAAAAATCACAAAGTATAAAAAACGTTTTTTTGGGAAGTCGGTTGGAAAAAAAAACAATGAATTATAAAACAAAAAGCTTTATTTTTATAATATCCCACAACTATTACACAACGCCATCTAGTTCCAAGCTAAGCAGTGCTTGTGTTATGGGTACTAGACAACTGATAAACATACTTATATATTTCTAAATACATACATATTATAGATAAATTACACACAGACACAGAACAAAATTAAATGATCGTGCTCATCACACAAACATTTGTTCTGGGTGGGAATCGAACCCACGACCTCCGGCATAGCAGTCAGGGTCACTAACCACTAGACCAAGAGGCCAGTCAAAGTTTATTCTTCTATATTTTGTGTTTTTTTTTTTTACTTTTACGTTGGATAATTTTCTAGTGAAGCCTCTAAACGCCCCGAGTGATTAAATCTTTTGTTGCGCCTTACCTTTTACGAATAGCAATGCTTATTTCATCGAAATATTGCTTATTTCGATCGAATTTCTTTTTAAAAGTTCTAAGATAATTGAAGGATTTCTACACGTTTAGAACTTTCCAGACTTTACCGGAATTTTAGCTGTTTCTGGAATGAATATTAGAAAAAAATTTAAAACTGTGAAACCTGTGGGTTACATGCTTTTTTGGTTAAAACATCAAATGAGTCCTACTCAGGGCGGAAAAGAAGGGACTGTCAGATTTATACGGACTGAAATTCACGGTGATGCTTCAATAGCACTTTATTCACGTTCCAGGGTCACGGTCATACCTGATGAGGCAGTCCCGCGACAAACATGTCTCGGATATCTGCGATAGTAATTTATTTTTTAACAAAAAACCTTGTGCAGAAAGACAATATACCTAAACACATTAAATTAGGATTAAAAATGTTTTAAAAAACGGGTTATTGCAAAATTCGCCCTTATGGGATTGTTTTTGGATTGATAACACTATGTTACTACAAGTGCTAGGAGTCTCTTTTACACTATAGGGATTTTTTTTACGATGTAGGTGCTACGTAAGAGAATTTTGCGAAATTCGACCCTTAAGGCAACCCTTTAGTTAGGGGTTAAATTTCGCAAAGTCGAATGAATTGGTTGTATGAAAGTCCGTTAAGAGTCCCATTTTTATTGGGATTTTTCAAAATTATACCATAGAGAGGGTTGCCGGGAATAGAAATTCACAGAGGCAATGTTGGAAATTCGTGAGCTAGTAAGTTATGTAATACATAAGTACGTTTGAACTCACTTATTTTTCTTACGAGCTGAGGCAAAATCAATAGGACACCAACAGCCTCGATCCTTGTGCTTGCAAAGTCTTTTTCCTTCGTCCATCTTTACCGCTCACATCTTTTTTTTTGTAAATTCTTCAACTTAATTTTCCTGTGGAAATGTGGAGTCCACGCCACGACTGCCACTACACGAAGCCCTGCGGAAAAGTCGTAGTTCCAAATGTTTTAAGTATAATAATTATAAAAATGTACTCCTCTTGCAATTTGATGTAATTATATTGACACTGACAACGATACCGCCGCGTCAATAACTTGTGAAAGAAGGTACATCATGCATTTACAGTTTTGTGACGTAAACTGGAACTTTGATACTAATTTCAAGGAAAAAATACTTTCTTCTTCTTTTTCAGCTGACCCAATAGAGCCACTGGGAAGATTTCTTCCCAAATTGTCATCAAACTTGCATTTATGCCACTGGTAAATTTTCGAAAGTTCCAGTTTTCGTCACAAAAACTGTAAATTCATGATAAGGACTGTGTAGATGTAAAGGACAATTACTAATTCCAGTCAGTAAAAGGACATTTGTTCATGAAATGTACTAAATTTCATAGTATCAGTGACAGTTGCACTTGTCATTTTACTGAGGTATTCCTCGTAGCGCTCCCGTTTTGAAACGCTCCCATCTAAGCGCTCCCGTTTTGTTCTTCCAAGCGCTCCCACGATTAAAACTAGGGAAAAGCATGAAGTAAACGTAATGAAATATATCGATAATTTTTAAAAACTCATGTGTGCGTCATCGACATCGAAGTTGCTTAACTAAAATACGTAAATATATATTGAGAGGATAATATCTTTTTGCTTTCGGCACTCTTATGTGTATACAAGGACCAATACTCTTTATTATGTACACCATACAATTACAGGATACATCCAATCAATCTTAATATATAAAACAAAGACGGGTTTGTTACATTTATAACTCGAAATCTGCTGAACCAATATTCATGGTTATTGATTTGTTAGATTTGTTTCCGCCCCGAATAGCATAATCAATCTTTAAAAAAAAGAAAAAAAAAACAGTTTCCGCAAATAATAGAACAGGATCATGAAGAAAGTTTTAGTACCGAAATTGAATGAGGGATCTGAACAAAAAGTACTAGGAGAACAGAATCATGAAGAAGGTGTTCATAAAGGATCACGAAGAAGGCTTTAGTACCGAAATTGAATGACGGATCTGAACAAAAAGTACTAGGAGAACAGAATCATGAAGAAGGTGTTCATACAGGATCACGAAGAAGGTTTTAGTACCGAAATTGAATAAGGGATCTGAACAAAAAGTACTAGGAGAACAGAATCATAAAGAAGGTGTTCATAAAGGATCACGAAGAAGGTTTTAGTACCGAAATTAAATGAGGGAGAACAAAAATTACTAGAAGAACAGAATCATGAAGAAGGTGTTCATACAGGATCACGAAAAAAATTTAGTACATAAATTGAATGAGGGATCTGAACAAAAAGTACTAGGAGAACAGAATCATGAAGAAGGTGTTCATACGGGATCACGACCTAGTTATTATCGATAATTTCAGTTAGTATAGTCCCATCTCTATCCGAAAGTTAATCATGGGAGCGCTTGGAGGAACAAAACGGGAGCGCTTAGATGGGAGCGTTTTAAAACGGGAGCGCTACGAGGAATACCTCATTTTACTGACTGGAATTAATACTCGTATATTAGGTACCCATAGTTGCGCACAGCTAAAGAATGGAAATCACTTCCTGCGTCTGTGTTTCCGAACGCATACAACCCGAATCTCTTCAAAGTTATAGTGAACAGTCTTCTTCTGGGTAAATAAATGATTTGACTTTGACTGTGACTAACCTCGCTCCATAGTAGGCTTTGTCTCAGTCACCTTTGACCTGGACTAGAGTCAAGAGCAAACCCATTTCATCTAAAAAATTATATAATGTGTCATATAATTACACCTTGAACGTGCGGAATCTATTTATGGAAATAGAAATAAAAATAAGTTAAAAAAATAACAAAATGTAGTAGCAGTTAACTAGTTTTATAAAGAAAATGTCTCAGTCCGTTATAAAACAGTCCGTAGGACAAACGTGCTCAAATATTATATCATATTGATATAACATATAATTTTTTATAAAGTCGTTGTTTCAAAATATTTTCTAAAAACATTGTTAAAAAATATATTATAAAGTTGTTGTTTTAAAATATTTTTGAAAAATAATATTATCTGGAAATAATTGATTTAATAGCGGATAAAAATATTATAATATGACATATTAAAATCAGTTACAGTCAGTTACATTTTTTTAACATATTTTTTTTTCTTTGCCAAAAAAAATATAAAGTGGTAAAGGTATTTTGAAATGTCATCCACAGGAATATCACAAAGGTAAGATTGTTTTTTTTTTTCAGTATTATATTTTTTGAGCATATTTTTTTTCTTTTGATAAAAAAATAAATATTATAAAAAGTGTATTTTGAAAATGTCATCCACAGGAATATCACAACGATAAGATTGTGTTTTTTTTTCGGTATTATATTGCTTTCTCATGGCAGTTTTCGTCCAATTTACTAGCTACAAAATAGAATATAAAAACATTTATTCCAGTTACAGTATATTTATGTACAGTAAAAAAATATAAACAACAATAATTCACGCAAAATACGCGCATTTGACGGGGAGTTGCGGATATCAGCCCGTTATACAATACAATACAAATTTAATAAAAAAAATTCTTTATCATAAAAAAAAAACAAAAAATGTAAAAAAAAACACACTGATAATATTAAAATTGCGCTGCCCATGTTCACACAAAAGATAAAGTAATTAAGTATAAATTAAATATATAAAAGAAATACCAATATTACACAATTTATCAAATTTTAGATTATTTTACTCTTTTTTGAAAATAAAAATATTATTTAATTTAAAAAAACTATGTGAAAGTAGAACCCATAGGTATTTTGGAGCGAGATGTGACGTCGCTGCTTATACATAATACCTATGTATTGTTTTTACAAAGCTTCCTTATTTCACATAGGTACGACTTTACATAAGTGATAGTTGTACATATTTATTTTCATTTTATTCTTATTTTTATATACCTGTAGTATAAAACTGGGTATGAACAATAACTGATAGACTTGAGCATTCACTTGTAACAGAATATCGAGCATTCGCTGTTTTTAATTAAGTCGAACTGAGCAACGAACAGAGTCGAGCGTAGAACCCAACATCGCTACGAACATTTTTATGATATTTCTATTCTAGCGAATGCTTTAGTCCAGGGTTTTTCAACCTGTGGCTCGCGACCCCCTGGCGGGTCGCGAAGCCTCTTCAGGGGCCGCGAAGCTTCTATAGGGGATTTTTAAAAAGGAAGGAAAAGCTACTGCTATAAAAAATCAATTAAGTATAAAAATATAAATTAATCACAATGCGTATCCTGTATCAAATCTATACTAAATGTACACGAATGCGCGATGAATACTGTCTTGGATTGAATATTTATTTGTCACAAAATAAAATACATGTATAATCCAACGGGGTCGCGAAATATTTTTTCATACTAAAGGGGTCATCATCACCATCATCATCATCTTCCTACCCTTATCCCATTTTACTTGGGGTCGGCGCAACACGTTTCTTTCTTCCATTCTCCCCTATCACAAGTCATAGTATCATTTACTCCTTTTTCTTTCATATCCTTACTTATACAATCCATCCATTTTTTCTTTGGCCTTCCTCTTCCTCTCCATCCATCAATATTCATACTCATCACTCTCTTAGTCACATGAGTGTCATCCCTCCTCATCACATGTCCATACCAAGATAGACGACGGTCGTGCCATGAAAAAGGTTGAAAAACCCTGCTCTAGTCTATAGTCGTCAAAAAGTCGTGTTTATTCTCCATGAACATCAGAGCCAGCAAGACTTCACAGTCAGCTCGGCAAAAAACTCGCCAGAACGCTCGTTAAAATGTTCGCCAAAACGCTCTCGTTTGTATTTCTGTAATGTAACATTCGCAAGAATGCTCATTACAAGTAAATGCGCAAGTTTATCAGTACCTTTAGGATTAAAACATAGTTTGCAATGACATAAAATTCCTGTTTAGGTGTAGGTCGGTAGGTCTAAAGTCGACCAAATTATGTAATTTAATCGCCTAGCCGATATAGTAGAGTAATTACTATGAGCTAGATCCAGATTTGTCTAATTTGTCTATATAATTACAAAACATATTAGCTTAACGACTCAGAATTGTATCTTTGTAGTAAGTCCCAATTCGACGGTCGCGGGTCTTATACCATCACCGTGACCCCGGAACATAAAGGGCTATTATTATTATTTTTTTATTATTATACCACAACTATCACACAACGCCATCTAGTCCCAAGCTAAGCAGAGCTTGTGTTATGGGTACTAGACAACTGATAAACATACTTACATATTTCTAAATACATACATAATATAGATAAATTACACCCAGACACAGAACAAATGATCATGCTCATCACACAAACATTTGTCCTGGGTTGGAATCGAACCCACGACCCCCGGCATAGCAGTCAGGGTCACTAACCACTAAACCAACTGGCCAGTCAGTCTATTGAAGGACACCGCGGATTTCAGTCAGTACAAGTCTGACAGTAAGGGGTCCCGGCCTCATTTGATGATTATAACACGCAAAAAAAAAATCGGTATGTGAAACTTCTGAGGACATACCTACCTATAGCAGAGATCTGGATAATTCCCGTTCATCAGATCAACTTACCTATGGGACGTGACAACGGCTGGCTTGGGCCCTCTAAAGGGGGGCCCGTCATTGTGCTGACGCTCTTTGAGGCGCGCGTGGAACCCGACGCGCCGTTGACCCGTCCATGGTCCATGGTCGGACAGCGAGTCGCCAGTTACTCGCCTCCCACATGCCCGCGCTGTCAAAGTCACTTAGTAAAAACTAGTTCTAACTAGGAAAAACGCGTTTCTCTGAAAATAGGTTTGAACTGTACCATTTCCATCCATTAAAAAAATTACCAAGTGAATAAAATTTGAAGTCGGTAAAAAAATGTTGATTTTATCAGCCTATTCTGAATAAATAACTTTTGATTTTGTTATTTAAATATCAAAGACATAAGGATATTGTAATTAAATAAATTTAAAGATAAAATTTTAGCTTTATAAATCGGGTCTCTACAGTAGACCTCTGTAGTAGAGTTATTTTTATTTTATTTAAATACCAAATTAGATTTAAAAAAGACATTAGATTACTATTCCGTTTTGCTGTTCTTTTTTATACATCGATTCAACAATGTCACCATGCCTAATAGTTTGTACATTATAATTATATATTATTCCAAGACGGATGTATTTTATTTGGGCATGCGGACAGCGAGTAAAAGGCAACTCGTTGCCGGACCATGGACCATGCCCGGGAACACGGCGCGTTTTGTTCCACGTGCGCCTCAAAGAGCGTAAGCAAAATGACGGGGGGCCCTCTAGAGGGCCAAAGCCTGCGAGAGCAGGACTTATCTCTTTACCGTGACCCTGGAACGAAAAGAGCTATTGAACGAAACCGTGAATTTAAGTCAGTACAAGTCTGACAGTCCCTCTCGCCCTGCCCTGGGAGGGAGGACTCATTTGATGATTTAACCACGATAAAAAAAGACGGATGTATTTGTACGATTGTGAATCTTTCACGCAAAGACTATCGAACGGATTTTGATGACATTTGGTACACAGATGTTTTGTAACCTGCATTAAAAAATTGGGATAGTTTTTATCCCAATTCGTGTTCCCGTGTGGATAATTAACGAGTTGTAGGGAATAAAGCCGCTAGCAACAGCTAGTCATCATCACCCTGCCTTTTCCCAACTATATTGGGGTCGGATTCCAGTCAAACCAGATTCAGCTGGATATCAGTATTTTACATGGAGCGACTGCCTGTCGGACCTCCACAATCCCGTAACTGGGTAATACCATACCACATGGAAAGACTGATTATTAGATTTTAGAGCTTCTGACTAACAGTAACGACTGTCACAGATCTACACATGACAGCCGGGACCAACGGCATTAAGTGCTTTCCGAGGCACGGAGGAAACTCGCTATGGCAGATGGTCACCTATCCACAGACTAACCGTGGCAAGCGCGGCTTAACCCGGAAGATCGGCCTGTGCGGCAGTAATTATTTAGTTAAATAGTGTTGTTATAAATATGGATGTAGACTATTAAATCAATGTACCTAGTTAAAAGTTTTTTAACATCTCATGAAAATTTATGACCACCAAAAATTTTATTTTTATTTTAGCTAGGCCTAATGGCCATGATTCTTATTCATTGTGCACGCACACATTTGAAGAATTCCACGGCCTTTTTTCTAGTTTTGATAAAATCTTATTAGACATGTACATGCTATTAATTTAATGTAACAAGGTATTGTAGGAAACAGAGAGCAGTTTTAGAACCGGTTTATTTTAAATCTTGGTTAAAATAATCATGTTAGTGGCTGCGTCCGCTACAACTCGAAAATTATGCCACGGCAATATAAAATCGGCATAATATCTATACGTATACCAAGTGATAATTCAAGTAAGCTATCTGTGTAACAACTTATTTCCAAATCACTTCAATAGTTATTTTTCCACAACTTTCGCTTTATACAGGGTGTTTCTTTTTAATTGGCCAAAAGGGAGAAATCTGCATCCATAAGAGATACAGGAAAACTTTCTTAGGAACCTTTAGCTCTTTTTTGATACTGATAATTTTGGCGTTTTTATTTTTTTTTGTCAAGTGTGAGCTGTCGACAGAAATGAGTGAAATTGACCAAATTTTTTTTTAATGCGTTTCGACTCTGTTTCATACAAGGATCATTCCCTTGTATCGGAAGAAAAAAATCGGGACGGCGGAAGTTGGTCAAATTTAGCAAAATATTTTTTCATACAAATTGTATGAACGAAAAAAAAATACCAATTTTTAATGATGCCATGTTATTTAGTGTCTTGTAAAGACCATTTTATTGTATGGGAAGGAAAATGCCCGGACAACAGAAGTGGGTCAAATCTTATGAAATACTGACACTGTTAATAGGACTTATGCTGTTAGAAGAAACATTACTCTACTTTTGACCAACTTCTACTGTTCAGATATTGTTCTGCCCATACAATTATCTCATCCTTACATGACAGTAAGACAAACAGTATTATAAAAAAATTGGTATTTTTTTTCGTTCATACAATTTGTATGAAAAAATATTTTGCTAAATTAGACCAACTTCCGCCGTCCCGATTTTTTTCTTCCGATACAATGAAATGATCCTTATATGAAACAGAGTCCAACGGCGTTAAAAAAAATTTTGGTCAATTTCACTCATTTCTGTGGACAGCTCACACTTGACCAAAAAAATAAAAACGCCAAAATTTTCAGTATCAAAAAAGAGCTAAAGGTACCTAAGAAAGTGTTCTCGTATCTCTTATGGATGCAGATTTCTCCCTTTTGGCCCATTTAAAACTTAAAAGAAACACTCTGTATAATTAGTTACGGTGCTCCCTCACCACGAGCATTTACCTGTAATGTAACGTTACATACTGGAACATTCTAAGACAATAGAGCAGGGTTTTTCAACCTTTTTCATAGCACGACCCCTTTCACAGGTTGAAAAACCCTGCGATAGAGCATCAAACTGCGCACTTTTATGTTACATTACAGGTGAATACTTGCGGTGAGGGAGCGCCTGATTGGAAGGGAATATCATATAGGTACATACTAACCTAAAGCGACAGTTTAAAATGTTGTCAAAATAAACAACGAACAGATGTCGACTCACTGCCTGCACCGTAACCGGCCAGTTCTGGAAACGGGGTAGGCAGGAGTCCCCCACTCCTCTGCAGGTGCGTCGTAAGTCTGTACCCACGCCGCTGGTCGTCTCCTGCCGAGCCTCCCCCAGGCAACTGGGGGTCTCACTTGGCAGGGACGGACCGCCGGGGTACAGTGAAGCAAGCGGTCATTGTTCTACAATGCCGCGGCGCGCCTGCAGTCAAAACCACTGCAACCACTCTCACAGGCGCGCGCACAGGAGCGCGCGCCCGAAGGTCCAAGGCCTACAGGGCCGCCCCAACAGATGTGCCCGTTGTGACGGGCACACAAACCTGCACCCGCGGGAAAAAGGGCACTGCCCATACCCGTCAGCCGCGCCCCCTTGCGGGGACGCAGCGACTACTCACAGGTCAGAAAAACGAACAGAGCTCTTTGAGGCGCGCGTGGAACACAACGCGCCGTCGCACAGTGGTCCGGATTTTGAAAAAGGCGGACATAGGATCGAAAATGCATATTTAACTTAACAAAAAATTGTTTCGTATAGGAAATTTAACGCTGATTAATACTTATTACAACAACTTTTCAAAAAAACTGCTCCTTCATGTCAAAAAAAAATATTGAAAAAAAAAATGTATGGGAGAAAATCTATTTTATTTTTTTTCTCCGTTCAGTATCAAAGTATAGCAACCAAACCTTATATTCTGGTAAGTACTTATTGCCCTTAATACGACGACATATAAATTGCTTGCGTATCCCTGCGGCCTTGGCGCCTACGATGATTCAAAGTTTAAAATTTCAATGTTGAAATATCTTAATATTAATAACGAGTTTTTCTATTGAAATTAATCTAAAATATCATTTTTCATACAACAAGCCCCCCGCGCGTCCCTTCCGTGTATTAGGCTCGCCCCCTATTACTTGGGACTTAAATATAACTGGCGAAATGACAGTGCACTATAGTCTAGTATAAACCATTGCCGAATCCTTCGGGGCATATAAAACGTGATCTTATGATAAAATAAGCATTTTTGCTTATTATTTTTGTAAATTATCTTCTGTTGATTAGTCTTTCATCTTCTAAATACATAAAACTCAAAGGTGACTGACTGACATAGTGATGTATCAACGGTCAGCCCAAACCGATGGACGGATTGGGCTGAAATTTGGCATGCAGATAAATGTTATGACGTAAGCATCCGCTAAGAAAGGATTTTGATTAATTCTACCCCCAAGGGCTTAAAATAGGGGATGAAAGTTTGTATGAAACTTTGTAAAGTTTAAACCGATTGGGCTGATACTTTGCATGCAAAAAGCTACTATGACGTAGGCATCCCCTAAGAAAGGATTTTGATAAATTCCACCCCTAAGGGGATAAACTAGGCGATGAAAGTTTGTATAAATCTTCCTTGATTTTGGACGGATCAGGATGGGCATGCAGATAGATGTTAAGACCTAGACATCCCTTAAGAAAGGGTTTTGATAAATTCTACCCCCAAGTGGATAAAATAGGGGATGACAGTTTGCATGAATCTTCTTACATTTTCGACTGATCGTTCGTTATACTACTAGCGTAGCGACTAATCTTAAAAGAAACAGATCTAGCCCTGAAAAACTTTTTCTGAAGTCCTGAAAATGACTATTTTAAGTAGTCCTGAAAAGGACCACAACTTCGTATCAGCCCAATCGGTTTAAACTTTACAAAGTTTCATACAAACTTTCATCCCCTATTTTAACCCCTTGGGGGTAGAATTGATCAAAATCCTTTCTTAGCGGATGCCTACGTCATAACATCTATCTGCATGCCAAAGAGCATTGCCCATCCTAGGCCCACCGCGGACAGCACACTTGAGAAAAATTACTACATGCATTAATTTTGCCATAAAAAAATAGGCATTTACGTTTTTCTAATCGACCGCCACTACAATCGACAATAATTCGTTAAAAAAAAGTAAATCTATTGAAAAAACGGAAGTTTTCTTGGTTTTAACGCTGGTAAAATATTGCCAGATCTAATCACATTTGAAATATTTTCATTAATCAATCGATTTGAATCCATTGATTAACGAGAATATTTACATAATATAAACAAATACAATAACCGCACAGGCATGCCCATTTGCTTTTTCTTGTTTTTTAGTAAACTAAAATAAAACATGAAAATACAAATAAATATGTACTCGTAAAAAAGAATTTATAAAATCAAAAATCTGTGATTTAAAAAGTAATCGATAAGACGTATTTATCAATTTAATGTTATTATTTTTTGTGATAGTGACAACATTGAATTTGACTTGAGTACAGACACTGACACTGGCTGACACTGTCATGTTGCGCTCAATGTGGTTGTGTTTTGATTTTTCTTCAATTTCTTTTACTGTATTGTTTTATGGACTTGGTTCAGATTTTGTATACCGATTTATAACGTTTTCTACAATGACTGATAACATTGTGTGAGTTGTGGTTTTAACCGGAACGAAATTCAAAATCATAGCGATTTAAAAATATACATCTTACAACAGTTGGTTGCATCACGGTAGGTAAATATACTAATCTTATAATGATTTTGCTATTGCCTACATCATCATCCGATTATTTACCGATAATAATATTGTTTCAGATATCAAGAGATAATCATGTTTGTTGCAACCGCTGGTTGCTAGAACTTATAGCCTTGCTCCACAACAAGATCTGGAAGGATCTGTACATCAAAGCATCTGCAATAATTATGGAAGCTGTGTTAGACGTATAAGAAGTCACCTATTAAAAACGGAAATATGTAGAAAAAGTCTCATAAGAAATGTCACCATTAAATGGATTGATTGAGTTATTGTTTTCATGTTTTCATACCCTACTACCTATAATTAGATAAAAGTATGTAAGAAACACCCCTCCTATCATTATCAATAATCAAGTATTAAAAATGGAGACTTCTTGTATTAATATCTCACAGTCCCACACTTATGCTCATAGAAATATAACCTCAAAACTTTTGGTTTTTTAAACATTTCTAAACTAGTGGCGTCAGTTTAAATATATTTTACAGATATCCTATATTGTAAAGATTGTAAAACACTCGTTTTTTAGACTAACACTTGATGTCCATCTTGGGCCTAGAGCACTATGGACACTGGGCATTCCCCTTTCAGCCCAATCTGCCCATCGGTTCGTGCTGTGCGTTGATACATCACTATGTCAGTCAGTCACCTTTGAGTTTTATGTATTTCGAAGATGAAAGACTAATCAACAGAAGATAATTTACAAAAATAATAAGCAAAAATGCTTATTTTATCATAAGATCACGTTTTATATGCCCCGAAGGATTCGGCAATGGTTTATACTAGACTATAGTGCACGGTCATTTCGCCAGTTATATTTAAGTCCCAAGTAATAGGGGGCGAGCCTAATACACTGAAGGGACGCGCGGGGGGCTTGTTGTATGAAAAATGATATTTTAGATTAATTTCAATAGAAAAACTCGTTATTAATATTAAGATAATTCAACATTGAAATTTTAAACTTTGAATCATCGTAGGCGCCAAGGCCGCAGGGATACGCAAGCAATTTATATGTCGTCGTATTAAGGGCAATAAGTACTTACCAGAATATAAGGTTTGGTTGCTATACTTTGATACTGAACGGAGAAAAAAAAAAAAATAGATTTTCTCCCATACATTTTTTTTTCAATATTTTTTTTGACATGAAGGAGCAGTTTTTTTGAAAAGTTGTTGTAATAAGTATTAATCAGCGTTAAATTTCCTATACGAAACAATTTTTTGTTAAGTTAAATATGCATTTTCGATCCTATGTCCACCTTTTTCAAAATCCGGACCACTGTGCGTCGACCCGGGAGCCAAACATCGCTACGAAATATTTCACGATCTTTCTAGCGAATACTCTAGTCGATGGTCGTCAAAATGTTTTACGTTACAAAAGAAAAAATACGTTCTAATATTTTTCAATAATCTATATTTTTACTTAGTTATTATTTTTACTTTTTTTTTTTGAGTAAAATACCCTATTATAATATAATCATAATAAAATATTCCACAACTATCACACAACGCCATCTAATCCCACGCTAAGCAAAGCTTGTGTTATGGGCACTAGACAACTGATAAACATACTTATACATTCCTAAATACATAAATATTATAGATAAATTACACCCTCAAACAGAGCAGTGGTGGCCCAGTGGTATCGTTCCCGACTTACGAGTTGTAGGTCGTGGGTTCGAACCCCGCCAGGCGCATTACTTTGTGTAATTTATTTCATCACCACTGCTCTCAAAACGGTGAAAGAAAATCGTGAGGAAACCGGCATGTCCTAGAACCAAAAGTCGAAGACATGTGACATCTACCAACCCGCACTGGGCCCGCCTGGTGGATTATGGCCCACTCCCTCTCTCAGAGAGGAGGTCTGTGTTCCAACTGTGGGAACATTATAGACTGATGATGATGACAGAACAAATGATCGTGCTCATCACACCAACATTTGTCCTGGGTGGGAATTGCACCCACGACCTCCGCAATTGCAGTCAGGCTCACTAACCACTAAACTAACAGGCCTGCCAGGTATTATATCAGATACTGTTTAAATTCCAGGGCCATCCCGCCGCTCGTGTACCCTCGACTACTAGGGTATGCTGTCGGGCTGGTGATGCACATCATCAACGATGTTAGCATGATGAACACCTTCAAAGGAGACCTGCTCCAGGATCCCGCTGTTAGGAGGTTCCATGATGATCAGTTCAAGTTCTTGACTATTTGGAATGTTGTGAGTATACTTGTATTTTTTTTTTGAAGAAACTACCACCGAATTCCAATAAAAAAGTTGTTTTAGATTTATACTATTCTGTTTTTTGTAAGACAATTAAAATTTTTTATGTCATAATTAAGATTTAAGATACGTAGTTAATTCAATAACAGTAAAAAAAACTAGTTCCCAAAAACTTTTTATTGACTTCTTCTTCTGACTTCTAAAAAAACACAAAATGTATAAAATAACTTTAAAATGAAAAGTTGGTGGAATCCATGAATTCCAGTTGTAGTGGTTCTGAAAAGTGCCTTTGTTGGTGCTCCTTGAGGGAACCTTGAGGAATCATCGTGTTGAGAAGATTGGCCAGCTGGACTCTGCCTTACCGAGTGCCAGTTGTTACCAGGGCGCGCCGGGCGTCGTATTGTTGTCTGAACGCCGCTCGGGGAGGCTCTTCTCTTGCACCCCCAAAGTTCATGACCTACTTGGAAACCTTTAAACCGCTTGCGAAGTCAGGTTGGTCGGTGGGGGTACTCCGATGAAGAAAGGTGCGACTGCGGTGCCTCATCGCAAACGATGGTCCACCTTCTCAACAGTAACTGTATTCTGTGTAACTCCACCTGCACTCTAAGGGATCTATCCGAGGCCAACACCAAGGCCGTCAATGTGGCAGAGTTTTGGCCGAAACACGCAATTTAAAGGAACCATCGACACGACGAAGAAGAATGAAATGTTATTATTGGAAGTCGATGTCTTTGTTTATATTTCCTTGACTTTATTGCCACCGACTTCCTAAAAACTTCATTCAAAATTATTTTTACACATTTTTAAGTCAGTTTTTTTTATCTTTTTCAAATAACTTAAAAGCTTGTGATTGCGTAATAAAGTTTAGATTTGCGATAGCAGCAATCACGGATATTTTGCTGTCATTAATTAAAGATTTCCCTCGATTTCACCAAGATCCCGTCATCAGACCATGCCCAGATTACCATGACACCATCTTCAAAGTATTCTCTTGCTTAGTCATTTATGATTGGTCATCATCATCTGCCTGCCTTTTCCCAACTATATTGGGGTCGGCTTCCAGTCAAACCAAATGCAGCTGTATATCAGTATTTTACATGGAGTGACTGACTATCGGACCTCCACAAACTAGTGAATAGATAATTTATGATACCCCATGGTAGGACTGGTTGTCAGACTTTTGGAGTTTCTAATCTAACAGTAACGACTAACAAAGATCTACAAATGACAGCCGGGACCAACGGCTTTACGTGCTTTCCGAGACACGGAGGAAACTCGCTATGATAGATGGTCATAGCCACAGAGCAACCTCGGCAAGCACGGCTTAACGGCGATCGCCCTGTCTGGCTGTAAATATCTAGTCACGAATTTATGATTGGTGGAATAACTTCTACCTGTTTTTCATTTTTTTTTCTAGCACACGCAAATGCTGTACCTGGCATTGGGACTATCGTGTGACGTACTCTCATTAACCAACGAAGGCAAGGACAGTCCCCTTCTGAAGACCTTGAAGAGAATCAGAGATCCTATGTTCTCCAGCGTGGTCTTCCCAATCAGTTTGGTAAGTATTATATTTCTTTTTGGGGTGGTAAAATCATCTAGAGTGTCGGATCTAGGATGAGGCGGGCGCTGGTTCTCATTCCAAGCCAAAATCATAAACATATTAACATGTTTGCTTGATGATTTGCAAAAAGAAATTGGAATATAGGGCAAACGAGGAAAATGATTAAATGCGATTGGAAACGCGTAGTGCATGTAGTTATAGGCTGAAACCATGCTAAGTTCAGACGAGAGCGAAGCATTTCGACAGCCATCTCCGCTTATACTACTCAGCATAGTCAGCATGTCGCCATTTTTCATTTATAGCCCCTTCGACAAACGGCCAATTTGACATATCAACTTTTAAAATTTGTCGAAAAAATGACGTGTCATTAGAAATTTTTGTCGAGTTCGACACCATCTCCAAAACCGATAATCGGCCTCCAGATCTTTCATTAGTTAGATAACTTCTATCTGATAAATAAAAATGGCGGTTTGACAGCTTAATTTGTAAATATGTCAAATCGCTATTTTTATTCCTTAGCTAAAATTTATGTGCCTGTTGCAAAATAAGCCCTTAGTGGAATAGCTACAAAATAGGGTTAATAATTTGCCGTGCGTCTAGAACTCTAGATGTGCGATGATAGGAACTCATTTTTATCCGACTTCAAAAAGGAGGAGGTCCTAAATTCTTGTTTTCTTTTATTTGTTTGTTCGCGTATAACTTACCAAACAATTTGAAAAAATACATTTGGAGGTATTCCAGTTAGGGCACCCGCTGACAATGGCACCTGAGTTACTGGTACCTTGTCTATTCGACTTTTGTTGGATATCGTATACTTCCCAAATGGTCCCATGAAATTTTATCGAAAGAAGTCGGTGGCAAAAAAGTATATGAAAAAAACAAAGCCACCGACTTCCGAAAGAAAAGTTATTTTTAGGTTATACTTTACTTATGGTTGGTTTTGAAGTCGGTTACGTTTTTTTTTTTTTGTTTTTTTTTTTTTTTTTCAATATTTTTATTTCTTTTTTAGACTGTCGCCACAGCTTTCTGGACCTGTTTCTCCTATGAACGGAGCCTCATTCTGCCTCCGACCGTGGACCAGGCCTTAGGGTGGACCTCCAACCACGTCATCCACACCGCTATAGTGCCTGTAGTTCTTTGGGAGGTGGTCTTCAGGCCTAGGAGAGCCCCGGAGACCCATGTACCGAATCTAGTACTGATGAATGGCTATATTGGGGCTTATATGGTAGTGTGAGTATTATTTATTTTTTTAAGTTTTTTGTAACTTATATTTTCTTTAAAAAAATTGCCACAACACAAGGAAATGCTTTCTGTATCGTGGGTCTGGTCGCGGGACTAACGAATACCGTCACTCCGAAACGTAAAGTGCTATTGAAGGACACCGTGGATTGTAGTCAAGAACAAGTCTAACAGTCCCTCCTGCCCTGCCTTGGGTGGGAGGACTCATTACAGTGGGTGAGTTTACAAACATAGAAACATACATACATAAGAACCAAAAGAATTATTTGTAGGTAATACAAATAATTCTTCGAGATCAAATATTGGTTCCGTCCGGGAATAGAACCAGCGACACTCAGCGCAGGTGACCTACTATGACGTCTAAGCTCCACTCATGAAGATGTTTTTTTTTTGAGTTCCCTCCATTTTTTTTATACCATTCCCCCTCGAAAAAGCTACTTTTACTCACGGAAAACAGTGCGTAAAAGTAGTCTTTTACGCACTGTTTTGGTGTTTGAATGTAGAACACTTTAGTACATTCGACATCGACCGCGATGCTGGACAACCCCCTTGCTAATATGAAAATGCTCCGATTTTTATGTCAGCTTGTTGGCGCAGTGACCGAGCGATTGGACTACTTCGCACCCACGTGTGTGTGGAGCAGACTTATTAAAAAAAAACTTTATTTTGTTTCGTTGAATTTCTTTTATCGCTCAAATCTTTCTTTTTCTCGTAGTCATGGTATAAAGTATCGTTTGCAACTCTTGAATAAAACGGATTTAAATCGAGGGCCTGAATCACTCGCGTCGCTCAGGATTTAAATACTTGAATCACTCGCTTCGCTCGTGATTCAATCATGATGAATCGCTCCCTACGGTAGTGATTCAGTCATTAAAATCCTTCGCTTGCTCTTGATTCATATAATGGCCCTCGCTTTAAATTCGCTCTTTATATACTACTTGCAAAATATACTATTATTAAACCTATAATAATTTTCTTTCTGTTTTCAGCATCATCGCCTCATACCTCTACCTTGGAATTTGGGTGTACCCTATTCTCAACCTCTTGGACGGTACTATCTACCTGTATCTAGTCTTTGGCATTAGTATTGTCCTAGCACAAGGATTTTATAGATTACAGTGGTACCTGACTGGCCTCATTTGGGGAAGTCGTGAAGATATGAAAAAAGTTCTTTAAGAAGGATTATTTTTGTTATTGACGAGAGCAGTGGTGGCCCAGTGGTATCGGTCGCGACTTACGAGTTGTAGGTCGTAGGTTCAAACCCCGTCAGGCGCATTACTTTGTGTACCTAATTTATATCGTTATCACTGCTTTCAAAACGGTGAAGGAAAACATCGTGAGGAAACCGGCATGTCCTAGAACCAAAAATTCGAAGTTTTGTGACATCTACCGATCCGCAATGAGCCCGCGTGGTGGATTATGGCCCACTCCCTCTCTCAGAGAGTAGGCCTGTGTCCTAGCAGTGGGAACGTTATAGGCTGATGATGATTTTTCTTGTTGTATGTAGTTTATTATGTGATTTGTGATATACATATATGTAACGCCTATGAAAACTTTAGAGCAAAGATTTAGCCGCTATTGTTTGCTAAGCAAGTAAGTTATGTAATGATAGTTTACGATGCTAGAGATAAGAGTCCAGGCCACGACTGAAGCCTAGCCTATTTTTGTACATTTTCTGATTGATCAATTTATTTGATTCATGGCTGACTTTGTAATTTTGTGGGTTATGTATTTTTTAAGTGGACAATAATGCTATTTAATAGACGCTGTTATAAATAGTAGGGGAACCTGTTGTACCTTGGCACTATATGTACCTAGGCCATTAGGCTCGTTTTAAATGTTGCCGCAATGCTAAATTGTTATAGTTTTGGTATTCGGTACATCACTACCAACTATTCAATGTACAGTTAGTCACTTACCGCCATTGAGCAGGTGTTTGGTGTTATCGACGTCTAAACTTTTTTCACGAAACAAGTAGGTATTCCTAATTTACTTTGCAGTCTGATAGCTCTCCACGTATTATAATTGTCACTTAACTTGTATATGCTATTGGTTCTTTAGACTAGTAAGTGTTAAAATAATCATAAACTTGCGGGATAAGTAACCTCAAAATATTTGAAATCCACCCATTTTATTGAAGTTGGAGTGGTGTTGAACCTCGGTCACTGTCGATCAGTTGTACCTTGGCAGTGGCCAAGGTACAACTGATCAAATTGTTTCATATTCCGGTAATACATTCCTATTCAAATACATTTATTATTTCAGGAATCATGCCTAAAATCAGACAGAAGAAGAAAAGAACGCCAGTTGAACTATTTAACTGACTTCAAAACAAAAAGCAGGTTCTCAGTTCGACCTGTGTGTTAGTTTGTGTGTATGTCCGCGATTATTTCACGATTGGCTCAATCGATTTTGATGCGGTTTTCAGATAAGTGTTCGTTACCTTCTGGAGAAGGTTTTAGTATATAACACTAATGGATATTCCATGACGATGCCCTTAAGGCTCCCTTTTTGTTCACTGAGATTGTAGATTTTCAAAGTCGATTATATGTTTGTCCACTATTATCTCGCTTCTGGCTGAACCGAAAAAGAAATTTGACAGATTGAGGTAGCTTGATGTACTGGCGTATGTATGTTATCATTTTAAAATTTGTCATGTGATAAAACAGTGATTAAAAGTTTGTGATATTTTTGTTTAAAAAATTTGTTTTTTAAGAAAATAAAAATACGATTATTGCTTTGATTTTATTCAAAAGAAGAAGGGTCATCTGTGACCCAGCCCCGGCGCAAATGAAATGTATCTCAGTTTTTTCGTTATTTTATGTACATTAAATAACAGGTTTCTTTTTTTTCAATTTCAGTGGCTAACTTAGTTAAATTGCTTAAATAAGCATTAGGAAAAATGTTGATAATTCTAGCTGTTCTCCGCGGTTTCACCCGCTGCTAAGATCCTATTGGTCGGAGTGTGATGTTATATAGCTCACAGTCTTCTTCAATAAATGGACTATCCAATACAAAAATATTTTTTCAATTCGAACCAGTAATTCCTGAGATTAGCCCCTACAACCAAACAAACAAACTCTTCAGGTTTTTCAACTGGGCGTGGATGGCTATGTCCGAAACTATGAGAAATATCGAAATACGTTGAAAGGAGTCTTTAGGCCGATTTTGACGAAAACTAAAATTGCATATTTGGATTTTAGAAATATCAATAATTCTGGCCAGGAATCAAACCCGGTGGTTTGGAAAAAAATCACATTTTGTATTATTACACTATTCGATAGTGTTGCTAATAAGGATCAAATTCTGGGAAGTAATCATATACGCCAAACTTAAGGAAAAAGTGTAGGTAATTGAAAAAACACTGTTCATTTCGTCATCAATTATTTACAAGGCATAAGTGACAAGAAAAATTGCAATTTTATAAAAATCTTCTATTTCCTTCAGTTTGCCATATATGATTACTTCCCAGAATTTGATCCTTATTAGCAACACTATCGAATAGTGTTATAATACAGGATGTGTTTTTTTTCCAAACCTGTAGGTTCGATTCCTGGCCAGAATTATTGATATTTCTAAAATCCAAATATGCAGTTTTGGTTTTCATCAAAATCGGCTTAAAGAATCCTTTAAACGTATTTCGATATTCCTCATAGTTTCGGACATAGCCATCCACGCCCAGTTGAAAAACCTGAAGAGTTTGTTTGTTTGGTTGTAGGGGCTAATCTCAGGAATTACTGGTTCGAATTGAAAAAATATTTTTGTGTTGGATAGTCCATTTATTGAAGAAGACTGTGAGCTATATAACATCACACTCCGACCAATAGGAGCATAGCAGCGGGTGAAACCGCGGATAACAGCTAGAATTATCAACATTTTTCCAAATGCTTATTTAAGCAATTTAATTAAGTTAGCCACTGAAATTGAAAAAAAAGAAACCTGTTATTTAATGTACATAAAATAACGAAAAAACTGAGATACACTTCATTTGCGCCGGGGCTGGATAAATTTTGTATGGACCGTGACCCTTCTTCTTTGCTAGTTATTTTTTGGTAAATATTTCACTAGACCGAATAAGATGATTATGGCCATGAAAAGTTAATAGTTTTCTTAAATTACCCCCCAATTCTCGTTGTGTCCTAGGTACACCGTAGTACTGGCCGAGGTACATAGGGTTTGTTGTACCTCGGCCTTAAATACCATTTTTTTTAAGTATATAAAACACATGTTAGTATGACATATACATTCTCGATATTTTTGTGGTGAATACTCAAATAATTGACCTTTCACAATATGCAAATATGATTTGTATACAACACGTGAGTCTGTAACGTTTGACCAACATTCGTTTGGTCCATGAACTTTTCATCCAAAGAACTTTTGACCCACGAACGTTTCGCCCACAGAACTTTACGCCAGTGAATGTTTAACCAGCAGAATGTTTTGTCCAATAACTTTTCACCCAAAGAACGATTGGCCAACATACACCGGGATCGCTGAAATCGCATTTATAATATTAATGGATAGTATGGATTTGTTAATTTTGTCGGTAATATTATTTAAAACCACTATATTAGTTGGATTTCATATAGGATTTATTTACTTTCAGCAGTCCCGGTGTCTGTTGGCCAATCGTTCTTTGGGTGAAAAGTTATTGGACAAAACATTCTGTTGGTTAAACATTCACTGGCGTAAAGTTCTGTGGGCGAAACGTTCGTGGGTCAAAAGTTCTTTGGATGAAAAGTTCATGGACCAAACGAATGTTGGTCAAACGTTACAGACTCGTCGAATCTCAGTAAAAAAATAATATCTGAAAAACTGTCCTAGGTACAACAGGTTCCCCTACCCTTTTATGTAGGATTTCAGTCGTGGTGCGGATTATATCATGTAGAGTAAAATTTATTTGTAGATTAAAAATACGTTCATTAATTTTCAGAAATGTTATTTTTTTTTGTATGAACTGTGGTATAATACCACAGTTCATAAGTTTGAATGACGTCACGGATGTCAAATCAGCTGTTAGCGTTCTGTGTACTTCTCGCTTATAAATAAAAAATCCATCCATTTGTTTTGATCAGTTTATTGTGAAAGTACTTTTATAACACCAATTTACAAGTGACATTGTTATCCAGTGTATTAACATTGTGTAAATTTCAAATAAACAAAAACAGTGAATACCGATCAATAAGTTGTAAATAAGTACCCGAAACCCAAACCAAAGTGACGTTTCTAATAGTGTTTTTGGCAGAAACGAACTGTACCGTAACCCCAGTGTGTGCACACCATATCTTGATAATAGTATAATAGCCTATGGTGTCTGTCCGCACCATAAACCCGTGATAACTGCCATAAACGTGATCTTTAAATCAGCGCCATCTGTTGAGCGATCAGAGTACTAACACGTAACTCCTACTCATTATGGCTAAGTGTGGGTCTTGTGGCAAGTTCCTGTCGTCAGCGGAGGCTGCAACTTGCAGCAAATGTCGGTCATGCTACCACCGAGTGTGCGCTGGTGTTCCGACTACTGGCCCTTTAGCAACTCCATGGCACTGTCTGATATGTAAAAAGAGTTTGGTGAGGGACAGCCGGGTTGGAGCGCCTATACCAGCACCAATTGGTAACGAGGAAGTCCTGGCCAACCAAATGGAGACCAGCCCCATCAACAACACGGCCCTGGATGTTACACAGGAACTTAACCTCGACATCCTTAGGGCTGAGCTAGCTACTTTTAAAGAAGAGTTTCTGCAGCTGGTGCGGAGGGAATTCCATCAGCTTCGCGCTGACCTGACCGACCTAAAATCTGCATTGAATTCGACGAACGAAAGAATCAGCAAGCTGGAGGAAAGAGTTGCAATATTGGAAAACCAAGAAACTCAGCCCCTGCCGTCTGAAATCGATGCTGTCATAAGTCAATTGCGGAGTGACATCAACGATCGAGACCAGGACCTGCTCAGCAACGACATACAAATCTCAAATTTACCAGAGGCAAGCGGCGAAAATCCAGCCCACACGGCGATCCTGGTCGCGACAAAATTGGGCATCAATTTGAAGAAGCGCGATATTGTGAGCGCCGAGCGTGTTGGCGGCAGGCGCATCAACGCGACCCAAGCGACGGCGCCGGTCGAGACCCGCCCGCGCTTCCTCGTCGTGCGCCTCGCGCGTCGCAGCAAACGGGACGAGCTGCTGGAGAGTGCACGAGTGCGCCGCGGCATGACAACTGCGGACATGGGTCTGCCGGGCCCAGAGACTCGTTTCTACGTCAACGAGCGTCTCACAAAGTCAAACCGTGAGTTGTTTCGGTGTGCGCGTGAAGCTGGCAGTCACCATGGTTGGCAGTTTGTGTGGGCAAAGCGAGGCCGTATCCTCGCCAGGTACAAGCCCGGTGATCCCACATGCCACATACGTTGTCAGGCGGATATATTGCGCACCTTCGGCCTGTCACCAGTTAACGGCGAAGAAAACGTGCTCTAAAGACACTATTTTGTTTGATGTTCTACTCGTGTGTCATGTCGTGTATGAGCATTGTTGCATTTATTTATTGAAACGGTCTATTTATAGGTTGGTAAAATTATGTTGTCCCTTAATGTTTATAATTTTAGCCATGTTTTATTTCAACTTGCATAATTTATTTCTTGTGCTGGCAGGTGTGTGTCTCACGGCGCACCTCAGTGAACTACGCGTAAAACAGTTTTACAACATTACACATAATTATCTACATCTACTTAACACAACGCTACTATACCATTCTATAAACTTATTTTATCCAAACTATATATTTCTTAATCAGATATTTACAAACCACAGTAATCAACATAAACATATACGTATTATAATACACTTTTTTTACACCGACACTATCTGCATAATACTACCATTTACACTCCAGTTTGGTCTAAGATTGTACGTAATACGAATTGTATGTGCAAAATCGATTGTGTTGACTTTGTTAGATGACGGAATTCTTTTAATTTTATTACCATGATGACGTCAAAAGGAGACAAGTTTTTTAAAGTGGGATTTCTAAATGCTGGATCATTGGGTACAGGTCATGATGATTTGATTGGTGCACTGGATAGACACTGCTTTGACATTATGGCTATTAATGAAACATGGCTCCGACCGGGCGAGGAGGGGCGCGCTCCAGTAGTGCCGGGCTATCGCTTACGTCACATACCGCGGCCTACGAGTGTTCGTGCGGGTCGTGGTGGGGGCGTCGGTTTTTACGTGAGGCGCGGACTAAGCGCGCGTACTTGTCCCAGCTCGGAAGATCCCAGGTTCGAATCGGTGGAGCAAATGTGGCTAACGCTTTCTTTAAACGGTAAAAAAGTGGCAATTGGAACAGCTTACCGTCCTCCCTGGCTCGACCTTGCTCTGTTCCTTGATGCCATTACAGATTATATGAGTTCGTTGGGAAACTGCGACCATTATATTATAGTGGGCGATTTTAATGTAAATCTGTTAGACGTAAATGATATTAAAACCAGAAACTTCAACGAGTTTCTAAATAGCCTCAGTCTCACACAGTTGGTGACGTCTCCTACTCACTTTACAGCAAACAGTGAAAGTCTCATTGATCTCATATGTACTGACCTCCGAGCTAGATACACGTCTGTGGAGCCTCTCTGTACAATCAATGGCCATTCAGTCATAATATGTGAATTTAATATTAAGCGTGAAAAGTTTAAGCCATACTGTCTGAAATACCGACCTTTGAAAGATGTGTGCTTAGAAAGATTTAATACCGACCTTTCAATGCTTAACCTTGAAACTATTTCCTCACTAGAAACCGTTGATGACATGGTGGTTACCTTTAACAGTCTTATTACTTTCCTGTTTGATGTTCACGCACCGATCAAAACGTGCATTATTAAGGAAAAGTCTTACCCATGGATTACAGACACGATTAAACTAATGATGCGCTTACGTGATGCTGCGTTAACTAACTATAGATTAACTAAATCGGAATCTAAAAGGCAATATTATAAAGATTTAAAACATTTGGTGATTAGTTCCCTGCACAATGAAAAAGTCGCATATTTCAAACATAATATTAATAATAAGATTCAAAACCCAAAATTACTTTGGAAGAACCTAAAATCCACGTTACTGCCTTTTAATTCTAGACAAGACCTTCCGTCGCAATTTACTGATCCAGACCAAATAAATATAAACTTTTTGACTGTCCCCGGTAACCCTGTGGCAAGCTCAACACTTTTAGAATATTATGAAAATCATAAATATGGTGACGCAATATTCACAATTCATCCAGTGACACAAAGAGATATCTCACTCGCTATATCTAGTCTCAAAAGTAACGCCGAAGGCTACGACGGCATTACGCTGGACATGATTGTCATGACTCTGCCCCACACGTTAAATATTATAACGGACATCATAAACCGCTCAATAGTGACGTCGACGTTCCCTGACCTGTGGAAGATTGCCTCTATTAGACCTCTGCCTAAAAACTCAAACCCATCTACTTTGAAAGACCTACGGCCAATAAGCATATTACCTTGTTTATCCAAAGTACTGGAAAAAAATATCAGCCGCCAACTTACACATTTTCTAGAACATAATAACATATTGCCAGATTTACAATCAGGGTTCAGAAAACAGCGTAGTACGTCCACCGCTTTATTGGACGTTACTGACAATATCTTATCTGCCCAAGACAAAGGAATGTGTACTATATTGGTTCTGCTTGATTTTTCCAGGGCATTCGACGCTATTAATATCCCACTACTACTGGCAAAGTTAAATTATTACGGTTTCGATCCCAACGCTGTCCAATGGTTCCGTAGCTACTTAAGTAATAGGAAACAACTGGTTGATCTGCGCTCAAGTGACGGCACTTCTATCAGATCTGCACCGCTTCCCGTAGACAGGGGAATCCCGCAGGGCACCATTTTAGGGCCAATCACTTTCAATTTGTACTGTGCTGACATAACAAGTTGTCTACAGAGATGCAAGTACCATATATACGCCGATGACACCCAACTATATATTTCTTTTAAATCTGACGAGTATGACGGGGCAGTAAAGGATCTAAACGAAGATCTTCAACGAATTGCCGTTTGGTCCGAGAGGAACTGTCTGTCGCTAAACCCTACGAAAACAAAATATATGGTATTTGGTAGCAGACAGCAGTTGGCTCGATTGCCTACAAGTTTCGACGTGAAACTAATGGGTGAACCGATTGAGCGCGTGTATGAGGCGCGAAATCTAGGTCTAAACATAGATAAAGACCTCCGTTTTGAAAAGCACGTGTCGGACTCGGTAAGAAACTGTTTCTATCGTTTGAGGGTACTATATGGGATGAGGTGTTATTTATCTGAACCGCTACGGGAACAACTAGTCGAATCGTTAATCCTGTCTAGATTGAACTACGCAGATACTGTGTATGGGCCGCGCCTGTTGGCTCGTACTGACCGGCTCATACAAAGAGTGCAGAACGCGTGCGCTCGGTTTTGTTACAATATTCCTCGCAGAAGTCATGTAACACCGTTCCTTAACAAACATTTTATTATTAAAATGAAGTCCAGGCGTAAGCTACACTTGGCATGCCTTTTGTTTGGTGTGATTAAATACAAGAAACCGAGCTATTTATACAACAAACTAAATTGGATAACAAGTAAACGAGAATGCGGTAGAAGGCAATGCTCGCAACAGCTCTCGTCCCTGTCACACAACACGGCTGCTTTTCGAGGCACCTTTCGTTACGCGGCTTCCAAAATTTGGAATAACCTGCCCCCACCAATCAGATCAATCAACACAATAGATACATTTAGGCGACGTTTACGGCAGTATCTGGTGGAAGGGCAGTGTAAACTGGATATGGTCGCGGCGGATGTCTCGTTAATCTGATGCACACTGATAGACCTAATTATTATTATTAATGTCACATTTTGGTTGGTGATTTCGGATGCACAAATAATTAAGACTACACCCTAAACCCTAATAGGTTCTCTCTTGCCCGGCCGCCTCATGAGGACACTTGTGTTCTTTGTCGGGGATGGGGGGGAGGTGGTGCACACCCAACGCTGCTACCGATCGCATTTCGTGAAACCTGCATGCAAAACAACACGCCTGAAAATCAGCATACCCCCAAACAGTAAAGTCTAAGCTAGTACATATCCTCTGTTGCATAGTGTTCATGTACTTACCCAATGGGTATGGCCTTATTACTTGCGACTGGAACGCGGGTTGGGATGGCACATACCATACGCTGCTGGTGCCATTTTATGATTCACCTGGTATGCTCATAAGTGGTCCTCCTCGTCTCTCTATTGGTATACTTGGTATATCCATCGTCGATATAACTGTGGGACGGTAAATAAAATGAAATAAGTACTTTCAACTTGCGTATGAGATAATCTTCGACATTTTTTATTTTATTTTTATTTTTGTTTCTCTTATTAATCAAGTTTTAATGACTAGCGCTTACCCGTCTTTGCATATTTACTCCGTATTATACATAATAACATCTTCCCATTGCACCTTCCTTAAAACCATTACACTGACGTAATATAATCATAAACATGACCAAGTTATTACATAAATTCCTTTAGCACACAACAATTAAAGTAGACGATTTAATGATGGACTAGTCTGCCGCGCCTGGCTGCCTGTGGCGTTTTGTCAACGAAATGCAAAGTAACAAGTATGCGCAGATAAGAAATAAGAAATCTGGCAACAGGCTAAACATGTTTTCGGACTAATTAGCAATACAGCCTTCTATCACGCGATCGTCCTTCCTATTTCTTTGTTTATTTTTTATTCGTTGTACCTACATTTACACTTTATTATATTTATATTACTTTTATATTTATACTACATTTATATTGTATACAAATAACAATTAACACCATAATTCATGTTTTAAAGCTATTTTACATCCGTAACATCAACATTCAGGTCCAGTTGAAAACCAGCGTCGAGCACTAGCTGCTCGACATTTTGCTGAACTGGGCCTTTTTGGCGCAGCCGTGAGACACACAATAACAATTCTTTTGTTTTTTATTGTGTTTAACATAGGTTTTTTTTTATACTTACTTTTTTGTTTTTTTCTGTACGTATTTTTTTATTTACTTTTTTTGAATGTGTGTGTCTATCGTGGTCCCCTTGCGCCAAATAAATGTTTTTTCTTTCTTTTCTTTCTTTCTTTCAGTTCATACAAAAAAAAAACGTTTCTTTAACGTTAAGAATACGAAATAAAAACGCATTCTTTAAGTAGTTGTTTCAATAACTTAAAACTATCACCATTTTTTTAGCATGGTAATGTATTTAATAAACCCTATGTTGTGTTGGTACTATTAGACCCTATGTTAAATTGCTATGGCTATATTAGCTACATATTATACCCCTACGGGGCCACACTGGAGCCCTGAGCATCCGGAGGCGACTACTAAAGTTGGTCGCATGCCAGAGGGTCATGGCTATCCGGATGATCCGAGGATACCGCACGATCGCCGGTGAATCGGCCTACCTCCTTGCCGGATTACTACCCTGGGATCTGGAGCCTTAATCAAACAGCAGACGACAATCGTTATCGTTCATCAGTCATCAATACATTTTCAACTTTATACCCCAGCACGTAAAATTGAAAATCGTCTGCTGTTTGACTAAGGCCCCTGGAGGCGACTGCCCTCCAGCGCTTCTATCAGTGGCGCGTGGAGGCGCAGCGCCGGGGCACATCCCAATAGGTATAACTCCTTAAATAATGGCGTGATTTTAATGATTTTTGTATCAATTGAAAGGTAACAGTTAGACCTTTATAATGGTACTATTATTCTTAACTTGTTAGTAAGTACTCAAGATTGACCGGAATCGGAGTTAGTGATTTGATTCTTTTATATACTCGCGAATATAGAATGGTATGTAAGCTATCGGTTACCCGGGGTCGCGGGACTGTCTCATCCAGGTAATCGTGACCCTGCAACGTAAAGGGCTATTGAAGCATCACCTCGGATTTTAGTCAGTACGAATCTGACAGTCCCGTTACCTAAAAACCTAAAGATTACGATGAGCTAACAGCCTCGAGAAAATAGCACTTACAATGAGTGACAGAACTGCTGATTCATTCAGTATTTACCTTATAATAGAATCTTATTTATTTAATAGTAAATAATAGGTTGTTTTACGAACGTTATGACAGCACGACTGTTGCATTAGAATTAATTGGCTCCTTACATAATTATACTGCACATTTGTGGAAAAGAATATTTTTATTTCAAAATTGATTTGCTCAATCTCAATCTTGACTGGCCTGTTGGTCTAGTGGTTGGTGACCCTGACTGCTATGCTGGAGGTCGTGGGTTCGATTCCCACCCAGGACAAATGTTTGTGTGATAAGCATGATCATTTGTTCTGTGTCTGGATGTAATTTATCTATAGTGTGTATGTAGTTAGAAATATATAAGTATGTTTATCAGTTGTCTAGTACCCATAACACAAGCTCTGCTTAGCTTGGGACTAGATGGCGTTGTGTGATAAAAAAAATCCAGTCCAGAAGCAGAGATGAGGCCTTTTTAACCGACTTCAAATAGGAGAAGGTTCGCAATTAGGATGTTTTTATTTTTGTTTAAAGTTTGTTCGCGCATAACTGCGTGGGTTACCAACCGATTTGAAAAAAATATTTGTTTGCTAGAAAGGGTATAACTTCCTAAATGGTCCCATGTAAATTTTATCGATATAGGACAAGCAATTTTTGAAACATCAATAAAAATCTAAAAATTAATCTTTATTGTCTCCACCGATTACTCCGAGGTTTCTGGTCCGATTTTTAAGATCCTAGCCACCCCAAAAATAAAATCTAACTTCATGCGAAAGTGAGCCAAACCGGTTCGAACTCAGGATAGCTAAGGACATATCCCAAAGCCACTTTCTATAGTATCTAATTTCCTTATAAACCCGTTTTTACATAGATCTTGTCTTATTTGATTTTGATTTTGATTTTCTAGTTTTTTGTAGCGGTAAAATGTACAACGTTATAGAAAAGTTCAGAAGATCAACTACGTACAACGACTGAAAACCACACATAGTACGACACACATAGTACTAAAACACACTGCGAGCTTAGCGCGGTGGTGCGGCGGCAGGGGCGGAAATATCAAACGTATGAAATCGCCGCTTGTGGCCACACTGTAGTGGCTAAGGCGGTAGCCGAGCGCGGTGGCTATGAGCGAGATTGCGAGCCTAGCGCGTTGCTTGGCAACAAGTGATAAAACAAGCGAGTGGCAGGTCCGTTCCGTACTTCCGTCTTATAGTGAACAACGCCATCTAGTCATCAGGAAATACACTAAAGATCTACTGTAAAGTACGATTATTAATTGTAGTCAGTAAAATGACATTTGTTCTCTATAGAAATGTACTAAATTTCCTTGTATCAGTGACAGTTGCACTTGTAATTTTACTGACTACAATTATTAATCGTACTTTAGTAGGTATTTGTGCCTATTTTAATTAATTTATTTGTACTGTACCTGAGTAGAATAATGTAAAAAGATTGAAAATACAGTTGTATACGATCCATGATAACCCATAAAACATTTTAAAACGAATTTCTTTAAACAAGATTATATAGAGAGAGATATAGAAAGAGAGAGAGAGAGATATAGAAAGTACTGGGTTGTCCCTGTTTGCAACTCCTGAAGTCGCCGCAACAAAAACAAATGCTTGATCGGCAGTGCGTACACCAGTCGCATCCGCCTCCGCGTCCGCCTCCGCGTCCGCCTCCACGCCCACCACAGGCCTAGGCCCCAGCACTTTCACTTCGCTGACACACTTTAACATTCCACAACTATCACACAAAGCCATCTAGTCCCAACTAAATTAAGCTTGTGTTGTGGGTACTAGACAACTGATAAACACACTTATATATTTCTAAATACATTTATTATAGATAAATTACACCCAGACACAGAACAAATGATCGTGCTCATCACATAAACATTTGTCCTGGGTGGGAATCAAACCCACGACCTCCGGCATAGCAGTCAGGGTCACTAACCACTAGACCAACAGGTTTGTTTGTCAAATCTTTGACGTGAACCTTCTGTATTTTCTATCACAGCACCGTCATGGTTAGACAACACCGTTATCTGACAATTAAGGCAGTATGTCGGTGTGATTGGTGCAGATCAAACGTGTATCATAGCAAAGCTAGTGTTAGTAGTGAAATAGACTCTATTTTGTTGCAGGTAAGCTGTGTTTTTAACTACTTCAAAAGAGAAGTGTTATAAGTTTAGTCTGTGCATCGTAGTTCCAAAGCGAATAGACCAATTTTAATGCGGTTTTTTTCGTTGGAAAGCTGACTCGATCGGGATTGTTCTTAGCAGAATTAGAATGTTGTATCTGTGTGTCTGTCTAAAGCATTGAAGATCCTAAACGAATGGACCAATTTAGATTCGATTTTTCGTGTTTGAGATAGATGTTAGCTGCTCTCTCTCGTCTGTAAGAGATAGTAGAAAGCAACTTCCAATATTTTTAAAAATGTCGTAGATTCTATTTTAAAATTGTTATTGTATAGAATTTTAAGAATTATTTATTAGTCTTACTTTACTAATGATCACACTACTGGCTCTAAGTGACTGTTTAGGAAGTGATCGCTCGAATTAAAAAAAAATTAAAAAAACCCCCGAAACAAAAACCAAGTTCCCTTTAAAAAGTAAAAAATAATAAAAATACGTCGCGTTGGGGGACAGCAAAAAAACAGGAGACGATGAATTATTTGGAGCAGTCCCCCAACGCGACGTATTTTTATTATTTTTTACTTTTTAAAAGGAACTTGGTTTTTGTGTCGGGGGTTTTTAAAATTTTTAATTTATTTTTTATTTTATTCTTTTTATAGGTACATACTTATATTTTTTTTTTGTTGCTAAGAGTACTCCCGATTACTTAATCGGGAGTACTCTTAGCAACGCTAAGCTTTGATGGCTTCATCAATATTCCCTTTCAGTACGCTTTCATTTGATACCCAACTCGAGTATATTTGCAGACCCTCGGTTACCTTTCCCCACTTTCACCCCCATAACTTCTAAACGGCTCAACCGATTTTCGTCAAACATGTCTAAGAACACTCGCAGGTAAGTCACCTTTCATACAAAAAAATTGAAATCGCTTCATCCGTTCGGGGTCTATGATGCCACAGACAGACAGACAGACAGACAGACAGACAGACAGACCGACAGACAGACAGACACGTCAAACTTATAACAACCCTCTTTTTCCGTCGGGGGTTAAAGAGAATTAATTAAAATTAAAAAAAAAGTTACATCCTGCATTTAAAATCTGTCAGCGTAAGTTTAACAAAAAAAGGTTTATTTTTATTCAAGGTAAACAAATTGTAAATTGTAATGCAATTTTAAATAATTAAAATACTACTGACTAATTAGGTAGGTATACTAATTACCTAGATGGTAGAAACTGGCAAAACCAGTTTCCATTTTTTTTGCGTGATAAAATCATCAAATGATTCGGACTCGAGGGCGGGAGGGACTGTCAGACTTGTACTGACTAAAATCCACGGTGTCCTTCAATAGCCCTTGTTTCCTTGGATAATTTTAATAAAAAAATAAAATAAGTACATTTTGACTAGGTAAGTAAACACGTATTTAGTTAATGAAACAAATTAAAAGTGATACCTCAATATTTTAAAAAATTGTATTTTTCTTTTTTTTATTTGAAAAAACCTTGTACTGAATAAAATCAACGGTGTCATTCAATAGCCCTTTACGTTCCGGGGCCACAGTTACCTGATGAGACAGCACCGCGACCCCGATAAGACAGTCTCGACACCAAAACATTCCCGCGACCCCGGGTATGCTGTACCTACTCGTAATGCAATTAAAATATCTAAAGCAAAAGCTACAGGGTCGCGGGACTGTCTTCACAAGTACCTTACGAAGACCCTCAATAGGATGATCAGTTTCGGAGACATATACAATGTGTAACAGTAATAGCGCACAACCTCTCGTGGGGTAACTCAGCCCATGTTACTAAACAATGTTTGTTCTAAGACTTTTAGAAAAAAGCAAAAAAAAAAATTGCTTTTTCATACAAAATGAGGAATTGATCGGGCCTATCAGTATGAAAAATCATTTTTTTTTGCAAATGTCTTAGAACAAACATTGTTCAGTAACATGGGCTGAGTTACCCCACGAGAGGTTGTGCGCTATTAATGTTACACATTGTATACCTCTTATATACAAACAATAAATATCACCTCGTTATAATTTATAGATAAACGAAAAAATCGTAAAGAGTTCTTACATTTTTATCCGTGATTTTGATGCTGGTCGATATAATTATCTATTATAAGTATTTGATAAAAATAATTCTGTTTTTTATCTTACACTGATTGTGTTTATAATCTATCCAGAAGTAATTATGAGTCAACAAAGTCGACCAAGTGCAAGTTGAAATCTCGTTTTGAAGGTTCCGTAGTAAAGTGTCAAAAATATGCGCGAACACATCCCCCGCCAAAATGCGAGCGATGTTACATCAATAAACCTTTTGATTTTTTTTTTTTTTTGTTGTAGAAAAATAATTAGGAAATTACAGACTATGCCTTCAAAATTTGCTATAAAGGTGTTATTCTTTATTTTAATGATAATGCCAGTCACTGACGAAAAAAACTAATATCTTTGTTAAATAAAAAAAATAAGCTTATCATTACTGGAGAAACAACCTAGGCAAGGCCTAGAGCAGTGGTGGCCCAGTGGTATCGGTCCCGACTTACGAGTTGTAGGTCGTGGGTTCGAACCCAGCTTGGCGCATTACTTTGTGTAATTTATTTCATCACCACTGCTCTCAAAACGGTGAAGGAAAACATCGTGAGGAAACCGGCATGTCCTAGAACCATCAAATTCGAAGACATGTGACATCTGCCAATCCGCACTGGGCCCGCGTGGTGGATTATGGCCCACACCCTATCACAAGAGAGGAGGCCTGTGTCCCAGCAGTGGGAACGTTATAGGCTGATGATGATAATGATGAACCTAGGCAAAAGGCATATTCGCTAGTCTGGACAACAGACAGTAACGATCCTAAAATGGTTCTGGAATTACGGAACCCTAAAAAATGAGGAAATGCTCAATAAGTCGCGTTTTTTTTTAATTCCTTGATTAAATTATTATTACTCAGTCTCATTTTAGTAAAGTGTGTGAGTGGGTGAATTTTAGTGGTCGTATCAACACTATCAACAGTGTACTTTGCATACGACAACGGAAACCAATGGTGTTAATACACTCTTAAGGTATTTTATTGGTATTTAAAGCGCATTAATAGCATTCATCATCATCTTCCTGCCCTTATCCCATTTTACTTGGGGTCGGCGCAACATGTTTCTTGCTTCCATCCTCCCCTATCACAGGTCATAGTATCATTTACTCCTTTTTCTTTCATATCCTTACTTATACAATCCAGCTATCTTTTCTTCTTCTTCTCTTCTCTTCCTAAACTATTCAATAGCATTATTGGCCAGTAAATTACTAAGTGACCCACGAATCAAATAAATTCATTGAACAGAAATTGTAAAAAAAAGATGAAGCCAAAGCATAGACGGCGGAGCCCCGCTGGGCGGGGCTCCTATATTTGTCGGCAGGGTTAATAAAAATAATAAAAAAAAGGTTTATAAATAATTTTATTAAAGGAACAAACGGAACCAAACCTCGGAGTGTCCCCAAAAATAAAAATGTTAGCGAATTGTAATATTTTTGGCCGAGTTAGGTAATAATTCTTTGGCTGAGTTAGTAATATTGTGGCTAGGTTTGTACAGAAAGCAATAGAATTACCACTATTATACAAATTGGCCAATTGGCCTATTCCTTAGCCAACGAATTAGCATTGCCATACAACGTGGCAATGCTGCCAGCGTTCTGGGCACTGTTCCCGTTGACAGCGATGTGGACGTATTCTTTGACGCCTTATTAACGTTTTCTCTTTTATTTATTTATTATTATTATTTTCCTGTATGTATTACTAGTAGGTTTTTATTTATAGTTTTAAAATTAAATTAAAAGGCTGAAAAAAAAAACATATACAAATTTTAATGTGCTATTTTTTTTAGTGTGGTTTAATCATCATGAGTCCTCCCAACCCTGGGTGGAGCGGAAGGGACTGTCAGACTCGTACTGACTAAAATCCACGGTATTCCTGAAGTCGGCAAAATTAAAATAATAATACTACATTGTTTAAGAATATTATGATCATAAAAATGACTGACCTGTTGGTCTAGTGGTTAGTGACCCTGACTGCTATGCCGGAGGTCGTGGGTTCGATTCCCACCCAGGACAAATGTTTGTGTGATGAGCACGATCATTTGTTCTGTGTCTGGGCGTAATTTATCTATAATATGTATGTATTATTAAATATATTATTAAAGACCCCACGGTCTTTAATAATATATTTCCTATAGTTTTTGGTGTTGATAATCTGATCCTGTATAGCAATAATGAATCCTTCAGTTTCGGGAAATAAATTACCTATCTTCAACCATTTGTTTGATGCTATTGAATCTATGTGAGGTTGTTCTAAATCATGGGGATGTCTTCCGTGCAACACTTTCTTTTTCCAGTCATCTAACTTTTGCTTCTGTGGATCTTCATTGCTAGCGTGTTGTGTATCTACTTCTTCATTAAGGTTAAGTGGTGTGTAGTTGGTGTCGTTCATAACTATTGCTTTGTGGATGCTACTCGTGCGTGATTTGATGTGAAAGAATGTTCTTAGTCTGGATATTTGTTTTTGCCAAAGATGCTGGACGTCAATAAGGCCTCTCCCTCCGTATTGGCGTTTGATGGTCAACCTTTCTATTGCAGATTTAGGGTGTAGGTTATTGTGTTTAGTGAGTGTGGTGCGTGTTGTTCTTTCAATTTGTTGTATGTCAGTTTTTGACCATTTGATCACTCCAAATGAGTACGTTAGAATGGGAATCGCATAGGTGTTCAACGCTTTGATCAAATGTTTTCCGGAGAGTTGGGTTTTGCACACTGCAACCACTCTTCTCTTGTATTCTGTGTTCAATGTTTGTTTTATTGCTGTGTGGTCTATCCCTTTGAGCTGTCTGTAACCTAAATATTTAAATAAATCAGTGGATTCCATAGCTGTAATTGTATCAGTAGTGTTTATTGCATAGTCGCCAGGTTTGATTTTGCCTCTTATGATGTGTACTGTTTTACATTTTTCTAGTCCAAATTGCATGTTTATATCTTTGCTGAATTTTGACGTTATTTCTATTAGTTTTTTCATTTCTTTTTCAGTTTTAGCGTATAATTTAATGTCGTCCATATAAATAAGATGAGAAATAGTGGTTTCTTCTGTTGCATGTTTGAGGGAATATCCAGCCTTGCAACGCTGCAGTGAGTGTGATAGGGGGTTTAGAGCGAGGCAGAACCAAAGAGGGCTCAAGGAATCTCCTTGATAAATACCCTTTCTTATGGCAATCTGTCTAGTTGTGACAGTATTATTGCGGTAATTTAGTTGAAGAGTAGTTTTCCATCGGGACATAACGTTTTGCAAAAAGTCAATTATTTTAGGATTAATTTTATAGATCTTAAGTATTTGAATGAGCCAAGAGTGAGGAATGCTATCAAAAGCCTTTTTGTAATCTATATAAGTACAGTGTAAATTTCTATTTTTTGTGGCGGCATGTTTGTGTATTATCGAATCTATTACTAGCTGCTCCTTACATCCCATGTGGCCCCGTCTGCACCCCTTTTGCTCCTCTGCTATTATGTTGTGATGTTCTATGTGTTTGTTGATTTTCGTAGTAATTGCTGACGTTAAGATTTTGTATATAGTGGGTAGGCAAGTAATTGGTCTGTATTGGGAAGCTTGTGATGAGTAATTCGTTTTTGGCAACATGTAGGTTATTCCAGTGGCTATAAATTCAGGTATATTTTGTTTCCCTAAGATGATGTCAGTTAAGCTTTTAGCCAAAATTTTATGCAATGAGTCTAATTTTTTATACCAGTAATTATGTATTTTATCAATACCGGGGGATTTCCAATTGTGTAGTTTTGATGTTATGTAAGAAATGTCAGATTCAGTTAGCTCTACGAATTCCATTTGTTCTAATGAACCCCATTTAGTAACTTCGTCTGCAATCCACGCTGAACTTTCATTATGTTGCACTTGCTCTTCCCATATGCCAGACCAAAATGTTTCAAGTTGTTCCGCTGTAGGTAAATCTGTGTTGTTATAGTTAGGTGTGTCAGTTTGTGGTTTGTGTAAATTTCTGTAAAAGTTCTTTTCATTCATGGCAAACATAGCGTTATCGTTTTTACGTTCTTGTGCTTTTTTATACCTTTTTAGCCTAGCTGCTTTTACTGCTAATTTCTGTTTCAAAGTATCCAGAAATTCTTCTGGTCTTTCATTAAGCCTTTCGTGTCTTGTGTGTACTGCCATATTTTTAAATATTAGTTCAACTCTCCTAACTACTTTATTTGACCTATTGTTATTTATATATTGTGTTAGTCTGCCACAGTCTGCCCTAAGTTTTTCGATGTCCTTTTCAAGCCTCTGCTGCCAAGCTGGTTTATTGGTGTTTCTGTTTCTTGTGTTGCCTGTGTATTCTGTTATTTTAAAGTTAAGTTCCTCGGAAATAACTAATGCTGTGCAATATATAAGTGTATGTACGTCTATAAGTTGAGTTTCTTCGCTAATATACTGAGTGAGAATATTTTGATTAAATAAATGAACGAGTTGAATTAGCTTTGGTGAATATCTTAGTTTGGGTAGTTTTGGTCGAGCTGCCGGGTCCATCCCGGAGTATTGAGTGAGGGCTGTTTTAAATTTATCGTGTATTTCTAGAGTACGTGTATCTGTGGGCAGATTTTGATCTATATTTGTTAGAACCTCAACGTCGTTTTCTAACATAAGAGTTATGTTTTCGGTTTGGGTAGATGTATGTGTGGTTTGTGAATATGGTTGTGAGTGATAATATGTTTGTGATTGTGTGTAAGGTTCCGATTGAGTGTATGACTGTGGTTGTTCATGTTGGCTAACCTCGGTTGTGTTTTGTGTTTCTGTAGTACTATTACCCTCTCCGTTATTTACTGATTCTATTTGTAACTGTGTGCGCACTTCTACTTTTAACTGGTCAATTTCAGCTTGTGATAAGAGCTTATTCCTTACAATAGCTCTTCTTTGATCTGAGATCCTTTGTTCAGAAACTATAACCTCTGGGTACTCTCGTGTAAAAAGTTCATGCAATTGTTGTCTGTAGGTGGTTAAGTCTGTCTCTAATTTAGTAATGGATAGGTAGGTTCGCATGATAAATGTGTTCACTTCTTTGCTCCATTTCATGCGAACTCTTGCTTTTCCAGCCTTGGTGGACGCGGGTAAGAAGGTAGATACCCCCCGCGCAACACTCAAAGTCGGGGTGGATGGGTCTGTAATCAAACTTCTAATAGGGGATGATAATTGTATGGGTGACGATGGTATAGATGGTGATGAACGCCTAGATGGTGTGTATGAGACTGTGCTTGGACTAAACGGTTCTACAGGGGTGTCTGTCCTGTCTGTCAGTCTGTCACCATCGTCAATGAGTTCGGCTGTAGTATCTTTGTCGGTGGGAGCCCGCCTGCTCAACTCCTCACCGCTGACGGATCGCATGCTGTGACACCCAGCGTCAGCTCCAGGTGCGCCCCGGCGATCGCCCCCGGGCAGCGGTCCTATACGTTTTCTCTTTGAACGAGTCTCCATGTTTAGTGGGTTTCCAGAGCCACGTTAGCCACGCCAGTAATTTCTCATTCGTGTGTCCGCCCCCCACGTGATTAGATGGTCAATCAGGACGTGTGGTTGTTTAGGGGGCTTATTATTATTATTATTTTCGGATAGAGTTTTCACTTCTCAGTACTTAGACTGGGTTTTTACTACATTTACGGGTCGAAACCAAAGCAAATGCAGCGTGTGGTGTGTAATCTATGTGTTTTCATGGGGTCCTATTTCATTTTCTTCTATCTGCATGAATTTCCTAACAATTCTGCATGTGTTTAATATAGCTGCTTTTTGGAGTGTTATGTAAAGGGTTTCTTTTAGGTCTAACAATTTTAAGCTATGGAGGAGATGATTAGGGATTACGCCTGTTGTGGAAAGAACAATTGGAACTACATAAACCTTTTCTTGTCGCCAAATTCTTGTGACTTCTTCTTTGAGCTCTGCGTACTTACTAATTTTTTCAGTGATCGTCTTCTGTAAGTTGTGTGTGTTGGGGACTGCAATGTCTATCAGGTAAGTAATATTATTTATTTTATCTTGTAAAATAATATCTGGTCGGTTATAGTGGATTGTCCTATCGGTGAGAATGCCGCGATCGTAAAAAAGTTTATGTGTGGTGTTTTCTAAGGTCGGTTTTGGTGTATAATTGTAGTAAGGAGTGTTTGAGTCTTGAATGAGTGCGTGTTTGAGTGCTAGTTTTTGGTGAATGACATTGGCAACCTGGTTGTGCCTGTGAGTGTAGTCGGTCTGTGTGAGAGTTGTGCATGCTCCTGTTATGTGTTGTATGGTTTCTGGGTGTGTGTGGCATTTGCGACATTTATCATTAGTAACTGTAGGGTCTTTGATGATGTATTTTCTGTAGTTTTTAGTGTTTATGTCAATTAAATAAAAATGGGACAGTAATTCCTTTTGAAAACAGTATAAATTCTTATTTGTTATCTATTTGTTACGTGATATCGTTGGCAGAGTGAAATAATATAACAGTGAACTCTTAAAATCGAATGAAGTGCTGACTCAGTGAATGTAAACAAAAACACAAACAAACAATAAAGTGACGCAAAAACTATGAAAACACGATAACTCTTAAAAATAAAGTCTAACACAAACTTAGACTCGGTTAAATAGTGCCAAAATTGTGAAAAAAGTGACTTAATTAATTTAAAGCAATCGTTATGATTTAAAAACAATAACAACGCACACCCACATATCAAAAAATCGACGGGCGCGTTTCAGTTTCTGCTTTTAGCGTTCTTAAACATAACGTACCTCACTAGCGCCACCTGTTGCCGAGTAGCAGAAGCACTTGAAAACGTTCCATTTATAGCCTAATGGTATCTCAAGCATTTCTTCTATAATTTTAAAAATAAAAATAATAATATCATTCCTAATATTGTACAGCAAAATGATGCAATGTGCAGGCTGTGAGCAGAAAATCCCGAATAGTCAATACTTAACCTGCTCCATCTGTAAGAAACATTATGATCTCGAATGTTCCAATCTCTTAAAGGGACAATTTTTGCGTATGAACAGCAAGACTCGATTAGCATGGGAGTGCCAAGAATGTAAATGTAAGAAACCCAAAAGAATCAACTCACTCACCCCTGTAAGACTGCAACATACAGAAGAAGAAACTAATCCTAACACAGCACCACAAGAAAATGTCACTCAGCGACATAAACAAAATCAAAAGCATCAAGAGATTATAGGCACGGACAACACTAGTATACTGGGTGATACATTACCTAACGCACAAACAATACATGAGACCACTAGTAGTATACCAGACATATCCGACGACGAAGATGACGTAATTAAGGAACTGAAGGCACAAGTATCAAAATTAACTTTAGATTTACATAATGCTCAACTAAAAATCGAAGAATTATCCAAAGAGAACAATAAACTTAGGACATTAAATGAGAATATGAACAGCACAGAAAGTCCGTCTAATCCAGCCACACATAATATATCAAGCCTAAAGAAGAAAACTAGCAATAAAAATAAACAAACACAAACGGAAACCACGAAGGAGAATAAAACCAAAGCTACTACACCAACAAAGCAAAGCATCAATTCTTCAGGCAATAATAATTACTTGAAACGTAGCAAAATATGCGTCTTAAGCACCGATAATAGGAATAACTTGCTTCAGATTGCAGAAAACAAATTGGAAAAAAGTGATCTTTGTCATTACATCACTCCTCATGGAAATATTCAAATTATGTTAAGAGGCATCAAAGAAAAATTAGCAAACTTCACCTTGATGGATTTCTTTATAATAATGATAGGCTGTGAGGACTTCAAAGTCACATGTAAATATCATGACACTATTTTATTAATTAGAAAAATTTTACAAGACATAAGAAACACAAATTTAATTATATGCACACCGACGTACAAATTTTTTAATAATAATTACTTATATAATTCAAGGGTAGAAACATTCAATAACTTGTTATATCTGGATATTACTACTCATGAACACGCTTATTTTCTGGATAGTAATAGGAATTTAACATACGATGATATCATGTTCGATAGACGCACGGGATTGATAAATTACACCGGAATGGAACATATTTTTAATGATATATTTGACATGATTGTTTCTATTAAATTTACCGTTAGTGACTATGAATTCTATGAAGATGACATAAATAATTTAAATGTTTATAATGAAGAAATTTCAGAGAGTCAAAACTCGCAGTTTTTTCTGTAATAAAATAAATATTCTTCATCAAAATATAGCTGGATTATTGAATAAATCGGACTTGTTAACTGTGAAATTGCAAAACCTTGAAAATCAAGAAATTATTATAGACGTACTCTGTATAACTGAACACTTCATTGCATCTGGTCACGAAAGCTTATTAAACCTACCTAATTTTCACCTAGCAGCCTTCTTTTGTCGCAAGACAAATCGCGGAGGGACTTGTATCTTGGTGAGGAATGGGCATCAATATAAAGAACTGCCAGATATTGCTAAGCACTCTGTGTCAGGCGTTTTCGAATTATGTGCAATTGAATTGACATCCTACTCTATTATTGTAATTTGTGTTTATAGAATTCCAAAAAATAATTATTTTACATTTTATGAAAAACTTGACATAATTTTAAGCAGGCTAAGTTTGTCCTCTAACAGAAAAATTATCTTGTGTGGCGATTTAAACATTGATACATTAAAAAGAAATAATTTAACTTCGGAACTAGAAAATTTTCTCCTTAGTTATAACTTGACTTTGGAATTAAATCAACCTACTAGGCTTTGTAGTAAAACATGCATCGACAACTTTGCGCATAACATACGAAAAGGTTGTAAAGCTAAAATTATAGACTTCATCCTTTCTGACCACACGTCACAGTTACTAAGTGTTCCAATAAATAAGACATGCCGTTTAAAGTGCTGGAAGAAAGTGAAACGTGATTATTCCATGGAGAATCTTCTAAAATTTAGAGAATGCATACAAAGTCTAAGTTTTAAGGATGTATATGAAAGTAGTGATACAAATGAGGCTTATATGAATTTCTACGAGACATTCTCCCTGTTCTATAAACTTTGCTTCCCTGAAAAAAATATTACTATTAACACAGACAAAAATGTAAAATGGGTATCTCGTGGCATAAAAAGTTGTAGTAAAAAACAAAGAAGGCTTCTGTGGACTTATAGACAAAAACCTACACTAAAAAATAAAGCTGACTTTAAAAAATACTCATTACAATATAGGAAGATTATAAGATTAACACAAAAAGCTCAAAATGATTACTATATAAAAACCTCACAAAATAAATCTAAAGCCACATGGGACATAGTCAATAAACCGAAAATTAACTTCCCTAAGGAACAAATAATGACCATAAATAAAGGCGATCAGACATTTTCAAACCCTACTGACATTGCAAATGAGATTAATAATTATTTTATAGATGAAATTGAAAATAATATTAATATTGACATGAAATTGGACAAATATAAACTAGACAATTTGACATTACAATCTATGTTTATGCAGCCTGTGCAATTGATTGACATTGTTTCGATTATCAGATCACTAAAAAACACCAATACGGTAGGATTTGACGGTATATCAACTAAGGTGATAAAATTTGTTAATGAACTTATAGCACCCATACTAATGCATATTATGAATCTTGGCATTGTTGACGGAGTGTATCCAAATGAGTGGAAGACTGTTGTTATCAAACCACTTCATAAAAAAGATGATAAAACCAATATGAAGAACTATAGGCCAATTGCTAAACTACCCGTTTTTTCAAAAATTTTTGAGAAATATATTTATAAATCACTGTATTGTTATCTCAATAAATTTAACTTACTATGCAAAGAACAATATGGCTTTAGAAAGAATACCACGATCAATATGGCGATTTTTGACTTTATACGTAGCATTATGTTAACAGTTGACAAAAAAACTCCTATTTGTGCTATTTACACAGATATGACCAGAGCTTTTGACTATGTTAGACATGATATTCTTTTAGATAAGTTACATAGCTACGGTATCAGAGGAAACACTTTAAAACTACTTAAATCCTATCTCTCTGACAGAATACAATATACTGAGATTACAAGAGTGTGCGGTAGGTCAAAATATGAACAGAGTTTCCTATCTCAGCCTAGATCTGTTAAGTATGGTGTCCCACAGGGAGGCGTCCTTTCACCGCCACTTTTTCTGATCTATATAAATGATCTGCCAAAGGACACTAAAAACCAAATGGTAATGTTTGCAGACGACAGTACTGCCATAGTCAAATGTATCGATCATGATCAGTATCAAAATGACGTGAATAGCACACTATCGGACATAATTAACTGGCTCAATAAGAATAATTTAGTTATAAACTTAAAGAAAACGAAATTTATGAACTTTTATCAAAGAACTGAAGCACCAAACTTAAGTATTAAATATAATGACAATGAAATAGAAGAAGTTAAAGTGACAAAATTTTTAGGCTTATATCTTGACAGTCATCTTAATTGGAAAGCCCACATAGATGATCTTAGTAAGAGACTTAGTAAGTCCGCTTATGCACTCTTCCAAATTGCAAGGAAATTAAATATAGATGCACTATTAGTTGCATATCATGGCTTGGTAGCCTCAGTTCTGAGGTACGGCATTATTTTTTGGGGCAACTCAACAGATAAAGATATTATTTTTAAGGCACAAAAAAGATGCATAAGATCAATGTGTGGTTTAAAAAGTGATGAAAGTTGTGTACCGGTCTTTAAATCGCTGAAGATACTTACTTTGCCATCATTGTATTTATATGAAATAAGTGTCTTTGTCAAGACAAATATGAAATTATTCGATAGAGTGTCAACGGTACGAGATGTAACTATTCGTAGCCAATATGCAAACTCTCTCAATAATCAACGTTGCAAGACTGCTTTACTAAGGAAGAGCGTGTTAGGCATGGCACCACGCATTTATAATAAGTTACCAGATGCCATGAAGAATCTTAATAACGCACAGTTTAAAGTAAAATTGAAAACAATGCTCTTTGAAAAATGTTATTACACAGTTGATGAATTTTTAAATGACGAATTAATGTAAACTTGTTATTATTGTTGATTATTATTTCTTCTTTTTTTAATATAAGTCGGACTAGAATGATGAATTGAATATTGTGTCTTTAATAATGACTAATGTGACATTTAAAATTTGACATTTCTTTATTTGTAAAATCTTTTTGACATTAGTATATTTACTTTCTTAAATTACGTAATAATGATTTCATTCATTGCATGATTTCAAAATATTTGCACGCCTCTTGGCATAGCATAGCGATACTGTAAAATAAAATATAAGAACTTTGTACCTGCACCTATGTTACACAAATAATAAATTTGATTTGATTTGATTTGATTTGATATGATCTGGTCTTGAATAGCTATGATAAATCCTTCAGTTTCCGGGAATAAGTTACCTATTTTCAGCCACTTATTTGAAGCTAACCTATTTATGTGTAACTGCTCCAGGTCATGAGGGTGTCGACCGTGAAGCACTTTCTTCTTCCAGTCGTCAATTTTTTGTGTCTGCGGATTGTCAATGGTAGAGTTTTGGGTTTCACTAGAATTGCTTAGGTTAAGTGGAGTGTAGTTACTGTCATTTGTTACTATGGCTTTATGTATGTTACTGGTGTGAGACTTTGTGTGGAAGAATGATTTTAATCGACTAACTTGTTTCCGCCATAGGTGCTGGATATCTATAAGGCCTCTCCCTCCATGTTCTCTTTTTATTGTTAGTCTCTCTATGGCGGATTTAGGGTGAAGGTTGTTGTGTTTCGTGAGGGTTGTTCGTGTAGTACGCTCTAACTGTTCCGTGTCCGTTTTGGACCATTTTATAACTCCGAATGAGTACGTCAATACGGGAATGGCGAAGGTGTTTATGGCTTTGACGAGGTGTTTACCCGAAAGTTGTGTTTTACAAATGGCGTTAAGCCGTCTCTTGTATTCTGTAGTTAGTGACTGTTTTATACGTACATGGTCAAGACCTTTGAGTTGTTCATACCCTAAATATTTATACAAGTCAGTCGATTCCAACGCTGTGATAGCATCCTTCTCATTTACTACATAGTTGCCGGGCCTTATTTTGCCTCTTACAATGTGTAATGTTTTACACTTATCCAATCCAAATTGCATATTGATATCATTACTGAATTCTGCTGTAATCTCTACTAATTTCTTCATTTCTTTTTCTGTTTTTGAGTATAATTTGATGTCGTCCATGTATATAAGATGCGATATTGTTGTTTCGTCTGTATTATGTTTTAGGCAATATCCGGCCCCGCAGCTCTGCAGCAAATGAGATAAAGGATTCAGGGCGAGACAAAACCACAGTGGGCTCAGAGAGTCACCTTGGAAGATGCCTTTTTTAATGGAGATTTGTCGTGTGGTGACATTATTTTGATTACAATTAATGTGTAGTGTTGTTTTCCATTGTAACATTATACGGCGTAAGAAATCTATTATTTTCGGATTTATTCTATATATTTCTAGAATTTTTAGTAACCAAGAATGAGGGACACTATCAAAAGCTTTTTTGTAATCAATATAGGTGCAATGTAAGTTTCTATTTTTGGAGGTGGCGTGTTTATGTATTGTGGAATCAATAATCAGCTGTTCTTTACATCCCATGTGGCCCTGTCTACATCCCTTCTGTTCTTCTACTATTATATTGTGATGTTCGATATGCGACTGAATTTTCTTTGTAATTGCAGATGTCAATATTTTGTAAATTGTGGGTAGACATGTAATTGGTCGATATTGAGAAGGCTGTGATGATTTTTTTGTTTTAGGTAGCATGTAAGTAATTCCTGTTGCAATAAATTCAGGCGTATTCTGTTGTCCCGATATAATATCTGTTACACTTTTTGCTATAGATTTATGAAGACAGGTTAACTTTTTGTACCAAAAATTATGAATTTTGTCTATTCCAGGCGATTTCCAATTATGTAGTCTAGCTGTGATGAGTGTAATGTCTAACTCTGTTACCTCTACGGATTCCATCTCGTCAATATCTTTCCATTTCGTTTCCTCTTCAACTATCCAAGGTGCTTTGTCGTTGTGTTGTTTTTGCTCTTCCCAAATACTAGCCCAATATGCTTCTAATTGTTCTTTTGTAGGTAGATTAGGTGTATGTGTGCTATGATCATCAATTGTGTCTGTTTGTGGTTTGTGTAGGTTTCTATAAAACATTTTTTCGTTAGTGGCAAAAGTGGCGTTATCGTTTTTGCGTTGTAGTGCTTTTTTGTACCTTTTGAGTCTATGAACTTTGAGTGCTAATTTTTGTTTTAAGGTGTCTAAAAATTCTTCTGGTCTTGTGTTACTCCTTTCGTGTCTGGTGTGTGTGGCATTATTCCTAAATATGTCCTCAACTTTTTTGACTAACTTATTAGATCTACAACCTTTAATATATTGGGTGAGTCTGCCTATGTTTGCCCTTAATTTTTCAATATCCTTTTCTAGCCTCTGTTGCCATGCTGGATTCATGTTTTGTCTGGTTCTTGTAAGTCTTACATAGTCTGTGATTTTAAAGTTGAGTTCTTCAGATATTACTACCGCTGTGCAATATATAAGTAAATGTATGTCTATGAGTTGTGTGTCATCAGATATATATTGTGTGAGTATATTTTCATTAAATAAATTGACCAGACGAAATAAGTTAGGTGTGTATTTAAGTTTAGGTAATCTTGGACGAGTTGCGGGGTTCGTCCCAGAATATAATGTTATTGTTGTTCTAAATTTCTCCCTGATTTCTTGAACATATGTATCTGTTGTTAAGTGTTGATCTGGAACAACTATGGTCTCAATATCATTTTCTAGTGTTAGGATAAAGGATTCGGTTTGTGTGGATGTGTGTGTTATTTGTGTGCTGGTAGGTGAATGGTTGTATGGCTGAGATTGTGTATTAATAACTTGTGATTGACTGAGCGATTGTGGCTGTACTTGGTGATCATTAATTGTATTTTGTGTAATATTATTAGTTTCTACACAGCTGTTATTCGCTTCTTCTTGAAGTAATTGTGTTCGTACTTCTTCTTTTAATTGATCTATAACTTCTTGGGATAGAAGTTTATTCCTAACTATGGTTCTTCTTTGGTCTGAGATTCTTTGTTCTGAAACAGTAATTTCTGGATATTGTCGAGTGAAATGTGCGTGTAATTGTTTTCTGTATGTGGTCATATCGGTCTCTAATTTAGTAATGTATAGATAAGTTCTCATGATAAATAGATTTACTTCTCTACTCCATTTCATTCGAACTCTTGCTTTTCCAGCCTTGGTGGACGCGGGTAAAAAGGTAGATACCTCCCGCGCAGCACTCAAGGTCGGATTAGGGGGAACTGTATTTAAACTACTAATAGGGGGTGATGGAGGTGTTGGTGACGATGGTATGGATGGTGATGATGGCCTCGAGGGTGTGTATGATACTGTGCTTGGACTAAACGGTTCTACAGGGGTGGCTGTCCTGTCTGTCAGTCTGTCACCATCGTCAATGAGTTCGGCTGTAGTATCTTTGTCGGTGGGAGCCCGCCTGCTCAACTCCTCACCGCTGACGGATCGCATGCTGTGACACCCAGCGTCAGCTCCAGGTGCGCCCCGGCGATCGCCCCCGGGCAGCGGCCCTATACGTTTACTTTTAGAACGAGTCTCCATTTTATTTATGGGTTTCCAGAGCCACGTTAGCCACGCCAGTAATTTCTCATTCGTGTGTCCGCCCCCCACGTGATTAGATGGTCAATCAGGACGTGTGGTTGTTTAGGGGGCTTATTATTATTATTATTATAAAAATATTAATCAATGCTTTTAAATGATATTATTAAAATTGGTTTTTACAGTTATTAATCCGAGTTTAGTTTTTATTGATATAAGCGCGTATCTATATAATTACAAGAAATATACCTATGTAAGGTTCATTATGTTGGAAACAGTGACTCACTTGAATTCTGTAGAGGCACATTAGTGCCTCGCCAATTCGAGCGCAAAGCAACACTGCGCTACCATCCTTTTCTGGAACCATTTGGATGCATTATCAGGCCAAAAATAACCTTCATCATCATCAGCCGGAAGACATCCTCTGCTGAACATAGGCCTCCCCCTTAGACCGCCACGCCGAACGACAATTCGCCACTTGCATCCATCGGTTGCCCGCGACTCTCACGATGTCGTCAGTGCACCTAGTGGGAAGACTGTCTTCCGGTCCGTGGTCGCCACTCGAGAACTTTTTTTGTGAACAGTGACTCTGGTTCGTCGCCGAATATCCATGTTCCAGATTTTATCCCGCAAAGAAACTCCGAGGATAGCTGCTCTTTCTATTGCTCGTTGAGTGACTCTTAGTCCCTCTAAAAGGCCAGCAGTCAAAGACCACGTTTCAGAGCCATATGTCATCATTGGCAACACACACGGGTTAAACACCCTTGTCTAGAGACACTGAGATTCTCGGTGAGAAGATAATTATCACGTAGCGTCTCAAACGCTGCTCATCCGAGTTGGATTCTTCGGGCGATCTCTTAAGTCCAAGTTGAACCTACCTAACTGAAATTCCCCTGGCCTGGGAGGACTCATTTGATAAATAAATCACAATAAAAAAGGATAACAGTTACCTATTTGGTGAGCCCCAAGACCCCGACACCCCCTTTGGCCTCTTTGCATCTTCATAAATAACCATTTCCTCATAATTTCCAGAGAATGACCTCCTCAACCTACCTCCGACTCCTCGGCCAAGCGGTGTCCCTGGCTCTCCACACTGGCAACGCAATGAAGATGTTCTTCGCCATGCACGACGAGGAATTGTTGAAGGACATTGCTATATTGAAAATGACATCGATGCAGAGCCGATACCTTACTGTTTGGAATATTGTGAGTACCTATTAAGAAGTTTGTATTAAGTAATTTCACTATGCCATTTGACACTTTACCACGGCGTCGGACGTTGGCCACGGTGTCGAACGTCGGCATACGACCTCCGGCCACCGTAGGCGCGGGCATGCGGACGGCAAGACGTAAAGGGCAACTCGCTGTCAACCATGGACCATGCCCGGGTCGACCAACCTCGGCAAGGCTATGACCCTCTTTAGGCGGGCCCCGTCAGCGTGCTGACGCTCTTTGAGGTGCGCGAGGAACACAACGCGCCGTCGACCCGGGCATGGTCCATGGTCGGGCAGCGAGTTGCCCTTTACTCGCCGCCCGCATGCCCGCGCCTACGGTGGCCGGAGATCGTCCCGCGACATCCGTCGCCGTGGGCGTCTACCACTACGTCTGGGGCGGAGGAAGGACGGTGCCCTCGCTCTCACGCGTTCGGCCTCCGACTTCGCGTGCAGTACTGCTTCGCAGAAGGAGGCGACCGCTTCCCACTCCGTCTCGCCCCGCAGCATGGCCGCAACCAATATCGGGTGCGAGAGGTCTCCGCCTATCACCCGCGTGAGAAAAAAAGTGTCCATGGAGTCTGAGGTCTTCTCCATAGAGATATATGCATTGGAATGGGCATCTACGGTACTTTTATTATTACAGTTATTGTTTCTTGTGACTGGGACTGTTGCAGCATAACCATTGCAAAATAGCGCAGTTAAATTTATTTTTCAACACATTTGCTCAAAAAATGCATTTACAAAGCCTGTATACATTGTTCGAAAGTTAAAAATTACGCACCATACAACGGAACGTGCGGTAAAATAGGTACTCTCACCTAAGTACCTATTTTACCGTACACCCCGCTGTATAGCACCGTGCGTTTTCTTTACGGTTTTTTTAATTCCCAAAAAAACAAATAAAAGAATTCCACCAAAGAGTTTCACATTATGAGAATAAACAACCTGACTGATCGAACCTCCTTGGAAGCGCTTTTGCTCAATACGAATGACGAAATGTGCATGTGGCGCCATTTGCAAATTGACGCCATTTTGATATTACAAACTTCAAAAATTGTTGTGGTTTTCCCACTGTTGGAAAAATGTGTTGAAAAATATTGTATGACACACGTGCAGAGCAAAAATATTGTATGAAACTCGTGACTATGGTAAGCCCTCAACTTCGTTTCGGGCTTACATTCGTCTACTCGTTTGTAAAAACCAACTTACCGCACTAGTATCATAAATAACGATTATATGTTTGATTTCCCACATTGATATTCTTTTTTTTTGTTTCCAGGCCTTCCAGATGTTCTACTTCTCTCTAGCGTTTGCTTGTGACTTTCTAACAGTGATAGGCAGAGACAATTTGATACCAAAGAGCATAAGGAGGTTCAGAAAAACTTTCTTCTCGGCTTTAGTCTTCCCGGTGGGCGGTGTAAGTATTTTTTATTTAATTTAATGTTTGCTCTTGGCCCCCAATCTAGTTCTTACAAGTTAGTTTTAGTTCTAGAAGCTAAGAAATCTAAGTAAGATGGAACGAGCTCATTCAGAAGGAACTTGCGGCGAGTAAAAGGTGACTTGCTGTCCGATCATGAACCATGCCAGCCGGGTCAGCAGCGCGTTGTGTTCCAGGCACGCCTCAACGAGTATCAGCACGACCCGGCAGTCTTTGGCACTCTAGGGGGGCCTTTAGTGCCAAAGACTGGTTGGGACTGACGAATATCTTGACTCCGGAAAATAAAGGGCTATTGAAGGACACCGTGGATTTTAGTCAGTACAAGTCTGACAGTCCCTCCCGCCCTGCCCGGGGTGGACTCATATGACGATTCAACCACGCTAAAAACAGCATTCTATCAATTAATAAATCTTCGATAAATCGTTCATTCCAAGTAAATTTTGAACGACTTTCCTCAATAAATTCGACAATTCGAATTTCGACCAATAGTTTAATCATTTCTTTTATTTTATCTGAAAGTAAGCTATACAATTTAATTTGCAAACTACTATAAATAGAAACCTACTAGTAATATTTACAGGAAAAAAAAAAAGAAAAAAAAACATTCATAAGGCGTCGAAGAATACGTCCACATCGCTGTCAACGGCAACAGTGCCCAGAACACTGGCAGCATTGCCACGTTGTATGGCAATGCTAATGCTATCATTTCTTATATCGAATTTTCATTTCAATAGAATATTTTCAATGAACTTTGCACCCTATTCCTCATACCAACAGCATTGCGTGATAAAAACATTTAATACAATATATTAATAAATGCACAAATTAAGCATTCAGTATACGTAGTTATCCGGTTTTTTTCATACATAAAACCTGTTGCAATTCCGACACGTTCCAAAATATAACACCGTCTGACCTTTTAGAACAAAATCTTTATAAATAACAAACTATTAATAACTTTTGTGCAAAAAGTATGAGGCAGTCATTGAGCTATTACTACTACGTATAGAGACGACACCACGTTTCAACACTGTGTCCCATCCAGGATGAGTGAGCGCGCACAAGTTCATTAATTTGTTTGACAGCTCTGTGGCGTGCTCTAGACGCGCGCACTCATCCTGGATGGGACATAGTGGTGTTACGTGGTGTCGTCTCTATACGTAGTAACAATATATCAATGGAGGCAGTAGTATTCTTTAATTAAAGTTCATATTTGCATGCAACTTACGCATAGACACGTCGTAACGACAGAGGTAACTATGCGTAACTTGCATGCAATTATAAACTGTAACTACTGTTGATACATTTCAATGTTCCTTACCGCATTGTAAAATGCCACCCGGTGCGATGATAGCCGGTTGGTCTGAATCGTACATATATCGTTCAGTCCGCTTTAGAGAAAACTCACCTCTTTTGGTAGTGGTATCACTAAGAAAGGGGCTGAGATTTCTGTGAAGCTTACCATACGTATACAGGGTGAATTTTTCAACTGGGCGTGGATGGCTACTTTCGAGACTATGAGGAATATCGAAAAACGTTGAAAGGAGTCTCGAGGCCGATTTTGACGAAAACTAAAACTGCATCATTGGATTTTAGAAAAATCAAAAATCCTGGTCAGGAATCGAACCCGCTGATTTTGGAAAAAAAATCACAGCCTGTATTATTACATCGTTCGATAGTGTTGCTAATAAGGATCAAATTCTGGGAAGTAATCATATACAGCAAACTTAAGGAAAACGTATAATTACAAAAAAACTGATTAATCTTCAAGGCAAAGACTGTATTCGAAACTAGGGTTACCGTTCCTTCTTTAAATAACGCTATTTATAGTTCAACTCAATAATGTCGTATTGCTAAGTACAGTGGGATAGTTGAAACGTCAAATCCAGTGAGACATTGAAAACAATGAAGTTTTATAATTTCGAATAAATTATGGCTCAGTAGATGTAAAGTAACATGGAAAAATAGCAATTTCATAAAAATCTGCCATTTCCGTAAGTTTGCCGTATATGACTATTTCCCAGAATTTGATCCTTATTAGCAACACTATCGAACGGTGTAATAATACAGGGTGTATTTTTTTTTCCAAAATCAGCGGGTTCGATTCCTGGCCAAGATTTTTGATTTTTCTAAAATCCAATGATACAGATTTAGTTTTCGTCAAAATCGGCCTCGAGACTCCTTTCAACGTTTTTCGATATTCCTCATAGTTACGAAAGTAGCCATCCACGCCCAGTTGAAAAATTCACCCTGTAGAGTCCACGTTTGAGGTCCTGTTGACGGGGCGTTAGTGTCTATGTAATTTCTACCTAGTACTCGTACCAAAAGTATTCCGGTGGTCGACTCGCTGTCCGATCATGGACCATGGTCGACGGCGCGTCGCGTTCCACGCGCGCATCTAAGAGCTGCCAGCATTATACAGGGTGTTTCTTTTTAATGGGCCAAAAGGGAGAAATCTGCATCCATAAGAGATACGGGAAAACTTTCTTAGGAACCTTTAGCTCTTTTTTGATACTGAAAATTTTGGTGTTTTTATTTTTTTGGTCAAGTGTGAGCTGTCCACAGAAATGAGTGAAATTGACCAAAGTTTTTTTTAATGCTGTTCGACTCTATTTCGTGTAAGGATCATTTCATTGTATCGAAAAATAAAAAAAAAATCACAGCCTGTATTATTACATCGTTCGATAGTGTTGCTAATAAGGATCAAATTCTGGGAAGTAATCATATACAGCAAACTTAAGGAAAACGTATAATTACAAAAAAACTGATTAATCTTCAAGGCTTTTTTTTAATGCCGTTCGACTCTGTTTCATGTAAGGATCATTTCATTGTATCGGAAGAAAAAAATCGGGACGGCGGAAGTTGGTCAAATTTAGCAAAATATTTTTTCATACAAAATGTTTGAATGAAAAAAAATACCTTTTTTTTATTATGCTGTTTGACTTACTTTCATGTAAGGATTAGATTATTGTATGGGCAGAAAAATATCTGAACAGTAAAAGTTGGTCAAAAGTAGAGTAATGATTCTTCTAACAGCATAAAGTCGTATTAACAGTGTCATTATTTCATAAGATTTGACCCACTTCTATTGTCCGGGCATTTTCCTTCCCATACAATGAAATGGTCTTTACAAGACACTAAATAACATGGCATCATAAAAAAAATTGTATTTTTTTTTTCGTTCATACATATTGTATGAAAAAATATTTTGCTAAATTTGACCAACTTCCACCGTCCCGATTTTTTTCTGCCGATACAATGAAATGATCCTTACACGAAATAGAGTCGAACAGCATTAAAAAAATTTTTGGTCAATTTCACTCATTTCTGTGGACAGCTCACACTTGACTAAAAAAATAAAAACGCCAAAATGTTCAGTATCAAAAAAGAGCTAAAGGTTCCTAAGGAAGTTTTCCCGTATCTCTTATGGATAAGGATTTTCCCCTTTTGGCCCATTTAAAAGAAACACTCTGTATAGCCCCTTTAGAGAGCCAGAGCTTGCCGGGTCCCGTGACTATCGAACCTATGTAAAGGGGTTTTTGATGGATATCGTGGATTGTAGTCAGTACAAGTCTGACATTCCTCCTGTCCTGCTCTGGGTGGGAGGACTCATACGTTACCACGTAGTAAAAAATACAGATTTTGCAGTATTGTCGCGTCGCGTCTCGGTGTGAACTGACCCTTACTATATTACCCAGTTGTAAATTAAATTTTCTTTTTTTTCAGCTCATTTTCACAATTTTCTGGCCGATCTTCATTTACGACAGAGAACTACTATTTCCGGCGTTCATAGACAAGATATTTTCTTTTAAATCAAACCTGATTATGCATTTCTGCATTCTGCCCTCTGCTGTTTGGGAACTGGCCTTTTTGCCGAGACCTGTGCAAAAGTCCCATAAGCTGAATCTTGCAATCCTATTGGTTCTTTACGTTGTATATAATTCAATGTGAGTATATAATATTTTGTCATTGCTACTTATATTATAAATGTTAAAGTTTGGATGTTGTTTAAACGGCTGAACGGATTTTGATTTTCGACTCCGATAGGTTGTAATTTGGAATATAGCATATTATTAATTCCGGAATTCCGTAACTGGATTTTAATCCGTTCAGTCGTTTTTGAGAAAATCCATTACATTTACAACTTACTCACCTACATGCAAAAATAAATATCCCGTATTTTTTAAATTTCATTACTTGATTTCATTCATTTTCATTTAATTAATTTTCATTTAATAAATGTTCATTTAATTAATTTTCATTTAATTCATCTTCATTCAATTAATGTTCATTTAATTTATCTTCATTTTCTTAATGTTCATTTAATTCATCTTCATTTCATTCATCTTCATTCAATTAATGTTCATTCAATTAATGTTCATTTAATTTATCTTCATTTAATTAATGTTCATTTAATTCATCTTCATTAAATTCATCTTCATTTCATTCATCTTCATTTCATTTCATCATTTAATTGCATGTTTTCTTTTGGAAACTTTGTTTTTTAATAGCTATAGATTTAAAAATATTGTTAAATGATGTTTTCTTTTTCAGAATCCTGCACACTTACTTCCAGAAAGGAGTATTTCCATACCCGATCTTAGTAAAGACATACGGAACCATTTATTTCCCAATGTTCTTATTTGTAGTGCTTTTATTAGGATTAGCTATTTATTTATCACAGTCAAAAGTATATTCTTTGATTTGGGGCAAAGAAAAAACACGTGGTGCCGCTAAAAATAAGTCGTCGTAAATCTAAGATCGTACAAAACGCGACGCATGTCTCCGATACCTTACGACTTTGGTATCCATTGACGCGTGCCTGTGTACGAACCTCATTGGATTTCAACGACGATATATTACTAGACTCCGTATGCATGATCTAAGGAACAAAAACTAATCTGTCAACTCACTGAGGTACTACGTAAGCGAGGGGGACGGGGAACTGTGTTGTGATTGGCTAACTCAAGGTCTGTTCTGTCTCAAGGTATGTTTACGGCTCACAGGAGTGGTCGAAATAAGACGGATATAAGATTTTTTTGCCTAATGTGTTGACAGACATCGGTCGCCTGTTATTAGGAGTCTAGTAATATATCGTCGTTGCTGGATTTGTATTGCGATAGTCGCCTGGATACTAAAGTCGTAAGGTATCGGAGACTTTCACCACGTCTTTTTGTGCTACAAAATGCTCAAATTCATAAAAAATACTTTTATTTCATTTTACATTAAAAGATTTCTCTTCGAGTGAAAGTTGACGAATTTATCTAAAAATAAATATAGCATCTAGGCTAAAGATTGTATTTATAAGTCTGTGATTAAAAACTTGTATTTTAATAGTTGTAATAAATTATTTATAAATGTTACGGGTATGAGATTCTTTTATTTAATCTTAACTTCTCGACAAAACTCCTCCTGCGAAGGAGGAGCAGTAATGCTAGCGAAGGAGGAGGTCGAATGCGTGGGGCAGATGATATCCTCCACCACACGCCACGCGCCATTCCTAGAGGAGACGGTCAATGCGTGATGGCGAACGCAGGGCGATTTTCAGTCGCTTGCGCAGAACGACAGTTTCAAAATGTCATCGTATTATTTTTTATTCACCGTATCAATAGGCTTTTTTATGGTGGTAAAATCAATTATTGTGTCCTCCCATCCAAAGCAGGAATAGGGTGGAACACGACGCACCGTCGACCCGCAGGCATGGTCCATGGTTGAGCGGCGAGTTGCCCATTACTCGCCGCCCGCATGCCCGCGTCTAGGGTGGCCGGATATTATCATGCGGCGTCTGTCGCCTCGGGCGTCTACCACTGCGGCTGGGGCGTAGGGAGGACGCTGTCCTCTCCCTCACGCGGCCCGCCACCTCCTTCGCGAGCAGCCCTATGAGTAGGCTATGGGTATTTCAACTTTACTGCCTTTCGTCATTCCGTACCATACCGTCCTACCATCATTCGGTATTTAAATTTTAAACGTTATTAATGTCTTTCATATAATATTTTATTAGTTGTAAATATTAAAGAACAAATATTATTAGGATTTAAAATGGGATATAAATTATTTGTTTTAAAATTCTAATATTGAGGGTAGATCGATTTGTCTACTCATAAACATCTACCCGCAATAACTTCAGTTCACCCGCGATCATGGCGCTTGCAACAGTGCCGAAATATCGGAAACTCAAAACAAATAATAAATATGGTAAATATCTCGTTTAAATCCTAATAACAGTGTTAGTGGCCATTTCAGTACTCCTAGCACGAGTTTTCACTATTTTACTTTCCAGTATTTACAGCGTTTCTTGTATGAAAAAAATGGTACAGCGCCTCTGGTGTGCGAAAAAGAACTAATTTTTTTCTTTGAAAATTTGAAATTGTCAAAGTCCCAGTTTACTTTACGTCTCAAATACTGAAAACTCGTGCTAAGGGTACTGTTTAATAACTAATAAGGTTTTAGTAAAAAAAACAAAAGTGTGGAACAAATTATATTGTGATTTTGTGAAAGTGAAGTTCAGTTTCCAAGACCCAGTGTTTTCTGTGCGGTCAGTGAAATACCTCTATAACTGTGAGTGGCTAAATACACTACGTCGAAGATACGCGGTAAGTTTTTTGTATATTATTACTATCCAGAAATTGATCCTTATTAGGCACACTATTGAATGGTGGTACAGGGTGTAATTTTTTTTTCCAAAATTAGCGAGTTCAATTCCTGGCCAGGATTATAGATTTTTCTTAAATCCAATGATGCAGTTTTAGTTTTCGTCAAAATTGATTTCGAGTCTCCTTTCAACGATTTTTTATATTCCTCATAGTTTAGGTGATAGCGATCCGCGCCCAGTTGAAAAATTTTCCCTGTATAGTGTGTGTTCTACAGAATACCGCCGCCGAATTTCCGCTGAATTTACGTTCGGCCCTAGGGTGTAACGACGCGACGTAATTTCGGCATAATGTATCGTCATCGTCAGTAATTCAAATAGCATTACAGGCGTAATCATGCCGAACTCCGTGGCTCAACTTCGGCATACTCAGCTATACTGTGGCTATTCTACAAAATCTTAATCTGTTAAACAGTTGTCTAAAAAAAGAGTGACTGCAAAGGAACCTAAAGGTAGCCTTTCGAACTAAGCGTCACAAACGCAGCGTCTATAGCGTCACTGTCATAATGGTCATAATGGCCTGACTGTGACGTCACTGACGCCGCGACAGTGACGCTGCGTTCGAATGACGTTCCCTAGAATTTCATACATTTGCATAGAACATCTATCTGTAGCACTGTCGCGGCGTCACAACCGCGGCGCCAATGACGCCATAGGCGCTCAGTTCGAAAGGCTACCTTTATTTCAACGTCATAATCAGAATTTTTTTTAGACAAGTGTTCAACAGACGTTTAAAAGTTTGGACTATGTTTAGGTTTGAGGCAGAAGAAATAAAACACATACGCATTTGCAAGTGATTCGAGAATAATAATAAAAACAATAACATTTATTCACTATTGGTTCTCAAAATTCACCATTATCTACTTTAGGTACATAGGTACAATGTTTTTTTTTTGTATTTGAGTTCATAAACCAACAAAGCTTATGCGCAACATCATCGAAAACGGCTTAGCCCACAGTTTCTGAACGAAAAAATGAGTAAAAAAAGATTTTATTCCTTTTATTGTTTCTCTTTTTTGCCACAATTTTCGATCACACCGCGCATACAAAATATGTTTTTTAATATATTCTGTTTTTTACATAGATATATTATGTTTTTTATTTTTTATATTTGTTACTCTTTCATATGTTCAGGTAATGTGTAAAAATACTTAATTATTTCATTAACAAATTAATATTTTTGGTAATATAAATCATCTCATAGCAAAACAAGACATACAAAAATTTTATTATTTTTTTATTTCTTTTTTTTACTATTTATAATGATCTCAGATACCCATAAATTCGTAGGTACCGTTTTACAAAATAGAAACTCTTAGAAAAAAATTACGATTTAAGAAAAAAATAATACTAATTTAACCGAATTTTTCGTAAAAAAACACACACATGACACCCGTGACCGATTATTCCCATAATTTATCATGCTTGCTTTTTCCAAAATACATTTTTTTTTTATTTATTCTATCCTTTACGTGTCCAAATCTATATTAGTTTTTTAGTGAAAATTTAGCAAAACATAGTACAAAAGTTTTAGAAATACCTACTAAAACTACTCAGCAAGTAAAACGTTTACCCTATATGCTATCACTATCGCACTGACACTCATACGAATATGTGCGAAAGAGAGTCAAGATTCTACTCTCTTCACCCTTCGATTTGCACCAATCAAGTCTAAGTTTTGCTCGAAGTAATGGACACGGCGCTTTTTTGAGTTGGGACGCACACACTTGCGACTTTTTATTGCGACTATTTGAAAAATTTAAATGTTGTGAAAATGTCTACACTAAAAGAGTGAGCTTACAGTTTACAAACATCGAAATTATGAAAAAAATTAAATAAAACATTTTTTTTTTACATCTAAATATTAGGTATAATTTTTGATTCTACTGAAGATTCAAGAATAAAATCCTTAATTTGGATTTCTAAGTATTTTGATACAGTTATAATTAAGTTCAATTTTGACAGTCAAACAGTAGTTTAGCCTTTAAAATCAATACAACGTTATTTTTTTTATATTATATTCAGCCTTTTAAGTCAAAGATGACAGATGAATATGGTCTCTAGATTTTGATAGCCACGTTAATTATTATTTTTTCAAATGAGTCTAAATGGCCAAAGCGTAAACGTATACCACGACTCCGTTACTCAAAGGGCTACTGAAGGACACCGTGGATTTTAGTCAGTACGAGTCTGACAGTCCCTCCTGTCCCACCCTGGGTGGGACTCATTTGATGATTTGGCCACGGTTTAAAAAAGCACTGGATCTTACGTACTATGTATTCTATGATCTTACGACTTGCAAAAATCGTTAATAAAAATCAGTCGGACAAAATTAGTCGCAAGTGTGTAACACCCATTTTATTCAATTATAATATTGAATTATTTCCAAAATAAATTCGAGCTCTATGGCCGGTCTCAAAGAGTTCTAATACCTGAATTAGGAAATTCAGGAAACGCTGAAAAATATTTTTTTTTGTTGTTAAACCAGTTGTTAAGCGAAGGTTATGGGTTTTTCAGCCAATTTTTTCAGTCTTAGTGCTCTAAAACGTTTTCTCCAATATTTTGTTTTTTTTTTTACTAATTTTATTTTGTAAACCTTCATGGGAAATGTCCAATTGCAGGCAGACAAAGGTTATGAAAAAAAAAATACTTTTAAAAATATTTGTGAAAAACAATACAATATTATTAAATTAATTAAATAACTATTTGTAAGACGACATTTTCAAACAGTTAAAAAAAATACAAAATTCGATATTTTACATATTTTCAAAATGCTTACAAAAAATTAAAGTATTCATAAAATAATTGTACAAATTGGACATTCCCAAATCGAAGCTAAACATAATGACTAAACAATCTAAAAGTGTGCGCCTAGGTTTTTACATTTTTTTATTTTTATTTTTGCGAAAAAAGAGTACACACTCTTTGAAAAACTGTATTGCATATACTAATAGTTGTGGAAATATTTAAAATTAATTATTTCTACGTATATTATCTGAGTTTTTAATAAAAATTAAAATATTTCATGTTTAAAAATTAACATTTTGAACCACCCGTATGATTTTTATATATTATTATGTATGATCTCACTATATGGTTATAACTATTATATTTGTTAGAAATAATAATGGAAAAAAAGGAAAATCAGGAAACAAAAAAATTAAATAAAACAAAACTAGACAATAACAGATTGCTTTATTTAACAAAAAATATATAATATATAGAAAGGAAAAAAAAACAACATTTTTCACATGATCTATAAAGCATGCTCAGAGGCCACTTTTGAAAAATTTGTTGCTTTTATTATATTTTTTAATAGAATGTAAAATTAAAGATAAACCCATCGAACCTTATGATATTTAATATAAAATACATATGATTAATAACTATTTACAAAATACAAGTTAAGATTTATACTTTTTATTAACATTAATATAATCCAGTCTATAGTAAAGGCTATTCGACAAACTTAGCGTAATGTTAGAAAATTGATGGTTATTTTAATAATTCTAATTAATTAGTAGCAGGCAATTTAAATTAAAATATAAATTATACGTATAAAACCGCGTCAAGCTAAAATAAAAAGGTAAAAAAATAATTTACGTATTAACGGATTAAAATAAAACAGTTTATTATGCAAAAAAGAAATTGTGTTTTTTCATTATTTTTTTTCTTGTTTGATTTTTATTATGCAAAATGTGAGATAATTCCAAAGATGGCACCCAAGCAATGAATATGAACAAAAAATGAGATCAATTTACACTACACGCGAGAAAATGAAAAATAAAATAAAAATTGCCTGCTAGATATTACAAAAATGATTTTTGTCCGCGAAAATTTGATTACTCATTGAAGGAAATTCATTTTCATTTGATAATTTTGTTCAACGTACGGCTGTTATTCGACTTAAAATTACATTTAATTATGATTTGCATTTTTCCATCGCTTTAACATATTTCACATTTATGTACTTCTTTATATGTTTTAATTAAAAACAACGAAAAAATTACAAAACAAAATGTCGGCAGTATCATGTATCCTATATTACAACTTATATCGAAAATCTACAGAGGCGAAAAAAAACATCAATAATAATAATCATTTGAAATAAATAACAAGTTACATTCTTTAAAAAAAACTGTTAAAATTAATAAAAAAGAGTCCTATTTTTAAAATAAGTTTCGTTTGAATGAAACTGTGTGATCTTTAACTTGCTACACCTTTAAACTTTTTTATTTATTTCTTAATAAAAACTCTATTCCTATTATTATATCTTTATATAATAATTATTATTATTTCTTCATTCAGAGTTAGATACACTTTACGATAATTATATTACGATATTCCTTTGTATACAATACACAATCAAACATACATTATGTCTAATTATGTATTAAATAAACCACAAAAATGTGTGTAACGCTACATAATATATTTATTGTTACGAAAAAATAATAAGATATTTTCATAACAAATTTAAAAAAAATCATCATCATATATTCTGAGATTAAATGTAAAACTAAACGCATTTAAATGTAACTAGAATCGAATTAAATAAACCTCCTTTTAATTATTGTACGTACATACTTTTAAGTAAATATTTTAACAGTCTCAAGGTACATACATACAATTATAAATATATTAACAAATTATTTAGATGCGTTTAGTTTTGCGTAGGAATTAATAAAAAAAATAGCTGTCAAGCTGTCAAGAGTCTTTGAAAAGGTCTCAAAATGCCACCGTCCAGCTATATTGGGCAAAAATGAGATCGTTCTAACGCAACCTGATAGAAACCTGTGGGTCTAAACCTGGGTAGGTTTGGACCTAGCCATGTGTGTAGTCTAACACACTGTCTAGTGAGAATAACTCCTTGTAGAGCGCTGGGAACACGTGGTGTGGATGTGCGGCCTTGAAGCGACACAACGCCTCGAGGTGCATCAGCGATAGTTCTCTGTAATTTGGAAATGGTTGAGATTAGTCTTCTGTTTGGTTGTGGTTTATTCAATTTAATTTTAGACCTGTCAGTAGAGAGAAAAAAAACATCCTAAGATTTTTTGTGCATTACTATTTATATATTCTTTACGTACAAAATAAGAAGTCGCCTAATATCTGTCGCGTATCTTTGGAAAGAATTTTCAGAAACTAAATACATATTATTTAAAGTTTTTTGTTTCCGGTTCGATTCTTACTTTAACCAATATTTGTGCAATCTACAAGTTGTTGTTCTGAGTATACGAAGGCCCGTAAGATTCTATGTTTCTCTGAGTTTAAATGTAATAAATGAACTAATGACACAGGTTTTATTCCTAGTAATGGCCAACATGCACTTATGACACAGATTTTATTCCTAGTAAGGGACAATGTTGAATAAAAGATAGAGATGTGGTGGAACAATCCTTGCGCAAAACAGGTAAATTAAAAAATTGGGGTAAATAACAGCGTTTACATACCTGAAGGTGGGTATCTTAGCCAGCAGCGTGTCTAGCACAGTGACGTCGCCCTTGAGCGGCGCGTGGTTGGTCTCGATCTCATGCCGCATCGCCGCCATCGACATGTTGAACAGGCATTGGATCTCCGGGTTGCCGCGGACTCCGTGCCGTTCTGTGGGTTGATGAGATGATTAGTTATTATAGTCTGATTGTATTAAAAAAACGACTCTGTGCCCGGTAAAAACTTAACTGTTTTGGTATCATTTCGATGATTGTACATTTAGGGCTCATGAGGAATACTGTTGAAATGTACTAAATTGCTGACAGACTTGAGCATTCACCGGTTCTTTATTGTGTACAAGTGAATGGGCAAATTTAAGCTTTTAGCTTCAACATGCTACGCAAATAGAGACTTCTGTAATGACAACAGTAATATCTAATCAAACTGTGAAAAGACTGTAACTGTTGTTTAATATGATACTTGCCACTGCCAGCGGTTTCACCCGCTACAACTCGATAAATATCCCACGGGAACATAAATTGGGATAAAAACTATCCTATATGTTATAAGCCAGGTTATAAGCTATCTGTGTACCAATTTTCATTCACATCCGTTCAATAGTTTTTGCGTGAAAGAGTAACAAACATACATCTACACAAACAAACTTTCACATTTATAATATTAGTAGGATTCATTCTGAATCCATATTCCGTTCCTTTGTTTTGGGGCAGCAAAATAGATTATTTATTTCCAGAATTAGTTATTTATCTCGACTGTGTAGAAAGAAACAAGAAAAATACTTAGTAAATTATAATAAATCCAAACATTTACCTGGCCACAATAGCACAAGGCTCTGGTAGAGCGCAAGTTCAGTCTCAGTCAGTTTGAGTCGCGCGATCGTCTTCGCCGCGTCAAATATTCCCACCACTAGCGCCACGTCACGGGGGTCACTGGAAACAAACAGTTTATGTATTTTAAAGAGGAATATTAAAGTAAAGAAAGACAGTAACATAGTTTGGAGAAATAAAGCTTTAATTAATTCAAGAAATATCAACTGTCCATTTATTCTGGGATTAAATGTAAAAATCTAGCGTTAAATGTAAGCTTTTTTACAATCGATTGATAAAAATTAAAAGGTGAGATTAAATTGAGATTCCTAAAATTTACCATTATTTATCAAATTAAATTTAAAGCTAAATATACCATTTAATCAAATAAATATTACTTCCCAAAATCCATCTCAACTTCCCAAATTAAATGTAAACACTCTCAAATTAAATGTAAATCTCCCGAATTAAATGTAACTATACCAAATTAAATGTAACTCACCGTGCATGCACGCACTCTCGGATAGGCAGCACCACATCGCCGTACAGTACTTGGTCTCTGTTCACGTCGATCAGCCGCGACAGTCGCACTATGGCCAACTCAAAGGAGCCTAGAAAGGAAAGGGTTCATTTATTAATGGTTTTATGTTCATTTGAAACGGTAGACAAAATGATTGATGATGGTGATTGTAAGCCTATATGTGAACTATATTTTTTCTTTATAATATTCGTTATAAATATTATATCGAATATTATTATACAGCGAGACCAAAGTACAAGCAAGTTCTACTGAAGATATCCCTAAAATTTCTAAAAAACTTCTAGAATGAACAATATTATTTCATTATTATAAGATTTCATTTAAAAATGAACTTTGTTAAGTAAAAATCAAGGTTCATATTCATTCTTAATTTCATTTTCACTAATTAATGATGATGATTTTGCGAGAAATTTTGTTTTTGATTGATATTTTTCTACAAAATTGTACTTGAATTTATGCGTTTATTCTATAAAAAAATTAAAAAACGCCTCTATTGTCCGCCGAAGAACTAATTAACGTCAAAGTTCCATTTTACGTCAAAAAAGGAAAAAAATCATGACACATTGCCTTAGGGCAAAGGCCTAAATCATGGACCAGGTGGCCTACCCATGACGTCATAAAGCGAGAAGTAATTCCAGTGTAGGAAAGAGACAGAGCTACAAGTCGTCTAGCGTCATCTCCTTCTATATCAAATTAATGGCTCATGGATACCATACTCACCAGATTTGAGTAACAGGATCTGATCATCTTGTGTGAGCTTCATGAACCCAGGTATAAGTTTAGCGAATTCAATGATATTCTGGATCATTCCTGTCAGTTTGTCTGCGCAGTCCAACCACATCTCCTCGTAGGTCATTGAACTGTAGTATAGGAGCCTGAAACAATTGATAGGGTTAGTATTGTGCCTTGGAAAGCACGTAAAGCCGTTGGTCCCGACTGTCATTTGTAGATCTTTGACAGTCGTTACTGTTAGTCAGAAGCGCTACAATAAGGGTGTTTTACTCAATAAATGTATTAGTCCGAAATATAGATTACTAGCTGTTACCAGCGGCTTCACCCGCTACAACTCGAAAATTATCCCACAGGAACATAAAATCGGGATAAAAACTATCCTATGTGTTAATCCAGGTTATAAACTATCTGTGTACCAAATTTCAGCTAAATCCGTTCAGTGGTTTTTGCGTGAAAGAATAACAAACATCCATCCACACATACAAACTTTCACGTTAATAATATTAGTAGGATTAAAAAATATTGGACCCGTATTTTTTCTTTTGTCACGTAAACCAAAATTGACGAAGATACAACGTTTCTAAAAATCGCAAAACGTCACTCGGTCGTTACAATTTTACAAGCGTAATGACGTCACAAGCCTCCACTCCCTAATTTGGAAGCGTTTTATCTTTGTCAATATTCATTGATTTAAAAAAAATGTGTTCATTATTTTTCAATATTATTACTGACGGACTTAATAGATTTTCAATTTATTTATGCAGTAAAATACCCTATTCTGACAACCAGTCTTATCACGGGGTATCGTATTACCCAGTTACTGGGTTGTGGAGATCCGTTAGGCAGTCGGTCTATGTAAAATACTGATATTCAGCTGCATCTTGTTCGACTGGAAGCCGACCACAATATAGTTGGGAAAAGGCAAGCAGATGATGAGTAACCTTATAGCAATAGCATAAGGGTCACAACGAGAAGCGACATTTTTTTCACATTCTAATAGAGCGACTCAAAATGGAACTTTATTTACTACACGAAAAGATACACATTTCTAGTATCGTCGCGTCGCGTCTCTGTGTTAGTATTTGTTTTAAATAACAAGTAGATATATAAAACTGCTCAAAATTTGGTCATGCATGTGCCTTATACTTTAAGTCCTGAAAGAATCCATTGTCTAACCAAGAGCAGACTCTCAATTAATAAATAAAAATTCCACAAATATCACACAACGCCATCTAGTCCCAAGCTAAGCAGAGCTTGTGTTATGGGTACTAGACAACTGATAAACATACTTATATATTTCTAAATGCATACATATTATAGATAAATTACTCCCAAACAATTAATATTAAAAAAATTAAACAATTAATTGTTACTTCATTGCCCAAGGAATCGAACCTAGGACTACAGTTACTCAGCGGTCACGTTTAGGTTTAAAAAGTAGTAGGTAATATAAATTAACTTTTTCATATCAACCCGTTGCGGCAGCGACTGCTGCGGTTCAGGGTTCGATCCCTGGCTTGGGCAGATTGAAGAGGATGGTCTGTTTAGAGAAAAATGTGCATATTTTCACCTCGTCTTAATTAATACCCACTATAGGGGTATATTTGTCCCACATGCATGCGAACCAAGACTCTATAATATACTCGTATAATCATTTTTTTTAAAGTAAAGAAAAAAAAACTATTGAATTGAAAAAAGCTCAAGAAAAAGTGTTTAAACAAGAATTATGAAAAACAAGGTATTTAACTAAAAAATCTAATTAGTTCGTCAATTAGATTATGAAAAATATTCGACACGTATTTTTCTTTTGTAACGTAAATCAAAATGACGAAGAAACGACACTTTAAAATTGCCAATACGTCACAAGCAAGTACAGTTTTCATTTGCTTCGGACGTCACGAGATCTTACTCCCGGATTTTGATGCGTTATTAGGAAAAATAAGCATCATTATTCTTCATTAACTCTTAGACGCCATTCGCACGAGCGATTTTTTTTTGCCAGCGGCAGCGTTAAAAAGCGCACCTAATACTTAAAATCAAGTACAGTTCGAAAAAAAAGCGTTTTAAAAGCGCTGTCGTGTTTTGTTCTATTTCGGACGCTTTTTAAACGCCCATAAAAAACCGGTCGTGCGAATGGCATCTTACTGACGGACTTTACGCCAATTTATAGATGCTGTATTCAGTATAGGTACTTACTTGGATACATCCTGTGGCTTTCTGAACATCTCATGTATAAACTCCAGTTTTGGATTGGTATTCGCGTGTGCTTCAGCCAAACTCTTTACTAGGACCTTGCTGATATCGCCCTCCGCTGTGAAAGAAGAAAAGGTTTAGCTACTCGCCGATAGATGGCACTGTTTTCAATTGTGTGCTAGCAATTCTACTTACAAAAAAAAAACTAATTGTATTACAAAAATAAAAGTGTAAAAATAAAAATAAGAATTTTAGCAAATACATTTATATAAATAACAAAATTATACAAACATAAAAATTCCAAACTAATTTCTAAACGAAAAATAAAAAGAAATTACTCTGACAATTCTTATGCCAACGGACATCTATCAAATTGAAATTTTGAAAAATAACGGTTTCGCATTTAATCAAAAATCATGACGTTGTTTTCTAGGACGTTATTATGAAATTAAAACCATGCCTATAGGGGTGGCTACGGCATTTTTATTGGGCTCATGTTGTTGTTGCATATGTTGGCGTAAGTATGACTTTCTATGCTTCTGTTGAACTGTGTAAGGTCTGCTTCACACTCACTCGGGTCGGCATTAAAATCGGCATAAAAGCCGGTAAAACAGATAGGTTTAAAAAAATGATGTAGAAACGATATTGCTAGTAGATTGTCTCTCCTTGTCTTTATCTTCTATCTTTATCCATTCAGACTCAGTCTAAAAAAACTTGGAGACTTAATTATTTTAAGCAATAACCCCGCTCATTTTGTATTTTATTTTTTGAGTAGGTCAATTTTTATGAGGAACTTAAGAAATCTTTTTACTCCCTTTTAGCGTTCTTCTCATTTTTCTTTTCATTCCAGTACTCAACTGCTACTTGCCAAATATAGCGCGAGGTCCTGCGTAGATGCCGAACGGGTTTTACCGGTCGGCATGAACCGAATGAAAGTTGAACATAATTTAGTAATTGCTTCAGGTCGAATTCGTTGTTTGTGGGAGAAAAATGATAAAATCCCTCGAATGAGATTTGCCGACCCGTGACGTATGTAGCAAGTCTTATTAAATGGGGACAACCCGTTCGGCTTATTTAAGATTAGATTAGACTTGTGTTGTTACTAGCAGTGTTGTTATTTGGTCATCCCTAAATAAATGAAGGTAAAGCCTATATTTAATATGTCATGGAATATGAGATTAACACTGTAATTTTTTACATTTTGTTTCTCATCAGCAGCCTGTTTATTATGCCTGGCCTTGCCGTTTGTCCCTATGCCAGTGGTTTTGATAAAAGAGCCCAATCCGAACAGATTTGGGTCCAGACCTGGACATCATGGGCCTGGTGATGGGACCGTTTTGAATAACGTAAGCTATTTATTTCACATTTCACATCACGACATACCTCTTTGGGTATACAGTATCCCCAATTAATAAGTCAAAAGACACATCATGGTTGCTACTATGAAATTCCTGATGGGAAAGGCCAATGAGGCTGCTCAAAGTGGTTATTTTACCAAGAGCTCCCTACCTACTTAGTTATAGACTGGTAGAATGTCTTTAAATAAAAACTGAATACTAAGAGACCAAATAAAATATAAAATAAAAATGATTTTTAATTCTTTTTTAGTTAAGAAGCAGTCTCCGCTTCTTCCCATTTTCTGGCTTCCCTCATGGTATTCCTGGTCAATGCCACGGTCCACCGTACAACTTCATGTGGGAGACTAATGATAATATAAATATTGAGAAATCACGCTAGCCTCTGTGACTTAAAATGTTTGTGGAGTAAAATGTTTGAAATACTATTTTGGTTTTTCTTGTAGCCTGTGAATACAGTTTTTTTAAGTAGGAGCTATATTATAGGCACAAACAAAAACATGGACTTTTTTGGTTGAAATTCTAACCTTAGACAATAATGAAATAATTCATAATATTCCTTAGCACATAACCTACACATTGAAATACAAAAATTACTGTTTGGCGAAAGTTTTGCTCAAAAGTTACTTTACTATTTCACTAACCCAAATTACCAGAGAGATTGTCCAAATTCAGAATAATACCAAATAAAATATAACTAAAAAATAATATCACAAAAACTACAAAAACAAAAAGAACTGGCAAAATAATCATCATAGCGTTGAAACGATCCACAATCATCCACTTACAAGGCAGATCATCACTCGAACTATGACTGGATCCTTGGTGTCTTCTATTCGTGACCGCGTTAGGATTCACCATGCCCATCCCTGACATATTCATGTTTAATGGATCCATCAGTCTTCCATGACCACTACTAGATGTTAGATCATCAGGACTCAAATCCTCACTTGTCAAAGACACTGAACTTTGCCCACTTACTAACACAGAATTCTGTATATCCATAGGACTGTGTTGTATATTCGAAGGACTGTGCAAGAATGTGGTGGAGTCCACGTAGCTGGCAACGAGATTATCAACTCCCATCGAAGTCTCTGGCTTTATTTCCTGCTTTATATTTATGACACCGCTTGAGATTGAAGCTGGTGATTGGATCCTGTCTTCGTAACGATCGAATTCTTGTATTCGTGACCTTGGGAGGTCGTTCATTGATGATTGTCGCATGGATGTGGTGGATGTTGTGGCTGTTGATGTGGATGTTGACCCCGATGGTCGGACTATTGTCGTCCCTTTTTGTTGTTCGTCTATAGGTAAGGTTGGTGTTAGTTGGTGGTACTAACTATGCTAGTGCTAAAGTTATGTTGTTACAAGATATAGGCCTAACAATGCTCCCTAATAGTTAAATAATTTTCATCGACACTCATTGCCAATTGCATCATCTCAACCAGTGAAGCTCGACTTTGGATAAAGCAGTTCTGCCTTTTGCCAAGACTCAAAAATTCTGATGCGTCACAACAATAGGCATGATAGTCTAGACTTTCGTCTTCAACTGGAGCGGACCATAAGTTTTTGGGTCTCTGGGCTTATATTACTTGGGGTCTTGGCTTACTAAACCAACTTATTACAACTGTCTAATAATTTTAAGTATACTCGGTAGACGAAGAAACAATATTTTCCGTTGTTTCAAATAGGAATAGGCCAAAATCATTTCCCATTTACATCCAGGAGACCCTAGACCCAAAAAGTCCCTTAGCCTTCAAACAAGTCCTACTCATAAATAAAAATGCAAAATACATACCATGACTGATGAAATCAGGGTCCAGGAATCCTCCAGTCTGTTTCGGCTCGTAAGCTGTGGTGGAGTCCACGTAGTCTGCGGACACATCGTAAGGTTGTTGCTGGGCTGGTTGTGGCTGGATCCCTCCCATGTTGGATGTGAGGGCTGGACCCGCGTTGTTGTAGCCGTATGAGGACAGAGGGGATCCGTAACCGGGGTATCTGTGAATGATTAAGATAGTTCGTTAGTTTAGGGTAAGTTTCTTTTGGATTTGTATTTTTTATTCTTTCTATCTATTCTATTATACAAATACGAATATGGCTACATGCGTTGCTAAGTGAAAAACTCGTATAAGGTTTCAGCTCCAAAGTCCATTCCATTTCGATTTTTTGTGTTCCTAATTGTCACTTAATTGCAAAAAAAATGGGATTTTCTGATCGGCTAACAAATTATTCATATACGAAGATAATTTTACAGATTATTACTCACTAGTGAACATCCCAATAATGTGTAGGGATGCCTATTAAATGAGAAGCTTTAAAACTTAACGAAGTCAATCCTCATGTTATGTTTTCTATTTGAATGTAAATAAGTGTCTGAATAAAAACAGTAGCTTTAGTGCATTTTATTTCCTAGAATGATTAACAGTAGACCTGCATACCAGCGACAGGTGCTCAGCTTAATAGAATCACAAAAAAGCGACATAAAACTCCTTTCAAGCAACGAGCTATCAATTATGATGAGTAATTGAAGTATCCCAGTTCACAGCAAAAACTATAGCCTTAAGAATTTCCCCTCATACCACCACAACTAGTTACTGTTAAATCCAATGAAAAACAAATAGTAAATCTATTAACAGACGTCTCAGTCGCGCAATAATAAAAACAACGCCATCTATCATTCTTAATGAGAAACGCTTAGTACCGCTACTCGATACTAGGTGGCAGTATTTACAGTTTACCGTTAAGCGCCATTCAACTTCGTCACGACAGTATACCGTTGGTCGCTTAGAATAATGACAGCGTCTGATGCACCGCTGACACAAATTGAAGTCCGTGTAGTAATGAATTACAACGGTGACGGTAAACTAGAAAGCTTGGAGTTCTAACGAGTATAGTTTTGTCGTTTGACTGCCAGCCATTATGCTGCATTTTATTGCCAAGTTGCATGAATAACATATTATATTGCACGTTTGGCATAGGATGTAGAACGTAATTCATTATAGTCTTGTGAAGGGCAGAATTAACAGTTTCATCATTCCACAACCACATTCCACACATTAATGAACAGGCAAATGAATTGTAAAGACTTATAACTGGACATTAAAGCTTTTTATCACTTCTTTCAATCTTATAATTCATCTAGTATTAATTTGCTCAAAATTGACCAAAATCACAGACGAAAACTCAAAAGAATTTTCTTTGTTACACTATTCGATAACAGATGGCGTTACTTACCCATTATAATGACCATGGAACTGGTCGCTTGAGCTCGGCGTCTGTTGTTGGGCGTCGTAAACCGAATCAGGCGCTGTGTCACTTTGCCGGCTCATTTGTGCACGATGGAACCGCACCTCGTCTTCCACCTTCTCTCGTTGCTTTTTCGACATACGTCCAAACTTCACCGCTGGAAACGGAGAACAAAAATTTTAACCTTAGTACCGCCACTCACCACCACGAGCGCTCGCGTCGCCAACGAAAAACGAATGACACAAATGACATAACAGGGAATCCGATATTCGCATCGTTCCCATGCCTCTTAATATTCACACGACGAAAAAAACGCTGCTAAAATCGGCGAGCCTAACAATACAATGCAATTATGTTCTCAATGACACCTAGCTTCATCGCTTAGTTACTCAATATCTGCACACTTCGATCGGCGTAGTGTGCTAAAGGCGAACAGAACGCGTTTGTTTGATAGTGTGCGTGAGCAAACGAGTGTTGATTGGTTGTGTGTGTAGGGCCTGCGTTCGTGTGTGTTCGGGACACTTCGGCCGTTGGCACACTGCCTAGTGGAACAACGAACTCGCGAACTCTGACGTATGTATGTATAGTAACGTGCAAGTGACGTATTCTTGCTACGTAACTCCGCGCGATCCCGTTGGGCGGCAACGCGACCGATTTGAATTACGAACGCTGTTCGAACATCGAATTCCTCGCGAGGTGCCTTTTTAATTTAGTTGCTTAGATTATTTTTCAAGGAATGGAGTTTTTGTGTTTAGAATTTCGTCTATGAATTTTCTTTGTTGGAAGTTCGATGACTTTTACATATCCAGTTAAGCTTGAGCCGTGTTTGTGAACGTTTTGTTTGTGCAGCCAGGTCTTTTATTCTGGTTTATTCTTTCTTCATGTATTTAGGAACAGTCGGTCCATAGTTTGTCGTCCCAGATTTTAGTAGAAACAATTAAATTGGTAACAATAGTTATTTGTTCACTTTAAACAAAGAAAAGTCTTTGAACTGTATTTGTGTCGAAAAATATTTGTTTTTGGTTTTAAATCAATAGTAGAGGCTCGGTTGGGTATGCGGAAGGATTTTACTATGAAGCTCTGCTAGTTTTTGTGATATTTTACTTTGCAAATTTAAAACTGGTAGACATAGACCTTCTATTTCCGAAACTAAAAGCGGTTCACGACTCTTTTAGATCCGGGATCCGGCCCTTATCCAATACGAATTTGCCCATTGTCCTTTACATTTTCGTCACATAAAGGAGCATGAGCAAATTTCGACCGCAAAATAAAAATTCAAGCACATGTTTTAAACAGAAAAAGTCTAACAAACCCGCGTGCTAATGTAATACCTAAGTAAATATAGCGTTATAAAATTATAATGTGTACTAGAATAAGACAAGTTTCTTGAATTAGTGCATGTTACATAAAACTGCCCTGTGTATGTATGTGTGTAGCAAAGTTTATATGTGTTTGTGTCGTTGTAAAAACTTGGATATGTTTACGTTACGCTTCATGACTGGTATATTGTGCAATGGCTAGGGGCGGGGTGTTTTGTCGATAAATTATAATTTGGGGTATCGATATTTCGTGTTACAAGATAACTAATTTTATTATTACTTGGGAAATTGTAAGATGGTAATTAAATACATAAAGTTATATGACTATAAAGTTTCTCAGTATTTTGGTTGTTTTAAGAATCAATAAAATTGCTTCAATTAGTTTCAATTTCTGGTTATTTGTAGTTTAATGAAACTAACCAGTTTTTTATATGTATGTTATTGTTACTAACTTTTCTTTCTCTCTTATCTTAGGGCCAATAGTTCGATCAATAGTGAATTAAACTGGTTAGAATGCTTAATAATTTAAAATAGCTATATCTTAGAAAAGATTTTTTTGACAAATAGCTAATTAGCTCAATCGCTACCATTTTTTAATCATTCGTAAAAACTTATAGCATTTTAATCAGCTATAAATCGCTATCATGATCTTCTTGTTTTTGCCTAATGTTTCCCAATAGACCAAACCATTATTTTAATTAATTAACCAAGAAAAATGACCAGAATATTAAAAAAATAACACAACCTACCAATCTATCGACATACCAACCAACTATCGACCATAACAACCGCGCACCGAGCCATTAACCAGTCATTGCGCAACAAGTCTGCGCACGCGCCGCCGTAGCATCGTGTTATGTATGATCTACAACGTGACATGTTATGCACAAGTAGTTGTGTTGGTAGATAGGGATGAGAATGAGAACTTATATGATGTGATCGTTCGGTGGGAAAGATATGTCATTTTTTTATCGTGGTAAAATTATGGAATGAATCCTCCCACCCAGAGCGGGCCTGGTAGGGACTGTAAGACTTGTACTGACTAAAATCCACGGTGATCCTTCAATTGGCCTTTATGTTCCGAATCGCGGTTACATGATGAAACAGTCTCGCGACCCCGGCAGGCTTTGGCTCTCTAAGGAAAGTCCCCGTCAGAAAGATCTATCGATCAAACTACATTGTGCTATTCCAAAATTAAAAATACTTTTAAAAGGGCGAATTATTGTGAAAAAATATAGCTTGATTGCGAAGTTTTTTAAAGTCTCCCGATTTTAATTATTAGTTTAATTTGGAATTGTAGGAAAAAAACGTTTACCAAAAAAATTTACATTGAAATTGAACAATTTAGAACCAAAAAATATAAAGTATTTTTTTTATTTAATTTATCGACATCCGCCATTTTCTTAAAACTATCGACAAAGCACCGAACCTATCGATACACTATTAGATCGTTACAAGTATTGCGCAAGTGGTCGTCACTACACGCGTCGGCGACGTCTTGCTATGTGCGCTCACGCGACTTGGCGTGACATATTGTATGTGTGTTTTTATTATTTATGTTCGTTTTTTTTTAAGATAAGAATGTTTCTTTATTTAAGTTTATTAATGGAAGGCGTGATGCACGAATGTTTTTGATAAAAGGTCTATGATAGTGGTTGTCAGTCAATTGGAAGAATTTTAATTTCTTTCTTATTTAAATATCCAGGTACTAAATATGGCCACTAGTTTTATAGAGTGAATTAAAGATTTAAATAATAATGTTTTTTTTTTTATTAATTTGGTGGTTTTTAGTACCTATTTGGAATGATTTGACCGAATTTTAGTTAATGTAGTTCAAAAAGTTCGGGAAAATCGATAACAGATGGCGTTAGTAGTCTTCAAATAAATAGATTTTTTTACTCAACAATTTTTTTATACCAAGTGCCAAATACTATAAAATAAAAGAAATATCAGAAATAATTTTTACAGTATTTTTTTCGCAAGAGGACTAAATTATGCTATGCAAAATATGTAAGATTTGTCTGTAATTTATGTATAATCTAAAATCGTCCATAGATTGGTTAGGGGACAGCATTGATCTAAAGGACTATGGTCAAAAAATATCTAAATTGAAAAAAATTCAAAACTAGTTAAAATGAAAATGGGATTCAACAAATTACCTAAGAAAATATCCCTGGACTCAATTCAACATCTACATTTCTCACTATAAACTTGCTCTGAGTACTTATGTAGTATAAACATAGCGTTATCAGTAGCTGATAAGAGGTTATTGACCCGACGCTCGCTTCCTCATCGCTCTCACACGTGGTTTCGAGGTGAATTTAGATTCTTTTTTTTTTCTTTTCATTCTGATTTGAATTTGTACTATGATTATTTTTTGTTGCTATAATCGTTAATGCTGTAGTAGCCCGCGTACTTGCGCCTATTGAGTTCAATTAACCTTCCGCTGTTATGATAAGGTTAAAAATCTATTAAAGAAATTTGACAGATTGGGATAGTTTGATGAGCGCCCGTCTGTTCTTTGTAAGTTTATTTTGGATATTTCTGACATCGGTGACGGAAAACACGAAAACCTGGACCAAACCGCGTCTAAGACCTTTCTGACATCAGAAATTCAGAGTCGCGGCTCCAAAAAAAATTGTATCTCCTACTCTATATACTATACCGGGTCTGGGTGTTTGTGTATGTCAGTCTAAACTTTAATAGTGGAAACTTTTAATAGTCTTTCTTCTGTAAATCCTAATTTTTTACACGAATGTCTTTCCTCTAACTTCCTTAAAATTAATAAAAGTTTCTAAACACACCCACGACAGAATAGTGTGAAGATTATGTTATAAAAATAAAATATAAAGGAGAATGGCACTTACCATCACGACTCATGCCCAGCTTCAAGCACTTCTGCAGCCGACAATACTGGCAGCGGTTCCTGTTGACGCGGTCCACCACGCACGCTTTGTTCCGAGGACATTGGTAGTTCACCACTGAAAGAGAGGACAGAGTTAGTATCGATAACTAGTTTTGATAAAATCGAGAGTATCGATTTTAGAAGAGCGAATTGACAGCCAGTTTTGCTCGCTTAACATGACGTCTTCAAGCAAGAGTAGTTAAACTGTGGAAACGAGATGGCGCTAGACGACTTGTATAGCTCTGTGTCTTTCCCACAGTAGAACTATTGTCGCTTTAAATCGTCATGAAAGGCCCCTTGTTAATTATTTTCATAAGGACTATCTCATTAATTAAATAAAATGAGATTTACTGCAATCATCACAAATTTAACTGCTGTCAAAGTTACACTGATAGCCCATGAACTCGGTCGAGTTGGTGAATTAGGCTCTTAAAAAAAATACAGATCCACCGATTTAATTTATTAAAATATCATTTGGGAAATAATCATGTAGAAAAAAATCTACAAAACTAGCTGTCAATCGTCCAAAAGTATTTTCTCTAGAACCATAAACGTAACAATTTGCTACATAAAATTTTGTTACATGCATGTTTAGTTTAATGAACATATTTTCATGCAAATTACGGGTTAGTTCAACAGTAAGAAAGTTGGATTTTCTGTCTACAAAGGAAAAGGTAAAAGAGTATAAGTTTTTTAAACTTACCTCGTAAACCTATTTGAGAAGAATCCATAGTGAGCATTGATTTTGTTTAAATAAATATTGTACGAGTTCCCCATTCTTTTTCTCTTGTATCCTATATGGCTATCTCTTTCACATCTTGGTTTTATAAATTCGTATTCCAAGAACAGTCTTTAGTCAATTACTCGACTCAGTTACCATGGCAACGGTCCAAATAGCCCACCAAACTAAGCATCCTCAAATTGGAAAGATAATTCCATAAGAAAGCTCTCCAATCATAGGTGTTCATATCAATTTGTGAACAAAACTATGCGGAGTTGGGGCGTGTCGAGCTTGAGCCGAGGAAATATCAATAAGAGTAATTCTAAAGTCAAAAGATGTATTACCTTTTTTCTACCCATGCCATGAATTAGACTTGTTAATCAGCTTTCCCTAAGAAAAAAACCAATGCCCTTACTGTTGATAACTCTTCCTAAATACCTTTATATTTTAGCATTGTTGGAGTTCGAGTCTGAAATCTATAGGCCACTTAGCTCAAACTTAGCTCAGGAGCAAAATAAATTTTCCAAAGCTTGATGACGGTCTTTTGTAGGAATGTGTGCATTAAGTTCATGCGATTAAGGTACATTTTCGCTTGAAACCCGTCTGAGCTGAGTTTGAGGTTGCTCTAAAGAATTCAGCCTCTGATGTACGATGAGCCAAGAGCTTTGAATATACAATGAGTAGAATATACTTTTGTAAAGCATTCAATGAAATCTCGCCTAGTTTGAGTTAAAACGGGTGAAAAGTTACATAACTATAAAAAAACTGAGTCTTTTGCTGGTGACCATTGTAGTAGAAAAGTTTATGTACGCAAAAATACAAGAGTCTAATCTACGAACATTCTCTCTGAGAAAATTTGCCCCGTGACATTTCATTTACATTTCAGAAGCCTCAAAAACTCGGCCGTTCAATATTAATTTCTTGTGAAGTTATGACTTTTTTGAACTTCACAACTCTTCAATGCAGGATAAAGCTTTAATAAACCTTGAATGTTACTTTAGTTAGGTCATCACTTAAGAACATTTTCTGTTGTGAATTTTTCTCCAGTCAAGAAAGTTATACCATGGGCGTGGTCCTTTAGCAATAAAAAAACGTCTAATTTTCAAGCCAGTCCCAATCACAAAAGAGATTGAACAAATTAGTTCCTTTTTCAAATGAGTACTGCTCTTTAAATCTGGTACTAAGATGGTGATGGTTTTTGTCAGTATTTTCGGCCAGTTCTCTTACTTCTTCGAGCAAGGAGGTTTCAGACCGTTTTAAACCGACATAACCTAAAAATAGCAGATAAACAGATGCCGACCTGTGCTCTGGGATCGTCTGAAGAATCCCTTGCAGCCCTCGCAGGTGATCACACCGTAGTGGACGCCTGATGATTTGTCTCCGCACACCTTGCATGGTATTATCTCGATTTGAGCTGGAACAATAAGAAAAAGAAAATTAATATATGTGTTAATTGAGTTGTTGAAATGATATTGATGGTAAATTATGGGAAAATTTCATGATCAGCATTTCCAAAACTGAGTTTAAAGTCTTCTATAATTTGGAACATTGACAATGACAGCTCTTAAACTCAGTTTATCTGTAGTAATAATTGCAATTTTTGGCAGTGTGTAACGAAAACCATAAAAGATGCGTATTACTACTACTTCTCTTATTATTAAATTGATAAACGAATTAAATATCAATTTTCAGATAGGTACATATATCAGAAAATAAAACATCAAGACGTGTCAGTCAAAAATGTCGGTCTATGAAAAATAACAATCAATAAAATCAAACTAATTTTCATTTTCTAAAGTCAAAACCAAACAAAAATCTATCGCAAAACAACGCAACATTTTATCTCCTATCCCACAGCTCAGCTTATCCGAATCCCGTCCAACCGTGAAGATACAACTGGTACTTGATTCGCGGCCATTTTTGGTCGCAAGGTTCATCGACCCCGAGGCAAGGTCGGATCGCGGCCGATGACTTTAGCGCGTGTGTGTGTGCGTTCGAAGTATCTTATAGGGCCAGCCCTTTTTTGTATGTGCAAGTGTCTAATAGGAAATTGCCCGTGTTCCTTTAACTTAGGTTTTTTGTTTGATGGAATGTGTCAATTATTTGTAAATCAAATAGTGCTTTTTATTTATTTTTTAAATGAAAAAGTCAGAATATCATGTAATGAATGTCATCCATATTAGTGCAATTTTTTTTTTTTTTGAAATCGTAACTTAAACATTTTTCTTTTTTCAAGTCACTCACAAGTCTTGTTTTCATTCCGGAAGAATAAATGTTGCTAAATAATTTTAGAAAATAAATCCTAGCTAAGCCTTAGCTAACGAAATATTTCATATTTATGCAATGGCCCATAACTATGGTTTCAAAAAATGTTTGAAATGGTTTTCGATATGCTGCGTCATATCGATGCATTTTTGAATTTCACACATTCTGTTTTTAAATGACAACTAAAGGAATTTTCCAATATCGATAAAGTTTTTTTATTTTTTTTGTTTTACGTGATTTTCTTTATTGAAAACCGAGTCTTTGTACCCTACCATAGATTATAAAGTGAATAAGACTTTCGAATTTAATAAAATAGTTATTTATTTACTAAGTAAATAGGGAAAATTTTAAACAATTCTTACACGTGTCACTGTCATTAGGATATAATGAGAAAAGTAATTAAAAACAAATTTAGAAAATATCATTGATATAATTATTTTAGGATTTAGTTAGATAATTTAGTAATTTTAAGATGATTGTTGCCTCTTAAGCGATGAGAAATTTATTAATCTGTCTCTCCATATTATTTTAGTAAAATTCTGATTATTTTAAATATTTATTTGTCTCGAATTTGCTCTTGAGTCTTATCCAAATTCCAAATCTCGGTAAAACTTTGGTCGACCAAACTTTTTTTTTATCGTGGTAGAATCATCAAATGAGTCCAGGGCAGGAGGGACTGTCGGACTTGTAAACTAAAATTCACGGTGTTGGCTGGCCTTTTACGTTCCGAGGTCACGGTAGCTCGTTAGTCCCGCGACCCCGGCAGGCTTTGGCTCTAAGAGCCCCATCATTTTGCTGACAACTCTTTGAGGCGCGCGTGGAACACGATGGAGCGATTTCCTATCTGACTGTAAAACATTGTAAAATTAGGCAACATTTAAAACAATAGTTTCTTCAGAATCCTGATTGCGTTCCGTAAAACGGATCTCAAAACAATAGTTTAGCATTAAAGCCCCGTTCCGTTCCACGCAATACTACAGTTAGTTGTCAATTTACGAAATGACAGTCTTTGCAATATCCTCCTTGGTTGAACTTTTGTCATGTTATTTGCGCGGCAAAATTGACAGATGTCATTTCGTCATTGGATTTCAATGAATATCAAACTAAAATTGGAATTGGAATTGAATTTGGGTCAAAAGAATTGGGAGACTTTTTTAGTATAATCTAGTGACATTTACTGCCGGTTTTCCTGGTTAAGCCGCGCTTGCCGACCTTGGTTTTTGGATGGATGACCATCTCTCATAGCGAGTTTCGTCCGTGTTTCGGAAAGCACGTAAAGTCGTTCGTTCTTGACAGTCATTTGTAGATCTTTGACAGTCGTTACTGTTAGTCAGAAGCTCTAAAAGTCTGACAATCAGTCTTACCAAGGGTTGTCGTATTTTACCCAGTTACTGGGTTGTGGAGGTCCAATAGGCAGTCGCTCCATGTAAAATACTGATATCCAGCTGCATCTGGTTCGACTGGAAGCCGACCCCAATACAGTTGGGAAAAGGCTAGGCAGATGATGATGATGAAAAACATTTTTTTTTAAATATCCTTGCATGCGTTCTCTACATATCTATAGTTGCCTTGGTACTTCGATAACTATTTTCACACGCTGAAAACCGCATCGCTATCGACCTAGCAGTTTCCGACCTCAGTAGACAGAGACACAATGATATAATTTATATCTGTCTCTTTCACACCGCTCAGCTGATTGTGACGTCATCGGACATCGACCGCGAGCATGCTCGGAATTGTATCACGCCCCGCTACGTCATACAACGGTCAGCCTTTTGAATTTGGAACGTTTAGGATTTACTGTTATGTAATGGAGTGCATTTAGTTTTTTTTTTTTATTGGTTTGAGGTGGAATGTGAACGGCCCTTTGCTTTGAAAAAGGAATAGCTGTCATTTTATTTTAGGTTGGAATGCAAGGAATTTTAATTCACTTGAGTGGCTGTAGTATTTAATTCTTTTGGCAATTTTCTGTGAAAATATTTTTGCATACAATTTTGAGAAAGAATAAATTAATGGCTAGATGACATAAATAAATGTTTTGAAACTAAATGATCAGCAATTTTATTGGAACGAAATCATCGCTAGATTTTTCTGGATGTTTTTGAACGAAATAGTTTGTGATATTTCCTCATATAAATTATGTTTGGTCAATGGCACCTTTTAAATATTTTTTGTATTTGTTGAAATAAACAATATAAAATTGACAGATTTCAAAACAAGGCGAGAAATATAATTTAATGGAACACAAAAATATTAAGATTTACAAAAAAATAATTTTAACCTGTATCAAAAATATCATATAACACGTACAATATTACTATGACATGTCTTTTTCTCTTAATTAGGAAAATAAAATGTTCCATCATATTGTTGCTAAGCCATAAACAGTGAACGGAAATCTGCCCACTAGCCGTTTCCCTCCAATAGGCGTTCGAAAAACGAAAATGACAGCTAACAAGACCATAGACTACATGAATTATTTTAAAGCAAGGAGCACACTTGACAATCGAGGTGATTATTCGATATTCAATTTGCATTCAATACTATGCTTTACACACCCACCGTACGTCACGGGTCAATGTCCTCTTGAAGCCTCAACAAGGCTTTAGTTAGGGTTGGCACAAAAAGTTTTTTGGCAAGAAAATTGTACGCTTGTAAAATGGGAAAATAATAAATGTTGATTTTCTTATCTTGGGTACTTTTTGAAGTTCCGTTTTTAATCTAAATTATGAATATATGGAAATTTTATTAAAAACAAATAAAGCACTCAATAAGGAAACTATTATTAGTCCATTAAAATTGTTCCAAAAATATTTACTTATTATACAAAATAAATTTTAGCAATTTTCCGCGAAAAAAGTCCTTCGCCTATAAATCGTCAATGGTTTGTGTCAGCCCTAGATCTAGTACCAAATTTAAATTTTAATCTAACGGCTTACGTCAGGGTCATCGACCTAGGTCGTGGGACAGTCTAAACAGACAACCGTGACCCTGGAACGTAAAGGGCTATTGGACACTGTGGATTTTAGTCAGTACGAGTCTGACAGTCCCTCCCGCTACGCCCAAGGCTGGAGGTCTCATTTGAAGAATTTACCGCGATAAAAAAGGGGTCATCGACCGGAGTTGTCCGAACTAGCGAAACAAACAACGTTACTGTGACACCCCTAAATTCGCGACCAAGTCTCTATCACATTGGAATAAAGTATAATTTCAAATGGCAATTGCTTAGTGAATTGCTCAAAATATTTTTGCATTATCTAGCTCGAAATTCGAATGTGAAACTGTTTCTATACTATCTTTTAATGTGTTTTTTTTTATTTAGTGATAGAATATTCTCGCTATGTTGGTTGTTTATTTTTATTTATACGTTCAGAAATTCATATATTATTTTTAAAAAATCTTTATTTTACCAAATGAATATAATTTTAGATGGCTTGTCAATGAATTAGTCACAAAACTAACGTAGCTAAAAATATTGTCAATACTGGTGACTAACACTTAAAATAACGTGTCAGTCGCTCTCAGGTTTAAAAATAGAACCAATAACGATGTTTACTTCGATTTAAATCGACTATCTTAATACTGCGGTTTTTTCCACTTAGATTTTTCATTTACACAGTGGCCTAGGCTTGATAACCATCCCACATTATTTTTTATAAAAATAAAATTATATCGGATACAAGTGACAACCATCAGAGTTAAAATCAAAGATGAAGAAATGTCGTATCTGCAGAAGCAGCGTTGTTGCAAAGTTCAACAACATTGGCAGTTGCAAAAGTATATTGTTTTAATTGCATAACGAGCGAACCAATATGATGCAAGCGTCAACAAATTAAGAATGGAAGAACGTCGTATGTGCATTGTGATGCAAAAGATCGTAAGTGCCTGTGTTGTAAGATGCGACTGTTTGCATTTTAGGATGAGTGATTGTAGATACACATTTTTTTGTTACATTAAAATTGCAAGCCTAAATTACAATACTAAAATTATAGTTCTCTTAATTTTTTATACACTTATTTTATATATTTATAAAACTTTTAACAAAAGCTTTAAACAAAACGGCAAAAAAAGAGCCGTTAAGGAAATTCAATTTCTTCTAAAGAAAACGAGTCTAATGCCTTTTTGCATTTGAAATGGGAGCTAACTCACTAAGGGTGATTGTAATAGTCCTATTACTTTTATGGAAGCTCTTTGTTACATTGACAGATGATAGAGATCATAGCTGTCAAAGGTTTTTTTTTACACAGATTATAGCTTTTTTAACGACAAAAAATTCTAACATAAAAGTGGATGTTTACTGAAACTAGACGAGTTATTATGCTATTACTATTTCAATAAATTGAAGCTATCAATCTACGTAGTAATCGAATTGTAGCATAGTGCATTTTAATACGTTTTTATTGTGTTATGTTGTGTTTATTTATACTATTCCAACAAAATTACAAGAACTATTTTTAACTAAATCCCCAGAGGCCAAGGAAATCACGCAAAACAGCCTAATTTAATAATAAATCGATTAAATATAGTTTTGGCTTCAGATCAGCTGTGGCCGGTCATCGAACCCACAATCTATTGTCTCAGTAATGTATTGTAATCACATTCTTCTATCGTTGCTCAAGTTTTTAAACGAAGCGTCTGGTTGGTCAACGGAAAATAATAAAAGGCATTTTTTTCTTTGTTGTTTCTATGTCAACTTTTTAAGGTAGTCGAGAATTTAAGCGCCACGATAAAATAACGAGGTATTAAGAACGCCATGGCATTTAAAAAAAAGTTAAATAAATGACATTTGCGTTCTAAATTCGAATGATTGAAGTATCAATTTTGAATTATTTAGTGGATTACTATTCAAGATCGTCGACCTTTTTATGTAAGTATGTTTTTGTTTAGAAGAAACAAAAGCTTATATAAAATCTTTTCATTGATGTAAATTCTGTTGATAAGGTATCTGTGAAGATCAATGATTACGATAGTATACATATCAGTCACTAATCCGATTACGAGGCATAGAGCATAGATAATATAATTGCATCACGTTTCAAGATCTTAGTAACCATATTCATGAGTATCATTTTTTATCGTTTTAAGACACCTCCTGCCTGAAAAATGCTTTGTTTAGCAAAACAAAGCTGTTTTTCCATAACTGAGTTATTTGTGATTATCTATCTATATCTTCTTCTTTAATATAAAAATAGATCGCAAAATGTGTTGCTAAGCTCATAACTTGAAAACGGCTGCACCGATTGGGATAGTTCTTTTTTTGTTGTGTTTGTAACCATCGGGTCCGGGTCTTAGACTACTTCCACTCGTGCGAAGCCGGGACAGACCGCTAGTTAACAATATTAATCAAAATAATATATTATACATTTAAATCATCATACTATTTTATGTCTGTCTGTGACGTAGGTACTGAATATAGTAAACATTAAATATACACAACAATATGCGAAGGCAAGGAACGACCTTGTGTCTCGTCTGCCGTTCAATATTATGTGATATACAAAGATTACTCATCTTAATTATACATACCTATTTATACAGGGTGTTTCTTGTAAATGGGCCAAAAGGGAGAAATCTGCATCCATAAGAGATAAGAGAAAACTTTCTTAGGAACCTTTAGCTCTTTTTTGATACTGATAATTTTGGCGTTTTTATGTTTTTGGTCAAGTGTGAGCTGTCCACATAAATGCGTGAAATTGACCAAATTTTTTTTTAATGCCGTTCGACTCTGTTTCATGTAAAGATCATTTCATTGTATCGGAAGAAAAAAATCGGGACGGCGGAAGTTGGTCAAATTTAGCAAAATATTTTTTCATACAAATTGTATGAACGAAAAAAAAAATCTATTTTTTTATTATGCTGTTTGACTAACTTTCATGTAAGGATGAGATAATTGTATGGGCAGAAAAATATCTGAACAGTAGAAGTTGGTCTAAAGTAGAGTAATGTTTCTTCTAACAGCATAAAGTCGTATTAGGAGTGTCAGTATTTCATAAGATTTGACCCACTTCTGTTGTCCGGGCATTTTCCTTCCCATACAATGAAATGGTCCTTACAAGACACTAAATAAAATGGCATCATAAAAAAATTGGTATTTTTTTTCTTTCATACAATTTGTATGAAAAAATATTTTGCTTAATTTGACCAACTTCCGCCGTCCCGATTTTTTTCTTCCGATACAATGAAATGATCCTTACACGAAACAGAGCCGAACAGCATTAAAAAAAATTTTGGTCAATTTCACTCATTTCTGTGGACAGCTCACACTTGACCAAAAAAATAAAAACGTCAAAATTGTCAGTATCAAAAAAGAGCTAAAGTTTCCTAAGAAAGTTTTCTCGTATCTCTTATGGATGCAAGTTTCTCCCTTTTGGCCCATTTAAAAGAAACACTCTGTATACTACATATAAGTATGCCTTCCTTCTGGTATTTCTTCTAGAAATTAAGGATATCTTTCAGAATCTTTCATCAGTTCATGGACAGGATTACCAAAAATACAATATTCTGTGCCTCATCATTGATGGAGTCGAACCACATTGAAACTCCAAGGCCTCGTAGCTTTATATTGTCAGTTTTCTCTTTTTCTGTCAAATGATAAGCGATGAAACTTTAAAAGTCCTACTATGCCCAGTTCTATATAAATTAATCTCGTTTTACTAACGATGAGAATGGCCTTGTTTTCATTTCAAGATACAAAATTGTATAGTTATAGGCAAAGGTATTTAAGTAAATTATACAGCTAAGATTGAGCAACTACATTCCAAATTCAATTTTAAACGTGTAGTTATCTGCGAGATCTTGAAGACCTTTATGACTAAGCCTTCGCCAAAAAAAAAACATTTGTATTGATCGAAGCATTTAAATTAAGAACATAGTAGCAAAGAAAGTATTTTTGTAGTCACCATAATTTTCAATCGAGACTGAAAGCCGACTAGCAAGCTTGGAAAAATGCCAGGAAAATGATAAAATGTAAATACATAATATTTATTTTATAAGCATTGCTTGTACTGCGGTTTGTGTAATAATTATAAATTATCCTCAAATGAAAACATGAAAATAATTTACATTCTAACGCACTTTTATATCACGCATAGAGGTAAATAACCGTCCTTTGAGTTGTCTATGACCGATGGGTATACAAGGTCCGTCTATGGTGGATAAGTTTTTATTTTCATTTAATAGATAAAAGTTTAAAAACACCGCCTAAATTAAACAAAAATAAAATCGTAATCAAATTAAACAAACATACGCTAAAAAAATCAGCAAACATTTTTAACGCAAGGCCAAGCCTACAAAAAAAAATATCACAACAGTGAATCACTATCAAGTCAAGGCAATGACCGTTATCGGTCAAACGCAAACCGCATTACAGATCGTATCGCAAATTCATATACGTAACGCGGACGAGCGCGTTACCGTATTTCGAATTACCTACGTTTTGTGACGCGAAGTGACATCACGGGCCAATGACCTCGATACCGCATGCTTTTCATTTTATAGACGTATCCATTTTACTTTGACCTTTATTACGCTCCAGAATGTTTGTGTCAATAGATCAGTTTATATTGGCTTTTGACCGTTATAATTGACAAATGTATCTTGATCTCTGATTATTTATAGACTACCTCCGAATGGTGGTTCTTTGAGGATTTGTTACGTTTGCTGCGCGATGACTGATGTTTTATGAACCGTCATTCCAATCAAAATGTTTTGTTTGGCGGCTCATTCTATTTTTGGAACTTGTTTGGGAGTTCAAAACGGGATGCAATGTTTTTTGGACAAAAATGTTTATAAAGCCCTACTTTGATAAAATAACCAGACGGCTAGACAGATAAATTACGATAGCAGATTACAACAAAACATATTTATCAGTGAACTAGATCTAGAACGGACGTGTCTAATGCCTACGCACCCAATAAAAGTTCCAAAACTTTCTATTACCAACGTCATAATCGCCAAACTTGACAAAGAAAATAGAGATTTAAGTTCCATGACACTAGTGCGGATATGGAATGATTAGTTCTTTATTTCATGTCGCTTACAACATTTTACGTCACCCAAAACATCTTCTAAATCTGTGCAAAAAATGTAAAAATATCGTATCTTGCACATCCGACCTTTTGCTATTTAAATTTAAAATTAAAATAAGAATAATTTGCAATTATGACAGCAGAAAAAAGATGGCGGAAACTTGTAATAATGACAGCTACATTTACAGCCTGTCACAGGTTATTGAACTGCAGTTATTTGAAAGAAATGATGACTAATTAATTATTAGTAACTAAATGAATCACTTTGTAATGTTCTTAGCTTTGTAATGCGGAATTTCTGTACTTTATTGTGATATCTTAGTTTTGTTCGTACAAAAACTTCTAACAGTTTTCTTACCACTACATTTATTGATAAAGAGCATAATTTTAAGGCACTTTATTTCCACTTTTAAACTGACATGGCCACCAAAGATGTACTTAAAATTTTCATCCATCATCCTTCATCATGGCGCTTGTAACAGTGCCGAAATATTGGAGTATCGCAAACTTACAACTAAGAATAAAATAGATAAATAACCTATTTTAAATTCTAATAATAGTTTTCCTGCTTCTCAAGAACTACTAAAACAAGGAAGAAAGAGTACTTAAATACATATCCAACACAATGACCCTAAATTTTAGGAAATAGGCCTCCTCTCATAAAAACAATGTGTGTAACACATTCCTATTCATAGCTCTATAGTTTTCATAGCCAAACCATGATGTAGGTGTTTGAACTTTACAAAGGGCCTATTGTATCGCTTAAAATATTTCTAAAACCATAATAAATCTCATCTTTCAAACAACTTCTAACTATTTCGTAATATGACTCTTTCTACGATAAAATACACAAAAGAGGTTGTGTGTAGTTTTTTGTTAATATTAGGACTAAGTGGTATTATCAACAGCGAAGTTTTTTAAACTTTTAAAAATGGAATGGTTTCTTTTTTTGAGCTTTTGTGTAGTAGTTGGCCAGTGGAGTGTCTATGGAACGAGTTTAGGGCAATTCAAGCCAAAAAGCTAGTAGTTGACTGTTCAAAAACTTTAAATAATGAAGACTTTTATAAGTTAGCCAAGCTTTTATCAATCTTATGAAAGTTTCCTGATCTGAAAATGTCAAATAGGGTCAGGGTATTCATTCAAAAGTGTGATTAGTTTTCTTAAGAAATGTCCAGCAGTTTTCTAAACTATGTCAGTAAAAAAGCGACAGTCCTTCTGACTAATCACCTTGTTCTCCTGACCCCAATGTTTAGGGAAAACCCCCGCAATTTCATAATAAACCCTTGAAATGTGAAAGAGAAAGAAGATATACATGTTCTATGTATGAAGAAGTCTAACAAACTCCACTCAGCACCCCCACGAAGCCAAAACAATTAACTTTGAGAATTTCAACAATTTGTCAAGTACGTCCACAAAAACCATTCATTTGAACGCGCCCTAAAATAAAAGTGACAGCATACGTCACGTGACGTCACGGGTCGACGACATCACGAGTTCGTTCTGTTTTTAAATTAATAGTTCTTTTTTTCACACAAGACTTTCATTTTTTTATATTTTTGTTCGCTAAACCGTTACAGTTATTCGTCTGGAGATCCAATATTCCTGGGTTTTCTTAAAAAAACGTGACGAATTACGTTTTAATTAAATTGAGACTTAAAGCATTAGGGAATTAGGTAGCTGTTTCGGTGCTCCACCCACAGTTCGTGCCATTCCCGTGGAAAATTTCAGCGTGAGAAAATCAATAAGCTATAATAAAAGTGAGCGGGATTTTATTGAATGGTGGGCGCCTATCGTGTCTCTTTATAATAAAATTGATTTCCTATAATTTACTGCCATGTTTTTTTTATTTCTTTGACATTTCAACATAGTGGGTTTGATTTTGAAAAACGAATACCAAATTTTTTTTTAACCACCTGCATCAACAATGACTAAATTATATACGAGTACAGCCAGAAATAAAAGAGACTAGCGTTAAGAAGATGTAAGAGGTGAACGTATCATTAAATTAACGGGCAATGTCCTTGAACCCGGACAGTTGAGGCCAATTCGTCGCCGGATGACAACCCCAAAATTGTTCTATTGCGCCATTCCAACAGTAATGAGTAATGTAGCAATTGGACTTAAAACATGAGGTCTAAACGAATTTAAATTGTCATTTCATCCGTCGTGGGAGTGCAGTTTTTGAACCTTGTTAAATATTTTCAGAGATAAATCGATTACTTCAGAACTCTAACAAATTAAAACACAAAATTCTATTTTCAAACCTACTTCGTTTTGTTTAAATAAAATTCCTAATTCAAAAAACTAGTATCAATAAATTACATTCAAATTGACATTCCATCAATAAAAGTCCTCAATTAATCTAAAATGCTTCACATTGCGCAAAGACAACGAGGCATACAGCCTTTACTTACGACGTTTTAACACTGTCATGGCGTCCACGTGTCGGTTTTCGACGGGGTCAATGACACTAACCTGCACTTTGACTTGCCTAGTAATTGTTTGTTTTTTTATTTGTTTAATGGCTTGCGAAGTACTGTTACTGTTATTTTATGGTAATTGTATTTTTTTTTTGTGTGAGAGCCCTAATTTTTGTGTGAAAAGAGTTTGACTGGATTTTTTTTTTTTCGCATTCATTAATATATTGCATATTTTTTCTAGAAAAGTTGTATTTTGTTTGTGGTAATGTGAACTTTGCCATAGTTAATTATTAAATAATTCTTGTTGTTTTACAATAAATATTTAGGTTAATACAATTGTATTCTAACTACTTCTGTAACTCTGATCTTTTGTTTATTTTACTTCCAGTAAAAATATATGAGTCAGACTAAATTTTGTTCTAAAAAACCTTAACAACATAATTACACATTTATGTCCTTTTAAACGTCAGCATAACCCAAATTTGACAACAATTAACACAAATAAACTAAACAGAAACAAAGAAAAAACCCAGTACTTTAAATGGTGGAAAATTATAATTTGGGACACAAACATTTAAATGCAATTGGGGGCAATAGATAAATGCATTGATTTTGTAAATATGGTGACTAAAATGCGGGTCATGTGACGCAAAAATTTAAGTACCTCACTTAAATATTGAGCAATTAAGGTTTCGACAATAGTCTGTTTTGTTTAGGCAGATAAAAACGCATTAATAACTCAACCTCCTTACTACAAGTGCCATGGTAAAAAGGTATAAAAGACCTAACCTAATTTACTAAAATAAGAAATGTTTTAAGCGCCATTAAGACTTTTCACATGTCATATTTGACGTTTGGTGTGATCTCTACATCCGACCTTGAGGTGACCTGAATTTTTAAATAACACTTCAAAAATAGTGTCAATTTTAGTGGAATAGACTTATTATTAGTACGGTAACCTGCATTCCTGAACTTACTTTTATTTGTTCTAGTTTTATTTGAACTTCAACTGTGTTATGGGATTTCCGAACGTCATTTTATGCCATAAGGTCATGCCCTGATTAATCAATAACTAGTTTTATGCAAAGCAAATAATCATCTAAATCACTGTCAAATAGATTATCTTTGACATTACTGACAGTTGCTAAAAGTCGTAACTAAAACATTAAAAAAAAAAATTGACCAAACATAAAAATTGCGCCAAAAGGTGACAAGTGATTTTTTTTTCTATATTTTTTTATGTATTGTGTTAAGTCCTTTAAAAAGGTTATCAAAGTAATACGCACTTTGCTCCTACAAATTGGACAATACAAACAAACAGTACAATTGAATAGATACTTCTATTTGCATAGCATATCTATTGTGAATAAAGACCCAATTAACGTGCGCAACAAATAATTGGAAGTTGATTCGAGTTACTCTACTTTGACAACTGTCAATTTATTTTTCTAGAAAAAAAACTAGAGCTGTCATTTAGAAAACTCTTTGGCCTTGGAGAAAAGTAATGTCAAAATGATACTGGCCGAATTAGTCGACCTCAGCTCAGATGTGAGCTCAAAAAAGTGTCAGAATATTTTTCATAATTCGAAAATCAATTTTCGAATGGAACTCCTTTATAATGACAAATCAATTATGTGCTTTGCTGCAAAGCCTTAAGGAATAATATTAAATAAAAGAAAAATAAGTACCTCTAATAGAGTTAGCGGCTTTCTTATCCATAAACATGCCAGATATAGATGATCCGAACATTCCATCACTACTGCCAGGCGGGGGTGATGTACTGTCTGCCACAGACCCTGAAGTGATGTCCATGCCCATCTGGTTGTGCATAACAGGCTGCACATCCGTGTGAGGTTCTCTCTTCAACTGCATACCTGGTGGTAGACCTTGGGACTGGTGCAGCATAGTCGAGGCCGATGAGTGGCCTCCGTGTTGATCCGGAGGCCATTGAGACCCGAACAGATCATGGAACTGATTGCTATTCATCATTCCAAATTCTATCTTCTGATTTTTTTCCGTCGTCTTGTTTTCTTTTTCCTCTTTTGAGGTTAAAAACTTTTTCTTTTAAGTTATTTTCGGCCAATGAAATTGTGTGCGCGCGAATCGAATTCGCATTGCGGTTAACACTAATATCACTGCGATTTTGGTGTTCCAATGGATTTTGAATTATTCTCTTCTTTTTTTAAATTTCGACTATGTCGGTAAGGCAACTGTTTTTTTTTTTGTGTGTAGTTACACGATCAGAATTTTTCTTTGAATAATCTATGCCACTCCCAATTGTAATGTTTCTTCAACTTTGTTGACTTTTTTAAGCACCAGGTTTTTGCGTTTAACTGATAAATATATTCCGGCCCAGCGGCGATGTGAGATTTCTTTTTGCGAAGTTTAATTCAGGTATTAACTTTTTGAAGAGCAACAAATTTTTTGGCATTTTGTCTCCTTAATTGTGTTTTGTTTTCTTCCTTTTGTCTTAAATAAACATCTAAGTAAGGCACTATTACTTTTATTGTTATTATTCACTTGTTCCCTTATTCTATTGGCTTTATATTTATCTCTTTAACAATAATTGTCAAACACAAAAAATCTGTAAGAGAACAATCCAAGCAGAAGAATTTATTTGAATTTAAAAGAATGTTTTTTTTTTAATTAAAAATGCCAATTTGTTGTCAAGAGATTTTAGTTAACCGAACAATAGTGCTCAATCATCTAAAATCCGTTATCCGAATTTACGTGGAACACAAGATTTGAATTTTAAATAAGTTGTTAGACGTCACTACGTTCCATTTTCCAAAAAAGAAAATTAAAATCCTCGTCACTTGCACTGTGGGACACTGTCACTTATTTTGTAGAAATATAACAATACGTGATCACCTCACTGCTGAAAAAATTTGTACGTTATATGTTTTGTACTATATGTTGTTCACAAGTCGGCTTCGCGTCGGCAACTGGCAAGCCCAAAGATGTTGACGCCACGGCGGCACGGACGTGACTGACGCATTGACGAATCTTCGGCCAGGCTCACGAAAAAATTATATATTTTTTCATTCCGACCGAATAATCAACTTAGCTCATAGCAATAGTTCAGTCGCCCCGGCGGCGGACTACTATGGGAAAAATTCTCCTTCAATAATCATCTTTAAGGGGAATTTCCTTCAGCTACGAGGTTTAGACTGCATAGCCTCCCAAATTCGTTGTCTGATATGCGGAAATGTGTGTAATTACGGTGTAATTAAGAGACAAAATTGCGCGTCAGTGTGCGAGCGGATCACAAGGCGTGGTGCGAGTGTGTGCGTACGTTGTCGTGTACGGATATAGCGGCGCGCGCACACTGGCGCGTCACCAGTTCATTGCCCCGGGACCCAAACAAAGTAGATTTCGGTGAAATGCTGTTGAACTCTAGTTTTGAATGTGGAATCACTGAGCGATATTACGTCGCCGCCTTTCCTGGCGAATTTTTTCGCCGGCGAGAATATTTTTTGGTTCTTTTTTTATTCAAAATGTAGTTTTTTTTCGTCTATTTTTCGCGTTTTGAGATTGAATGTTTGCAATCTATGATAGGTGTTAGTTTATTAGTTCAGAAAGGCATAATTAATTTTTCATAATATTGTTCACAAATTCTCAAAAAAAAAATGCAAAATTGACCTAAAATAATTTGCAAAAAAAAAAATTGCTTTTTTTTTGTTTTTATGTTACATCAATAAAATTATTTAATCAAGTTATTTTTCGCAATATATCATACGAAAAATTGTTTTGACAAAAACAATACCTGAACTGAACTCGATTACAAGTGTTAACGGGTCATTGACCCAGGAAAAATGTTCTGTCAACCGCAATATAAATGTGCGCAATTTTGTTCAACGTTTCTGCAAAAATGTGTTTTGTTTACACTATTTTCCACAATACTACACTATTATTAATAAATATTTAACAATATAACAAAAATATAAAAAAAAAAAAAAGTCCTGTCATTTTTGACGTTTTTTTCTCTATGGTATCCATAGATTATGTAATCACCTTTGTAGATTATTTTTGGTTATTAAAACCTCCTTTGCAGTGCAAAGATTTTAAGTCTCTATGGTAAAGCAACTGCCAAAAATGACCTTTCGCTATGGTTCAATGACTTTATACACAGTGGGCAATGATAGGCAAACTTTTATGAGTAAAACTTTGTTCCACTATTTTATTTATTTTCATAATATTGATATTTTTCACATATCAAAGAAGGAAGTCGTTTACAGATAAATTATATTATGTCATTGATGTCTTAGAGCAAATATATTTATAGAAAAGATATTATATTTATAAATATACCAATTGATAAGATTGCCAGTTACAAAATATCACATATGTAACATAATAGTTAGTAAAAAACTTTCTTCCAAAACTTTTACCGTCTAACAAACAAAAAAACTCGGTTAATAATTTTGAACTACATTCCATATAAGTCAAAATTAAGTATCAAACCATTACTCTCACTGCTTACCCACCATTAATCAGAGCGACATTACAAAAAAAAAACATCTAAATCCGTCGAGTATTTCCCGAGAAAGGGCCAGCCCTATTAACAAAAACCATAGATCACACATGAAACCATAAAGCATAACGAAAAACACAGTAATCCTAAAAAATATGAAAAAAAAAATGAAAAGTAAATAACCCTAGAGGGAAGCCGCCGACCTTGCGCTAGAAAGGGACGGAAGATGTGACGTCACACGCTCTCTCACTCTTACTTACAGGCTAACGACCTATTGATTTCGGGCCACGTGCTAAGCCGATATGCTGAGAATCCACTGATGGACAGAGTTCTCTTTTCAAAAAAGCCCCTATTCCTTGACGTGTCAAATTCTTTTTTTGAAATATTTGACAGTTAGTGGTTTTTTTTTTAATTCTTTATGGTTTTGAGGCAAAGGAAGTTGGTAACAGGATGTATTGATCAGCTGTGGCCAGTGTCGATGGTTTTATCAACGTTTTTGCTCTGTTCAATTTGTTCCAGGCTCTGCCTTTTGTAGGCTTGGCTATATTTTTAACTGTGATAAAATTTCCTGGGGAGGGCGTGGTTTTAGAGGTAAAATGTACGTTGAAACTATGAAAAAATTACTTCATTTTTAACCGTAAAGGCTTTTTCAGTCAATTTGCTGAACAAAATCAGTTGTTTTATTGTTTAGTTGATGGACTATCTATGTATTTATTGAATTATATGAGATAGTTTTAAAAATATTTTCAGAAATAATCCGTTTGATAAAGTAAGATTCGAGTCAGTCAGTAAAATTACATTTTTTCAATAAAGAAATGTACTAAATTTCATAGTACCAGTGACAGTTGCACTTGTCATTTTACTGACTGGAATTAATAATCGTACTTTAGGTAAAAAATGATTGTTTATTTTTATTTTATCATGATTACATACTGGTTCTGTAGAAATAAAATATTCATCGGTAGCTTTATCTGACACAAGACACAAAAGTGACCAACGTTTGAGCCCAGCCTTTTTTGTTTTTAACGTGGTAAAATCATCGAGTGCTCCGACCCAGGGCAGGGCAGGAGGGACTGTCTTGTACTGACTGAAATCCACGGTGTCCTTAAATAGCCCTTTACGTTCCCGGTGTCACGGTATTCGTTAGTCCTATGACTCCAAGCGATCTACCTAAAAGATTTGAATTCGTACTATTTTGCGCAAACTTGTAGATCGTAGCCACCTCGTAGGCCGTAGCAGAGCGTAGCACAGCGTAGCGTAGCTACGTTGCTACGAAAAAAGTAGGCCGAAAATATAAAGTTAACGATTTTTTCTTGCTACGCTATTTTCCTTATTCTTTCTTTTTAAATAAAGAATTTTGGATACCGTGCATTTTACTCAGTACAAGTCTGACAGCCCCGTCCCGTATTGGATGGAAGAACTCATTTGACGATTATTCCAAGATACAAAAAAAAATTACAGCTGCTAAAAAAAAAATTTGATAACACTTGGCATCTAAAAAACTATTATTTTTGAAAGTCTCATTATAAATTAAAACCTCGATTCAAAAGACATTTATAAATTGATAATAATAATTCAGAAACCCCCACATTATCTAAATTAAAAGTAATAAATATCAACGTTCCTACCTACGCATTATGTCAAACCGATCTGGGGAATTGGGTTGCAACGGTGAGCGTACAAAATTAGGTCGAAAATAATGTCACTGGCAATGCCCTAGTAAACTATTGTAACTGGTAACCCCGTTGATGCGATTTAAAAATATTACGTTCGAATTTTAAACTGACATTGACGTAACAGAAGCAGTTTAAAATGATGTTCGAATTTTTATTTGACGTTTGATATAATAAAGTTTACTGACAGAAAAATACTCAAAGAATTCTTTTTTTAAACTGTATTTTTATTATTATTTAGTGAATATCGCAAAGCAAGTAAAATTTAGAAAATTTTCTTTGAGAAAAAGCCCGCCTTTTTGCATTTGTGATTGTTTCAAACCTGTTTTTTTCTTAAGTTTTCTTAAGAAAAATACCTAGTCTGATATTGTAGCTAAAACTGATTCGTTATAAAATATTCCAATGAAATATTTATCTGTATCTAACATAAATATTATGTGTGTTCTTTATTCAGACAGCCAAATCTCAAAGTATATTGAGACTAAGAGAGTGATGAGTATGAATGTTGATAGATGGAGAGGAAGAGGAAGGCCAAAGTAAAGATCGATGGATTGTCTAAGGAATGATATGAAAGAAAAAGGAGTAAATGATATGTGACGTCTGATAGGGGAGAATGGAAGAGAAAACGTGTTGCGACGACCACAAGTAAAATGGGATAAGGGCAGAAAGAAATCTCTACGTATGTTTTAACAAACACAACGAAATGAAACGACATTTTTGCGAACCCAAATGGTGTAACTTCTCATACAAATGTAATACAACATAGATACAGCGAATATTATTCAACTATGAAAGTGCGAATCACATACTAGTGTTAATTTATGCTTATAACATCAAAATTATGCAAAGCTTAAAATCGTAGTAATGTCATGCATCGCATGAATGATTCTAAGAAAACAAACTGTTTTAAAAACGTGTGTAGTTTTGTACTATGCAGTTCAACTGTGAAGGGTTGTGTCAATGACCTTAATCTGTCAACTATCATTTGAAAATAATGTTCATCAATGAAATACTTTTTGCAAATTAATTTTGTACTAAAAAATGGAAAAGTATTTTTTTCTTTTATTGAATTTTTTGCATATTTACAAAGACAAAAAAGAGTGGGGCTCGTCGTGACGTCCAAAGCAAGTAAAAACTGTACTTGCAATTTTATGTGCCGTCTTCATCCCTTTTGGTATACGCGACAAAAGAAAAAATAACGTGTTAAATAGTTTTGATAATCTAACGGATGGACTGTTTTTTTTTTCATCGAGTACCCTATTTCTCATAGTATGGCGGACGGACTATAGCGTCACCAATATCGCACAAAAAAACTGTTGAAAATCAAAAATCAAATCATTTATTTCAACTGGGCCAATTACAGGCACTTTTGAGTGCCTACAGTCCCAGACACAAGACAAGACTGTGAAAGTGCTGTAGGTGCCCATTTCAAAGAGTAGATCTCTATGGAGAAGAACGAGCAAGAAACTCCATGGACACTCTTTTTACTTCAAACAAAATTATAGAACCTTTGTTACATCATAATTACTTTGCCTTTACTTGGAGCAGTCATTTTTGGCAGTCCTCTAAAGGAATGAAGGGCCTACGTGCGTCCTGTCATGTTGTGATACTCAACAACAACATCAAACCGACCACGTAATCATAATCAGAACTTTGACTCCGTTTTTTTGACAGCTGTCAAAATTGTTTCGTAATTGCAAATGGCGTTCTGCGAAAACTCATTTTGATGTTCTTTTTTTAAAATTTTTCTTTCTTTAGCTAATCAGGGAAGACCGAGCTGATATGGGTATTTAAGTAATTAAAAAATTGGTAGAGTCTTTTTAAACTTTGCGGGAAAAAATCTTAAGTGTAGTTTAAACAAAACGGTTAATATTTCATAAAATTATGGTCTCACAATGAGGCTAGAGGTAGTATCTAGGTACATAAGTATAATTGATCACATCCGTGAGGACACGGCAGTGCTCTGCCGCGCGTGGGGTAGTCCTGCACCGTATGCTCCACTGTGTCCTCCGGGCGATCCTTGCAGTACACAGTACACCCAGGCTTTTCTTCCTTTCCATTACGATACAGGAACCTCTCGAAACATCGGTGTCCGATGAGGACCTGTGTCAAGCAGAAGGTGAGGACGCTGTGGCGCCTCTCTCCTGCCAGTCCTCAATGTCTTACCGCCGTAATCATAGCGTCCTCCAATGCAGGCATAAGTTCAGCAGTGGACGTCCTACAGCTGATAAATTATTATTATGTAAAGATAAAATAATTACGTTATGTTTGTAATATCCTTATAATATTCCAAGTGGTAGACAGAGCAATGACATCATATCTTTACGCATTTTTATATTACAAGTTATTACATTATTTATTTACTACGTTATGTATGTACGCATTGGTACCTTTTTTATATAGCGTCTGGGGTAATTTATGTATTTTTGTTGCTATCTCTCTTTGACATATGGGTTTGACAGGGTTGGACAGGACCACTCAAATGTGTTTCCATTTTCACGACAGAACAGCTTAACCAATTGTGATGACTTTTGGTAAAGAAATAGATGGGACTCTAGAGACTTAGGGCACGCTGCAGTCAATAATCTTCGAATGTCTGGTTACGATTATTAATATTATTGATTAGTACCCATGGGGTATGGTATTACCCAGTTACTGGGGTTGTGGAGGTCTGACAGGCAGTCGCTCCATGTTAAATACTGATATCCCGCTGAATGTGGTTCGACTGGAAGCCGACCCCAATATAGTTGGGAAAGGGCTAGGCAGATGATGATGACGATTAGTACACCAACGTTTGAGGGGAATCAATAAAGCTAGGCTCAAGACAACTACTAAGAAATTCCAAATGGAAAAATCACAGAAAAAAAAAACGCGAACGGAAAATTCCAGTTTCAAAATTCAAATCCAAAACTGTAAATTACTCACTAAAAACAGGAAAGAAATCCAAATTAAACAAATCCAGATTTAAAAATCGAATTACAAATTTTGAACCAGATTCGGGGCGGTCGTTGAACTTTATTGCTTCCTTTTTTAAATATTATGGCTTTTCAAAAACTGAATATGCCTCTCTAGGCAGAGCAACGAAAGAGTTCTAAACATTTTCAAATTAAAAAAAAATGCTGTTCTCAAATCGAAATTCAAATCGTAGTGACCATAGACTAATTCACCCCCTACCTACCTATCCGGGGGTCAACGTCACAGCTAGGGTCGCTGGGGTCAATAAGTTCACACGGTTCGCAGGTCAATAAACGACCTAATGTTAGTGACACACTATTTCAAATTCTCCGAGTTCAAAATTTTTGTCGTTATAATTCTTGCCTGAGATTTATGACGTTATGATTCGTTGTTCTAGAGCGACTGCGGAGTGGTAGGTCTCATGTTTGATTCCCAGGTAGAGTAGGTTAGATAATAATAGGATACTATATTGATTGGGGAAAAATTAAAGAGCGCGCCTCAAAGAGATGTCAGAAACTAACGGGGCCTCCCCTAGGGCCAAAGCCTGTCTGGGTCGTGAGACTGTCTTGTAAGGTAACCGTGACCCTGGAACGTAAAAGACTATTGAAGTATCACCATGGATTGTAGTCAGTGCAAGTCTGACAGTCCCTCCCGCCTTGCCCGGGGAGGAGTCATTCAATGATTTAACCGTTTAAAAAAATGATTGAATTCTGTTTTTCGGGTTCATCGAAGCCAAGATCTGCTTGTGCATTTCACTATGGAATTTGAACTTAATGTCCTAGTTCCTATAAAGTTGCAAATCTATTAGGTATATAAACCGTAGCTTCACCGCTGCAATAGCGCTAAATCTAATAGAGAATTGCAATATTCACGCTACACGCCACTAGGCTTTGTATGATAATCAAAATTATTGATTAATGAATTACGATGATCTTTTGTGAATTTGTAGTTCCGTTTGTAATTGACCGATAAGACAGTTTGAATAAATAAGATAGGGAGTGAAATGTGTGAATCGGCGGGTACATAATATTATTTAATCTTATCAAGATTTGTTAAAATTGTTTTTCGTCATCATGTTCCTGCCCTTATCCTATTTTACTTATGGCCAAAATTGAACGCAGCGTTTTATTTGAATATTTCCTTTCAATGTTGTTGAAAACAGACAAAAAAGTGTTGCCATGCCGAACCTTATCTTTAAACACGCGACCACAACGCGAATAAAATTTATTCAAAACTGAAATTCAAATAAAAAAGATTAAAAATTGATAAACTCTAATCATATCAGTCCTTAGCAACAGATCGCAACAATGTTTTTTGTCGGGTAAATATTTTGAGTCAACTTTGAAAACAAAAGTCTTGTCAGAGCCAGCATGGCTCCACAAAATATATGCCCAACATCAAACAAATTAAGTCAGAAATGACTGTCAGACTAATACTGAAAAAATTCACGGTGATCTTAGGCCTTAATAGCCCTTTACGTTCAGGTTCACGGTTACGTGATGACGCAGACCCACAACCCCGGAGCACATCACTTTTGTCTTTGGCCAAATCTAAATATTAAAAAAAGAACATTAATCTTCTATTCTAGTGGTCTTTATTTTTTCATAACGAATCTGCTGAACTTGAGATACTGGGTTCGGTTTCTAAACAAAATATGAATGTTATTTGGCTTTTCGATTGGCAATATCTCTGTAGCAACCACGTATGTGACCGATTGATGGCAATAGGTTCCTCTCTTATTCCATAAGTTTTGTAACTGAAGACATGTACAGACGCCATCACATAAACCTACCTCAATTTGTCATTTTTAAATAGATTTTCAACCTAATCACAATACTGGAAGCTAAATGTTCGATAGGCAAAATTCGACAGATTCGGCTAGCTTGACCTGCTGACGTCTGTACTTAGATGAAAAAAAATAACGGATATCCTCAATTTTTCAACCAATCCCGGTGTCAGGAACATCAATCCATGTAACAAAATAGCCAATCGATATCGTCCTTATCGCAACGTTTTGCGGTCCATAGCCCGGGCAACGAACCCCAAAAACGTCGGGTTCATTGCCTCGTCTAGCTTCGGACTAACGTTCCGTTTAGCGCGATGCATTCGCCAATTCTATTGGTTAGAATTTGAAATTTCGCGGCCGTTTCGAATTTTGATTTTAAATTTCGAATTTTCGAAGTGATTTTTTTTTAACGGTTTCGTTGATTGTTTTTGCTTTGTTTTCGGATTGTATTGTCTATTTCTTAAACTACCTCTTTAACTTTTTGGTTAACGTTTACATTCAATCAAGACTTGGCAGAGTAGTCGAATCAACGAAAGAAAAGAGAGAGATAGAATAAAAGATCTGTCACATTGCGAACACTGTCTCCGGGGGACTAATAAATACCATGACCCCGGGACGTTAAGAGAGACACAAGGAGGAAGGGAGGAAGGACACTATGGATTTTAGGCAGTACAAGTCTGACAGTCCTACCTGCCCTTCCCCGGGTAGGAAGACTTATTTGATTATTATACCAAGATAAAAAAAAACTAGGAGACTGCTAATTTGATTGACCGGTAATTTCAGCCAGTCTATTTTTTTTAAAGTAAAAATTCAACTATAATTATTAGGAAGCATTCATAAATAATCATAAGTTATGAATGCTTCCGAATGTGCTAAAATCGTGGCCCAGTTCAATCTAATTTAGATTGTATCGATACGAAAAAGGATTAAAGCTAACTCAATATAATGGCCAGCTTTAAAAATATTAATAAATCATCTCCTAAAATACGTCACGTTGTTCTAAATTTAAAATGATGTCATCAGTGTTGTCAAAAATATTCGAAATTCAAAGAACATCTTTGTCAATGACATAAGGCTCTTTATTTGACAGACGTTGCTACCTACAGATAAAAAATGTTAGGTATTTTGAATTCTAGTTCACCAGACATAGGGTTATTATCATTTAATAACTTTTATCAATACAGATCTGCAGACTTTCTTTATCATAATGTTGTCAAAACAATAATAAATAAATTGAGGGCACAGACAGGGAAATAATATTTTAATCTCGCGTTCTCAGACATCAGATACCAAAAACAAAAGAAATAAAAGTGGCGGTAAACATAAACAAACAATTTTAACCCGGTTTTTTGTAATTCGAACGTCGTGTGATAATAAACGTTATAGCATAGCCATCAAACATAGCTTCCTTTCGCCGCGACATTTTTGAAAAAGGAACTTACTTTTTTTTTAGAAAACCTCTGTGGGAATAAAGGTGTTGATGATTTTTGAAAAAGGAATTTTGTTTTTATTTTTAGAAAACATCTTTGTGAAAAGAAGGTGTTGATGTTACAAAATTGCTATAAAGGTGTCATCGCGCCATAATTGTGACTTGACATGGCTTTGAGTTTGTATGATTGAACGCGCTAACCTCAGAAACTTATGATTCGAATTGAAAAATTATTTTTGTGTTGGATAGTCCATTTATCGAGGAAGGCTATAGGCTTCATATATAACATCACGCTACAACCAATAGGACCCGAGCAGCGAGGCTCAAAACCGAGACAAACAGCTAGTGAGTGTTAAAACATGTTTGAAAAGAGAATTTCTTCAAAACGTAGTTTTAAAATCTAGGTTAATGTAACGAACTTCCGTAGTCGGTAGATTCACTGTATGTTTACACTATAGCTCATAAATAAACGGCCTAATGTAAACATTACACGCACTGGTACGTTCAGATGAACTAGATTTTTTCGAATTTCGAATTTTGTCAGTTACTCTTTCTTCTTTTTTTGTAATCTCTACATTCTTTTTTTAAAACGGGACCCCGACGATGACGGGACACCGATTACTAAGACTCCGCCACAGTATAATAATCATACAGTAGCGTAACTCGGCCGCCAGACAGATTTAAATACCTACAGCCGCGCGGTACGTAAACATGCGTTAGGGCTACCCGTCTACAACATTTTAATAACATTTGCCTTTGCGTACTTTCTGTTTCTATTTTAGTTTTGTGATTGTAAATATACTTTTTTTGATTGGTAGATTTCATTTAAAAAATCATGTTTTTGTTTGAAAAACAAATCGAGCTTAAAAAAGTCCGATATATTATAGAAGTATTTGAAACCGAAAAATATTTGCGCCACGACTGAGTCGTACGAAATGCTTTATTGTTAAATTTTAAAGTATAATAAATCCGCATTCTAATATAAAGCTTAATTAAACTACTCGTCTTATTAGATATGTACTCGAACTGATTTTTAGAGATAAAAACACGCGGTTATTGTTAAAAAACCAACACACCGTCCGCTCGACACTCCGGTACAGCCGTGACTGTCTGCACCCCGAGCGCGCCCCGACATCGAGGCGCGTAGGTATAGCTCGCTTTTCGTCCGTTTCTATGAAGTTGGAGTACTGTATGATTATATTACCGTGACTCCGCTGTGTGTGTGTCTGTCACCAGGCTGAATCTCAAGAGCCAGTGACAGTTAGACAGTTGACATTTTCTCAGATTTATTTCTGTTGTCACTTTAACAACAAATACTAAAACTACGTCTGTTTCTATGTTTGTAAACACACCCTGCAGGCGTAGCATGGCGCCGTAGAAAGGGGTTTTGTCGACGGAAGAATAGACAAAATGACAGAACGTAGGATTTTTTTTATTGATTTAAGCATGGTAATGTAAAAAATATGGAAAATAAACGATCTTTTCCTCAATAGTGTACGAATGGTACCTATCATATTTGCGCAAAAAAAACAGTCGACTTGTGTTAAAATAACGATGAAATAACTTTGTCTTTTCTTGGTAGAATAGACATAGAATCGCCATTAAACGCGTGTAGGAGATACAGGAGAAACTAGACTAGGCATGTTTAAAAAAAATAAGGTGGTTTCCATACAACAATCGTGATTTTTCTTTTTGCTCTCGTCTTCTTCTCTTCTTGCCTTGTTTCGTCTCTTTACCCTATCTCTATACTGTTCCAAAGATCATGACTTTATACCAGATGACTTTTTACTCAAAAAATCGTATAAAAAGGAGGGATTTCTGTTTACCTATGTATTCTAATACCAATTAGTGTATTCCCGTTTGACAACCTATCAATATTTTAACGAGTTGCAGAATAGCAATTCGCGGGCATTTTGAATAAAGAATGTATTTTCTGCAAAAAACATGGCTGCCACAGCGACAGCGCCGAAGCAAGAATATACAAAAAAGGTTTTATATCTTTTATTAAAATTAAGCAACCTATTCAAAATAAAAAGAAGACAACACACTCAAGAAAGCCCTTAGCAACGATAAACGAAAAAAAAAATACACAAAAATGCGACCGGGAAGTCAGCACAGGGCGATAAGACCGGCCGGTTCCTTGCGCAGCCCACGTGGTGGGTCAATGCCTGCCCCACTGCGCAGGCGGGTCGGTGAACCGAGGCGCACACACACACACACATCTCCACACACGGGATCCTCCAGTTTATACTCACTCACTCACTCACACATATAAAGTCTCTGGTTATGAACTTATGCGCGCGTAAACTCACGCGCACATTCAGAATATGGGCGTTAACGGACAGGTGACTAATTGTATGTACTCCTTGTTTCTTGATTCTTTTTTTTTTGTGGTGGAGTAAGGTTGACAGTTGTATTGAAAGTTTAAACATGGATCATTGTGATTTTGTTGGTGAATTTCGGGATAATAATGAGTAAAAAATTTGGCATATTCCTTTTTTATTACAGAATTAAAAAATAATACAAACAGCTATTTTCTATCCACTTCTGAACGAATATAGACACCAAGAAACATTAAAAAATCTCAAGAAAAACAAAACAAACTCTGAAAAAATAACTAATTTTTACCACTAGCAACCCTATTCTAAGGTGGAACACCTCAGACAGTCATTATTTTGGCGCGCAAAATGTCCTTCAACTATGACATCACGCATTCTAAAATTTAAAAACGCGTCATCTAGACTCAACAGATAATAGTTGTTACCATTAAAGGTCGGAACGAATAGATAAAAACTTTTCCACTTAGGGCATCTGCAAAAAAAAATTGATGGATGCTGAATGTGGAATAGCTCAGGTGCCATCAGTTTAGGTGCCATTGCAACGGTTGACCAATGTGAATAGGTACCTATAAAAGTAATAGAAAGAAAAGAAATAAAATTTATTGGTACAGACAGACGCAGGGCATAGCACAATATAAAAAAAAATAACAAGTGATAAAAAAAAAGAAAACAAAATAAAAATAATCTAAAACTATTTGGTACAAAACCTCGAATACTTTTTGTTTTTGTTTGTAAGTATGAAAAGAATGTATGAGAAAATGGCCAGTAATAAAAAAAGAATGTAGAGAAAGACACATAACCAAAAGAAAAAAGTTTAAGGACTGATATAATTTAAAAAGAGAATTAAAGATAATTTGACGATGACTTAGCGGTATGTTCTAGCATTCTACCCCAGACAAAGGCACCACAGGCTACCTTTTTTTTAAATAAAATCATCAAAAGAGTCCTCCCACCCAGGACAGGAGGGACTGTCAGACTTGTACTGACTAAAATCCACGGTGATCCTTCAATAGCCATCTACGTTCCAGGGTCATTACCTGATGAGACAGTCCCGCGACCCCGGAGGCTGACGCAAGAAAACTATTTCGACAAGCATCTATGGAAAACCAATTATAATATCCTAAGTACCAGGAAATCGACAAAAAAATGTCTGAGTCATATTCTATTACTATTTTCTATGAGATCATTAGAATAAAATATAACTGTGTGATCGATTATGATCTTAAAATTGATCGATCGATCGACAAGAATATACATGAATATATTGGTTGGTTGGAACATGTCTACTCCCACGTACGCTAAAGTACAGTAAAGTGACGAATTTCTAAGAATAATTTAAAAAAGAATCTGGGTTTAAACCTGATGAAAATGAAAAGAGAGACATATAGAACTGAAACTATTTTCTAGAAGTTACTTTCGCTAAGATCCATGAAAGCTTAATAATTCTATTTATTTAGATTGAAGATTATAAATCTTTTCTTTTTCTATAAGATGGTAATCATAAGTAGCCTGTAGAAAATGGCAAATATTCTGGTTGTATTGACAACACAATAAAAAATAAATAAATAACAAACTAACTAATAAATAAATTCAAAACAGAACATTAAGTAAAAGTTATAAAATAAATCATAAAATTGTGGATAAATAAAAATTGGATTCTAATTATTCTTTGCATGATACAGTAAACCGACCCCAAAATTGTTGGGAAAAGTGACGGATGATGTGAATATTGATTGACAATCAAAATCATCTGTCAAATTCCATAATATGAGACTAATTGTAGCTAGAAGTTCAATATTCCTGCCACTTACATTAATTTCAAGTGTGTCATCGAACGAAGACTACTTCTATCGCTCCTTCTTTATTTTATTAATTTGTTATTTGCAATACACACTACTTGCTTGTCCAATTCGTCTCCGACAATGGCACCATAGTCGATAATCGTCTTGTTTGCCATAAATACGAAATAGAATAGAATATTTCTGCTGTCACCTATTTCAATTACCTATGTCAACATCCTTGTAAAAGTTGCGTCGTTAGTTGAAATAGCCTTTGGGAAAGGCCCGAGTCGGTATTAGCATTTCCGATTTAAATTATACTGTGAATCATAATCTTAGGCATTTTTTAATATCTCGGGACCGTAAAAGGACACCGCAGGTTTTTTTAAGGTGTTTAAACCATCAAATGAGTCCACCCAGGGCGGGACGGGACGGACAATCAGACTTGTACTGACTAAAATACACGGTGATCCTTCAATAGTCGTTTATGTTCCAGGGTCGCGGTTACTTGGTTAGACAGTCCCGTGGTAGAAGTAGTAGTAAAACACCGTAGCCCTGGAACGCAATGGACAACCGTAGGATATGGATGGACTTTTATTTTCCCTTTACTCCAGAGTCACGGTAATAATGCTTGTATAATCTCTAGACCCTACACTACAAAAAAACCTAATTTCTCACTATTTATTCCTACTTACCCCTTTTTTACAACAGGCGTAATATTATAAATGCCTCATCAAAGAAAAATCGATACAAAAATAACTAAAACCTTTTTAAAATCCAGCCATTTCTAACACCCCCCGAAACTAACGCCCCCTACACAAAAAACACCCCCTAACTCGGTCAATTTTGCTCAATTTACCCCTTTTAACGGCCACCACTGACACATTAGGAGGTTGCATTAAGTTTATAGAGGTCTGTTACCTATCAGAGGTCGTTTACCCTCTGAGGGAATGCCCTCTAAGGGTGGTAGGCCTCTAACAAAAACATGACGAGAGTATATTGAACTTAGGGGCATGATGATAGATGGGAAACGCCTTTTTTTCTCGGTTGTAAAAGGGTAGTTGGGGAAATGAGTGGGAGGGCTGTAGGTTTGATGCTGAGATGGTGTCAAATGAATTAAGTTTATTTTTGTGGGGTAAAAATCTAAATTTTAGGGATATAGCAAAAAAACTAGCTTTGTTGGGTCTAATTATATTCCAGATATCTGTGAAAACTATAAAGCCATCGCAATTTGGTTTATCAATTTCGTAATATTAAAATAATTATAAAAGTTTTCATTCAAAAATCTACTGAAAGTACATTATTATTTTTTACATACACCAGGAAAATATTATTGCAATCTGTCTGTCTTGGTATGGACATGTGATGAGGAGGGATGAGACTCATGTGACTAAGAGAGTGATGAGTATGAATGTTGATGGATGGAGAGGAAGAGGAAGGTCAAAGAAGAGTTGGATGGATAGTGTAAGGAATGATATGAAAGAAAAAGGAGTAGATGATACTGTGACATCTGATAGGGGAGAATGGAAGAAAAAAAACGTGTTGCGCCGATCACAAGTAAATTGGGATAAGAGCAGGAAAATGATGAGGAAAACTATTATTGCCTAAAACTACTTAATATCAACAGGAAATCAACTATAAAAGACCAATAAACTCCGCAAAAAAAAAAACAAACATGGCGTCTCCCATAGACACGCTTATTTTTAAACGAAACAAAAATACGTACTATTTAAAATTGACATAGATTCGGCTAAACTCGGCTTTTTTCGGCGGTCGTCGGCCGTTCGTTGAACTCTGTTAGGTAGTACTGACCTATACTTACCTAGAGTTGAATGTCTGTAGTTTATCCTATTGAAAATTTTAAATGATATCATTCGCAATATTAGACTGGGTATTTTTATGCTGTTTTTGCCATTACTCGTTGAACCCAGGACTGTTGGAATAGTTGCCAGAATCTTGACATTATTTGCTTACCATGGTGGGGTGGGCTTCCAATCCGACCTGATGAAGCTGAATATCAGTTTTTTTTTATCGCGGTAAAATCATCAATGAGTCCAACCCAGGGCACGGCGAGAGGGACTGTAAGACTTATACTGATTAAAATCCACGGTGTCCTTCAATAGCCCTTCACGTTTCAGGGTCACGGTAATGAGATAAATCCCGCAACCAGTATTATCGTATAGTATCAGTATTTTACTAAATAAGTCTGACTTCCACAATCTCAGTACACTGGTTATCACAATAAACCTTCCATTTTTCGTTATTCCGAAATTAGAACGAACTCATTTTTGTTCCATTTTTTTCATTTCAAAAAAAAGAATCGATATCGATGAATTCGTTTTTCAAAATGTTACCAGTCTTCTTTCTTCCTCTTTAGACTCATTCGAAAATCGAAGCGAATTTCAAAAATTGGCAGAACTATACCAACCTACAGATAAAAATCTACACACTCTATTACCAACCTAACAAAACACAATCGACTCATTTCTACTGTAATTTCCTATTGAATCTATCATTAACTTCAAAATTATGTACCAATGGCCGTTAGGTTAACTCACCGTGTCAATGCACGACCTTCGTAGTTTGGTGCGGGTTCGACTCCCTGTGTCGTCACAAGGGGTGAATGTATGTGGTTGAACCCGGATGGTTGAAATTTTTCAGAGTTCGTCTGTACAACTGCGGGGGTGTAGTGTACTACAATTTATATTTCTAAGCTGCGTAAATATATTTCAAAGATTACTTCAGGTCGTAATATTTATTGTAGAAGGGTGTTAACCCAGTTACTGGGTTGTGGAGTCAGCCTAGAGTTACTACCATGTAAAATAATATGTTTTTATTTCGTTTCTAAAGTGACTGGACGTATTTTTATGTATTTTTTACAGAGATTTTTGGGACCCTAGAGTCAACAGCTAGTAGGATATAAAAATATATCTAAAATCATCAAATGAGTCCTCTCACTCAGGGCAGGGCGGGAGGGGCTGTCAGACTTGCTGACTAAAATCCACGGTGTCCTTCGCCACAATACCCGTTTACTTACTGGGGCGAAAGTTACCAGATAGGACAGTCCCGCGACCCCGGCAATCTTTAACCCTCAAAGGGGACCTCATCATATTGCTGACAGCTCTTTGAGGCGCGCGCGAACACAAGGCGCCATTGACCCGGGCATGGATCATCATCGGACAGCGAGTCATCCTTTACTCGTCACAGTTTAAAATGGCGACATAATATTGAGTAACAACCTGCCTTCATGAAGTTCAATAAACTTATACAAAACTTCTAGAATGATTATAACTAATGATGACTGTTCACACGATACAAGTTATTTTACGCAATAAACCTTGTATTAAGAGCATTGCGTTTAAGGAAAAATGCGTAAAAAGACACGTCATATTAAAAAAAAAAATATTTTGCGTTTGTAGATTTTAGTCAGTACAAGTCTGAGAGTCCCTTCCAATTCACCCTGGGTGGGGGAGGATTCATTTGATGATTTTGTCACCAAAAATAATGGGGATAATCCCCAACCCCACTAAGGTCACTCAAATGGGGAAAATTAGTATTTTCAGACGTAGAAAGAATTTTTAAACGGTTTAAAGTAAGTCAATTTGAACTGGTTATACAATTTCAGAAATGGTTTCTGTCATAGAAAGCCATACAAATGTTTAATAACGATATTTATTTGGCAAATTGGTTTTAACAAACTATTTTACACGTCTAAGAAACTTTTTTTAAACTAGATGTTTGAATCTTTTGAAGTCCAGACAATTTTGTATTGGTAAAATTATATGGGAACCATGCAGGTGTCTGAGATGGTCTTTTGAAGAAAGAACCTGTCCAGTCAATGCAAGCATGTGTCAGTTATTCATCGAATACTTATAAAAGCAAGCAAAGTAGCGGGTAGAAACTAGTGTATCGAAAAAACAAGATATAATAATTTTGGCCCAGACTGGTCACACGCCAAAAGATCCTTGTTAAGCCTGATATTCCATAGACAAAATTGCTTTTAGTTTACGCATTGTCATAATTTTCTGTGTCATAGACAATATGGTTTTCAAGTTCATTGACTTATATAGCATAAGGATTTCGTCATATTGTGCCATAATGCAAACTCATGGAATTATTATCTGTGTAAAAAATGTATGTTCTATCTTTTACTTTGATTTTTTTTACTATTATCGGTTGATAAATATATTTTGTTAGATTATTTGGAATTTCTTCGAATCTCTGATAAGTAGAAAGTGTTTATGTTGGATAAGCAAATATCATCCTATTTACGTTAGCAACACTGCAGATTTTTAAAATTCTTTTTTCAAAAATTTATTTCAAATTTCTTTTTAATCTTATAATGCTCAAGTGGCTTCATTTCCTTTCGTACAATGTATTTTTATTTTCTGTACATTTTCAATTCTAAAACTTTTCTATAGATGTTTAAATTCTAAAATTTTTCTACATAATTATATTTTATTAATTCTTAAACTTTTGTAGAAATTAATTTTTAAATTCTAAAAATGTTTTATAAATTTTTGATTCTAAAACTGTTTCATATTTTTTAAATTTTCTAAAAATTCTAAACATCCTTTTACATTTTACATCAAAACAACAACTCCCAACACTCCCCATTGACTGTTGTTAAAACTTGAATCAACGAAGGACTTCCTCAAACCGTTGACCAGTTATCATCTCTTCCTGGAGGTCAACGCACCGTAGTAGAGTCAAACGTGTGAAAAGACCGACCAACGTAAATAGACCCGTGATACAATATTTACTTAGGTTTTAAAACGTGATGGAAATTTTACGATCCTAAAATGATGTTAAACGGCGAACAAGACCTAGCAACTGATTGTGAAACTAAAAATGTGTTTCTGAACCAGTGAGTCAGTTTGTGACGTTCGTAGCTACGAAATTGCTGGAATGTTTTGGAATGCAGATCGATGTGTTGCTGTGGAATTTGTTCCGCTACTTCTTCGAAGCTAAAACAGTGATTTTTAAAGAGTGTCAGCACTATGACGGGTCTCCCTTAGTGGGCTAAAGCTTGCCGGGGTTGTAGGACTGTCTTATCAAGTACCCGGAACGTAAATAACTATTGAAGGATGCCTTGGATTTTAGTCAGTACAAGTCTGACACTCCCTCCTGTCCCGCCCTGGGTGGGAGGAGTCATTTGATGATTTTACCACGTTAAAAAAAAACAAAGCTAAACCAGTTATTTTGAGGTCTTGCAAAAAGTAATAACTCATTATTTCTTGTCTTTTGAATGAAACGTTTAAAAATACAATACAACCCGAATCTCTTTAAAGTTATAGCTTAGTGAACAGGCTTCTTCTGGGTAAGCTCTTTTCATCGTAGACATTGTCTCAGTCACCTTTGACCTGGACTAGAGTCAAGAGCAAACTCAAGTCAAATAAAAAAAAAATGTTTTTTCAACATTTTGCCTCAGAAAAAAAAACCCGAAATTTTTGCAAAAATAACATCTTTGACCTTAAACCGGGAATCGAACTCATGACCTCAGAACAAGAGCTATTTATTACATCATAAAGTATAATTTCTTTAGTATAACAAAGTGTGATATAAGAGAATTTTGGAAGCAAAATATTATGGTCGCGGTCGAGACACTAAAACGAGAGGTCATTCACCTAGCCTCGGCCGACGACGGTCGCTCGCCTGAAATTTGACGAATCACTCTGCCTTGGTCTTATATACTATGTTAGTATATAAACTAATGTATATAACGTGAAGAGGTATTGAAATTTCATGAAATGAAATAATTACAGCCGCACAGGCCGATCTTCCAGGTTAAACCGCGCTTGCCGAGGTTGATCTGTAGATGGGTGACGGGTGACCATCTGTCATAGCGAGTTTCCTGCGAAAGCACGTAACGCTGTTGGTCCCGGCTGTTATTTGTAGATCTTTGACAGTCGTTACTGTTAGTCAGAAGCTCTAAAGTCTGACAACCAATCGAATCTTTATTACCCAGTTACTGGGATGTAGAGGTCCGACAGAAACCGAAATACTGATATCCAGCTGAATCTGGTTTGACTGGAAGCCGACCCCAATATAGTTGGGAAAAGGCTAGGCAGATGATGATAATCATCAAATGAGTTCTCCCACCCTGGGCAGGGTAGGAGATTATTGGAGAGATTATTTTCCTCAAAGAAGAAGGGTCATCTGTGACCCAGCCCCGGCGCAAATGAAATATATCTCAGTTTTTTCGTTATTTTATGTACATTAAATAACAGGTTTCTTTTTTTTCAATTTCAGTGGCTAACTTAGTTAAATTGCTTAAATAAGCATTAGGAAAAATGTTGAAAATGCTAGCTGTTCTCCGCGGTTTTACCCGCTGCTGGGCTCCTTTTGGTCGGAGTGTGATGTTATATAGCTCACAGTCTTCTTCAATAAATGGACTATCTAACACAAAAATATTTTTTCAATTCGAACCAGTAGTTCCTGAGATTGGCCCCTACAACCAAACAAACAAACTCTTCAGGTTTTTCAACTGGGTGTGGATGGCTATCTCCGAAACTATGAGGAATATCGAAATACGTTGAAAGGAGTCTTCAGGCCGATTTTGACGAAAACTAAAACTGCATATTTGGATTTTAGAAATATCAATAATTCTGGCCAGGAATCGAACCTGCTGGTTTGGAAAAAAAACACATCCTGTATTATTACACTATTTGATAGTGTTGCTAACAAGGATCAAATTCGGGGAAGTAATCATATACGCCAAACTTAAGGAAAAAGTATAATTGAAAAAAAACTGATCAATTTACAAGGCACAAGTGACAAGAAAAATTGCAATTTTATAAAAATCTTCTTTTTCCTTAAGTTTGGCGTATATTATTACTTCCCCGAATTTGATCCTTGTTAGCAACACTATCAAATAGTGTAATAATACAGGATGTGTTTTTTTTCCAAACCAGCAGGTTCGATTCCTGGCCAGAATTATTGATATTTCTAAAATCCAAATATGCAGTTTTAGTTTTCGTCAAAATCGGCCTGAAGACTCCTTTCAACGTATTTCGATATTCCTCATAGTTTCGGAGATAGCCATCCACACCCAGTTGAAAAACCTGAAGAGTTTGTTTGTTTGGTTGTAGGGGCCAATCTCAGGAACTACTGGTTCGAATTGAAAAAATATTTTTGTGTTGGATAGTCCATTTATTGAAGAAGACTGTGAGCTATATAACATCACACTCCGACCAAAAGGAGCCCAGCAGCGGGTAAAACCGCGGAGAACAGCTAGCATTTTCAACATTTTTCCTAATGCTTATTTAAGCAATTTAACTAAGTTAGCCACTGAAATTGAAAAAAAAGAAACCTGTTATTTAATGTACATAAAATAACGAAAAAACTGAGATATATTTCATTTGCGCCGAGTCTGGGTAAATTTTGTATGGACCGTGACCCTTCTTCTTTAAATATAATACCTCTTTGCTACACTAGACAATCCAAAATGGCCGCCACTATCTGTCATTAGTCCTCAACAGATCGTGAGATTAACGCCATAATGAAAACGTGACGTCATCACATGTTCGTCTATATATTGTCTATGCTCAATCGACCTGACAATAAGCTTTGACCTTTAGAACTTAACATGATATCATAGTATATTATTGTACCTTTAAGCTAGTACTCAACCCGTGAATACGTCTGCGAGAATTCGTATTTTTTTTCCTATGATTTACTAATACCTCTCTGGGGTAAGAATTTCCAAAAATCTTCAAATATGTGTAGTATCAATCATAAGTCTACATTCTATCATCATCATCAGCCGGAAGACGTCCACTGCTGAACATAGGCCTCCCCCTTAGACCGCCACGCCGAACGACAATTCGCCACTTGCATCCATCGGTTGTCCGCGACTCTCACGATGTCGTCGGTCCACCTAGTGGGAGGCCTACTTACGCTACGTCTGTGGTCGCCATGAGAGAACTTTTCTTCTAGGTACCAAGTAAATCAGATGAAATATAGATTCATTCGTCTGTCAGTCTATCTGTCACCAGGCTGTATCTCCTGAACCGTGATAGTTAGACAGTTGTTTCCACACATGTATTTCTGTAGCTACTATAGCAACAAAATACTAAAAAACAGAACAAAATTAAACTAAATATAATTAAGGGGGCTCCCATACAACAGACATTTTTGCCGTTTTTTATAAATCTAATATTTTTGCACGGAACCCTTCGTTCGCCAGTCCGATCCGTACTTTGCCGTTTTTTTTTAATCAGAATGACTCTGACTGACCTAGAGGGCTTGACTCATAAACTCATTAATTCAACAATATTATATAACGACGACCTTGTCATTAATAAACTCCGTAGCCTGGTTCCCTAAATTCCGAGTTATGATAAATTGCTCTAGAAAACAGCGAAAGTTTTACGAAAATCGGTTCAGTAGTTTAAGAGGTTAGAATTGTTGTGAAAATTATGATATTTGTTTATTTTTGTGTTTTATATCTGAGATTGACGCCTATTTGTACTATGCGACATAATTTCTGAGGGAAATGTCAATGACCTCTATCTGTCAACTGTCTCGTGAAAATGTTTAGTAATAAAATACTTTGTACAATTTTGTTCTAAATAAACTTTATTTTATTATTATAATTATTTTTTAATAGTCTTTAATTATCTTGTTAAAGTTATTTTCGTATGATTTATTTTAGAATACGAAAGTGTCAAAACATGTAACATTATGTCACAATATGGCGTCATCAATCCTTCCATACAATTCTAGAATCGAGTAATTCTAAATTCAAAAAAGTATTTAAACAAATTAGCTTCTGAATGTAAATATCATAAGATTTGATAAAAAACGAGAATTTCATTAGTGCTTCCGAAAAGAAAACTGTCAATCAATTTCGAATCTTATTCGATTTTTGAAATATAAAAAAAAACAAATGATGATCGTTTTGTGACTCGCTCGAAACATTTATCCCAAAAATTATAACTGATTTTGAAACGACATTAGTTAATAATAAGGTTTAATTTTAAAAGCTTTTTACTTTTTTAATAAAATGTGCCTTATTTTCTAAATAGGATTCAATTTCTGTCGTCGGAACACTGTTTCTAGGCTCGCAAAACCCAAATAACGTGTCATTGACCTCTAAACAAATTCTTTTAACAGAGTTTCAACTTGTATTGTTTTTTTTTACAACAATAGTGAAATTATTCATTCATGGTGTATATTGTTGCAAAATATACATAAATAATAAACTTATTTTCAAAGGTCAACTTATGATAACTATGCTACATTGTTTTTTTTTTATAAAACTTAAAATATTTAATAAAATCTATAGTTTTTTTTTTGTTATTTATTAGAAGAAAAACATCTCGAAAAAGCGTTAGAAATATTCGAAACGACTTTTGAGTTTATTTTTAAAATACATGTGCTAAAAATATCATGTTTACGTGAACTATCAATCTATAAAAACACATTTTTCCTACAAAAATTCTAAATTATTATAACTCAAACTGTTATAGAGCAATCTAATTTACATTTTCAATCTTTTTAACCCGAAAAAGGGGAAATTGCAAAAAAAAAAAAACATTAAAAAAAAAACTAATTAAAATTATGCAAATATTTACGTAAAAAACTTACCCTAAAAAAATCGATCCTGAAAATCTAAAAAAATACATACTAGAGGGTAGTAAAAACGGTACAAAGCTTACATACTACAGAGAGAAAAAAAAAATAGCAAAGCCAGTAACCAAACGAATTCGATCGTCGAACTCTCGGTCGTTCGTTGAACCCCGAATTTTGGCAGTTCATTCACCCGGTCGCTGGCCGCTTATAAATAATGTTAGAGAGAGACAGACGCATCATGACAGCTTACGTCAGCTGATACCGTGGCTAATCATCGTGTGACGTCACTGGGATGCATTCGAATTTTGAAAGTTTGAAGTTTTGAATTTGATGGTCTTTGATGAAGGTTATGGTTTCGTGCGGAAATTGGTGTTTTTTTTTTGCGATTTATTATCGATTAGCTGTTTTTTTTTTTTGTTGCATTTACTAAAACTGTGTTGTAGTACAAACATGTTATTTAATTTTTATTAATCTTACAAATTTAAAATAAAAAACGTTGCCCAAATTAGGAATTCCTGTGCGTTTACAAAAATTTAAACTCACATACACAACGAGGAAAAACTACTTGTAGACAGTGTCATATAAATATTTGTTCCGTGCGAGAATCGAACCCGCGACAAGCAGTGTAGCAATCAAGGCTTCCTCGATAAATAGAGAATCCAACACAAAAATAATTTGTCAATTCAGACAAGAAGTTTTTGAGATATGCGTGAGCAACCAAACAAACTCTTCAGCTTTATAATATTAGTATTTAATGTCATCAATTTCCTTCTACTATCAAAAATAAATAAGAACACTTATGTGAATGTCCAGAAAATGTATATAATGATAATGTAGACACAATTAAATAAATAATAGTCGCATGTCTTTATTTAATTATTGTCAGTACTTTATAATTCTATGTACATTAGTACATTATAGAGAGGAAAAGATATATATTTTATTTATAAAAAAGAGATTTTTTAAAGTGTTGCCCCCTACTAGGAATTCCTCCTGTGTCGTGGGTGCGTTTACAAACATAGAAACTCACATACACAAACACCCAGGAACCCAGAACAACTGCATTATGTATCTTTAAACCTAGGTTATACCTACTTTTAAAATTATTGATTCATCATGTGCCTACCTTTTCCTTAAAACATTAGTTAACCCGATTCTTGACGACTATAAGCTAATAAATATCACGTTATGACCTTTAGGAGTCAAGCAATAAGTGTAAGAGGTCAGCTAGTATTTAGACTTAAGCTTTTGCTCGAAAACATTACCACGGGAACATAAAATCGGGATAAAAACTATCCTTTGTGTTAATCCAGGTTATAAACTATCTGTATACCAAATTTCATCCAAATCCGTTCAGTAGTTTTTGCGTGAAAGAGTAACAAACATCCATCCTCAGACGCTCTCCTATTGTAAATTTAGTAGGACTTATGGGTAGTATCGACCCAGAAACTTTCGCATTTAGTAGGACTTATGGGTAGTATCGACCCAGAAACTTTCGCATTTAGTAGGACTTATGGCAGAATCGACCACAAAATAGTTTGAAAAAGACCCATAAGGACAAAACATGGGTAAAAACATGGTCATATATGAGTCAATAATATATTGCGTTAATCTATGAATCGTCTAGTACTATCAGGCCATTGAACTCCATTATAATTATGACAAATATTTTTCTATTGATTGTTTTTGAGGAAAAATTACATAATTGTTAATTACTAGCCCATGCCAACAGCTTCACGGTATTGGATGGAGTAGAAGAGAGTGTCCAACTTAAACCACCCATGTATGACCTCTTAAGTTCTTCCTACAACCCTTTTTTTGCATGGTATAATCCATAAATAAGTTCTCCCTTTCTGGGTTTTTTTGACGCGGGAAATCATCAAATGAGTCCACCTAGAGCTAGAAGGGAGGGGCTGTCAGACTTGTACTGAGTAAAATCCACGGTGTACTTCAATAGCTCTTTACGTGCCAGGGATCCACGGTGTCTTTCAATAGCTTTTTACGTGCCAGGGTAACGATTACCTGACAAGACAGCCGGAGGTTGACGCAAGATGTTGCAAGAGAACTATTGACTAAATGACTAGCATCTACTATAGAAAACTAATTATAATATCCTAAGTACTAGGATCTCAACAAAAAAATGTCTGAGTCATATTCTATTACTATTTTCTATGAGATCATTAGAATATAATATAACTGTGTGATCGATTATGATCTTAAAATTGATTTAGTTCTCTGAGGGGGCCCCCGTCAGTCCCTCTCTGGGAGGAACGGAGTGTCAGGACCACTTGAAATAACTGTTTTAGTTGCTGTATGTGTTCCAGGGCCGCGGGAACCTCTCAAAAGCATCTCCACAACCCCTTGAAGTCTTTTTTTACCTAGCCTTTCCCCAATTATATTGGGGTCGGCTTCCAATCAAACCGGAATCGGACCTCCACAACTCAGTAGTTGGGTAATACCATACCCCGTGATAAGGTTATCAGACTTCTGACTAACAGCAAATCAAAGATCTACAGATGACAGCCGAGACCTACGGCTTTACGTGCTTTCCGAGGCACGGAGGAAACTCGCTATGGCAGATGGTCACCTATACACAGACCAAACTCGGCAAGCGCGGTTTAACCTGGAAGATCGGCCTGTGCGGCTGTAATTATTTAGCCACGAGCTCCTCCGAACCCACAACTCCTCCACAACCCCTTGAAGTATACATATACGTAAATTCTATGGTACATATATGAAAGGGTTCAAGCAGGAAGGAAGACAATTTTTCCTGTTTCATTTGACGCTTCGCCGTCAATTCTGAGTAAACTATGGAATATTAATTGGACTCATCAACGTTACTTATTTTTCTAGGTCATTGACATACTTTCGGGTATTCTTAGTAATATTATTGTTAATTTAATCAGGAATTTTGCCTTGTTTACCGTTACTAAGTTAATTGTTATGGCGAATATTACGCAAAAGATTTTAAACTTAAAATACTATGCGTAAACTGATTAATTCCATCACTATTCTATCAAGAAAGGCAAGATGGCAAAAAAATAATTATAAGTCAGTCAATTAGATTGTTAAAAATTATTTAATTATAGAAGATACAACGCTTTTAAAATTCACAATGTAATTTTTCATAGGTCGACGTTACGAGCGGGGAACAAGTTGTAAGCCATATATATTTGTAAATTAAAAAAAAAATGTGTTAATTATTTTTGAAAGCTCTTACTAACGTACTAATAAGGTTTGCAATTGATGGGATACTGTCATCATGCCTAGTTATTCGACAAGTCATAGACTGAAGAATAGAAACATATTTTCTACATTTTGAACATCGCAACATGATGGAAATCTTTCTACATTTTGTCTATTGTTCCGTAGACAGAACCCAAGAGCTGCGAAAAATTCTAGGTAATTCGCGCCATTTTCACATACCTAGTAACGCAGCTCAAATATGTGTGTAACTTTATCTAAAGAGACCCGGTTAATTCGCATAGCAACTATTTTGTTGTCATTAGGTATTTTAAAATTGGAACTTATCTTTAAATGAAAGTCTGTTATTTATTTCCTACGATAAGTTGAAGGACTTTTTAAACATAGGACTTTTTACAAACATTTTTAGTTTTTAAATTGTCTTTGATGTAAAAGAAATTTTGTTAAAATTATAAGCAAGATCTGTGAAATTGTAGACAAAATATACAGTTTGTTTTGTAAAAATGCACTTTTAAAAGAAAAACAGACAGTTTCTTTATTTATTTGCGATTTTTTCCTCCATTTTATTGCTATCAAATCCCATAATACCCTTTGTTGTAAAAGAAATACGTTAAACGGACTACGAACTTAAATGTATGTATGCAAACGCGTGTAAGACAAACATTCATAAAAATTCTGAATCACATCAACACATTTCGGGCCCTTCCGGGATCAAAAAACATCGAAAGAAACGGCTTATTCTTTTAAACATGATACCAATGACTAAGAGACAAGAAAGATAAGCCATTTGAAAAACAAATAAATTAACAATACTACTTATTCAGCGTTTTACCAAAACATTTTCTTCGGGTCCAACAACCTGAGGTAAAGAGCAACGCACTCCCCACCAGACGTACTAAGAAAATACCTTTGAATAGCGCCATCTCTTATCGAGTAGACGTACTAAAGGTCAAACTTGAAGGTTAATGAACCGAGTTTGAATTACACCCTATCAGAAATGATTGTGCTACTATTTTTGGTAATGTTTGTAATGGTTTCAAGTGTATTAAATTTTATTATGAGCGTTGAAAAAATGAGATGGTGTATTTATAACGTGGTGGGGATTAAAATGTGACGATTTTTTTCATCTGGCGTTGTTTGAGTATTGTGAGCGATTTTGAGAAACTGGCTAGGTTTACAATTTAAAATGTCACTTACGGGATATCTTCCGTGATTATTATTTGTTTTGAGTTCCCATTTAAAATTAAATTGTAAAAATTGCATTTTAAATTGTAAAATAAACCGTGATAGTCTAAAACAGCTGGCTAGGTTTATCTACAAGTTGTATAGGTGTAAAATTAGGAATGATGTCATATCAAATGCTATCATGATTTGGTATAACAAACGACTGCACCTACATTATTATTTCTAAAATTGCCAATTAATGATAGAATTGCAGAAAACTGACTGTATGTTTGTATCGAACAGAGAAAATGCGGAAACACCTAATTGTGTTAAGACTCTTAATTAATTACCCTATTAAGGTAGAGATTCCAAAACCACTAAATCCAAAGTCAAACAATGATACGCGGCTGATTCATACTGTAAACAACTATTATATAGGTATAATCTTACGTAGTCGGCACATACATACATAGACAACCTCAGTAACACACTAACACGTAAAAACAACGATTCACTGACCTCCGAACGATCTAGAATTTTTCTAAAGCCTCTTTACCGTACGTTGTAAATTAAAATGATAAATATTGAAAACACCGCCATCTATTGTCGAGTAACCAAAGTTCAAACTGCCAAACTGAGTTGAATGACCCCTGACGCGGGCTTATCTTCGTATTATGTACTCTCTTGTGACGCATGCTTGATTTATTTTTTCCATACAAAACACGCCGCGTCAAGGAAAAATGTGTATTTTTATTGCAATCATCGTTATTGTGTTTGTTTTGCATAAAGTTTTATAAGTATTTATTCATTTTCGATTCGAATGAGTCGATCGAGCGCTCTGAGTGTTCGAACTTTAAAACGCTGAGTAGGATTTCCTTGTGCAAATTCAAGATGGATGTCTAGTCGAAAAAATCGTTATCTGCTAGATAACGTAATAATCACGCCTGTTTTATCGAAAGGGGTAGATAGTACTATACAAAATTGGCGTTAGATTAATAAAACTTTTGATCTCATGAAAGTTGGAGAATTTGAACCAAAAAAAAAACCTACATCATAATTGATATCAAAACTTGATTGTAGTGTTACCACACATTTAAAATCACTGTAATAATACCAGCTTAAAAATAAAAATTGAATGAATAATTGCTATTGTATGTAACACATACCAAAAAAAAGTAATTGTAAGCATTAAAAAAAAGTTATCAATTATGCATAGGATAGTAATTAATCATTCGCTTTTGTATTCTAAACTATCTGTTGTAGGCGTTGAAAACCTTTGGTAGGTATGTAAAATACAGCCAATATTAGCAGTTAGAAAAATTAAGTTACTTTACATTAAAATCTTACATAAAGTCATTCTTGATAATTATGATAATATGATTTCCTGATGTTTGTAGATGTTTAAACCGGTATTTATTGCATTGTATTATTGTGGGCTTCCTTTTTGCATCTGGCTGGCATAGAGTCTAAGCCCATTCGTACACAACGCGACTCCGATACCTTACGACTTTGGTATCCAGGCGACTATCACAATACAAATCCATAGAGGTTCGTACACATGCACGCGTCAATGGATACTAGCTGTTTATTACATTTTTTAAAAAGATTCTAAGGACTATTATTATTTCTATGTCAGCGGAGTTTTTACCTCCAAGCTAACGATATTTTAATAGGCTTTTTTTTGCACAGAAAACAATAAAAAATGCAAGATGATACTGCCTTAGCATAAACGGTTCACGATCTCTGGTTTATGCCTATTACTCATTAGATTATTGATGTGTCATTATTTACAAACAAAAAACATACTCTTGTCCAATTTGTAGGCGTAAACGTATGTTTTCTAAGTTGCCTACCAAACATAATTATAGGAATGCAACTTGAATGAAATGATAAAATAAATTTTCTAAAAGAACGAAATTCTTCGGAACTATGTGTGTGCGATTTCAATCACAAATCTTATAGGAAAAATCGAACTGTAGGGAAAATGCTTTATATAAAGTTGACAAGAACATATTTTCCTTTCAGGCTAAAATATATGAAAATTAGCAAGTGCTTTCGACAAACACGATGTCCAGATTCTGCGTTTGGACAAAACGTAACGTTTTTAGTGAAGTAATTTTGTAAAAATGTTGTACGTATGAAACCAACGACAGGAGTATTTTTTATACAGTGTTTTTGGCTTAAAATCTTAGTGGCCTACTATGAATCTTGAACATTCCATAATCTAAGCATGTAGGTGAAGAATTGGCAGATTTTTATGGCGCCCAGTAACGTGGTTACGACGAGGCGCTTTCATCACTGCTATTAAATATTCTCTGGCGCACACAACGTCTACCGTCTAGCCCCAATACAGTATACTATCCATCAGATAGTTCCACCAGTAACCCTAGCACGAGTTCTCACTATTTTACTTTACAGAGTTCTTCTAGTATTTACAGCGTTTCTTGTATGAAAAATTGTAACAGGGCCTCTGGTGTGCGAAGAAGGAACTAATTTTTTCCTTGAAAATTGTCAATTTGAAATTGTCAAAGCTCCAGTTTACTTTACGTCTAAAAAACTGAAAACTAACTGCTAAGGGTACAGATGTCCCCCACTAACTGTCAGGTAACGTAGAATACCGTACCCCTGGCTATACCGCTAGGTACCCGAGCCACATAAGTTACAGGTGCATCCAACAGCTGCCTATACCGTTGGCATCTCAAACGTCGCCGCTAGAATATAAAGCGATGCTCGTTGTTGCTAAGTTGGACTGTGGATTATATTGGCTACAGATTTTTGATTAATGTGGAGGGCAGAAACTGGATTTGAAGTATTATGGAATGACATGATAATTATTTTTGCAAGTAGGTTATTATAAACACTTTAAACGTCGTCTTTTTACAACCTATATGAGGCCAGTGTTTCGTTCCTGACTACTCAGAGTAAAAACAGCCGAAACAACTCGAGAGATCACTGTCTCTTTTAAACTCTAGACAGTATATTGGTCAAGTTCTACGAGGACCATGTACGTTAATGTCTGAGATAGTATATTGAAGAAAGGGCCATACAGATTTGAGTGGACCTGTCCAGTTAGTGCAAGCATGTGTCAGTTATCGTGGAGCTTGACTGTATTGAAAGATAAGTTCGCTTTTGACCACTATCTCGGTTGGTTGATGGTGAAACACGCTTGCCTAGAAGTAACCTATTCACTCTTGACTAAAACATCCCAAAGTTATAGCCATTACACAAACCGGGGCAGGCAATTCTACTCCTTAGCTGTGCGCACAATATTAAGTACAAGTATTGAAAACGCTTTGTCTTTTAAGGACAAAATTCCGCATTTATCTATATTTATTTATTTATATTTTTCTCTTGGTAATCATAAGAAAAAGATTGAAAAAAAAATCTGTTTTGGTTAATTTTGAAAGTCAATAAAATCGGTAGCAAAGGTTCTTGTACAGATTTTAATTTTAACATCTTGGATTATCCAAGAGGTATACATAATCATAAATCAAATACGTATAAACCGATAGGATATAATCTTTACGCCAATAAGACATTACCCAAGAAAATAAATATAAGCTGCCAAGTCTTACCACTAAGTAATGAATATAATATGTACTTTACGCGTATCGACACAAAACCATGGAAAATACTTAAACGAAGTATGAGTAATTACAAAAACGTATTTAATTCAAGCAAATAAGCAGCTGCAATGGAGTTCATACCCGATTAGCGCCGCCATTATTGTTATGAGAAAAAAGAAAAAAAAAAAAAAAACAATAAAATGCCAATCGGTCAGTGAACGATTATCGTAGCTATGCAGTTTGCTATAAAAAATATTATAACATAGTTTATGGGCGGTCGGTGACCCAAGTGTTACGCAGGATGCACAGCGCCATCTAGTATCGAGTATCTTAACTAAATGTTTATAATGTAATTATTTTCACACTTGAAATACTTTAAAAAATTGTTTCACAAATTCTTGTAAGATAAAAATGCAGATTACATTTTTTGCGTTTAAAATTTACAATTATAGCGACGTTACTATTATAAAAGTTCGGCTACTTCACGCTAGATGGCGTTACCACCTCGTAATTTAAAGCCTAACTTTTTCGCCCTTACCGCCAAAACCGCACCTAACTTAATTGCCATAATTGAGCTGGAAAATGTTTAAGTATTAATAAATACGGAATAAAACAAGTTGTTTAAGCGTTATGCGTTTGCTATTACGCATTATGAAACCGTATTCAAGTTAGTTAGGTAATACCAGTCGGTATAGGTACCTACGTATCGTAATCGACCCCCACTGCTAAATCTTAGCAAATTCCAAGGTTAGACTCGCAGTCTTGAATACAAAAAGGGTCTCCTTTGAGATAAAAATTCCTTTCATAGCCTCTAGAAAAGTGACGTCATGTGACAGACGTATTCAAAAGGGTCTTTTTGTCGACTAAAAAGTCTGGTTTCAACGAATCATTTGAATTTAGAATGGAACGTCTACCTAGTCACCATTTAAAAAAAGTTCTTTTTTTTTCTTCAATTAAAATTCTAAAGCTTTGTTCACACTATGTTAAATTATGTTGCCAAAGGGAAATGCCCAGCGTCCATAGCGCTCTAGGCCCAAGACGGACATCAAATATTAGTCTAAAAATGGAGTGTTTTACAATCTTAATAATATGAGATATCTGTAAAATATATTGAAATAGACGCCACTATTTTATAAATGTTTAAAACAGCAAACGTTTTGAGGTTAATTTTCTATGAGCATAAATGTGTGTGTGTGTGAGATATTAATACAAGAAGTTTCCATTTTTAATACTTTATTATTGATAATGATAGGAGGGGTGTTTCTTAAATACTTTTATCGAATTATAGGTAGTAGGGTATGAAAAACAATCAATCAATCAATCCATTTAATCGTCACATTGAGACTTTTTCTACATGTTTCTGTTTTTAATAGGCGACTTCTTATCCGTCTAACACAGCGTCCATAAATAATTCAGGTGCTTTGATGTACAGATCCTTCCAGATCTTGTTGCGGAGCAAGGCTATAAGTTCTAGCAACCAGCGGTTGCAACAAACATGATTATCTCTTGATACCTGAAACAATATTATTATCGGTAAATAATCGGATGAGTATGTAGGCAATAGCAAAATCATTTTATGATTAGTATATTTACCTTCCGTGATGCAACCAACTGCTATTAGATGCATATTTATAAATCGGTATCCAAGATCCGAATTAAGTCCATAAAACAAGCCAGTGAAAGAAATTGAAGAAAAATCGAAACACAACCACATTGAGCGCAACATGACAGTGTCAGTCAGTGTCAGTGTCTGTACTCAAGTCAAACTCAGTGTTGTCAGTATCACAAAAAATAATAACATTCAATCGATAAATACTTATCGATTACTTTTTAAATCACAGATTTTTGATTTTATAAATTCTTTTTTTTACGAGTACACATTTTTTTTTTTTCATGTTTTATTTTAGTTTACTAAAAAAGAAGAAAAACCAAATGGTCATGCCTGTGCGGTTATTGTATTTGTTTATTAATCGATTCAAATCGATTGATTAATGAAAATATTTTAAATGTGATTACATCTGGCAATATTTTACCAGCATTAAAACCAAGAAAACTTCCGTTTTTTCAATAGATTTACTTTTTTTAACGAATTATTGTAGATTGTAGTGGCGGTCGATTGGAAAAACGTAAATGCCTATTTTTTTATGGCAAAATTAATGCATGTAGTAATTTTTCTCTAGTGTGCTGTCCGCGGTGGGCCTAGAATGGGCAATGCTCTTTTTGTCAGTTGCTAGAAACATAATTTTTTAGCGTGATATTTATCGTACTATTGACTAATACAAAATGTAAACCCGATAGAGGGATAGGGTAATAGTAGTAGATAACAAGAGATATGAACGAACCCCCTTTTTATATAGGACTTTTATCGAGTCCACCTATGAAAAGGGTTAAATAATAAAGTTTTTTTTGGAAATTTATCCACAGTAGGTAAGACAGTTTTGTTGTTTTGTAGTTCGGGGCGACTTCCAGTGGAACCAGATACCCCTGAATATCAATATTTTTGACGTGACTAAAGATCCTCTGACCTCCCCAGTAACTGGGTAATACGATTTGCCTTGGAAAGGCGGGTTGTCTTGTCAGACTTTCGAGCTTCTAACTAAGAATGAATGTCAAAGATTTACAAATGACATTTGGAACCGTCAGCTTTTCGTGCTTTCCGAGGCACGGAGGAAATTCGTTTTAAAAAGATCGTCACCCATCCACAGTCCAACCTCGGCAAGTGAGCTTTAACCATAAAGATCGATCTGTGCGATTGTTATTATTTAACAATGAGCAAAATAAAATAAAAAATGGCAAAAGATTTAAATTCCATGAAGAAAGGTGTGCATAGAAATTCCTAATTTAAAATTAATTTAATTCATGAAAGCAGTATACATAACATTTGGACAGCGTGGCAGTCAGTATTATGCAACCGGACTAATCTAGAAATGCCTAGCTGTCTGGTAATTGTACGTTTTGTATGCGACGTACGCGAAGAAGCATTGAATCGATAATGTTGTATGTGGAAAAATTCTGGTGAAATCTTTTTGTAATGCTATTGGAAAATAGATTTTCTATTGATTGACGGTTTCATTTTTTTTGTAGTGAATTCTAGAAAAAATAAGTAAGCTTTCTCAATTAAGGTATTTATAATTGTACACACTAAATTTTACTTTCTACTATGTTTCCATATTCACTTCAAAACTGCTAAAAGTTACATAGGACCCTCGAAACGGTCACCGCCGTGCAACAGCTTTTTAGTTAGGTATGTTTTCTTCGAAATATTGCATCACCATTTTATTTATAAATAAATAAACTTTAATTAATAGGCAGGTAAAAAAAAATTAAGAATTACCGGATCCGAAATACAATATAATTTTTATTTTTAGTTTAGTCCTTTTTTGCAAATATTTAGTTTTAATTTGCATTAAGGTCTGTACAGACAGATATATTCTTAATTTGTAATTTGAACTTGGTTTATTAATTCCTCAATCAACGTATTCGTCCCGAAATAAACAACAAAAATCAATGCTTAAACATTTCAAAATAAAACAAACGATTTGCAATTATCGTCGTTCGTCCTACAAACCAGTGCGTCCTTAGATAATTCAGTTATTCAGTTTCCGTACACAACTAGGGCAGGAGTTCAACTTTGACCTCGAATCCTATTGAACCTGAGATCCAAGGTCACAGAGGTCAGATTAGGGCCGTTCGAGAGCTAGCCCAAAACGTGTCAGACTGTGACCTGTGGTTGACCTACATGAGTTACAAGTTTGAGGTCGATTTGCACTGTTTACGTGTTTTTTTTGTATTGCTCTTTGTTTTTTTGCGACCGGTAATTTATAGAAAACATTTTTTTTGGGGCTGCTGATGAGACTTAGTTTAAGTGATGGAAAATGATTTTAAGTTGGAGCCTGCATGACAGTCTTTCCACTCCATCCAGGGCGGAAAGACTCATTTAATACACGTTTTACAGGGAGAAAAATCATAACTTACTGATTTATTCTGTCGTATTCCAAATGTATCTGTATTTGAAATGTGCACAAAATAACTATTTTTAAGTTTTTAATCAAATTATGTTATTTTATTCAGTTTGTTTCTTACTTGTAAGAACTTAAGCAAAGATTTGTACGATTACTTCATTTCACACTATTTCAGCATGAATTTTCTTCAACCAGTTACTTTTTACTTCTCTGAAACGTTAACACTAAAGCCTGGTGTTAACTCTACACCAATAGCGTACAATTAACCCATTTCTCTTGCAGCTAGAACAGTTACAAGCCCAGTTAGTCTTCGAACTACAATATATTACCGCTGTGCGTGACTTTAAACATTTCACACGACATCATATTGTTACAACTTAGCTGTTCACGTCTTTTCCCGTTTTGTGAAGCCCCACGTAACATTACGTACCATTTTATCCCTTTTAAAATCAGCTTCTTTTATCCAATCAAACACCCTCAAAAATATCGCTCCTAACTAAAGAGGAAATTGCAAGACTGCTTTCTACACGCATGTGGCCGAAAATAGGTCATCCTTTATCTTTCGACAATTTAACTCTCCCTGTCCCTCTCTTTTTGTTGTCTTACAATGGGTATGAAAGAGAAGGCTGTATTTAAAGTGCTCCCTCCGAAACTTGATAGTGTTGTAATAGTTGGCTAGTTGACTTTTGTTACTTAGGGTTAGAGTGTCATGATGTATCCTGGCTTGTCACGCTTTTTGTGGTGACATCAGGAAGTTTCGTGCCATGATAGGAAGACAGAATATCATTTCGTTTCATGGTTTTGTCTGATTTTGATGTAATGAGACTTTCAATCAAGACATTGTTACATTGGTATATGGAAAAACAAAGGTTTTTAGTAGGTACCTACTTTTTTCTTTACCTGTGGTTACAAACCAGAGTCTGTTCAGAGTTATTCGTATTTGAATTATTATTTTATTCGGTTTAGGTACACAAAGTGACTTATTTATGAATTAGGTACCATAGTTAGTAAAATAATTAAAAAACCCCTTATCAAGCTCTAATTGCTTCAATTCCTCTTATTTTGAGCAAAGTTTAATTTAACAGACACATTTTCATGTCACTTTATTACACAAAACGGTCTTGTTTCTTCTCGAGAGCTTCAGTATTTCATAAAATTCACATGTATTTGAAAAGTTTGCTAACGGAAATGATTTTAGCGTGAAACTTAGGTGGACAGTTATCTTATACGACGAAACCAAGATAGACATTATCAAAGTGTATGTAAACAATCGACTGCGGTTTCTATTCTATGATTGGCACAATTGTTGGAATTGGAATTGCAACATTTTATCATTATTTGTAGGTTTTTTTTTATTGTAGATACCTACCTACTCGTAGTTTGAAAAGTAAAGTTTGTACTAGGTTCAAAAACTATTGTACATACCTACTGACTCTACTGAGATTTGATGTCAAAATTATTTTAAGTTTTGTGAACTTTTGAATAATATTAAACTTATTTTGTTATGATTCTAGCTTATTTAAAGTTTAACTCATCATTTCATATTATTTTACATTTAAAGATTTGAATGAATTTTAAGTAATGAAGGTTTTTTTTTTGTTTGCCTATAAACAACATAACTTTCATGATTTTCAAATAATTATGAAAATCTATCGTTTTTAGGATTAACTAACTGCTGTAAATAATTAACAAAATGCCTACAATTGTTACTCAGCAATCTAAAAGTTGTACGATAATTATAATTGTTTATTCTAAGATATCATAATTTTATAGGATAAGGTAAACGTAACTTAAATTGTTTCAAAACGTTTATAATAATCGTAATAGGCAGTCACGTGCGGTCCTATGGGTGAAAAGATAAAGCATAAGGAAGGAAATATTTAATAAAACTTTTCAAAGTTTCAAAGATAAGCTTTTTACTACTAACTCTTATGTTTTTGAGATAAAACAACTATGAAACATAATAATCAATACAATGTTATTTCTGTTTATATTTCTTCTGTGTTAAATAACTGCAGTTAATTGCATAATAACACTCTCCGTCTTCATAATTAATTAACAACAAACTGCTATGAGGAAGTTACAAAAATGTCTAATTTCAAACAGTACCGTCGCATAACTGAGCTTATTATTCTATTATTAAAGTTACCGTGACCAATTTAAACTTTATGGGCGGACAACACAGTTAGTTTGAACAGTTAATGAATGTTAAAAATTCACATGCAAAACTCACTTCGCACCTCTAATTGCGTAATTATAACTTAATTATTAATTACGAAACGAAAAAAGTTACGCAAAATAAAACTTTTATTTAGAAAATGGTTGCCGTAAAAGTTGCCGCCAAAACCGACTTGTGAACGCTTTGAAAAATAACGCCAAACCTCTGACATCATTCCATTATTCCTATTTTTTTTTAAATCACTGTCACACAACACACCACAGATTGTAAACACAAACACTAGGTCACTTTAAAAAAAGTTGGTATTCTCGCGTTCAGAATAATTTCGTGTACACGCCGAATTCGTAAAGACCCGCTCACATCGAGATGTTGCAAGCGGGCCATCGGGGGACCAACTAGGAAATGAATACAAGCGACGGCACACCGAGGCGCGCCTGCCACACATAACCTCTTTACACGCACTTGTGTGTGTGCAGTGCATACGTTTTGACAGCATGTGAAGTGTATTTATAGGCCTATCGCATCACATATATTTTGAAAAGAAAATAACAATCTAACAGAAAAAAAGCTCCAGTAATAATAATAACAGTATCATGTAGCGTGTTCCACAGCGCTAATTAGACTCTAATAAGACTTTACAAAGATTATAATCAGCACTGCAATTAAAATATTTTAATCAAAACTACAGATCTAAAATGACAGATTAAAAATCTGAGACATAGCGGTTTGAGAGAAAAATGTTACGCGGCTAAATCACAACAACCGTTATTACATAACAGTCGGGTAGAGGGAGACGGGAATAGTTTTTGTATGTGCTAAAAAAAGACAGAACATCGAGGTTGTGTAACTCAACACAGGGAAAGCTCACACGTACTTTCTTTATACATACAAACACTTGTGCGTGGCCAGTAGTATATACGTGTGCAAGTGTGTGCGCGTCTTTACATTTTTGAATTTCGAACGAAAGAGCCTAAGTGTCGGGATGGATTTTTCAAAATGGACTCTTCTTTTAGAAGTATGGAGTGCAATATTGAGCGTTGAGCTGGAGGCTTTAAGGTCGAATTTTGTGATGGTCAGGGAGCGCACGGCAGCTTTTTGAAGGGGTTCAATGACACACGGTTTGGCACGTTCCTTAGGCCTACCGATTTTTTTCAAATGTACTGCGGAGTAGGTTGAAAACGCCACAAAAGACGTGATATTTCCACAGAACTGAAACTAGGGCATGCGTAGTTGCTGTTATGGCTTTTTTAATCGATTTTCCTCGAAACAAGAGGATAAACTTTAGACTTTTAACAAGCAGAATTTTCTCGCATCCTAATATTCCGGTATGATTCGCTTGTTGCGAGAATCGACCGAAAATGAGGACATGCGTGATAGGTAATAAATCAACATTAATAAAGTGTCGCTACCCGATGCTAGATGGCGTTATAATAAATTTTGTAAAGAGTGAGATAATTAACTTTTACGACTCTATTTCGTTTCAAACTTTATTTTTAATGATGAATATTTAATTAGTTTTACTTCAGACTGCATTCATTCAAGAAGTTCTATTTCAATTGTTTCGCGCCAGAAATATCACACAGTCGTGTTGCAAAATTGTTACAAAATTATTTTTAGCAAGCAGAGGTGCATGCAGAACAATGTTGCAACTTATAAATAAACTAGAAAAAATATATTTTAACTTAAAGACCTGTTCCGACACACCTTTACTTCCAATAATTAAAATAAACAATAAATAATTAAGAAATCCTAAAAATAAATGAATCTTTGTCTCAAAATAGATGCTTTACTGTAAAATTACTATTGCATCACAGCGGAGGAAGTGAAATAACAGTCATAATATTTATATAGCTATCCCTTTCCGGCAATATGGCGTCATCTTTGTCGCACGCGGGGAGTTCCTCGTTTGAAAAGTGGGGTTATGAGAAGTTTTGTCGTCTCTTTCGCGCAACAGCGATGTTGTATAAGTCGGGTATGCTCGTGCAAGGCAACGGAGGGTATTGACCTGTCCTTGTTGCATATGTGTGCAACCTTGCTTTACAGTTATACCTTCTGTATGTATTGTACGTGCATCATAAAGATCGTTACACACTGCCTCATATTTTTATTTCGTAATTTATTTTTATGCTATTTAGGAAAAGTTTTAAGTGAATGTTTATACAAACCACGATAATTGTTGGTGAATGATTCCATTTTTTCTTGAGTGTAGGATAACTTACCTGTAAAGAATTAAATGTTTTGGTTAGTTTAAAGTTATACAGTTACAAAATACGACGTAAAAATTACAAAGCCCCAAAAAAACACACTTTTGTGATTTTTGAGGACTTGTAATGATTTTTGTTTGTTACTTTTTAATTTAAGCTTAAATTAAAATACAACAACCACTTTACGCGAAAACACAATGAATTCAGTGTCTTTAAAACTATTATAACCAACTACACCATCTGAAACATTGCCAAAACCAAACATAAACTTCAAAAACAATAAATACGGAACCAAAAACACAAAACAACCCGAGGAAAACCTGAAAACGGCCTAACAAGTACACGCTTATAAAAAAAAAAGTTGCGTCAGAGCCTATAAAAAATGTCTGCCAGGCGTCAACGTTGGCATTACATCACTGCGCGGAGCATGTGTGTGTCAGACAAACACACACGTCACACAGCGTATAAACGCGTGTATTATACGCGTGTTCGCGACGTCTCTTCACGTGGCGTCCGCATGTGTGTGTGCGGCCTAATCTTTAGAGGAATGCGGGTTTCATGCAAGTACTCTTTTTTTAAAAACTGAAAAGGGAAATTCTTTGACTCGCCACCCTTTATGTTTTTACTTTTTAAAGTTTTTTTTTAGAGGCAAATGAAATGGATTGATGCGGATTCGCTTTGAGACTTTTTTAGTTTAGGTTTTTTTTTTTAATTAGAGGTTTTCGTAACGGTTTAATTGCTAGTGTGGTTTGTTGAAATATCCTGTTATTTAGAGTAGATTTATAATCTAAATTAGTATGTTTTTTCTAGTAAAATGCTTATAGAGTCTTGATAAACAGCAAGAATTGTCATCAATTGTCATTGTATCATTAACAGATTCACGTTATATTCCCACTGCTTTTTTTTACGTGGTAAAGTCATCAAATGAGTCCTCCCTCAACCAGGGCATTTCGGGAGGGACTGTCAGACTCGTAGTGACTAAAATCCACGGTATCCTTCAATAGCCCTTTACGTTCCGGGATCACGGTAATTCGATAAGTCCCGCGTCCGTATTCCCAATGCTGGGACACTTTTTGTAAGACAAGGACTATATCCTCGAAAGAGACAGAGCAACAGTACAATAAGCCCAACAAAATATGACAATTTAAATCAAAAGTCCATACAACTGACATTTATGTACAATTACTAAGGAAATACCTCCTTCAACACAGTTTGTCAGTCAAAGGTTGGAATAGAAGGTATTTGTCTTCGTTTTATCTTGGAGTTAACTAACCGATGGATAACTTATGTAACCGATGACTCATCGATGCCGAGCCCAAATTCTTGAACTTAGAAATCGGTTGGTTTATCTGGGGGAAGTTATTTGTTTGGGCTATCAATGTAATTGAATATCTGTATAGAAATGGTTAGTAGGTGATTTTTAGTAGGAATATAATATTTTTAGTTTTGTCTAGGACAGGAAGAGAGGGACTTGGGTTGTTTACCGATACTTAGAAAAAAATATTGTATAGTTTTCAAATCAATTTTTAAATAGACTATTCAACTAAAGATTTAGCCCGTCGAGGTCGCGGGGCTAACGAATTACCGTGACTTCGGAACGTAAAGGGCTATTGGAAGAACACCGTGGATTTTAGTCAGTACAAGTCTGAAAGTTCCAAGGCAGGGCCTTGGGTTGAGGACTCATTTTAATGATTTTAACACGATGAAAACAAAAGCTAGTCCGTGATACTATGATGCCAAGCCAAATCAGTATCTTCAAGTATACAACCCTAAAGTACATACAAACAGCGAAATATATGAATATATTCATAGTTAAACTATTTGGTATTCAAGTCGGGGAAAAATAGAAGTAGAATGTACCGGAAAATGCATCTTAGTGCATTGAAGGCAATAGAAGCATTGACCGACCTTGAAATAGTCTGCTAGTTAGAACATTCCTTCTTTAGATTTATATATTAGTTGCGGAACTAAAATAGAATATAATTCCACTTCTGGGAGTGGGACACCAGCTTCCCTTCAGCTAATAATGAGGTGTGTGGTCACACCAGGACAACAGCACCACAAGTTACTTTTAAACTTTTTTTCTTTTTTTTTAGCAGTTTATGTCCCACTATTGGGCAAAGGCCTCCCCCATGTCCTTCCAAGTGCCACTTCGGACCAGCCACGCATTTTTTTATCGTGGTATATCATCAAATAAGTCCTCCAACCCAGGGCAGGACGGGAGGGAATGTCAGACTTGTACTGACTAAAATTCACAGTGATCTTTCAAAAGCTGCTAGCTGAGCTGTTATCTAATGAGACAGTCTGCGACCCCGAAAAGTTAGTAATGGGGTGTCATGGATCAACCACCTAGTGGTGAAGCCCAGGGAACAGCACCAATGGCTACCTGTAAAATGCGGTGATGATTGAGTGATTCCAATGTCATTGGTAGAGGTTGGGGAGGCAGAGCCACCTGGCTCGCGACCACCGTCCTGTTGGAGTCCGGCGCTTTATAGCTTTTACTGTGATCTGTTAGTGCGCTAGAGTTCCAGTGCTTCTGGGTTTCTTACTTTGCCTCTAGCTGGGGTAAATTTCGCCCTGAAACTACCTTTCTCTATATAAAAGTGAATGGGCTTTATAATGGACCATACTGACCCAATGAAATTTGGTGGATGTCAATTTTTTGTGGATTACCTGCTGCCTTTCCGGGGTTTATTATAAAGGTCTTTTTATACTTTTTTCCACATAAGAATGTAGCAAATATGTTATTGAGAGAAGAAAACTCTTCGGAACATGAAGAAGAAACATCTAAATGGATTCAGATAATTAAGACAAAATAATACATACATAATTATGCTAAAGTTTAAATTAGTGGATATCCATTAGTGACTATAAAAAACCACAGCTCAGTAAAAGAAATCGAAACAATAATTCAAAATTATCAAAGAATTACGTCAAAAACGACATCAGCATGCAACACGTAATACAATAAAAAAATTAGCATAACAGCGAAACCGCTACTTTAACAAAAAACTGAAGAACCCGTTGCGAAAACCTGACCTACTACAATACAATCACACAAACACACACACTTGGATATTACGTGGGAACTACTAACAACTATAATAATGATTTAGGGCAGTTGCAAACGGGGCGATTTTTTTCATCACGCAGGTCAACCTAGAGGAGGTTGTGGGCTGCTTAACTAGACAATCCTGTGGTGTGTCTTGAATCTAAGGCATCCAGTCAGGGGCTGTTATTTATCATGGTAAAATTATCAAATGAGTCCTCCCACCCAGGGCAGGACAAGAGGATACGTTCTGGAATCACGGTATTCATTAGTCCCGCGACCTCAGCCAGGGGCTTACAAATTAATTGACCACACGCTAAGGCCACCCCTTGTGGAGTACGGACCTCGACTTAAGAGGTCGCTGGGGGAGAACAGTAGGGGACTGGCCATATCTGGATGAACAGGAATGATCAGGCTTGGGTGGCGTGGCATGATTTAAAGCTTGACTGGATACTGTAAGTGCAGAAGTAACTGGTTTTATCTGAGCTTCTCTCGTTTGAACATGGCAAATCATCAAATGATATCCTAACCAGAGGAACCTACACGTGTCACAACGACTATGAAACGTAAACGACCATTGAAGGAACACGATGGATATAATCAGTACTAGTCTGACGGTCCTGTCCGGTCCACACTGGGTGAAAGAACTCATTTGATGATTTTAAGACCTAAAATCAAAAAAAAAAGGGCACGGGCTGCTTGTGTCCCAAACATCGAAATCTCTACAGTCATTAAGACGTTCAATGATTACAAACATACATTTACTGTTGCATTAATAAGCAATAAGGTTCTTGAATGAATGGATTGACACTTTGCGTTAAATTGAACGCACTTTATAAAGGACAATAGCATTGGAATGTTACTTGACATTCCAGCTATGCATGCCCTTTTCTGAATGGCTAACTCCTAAGGGGTTTGACGAATAGCTATTTCATGACCTAGCGACCTGCGTCGACTTCCCACGAGTGATTAGGTTTTATTTTTTTACTTTTCCAATAAATCTGAAATAATCTGATTCTGACGATTACGAATAGAACAATAAATAAATAAGCCAAATCGGTCGAACCGTCAATTGATTTTTATTAAAATGAAATGATATGGTTAAAAAAAACACTTTATCACGTCGTCTTTTACAAACTAGATGAGGCCGGTGTTTCGTATCTGACTGCTCTGAGAAGAAACAGCCGAAACAAACTCAGAGGTCACTGTATCTTTTAAAGTCCAAACATGATATTGGTCAAGTCCTACGAGGACCATGCAGGGGCCTAAGTCTACTAATTTATAAACGTTACAATGGTCTCTCAATGGTGTGTTTTTGACAGTTTTTGTATGGCAAATCTGTCAAAAACTTACGATTGAGAGACCATTGTGACGTATAGAAATTAGTAGACTTAGGCCCCAGGTTAGTGGGTATTAATTTAGATAGATGTTAAGAAGAAAGCTATCAACAAATAGATAATTATCATAATTTTATCTCATCACTCTAAAATGACAGTTTCATCCTGACAGAAATTATGCAATTCCTCAATCAGCTTGACGAATGACGGCAAAATTGCTCGCGTGTAAAAATCCTAATAGATTCACCTATAGCAAACACGTACCTACGTACTACACGTCTCTACGTACGTATATATAAAGTAATACATTACAGTCTAGCTGTCATGAGTCAGTATCGCTTGAAATAGTGTAATAATATCATTATTAGTCTACCATTTCGTGACTAAAATGCACATTATTATGGAGGAAAAAAATATGTTTTTATGGATAAGTTTGAACAATGCCTAAGTCGGCCATGGCACGTCTGTGTTTAGTGTCCAATTATGGGCAAGATTTAGAGGATATGTCACGAGACGACATAATAATAATCATAGTAAATCTTATAAAGTCACAGATTGCTTAAACTTACGTGCATGCAGAAACATGCAACAAAACTGACGTTAGCTGTCAAAATTGTGGGCGCGAGACCGTTTGCAAAGGTAACCGTAACCATGGGTTACTGAAGTAAGGGCTGATTTTCCAAGATTCAGATAACTTTTATCTGAAGAATTAAAATGGCGGTTTGACAGCTTATCTATAAATCGGTATTTTTATTCCTCAGATTAAAGTTATCTGGCTATTGGAAAGTCAGCCCTAAGAGGGGGGATTTTGAGTCAATCTGACAGTCCTTTCCGGGAAGGGTTTTTGTTGATTATATCAAACAAAAAAAAGACATCAATATGGTGCCTTTTATAGAAGAGATAAACATAATGTTACTCAAGGAATGCCTAGTTAAGCCCGTTTGCGTCAAACTCAAATAGTGAATAGTAATAACCGATTTGATCTGGACATAGTGAATTATTCTACAGCAAATTATCGACGACTGTTTAGCATATTAAAGACCTAGTATTGCTATAGTTTCACGTTTAATTATGTGGTTTATGAGTTGTTATATGCAAGTATTAATTTTAGCAATGCTTCTGGATCTGGCGTTTAATAAAATTGTAGTTATTATAGTTGCCACGAGAAGCAATATAACTTGTTACCTAACACACATTTAGGGGTTCACAACTTTTAGACGATTTAATAAATAGAAAAAATAATTAAGGGCTGATTTTTCAACAGTCAGATAACATTTATCTGGGGAATAAAATAGCGATTTGACATATTTTCTATAGATAAGCTGTTAAACCGACATTTTTATTCCTCAGATAAAAGTTATCTGACTATGTGGTGTTTGTTTAAGGTAAATTGTAAATGACACGTCGCTTTTGATTGTCAGCTTGTAAGCCATTACATGAGTTTTTGGTGTTCTGTTTGATTTAATAAGATTCTTCCTTAGTACACAACAGACTATTAAAAAATCAGCCCTTAATTGAAAATATTAAAATTCGAATGACAGTTAAGTATTGACAGCAAGCTTTGCAAGTTTTAAGTGTGTAAGCTTTGCCAATATTCTTGGTTTAAAAATTAAAAAAAAAACATGTCTCTTATTTTTCAATATTCTCTGACTACGCAAATCAATAAAGTTTACAATCACTTTGAACGTTTGTTGTTTCGGTAGGTTATATAGCGGTTTCTTCTTCTTTTGATATTCTTTATTTAAAAATATAGATTTAGGATCTGAAACAAAAAACTAATGGTACAACTGTTTAAAAAAATACATACAATTAAAAACAAAAATATCGGCTTTATACGCTAGTTATCATGAACTTTTTTACGGATTTGCTTTTTTTGATACTCTGTCATCACGCCTCCTCTTTGTCCCTCCTCCCCCTCCTTCACTCAACTGAATAAGTAAATACAGTCGTACACTACGTTTTAATAAAAATCAATTAAGATAGCAATGCTTGAAAAATGTTGCAATCAAATTGAATTGAAAACTTTTCAAATTGAAACCAATTTAGTTCGATTGCATAAATATCTGTATTCTTAATAGTTGATTTCTCTTTATTTATTGAATTTAAATTACTTGTTTTGTACTTTGAGGGCTTAAATGTACTTAGCAAAAGCTATAATACGAGTAATGCAAAAACTCGTGTTATGGTGTAACATTCCTCCGAAACTATTGAACAGATTTTTTTTGTATCTGAGCTAGGTATGCATAAAGGTCGTAAAAACCCCCCAAACCCCTTTACAAAAATAAAGTCTATTGGCCACATTGAGCTATTATTACTACGTATAGAGACGACACCACGCATCACCACTGTGTCCCATCCAGGATGAGTGCACGCGCACAAATTCATTCAATTGTTTGACAGCTCTGTGGCATGCTCTAGGCGCGCGCACTCATCCTGGATGGGCCATAGTTGTGATACGTGGTGTCGTCTCTATACGTTGTAGTAATAGCTCAATGATATTGACCAAGATAATTAAAAAATGGCAATATGTACAAAATAAGGTACTAAATCTTCAGTGTACAAACAATTTTATTACGTCTTCTGTGCTTATCTCATAAATATATTCAGGTGTCATGTTATGATAATTTTGACAACAAAATTAGAAGACACAGCAATTAAAACTAGGTATCAATTTCAAGAAAACAACTCAGGCATTTTTAACAATAAATCACGTTTTTTACATTAATTGTTAAAATTAACATTTAATTTACAAACAATTACTTAATTCTTGTGACGTATTTTGTAAATTGATAAACAAATAAAAAGTTTGACATCTCATTATGTTTATACAAAAACTAGCTGACCCGGCAAACGTTGTTTTGCCATATAAATTATTTTTACACTATGAAAAATAGATGTTGGCCGATTCTCATAGATACCGGATAAGCACAAAAATATTCATCAAAATCGGTCAAGCCGTTTCGGAGGAGTATGGCAACGAAAACTGTGACACGATAAATTTGATATATTAGATAATTGTAATTTCAATTAATAATTGTTTAATCCCTAAGCTGTCCATGATTTTCAGACATAGAGAGATTTTTTTTACGTGGTAAAATCATCAAATGAGTTCTCCAACCCCGGGCAGGGCGGCAGGTGTCCGACTTGTACTGACTTAAATCCACGGTGATCCTTAAATAGCCCTTTACGTACCAGGGCCACGGTTACCAGGTGAGACAGTCCCGCGACCCCGTAACAATAAGATCTCGAAAAAAAAACAACAGAACATCAAAAACAAGTTGTTTACTATTGACAACTACGATTTTTTTTTGTTTTTTTTCCTCACAGCGTGCAACCGCGCATCCATCAAACCAAGGTAAGCATAACAGGTGACTATGTATTCGGAGAAACCCAAACAAAGTATGCATCTAGCTTTTTTTCCTTGAAGTAGTAAGCAGAAATAATAGTACTCGTAGATACAAAGTGCGTTATGTGAGGTCAGTATTCATTATGTAAATTTTTAATTTGTTTTTGCTAAGAATAAGCCTGACTTTAGAGAGCCAAAAAGCCTACCGGGGTTGCGGGACTTATCAAATTTACCGTCGTAAAGGGCTATTGGAGGACACCGTGGATTTTAGTCACGAGTCTGATAGTCCTTCCCTGGGAGGACTCATTTGTTGATTTTAACACGTAAACAAAAAAAGATAAGTCCGACTTTGGAGACATTAAATGGAAGCAGATAATTCTCTAATTTCGAGAGATGGCACTTTTTTGTTTCTAATTTGTTATCATGTTATTTTTGTGTAAATTATTTCATCATCACTGCTCCTAAAACGGTGAATGAAAACATCGTGAGGAAACCGACATGTCCTAGAATAAAAATTCTAAGACTTGTAACATCTATCAACGAGTAATGGGCCCGCGTGATGGGTTATGGCCTATGGGTCATTTCTTCTCATAGAGTGGGAGGATTATGTCCCAGCAGTGGGAACATTAAAGGCTGATGATGACGTGCTAGCGTCTGTCCAAATACGACACGTTTTATACAAAACAGCACTTTTACCTCGACAAGCACATAACTGGTCATGTAACAGACCTTGAGTTGCAAGTTACGTCTCAACTTAACTTAACCTAAACTGTAGTCAGTTTACTTAGATTAGGGTTACCAGTACCCTTATCACGAGTTTTTACTCTTTTACTTTATAGTGTCTTTCCAGTATTTACAGCGTTTCTTGTATCAAAAAATGTATCAGTGCCTCTGGTGTGCGAAGAAGGAACTAATTTTTTCCTTGAAAATTTTCAATTTGAAATTGTCAAAATTTCAGTTTACTTTACGTCTCAATTACTGAAAACTCGTGATGAGGGTACTGATCCGTAAATAAGCTACATGAGCTTTCATGGAAAAATAACTCTTTGCTCTCTGTTGAACGTGAAAACGGTTTTTTGAGGAACAACGCTGATGCACTTTTTATTATAGTAAAATCATCTAATGAGACTGTCTGACTGTCAGACGTGTACTGACTAAATCCACGGTGATCCTTATATAGCCCTTTAGGTTCCAGGGTCACGGTTACCTAATAAAGACAGTTCCGCGACACGTGGGATAAAATATGTCATATTTGTTAATCCAGGTTACAAAACTGTCTTTGTACCAAAATTAATTGTAATCTATTCACAAACACTTGCATGCAGGCATGCGTTTCTGGTCCGATATTGTTCAATGCAGTATACTTCCTATTTGGTCCCATAAAAATCATTCAATTTTGTTCAGTAGTTTTTATTTTATGAGCATTTTTCGCTTATTATTTTTATGTATGTAGCCACTGTCAAGTATGCCGCCTCCGAGAATCCCAAGTGTTTTTATATTTCTACTATTTTTTTTAAAATTAATATACAACGTGTACCGCCAAAAGCGCAAAACCTCTCGTGGGGTAACTCAGCCCATGTTTCTGAAAAATTTTTGGTCTAAGAATTTTGTAAATTCGCAAAAAATAATGGTTTTTCATGCAAAATGAGAAATTGGTCGGGCACATCCGTATGAAAATCCATTTTATTTTTGCGAATTTCCAAAAGTCTTAAAAAAACAATTGTTCACTAACATGGACTGAGTTACCCCACGAGAGGTTTTGCGCTTTCGGAGTTATATTAATTTAAAAAAATAGTAAAATATATAGGACTTGGGATTCATGGAGGCTGTATACACACATAAAAAAATAAGAGAGGTTTTGCGCTTTTGCCGTTACACGTTGTTTAAAAGTATGGCAACCCTGTACCAAACTACAGTAGGTTTACTCAGATGATTACCTATTCCATTCGGGTGCCTAGAAACACTGACAGCCAGCCTAGCTGACTGGCTGCATAATTTAAGTTACTGCGAAGGTTTATTAACTAAAATTGGTCAATGCCGTATGTTTCTACCACTTAATAAGTACTTAAATAACTATTATTCATTATTTTATGACGTATTTTAATGTAGCTTTTGAAATTATAGTGTTTTAAGTTATGTTTTACAATTTTAAACTTTCTCAATTTTTTTTTTTACACCTATCACACAACGCCAGCTAGTCCCAAGCTAAGCAGAGCTTGTGTTATGGGTACTAGACAACTGATAAACATACTTATATATTTCTAAATACATACATATTATAGATAAATTACACCCAGACACAGATTAAATGATCATGCTCATCACACAAACATTTGACTTGGGTGGGAATCGAACCCAAGACCCCTGGCCTAGCAGTCAGGGTCACTAACCACTAGACCAACAGGCCAGTAGGCCATAATTTTGTAACATTAAAATATCCTTATTAAAATCCATCATTATCTCCCTAGTCTTTTCCCAACTACATTGGGGTCGGCTTCCAGTCGAACCAGATGCAGCTGAATATCAGTTTTTTCATGAAGCGACTGTCTATCGGACCTCCACAACCCAGTAACTGGGTAATACGATACCTCATGGTAAAACTAGTTGTCAGACTTTTAGAGCTGACTCATAGTAACGACTGTCAAAGATTTACAAATGACAAGATTTACACATGACCAACGATTTTACGTGCTTTCCGAGGCACGGAAACTCGCTGTGACGGTCACCGATCCATAGACCAACCTGAGCAAGCGCGGCTTAACCCGGAAAATCGGACTGTGCGGCTGTAATTATTTAGCCAAATAAGCCTCTAATAAGCTTATTAAAACTAAACAACCAAAAAGTTACAATAAAGAAATGATTACAAAAGGAACTGACGCGAAAATTCGCATAGTGTGTCAACACAAAACCGTATTTTTTTGCCCGCACTCCACAATCACGAGACGATGAGTAGTGCGACGCGCGCTCGCGCCCTATCTATGTGTGCGTGCATCCGTGTGACCCACTTACGAACGCGTTCGGCGCACTTCGGCCGTTTCCGTCGCCCGAACATATGTCCGACCGCCATCTTTACTTATTGACTGCACCCGACCAATTTAACTTGACCTATCTAAACGGTTGCTTTTTTATGAATTTTCTTACGACAGCGGGTCATTGGTATTTGGACGGTTGTATGCGTAGTGTTACGTAAAAAAACTAACTAAATGTTTACTTGGTGCTTGTTTTCGCGCCTGTTATCACTGTGTTTTGTCATCGTGGAGATTAAATTGATTTACTTCCGAACGATGGTGGATCTATAAAGTTAGTCTACACTGTTCATTAGGTTTAGTTAGGTCTGGCGTGCATGACCTAGCCAATTCAGTTAGACGTAATCGTAAAACTATGTTGCAGACATCATTTCGTACAACATTGTTTTGTCTGCGTAAGAAACTGGTACCTATTTATGTTTGCTAGCATTAAAACGACTAATAAGTCCTATTAAAAAGCAAAATGCAAATCAATGTAGCAAAAAAGCGCGAAAATTTTAATAAAGAAAAACTTACGCAACGACAAAAGTTATTTAATTAATCGATTATCAATCGGTATCGTAATATCGCATAACAGAAAGCTCGCGTGTGCATATCCGGACGAAACTTCCGCGTTCGAAATTTGATTTTTTCCCCACTCACACATAGGTACAACTTTCACCTATTCGAAAGTGGAATGGTGACGTATGTGCGTCGCTATTTTCGTTTCGGATATGCGTTCTTAAGAAAGCTTTTAAAAATAACTGTTATTTAATCGTTTTTTTTTTCATTGTTGTTTATTTTTATGCGATAAAAGCTCAGGGCTCGTTAAATTGACGTTGCCAATGTAAGTTTTGTGAATGTGAATCTTTTTAAAGCGGTAATATTGCTGGTTGCGCTTTTTTCCGTTTTGAAATTTTCTTTAGTAAATAATATAAGCGAGCTTTTGTTTAAGTCTGTCAGCAGACTTAGCTGAAAGGAGATAAATTGTCATTTTCTTTTTGCTTGACAGAATAATACTAATGAAACTTTATTTGGATGGATGGATGATTCTCTTTCACGCAAAAACCGCTGATTGGATTTGAATATTTGTTACACAAATTTAAGGGGGCATACAAGTTAAAGATTTATTTTTGCTATTATTAAAGATCCCTTCTTGCGCAAATCCTACTCGCACTTGGCCAGTTTCTATTGCTTGACCAAAATAATCGAAAATTCCATTTTACGAATACTATCGTGGGTATCTACTAAACTGGCCTTTTTAGACCTTCCGGACAATCACACAGAGTAACGACATCTCATACATTAATCTTCAAGTAATTATAGTGTAACAACTATTTTGTACGTTATCTTTATTTCCTGTGGTAAGTAGACAGTGAAAATTGTTGTTTATTTGTTTATGTAATAGGTTCTTTACATAATAACTTTCATATACCTACAGGGTTATAAATTTACAAGGTTCGTACCCTACAGGGAGTGCCCTAAGGGTGCGGTCGCTTAGTTTTTAAATTTAGTTTGTAAGCCCATGGCTGGAGTCCTTAGATTCTGAGATATCCACAGGATGCCTGCCGGGTTCGCGGGACTTTCTCATCAGATAACCGTAGCCCCGAAACGTAAAGGGTTATTGAAGAACACCATGGATTTTACTCAGTACAAGACTGACAGTCCCTTCCGCCCCACCCTGATCCATCAAATGAGTCCTCTCACGCAGGGTGGGACAGCAGAGACTATCAGACTTGACTCCTTCAATAGCCCTTTATCATTATAATTGTTCACACATGTGGCCATGGTTACTCGATAGTCCTGCGACCCCACACATTTTATATAAGGGGTTCTTTTTAGGACGTAGGTACTCACTAAGACGGGATTTTGCGAAATTCGACCCCTAAGGGGTTGTTTTTGGGATTGATAGTTTGTGTGAAACTTTGTTACTACAAAATGCTAGGAGTCTCTTGTTTTGGGTATTTATTTAGATTTTCCAAAAGTATCCCATAAAAAGGGTGGCCGGGAGTAGAAATTCACTGAGGCAATGTACGGAATTTGCGGTGACGAAGTCGCGGGCGGAGTGCTAGTACATTATATACAAATATATATGTTTATATGTATATTTCGACCGTCAGAAGCCCGAATATACTTTCACCGGTTACGAGTTAGATAATATACTGGTTTGTATATAAATAGTTGTGACGAAAACAAATGAAAGGGGTGCTATGACTACTATGCTAATTTCTACTTAAAATAATTGTGCATAGAATTGAAAATAGTCTTTCAGGCTTCGTGGAATTTAGATTATTGTTGTTTTTAATTTGTTAGGTTGTTGTTTTAAGGGTTTATTTAAAATTTAATGAAAATCAAGCCAGAATTATTATATATAATAGTTTTCTTGCTGCACCTACTGTGTTTTTTTTCCTCTGCATCACCTTAAGGGAGACTGGTAGAAAATGCCTAAGGCATTAAGTCCGCCTATGTACTCTGTGCATGAAGTTTTAATAAATAAATTATTAAGAAGTCCTACCAGGGTCTATAATTTTTGTCTTCATCTTTCTCTTTGCATCACCCTAAGGTAGACTGGAAGAAAATGCCCAAGGCATTAACCCCGCCTTTATACATGTTTTTTATAACTTGTGCATCATCATCATCTGCATAGCCTTTTCCCAACTATATTGGGGTCGGCTTCCAGTCAAACCAGATGCAGCTGGATACCAGTATTTTACATGAAGCGACTACCTGTCGGACCTCCACAAGACCACAACCCAGTAACTGGGACATACCATACCCCATGGTAAGACTAGTTGTCAGACTTTAGAGCTTCTGCCTAACAGTAACGACTGTCAAAGATTTACAAATGACAGCCGGGACCAACGGCTTTACGTGGTTTCCGAGGCACGGAAGAAACTCGCTATGACAGATGGTCACCCATCCACAGACCAACCTCGGCAAGCGCGGCTTAACCCGGAAGATCGATCTGTGCAGCTGTAATTATTTAGCCACGAGCTCCTATTTTTTTAACTTGTCTCTTTTTTCTTTCTTTTTTGTAACTTGTGCTGTGTATAAAGTTAAAATAAATAAATAATTTACTCATCTCTAGTATGCGTAAAACATTCGTGATTCCTACATAAAACTGCGGTTTGCGTGTAACTTACAAAACAGGGTGAAGGTCTGTCTTTTGTTAGCTTGTATGTGTACTTTAACTCCTAAATACCTGTAGCAAATTGATTACTGTGCAAAATAATTATGTGCCAGATAATGATCTTTATAATTGGTTATGCTCACGCTTGTTTAGATGGCCGGATAGGCAGAGATGGCGTGAAACTGGTGCTCGATTTGATTCTCAGCGTAAGCGAAAATGTGGTTGACAGTGAAGCACGCTTTTTTCTTAGCGTGGTTAAATCATCAAATGAGTCCTCCCACCCCGGGCAGGGCGGGAGGGACTGTCAGAATTGTAATGACTAAAATCCATGGTGTCCTTCAATAGCCCTTTATGTTCCGGGGTCACGGTGATGGAATAAGTCACGCGACCCCGGCAGGCTTTGTCCCTCTGAGAGGCCCCCACATTATGCTGACGCTCTTTGAGGTGCGCGTGGAACACGACGCGCCGTCGACCGGGCATGGTCCATGGTCGGACAGCGAGTTTGGTAAAGCACGCTTGCCTAGAAGTAACCTGTTCACTCTTGACTTGAAGACTCCAAGGTTATAGCTGTCGGGAAATACAGATGCAGGGAATTCCACTCCTTAGCTGTGCGTACAATAAAGGTATTGGCAAAACGCTTTGTACGCACCGGAGGGCGCACTGGATGTCCACCGATGATATCGATGGCGCATTGCCGTACGTCTTGTAGTCCATCTCCCAGAATAATCGATAGAGAACACAGGTTTCCGGACTTTGGGCATTAGCCATTACTGATGCCAAGGATCTACAAAAGGAGCAATCTTACGGGCCCCCCTAAGAAGTTAAAGCCTGCCGTGGTTCCAGGACTGTCTCATTAGTCAGATAACCGTAAACCTGTAACGTTAACGTGACGTTTATACGAACATTTAAGACTTTTATAGCGAAAATTATAGAGCAGTGGTGGCTCAATGGTATCGGCCCCGATTAACATGTCATGGATTCGAATTCAAACCCAGCCAAGCGCATTACTATATGTAAGTTATTTCATTACCACTGCTCTCAAAACGGTGAAGGAAAACATCGCATCGTGAGGAAACCGGTATGTCCTAGAACGAAAAATTCGAAGATATTTGACATCTACCAATCCGCACTGGGCCCGTCTGGTGGTGTATTAGGGCCCTCTTAAAGAGAGGAGGCCTGTGTCCCAGCAGTGGGAACATTTATAGGCTAATGATAGAGAAAATTAACGGATTTTCCGATGTGTGATGAAAAGTACAATAAGAAAGTACTGTAAACCATCAATTTGCTTGCTATTTAGTGTTGTCTTGCTAACCAAGAGCTAACTGCAATACAACAAGTAAAGTTTTCACTTTTACCCGTGTTTTCAAGATATGATTCATTCCGTTTGTATTTTTCATATTAAAATGCTTCCTTTTAATATCCAAACCCTAGATATCACATTAATAATAATAATATAATATAAAAAATCCCCGGTGTCCTTCAATAGCTCTTTATGTTCCGGGGTCACGGTGATAGAAATAAGTCGCGGGACCAAGTATTCAAACCCTAGATATCACATTGTTTCCTAAATTGATGTTTTTGCCTCCCGACATAACACAGCGCTCTGTCTAACAAACATAATATCTGTCAATAATTCCCTATGTTAAACAATAAATGCTATTATATTCTATTCTATTCCCAAAGCTTTTTTTATCGTGGTAAAATAATCAAATGAGTCTTCCTTGTCGGGACGGGAGGGACTGTGTAGAGTTGTACTGACTAAAGTCCACGGTGAATTATTTCAGTTTCAAAGATTTCTATGTTTATTTAACTATTTATGTACATCATCATCTTCCTGCCCTTATCCCATTTTACTTGGGGTCGGCGCAACACGTTTGTTTCTTCCATTCTCCCCTATCACAAGTCATAGTATCATTTACTCCTTTTTCTTTCATATCCTTACTTATACAATCCATCCATCTTTTCTTTGGCCTTCCTCTTCCTCTCCATCCATCAATATTCATACTCATCACTCTCTTAGTCACATGAGTGTCATCCCTCCTCATCACATGTCCATACCATGATAGACGATTCCCTTTCGCTTTTTCTATAACCGGCGCGACTTTCAAACTGCCTCTTATAAACTCGTTCCTTACTTACACACAATAAATTTACAGGACATTACAAAATAATTAAAACTAAAGTACAAAGGTACTGCTGGTATGTTTATTAAAATTTGCATGACTTATGGTAGGATATGGGTAGTGGACACTATTTTTTTAACCTTTAAGATCTTCTGTGTCTTAAAGAGTGTCCATGGAGTTCTCATTCTTCTCCATAGAGATCTACACTTTGGAATGAGTACCTACGGTAGGTACTTTCACAGTTTTTATGTCTTGTGACTGGGACTGTAGCACCATAACTATTTTTGTACTAGTTTTATTTTATGTCTTTTGACAATTCAAAAGTGCCTGTAATTGGCCTAGTTGAAATAAACGATATGATTATGTACAGTAGAGACTCAAAAGCGGTGTGCAGCAATTACAAGGCAATAGCTTGAAGTTTAGTTGGACTTACGACCTTCTATTTTGAGAGACATATGCATCATCAACTACTGATTGTATAAGATTCATAATTTCAACGATTTAATGCGTGTCCAGTTGGCCTAGTGGTTAGCGTTTCACGTATTACTAAGTATACGGTGAACAGCGAGGCGCGAGTTCGATCCTCACGCAGTGAAATTCTTTTTGTAAGTTTTGCTCAACTGTTTAATACTGTAATGGGACAGGAATATTATTATAATCGTTTGTTCACAATTTCTGTGAGGTAGGCCATAAGTTTTAGAATATTTAACTTGATCGGAATCAAGTTGTCGTTCGATTGTGGTTTTCTGATTACTGACGTGTGATTATATGGATAGCGATATATTTATGTTCTCAAAATGTTGGCGAATATCAATATTGTGGCAAGAACGAATATTATTGCAATGTCATGTTGAAGTTCATCAAATGACTTGATTGTTGACTGAGGGATTGTCAGATCGTATGAATGTGATATCACAAATATAATAGAAGTTTGTTAATTACATAAATAAATAAAACAAACAAACATTTTAATAGAGCATGACTTTTTTATTTCCACCAAGACCAAAAAAAAACATAAACACATAAAACTAATATTTAACTTTTTTATTTAATAAATAATAAGCATGAATAAATTGTAAATTAACATGATTAACTAACAAGTTATTGATTCATAATATCATGATAAAAAAAAACTAAACAATAGCTTAACAAAAATTTTAAAATTAAAAAATTCTATATGAATTTAAAGAATACTATCCAATTTAATTTATTATTTAATTATAAGAATAAATTGCGTTTAATTATATTTAAGAAAAACAGGGGTTTTTTATAAAGAGCGGCTATTTTAGTATGTTATCACATAAGAAAATTAATGTGTAATTTTGTCTTTATGTTAACAAAATAAATTATTAAAGATATGATTATTTAAGCCATTTGAAATAGTAATAGTTCAGCACACCAATTTCTCTATGCGTTTCAAGGCCGCGTTACCTTGTTACTATTTCAAACAAACGTCCAATGGCACCGCGGTCCTGGAACGTAAAGCGCTAGTCGCCCTTTGCGTTCCGGGGCTGCGGTGCCAAAATTTTTATTTTAGTAAATTAAGCTTTTTGCATTCTACTAAGTGCGATTTAGCAAAAAAATATATAATATGGCAATAAATGTTCTATTACTGAAATAAAACCATGAAAATAATAACCGCTCTTCATAAAAATATCCTATTGAGGTCATTAGTTTAATTTTCGTTTTCTTTACGAAAAGAATGATTGAAACTTAGCCTCAAATCTAACCTCTAAAATAAATAAGAACTGTGAATAAAATGATGTTTTCGCTTACAGCCTATTAACAATTAATACAACAACAACCATATAAAAAATAATTATGGTCGTGCTTTTAAAAGTTTCTTTAATTGCTATAAAAAAAACGGGTTTTAGCTGATATTCGGTATAAGTTTTCAGTCTTGAGTGCACGATGAAACTGAACTTCATTTCGTGTTGAATTAGTTACTCATTGGGGGAAGCCATTTTCTTTTTTCTTTTTTTCAACCGTCGACTTTGCTCTCGACAAGCTTATAGGGCTTGGCATTATATCATCATATCCACACATCATATCTCATATCCACAGGACTCATAGTATTTCACTAGAACAAAACATGGAATACTATTATTATCTTTACCTATGCAAAATACAACTGTTAATTTATTTTACTAAAAGAAAAAACTATAAATAACAAATACTAAGTATCTTTTAAACAAACCTTTTAACAACTATAACACTTTTGAGTAGGGAATCTTATATAATAAATAAGAATATCAACATGTGAAATAATTAAAAAATAAATGTTAATACTCACACTTAGTCCGGTTTAATTTGATAATTGTATTGTTTCATCCATATTTATGCAGGGCTATAATATTCGCCCTCAATGATTATATTATTCTCACTGTAAATATTTCACTGCAAAACAATAACCTTAAAACAGTGTAATACTGATGTAAACATTCGTCACACAAAATAACCAAGAATCAACAACGTTCTATTATGAGACTCGAAACGAACTAGCATAGTTATGTCTACCTCACAAATCGAAATAATTTACTTTTGTAACTTTTGTTTTGTTTTCTCCGATCTACCCACAAACTTTATTATAATTGAATGATGATAACGGACGACACACAACACTAATGACTAGAGTATTAGTAATTATTAAGAAAAAAACAATTTTATTTATCAAATTTCTACTAAAAATGCATTAAAAATAACAAAAAGAATAAAGCAATTATTAAAAAATATTAAATAAAATAAAAGTTTAGAAAAAAGTGGGGATCGAACCTTCGCCAGTAAACGAATTATCCGAGCACGTTAACCACTGCGTCAGCCTAACTTATAGAACAGTGGTTGAAATTATGAACCATACCATAACTTCCTTTGATTTGTATAGTATTAAAACAACTTATAATAAAAGGTCGTAAGTCAACGTGAAGCGTCAGGCCATTGCTTTTAGAAATTGCTTCAGCACTTTTGATTTCGACTGTACCCGTATTTACAAATAAATAAATGATTATGATTATGTGATCGTTCAATAGCCCTTTACTTTTCAGGTCTATGGTTACCTGATGAGACACGCCCGCGACCCCGGTAAGCATTGAGTTGGATTTTAAATTATTGTAAAAAAATGTGAAGGTAAACCGAATCAAATTCAGGACTACGATCCAGTTATCTAATAAATAAATAATCAACGAAAAACACTACTGCCCCCGATAGTTGAAAAGACGGATCTAACAAAAAGTAAAAACGGAGAAAAAAATGTTTTAGTGAATGAAATGGGAAATCATTTGCTGTCTTCGAATAAAATAAAATATTTACATACTGAAAGTTGGAAGTAATGCCCACTATAATAGGTTTCAACTTGGTTTAATAATAAAATGAATTTATTAAATTATTATAATAAAAATAATGAAAAAACTTTTTCATCTTAGCATAAAAAATGGAGAAAAATATGACAAACTTAATTGAATAGACGTAAATGGCTAGATGCGTCCTTTAAACTTCAAACGCTTTCTATCTAGTATATGTTTTTAACAGAAATGGGCACATCTAGGTATATCCGCCTTTTATCTTAAGAATTAGAAAGAATGTAGATAACCCTTGGCTTAGATAAAATGTTTATAAAATTATTTATTAATCCTATATTGTTTACGTAAGCTAGTAATATCTGATATAGTACAGTGAAGTAGGTTCATCGTTATCATATAAGCCATAACCTAATTTATTATTTGTAAATAAAACTACTACGAGCGATGTGGCCTGCCCATTGCCACTTCAACTTATAATTTTTAAAAGCTATGTCGGTGACTCTGGTTATTCGCCGAATATCCGTGTTCTGGATTTTATCCCGCAAAGAAACTCCGAGCATAGGTCTTGTCATTGCTCGTTGAGTGACTCTTAGTCTCTCTAAAAGGCCAGCAGTCAAAGACCACGTTTCAGAGCCACATATAATCACAGGTAACACACACTGGTTAAACACCCTTGTCTTGAGACACTAGAAGTACTGGTTTTCCACCCGCTCTCAGAAGTTCTGTTGTGATTCCGTCCTTACCCGGCGCACTGTTATTCTTGAGCTGTTAAAGAGCCATTCTAATCTCGTACAGGCTGATATCTCAGTGTAGTGTCGAGTCAGTTTGGCTCAAGCGTCTCGAGTTGTACCGACACTGGGTTGTCGTGTTGATGTGTATAACTGTCCGTAAAACCTCCCAAGCTCTCTCGGAACCACCGGTTTTGTCGAAATGATGCTGCCGTCGTTAATCTTCACCTTTTTCATTTGGCTTTACCCTATAGACAGGTTCTTTGCGAAGACTTTTGAGCCATGGTTCCGCTCGATTGCCTCTTTGATCCGTGCCGCAGTACCGTGTGGAAGCCGTCTGTGTGGCAAACGCATTACAATAGCGTGGAAGCCCCAGCAGCACCCTGAACGCGTTATTATATTGTATTCGGAGAGCGTTGATGGCCCGCTGAGTGTAGCTGACCCACAGATTGTAGGTGTAGAGATTTTGGCAGAATTCTTTAAACAAAGTGATCTTTACCTCCAAACTATACCTCGCAAATGTGCGGACCAGCATGTTACAACGGACCGCCCTCCTTTCCCTTTCAATGTCCCTATCATCTTTTAAATCCTCGGTGACCACATGACCAAGGTATTTAAACTCAGACACCCTTTTAAGCAGCACAGGTGCCACATCTCCCAGTTTACGACCATTGGCTTTAAATACCAGTAGTTCGCTTTTGTGAGGATTATACAAGAGACCGTGTACCCTAGCATACTCTTCACACACGCCCATCAGTTTCCTGAGCGCGGCCATTGATGGCCCGGGCAAAATCATATCATCTGCATAGCTAATACTGTTGATACAGTGACTATCATTCGAGCATTCCACTCCGATGTTGCTTAGCTCAACAGTTTATTGATTAACTCACCCGGCACACCTGTGTTGTTCAATTTACGCCAGAGAATATCATACCTAACCAGGTCAAATGCCCTGCAGAGATCAAGAAAGTCTGCGTAAACAGGCGTACTTCTATTTTTGTAATACCTGACAGTTTGCTTGAGAGCAAACTGAGAGACATGATTGCACATTCTGTAACCAGTTCTGGTCTAAAACCGAACTGTGAGTCATTTAAATTTAGGTGTTTTTAAGCTGTCTCTCGAGCAGACCGTCAAGTACTCCAGCTGTGGTTGTATCTTACTTTTTTACGATAAATCAAGCTCCGAAATATTGCGCAACTGCACACATCGTGCTCCTACAACCTACTCGGGCGCAACTGACATAGAAACTGGTCAAGCGCCGTACTAAACATGCCCCGCCCGACCCCCGCACAATCCTCGCTTGATTCACAATTCTACGAAAAAAAGACGTTTCTGCACACTTGCGCCTTTTTATTAAGAATCATTTTATATTTTTTTTAATCAACGTAAATAATTAAGACGCTTATGGCATATGCGCCTATGCTTAAACAATTTTACGAAGTAAAAAGAGCGCAAGTGGTCAGATGCGGTCTTTTTTCTTAATGTAAAAGCATTTTTTTATTAGCGTGTTAAACGCAAATACTCATTTGCGCCTTTTAAACTTCCTCTTAGAAATAGGGAAGAAATATGTGCCTTTTAAATTACTGAACTATAAAAAACACTATAAAGTAAAAGGACATTATCTACATAAATGCGTCTTTTTAATTAAGTTTCACATAAATTCGTCTTTTCATCTTCAATCGGGTGTAAAAAAATGCACAGAAGCGCCTTATTTTGTTATGCTAAAACCGCACTGGAGCAAGTTAGAAAAATATTAAAAATACAGGCAGATGCGTCTTTTTTTCCTGATTCCGGCAATGTATATAACTCAATTTTGGAAAAAGTGTTAGATGCGTCTTTTCAACTATCGGGGGCAGACTAGCAATTCAAATTGCGAATTGCACAATGACGTCATAACTTCGCATGCGTTTGCGCAGCCTTGGCGCGCTCATAATAAGGCTGTATCGAGCTGACATGCCTTTATCTGGTATCGATTATACCAAACTCCTTTTACTAATCCGAGTTTTTAGAATTGAGTTGATGATGGCGCTGACATTTTAATTCGGTGATGATTTGTTAATTAATGTTTCTTCAATTTTGCAAGAAAAATAGAAACACGTAAATGAACAGGTGGCCTACCATGACGTCTACTGTGGGAAAGAGACAGAGCTATAGAAGTCACCATCTCGTTCCCACACTGGAACTTAAAAAAATTGTAGCAAAACACCAGTTTCAACAATTATTTATTTGGCAGTAAAACTTCACTTATAATGCTATAAGATGATTATGCAATAATCTACAATCATCATCTTTTCGTGACCAGAAAACTATTCCGAAGCAAAGAAAGAATGCCATCGTCATCGCTTCCAATTTTTCAAAAATCGAACATGCACTCGTTTCGATAAAAGACAAAATCAGAGACAATTATAGAGAAAAAAGAGAAGAAAATTAAAAAGTTTTGATAAAATGTAACATATTGAGCATTAAAATCCTTACATCTTACAAAATTTAATGAAAAGTTTTGTCGTCTGCGAATTTGGTGGCTACAATCCTTAAAACTTTTACGATTACTTCCTTATGGGCATGTATAACCAAAACCAGCTATTATGATCTTTATATAACAAAATAGCTTTCTTTATTTCATTCATACAACTTTCTATTTACTCTCGCATTTCATGCCTACGGCATTCCATTTCTTAAATTCGCAAAATTTCATATTTGCTTCTGCGAAACTTTTGTTTACTATTTATTTTACGAAATTTTGTTTGTCAAGCCTAACTTTAAAGATTTTTGGTTATTTTACAAAGATTTATTATAAGATGTGAATGGTTAGGCATCATGCCTATAGAAGCGAAGCTACTGGTTAAGAATGCTGGCAAAATAATAAGAATAGGTCGTGGTTGCCTAATATATTAGCCACTGGTAGTAAGGTGTTAACTTTTCAAAGATAAAAAGGCGTGGACAAGTAACCCTTATTTCTAAAGGCTTGCCTTTCGATAGCCTATATCAACTAAATATCTACTTCTGATCTGAATTTTTCAGCATTATTGTGGCTGATATAAATTGCCGCTTTATTAAGCTCTATTTTTTTTTTGGAGCGGTTAAAACATCAAACTTTTCCCCCAGGCCTGGGTTGGGACAAGGGACTGTCAGACTCTTACTTAAAAGATAACCCTGTTCCTTCAGTTGCTCTTTAAGTTCCAGGGTCACAATTACTTTTAAAGAGGGCTTTGCGACCGTTGAAGCCTTCAAAGTTGAATTAGGACTCAAAAATACTATATTAGCAACCAGTCGCATCGGTAACTCCACATAGCAACCACTACCATTGTAGTTACTAGTTACTAATGGTTATCAATAAGTAACCTTGAAGAACAGAAACCAGATAATTCAGGTTGCTTCATAATCTATAGCAACCAATGTTAACCATTGCAGTTATTGACCTTGAGGTCAAAATGATTGTTTTTAGATTAAGAAAATTTTTTTTTTTATCATTTGTGAATGTCAACATTTTTTTAAAATACCTTTTGCAATTTTTTTATTTAACTGCTTCATATCAGTAGAAGTGGTAAGGTAAGGCTCTTAAGCACAAAAACGAAAGCAAATCACAAATCTGATTTATCAAAACCTTTTAATTGACTTCTTCCACAATGGCTCATTCAGAAATCAACCCCAAATGTAGGGGTTGAATTTCGCAACATCCCGTCTCAGTGTTCAACGTAGGGGTCGAATTTCGCAAAATCCTGTCTCAGTGAGCACCTTAGGGGTGGGATTTTGCAAAATCCAGTCTTAGTTAAGCACCTTGTGGGTCGAATTTCGCAAAACCCAGTCTCAGTTAAGCACCTTAGGGTTCGAATTTCGCAAAATTCTGTCTCAGTGAACACCTTAGGGGTCGAAATTCGCAAAATGCTATCTCAGTTAAGCACCTTAGGGGTCGAATTTCGTACACCTATTTTTTTTCTGTTTTCTTTTCCCAGTATTCTTAGACTTATACGTATAGTAATCGAATGCTCTCTACGCATGCTCTAAACATCGTGTGTGCAGTCACGTTATCCTACAGGTTCTAATATATTAGTATGCGCTGCCGAGGACATGACACACGCGTCTTCCCCCGTGACATGTTCCTATACTGTTGTCTATGATTAAAATGCAGCATTGACAACGTCACTGCCTTTTAATCAATGGGCACTTTTTAAACTATCTTCGAAAAAGAAAAAAAGGTTTGTATTTTTTTTTAATAAATATTGTATCTTTTTCCATTTCAATCCAATTACTCCATGTTTTTTGGTGATTCTTGTTTTGTTCGATGCAATATATTTGCCATTTGGATCCATACACAATTTTCTTTTTTTTAGACGACATTATTAACGACGACATTATTATCGTAACATTATTAACGTTACGATTATTAATTTCGCCATATTTAGCACAGTCACGGACTAAAGGCGAATTTTTTAGTTTTGGGATCCACATTTCACATTAATTCTTGTGAACAAACCTAACGGAATTTAGTTTATTTTTTAGATTTTGTCTATCCAATTTTTTGCTCGATTGTACCCACTTTTTACATTTTTAACATTTACCGCTTTAAACATTTTTTTTTTGCTTGGCCTAAAATACGGAAGATAAATTGTATGTTCAAGTGAAAACGCGAATCTAGAAGCGAGTCCAGTTGACCCAAGAGTCTAAGCTATCGAAAAGAAAAACGAAACGCTTTAGCGATCGTCTCTTGTTTAGCCCTTCTGGTTAGTTGTAACGTTAGTGCCAACATGCCCATGAGCATACAATCATAGTTAGCATCCAACGTGATGTAACAACAGAAATGAGTAGTGCCAACATGAAGCACAAACAATTTGTTTGCGTAACTAAGGCGTAGGGCTCGTGTAGATGCGGTGAGAAAGGGCTTAATTATTTGGCTGGTAAAACTATTGGGGGCTTAAGGCCTCAGCCATCCCACAATGCTTAGAGACTAAGGTCTTTAAACAGCTTCTGCCTGTTCTGTCATACGGTGCCGAAACGGGCTATGCTTGGAGTTTCTATAAGGATAAAATCAGGAATGAAATCATCCAGAAAAGAACTGGGGTAACCGACATAGCTTGCAGAGTAAGCTGAAGTGGTAGTAAGCCCACTGCCACAGTCATGCACTGGGCCCGTGTGGTGGATAATAGGATTACAGCCCACTCGTTTACAGGCCTGTGTGTCCCAGCAGTAGGAACATTATAGGCTGATTATGATATGCCGTGGTAAAAAGATTTACTAAGCAGTATGGTATTAGTAAGTACCTGTTATAACAAAGCATGGACAAATAAAGTACTGAGTATTCTAGTTCCTGTTTCCCCATTCGTCTATTTCAACAACATAACAATATAAAACTTGTTTACTATTGATATAAAGATTAGTCACCGCTTTCCCTCCAATATGTTCAGTGTTGCAACAAGGAAAATACGCACGGAGTCGTACCAACTGCGTAATGCCGTGAAGGTTGTAGAAAGTGATAATATTTGTAATGGCAACATTGTTTTGTTTAAAAAGAGAAAAAAAAGTTTGGATTGTTATTGGATTGTTATTATTAAGCGAGATGCTAGAACAAGTGGTAATTGAATTGAAGCGAAAGGAGTATGTAAGATTCTTAGCAGATGGCTTTTAGTTTTTGAATACCACATGACAAAAAGGCATACTACTAAGTTTGTATGGATGATTATGCAACACAGGTAGAACATTTGATGAATATTTTAATGTGAAGAGAAACATTACAAGAAAAATATGGGAAAATACGAGGCGGCATGCGTGCGGGAGAGGACAGCCTCCACTCACGACCTAACCGCCACGAGAGACGGCCATCGCAACGGATTTCGTGAGGCAGTTTCCAGCCACCTTAAGCGCGGGCGAGAATTGACTGTGTCGTCGTCTGATCATGAACCATGCCCTGGTCAACATGTTTTACGCATGCCTCTGGCTAAGGAACATAAAGGGCTATAGAAGGAACACCGTGGATTTTAGTCAGTACGAGTCTGACAGTCCCTTCTAGCGGAAGGGACTGTCAGACTCACCCAGGGTGGTAAGACTCATTTGATGACTTAACCACGTAAAAAAAAGGTTAGGTTAGTATAACTTACACCTTAATAAGTACATTATGTGTGAGTGTAAGCATATAAAGCCAGATATTTTCTCAGCCTCTGTATTTTTAGAGGTAAAATTCTACGCGTGCCGAGCCCTGAGTTGCGCAAACGCAAACGCACGCGTTCACGTTTATTTGTCTTTGACATGATGCGCGTTACGTCAAGGTACCTTTTTTATCGTGGTAAAATCATCAAATGAGTCCTCCCAGCAAGGAGACCCCTTACGGAGAGTTCCTGCCCGTACCCCAGGGCACACCGTCCCGAGAAACTCGACTTCCTCCCGGACGATATCCGGAAAGGAACTTCCAGTCTTGGGGCACTCGGGAAGGTTTCCCGTCCTTAGTACCTCACGTCAAGATACTTAGAGTAAGTTTTTGATATGAATTTTAAGAGGGAAGAGATGATAGTAACTGAAATTTTATGAAAAGTATCTAATTCCTCCTTCCAATTTTGCGACAAAAATCCAGTCTTGGATGCGGGATGCACTGAAAACAATGCCCCCCCCCTAATAGGGCTAAAGCCTGACCTGTCACGGGACTTTCTTACCAGGTAACCGTAACCCTGGAACGTAAAGGGCTATTGACGGACACCGTTGAATTAATTCAGCACGAGTCTGATGGTTGGGAGGACTCTTTTGATGGTTTTACCACGTAAAAAACCTACAGGATAAATTCAACAGAAATTATAAATGATTGAATAAAACCTTCGATTTGTTTATTACAAGCATTCTCTTAGCCATTAAACATGGTAATTACCTATTAATTAATTTAAATGATTCTATGAGTCTAAGAAAAAAAATGACTGTCTCATATTCTGTAACTTATTTCTCGATTTTATCTCGAATTTTCGATTTAAAACTGCTTAAAAAGTATTTTGTATGACTGTCAAATCCTATTCTTTAAATCAAGATTCCCGCTTGATCATCGTTCTAGAATACGGCCCTTCAAAGTTGCCAGAAGGTAAAATGGCCGTCAAGTACTTACGCATTAAGGACTTTGATGTACCTCATAAATATGCATGAAAGTTAACTTATGGCCAATACTTAAATGCTAAAAGGGACATAAAACAAGTTCTATTAAAAACCAGATAAATTAAAATAAATAATCAAAAATCCTTGGCAGCCATTACTATTGCATTTTATTTAAAATTGAAAAAAGAACTACAATGCAGTTTATCATTGAATGTATTCTCAATTAAAATCGAACGGGAGTTTATAAAAAAAACGCCAAATTCGAAATTCAAATTTCGAAATTTGCGATAGGACGGTGCGTTGTCTCAATTAAAACTTTACGTTAACTTTTATCATTGAAATATAAACTGTAACTGTACGAGAAATAAAGTTGATTATCCTTTGTATAGCGACACGGCTTGTAGCCAACTGAAAAGTATGTCACCGAGTTGAATAGCATTCGCAAGGCCGAGCTATCTATGAACGCACGCTCAAAACCGCGGATGTCGCTACTATCAAGTACTATCATAGCTCAAAATCATCATTATTGTTACTCATGAACAAATATGAAACAATATCATGCAAACTACATTAATAAGGCTGCGAAAAAGATAGGTTGGTAGCTACGAAGAGACAATTCCCAAGGCCACACGAATGCGCGTTTAAAACGACGTATGTGACAGTGACAGCTATGCTGCGTTTAGTGTTTACGCATAAATTGATAGGCAAAGGAATGTTTCTGTTCAGTCTTACTGTCAATTTTATTGCCTGAAAGGGAAGATTTTTTTTGTTTAAAACTTGGAGAAAATCGGAAAATTTGCCAGACATAAAAAGCTCTATGCTTAATTTTATATGGTAAGAAACTTTGCTAAAGGCGCGAAAAGTGAGAAAATCATTTTCTAGTTAATCTCTGGGACTTTTATCAAAGAAAAACTAAAGACCTTATTAGCTCTATTCCTGCAGATGTTATAAAAAGTGTTAGCACGCAATTTCTAAGATAATATTGCACAATTATTGTATAACGAATGCATTTCTCGGTATTCTAATTAAATCATTTTATCTTAAATGCATTACAATAGAATAAGGGCGTTAACAAACGATCGACTTGGTTTTTAAAAACATCTTTAGTTTTCGCAGATTTTTTGCTCTACCATTGTCTAACAATAATCACAACTTACAGCTTATTTCAAAGTTACGACTACACACTAATTTTATGTTTGTTCTTTTCAAAAACCAAAAAAGTTGAAAGTCTGATCACTGACTTCAAATACCATATTATTAAAAAATATATATTATAACTTCAACAAACAAACTACCTTTCTCTTTCTTTCTATCCGTCATATGTCTTATTCTGGATTTGTATGATTCTGTTTATATTGGATGCAGTCTAACTTTGCATTTGGTCCCAAAAAAAAAATTAAAAAGTTTTTATTTCTTTTAAAAAGAAAAAAAGTTTCTTTGTAAAAAAGTTTGTCATTTGACAACCAAGTTAAACATTCGTAAAAAAAAGCTTTCGCGTAAAAAAATACTAGCCAAATTCTGTTAATTTAAAATCTGTCATTTGTGTTTAGAACTTAAACTGAAGTACTAGATAGAGCATTCTGTCAAAGTCCATGTTTAGGCACTAAATTATCATTTATCGGGCCGTTACGACCTAGAGCCACTGATTGTGGCATTGTTTCTAACTTTTTATCTAAAATGGCGTCAGTTGAGCTTCTATATTGGCTATTGTTATTTTAGAATTAGTATTTTTGTCTTTTGAGTATTTCTATTTATAGATCGAAGCTTGATAATTCTTTACGGATTTGTATGTTTTGATTCGTACAAAGATTTTATGCAATTCAAAATATCGAATGTCCATTTCTTTTTCATTAACCTTTTTTTTTAATATAGTTTTCAGAATATTCCTATTCTACATGGCATAAGGCAATTTCTAATCACCACCATAAAAATGATCCATATTTCTATAAAAACTTTAAATAGGATTGAGTCACCAAAAAGAAGAAAGCTTTTCCTTAGCTTACGTCAAACTTTGACATACGCTAACGAGTGTTTTTAAACTCGGTCGAAATTTGACGTCAGCTAACGAAATATTAGTTTTAAAGTCCGCCAATCGACTGACGTCCTGCGGAAAATTCGTGGTACTACATTTTTTTATGCATTTTGATATAATGACATAAACACTAGCGCTTCGTCAAAATGACTTCAGTGATGGCGCGAAACCGAATCAAAAATGGAATTCTTAGAATTTTGGTTGACAGCAACTCTTTGAACGTAATTATTTAAGCTTAGTAACCATACTTTTCAGGCCAAAATTAATTGCCACAATACCAACAATTGTCAACCCAAGAGAAAACAACCTTCCGTCGTATTACAACACTTAGAATCAGAACGCTTTTACATTTTGCAATATCCCATCAAGGTGATAATGGTTTTTGTTCTGCTGATACCCGAAACGGGGTCAGGCGTCCGTCCTTGAGGAGTGTCAGAGAAAAACTGATGAAAAATTGGCAATATTATTTTATTGGGGGCGTGGCTAATGTCCTTTAATTGGGTTTGAAAAGGTTCTAAGGGTGGAGCGAAGAAGTGATGTGATGGATTGTCTATGCGTAATTTCTTTTTTCGAAAAAGGCGTTCTATATTTGAAAGAGTTGTAGAGTGTCACATGTTTTTCGAATTGTTAGTTCTAGATTAGTTTCCTTACGATGTTTTCTTTCACCGTTTTGACAGCAATGGTGAAGTGTTAGTAGTGATGAAAGATGGAAAGATGATAATTATTTGTGGGATCAGAACTTTGGTGATTGCTGATTTAATTATTATGTAGATGTATGGGAAACGAAGATATGGTACGCGTATAAATGTAAATTAGGAGCAGGCAGACTGCAGCGACATTTTATGCAAGTGCCATTGAGTTCCAAAAGTCAACAATTAAAGTTTTGTGGGACAATTGCCCCCTCTATTCCCCTATTGTTCCAATACCTAGAACAAATTCGAAATTTTAGCACTGTGTGACAACGCCTCAACCCCTTTCCCCGCTCCTCGCTGCATAGGACATAACGTATGACGTCATCGAGTATCAAACGCAACGTACGGACATGCGTACTGGCACACACGCATGCAACCGTTTAAATAGTTGTTCTGAAGGAGTGTTCGAAAGGGCTAGTACTTGACTGTGTTACTAGAACTTGCGTAGATTAGAGAGTAGTAGTTTTTGTTTTGTTTGAAGATTATATTCATAGAGGAGTCCATTTTTGTTTTCAGTACAACGGTTTTCAATTACATTTTGTAAGTGCCAAATTATTTGATTTGCAACAAAAAAAAAAACTTTTTAAATTGATTCTTTATTTTTCATTTGTATGTTAAATGTCATTTCTTTTATTTTTAATATGAATGGAAACTTTATGGTGCATTATAAAAATCCCAAAATTTTTCTTTTTTTCTTCTAGAAATTAAATGCATGCGTCTTTTCCATTGTCTATTTACACAATTATATTAATTCTTTTTAATTATCTCTTTACATAATTATATAGATAAGAAGACACTGATATAATTATGTTACGTATTTCCTCATCAACTTTCATTTTACTTTTGTCTAACCAAAGCTCTCCCTCCATAGAAACATCAAGTTTTACGGCTCATTACATCGACAAGTGTAAGTGTTTCAAAACAGCCGTGTAAACGGCAGCAGAAACAACCAATAATATGCATTTCACACTGAGCAATAAAATAAAACAAACCAATACGGTGTACGAACAAATATTGAGATAGTACAGTGTGAAATAACGCAAGTCTGTTACGTGTGTTTTGTCCGTTATTGTTTGAAAATCGAACTTTTGTTGTTTAAAAATCGAATTTGTTGCGAAAATTCAAGTATTAGGCGACAAAATTTAAAAGGTCAATGGCCTACATCCGTCAACTGTCACTTGAAATAATTTTTGGCAAAAAATACTTTGTTCAAATTATTTTTTAATAATAATTTAAATATATTTTTAATATTACTTTCACAAGATAAAGGTTAATAAACACTTTTTTAACACTTGCACGCTCTAATATTTTATAATTATGGCGTCATCAAACTTCTTCGTCAATTTTGACGCTTAATAGTATAACATTTATGATTTTTGTTACAGTTCAATTCTAATTATCATTGACAGAATGGTGGATATCAGTTTTTCTTGCCAATAACAAGAACAAAATAATAGAATAAATAGGAAAAGGTATTCATAAAAATAGTACCGTTCTGTTTTGGTGGCACCATAAGTGTTGTGGCTTGTGGTTTGCAAAATAAATTGTCGCGCGATTGCGTTGAAGTTAATGTTGGTCAATTTTGGGCTTAATAGCAGATGATGAAAAATCAAGAGATAGTCGCTTCAAGTGAAAACAGAATCAAAGACATACATAATCTATGGTACTACATTGATGAAATGACTTGGCTAACTATTACATTAGGTGACCTTGTATTACAGAGCTTGAAAAAAAAAACAAGAAGCTCCGTGGAACTCCGTACAAATTTTTAAACATATTTAAAAGGTTCTATGAATCCTGCCTTTGATAAAACCAAAGATATTTCCAAAAATAACTTTCCTCAAATTCCACTTTCAAATTAATTTTCGAAAGGCTGATATAGCCCATTGATAACATACAAGTACACATTGTCCCACATACTTGACTTACTGGTACTAGCTACCAAATCCTAGATAAAACAAAATATACTGAACGCAGCACACTGCATGCTCACACGCACACATAGATCTATTTAATTTATCAGCCGCTTGTAAAGTTCTCCAGCAAAGCACACCGAGGTTAGTTTTAACTGGCAAACTAAGTAGAAACTACGATATTATATTATATTGAAAAACATATTGAAAGCTTTAGCGAGGCTTAGGATTAGGCTTCAAGATAATAGGGCCACCGAAAATGTTTCCCTGGTTCAAGTTGAGTTTTGCCAGTCTCTAGCTAAATACTGGCGTCCCTCTTAATACGTGGGGCCTTAGGCTCTTGTAAATAACCACTAAAGAAAAAAAATACCGTGCTAACGAACTACATATAGCATTTTAAGCAGCCTATGATGTTCAGACCACATCTCTGTGAAATGGAGTTTGGGTTGGAGCGAGTTGAATCTGCTAGGGTGGGTGTGGAGGGTACAAATATGTCCCGACGCCAGGAGATATTAGGAGACAGTAAGAATATGATGAACCCTTCAAGGGTTCAACCAACCAACCCACAGTGGAGGACATAGAAGCTCTACAAGTGAAAAAAAAGTTCTGCGTGGATGACACGTCTTCAAAATTTTAGTCTAGGACATGTCCTACCATCCAGCAAGGTGATGTGATTTTTCAAAAGAATTTTTAGGGTTAATACGAGGTACCCAGCATTTAGATTTGTATTCGGTTCATGTGAGGGTACGAAATCTACTGAGTACCTTGATAAATGTAACAGTTTCTTTAATTCAACTAAAACAAAAAAAAAAACTACAACTTTTTATCCAATTGTCAACATCAATTACAAGGCTTACATTCAAAGCGATCTAAACACAGCACAGTGTATGCACACACGTCCAACTAATATCATTATGTCACACGCTAGCCTAACCCACTCACCCGGTCATTTGCGGTGTAGCGAGCTTGGTACTTAACTACTGGATTCTAAACTAGCTAGATAACGCGGTCTGAACGGAGCATGCGTTAGGCGATGTCACATGATATAACAACGTTACGCTTATATCTCTCATAAGGTTATGCAGAGTTTAGTAGAAAGACTCAGAGCAGTGACGACTCAGCTTAGATTTCAATCGAATATTGTGCTTAAATAAACAAGTCTCCTACAGGGCAATTACTATAATAGATTCGTCATAATGGCATTTGCAACAGCCAAACAAAACATCGCAAAGTCAAAATTTATAACGAACATGGTAAATATGTTATCGTTTTAAATTTTAATTAAAATGTTAGTGACCATATCAATACAAAAACGAATCTAATATGCCATGCTTTGTCTTTGTGCCTGCCTTCTATAGCCTGAAAACCAACAGGGGGAACGTTACAAACAGCTAACGTAGTCATAACAAAATACAGTCTTTAAATCACTAACTCATTAGTATACTAGACTAGCCACTGGCTAGACTAGCAGGTCTAAACGCAGCACGGTACAACACACAGCTAGCTAATATTATCATATCAGTGGCGAGTACCTGAGTGCACGCTCCACGCATGCGCATACTTAAATGTGTGGACTGCGATTTATAGGAGTTGATACTGGGTACGAGTATTTTAGTAAAAAATGTTTAGGGTAAAATGCATTTATTTATTAGTTAAATATTTGACACAAAACTGAATTCAAAATTCAATAACTCTTCTGCCATAGTCGAAGAGAAACACATAGAAACCTAAAAATATACAATTAAAATTCTCAAAAGAAAAGATATAAATGATGCTTTGTGCAAAGCTCTTTTCCAATAGTGTGAATTTTCTTCTTTTGAAGTGCAATGGCGGTTAATCACTGAAAATGGTATGTATTTTCCATGTAACTTTTAGTATGCCAGTGTAGGTTAATAACTGTACTTTATGCAAAGCAGCTTTCTGAATGAGTGTATGATCTATAAAAGAAAAAAAAAACCTAAAGTTGGAGATTAAAAAAATGCTATAATACTCTAACAGTACAACTAAATAATATAAATCAGTAATTCAGTATTATTTAAAATATCACTGCTAGCAAACCTACACATGTTAATAAGATTATGTTTGTAAGAATAAAAAACCTTGACAATGTTTTATTATGTACTTTCTATCATTGTTATGCGTCAAAATTCCTAGTTTTATGTTAAATTTTATATTATATTGCTCTTTACACAAAAGTAAAAGTTGTTTCCGCTGTTTTACAATATTTTTTCATTTATCTCTACATATTATGTGCATATTATTGTAAATAAAATAAGCCGTATTATATAACCATAAATAAATAAAAAAGGTAATAAAAACAGTTTTAAAGCATAAATCAGGATGATATTGAATGAAAGTTGTCTTATTGTTTATGAATATGTATGACTTATGTTTTTAAAATAGCCTTAGGCAATTGCCATAACATCTCTTAAATAACTATCATTACAATTTGATAGATGTTAACGAATTATGATACCTACAAAAACAGATCATCAGTGACTCATTTCATTTTCAAATAAAAAATACGAGCAGTTTTCAACTTTATTTATTACAGTAATTACAAGGCTTTACTTCTATGTCTGACAAGCGCAAACCGAATCAACTATGTAATTATTTTCAATATAAAAACATCTTAAATGGCGAACACATGACAACTCACGCGTAAGTATCAAAACTCGTTGGTCAGAGTACATCGAACACGCTATATGGGTCTTGGCCAGGCAACTTTTTCTTGCGCACTTTAGTACTAAACCGACTTGCGACCTGTCACATGCTTATGCTACCCTGGTACTTTTCATGTGTGCATGTGTGGATATTTTAAGTAAGTTTTAGGTAATTTTGATACAATAATTTAAGGACAAATGGCCGTGTATGGCCCTTTATCGAATACAATGTATACTTTGTAACTTTTTTTATTATATAGACTTTAATTAGTAGTTTGTTATCCTGTGTGTAACTTTTATAAGTTCAATTTCCACAAATAAAAAAAATAAAGCAAAAAGGAGTACCTGGGTAATTCTATCCTTACTTTATAATTGACAAAAAGAAAGCAGAAACACAGTGTTGCCAAGCGACAAATTCTAAAAATATAACATGGCCATATTGTCCGTGGACTAGCAACACTTCACTACGGGCTACTACGAGCTAAACAATCTATTTCCTCCAATTATATTACGAATTGCACTAGAGACGCGTCTGACATACTCATATTTTTCATTCATAGCGTTGCTTACATAGCTGATAGGAATTTGTAACTTGCATTTCGAAAAACACACAATTTTCTATTTCACAAAATCAAACAACCTTAATAAGAATAAAGAAAGCATTACCAAAATTGTTATCAAAGAATTTTATTTTTAATAAGGATTACTAAGATATTTAGAAGTAATTATTCACTACCTCTCTTGCTATAGAAATGGCCCAATAATGCCACACATAATATTATGTGCATGCATGCAAAAAAAAGGTCGAAAAAAGTAAAAACAAAAGGTGTTTGAAAAGCGTTCCAAAATTGAAATTGTTCTCAATTACGTAACTAAAAATGCCACCTAGCACTTTTTTCAAATTTTGATGACTAAGAATTTATTTCGTCAAAATTATTAGGCGAATAAAATACATGAGCCACTCCAAATTCTGCAGAATTGTAAAATTATAAAATAGTTTTGATATCAATAAATTATAGCGTCCGGTTTAAATTTGAGCCGATTGCAGACTCAGCATTAACAAGTATTGCTGGTTGGCAAATGCGGCTATTGTGCTGGTAAATCAAGTTTTTTTTTATTGTACTTTTACCCCTAGTACGAATTACGCATACTTTTTCTAAACGTGCACACGAATTTCGTTTAAAAATTATGTTTAGGCGGGCAAAATATTTTGCTTGTACAGAAAAAAAAATCTGGCCAAGTGTACAGATAACATAAAAAAACGAAATTATACAGAATTTGATGAATGAAAACAAGCTAGATCAAAGTGCTTTTTAACGAGTTATCTGTTATATTTAACGTATAAAACTATGATTTACGTCATCAGTTGCGCAAAAAATCATAATCATTTTCTGCACAGGCTATTCAACTACCTATATTAGGGTGAGCTTCCAATCCGCAGATGCAACTGAATACCAATATTTTACATGCAGCGTCTGCTAATCTAACCTCCACAACCGAGTTAGTACTGGCAATAAGATAATTTCGCAAAGGATATAAAAAATCCATTTTTAAATCGCGTTTCTCTTTTATATTCTAAATCGGAGGGGCGCGATTCATGTTTGGAACTCGTATGCCAATCATAACTTATGCTAAATGTAAGTGGTTAGCAATGCCTTTGCGTCGTTACGCAACTGCGTTTAAAAAAAGAAACCAGACTTGTTTCTTAGGGTTTTCACTTCATTTATACTGTGTTGAGAATTTCGACTGTGTAATTTTGAATGTAATTAAAGATTAAGAATCTTTGTGTATATTTATCGGTGTAGAAAAGAAAGTTGTTGTAATATAAGGAGTATCAAATGGTAGATGTATGAGATGAAAGTGATAGATTTGACCATGAGGCAAAGTTTTTTTTGGGTATGGCAACTTTGTCACGTTTTTGTTATCTATGATTTATAATAAATAGCAGTAATATAAAATTGTTTTATTATGTGTTAGGTTTTACTAAAGATAGGCTATGTATTTTTGGCTCTCTAATTGAAATGGTCACTTACACTACAGATAAAAGTTTAAAACAAAATTTATACATTATAATGGCTGGTATTTTTTTTATTAAATTTATTTTCAGGAAAACAAAAAGCCTTACCTACTCTATTTTATCCAAAGATGAAAATGAAATTCTACATTAATTTTCTCATACTCAATTTCTCAAACCGTTAAAATCTCAAACAGAATTTTGAGTTTTTATATCTCTTTGTTTAGCTGAAGCCATTTTTATTTAAACCGGACAGGACAATGCTAAGATCTGAATCAACTTTCTCTTGGAATATAAAAGTCTGTTAGGTAATTTAAAGCTGTGAGTATTATTCAAATATTGTTACGAAATTAAAACTGTGATGATAATTTATAATTTCAGTGATTTGGATTAAAGTTATTCAAATAAAAATAATTTTCTTTTTCAAAAGAGAACCACTAAAACAGAGACAACTTCTATAAAACTATTAAGTATCTATTCAATTAAGTACCTAGCTATTTCTCTCCTTTATATATAAATATTTTTTACACTTGCAACCCTACAAAGCTTTCTTAACAGTAGTGGCATGTGAAACACCCAACATGTCCTTTATTATAAATATCTGTGCAATAAACCGAGCTCGCCACGCGTGAAAGTACTGCCGAAATGTCAAATGAAATTGAAAAAAGAACGACTTGTATCCCAGGCTGAATATCAGGGCGATCAATGTCATTAAAAAAAAAAGAATTTAATGGCTATGGTATTACAATGGTGGTCTGACATATTGATAGATTATCGATTATCATGATTGACGTCTTGTGTGCCAATGATAAAATGGAGGGCGAAGAATGATTACCATGTGTTAGTGAGTAGTCTGAGATGTCTTATACTACTATAAGTAGTACAAGTACTGGCGAAAAATCACATCGATCTTTGGATAAATACGCTCTCTGACGCTTGAAGTACTAACCTACCACAACGAACGATAAATCATTGACAAACTTCCTTATGCTTACTCTATGAATAGGTTGTCTATTCTATGGCATTTATTCTACAGAGGTTTTGGTTAGAAAATCCCATGTTTAGTCCTTTTATGCGCTCTCAAAGAAATCTTACGCAACACCATAGGTGTGCCAGAATATACTACCTCGAATTCTAAGCCACATACAATTTATAAACTGAATGGGCCACATGAATTGAAAACAGAAACATAAGGAAAACCGCAAATCACTTAACTTTGAACACGCGATTGCAGCGCCACCATGACGTTTAACATTGAATCAATCTGACGTTTTAATGTGTCAAGAATTTAAATTCCTTGAAATTAGTCAGAGAGGATTGATATTTTTGATGACCTAAATGACGAAGCGCTACGACATCCGGCCTTAGTCCTTAGGGCTCTTACATTATGACAGTTAATACCTATTTCTACATAGTCGAGGATATTATGTCACCAAATTTTGATACTTGTGATTTGGGAGATGAGGGGACTATATCTACTACTATACAATACCTACTGGTATTGTAAGTGAAGTAACCTTTTGAAATCATGACGTTTTATCCCCCTAAAATCTATGGCCTTTCATAGACATTCCGCTTTTAGAACTGAGTATATTTTGTCTCAACAACTCATAAGAGGTAAAAGTAGTAATGAATGCAAACGAGTCTCAGAGACGGGTTTAGCAATTATGCAACTGTTTAAGATTGCAAAAATATATTTTACGTGGGAAGATAGACAGTTGACACATTCGTATTGTATTTTTTAAAGATTAGATCAATGATGAGCGCGGGCACCCAAAATAATAAATTGTTTTTTTTTTCAAAATCTCAGTGAAATTACTCAATGAAATTATACGTAGTAGTAGTTAGTAATCTTATTTTTTTTGCTAATAGTTTTTTTTTTAAATTATATATTTATTAAGTAACTATAAACAAAATAAACTAAACACTTGATATAAAAAACAGAAGGTTTTTTCTTCAAATATCCGTAAACATCAATTAATAATGACATAAAATACAATTAAAAATTTATCATTAACAATCTGTATCATTATCCAACTGGCTACTCGCTAGATCTCAACAATAAACCAAAGAGTAAAACCACAATGAGCAAAAAAAAAGATTTCATTTAAAAAATATAGTGCATCTGGTGGTCGTCATCCCGTGCCAGTTATAAGAGACTGTGGCTCGAAACTGGGTCACTGTGGCGACCGTAAGCGTTGGGGTAACAACCTCTCGATATGCCCCCTACGTATATGTACGAGTAGTAATGGCGGATAGGACATTTGATGCCGTGAATAGGATAACCTATTTCTCTCTGTTAGAAGCGAGGATGTCTTTGTCTAGATTGGTAACGAGAAATATGCAGTTTTTAATAGTCTATGGAACAGGAAAGCTTGATTCTAAATTTAAATTGCATGAAAAGGGTATAAATATAGAAAACGAGCACGCTGGGTCGATAAGAATACAGATATAAATGTGCGAAATAAAAATTGCAGTAGTCTAGAAATCTATTTATACTACAAAATGCTACAAGTTTCACGGAAAAAAATACATGCATAAAATGGATATTTTTTCACAAAAGACTATAAAATAATTACGAAATATCACGACAGAGCGACGACAACAACCGAATTTTAATTGGCCGCTTTCTTATGTCTTACGCAAGAACCACTATATGAGAAACAATTATGTGGATATAAATATACCGGAAAAAGAAGTTTTCGGACCTCACTTTCTATATTTTTTTCTTATAGTTTTATTTCACGCAACCGGAGTTTTTTAATTTGCAACTCTTTCGCTAATTTAAAAGTGCGAATCGCGATGAGTTTGCCGTTTCCATGCTGAATTTTGGATATTAAAAATGGAGTTTTAAATGAGTTTTGGAGATACAACAGGGCCTGAACATGCAATAATTTTAATGATGATCAAGGATTGGTAAAGCGAACTTTTGGATTTTCTCTTATAAGCTACAAGGAAGTCTAATTTTAATTTTCTCCTTTTACTAAAACGTACCCACATGCAAGTCGTGTTTTTAACGTTTCAATGCCGTCATTACATCATTCTAATAAATCCAAAAGTTATTGATTCATTATTAGTTTTGCAAATATTACCCGTGAAAGTTATTTTCTGTTATTTTTGCTTGGGGCAAACTTATATTTATTTTGTTTTCTTATTTTTATTCAACGAATCAATTGCCAGGACGAACAAAAGTTTAAAAACCGACTCAAGAAAAGTCTTTTTTCAACAATAAAGCCGCTATTAAACTACAAAAGCTAAACCGTACTTCCCCGAAAGTCTACTGAATAATTTCTAACTTCTAGTTTTCTAGTAATTACTACAAAGTTTCCGTTCAAAGTTTGCCCCAAACAACCGGCCCCGTTTTTATTATGTGGAAATTACCTTTAATGCTCCCACCTGAAGTGTGTGGCTGCTGGCTTTGTTGGACGTTCGTCTGCTCCAACTTCGTGCTAACAGAGTTCCACATATCGAACATGTTCAACATTTTTTTGGCCGCAAGGCCCAACACTAGCACAATTGTACCATAACACTTAACTTGCACACACAAACACTCGATCATCCATTTTTGTACACTGAAATATAGCAAGTGTCAAAATTGTTCGACCGTCGTACAAAATACTAAGGCTACGGCACTGATCCCTGATTAAAATTTGTATTATATTGCGTTTTTATTTTATTTTAATAATAAATACTTTTTTAAATTTTTATTTCTCTACATATAAACTTTCTCAAATGCTCAACTAATGTAAATACTATATTTTTATTTTTAAATCTACTTACGGAATTTTATATATCAGTCTAAAATTTCGATTTTAAGGTTGGGTTTTATTTGCTCGGGAGGTTATTAATATAGTGTATCACTAATTTGTGTTTAATTATTGATTTTTTTTTATTATAAACTAACGGTTTTGTGATTATATATTGCGTATAAATTTTAATAAACTTGTGAGTTAAATGCTTTCGGAATTGTTTAAATATTGTCGGAGTGCTCATACGATGTGGTTTGTGTTTAATATATGGCATTGAATGCGTTTATTTTGTGTAACGTGCATTCGTTTTTTCTTCTTCATAGTTCGTTAATAGCTGGTATTTATTCTCTTCCACTGGTGACCGGTCTATGGTTTTCCGAGTCCACACTTGAGAGATGACATTTTAACGATTGAAGAACCAACACACGCGCTTTTTTAGGTGTTTTTTTTTTAGATAACTGGCTTTTTGCGCTTTATTTTTGCCCAAGTTTTTCTGTGGTCGCGTTCTCGCATGCACTGAAGTGCAGTTGCAGCGTGGGGAGATTCAGCTACACTTTCCGAGGGGTGCGGGGGCGTAGGAAGTACCCGTCCTCTATGCGCATGCCCGGAATCGATCCCGCGTGGCCACTGAGGTATACCGACTAAAACACTACTTTTCTTACTCGCTATATGGCCTGTATGAATAGATATATACGGTCTATTATGTCATTCACTTTGATGTCTGGTTACTAGGCTGTATAGCTGTAGGTGTTTGCCTATTGTTGACCGTTTCTTTATTGAGTGTTGCAACACTGAATGTACTTGCGTACTGGCTGGTGTTTATTTTAAACTTGTTAGTGTTCTAATGAGTTTTTTTTACTGGTTTGAATTTGGAATAGAATTTACGTGTTTGTGCAATAAGTTGTGGTGCAACGGTTTTATTTAATTTGCGATTCATAGCAATGCAACTCTTTTTTTGTTGGTAGTTGTTCTTTGCTTTGTAATTTGATTTTTATAATTTGATCTATAATAATGAATTAAATACTCATTGTTGAAAACTTAAGTTAGCCTTGCCTTGTAATACTTTATCTTTATGAGAAAAACGGACGAAACTTTTATACCTGGTGGCCTACCATGAACTCTTAACGCGATCCAGTTTAGGTTGTGGGAAGAAGATGGCGTTAGACGACTTGTATAGCTCTGTTTCTTTCCCACAGCCTAAACTGGATTGCGTTAAGAGCTCATGGTAAGGTTCCTGAAGTTTTAACAAATTACGTTCGACTCTATTCATCGTCACTAGACTGACTTTATGTTACACTGTATTTATTACAGTCTAAGTTTTCTTTTTTTAGGGTTTCGTAGCCAAAGGCAAAGGGTAAAACGCGACCCTATTACTAAGACTCCGTTGTCCGTCTGTCCGTCTATCATATCTTCTTCTTCATAGATGTATGCTTAACACTTCTTGCGCGAGTCGCACTTAGCCGGTATTTTTTTATAAATTAATTATATGCCTTCCATTTAAATACCACGAGTCAGTTATAATTGCGTAACATTTAAATCTGCAAAACTATTTAAAGATAGTTCTCCAGAGTACACTTGAATTATACATTTCTAAGCGATTTCAATTGAAGAGCTTTGAATTATGCAATACTAGTGTAGGTTTCTGACTTCGCCTACGTTGAAAGGGGTAAGTATTTTAGGAAAAGTAGCGTATGTTATTGAGCAGTTAGTAAGCTATGTTTTTGTAATTATGATACTTAAAGCATTCACAATGTATTTAGCAATCGTGATTTTTTTGCCGTTTTAATAGTTAATTGTATGGAATCCTTAGACATGAGTCCGACTCGCACTTGGCTGGTTTTATTACCCATTGATGGCTAAACAATTTTTGGCAGAACGTTTTTCACTACGCAATACCTACTAACCAATTTTTATGAAAACAGGAATCTCCTTGTTTTAAAGATGAGATCTATTTAAAATCAAAGTCATATAATTTATTGCAAATAGGCCACCAAAGAGGCACTTTTGAACGTCGATTATAGATACTTATTAAAAGAGGAGGCAAGGATTACTCAATATCTAATGAATAAGGCAAAAAAAAACAAGAAATAATTCAAGCATTAGTATCCCAAATTAAAAGATTAAAGGACGCCACCATCTTGAATTCAAAAATTCGAAATTTGAAAAAAAGGCGCGAAATTCTCCGAAATTGTTAATCATTGCCGACGCGTGCACGACACATAAACGTTACGCAATACGTTACGTATGTAGTCGATGAAAGTCGCCGGTTTTGGAGGTGGCAGCGCGAGTCATAAGCGGTAGCGGGTGACGATGACGAAGTGAATGGGATTGTGAATTTGATTGACGCTTGTTGAGTGAGATTGTGAGAATGGTAATTTTTAGTGTTTCGGGTGTGAGTAATTTTGGTAGGTGTAGATGGAGTAATGGTGATTTTTTTAAAATGTTTTGTTAATATGTTGTTTTTTTCAGGTTTGCTATGGAATATATTGATCATATATTACTTCTTTCTAATACTCGCAAAATTTTATTGAATTAATAATATTGGATATGATGACAAAATGATTTTCCTCTTGCGATAACAAGATGAAGTGTAAAAATGTATAGTTTATATTAAATGACACAATGATTTTTTTCGTATTATTTGTTAACTTTTAACAAATTACTTATACCAAAAAATCTGTTAACCTGTTGAAAGTCCTTGCAGAAATATTTTGAAAGGCGTGATGCTTTTGTAAAGATAAAGTCTAGTTTCATTGCTTTACAAAAGGATGATCGAATAAATTTTTTTTTTTTTTCCAAAAAGTTTCCAAAAAAGATGTCTCTGTTACCATTATGAATGAAATCATTAAATAAGTTAATAACAGTATCTTATGCAAGTGAATGTTATTTTATTTGCGTAGATCGTGAAGATAACATTGTTTTGCAAAGTATAATTTACTTAATTGTTTAATTGTGATTTTGTTAGTGAATGCAAACGAATGGATGAATGAAAGGCAGTTAAAGGTCAACGCGCAGCTCTCAGCTCTAGGATCATCGTCGACTTTTTTCCAATAGTTTTTTCTTTGTGAGTGGCATCTTGCTGGTCATCCTAGGGGAGGTTGTGTGCTGCTTAACTGGATAATCTTGTGGTGTATATTAAATGTGAGTGGTCCCACCAGGGTTTTTACCAACAGTTCGGCATTATTTTCTTTAAAAATCCTCACTGCAAGTCACACTTAGAAACGAGCTAATGGGGCATATCTCGGATCAAAATGTGCTTTTAAAAGTGATGTGAGGTAATGTCAGTCTAATGCAGATGTTTTCGTTACATAAATGAAGACTCTTTCTTATTAATGCAATGAATAGATGGTTAAGAATGATTATTCTATCAATAAAACTAAAGTGTGTTTAGCTCGAAAAATACTATTCATAACTGGCAGCTTTCAGATAGGCAAATCGTTTTTTTTTTATGCATTATTACATGAATGTTGAATAATTAAAAACATTTCTAATTTATAAAGTTGTCATGTTACGCAATATAAGTGAAAATAATTTCGTATCTTTCTTAAATGTTGTAGATAATTTGCGAATCATTATGCAAATTTTTAACAAGCCGTTTCCGTATAGTAATTATAAATGTATAAAATTTAAACTTTAATAATATTATTTAATAAGTAATCTTGTACCGTTTTGTTTAAAAAAATATGCAATTGCGTAACAGAGAAAATAAAAATGTTTCTATTGCAATAAATATTACATTCAATTTAGATTTAACAATGTGCTAATTTTTATTTTTCATAATTTACTTTACAATATAATTTTATTATGCAAAATAAAAATATCCTGCTCCGAAAAAATTTCAATAAAGATATTTCCTAAGTTTTTTTGTTTATTCACGAAAGTATCTAGTTGATACCCTCGGGAACAGTTAAACGAAAAAACATCACAAACACAAAACGTTTTTATTTTTCATAATTTTCTTTACAATATAATTATGCAAAATAAAAATATCTTGCTCGGAACTTTTGACAAATTGAAAATAATCAGTAAAGATGTTTGCTATGTTTTTGTTTATTCAATAAATTACCCACTTGATACCTTCGGGAACAGTTAAACGAAAAACATTGCTTCGTAAAAGTATCAAATCGCCGCCATCTTCCAACTTGTACCACACAAGTCCCAAGTGAAAGTAAGAACTGCCAAAATCTCTCGTGAAAGTCGAGAGTTGATCGATGCCATAATTATTATTACCATTATAAGAGATATGCTAAAAGCAAGCCGGATGTAGGAATGAGTGTCGATAAAAAAAATCTAGACATTTGAGTTGAGTATCGATATATCATAAACATTATTTTGAGAGAGAGGATTTTTTTTTACGATTATGAAAGTTTGGTAGGTATAAAATTTAATTGTACGGTTTTTAGCCACGGATGATTTTTTGTGATGATAGATAAAATTTTTAAATTGCCACATTCAAAAAATGTTCTTAAAAAAACAGTTATCTTGTCATGGTCGCAAAAAAAAATGGAAAAAAAAAAACATGCAAACAAAAATTGCCGCCGAAATCACATTTCAAAAAAGGAATCCTTTAAAAAAACATCCTGCCAGTATTATCAACTTCCTTAGCCTTACCTCAAAAGTGATAAATGGCGAAATATATTTACGTTTTAAAACTCAAACTACATTAGAAAGTGCATGAGTAAGAAAGCCAAGCCTTTTAAGAAATACAACAGCAACTAACGTAAGGAAATACATGTCATTTTTTGACTATTTTTGTTCACTAAGTTAGCTCTAAGTGACCGTTGAGTCTCCTTTCTCATTTTCTAGACTTTTTGACAGCAAAGAGTTTTTACATACATTTAAACTTTTTGTTCTTAAAAAGTTTTAAATGTAGGCAAGCACTTTGGAATGGATTGCAAAATAAAAACGAATAAAATTTAAGCCACGGAGTCTGAATTTGGAGGCTGGGCACCCACTGAAATGGCACCTGAATTGATAGAACCATGACTATTCCACACACAGTTCTTATCAAACATTTTCTCAGGTGCTAGGTGCCCAATGTGTACTCTGAATTTGTGTGTTGGCTGATGATTAGGACTCTTGATCTCTGAAGTCATAATACGACAGTTTTTCTTAACAAAAAATGTTGCTAAAAATGTATGAAACCTTTTCCATCAAGCATTGTTTGCACAACGAAAACAAAACTTGACTCAAGTCTATAAATAACTCAAACTTCAAGTTACTAAACAAAACTTTCCCGAACACAAACTTACTTAAAACCAACTTGGGAAGCTTATCAATGTTTCATTAACGAAAATAGATACTTCTTGAAGAACTAATTTCAATCTAAGCTATGATCTTAGGACATGCGGACAGCGAGTAAAGGGTAACTCGCTGTCCGACCATGGACCATGCGGGGTCGACGGCGCGTCGTGCTCCACGCGCGCCTCAAAGAGCTGTCAGCAAAATGACGGGGCCCCCTCTCCGAGGGCCAAAGCCTGCCGGGGTCGCGGGACTTATTTCTATTACCGTAACCCCGGAACATAAAGGGCTACTGAAGGACACCGTGAATTTTAGTCAGTACAAGTCTGACAGTCCCTCCCGCCCTGCCCGGGGGTTGGAGGACTATTTGATGATTTTACAACGCTAAAAAAAAAAGCTATGATCTTAGATACTTGTTAAAGAACTAAGTTCATTCTAAGTTAGGCCACGGTTGCATGCAGCATATGTCTGTATCTGCGTTTAGTACTAACATTCAAGGCTAGATGTGGCAATAAGTTACTGAGACTTGAGACTATAGCGAGACTTACAATAGGTAAGTTTCTATTTTATGTTTTAAAGTCTTAAAATTGCTTTTGGGATGGTTTTTGGTTGATGTGTATGTAAATTAAGTGTGTTTTAAGTTAAGGATACTGATGTTTAATTGTAATGGTTTTATATTATTTGTTTATTTTATTAAAAATAATGCATATTGATTTTAACATTAGGTTACATGCATAAGTGCATAAAATTTATAAAAAAAACTCTCATTCTATCCGGGGATATGTTTAAAAACATACTTAATAATATCCTCAAAAAATTAATGCCAATTTTCGTATCGTGGTAAAATCATCAAATGAGACCTACCCAGGGCAGGACTGTCAGACTTGCACTGACTGAAATCGTAACTTTACGCTCCAGGGTCACGGGTACATGATGAGACAAAACCGCGATCCCAGGAGGCTTTGGTCCTTAAAGGTGATCCCGTCAAAAGCAACAATTATCAAATAAATAATTACTTATATTAATTCTAAACATGCCGTGGGATTAGTCAGTATGACTGTGATATTTATATGACACACACTTGATCTAAAAAATATCACATTTGTTATCTAAGCATTAATTTTGTAAAGAAAAACCGACATGCCCCAATACAAAAATTACCTTTACTTCACTTTACGGCCTAACTACTCGTACCAAAAACAAACTTTTAAATTATTTCGCAAATCATAGACTACGGTGGGATGAGAACAAAAAGTATTTATCTATCAATATTAATGAACAATTATAGGTACGGAGATCTAAGCGGCCTCGACTCACGCAAGCCACAAAACCAGGTACTTGAATACTAGTATTTGAAATAAATACGTAGCAACGACCCGGCAAGGATAGAGGGTTTATACTCGTACTAGGTTTTTGACTAGTTTTTGAGTTACTAGGACTAGGATTAGAGTGAGAGTGCTAGTTTTAGAGTTGAAAGACGTTCTTTTAGAGTAGTAAGTTTGAATCGTGCTCCAACTATTTTCTCCACCTGATTGGAGGACGGAGACTATCAATTTTTTATTTTGGATTCCATGCTCCAACTTAACTATGGTGCCACAAAATGCTTTAGTTGGAGCACGGAGTCAAATTCTCTTTTGTAATCCCTTTACTTAACCCAGGTGGAGAAAATAGTTGGAGTATGGGTCCGCGGTCCTGTGACATAACTATATTTCATTAATGGACTGTTTTTTTTTGACGATTTAAACAGTTGTTACGGGACTTTCAGACTTGACCTTCCTGCCCTTTGAGTTCCAGGGCAATAGAAGCTGTTATAGGTTCCGGGACTGTCTAAAAATGGCTCATTAATTGGTTAATTAGAGAGCGTCATTTAAAAAATATACATTTAATAAACAAAATTAGGTATACATGAAAAAAAAATGAAATATGGAGAAGATGGTCAATGCATAGTAACATAATATGACATAATTATATCCCTAGGACATTATAAGCTTCTAATATCATTTACTTTACTCCTTAAAAGGTATGACAGTAATACAAAGGTTCATTGTATATAACTAAGGTTACGTCTCATTATGTTCTGTAAAGTTTTTTTTTTTTTAATTCAATTTATGGTCTAACTGTTACTGGACCAAAGGGCAAGGTATTAAATAACGATTTTTATTGTAAAGAAAAATAAGATTAAAGTGCCAAAAACTCATGAAGAAATAAAAATCTGGTATAGTCTAGTAACAATCTTATAATGCCATGTTAAACACGAAATAATTACTTATAAAGAGAAAAAAAAAGAAAATGAAAACCCAAAAGCTTTTAACTCGCATATCAATCAAAAAACTTACTTAGTATCTACTAAAACTAAATTAGATAAATCAGTTTATCAACAGAACTAAGAGCATGACCTATTAAGTCATAAGATAAATAAATAAAGTTAAATCCATCTTGCTATTAAATAATTAAACATCACACGATCTTTTTAACATCGACCTAAATAAAGCGCAAACAAAAATAAAGTAATCAGAGATAAAACAATAATTATCTCAAAAAAACAAATATTCATAAAAAGTGCCCTTCAGCCCCCGAAAGAGAAAAATGATATTTCCCAAGAGTTTCCTAACATCTGTTGTCTCTTTTCAACGCAAGGTCGAATTCTTCGCCTCTCGCTCGCACAGTATGCAATATAAGATCTCATGCAACAAGAGACCTTGATAAATTGCAAGTTTCGTGGTAGATAATAATTGTTATACGGGTGATTATTATACGGGCCTTTGCCATTTAGTAATGTTATTTAAAAAAAAAACCTTAAGCATTTTTAGTCTACGGATCAACATTGTGTGTTCGTATTTCAAAATCTAGTAGCCTTGGTTTTATGTTTTTTTTTTCGGGACACATTTACTTTTTATTTTAAGAAATTAAAAGTAAATTGGGCGACCCTTAATGAAGCAAGAATAAATGGATTTTTAATAGGGTAAATTTTGTTAAATGAAATATATGAAAAGAAAAACCTATTTCGTATCGACGGACGAACAATTTTCTTTATAGATATAATTAAAAAAATGACTACTCACATCCAACGTAATGCATTTGTTAATCAATCCAAAAAGTTCACAACACGAGTCCAAAATGCAATAAGCACTGGCTATTAAAAAGTTTTCTTTTTTTTAAATCGAACACTAGATCGACGTTTGAAAAGCGCGGCAATTTTGACGTTTGGTTTTTTTTTCCAAAATGTAAGTACGCGGTGCCAAAAAGTTTGGGCGTAGAGCGGCCGTGCGCGCGCGGTTTGCAAGTCAAACTGAATTTTGTAAGCGCAAGCGAATGGCGCTCCGCATGCAGGACTGTGAAGGTGTCGAACTGTCGGCCCCAGCATTTAATTTGAAGACATTTAAACATCGGCCTGTCTTGCCGGTATAAATAGAGGCTGTTGATGTCTGTTAGATTTTTATTAAAGTTAATGCTAAGTTGAAAAAGTGAGCGATGATTTTTTGCTAAAATCTTTTTTTTTTTCAATTTATACAGCGAAAAGGGAAATCATCTTCAGCCTATAACGTTCCCACTGCTGGGACACAGGCCTCCTCTCTTGTGAGAGGGAGTGGGCTATAATCCACCACGCGGGCCCAGTGCGGATTGGCAGATGTCACATGTCTTCGAATTTGATGGTTCTAGGACATGCCGGTTTCCTCACGATGTTTTCCTTCACCGTTTTGAGAGCAGTGGTGATGAAATAAATTACACAAAGTAATGCGCCAAGCTGGGTTCGAACCCACGACCTACAACTCGTAAGTCGGGACCGATACCACTGGGCCACCACTGCTCTAAAAGGGAAATGTAACGGTCAAATTGATAACTGAATTATAAAAAAAAATTAAAGATATATTTTGACAGGTGACATCTAAAAAAAATACACCACTATTTTATAAAAAACAATCCGATTTCGAAGCCCAATCGTGTGACACATAACTACCAAAATAAAACAGGCTATTTCTGTCTGCCCTAAGAACATTAAGAAGCGTAAGGACGACTGTCAACAAAGTATAAAATCGTAAACTAATCTATTTCTTTTTTCTAAAACAAAATGTCAACATATGTCATGTTTACGTCAAATAATAGTTTAAGAAAAAAAAAAATGTTGCAATGATTCCGAAAAAAATATTATTAATCATTGTTAACGACATGGGTTAGGCACAGGAATTTATTTTACTGCCAAGAAGATGGACTGCGCACAGTAATTAATATTGTCACTTTAATAGATAATTAAAATGGTACCTATAACATAATACCTGTTCTACACCTTTCTACCTGTTTATTAGTAAGCTTTCTTTTAACTAAACAATTTTCTATTTAAAAAAAAAAAAAACACTAAGGCCAAAATGTCAAAAAATCCAAAATGGCCGCTCCTATCCCGCTAAAACGTCCACACAAAAAAGTATCATCTTCAAATCAATATAAAAAGTAGGTCATTCTAAAATCTAAAATGACAATCAACCCTTCAGTGAGGATTTTTACTCGCAATTTTAACCCTTTTGTTGCTTGTTGGATCCCCAGAATGACAGGACATGTAAAATCCATTGAACAGAAAACCGGACTACGCAGGGGTTACACAAGTTTTTTAGGGTTCTGTGTGCGGATAAAAACTTTGAGGGTTTCGTTTGGTTGAGGTACGGCGAGATGGACAAAAAATGGTGCTTAGAAAATGTCCATCACTGAAAAGTACAGCTTATCTTTTATTTTTACGTAGTCCTCCCAACCCTGAGTGGGACGAAAGGGAGTGTCAGACTTGTACTGACTAAAATCGACAGTGTTCCTTCTATAGCGCATTACTTTCCAGGACACGGTTATCTGTAAACATAGTCCTGCAACCCCGCAGCTTATCCTTCCTTTCCTTACGTAAGTTTAAGTTTTAAGACGATGTCCAAAATGTATTTAATGCAGGTATCAAACTTATGTATTCAAACTTAATTATACTTTAGCAAGTAGATGTTAAAAGCTTCATTTATTTCTTTTTGCACCTTAAACATACTGGGACTGTCATCTCATTTCAATACCATTTTACTATTTAAACGACTCACATTATCGCAATTAACAAGTAAATGTAAGAAAAAAACTCTATGTAAGAAAAAAAACAGACTAAATACCTCCGTAAACAAAGTTTACAACAAATTTAAAAAAAAAAACTTATTATTTAAAAAAAAAAACGCGAACGACTGAACCCTCTCCTTAAATCTAAGTCCCACAATATATTGAAAAACAAGTTCAAAATGTAGTCCCAAGGAGGGTTAACTCGAAAACCATGTCTACCCCATGAAAGGAACCGGACATTACCATATTATTTAAAGAACATCCCGTGTTTAATAAAGACAGGTTAGTTAAAGCAATGCCAAATATTCAGATACATCTGGTTCGACTGGAAGATGGCCCTAAACCTTGAGAGAGGTTTGGAATGATAAATTGAACTTTAAAAGACAAAAACAAACTACTAAACAGTCGATCTGTAAAGAGTTTGCATTTCGAAAAATTAAAATACTTTTTCAGAGATGTAACATAACCGTTCAAAAACGGAAAACCACTACAAAGTGTAAAAGAACTTTTCTTTCGGGAGTCGGAGTAATATTATGTGGTCGGAGGCCTCATCTTTTAATTCATAGACTGTTTCGCCACCGACTTCCGAAATAAAAGTTATTTTACACTTTTTTGTAGTTGTTTTTGAATTAGGTTATTTCTATGTTTTTTTTTCTTTTTTTACCCTTTTGTTCAAATATTCAACATAAATTCATGTCATAATAATATACGTAATTTCCTCACATGCGCACAAAAAATTTAAGTTCTTAGTACATACGGTTAATAAAATCATTCGAGTAAACAGTAAGCGAAATTGCTCATAAAATGAAAACAACAGATTTTTTGAACAAATGAAATTGAAAAGTGACGTTTGGTGTCCACCATCTTGAATTTCCTGTGACATTTCACACGATTCGAATATGGAACTACAGCTGGGTTTTAAAAGCTTGATTGACATGAAAGGGGGCGTAGTTGATGGACGCTTCAGAAACTGTGTTTAAAATACAAAATGGCTGTTAGTTTTGATTTTGAACACGCAAAATATGATCCATGTACAATCAACTAAACATATAAATGAGTAGCACATTATAATTGGTAGAGGGGTGGAGGTGGAGATGTAACAAATCGTATACATGTGAAAGTTGATGTTTGTTACTTTGTTTCATGCAAAAACTGCTGACCATAATAGATGAAATTTGGCACACAGATAGTTTATAACCTAGATTAACACATAGGATAGTTTTCATCTCTTTTTTTGTATATAGTGTGCGAAATTACTATAAATTGGAAAGTTTGGTTAAATGAGATATTTGTTACTCAGAACGGCATTACATCAGAACGGCTAAACGAATCTTGTTGAAATTTGCATGACAGATAGGTTATAGCTAAGATATTTGAAAAAGTAATGCTTAATCAGATGCTTAATCACTTTAACACCAACAAAATCCTACATGATCAGCAGTATGGTTTCACCAAGGGACGTTGTACAACTGACGCCGGTGTCACCTTATTAAAGCACATTTTTACTGCGTGGGAGGAAGCCCAAGACGCCATAGGAATTTTTTGTGACCTCTCCAAAGCATTTGATTGCGTTAATCACGATACATTACTTTTGAAACTTGAACATTACGGACTAGGTAAACTTGCGATTAGTTTAGTAAAATCTTATTTGTGTGATAGGCAACAACAAGTACAAATAAATGGTGTAAATTCACAGGGTTTAACAGTAAAAATGGGAGTTCCACAAGGCTCAATATTGGGTCCTTTCCTCTTTCTTGTATATATAAATGATCTACCATATTTACTTAAGAACCAACTACACAATATGGTGTTATTTGCTGATGACACTTCCCTAATTTTTAAAATAAATAGGCGAGCCCAAAATCTAGATGACGTCAATAATGCCCTGCGTCAGATCCATAGTTGGTTTACAGCAAACAATTTAGTATTAAATGGGGACAAGACTAAATGCATTAGATTTGCCTTACCAAATGTTAAAAATAGTAATTATGACATAGTGTTGGATGGAGAGATACTAGAATTCGTCAATAAAACGGTTTTCCTGGGGATAACACTTGATTCAAGGCTACAATGGGGCCCTCATATAACAACTCTTGCGGGGCGCTTAAGTTCAGCAGCATATGCTGTTTGGAAGATTCGTCAATTCACCGACGTTGATACCGCGAGAATTGTCTATTTTAGTTACTTCCACAGTATTATGTCATATGGCATTTTGTTGTGGGGACGGGCGGCTGACATCGAGTCTATCTTTATTCTCCAAAAGAGAGCGATTCGAGCCATTTATAATCTCCGTAGGCGCGATTCTCTAAGAGAACTGTTTAAGGAAATTAACATCATGACGGTACCTTGCCAATATATATATGAAAATATAATGTACGTTAGGAAAAATCTGCATCTCTTCTCTAAAAGAGGTGACAGACACAACTATCACACTAGAAATAGGGATCAGTTAATTCAGCCGGGCTTCAGACTCGCCAAAGTGGACAATTCTTTCATGGGGTTCTGTTTAAAGTGCTATAATAAAATACCACAAAATGTTCTTGAAATGAATGAGACTAAATTTAAATCATGTATTAAACGCACACTATGCAAGCTGGCTTATTATAAACTAGACGATTATATCGCTGATAATAATGCTTGGCTCCATGCTGGTCCTGCTCCACTTGACAATGTAGGATAAATATTGATAGCGTTATTTAATATTCTAGTTGCAGCTGCTGAAGATTGTAAAACTGTATTTGCATTGTATAGACTCAATCTTCCTAGTATTATATAGTTTCATAGCCAGCATTGTGTGAGTACTATGTATCTCGGAGCTATCATTCACTGAGTACCTACGTCTCTTATTGACTTGAATACCCTGGCGGTTGAGAGTATGTCATGCTCACTCAAATGTCTCGCTGATGGTGGCGCGTGTGTCGGATCGTTTAGCTCCCTTCAAAATGGTTGAGCTGAATGGTGCTGATACATGTGTCATGTTCGTGAACGGGCGCTGTCAGTTGGGACTGGTCATCTCTTAGCTGCCATGGTCTATTTAAATAATCAATTACTTTATTTGAATTGTCTATTTTATATTTACTATGGACACTAATAAATTGCCACATCGTTCTCACATAATGTACCTACCATCTGATGATGAATGATGTAACCAAAGATCTGTAATAATTTTGGCGATTGAAAAAGAGTGTCCATGGAGTTTCTTGCTCATTCTTCTCCATAGATCTACGATTTGGAATGAGCACCTACGGTACTTTCACAGTTTTTATGTCTGTGTCTGGGACTGTAGCACCATAACTATTTTTAGCACTAGTTTTATTTTTTGTCTTGACATTTCAAAAGTGCCTATATTTGGCTTAGTTGAAATAAACGATTTGATTTGATTGATTTGATTTGAATAGCCTTGAAAAACACATAGGATAAATTTTACCTGATTTACTTAGTAAACCTAAAGCCATGCCACTAGCCTGAAATGGTATTCTCTATAAACACAGCGTTGTAACAGCGTGGTAGTAGCGCTCACGCCACGCTAGGACTAAAATTTTGCTATTCACCTTTTTCTTATTAAAATCATCATTTGAGTCCTAACCCAGGGCAAGGCGGGAGGGACCTGGTATCGCACTTGACGTGTTAAGACGTCATTGTAGACCACCAGGGGCCTTAGTCAAACAGCAGACGATTGTAGACGACAATCGTTATCGTTCATTAGTGACCAATACATTTTCAACTTTATACCCCAGCGCGTAAAGTTGAAAATCTATTGAAGTTCACAGATCGTTTTCGTTTGTGTCGTTCGTTATCGATCAGCAGTTTTTAAAAGATTTTCAACTTTATGCGCTGGGGTATAAAGTTGAAAATGTATTGGTGACTGATGAACGATAACGATTGTCGTCTGCTGTCGTATGCTGTTTGACTAAGGCCCCAGGTTCGAAATCTCACTCTCCTCAAACTCCTACGAATATCAGTAATAGCATTAGGTACTACCCAAAGATACACTAACCTAATTTTCGTTCATATCTCAATGATAACCGTTATCATTGTAACTTGGTCAATGTACGATATAAATAGATAACCACAAATTTACGTTTTGGCTAAGAATTGTGTTTTTTTTTTGAAAATTTTATACGCATAATGATGTCATTGTTTATATGGACCATTGAGCTATTACTACTACGTATAGAGACGACACCACGTGTCACCACTATGTCCCATCCAGGATGAGTGCGCGCGCACAAGTTCATTCAGTTGTTTGACAGCTCTGTGGCGTGCTCTAGGCGTGCGCAGACATCCTGGATTGGACACAGTGGTGATACGTGGTGTCGTCTCTATACGTAGTAATAATAGCTCAATGATACGGACACGTATTTTTCCTCTTGTTAAATCAGTCAATATTCGCAAAGATATAACGCATCAAAACTCGAAAGGGCTTGTGACGTCAGGACACACTAAAAATGACACTACGGCATGACGTATTGTGGTTGTAACAAAAGAAAAAACATGGTTGAATAACATTTTGATAATCTAACTGACTGCTGGCTTTTAGAGAGACTAAGAGTCACTCAACGAGCAATGGAAAGAGCTATGCTCGGAGTTTCTTTGCGGAATAAAATCCGGGTATTCGGCGGAGAACCAGAGTCACCGACATAGCTCTTAAAATTTGCAAGTTGAAGTGCCAATGGGCAGGCCACATCGCTCGTAGAACTGACAACCGATGGGCAACAGATCGGACTTATTAGATTTTTAACTATTAGTTCCATACACTGTCAAATAGAGCCTACTTGCGGACGGTGACTAATGAGCGACTCGCTATGACCAATGGACAATGCCCGGGTCGACAGCGCGTTGTGTTCCACGCGCCCCTCAAAGAGCTGTCAGCACAATGACGGGGCTCCCTTAGAGGGCCGAAGCCTGCCGGGGTAGCGGGACTAACGTAAAGGGCTATTGAAGGACACCGTGGATTTAATCAGTACAAGTCTGACAGTCCCTCCTGCCATGTTTTTAGTAACTATTAGTTCCATACACTGTCAAACTGCTAGCCTAATGTCTGGCGCCTGTTATGTTATGTCAAATGCGATTCGGCATTAATTAGCGATAATCGCAGACGCAGCTCCCTACAAAACATCGCACGATATTTGAAAGATCAATAATTTTAAAATAATTTAAATTGAATGAATTATTGCCATGTTTAAATTGAAATCTGACACTTTTCATAACACGTGTGCACTATCACATTCAGCTGAATGTACATTTTGACATTATTGTAACAAATTGTAATTATGAATGTTGACATTTTTTTAATTGTTACGAATTGTAGTTGCTAGGTCATTAAGAATGCTAGTATGATTTTTATATTGCTTTTTGGCATATTTTGGGCATAGAAAACAAACGAGGCGTCTATAATAAATGAAATCTTTTTTTTTAAACATAAACTTAGCACTAACGCACTAATAAGTTATCTTTCCTTTTATGTTGCTAAAGAATCTTATTATAAGTAAACATTTTACGAAATTACTCTTAAATCTTTCCGTGGTACCACAAAAGCTTTTAAACGTCTGTTGAACACTTGTCTAATAAAATGTCAGATTATGACGTTGAAATAAGGTCCGTTTTGCAGTCACACTTTTTTTAGACAAGTGTTCAACTTGTGTTCAACAGATGTTTATGTTTTTGTAGTAAGGCTGTTTGTGTTTATTATTTCTTAACTTGGGACTTCAAGTCAAGACTGAATATGTTACTTCTAGGCAAGCGTGCTTCACCGTCGACCACATCTTCGCTTATCATCAGGCAAGATAGTTTTCAAACGCGAACCTATAGTTAAAATAAAATAATCAATTTTACTTACCCTTCCCTATTTGGAAATCTCGGCTCTCAGATGACAAAGAAAACTTAGACCCGGATAATATTTTTGATTTATTAGAAATACGTCCACATCACTGTCAACTAGAACAGTGCCCAGAACGCTGGCAGCATTGCCACGTTGCATGGCAATGCTGATTCGTTGGCCTATAGGAATAGGCCAGCCCTCTGGTCACCTGAAGAGTAATCGCCTGGCGATATCTTTTAAAACTTCGTGAGCACTCGGACCCCATGGCCCTAGTGTTAGCATTGACTAAATGATTGATTATTTAAAAATGTTTTAAGAATGAGAAAGAAAGACTCATTTACTCGGGAGTCGGGTCTAAGAGTTTTAAATTAAATCTGAAAGCTGATTCTTCAGTCCTGAAGTTCAGAATGTGGGAAGCGATGGTTATAGCGCCAAATATGTTTCAGCTTACCTGAAAAGAAAAAGGCATTATTAATTTCATATCAAGTCAACTAGCTCTCATGGCTAAATAGTTACAAACGCACAGGCTGATCTTCCGGGTTAATTCGCGTTTGCCGAGATTAGTCTGTAGATGGGTGACCATCTGTCATAGCGAGTTTCCTCCATCTCAGAAAGTGCGTAAAGCCTTTAGTCCCGGCTGTCATTTGTAAATCTTGTTCAGTCATTACTGTTAGATAGAAGTTCATAAGTCTGAAAACCAGTCTTCAACGACGATATATTATACTAGACTCCTAATAACAGGCGACCGATGTCTGTCAACACATTAGGCAAAAAAGTCTTAGCCGTAAACATACCTTGAGACAGAACAGACCTTGGGTTAACCAATCACAACTCAGTACCCGGTCCCCCTCGCTTACGTAGTAGTCTTACATGGGGTATATTACCCAGTTACTGGGTTATGGAGGTCCGATAGGCAGTCGCTCCATGTAAAATGTAAAAAAAAACAAGAGTCAAAGTTTTTCCCTATAGCGGGACTAAGCTTGTCCCGATCGCGACATTTAATTTTTCTTTAAAAATCGGGACTTCTAGCAACGCTGAATTTACAGACCACTCCATCTCACAAACGAAGCCTGTGTCCTAACAGCGGAAACATTATTGATAATAATGTTAATGATAAGTGTTATTTTTAGTAGCATCTCGCAGGTAAACATATAGGAGGTTGTGAGCTGCTTAGCCGGACTTTTCTGTGGATGCCTTAAATGACTCTAAGGCCTCCAGACAGAGGCTTACAACTTAAAAACTACAAACTAAGTGACCACACTAAGGGCACCCGCTGTAGGGTACGGACCTCGGCTTAGGGCGTTACTGAGGGTGGACAGCACAGGACAGGCTAGATCACAATAATATTCTTATGTAAGCATTGACCTATTATTACTACGTATAGAGACGACACCACGTATCACCACAGTGTCCCATCCAGGATGAGTGCGCGCGCACAAGATCATTCAGTTGGTTGACATCTCTGTGGCGTGCTCTAGGCGCACGCACTCATCCTTGATGGGACACAGTGGTGACGCGTGGTGTGGTCTGTATACGTAGTAATAATAGCTCAATGTATGTAGGGGAATATTTTGTGTGGCAGATAAGCAATTCTAATAAAGAAGATCCATGTATTTTGCATTCGCTATTTCGGCACTGATAAAAATTATGTAGCACAATGACCGATAGTGAAAGGCTGAAAGTCTAGACGTATATCTAGATTTTGATAAGGGAATATCATTTGTTTAACTTATTTATCGTTTAAAGAAGCCGATTGCAAGCCGGTGGGGTCGAATTCTTGTCCCCCGTAGTGGTGAAGGTGTGCCCCGCTTTGGCAGTGCACCACTGAGTTCTGACGAGCCGATAGGTGGCGATCTCTCGCACTAGGCATTGCTGATCGGTGAGTAACAGGTGACTCACCGTCCGATCATAGACCATGACTGAGTCGATAGCGAGTCGTGTTGCACGCGCGACTCAAAGACCTTAGGAATCTGACTAGGCCTCCATTGAGGACCAAAGCCTACCAGGGTCGCGGAATTGTCTTTTCAGGTAACCGTGACACTGAATCGTAAGGTATTGAAAGAACACCGTGGATTTTAGTCAGTACTAGTCTGACTGTGGTCGCTCCACCCATGGTCGGAGGACTCATTGGATGATTTTATGGTAAAATCAGTAAAAAAAGCCCTCCTGGTGATGGGATGGATGTGTTTCTTCAATATACCCTTATGCTCCACGGTGTACCTGTTTTACGTGATAAGACCGTCCCGCAACCCCGGTGTCCCGCAACCCGTGTGTCCCGCAACCCCGGTGTCCCGCAACCTCGCAGTCCCACAACCCGGATGTCCCACAATCCCGGTGTCCCGCAGCCCCGGTGTCCCGCAACCCGTGTCCCACAACCTGGGTGCCCCACAACCCGGGTGTCCCGCACCCCCGGATTCTCGCAACCCCAGCACTGCCATACGCTGAATGTCTTGGAGTGACAATTTTAATTTATTAATGCGCCCCAAATGGACTGTCAAAATGCTGTCCAACAACTTTGAAGTACTCATATTTTGATTTCTATACTCATATTTTATTTACAGCGTACCTGAATTATTTACTGTGTTTATTGTACTGACGCCAGCGATTGGTAAAATATGACAGATTCGGGTAGGTTGCCACCTACCCGAATCTGTCAAATTTTACCAATCGAACATCAACCTTCCACTATTGTGATAAGGTTGAAAATCTATTAAAGAATTGTGACAGATTGTGGTACGTTGATGTGCTGGCGTTTGTACCTATAGAAAATTGATAAAGCGCCTCTATCGGAAAATAGAGGAACTAAGTTTTTCCATCAAATTAACGTAAAAGTTCCCCTTTACTTTACGTCATAAAAACGTTAAAAGTCATGCTAGCGTTTCTGACTGGACGCGGCAGGACTAAGCAACTAAACTATCGTGACCCTGGAACGTGAAGGGCTATTGAAGGACACCGTGGATTTTAGTCAGTACAAGTCTGACAGGTCCTACTGCCCTACCCTGGGTATTTAAACTACTCATTTAAATATTTTACTACCTACGCTAAAAAGGGGATTTCTGATTGGTCTTGTCAACTTTGTTCCAGATGTTCGACGAATGAAATGATTGTCATTCTATTTTGAACTGTCAAATTTTGACAGCTGTTAAAATAAAAAAGTTAATTTAAGAGGCCATACTACCTCAAATGGCTTAGCAGAATCCTCTGATACGCCGAAAATACTGCAGCATCAATTTTGAAATAAATATATGGTAAAGTTGAGGATTCATGTTAGGTCTTATGTTTGGTGAAAACACGATTCCATAAAATTTTCTCTATAGAAAAAAAAAACCCAAAGTTACCTCTAAATTGAACAATAAACGGCTGGCAATCATAAAATACTTAAAATTAGATTATGAAACTTTTTATGCTAACTGAACTAACTGTAAAGCAGGTCTTATGTTATATAGTTTTTCGAATTTCCTTTTTTTTCGCCTTAAAATAAATAGATTATCGCGTAGACAACTAAAAGAAAGAGCTCGCAATAGTGCGTAGTACGTGCAAGTGCGAGCGAGTAAGATTATACTGAAGTAGTATGCCGCCTTAATATTTTTGTATATGACATCCCATAAGTTCTGTAAACATACAATATAATGTGATATAATATAAGTTTGCACTACAAACGTACATAATATTGTTTGTGTTTATGAACAATAGCTTTTCCCCGTGATTTCACCCCGCTGCTCGGCTCCTATTGATCGTAGCGTAATGTTATATAGCCTTCCTCGATAAATAGACTACACACCACATAAAAAAATACAATTCAAACCAAGAGTTACCGAGATTAGCGCGTTCAACCAAACAAACAAACTCTTCAGGTTATTAAATTGTAATATTACTATACTATATGCAGATCACTCGCTTATATATTTTATGTATTTTATATGATTTGGGTTATTAATGCATTACTTATTATACTTATATATTTCTTTTTTTGGAATTTGCATAAGTTATTTCATATTAAGTTACATTTAGATATCAATTCAAATTTGAATCCCATTGATAACAATTTACTCTCTCTCCCCCCGAACGTGAAAATAATCATTTTTGGGGTTCCGTATTCAAATGATAAAACCGGACCCTATTATGAAGACTCCGCTGTCCGACTATCACCAGGCTGTATCCCATGAAACATGATGTAACATGTTAGACAGTTGAAATTTTCCATCATCTGTGAAAATTTTCACAGAGACAGCCAACGGCGATATATTACTAGACTCCGCATGCACGATCTAAGGAACAAAAACTATTCTGTCAACTCGCTGAGGTACTACTTAAGCGAGGGGGACGGGGTACTGCGTTGTGATTGGCTAACTCAAGGTCTGTTCTGTCTCAAGGTATGTTTACGGCTCACAGGAGTGGTCGAAATAAGACGGATATTTAAGACTTTTTTGCCTAATGTGTTGACAGACATCGGTCGCCTGTTATTAGGAGTCTAGTAATATATCGTCGTTGGAGACAGCTGAAATTTTCAAAGATGTTATATTTCTGTTGCCGCTATAACAACAAATACTCAAAAAAGAATAAATAAATTGCTTAAGGGGTTCCTATACAACATACGTGATTTTCTGCCGTTTCTATAGATAATGGTAAGAAACAAATCGTGCCAAATGCAATTCGAACTCGCACTTGGCCGATTTTTTTTGGTTGCTAACTTATCTAATGAGTTCTGACTCACCTTATATAGTTAAAAGCCGTCATGATATTATGTCTATTTTTTTATATATTTTAGATAACATTCGAAAAATAAAAGGTTATTTGATCAAAAGTTCAAATAATGCTAAACCTTTTTACTTAGTTGCATCACAGATTAAAAAAAAAATAAACGTCAAATTCAAACTTCGAACTCCGTGTCCCGCCAAGTACCTCATTGTAAGAAAACAATTAACGACAGTCAAAGACCTCACACAAAAGAGGTTTTAACACAAAACAAACAAGCTATGGCACTCCAACTGGTTTCTATAAAGAACCTAAAGCTAACGGATTGGTGCATCCCGGATTCTACGCACACAACGACACGTTTCCCACGTACGACTCACACAAACGACATCAGCTGAGTCCAAAAGTGTGTCAGTAGCTAGCGGTCCCGTTGAACGGTACCCGGCAAAAAAAGTGATGTCGCTACTCGATAAGAGATGGCGCTGTTACTACCGTAACATTCTTGGTACGTATTTTTTTTGTATTTGTCTTTATTGATGGGTTAATGTGTATTTGTATTGTCGTTTCAATGTGGGTTTGTATGCGTTCTAATGCTTTTGATTACTCATAATGATATTTAGGTCAGACTGATAAAAACACTCAGTTCTAGACGTGATTCGCTGTATCGATGATTAATGTTTTGCTTTGCACTTAGACGTGCAATCTATACGGCTTTGTAAAAGAATACTTTATAAGAAATAAAATAAACAGTTACTTAGCTTTACCGCTAGATGTCGTTAAACGTCAACGACCTACCGGTTCTTAGAACAATTATCAAATGAATGAGCCTAATTGAAATAATTAAACAACTACGTTTATCTTCTATAAGACTGCTTGAGAAAGGGTTTAAACAAATCTACCGTTGCAGCTGGTTCTTATATGTGTCAAACTAGTACCGCTTTTACTCAATAGATGTCGCTAGTTTACACGTATAAATAATGTTGGTTTAAGTTTCTTGGTAGTAGAAGCAATTTATTTTATTTATTATGGTATTATCGTAAAATATAATGATGTTTAAACTTAACTGTATAACTATGATGGTTATTTTATTACCGTTAGCTGACATTTTTGTTGTAAAAAGCAGTTATTGGGATGTATCATAATTTTTCATAGTAAAGTCTTAAAGAAAAAGATTTTTGAATAAAATAACATTAGTAGCTAAACACACTATTTTCGAGCTTCGCTTGACACTGTTGTGTGACCAAATCACACATCTGTTTGTGCTTAATTCAAATAGAAATCACAATTATAATAATAAAATATATTTTCAATGAAATGTGAATATTTTTAACGAATTCAATTCTTTCATTTGACACATAAATTGTGTCATCACCGCTCAGTACTATCGAGAATTGACACGTTTTGATATTGAATTTAGTTTCACCAAAAACTCGTAACGTAAAAATAAATGAATTGTATCAAAACTGGTGAATTAAAAAGTTAATTGTTTCTAAGAGAAATTGAATTCCATACATATTCCCTATCTATCTATACTAAAATTATGATGTGTATTAAAACTGATGAATTAAAAAGTTAATTGTTTCTAATAAAGAAAAATTGAATACCATGCATATTCCCTATCTATCTACATATACTAATATCATAAAGCTGAAGAGTTTGTTTGGTTGAACGCGCTAATCTCAGGAACTATTGGTCTAACGGGCTTAGAGGGCCAAAGCCTGTTTGGGTCGCGGGCGGGTCTGTCTATTCAGTAAATCGTGACCCCAGAACGTAAAAGGCTACTGAATGCTTCGCGTCCTGTCCTGGGAGGACTCATTAAATGATTTAACCACGTAAAAAAGAGGACCTCAGGTCTAAATTGAAAAGCTTTTTTTGTGTTTATATTTTTCATGTATCGAGGAAGGCTATAGGCTATATAACATCTCGCTACGGCCAATAGGAACCGAGCGGCGGGGGTTAAACCGGGAACAGTTGTACATAACCAAGTTCAACGCCCAATATCATCAATGTGACCAGGTTTCCAATACGGAGGAGCTCGTGGCTAAATAATTACAGCCGCACAGGCCGATCTTCCGGGTTAAGCCGCGCTTGCCGAGGTTGGTCTGTGGATGGGTGACCATCTGACATAGCGAGTTTCCTCATTGCCTCGGAAAGCACGTAAAGCCGTTGGTCCCGGCTGTCATTTGTAGATCTTTGACAGTCGTTACTGTTAGTCGGAAGCTCTAAAGTCTGACAACCAGTCCTACCATGGGGTATCGTATTACCCAGTTACTGGGTTGTGGAGGTCCGACAGGCAGTCGCTCAATGTAAAATACTGACATCGAGCTGAATCTGGTTTTACTGGAAGCCGACCCCAATATAGTTGGGAAAAGGCTAGGCAGATGATGACCAGTTTTCCCATAACTAATCGTTACAAACAAACGTACAAATGTCTTTAAACTGAAACTATTAAGTAATCCGTGCCACTAACCTAATAAAATTCATGGATAGATCGATATGAGGGTCGTCGCGGTATGCGTTTGAACTTTTGACTAGTCTGACTCACGGTTCCGATTGTGTTTTGTTACTTTCTTTTGGTTTACTAGTTACTATATCATCGTAAGATTCTGCAACGATTCGCCGACGACCGGTTCACCATTGGACGTTTCGTCGACAGGATGATTCACTTATGGCCGTTTCACCGATAGACTCTTTCACCTTTGGACTTTTCGCCGATACGACAATTCATGTATGCCCGGTTCATCGATAGAACTTTTCACCTAAGGACTATTCGCCGACAGGACGATTCGTTTCATCAATGACTCTTTCAACAACGGACGTTTTGCCGACACGACGGTTAACCTATAACTCTTTAAACTCTTAAAAACTTATCATCTTCATCATCCAAAAGTCCGTTGTTGAAAGAGTCTATCGGTGAAACGGCCATAACTGAATCGTCCTGTCGACGAAACGTCCAATGGTGAACCGGTCGTCGGCGAATCGTTGCAGAATCTCATCGTAAAGGTGCTAATAAGCATTCGCTTGTAATGAGCATTCTTGCCAAAATTACATTACACAATACAAACAAGAGTGTTTTATGGTCAGCGCAGACAGAACGGAGCGCAGCGGATAGGATTTCAATAACGCACTTGAAAATAAACTTTAATATTAAGAAAATAAAGTGCAAAAATAGCCCGCATATCTTCGAGGACGCGCTAGCATTTTTCGACAGGTTGAAGTATGTATTTTGCTCTTTATTGTGAATTTTAAAGTTTACTTTCAAGTACGTTTATAAAATCTTCTCGGCTGCTGCGCTCCGTTCTGTCTGCCTGCGGTCACCCTTTTTTTTTTTTTAGCCTGGTATAATCATCAAATGAGTCCTCCAACCCCGGGCAGGGCGGGAGGGACTGTCAGACTTGTACTGACTAAAATCCACGGTGTCCTTCAATAGCCCTTTACGTTCCGGGGTCGCGGTATCCTGGGTTAAGAAAAAACCCGCGACCCCAGCAGGCATTTGGCGCGAAACACGACGCGCTACCGACCCGGGCTTGGTCCTCGGTCGGACGGCGAGCTACCCATTACTCACCGTCCGCAAGCCCGCTCCGCCGCTGTGCCCTCTGCTGATCAGAGGGACACGCGTTGGAGCTTCCACACGACAGACTATTCGCATACGGGCAAAGAGACACCTTAGGCACACAGTGCCTAAGGAAGAGTTTTTGCCCGCATCCCAGGGTGCACCGGCCCGAAAAACTGGTCTTCCTCCCGGACGTATCCGAGAGGGAACTCCAGTCCATGGGTGCACGTGGAGGTTTCCTGTCTTAGCACCCCCTGCGCTGACCCTTAGCGAGCATTCTAACGAGCTTAATTTATTTCTTTTTGGTTTTTGCTTACGAGGCTTTTTCACCATGAGACTCGACATTTCAAGAAACGTAACTACCTTTAGGTTTAGTATTCCCGCTTCACGGGAGCAGGAGACCATTCACATTGGAAACTTCAGGAGTTATTGAATGAGAATTACGTAGTCAATAATACTAAATTAGTTACAAGCTGGTGAAACACACTTCAGAGTTAACAATAAGCTCCTTTTTAATCAACTTCCTTCGCAGTCTTTAAGAAAACTAATGAAATACGTCAAAAATGTACATCATCAGCATCAACCTAGAATGTTCCCACTGCTGGGACACAGGCCTCCTCTGTGAGAGAGAGTAGGCCATATTCCACGACGCGGGCCCAGTGCGGGTTGGTAAATGTCTCAATGTCTTCGATTTTTTGGGTCTAGGACAGGTATGTTACGTCACGATGTTATCCTTCACCGTATTGAGTTTTTAAAAAATGTTATCATGTAATATTAAATTCTATTTCTAGAAATGTACATACTGATAAGGATCGAGATGGTAGCTAATATAATCTCCTCTTTTACCCGCGGCAATTTAATTTTCTCGGAAGCTTTCAGCTTATTTTTTTTTCAAGTAATAAACCTATACAAGCACTCCGCCCGCGACTTCGTCTTATTAATACATACTTATATGTATTTTTTTTATCGTGGTAAAGTCATCAAATCAATCCTCCCACCCAGATCAGAGCAGGAGGGACTGACAGACTCGTACTGACTAAAATCCACGGTGTCCTTCAATAGTCCTTTACAATCCGGGGTCACGGTAATTCGTTAGTCCCGCGACCATAAAAGACTGCTATGATAGGTATATAAGCAGACTCCGCTACCCTCAAATACCTTGAAAAGACTTTGACCAGATCGCAAAACGAGATGCTATTAAAGGGAATTTCATCAACATTAGAGAAGCCTTCCAAAACGGAAATTAATAAGTCTTTATAAATAAATTGAAAAGGTATTGCCATTCAACGAGGCAATGTTGCCAGCCTGACAATTTTTGTGTTCACAACGATGCAGATGATATTTTTATGCCCAGCTGTTCTGGTTTTTTTCCTTTTAATAAATGTTACTTATATTTGATTTCGATTTCTTTAAAGGTACTGATAGATTTGAGCATTCACTTGTAACAGAACATCGTTTTTAATGTTGTTGAACTGAACAACGAACAGAGCCAATCATAGAGCCAAACATTGCTACGGACATTTCAAGTCTTGACTTGACAGTCAGCTCGGCAAAAAGCTCGCGAGAACGCTCTCATTTGTTTTTATTTAATGTAACATTCACAAGAATGCTCTTTACAAGTGAATGCTCAAGTTCAACAATATTTTATGGCTAAGTTGGTTATTGCAATATTTTTATATTGCCTAAAATTGCAGTTATCAAACAGAATAAGCCAACTAATGTGACAATGGGCCGGCAATATGACTGCGTTTATCAGTATATCTGCCTTTTGCTGTTACTGCCAGCCTGTGTCATCCCACGGCTGGTCAAAGACCTCTCCATCAAATGAGTCCTCCCACCCCGGGCAGGGCGGGAGGGACTGTCAGACTTGTACTGACTAAAATCTATTGTGACCTTCATTAGCCCTTTATGTTCCGGGGTCACAGTGATGGAAATAAGTCCCGCGACCAATTATTTCGATCTAGGGCTAATGTGAGCCTCCTGCAGCTGCTCTATTTTACTCATAGCCGGTCCCCACCTTACGGCATTTCGCGTACATTTTCACGAAAATAGTCTTAAAATGTTCTTATAAACGTCCATTAACGTGGTAATCAATCGGCATTTCCCGTTAATATGGTCCTAGTGTTAGGAAAACACACTATTTTTAACTTTCAATTCACGCCAATAACATATAAAAATACATAAAACTGTATATGAAAAATAAGGCGGCATCAGTACTGAATGGTAGAATGTGGCAATTATGTATTAAAATCAATAAAATGCCAATTTGTTGGAGGTAAAAGTTGGCAGTCGATACGAGAAATGTAAATTTATCTAAATGTTAATAAAGCTATAACATTTGTTTGTTTCGTTGAACGCGATAATCAAAATCAATCAAAATTAAGCATTAATTTCAAGTAGGCTAGCTACAGGCACTTTCGAATTGTCAAAAGACAAAATAAATAAAAAAACAGTTCAAAATAATTATGGTGCTACAGACCCAGTTATGAATCAGTCAGAGCAACGGTGGCCCAGTGGTATCGATCCCGACTGACGACTTGTAGGTCTTGGGTTCGAACCCAACCAGGCGCATTAGGTACCTATATTTCATCACCACTGCTCTCAAATCGGTGTAGGAAAACATCGTGAGGAAACCGACATGGTGCTAGAACCAAAAATTTGAAGACATGTGACATCCACCAACCCGCACTGCGCATTGGATCCGCGTGGTGTATTATGGTCCACTCCCTCTCACAGAGCATCAGCATGCTGAAGTGGAAGTAGGCCAGGCATGTCTGAAGACGGTCCATGGATCAGACATGTACTAGATTGGAGACCGCATATGGGCAAATGATCGGGAGGGTTGCGTTCAGTAGTGGAGTTTGTGTGACAATTGGCTGACCAATGACAGAAAGTGAGAATTCATTGTGAAATCTGAACAGAAAGTATTAGGAACACAGGGCAATGAAGAAGGTGGTTCTGTCGCCGTCTTCAATACAAAGAAACGTCTGTTTGGTGAATACCCAACAACTGGTGGCCTAACATGACCTGTTTAAGCGAGAGTAATCCCAGTGTGGGAACGAGAATGCGCTAGATGATTTGTATCGCTCTGTCTCGATTCCACAGTGGAATTACTCTCGCTTTAAGACGTCATGGTAGGCTACTACTCTACTAGGCTTTCATAAATTCAAGGTATTGTTATGTTTTATGTTCCAGCACCAGTTACTGGGTATATCAATAGGTACAGCTTTGCAAGGATTACAGGGTGACGCTGGGTTTCATTTAAAGATAAGCAACATCGAGCATTCGCCCATGACAAATCTGTCGAACTGAACAACAAACAGAGCCAAACAGCAAAAAGGCCAAAAGCTCGGCAAAAAGCTCGCCAGTACGCTCGTTAGAATGCTTGCAAAAACACTCGTTTGTTTTTCTGTAATGTAACATTCGCAAGAATGTTCGTTACAAGTGAATGCTCAAGTTTAACAGTACTTTAAGGACTTAAATGTACAAACTATAAATATCCCAAAATCACATAAAAATACCATTCATAATAGCTTTAAAAATAGACATCATCAATCTATCAAGCCATTTCGAACAGCTTTATAAATACTATCCTGTCTTTGTCTTAACTATTTCAACGAAACTAGACAGAAATAGACACTCATGTTTTAGACTGTAAAGACGTTTACGAATACAAATATTTTGAGATAATGGAAAAACAAATGTAGGTGTTAAAAATATAATGACAATTGTACTTTATCTTGAATTTAGGTACAATACGAACATGTGTCCAGTACCCTTAGCACGAGTTTTCTGTAAATGAGACGTAAAGTAAACTGGAACTTTGACACTTTCAAATTGACAATTTTCAAGGAAAAAATGGAACAGCGCCTCTGGTGTGCGAAGAAGGAATTAATTTTTTCCTTGAAAATTGTCAATTTGAAAGTGTCAAAGTTCCAGTTTACTTTACGTCTCATTTACAGAAACCTCGTGCTAAGGGTACAGTACTGTCCAGTTGGTGAAAACATAAAAGTAATTTTCTAAATATATAAAAATCAATGCCATTTATCGTTATAATTTTATAAACCAAGACCTATAGAGTTCAGACTATATAGTAGATGGTTTGTGTGTTGTAGTTATGTGAAGTTTGCACAAAATCGGTCGAGCAGTTCTTCTTTTATCATAATTTTGTAACAAGTAAGAAAACACGTACCGGGCCGCTAGTTTTATTTAATAATTTCACGAATTGGATACACGTGTGTACGGCGGTCTCTTGTCTCGAGATGAAGAATAAACCATACTTATTAACACTAGAGCCACACTAACGAAGAATCTCGATTCATTATCGCATTCTTCTTCTTCTTCTTTGCGTGCTATGTACTCAAATAATGTTCAACCAGTACGTAGTTACCCACACAGCTCTGTCATTTAGTTGCAGGTGGTTGGGCCAGATGGGCACGAAAGGAGGTGGGACATATCCTGCACAGAAGTTCCACACTGGCATTGTGTTTGGGATGAGTCTGGTATACCCCATTTAACCAGATTGTTTTTCACAACCCCTTAGGGATCGAACTTAAGAAAATCCCGTCTCAGTGAACAATTACGTCCTAAAGGCACTCCTAGTTTCTGAGATTTCATCATGAGTGAGTTAGTGAGTGACCTTTCACTTTATGTATAATAGATACAACATAAACTATCGAAATGTTAATGTCAAAAATCAAGTTGACAGTAGTTGAAGGAATATGAAAAGCGATTTTCATTTGTCTAAACCACGGTAACAGAAAAACAAGACATCGTAAGGAAGTCGTAAGTAAGAAATCAATGCACGTTCCCACCCTGTTTGAAAATAGACCTTTTTTACTGCAGTAGGTCAAATTCTGGCGGGTAATAATAGCCTGAAAGATAGCCGAAACAAAGCAAACTGTGTAACATGTAAAATTGGCTAATTTTAGTAGGTCGAAAACAGTTTTTTGGCAATGTCAATGCAATTGGTGAAGAATCATTGACAAACCCAAAAGGTAGTGAAGAATAATGGAAAAATTTGATGTTTTTATAACGTAAGGCTATTTTTAGTAGCCTAAAAACTACTTTTTGGCAGTATTATGAGAGGCAACATTAAGATCCCTAAAAGAGAGATAAGAGTAAAAGAGAAAGTAGATATATTTCAACAAAAACCTCCCAAAATCTATAACGGCTGCGTATTAACAGTAAAATCTCTGCATAAAACTAAAATGGCGCATTTACCTGACGCAGTAGTGGTCGCAACAGTTGTGACTGCTGTATTCGTCGTCGATGTAGATTCTCCAGTTGTACTAGCATTTGTCATCTCCACAATCCTATCCACAGCTATACGATTCCCTGGCAATATCCCTGAACTTTCGGGCGGTTCTTGTGCATCCTGCTCATCATTTGGAGGACTGGCCGCGTTTTGGCTTAGATCATTCGCGACTATAACGTTAACTGTGGTCAGAGACTCCAAATCTCCGGCATTGTCCCCCGCTACATGTGAATTATCGATGTACACAGCTGCTGATCGAGCTCCAAGAGTTTCCATCACGCTCTCAGCTAATGATCGAGTTGATAACTCATCTATATCGATGTCCTGTTTTATATCAATGATGATCTGATGTCTCTTTGTCCCGCTCCCTGACGGCGATTGCACCTGGTGGACACTGACTTGCGCCTCCGTCCCCGGCTGTGAAATATGCTGCTGGATCACATGAGTCAGCTGGCCCTCCAAAGAGCCCTCCCGTCCCGCCATCTTCCTCCCTTATCGCAAAAACAGCCTTAAAATCTCGATACCTCACATCGATTCACGAAACACTAACAGAAGAATTTTCAGACTTATCAGTGTCAGTCTAGAAGACGATTGTAAAATTATTGCACAAAGCTATACTACAGAAGGTTTATAAACTAATGAACACTTGTATCACTCCTCTTACGTCCTTGAACACTATGATGATAGCGGCTTGTTTAGTTTCACTGCAATGCAACGCGCAGATGCATTGAAACTGGGTCAGGGGTGAATGGCCTACCGAAAAATGGATTAAGTATTAATTGTGCGTTAGAAATATATTAGTTAAATGGCAGTGTTAGGTTTCTAGGCACAGTGCGGTTGTTCACATTATATCGGTTTGTTTTGTTTTGTTAGACACACTGACACAATGTCCTAATTTTACGTAGGACGTAGACGCGGGTTGGGCGCCGTAGCCACTGCGAGGCCTACGAGAGCGTAGCGCTACGCGGCGGCGTAGGCCGGCTCTACAGCACACTTCCGTGTATTTGTCGGGGGATATTTCTTAAGATTTTTTGTTTGGGGTTGGTGGGTTTTTGGTTTTTGTATATTATTGGTTATAGATTGGCTGGAAGTGTTTTGTGTACATACAGATATTTTTTTAATGAGGGTTTTATTGTTGGATATTTAAAACTATTTCTTAGAATAAAATGATTTATTTTTCTTGTGCGTAGTGAAATTAAGTTTATAGCTATTCTTACCTACAGATTAGCTAATTTTATTTGTGTTATTGAGTGAAGGGACTTTCATTTAAAAACTTTTTAAAGTCGACTTATTTTTTTTAATAATTGTGTTGATTAATTTTATAATCGATTTAAACTCTTTTTCATCATTAAAAAAAACTACAGATTACTTTATAATTTTCAAACCCCTAAGTACATTATTTTCAGCTGAGCCAGCACCTCAACTCTGATACAATCCAACGATCTCATTTATATATTTATTCCTAATGACCTTCCCACAAGATATCTCAAGACATATCCTTAACTTTTCACCCCGTGTGTTCCGTTCCCGATTGGCGGCACGTGCGGGCGCATGCGCGGTTCACCTCCTTCCTCCTTCTCCCTCAAACCGGATACATGCGTCCCTCTCTACGCGCTTCGATCGTTCAGAATGGTGAAAAAGCATATAATCGAATTTATGTTGATGGTACGGTTGGCAAAAAAAATAGGGATTATGCCTAGTTGTGGCCTTGAAGACTGTACTAGGAGAATTTCAGGGTTTTCTTGAAAAAAAAATTGGAAATTTAATCTTTTTCCTCGTTTGAAGAATTGATCGCTTATTCCGGTTGTGGGAAGTAGGATGAGCAAAAAAAGTTGCAATTTTTTTTCTGGAATTTTGATTAAATTTTACTTAATCTTTTCTAGTAAATCTTGTGTTTTATAGATATCGCTATTAGCGATAAGACCGCCTCAGTAACCATACAATTAGTGGATTTTAGTCAGTACCAGTCTGACAGTCTCTCCCGGTCTACTGAGCTCGAGGCATCGTTGGATGAATTATTACCACTTTTTTTTATGTTAGATGGGTTTGCTCTTGACCTTAGTCTAGGTCAGGAATGACTAAGAAAAGGTCGTCGATGGAGCGAGCTTACCCAGAAGAAGCCTGTTCACTCTAACTTTGAAGATATTAGGGTTGTATGCGTTCGGAAACACAGACGCAGGCAGAGAGTTCCACTCCTTCACTGTCCTCATTATAAATGACGTTTGGAAACGCTTAGTGCGAATTGGTGGTATAGCAATAGGGTAAGGATGGTAATTTGCCGTGCGTCTGGATGTACGATGATAGAAGGGGGCTGGTGGGATGAGGGATGACCACGATAATAACAAAGGCTACCCTGTGTTGTACAAATCTGTATTGAGCATTAGTTACTTGTAGATTCAAAATAAATATTTAACCTGTATTTTTTTGAGAACACATTTCTTAACTAAGACCTTTGCCCAGCAGTGGGACGATAAACTTTGATATAAAAAAAACATTTCTAGGTGCAACCACGCTCAAAAAAAAATCCTTGAAATAAGTTCGTCGGCTGTTTTTTTGCTGTCGCTCCCAAAGCTTCATTACATAACGGCGACCGATGACAGCCAAACAAGGAAAGTCGAAGTAAACATACGCAAGGAACGTTACTACACAAAATATTTTGTTTTTAAAAAATATTTAAAATGACGCCATTTAAATATCATAAGTTTATTATTTACTAGCTTTTCCCCGCTGTTTTCAGCCGCTGCTCAGCTCCTATTGGTGGTAGCGTGATGTTATATAGCCTATAGCCCTCCTCGATAAATGGGCTATCCAACACAAAAAGAATTTTCCAATTCGGATCAGTAGTTGCTAAGATTATCGCGTTTAAAAATAAAAGCGCTTCAGTTTTGTAATGATAAGTAAAAGAGCCCTGACCTGAACTGATACTGGTCGACTATTTTTGTTTTTAAAATAAAATTAATTATTATTTTTTTTTTTTTGAAATTAATAAAAAATATATGTATTACTAGATATATAAAAAAAAAGGTATTTTGAAAAAGTATTTTTTTTTTTGCAAAGTATTTTTTTTATTGTTAAATTTTGAAAAATTTAGAACAGTTTGTGAAAAAAATGAAAGAACATAACAAAACACCAATAATTGAGTCCTCCCACCCAGTGAAGAGCAGACCCGACTCTTGGACGGACTAGATTAGTCTCGTACAGACTACCTAATATCCACAAAATCCCTTCAATAATCGTTTTCATTTCATTTCAACAGTTATCTGTTCACACAAAATAAAAAAATCCAAATCAAAGCATTTATTTCAAGGCCAGTTCCAGGCACTTCTGAATTTTCAAAACCAAAATATATTAATTAAGCACTACAAAGTTATGGTGCTACAATCCCAGTCACAAGACATAATAACTTTGAAACTACCATAGATGACAATTCCAAGAAATAGATCTCTATGGAGAACAACGGGCAATAAACTCCATGGACACTCGCATGACCCCGAAAATTACTAAGTTACCTACGGCCAATTTTTCCAATGAAATTACTCCTATTAAGCGAGTCCTTCGACTTTCGAACTTGACTCTCAGGCCTAAAAATAACATGTACTCTCTCCCTTTATATTATAATACTCGGTTATTGGTACCCTGTTACCGGCACCCTGTTACCGGGACAACGCACTGTATCGTCGAAACTGCGATCCTGGGGGTCTAATCTTTGAACACGAAACCCGTGGTTACGGCCTTAGTTACGGACGGTCACATCGAGCCCGAACTAAGAATAAATGGTATTACGATTTGACAGTCAGCTCCTTAGAGTCCGCGCCATCATCACTCATGACCAGAACGAAAGGCTGTAGAATCAATCCCATTCTGTACCATTTCCTTTTAATTTTAACATTTGAAAGTGCCTCTTTGATGTCCTGCGGAAAATTCGTGGTACCTAATTTTTTTAAATTTAATTTATGTAATGATTTAGACACTAACCGCATCAAGAGGACTTCAGTCGTGGCTCTGATTTTAACTATTATTATCCGTTATACATAGCAATGTCATTTATTTGTTTGTAGTCTTTCATAGTACTTTAATGACTTAGGAGTTCACTTTTTTTCAGGATTGTGAAAAAATGACAAGAATTGGAAACTTTTTTCATGTGAAATACTAATATTGACCTATTCAGCGTTATACAATGCTGAGTCCTATGTCTTTTAGAATGCTGTCTTGCCGTCCATACCTCTATTTAGCTATCTTCTTTAATGTTGACGTTAGTTACGTCCGTATCTTCGTTAACGGACTTACAAAGTAGACCCCCTGAAGTGAAGGACGTAAGAAATCAATAATTTTGTGACTTTTACCCCGTAATATCTGTCTTATATTATGGTTCGGATGTAAGGGAGATTGATCGAGTAGGCTTTCAAGGAATTTTCCGATTGGGTTGTCAATTTTAATTGGTTGATAATTTGTGGTTGCCAGCTGAGTGGTTGCGAAGTTTTAACGTATAAACAAATGATAATCGATTTTAAAGTGGCAAATGACAGTCGAGTTCAAATCATTTCGTAATACTTATCATAATGTAAATTATACTTGTAATATTAAAGTTTAAAAGTTTGCCGAGGTTGGTCTGTGGATGGGTGACTATCTGTCATAGAGAGTTTCCGCCGTGCCTCGGAAAGCACGTTAAGCCGTTGGTCCCGGCTATCATTTGTGAATCTTCGACAGTCGTTACTATTAGTCAGAAGCTCTAAAGTCTGACAACCAGTCTTACCATGGGGTATGGTGTTGCCCAGTTACTGTGTTGTGGAGGTGCGACAGGCAGTCGCTCCATGTAAAATACTGATATCCAGCTGAATCTGATCTGACTGGAAGCCGACCCCAATATAGTTGGGAAAAGGCTAGGCAGATGATGAAAAGTTTGTTTTTTCTTTCAAGCTTTTCTCAGAAACTACTCGATCGAATTGGAAAATTATTTTTGTATTGGATAGTCCATTTATCGACGAAGGCTATAGGCTAAGTAACATCACGCTACGACCAACAGGAACGGAATGGCAATGAAAAATGTTACAAAATAAAATATTGCAGTAGTTGAGAGAGTAAACGGGTAGAATTACGCAAAAAACATGTACTCAAAATTGTTTATCTTTAATAGTTCTAAACAAAAATCCAGAAAGGCACGAAGTAAGATTGTAAATTTGTCTTAGAAGATCTAGCTAAAGAACATTGAGCTATTACTACTACGTATAGAGACGACACCACGCATCACAACTGTGTCCCATCCAGGATGAGTGCGCGCGCCTAGAGCACGCCAGCAGCTGTCAAACAATTGAATGAAATTGTGCGCGTTGTCTCATCCTGGATGGGACATAGTGGTGATACGTGGTGTCGTCTCTATACGTAGTGATAATAGCTCAATGCTAAAGAATTATATAATCTAATAAGAAAATCACTTAGAATTACTCCCGTAATATGGAAATGAAATGAAAATAAACGGTATATCTTTTGCAGGGCGCTGCGTTTGGCAGTTCGAATATATCCAGAGAAATGTGAGTCACTTTTAATAATATTATCCTGTAATATTGTGTAACTGCCTAAGATTCCTTATTAAATATTTTATTTTTTACTTAGGAAGAATTTATTTTTCCTGCTCGCTTATTTTTCCGGGGTCGCGACACAGTCTTATCAGGTAACCGTGGCCTCGGAAGGTAAAGGACTATTAAAGGAAACCGTGGATTTTAGTCAGTACGAGTCTGACAGTACCTCCCGTCCTGTACCCTTAGCACGAGTTTTCAGTATTTGAGACGTAAAGTAAACTGGAACTATGACAATTTCAAATAGACAATTTTCAAGGAAAAAACTAATGCCTTCTTCGCACACCAGAGGCGCTGTTTCATTTTTTCATACAAAAAACGCTGTAAATACTGGAAAGACGCTGTAAAGTAAAAGAGTGAAAAGTCGTGCTAAGGGTACTGTACTCGATGGGAGGACACATTGGATGATTTTTACCACGTAAAAACAAAACTGTATTCTTCCAAGTATATACACAGTTATTTCATGGTTTGTCAATGCAATTCAACTGTTTTTTGCACGATTATGGCACAATCCGTGGGTCATTGAAGAAAGGAAACATTTATTTTCAATATTTTTTATATTGTCCCGCTTATAACGGTAAAAATCTTTCTACGTTCTGTCATTGTGTCTTTTCTTGAGGGCCAAAGCCTGCCGGGGTCGCGGGACTCATTCCGTCAACGTGACCACGGAACATAAAGGATCATTCTCACTAGTTCCACCAGCAATTAGTTCATGGAACAAGTGGGACTTTTTTTTCTCATTAGTTCCATAATGGAACAAATGATACAAAACTTAATCGAACTCGTCTCACTAGTTCCACCGTAATTGTCTATTGAAGGACACTGTGGATTTTAGTCAGTACAAGTCTGACAGTCAGGGGTGGGAGGACTCATTTGATGATTTAACCACGATAAAAATAAAATGTTTTTTCTTCCGTCTACAAAGCACATTTCTACGGTGCCATGTTACGCGTGCTAAAAGCTACAAAATTATGCAGTCCCTTTCGCTCCACCCAGGAAGAGAGTAACCCCCGAAAAGAGTGTTTTTCCTATACACATAGCTCAGAGAATACCAAAAAAGAAAACACTGGATAAGATTTAAAAAAAAAACCAATTACATTTAAATGCGCTCTCGCGAGCAGAAGTATGGAATCGATTACTCCGATTCCGCGCGATCTTGAGCCCTTAATAACTAGTTAAGAATAATAAAAATAGTACCATTTTAAAGGATTAACTGTTAACTTTAAATTGATACTAAATTCATTCAAATCACGCCATTATTTAAGGAGCTATCCCTGATCAATTCCAAGTAAGTGATTCCGTATTTTTGTGCGCAAGTGTATGTAATTTCTCAGAGGGCTAAAGCCTGCCGGGGTCGCGGGACTTATATCATCACCGTGACCCCGGAAAATAAAGGGCTATTGAAGGACACCGTGGATTTTAGACAGTACAAGTCTGACAGTCCCTCCCGCCCTGCCCGGGGTGGGAGGACTCATCTGATGATTTTACCAGGTAAAAAAAAAAGTGTAAGTAATGTATTTCTTTAAAATTCTCTTCAGATTTAAAAATAGAATGTCCTATTTTAAATTCCAGAAATTGGAATTCTTTTTTAATTTAGTTACGCTAGCTCTCAAGCCAAACAGATGCCGGACGGATAATATTTTCCAACGTCCATTTTTAAATTACTTTTTCCGTAGAAACGGAGGCCTTATCACAAGATTTCTGTATTTTACTTACAGTAGTAGTTGAAGTATTTACTTCGTCTATTTCTATGAAAAATGAAAAAAAAACTTTCTAAGACGATCTCCGATCTCCGGCCACCATAATCAAATCAAATCAAAGCGTTTATTTCAATTAGGCCATTACAGGCACTTTTGAATTGTCAAAAAAACATAAAAATAAGACTAGTACAAAATAGTTATGGTGCTACAGTCCCAGTCACAAGACATAAAAACGAGTGAAAGTACCGTAGGTACTCATTCCAAAGCGTAGATCTCTATGGAGAAGAATGAGCAAGAAACTCCATGGACACTCTTCTTCAATAGCCAAAATCATAAGCATGAAAAGCGAGTAATGGGCGACTCGCTGTCCGACCATGGACCATGCCCGGGTCGTCGTCGCGTTGTGTTCCACGCGCGCCTCAAAGAGTGTCAGCACAATGACTGAGCCACTAGAGAGCCAAAGCCTGCCGGAGTAGCAGGACTAACGAGTTACCGTGACCCCGGAATGTAAAGGGCTATTGAAGGACACCGTGGATTTTAGTCAGTACAAATCTGACAGTCCCTCCCGTCCCGCCCTGAGGACTCATTTGATGACTTTATTACGGTGCGTCACAAACCATGAAATGTCATTGGTTGTCACCGGGAAAGAAGTTACTCACATATAGCCTATCTATTTAGGTTTAACGGGTGACCTAGGCACGCCAGAACGGCGCAGTGTGCGTGCATGGCGTATGTATGTCTGCGTAGTACGCTATGCGGTTGGGCTTTCAAGGCCGAAAATTCAACCGATACTGCGGACGAATCAGGGCGACTTTTTTTGCGAATTTTCTTTATACATTGTATGGTTTTTTTAAGGGATGATGGTAAAGGCTGGTTGTGGACAAGCAATGGATTTAAATGTTAAGTTTTGTGGGAAAATATCCCAGTCGTGACATTTTAGAGGGTCTGTACTTTGTTGCTGTTATATGTAACAAAACATTGGTAAAACAAAGTTGTGTTAACGTGTTGTGTTGTTAAACAACTTGTTATTGTAAAACTAGCTGTTGCCAGCGGTCACCCATACAACTTGTAAATTATCCCATGGGAACATAGAATCGGGATCAAAACTGTATTACTGTGTATTACTGTGTATACTGTGTATTTATCCAGGTTCTACGTTCGTAAACTATCTGTGTACCCATACAACTCCGTTTAGTGGTTTTTGTGTGAAAGAGTAACAAACATCCATCCATCCAAACAAACTTTCACGTTTATAATATTATTTAGGATATCATTTTCCTAAAGTTTTCCGTATATCATTACTTCCCAGAATTTTGATTCCTGTTAGCGACACTACCGAATCGCATAATAATATAGGGTGTAATTTTTTTCCAAAATCAGCAGATTCGATTACTGGCCAGGATTATTGATTCTTCTAAAATTCAATAATGCAGTTTTAGTTTTCATCAAAATCGGCCTTTAGACTCCTTTGTAATTCTTTCGATATTCCTCATAGTTTCGGATATAGCCATCCACGCCCAGTTAAATTAGGAAAATTCACCCTGTAATCATTGGTCTATTAATACTACGTATACAGACGACACCACGTATCACCACTGTGTCCCATCCAGGATGAGTGCGCGCGCACAAGTTCATTCAATTGTTTGACAGCTCTGTGGCGTGCTCTAGGCGCCCGCACTCATCCTGGTTGGGACATAGTGGTGATACGTGGTCGTCTCTATACGTAGTAATAATAGCTCAATGCCTGTAATGAGTATGTTTTACATTTTTTCCGTTAAAAAAAAGAATGCATGCCCACATCCAAAGAGGCTTGTTTCCAACATTTTTAAAATCGTTGTCATGTTTTCGTGTTCGTTGTCGTGACTAAATTGTGAATAAACAGTAAAGTGAGGCTTTGCATAATAATCGGTTACGGGAGTTTTAGTAGTAGTAATACGACTATAAGTTTTTATGTTATTACATTGTAAACATACCGAATTCAGAGAGATTTTTTTTTAAATTGTGTTCGTTACTGGAGTCCAGATTTAAGACTGCTTACGAACTTCGAAGAGTTTAAAATTATGTTATACTAAGTCATAGACAAGAAAAAATTATAGTTGGTTTACCAAGGTTAATAATTTTAGTTTTTTTTTTAGATTTATAAACACTAAGTAATTTAGTTTCTTATTTAAGTTGTTTTTCTTACACCTAATATTTTCCTCGTTGTATAGGTAGAGGTGAAAAGTTGTTTGTTGCGCTCGGCAGCAAAGTTATTTTGCGTCTCGTACTTTTGATAACTTCGCTACCCTAAAACAACTTTGCAGCCTTGAATTACAAATAACTATACTCATCTTTCAAAAAAAGTTTAAAAGTAATTTATCAAAATTAAAACACTAACTTAATTAACCCTTTGAAAATTATAAAATACATAAATTATAAGAAGTAAGACTACTTTTCAGTCCTAAAATAAAAGTAACACCACTTTTTCCATAGAAAAAAAAGCTCTAAAAACAGTAAAAGCGAGTTAGCGCACTCTGGTGTCTGATAGCGGTACTAAATTGCAAATTAAAAAGTAAAACCTCACGTGCGCCTCCTAACGGGAAATAGCCGAACTGCGTTCATTGAACCCACTTCAGGCATTCGTTGCGCAACTTTCGACTCACGAATTCGAAGTTCGTATTTTGAACCGTGGCGCGAATTTTAAAATTTTTGTTTCGAATATAGGTCGCCATTTGTAATTTGTATGGATCTCTTCGTGTTTTAACGGGATTTGCTTTTTCGGTTGTTATTTTTGGTTACTTATGTATTTTGGAGAGCAAGGCCGTAAAATGTTGTCGTAACAGTTACAATAAAATGTTGATGGCCTCAACTCATTCTTTCGCATCGTCCTGTTATGTAGAGGTATGTCACCTGTTTTACATAACTTATTGTAAATATTGCTTCACAAGTGTAACAATAATTTTAACCATTTTTTTTTGTGATCCCTGCGTCCCTCGGTTAAATAGACATAACAACAATTAAGTTATTGTAAGTTTTACGTAATGGGGGTGAATCTACTGAAATCGACTGAGCACAAGCCAAACTCTATAGCTACAATGATAATAATCCAAGCCCTTCCGGGCTCTTTTAATTTTCGATGTAAAAGTCCTTAGTTTTTTTTTTTATTTGCAAAATTGCATTCGAATTCCGAATCTGGGATGCATCCACCATTTTTTTACAACAAATCTTTTTAAAATTAAGAACCAGCTTCATTTTTGAATTCTAAAAATACTAACCGAAGCCAGGAACTCTTTTTTTAAAATTCTGTCTTCTTTTATTGCCAATCTTGCAAAGTTACATTCGAATTCCGAACCTAAGCGTCATCCGCCAATTTTATTCACGAAATCTTTTTAAAATTCGAACCCACCTTTATTTTTAAATTCTTCAATAGATTAATATTATGACACGGCAAATATAACGGGCTTGTAGTACAAAATACTTTTTATTAAGCGTTGCGTTGGCCGAAGACCGGTCGAGGTGAACGACCGCATTCGGCACCGATTCTCAATGATCGCACATTAATGATACTGACTGATTGACTTGTAGTTGTTTTTGATTATTTATCTACGATTAGTAGATAATGAAGATAATAAAAGTTAACGAACGGGAAATTAGAAAAAAAAACGGCTTAATAGTTTTTTCGTATGGGAAATTAGAAAAAAAAAAACGGCTTAATAGTTTCTTCGAACGAAAATTAGAAAAAAAAAACGTCTTAAACTTTTTTATGCATTGGCTGACAGCAAAACTATTTTCTTTTTTAAATTATTTGCCTTTTTATTCTAAAAAGCTAGCTTGTCTTCCTGACAATGCAAATAATTCATGAATGATTATTATGTGTGGCTTATAATTTGAATTTGAAATAAGAATACCTACAGTTTGACTGACATTGTGAATAGCGCCAAATTACTTATGTGGTTACCATAGAGCCGTTTACGTTTTAATTGTACGCAATTTATGCTTTTTACACATAGAATAAATTGCATTTTAACGCAGGAAGTTTACAATAAAGTAAAAACAAGCATTTTATAGAATAGATCAAGAAGCTGTTTTTTTATTTGATTTTTCGTTTAATAATGAATGCAATTAGCTGCAGTCTTGGTCAAAAAGGTGACGTTAATCAAACAAAAAAAATACGTTATTATGACTTTTGTAAATCATAAAATGACTAACATCGACTCTGACATTTTAAAAATAACACACAAAACCAAACTTTTTTCACGTGGCAATCTTAATTACAAACAACAAAGCGATGTCCTAGTTTATTCCTAGCCATAAACTCCCAAAAGTCTAGACCAAGACTGGGCTATATCTTTAAATCTACCTTTCGAAATTCGAACTGGACTGACCGATGCATATTCGTTAAAAGTCATTGAACTCTTGTAGTTTTTAAAACTTGTTCTTTTTTTGACCGTTGGTGAAACTGAGTTGAAAGGTTCGATAGTTGAAATGGCGGTGCTTTTTAAAAAGTTTAAAAGCTTGTCTTGCACTTATTTTACGAGACTGCGAAGTATAAAAACTTCTGTCGCAAGAGTTCTAATACTCATCATCATCAGCCTATAAATTTTCCCACTGCTGGGATTCAGGCGAGGAGGCCTGAATCCATGAGAGGCATCCTGCTTCTATGAGAGGGAGTGGGCCATAATCCACCACGCGGGTCCCAAAGCGAGTTGGTAGATTTCACGTGTCTTCGAATTTATGGTTCTAGCTAGGACAAGCCGGTTTTCTCACGATGTTTTCCTTCACCGTTTTGAGGGCAGTGGTGATGAAATAAATTACACAAAGTAATGCGATTGGCTGGGTTCGCACTACGACCGTAAGTCTTGGCCGATACGACTGGGCCACTACTGCTGCACTTGTTAGATGCACTTCGCATACTACCAGAAATTATAATTCGGCAACTTTTACAATGTAAAATGTGTCTGCTATCAAGCAATAAAAGCGGACGATCCGTCAGAATTTTTCTCATAGTAATACAAAATGTAGGCAGCAAGTCTCTTTCGGCAGAAATCAGAATTTTTCTGACAGAAATTATAATTTTAAGGTTTCTGAATAGCCTGGTTGTCTTATGTGAGGGCTCTAGCTAGTCCTAAGTCCAAATGTTGAGTCCTTGGCACATCTCTGGATAGTTGATCTTCATGATATTATCATAAGATAGTTTCACTTAGGCCAGGCTGCATTAAAAGCTCTGAAAATTTTGGATTAAATTGTATAGACAGAGGTACTAGTTACTATCTAAGCACGAAACCCGTAGTTTCGGCTAAAATTTTTCTATTATATATATTTTAACACATTAAAGATAAGGCCATTAGATGGGAACTAACAATTGATGACATTCAAAATTACTAGAGAGTTACCCTCGTACGGGCTCGTAAGTATTCGTGGACTGCATAAGAGAGTAGACCCCCAGATACTCAGATCAGATACCTAGCTGTTTTGGCATTGGTTCATATTTCGTGCCGACGAACATTGTTAAACAACAACTTTTTTCGGTTAACTTCTAAGTCAATAAGCAATTAATAATTGCTGATTCTTCAGTGGATTATTTGTTGAAGGCATTTTTGCAGATTCGGTAGATTATCTCTTAGGAAGCGAAATGCGAAATGTATCTATTGAGAATTACGTTTTGCAAAACATTTCATTTTCTTTTTCAAAAAAGATTCAATCTTTTCGTGCGTAACAATTAATAGGTAACATAAGAAAATTCTTCTTCAATAACTATAATAGCTGTAATAAGCTACACAACTTATGAGGCACCCACCAACTTTCAACTGTTACCTAAAAATAACGTTTAGCAATAAAATACTTAAGTAGTAATTAATTTTCGTTACTTAATTATTTTCGGATGACCATATTTTATTTTAGAGCGTGCAAAACTCCATAAAACCTGCCTTAGAAATTTTGCAGCTAATTACAATAAAACATTTGGCCAACCGAATCACGTAAAACAACCCTTTCCCGCTAAAACATGACATAACAGAAAACCATAGAGCATAAATTAAAGCCGACTAAGCGCGCGCGACACGCAATTGTCATTTACGTTTTTTTTTTTCAAGCACAGGTATATGGAGTCATACAGCCGGTCCCACGGCGTCGCATGCACGGAACGCGTCCATATAACGGACGCATGCACACAGTTACACAGTATGTGGGTGAGCCTAACTGCGATCACCGTTAGGCTACGTCACTGCTAGAGGGGGGCCTTGTCGATGGTTTGTCTGTGGCTGAGGTTTTTTTTAAACAGCAGACAAGTCTTAACATACATGTGTAATGGTAAATGTCTGCCTTAGCGACGTTGTCTGTGACCTAAATTGTTAGAACGTGTGGGAAGATAAGCAATTGAAACTGCTTTAATGAAATCCGCAATAACTGTTGAGTATTACTAAGAGGACAATCTAAAGATTCCATAGATGGTTTATGATCTGAAAAGGAGGTTTAGTATACATAGGTTAACGTTGACCCCAACGTGAAAAATAAAATACTATGTCAAAGCAGTGAGAGTGTTAATAAAGACTGATAAATCTTAACTGAGTTTATATTATCAAAACAAGGAACTAACCCAATACAACGTAACAGTTAAAAACCGCCACATAAACTATCGACCCCAAAAGCCTTATCGATAAAAACAGACTTTTCACATCACTAGCGCAGAGTACCGTACGCTACGTCACAAAGAAAGGGATTGCGGCTTACGGTGCACAGGGCCGAGCACCGCCCTACTGTCGCTTTTCTGACGCTGGCGGGCGATGGCGGACGATGGCCGACACTGGCCGCAAAGATTGTCTATGGCAAATGGCGGGAATCTATTGGATGCTGGTAGTTTTGGTAGTTTTAAATTTGGAATTGGCATTTTTTCGTCTTTTATTTTACTGACTACTATTAATAATATTGGAATTGAATTGAATAATAATTATACTTCTCAATTATTATTTAGCGCGTTCGATCTCCCTTGGAATAAATATTTAGACCAAAAATCACTTAGTTTTTCCGGGTCTTAGTTTCTGTGACAATAATTGAATTCCAATGTTTGTTTTAGCACCAACGCGACGATACAAGAGATAGGGAAAATCCTAGTGTGAAAATTTCTGCTAGGTATCCGAAAAATTGCATTGAGTACAATACCTTATTAGTGTAAAATATCTTATTAAATAAGATGATCGCATATTTTTCTGAACAAGTAACAAATTAATGTAGCCTGTTTTTTTAGGTAAGTAATATTATTTTTTTAGCTATTAAATCTAGCATACAGCATTGACAGGAAAATCTCAGCATTGACAACAAAATCTAAAATATATTTAATCACTTTATTTTTAGATATAAAAAGACCAAAATTATTTGTGAAAGCTCTATTCTAGTATGACAGCTATAAAGCTTGACTATAAAGTCCGTACGCAAGGTCAATGCCCTCAACTGTCACTTTTAGGAACTCGCTTCGCAGATGGTATGCCTGCGATTTTTGATATGCGGACATGGTTCCTCATGTAACTTGTGTTAATATATCTTTATTTATATTGTTGTGACTAGAAAAAGATTTATAAGAAAACATCAAGACGACGACGTAGCGTTTAAAAAAATAGCACTAAATTGCTTACCTACTGAGTTATTTAAAAATTCAATCATTTTCATAAATATTATAAGCGATAGTATTTTCTTACCTTGGGATATTTTCCCTTCGCGAAAACACTGTTTCTGTAGCCAGAAAAACAAAAGTTTTAGAAGACCATAAAAATCTGCCCACACCCACCTATCTTTTTCGATCAACTGACAACGTGTAGATGATTATTAAAAAATGAAAAATATGTTGCCCTAATAAACAGTATCTACTACCAAGTCGCAGAAAACAAGAAAAAAACAAGGCAAACTCGAGATATCTAGTGTGCGGCAACGTTTTAAAAAAAACTTTTTTTGCAAAAAAAAAAAAAGGCAAAGTTAAAGGTACGTATTTGCACGTACAGCGTATTTGAAGTACCTATAATGACATAAACTGTATGAAAAAGCATAATATCATATATCATAAGCATAGTATAATATCTCTAATGTACGATTGAGTAACTAATTTTATCCATCAAATAAACATCAAAGGCCAATATACGCTAAGCTATTCTCGTACCCTCGAGTCTGGTCGCGGGAGTGTGTCATCAGGTAACCATGACCCTGAAAGGTAAAGGGCTATTGAAGGAAAACTATGAATTTTAGTCAGTACAAGACTGATAGTCCCTGCCGTCCCGCCCTGGGTAGGACTCATTTGATGATTTTACAACGATAAAAAACGGATTTAAAAAGGCTTATAGAAGAATCTTCTTTATTTCACTCTATTTCTTTAACAATAAATTAGAATAGATATACCGCATCGCATTGATATTGATATTTTTATCGCAATTCGCTGCCTTTTAGGCCCCCGCTGCCAGACGCTTTTTATATCGTGGTAAAATCATCAAATGAAACCTCCCACCCAGGACAGGGTAGGAGGGACTGTCAGACTTGCACTGACTAAACTCCATGGTGTCCTTTAATAGCCAATCACGTTCCGGGCACACGATAGCACATCACTTCGAGACGATAAGAAAAAAAAATCTACTGCAAAAATGAGACATTAAAACCATCAAACAGAAACAAAAACACAGTCCTAATTCAGTTACAAAGTCCTTGACCCCATAAACTAAAAGTTCAGGGGACTCATCCAGAAAATGACGTCACATAATGTGAACCAGGTACAGGTCGCCATGCAGTCTAGGGCACAAATAGACCTGATTAGCATAGCGACGTGACCGTCTTAAGATTCTGCCAGGGGACTGCTGGAGTTGGCGGCAAAATTACGGTTTGAGAAACTGTAAACATAGTTCGAACTTGGAACTTGTGTTCGAATTTCGAACAAAGTGTTGGCTAAGGGATATGTTGAGTTGATTTGTCATTGTCATGGTTTTATGCCCGTTGCTCGGTTTTTTTTGGTTGTAGCGTAATGCTAAATAGCCTATAGTCTTCCAGTATCCAAAACAAAAATGTTTTTTCAATTCGAATCAGTAGTTACTTACTGAGTTTACCGCGTTCAACTAAATAAACAAACAAATTCTTCAACTTAAGAAGTTTTTAGGGCGGGAGATCGGGTCTTTTTGGTCGTAGCGTAATGCTAAATAGCCTATAACCTTCTTCGATAAATAGGCTATGCGTAACAAAAAAAGTTTTTTCAATTCGAATCAGTAGTTACTGAGTTTAGCGTGTCCTACCAAACAAAAAAACAAATTCTTCAGCTTTAGAAGCTTTTATGCTTGAAATAGGCCTTACACCTATCGTGCTACATATAGCTATAGCTCTCAACCACTCTTAAAACCATCGATTGCAGTCGCTGTGGCCGAAATCGGCTAGATAGCATCATCAGCTATAACCAACGACGATATATTACTAGACTCCACATGCACGATCTAAGGAACAGAAACTATTCTGTCAACTCGCTGAGGTACTACGTAAGCGAGGGGGACGGGGTACTGCGTTGTGATTGGCTAACTCAAGGTCTGTTCTGTCTCAAGGTATGTTTTCGGCTCACAGGAGTGGTCGAAATAAGACGGTTATAAGACTTTTTTGCCTTATGTGTTGCCAGACATCGGTCGCCTGTTATTAGGAGTCTAGTAATATATCATCGTTGGCTATAACCATGGGGTCTTCAAGTCAAGAGTGAATAAGTTACTTGTAGGCAAGCGTGCTTCACCGTCGACCACATCTTCGCTGACCATCAAGCGATATAGTGGTCAAAATGAATGACTTTTATGGGAAATGGCAGGTATCACTGCATCGAACCGAAAAAAAAAAACATCAAAATCGGTTAATCCAGCCAAAATGTAATAAACAGAAGAAAAAAGCGGTCGAATGGAGAACTTCCTCCTTTTTTAACCGACTTCAAAAAAGGAGGAGGTTCTCAATTCGGTCGGTATGTTTTTTTTTTTTATGTATGTACATCGATTACTCCGAGGTTTCTAGTCCGATTAGTGTGATTCTTTTTTTGTTCGATGCAGGATACTTGCAGTTTGGTCCCATAAAAATTTCATCAAATTTGGTTCAGTACTTTTTATTTTGTGAGCATTTTTATTAATTTCGCCTACTTGGATGACATGATGATCTTTACTTTTTGCGTGTTTGTTACGCGATTACTTCGCCAGTTGTGGACCGATTTTCAAAATTGTTTTTTTGTTGTACTAGGGATCGTTCACCTTAAGGAATACTGCAAGTTTCATCGAACTCTGTTCAGCATTTTTTGAGATAGGGAATTTTATTGGAATTTTCTTTAATGTACACAACATGGGCGATGTTAATACCGGTGCTACGGATTACAAAATTCTAGTGCACATGTACGAAAATGATGTATTTGCCAAGAATTTGGGTTGAATATTTAAACTAAAAAGAGTAAAATAAAAAACTTTTTTCCAAAAAAATTTAACCGCCTTCAAAAACAACCACAAAAAAGGGTAAAATAACCTACAAAATAACTTTTCTTTCGGAAGTCGGTGGCAAAAAGACATCGAAATAATAAAACAAAGCCACCGACTTCCGAAAGAAAAGTTATTTTAAAATTTGAAAAAAGTTTTTTATTGAAATTATAAAATAAAAAATCTAAAATGTTTTTAATTATTTTTCATGTCTTTTAATTTTCCCATGAACTTTTGTCAAACAGTTCTATAGAAAACGCCTAAGTAAAAATAAAATCACACAAATTTCCAAAAAAAATTGGTACCACAGACACCGGCCGATAAATTAAAAAAAATAAACCACTTTTTTTCTTTGATCTTACTCTGAATCAAAGTCATATCCTCAAAATATGAATTTAAAAATGAAAAACTAATAAAAGTGCGATACTGCTATCAATTCTATTGAATAATGCATCAGTATTTATAATCGTGTATAAAAATATGCTACTCGACTCAATGACCTACGCAACCGATTTGATAACCATTGCGTATTTGGTTAACAAGACATCAATGAAAATGCGATTGACCCAGCAATGTATGCTTACGTCATTTAAATTCATAGACGAACGTTATTTGCTATTTCGATGACATAGGGCGACCATAGACGAAAGTTCTAGACTGCCGTTAATGGAGTCTAGGTCATTCACGCTACCTCATTTTATTAGTAGTAACGTGGCTTTGTATTTTTTTTCTTTTTTGGTCTAGTGACATCTGTCATTAATGTATTTTTAGCTTTCTAAAGGAACATATAGGTACGTATTGTGAAAATTAAAAATGGGGAATTTAGAACGGCAAAAATGATTGAATTTATTATGTGGCCATTCAAAGTGGTTGAAAATGGAATCAGTAAATAAAAAAAAATCATAGTATATTTTTTACTTAATACGGGAATATTGGTAAAAATACTGAAATACGGGCTCTAAATTATATTTTTTTGTTATAAACTTTAAGGTATTCAATATTCATAGAGTTCCTAGTTTATGATAGAGTCCCAAATGTTGCTAACATTAAAATTATATTCAGAGATAGTACTTTTTTCAAAATATTCTTGTATGGAACGTATATTTACAGTAAGGATCAATTTTGATAAAATTATAATTGTGATTATTCAAATGTATGTCGATTAAAAATACAACAGTTTTTTTTCCCAACTGAAAACATGCAAACTTAATAGAAAGTGACAGATACCCAAAATTTGAATTTCTAAACTCAAGCTTATCGCATGTAATTCAAATTTTACCTTTGTTACTCACGACTTTTGATTCCGTCAACACAACGGAAAAGTGCATTCACCTCTGTTAACCTCAGCGTAAAATATAATACTACAAATAGACATTTAATCGTCTATTTTGATTAAAATCGTCTATGGGCAAAATTATTTGCACATTGATATTACTTCCTCTTCAAATTATGTATAAAAGAGGTTAAATTTAGAACCAGAGAGTTCGCAAACTTCTTGCTAAAACGATGATTCAATATTTTTAATCTGTTGCAAAAATAACTTTTTAAAACTTACCTCTGATTGTACTCGGCATTTTGTCAAAAATCCTTTGCTCGTAACCACTGTCAAACAATTCAGATTCACAGTTGCCACAATAAAAAAATAAATGTATTATCCGTTTTCAGACATTTTCACTTGAATACAAATATGAAACACAATTTCCACGAGTTCACGGCACAAGTTAATACACAATTTTGAATAGTACTCGATTGGCGCCAAGGGAACTGTCAATGTCAAATTTCCCGCGCGTTTCACCCGTCGGTACGTCCTAGAGATGTGGTGTAGCGGTGGGTTGTGCTTTTTTCGTTGCGGCGCGCGCTCGACTCTCTGGCTAACTGTATTTTTTTTCGTGATGCGAACAGTAACGGTGTTAAGGCCGGTTCTTCCACTCACATCTTCTTCAGCCATGGATCGACGATGATTTTGGACGCGTGGCTAATTCGATTTACGGTCAATTTTGATTGCTGCCAATGATCGGAGATTTCCGGTTTTTGGGATTTTTTTTTGCGCATAGGTTGTTGGCATCGTAAAATCTATGATAGGCTGCAGTTATTTTGCATGGGGAGATAGAATAAAATTTCTAATGGTCTATGATTGAAAAATTGCCATTGAATTTAACGCTTTTCTTTCTAGAGTTTATTGCCTTTTGGTCAACAGGCCTCCTAAACACTGGCAGGCAATTTTGCACAATAAAAAAATTTGTGATAACTTTGATTGCTTTCTATCTTGTCAGATAATGTTTAAAATGGCCGCTGTGCTGTTACTAATATTTTAAAATAATCGTCCACCAATTTCGACAACATCGCAAAAAGTCTTGGAAACCTTTTTCAATTTCATTTCAACTTGCAGCGATAACTTCTGCTGAAGAAGCCAGTAGCGAATAATACAACTTGCTAAAGAATAGTAGATTACGCACCAAGGGAGTAAAGCATTGCCTTACGTCACGGACGTATTGAATCCCGACGCGACACTAAGGATTCTGGGGGTGAACCTCCGTAGCGCAGCAAGGAGGTTCAAGTGTTAATTCCCGAGTGAAACGAGGGATTTAAGTTAAGAATCCTTAATGTAGCGAGGGATTCAAGTTAGCCCAAGACAAGGCAGCTTTACTCCCGAGGAGCGTAATAATGAAATTCAGTACAATATTATTGCCCGGCGCGAGCGAGGGGGAACAATGACTTGCTTTACAGTAGGTTTGCCTGAAATATAATTTGACATTTACGAGCAAGTAGTGTGAAGAATTAATTTCTGCTCATTGGGTAAGAAGATTCGTTCACCCTTTTTTGAACCAGTTATCTCTGCTGCTTACACCATAAGAAGGGGCTGGCTTTAGTTCGAGTTACCTCTCGCGTGCTCCTGAAAAGAAAGATCTTCAGTACTAAAATCAATGATGATGAATGTATTTTAGTTTACTCCCAGTGTGTCCTCTGATGCAAGCCCAAAATATGCCCAAAGTATCGTAATATTACAATGTACTAAGCAGTTCAACTATGAAAGAGAGTAATAAATCTTCACTAAATTAACCTTAATCTCATCTTCCTTGGTCGCGGGACTTATACCATCACCGTGACCCCGGAACATAAAGGGCTATTGAAGGACACCGTGGATTTTAGTCAGTACAAGTCTGACAGTCCCTCTCGCCCTGCCCGGGGTGGGAGGACTCATTTGATAATTTTACCACGATAAAAAAAAAATCTCATCTTCCTTAGTAGGTCGATCCGAGTTGTCGTTGATGGCCGCTCCTCTGACCTCATGGCTATTGACGCCGGTGTCCCTCAGGGGTCTGTTCTCTCTGTAACTCTTTTCCTGCTGCACATCAATGACCTATTTCAATCTGGTATCGTTGGCAGCCCCACAGGCCGATCTTCCATGTTAAGCCGCACTTGCCAAAGTCGGGTTGTGGATGAGTGACCAGCTGTCATAGCGAGATTCCTCCGTGCCTCGGATAGCACGTAAAACCGTTGGTACCGGCTATCATTTGTAGATCGTTGACAGTCGTTACTATTAGTCAGAAGCTTTAAAAATCTGACAACCAGTCTTACCATGGGATATCGTATTACCAAGTTACTGGGTTGTGGAAGTCCGATAGTCAGTCGCTCCATGTAAAATACTGATATTCAGCTGCATCTGGTTCGACTGGAAGCTGACCCCAATATAGTTAGAAAAAGGCAGACAGATGATGAATCTAGTATTGTTGGGTACGCAGATGACAGTACGGTTTCAGAGAGATACTCGTCCAGCGCAAAAACCACAGGAGATGAAGTTTGTTCCTTGACAGAGGGCATGGTTGAGCGGACAAATTATGCTTTAAACCTTGTCTCCCAGTGGGGTGACGACAATTTGGTCACTTTTAATGCCACCAAAACAGGCTTGTCTTTTTACCGCTAAAATGAGTCGTTTGAACCAAACTCCTATGTTTCGGGATGCATCTGTACCTATGACTTGAGCTCCTAGGCATGGAGTTGACTTCTAGTCTCAACTTTGGAGCCACCATTGAGTTCAAAGCTCAACTTGCAATAAAAAGCTGGGCATCCTAAATAGAGTGAAGCTGTACTTCATGCCTGGACAGCTTTTAACTCTTAATAAAGCACAAGTCCGATAGTTTTGGCTGTTTCTTCTCAGAGTAGTCAGGTACGAAACACCGGCCTCTCCCAGTTTGTGAAAAGTGTTAACATAACCTACTTTCTTTTTTTTTTGTATGGTAAAATCATCAAATGAGTCCTCCCACCCCGGGCAGGGCGGGAGGGATTGTCAGACTTGTACTGACTAAAATCCACGGTGTCCTTCAATAGCCCTTTATGTTCCGGGGTCACGGTGATGGAAATAAGTCCCGCGACCCCGGCAGGCTTTCGACCTCTGTGAGGGGCCCCGTCAAACATAACCTACTTGCAGAAACAAACATAATTTCATCGCCATCATTTCATTTGTAACGATAAATAAACATTAGTAATGCCAACATTCAATAATTAAAACTTCGACTAGCAAGCTCATAAACTTTTTACAGCCACTGTAATGATTTTAACTGTACACATGTTGATTGATAGTAATAATATACTCCATTAGTTATTAGCTAATCATGTCAAAATCATAAAAGTAAAGGTTTTGTGGGACTGAAACCCCTTATGAGTAATGAGAGAGCAGTAATAGTCCTGACCGATTTCGGCCACGGCGGCCAATCTCAACGAAGATTAGCCACTGCGGACGGATGAGCAACTGCGGACATATTATTGTGTGTGCATAAGTGTGTGCGCAGGCGCAGGCACAGATGCACTCTCTGTTCCTTTACTCTCATAGTTCCCAAGGGACGGCAATCTGAAATGACCGGAGAGACATCAGGCGCAGGACCAACTGCTTAACGTGCTTTCCGAGACACGGGAGTCACCAACTTCCAAACCGGGCATCTACTGAGAATACATTGCCTAATGTTCAAGTTCTGCCGCGGTCTCCTGTGGCTATCTCCTGTAGCGGTCTCCTGTAGCGGTCTTCTGTAGCGGTCTCCTGTCGCTGTCTCTTGTCGCGGTCTCCTGCACGAACACCCATCTAGAGTCAAGCGATGTGAATTCTTATTGAGAATAGCATAGCAGTGCTTCGGGGATCGCGAGGTGGTTCGAAGCCCGAAGAAGAAGTGCTATAGAATTTTAAACTTAAATCGAAAATATTCTATCTATCAGAAATCACCGGAAGAATGTTGTAAATTTAAATTAATTTGAAACCAATCAAATATTTATGGTCCAATCTACCTTATGTTTACACAACTTATAAGCAAAGAGATACATTTAATTAAATTGTTGAATTAACTAATGCCAAGTCGAAATTATACTTAGACGACACGGTTTTTTCATATCGGGGTGAAATCATCAAATGAGTCCTCCCCACCCAGGGCAGAACGGAAGGGACGGTCGAGACTCGTACTGACTAAAATCTAAGGTGTCCTTCAATAGCCTTTTACGTTCCAGAGTCACACCTGAGACAGTACCGCGAAAGTAATATTCTAATGCTATTTCTTAAATCCCGTATGGCCTTTTTTTTATCGTGGTAAAATCATCAAATGAGTCCTCCAACCCCGGGCAGGGCGGGAGGGACTGTCAGACTTGTACTGACTAAAATCCACGGTGTCCTTCAGTAGCCCTTTATGTTCCGGGGTCACGGTGATGGAAATAAGTCCCGCGACCAAATCCCGTATGGCCTAGAGATAAACACTTAATACTAGTTATCCCGTATGACCTACAGATAGGCATTTATTCCGGGTCTGTATGTTTAAATACGAGTAGTAGGCTTAATAGCATTGTAACTAGTGTCTCTTGTATAACTAAACAGGCCACGATAATTTTTTTCTTAAATTACATTTCATGAAAAATAGCTAGCTTTAATTCCACGACAATAATCTAGGATCCATTGGATGCAGGATGCAGCATCATGCATATGCACGTGCACATAAGCGGAAAAACATGCTGCTTTTCGTGCACATGAGGGTGGATCCTTTCCTGCATGTCCAATTGCACATGAGGGCGGGAGGCTGGGACTGCATCCTGCATCGAAGGCAGGATTTTTGTCGCAGAATTAACGCTAGATATTTTTCATAACATTTAGTATCATGAATTTCCGCAAAGTAAAGATTCCTGATTCTATAATAATTTATCGTTTTTTTTAACGTTTTCCCACACTAGGAATTTCTCCTATATCATGGGTGCGCTTAGGTACGCTTGTAATGCAAAATACCTGTAAGTAATGATTATTTTCATGACCCACTAAACTAATATCTTTTATTTACCTTCTAGGGTACGCCCGCACAGATAGGCTTGCTTAGCACCTAGGTAGAGTTAAATGGCACGGGTTTGGTCAAATCAAATAAACGGCCGGAAGCGCGCGGAATTTAAAGAAAGAAAGAAATAAAATCAGTTTTTTTGGAAAGCCTTTGGCACACAATTTTATCACGAATATACAATGGAAAATGAAGAACAAAAATTAAAGTAGGTACTGTATGCCTCACGGCTGACGTCTGTGGTGTGTGTCATAGGCTCAGGTCAGCAAAAAGCCAGGCCACAGGGTGCCCGAGACTTTGACCCTTAGCACGAGTTTTCACTCTTTTACTTTACAGCGTCTTTCCAGTATTTACAGCGTTTCTTCTATGAAAAAATGGAACAGTGTCTCTGGTGTGCGAAGAAGGATCTAATTTTTGCCTTGAAAATTGTCAATTTGAAATTGTCAAAGTTCCAGTTTACGTCTCAAAAACTGAAAACTCGTGCTAAGGGCTTATCATGAATTTCCAGTTATTTTTACGTAACTTAAACTGGAACTTTGACATTAATTTCAAGGAAAAAAATAGTTCCTTCTTCGTATATACACCAGAGGCGCCAAAGAAACAGAAAAAAAACAGACCGGATTGGATACCTCCATCTTTTTGAAGTCGGTTAAAAACATGACAACACTCTTTTTTTTTTTAATAGCCTATACTGTCCCACTGCTGAGCGTCTAGGTCGTCTCTCCATCTTATAATATTAAATAATTACATATTTCATTTAAATAATTCGCAAACTCAATCTTATTAAACATCTTAATTACGCGACTGCACATAACGCCAAGGACGGCTCACAGTAACACCAGTTACTCCGTTACCCAAAGTTTTTTGAACTCAAAACCACTCGGAAACTCAAAAACTAACGTTACAAACTTAATTTTATATTTTTACAAGCATCTACGTGTGAATTTAAAAAGATCCCACCGAAATTCACCATCTTACCGATAGCCAGTTGTTGCTACTTCCCGCGCGTAAACAAATCTCATGGAGGTCGTTGAACCCAACGGTACCGTGCAACTTGTCCGAACCGGTTGGTCGACGTTGTTGTGACGTCATTTTTAGTTCGGCTACTTGATCATAGATGGCGTTGGTGTTGGTTATTAAATAGATTTCACAATGGAAAACCTATTTGTATTTTATTATTCGGAAAGTATTATTTTCAAGGAATCTAGTCCTGTCTTCTTTTGTGAGCAGCTGTTTTAAGTTTAATTATTTAGTTTTTATTTTCTGGCAGGAAAATTTTACCGCTACTAAAAGAACGAAATCAATTTCGAGGTTTTTTAAAAAGAGTAAACTTAACAAGCAGCTTGTGCACGGAATTAATTAAGAACAACTTGATTTGATGTAACACCAGGTGCGGTTGCTACAGGTGGCACACCTTTCGAACAGATGTTTATATTTTATTGATGAAATGATTCCTTAAAACACCTTGTAGATGTAATTACTATAAAAGAACAGCAGGCAATCACTAAAATTATAATTATAGTATGATAGTTTTTTTTATTATTTTTATCTTTTTGTATGCCATCTGTTATCAAGTAGCGGAACTAAACTGTTCAGTTCATTATCAGCTGCTACACTTAGCGACATCTAGTTGCAAACTTAGGAAACGTTACCCTGCCATCTATTAACCGTTTTTAGAACTGCGTGTTGCAACATTGTAACAGTTACCAAATAAATCCACGAGATGTCACTGTCTGCAATCAAATGTCACAATACAATCGGTCACTTTGTATTGCTGTTATGATTTCGTATCGGTCATTCATTTCCAATAATTTACGCTGAAAATGTGACAATACTGACAAAGTGAATGTGTGTGAAGTGCTTATTGTGACTCCAGAGCTGTATTGGTAAGTACTTCGTTAGTAAAATTATGTAGTACACTCACAAATTCGAATAATTGTTTGTTTTTGTCAAATTTCTGTTTCGTCATAAAAATTATTCAACACCTACCAAAAGTTGTTCTGCAGCAATCGTTTTGCAGTCATTTTCATTGTTTAACCATAGATTGGATATAAGATTGCTAGCATTAAATCTAGATAGAATGTGGTCCAATAATGCAGCAGGAAATCGAATGTAGACTACATTGAAATGTCTGCAAATTGATGAATATTGAATGTCGGACGGACGTTTACCTTCCTATCAATAGACATCGGGCTTGCTAGATAATCTAGGATTGTAGATAAACTATGTGCTTTAACTGTTAGATCAAAGTAAAACTTTATTTTAGAAGAACTTAGTAAATATTCCCGCCAAAATCATGCAATAATCAATTTGGTACTATACTTTCTTTGTGTTGTAGGTTAGCTTTCGCAATTTATTCCCTATTAATTAGGGGACCTGCTAATGCGTTCAAAGGGTAAATTTTTTTTTTTTTTTAGTAGGTATTTAATAAAAAAAAACATTTGTAATTTTACATTATTATTTTTTCTGAATTATTGTTATTTTATATTTATGTATCTAAAATTTGTAGTCGCTGATTTTTGGTGAAATTGAATTGTTGTCTTACTAACATTATTTTATAAGCCTTTAATACTAACACAGTTGTGGACACTTGTGTCTGAAGCAAATAAATAAATAAAAAAAGGAACTAACTTCAAAAATAGGTAACTTTTTCAAAAGTCCGTAGCTTTGTTTTCAACTTTGTCGCAATTGCCATCGACTTCCAAAAAAATACCGATCGAATTGAGAACCTTTCTTTATGAAGTTGGTTAAAAAAAGAAGTGGCAAGATATAGGTACTTATACCAATTCGTCTCTTATCTGTGCCCTGCAAGTCGTGGGACTGTCTCATCAGGTAGGTAGCCGTGATCCTGGAACGTAAAGGGCTATTGAAGGACACTGTGGATTCTAGTCAGTACAAGTCTGATAGTCCCTCCCGCCGAGTGGAAGGACTCATTCGATGATTTTACTACAATCATAAAAATCTAGGCCGGTTTTTTTTAGCTGGCCCTGTTTTTTTTTTTAATTAAATTTCACCCTTTTCTGGACATAAGTGCACCAAATACTTGTAAATAATTATGTTTAAGTATAACTAACATTGTTTAGGTACACGTCGACTTAGATAAAAAACTAATTCGTAATCGAAAAAACCTACTTATCAAATCTTTCATAAATAAAAGCTCTCGCGATCTCAAATTGAACTCCGCATTGCGTACCTATCAGGCGGGAGTTCTAAGTAAAGTCCTAGTCCTACACAAAGGACACCAGACGGTATAGACGCTCCTTTAGACCGTTTTGAGGTCAAAGCTAATCTTTACTTATCGATCAACTTGGTGTTTTGTTGTTGGAGCTAAAAAATATCGTAGTTTGAAGGATAACGCGGGCATGCGGGCGGCGAGTAAAGGGAACTCGCCGTCCGACCAAGGACCATGCCCGGGTCGACGGCGCTTCGTGTTCCACGCGCGCCTCAAAGAGCGTCAGCATAATGACGGGGCCCCCTCTCAGAGGGCTAAAGCCTGCTGGGGTCGCGGGTCTTATACCATCACCGTGACCCAGGAACATAAAGAGCTATTGAAGGACACCGTGGATTTTAGTCAGTACAAGTCTGACAGTCCCTCCCGCCCTGCCCGAGTGGCAGGCCTCATCTGATGATGTTACGACGTAAAAAAAAAATAAAAAAATTGTAGGATAAATGTGTCGTTTAAGAGATGTTTGCGGTAGTTAAATTATAGGCTGTTTAAAGTACACACGGCTACACCTCAAGCTATGCAAAACCAATATTAGCTGACCGTTTATTCTGTGGAAAAATTGTACGAAGCGAGACCAAGACAAACTAGTTTTGTATAGCTTGATGTGTAGCCGTGTGTACTGTACAGTCAGCTTCAAAGAAATATCACCCCTTTGTTAGTGTCAGTACCAAAAGGAATGAGTTTTATCTGGAGCTTACCATACTACTAAGGGTCAGTTCATACCAAGACGCGACGCGACCGTACTTGAAGCGGCCAATGATTTCGCGCAAAGCTACAAGGCAAGGCTCATTGAAAATCGTTGGCAGCACGACGACACCTCGCTGTCCAGCGATCGTAAAGCCGTTGGTCTCGTCTGTCACTTGCAGATCTCTACCAGTCGTTATTGTTAGTAAAAAGCTCGAAAGTCTGACGACCAGTCCTATCACAGGGCATCGTATTACCCAATTACTGGATTGTGAAGGTCAGATAGGCAGTCGAATCACGTAAAATAGTGATATTCAGCTGCATCCACTTCGACTGGAAGCCGACTCTACATACTATTATGGAAAAAGGGTAGCCTACCAACTCATTATGAGTTGGTAGGTGAGTACCTTTCGTCGGAAAACAGTCGACTTCCACTCGGGCATAGCAGAGGCTCAGTCTAGTTTGTTTTATGTAAGATTATTATTTAAAGACAGTTCGACGCGACGTGAAGCGACGCCGACGATGGAAACTGGAAATGTGTATCTTTTGTCAGGCCTGGTTCACTCCGCGGCGTAGGTATAAAACTGCACGTAGGGTGGGGGGCCTCTTCGTGGAGGACAATTCAGTCGGCTGCCACGCGCTACCCGTTCCGCTCGCGCTTCTTCTACTAAATATTTTTGTTCGGTTACGTCTATTTACGCACATTTACCTATAGTTTCGTAAAAGTTTTCATAACAGTATTATAACTATAATTTAATTTATTATGAAGAAAAAAAATACTGCATAACTTTTGGTTGTCTAAATAATGACAGTGATAAAAGCCTCACGTTTCACACGCTACCGCGTGATCTTGAAAGGTAAGAAAAAAAGTGCATATTTATCTATGTAGTACATTTAAAATACGATTATTAATTCCAGTCAGCAAAATGACCAGTGATAAAATTTAATTTAGTAGGTACCTACATTTCATTAATGCACAAATGTCAATTTACTAACTGGAATTAATAATCGTACTTTAATAATGATCAACAAAATCATCTACCTGCTTGTGGTGTGCTTATTAATGGCATTCAAGTATCCCCGCTTAACTGACCATGATTAGGTACCTAGGTTACAAGTTTGGCCTACTAGAGGACCAAGATAAAATAGACGAATATCAAACCTGACATCACCCTACTCACGTTAAGCTGAGTAGGTACGTAGGTAGGTCGAATTAAGATCGGTAGAAAGTAGAAAGATGTTTGCTTTGTTGTTTACGCACGTTCAAACTCAGAAAATGGCCACACTACGCATTCAAGGTCAGCGATCGTATTTCGCTGCGCGACTTTTTTACCTAGGTACCTACCTGCAAAGACACGCCACGCGGGGCCTGTAACACAGTATGCGATAGTAATTGGTCGGTTGAATGCAAAATAATAAGGACTAGCTACTTTGCCACAGACGATAACAATCTTTAAAGTTATGACTAAATAAAATTATAGACCAAGAGCCATGGTCAAATAAGAGAAATAATTATACGTAACAATAATAGGTAAAACAGATAATATTAATATATATAATTGTTCCTCACGAAAGGTGCCGTAGGTGTATGAAGTAATCGATGATGAATCCAAAAAGATATAGGTTGATGATAAAAACAAAATTCCATGAGGAACATAGGTATTTATGTTATTATTGTAATTTAACAAATGCGTAAAAACGTATACCCACCTAACTGTGTCTAAACTCGCGAGTCGCATCCCTATTGAGCTTGACCGACGGTAACCTTTCAATGTCCTTGGCGTCAGATAAACAAAAATAAACTTTTGCGCGTAACCATTCAGTACATTTTTGCTTGCGCATGGGAAGTTTAGGCTAATATAAAAGTAGGTGGGCGGTACGGCTGCCAGTTAAAATGTACTTTATTCTTTCGTGCATAGATTTTACATTTGTTTGATTTTTTTTTGGGAGTGACGCTTCTTTGCGTAGTAATATTATATATTCTTTGCTTTTGTTAGAATTTCATTCGCTCTAGTGAGAATGCGCGTAGCGTCGCGTCTGGATGTGAATTGGCCCTTACACATCGATAAAAGAAGAAGTCTAGCCTAGTTACCAAATTAGCACCTAAAAATAACTAATGCGTTTCTATTATTAATAACATAATAAATATAATAACTCCTATCATATCCGAGTAGGTGGTCCTATTCTTAGTACTCGGAAACGAGTCTTCCGCCCACTCATTACTTTCCAAGCTAATATTAATCAAATTAGATAACTTTCTATAGAAAACATTGAAGTTACATTAATTTAGTGTCACTTGGATTGAGTACAGATAATTCTGTTTATGAGATAAAAGCGTTGGGATCTTATTAACTTATAACCTATCTTCAATCTTACTTTATGGACGGATGGGTGGATGAACGCTTGTTTGTAACTGTTTCACGCAAAAAATACTGAACGGCTTGAATTAAATCTGGTACACGGATACATTTGTTTTTTTTTTTGGGGTAAAATCATCAAATGAGTCCTCCCACCACTTACTGTCAGACTTGTACTGACTAAAATCCACGGTGTCCTTCAATAATCCTTTATGTTCCGGGGTCATGGTGATGGAATAAGTCCCGAGACCCGGGCAGGCTTGTACACGGATACATAGTAGAGATTCTATTACTTCTAAGTATACTTTTCTCAATAATATGTAAGTGCACTGTAATTTTCTTTTTTTGAGAAATAAATATCTTTAAACCAATAGTTTACTAAACAGGATAAGATATAGACACTTCCCGATTATCCCAATTATCCCGGACAATTTTGGAATTTTTACATATATTAGTAATTTTATTTTTCAAATCATGACTGAAGTTTGACGTCAGAGTAAAACCTGGATTAATTGCGATAGTCGAATTCTTTAAGCGACGGAACCCACGATCAAAAGTTAGTCTTGTTTTAACACCGGTATCTGTATGTTTCATTCCTCACGCCTGTTAGGATCAGTTCACACCGAGACGCGACGCGACGATACTGAAAATGTCTATGTAGATTTTCGTGTAGTAAATCTATGTCATACTTATATCATAAAGCTGAAGAGTTTGTTTGGTCTAACACGCTGAACTCAGGAACTACTGCTTCACATTGTTTTTATCATTGTTTTGAGGAGCTCGTGTCTAAATAATTACAGCCGCACAGGCCGATCTTCCGTGTTAAGCCGCGCTTGCCGAGGTTGGTCTGTGGATGGGTGACCATCTCTCATAGCAAGTTTCCTCCGTGCCTCAGGAAGCACGTAAAGCCGTTGGTCCCGGCTGGCATTTGTAGATCTTTGATAGTCGTTACTGTTAGTCAGAAGCTCTAAAGTCTGACAACCAGTCTTACCATGGGGTATCGTATTACCCAGTTACTGGGTTGTGGAGGTCCGGCAGGCAGTCGCTCCATGTAAAATGGTGACATCCAGCTGAATCTGGCTTGACTGGAAGCCGACCCCAATATAGTTGAGAAAAGGCTAGGCAGATGATGATGTTTTGACCGCATCACGCTAGGAAAAATAAGAGCGAGCCCAGCTAGGGTTGCCAACTATACTGTTTTGAACAGTATTAGACTGTTTTTCACAAAATTATACTTTTTACTGTTGAACAAAAAAAAAAAGTATACAAAATATTGTTTTTAGCAACTTTATCAAAAAACATTGTAAATTAATAAGTTGTACGAGAACCTCTAAAAATATGTATTTAAAGCAATACTTACAAATAAATAAAATACTGTTGATTTTTCTTAAATACTGTTTAATATTCTTCATAGACCTGAATATACTTTATTTCTTAAAAAAAAAGTGGGCAACCCTAAGCCCAGCACTTCGAAAAGATGGATATTGAATCGTTAATAAAATGCGACATCGCGTCATCGATAAAATGTGTATCTTTTCGTGTAGTCGACAAAGTTAGCCTCTGAGTGACTCTATTGAAAATTAAATGTGCCCGAAGCGTCGCGTCTCAGTGTGGATTGACCCTTACACACCTACACACGTTGTCTGGATAACTCATCCAGATGAATGCAGCGCCGAATGCCCGGCGGAAATGCAAAATAACTGCCGTGCTACAGGCTCATCAACCTATGTGGAATTTTCATTTTAATTAACTTGTGTGTTGTTTCTAGAGGTGAGAATGTGCCTGTAATGTTCCCACTGCTGGGACAGAGCCTACAGGTCACCTCTCTGTAAATGCAATTATTATATTACCGTGCCCAAAGTGTGCTGGTAGATATCATATCTTGGAATTTTTGATCTAATCAATCGGAGTCATATTATGTGATCTTACCAAGTAAAAAATGTTTTTTTTTGTGTTTTTTTTATTTTTTATTTGCAGTTTTTTTACCAAGCAAAGATAATCAATTTTCGACCAAATATGAATGAGCGAAACCACGTTTGTTGCATAGGATTAGAGCTTCCCTAAATATTTTTTTTATTTTATTTTATAGGGCAAAATCATTGTTATTATCATTGAGCTATTATTACTGCGTTTAAACGTAGCAATTATAGCTCAATGGTTATTATAGAAATTGAAATTCAACTGATCTATTGCGGTTCATGAGATACCGCCTGGTGACAGACAGACAGACACCGAAGTCATAGTAAAAAAAGTCCCGTTTTATCCTTCGCGTACGTAACCCTAAAAACGTACCTAAACAAAACACGAAAACCGACTCGAAACACAATTCAAAATCAATTAACAGCCCGCCATAACGAAATCCCGCCAAAAATCCATAACAGCAAAGAATACAGTAATATAAAACCTGACTTACTTTGAGTAAAAAGAATTACCAAGTACGTGGAACTAGGAGGAAGCGGTAAAACTATGGTCGTCTCTGTCACACGTACCGGGGAAGTGTTTGTGTCCTTTTCTCACTTCTCGTTTGGCTCAGACGTGTGACAACCCGTGGGCTTTGACTGTGGTCTAGGGTTGTGCGTTGGCGATTAAAATAATATTTATTGTTTTTTTAAAGGTATTTTGTTTTTTATTTATATATTACTTTGAGGTACACTGGTGGCCCAGTGGTATCAGGCACGACTTGCGAATTGTAGGTCGTGGGTTCGAACACAGCCAGGCACATAACTTTGTGTATTTTACTTCATCATCACTGCTCTCAAAAGGGTGAAGAAAAACATCGTGAGGAAACCGGCATGTCCTAGAACCAAAAATTCGAAGATATGCGACATCTACCAATCCGCACTGGGCCCGTGTGGTGGTTTACGGCCCACTCCCTCTTACAGAGAGGAGACTTGTGTCCCAGCAGGGGGAACATTTATAGGATGATGATGATGTGATGATTAAGAGAATCCGCACATTGTACCCTTATGTTCAGCACTGGTTTTCCTACGTTTTGGGAGTACTAGTGTCGCCAACGACGATATATTACTAGACTCCGCATGCACGATGTAAGGAACAAAAACTATTCTGTAAACTCGCTGAGGTACTACGTAAGCGAGGGGGGCGGGGTACTGCGTTGTGATTGGCTAACTCAAGGTCTGTTCTGTTTCAAGGTATGTTTACGGCTCACAGGAGTGGTCGAAATAAGACGGATATAAGACTTTTTTGCTATATAATGTGTTGACAGACATCGGTCGCCTGTTATTAGGAGTCTAGTAACATATTATCGTCGTTGTGACAAATATTTCTATTACGATTTGACCTATCCTCGTAGTTGAATGAACGGCATTATCCGTGTTGTACTTATATTTACCTAACATTGCAATTAATAACGGATTTTCCTCATCGGTTCCGGTTATTTAATAAGTTTTTTTTTTTTTTTTTTTTTTTTTATATCAGTGGCACAGTTATACGCTCCGGTGCAAACTGGAACTTTGACGTTAATTTGATTAAAAAAAATAGTTCTTCGTTAAGGCACATTTTTTTACGTGGTAAAATCATCAAATGAGTTCTTCCACCCCGGACAGAGCGATAGGGACTGTCAGACTTGTTCTGACTAAAATCCACGGTGTCCTACAATAGCCCTTTATGTTCCGGGGTCACGGTGATGGAATAAGTCCTTTGACCTCGGCAGGCTTTGGCCCTCTGAGACCCGCCCCGTCATTATGCTGACGCTCTTTGTGGCACGCCTGCACGCGTGGAACACGACGCGCCGTCGACCCGGGCATGGTCCATGGTCGGGCAGCGAATTGAGGGCAACACGCCGCTGTCCTCGTATGGACACTTGAGGGGGGGTTTTTCATTTTTCCGCAAACTAAACTATCGAATATAGAAGGTTCACCTTCTAGCGACCCGTTATCCGTCTGTCTGTGATGGACAGACAGACAGACATGCAAGAGGCCGCTGTCACCAGGCTGCCTGTATCTCAAGCATATCCATAGCAACAAATACTATGTCTGCCCCGCATACAGTAAAAATCGGGTTTAAGAATCGACCAGCAAGCAAAACCGTGTGTCAAAGCAAGTGTAACAACTAAAGCGTAAAATAAACAACAACACAACCCTGTCCGCGCCGCCCTCTCGCATAAAATCAATATTAATGGACGTCGCTTCACCTCTAGATGTACTGTTTCTCTCACTTTATCAACATTTACTACTGCATATTGATTTCTGATGTTAAAACGGGATAGTTGACGCATTTTTTGAAATAACTTAACACATCTCACTGTACAAGAAGTAATATGTGAACTTAATTTGTAAAACGCATTTTAGGGACTTTGACCGGGGTTGAGGGACTATCTTATCAAGTAACCGTGGCCCTGGAACGCAGAGGGCTATTGAAGGACCCGTGAATTTTAGTCACTACAAGTCTGTCCCTCCGGAGCGGATTTTTTGCCGTTTTTATAAATAACTAGCGGCCCGTCCCGGCTTCGCACGGGTGGAGGACCCGGTCTAAAACCCGGTCCCGATGGTTACAAACACAACAAAAAAATAATTATCCGAATCGGTCAAGCCGTTTTCATGTCATGTCGTGACAACGGAAAACGGGTTTCATTTTTATATATATAGATGGTACGGAACCCTTCGCAAGTGAGTCCGACTCGCACTTTTTTTTTTTTTTAGCGTGGTAAAATCATCAAATGAGACCTCCCACCCCGGGCAGGGCGAGAGGTACTGTCAGACTTCTACTGACTAAAATCCACGGTGTTCTTCATTAGCCCTTTATGTTCCGGGGTCACGGTAAGGAAATAAATCCCGCGACCCCGGCAGGCTTTGGCCCTCTGTGAGGGGGCCCCGTCATTTGCTGACAGCTCTTTGAGGCGCGCGTGGAACACGACGCGCCGTCGACCCGGGCATGGTCCATGGTCGGACAGCGAGTTGCCCTTTACTCGCTGTCCGCATGCCCGCGCCTTCCGACTCGCACTTGGCCGCCACAAAAAAACCTCTTCATTAATATGGGAAATTGAGAATTTTGTCATAATCCCTCTCTATTAAACACCATAAATATTCACCGTAGACTACCCACCATATTGTTTCTCTTTCTTTCTCTAATCCATCCAAAGGTTGTCTTGAAAATATTGCTTTTAGCGTACCTTCCATTGATCCATTTTGTCACCCTATTTATAAGTCATATTTGTAAACTACCTGTAATTTGTATTGTGTGCATAATAAATAGTTTTCTATCGATCTATCTCTACTCTAAGATCTATTATTATTTTCTACATGTAACCTCCAAACCATAGAATATAGAATGTTCAGATTCCTAGTAGGCCGCTGAGAATTGCCTAAAAAAGCCTAAAAATGAAGAAAAACAATATCCCATAATTCGATTCCTATGTACTAAAATAAGTGAACATCTCTAAGGAAAACATTTAAATGTGTGCGTGGCGATCACTTACATACACCCAAACGTTATAATCTAAAACTCATAAAAGAATAATTCGTAATCGTATACACTAATCTTACGTAAAGAATAAAAATAAAAAAGATTATAAGTGTGATTTCAAAGATTCCAGTTTTAAGGAATTCAAAAAGAAGTTATTCTTACTAGCAACGGTATTCAAAATTCTCCGACACTGATTGTGGGGTGACTATGTATTTTATGTATGTTATTGGGACAGTTCTGTTGTTATTAAATTATTTATTTCTTCGGTCATCGTCTCTCCTTTCGAGTGTTGCAGTTGGTTGCAGTATAGTAATATCAAATTCTGGCCAAGTGCGATTCGACTCCGTACCATTATCAACAAAAACGGCACAAAAATCATGCCTGTTGTATGGGAAGCAGCCCTTTAAATATTGATTTCATTATTTTTTTTAGTATTTGTTGCTATAGCGGCAACGGACATACATCATCTATAAAAAATTCGACTGTCTAAATATCACGGTTAATAAGATACAGTCAGATAGACTGACAGACAGAAAACGGAAAGCGAAGTCTTAGTAATAGGATCCCGTATAACCCTTTGGGTACAGAAAAACTTTCCTTTTATTTTTGACTGACCCTAGGATCCATTAGGACTTGTCTTGCCTTGTATTATGTTCTGATTATGCGTCCGCACGATTATAAACGTATCAAATGATAATTAAATATTTTATTACAATTAAAATTATTATTAAAACCGCGTTATTGCAGACCATAATTATTGTAATTAAAGGTAATATAATTAATTATGCAATTATTTCCTTACAATGTTGTAGTAATTGTTTTCCTTGCTGTTTAATTGAAGTTGATTTAAAAAATATTATCTTCGTCTTCGTGCAGCTGTCGAACGACAGGATTAAAATATCGCCTATGACTCCGTTGGTAGTGTTGGCCCCGAGTTATGTAGGTGAGTCGTGGGTTTGAACCCAGACAGGCGCAAAAACTGCTCCCATAACAGCCGAAAAAGATTTTATATTTATGCATATTTTATTTTATAAGTGATATTTAAAAATAAAATGAAATATGTAATTTTTGAATCGTGACGCAGAATTTGGTCGCTTTTATAGAAAAATTTACGTCGCGTCTTTTGTTTTGTATGAAAGTGACCGAAATTACGCTCGTTTTTCCTCACCCTAAAAAGAAATAATATCAGTGTGATCTAAACTAATAATAATACATACAAATTAGTAAGACAACCTATCTGAATTAGTAACCCGAGTTAATTCAGGATATATCCGAACAAGTCTCAACAACATGGTCACCGTACCGGTACAATCGGCGACAGCTGCATCAGAATATCTTATTACATGCAAAAAACACGCCCTACTAAGAAGTTATTTAGTTTAATTTATTGTACACTAGCTATACAACTCGTATTTATTTTTACACATGTATAGTGCTTATTTTTTTTTTACGTCGAAAAATCATCAAATGAGTCCAGCATCCAGGGCAGGACAGGACTGTCAGACTAGTGTTTACTAAAATCCACGGTGTCCTTGAATAGTCCTTTACGTTCCGGGGTCACGGTAATCCGATAAGTCCCGCGACCCCGACAGATTTTGGCTCTCTGCAGAGGGGCCCCGTCATAATGCTGACACCTAACGTTACAGTACTCGTAGGATAGGACAATATTAGTAGCATTCTAAACTGAAGATTTGTTTGGTTGAACGCGATAATCTCAGGAACTATTGGATCAAATTGATAAAATATGTTTGTGTCGGATAGTCAATTTATTAAGGAAGGCTTTAGGGTATATAACATCAAGGTAAGACTAATAGGGGGTGAATAGCGCGTGTGAAACCACGGGGAATAGCTAGTCCATTGTTAAATACTTCCTTTTTAACCGACTTCAAAAAAGGAAGAGGTTCTCAATTCGGTCGGTATTTTTTTCTAATGTATGTACACCGATTACTCCGAGGTTTCTAGCCCGATTAGTGTGATTCTTTATTTGTTTGATGCAGTATACTTGCCATTTGGTCCTATAAAAAATTTATCCAATTTGGTTCAGCACTTTTTATTTCGTGAGCATTTTTTTGATTTCCACTATGTCGATGACGAGATGATATTTACTTTTTGTGTTTCTTACGCGATTACTCCGCCAATATTATGGACTGATTTTCAAAATTCTGTATTTGTTGTACAAGAGATCGTTTATCTTAGGGAATACTGCAAGTTTCATCGAAATCGGTTCAGCAGTTTTTGAGATAGGGAATTTTATTAGCTTATTGTGTACATGAGCGATGTTATTACCGGTGCTACGGATTACAAAATTCTAGTGCACATGTAAGAAAATGATGTATTTGACAAGAATTTGGGTTGAATATTTAAACTAAAAAGAGTAAATTTAAAAAAAAACTATAAAAAAAATAATTAACCGCCTTCATTTGAAAAAGGAATGGATTCCTTTTTCAAACGCTTGTCTTTAGATAACCCGAAGTTCAAACAGTACTTACTTATTAATTCTAAACGAAACCAGTTGTCTATGGAATTATTAAGTCCCCTAATGAGATTTAATTACGATAAAAAACGACACTACCATAGATTATAAAAAAGACAGAAACCTTAAAAACTGGTTTAAAAATTTCTCCGATGATCCTTAAACAAAAAAAAAAAACTTGTTAATACCAATGTAATGTACTAGCTTTGTCAACTTCCGTCAAATATGTCCAGTGTAACAAGACCTAGTTTGATAAGGACTATAGGATGTGGTAAAGGTCTTGTAAGCTGGGCGTTATTACTTCTACGGGAGCGTTGACCTCGCATATGTGGTGACCGCTTGCTGTCAGGCCGGCGAATCAATCTGCCATCAGTATTATCGATACTTTAGACTTTATAATCTGAGGTACCTGTACTCTCGGATCTAGATTATCTGTGGTTTATTCTGTACCTGAACCTGAGTCAACCTAAAAAAAAATATTATGGCACAAAAGCCCTAAAGCCGGACCAGAAAATTCAAAAAAAAAATTACGAGACTTTTTAGTTCTTTTTTTTTTTGGAACGCGGTTTTGAATGATTTTTGTAAACAATGTGGTATAATTATTTTTTAATTTTATTTATAAGTTTCATTTATTCAAGTTCCTTACACAGAATAAAACCAACAGGAAATTAAAAAGATATGAAGTAAGCTGGTTCGATTTTCATGTTTCTGTCTTTGTAAGCTTATCGTCCAAAATTATAATTTTACCATACTTGAGTTCTAGTATCACATCCATAGGCCATAGGTGATAGGCCCATCTTTATTTACTAAGCTTTCCCCCGCGGTTTCAACCTCTGCTCAGCTCCTACTGTTGATGGCGTGATGTTATAATTATAACCTATCACCTTCTTCAATAAATGTTCTATGAATCTCAAAAATAACGTTTCAATTCGAACCAATAGTTCCTGAGATTATCGCGTTCAACCAAACAAACTCTTCAGATTTAAAATATTCGTGTTAATATGGCTAACATTTCAGCCCCCTCGCTGTAGGTTTCAGTGTGGTTGTGATCAGGGCCAGTTTAACTCTTTCAGGTCCTTTTTTTTTACCTGGTAAAATCATCAAATGAGTCCTCACCTCGTCCGCGGAACCAAAGAATTACCGTGACCGTGAAACGTAAAGGGCTATTAAAGGACACCGTGTATTGTAGTCAGTACAAGTCTGACAGTCCCTCCTGCTCTGCTCTGGGTGGAAGGAATCATTTGATGATTTTACGGTTTACTCCCTTTACGTCGAGTCCCGTTACGTCGAGTTTAATCCTAGAATATTTTAGAGGTACAGTCACGTCCAATGAAATGTATATGTTACGGTTAAAGCCCGAAGTGCGGTTACATAGATTTAACCGGCTAAACCTAGGTGTAACCGACCACATGCTGTTAAACCTACGTATATCATACTTATCTTCAGTTAGTTAGGTTTAGCCGGTTAGAACTAGGTCTAACCTCGGGACTTGCTGGCACCCTGACTCGGACAATTAAGGTTATTTTTTTTGAACCACGCAGAAGTAGGAGCCTCGCGGAGCGGGGCTCCGTCGACTTGCTCCTGTGAAGGAAGGATGCACCTAGGTGTATCCTGTTTTTATGCCATGGGCTTTTAATTTACATCCCTGACTGTACTTCTTCACAAAACTCAACATAAAGGTAAATCGACTTCAGACTCGACGTAACGGGACTCGACGTAAAGGGAATAAATCGATTTTACCACGCTAAAAAATAAAAAAATAGCTAGATATGTGTTTCCAGAATTTTCCTCTGCCCTAACATTAGCTGTATCGAAATTAAACAGTAGTCACGCCCGTCCCCTTCGTAAGTGAAGTTATAAAGACAAACATAATGCTTGCTTCCTCTATGGGTAAACAGGAAGGCCCGTATGTCAACAGAGGTTGTTACTCTGTTCTGTTTTATCTATGGTTTATTTACTGAGTAAATTTTTTTTTTACGGACGTTCTATTGTTGAATTTTGTTTTTCTTGTGAGGCATAGACAAAGGATTTTTAAGGGTGAATGATGGAAAATATGATGTCATTATTTCTTGATAAATAGATCGATTATGTTCGAATTTATTCAAGGGTCATGATCGGCTGGTCGTTGGACTTATTCAATCACCGTGACTCCAGAAAATAAAGGGCTATTGAAGGACACCGTGGATTTTAGTCAGTACAAGTCTGACAGTATGGGGTGGGAGGACTCATTTGATGATTTTAGCACGTAAAAAAATAAATAAAAAGGTCATGATCGTCTTCCATGACGGGGCCCCCTTTAGAGGGGCAAAGCCTACCGGGGTTACGGGATTATCTTGTGGTAACCGTGACCCTGGAACGTTAAGCTATGAAGGATACCTTGAATTTTAGTCAATACGAGTCTAACAGTTCCTCCCGTCCCGTTCTGTGACTCATTTCATGATTTTAGAACAATTTAAAAAAATACCTTATCCGGATGCAGCTTAATATCAGTGCTTTACATGGAGCTACTGCCTATCTGACCTCCACAACCCAACTGCCTAAAACTCTTCAAGATAGATGGTCCCCTATCCACAGACCAACCTTGGCAAGTTTTACCTTGTACTTGTAAAACGAGCTGTGCGTCTGTTAATATTTTGCCACGAGGCTCAAAGTCAGATCCAGCCTGTCCTTTGCTGTCCACCTTCAGTGATGCCCTAAGCCGAGGTTCGTACTCCACAGGGGGTGCCTTTAACGTGTGGTCACTAACTTTGTAGTATTTAAGTTGTAAACCCCTGTCTGGAGGCCTTAGAGTCATTTAAGGCATCCACAGAAAAGTCCGGTTAAGCAGCTCACACGCGGGACTTATTCCATTACCTTGACCCCGGAACATAAAGGACTATTGAAAGACATCGTGGAATTTAATCAGGAGAAGTCTGACAGTCCCTCCCGCTCTGCCCGGGGTGAGAGGACTCATTTTATGAATTTACCACGGAAAAAAAGGTTAACTTGCGAGATGAACACTCACAGAAAAAAACTTGGCTCGAGATTTATGTACTTACTAGTACTCTATGTATTTTTTTTTTTTGTATTTGGTGTGGGTTTGGCGTTGACTCTAGTCCAGGTCAAAGGTGACTGAGACAAAGTCTTCGATGGAGCGAGCTTACCCAGAAGAAGACTGTTCAACTTTGAAGAGATTCAGGTTGTATGCGTTCGGGAACACCGACGCAGGAAGTGAGTTCCACTCCTTTGCTGTACTTCCTTTGTGCTGGTCTTCTTTGGTTCTGCTCGATTCTCAACCAGGTTTTATATCATGGACAGACGCCAGCACATCAAACTACCATAATCTGTCAAATTGTAACAGATTTTCAACTTTATCACAAAAGTGGAAGGTTTATTATTCGATTGGTAAAATTTGACATTTTGGGGTAGGTTGACCTGCTGGCGTCTGTAGATACCTATAGCTCTTCCCGGCAATATCAACCGCTGCTTAGCACCTAAGGTTTGTAGCGTGATTTTATATAGATTTCAGCTTTCCTCGATATATGGACTGTCCACCACAAAAACATTTTTCAATTCAAACCAGTAGTTTCTGAGATTAGCGCGTTCAAACAAATAAACTCTTTAACTTTTATAATTTATTGTTAAGTCCAATTTAATTTATGTCTTATTCCTGATTATAGACGGCAAAGTAAGGTCTCGAGGGATATGACACTTAACATTTATAGATATTTAGGCAAAATAAGATCGACTTTTTTGCTGACCGTACCTAAATATTTGATTAGCTAGTTTCAGTAACAAAATACTCAAACATACTCGATGTTTTGAACATAAAATCAATATTCGAACCAATTGCAATCCCTAAATTCTGAGAATCAAAATGTTAATCCAAACACACTTTGAAGGTGGTGGACGCCCACGGCGTCGGACGTCGCAAGACGATCTCCGGCCACCGTAGGCGCGGGCATGCGGGCGGCGAGTAAAGGGCAACTCGCCGCCCGACCATGGACCATGCCCGGGTCGACGGCGCGTCGTGTTCCACGCGCGCCTCAAAGAGCGTCAGCATAATGACGAGGCCCCCTCTCAGAGGGCTAAAGCCTGCCGGGGTCGCGGGTCTTATACCATCACCGTGACCCCGGAACATAAAGGGCTATTGAAGAACACCGTGGATTTTAGTCAGTACAAGTCTGACAGTACCTCTCGCCCTGCCCGGGGTGGGAGGTCTCATTTGATGATTTTACCACGTAAAAAAAAAAAAAAAAAAAAACACACTTTGAAATATTGAGTATACCGGGAATTGAACCTAGGACCTCCGTATTTTATCCACTTCAACGACTGAGTAACGCTAGCTAGTGATGTAACAGTCCTTTTAGAAGCATACCTGTTAATTTTGCATCAGTATTATTAGCAATACGCGGGATTTGAATACTTATAGCTCATATCTCCATTTCATTGTTCGAAGCGAGCGCAAAAGAGGACTTATGCGCTACTCTATGCCCACTACAGCAAGGTAGACAGGCGTACGGGTGAAAAGAGACAAAACCATACCTAGCTATTGGCCACCGCTACATTTTAACGCGACCGTTTAGACGGACAGACTTTCTTTCACAACGGACAGCCAATCAATACAATAACAATCAAACAAATACGCACACAAACGACCTGATACGATGCCACCGTCGTTTTAGACGCGAAAAAATAGCCTAAAAACATGTGCGATACGTCTATAAAGTATGTTTTAACTACAGGACGATACATCGGTTAGGCTTTGAGTGCACGGGGACGCGACGCGTAGTAATCTGCGATCAAAATGGAAGCCGGCGGCCATCTTAGGTCTGCCGCGAGCGAGAGAGCGGTCCGCTTCGGGAATTTGGGAAATTGGTGTTTTTTTCTGTTGTAAAGAGAGCAGTATATAAGAGGTCGGTAGGCAGAGGACAGGGCGGGCTGCGGGGGGAGTCTCGGCACGGGCAAAGCGGTGTGAAGGGAAAGAACTGCGGTCGGACCGCGTGTGGGGAAATGTCCCGCGATAGGTCTTGAGATAGATTGGTCGTAAATCAATGTCGCTTGGGCTGTTTGGTGCGGAGACGCGGTTTTGGAGTTATTTGTTGATTTTAGTTTTATGTAGTAGCTTGGGCTATAGAATAGAATGTCTATGACGAGTCTGTGAGCGCAGGTTATTTTTTAAATACAACTGTACTTCTACATTTTGACATGTTACAAACATTTCGTTTGTATTATTTATTGTTGTACCTATTACCTACTCGCATTTTGAATCAACATCTTTCTTAATTTTTGCACAGATTTCTGATAGTCTTACATTTTTTTAGTGACAAATGAGAACGTTGTGTTTATTAATTTGTAAGGTATTAACAAATCTGGAATGGTCATCTACTGTTTTTTCAAAGTTATTATGTCTTGTGACTGGGACTGTAGCACTATAATTTTGTAGTACTTATTTAAAAGTGCCTGAAAATGGCCTACATGATATAATTAATACTTGATTTGGTCGTTTTTCCTAGCTTTACTTCACCCAATTCAAGAAAGTACAGCATAAAATGACACTGTACAAATTCGTTACGCAACCGACAGCATTTCAACACAATCAAACCTCTAACGGCGCCGGCGTGCGAAATGATTCGTTTATCGCATTGTATTGTATTGGCGTGCAGGTAGACTGTTACCTCGCGACGTATCTCGGGACAGGCGTCCGTTCTGCTCACGCTATGTGTACCGGCCACCTATCTTTCATTGCACGTACGCGCGACGCGCGGGGGGGGCGGGCGCCGCGCGGCATACGCGGGGCCATCTTGCTAGCGATCGTCGAATTGCTCGCGTCTCCGACACACAAATCGGTTTTAATTCGCACTAATTACAAGTAAAACACAATAAAAACATTATAATAAAGTGTCGTAATACATCTAATTAGTGTATTGAACGTTGTGATCGGAAACATTGTTGACATAAATTGTGTGTTGTTGTTTTAAATGTGTGTGTGCATTCCAACTGTCTAGGTGAGTAGTCAGTAGTCTCTTTGTGCGCGACAATTATCATTCTGATCGATTCCGCGGCGCGGGGGTGTGCAGTCGGCCCGTTTTATATCTTTTGTTGTTTTGTAAATCAATAATTTTAGTGGCGGCTAGCCGTGTCCCTCGCGTTCTTAACACAATATTCGTGTAAAGCCGAGGTGTTGTCGACTCCGTGAGTTCTCTGCAACAGTTATTTATTAAATCGTGTTTCTTTTGAACGTGCATCGATTGACTACTAACCGGTGCGAAAGTTGGTTCTCTATTGCTTAAAACACTAGTGTTGTAAAGTGACCATCATTTAACAGGTATACTATGCTTTCGATAACATTCAATTGTTTTTATTTATGTTTGTAATATTCTTTTTTCATAATTCTATAATCTATGAATATTGTAGGCAGGTGTGCTACTTTGTGTTTAGATCACAGTATTATCCATTGCAATAATCAACCAGTTTTTATTCTTGAGCAAACAGTGTGAAGCGTGCAATTAAGTTTTTTTTTTATGTGTGTGTTGCTTGACAACGTTTCGATATTTTCAAGTGTTCTCGAGATAACGTTTAGCTTTGTATTAGGTCATCATTCTGTACTTGCTGGCAAGTATTTAGTTTTAACTTATTTTCGTGTTTATTTACGGCCAGTAAGTCAAAGATCGAAGAAGTTTGGACATCTTTTGAAAAAGGATCGAAAAACCGGCTTGCTTTCTGCTATTATTCGAATTTTAAAAGCAAAATCAAAATCTAAGAATTGTTTATGATAAACAATACGGTTATTTTTAGTTGTGAATGTTTTATTTTTAATACATCAAGGACTTATGTATGTACCTAATTGCTACACAGGTGCCATAGCTTTGATAATAAACCTTCTCACAAAAATATCTTAATGTTGATATTTACTTAACAAAATACCTATTTACATAGGTAGTTATCTAACACTTCCTTCCGCTAGTTTTAATGTAATTAACTAGACATAATTTACAAACAAACATTACGAAATATAAATGGTAACCTGTCAATTAATTGACATAAAATTACATAATCTCGAAATAATTAACCTCGATTACTTAGATTAATTAAAATCTTTATGGTACCTACCAACCCGCCAATAAATTAAATAAAAGTTGGTATCTAAAGAGGAGGTTGACACTAAAAAGTGTGTATGAATAATGACTGATAATAGTGAAACAAGGTCAATAACATCGCCATTCATTCATAATAGCGTAGTTTTACGAAAGATTAAATTTATAAATAAATATCAATGTAGCTACAAAGCGTAATAACAGATAAACACATTGAATTAAACAGATAACGTGAAAATGTAAATTACAAAATTAACAAATCGACTTTCATTCTTTATGTGAGTGCGAACGCAGCCAAATAAAAAAAAGTTAAAGCTTGAGCATATTCAAAATTCGAACGCGTCCACCGTAATGGCGGATACAAGCACATCGAGCATGAAATAATTGCATTCGATCACGACCGCGCCTTGTGAACGGCCTCTCCGGCATATTAGCTAGACATACCCATATACTTACTTTAGAGTTACTGCCTATCGTTCGTTATTACCCGAATACGTGAAATTGTGTGAACGCGATCCCCGAGTAAGCGGTGCGCTGAGCCCATCTCGACTTTGTCGCATTGCATTCCATTCCTCTCCTCAGACAAGACGGGTCATCGTTGTGTTTTTTTTACGAACATTGGCTCGAGGTGCTCTCAACCGCTTATTATGCGACCAGCGGAAAGCGTCAGTCTCCAACTTGAGTAAATGTAATTACCTATGTCGTTCATAAATTGTTAGGGTTACCATTTAAATGCTGATTCATCAGTCGTTATGGTTCGCGAGATTTTTATCGCTCCGGTCTGGTCAGTGGTCAACGTTTTTTGACAATAAATGATCGTTTGTTTATTGCACGCATTGCGAAAACTGTTCTAGAGCATTTTATTTTGAAATTCGCACTTTTTCATTGACTACTACTGCAGATAATCCACTCATTGAATGTTTTGGAGTTTTGGATATGCCAATGTAATTAACCAATAAATTAGCAAGATAAATAGTGTTACGAGGTAAATAAACTTTACCCAATATCTATTTATCTACTAAACACCAATAATAAGACGCGACAGGCATAAAATAACACGCTAATACGAATAAAACTTACAAATATTGATAACCAACTGATGTGCCCTGCACTCCAAACCGCAACACAGCGAAAACTGCGTCCTAACACAAAAAGTTTAAACAAGGCACACAATAATATAGAAACACAGTGTTGCTAGTTGGAAAACGGGCAACGAAAGGCCTTGTCCCCGATTGCGATACTGTTACTACTATAAAAGACATGTAAAGATCGATGCGATCTATGATTAACTCATATACTCACATGCGTTTGTTCATATTGACTGTTCTCGATTAATCGTAAAACGAACGATGCTCGTGGAAACCTTGGCGTAACTTGTTGGGCGGATGTACAATGTTTATGAGCACAATAGAGGTAGTTTTTAGCCAGTATGGCAGCGATTCTAGAACTATAATGTTCCCACTGCTGGGGCCCAGGCCTCCTCTCTATGAGAGGGAATGGGCCAGAATCTACCATGCGAGCCCAGTACGTGTTGGTAGATGTGACATGTCTTCGAATTTGATGGTTAGGACGTGTGTGGTTACTTCACGATGTTTTCCCTCACCGTTTTGAGAGCAGTGGTGGTGAAATAAATTACACAAAAGTAATGCGCCAGGGTTGGAACCCACGACCTACAACTCGTTAGTCGAAGCCGATACCACTGCTAATACTTGAACAATATGCTAAACTAGCATTTTTAGATCCCCTGCAATATTGTTATAGAAATCTCAGTAAGATGAACGGTTCTCAGTCGTTCCCGCATCTGAAGCTAACGCATTGTTGCCTGTAGAACTAAGAAACTATACAGCATTTTATTCACTCTTAAGTTGATGATAAACTTGAGGATTCACTTGTAATGAGCATTCTTGAAAATGTTGCATTACTTACAGAAAAACAAAGGAGAGCGTTTTAGCGAGCTTTGTAACGAATGTTATGTCGAGCTTTTTGCTGAGCCGACTATCTTCATGAAGAAGTAGCACTTTGACGACCATCATTTGTAAAAAATGTTCGTAGCGATATTTGGCTCTATCCTCGGCTCTATTCGTTGCTCAGTTCGGCAAAATTAAAAATGGCAAATGCTCGATGTTTTGTTACAAGTGAATGCTGATATCTCAGCACTACGATCTTACATTACATAACTTGAACACAACAGATTTGTGAAGACAATTTATGATAAAACCCGGTAATTTAGTCAAGATTTTTTGTCATAAACACAATTTAGACAAAGCGAGCAAGTGTTTACCCTTTATATTTATACAGATGAGCATTGTTTATAAAGCATAGACTTCAAAGCTGTATTTGTTGAGTCATTCCAATAAACTGTTTTTGTTACACATTAAAGGGCTTAAGCAATATCATCGGAGTGTCGATCAACCGGACAAGTTTGACAGACCCTTTTCAAATGGTTTTAGGATACATTATTGTGATGCCTTAACAGCCAAATGGCAGTTCTGTAAATAAAATTATGTCAAACTAGCTATTGCCAGCGGCTTCACCCGCTACAACTCCAAAATTATCCCACGGGAACATAAAATCGGGATAAAAACTATCCTATGTGTTAATCGAGGTTATAAACTGTCTGTGTACCAAATTTCAGCCAAATCCGTTCAGTAGTTTTTGCGTGAAAGAGTAACAAACATCCATCCACACATACAAACTTTCACGTTTATAATATTAGTATCAGCCAAATCCGTTCAGTAGTTTTTGCGTGAAAGAGTAACAAACATCCATCCACACACACATACAAAATTTTAACGTTTATAATATTAGTAGGATTCTGGGAAAGGGATTAATTACTTAGTAAAATTATTGACAAGCATGGCAAAGATCTAACAATGCCGAATGAAAATAGGTACAAAGCTTGTTGCTTCTTCAAATCAAGATGTAATTGTGTTGAGTCTATGCCCTTAACAAACATCTCATGAACCTGAAACCAATGAGTGTTTCCACAATAGACTGTAACCACGGCAAATACTAATATTTTAGTGAAAATGTCTGCTGTCTAACTATCACGGTTCATGAGATACAGGCTGGCAACAGTTAGACGAACAGCGGGGCTATTGCGTATCTCGGTGTCTGTGTGGTGACCATCAAATAGCTGTCAAAAGGTAAATTGCGTATTGGCTTTTGCATTTGCAATGAAACTGATAAAAATGTTCCCTAAAATCAATATTCTTACACTCTTGAGGCACTCCATTCCTCAACTTAGCTTCATAACAGGTATCAAGCCAACCAAGTTCAGGTTGACAACTGCAGGTCAGTGAATATCAAGTTAACCAATAGCCCTGCTGAGAAGTCTTAGTAATAAGGTCCCATCCTTTTGGGTAAAGAAAATACCTGAAAATACTTTGTAAAATGTATTTAAAAAAACGTTTGGCATCTAAAACGTTAACCGAATCAACGCTTTCATATAAGGGCATAAATCAATTGAATTTAAAATAACTAGTTCGTCAGAAGACGCGGGAATGCGAACATTTCACCAGACGTGGAATGTGCTTCGCAAAAACTATTGCCAGCCTGTATTGTTTGCGTTTCGACGATTTCAGGCTTTGTCGAATTTGTAGGTTGGACTATTATAAAGCTCCATTTAGACAATACAAGAACTTGCGTGCAAGTTTAACTAAATTGCTTTATTTGTTTGATCGACTGAATTCATTTTCCATGAATAGACCAAAATCTAGTCTAACTAAGCCCCTCTATACAATAGGCAACAAAAGTCTCCGACGACTTTGGTATAATCCATTGACGCGTGCTTGTGTACGAACCTCTATGGATTTGTATTTCGATAGTCACCTGGATAGCAAAGTCGTGAGAAGACTTGCGTCGCCTGGTGTAAGTAGGCGCTGTGGCAGGGGCTTACTTGCACTTGGAAGTTTCATCTGCCTTTCATAACAATTTTATTTAACCGTGGTAAAATCATCAAATGATCCTACTCAGAGCGGGGTGTGAGGGACTGTCAGAATTGTATTGACTAAAATCCACGGTGATCCTTCAGTACCCTTTTGCGTTGCAGAGTCACGGATACTAACTTGATGAGACAGTCCTGCGACTTCGGCAGGCTTTGATAACACATAGACAGCAGGAATTAAACACCCAACCATAAAATCATTTGCACTCAAATCTTGTCGAATTTCGACACTTCGTACATAAAAATCCATAAGATTTTCTTCCGTGCAGACACAATATTTTTCTGCTCAACAATATTGTGCTTCTAAGCGCATTATAGTATTTCTGGGAACTAAGACTGCACAGGTTACGTTCACATGGATATATGCGCTAACGATGCAAATGAGTCATTTTTGTGCCGTGGCTTGAGAATGAGAAAAAGGCAACCATGTGCGGTTAATGTCTTTAAATAATTATTTGATTGATACTGTCAATCATAATCTACCTCGAGGGCCCAGTCCGTGACCCTGGATCATAAAGGGCTATTGAAGGATCACCGTGGATTTTAGTCAGTACAAGTCTGACAGTCCCTCCCGCCCCGCCTTGGGTTAAGATATATTCTTCTTCTTATAAGATTCATTCTTGATGATTTTACCACGATTAAAAAAAAACCTCGGGGTCCTAAAGCGGGTTGGTAGATGTCATATGTCTTCGAATTTTTGGTTCTAAGACATGCCGGTTTCCTCACGATGTTTTCCTTCAACGTTTTGAGAGCAGTGGTGAAGAAATATTTTACAAAGTAATGAGCCTGGCAGGGATCGAAGCCTCGACGTACAATTTATCGGGCAGATACCAGAAGGCCACTACTGCTGTCAAACACCCAAATAATGTCTGTAAAAAAAACAAGAAAACATACTCATACACACTCCAAAAGTTCAGATTTTCCCACAAAACGTACTGGTGGCGAACATTATGCTTAAAATTAGAACTTGTAGAATTTTAATATGAGATAGAGCTCCCAAATCTGTAAGCATACCTTCCTAATTTGGTTCGGTCGCATTTTTCACCTTATCCAAATTGACGCCTGATTTATGCGGCTCAAGAATTTAAATGATAATTATACCAATTTATTACGAGACAGGAATAGCAGACTTTTAAAGCTAAACCCCCATTCCATAATGGAGCCAAACGCCTGTCCGGGTCGACTGTATAGTCAGGATAACGTAGCCTTCGAACGTAAAAGTCAAGTGAAGGAACTGCGGGTCCGGTTAATCCGGTAAACGCCACACACGGCTATGGAGCGCATTTAAAAATCCATATACTTACTGCAGTAATAATGAAATCGCAGTAAGTATTGTTAATAGCAATGCACCACAATGCAATGAGACGCAACGCAAGCCGGCACTCAACTGCGACCTACATTTGCATGCCAGTACATGAAACGTTTCACTTTTTAGAAATCCCATTTTAATATCAAAGATTTAGTACTCTGTTGATGCAGTTTTTGCTCCGATTTCTGGATATTTTGGAAGAGGAATCTGGTGGAGCGAGTTTTGTTTATTGGGAAATAGATCTATGTAGACAAATTCCTGTCCTGAATGAAATAAAAACGGGTATGTTCTAGAACCCAAAAATTGGTGATGACATTTATCATCTCGCACTAGACCCGCATGGTGGAATGACTTGATTTCCCAAAACGTTGCCCCACTATAAGAACTAATCCTTTATCGTGGTTCTGGTTACTAACATTTAAATTCACATACACAAACGCCCAGACCCAGAACAACTATTTGTAGATGTGTGTTTGTGTGGCAATCGAAACCGCCACTCAAAAACTTTTAGTCTCCATCGATTATATCAGTTCTATGAGTGATGTGGTCTGTACATAGTGTCTCAACCGTCAAAAGTAGGCTTGTGATCCAACTGTGGGAACATACGCTCATTATGCTTATCCATTACTGGAAATAAAACAATGTTGGAAAAGAATGAAAAAGCCAACAAAAAGACAAAACTTCCCTGTAAAAGCACCGAATACAGTAACAACAAGACAACCCAACTCAAATATAAAACACATGATTGAATTATATCGAAGAATAGGCGAGACCACCTGATAGATCCCAGTATGCTTTCTATAAATAACCCAGCCATTTGGTCGTTATGAAGTCAAGATGACACATTAATTCATCACGTGTATTTTGGGCATCAAAAGAAAACAGACGGATTCTTATGATCAACGGCTTGTGAATGTCTGATGCAGGAAATCCTATCGAAGATGAATTATAAGTACATCCTGGATTACGAGTTAGTATTGCAAATAAAGACGTTTGCGCATAAATATATGGCTTCTTTGATGAAAGGCGTTGGGTGAAGCAAGATTTTTAGGCGACTTGTGAGAATCGGAGTACAGAGAACCCAGCCAGGCGCATTACTTTGTATAACTTATTTTTCACTTCTGCCGATCAAATATGAAGTTTTCCATTCATAATTATGATATTTTTTTAAGTTTGTCTAGACATACTGACATTGGTGAAGGGAAACATCGTGAGGAAACCTGAACTTATCAACCCGTTTTGACCAATCGTGGTGATCAGTGTAATAGTGTTTTCTCTGTATTAATATTGTCTCTGTCCACTAGTGGGATACTAAGATATTATTATAAAACAACATTTACAAACCAAAAATTATGAAAATAAACTAAGTAAAAGAAGATAATAAAGGCGTAGACATCTAAATCATCATAAGCCAAGATTTGTTACTCATAGATGATGTCATGAAAAGACTTTTAGCAATAAGTGGCTACTGAGGTAAATAAGTAGGCATTGCTCAAAGTCTTCCAGACAAAACTAAACCCAAACATAACAGCAATAACATAACAATTGCCTACCACAGCTAAGTATTAGCTAAACCTAGGAAATCAGGCTCGGGAACTTAACGAAGCCATAGTAACAGCTATGCCAATGAGTGCAATGGAGCGGTTCCTAAACAGATTAGTCACTTACGGTAGGACAAACTAAACAATGTGAAGTACGACCAGTACGACTGTCATACTGAATTAGTGGAGAGTACTGTAACAGCTAACCAAGTAGTGAGTCATCGTTATTTGATTAATGGCACGGATTTCTGGTAATTATGCGATTGGACGAGGTGTTTTGCGGAATTATTCTGGCTGAATTAAAGCCTGATCTAGTTTATAGATCTTTTATCTGGCTTTTCTTCTGGTGACCCATAAGTGGTGGACCTGATTTACAAGTCATGGGTTTGAACTCAGCTGGGCGCGTTACTTTGTGTAATTTATTTCATCACCACTGCTCTAAAAACGGTAAAGGAAAACACAAAAAATTCGAAGACATGTGACATCTACCAGCCCTATCTGGGCTCGCGTGGGAGGTTACGGCCCACTCCCTCTCACAGAGAGGACACCTGTGTACCAGTAGTGGGAACATAGACTGATAATGAACCAGAGAGCCTAGATAAGAGACGCAATTCTCACTTGACCAAACGATCATTCGTTTTTTTTATCAAATACAACAATGTAAACAGGAACCTTAAAAGGTGGCAACTGTCAATCTAATTTTTTTTTTTTTGCTTTTCCACCATATTTAATAGCTAGTAGACTCAAAAATCTAAGCCTGGTTAATTTATTTCTAAGGTGTTGTTTCTATTGATTGAATTTTCTATTTCATTCTATTTTTGGCACTGTCATTTGTTTTATTCATCATCGCTAATAATTATTTTATCCGTTACGTGTTATGTTTAAATTACGTTATAGTCTATTTCTGTCTAGGATCAGCATTAATTTTACCTTCGTCTGTGTCTGTTGTTAGAGTCACATTCTCTTCTATATGTTTAAATTCTGCAAGTGTATGACCGATGGCATCATCTTTTACGCTAGTAAGACTAGTGTGCGGTCACCTAGTCGTTTCCCCGTCAATTATGGAGTCATTGACATTATCGTTCATGGTACCACTTAATTCTGAGGCTCGTTTTACGTCGTGTATGATCGAATTTGGTTTTTTCGTTCTGTTAAATTTATTTTTAGTATCGAGATTATTGTCTTTTCTATGCGTTTGTTTCGTGTTGATGACTTAATGTTATATCTTATTATTACAATGGGCGGCTCTATCGTTTGCCTCATTTCGAATTCTGGAGTATCGAGTATTAACTGTTATATGATTTGAGTATTCTTGAAAATCTTCTTGCACTTCCTTTAAAGTTACCTTTATGACATCATTGACATAGTTTTGTGATCTAGGCAGTAAAATACTGATATTCAGCTGCATCTGGTTCGACTGGAAGCCGACCTCAATGAAGTTGGGAAAAGGCTAGGCAGATGATTTTCATCGACATGGACACGTTAAAAATCTTTCTACATTCTGTGATTTGGTCGACTAAAACCCCTTTCAACCGTGCTGATATTATGAACCAAGTGTTCATAAACAAGAGGTACTAATAATACCGTATCATTCCTAACCACAATTTCGCTATAATGCGGAAACGATACAATAATTTGCTTATTTGACTGTAATACGTTCGTGACACAGGTCTTAGTCATCATTTGTAAGAACATTTTGTTTGAAGAATTGGCATTTTCTGTATTTGTTCGAATAATGAGAGAAACAATCGTGTTTTGGACGTAAAGTGAACAATTTGAATGACATTTGTGCTTAGGTCATGAAAGAGTATTTGTTTTAGATAATATTTTGTATTGTCTGCCACTTCTTCTTTAACAATCGGTTTCTGAAGAAAGTGTCTGTCTTCAGGTTGTATTCCTTCATTGTCATCATTTTATTTCTAACATTGTTTTCCTAATGTAGGACAATCTATCGCAATATGTTTTCTCAAATAATTGATTTTTATTTTAGTTCAGTAACTTTTTTAATTCTGGCTGTGACCACTGGAGTGCGTATAATGGGGTACAAGGTTTTTGGGCACTTAAGTACTTTCATTATTCACGTTTGCACGATTGATTCTAGGTACGAATGCAAGATAGACACTGACTGAACTAAATCAAAGCATGTGCTTATGACGTTTACAGATCAGCCTCATTAGAATTGGCTAAAAATATCTCATAGATTCTTCTACAAGCGAACAAACTGTTAATTTCTCACTATATAAACTTCAAAACTAATCATCAGTTTCCGTTATTCCGTGATTAAGTAACAAAACATCCACAACAAGCCATCTCTCTCACACCCATTACAATGTTGCAAGAAAAATGTGTATAGAAAAGGAAAGAATTCCGATTTATTCTATTGGGTGACTCATAGACGAGTGAGATACAAAAATATCAGTCAGTGGAGCGATCGCTTTGCATTAGTAATTAGTATTCACTAAATAGAACTGAGCGACCTCTGGGTTAACCTTTCTGAAATATTTTTGACGTAGATTGGTGTAGTATTCTCTTTTCGATGTTCTTTATCATTTGGGTTAACTTTATTAAGCCAAAAGTTATTATGTGCCCTTTGGATCTTATAGCTGAAGCCCTAGAATTCATTTGAGTTACTTCTATTGAGTTATTATTCTCCAATTTGCTTGTTTGGGACACTTTTGAAGTCTCCAATGTAACATACTAAAAAATTCTGACTAGAACTGGACTCCAGTTTACTGTGCCAAATCCTACCTTTTTTTTTCGTGGTAAAATCATCAAATGAGTCCACCCACTTATACTGTCAGAATTGTTCTAACTAAACGCCACGGTGATCATCACCTGTTTACATTCCAGGGTCACGGTGCTCTGTTGAGACAGTCCCGCGACCCCGGTAGGCTTTGGTCTTCTAAGTAGGGCCCCATCAGATTGCTGGCAGCTCTTCAAAGCCTAGCTTAAGATGACTTTTGCATCCACAGACAGAAGAACTAAGATATCCCATCAATCACCAAATGCCCTCTTTAATATATTTGGAGCTCTGACGCACAAATAAGGCTTGTAAACCAAGACAAGTTATTATAAAACATGTCACGAATGACGAAGTTAATAAAAGGAGTCGTATGGGCAGTACAGACGGTTCGCGACGGTGCTCCGAAGGTCGGACTACCTGCCCAGATAAAAATATAACTTGAAACCTATATTGATACTGCAATAAAGACGCTTTGGTGAGATGTTGATGTAGATTCTGATGGTAGAATTTAAATTGGTGGTGAAATTGTTACGTTGTTACTAAGTAAAATGGGATATGGGCAGGAAGATGAGGATGGTGGTAAATTGTAGATTCAAAGCGAAACATTTTAGTTAAACGGTATTACCCAGTAAACTGAAGAGGATTCGCTGGAAAAATTGAATACTCTGAAAGGCATTTCTGCGACAAAAGTATCGAGTGATAACTACACGTGTTTTATAGACCAATAAAATATACAAATTTACGTTGTGTTTAACCCAGTGCTAATCAATTTCCTCTTATAATCCTTACTACAAATCTAACAAGTAGCAACTTGGTCATGATCGTAATTTCCTTGTACAACTCGCAATGAATAAAAGTGTCGGTTAAAAAGGTCATATTTATGATAAATGATGCCATAAATATAACATACACGTTAAACTTCAGCCATTCAAGTGGTTGCATATTACGAGAGGAATGGAAACAGAAGTTCCATTCTTTACAATGTCCCAGATTAGAGAATCCAGAATCCCGCTCCTTTTTTGCGGGATTACAGACGCGCGGGATCGCACGTTAGCGAGATTGAAGGCATATGTACAGCAAGAGAAAAGTATAATAGTCCATAAGGTGCTGATAAACTTAAACATTCACTAAACTTGTAATGAACATTTTTACGAATGTTACATTGTAGAAAAATAAACAAGAGCGTTATAGCGACCACTCTAATGAGTTTTCTGGCGAGTTTTCGGCCGAGCCAACTGTCAAGGTGGTCTATAAAAATTTTGAGTTATTCCAATCTGATCCCCAAACCAATCCCATGTCATATATTTTTACCTTCTAGGGGAACAGTTTTTGGGATCAGAACGAAATAACTCAAATTTTTGGACGACCATCGACTAGAGAGCGTTCTCTAGAAGGAACGTGAAAATGTTCGTAGCGATGTTGTTCAGTACGGCAATATAAAAAAAAAGGCTAATGCTCGATGATCTGTTACAAGTGAATGCTAAGTTAGTCTATCAGCACCTCAAAGCTCATTTATTCTCATTGAGCACTGTAATTGAACCTTCTTCGTTTAACCTTTGTGTTGTGACCGCAGACATATAAATAATGTTAGACATTTTAATTGTTCGTATTACTGTTAATTGCGATACTTTTACCTATTTGTCATTCCTACCCTTCAGGGGATGTGTGGAGGTCCAGTCGGCCAGGTGAAGTCTAATTAGTGTTTTAATCGAAACAGTGGTCACGCTATCATCTTGTTTAACCAGCGTGAGGTATATGCCATGCTTTTTTTTAGTTGAGTGTTTGAAATACTCTATGAATAAGTTTCTCGCGTTTCTGCTGTAAACAACTCATAGTTTGACTGTTTGATCCCAGCTATGACAATACATCATTCGTATACAATCTCTAGCAAATAGCTTGGATTACCTTAGTGTCTATTATCCCGTGAACGTTTTAGTTAAGTACGTTTTGAAGATGTTAGACAGCGTCATTCTCGCTTCATACGATTTTGTTTCTGTGCCATCTATGTACTTCTGCAGCCCACTATTCATAATTATATTCATTGTCCATTACGCCTCTCTGTTTAGCATTAAACCTGCCTTATCCCTGAAATTGGCAACAGAAAAATGTTCCATTTTTTATGAAACACCTTGATTTTTTTTCTTTCACAATTGGTTTCATGGTAAAAGTTGTTTCTAACAATTAGTACTTTCAGCCCATGAAAGGTTGTTAATGTTTTACAAATAACCCTGTGACGATGTTTCTTCCGTATTTATGGAACGATCATAAGATTATCATAAAATCTGTCTCCACACTTCCTTAGCACCCAGTACCTCAAACTCTTGTATCGATCGTGATAGGTTAGTTTGCCTTCCTCGTCGCTTTGTTCTTTCCAATTTCGCATTCGGTTGCCACATCTTACATTTGTGCATGTTCCGAGTTGCTTTATGTCGAGTTGTGCTGTAAAGGTATTGTGTATGAAAATGTATTTGCCACGCCCCTGTTTTCCGTAGATGCTGAAATGTTTACTTGTATCTTTATGCATAACTATTTAAAAAGAAAAGAACTCGCTTATATGCCCAAGACGTTGACCGCGTAAAATTCGGGAATGTACGAATATGTATGGGAAATACCGAGATAAAAAGTATCATCATCATAAGCACATTTATCCTCTCTGTGAGAGTAAGCTGTAATCAACAACGCGGGCCCAGTGCGGGTTGGTAGATGTCTCAATGTCTTCGAATTCTTGGTTCTAGGACATGCCGGATTCCTCACGATGTTTTCTTTCACCGTTTTGTGAGCAGTGGTGATGAAATAAATTACTAGCTATCTGGCTAGGTTCGAACTCGTGATCTACAACTTGTAAGCCGTGGCCGAGCCCACTGCTCAAAGATAAAAAAGTGTCCAACATGTTAATCCAGGCTATGAACTATCTAGTAATAGTAGTTTTTGTACAAAAGTTCAACCATCCGTCCATCAATATTCCCACCAGCTTCACCAGCACCACATTTAGCTCGTTTACAAGAGACAATAAATAATTCAACTGGTCCCACGAACTCCCGACCTTTCGCAAGTACAGCTTGGTCTAGTCTAAATATAACTAGACTGATTCGCCCACGGTTTGCAACCTGTACTTATTTAAGGACAGAGGTATTCCGGTAACTTGTGTTCGATACTCTTGCTCGTTTTCCCTTACACACCTGGATGAATAATAAAATATCATTGGTCTGTTGGAGTTTCGACTGACAGTGTTGAGGCGAAGGATGTAATTGCAGTGTTTTTTGAATTACAAAATATATTTTAACAAAAATCTTGATGGGTTTTCTTTTGACTCTAGTCCAGTTCAAAGCTGACTGAGACAATGTCTTCAATGGTGAGAGCTTACCCAGAAGAAGCATGTTTTCTCTAACTTTATAGAGAACAAAATATCATTGATATATTGGAATTTCAAAAAGAGAATTATAGAGGCACCATAAAGTGGTGCAGAACCAACAAGCTTTAGAGAGCTTGTCCATGACGCAATTGGTGCGATTTGCAATTTCTACAAACTTAAAATAAAAATCGTCCTTACTACTACGATATAGTGATGCAATTCGGCTATCATACGTCGCTGAGGCGAGCGTGTTTTGTTTTACATAGAAAACCGCACGTTATATGTCATTTGTCGTAGTGTTAAAGGATGATTTTCACTTTTAGTTGGAATCGGTCGAAAAATGTCGCATCTTGTCGTCAGCAAGCTCCCTTAAGTGCTTGTTTAGAAACGGGACTTTCACACCATCAACTTCGAAACTCCGTTGTCATCATCATCAGCCTATAATGTTCCCACTACTGGGACATAGGTTTCTCTATGAGAGGGTGAGTGGTCCATAATCCACCAAGCAGGTCCAATATTTGTTTTTAGATGACACATATCCTCTATTTTTTACTTCCAGAACATGCCAGTGTCATCGTAAACTGCAGCTTCTGCAATATTTTCCAATATCTCTTTGTGACATTACTGCTAGTCGATATTCAGGGCAGTACTGTGGAATGTATCTTGTATTGCAGTGATACATTACTTGTGCAGTTATTGGAACAGGGTATTGTTTATATTTCTGTATTATCCCTGATTTTATTGTTTTATAATTATGTTGGGATTTCTTGAAACTGTAAGTCTAGCTTCACGTTTGCCTATGATTTCATCATCTTTAGTTAACTTAAACATAGGAGTCTGGACAGGTTATTTTAGTAGATCCTCAGTCTTTCGTTATGTGTCAAATATTTTGTAAAATTAGTTTTCTTGGCATCTGCAAACGGGCTGTGGGAACGGAAAGCTCATGATTGAAGGAGACGGCAGGACGAACTCGATGTCTTCCTTTAGAATTGGAAGGAGTTGGTGCTCAGTCGTAAGAGTTAGAAAGAATGGAGGCAGGCCTTTGCCCAGTAGTGGGACAATAGAAGAGGAAGAGGGAAATATTTTGATATTTTTAGGTTATAATTTATTCGATATTCAAAAACTTCAGTTCATTTGTAATACCACACAATAGTATTATTTGGCAAAAACTACATCTTATCTGCAACGAAAAGTTTAAATAACTATTATAATTTATGTATTACTTCGGCAAAGTGCCATAATAAATCACAAGTCCGACCAAAGATTCTAACTGCGGTACTTTTTAATATTTGGAGAGCACCAATCCATTGTATGCGATGTATAAAGAAGGATACGATACAAAATAGGTCGCTAAAATATTCCAAGCCGAAATCGACAACCTGTCAATATACCATTGCAGCATTCGGATGCAGTATTTTGTTACATTGTACTGCAGCTATGTGCTATACAATACATAATGTAGTGGTATTTACATAGTATCTGAAAAGGGTCAAAGCCAATGATGACAGCGAATATGTCTAATGACTGTGTCGGAAGAAATTAAGATTTTTGTGAGACTATCTAAGTTACACCTTTGAAATTTGGGCACTATGGAGTCATTTTACGGGGCATCTGCTTAGCCTTTTCCAACCATGTTGAAATCGAATCCAGGCTAATCAGTAGGCGAATATAAATATTTTACATAGAACAACACGGCCTATCTGACGTAGAAGGGGCAATAAAAATAGGACGTCTCTGGGTAGAACTGGTTATTAGATATATCTAAGTTTTTGACTACCTCTAAAAACTGACAAAAATCCCGACATTTTAAAGTTACTTATAATGAGGCAAAGCATATTGCAGTACTCTTACCGATGAGTAACAAATCTTGTCTCTTTTCGTGGAAGCAAGTCATCATAATCCACCACTTAGGCACTGCATTTTAATAGATCTCACGTATGACTAATGACATTTTCTGATCAAGTATGAGAGATCTCATCATCAGGTCAAAGTCTTCCACAAAGAGCGCTAACCACCTCTTCGACTAACCGCATCCATCCGTTGCGAGTTTGCAACGCACCTTCTTCAAATCATCGATCTAGTCACAGAAGACCACATTGCAATAATGTATACCTCTTTTATACGACATACTTGCATTACCTTTAATAATATCAACAACCCACTTGTTAACAAGTCTTAAACATTACCATATTCCAAGTTTTCCGCAATATTTCTCGGATTGTGGATTGATAAACAGCTGTGTTTCTTTCCTTCTCAGAAAATTGCATCTGACGTGTAAATGATTTAGATTCGTCATAATCTATTTTTGATTCGAAGTATCTTTGTTCGATTGAGGAATCGTATGCGTGTGTTTGGAGTTTAAGCGTACTTACATGCATTAACAACTATTCGAACATTATTGTTTAATATAAATATCTACTAGCTTCAAGGCTTCCCTTCTTGCTTTCCATCAGTTTCGTCTCTGCCACTATCAACCAAGGATTTAGATTTATCCATACTTTCATTTGTACACACTTTGTCTTTTGCGACTGTGACAAAGAAAAAAGAATCAAAAGTGGACACTCTTAAACACTGTTTTAGGCTATCACGGTTTATTTCACGCTGTTGCAAGCGCCATGATCTCGGGATGACAACAGCGTCGAAATATCGGGAACTGAAAACAATTAACAATCACGGAAGATATCCCGTAAGTGACATTTTAAATTGTGGACACTCTTGTGTCATATCTCCATTAGAGGACCTTGAAACGTTTCCTATTCCTGTTCCGACTTTCAATAGGCAGGATAAAACACTTTCGGCAGCGTATATTAACCGAAGACTTGACTATCATAGTTATCGCTATAGAACATGACTTTGTGTAAGTCTTAACTACCCTACCCCAATAAACAAAAGCCAAAATTAAATGAACGATGTAAACAGGAATTGTCGCAGTGAAATGAAAGAATATTAAATCAATTCTCCGGCGATTGGCAGACATCCAGCAACGTTTGGCGCAAACCTCGCCAGAAGTGAAGTGTTGTGCTATATAGACGATATGCTGACACGGATGTGTCATAAGTAGGTTCTTGGAGGTTTTTGAATGATGGTACTACTCCACAGTTCTGTAAATCCTAATCGGAAATTATTAGATATAACAAAATGTTAATTTAATAACCCGCGGACCAAAAGAAAGATGAAGATAACCCTTTAAACTTGAAATTTCCTTGGATTTAAAATGGGTTCCTTTCATCCGCTATGATGATGGAATCAGATAAAGTCTTTGGATACAAGGAACTCGCAAACAGAGACGTCGAACAAATTCTTTGCAGTCATAGTTACACAGTCTTTGAAGCAAAGAGTAAAAGCTAGAAGTGAAGAGTTGTACTGTATAGTTTTTGAAAGATAAATATACTGTTTCGCGACAAGTGAAAGAGAAATCATAAGTCCCTTTCTTTTTACAACATCAAAAGGTCTAAGAGAAACATTTCAAACTCAACTATACCTGCCAAATAATAAGGTTTCATATTTTAGAAATATTCTTCAGTTCCGCTGCGACTTTCAACCATGCACATACTCTTATACAAACCGAAAAGCTTGGCACTCTCATAACATGCCCTGAAACAGGCGCCACTTTCGGTCTAACTTGCCGTAATATCCCTAGTTATGCACGCCACTGTATACTACACGGGCGAGGCAACTACCGAACCTGACAATCGACTACACGAGGTTATGTCAAAGGCGCGACTACTATTAGTAGACAAAGAACAGGGTGCGTCGGTGACGCGTGGTTAATTGTTTGCTGGAACCACCAGCAAATGTTTAAACTATAATCAGAGTCCAAAAAGGGCTTCTATTGACGATAAAGGATGAATTGTGCTAGACCGTGTCTAGCTATAATTTGGGGAAACCCGAAAACACCCAATCGTTGCAAAACATTAACAACCTATAATGGACTGGCTTATGGTTATAAACAACTTTAACTATGTATCCTATACCGAAAGATAAAAAAAATAGAATATTTTACCGTTGACAATGTATGAAACAGCTTTACAGTACCCCTAGCACGAGTTTTCATTGTTTTACTTTACAGAGTCTTTCCAGTATTTACAGCGTTTCTTGTATGAAAAAATGGAACAGCGCCTCTGGTATGCGAAGAAGGTACTATTTTTTTCCTTGAAAATTGACAATTGGAAATTGTCAAAGTTCCAGTTTACTTTACGTCTCAAATACTGAAAACTCGTGCTGAGGGTACTGGTGTGTTTTACATTAACCCTTTATAGCCAAGAGTCGTCTAACACAGTTCACAGCTCTCGCAGTTAAGTCAAGAAATTGATGTGGTAAAAGCATCTTGTTGGGAGTTTCCACTAAAGTGGATCAATCAGGGCCAGTCCCCAGCCAAAATTTTAATGATTCATTCAAAAATAATAAGAAGAAGATTTCCGATTGAAAATTCTTGAATCTTCTCATAAAACTGTCATCGCGTAAAACTGTTGAAACGACTTCTGATCATTGGCCTGTTTCTGCGTATACGAGTCATCGGAAATGGTCGAACAATACAGTCGTATACAACAAGGAAGTCGCATGCGTGGAAATTACTCCATTAGACCTGTTTTACGTCATGAAGAGACGTTTTCATTTCTACAGTGTGGATTTTATTTACGTCAGGTGTAAAAAGAGAAAAAAGTTGATGATGCGAATTTGGAACACTGGAACTAATGAACTACATAATATGACGTCTGTTTTTTAGTCTTATGGCTTATGCAGACTATGCATTATTGTCGCAGAAAGTTACAACGACAATTCGGAATTTGAAAATTTAACAGTCGATAATAATTTTTAATGTTATTTTTGATAGCTCTACGCATACTTAACATCGGATTCATTGTCTCCTGAATCTAAAATTCTGAACTAGCGCCGTCTGGTGACAGTTGTGGGAATCAAAATCCCTCCGGAGCAACTGGATAGATAAGTAAATAGACTCTTAACTGGACAGTTTCTCATCTGGACAGATTCTTAGCTGGACAAATTAGCAGTACTCGTTAAAGGCCACCAATAGGTTTTCCACTGATAAAAACTCTCACTAGATGACTAAACCTACAGAAACTATGTCCTTTTACTACATCTACCTTCGTATCTTTCCTCTTATTGTCAACAATTAAGCCTGATTGTGACTGACATGCTCAAGTCAAGAATATGCAAGGAATCTTCGAAGAGATGAAGACGGGCAAATTGCTCGAAGTGGCCATTTTTCAATTTAATGCGCTCTATTTCTTGACCCGGTGTCCTACAAACAGATGCAAAGTCAGACATATCATATTCATAAGGTACTGTTTAATAATGCATAACGTATCTCATGCCTAATTTCAGGATCACTGTTAGTTTGACAGATGATCCCTCGGCAAGATTTGGTTCTTTGGGGCCCAAAACAGCTCCTTGAGGTACGCGTGGAACAACACGCACCGTAGACTGCCTAGCCTCGTTCCAACTACAATAGGATTTGGTTACAATGTAACGAAAGTAAATAAAAACTACTAGAGAAAACAAAGTTAATTTAATATCAAATGACAATGAAACAAAATGGTTCTCATAGGGTAATTATTTTATTATTGAACATCAACAGATTAATTGTAACAAATTGCTAAGTGCAGCGACTAGTCGTTAACATCCGTCAGTCAGTCTCGTGGGTAGATCATCCTTTATCATTTTGCAGTATTATTGTCAAGCCCGCTGTACACATTGGGCCAGCGTGTACAGACCTAGTTGGCGGTTTGTTGGTAGTTGGCGTATTGGCCGGCCAACCGAAGATGTCGATTTTTCGTGCACCAATCAAAGGATTTGCTGTGCTTCGCAAACAGTATTTACAGGTTGGTACAATGTGTAAACAGCGACGTACAGCGGCCATAAGATCGTGGACACTGATAGCTAAGATTATAAAATGTTCAGATTCCGTGTTCAAAATGAAACGTAACGTTTTTCGTGATGCCACTTTTTCATAAATGTGTGAGTGAGCGCCAAATGCCTTGGTGTGTGACGTAAGGATCGTGCGAAGGGATATTTTTTCTTCAATTTTTTGGCTTCAATTTTCAATGATCTACTAGGAATCTCGACTTTCCCCGGTCTTTTCCCCAAAGACTTGACGATCCTCCTGAAAAACAATAAAAAAGATGCGGACATTTTAAACCAAGATACGAACGAAAGTAAAGCAAGCAACTAGAATCATAATCGTATGCAAGCGTGCATCCATTACGTAAGCAGGTCTGTGACATTTTCACTTCCCATTCGCATCGCTGTTTAATTAAGCATTAGGTAGTTATCTATTGCTTAATTGGAGACTCCAACTTACCGAATTTAAAAACGAAGAAATGTACTGTGCATAATTATGTTTTGATGTATGATGCTTTAGCAGTATTTCTTGGAATATCGGCTGAGCGATCCCAAAATCGCACCGGCGGTGGAAGGCCTCACCAGGGGGGCCTGGCTAGTGACCGTGATCCTGTTGGAGTCCGAAGTGTCTACAATGATCCATCGGTGCGTAGGAGTTCTAGTTTGTTATAGATGAGCTCGCTATTTCTTAGGTCTCATCTTAGCTTCTGGGCTAGACGGAGGCCAAAAGAAAACTTTTATAATTAATGTAAAAAGTGAAAATTGCTGTTTTGGTGTTCATATAACTTTTAAAATCAACCCAATGCAGACTGTGGAAGCCTACGTTTTTTGTGCCAAAACCGATATCACCTGACCAAATCAAATTACAAACATGACAAAGCATTTATTGAGAACAGACAATGTAATAGATTAAGACCATAATACGACTATGTAATGTTATATTATAAATCATACATGATTCTTACAGCCGAGATTGATTCGACCTTGCTCGCGGAGAACACGAACATAATTACTATTTCCTACCCGCTATTTATGCATAATTTGAATAAAATCACGAACAATAACATGTACACAGTATAAACTATATAGTGTTATATGAATGAGGTGATAGAATAGCTGTTTAAACAATGAAAAGTCATAATATCGATACGGCAGAAGAAGACTCGAACGTTGTGAATCCACGTGGTCTACACTCTCATAGAGAAGACGATTATGTCCTAGCAGTGGGTAGTTTTAACAAAGATAATATCGATACGAGAGAAGAGTTAGTCGTACTGAGGCCAAGCCAAGTGGTGTACCCACTTGTCACTCCATCTCATAGAGATTTAAGACGTACAGTCTCAGCAGTGGGTTTTGACAATGATAAGTTGCGTACCATTAATACAATCAATGAAGACTGATCTGTAATAGAGCTGCTTGGTGGATCACAGTCCAATCCATCTAACAAAGAAAATGTTTGTCTTCCAGCAATTGATTTTTTAAATGGCAATGATAATGGTATAGTTGACAGTAAAGTCTTAGAAGACGACCTAAGTTCTGTAAGGAGTCAAGTGTTTACTATAGCAAAATATTCTTGACAGTCTCAATTGTACGGGGATTAGAAGCCAAAAGTAAACACTTGAACAACTAACAACTCAATGTCAGAGATAAATAAATGAAATATAGAAAAAGAAGATACTTAACTTATATAGGGTTGCCTTGCCATCCGTCCGGGTTTTCCCGGATTTGTCCTAGTTTAGCTAGGTTTGTGCCTATTGGCCTTGTTTTGTTCTGTATTCTGCTTGCAAGGAGGGAAGTGGAAACATATTTTTCCTACTCCTCCACTATTCTTTTCTGATTAATTCGTTGCAGGATCCAAGACAGGTAAATTCATTCTCCGGGACACGTCGAGCTTCATTGTCTCGGCGCTTTTCTGGTGGTTGCCACTGTTGTTGATACTGGCTTTCAGAAGTTGCAGTGGTTTGGGAATAGTGTGGTGGGTTTGGCTTTCATGCACACAAAGCATCGGTTTACTTACTCTGTCTCGACCTGCGTTCGCGCCATTCCGTAACGACTCACAGGTGTCATTCTTGACAGGTCCGAATACTTATGTGAGAGATATAGTGTTCACATATCTATTAAATTGATACGCTACATTTGTTTAATATTTTACATTCTCATGTGAGAATATCCACTAAAACACTGGTATTCTGGATTCGGCTAGATATGATGGCCTACCATGACGTCTTTAAGCGTGAGTTATTCCACTGTGGGAAAGAAACAGTGCTATATAAGTCGTCTAACGCCATCTCGTTCCGTCAGTAGAACTACTAATGTTTTAAGACGTCATGGTGGGCCACCTCACCTTAGAATAGTTGAGTAAAATTGCATGGCAGATGATGATCTGCCTAGCGGTTTCTTTACTATTAACTTCCAGTCCAAGATGCAGAAGAATACCATTATTTTCATGGAGTGACTATGCATCTGACCTCTACTACCCAGGTAGTACTGATAAGACTGATTGCTAGTCTTCGTGCCACTGAGCGCAAAAGATCGATATGCTTTCCAAGACACAATAGGACCATAACAAGCGCGACATTACCTTAAAAATCGATCCACGTGGCTGTAATTATTTAGTCCCAACGAAAACCAGCATAATGTTGCCAACAATAATAATACTTTTACAGTCTGCTTTACGTCACCGTCAAAAAAATGCAAATACTATTCGACATCCCCACAGTGCGCAAGCGATCATTTTTTGTCACAATCCCTTCTCCCATCTCACTTCAACTCAGCGCTACCGAAAGAGATAGCACACGAATGCAACTAAGGACATTGACTGTGTGTTTTTTTCACTCAGTTTACGTCCGGAGTGTTAAAGACCTTATTAGCGTTACGTAAGGTTGTTAATGGAGAAGCAGGAGTCTCGGATATGCAGATGAGGTTTTTTTCTTTTAAAGGGCCTGTACTGTTCCTTACACCTGGACGATGCGGGTGTGCGGCCATTGTTATTTTAGGCGACACTCGCCCGTTTGGGATACAATAAACAGATTGATCGTGAATGTCGGATCCGATTGCGAATAATTTTGGCACAGGACGCATTTCTGTATGAATTTCGACGGTTGCAATTCTCGATGAATGTATGGGCTTTAATTGTGTTCCTGTTTAATTCGAAAAGGTGATTATGGAGACGAAATGGCATTTTACTTCAATGAATTTCTCTCCATTTTTCTGAACTGCAGATTTATAGTTTTTTTTTTAATATGCCTCTGCTTTTCCCAACTGTGTTAGCGTAGCCTTTTTTATATTTTAACCAGATGCACCTTAATATAAGTACTTTACATTACTCACATAATGCAGTAATGGATAATACAATACCCCTTAGCAACATTGGTAGTCAGACTTTCGAGCGAATTTTGTAATTCCTGCTAAAAATCTATTTATGAGAACCGGAATCCACGTAGAAAACGTGGCAAGTAATGGGAGATCACCCATCCATAGATCGACCAAGGCAAGCGAGACTTACACAGTTACATTTGAAAATCGACCTAACTGTGATTTTTTAGCTACGAGCTCCTCAAAAGCAACCTACTGGCTGTACTGGCTGGCGAGCGGTTTCACCCGCTACAATTGAAATTTTATCTATAAAAATATCCTATGTTTTATTCCAGGTTGTAAACTATCTGTGTACCAAGTTTCATCCAAATCCGTTCAGTGGTTTTTGCGTGAAAGAGTAACAAACATCTAAAGAAACCTTCACGTTTATAATATTAGTACGATTAAAATTGTCTATGATTGCCAGCCCTATGTCTAATAGATTGTAAGGACTCCTCTCCCGGTTGCCATGTTATTGTCTCTGGGGCTAACAACCTCTATGGTTCTTTTATTTTCTATCTTCGAGCGGAGGAAGGAAACGAGAAACCACTTTCGTTCGTACTCTCGTTTTTCATTTGATTATTAGAGTCGTCGGTGCTAGAACTTGGACTTTTTTTGTATTTGGATTGATTCGCATTTTCACCGTTTTCTTTAATTACTCATTCATTGAGAATGTTCCTTTCATTATTTTCAATACTTTTTCCTCAAATAATATTTTTTATTGGCTCCGTGTTTGCTAGATGTCCAATTGAGGATTGGACATCTACCAAACACGTTTAGTAATTTACTTCCTCCATACATTTTCTCCACCAACTAAGGCCATTACAGATTTTACGAGGTCATCTATCTATCCATCAAAATAGACCATACACTATGCTTATAGATTATAGTCCTCCATATTATTAAGCACTTTGCCTTTAGGTAACCAAGAATTTTGCTGAATTTTCATTTTATTTATTAATCAATGGCTTTACCTGGATTATTTTGAGTATGTTAATGGAGGACGGCCGAAGCCAATTACACTATTTAATAATACGTAAATAATTACACCATCAAATAAATTTACTACAGTCGCATGACTGTTCATCTTACGAAATTTCAGAAATTCTGACAGTATTCATCTTCCATTCATCAGGCCGACTGAAATCAGTCACTGATCTTCATGTATTTAATCAAGATCAGTACATCTACCATGAGTTTGTACAGCTAAAACTCGCTAGCGTCTCCGTAAATTATTTGTATGAAATATTGTACAGCGCCCCTAGCGGTCACAGTGAGAATTAAAATCCATACCATGAGCACTGTAGATTACTTTTCAGGTTATTATTGGCAGTGGATGGAGCGAAATAATACGTTATGGAGAAGGAATATCAACGTTTATTAATTAATTTAGGCACAGTACAAAATGGACATGTAGTTTTGCCTTGACCGGCGTTGCAAGAGAGAGTTGCCATACTCACAAAATTATTTGCTATATTTAAAATATTAATGTTGCCATTTTACAATACCGAACACACCCCCTCAACATTATATTTTAATTTCCAGACAACCCTTTAATTTAACAAATCAAAACATTTATTCTTTACACCCCCTTAAGAAAAATTCAGAGATGCTTCCCCTTAACAAACTTTGCAATGCATCTCCTTAAATTATAACATAACCTCTAAACAAATATGCAGAGCCTTAAATCTAAAAATACTAAACAACCTTTACTTAGACAGGATACCTTATACAATATAAACTCAATATTAAGTATATGCCTACTTGCTATAACAAACTTATGACAATATCATATCTCTAAGTTTAACAAAAAGTACTTTCCCCAAAGGTTTGGTAAACAAATCAGCTATATTGTTATTACTACAAACAAACTTTATCTTAACTGAACCTGTTGATATATTTTCCACAATATACTGATATTTTATATCTATATGTTTTAACCTTTTGTTACTGTCATTGTTTTTTGTTATATTAATCACACTTTGGTTGTCTTCAAGTATTTCAAAATCAACATTATAATATCCAAAGTCTTTGAGTAACTTTTTTAAAAAGGAACCTTCCATAATACTCATACTAAGAGCAACATATTCAGCTTCACAAGACGATAATGATACACAAGACTGTTTCTTGCTGTACCAAGAAACTGGACAATTAAAAATATAAAAAATTTGACCAGATGTTGACTTCCGGTCTGCAACATCACCGGCCCAGTCTGCATCACTATAGCCTTGCAGTTTACATACATTTTTACTTTCCTTATCATATTTGTATATTAAAGACAAATCTATGGTACCATTTATGTATCTTAATATCCTCTTTAAACATTTAAATAAAGCTACACTAGCACAATGCACATATCTACTAAGAAATCCTACTGCTACACATAAATCTGGCCTAGTGCAAGTTGCATACAAAAGACTGCCAACTAAACTTCTACAAGCTTTTTCTATTTCAAAACTTTCACTTTTATCTTTCTGTAACAATTCAAAATTTAAATTCTGTTCTATTGGAGTAGATACAGTTTTACAATTTGACATTTGATATAAATCCAACAACTTTAGCAAATATCTTTTCTGATTTATTACAGTTACACAGTTAACAAGATCCTGTTTAATATTTATTCCTAGATAATTACTAGCTAGACCCAAATCTTTCATTTTAAAGTTTTTACATATGGAACTTTTAAAGTCACCTACTTGCTTTTTATTACTACCAAAGTACAACAGATCATCAACAAATAATAACACATAAATGTAATCATTTCCTATTTGTTTGAAATATAAACATGGATCATTCTTTGATCTTAAAAAATTTTCATTTGACATAAAATTATTAAACTTTTCATTCCAGTATTTTGGTGATTTTTTAAGACCATAGATTGATTTATTTAATTTGCATACCTTATTACTAGGTAATCTCATATAAACTGTCTCATTTATGTCACCATAGAGGAATGCTCCCGTGACATCCATTTGATACACTGGCTCCCTTTTTTGTGTGGCTACAGCCATCATAGCTTTGAAGGTTGTTAGTTTGGCGACAGGTGAGTAGGTTTGGTTGTCGCAGTTCTTCTGTTCAAATCCTCTGGCTACTAAGCGAGCTTTATACAGAGATTTTCCTTCTGCCTCCTTGATTTTAAATACCCACTTGCTACTCACTATGTTTTCTCCGTCAGGAACTTCTGTCACCTCCTCCCAGGTATTATTTTCCTCCAGTGTCTTCAACTCTTTATTAATGGCTTCCTCCCATTTAGTTTTGTCTGGTCTTTTCATAGCTTCTTGATAGGAAATAGGTTCATCACAGCTGTAACTCAGGAACATGTTTTCGTCTTCTTGTACATAGTCTTTCAACCAGCTTGGTTTTTTTCTTACCCTTCTGGATCTTTCTGTTGCCTCTTCTGTCTGTCCTGAAGTTTCCTGTGAGTTTTCCTGTTCTTCTTCTATCTCTTCCTCTTCTAGTATTGATTCCTCATGAAAGGAGTGAATGGAGTCCTGTTCATTTTCACTTTCTATTGTTTCAGGGTTTTCAATATCCTCATACTGGCTTTTTTCTTCCTCTGAAACTTCTTCTGTCTCTTCTTGAGTTTCAGAAACTATGTGATACTCCTTTTCTTGCCTTCTGTCTTTATCTTTGTTTTCTATAGACCTTTTTATAAATACTATGTCTCTTTTGATGTCTACTTTGTCTTCTTCTGGAAAATATATTCTGTATCCTTTTGTATTTTCTCCATATCCTATGAAATGGCCTAATTCAGCCTTGCTATCAAACTTTAACCGTTTTTGATCAGGAATATGTACAGATACTTGACTACCGAAGACTTGAAGGTTGTTGACATCAAAATCTTTGTTCCACCAAAGTTGATATGGTGTTTTGTCCTTCACACGACTAGGACCTGTTCTGTTGATTATGTAGACAGCGGTATTGAGAGCTTCCGCCCACAGATTCTTGTTTAGGCCGCTCTCCAGAAGCATAGTTCGTGCTGACTCAACCACCGTCCTCATCTCGCGCTCTACACAACCATTCTGTTGCGGAGTATATGCTACACTTCTTTGGTGTTGTATCCCATGTGATTTCAGCAAGTTTTCCATTTCTTTACCGATAAATTCCTTTGCATTATCACTTCTTATGTATTTCACTATGTGACCGGGATTAACTTTTATTTCTTTCAGATACTGTTTTAAATATTCTACAGACTGACCTTTATTCTTCAGAAAATATACCTTTCTATATTTAGAATAATCATCCTTGATGAGCAGAAAGAACCTTGCCCCTCCTAGTGAAGTTTGTTCTACTGGACCTCCTATATCAATATGGATAACCTCTCCTGGTTTCGTTGCCCTATGGGTACTAGATGGGAAGGGAAACTTATGTTGTTTTCCTTTCAAACATGGCAAACAGGTTTCTTCTTCACTATTATTTTCGAACTTAATATCTTGCTTCATTAAGATGCTTTTCACCTGATTTATGTCTTGATGACCTAGTTTGGCATGCCATTCCCTCAGATTTGACATTACTTTTCCAACCATAGCGTTATTTTCATACTCTCTGAATAACATTGTGTACATTTTACCATTTCTTTTTGCTACCGCACACACACTATTGTTTTTGATGAACTGGCACTCATTAGCTGTCGACTCCAGTTTATAACCTTTATCCAGAGCAGCACTCATGGAAAATAAGTTGGTCTTGAGGCTTGGCACATATAACACACTGCCTATTGAAGTTTTAATCCAATTTTGACCATCATATGCCTCTAGGTTAATATCACCATAACCTAATGCTTTTATTATTGTCCCATCACCAATTACAATGTCTTTAGGCACTAACAATTTTTTATAGTTTATGAAACTGTCCACTGTAAAGCACATATGCTCAGAAGCACCACTATCTAAGAACCACTCATTATTTTTACTTTTTGACATAAGTCCACACACTGACATGACAAATGCGTTTTGTTTTTTATCTTCAGTTTGTTTTTTATTGTCCTTGTTAAACCAACACTTTTCTTTTGTATGTCCCCGTTTTTTACATTGATTGCAAAATAGAATGTTTTCAGTTTTATCACTTTTGTGCTTCTTTACCTTACAGTCCTTTTTATAATGCCCCACTTTACCGCAGTTAAAGCATTTTCTTGGGTTTGTATTAGTTTTAAACGCTGTGGAACTACTGTTTTCACTGTCTTGGTACAGTTTATTTCTTTGCTCTTCTATGATGAGCCTGGCTGTCAACTCTGAAAGGTTTCGCTTTTCTGTGGGCACAGAGTCCCATGCAGAGACGAAGTGTCTGAACTTTTCACCCAGCGAACTTATAATTTTCGTAACAATCATGTTTTCGGCAATTTCGCCCTTTGCTAGCTTTATTTGAGTCACAATGGCCTCTATTTTCGCTATAAACGTAGACACATCCTCTGAACTGTCAAGTTTCTCTTCGAAGAAGCGCTGCTGTAGTATGTGGAGTGAGACATCCGATTTTTGTTCAAATACTGTATTTAATTTATCCCACATTTCTTTGGATGTTTCGCAATTTTGCACGTGTAGCATAGCCGTGTTGCCCAATCTTCCAACGATGATTCCTTGGGCTTTTGCATCTAATCTCTTCCATGTGGTTATTTTTTCGACTTCATTTTGTGGGCATTTTGATGAGCCATCCACCAAGTCAAAGACATTTACCGCCTTCAATAACACTTTTAGTTGGAATTTCCATGTGGGCCAGTTACTGATATTTTCTAATATCATGCGATTATTTGAAGCTCCAAAAATATAGCCCTCGCCGTCCATCTTGTTTCGCCCTTTACCACTGCTTGACCGCAGGACCACGCCGCCGCTTTACCACAGCTTTTTTGCCAATATTCCTTTATTTCGCTCCGGGCGTCTGGGCCCATAACCTTTTCAGGTTATTATTGGCAGTGGATGGAGCGAAATAATACGTTATGGAGAAGGAATATCAACGTTTATTAATTAATTTAGGCACAGTACAAAATGGACATGTAGTTTTGCCTTGACCGGCGTTGCAAGAGAGAGTTGCCATACTCACAAAATTATTTGCTATATTTAAAATATTAATGTTGCCATTTTACAATACCGAACAATTACGATTGGTTAAAAACCTAACGTAATCTATACGATGGTCACTAACGTTTTTCAGCTGTCACCATACAAAACGGTACCATGAGTTTCTAATACTACAGGCGCTAGCGAACAATACGCTTGCTATAATAGTTACGTAGCTCACTAGCTTTTTGGCGTGTGAAACATGTATTTACATTAACGTTATTAACTTTTTTGAGCATAAAAAGTCAAAATAATGCTTGCAAGAACTTTTTAGCATGGAATCTGTTAGTGGCCGCTTAATTTGGGAACTACAACGTGAATTTCAAGTTACAATATAAGTGAAAAAAAAATATTAAAATTTACAGACCCATAAAAACAGCGTTTGACGATTTGGACACATTATGGTTTATTTCTTGCAATTCTCACGTCTTTAAACACTTGAACTTACACACTTACACTACCACATTTTCACATTTTTTATGTTACACATTAAATTTCGTTTAGGTGAAACTATTTTATAACTTTATCTACTTTTTAAATAAATGAATACCAAGTAGAAACATTTCTTTTCATGATGAAAACCACCAATAATTATAACAGTGAAGCACTTTGTAGTAAATAATCCAAATAATCTTTTGTTATAAACTTTCAAACCACAAATGCAGTGTCAGTGATACTGTGATACAAGGGCAAAGTCAACGAACAATGGGCGACAGTGACGTATTAGAAGTCGTTCTCTCTTCTTATTTGTGGGAAAGAAAGAAACAAAACATAAGGAGTGAAGTTAGCAACACGACACCACCTATCGAGCTTACATTATCGCCTGCGTAAGATTCAAATAAACTCATGGTACCAGCAATATCGAAATCTATTTGATCCGAGTTAGCACGCTAGCGATTTCGACGCTAGCGAGTAAGTTTTCGATGACAACTCATGGTAGAGGTACAGTGACAGATTTCAGTCTGCCGTGCCGCGAGAGTAATTCCAGTTCTGTCTCATTCCCACAATGGAATTACTTCTTTAATTATAGTAACCCTGCTAAAGAACGTTAATCGCGGTTAATATGCGAAGAATAGGTGATTTAGTATGACATATTATGATATACCTAGTTGGACTCGTTAGGTAGTGCTCATATAATAATAACAACATAATATATCGGGTCAGCTTATGATTAAACTAATTATTCACCTAAAATTTTCCATACCACAAAAACTGAACTTGCAACACAAGATCTCCAAAAAAAAAGACAACAGACAGACAAAGGCACACATGAAAGTCAAGTCAATGACATACTTAGTACAAACGCCAGCAGTTCAACCTACCCAACGATGATATATTACTAGACTCCTAATAACACATTAGGCAAAAAAGTCTTATATCCGTCTTATTTCGACCACTCCTGTCAGCCGTAAACATATTTCGAACAGAACAGACCTTGAGTTAGCCAATCACAACGCAGCACCCCGTCCCCCTCGCTTACGTAGTACCTCAGCGAGTTGACAGAATAGTTTTTGTTCCTTAGATCGTGCATGTGGAGTCTAGTAATATATCGTCGTTGAACCTATCCCAATCGAGCATTAACCTTCAACTATTGTAATAAGGTTGAAAATCTATTAAAGAAATTTTACAAATTGAGATAGGTTGATGTGCTGGCAGTACAATATGTATCAATGATGCAGAACAGAAATGACATATGTCAGAACATTAGTCACTAGACCAGAAAAAGATCGATCTGGTGTTAGATACTTTGTGACTTAGATCACTGAGATGACGTCCATTTGTCTCCCAGATGATGAAGTAACGGATAACGTGCCAAAATTGAGAATCATTATTTTAAGTATTAGAATTGTCATCATATTAGTTTGATGTCGATTACTATCAGACTCGATATGTCACAATGTAGATCAGTTTTTATAATGACATCAATAAAATGAGGACTAATCTATTTGACAGTTTGACAGGTCTCCAGAGGCTGTGGCGCTGCCCAAGCGGCCATTTTTAGAACTGCTCAGATTAGTCCTCATTGCGAAGTTTGATAATTTGACAGGTCTCCAGAAGCAGTGGCGCTGCCCAAGCGGACGTTTTTGGAACTGCCTAGTTTTTTTTTTATAGGGTGACATAATGGGCAGTCTTATCGCTCACATTGTTAAGCATTGTTGCAAGCGCCATGATCAAGGTAAAACGAAATTACCGAAATATCGGAAACTAAAAATAAAAAGACATACATGGCGAATTTCTAATTATAGTTATTAAGTCACTGATCAAGAACAAAACAAAAACAGTTGTAATTAAATAAGGTATCTTTTAAAAAAATACTAATTAATCGTTACAAATGGAAAGGCTGATAGGCTGAAGAAGTTAAAAGACAGGTTAATAATAAATAGGTCACAAGTGCACATTTAGTAAATGTAGAAAATAACGTGATAGACGAAAATATTGACGACAGACACCAAGACATAGTCGAAGAAAATTCTCATAAGGAAACATATCTAAAGGCACAAAAAAACCAAGTTAACGGTGATAAGAACAAGATAAATGTTACTAAAATGGACTTAAAACGCAGTTTCTAAATGTTAAGCATGAAAACTTCTGCCAAGAAGGGGGATGCTTGCAAACTTGTTACTTGCAAACAAACTCGCGTTTTTAAATACTTAGCTTGAAAAAGCTTTTTTTCTCTTCTGGCTTGTATTTCTGTAGCTTAAAAGGATGATGTGAATCTTCGTTAATATCAGCTACGATTTTTGGAGATTATTCTTCACAACTTGCTTCATTTATATTTGTAGACTTATGTACCCTAAGGTCAAAACGGGACCCTATTACTAAGACTCTGCTGTCCGTCCGTCTATAACTAACTCTGTAGTACGGACCCCGGGCAGAGCGGGAGGGACTGCCAGACTTAGCCCCTTCGTACACAAGGCGACGCAAGTCTCCGATACCTTACGACTGCGGTATCCAAGCGACTATCGCAATACAATTCCATAGAGATTCGTTCACAGGCACGCGTCAGTGGATGCTAAAGTCGTAAGGTATCGGAAACTTGAGTCGCCTTGTGTACGAAGGGCCTTATACTGACTAAAACAACCGTGTCCTTCAATAGCCCTGTAACTACCGGGGTCACGATAATTCGTTAGTCCCGCGACTCCGAACCCTATGCTTGAGAAACATTTTTTAGTAAATGAAGGAACAAATATATTGAACTAATGACCATGAAATGTCAAAGCATGTTATAAAGCCAGCGTAATGGTAAATTCTACTGTTGTCAAATATTGGTTGTTTAGGTAGGGTTGCCATCCATTCAGGTTTCCCCGGATTTGTACTAGTTTAAAGGGCATCCGGGTAGCGTCCGGGGAAAGGGGTCTTCATTTGTGGTCCGGGTTTAAAAAAAGTTTTGGGCGACGCAGTTGCCACGGTGCGCACTTCGTCTTATGTCTGGATTCTAAAATCCGGGGTTTTCTCGCCATGGTTTCCAAATTTTGGAGATGGCAACCCTAAATATAGGTAACTAGTGTAGCCAATCCTAGTACTCAAATACGGCACTGTTCGTCATGTTGATTGTAAGAAACACCATAGGTTAGGCAACAAATAGAAAGTGACCGACACTGCAGTACAATTTGATTCCGTTTTCCCATGGGGTAACGTGCGGTCTTGTTTTGACATGCTCTTGCGCAGGGTTGCCTGTCATGTTAAGTTAGTTTTTACCACGAATAAAAGATTTTTTTTTTACTTTTATGGCGTTATTGTGATTCTAATGATTTCTTAGTTTGTCCGAGTTTAGTCAACTGTGCCTCATGTTATCTGACATGTCCTTCCACGCTTCCTCTATTCTTATTTTCTTCGGTAAAGGCGTCATGTATGTCAGTGTACTCAGATGTAGTTACTTCTTCTAGTAGAATTTAATATCTTTTACAAAATCTTTGACTTTTATTGTCTATCATACTTGGCTTCGTGAGTATTCAGGTTATAGTGACGTCACCACTTACTCTTGGCTACTATTTTAGCTATTCATCAGTTACTTTTATCAGTAAACTATCTTAAACCAGTGTCCCTTTTCGTCATATTTTCCTACATGGTAGAATTACCTTGTCCTGCTTTTAACAGGCTTGTCCAGGCCGCATCCTTGTTCAACGACATCTCCATCTTGACCAGGTGGCCTACCATGACGAAAGCTAGAGTAGTTGCATTGTGGGAATGAGATGGCGCTAGTTTCTTGTACAGTCTGTCTCTTTCCCACAGTGGAACTACTTGCCCCGGCCAATTATGTATATTCTGCAATTTTTAGGGACTTTCGTTCTTAACTCTAATAGTAATAAGATCTAAAGGTAAAATCATCAGCTTTTATTTAGTTCAGTGCTCCGTAAATGTTAGTCGTGCCATTGAACTGTAATATACTGTGTGAAACATGCAGATTGTGTGTGAATTGATAGGCGATTTTATTCAAAGTTACTTTCTTTTGTACGTCTTCCTGTACATGTACGGAAGAATTTACAGCAAGATTGTTTTGTCCTGTTTTTGCTACATTTTCCGGTGGTTTGTTTAGCTGGTCTTAAACTGCTTCTTTTAGCAATGCTCCTAATGATTCAGTTTGTGCATTTCCAGTAACGTCATTGGTTAGTCTTCTATTATTTATTCACGAAGTGAATCTTTGGCCGTGGTCATTTTAAACGTGGCCGTTTTAAATCGATTGAGCATCTTTTTCTTTGAGATTTTGTGATATTTGGTGTTGTTTAGTCCAATCCCTTTCACGTAGTTTATCATGATGGCATGATTATTGCTAATAGTTCCTCTCAGTCTTATTTTAAAGCCCTCCGCTACCCATAAGGCCACTTTAGCAGCATCATAAAATAGTAATATTTAATTATAATATAATATATTTAAATATACTATCTTCTCATTTCTTCTTATTATTCTCAAGTAATATCAGTTATCACAAATTACTAACTGATTACTACGTCAGCTATCGTATGAAAAGTACTCACGGCTTAGAACAAGTCAATCAATAACCGTTGATAAGTCCTCTGTGATATAAAGTCCGCTAGATGGCTCCACTAGTACCTAAACAACAGCGAAATGAAACTGCTACTTTTAAAAACAATTATGTCTGAGCCAAAACCGGTTCCCATACAGGCACCCTCATAATAAGGGTCCATACACAAAGTAATAATCACGAAAGCTGCGTCAATCAATCTACAGATGCAAAGTGATGAACTGTCGTAACTGCCAAAACTGGTTTTCTAAATGCAACTCAAATTTGACACTGTTAGAGATGGTTTTTCATTGTCATTGGGTTTTGAATTAGGTCAATTTGTTGCAGCGTTTTAGTTTTGTGTATAAAGCGATAAAAAATGCACAGATGTGTCCGGAACAGACGGTATTGATTCTGAATGCGATGTTGGTAATTTTTCGGGTGAATTGTTTGGGCAATTATTTTATACACTGCTTAGACTGTTAGACTGCTGAAATGTAATCGTAAAGAATAAAAAAAGAAGCTATGTCGATCCACAAATGTATTAAAATTAGAGTAGGAGAATTGGAATTGTTAAAATAATACACATACTGTAATCTAGCTGTTGCCAGTGGTTTAACATTATTGAGACGTAATACCGGGATCAACAGTAACCATAAGTGATATACCAGGTTATGAACTATCCCTGTGCTAACCTGTTCAGCTTTTCTGACACAAACATCCATCCATCCATACAAATATCATCATCGTCTGCCTAACCTTATCCCAAGTTTATTGAGGTCGGCTTCCAGTCGAACCAGATGCAGTTGAATATCAATATTTCACATGGAGCGACGCCTATCAGACCTACACAACTGACTGTCAAAGATCTACAAATGACCACCCGGACCAAATCTTAACGTGCTTTCCGTGGCACGGAGAAAACTCGCAATGACAGAAGGTCACCTATTCACAGATCAACGTCTGCTAGGCTTTAACTGGAAGATCGGCCTGTGTGGCTGTAATTATTTAGCCACGAGCTCCTCATCCATACAAATATATACCTCGTTTATAATATTAGTTGGATTGATTCAGCAATACACAGAAAATAAGGACAAGACATAGATATCCCAGTACAGAATTTTTATGGCTGACTTTATTCTAGGCGCGCGCAAATCCCTAGTAGTTGAACATTTGTGTCCTTTAGACGTAGCGTTTTATTACTGCTGTTCTCTGACTTGAGCTGTGTTGTTTTATAGTCACTTTACATAATATAGTTCCTTCTTGCATCTGTCTCTGCACCGTATTTTTCTTCTAAATTATGCAAACGATTTTCAAATTTTATTATTTCGTTTATGTGTTAAATCATCATTATCCTGCTTTTATCCAATCAATTGAAATACATGAAGACTAAGTATAGCATTTACTTAGGTACACCATTTGAAAACAATCTTGTTCTACAATAGGAATTTCTCCTGTGTCGTTGCTGCGTTTACAAACATAGAAACTGACATACACAAACACCCAGATACGGAACAACTACTTTTAGGTCATAAAAATATTCGTTCCTGGCTGATCAGCTACTGCGCTAACCGTGCCGTGAGATAAAAAAAATTGAAGTACCAGGTAAAATGTCCCAGGTAAAATGTTTCTCCCAGGTATAATTAGTAGGTTTATTGGCAGCATGGTCTTCGTCTTCTATACTTTTTCCATACCTATTACTCGTCATTTCAGCAGTCACCTTTAAATAGATATCTTGTTTTTGATCTTCCTTTATTTTCTGTGCAAAATAGATTTGCATAAAAATCTGAATGATTTGACGCGAGTTGCTACCGCTAGTATGTTATCTGTTATATAGACTGCACTTTTGACTGTGTTTGTTAAAAAGTATGAAACCTTACACCATTTGCTTACCAAATCCCCAACCGAAAGTACTACACAATTACAATCTAAAACTTCCCTTTCGTGTCCAGTTTTCAATGCATCTGTTGTACACGCGCCCTAAAACAAGCGAGGATTAATTCTACCCTTTATAGTACCCCTAACCACCCCTAACTATATACTTAAATTAGGGGCGAAGTTGTCACCCCAGCGTACTGGTCTATCCATCAAAATAATGTATATAATGGATCATATTATACTGGTTGGACGTCCGAAAGTGTAGGCTGGGCCGCTTTATCAGGTCCCGGACAATTCGATCTCCGATGTTGAAATGCGTTCGCCATAAATAGAATTGCTTCGTAGGTACAAAGGTGATCCCGTCTCGTCTATTGTTGGTATTGGATTTTTGTAAAATGCATTGTATCTGCGATTGCGTAAAGTTGAAATTAGAATGTTTGTTTTATCTGTATTAACTTCAGTAAACAATTGCCATCGAATCTTCTAACAATTGTCTCTAGATGAAGTGTTTTAATTATTCACAATAATCTATAGTTTTCTTTTAAAACGATGATGAGTTCAGATAATTTCAATTCAATGTCGTTGTTGCAGTAAACTGCCTTCATAATATCTTCGATATTTGTGTCAACATTATTATCCGACAAGAAAGAATGCTAAAAAGACATAGCGTCATCCTAGACAAAGAGTTCTTTGCACCTTTCCTCGCACACATACAAGCATAAACAGGAAAGCATACAAAACACTTAAAACGTCCACTTCAAGGGTCAGTAATATAAGAAGCATTATAGTTCTACTTAAACGAACATCACTTTTCCTCGAACCGATTAAAACCCGACTCGGGGACACTAAAAGCTATACAGAATCATCCCAGGCAGGGCGTTACCCGAGTATTAATCTGCACACAAGTAAACATTACATCTCAAACCGAGTCGCCAAGAAGAAAGTATCTACACCTGTCCTTTTCGCACTTTCGTTGCTGACCGGTGTGCGAGAGGGACGGCAATCGAAGGGTCGGAATCAATACCATATGACAGGGGCCGGTGTTTTATTTTGTTGGAGACATCTTTGCGTGTGTTGCGACAGTGTTTTGCCTGTGTGAGTGGCTGGACCGCGCTGTATCTAGGTAGGTGCCTAATGCTGGCTTTTCAGATGTTAATTTTACGTTTTGGGACAGCGCTCTAGCGGTGGATACGGGGAAAGGGTTTTATCAAATCGAAATGTAGCGTTAAGTTAAAATGTAAGTACAGTGTGGGTTTAAGTTAAACGTATTTGACGAGCCATTGTTCTGAAAAGTAGTCTTTTGAATAAATTATTGTAAAAAGGGTCAGTTTTACTGTTTAACTGATCTCGTCACAGTGAAGATGCGCATTCTTTTGTATGTTGATGACTTTATTGTTTTCGTTTATTCGACATTACTCATAACACTACGTACCGTTCTTTGTCAACCTATATTGCGTCCAGATTTCGGTTTTGGAATGTTCGTTCCAATATTTCTATGTATCTGTTCTGAGATAAAATTTTGTTCTACATTATCTATATTTGTACTGAGCGAGTGATATTTAATCTGCTGGTTAAAAAAAAAAACTAACACGACAATAATTAACAAAAGAGGTTTAAAAAAACACAAATATTAGAGCGAACCAGCCAAAACTGCGTTACTCCAAAACTATCTATCATAACGTTTCCACAATAAAAAACGAAAACAAAAAATAATACAAAAAGGAGGGTACGTATCAAAATCCCGAAAGTTCATAATACCTATGTTTGAAATACCGACGTCCGAAACACCGAAATTCAAAATACCGAAAGTTCATAATACCTATGTTTGAAATACCGACGTCCAAAACACCGAAATACAAAATACCGAAAGTTTTAAATGCCGATAGTCGTTATGTTTTTTATCAAAAACCTCGGTTTTTGGAGGAGCAAGACGACGGAGCCCCGCTCCGCGGTGCTCCTACTTCTGCGTGGTTAAAAAAAAAATAACCACGAAGAGGATGGCGGGGTCTGAAAGACCCCGCCATCCTCTTCTAACCTAAATTGTCCGAGTCGGGGTGCCAGCAAGTCCCGAGGTTAGACCTAGTTCTAACCGGCTAAACCTAGTTCTAATTGAAGATAAGTATGATACACGTAGGTTTAACCGCATGTGGTCGGTTACACCTAGGTTTAGCCGGTTAGAACTAGGTCTAACCTCGGGACTTGCTGGCACCCCGACTCGGACAATTTAGGTTAGAAGAGGATGGCGGGGTCGGAAAGACCCCGCCATCCTCTTCGTGGTTATTTTTTTTTTAACCACGCAGAAGTAGGAGCCCCGCGGAGCGGGGCTCCGTCGACTTGCTTCTGTGAAGGAAATTTACGGCATTTTAAACTACAGGTTTTTAAATTTCGGGATTTTAAACTTTCGGGCAAATGAACTTTCGAGATTTAAAACTTTCGACCAAATAACCATTCGGCGTTTCAATTTTCGGGATTCCGTCCATCGGTATTTTAAAATTCGGTCTTTTAAATTTCGGTATTTTAATACGTACCCAAAAAGGAACATGCAAATTATAAATTCAGTTGCAAATAAAATGGTATATTATTACGAATCACAGCATTTGGTATAATTTGGCACCACTGGAATATAGGGGTAGCTCCCCTCGCGTGATGTGATTTTATGGGCAACGTTTGTGAGCAGTTATTGTCCAGTTACGGTTAGATTTGGTGTCAACAATATTACTTGAATTCTACTCTTGTCTATTAATAATACGGAGAATATACAGCGTGATTAATTACCCTTAATTGTTCTAATAATTGTTGTTGTAAAAATTGACTCAAAAATTCATTAGGATATCAGAATTCAACGCCTTTATTTTTTTCTTTAGGTTACTATTTCTTAAATATGTACAAATATTGGAAGACTATGACCTATGAGAGAGGCCTTTGCCGAACAGTTGTTGGTAACTGATGCGGCGCTGGTAATTGATGCCAGGAAAGATTGAATAAAATATCGGAGATTATAAATGCCACGTGTGTATTGAACCAATATCGTAGATGGAAGGGAAGAAACAGTGTTGCGACTACATGTATGTGGATTTACAAATAATTTATAATTAAGTTTGTAATTTTATTCACTCTACTAAGAGGTTACGAAAACACTTGAAATTATCTGTGATCCTGTAATCAAACGGAATATCAATATGTACCTAAACGCTGTTAGTGTAAGTGGATGTGTATTTCACAACACAATTTGGCAGATATGTGAATCATGATTATTTGAAATTATACCCAATTATTGCATTATTGTAGATTCCATTCTCGCTTGATACTATAATTAGATAAACAAATAGATCAATTTCAACAAAGTCACAATACTTCCGAGTTCTATACCTATTTCTTGTTATAAGTACATCACCGTTCCCGGGTATTTCCCTAAGGTGGCAATATTCCCGGAAGCAACATTGCATATAAATGTTAGCCTGTTATTATCTGGGACACTTGCTCAGGGACAGTAGAGTTTTACGGGGTCCGTAGCCTCGAGACATGAGTAAGTTATTTTGATTCATACTAAAGAAACAAGTTAACAGTAGAAATATGATTTTCTGGAAGCATTTGATCAATTGAAATTAGGTTTTTAAACTAAAATGCTTATGTTTAACTTATTTCTTCTCCAAAAGTTTAAGGTAATTATCTAATTTAACGAAATGCGCCAAACAAGTATAGTTCAAATAAAAACAAAATAAAAATGCTACTTAGACCAAATCGGTGTACCACAAGGTAGTATCCTGCGCCCTTTGCTTCTGCAAAACTTGCACATTTCTCCCTTCCTTTGTTCTTTAACTCTCATAGTAAATAGTTTCACCTTGATCAGAGAATACAGATAACAATAAACCTTTTAGCCTTTGCCTAACATCCGCGCAAGTCATAAAATGCAAGTGAACGAAGACTTACTTTGTACTGGCAAGCCGATAGTCATAAAACGACGTTGCTCTGTAAGGCTTTAACGACTGCACTTCTAGCACCGTAATAATTTGACGATGCATGGTTTATCTGGAGGCCTGAGATTGATCTTTGTGCATTCCAAGGAGTCGAAACTATGGGTATTCATGGAAAATCTTCCATTATAGACCTATAAATTGGCTCCAGCTCGAATTTAACTAGCTTTCTGAATACTACCCGCCTTCATGCTCTAATTTGGGTATATGTCTGAAAAAAAATTTTTTTTTGGTCTCGTACTCGTGCAGTGAAATACCACTTTGACCCTGGATGATGAAACTGGAAGTAATGGGTAGAAGGCCTTTGTCCAGCAGTGGGAGAAAGTAGATTAGTAATATCAGTATCAGTACAGGAAAATACCGCTAAAAGGCCAGTATTTCATCCGTCCCTCTTTCTTTATCCCCTAAACTATGTTATGTTGCCTTTCACCAGTACGAACCTGTGTTTCAACAAAACAAATCTTGGTTTCTGAACGGACAGTATCTTCAAATGACATGTAAACAATTGGCAATCATCATCAGCCTATAACGTTCCCACTGCTGGGACACAGGCCTCCTCTCTTGTGAGAGGGAGTGGGCCATAATCCACCACGCGGGCCCAGTGCGGGTTGGCAGATGTCACATGTCTTCGAATTTGATGGTTCTAGGACATGCCGGTTTCTTCACGATGTTTTCCTTCACCGTTTTGAGAGCAGTGGTGATGAAATAAATCACAAAGTAATGCGCGAGGCTGGGTTCGAACCCGTGACCAATAACTCGAAAGTCGGGGCCGATACCACTGGGCCACCACTGCTCTGCTCCTGCTGCTGTCAATTAAAAAAAAGAGCGGTTGTGTATTTGCTAAAGTGCGTTTAACTTGTCATAGATGTGCAAGTCATTCTCTGAGATAGGATCGTTCTTATAATAATGTTAAAAGAATTTAGTTGATGAGTTTTAATGAAGATGAACTAAATTATTATTTTGAAGTATTTTTAATGATCCAAGTCAACCGACTCCCTAAATTAATTGGTCAGCTCAGCGTCTAGAGCTGAAATTTCAAGTTCCAACTCCGTAATTATGTTTAAGCCATTTATTTGTTAGAGAAAACGGTCATTTTTGGTTTTAAATGTTTAGTGATTATGGTAATGCTTTACCAAACACATATCTTTGTCGATCTTTGTGGCCTACCCACTGCCGTTGCAACTTGCTCCTTCAATTTAGGAAAAAAGTCACAGCTCATGCTGAGATAGGGCCTTGTGGCCTCGTACAGGACCTAAATTAATTATTTTATGTAATTTAAGTTTCTGTATGAGTCCAATAAAACTTTTTCTTTCTCTTTCTTTCTTCTCTTTCAACCTATCTTTATCCTTTATTTGGAGTTTTCATAGTCTTCTTCTTCCATACTTCTCTATAACTCGTCATCATCATCAGTATTCACCTTCTTTCTCATCATTGACACGAATACTACTGAACGGATTTGAATGAAATATTCTGTTAAGACATTCCCTTCGCATATATGGCATATTGACAGTATCTAGCAATTTATTGAAAATCCTAGTCCATTGGAGAGTTTAAAGAAAAATGGTATACGTACTTTTTATTTACAAAGATACTTATAACGCATCAAAATACGAGAGTGGGACCTCGTGACGTCAGAAGCAAGTGGAAACGGCATTTGCTTGTGACGTATTAGCAATTTTCAAAACTATCGTATCTTCGTCAATTTTGGTTTAAGTGACAAAAGAAAAAATACGTATCAAATATTTTTTGACAATCTTAAATAATGACGAACTTATTACATTTTTTACAGTCAGTTTCAGGAATATTGACTTCGAATTATTAGTAGAAGAAGTATCTTAACTATGGACATGAATGTCCAAACCCTAGCCTTTTCAGTCAAACTTCATGCGGGTTAAAGCTTGTTGTATGGATAAATAACATTACTTCAATCCCCGACTACCCTCACCTGTAAGTTACTGACCCAAGTCCTTTAATTACACTTGACACGGCCAGGGATCGATACCGTTAGTCCGGGACCTCGGAAGCGGTAGTGGCTTATAGAACCATTCGGTCACCCGATACATAATCAAAACATTTCTCTTGAATACATTGGTATAAGGGACTGGATTAAGCGACATTTAATTTAGGATAATGATGATTGGGAAGTAAAAACTGTTTTAAAACATTTATGCTTTTTTTTTATCGTGGCCTCCCACCCCGGGCAGGGCGGGAGGGACTGCAGACTTGCACTGACTAAAATCCATGGTGCCCTTCAATAGCTCTTTACTTTCCAGGATCTCGGTAATAAGTCCCACGACCCAATTTACATTAGCTAGCGTAATGTTGATAAGTTGAAAATTTTTGTAGGAGTACAAAAATGCTTTGAAATTTGTATAGTTACCTACTTGTCTAGCTTCTCTGATATGATTGTTAGATTGGATTTCTGATCATGTATTCTGCTATTAACTTCTTTTTTTTTCTTTGAGTTACTCAATGCTGAGTGTAGGTCTCTTCCAAATCTTGTACTATTGGCGGTTTTGCGTTACTACTAGTTTTTCATACGCCTAAGTTGATATTCGTTATAGAAGAAATCTAATTAAACGCTTATGCCATTTGCTTACTAAGTCCTTTTTTGTTTGTGGTAAAATCATCAAATGAGTTGATACCGTTCTGGGTGGAATGGAAGGGATTGTCAGATTTGCGGCTGCTTTTACAGGTTCGTTAAACCCTCAGGAAGATTTTTCTTCTGTGGTATTGTCAAAAAGAAGGAAATTATCAAAAGACAGATTAATGTTGTCTGTAATACACACGTTGTTCCTAGTAAAATCTTTTAACTAGTACCTTTAGTCCTTCATTTTAACTTAGTTGAGTAAAACAAAGAGTTACAACCAGACTACCCAATTTTGAAGAGCATCATTTAAAAACAAACCCACTCATCCTTACATTATAACATAAAATTGACGTGTTGTGTACTTCCAACGAAATCCTAGAGTCAGCTTGAAAGGGACAGAAATAGCTGTGAATGTGTGAGTGAGGGAGAGGGTATACAAGGGGAGGAAAACCCCAATAAGGGTGGTTGGCATTGTGAACGATAATTTTGCTGAATAGTAGCTGAGGTAATTTTATTAGGGCGATTGTGTGCGTTTAATTCTGGTATGTGATGGCGGAGCTGTGTTTTTTGTTATGAATTATTGTTTTAATTTCGTTGTTTTTGTAGGTTTTAGATTGTTTTTTGAGGATTACCACCTATCTTATTTTATTTTACGAGTATTATCATTCATCAGCTTGCCTCATAACCTGTTTTTTTTAGGTTTTAAAATCATAAGACCCACGTTAGGTGGAATGGATGCAACGACGATATATTACTAGACTCCGCATGCACGATCTAAGGAACAAAAACTATTCTGTCAACTCGCTGAGGTACTACGTAAGCGAGGGTGACGTGGTACTGCGTTGTGATTGGCTAACTCAAGGTCTGTTCTGTCTCAAGGTATGTTTACGGCTCACAGGAGTGGTCGAAATAAGACGGATATAAGACTTTTTTGCTCTAATGTGTTGACAGACATCGGTCGCATGTTATAAGAAGTCTAGTAATATATCTTCGTTGAATGGATGGGATTGACAGACTCGTACTGACTCTAAAGTCTACCGTGTGTCTTCAATTGCTCCTTACAATCCAGGGCCACAGTTGCCTGCAAAGACAGTCTCGCGACCCCGGCAGACTGCTTTCTAAGTTGCCAAGCTATTATCCGTGATGAGCAGTTTGTATTTTTTTATTTAGCCTACGCTTTCCCACTGCTGGACAAAGGCCTGTCCCTTTTATAGTTTTTTTTCAATCAAACGTGGCCTACACTAGGAATTTCTTCCTGTATCTTGAGTGCGTCTACGAACATAGAAACTCAAATAAACAAACATCCAGACAGACACGGAATAACTAATTGCAGATCAACTCAACAAAAATATTTAATTGAGACAGTACTGTACCGTTGAAGTCCCTAGCCAAGGTCTATCCGTGTGCGCGGGCATGCGTGGGGCGAGTAAAGGGCAACTCGCTGTCCGACCATGGACCATGCCCGGGTCGACGGCGCGTCGTGTTCCACGCGCGCCTCAAAGAGCGTCAGCAGAATGACAGTGCCCCCTCTCAGAGAGCCAAAGCTGCCGGGGTCGCGGGACTTATTCCATTACTGTGACCTCGGAACATAAAGGGCTATTGAAGGACACCGTGGATTTTAGTCAGTACAAGTCTGACCGTTCGTCCCGTGCTGCCCGGTGTGGGAGGACTCATTTGATGGTTTCACAACGCAAAAAAAAGTCTCTCCGTGTGTTTATCAACCAAATCCATCCATTTGACGAGAAAAGTCAGACAGATATCCTGTTCAAAATTCGTCTACCACGGAAAATTTATTTCTTTCACTTCTACCGAATCAAATAACTAAGTGTACGATGTCAGTGCTATAAATTATACGAGATTTATTCGTTATATCGACACGTTCTTGCCCCAGATAAAATTGGAGTTCGAGTATTATTCGTACGATCACTCACTGAAAATATAGAGCTTTGAACTTCTATAATAATAGTGTGTTTTTCAATTATATTCTAAGTTCGTAGCTGAATTTCACTAAGTATTTGCATGGAGCGACTGCCTATCTGACCTCCACAACCCAGTAACTTGGTAATACGATGATACCCCCTTTTTTTTACATGGTAAAATAATCTAATGAGCCCTCCCTCCCCGGGCATTGCGGGAGGGACTGTCAGAGTTGTACATTTATTTGTTATAATCATCAAATGAGTCCTCCCACCCCGGGCAGGGCGAGAGGGACTGTCAGACTTGTACTGACTAAAATCCACGGTGTCCTTCAATAGCCCTTTATGTTCCGGGGTTAGGGGGTCACGGTAATGATATAAGTCCCGCGACCACGGTGATACCCTTTGGAAAAACTGGTTGTTAGACTATCGAGCTTCTGACTACAAATGACAGCCGGGACCAATGGCTTTACGTGCTTTTTGAAGCACAGAGGAAAGTCGCTATGATAACTAGTCTTCCATCCACAGACTTACCTCAGCAAGCGCGCCTTAACCTGAAAGACGGACTTGTGCGTCTGTTATTAATGTTATTATTTAACCACGAGCTCCTATTCACCAACATTTTACTTTACTAATAGGTATTATAAACGTGAAAATTTGTTTGGATGGATGGATGTTTCTTACTCTTTAACGCAAAAACTACTGAATGGATTTAGATTAAATTTGGTACACAGATAATTTATAACCTAGATTAACACATAGGATAGTTTTTAACCCGATTTTATGTTCCCGTGGGATAATTTTCGAGATGTAGAGGGTGAAACCCCTAGTCGATCATAATTACTAATTCTTATTTTTCTCTTGTTACAGATCCATCAAAATCGGATGCCCCATAATGTGCTAAGTGACAGTGTGAGTGTAGTGTGGTGCAAGTGTCGTGCAATGTGTTAGTGACATCATGTGTGGTGCAGTGAGCACGCAGGCGGGGCCGCGGCTCTGAATGATAGCGGCCGGTACAGGTGAGAAAGACTGTCTTTTTATATTGTGTCTATGACATGTCATGACATTGGAATAGTTACCAGGCTTTTTTTTTTGCGTAGTAAAATCATCAAATGAGGCCTCACACCCAGGGCAGGGCGGGAAGGACTGTCAGACTTGTACTGACTAAAATCTTGCAATAATGAACGCAAGATTTTAGTTTAGTTTACGTTGGAACGTAAAGGGCTAATGAAGAACACCACGGTTTTCTACATGAGCCCTTTACGTTGAAGGGTCACTATGATGAGATAAGTCCCGGGCAGGCTTTCGACCTCTTAGGGGGGCTCGTCAGATTGCTGACAGCTCCTTGAGCCGCCCGTGGAACATAACGCGCCGTCGACCCGGGCATGGTCCATGGTGGAGCGGCGAGTAACCCATTACTAGCCGCTGCATGCCCGCGAATAGTTACCAGGCTTGGATTATAGAATGTCCAGATTCCTAGTAGGACACTGAAAATTGAAGCCAAAAACACGGAAGATAAATTACCCCCGTCGTTCAATTACTACGTAAACAAGTGAACTGTGAACTCCAAGGATAACATTTAAATGTGTGCATGGCGCTCACTCACACTTCAATAAATAATTCACACAGTTAATTTACCATGAATTAATATGGACTGGTTTTTTAATAGTCAGATAACTTTTATACGAGGAATAAAAATAGCGATTTGACATATACTACTATAACGTGAAAGTTTATATGTGTGGATGTATGTTTGTTACTCTTTCACGCAAAAACTACTGAATGGATTTGGATGAAATTTGGTACACAGATAGTTTATAACCTGGATTAACACATATGATAGTTTTTATCCCGATTTTATGTTCCCGTGGGTTAATTTCGAGTTGTAGCTGGTGAAACCGCTGGCAACAGCAAGTTTTCTATCGATAAGCTGATAAGCTGTCAAACCGCCATTTTTATTCCTCAGATAAAAGTTATCAGACTATTGAAAAATCAGCCCTTAAACTTGTAAATATTTGACAACTATTTGCGACGTTGCCAACTTTCTAGTTACTCGCCCTTAATTGTAGATTTAGGAGAAACAAATCTAACATCGAAAAGGCTGACCCGAAAACAATTATTAATAACGGAAAAATAAAACCTTGAAGCATGGAAGCATAAGAAATCTATTTTTATAAAAATCTGCTATAATTACCTGCTCACATTAATCAGTGCAGACGGCTTAATTGGAGCTAATTTGTATATTATTCTATATTGGGGATATATACATATACTACATTTAAAAACTAAACTTAAACGTAAAATATTTACAAAAATGATTGAAATAAAAAGTTACAGGGCGTCGAAAAATTCATCCACATCGTTGTCAATGGGGAAAGTGCCCAGAACGCTGGCAGCATTGCCTCGTTGGATTGCAATGCTGATCCTTTGACCAAGATATAGGCCAGCCCTCTGGTCACGCGAGGCGTCGACTATACGCTTGGCGATGTCTTTGTAAAGTTGGTGGGCGCTCGGACCCCATGGCCCTAGTGTTTCAACCCCAAACGGCTCAAACACATAGCTACTAGTCAAGCCATTGTATTTGCGCCGTTTGAGGTTTTCGGCACTTGCAGCAGCTGCACCAGCACAGCATGCAGTACCAGGAAGATGGGATGGCGCAAGGGTGTCGACACATGTTGCGTCCCACACCAAAGGTCTACCCAACTTCCATGGCATTACAGTCATCCCATCTGGTCTCTTCCCATCGTCACGTGCCAAGCCACTGGGTTCTAAAACAGCTGGCACCCCGGCGGTGACAAGAGCACGACGGATAATGTCATTTAAACTAGCGTGCCGTGCTAGCCGACCTGCACTCTTGCTGCAGGAAAGGCCATGGTGCCCGAGGCAGTCGACGCCTTCGCCACACTGACAACGATGTTGAGCCCCGCAAGGAGCGCCCAATATGAATTTCTGTATATTGAGTGTGATCACCCTTTACGTGACGAGGAACGCGAATGTCTTTTAAATATCTTAACGTATCTATGAAATGTTTCCAAGTTTTAACAATTTCTCTAGGAACCGGCGTATCCCAGTCTATTTTACTGAGCCATAATTTTTGTAAAATATAGTTTTTGAAATTATGACTGCAGGAGAAAGAAGGCCTAATGGATCGTATATTTGTGATATAACTGATAACATTACCCGTTTAGTTTTTTTTTTTTTTTTTGTAGCAATAGCTAATTTGTTAATTAAAATAACATGAATCCAAAAAAACGTTTCCTACCTGTTTTAGTACTAAATGACTCACATCCTCCCTACAATGTATGTATGTACAGACGCCAGCACATCAACCTGCCTCAATCTGTAAAATTTCTTCAATAGATTTTCAACCTTATTGCTGGAATTTTGACAGCACGGTTAGCGGAGTGGCTAAGCGATTGGACTGCTGCGCTGCTTGTCGTGGGTTCGATTCCCGCACGTAGCAAATATTTGTGTGATCTACAAGTAGTTGCTTCGGGTCAGAGCGTTTGTGTATCTGCGTTTATATGTTTGTAAACGCACCCACAACACATGAGAATTTCTTTGTGTGGGGCAACGTTTTTTTTTTAATGTTTAATGTTCGATTGGTAATATTTGACAGATTGGGGTAGGTTGACCCTCAAATTAAGTAAATGTGTTTTGATTTAGTAGAACAGTTGTCGCTCAGCGGTATCGACTCCGATTTACGAGTTATAGGTCGTGGGTTCAAACTCTAGTACTACTGGGGTCACAGCATTGGAAAAATTAGCTCAGGCTCAGAATGTCCACTTTCCAAAATGTTCCACCGGTTGCAAAACGTCCATTTCCCATAATGTCCACTTCCCATAATGTCCACTTCCCATAATGTCCACGTCCCAGAATATCCACTTCCCAAAATGTTGATTTATTAGTAGTTTTTCAAATGTGTGTGTGTGAACTTCATTGAGGATGTGTTTATTTTTTTTTCGGTTTCTGCAAAACTAGTAGGATATGACTTCATATTCTATTGGCCGTAACGTGATTTTATACAACGTGTAACGTTAAAAGCGCAAAAAAAATATTGATTTTTCATACAAAATGAGAAATTGATCGAGCCCATCATTATGAAAAACAGCTATTATTTTTTCGCGTGTTTCCTAGTTTTATATTTTTACATTGTTCAGTAGCATTGGCTGAGTTACCTCACGAGAGGTTTTGCGCTTTTAACGTTACACGTTGTATATTCTTGTAGCATTCCTCGAAAAATTGACAATCCAACATAAAAACAATTTTTTGAATTCGACCCACTGAAATTAGTGTCCTATAACCAAACTCTTCAGATTTATAATATCAGTAAAGATTTGATATTTAACATACCTACGGCCAACGATTTCGACATTTCTTATCCTAATGTAAACACGTACATACATACTTATGTAAAAACACGTAATTTACACCTCAACTCTTATCAAGATATTGATTTAACGACAGTTTCGTGTGTTGCTAGTTGCTAAATTGCCATAAAGTTCGGCAAAGCTATATCTTCTATACATATAATAAAACAGTAAATAAACTGTGTCTGTACATTGAATAAATTAAAAAAATAATAATTGAGGGGGATTCAGAAACAGTAATAGAGCACGAAACGAAAAAAAAAATCTGTCTGTTTGTCTGTTTGCCTGTTTGTTTGTACACGCTAATCTTCAGAACTACTGGACGGATTTGAATGATTCTTTTTTTGTTGTATAGGTATTAAGTCTGGCCAACACATAAGCTATAATTTATTTTGGAAACTCGAACACCTGGCGCAGAACCGCAACAGACCAGCTAAACTATAAGAGATACAAAAATGGTACCATATCAAAAATTGTTTCACGTGATGAGCATTTTCTGCTAAGAGAATAAATTTGAAGATCTGGAACACCGGATGTGGAACTTCAACAGCCCAGCTGAACTATAACATATATAGGAATAACGTCTTAGCAAGAGTTGTTCAACCTGATGAGCACTCTCTGTTATCGTATAAAATTTGAAGATCTGGAACAGCTGATGTGGAACTTCAAGAGCCCAGCCACACTATAACATATATAGGAATAACATCTTAGCAAGAGTAGTTCAACCTGATGAGCATTCTCTGTTGTCGTATAAAATTTGAAGATTTGGAACAGCTGATGTGGAACTTCATGAGCCCAACTATACTATTACATATACAGAGTGAATTTTTCAACTGGGCGTGGATGGCTACTTTCGAAACTATGAGGAATATCGAAAAACGTTGAAAGGAGTCTCGAGGCCGATTTTGACGAAAACTAAAACTGCATCATTCGATTTTAGAAAAATCAAAAATCCTGGTCAGGAATCGAAACCGCTGATTTTGAAAAAAAAATCACACCCTGTATTATTATACCGTTCGATAGTATTGCTAATAAGGATCAAATTCTGGGAAGTAATCGTATACGGCAAACTTAGGGAAAACGTATAATTTAAAAAACTGATTAATTTTCAATGCCACGACTGTATCAAAACATAAGTTAACCGTTTCTTCGTTACAATAATGTTATTTTTTGTTCAACTCAAAAATGTCATTTTGCTGATTAAAGTGGAAGTGGCGAGACGTCAAATCCAAAATGCCTGATTTTTATGAAATTGGTATTTTTCTATGTTATTTTTACATCTACTGAGCCATTATTTATTCGAAATTATAAAATTTCATTGTTTTCAATGTCTCACTGGATTTGACGTTTCAACAATCCCACTGTACTTAGCAAAACGACATTATTGAGTTGAACTAAAAATAGCATTATTTAAAGAAGAAACGGTAACTTATGTTTCAAATACAGTCTTTGCCTTGAAGATTAATCAGTTTTTTTGTAATTATACGTTTTCCTTAAGTTTGCCGTGTATGATTACTTCCCGGAATTTGATCCTTATTAGCAACACTATCGAACGGTATAATAATACAGGGTGTGATTTTTTTTCCAAAATCAGCGGGTTCGATTCCTGACCAGGATTTTAGATTTTTCTAAAATCCAATGATGCAGTTTTAGTTTTCATCAAAATCGGTCTCGAGACTCCTTTCAACGTTTTTCGATATTCCTCATAGTTTCGAAAGTAGCCATCCACGCCCAGTTGAAAAATTCACCCTGTATAGGAATGACGTCTTAGCAAGAGTTGTTCAGCCTGATGAGCACTCTCTGTTGACATATAAAAATTTAAGATCTCGAACACCTGATTAAGAATACCGAGACCCCAGCACTACCTATATCATATACAGGGATGACGTCTTAGCAAAATCATTCCACCTGATGAGCACTTTTTGTTAATGTATAAATATTGAAAATCTGGAATACCTGATGTGGAAATCAAAGCTATCACTAATTTCATTTATAAAATAACATAAGCTCGGAATACCATAGTAAGACCCCTCTTTGAGTAGTGGTATATAGGCGTTATGGCGTCCTAACCTTCCGAGTGACGCAGGTCCTCACTGGACACGGATGTTTCGGGAGGTACCTGTGTCTTATGAGAAAGGAGGAAACCCTGGAGGACACAGTCGAGCATACGGTGCAGGATTGCCCCGCTTGGACGCAGCACCGACGTGTCCTCACAGCGGCGATAGGCGGAGACCTCTCGCGCCCGGCATTGGTCGCGGCCATGCTGCGGGGCGAGACGGAGTGAGAAGCGGTCGCCTCCTGCTGTGAAGCAATCATGCTCGCGAAGGAAGAAGTGGGCCGCGTGAGAGAGAGGGCAATCTCCTCCCTCCGCCCCACTCGCGGTGTTTGACGCCCACGGCTACGGCATGCGCGGTCATACGATGGTGAGTAAAGGGCAACTCGCTGTCCGATCATAGACCATGCCCGAGTCGACGGCGCGTCGTGTTCCACGCGCGCCTCAAAGAGTGTCAGCATAATGACGGGGCCCCTCTCAGAGGGCCAAAGCCTGCAGGGGTCGCGGGACTTATTCCGTGACCGTGATCCCGGAACATAAAGGGCTATTGAAGGACATCGTGGATTTTAGTCAGTACAAGTCTAACAGTAAGGGGTGGGAGGACTCATTTGATGATTTTACCACGTAAAAAAAATCTGGGATCACCTCTACGCAGTGAAGGCGGTAACAGTTTAGGACTGATTTTCGTTAACGATGAATCATCATCATCAGCTTATAATGTTCCCACTGCTGGGACACAGGCCTCCTCCCTGAGAGAGGGAGTGTGTGCAGTGCGGATTGGTAGATGTCACATGTCTTCGAATTTTTGGTTCTAGGACATGTCGGTTTCCTCACGATGTTTTCCTTCACCGTTTTAAGGGCAGTGGTGATGAAATAAATTACACAAAGTAATGCGCCTGGCTGAGTTCGAACCCACCACTTACAACACGTAAGTCGGGATCGATACCACTGGGCCACCACTGCTCTAGCGATGAATATATTAACAAAAATTTTACTCTACTGGCCAATTTCCCATAATTTTTTGAATCGGTCTCTTCGAGTTGGGTGTCAGAATTTTCAGATCTTTGATTTTGACGATCCCGCTGTCGCTGGCATAAGCTACAGGATCCGCGTACGAAGTCGCGGGCAGAAGCTAGTTTACAATATTACACTTATTTTTCGTCTAAAAACGCAGCTCAAGTCTTCGTAGGTATACGACGGAAGTCTCCAGTACCTTATGACTTTGGTATCCAAGCGACTATCGCAATACCAACCCATAGAGGTTCGTACACAGTCACACGTCAATGAATACCAAAGTCGTAAGGTATCGGAGACTGGCGTCGCCTTGAGTACAAAGGGTCTTATTGTGATTATCAAGATAATATCACTTTGGTAAGGGCAGTATCAGAGGCAATATCATCTAATGGTAATAATTATGAAGCTGATGTTGGTTTAACACGCTAATCTCAAGAATTGAAAAAAATATTAGAGAGTCCATTTATTAAGGAATGCCATAAACTATGAAACATCACGCTACGACCCAAAGGAGCCGAGCTGCGTGGGTAAAGCCGCGGGGAACAGCTACATAGATAATAAGTAATAAAATACCGGTCGTTTTGAGAAACTCCTTCTTTTTGAAGTCGGTTAAAAATACACTAGTTTTTCATTTTTAACCGACTTAAAAAAAAGAGAAGGTTCTCAATTTGGATATAAATATTTATAATTGTTCGCGCATAACTTCGTCGCTTTCCAACCGATTTGGAAAAATATTTTTCTTTTTTTGGAAAGGGAACATTCCCAATTGGCCCCATGAACATGTTTACGAAATTGGACAAACGGTTTTTGAAAAATCAACAATTTTTTTAAAACCTAATTGAAATCATCTATCTAAAGATACGTAGTTAAATATAAAACTAAGACAAACTCAACGGATATCCGTGAGCAGTAGGTTCCTTTCCTATTCCGAGTATAAACTGACTATTACGTATTAGTACTGGTTTTGCCTGTATCTATGTCTGGTACAAACTGGTTGGTTCATACGTCAACATGGCCCTTGTGTCTATGGTAAATCAGGAAACTCTCAGAAATAGCATGTTTTGTGTCTAGTTATCAATAATCCTTATCATACCCTTAATATAGGACCCATTAATGTTAGTAGTAATTTTTACCCGAGGTGCTAGGCAACTGGGCTTCTCCCAGTTGTAATGTCCCTTTGTGCCTATTGGCCTTGTTTTGTACTGTCTCCTGCTTGACATGAAGGGAAGTGGAAACATTTTTCCTACTCCTTCGAGCTTCATTGTCTCGGCGTTTTTCTGCTGGTTGCCACTGTTGATTCTGGCTTTCAAGAGTTGCAGTGGTTTGGGACGTTCTACCCCAACGACGATATATTACTAGACTCCGTATGCACGCTGTCAACTCGCTGAGGTACTACGTAAGCGAGGGGGACGGGGCACTGCGTTGTGATTGGCTAACTCAAGGTCTGTTCTGTCTCAAGGTATGTTTACGGCTTACAAGAGTGGTCGAAATAAGACGGATATAAGACTTTTTTGCCTAATGTGTTGACAGACATCGGTCGCCTGTTATTAGGAGTCTAGTAATATATCGTCGTTGTTCTACGCACTATCTGGTAGAATCTTAGGAATGAACTAATCTTCTGACTTACTATTGTTTCATTTAACGACAGGTTCGCGTTTGACTTCTATCTCGATTTATGGTAAGTATGCGAAGATTTTGTGGTCGACGGTGAAGCACGCTTGCTTAGAAGGAACCTATTCCCTCTTGACTTGAATACTCCAAGGTTATAGCTATCAGGAAACACAGATCCCGGCTAAGGATTCCTCTCTTTGACTCTGTGCGCAATAAAATACTAAGCATCTTCGTACACTAGGCGACTTAAGTCTCCGATACCTAAAGACTTTGGTATCATCTGGATACCTGCGTTGACGACGAATTTAACGTTGCGTGGTGGCAGTGCGAAGACTTGTTAACCAAGACTTGATTTTTTTAAACATTGCCCCCACACTAGGAATTTCTCCTGTACCGTTGGTGCGTTTACAAACATCAGAACTTGCGGTCTGTGAAGTGTTTGGTTTGGGACGAAAAGCCCCCATCGGCATTTTAGGGTAGCGTTCTCGATGCGCAATCGTTATGTCAATATTTTGTGTCCTTATCCAACCCATGTATTTCAAAATAACTTATGTTTACGACATCCGAAGTTCAATGAGGGTCATCCAAAAATAAATTTTACGGATAAGTCAAGAAGTCGGTTTTTAGGGTTCCGTACCCGAAGGGTAAAACGGACCCTATTACTAAGACTGCTGTCCTGTCTGTCTGTCTGCCTGTCCGTCTATCACCAGGCTGTATCTCATGACCGTGATAGTTAGACAGTGGAAATTTTCACAGATGATGTATTTCTGTTGCCACTTTAAAAAAAAAACAATAAAAAAAATATTTAAGGGGTACAGTACGGTACAACAGACATGATTTGTTTCTGTCTTGTCTTTATAGATAGCTCGTTTTTGCCAGCGATTTTACTCACGACCAAAGCAGCTTCCAACTGGTGTTTTTTTTTTTAATTGGTCCAGTAATTCCGGAGCCTATTCAATACAAATAATCAAATCTTCTTCTTCCTCTCTGTATTAGTGTAGAATGTAGATGATACGGAACCTTTCGTACGCGAGTCCAACTTGCACTTGGCGTATTTTTCTTTTTTTTTTGTTACAAAGCGAGGCCATGTTAAGGTTGCCATCCATGGTTGTTTTATTACTTGTTTATGTTACTCCCACGTTTTAAACTTGCCCAAAAGTGGGAAATGGCGATTGCTCTTAATGACATCGATGGGTCAATTAGATACACGACAACTTAGTGTGGGTGGAGTTTGTTTCGTAGGTAGATGTAATTAGTAAGTAAAGGTATTGGATGTATTTGTTGAATAAAATCAAGTTTTATATAGGGGCCTACCATGACGTCTATAACTCTGCTTTTCACACCTACTGCGAGGAAATAAATTCGATTTTTGAAATGTCATGTGGTACGACAACCTTCGAACGTAAAGTTGGCCCACTGCAAGCGATTAGCTGTAGGAAAGAGACAGAGCTACACAAGTCGTGTAGCTCCATCTCGTTTCCTAAGTGGAACTATTTTAACAGACGTCATGGTAGCCCATCTTCATGGATAACTTGGTCAGAGTGGCAGAAAGTGTATTTTTCTTCCAGAATTTCCGTCACTTTCATAGAAAATTTTGTCGCGTCGCGTCTTATGTTTTGTCGACCGAAATTCTGTCACTCACGACTCAAAATGCGCTCGTTTGGCCTCTTTTTAACCGATTTCAAAAAGGAGGAAGTTCTCAATTCATTGTTATTATAAGTTTTTAGGCTTACCACACCCTTTTTTTTCTTTTACGTGGTAAAATCATCAAATGAGTCCTCCCACCCCGGGCAGGGCGGGAGGGACTGTCAGATTTGTACTGACTAAAATCCACGGTGTCCTTCAATAGCCCTTTATGTTCCGGGGTCACGGTGATAGAAATAACTCCCGCGACCCCGGCAGGCTTTGGTCCTCTGTGAGGGGGCCCCGTCATTTGCTGACAGCTCTTTGAGGCGCGCGTGGAACACGACGCGCCATCGACCCGACCCGGGCATGGTCCATGGTCGGACAGCAAGTTGCCCTTTACTCGCTGTCCGCATGCCCGCGACTACGGTGGCCGGAGATCATCTGCCGACGTCCGACGCCGTGGGCGTGTACCAGTGCGGTAAAATCCACGGTGTCCTCACCCTTAATGTGTGATTCAATCGATACATCCAAAGCCAGACTGCTATTACTAAATCAATCGCGTCCAAGTACATGTATGTAATATTCATATTCGATGCGGTTATCGATTTTCTGCCACCTGAAGTAAGGAGTGCAGACTTAAGATTCACTATGTGTGGGCTTGTTCTATTTCTGTACTTATGTAATAGAGGAAAAGTTGTCTTGGATGTAGAGGTTGATCTTCGGGACTGTTTTTTTTTTTATTAAGTATAAAATAATTAGCATGTTGACAGCATCAATAAGTTACAAAATTAATAAGGCAGTCAGCTCGAGTTTTGAAAAATATTTAACACGTATTTTTTATGCATGGTTTTTTAACCGGCTTAAAGTTAAAAGTCTCAATCTCAGTTGAAGTATTTATTTTTTAGTTCTGTTCCCAAAGGGTAAAACGGGGCAAAGCGGGACCCTATTAATACATATTTAAGACTCCGCTGCCTCTCAATCTGTCTGTGTGTCTGTCATCAGGCTGTATTATCATGAAACGTGATAGTTGACAGTGAATACAAAAATACACACAGACACAAAGACCGTGATAGTTAAAATTCTCAAAGAAACCTTAGTTTTCAGTGATTTACTTTACAGCATCTTTTCAGTATTTACAGCGTTTCTTGTATGGAAAATGAAATAGTGCTTCTGGTGTGCAAAGAAGGAACTAATTTTTTCCTCGAAATTAATGTCAAAGTTCCAGTTTACCTTACGTTAAAATAACTGGAAATTCATGATAAGGCCTCAGATGATGTATTTTATGGACGCTCATTAACGACAAATACTAAAAAACTAAATATGTGATTTTTAAAGATACCTATTGGTACGGGACCCTCATGCTCGAGTCTGACTCACACTTCGGCGGTTTTTTTTCTTTGACAAGAAAATCATAGAGTTCCATACAGTCTGACGCAGTGGCGGATCCAGGGGGGGGGTCATGGGGGTCATGACCCCCCCTGGGCGGCATAGGTCATAGGTGGCTTCTGCAATTGCGAGTGGTTCAAATATAGAGTCCTGAGCGATCGTAGCGAAGTTTTCAAAGGTAAGGTACGAGACGCAGAATAACTTTATCGTCGTTGGCCTCTGGTACCTTTGAAAACTTCGCTACACTCAGGACTCTATATTTTAAACCGCGAGCGAAGAGGCCTTCCCTTGATTAGTTTTTAATTCAAGTACCTCCTCGCGCCAAAAACAACTTTGCAGCCTTGCATAACAAGTAACTATTGTTTACAAATAGTATTATTTACTAAATTTTCCGGTAACTCCGTCCGCGACCAGGTAACTTCGGTGCAATGGAGGCCCAATGCAATCGACCCCATGAAACCTTATTCGTTTAGCGGTTTCAAAATGAAAATTGACTAACACACTTTTGCGTTTCTATAAAATATTAAGTATATCTATATCTCAGGCACGTCGCAATTGCGGCGGTAAGACCCCGCTTTGAGGAGTGGCTAAACAGGCGTCACGAGCGACGTCTAGGCCTAGCGCATGACGTAGGTCTTCACCGGACACGAAAGTTTCGGGAGGTACCTGTGTCGGATGGGGAAGGAACAAACGCCTGGGTGTCACCACTGCGAGGATCGCCGGAGGACACGGTGGAGCATACTGTTTAGGACTGCCCCGCTTGGGCAGAGCACCGCCGCCTTGTCCTCACGACGCCGATAGGCGGAGACGTCGTGTGCCCGGCATTGAGGCCATGCTGTGGGGGGAGAGGGAATGTGAAGCGGTCGCCTCTTTCTGCCAAGCAGTCATGCTCGCGAAGGAGGTGACGCGCTGCGTGAGGGAAAGGACAGCGTCCTCCCTCCACCCCAGCTGCGTGGTAGACGCCCACGGTGATGGACGTCGGCAGACGGTCTCTGGCCACCGTAGGCACGGGCATGCGGGTGGCAAGGAGGTAATGGGCTACTCGCTGACCGACCACGGACCATGACCATGGTCGACGGCACGTTGTGTTCCACGTGCCTCCCCAAAGAGTGTCAGCATGATGACGGGCCCCCCCTTCAGAGGGTCGAAGCCTGCCGGGGTCGCGGGACTTATGTCATTACCGTGACCCCGGAACATAAAGGGTTTTTAGTCAGTACAAGTCTCACAGTCCCGCCCGCTCTGCCCTGGGAGGACTCATTTGATGATTTTACCACGATAAAAAAAAAGTATAGCTCGCTACAGAGACCAGCTGTCTACGTCATGGTGACCCCCCCCTGATGTAAAAGCTGGATCCGCCCTTGGTCTGACGTCAGGGATTGTCTAGTTTAGCGCACCGTCCGATCAAGAGCCGAATCAGACTCTAAAAAAAGAAGGAAAAAAATGTGATTATTGGCACTAAAACATAAAACTAATTAATACTAGTAAAGATTGAGAACTCGTGTGAATCTGATCAGAAAGTAGTAGGAGAAAAGGATCATGAAGTGTATTGTCCAACGACGATATATTACTAGACTCCTTATAACAGGCGACCGATGTCTGTCAACACATTAGGCAAAAAAGTCTTATTTCCGTCTTATTTCGACCACTCCTGTGAGCCGTAAACATACCTTCAGACAGAACAGACCTTGAGTTAGCCAATCACAACGCAGTACCCCGTCCCCCTCGCTTACGTAGTACCTCAGCGAGTTGACAGAATAGTTTTTGTTCCTTATATCGTGCATGCGGGGTCTAGTAATATATCGTCGTTGGTATTGTCTTAGCAGACCAGTTGGAACCTTGTCACATTACTGACAGCTAAGGACAAAAACATACGACAAACCTCGCCTAAAGGTTTAAAAAATCAATACCCTGCATTGAATATTACATAGCTAATAACGTACGAACAACCTTTTACTTAGAAATAGAAAAGAAATCATAGCGAGCAAGTTTACTAAAACAAAGAAAAATTAACCTTAACTTCTGAGTGGTAGGGTTTGTAATGCTTTGTGTTGTTGTAAGGCTTCGTTGACAACCAATTAAATGATAATAATCGGAACTGGTAATATTGAATGTGGAAGGCTTTTGTTTTTTATTGATGTACTTTGCGATCACGTTATGAGTGAAAACGTCAATGACCTCCACTTGTCAATTGGAGACATTATACAAGATACTTGTATACAAGTTTGCAAATTGTATGCAATTTGGACAAACCTGAGTGCAAGATATTTTCTAGGGTGTCAATAGCAGGGCTATTGGCTAACTTGATAGTCACTGACCAGCAGTTGTCAACCTGAACTTGAATGGCTTGATACCTGTTATGAGGCTAAGTTGAGGAGTGGAATGCCTCACAGCGTTAGAATAGTTGATTTTAGGCAACATTTCAATCAGTTTCATTGCAAATGCAAAAGCCAATACGAAATTTACCTTTTGACAGCTATTTGATAGTCACCACACAGACACAGAGATACCCAATAGCCCCGCAGGCTGGTTGGTATCTCATGAACCGTGGTAGTTAGACGGTTGTAATTTTCACAGATGTTGTATCTCTGGTCGTTATAATAAAAAAAAATACTCTTAAGCTATTAAAATAAGTAATTAAGGGAGCTATCATACAATAAACCTGTTTTTTTACTGTTTTATAGATACTGGTACGGAACTCATTACCCTTCGTGCGCGACTCGCACTTAGCCTGTTTTTTTTTCTTAAATTACTTTCCATTTCGTGCGGTCTGTCTTTCTCTTTCAATTATGTATTTTTTTTTTTCTTAAATTAACGATTTTAGTCTAGACTGACCTCATTCAGATATTTCTTTCAACAATCATCGTGACAATAAAACTACAAATGAAATAATAAAAGAATTATTGTTGAAGATCGTGCAAATCATACAATTACTTTACACCGTTAAAATATTTTTACCCACTCAAGCTGCCTAAAATTCTCAAGTTGTTTCCCGTTGTTTTTTGAGCAATTTGAGCGTAAGCCTCGTCATACACTAGGCGACGCAAGTCTCCGATACCTCACGACTTTGGTATCCATTGACGCGTGCCTGTGGACGATCCTCTATGGATTTGTATTGCGATAGTCGCCTGGATACTAAAGTCATAAGGTATCGGAGACTTGCGTCGCCTAATATACGAAGGGGTTTAGTCGTTTCTATAATCAAACATGATTGATGATGATGATGAGAAACGATTTTATTGTCATTTTGCAAAGAAACATACAATCTGAATGTAGATCCTAAAGTTTGGTCAATTTCTTTGTGCTTCTGCCAGAAACCTGGGTTACTATCTAAGCACGAAATCCGTAGCTTCGGTTATAGTTTCTGGCATTCTTTATCACTTATCTATATATATAAAATTCAAAACTGACTGACTGATCTGACAACGCACAGCCCAAACCGCTGGGCCTAGAATCTTGAAATTTGGCATAAGCCTTCCTTATACCACGTAGGTGAGCACTAAGAACGGATTTTGCGAAATTCAGCCCCTAAGGGGTTGTTTTTGGGGTTGATAGTTTGTATGAAACTTCGCTACTAAAGGTGCTAGGAATTCCAAATTTTGCATGGGGTGTCTTTTTAGAACGTAGACGCTCACTTTGACGGGATTTTGCGAAATCCGACCCCTGAGGGGTTTGTTTTTGGGGTCGATAGTTTGTATGAAACTTTGTTACTACAAGTGCTAGGTGTCTCAAATCTTGCATGCCGGTTCTTTTAAAGACTTAAATACTCAACAAGTTAGAAATTTTGTGAAACTCGACCCCTAAGGGGTTGTTTTTGGGGTTAATAGTTTTGAGACTGATTTTTTTACTTATGGGATTCTTTTTTGGACGTAAGTGATACTAAAGACGGGATTTTGTGAAATTCGACCCCCAAGGGGTTGTTTTTGGGGTTGATAGTTTGAATAAAACTTTGTTACTACAAGTGCTAGGAGTCTCAAGACGTAAGTGATAGTTAAAACGGGATTGATGTATTGATAGTTAGAGGTCTCAAATTTTACAGGAGGTTCTACTTTAGACATAGGTTCTCACTAAGTGAGGATCTTGCGAAATTCAACCCTTAAGAGTAGTTTTGGGGTTGTTAGCAAGGAATCCCAATATATTCATTGGGGTTATTTTAAGAACGTAGGTACCACCAAAGACGGGATACTGCGAGTACATAGAAATTTTGTTGAATATTGATTTTGATTTTCGAAAAGAATCCCTTATAGAGGGTGGCTAGGAGTCAAAATTCACAAAAGCAAAGTTCGAAAATCACGCGGACGAAGTCGCGGGCGGAGTGCTCGTGGATATATAAGATTTGTTAGTGGTATGAACTAAAAATTGGCGACAACGTGATTGGACAGTTGTGTTGTCGAACTTTTAATTTGGAAGTAATAGGGAGTTAATAAATGTTATTTTAACAATTTGTTTTAACAATTTTAAGTAGGGTACTATACAAAGAGATATTATTTCCGTATTTTCATTGACGGACTAAGAGAGTAGACCGTCTGCACTGGGACTCACTATAGCTCATATGCATTATATGGTATGGTAAGCTTCAAAGAAAAATCAACCCTTTTGCTAGTGACACCACTACCAAAGGGGGCGAGATTTCTCTGAAGCTGACTGAACATGCAATTTTATTTGCCAAAACATTTTTTTTAAGGAAGGCTCATTATGGTTAAAATCTATGGCTCTATCTTATAAAAAAAAGAAAAAACAAGTGTGTAGTGTCCACCTAAAACTCGGTATTTTAATGGTTTCCTATCGTCAAACCGTATCTAATACTTAACATGTAACAGCTGTTTTATTACATAAAACCTTTTAAATATGAACAAGTACTTATAATACAAGTGTAGCCTCTGTACATTACTCTGTACTTACTACATGGCCTTATTCCGCACTTACTTTTGCCCTCGGCTTTGCTAACGTAGAAGTCGATTATTGTCCCATGATGACGTAATACGGCATTGGGATAAAAAGTAACCTATATCCTAAGGGTGACTTAGGTACTCACAGTGATACAAAGCGACTTGACGCGACGAAGACATTATCTATGAAAACGGCAAAAAGAAAAAACATCATGTTTTTTGTATGGGAATCACCTTAATAGTCTACTGCAACAAAAAAAAAATGTTCACAATAATAGAAAAACCCTAGTCTTCATTCATGTTCGTTGTCTTTTAACACACCATAAAATACCCTTAGAAGTGAAAACTCGTATGTCTGGTAGTACTTTAACATTACATAGATGGCTTATCAGTATTAAAATAACTATTATTGTGAAACACGCAATGGTATAAAATGAGAATTAACAGTCGCTCTTTACATTTTTTTTTGTTTTGTATTAATTTGTCTCTAGTCCCGGTCAAAGGTGACAAGAGACGATGAAGTGAAAGTACCCAAAAGAAGTAACAGAGTAGAAAGTAATTCCACTGTAGAAAAGAGGCAGAGCTATACAAGTCGTATAGCGCCATCTCGTTCTCACAATGGAATTACCCTCGCTTTAAGACGTCACAGTAAGAGCTCTGTTCACTGTAACTTTGAAGAGATTCTGTTTGTAAGCGTTGTTTCCTCCGTGCCTCGGAAACCACGTAAAGCCGTTGGTCCCGGCTGTCATTTGTAGACCTTTGACAGTCGTTACTGTTAGAAGCTCTAAAGTCTGACAACCAGTCTTACTATGGGGTAGCGTATTACCCAGTTACTGGGTTGTGGAGGTTTGATAGGCAGTGGCTCTATGTAAAACACTGACATTGAGTTGCATCTGCTTTGATGATGTATTGTTGAAGCTATTACTAACTTCTCATTGTAAATAATAATAATATTCCACAACTATCACACAACGCCATCTAGTCCCAAGCTAAGCAGAGCTTGTGTTATGGGTACTAGACAACTGATAAACATACTTATATATTTCTTAATACATACATATTATAAATGACACCCAGACACAGAAAAAATGATCATGCTCATCACATAAACGTTTGTCCTGGGTGGGAATCGAACCCACGTTACCCACGACCTCCAGCACAGCAGTCAGGGTCACTAACCACTAGACCAACAGGCCAGTCTCATTGTAAATAAGTAAAACAGTGGTAGTAATAATTGTAATTATAATCTAACGTGACCAATCGATTATAACCAATAGCAAATTAGTTCCTACTTATTTATCGCAGCACTTAAACATGTCCTGTACGATTATATTTTGTACGAAGCTTCAAACCTGTTTGATTAAGTACTAAGATTATTGTATGTAGTTGATATCTCGTTACCGGATTTAATTGAAAGGAAACACTTATTCCATCTTGTAAATCGCACTTGCGTTTAAACACCGGAGTGTAAAAATAACGGTAGAATCCCTACTAATATTATAAATGCGAAAGTAACTCTGTCTGTCTGTTACTTTTTCACGCTTAAACCACTGAACTGATTTGGATGCAATTTGGCACAAAGTTAGTTTGAGTGCCGAGAATGGACATAGGATAGTTTTTATCCCGAAATTCCCGCAGTAACAATATAAAAATTTTGGCGCGTACGAAATCGCGGGCAAAAGCTAGTTTGTTATAAGTTGAAGTCGAACTACGTTTGTTGGTTTTCTTGGTTATATTTAGCCAATCAATTTAATTTCAGCAACGGTCAAAAGTTGCCATATTAAAATAAATAACCTGGTAGCCTACCATGACGTCTTAAAGCAACGACGATATATTACTAGACTCCGCATGCACGATCTAAGGAACAAAAACTATTCTGTCAACTCGCTGAGGTACTACGTAAGCGAGGGGGACGGGGTACTGCGATGTTATTGGCTAACTCAAGGGCTGTTCTGTCTCAAGGTATGTTTACGGCTCACAGGAGTGGTCGAAATAAGACGGATATAAGACTTTTTTGCCTAATGTGTTGACAGACATCGGTCGCCTGTTATTAGGCGTCTAGTAATATATCGTCGTTGTCTTAAAGCGAGAGTAATTCCAGTGTGGGAAAGAGATAGTTTGGGGATAGGAGGAACAGAGTGGAAAGTTCCTCGCTACCCGGTGAAAAAAAAAGATACCTTCCGACCAAACGGCTCTTGTATCTGGTGGGCTTTCTGCCCGGCATTTATAGTCGGAATATCCTGTGTTCTAATGTCGAGGATAACTTTGATTGCGCGATGTAGACTTCTTAGTTTCTCGGTCTTTGCATAGATGGCGCTGCTATTCTTTTTGTAGTAGTTTATGTCCGGTACAACAGAACTATGTCGTATAGCTATAGGTAATAGTATACCACACTATTGTTCATAAGTCTCTAAGCAAAAATGCAAGTCATACAGATCATACCTTTTACATACCAAACCTTTTTAAAAGATCATGTACTTTGGGATCAGCTCACGTTACGATTGTCACGTGTCACTTTTTCAAACAGTTAACTTTATTACAATAAAATTATTATTCAATAACCACACACGAAAAAATACTCCTTAATTGAGACTCGACGAGAGGTCAATGCACAATTATAACCTAACTCCAACTATTGACACTTTCAAATCTGTCGCATCTGTTCGCCCACATAATCTTTGACCACGAACAATCTGTATAGTACTAATGGTAACCAAATTCGGTTAGCTTGAGGTATGGGGAAATTCAAGTGAGTGGGCGTCGCGGGTCCAATACTGTATGGACTATGGACATGTATTATTTGTGTCATTTGACCTGCTGGTATGGCTTTAGGCTTTGTTTAAATCCGAGGCTTAAGGCTTGAATTGAGCGGAGTAGACTTTGTTATGTGTAGAAATAAGCAAGCATACATACGGTATCGTCTATTTAGTCAATAAATCATTTACGAATAGCTTCAGCATCTTCCTGCCCTTATCCCATTTTGCTTGTCAAGTGCTCGGCGCAACACGTTTTCTTCTTAAATTCTCCCCTATCAGACGTCACAGTATCATTTACTCCTTTTACGTTCATATCATTCCCTAGACAATCCATCCATCTTTTCTTTGGCCTTCCTCTTCCTCTCCATCCATCAACATTCATACTCATCACTCTCTTAGTCACATGAGTCTCATCCCTCCTCATCACGGATTTGCATATTTTTCCCTTTAACTTGAGGGGCATCCGTGGGTCGCAGGTTGTTCCGGTGACCTGTCGCCATTTCATCCATACCGAGTTGATCCGGTTTGTTATGTCTCGGTCTACATCGCCATAGCTGCTGTTTGTTTTTTACTAAAAGAACAACAAGGGGGGTGTTGGGTTGGGACCCAGTATTTTATTTTGATGGCCCTTTACCGGGTCGCGACCCGGCGAATGGTAAACGCTGTAGGATGTTCGATGACACGGTTGGTGCAGTGGCTGAGCGATTGGACTTCTACGTTACGTGTCGCGGCTAATACTCCCGCACGGCACAAATATTTGTATGACCTATAAAGTAGTTGTCCCGGGTATGGGTGTTTGTGTATGTGAGTTTCTATGTTTGTAAACGCACCCACGACACAGAAGAGAAATTCCTAGTGTCCTTACTGGCTTTGAGGGTCTTATTAGATTCAATCAGGCTTTTTAGATCAGGATGTCTACTAATTTTAAATCCAAGTTTACGTAAAGGCGCCAGCAGGTCAACCAACCCGTATCTGTAAAATATTACCGATCGAACATTAACCTTACACTATTGTGTTAAGGTTGAAAATCTATTAAAAAAAATAACAGATTGAGGTAGGATGACATGCTGGCGTCTGTACCATCTTGCACATCATATATCTATGTTGACAGCCAATATGCTCTATCTCTTTCTAAAGATATGATGAAAGATGCGACCACGGTATTACGTCAGAGAATCCATTCACTTTATGGCGCGATGAGCTCAGGATTCGTCTGCCAAGCGTGGTTATAAATTATAACTAGACATCGGATTATATGCACTATCAAAATGCCAAAATATGCATGCAAATATGCACTAAAACAGAGCGAAATATGCACAAAATATGCACAATTAAAAAAACACTATTAGAATTAACTTTTATTTTCACAACATATATTTAAATATACATAGAGGTACTATTAGTTGTAATTCTTGTGACAATATACAATTACATATTTTTCGAGGTTTTCTGCCGCAAATTTGTGACGTTTGTCACTTAAAATTAATTTATAGGCTGAAAATGACCTTTCGACGTCAACTGACGTTACCGGACAGAACGTGAGTGAAGCAAACAACGAGTGCTGTCCGCCCTACGCGCGACGTCGCATCCCGTTTTCGCCTAGCGCTAGCGAGCGAGTACGCTCTCCTCAATGCGCTTTCGCAGTGCGTGCCAGGCAGATGTCTTGACGTGTGGTGTGGTATGGCGTAATACAACACGTCTATCACGTATAAATACTGAAATAAGCACTATCAATGAAAAAGTACCAAAATATGCAATAACGCTAAAATAATAGCATAATATGCATTTGCATATGCAAACATGCAAATGCATATAATCCGATGTCTAATTATAACATTATTCCTTTTAGTCGTTGAGCCATTGACCGTTGCTGTAGATGCAAAGGGATTTCAGATATCTACTAAAGGAAGGAATAGGTATTAAAATAAATCTATACTCTATCTATATTTAAAAAACTGAAGAATTTGTTTGGTTGAACGCGCTAATCTCAGGAACAAGTGTTAGATATAGTCTATTTAACTATTTATATACAACATGTAACGTTAAAAGCGCAAAACCTCTCGTGGTGTAACTCAGCCCATGTTACTGAGCAATGTTTATTCTAAGACATTTTGGAAATTCGCAAAAAAATGGGTTTTCATACAAAATGAGAAATTGATCGGGTCCATCAATATGTTTTTTTTTTTGCGAATTGCTGAGTTACCCCACGAGAGGTTTTGCGCATTTAACGTTACACGTTTATAGTGGATTTTTAATCGCTAATAGTCTGACAGTCCTTTCCGCTCCACACAGGTCGAGAGGACTCATTTAATTATTAATAAAAAGTCAAAACCTTGTCACCTTTGGTATATTATAGCTGTTTCCCGTGAAATAATATTTCAATTCGAACCAGTAGTTCCTGAGATTACCGCGTGCAACCAAACAAACTCTTCACCTTTATAATATTAGTACTTATAGAAAAGAATACACGTGCGAAGAAAATTCATTTAAATATGCAATTACTAACCTAACTCAACAGCATAATATTGTCTGAGGTCGGGGTCGACTTAAAGTAGATTCAGTTGACCCAATTTCTTAAGAGTGTGTACGCCCGTGTGGCATTTCATACATACAAGCTCCTATTTTTTTTAATGACTGAACGGTTTTTATTAAAGTCTCACTGACACACATTAATCTGAAAACGTAGGTCTAATAATAAATAGAAAATATCTTCAATTTAAGTAAGAAGTAGATAAGCAAAAAAGTAATCCTAAAATGTTCCATGTACTTACAGATGCCAGTAGGGCAACCAACACGAATCTGTCAAATTTTACCAATCTCTTCAGCTATTGTGATAAGGTTGAAAATCTATTACAGTTTGACAGATTGTGGTAGCTTGATGTGCAGGCGTCTGTACAAAATCCTAGAATAAAACTCTTAAAAAGATCCATGTGTTTTGTATCTATCCGGGGTCGCGGGACTCATTCCATCACCGTGACCCCGGAACATAAAGGGCTATTGAAGGACACCGTGGATTTTAGTCAGTACAAGTCAGACAGTCCGTCCCGCCATGCCCGGGTTGGGAGGGCTCATTTGACGATTTTACAACGTAAAAAAAAAGTGCTTTGTATCAGATGCTAATATTATAAAGCTGAAGTGTTTGTGTTTGAACGTGCTAATGTCGGGAACTCCTGGTTCAAATTGAAAAAATATTTTTATGTTAGATAGTCCATTTATCGAAGAAGGCTATAAGCTATATAACACCACTTTACGACTAGAACGAGCCGAATAGCGATAATATAAAAATAGGACCGAATTGAGAACCTCCTCCTTTTTTTGAAGTCGGTTAAAAACCACAAGGAACAGTTAGTATATTAATTACAAAATGTCACTGATTATGATTACTTTAAAAGTACAGTTATATTTTGTCACCTGCCTTATATTTACAAGAGGCCTTTTAATATAATTTTATGTAAGAAAAAGGTGTTAAAAACCCCTTATAATTACGTTGGAAATACCTAATTAAAGAGTGGATATAAAGTTCTTGAAGTGTCGTTATGTCTTTTGTTATCTTTGTAGTGATAAAAAGGGATAGAATACATATACGTTATTTATAAATATTTATGAAGATATAAGTAACATCAAGTGGCCTACTCACTCACAGATGGAAATTAGAAAAAAAAAAACAAGTATCCTTTACTTAATAGAGTATTTTACTGCATAAATACATTGAAAATCTATTTAATCCGTCAGTAATAAGATGGAAAAATAATGGACACGTATTTTTTTTTTTTTTAATTCAATGAATATTGAAAAAGATAAAACGCTTCCAAATTCGGGTGTGGGGGCTTGTGACGTCATGACGCCTGTAAAATTTAACGACCGAGTGACGTTTTGCGATTTTTAAAAGCGTTGTATCTTCGTCAATTTTGGTTTAAGTGACAACAGAAAAAATATGGGTCTAATATTTTTTAATAATTTATAAGTACATAATTATTTCGATTTTTTTTTTAATGTAAAATATATTTACACAACGATTCGGTTATTTTAAGAGGATGAGTGAAAGGTGACTAACAAAAGAAATTTATAAGGCAAAGGTGAGTGGAAACGTCGGGAGGGGACGCCCTAGGAAGACCTACACTGACCTTATTGGTGAAGTGCTACAGAAAGACCGTAGTACTCGCAATCGACATGCGTGTATGACCAGATGTATGAATGTGGATGAGGTGAAAGGAGTATGTAATGATCGTCGCAGGTGGCGCTCTGTAGTTTCTGCCTACCCACATGGGAAGAAGGCGTGTGTTTATGTATGTATTTAATATTTACATACTCCCTTTTCTCTTACACCAAAACAATAATAAAAGGCTAAAGTACGCTAAATATAAAATATACTCCCACGAAAAATGATGAAAATAAAATTATATTATACCGTAAGGTCATGACGTCAAAAATTCCTGACCTAGGTCAATATACCTACTTATATATTAATGCTATACAGAGGTGTACCTCCCTACGGGGGGTGTTGCCCCCGCTATCAGCTGTTCGGGGGGGTATGAATCAGCGCGGGGGAGCGGTGGGGGTCTTCCTTATAATGCAATAATGTAACCTTGGGGGTGCAATGAATGAAATTTTTTGATAAAAAGTCGGTGATTGTCAGCTGATTTTACTACAGAGCCCTTATCACGAGTTTTCAGTATTTTACTTTACAGCTTCTTTCCAGTATTTACAGCGTTTTTTGTATGGAAAAATGGAACAGCGCCTCTGGTGTACGAAGAGGGAACCAATTTTTTCCTAGAAATTAATGTCAAAGTTCCAATTTACTTTAAGTAGGTAACAATAACTGAAAATTCATGATATGGCCTTAGGTTTTCTTGTACTTTTTTTGCAATGTAATATTTCCATCATTGTTTCATATTTTGAGGTCAGTAGAGTAGTAGGGTGGGTATTTTTTTTATTTTGGTTGTAATCACTGCACCTAGATTTATATCCATATTTATCGAGGTAAAATCTTTCAAGAAGTCCTCCTATCTTGGGCGTAGCGGGATGGAAAATTGGAAAGTCAGATTCGTGCTGGCTAAAATCCACGGTGTTCCTTCAATAGCCCTATAGGTTCCAGGGTCACGATTATCTGATAAGACAGTACCAGTACCTCTATGGCTTTGCACTTGCACTGGCAGTAGACAGGCCTCATAGCATGCAGAACTGATGGCCGTAAGGTTCTCGAATGGAGACATCGCACCGGCAAGCGCAGCGCAGTCTACCTTGCAGGTAGACGTCCTATCTACCTGTCCAAGGTAGACAGACGATCTGATGAAGACCACTTGATCGCACTGGATGAACTAGTTATATCTTAACTCCAGATATAATTTATGTATAGAGCGGCTGAACGATTGACTGTGGCGTTGCGTGTCACGGGTTTGGCTCCCGCACGGAACAAAATATTTGTACGATGTACAAGTTGTTCTGGGTCTGGGTGTTTGTGTATAATGAGATAAATATTACAACTACGATACAGGAAATATCCTACTGTGGGGCTTGCGAAGAAACTACTGCCTACCTTTTTTTTTTTTTTTTATCGTGGTAAAATCATCAAATGAGACCTCCAACCCCGGGCAGGGCGGGAGGTACTGTCAGACTTGTACTGACTAAAATCCACGGTGTCCTTCAGTAGCCCTTTATGTTCCGGGGTCACGGTAATAGAAATAAGTCCCGCGACCCCGGCAGGCTTTGGCCCTCTGAGAGGGGGCCCCGTCATTTTGCTGACAGCTCTTTGAGGCGCGCGTGGAACACGACGCGCCGCGCCGTCGACCCGGGCATGGTCCATGGTCGGACAGCGAGTTGCCATTTACTCGCTGTCCGCATGCCCGCGCCTACGGTGGCCGGAGATCGTCTTGCGAACTACTGCCTACCTAGTGCCAGAAGTTTCAAATGTACAATTTTAGGATTTTCCGAAAGTCGACCACTAAGGAGTTGTTTTTGAGGTTGATAGTTGATATGAAACTTCGTTTCTACAAGGTGCTATAAGTGCTGGGAGTCTAAAATTATTGTTGGAAAGATATTTATTAAGATTTTCCATAAGTACAACGAAGCTAGTAATGCTTTTTTTTTGCTTTTTAACATAATAAAATCATCAAATGAGTCCTGCCACCCGGGGCAGAGCAGGACGGACTGTTACACTTGTACTGACTAAAATCCATGGTGTACTTTAATAGCCCTTTACGTAGCTCGAAAGGTCCGCGACCCCGGACGAACCTAGTTATGTTAGTTTTTAACATGATCAAGGTAAAGCGTCGTAAGTCACGGCTTGTTAACCGATGGGTGAGCGGTAAAAGCGCGACAAATAACGATTGTGTTTACGGTTATGTGTGTTTAACGTGATGGGATTACGGTTTTCTTAGCATGTTATTACGGTTTTTAGTTTCTATGTTAGATGTTTCTAAGATTTGAGTATAATAGGCTTCTGCTGATTTTTAAATAACATCCTTTTGATTGTATCAATGCGGAAGTGCGTATGTATGTTTGTGTACGTTTTCACGTCGAAACGGCTGAACCGATTTTGATGAATTTTGGTAACTACAGAGATTGATGGGTATCTAGACTGTAAAGAAGGTTGTAATATGCAAGTATGTTTGTGTATGTTAATGTTTTCACGGTCATAACTGATGAACCGATTTTGATGAATTTTTATAAACAGTACAGAGATTGACGGGACCCTTTTGTTATTATTTTGGCGCTGTCATCGCGCACATAGTGTATAATAATTATCAGAAATAAGCTCAAAATCATCCTCAGCCAATAATTATTCGAGTAGGCCTCGTGAGCGTGAGAGCACGGTTTCATTAAAAAATAAATTCCATTCAGTTGCGGGGTGTACTCCACCCCATTGTCCCCCATTGATGTTGTACGTTGTGGAGGGGAGCGAGGGGTACTACGTACAATAATATGCTTCATTGATTATTTTTGTTTTGTGTTTAATAATTTATATTAATATCTTGTCTTACTACTATTGTCGCGTGTTGTTTTATAGCCTTCCTCTCATGGATTATCCTATCTAATGGCTGCTACACACCTTACGAAAAATCGTCACGATTAGACGGTACAGTTCAAACTGCAACGATAAATGTACAAGTATGTATGACAAAAGCTGTACAGTTGGTTAGCTTATTCTCATGTAGCAGCCATAACACTTTTGCTTTTCAATTTGAACCAGAAGTTGCTGAGATTAGCGCGTTCAACCAAACAAACATAAAAGCCTTGAGCATTATGATATTAAGTTAAGATTCGACGAAGAAGCAGAGTTACCGACAGCCCGTAAAATTTGCAAGTTGAAGTGGCAATGGGCAGGCCACATCGCTCGTAGAACTGATAACCTATAGGGCAAGAAAAGTTTTCGAGTGGCGACCACGGACCGGAAGACGCAGCGTAGGCAGGCCTCCCACTAGGTGGATCGACGACATCGTGAGAGTCGCGGGCAACCGATGTATGCAAGTGGCGAATTATCGTTCGGCGTGGCGGTCTAAGGGAGGCCAACGTTCAGCAGTGGACGTCTTCCGGCTGATGATGATAATGATGAGATTTAAGAGCGTGCAAGTGTTAGAAAAGCATGCATGACGTCACAATATGGCGCCAGTATCACTCTGTTCTCAGAGTACAAAACAGAAACCCATAAATATTAGTTTAATGTCGCAGTTTACCTTGACCCCGATATCTAGATTTTAAACGTACCGAAGTTATTTTACAAAATCAGGTTTATGTATCACGAACTAAATTACTTTAAAGTATTTTAATCAAATATTTAGGCATTTATATTGAGGGCTGTGGTTGCGCAGTGATAATTGTGGTAATTTACACGTTGTTGGTTGTGGGTTCTTTACCAGTTGGGCCACATCGCTGTGAGCGGTGACTTAGCGCGGGGCAGTGATGTTTGAAACACGCCACGAGGCGCCTCTCATCTTTGCTTTGCATGTCTAGCAATACCATTTTAAACTATAAATAAACTAGCAGTTCCCTATGGTTGAAACCCCGCTGCTAGGCTCCTTTTGGTCGTAGCGTGATGTTTTAATTACCTATAGCCTTCTTCGAACAATACAACACAAAAATATTTTGTCAGTTCGAATTAGTAGTTTCTGAGATTAGCGCATTCAACCAAACAAAAACTTAGACATAGATTTTAAAGAAAGAAAAACGTTTATTGACACATGCCCTAAGTACACACAAAGACTTACAATTATACATTAACCGTCGTACCACAAAAGCTTTTAAAAGTCTGTTGAACACTTGTCTAAAAAAATGTCAGATTATGACGTTGAAATAAGGTCCGTTTTGCAGTCACACTTTTTTTAGACAAGTGTTCAACCCAAGTCCATATTGTGTGACTCACGGCTGCGCCAAATAGACTCAGTTCAGCAAATGTCGGACAACTGGTGCCCGACACTGGTGTCTTTTTTGTAGATTTTTATGTGTGATATCCTCAATGGTGTTTTTCCTCTTGTTTCAGGCGTGTTATGGACAAGGAAGGCGGGGATGGCGGCGACGCGGCGGGCAAGCAACCCCCCGATGGCCTGCTCGATGCCGCCAACCTTTTTGGTGGTAAGTTACCTATTTTTTAAGTGGAAAAATCTCAAATGAGTCCTCCCACCCAGGGTAGAACAAGAGGGACTGTCAGACTTGTACTGATTGAAATCCACTTCAGCCGTTAGTCTCGCGACCTGGGCAGTCTTCGACCCTCTAAGGGTGGGGCGTCATATTGCTGTCAGCCGTTTGAGGCTAGCGTGGAACACGACGACGCTCCGTCTACCCCGGCGTGGTCAATGATCAGACAGCGAGTCGCCCATTACGCGTCGTCCGCATGCCCTGGAATACCTCTTATACTAATCCACGGTGTGCTTTAATAAACCTTTACGTTCCGGAACTACGATTACCTGACAAGAACGTCCCGTGAATCAGGCTGGCTGTCCTCTAAAGGGAACCCGTCAGATTGCTGACAGCTCTTGAGGCGCGCGTGATCTTTGAGGCGAACGTGATAAATAATGCTGAAGTGCAAGTATGCAAACGGACAGACAGTTACGGGAAGCGTTTTTCTTTAATTTGTGATAAGTATTAATGAGAATTATGACTCTGAATTCTGATCTTTGACGTAAACAGGAGCCTTCTATAAATAATAAAAAAAACATATAAAATTATTACCCACTTCTATTACCTCTACAAAGAATCTCACACTGTCATTGGCATTCCACGAAACGTTACACATTGGACACCCCACTAATTCCACCTAGAGACAGTTGGCTTAGGATCCGTTCTCATAGGCTACTCGCATAGAATTTATTATCACCTCGCGGGTATTTCCATGGGATTACCATATCGATCTGGGAATCCAAGAAAAGGTTGTATTGATTTGTGGGGTTTGTAGAATAAGTAGCGAGGTTATTATTAATGTGATTGGTCAATAATTTATTTTTATTTTATTTTTTGTCATGGTTATATCATCGAACGAATCCTGAACCCAGGGCAGGACTGGAGGAACTGTCAGAGTTGTAAGGACTAAAATCCAAGTTGTTCCTTAAATAGTATCCATCCACTAATAATACTATCCACCCAAGGTCACGGTTACCTGTCAAGACATGCCCGCGACCCCGACAATCTTTAGTCCTCTAAAGGAGGAGGAGATTTAGGAAGTCTATTACTAAAGGAGCTCTAGGAATAAAGATTAATTATCCATCTTAGATTTGTTGGATTTGTTGAAGGACCTTATCGTTATAAAACGTTAAGGAAACAGTTTTGAGGAGACAGTTTCAGGTTAAAAATACAAAAAAAAAAAACAATTATATAAATATTTAAGGCGGCTCCCATACAGCACCATGCTATTTTTCGCCGTTTTTATAGATAATGGTACGGAAACCATTGTTCGCGAATCCGACTCGCACTTGCCCGATTTTGAGTGTTTTAATGGTCACCCATCTACGGACTGACCTCGGTAAATGATGCTTAACCTTGTATATTTACCTACCCATGTTACTGTTTTATTGTTTAGCTACAATTAAATGATAAAAACACAGCAAAGTAATTTCAGTCACTCACTATAAGCGGCAAAATTTCCGCATCACCTCACTCAACTTTTCTCCACAGTCAAGAGTGGACAATAAATGGCATCCGATCATTGGTCAGCACTATCCGGTCAATAATTACTTTGTCTTTAGTTCGTGCGACCAACTACATGCATTGTCGTAAAACCGACGAGAAACATCACTTGGTAGGGCTGTGCGTTGGCTTGTAAAATTCTACTGACTGAGTGACGGTTTGTGATATTTAGAAGCGTTTTATATTCGTAAATTTTGGTTAATGTAACAAAAGAAAGAATAAGGGTCAATTTTTTTTTTTGTTGATAATCTATCTTTCGGATAAATTAAATATTTTGGATGAAATAGAGTATTGTCTCTGTAGGTAGACCCAAAAGTTTTCCAGATAGCCGTTTACAAAATTTAACATTATTTTCTTTTTTAGTTTTAATTTAGTCATTTTTGTAAATATTTTAGTACTTACCTTTTAATTTTTAAATGTAGCATGGAATTATAGGTATTTTTTTACTAATTAAGTTTATGATTAATAATTATGTAACACAATTATGTGCACTTGACTTGAAACAGAAAAAATTAACTTCTATGGCATCGCATATTATGTCTTTCCATACTCCAAACCATAACAAACGTGTGAAATACATACTCTAATCTACAATCATCCTTTGCCAACCCTACAGTCGCGTGATATTACACCATATAAGCAAACTGACTTGAGTTCACTCACCCTACGCTTCAAACAACCAACACCATTTACCGATCAACTCACTTCTAACCTCTACGTATTAAAGGTCAATTTCGCTTGCGTTGAGTGCTTGTTCAGTTGGTAATGTGGTTTCCTTCATATTTTAAGGATTGGTGTAACTGATTTTCAGTTGAATGCTCAGGTATCGTGTTAGTAATATGGCTTCGTGAGATGTTTGACTTTTTTTAACCGACTTAGAAAAAAAGAAGGTTCTCAGTTCGACCTGTATGTTTTTTTTGGTTGGTATTATCATCAAACAAGTCCTTTCGCCCTGTGTGGAGCGGAACGGACTTTTTTTTTCCACCACCCTGTGCCTTCGGTTGTCCTTTGCGTTCCAGGGTCGCGGTGTCTGTTTTGGCAGACCCATGACAGCAAGATAAGACGGACAGACGGATAGCTGAGTCCTTTTTAACCTTCGATCAATAATAGTATTTATTGTTTTACCTTTTAACTATTGTTTATCGAAGCCTTTTAGGTACGGAATTCTAAAACCGGTTCCCCATATACATATATATTTTCTTATATATTAAAAAAAAATCTTGTTTACTTCAATATGTCAAAGACCATAAGATATATTTATAGTACATATACCTACATATATACAACGTGTAACGTTAAAAGCGCAAAACCTCTCGTGAGGTAACTCAGCCACTGCTACTGAACAATCAATGTAAAAATATAAAACTTTAGGAAATTCGCGAAAAAAAAATATTTTTTCATACTGATGGGCTCGATCAATTTCTCATTTTGTATGAAAAATCATTTTTTTTTTTGCGAATTTCCAAAATTTTTATAACAAACATTGTTCAGTAACATGTGCTGGGTTACCCCACGAGAGGTGTTGCGCTTTTAACGTTACACGTTGTATAGCCTGTAACTCCAGAAAAAAAATAAAAGTAAATAAAAATCTTGTTTACACAATAAAATTACAGTGCTGTCTGCCATCAATTCATCATTGATCTACCTATCATGTAAGCTATAATAGCAATTCTATGAAACGATAAAATAAATAAAAAATATGCCTTCCCATAGTTATTGCCCATAGCTGGACATGAGCCTATCCCAAAAATGGTCATAAATTGCAATGCAAGTATTATAACAAGAAAAAACAAATGACTGACTATTAATGTTCGAAATATAAAACTTATCATTGACAGGTAGTGTTTGATATTCAATTTTGATCTCTATTTCACACAAAATAAAGTTGGCTTAGTATTACCTGTATTACTGTTCAATTAGACTTCAGTATTTGTAATTGAATTTTGAACTCTACTGCCTACGTTATAAAGATCACATAGTGATACTAATACTATATTAAATTTTATTCTCTATTTCCCATTAAATAAAGGTTGCATAGTAATTTACCTGTATTACAGCTCAATTTTACTTGATATTGAATTTTGAACTCTATTGCCCTCGTTATAAAGAGCACATAGTGGTACTTATTACATATCAATCATACTACAGTATTTGATATTGAATTTTGTACCCTATTTACAAAGAAATATTGATGATTACAAGATGTATCTTGCACTGTTGTGCACAGTATTCCTTCAATAGTCCTTTACGTTCTAGAGTCACGGTTTACTGGTTAGACAGTCCCGCAACCCCGGCAGGCGTTAGCCCCTTTAGGACACCTCAAATTGCTGACAGTTCTTTGAGGCGCGCATGATCCATGATCGGACGGCGAGTCACCCATTACTCGCCGGCCGCATGCCTGCGCCTATGGTAATAGTATCAGACCAATTTTGCGGTGTAATCCAGTTTTTACAGGCAAAAAACAGATTCTTATTTCGTCTATTTATTTATTTTTGTTCAAGAAAGCTTCAATTTTACAGAATAACAAACGATGAACGAATACCGACTGATGTATGAGTCAGAGTGATCTTTAAAAGATATATATACGTTATATAATAGCTATATACTTCGCTAATGGTCGAGTAATGGCTCGGAAGATTACTTATTAATAGACTATTGATGTGTGTTATAATAATTTTCAGTATTCATGAGTGTAAAATTGAGTTTTACTTCGATAAGTTTTCAAAGCTAATATCTATATATATGTCACAGTCAAAACTCTTAACTAGTCAAAAGTACTATTGACTAGCAAAATCAGTCAAAAGCACTTTTGACTGAACAGGTTGGTCAAAAGTGGTTTTGACTGAAAATTATTGGTTATTAGTACTTTTGACTGCAAATTTGCGGTTAAAAGTACTATTGACTGACGCTCTTCGTCAAAAGTAGTTTTAACTGCAATAAAGCATCAGTCAAAACCACTCCACTCCACTGCTCCTACTTTTGGGTGATTTAAAACAATTCTAACCTAACCTGTCCGTGTCGGGGTGACCCAAGTCGTTTTTACCAATATTTTTTTTCTCAGTGCCCCATTACATACACTCCTATCTAAATACCAGCTGAACAACACTATGCTTTTGAACGAGAAGAAGACGGTCGACTTCAGGGGCACCTCGAGGTTCGGTTTGGTTAGGTTCCTTTAAACCTTATAGACAGAAAAAGGAGCCCCGCGTAGCGGGGCTCCGTCGACCTTTCTTCGAAAGCCCTCTTCCTTCGCTTTAGAAATAAAACGAGCGCTCCGCTTTAGAAAAAAAAAACACTCTACAATGAAGAATTATTTATTCATGCAACTCAACCTATTATGGCACTTTGAATCACACAGCAAAAGCAATAGATCAAAAGTGGTTTTGACTGATACAACCAGTCAAAACCACTTTTGACGGAATCACTTAGTCAAAAGTACTTTTAACCAGCTCCATTGGGCAAAAGTAGTTTTAACTGTTATTTTAGTCATAAGTACTATTGACGAAAGCATACGGTCAAAAGTACTTTTGACTGATTTTGCTAGTCAATAGTACTTTTGACTGGTTAAGAGTATTGACTGCAACATATATAAAAATGAAACCCGTTTTCCGTTGTCACGACATAACATGAAAACGGCTCGACCGATTCGGATTATTATTTTTTTGTTGTGATTGTAACCATCGGGACCGGGTTTTAGACCGGGTCCCCCACCCGTGCGAAGCCGGGACGGGCCGCTAGTTAGATTTAAAAATGAAACCCGTTTTCCGTTGTCACGACATAACATGAAAACGGCTTGACCGATTCGGATAATATTTTTTTTGTTGTGTTTGTGACCATCGGGACCGGGTTTTAGACCGGGTCCTCCACCCGTGCGAAGCCGGGACGGGCCGCTAGTATGTAATTAATTTTGAAAGACATTTTGATGCATTTTCTTTTATATTGTGGTTTTAGTTGATATGAATCGTTGGCAGATTTTTTTTAAACTTTGCCCTGCCCAAGGAATTTCTCCAGGGCCGTGGGTGCGATTACAAACATAGAAACACAAGTACTCATATACCCAGACCCGGACAACTAAGCATTTCAAAATGTGCTAATAAACTTAAGCATTCACTTGTAATGAACAATTTGCAAGAGCAAATATTATTTATGGTGTCCTCCTGCCAGGTAGATTGAGTCCGGTGGAATGAGGACGCGGACCCCTATTTGAGTACTACCGAACTGCCTCGTCGAGCTGTGGAAGTTTGTTTTTTTTTTATCAAATGAGTCCTCACGCCCCGGCCAGGGCGGGAGGGACTGTCAGACTTGACTGACTAAAATCCACGGTGTCCTTCGGTAGCCCTGCGTGTACCGGAGTCGCGGTATACGTATGTCCCGCAATCCCGGCAAGGCTATGGCCCTGTATAGGGGGGCCCGTCATGCTGTGGAAGATTGTGAGGTCACGGAATCAAACACTCTGCTTGCAGAAAAACAAACGAGAGTGATTTAGTGAGCATTCTGGCGAGCTTTTTGCCGAGCCAACTGTCAAGTCAGTGTTCGCTAGAAAGATCGTGAAAATCTTCGTCAAAATTAAAAACGGCGAATGCTCAATGTTCTTTAACAAGTGAATGCTCAATTCTATCAGCACCTAAAGAGTATAACAAATCAAATTCCTCAACCGGTATCGTTTACAATAAGTATTTCTCGAAATCTGTTTCACAGTGACTCATCCACGAATACATCAAGGCGGTGTTCGTCCGTGAATGTAATGATTTATCGTTTTATGAGAATCTTGTCTTCTCTGGTCGTGCCACAGTGTAGATGTTAGAGCAGTAGGTCAATAGGGCAGTTTACTGCATACAGCCAAATTTATCAGCAAATAAATCTTTGACTAAATTTAAAACACTTTTAGTCCGTCAGTTGACGTGTTGAAAATTAATGGACACATTTTTTGTTTTTTTTTTTCACTCGTCACATGAATGTAATGATTTATCGTTTTATGAGAATCTTGTCTTCTCTGGTTGTGCCACAGTGTAGATGATAGAGCAGTACGTCAATAGGGTAGTTTACTGCATACTGCTATGTTTATCAGCAAATAAATCTTTGATTTTGGCTAAATTTAAAACACTTTTTAGTCCGTCAGTTGACGTATTGAAAATTAATGGACACATTTTTTGTTTTTTTTTTATCACTCGTCACATGAATGTCATGATTTATCGTTTTATGAGAATCTTGTCTTCTCTGGTCGTGGCACAGTGTAGATGATAGAGCAGTAGGTCAATAGAGTAGTTTATCGCATAAGTGCATACAGCCAATTTTTTTTGCAAATAAATCTTTGACTTTAACCTCGAATAAAAAAACACCGTCTGTCAGTTATAGTCGGGATGACACTCATGTGACTAAGAGAGAGATGAGTATGGATATTGATGGATGGGAGAGGAAGAGGAAGGCCAAAGAAAGATGGATGGATTGTATAAGTAAGGATATGAAAGAAAAAGGAGTAAATGATACTATGGCTTGTGATAGGGGAGAATGGAAGAAAGAAACGTGTTGCGCCGACCCCAAGTAAAATGAGATAAGGGCAGGAAGATGATGATGAGTCCGTCAGTTATAGTATTGAAAAATAATGGACACATTTGTTTTTTAATCACTGTTAACATGTATACCTATTGCCAAAGATAAAACGCTTCGAAATTCGGGAGTGGGGGTCTTATGACGTCATAAAGCCTGTAAAATTAAACCGACCGAGTGACGTTTTGTAATTTTTAGAATATAACTTTTGGATTTTTTTTTTTGAGTAAAATAGCCTAGTTATTGCCTGACGTTCTTTTGGATATTTTAACGCTGAAACTGGAAACTGTGTTGTCCATTGAGGTAGGTCGTTGAACTGACAACAACATGGAAACGTAAAACAGAGGTTTTTACGAGTAGTCAGCTGACGGCCACTATGTTTATGTTCAGCTACAAAGTACCCTTTACATAAAAGAGAAGAAAGGTTTTGAAAATGTCGATCTACTTAGATTTCTGCGATTTCTACACTATACCACTAAAAATAATAGGTTAATCGACAGATAATAAACTAATTGGTCCATCAGTACGATTATCAAAAATCTGCCGTCACGTCCTCTCAAGTTTTGATGCGTTATGTTATAAGTTTGTAAATTATTGAACTCATTGATTGAACACATGAAAAAATACTGTTGGATAAATAGATTTTTATTTAATTGATGCTGTCAAAACTACTATACGTTATCGTTTTTGTATTTTTTCTAAAATCTGAATAACTGTTATTTACGCTATGAGTTTATCATTGACATTTTTATCTCTTGTCTACACAAAATACCTGTTTTCACAGTAAATCATTTTATTCACTGGCCACTAAATCATTTTAGTTTTTGACTGGCCTGTTGGTCTAGTGGTCAGTGACCCTGACTGCTATGCCGGGGGTCGTGGGTTCGATTCCCACCCAGGACAAATGTTTGTGTGATGAGCATGATCATTTGTTCTGTGTCTGGGTGTAATTTATCTATAATATGTATATATTTAGAAATATATAAGTATGTTTATCAGTTGTCTAGTACCCATAACACAAGCTCTGCTTAGCTTGGGACTAGATGACGTTGTGTGATAGTTGTGGAATATCATTATCATTATTTTATTCATGGTTGTTCATTTCTACAAAGATCTCTACCTTCTGACCTCTGTGTTTCAAATTATGGTGTATTCTTTGGCGGTATACAAATTATCGTTTCTTTCTTCTCAACAATAATCTTTTGATTGCTTGTCTTGTTATTTTGACCTCAGAATAAGATATTTACGTACGGTTCTTTATTACGTCGGAAGTTCACTTTTTTGTTGATGCCGTTGATGCCTACTACCTTATAAATGCTAATGTTTGTGACAATAATGTATATAATGTACGTTTTTACCCGACTACGGCAAATCCAAAAGGAGGGTTATGATGATTAATCTTTTAGGAAATCACCATTGAACGGATTTAAACGTTTGAATTTATCGCATTTTAAAACATGGTTTCTAAAATATTGTGAGGCAGTTTATAAATAATAAATAATAGTTATATAATAAAATAATAGTTACAGCCGAGCGCGGTCTTCAAAATAAATCAATATTTTCGTTTATTCTCAGAGTAATTTGGAGAACTTTGACAGTTGACAGAATAGACCCCAAAGGATGCTCCATCCAAAAGGATGTCAGGGCTTCCGATTGCCCTGACATGACTGGAACTGGATATGTAATCTCGAAACAGTTACAGAAACACGTGCAATAGATTCGTGGGAGTTCACCACTTTTTTTTTCTGACTGAATCTGCTAACTAAAAGTTTTATCCGGAATGGAAGTTGACTCCAACATAGTTAAGAAAAGGGTTAAGCAGATGATTCAAACACATTAATATGATTTGTTAGAACTTAGTATACTGTGAATCTTTTATACTGCGGTAACAATATCAATGTGTAAAGTGGTAAAACTGTGTGAATTTGAAACATAACCGATATCGTTATTTTATAGGTAACGTTTTTACAAGCGTTCAAAAAAAAATATATATATAAATAAAAAAAAATAAAAAATACTGAAAATAAATACTGACATAAATAAAAAATAAAAATAAAAAATACTGAAAACTAAATACTGATATCCAGCTGAATCTAGTTTGACTGGAAGCCGACCCCAATATAGTTGGGGAAAGGCTAGGCAGATGATGATGTTCTTACTGGCGTCCCAGAGTGGGTTATAATTACCATTCATCCATTTAGTTTCGTGTCCATAATATATTAGAGCTGATCCCCTGCTAGGCTTCTATTTCTCGTACCGTGATGTTATTATATAGCCCGATAAAAGGACCTATACAACACAAAAATTTTCGAATTCGAACCAGTAGTTCCTGACATCAGCCCGTTCAACTAAACAAAACTCTTCAGCTGTATATTAGTATTGAAATTAATTTCCACCTTCTCCTTCCAGCATACTGGGGCCGCGATGGCAGCAGCGGCGGGGGCGCGGCGGCGGCGCAGGCGCAGGCACAAGCCCAGGCCGCTCTGTTCGGCTTCGGCGGCGGCCGCTACCCTCCCCCTACCACCCTGGGCGTGGCAGCCAACCAGGCAGCTTCCCTTGGCCTCCATCCAGCTGCCAGTAAGTACAATGGTATGCTTTGATTTCATTGCTATTAGTTTTAAGTTAGTTTGTAAGTAAATTATAATAAAGAAAAGTAGTAATTATAACAAATCAAGGTTAGACTGAATAGGTGGCCTACCATGACGTCTTAAAGCGAAAATAGTTGTACTGCGGGAAAGAGACAGAGCTATACAAGACGTCTAGCGCCATCTCGTTCCCACAGTGGAACTACTATCGCTTTAATTCTTATAATAATATATATGTACGAATATTATATGCAAATAAATTATTCTTATTCTTTAAGACGTCGTGACAGACCACCAGTGTTCTTCTGGGTTTGATCGCTCCGTCATAGGCTTTGTCTCAGTCACCTTTCTAGAGTCAAGACGTTATGAATGGCGCAGTGGCTGCGCCCTTAGACTGCTGCGCTGCGTGTCGTGGGTTAGATCCCCGCACAGAACAAATATGTGTATGATCTAGTGGTATCGGCTTTGATTTACGAGGTCGTTGGTTCGAACCCAGCTAGGCGCATTACTTTGTGTAATTTATTTCATCACTGCTACTCTCAAAACGGCGAAGGAAAACATGAAAAACCGGCCTATCCTAGAACCAAAAATTATAAGACTTGTGATATCTACCAACCCGCACTGGACCCACGTGGTGGATTATGGCGTACTGTCACATACAACTTCATAGGCTGATGATTATGAAGTTTATGAAATGATAAACCTGGAATCATACCTTTGTCCAGCAGTCAGTAAACGTGTCAATAGCGGTTAGTGATCACAGTGCCGGTATTATGAGAAAGTCCCGTCAAAATTTCCTTTTACTTTACGTCACAATCAACTACGATATATTACTAGACTCCGCATGCACGATCTAAGGAACAAAAACTATTCTGTCAACTCGCTGCGGTACTACGTAAGCGAGGGGGACGGGGTACTGCGTTGTGATTGGCTAACTCAAGGTCTGTTCTGTCTCAAGGTATGTTTACGGCTCACAGGATTGGTTGAAATAAGACGGATATAAGACTTTTTTGCCTAATGTGTTGACAGACATCGGTCGCCTGTTATTAGGAGTCTAGTAATATATCGTCGTTGGTGTTAATACACAATACGTGAAAAGTCATGTTAAGACCTATGTTTGACATGAGTATATCCTGGCTAAGATTTCAAGACCCCTTAAAACCCTTCAATCTCCCTTAACAGGTGCAGCTTGGTGGTCGATGGCATCCCACCTAGCGGCGCAAGACTACCTCGCGCGGTTACAGGCGTCAGGGTTAAACTTCCCACCCCTGGCTGACCCCTACGCCGCGCTGTCCGCCCTATCCGGGGGTCAGGGGTTGAAACAACCGCAAAAACCCGGGAAGTTGTCTAGTCGGAATGAGAGGTAAGGATCTTCCATCTTCTTTTATCATTCTCATGCTTTAGCAAGCGTTAGTTAGTGGAAAGTCGGGATTGTTATTAACAGCGTATATGCCGTACGACATTTTAAAACATTCTACTCTTGTCTTAAGAACTGGCTGAACCATTTTTAATGAAACTTCATACGCATTTTTTTTAGCGTGGTAAAATCATCAAATGAGTCCGGGACCCAGGGCAGAGCGGGAGGGACTGTTAGACTCGTACTGACTAAAATTCACGATGGCCTTAAACAGTCCTTTACGTTCCGGGGTCACGGTAATTCGTGAGTCCCACGACCAAATACATACTCAAGCAAGAGATCATATTCGAAATGATTTACTTAAAAAAATATAATTAAAATAACATAATTCAAAAAACTCGCTTGCTGAGGCTCGTGCTCTAATTTGTTAACTGCTATGCTTTGGCTTACGCGCAATTTGCATGACAAAGACTAAAAAACTCAAGCGAAATGTAGGCGTTTTTTTACCTTTCAGGGAAATCAGCCGGTATCTTGGGTAAGTTAAAATCATACTGCCATTTACGTTACAGAGCTCCATACTTCTTTGAAGAATAATAAAATTCCTGTAAATACTGAGCCTTAATATTGGTCTCTCACTATAGGCACCGAATACTTAATAGTACTACGTCTATAGGCCTCATCAGTAAGCTCAAGATAGCCCAACAGGCTATCACAGCTATATAGGCTATGGAGAGGGCTATGCTCAAAGTTTCTGCGTGATCGAATCAGAAATGAGGAGATTCGTAGACGAACCAAAGTTGTCGCCATAACCCAGCCAGCGAATAAGCAAGTTGCAATCCTATTGGGCAGACCACATAGCACGTAGAACTGATGTCTGTTAGGGCCGTAAGCTTCTAGAATGGAGACCATGCACTGCCAAGAGTAGCTTAGGACGCCCAGCTACAAGATGGACGGACGATCTAATGAAGATGGGGGAGGCCTATGTTCAGCAAGTAGACAATATTTAGATATGTCTTACGGCCGATATGATGATGAAGATGAAAAAATATTTAGCGTTGTTAATCCAATGGCAATGGCCCCAACTGTAGGTCGTGAATTCATACCCAACCGTGTAATTTATCTAAACATCAGTGCTCTCAAAACGGTGTAGGAAAATACACCGCAGGGCAGGGCATATGGCATTTGACGATAATCCACTGAGTTTGCCTTATTTGTTCAGTTTTTTGGGGGTATGAGGGACAGAACATAAAAATTTAAAAAAGGAGATTCTTTGATCAGTCGGGTGTTGTTATTGGGCTTCTTACTGTTTGTCTGTCAGATGTTTCTACATCTTTTTAAGTCGCTACAAGCTCACCTTCCATTTACCGTCTCCATAGAAGTACACTAACTGGTTATTCTCCTCGTTCCAGGTCAGGCAGAAGCAGTACATCATCGAGTGCGTCCACCAAGGACAAGAGCCCGTCGACCAGCAGCGCCAACTCTCAGAACATGAGTGAGTGGGGCACGTATCTACTATCACAATATGCGTGTCTGTGTTGTATATCATTGTCCATAAGACTTGAGGAGCCACTTCATCGTCAAAAATCATTCGTTTCATATTTGCAAAACTACTTTTTAAACCTTTCGCAAACTAACACCCATTTCGTTATACTCAAGTTCCAATCCAGAGCCTCTACTACGATGAGTTCTCATTACGATACTCGTTCATACACATCGACCGCGTTTGGCGCTCTTATTGGTTGAGAATTCACATTACCTTGGGGCGAGCCAATGAGAGCGCCAAACGCGGTCGATATCGATAAAGGAGTATCGTAATGACAACTCATGGTACAGGTAGTGAGTCCTTTTATGTACTTATTTAGATTTTCCAAAAGTATCCCATATAGGGTGGCCAGGGGAGGTATTACAACGTCTTAAAACCAGGCTTACTCCGGCGAGTGAAAGTGACAGAGCGCCATCTCGTTCACTCACTGGAACTCGAACAAGCTTGGTTTTAAGACGTTGTAATACCCCAGGAGTAGAAGTTCGGTGGAGTGCTAGTTTAGCATAAATAGGTATAAAACGAGCACAAAAATCAGGGTATAGGACCGTTATTCTTAGATCCTTCACTGATCACTGGTAGGTGTAGAAAGGTTTGAGGGAAGATTTAATACTCAGTTTAGCAACATAATTAGAAACCAACTCTACTTTCTCTAATATGGTGGTAAAAACCCATGATCCAACATATTGTAACTTCTCCCCATCATTCCAGGATCGTCCTACGGTCTACCAAAAACCTCATCTCCGTCCGCGATGCACCACTCAGCTTCCCTCTCGAGCCTGGCATCCCTCAACAGCCTGGTGTCTGCTCCTCATCAGAGCAAGCCCAGTAGCAAGCCGTCTGCGGCGCCACAGCCAAGCAGTAAGTATACTTTTATTTTGCTTGGTAAAATCATCAAATTAGTCTTCCCACCCAGGGCAGGGCCGGAGGGACTGTTAGACTTGTATTGAGTACAATCCGCGGTGTCCTTTGATAGTCCTTTACGTTCCGGGGTTACGGTATTCGTTAGTCCCGTGACCCTGGCAGAAGGAGGGCTCTGTCTCATGACAGGGCCCTCCTGCCGACACTCTTTGAGGCGCGCGTGGAACTTAACGCGCCGTCGACCGGGCATGGTCCATGGTCAGCGAGTCGCCCATTACTCGCCGGCTGGAGGTCGTCTGGCGGTGTCTTTCGCCGTGGGCATCTACTACTGCGGCTAGGTTGTGAGGTGGACGCTGTCATCTCCCTTATGTGTCCCGTCTCCTCCTTCGCTAAGTACTAGGTATAATTAACTAACACTCGGTCTCCTGATGCTCCACTCCTGTCTTAACAGCTTTGGATTTCCTCTGATGACCTACAAGTAGTGATTCCGGGTCTGGGCGTTTGTATAGTTGAGCCTTTGTTTGTAAACGCACCCACGATACTGGAGAAATTCCAAGAATGGGGCAAGTTTAAAAACATAATCTAACGCGAATACTTCTTGTTCCAGAAAAGCCGTCATCATCATCATCATCGAGTTCTAAGGGCAAGGAGCGTGAGCTGGCGCTGTTACGCGGCGACCTTATGTTGGCGCAGGCGGCGGCTCACGGCGCGTACCACGCCGCCGTCGCTGCAGCCGCTAAGGGCAAGGTAATACGAAGTACTATGCGGTTCAATTAAGAAGGCGAGGGTCAATGATCTTCAGCTGACATTTTTTTAACTATAAGCTTGCTTTTGACTACTGTCTCGCCGGTAGACAATGGTAGGCAAAGATGTGGTCGACGGTGACAGCCTAGAAGTAACCTGTTCACTCTCGACTTGAAGACCCAAATACAGACCCCGGCACGGAATTCCACTCCTTAGTTACGCGTACACTAAAAGCATTGTAAAAACGCTTTGTACACACAGCTACACACCCAGCTATACAAAACTAGTATAAGCCGACCGTTGACTATGCAAAAAGACGATTAAAAATGAGACCACTTTAAAATGGTTTATTATAGCTTGATGTGTAGCCGTGTGTACGTACGGGAGAGATGTCTACCAAAACGATGGCGTAAACCGTACGTGTTGAAGTACAATGGAAAGGGCTAGGTAGAAAAACCAAGTTGTGCAGTTCCATTGCACATTCACGGAAATGTAACCGATATTTGAAATTAACGTTTAGCAATAAAATACATAATGAGGAGCTCGTGGCTAAATACTTACAGCCGCACAGGCCGATCTTCCGGGTTAAGCCGCGCTTACCTAGGTTGGTCTGTGGACACTGACCATCTGTCATAGCGAGTTTACTCCGTGCCTCGGAAAGCACGTAAAGCCTGCCATTTGTAGAACTTTGACAGTCGTTACTGTTAGTCAGAAGCTCTAAAATCTGACAAGCAGTCATACCATGGGGTATCATATTACCCAGTTACTGGGCTGTGGATGTCCGATAGGCAGTCACTCCATTTTAAAAACTGATATTCAGCCAATAATAGTTGGGAAAAGGCTAGATGATTTTTAGCAATAAAATACACACTGTGCCCGCGTGGTGGGTTATGGCCCACGCCATCTAACATATAGAGGCCTGTGTCCCAGCAGGGGAACATTATACGCTGATGATGATATTCTTGCATTACTAAGTAAATGTATTTATTTCCAGAATATGTCGCCTCTATATCCGTTTGGCATGCCGGGATCCGACAAGGATGGTCGGCATGGTGGCATAGACTCGCTCACTGGCTTGCCGCATACCATACTCAGGTGAGACACGCTAAAACACGTTTCAAAGCTAGAAATGTTCTTCTTATTTACGAATCATTGTCCTGATTATATTGAGCTGTTAGATTTTTTTAACACTGTAAAAAAGAAGCCCCGGGCGTTGCGGCTACGCTGCGACTTTGTGACGCAATGATTTTAACTCAGTCAATGCCACATGAACGCAGCGTTAACGAAGCTATTTCCGACGTCGCAGCGTCGATATGCTATTCAATACTGCGCTGGTGCTCCGACATCCCAACGCAGTTCTTTTCCCCATCTTGACTCCCTTATATCCTTGTACGTTACACGTGTGTTGCGTCGCCATCTGTCATTTTAACGCATCGTGTGGCCTGCCGTTTAGATTTATATGTTTACGGAGAGTCACTGCTAATTTTGAAATGGCAAAAATAGATAAGCAAGCCATTAAATCGAGATTTACACTTTGCCAGTTGCTGTTAAAATTATTTTGAATCAATTTATTAAGTAAATTACCTATGCCTTGGTACTATCTATTGTTACGACGCTTGATAAATGTACAATACATAACTAATTCTCACTATTTTTGTTCTATCAGTGCTGCTTTAGAAGGCGGGTAAGATATCACTTTTCTAACATTCTAAGGGCCTGTTTTACCACCTTTTGATCAGGGGGTCTACTCTCTTAATCCGTCAATGAAAGTATGGGCCCGGGCCTTAATTTTCGAGTGATTCCCAATCATATTAGGGAGCTTCCCCATGACGCGATTCCCGTGATTTGCTATTTCTAATACCTCAAAATGAAAATCGTCCTTGCTACCACGATATAGCGATGCAATTCGACTGACTTACGTTGTCGTGGCGAGCGTGTCTTGTTTTTCATCTACCTGTACATAACCGCACGTTTTATGTCATATGTCGTAGTGGTAAGGATGATTTTCAGTTGTAGTCGGGATCGGTCGAATTGCGTCGCATCACCTCATCAGTAATCTCCCTAGTACTAAAAACATATTGGAATTCTCTTTCAAATCATGTTATGAACGATAGAGGTCGTAAAACAGGCTCTAACTACATTATCTGTAGGTACATTTTTCATAAATTTTAACCTGTATATTTTTTTCCAGTGATCCGTCATCAGTGCTGGGTGGTGTCAGATTGCCTCCGGATACGGAAATCATCAAGTATACCTCCTCATTAGCGGGGCCCAAGGTAAAATCACATGTATGTTGACCATTTTCTTTTTACTAATACTTTAGTATTATTATAAGTTTTTTGAAGTGTGACGTCAGAAGCAAGTAAAAACTGTACTTGCTTGTGACGTATTGACAAATTGCTAGTAAAAAAAAAGAAGAAAAAAAAAGTGTCATATCTTCGTTCATTTTGGTTAACGTAACAAAAGAGAAAATACCTGTCTAATATATTTTTTTAAATCTAAATGACGGACTTTTAATAAGATTTTTTTAAGTCAAATACTCTATAACTTGTTACTTGTACCCTATAACGTGTGACTCTACGTTTCCACTGTCCATTATTTTTCGTAACTGTAACTGACGGACTAATTCAATTTACAATTTATTGATGCTAAAATTAGCCTATTCAAGCCATAAACTACATGCATGTTTTGATCTTTATTACTAACACTATAAGACTGTATTTTCTTTGTCGGAAGTTCTTTAAGTTTTATTTTCTTTCCCCAGGCGGGCTCAGGCACAACGACTCGTGGCCGCAAGAAGACGATCTCCTTAGATCCGCCTCACGTCAGTGTTCATCCCGCCGATAGAAATGCGCCGTTACCCAGCAAACGGCCTAAGCTTGTACGTATATACCTTATAAATCCTACTTCCTACTAATATTATAAACGTGAAAGTTTGTATGTGTGGATGGATGTTTGTTACTCTTTCACGCAAAAACTACTGAACGGATTTGGCTGAAATTTGGTATTTGGTGGTGTGATAGTTTATAACCTGGATAACACATAGGATAGTTTTTATCCCTATTTTATGTTCCCGTGGGATAATTTTGAAGTTGTAGCGGGTGAAGTCGCTGGCAACAGCTAGTTACATTATAGAATAGAGGTGCTCGTGGCTAAATAATTACAGCCGCACAGGCTGATCTTCCGGGTTAAGTCGTGCTTGCCGAGGTTGGTGTGTGGATGGGTGACCATCTGTCATAGAGAGTTTCCTCCGTGCCTCGGAAAGCACGTAAAGTCGTTAGTCCCGGCTGTCATTTGTAGATCTTTGACAGTCGTTGCTGTTAGTCAGAAGCTCTAATAGTCTGGCAACCAGTCTTACTATGAGGTATCGTATTACCCAGTTAATGGGTTGTGGAGGTCCGACAGGCAGTGGCTCCATGTAAAATACTGATATTCAGCTGCATTTGGTTTGACTGGAATGAGCCTAGGCATGATGATTAGATTATAGAATATCCAGAATCCTTGTACCCCACTGAGAATTGACGCCTTAAAAAAGAAGAAAAAATATCCCCTTCGTACGATTCCCACAATAAACGAGAAACCATGCCAGAAAATTGGCGGGCACGCCGCAATAGCGGCGGTAAGACCCCTATTTGAGGATAGGCTGGATAGGAGTCATGGCGTCCTAACCTTCCGCGTGACGCAGGTCCTCACCGGACACGGATGTTTCGGGAGGTACCTGTGTCTAATGAGAAAGGAAGAAACGCCTGGGTGTCACCACTGCGTAGATCGCCCGGAGGACACAGTCGAGCATACGGTGCAGGATTGCCCCGCTTGGGCGGAGCACCGACGTGTCCTCACGGCGGCGATAGGCGGAGACCTCTCGCGCCCAGCACTGGTCGCGGCCATGCTGCGGTACGAGACGGAGTGGGAAGCGGTCGCCTCCTTCTGCGAAGCAGTCATGCTCGCGAAGGAGGAGGCGCGCCGTGCGAGAGAGAGGGCAATGTCCCCCCTCCGCCCCACCCGCGGTGGTGGACGCCCACGGCGTCGGACGTCGCAGGACGATCTCCGGCCACCGTAGGCGCGGGCATGCGGGCGGCGAGTAAAGGGCAACTCGCCGCCCGACCATAGACCATGCCAGGGTCGACGGCGCGTCGTGTTCCACGCGCGCCTCAAAGAGCTGTCAGCAAAATGACGGGGCCAAAGCCTGCCGGGGTCGCGGGACTCATACCATCACCGTGACCCCGGAACATAAAGGGCTACTGAAGAACACCGTGGATTTTAGTCAGTAAAAGTCTGACAGTACCTCTCGCCCTGCCCGGGGCGGGAGGTCTCATTTGATGATTTTACCACGTTAAAAAAAAAAAAAAAATGCCAGAAAATTGGTCCGGCGAGTTGGATGCGGATGTTCGATGCTCGGTAAAGTGAAATAAAAATGAACCGAGTTAAGATAATTCTGGTATATTGCCATTTAAATAATTACAAAAACTAACCATTATCGTATTCTTTACAGGATGAGTACGGCAACTCGCGGTCGTCAGTAGAAGTGATCCGGCTGCCTAACAAACCGGACAGGGCCGGACATAACTCCATGTCCGGAACCCCGCCACCGAATCTGTCCGATTATGCAGGTATGTATTATATTCTCTTAATATCAGGCGAAAAAACTGTGCCATAGAACAGCAGAACTTTTGATGGCACGGTTGGCGCAGTGGTTGAGTAATCGTCTGTTGCGCAGCGTGTCGCGGGTTCGATTCCCGCGCGGTACAATTATTTGTATGATTTGCAGGTAGTTGTTCCGGGTATGGGTGTTTGGGTTTATATTTTTGTAAACGCACTTACTTTACAGGATAAATTCCCTAGTGTGTTACAACGTTTTTCTTTTAAAAGAAATACCCTAGTCTACAACCAACGACGATATATTACTAGACTCCGTATGCACGATCTAAGGAACAAAAACTATTCCGTCAACTCGCTGAGGTACTACGTAAGCGAGGGGGACGGGGTACTGCGTTGTGATTGGCTAACTCAAAGTCTGTTCAGTCTCAAGGTATGTTTACGGCTCACAGGAGTGGTCGAAATAAGACGGATATAAGACTTTTTTGCCTAATGTGTTGACAGACATCGGTAGCCTGTTAATAGGAGTCTAGTAATATATCGTCGTTGTCTACAACGTATTAATAAATGTATGTATGTTTGTCCTCAGGCATATCTCGAGAACTGCTGCAAACAATAGCTAGTCAGAGCGGCGTGTCGCTGGCCGCGCTCGAGCGACAGCTCGCCGGCTCCACAGGTGACTATTGTATGTCTCATGGCTACGCTTTCACTTATTACAGCTTTGTATATTAAAATGCGATTGCTCCGGTGTGCAGCACAAATATTTGCTCTGGTTGCCTATTATGACACTCAAGCATATACGATCAAAAGGCAATTTTATAAAAAAAAAAATTAATGGCCCTTGTCATTACTTCCAAGAATTTGACCCTTGTTAGCGACACTATCAAATAGTGTAATAATAAAACGTGTGTTTTTTCATCTGCAGATTTAATTACTAGCCAGGATTATAGATTTTTCAAAAATCCAATGATGCAGTTTTAGTTTTCGTCAAAATTGGCCTCGAGACTCCTTTCAGTATTTTTGATATTCCTCATAGTTTGGGATATTCACCCTGTTTATTTGTTAATATTTTCTTAAAAGTACTTTTAAATTAAATTAAAATTACAAAAACAACGTGAAGAAATCGGCAATTTTATTGCAAATGGCCTTCTGCTATCTTAACTCATTCATGTCTAAATTAATTTTCTATCTCAATCCAAATCCGGATCCGTTTACTTACGGCTGCTAAATATGTACTTAAATCGACAAATTCGGTCGCTAATTACAGACAGAGATCGTTTTCAAGATTTTAATCTTGATCGATACTTAATTTCCTCCGTTACAGATGCTTCTAAACTACTTTCTTCTACAGATGCAGGTTTAAACCTGAGCACTAAGATGAGTGAGGACTCTCCTCTAGACCTGGGCGTCAAGTCCTCACCGATGGATGAGGATGCGCCGCTTAATCTTTCACTAAAACCTACTCCTGGTAAGTGCTAAAACGCTGGTAATCTTAGCCCCTTTTTTTAGCTTGGTGACATCATCTAATGAGTCCTCCCACCCATACTGTCAGACTTGTACTGACTAAAATCCACGGAGCCCTTTAATAGACGGCGAGCCACCCTTTACTTCGTCGACGTCCGATTCTGTGGGCGTCTCCCGCGGCGGTGCGATCTTAGCCCTTGCTTGTATTGAATTTTGAACTCACTGCTTAGCGTCGAGAGTTGAAAATTAATTAGCACGATTTGATTCACTGAGACACTGTATTCGATTTTACTATGATAGACACTATAAAAATTTAGTTTTGATTTCAAGTGATAGTTGACAGATGGAGATCATTGGCAGTCTCTAGAGTGCTAACCAATGACGCGATTCGTGCGATTAGCAATTTCTAATAACTAAAAATGAAAATCGTCCTTGCTGCTACGATATTATAATGATGCAATTCGACTGACTTACGTCGTCGTGGCGAGCGTGTTTTGTGATTCACCTACCCAGATAACAGCACGTTTTATGTCATATGTCGTAGTGGTAAGTATGATTTTCAGTTGTAGTTGAAATCGGTTGTATGGCGTCGCATCGCGTCACCAGCAAAGCCCTTAATTGAACAGCATAGAGACTATAATTGATTGTTTTGTTTGACAGCGAGTTCGCAAGCATCAGACGCTCTCTCGCGACTGACGTCACTGAGCAGTTCGCTCAACGCGTCCTCCAGCCATGACAGAATATGTAAGTATTTTGAAACTACCCTCTAAACTTACTAAAAGATGCGATTCTACCGGTGTGCTGCACTATTTGCGGTACAAATGTTCGTTTTAGTAGCTTACCATGACGTCTTAAAACGAGTGATTCCACTTTGGGATAGAGACAGAACTATACAAGGCGTCTAGCGCCATCTCGTTCCCACACTGGAATTATTCTCGCTTTATGATGTCATGGTAGGTCACCTGGTGGACTCACTCAAGCAAACACGAACAATTTGTACTCGATCATTTTATAATGTTTGCGCAGACCTGTATACTTTTGTACGTGCACACGTGAGCATTGAACTCGATATTTGTACACGCACATTGTCAGACTTAGTTCAGTGAAAATGCTTGCGCATAAATGTGCTGCACGGTCTTTGTCGGTGTTAAGAAATGCTAAACGCGATACCAGCTTAGTACGTACGTGCACTGCTGAAGTGCGCGAACAAATTTGTTGGGTGTTTGTGTGTTGACGCATGTATGTTTGTTAACGCACCCACGATACAGGAGTAATTCCTGTAAGGCCAAGTTTTTATAAATACCCTATTTCAAGTCGCTCTTATTGTCATGACCAACGGTGCTAAAATGATTTCTTTCTTCCCTACAGCTCGTCGCAAGCCCGGCGCTAAGCCCCGGCGCGTTGCTCCCGAGATGAACCCGGTACCCGACGCACCGCGACCCAAGTCCAGCGGCAGCGAGGACAGTGAATGTACGTTGGACTTCCGACAGTACCAATTTTCTTTTATCGTAGTAAAATCATCAAATGAGTCCTCCCTTCCTGGGTGGGGCCAAAGCGACTGTAAGAATCGTGCCGACTAAAACCCACGACAGCCCTTAATGTTTCAGGATCACAGTTACTTGATAAGACAGTCCCGCGACCCTTCTGACAGAACCCAATTTTTTTTTTCGTAGTCACATCTTCAAATGAGTCCTACCACCCATGGTGGGAAGGGAGGGACTGTCAGACGTGTACTGACTAAAACCCACAGTGACCCTTCAACAGGCCTTATAGTTCCAGGGTCGTAGTTACTTGATAAGACAGTTCCGCGATCCTTCTGACGACAGAATCTTATTCCTTTTTTTTGTCCAAAAAATAAAAATGTAAACGAAGAAGCGAGTGAATAATGACATAAGAATATCGCTGTCATAGTCACTGTATAATTATTATTAATTGCTAAAAATATACACAAATACAAATAAATTCAAATCAAACGCATTTATTTCAAGTAGACCAGTTACAAGCACTTTTGAATTATCAAAGACATTAAAAATATAATTAAATACTACAAAGTTATGGTGCTACAGTCCCAGTCACAAGACATAAAAACTGTGAAATTAGGTACCTTAGATGCTCATGCCAAAGCGTAGATCTCTATGGAGAAGAATGAGCAAGAAACTCCATGGACACTCTTTTTAGATCGCCAAAAATTATATACAACTATAAAATTACATATAACTTCCGTATAGAAATTTTCTCAGACTCAATATTAAAAAACAGTTGCTTACTTTATCTGATTGTTTCCTAAATAAGCACTAGATAACTAACATCACCATCCTGCCCACAGCAGTAGCGGGGTGGGCAGGGCGTGAGGGCAGACCACGGAACCTCGGCAGGGGAGTCAGCAAGCCTAAGAAGAATACCGTCGCCTCACTGCTGGCACAGAGTCGAGCGCTTGGACTGAGACCGGCGCTTGCGCATCACTTGCTGGCTGAGACTGACTTGGTGAGTCTTTCTTTATATCAGTGTTGCCATTTAAAATGGGAGTGTTGTCAACTTTTTGAGGTTGCATTGTCTGTTGACAGCTATGTGGATGATTTATAATCGGCTTGTCCAATTCATCTTCGTTAGGGTCGGTTCATATCTGACGGAACATCCGTCGAGCGTATCATCGAATGTTCTTTGACGTATCATCGGTTGAGTGTGAACGGTCGAGTGTTTTTGTATACATTTGTCTGCTCTGGCGTTCTGTGACCGATAAAAAGCGACGGATGTTCCGTCAGATATGAACCGACCCTTATTGGCAGAATAGTCGACATCGGCTTTGCTATAAGAAGAAATACAATAGAATAGATTTATCACCGATTTCGAAAGAAGGAGGAGGTACTCATTTCGTCGGAACTTTTTTTTTGTATATTTACACCGATTACTCCGATTTGTGTCATTCTTTTTTCGATGCAGAGCATCATCATCTTCATTGAGTCTCATAAAAAAAGTTATTAAGTTTGGTTCAATAGTTTTTATTTTATCAGCATTTTTCGCTTATATTTACTTGGGCGATGTTTATTAACTTAACTACGGATTACGAAATAGTAGCGCACATGTAAAAATCATGTATATGGCATGAATTTTGGTTGAATATTAATTTGTTTTTTTTTTTTAAATTATATTTTTAGGGTAAAAATAAATATTTCTTCATGAAGATGTCAGACTTGACAGTCGGCTCGGAAAAAAGCTACCAGAACGCTCGTTAGAATGCTCGCTAAAACGCTCTCGTTTGTTTTTTTGTAATGTAACATTCGCATGAATACTCATTACAAGTGAATGATCAAGTTTATCAGCACTTTTATACAAAACACAACTAATCCTTGTTTTTAATATTCCAGGAAAAACTAAAAGCTCTCCTCGGTGAGACTGCGAGCACAGATTCGGAGTGTCCATCGGACAGCTGTCCGTCCGACTCGGATGCATCCGACACCAGTCGTAGACCTAACGACGCCCAGCTTAGACTGCCTCTAGCGCTCGGTGAGTACAATATACTAGAGTCCGGTCGCATAGCAGGAAGAATTTCGTACATTGACCACTTTACCTACTGAAAGTGATCACAAGCATTTTCCTATTATTTAAAGGTAATCGGTATGACAGTACGCACTTATGTATACTATCGGTAAAAGTTTTAAAATCTCTGAACACAGTGGCAATTGCATCTGTGCAAGAGACTCATACCTGTCTCTGTCACTCCCGCGTAAATATACGCGGGAGTGACAGAGACAGGTAATAATAGGTCAATGCACGAAATTCCTCTTGCTCTGCGACCGGACTTTATAATATCATTTATTAGGTTTTTAGCGTGTCGTAAGACGTGTCGCAATTCGTAAGACTTGTCGCAAGTTGCTAGCCGTGTCCAAGCAAGCAGTAAACATGGTGAAAGTCTTCAGTCGTGTCGTGTCCATGACGCGCAGCCTAGGCTGTCGCTAGAACTCGAAGAGTTCAATAAGCATCATGAAGCTTTGTAATAGGAACCAAAAACTGGAAGCAATCTAAAAGGCGAGGCTAAGTTAAAAAAAAAAAAAAACTATCAGTTTTCGTTTATTAGATGATGTTTTTTTTCTCACCTTTGAAACATATTTTTCTTGCCTCAGGTTGGAAACGCGTGACCGTGATCAAAGGTTTATCTCGCAACTGCAGCATCAAGGGTGACGTCACATACTCGCCTCCCGACCCGCATGCGGGCATAACCATGCGCTCCTTACATGATATACAGAACGTAAGTATTAACACAGACAGACGGATTTTTTTTTAAGCGGTAAAATCGTAAAGCCACCAGACGCGTAGCTATCGCCGTACCGTAGAGTAAAATAAAAACATAAAATGTTGCTCTGGAATGAAAAGCCATAAAGCTGCAACTTATCGAAATCGCATAGCACAATTTTCAAAAAGGCTAGTTGTCGTAATTGAGCTACGATCAATCGATCAGTATTCTCAATTTTCTAGCTTCCTTCAAAATTCTCTTAATGACATCAGTAATAGATTACACGAGTCAGGATGCTATTGTCTTTATTCTGCAAAACTATACACTAAGATTAGAAGTGCCCAAACAAGATTTGATGCTGGACACCTTTTGGCCTAGTTACATATATCATTGCCTCCCACCCAGGACGGCTCCGAAGTTTCACAATTTGTTTTTCCATTTATTATCTAGATGATGATTATTTGCTATCAGTCAGCCCTGACTATGATCAGATACGCGGAGAGAGGCTTTATTTTTAAAAGATTAAGACTAATGTCCAAATACTTTTTAATCAGGCAGCACAATATCGGCTTTCTTGTAACTCCCAATTTTATTCGGGATCAATAGCGATTATGTAAGAGAATTTGGATGATTAATCAGTCTATCCTTATATTTGCCAAGGTAGAGTTCAGTTCTTCTTGGATTGTTGGGATTTCCAGTTCCTCATGAATTTCTGTGTTACGCGCGTAGCAGGGCTGTTCATCATTTGCAAATTTTATTTTACCAAGATAAAAAAGTACTAATTACAATGATGTTTGTCATTCACAGTTCCTAGAATCGAACCCATGTCCGCCGCTGTCGACGGACAACTTCAGCTTCTCAGCGCGCACAGTGCTGGGCGAGTACATCCAGCCTGCCAGTGATGTGGGAGAGCCGCTAGTCTACAATGAAAATGAGATTAATAAGAGGTATGTAACAACTATGAAATCTATACTATACAGGGTGTAAGGACAGCCCTTCACAAACTTTCAGGGCTTGCTCTCTAGACAAAACTCAAAAATTTTTTTTCAGGAAAAATTTTTTTTATAAAATTTCGTTTTCATAAAAATATTTCATTTCTATTTCATTTCCCATATGATATTTGTGGAGGGCTGTCCCTTACACTCTGTAGGTCGCGTTCTAGGACGCGCGACGCGTCGGCCGAAGCGTCGAGTGGAGCGGAAAAGAAACAGCGCGGGCGGGCGGGCGAAGCGAAGGGTCGGAAAACGGGAAAACTGTTTAATCAAATCTGTGTTTACGACTTATCTTAATATATATAAATCTCGTGTCACAATGTTTGTCCTCAATGGACTCCTAAACCACTTAACCGATTATAATAAAATTCGCACACCATGTGCAGTTCGATCCAACTTGAGAGATAGGATAGTTTAAATCTCAAATTTTAGACCGGGTCCTCCACCCGTGCGAAGCCGGGACGGGCCGCTAGTTATAATATAAGTAGTAATTACACGATTTTTTATGATATCTTTCCAGAATAGAAGAAGCCCGTATCCTGGCCAGTGCGGGAGGTCGGCCTACCCCGCCCCCCCTGGACCGTCGCATGGAGCTGGCGCGGCTGCAGCAGGCGGCGCGGGACGCACGCCGGGACGCCTCGCATCGTGAGCGGGACCAGGTAACATCCGACGGGACAGATCAATTCATTCTCCGGGACACGTCGAGCTTCATTGTCTCGGTGCTTTTCTGGTGGTCACTATTCCATTTAATCAGATTTCTCTAACTAATGCTCGGATTTTATCCTACCAATTTGGCCCAAACTCCAAATCGAAACGCAAGTTAGTACAAGCAGGGTAGCGGGACTATCTAGATAACCGTGAGCTTGGAAAGGAAAGGTCTCTTGAAGGATCACTGGCTTTTAGTTATTGATGACAGGAGCCGCCACTCTCGAATTTTGATACATTATAATTATGTTTGTTAATCTTCAATGTATTGACCAAAAGAAAAAAAAGGTGTACAATATAAATTTAAACTGATGGATTCATTGAATTTGTAATTTATTGATGCTGTTTATATGTCCATTATGAACAAGCTGTACCAAATTTCTTTCCACAGGCCCGTCTTGAAAGATCAGAGAAAGCGGAGCTAGCCAAACGCGAGAAGGAAGCAAGGAGTCAACAGCTACTAGAGGTAACATTCTTGCATATACCATAACGATACTCGATGGTCTGAAGATGCAAATACATTGCGATCGATCGATATAGTAGACAGTTATTATCGACAAAGTTGTCAGTTATGAACGACAAAGTTGACAGTTATGTTCGACGAAATTGACAGTTATGATCCATGAAGTTGACAGTTATTATGATCCACGAAGTTGTCTGTTATCATCGACGAAGTTGACAGTTATGTTCGATGAAGTTGACTGTTATGATCTATGAAGTTTACGGTTATGATCGACGAAGTTGACAGTTATGTTCGAGGACTTAGATGTTCGGTGATTTTGACAGTTATAATTCGACAAAGTTGACAATTATGTGCATCCAAGTTGACAGTCATGTTCGTCGAGAGTTGACAGTTGTGTTCGACGTAATTGACAGTCTTGACCGACGAAGTTGACAGTTATGATTGATGAATGATGCTGATACTTTTAGCGCATGAAAGGTTCTCTTACAAATAACCTATTGATAAATAATTTTATTTAAATTGACCAGTATCAAGTCAGGACGATCGATCGCAATCTATTTGTACTTGGAACAATGACTGCAATGTCTTTACGATTTTTTTGAGTCAGTATCGATATGGAATATAATTTAGTTCAATGTTATAATTATGTGGGATTTTATTTAATTATTTTTTTCTTATTTGTGTTGTTGGGTAGTTCTCATATTATTGCTAAATAAATTATTTAATTAATTATAGTTGATACATTTTTTTTGATAAAATATTCTTGTGATAAATAAAATAAAATCTTTACTTATAAAAAAAAAAAATCTTGATTGGTCGTATTAAATTGAGTTTTAAATAATGAAAATAACTCAGTAATAAACAAAACATATTAAATTAATTAAAATTAATAATAGCCTTGACCTTTTTTTGTCCTACCTTCATTTGTATGCTGTTATTTTGTTTATAATAAATCTATATAATTAGTTACTATTGTACAAATTACTATTTTGATGTGTTTTATAAACCAATAACTAATCTGTAATATAATTATCTTAAAAATAATGTATAATAATACATTTCTCAATGTAAATAAACAATACAAAAAATTATAATTATATTGTAATAATATGGGAACTATTCTTGTCTCTAGTTTGTATCTATGTTTTAAACCATGTGCTTGTGTTTGTTTTTATTTTTTATTATCAATTTGATGCTTGGCAACATTGTGCTCACCAATCGTATTCTGTAGATTTTTGTTCTATATTCAAAAGCAAAAAGGGCCTTTTGGGGTTGCCAACGTTCAAAAATAAAAATTGGTTTCTTTTTGCTTTTCAGTAGAAAGCGTTGGATTTTTCAAAGCTTGTAGTTGGTAGCTGAGCTGTGTGTTTAGCATTAGAAATTGGTATATATATACTTATATACTTCTCTATAAATATTTATGTAAAAATCTGTCTACTTGGGTTAAGAGTATTATTATAAATAACACAAAACCGAACCGCCAAAGGGACCTTGACAATGTTGTCATAATTTAAATTGATAATAAAGACAAGAAAATGCGACAAAAAAATAAAATAAAAATAATAACGGAGACATATTGAACAGCATATCAACAAGAATAGAACGCAGTTGACGATCGAGCCCCTCCCTACGGTACCAAAAACCGGTATCGACGAATGGAAAACACCGGAGATAGTGATGGGACCAGCCACTAAAACCAGTAAAGAACGCGTCATGCCACCGATCAGTCTCTCCCTAATACCAGTTTCTGGCCCCAAAGACCCACAGAATTCCCCAATAAAAACTATAAAATTCGACCGCTCAGGATGGAAAGAAGAAATAGAGGAATACAATGCTTTAGATAAAATGAAAGATTTCGCTGAAAAAGCGGCTTTTGATCTCCCAAAACGAAAAGACAATAAAAACTACGACTTCACGTTAATAAAATCAGCTGAAAAGCGCTTGAAAGCGCCCGAAAAGGAGAACAATCTAGAAAAACTAATAGAATCGTACTCAAGAATAACAGAATTTATAAACGGCTGTGATTGGTCAAAGATACAAGGGGATAAGAAAATCGAGGACCCGAAATCGATTGAACAAAAATATTTAGACGCGAAAAACGAATTTATGTCCCAAAACCTGATGTTGATGCCGAAATCCAGTCCGAAATCTGTTCTAAAGGAGGTTATAGACTTGAGTGAGGACGATGATAATATATTGACGGATATAATGTCAAAGAAAATAAGTAAAGGGACCTTTAAAGTGGGCAAAGATGGCGCACTGTCGATCTCGGTTCATCCTTTAGGCAAGGAAACGTCTTTGGTACGTGAAATATACACTAAAATGTACTAACTTTCGAGGTCTCACTAACAATGCACGCCTGTACATGTAATCTTGAGGTATATGGATGTATTTACTTGTATATAGTAACGGAGTTTCGTGGTGAAGGAATTGAAGAGAGTTTCGTGGTTCTAGGTGAAAAAATTTAGGTATTGCAGCTTATATATTCCCACTGCTGAGACACATACTTTGTCTCTGTGAAATAGAGTGGATCAAAATTCATATTGGTGACTAGCTGCGGTTAACGAAAAAGCTATGGTAGAAATAGAGAAAAAAATTAAATGCATCTCGTCAGATATTTGAATCTCACGAGTTGCTTGTCTGACAACTTTCTGACGACATGCGTGTTATCTCCTCGATTTGACACATTTATTATTAATACTAATGACTATAATTTAATACACTTCCAATAGGCCTACAAGAGGGAAGAAGCAAAAAAAAAAAAGTTAGGAAAAAAAATGAAACCCTAAAAAAAGCTTCCAACGAATTGAGAAACACCTGCTTTTTTCGAAGTCGGTATAATCAAAGTATTGTAATTACATATTATTACCATAAATATTTTTCTTAGTCTGCAACTATAAGAAAGGTAACATAGACAAGAAATACAACAAGAAGTCCTGGTTCTGCCTAAAATTAAAACAATCTTTACATAAATAATATTGTTAATTAACTGTATTTATGTTTTTCTTTTTAACCCTATTTAGTATTATTGCACGCTATTCACCTTCGTATGCCTTTTATTTTTGTTATTATATTTTATTAAACCCGTTTGCACCACAATTATTCTGTTTACGAGTATATCCATATTGACGGCGCGTTCACGATAATTTACGAAGATGCCGTATCTTCGTCTTTTAAAATTAACAATACGACACTTTTAGGTATATTTTTTCATCGTTCTGACGTCATGGACCCCATGAGTTGAAATATTCATTGATTAAAAAAAAAACGTGGCTATTATTTTTCAAAATTCTGACTGAATTTGAAAGATATTTTAAATTGAATGATTAGTGCTGCAAACTGGTTTTAAATTTGTTTTTTTTTTTTCAATTGAAAATGTTTGATTTTTCTTCACATTATTAGTATGTTTTGCAAAAAAAAAAAATTCGATTTATTAAATTAAATTATTATACATATGATTCGATCTTATTCCACGAATACTTTCATAATATATTATAAAAAAATTGATGAAAAAAATCGTGGAATTGTAAACCCCTTTTTTCAAAGTCAATTAAAAATATCCCCTAATGCAAAACAAAAAAGAAATCAAACATAACCTCGCAAGTACATTAAAGTTAGCCATTTTTTTTTGTTCCATGTAACGCTGTAATCTTATAATTTGCTGTACCGCTTTCGATGTTGTTCGCACGTTCGTAATGAAGGCTAAGAGACAAAAACACGAGGAGATTGAAAAGCAGAGGATTGAAGAACAGCGGAAAAGAATACAGGTTTGTAAGACTGGGAGCTTACCCATGACGCGATGCGACGCAATCTGAACAATACCAACTACAAGTGAAAATCAACCTTGCCACTAACAAAATAATGATGCATATCGATCGTCGTGGCGATCTTGTTTTGTTTTTCATCTAGCCGTAGATAACAACGTGTTTTATGTCCTAGTGGTAAGATTGATTTTCACATGTAGTTGGTATCGGACAAATTGCAATCGCACCGCGCCATGAGTAAGAGCTCAAGACGCGATGCGATGCAATTAATGTCGCCCCTTGGCTTAATTAATAACACACAATGCCAATTATTCTTTTAGAATTCCATTATTTTTTGGTTTCGTTTTCCCTAGTCGCAAGTCAACCAACAATAACTCACCGTAACAAGTAAGTAATACAATTAACTCATTGTTTCAGGAGAGAGAGTTGAAGCGACAACAGGCCTTACTTCTGAAAGAACAGGTTAATATTTTATTGTATAGGGAAAACTAGGTAATACGCCCTAGTTGACAATACGCCCCATCATTCTAGCATTCAAACTTTGCTATACTATTCTCAATTGGACGACTTACTGAGGGCCAAAGCCTGCCGGACTCGCGGGACTAACGAATTACCGTGACCCCGGAACGTAAAGTGCTATTGAAAGACACCGTGGATTCTATTCAGTATGAGTCTGACAGGTCCCGCTCTGCTCTGAGTACCACGATAAAAAAAAATGCTGTTCTTGATAAGATTTTACATCGCTGGACTCTACGATGACGATGCGATCTCCGTCGCGACGGCTTTGAGATCGTCTAATCGCGAAGAGCGAGCGGTCACCAGAGCAGTAAGTTTGAATGCTATAATGGTGGGGCGTATTCTCAACTGGGGCGTATTACCTAGCTTCACCATATTTGTTTTACCAATCTTCATTTTTCTGTGTGTGTTTTTAACTAAAGTGTATTTGAATCTGAAGAAGATTTGATGAGGTTTAAGAAAATTTAACTTTGTTGTCGATATAAATAAAGTTTAATTTCAAAATACTTACCAAATGGGGTCTTTATTATGAGTTTTGCCCATCACCATTTTCTTTCCCACTTTTATTTAAAAAGCTAGTGTTTATTTGGTTAAACGCAATAATTTCAGGAACTACTGCTCCGAATTGAAAAACATTTTTTGTGTTGGATAGCTCATTATCGAGGGGGGCTATAGGCTATAAAACATCACGCTAAGATAAATAGGAGCCGAGCATTCAGGGTGAAACCGGTATTAACTGTTCCGCATCAGTTAATTTAGCCAAGAAAAAATCTTTTAACACGTTGAAATACATAAAATATAGGAATTATAAATGAATCAAAAATTCACCACCTCTTCCTCCGGTTCAAATACACAATCACTATGTATTTAAGTTTATGTGTGTGTGTTTGTGTGTAACCCAATGTTTCTCTTTTATTTACAACACTCGTTGGACACCGCGGGCACACTCGTGCAGCAAAAGTATATAACAGAGGTAATAATATACCACTGAACAACTAACTGTAGCGCTTGTAGTCTATATATATAAAAATGAAACCCGTTTTCCGTTGTCACGACATAACATGAAAACGGCTTGACCGATTCGGATAATTATTTTTTTGTTGTGTTTGTAACCATCGGGACCGGGTTTTAGACCGGGTTCTCCACCCGTGCGAAGCCGGGACGGGCCGCTAGTAGTTTATATTAACTTTTGAGGGCTTTTGAAGTAGTTATGGCTTAGGGTCACTTCGTACCATGACGCGACGCTGACGCGACGTTACATGACGCTACGTTACGTGATGCGGCGATACTGGAAATGTGTTTTTTGTTTCGTGTTATAAATAAAGTTTTTAATTATTTATAACACGAAAACATTGATGCTGTTGCTATTAAAATGCGTCGAGCTGCGTCGTTTCAACGGGGAAATGTGTAATAAATAAAGAAAAGATGCGTCGCGTCTTTGTGTGAACAGACCCTAAGTTCGAATTTTCAGTAGTATTGTAGATTCCTTCATTATACGCTATGCGCGCTTTCATTATATGAACTACACTTATTAATGCTGCTTTACTGACCCCAACCTCATTCTTCTTAAAACTTCAAAGAAATACAATAAGAGTAAAACATTCCCATTTTTTCAGTAAAATATTCTTTCTTTTTGGTATCTCGGTAAAGCCGGTAAGGGACGGTAAGGGGCGGTAAGGGAATGTCATATTCGTACTGACTAAAATCAACGGTGTTCAAAATAAGTTTAGGAATAACTGCTTCTGCAATGCAGTTCGGTTTTTATTAGCTGAGTAGCTTGAGCATAAGGTAAGACAACGACGATATATTACTAGACTCCGCATGCACGATCTAAGGAACAAAAACTATTCTGTCAACTCGCTGAGGTACTACGTAAGCGAGGGGGACGGGGTACTGCGTTGTGATTGGCTAACTCAAGGTCTGTTCTGTCTCAAGGTATGTTTATGGCTCACAGGAGTGGTCGAAATAAAACGGATATAAGACTTTTTTGCCTAATGTGTTGACAGACATCGGTCGCCTGTTATTAGGAGTCTAGTAATATATCGTCGTTGGGGTCCACTTCAAAAATAAAAAAAACAACACCTAAACTCCCTCTCCACTTTCTCAATCTCCCCTTATCTCTTACTCAGGAAAGAGAACGAAGACGCCAGCACACGACGTTCATCCGTCAGCTGGACTCCCGCAGACGCTGGGAGGAGAGAGAGAGGAGGAAGCACCAGAACCTTCTAGATAGACTGCTGGTCAAAGAGAAGAAGTTGCAACAGAGACGGAAGGAGATGGAACTGCTTTCTGAACTCAGGTAAGGAGTTTGTTGATGAAGTTCGTGCTCCTTCAGTTATGAGTTGAGCTGCATAATGACTGACAAATGCTTGCACTGACTGGACAGGTAAACACAAATCTGTGTGGTTCTTTCTTTAAAAGACCATTTCAGAGACCTACAATAGTCCTTGTATGGCTTGAATAAGTTCTTCTCACACACTAGCTTTAAAAACACTTTTACAGTATAAAATTAAGCAGAAACTTAGCTGGGCAAAAAGCTGGGTATTTATCGGCATTTACGGGCGTTTATTCAATGCACCCAATACATCCAGGTTATAAACCCATTTCTAAACACAACAACGGGTCTTTAACGACCACTTACCAATATTTCTAATGATTTACTTCGTGAATGAATAATATAATAGAAGAATAGCCAAAAATTGCGAAGTTAATCATGTGGAATATTGCCGATAAAGACGTCTGGCTGGGTTCGAACCCATGACGGTAAGTCGGGATGTTAGTTACCGGTTGTTAAGTCGGGGCCGATACCACTGGGCCACCACTGATCGGATGTGACAGGCATTATGTTAAGTAACCCTACTAATAATACTATAAACGTGAAAGTTTGGATAGATGGATGTATGTTTGCTACTCTTTGACGTAAAATGAATTTTATTTATAAACATTTTATAATTGATTTTTATTTTGAATTGAACATTTATATTTTTATTTAATTATTTTTATTTTAATGAAGAGGATTTATTTTTAATGAATTTTAATATCTTATATAAAATCAACATTACGTTTTGACATTGCATTTTAATTAATTTTATTTATATACATTTTATTATTGATTTTTATTTTGAATTGAATTGCAAATAATTTGCATTTAAGCTACATGATTATAACGAAATTAATATTAATACTTATTAATTTAACAGTCTATGTTTTATGTTATTACCAATGTTAATTGTAGTGTTCTTTCTTATGTACTTAATAATATTTATTTTAGATTTGTGTATTGTTTTTATGACCACTGTGTAACTTCTGTTCGACACAAATGTAATTTTGTTGAGAATAAAATAAATAAAAAGTACTGAACGGATTTGGATAAAATTGGGTACACAGATAGTTTATAACCTGGTTTCACGAATAAGATACTTTTTATCCCGATTTTATCTTCCCGTCGTATAATTTTTGATTATAAGCGGCTGGCAATAGCTAGTGTGTTAACATTTTCTTTTTTTTTGTCTTAGACGACCACAAGAAGACTCGTCACTCTCAGACCAGAAACCACTGCCGACCTTGAATAGGATCCCCGGCCTCAAGCTCCCGGGCCAGGCCATGGCCGACATACTCCAAGTATACGAGTTTATACATAACTTCGGACAAACACTCGGATTTGGTAAGTTTTGCTGTCATAACCCAAAAATTTTTTAGGTCTTCTATGATCCCGGGTCGACGGCGCGTCGTGTTCCACGCGCGCCTCAAAGAGCGTTAGCATAATGACGAGGCCCCCTCTCAGAGGGCTAAAGCCTGCCGGGGTCGCGGGACTTATACCATCACCGTGACCCAGGAACATAAAGGGCTATTGAAGGACACCGTGGATTTTAGTCAGTACAAGTCTGGCAGTCCCTCCCGCCCTGCCCGGGTTGGGAGGACTCATCTGATGATTTTATCACGTAGAAAAAAAAAGGTCTTCTATGAAGTACTTGATCTTTACGATCTTATTCCAGCAGGCCACGTCTATCATTGGACATCTAGACTTACTGTTAATTACCATTTATTAGTTGCCATTCCACTTTTTTTATCATGGTAAAATCATCAAACGAGTCCTTTCACCCAGGGCAGAGCAGTAGGGACTATTAGACTTGTACTGACTAAATCCACGGTGTCTCTTCAATAGCCGTTTACGTTCCGGCGTCACTGTTACCTATTTTGACCGCTTCGGTCGTCTATGGAACCAGAGTTTCGGAACTGGTTCCATACGACGCTTTTCTTTTCCTTGTTGAGACAGTCCTGTAACCCCGGCCAGTTTGGGCCCTCTATGGTTGTCCCGTCAAATTGCTGAAAGCTCTTTGAGGCTCGAGGTGGAACACGACGTATCGTCGACCCTGGCATGATCCAAGATCGGCCGTCCACATGCTTGGCAGGGTCATTCCTATAGTTTACAAATATTTAGTTTCTTTTTGTGTTATCCTGTTTAAATTCAGGAATGTTTTATAATTGTTGTTACAGATATGGATGCCATCCCAACTCTGAATACGTTCCAAATGGGCCTGTTGCCCGACTGCAGCGTGGAGGCCGAGGAGGAACTGCTACAAGTGCTCACACAACTACTTATCACTGCTATTGGTAAGTCATCTTGTATTTAAAAAGATATTTTTACGAACGAAAAATTGAGCTGCGAGCAGGGTTTGAACCTGCGTCTTCTGGATAGGTACTCCAGACGCCTTAACCAATTAGGCCACCGCAACCACTAGACTCGTAGCTAAATTTCTCGTTCGCTTTGTTTTATCCAGAAGACGCAGGCGTTATTGCGTATAAAAATATAAATTTTGTATTTAAAAGCCCTGCCCCATAGTTTCACCCCCTTTGCTCGGCTCCTATTAGTCGTAACGTGATGTTTAATATCATTAAGGCTTATAGCCTTCCTCGATTAATGGACTATGCAATACAAAAATATTTTTTCAATTTCATCAAATTCATGAGATTTTTTTTAGATATTGTTGTACATCTGTAGAAGATTTTTGTTGATATGTATGTAAACTGCAAAATTACTAATTTAGGCACGAATCAAATAGATTTATTGATCAGCAAAATGTACAAATAATAGCCCAAGCCAAAGTGTAGGCGACGAAGCCCCGCAGCACAGGGCTCCTATTTCTGTTTACAGGATTTAAAGGAACCAAATCGATCTTCGGGCAGCCCCCAAACCTAAAAAATTACTGAGTTGTAATATTCGTGGCTGAATTAGTAAATTTGTGGCTCAGTTTATTTATTATCCATTATAAGTTGTTACTTTTTTCTTCAGAGGACCCAGGTATCCCACACCCAGGTCGTCATACCACGTTGCTTGGGCATGCGATCCGCATGGGTGACATCACGCCACAGAATCTAAGCGAGGTGCTCAGAATATACCTCTACGCCAATGCTACTGGGGAAGTCAAGGCTCTTACTGGTAAGTAGAGGACATGTTTTTATGCTAGACAAGCTTTTTTTGTGAATTTCTTCGCGTGAAAATTCTACGCTCAAGATCTACGGAATCGCATCCCATCGCCTGCTCCCGCTTTTAATTTTTAATACTAACAACCTTCAAATTTTTCGCAAAATCTTCTAATTCTAATAATCTGAGCGTCAATCCCACTATGACTCTATCCACGTGTTTTAGTCACGAGTTGGCTAAGACCAACCAACGTCTCAATACAAATTAGCAACTTTTAGGAAACTTGCTGAGGGCGCGACGCGACGCGAGCGATATCGAATCGATAGCCGATTCCCAAAATGATTATGATGATTCCAATCGAACGCATATGCTAATATATCGTCAATCGATGCAATTCTGTATCGCGTCAAGTCATGAGCAAGCTCTCTTAATTTTAAAACCAACCGTACATCAGACATATTTATTATTGTCCCAGGATTAACAGCGGAGCGCGAGCGTGAGCGCCGCGTGGCCGACCATCACCAGACGGAGGCTGAGATGCAGCACACGTGTGCCAACTCCAAGAACAACATCTACTACGAGACTCTACACAATAACCCTACTTATAAACTATCAGGTATGTTGGTAGACCGCCTATTTTAATATTAGAAATAGAAGTAATATTTAATTCAGTCAGTTTTGTAGATATTTTGCCTGAACTGTTCTGCCTGACTTTGAAGGTATACCCTTCCGGACAAAAAAGGATTTTCCAATTCCAGGTCCAGGCGTCTTTAAGAAATGGTCCCTCATTTCACAGGTCCGTCATACTGCTACTAGGAACTATTTATTATATGAACGACTGAACTGTCTAAGATCTACAAACGACAGCCGAGACCAACGGCATTACGTGCTTTCCGAGAGACGGAGGAAACTCACTATGACAGATGGTCACCCATCCACAGACCTAACTTGGCAAGCGCGGCTTAACCCGCTGGGTATTTTAGTACCCTTCTACTATTTTTGGCAGCTACCATGCAGTACTTCTACTTAATCTGTTTTCATCCTAAAAAAAAGCCAAAACTAATAACATCCCTTTCTTTCACCTACAGAGGCTCTCCGCGACAAGTCATTCCTGGCCCTCAGTGCCACCTTCAAGGCTCGTATCCTGGCCTTCATCTGCGACGAGCTGCTGCAGAACAAGGCAGTGCTGAGGCAGGTGGACGCCAGCCTCGAGCATCTCAACCACTTGAAGAAGGAGAGATACCTTATGGATATGAAGATTAGGAAGTAAGTACTGTTAGCATATTATAAGATGTGAAAGAGGTGGCAGAACTGTGAAGGAGGAGGCGTAATTGTGAAGGAGGAGGCGTAATTGTGAAGGAGGAGGCAGAACGTGTGAAGGAAGAGGCAGACCCTGTGAAGGAGGAGGCATAACGGTGAAAGAGGAAGCATAAGGGTGCAGGAGGAGGCAGAATGACACAGGAGAAGGCGATGCGAGTGAGGTAGAGGACAGCCTCCACCTCTCGACTCGACTGCCGTGGGAGACGCCCACGGCAACGGACGTTGTGAAGCGATTTCTGGCCACCGTAGACAAGGGCATGCGACTGTGAGTAATGGGTGACTCGCCTCAGTGCCACCTTCATCTACGACGAGCTGCTGCAGAACAAGGCAATGTGCTACGATGTAATCTACTGTACTTGTTTGTCGGTTGCCCTGTCTCTGCCTTTGTTGATGACGCGATGCGACGCATTTCGACCGATTGCAAACAAGACGTGAAAATCATCCTTACCACGCCATATGTCATAAAACGTGCGGTTATTTACGAGTAGATGAAAAACAAAACACGCTCGCCACGATGACGTAAGTCAGTCGAATTGCATCATTATACCGTAGTAGCAAGGACTATTTTCGTTTTAGTTACTAGAAAGGTCCCTAACATATAAGTATTTTGTTTGACAGGGTCAGAGTCCTCCACCAACGCAAAGTGCGAGCAGAACAGACGGAGAAGCAGCAGGCGTTAGCACTGGAGAGGATGCAGAGGTTGGTAGAGGAGAGTGCTGCCAACCTGAGAGCGTCGCCACAACTTAATGAAGACGGTAAGCTGCCTAGAAGTAATTATTATAGAAAATTATTTTAAACTTTTTATACATGACACAACGCCATCTGTGGGATTTTGCTTCAAACTAAATCTATACTACTACTATAAAGCTGAACGGACTTGACTAAAATCCTGGTTTAAATCTCGTAAAACTATGGTTTACATAAATCGTGGAATTGCGCTAAACCATGGTCTAACAGTCGTAGCTAAGGTGCGTCAAAGTTGCTCATAGCAACTTTTCCAATGTGTTATTACCATTCAAAATGGACTTAAAATGGACAAAAACGAATGATAGATTTCATTTTTCTTACAAAAATGGTGTTTTTTTAGACAATGGCGGTAATGACGGTCCTAAGGTCCATGTTTTATAAAAAAAATGTGATATGAAGAAATTTAAACCATGGTTCTGCAGATAAGCTTAGACATGATAGCCCCGATTTAACCAAAGTTTATTTATTTTTTTGTGGAAGAGTTTGTTTGTTTGAAGGCGCTAATCTAAGGCATTACTGGTTCGAATTGAAAAATTATTTGGTTGGATAGTGCATTTATCGAGGAAGGTTTTAAGCTATGTAACAGCATACTACGACCAATAGGAGCCGATTAGCGAGGGTAAAACAGCGGGAAACAGCTAGTTTAAGATAAAAGTGAAGTTCACACAATAATCTAGGCAAAATATTAATAAACAGCATCCATATTCTTTTATAGAAAACCAACATACCCCAGAAAAATCCGAAACGCCTAAGAAAGACAAAGAATCATCACCACCACCAGAAAGTGAAACAGACAAGCAATCCGAACCATCACCTTACAAGGAGAGCCAACCAGCCGAGGAGAGCGACAAGGAACTATCGCCCATAAAGGACCTCTCCAACAGTATGAAGAATAAAGAGATGTTGAATAACAATAAGGACGAATGTTCCCCGGCAGATAACTCGAAGATTGATAAGGATAGTGTGATTGGGGATTGTGAGGATCATTTGAGCGATTTAGAGAGTGAGGGCACGCAGCCGGAGGAGGTGAGTTAACAGTACATTACAAAGAAATATTTTATGTATTTATTTTGAGTTGCCCTACACTGGGTATAGAGTAAAGGCTAGTTTCCAGCATCAATAAATTTCAAATCTAATTAGTCCATCAGTTAGAATTTGAAAAATATTTGACAAGTACTTTTCCTTTTGTTAAAGCAGTGAAATTTTACAGAGATAAAACGTATAAAAAATCGAGTGTGCGTTTGTGACATCAAGGGAGGTATTACAACGTCTTAGAACCAGGCTTGTTCCATTGAGTGAAAGAGCTGGCGCTAGACCATTTATATAGCGGCTATTTATATTTTTAAAAAAGCGTCGTTTCGATCGTTAATTTTGATTTACGCAACAAAAGAAAAAAATCGTATCAAATATTTTTTGGTAATCTAATTGACGGACTAATTAGATTTTCCTAACGGCAATCGATAACCGTAAACGCTTAACAGTCGCCGATACATTTTCAACTGTATACACCAGCTCATAAAGTTGAAAATATTTTAAACATGACAGATCGTTTTCATTTGTTTCGTTCGCCATAAAGACTATTGCTAAGCGGTAGCTGAGCAGTAGTCTTTAATAAATTTTTAACATTATGCGCTGGGGTATACAGTTGAAAATGTATTAGCAAATATATTAATATGAATATTATCGATTGCCGACTATTTACCGATTTGTCGCCATTATTATTATTATACAAAAGGAAATAGACACCTAATAATCACTTATAATGACCAGGATGAAGACAAGAACTTATCATCTGAGGAGCTGGCTCGCAAGCTGGAGAAGCTACTGAAGCAGTCCGAACAACAGTTACTGCAGCTCACGGCTGGGTCGCACGCGCTCAGGGCCACGTGTTATGGACAGGATAGGTAAGTTTATAATATCCATTTAAATATAAAAGAAATGATTATTATTGGTTGATTGTAGGTTAATTTTAATTAGCTATAATATCTATTTTTGACAAAAGGTTGTGTGAATGCCGCCTCTATTATTTTTTCGTCGTTTTTTTTTTGTTTTAATACATAGTCTTCACTTGCCTCATTGCTGCATTGTGTTCATATTTGATTTCGTTGTTGTTCAAAGTTGATCTTTCGATTTGAATTATATAGAAAACGGTTTCAAGAGGGCGAAGGTGTTTGTCAGAATACTGACAAAAACCTTACGGTAGTCTTCGATTATTATTTTATAAATATGACTTAAAATCTGGTCAATTCTTCTTTTTTACGTGGTAAAATCATCAAATAAGTCCTCTCGCCCAGGATTAAACGCGTGGCATTGTTAGATTGGTACTGAGTAAACTCCATTGTTCCTTCAATAGTCCTTTACATTCCTGGGTCACCTGATAAGAAAGTCCCACGATCCCGACAGGGTTTAGCCTTCTATGGGGTCGTCGTCAGATAGCTGACAGCTTTTTAAGTTGCGCGTGGAACATGATCCGGGCATGATCCATAATCGGACGGCGAGTCACTCATTACTCACCGTCTTCGACTTCTCTGGCTAATTCCTCAATGTTCCTTCTCCCCAGGTACTGGCGCCGTTACTGGTCGCTAGGCAAGTGCGGCGGTATCTTCGTGGAGGGCATGGAGTCAGCCCAGCCGGAGATCATGTCGTACCACCAGCAGCTGGAGAACAACGCACTCAGCGGGAACACGCAGCCTGACACCGGCAAGAAGAAAAAGAAGGGTAAGCTAGCTATCCTATCCTGAAAACCGCATCCAGATCGGTTCAGTCAATTGAGATAATATGTATAATATTCCAGCTAAGCAGAGCTTGTGTTATGGTTACTAGACAACTGATAAACATACTTATATATTTCTAAACACATACATATTAAAGATAAATTACACACAGACACAGAACAAATCATGCTCATCACACAAACATTTGTCCCGGGTGGGAATCGAACCCACGTCCTCCGGCATAGCAGTCAGGGTCACTAACCACTAGACCAATAGGCCAGTCGATAATCGCGAACAAACATACAGGTCGAAATGAGAACATCTTTTTGTTAAATCAGTTAAAAAAACCGACAGTATCCCCATACCATCTTCATCAGCCTATAATGTTCCCACTGCTGGGATACAGGCCTCCTCTCTGTGGAGTGGACCGTAATTCTCCACGCGGGCCCAGTGCGGGTTGGTAGATGTCACATGTCTTCTAATTTTTAGTTCTTGGACATGCTGGTTTCCTCATGTTTTCCTTCACCGTTTTAGAGTATAGGTGATGAAATAAATTACACAAAGTAATACGCCTGGCTAGGTTCGAACCCACGAACGACAACTCTTAAGTCGTGGCCGATACCACTCGGCTACCACTGCCCTTATCACCCCCTCCTCTTTTTTAATGAAAACCAAACTGAAATTACATTACTATTCCAAATACTACGAGTAACCCCATATTTTTATCCTCCCAGCTCCTCGAGAGAAGAAAGAAGCCACTCCTCCCGAATGTGAACAGCCCACACCGGAAACGGAAGCCCAGAAGAAAGAGGAAGCTCTGAAGAGTGAGATGGAGCTGAAGAGCATCAAGTCAGAGTTGAACCTGAGTGATCACACGCAGATCATCAAGTACGAGCCTAATGTCAAGCATGGCGCTTGTAAGGTCGAAGGTACGTATTATTAGATATGCTTTTTATAGGAATGGGTAAAGTCTGCTCACTAAAAATGAATATCGACCTTGGCACTAAAAAATAATGATGAAATTCGATTGACTTGACGTCATCGTGGCGATCGTGTTTTGTTTTTCATTTACCCGTAGAAAACAACGTGTTTTATGTCAAATGTCGTAGTGGTAAGGTTGATTTTCACTTGTGGTTGGAATCGGTCGAATTGCAATCGCATCGCATTGCGCCATTAGTAAAGTCTCTAACAGGATAAATTTCATATCACATTTAATTACTTCTCATAATTTGATCCTTATTAGCAACACTATCGAATGATGTCATAATACAGGATTGATTTTTTCCAAATTCAGCGGGTTCGATTCCTGGCCAGGATTATTCATTATTCTAAAATCCAATGATGCATTTTTATTTTCGACAAAATCGGCCTCGAGACTCTCTTCAAGGTTTTTCGACATTCCTCATAGTTTCGGATAAAGACATCAACGCCCAGTTGAAAAAATAAATTAATGGTTAATAAAATAAATTTCTTTATTTTTTCACAGGCTCCTCAATAAAAATGGAAGAAAAATACATCCAGCAGAAGAACAACGAAGAGCAAGACATGCTCGACATAGAAGACTCTATACCTACAGCCTTTTTAGTTCAGAAACCGACCCACAAGCCAATGTTCGCAGCCCAAGCCGAACCAATGGACAAACCACAAGAAATAGTCAAGGTCGAAAACGTAGTCAAAAACGAGACAGAACAAGAGGAATTGGAAGAAACTAAGGACACATTAGTCAATAATTTAGAAGAATTACGCAAAATGGCTGAAGCAGTCTCCATACAGCTCGACGCAGCAAAGAAAGAGCAAGAGATAAAAGAAGAAAAGGAAAGAATCAAGCAAGAACCAATAGACGCAGCGAACGCACATTTACAACTATACTCCAAAATGCTAGACGGAAAATGGTTCTCAATTCTCCGTCACGAAAGCTCATTTTTGAACAACATTAACGAGGTTGAAAAGCAAGATTTGCCGGAATTCTGTGATAACGAACACACTTGTTCTGAGGTCATATTGTGTCAAGGTCATAAGTGGGATGTTTCTAATAATCTTCACTTGTTAAATGATCCGAGTTTGTTCACCTTGAATAGTATGGTGACGAGTGTACAAGTGCCGTCGAACAATGTGTATGCTGATTCCAGTCTGACTATGTCTGGTTTGGATCAGGAGTTAATTGATAATAGCTTTAATAAGGATGGAACTGTTCAGGAGGTGGAAACGGAAGAGGATAGTAAGGAACAGGTCTGTATGACGTTTTTGAAATTAGTGTAGGTTCTATATGAGAAGTCATTAATTTTGTTCAGCCTATAATGTTCCCACTGCTGGGACAAAGGACTCCTATATGTGAGAGGAAGTGGGCCAAAATCCACCGCAATTGCCCAGTGCGTATTGGTAGATGTCTCATGTTCCCGAATTTGATGGTTCTAAGATAACCACACAATGTTTTCCTTCACCGTTTTGAGAACAGTGGTGATGAAATAAATTACACAAAGTAATGCGCCTGGCTGGGTTCGAACCCACGACCAACAACTCGTAATTCCGGGCTGATACCACTGGGTCACCACTGCATATGAGAAGTAGTTTGAAAGAATTTATGAAATAACGTAGAAAATGTAGCAACTGTAGTGCTCTTGTAAGGTATAATTTTCAAGGAAAAATTCTAGCTTACAAGAGCACTACATTTGCTACTTTTCTTCATTTTAGAGACTGTTCCTGTTCATTCATTTTAGAGACTGTTGTTAAGGAAGACTTTTATACAAAACCATTAACACGTCGGTTCCTTAATTATTTTAACACAACAACTACAACCAATATTTTTCCTCCTAACAGGACAACGATCTAGAAAAAGAACTCCAAGCCGATGCCCTAAAGCATGACTTACTAACTCAAAAGGCCAAAGCCAACTCCCTCACGAGCCTGGGCCTGTTGAACTTCAACGCCCTGTCCACCTACGTCACGTGCGACAGTCCACCTCCCATACAGATGTCCGCCGACGAAATGGACCAGCTGGAGTACTGTAAGGTTAATGGACTGCCGAAGAAGGTCGAGGGGAACTACGTGCAGAGGGAGTTGAGGTGAGTTTAATGTTATTATTGTTAGAGTATTTTGTTTTATCTTCTACGTAGGTTATATTTCATTTGGGGTACTATCTGAGCGAAACCCGTAGCTTCGGCCAAGTTTCGAGCATTTCAAACTTATAGCACAATTGTAGTCTCGCGATGAGTTTTAGACTGAATGACCTTTTGCCGAAAATTAGACGTTTTCCTTCCAAAGTTTACCGTATATGAGTGTTTCCAGAGTTAGATCCTTATTAGCAACACTATAGAATGGTGTAATAATATAGGGTGTTATTTTTTTTTTTCATAATCTACGGTTTCGATTTCTTGGCCAGAATAATATTTTTTTTCTGAAATCCAAAGATGCAGTTTTAGTCTTCATCAAAATTTGCCTTGAGACTCCGTTCAACGTTTTTTGTTATTCCTCATAGTTTCGCATATCATAGCCATTCACGCCCAGTTGAAAAATTCTTCCTTTATACAGGGTGGCCGGTTGATTGATGAGCTAAAGAAACATTTTGCTCCCTCACAACGTAGGGTATTCGTATCGGGGTCGCGGGACTGTCTCATCAGGTAATAGTGACCCTGGAACGTAAAGGGCTATCGAAGAATCAGTGTGGATTTTAGCCAGTATAAGACTAACAGTCCCTAGCCCGCATTGGATGGGAAGACTAATTTGATGATTTTACCACGATAAATAAAAAGAGTATCCTTATCCAAATCATCCCTATGTATTTTCCGCAATTTTTTATAGATTTCGAATTTCATACATGATTTTATTTTCAGACACGGCTGGTGGCGTATCACAGAAACGGATCAGCTCCGTGATCTCATGGATTCTCTACATCCGCGCGGAGTGAGGGAGAGGGAACTACATGCGTCCCTCACCAACCATCTGCCTACTGTTAATAATAAGGTTTGTATTATTTTTTAAGATAGAAAAAATATTTTTAATTACTGCAGAATTGTTTTTAGGTTTCGTACCCACAGGTTTAAACAGGACCCTATTATTATTACTCCGATGCCCGTCCATCTGTCTGTATGTCCGTCTGACAATGGGCTGTATCTCATAAACCGTAATAGTTAGAGAGTTTTCACAGATGATGTGTATCTGTTGCTGTTATAGAAGTTAACATGGAATGTTTGCCGTTTTTATAAAAAAAAAATGGTACGGAACCCTTCTTACGCGAGTCCGACAAGCACTTGGTCATATTTTTTTTGGTCTACCAAATTATGTTTTCTATTGGGACAAACTCCCCACACTATTCCCAAACCACTGCAACTCCTGAAAGTCAGAATCAAAAGTGACAACCACCAGAAAAGCGACGAGATAATGAAACTCAACGTGTCCTGGAGAATGAATTAACTTGGATCCTGCAACGAAATCAATTAAAAAATAATAGTGAAGGAGTAGGAAAAACAATTTTGTTTCATGAATTGTCTTTGCTTTGGTTATACAGGGTGTAAGCGACAGCCCTCAATCTTCCACAACTATTTCTTTATTAAAAAAATATCGGCCTCACCATACAAAATAACACAAAAAAAAATTCAGGAATTAAAAAAAAATCAGCCTCACCATACAAAATTATAAACTTGATTAGACAGTTTGATATGACATTTTGTAAAAAAATGTGGAAGATTGTTTAGTTTCGTCTAGTGAGTAAGCCCTGAAAGTTTGTGGAGGGCTGTCCCTTACATCCTGTATATTTTCATCAATTTATTTACCTTTATTAAAACATTCCCTGCCTTGTTCGTAGCTCTACATAGAAAAAGGCGACATCTTGGGCACAGAGCTATGTGTGTCCCACCTGGATCGAGTGATCGCTCAGAACGGCGGGTTTCCCTCACCGGACACGTCGCACTCCGCGCTCACACAACGAAGATTAGACATGCAGTTGCTGAATATGGTAAGTTATTTGTAATTTTTTACTCTTTCTTCTTTGTTTTTAAACGTTTTTTTCCATATTCCTTTCCGTAAATCGAACCTTGGCCTTAACGCTTCTATACTTCGAATATGCAGACTATAATAGCAGTTTTAAATCATTAGACTCCGATTTATTTAGCTTTTCTCTCAACAAGTTCAGACGGTTAGTCTCGGAGATAGGGGAACGCATTAATCAACCTACTTAGTAAATTTCTTCACAAACAATTTCTTTCTTTCTTTATTAATTTAGTGTTTTCAAAATTCTATTAATTTTCATTTAGTTTTATAAATATAAAATTATAATTTCATATTTTCATGGTAAATGTTGCGTATATCTGTCATAGGCTTACATACCAGCACTAAGTTAATATTTTTGTTTTTAATCACTACATTGTATGTTTTGCTGTTGGTGTACCTTAAATAAATGAATAAACGTTGTCCCGCACTATTTTAGGAATTTATTTTCTATCATGGGTGCGTTTACTTTATCCTTTCGGGATATATGTATAGTACAGTCAAGTCTGACATCCTCGGGCATGCGAACGCCGAGTAATGGGCAACACGGTGTCCGATCATGGACCACGCCCGGGTCGGTGGCGCGTCGTGACCCAAGCGCTCCTCAAAGAGTGTCAGCAATATGACGGGGGCCCCTTAGAGGACCAAAGCCTGTCGGGGTTACGGGACTAACGGATAACCGTGGCTATTTTAGGACACCGTGGATTTTAGTCAGTATAAGTCTGACACTTCCTGCCCTGCCCAGAGTGGGAGGACTCATTTGATGATTTTACCACGATATAAAAAGGCTCAGTTTTGATAGAGACGCGAAACTTTTCGTGTATGAAAAATTAAGATAAAGTAAGATTTTATTTCATTTAATGAAATAGCTCCTTTCGGGTAATAATACAATAAAATAACTTATAATAAAATCTATAATAATATCTTCCCAGGTGGAACAACTAGAAGAGCGTATAGCAGCGGCGTCAATGCAGGTAAAAGGCTGGCGACCAGCCCGCTCCCCGGACCGCGGTCCTAGTGAGCCAGTGGCCCGCGCACGACACAAGCTACAAGCACTAGAGGCCCACATCGAGCGCAGATACCTCAAGCCGCCGCTCGTGCAAAGGTACGCTAGGTAATGTATTATGAACCTTATTATGAGTGTCGGTAGATCGGTTTTTTGGTTGTGGGTAGATTTAGGCTGCGGTTCCCCTGAGACAGAGCGGAGAGCAATTCAGCAATCACATGCCTTGAATGGAGAAGAGATGTGGATTTCAAGACATGTGATTGGTGAATCGCTTTCCGCTCTGCGTCAGTGGAATCGCAGCCTTAGGAGGTCATCGCTGCATTGTGTGCTTTCCTATGTTGGTTTGGGGGCTTGTTTTAGTGTCATCTTTCATGTAATTAATTTTTCATATCATATTTTAAGACATAAAATCCATGATTTTTAAGTCAATTTGAGATTTTCGTCATGCTTTCTCATCATCTTGGGTCCAATTCTTGGGTTCAAAGCATTTGATCATATTCGTGCATGTCAACATTACAAAATGTCGTCTCACCTATTCATCTACTACAAAAAAAATTATGATGAAGTAGTTTGAACCTAGCTGTTCGGCTCTTATTGGTCGTAAAGTGATGTTATAAGGTCTAAAGCCTTCCTCGATAAATAGACGTATAAAAAACAAAAAGGGTTTTTCAATTCGATCCAGTAGTTCAGTCAGAAGCGGTAAAGTTTGATAACCAGTCTTACCATAGGGTATCGTATTACCCAGTTACTGGGTTATGTCCGATAGGCAGTCATTACATGTAAAATACTGATATTCAGCTGCATCTGCCTCGACTGGAAGTTGACCTGATGATGATGAATTTAATTATAATCTTCTCAGCATTCTATTGTTCATCTCCATTAGCTTGTCATCTCGCTATTGATTTATTTCCTTGCCATAAGTATGATTCATACAATTCATTCATACTATTGTTTGTGTGTTTTGTAGTAGTTTGAATAGAAGCTTTCGGAAATTATGTATAACGTTTTTTGCTTTCTAAATGCTTGTAGTATCATCAACAGCAAATCATTAAAATATCACAAAAGACCTATCAAATATTACATATAACAAGTTTTTTTTACAATTTACCTGTCTCTTTCCTACAATACAGCGATTGACAAAGTTGGGCAAAAATTTGGTGTTCGAAACCAAGTGTGATTCTAGGCTATGTAAATAAAAATTGTCACTAATTTTAAATATTATATCCCTCCGGTACTTACAAAGCGTTTTGCCAATACTTTTATTGTGCGCACAGCTAAGGAGTGCAAGTCCCTGCAGAATCTGTATTGCCCGAAAGCTATAACCTTGGGCTCTTCAAGTCAAGAGTGAACAGGTTACTTCTAGACAAGCGTGCTTCACCGTCGACCACATCTTCGCATACCATCAGTCGATATAGTGGTCTAACGCGAACCTATCTTTAAATATAAATATTTAAAAAACGCTTGCATCGTGAATCTGAAAGATTTTCTGGGTAAACAAAACCCAACCGAGCCACCGAGGTCTTGCCTACGAGTGTCATCTTTAAGCCCCCTGTACACATTTGGCCAACGCATTGGGCCAGCGTTTACAGACCTACATGGCGGTATGTTGGTAGTTGGCGGGAATACTGGCCGGCCAAACGAACGTTGTCGGTTTTTCGTGCATCAATCAAAAGATCTTGGCGGGCTTCGCAAACAGTGTTAACACGTTGGCCCAATGTGTTAATAGCGACATTTGGAATTCATTAATTTTTGGCCCAATGTGTACAGCGGGATTTAGACAGAACCACGTTGGCTCGGTTGGTAAGAGCGTTGGATGTATTGAATCCGGAGATCGCAACATAATATCTAATTATTCTTCTTTTCTATAACAGCACAACAGAAGCGACGTTGGGTGCAGTGCTACAAGCTGAGCACGGTAATGCGTCGGCGCCGTCGCCGCAGAACACTGATAGTGCTAGCGAGGGGAAAGGTAAGCATTAAAAACTCCTTTTTTATTTTTTATCGACTTTAAAAACGACAACAAAAAAGGTGAAATAACCTACAAAATAAACATTTCCTTCGAAATTCGGCGGCTTTATTTTTTATTTAACTGATTATTTTGCCAGTCGGTTAATTCTTATTTAAGTTTTCAATTCTTTTTTAAGTGCTCATAAAATAAATAAAAAACTACCAAACCAAACTAAATAAATTTTTTATGGGACCTAACGGCAAGTATAGTGATCCAAACATAAACAAAATCACAAAAATCGTACCAGAAACTTCAGACTAAGCGGTCTACATAAAAAAAAATATCGACCGAATTGATTGATAGATAGTTTTACGAAAAGACAGGTTAGAGACGGCATCTTTGCAAAAGAAAAGTCTATATTATTCTTCAAAATTATGATGAAATAAAACTATGCCTGTATATTAGTATAGCAGGGCGAGGATTTTTGAAGTAAACATTGCCCTACACTAGCAATTTCTCCTGTATCATGGGTGCGTTTGCAAACGTATTTAATATCACTTACGCAAATGGTACGTTAACAGTAGTTGTTCCGGGTGTGAGTGTTTGTTTATGTGAGTTTATTTATAAATGTTTGTTTATGTGAGTTTATTTATATGTTTGTAAACGCAACCACGACACAGTAGAAATTCTAAGTGTGCGGTCAAGTTTAGCAACATTTTTTTTAAACCTACTTGTATATCGTACAAATATTTGCTCCGTGTGGGAACCGAATCCGCGACACGCGGTCGCAGTCGATTGCTCAGCCACTGCTCTAACCGTGTCGATAAATCTTTAATAATCTTTATTCTTATCACCCAGCGGACAACAAAGGCATAGCCCGCGGTCTGGCAACGTGGCGCGAGGCAGTCGCTCGCTGCAACACGTCAGCCCAGCTGGCCATGATGGTGCAGGCCCTGGAGGCAGCAGTCGCCTGGGACAAGAGCATCATGAAGGCGGTACGTATGAGACATGTACGTATACCCATCTGGTCGCGGGGCTTCACGCGGGGCTTCAATTATTACATTCTAAATTTTATGTGTAGTTAGAAAAGTTTAAATTGCTTGCCAACCTATCAAAATAAAAAAATAAAATACAAAAAGAATATACGGTAATGTAATAAGAAAATATCGAATTTAGTTGAGATAATTCTGATGGAGATTCATACATGTCGCTAGCGGATTGTCCATCTACCCTATTACGTTTACTGCATAAATAAATTGAAAATCTGTTTAGCCTGTTAGTCAATCTGTTTAGGCCGCTTTCACATTAGAACGTTAGCAGCGCGACAGTAGCGCGGCAGAAGCACATTCCTTCACATTTTATTTGAACAGCGTCTGTCGCGCGACCGTCGCCCAAATGTGAATGCGGCCTTTGAGTATTGAAAATAATGGATACGTATTTCTGTTTTTTTTTTATTTAATGAATATTGACAAAGATAAAACGGTTAAAAAGTAAAGAATGTGTGTGACGTCATAACGCCTGTAAATTTATACCGACCGCGTGTCGTTTTGTAATTTTAGAAGCGTTGTATCTTCGTCAATTTTGGTTTATGGAAGAAAAAAAGGAAAAAATACGTGTTAAATATTATTTAAAAATCTAACTGACAGACTCATTCGATTTTTTCAGTCAAGTACCCTATTGCAATTTTTAAGTATTTATTGCCTATTTGAACAAGTTTGCCGCTTATTTTAGCGTCACTATCGATTGGTCAAATAATACAGGGATGTGATTTTTTTTTCAAAATCAGCGGGTTCGATTCCTGGCCAGGATTATTGATTTTTCAAAAATCGCAATGATTTAGTTTTAGTTTTCCTCAAAATCGGCTACGAGACTCAGTATTTTTCGATATTTTTCATAATTTCGGACATAACCTTCCACGCCAGTTGAAAAATTCACCCTGTATATGTGAAATATATCTGCTTAATGATGGGTATAAATTCTTCTGTCTTCCCTTAAAATTAACAAGCCAACTAATATTGAACCTTATGTCTATGTACAGAACTGTCAGTTTTGTCAGTGCGGTGACAATGAGGACCTACTACTACTGTGCGACGGCTGTGATAAGGGTTATCACACGTATTGCTTCAAACCCACGATGGATAAGATACCTGATGGAGACTGGTAAGTTACCTATAAGTTTCCCACTGCTGGGACACAGGCCTCCTCTCTGTGAGAGGGAGTGGGCCATAATCAATCATATCCGCCGGTCGATAACACAATGTCTTCTAAGTTTTGGTTCCAGGACATGCCGGTTTCCTCACGATGTTTTCCTTTACTGTTTTGAGAGCAGTTGTAAGGAAATAGATTATAAAAAGTTATGCGCCTGTCTGTGTTTGTGTAAAAGTTCTCTCACGGACCGGAAGACGCAGAGTAGGCCTCCCACTAGTCGGACCGACGATATAGTGAGAGTCGCGGGTAACCGATGGATGCAAGTGAGGAATTGACGTTCGGCGTGGCGGTCTAAGGGAGAGGCCTATGTTCAGCAGTGGACTTCTTCCGATGAATGCTCCTGTCATAGATTTACAATCAATCGTTTCTCTCTTTTCTAGTGAGAATGCTAAATTTTCTCTAAATAACGCATTTTTGTTGTAAAGGTATTGCTGGGAATGCGTGAACAAAGCACGTGGTGAACGAGTCTGCATTGTATGCGGCGGCGCCAACGCTAACACTCGCACCATACCCTGCGCGCTGTGCTCGCGGGCATACCATCAGGACTGCCACTATCCACCACTCTTAAAGGTAACTATTTTTTTAAATCAGATAACCTACCATGACGATCAAAGCGTGAGTATTTAAGCTGTGGGAAAAAGACAGAGCTACCCGAGTCGTCTAGCGCCATCACGTTCCCTGAGCGGAACTATTCACGCTTTAAGACGTCATGGTAGGCCACCATTTCCTACTCTCCTGCTCCATCAGCTCTGAAAGTCATTTATGTTAAACAATAACGGTCCAAGGATATACCCTTGTGGTACTCCATGTGTAATTTTTATGGTATTTGATCTGTATTACTTGTTTACCACCTTTTGACAGTAGTTTGAATTGTACAAAGCATATTATCGGTGTAAATTACGTCAAACTTCTTTGAAGGCAATTTAATTAAGCATCACTTCATGATCTACCTTGTCAAAGGCTTTGTAAAAGTCTGTGTATACTGATATTAATAACAAATACTTAAAAAATATAATTAAATACTACAAAATTATGGTGCTACAATCCCAGTCACAAGACATAATAACTGTGAAAGTACTGTAGATGTCCATTCCAAGGAGTAGATTTCTATGTAGAAAAACGTGCAAGAAACTCCATGGACACTTTTAAGATCGCCAAAATTATAACAAAACCTCCGTCATATCATCCATTTTGAAATAGTTCCCATTCATTTTGAAATTATGTGAGAATGATGAAAGAAGTTAAAAGTGCCCACAGTAAGAATCTATTAGCATACAAAGTAAAATAACTAAATGTTCTTTTCCCACAGAATCCCCGCGGTAAATGGTACTGTTCTCAGTGCATATCTCGCGCGCCGCCGAAGAAGCCGCGCAACACTAAGAAGAGAGACGCCAAACACCGCGACTTGAACGCCAGCCTTGATCTCGACCAGAATATGGTGCCTAGGTATGTATGAGACAACACAATAGGGTAGTTTACTCAATAAATAAGTTGAAAATCTGTTTAGTTCATCAGTTAGAGTATTGAAAAATAATAAATACGTATTTTTTAAATCAATGAATATTGACAAAGAGAACGCTTCGAAATTCAGATGGGAGGCTTGTGACGTCATAACGCCTGTAAAATTATACCGACAGAGTGACGTTTTGTGATTTTTATAAGTGTTGTTTCTTCGTCAATTTTAGTTTACTTAAGAAAAGAAAAAATACGGGTCTAATATTTTTTAATAATCAACTTTTCAGACTTATTTTTTTTGGCAAAAATACCCTTTTATCATGAACAGCTTTTCTCCGCGGTTTCACCCGCTGCTAGTCTCTTTTTGGTTGTAGCGTGATGGTATATAGCCTATAACCTTACTCGATAAATGGACTATCCAACACAAAAACATTACATTACATTATTATTTTGTTAATTCGAACCAGTAATTCCTGAAATTAGCATGGTCAAACTCTTCAGCTTTAAAATAATCGTAAAGATTCAAAATAAAAACAAAAGCGAAGGTTTGACAATCTCCTTCGAGGTACTATGACAACTTTCTTTAATCATCTTCATATTAAATTTCAGTCCAGCAGCATCCCACGCCTCCACATCAACTACAGCTGAAGAGTGTTCAGGCTCAGCGCTGCACACACCTGAGAAACATGACGACAAGATGGATGAAACGCTACCAGATAGTGAGAACGGACTCAATCATCATACGGGTGAGTTTAACACATCAGCATGATTGATAGTCCACCATCATCATCATTAGCCTATAATGTTCCCACTGCTGGGATGCAGGCCTCCTCTCTGTGACAGGGGGTCATACTCCACCACGCGGGTCCAGGGCGAGTTGGTAGATGTGATATGACTTTGAATTTTTGATTTTAGAATAGTTTCCTCACGATGTTTTCCTTCACCATTTTGAGAGCAGTGATTATGAAATAAATTACATAATTCTTTATGTAATTTATTTCATGCATTTCTATGCGTCTGGCTTAGTTCGAAACCACGACCTACAACTCGTCAGTCGGTGTCAATACCACTAGGCCACCACTGCTCACTGTCTGTCTCAAAACGGTGAAGGAAAACATCCTGAGGAAACCGGCATCACCTAGAACCAAAAATTCGAAGATATGTGATATCCACCAATCCGCACTGGGCCCTCGTGGTGGATTATAGCCCACTCCCTCCCACAGAGAGGAGGCCTGTTTCCCAGCAGTGGGAACATGTATAGGCTGATGATGATGATAGGAACTTTTAAACTGTCAAAAAACAAAAATATAACAATAGAACTCCGATACTCTTAACTTTATTCTCCGAACTGAAACCTTTGTAACATGAAAACAGAAATAGAAGCCCCGCATCGCGGTTGAACATTGAATGTAAGTAACAGTATTGTTTTGTGTTAACAGGTGAACTGAGTGCGGAGGAAGGTCCTCCAGAGAAACGTCGCGCGCTACAGTATGTGGGTGGCAACGGAGCTCTGCAACATGATGAAACTGATACACAGATAGATGGTACTATTGTAGATTATTTATCCTTCTAATTTCTTGATAAACCAGCTAGAGGATCGTTCAAGTATAACGTTAACACTATAGGGGAGCGGGGGTCTATGCTTTGCTTATATTTGATATTATTTATAAGGCAACCAAAACATAGTATATGCTTGAAAACTTAGCAAATTTTCTGAGATTCCCACAAATTATTTAAATGAATATTATGTACGTTGATATTTTCTGCCGTTAATTTATTTTCTATTTCTAGAATGACTTGCTCATTTCTTTTGCCAATTTTGCATTTAGTTCTATCTCCTAAAACTCATAAGGTCAGATTACACAGAGATGCGACGTGACGCGATGATACTGCAAATGTGTATTTTTTCATGTAGTCAATAAGGTTAGATTTTAAGTCGCTTTGTTTAAACGTGCGTCTGATCTGAAATTATACTTGAACATTCTTAATTATTTTTTTAAATTAATGATCTTATTTTTCTATTTTTACAGGCGAAGACCGTGAGATCGAGCCCGCGCCGCTAGTATCTCGAGCCAAGAAAGAAAAGAATACAGCAAAGAAATTGCAAAAAGATCTACAATTCTGCAAGTAAGTCAAAAGTTTCGTGACTTTAGAAAAACCTTACAACTGCTCTCACATAGAAAAACCTTACAACCACTCTGCACTGCACTGACTGTATGGTTGGTGCAGAGGCTAAGTGATCGACTGTTGCGCCCCGTATCGCGGGTTCGATTCCCACACAAAACAAATATTTGTATAGTCCACAGGTAGTTGTTCCAGAGGTGTTTTTGTATGTGTGTTTCTATGTTTGTAAACGCACCAACGATACAGGAGAAATTCCTATTATAGGCCAAAATAAATATAACCAAAGCTTCCTATTTCATTTTTTTCCACATTAAATCTTATGAATTTATGTGTCTGTCTCTTTTTACTGTCACTCTTTCGTTTCATCGACTTTCAAATCACAACGATGGTAAAGAAGTTTTTACTTCGAAAAGGGTGCCACCACCATCAGTTTATAAATGTTCCCACTGCTGGGACACAGGCCTTCTCTCTGTGAGAGGGAGTGGGCCGTAATCCACCACGCGGGCCCAGTGCGGGTTGGTGGATATAACATGTCTTCGAATTTTAGGTTCTAGGACGTGTCGGTTTCCTCACGATGTTTTCCTTCACCGTTTTAAGAGCAGTGGTGATGAAATAAATTACAAAAAGTAATGCGCCTGGCTGGGGTCGAACCCACGACCACTCATAAGTTGGGGCCGATACCACTGGACCAATACAGCCAACGACGATATACTAACTCCTAATAACAGGCGACCGATGTCTGTCAACACATTAGGCAAAGATGTCTTATATCCGTCTTATTTCGACCACTCCTGTGAACCGTAAACATACCTTGAGACAGAACAGACCTTGAGTTAGCCAATCACAACGCAGTACCCCGTCCCCCTCGCTTACGTAGTACCTCAACGAGTTGACAGAATAGTTTTTGTTCCTTAGATCGTGCATGTGGAGTCTAGTAATATATCGTTGTTGACTACAGCCCATTAACAAAAAGGAGAAATTTAATTAAAATAACCTTTCCTCCCAGGAACCTTCTGAACGAGATGGAGTGTCACGAGCACGCATGGCCGTTCCTGTTGCCAGTGAACACTAAACAGTTCCCACAATACAAGAAGGTCATCAAGTGTCCCATGGACCTCTCAACGATCAAACGGAAGCTACAGGATAACATGTAAGTTTAAATTAAGATGTGGTTCAATCTGGGAAACTTTTACCCCTTTAGTCTACTAGCTTTTCCCCGTTGGCATGCGGACGGCGAGTAATGAAAGACTCGCTGTCCGATAATGAAACCATGCCCGGGTCGAAGGCACGTTGTGTTCCATGCGCTCCTCAAAGAGTGTCAGCATAATGACGGGCGCCCTTCTAAGAGGGCCAAACCCTGCCGGGGTCGCATGACTATCGGGTAACCGTGGTACTGGAACGTAAATGGCTAAAGAAGGGTTACTGTCGATTTTAGTCAGTACAAGTCTGACAGTATGGGTAGGAGGACTCATTTGATGACTTTACTACGATATAAAAGAGCAGTGAGGGATCAAGGGGAACATTTAGAATTTCATAAACATCAAGTTCTAGGTTTTTTAGTTTGATTTTTGTTGGTTATATATAAATAATCAACAAGTACTAGCAATAGATTCTCTTTAGTGTTAATCTATGGTATTGTCTTTGATGTGTTTCTCTTATGTTTATAAGAAAAATAAAGGTTCTGTTCTGTTCAAACTCTCTAACCAAGTCGTTTTATTAGAATTTTCTGTGATATAACATTCGTAAGAATGTTTCACACTTAAATAATATAACTAACAAATACATTTTTCTTATCACACAGCTACAAATGCAAAGAAGAATTCGCCTCCGACGTGCGCCTCATATTCAGCAACTGCGAAGTTTTTAACGAAGATGACAGTCCTGTGGGACGTGCTGGACATAACATGCGACAGTTCTTCGACGACCGGTGGACGCAGATCTGATGTCAGGCCCAGCTGTGGGACGAGGAACAAGATACAAGCCCACTATAAAGAAAACGAGTGATTTAATAGCTATTTGACTAAAAAATTCGAATTAGTCCGTCAGATTATGAAAAAAATATTGGACACGTATTTTTTGTTCTGTAATAATTATTGAGGGAGATACGACACTTTTGAAATTTCTAATACGTCACAATTTGGTAGAATTTTTACCGAGTTTTGACGTCACGAGAATTCTCGAGTTTTGATGCGTTATATCTTTGTAAATATTCAATGATTAAACATAATAAAAAATACGTGTCCATTATTTTTCATGGACTAATTAGTTTTGCAATTTTGTGATGCTGTCAGATTGACTACTGTAAAGTCAAAATAAATTTGACTTTTAACTACTGCTTAGTTAATTGCTATTATTTTTGTACTCAGGCCTAACAATGGGATGGAGAAGAATTTAAACTAAAAAAGTTTGGAGAATAATCCGTAAAATATATTTTGGAGTATTTTTGACGACTCTGAATTATATTTCTTTTTTTTCGTGAAAAAAAAATGACAGGTCTAAATTGTGTGTAAAATTCATAGACTTTTTGAATGACTTCTTACTTCATCCATTACTATTGCTTATGTATAAGTAAAATTGAGAAAATTTAATGAATATCCGTCATTGAAATGAAGAATGTGAGACGCTTTCTTTGTATAAAGAAGTTATTGAAGATGCAAAAACATTCCGTTTTTGTAAAATTTTGTTGTTTAAAATTACTTAAATAACCCATTTTTACTACAAACTGACACCTAAATGATTGCTTAATATTATCAACTCACAGCGTCTAGCAAAAAGTTGAAATTCTAGTAGACTTAAGCATTCATTTAGATACCGCCTAATATTAGTGAAAATGACATTTCTCTACTTAAAATGGATCGTCCAAAAATCGTTCGACTTTCGAATTTCGAATTCGACTTTTTAAAAATAGAACGTTGTGTAAGGTGAAGTTTGTAAACAGGCAGGGAATCGTGGAATAGTTTTATCGAGTTTGAATCTTAACCTCATAGCACTAAGATTCAAACTCAATTTAGAGTGTAGTGTGAAAGAAGGATTACCATTAAAAAGTGGTAATGATCAAAGGTTGTAATTATAAATTAATGTTTGATCTATAAGATGGCATAGGAGTGAGGGAGTTAGATAGAAAGTGTGTTGTCTCTTTCTAAAACATTGATGTGACGTAATTGTTAATAAACATTGTTGAGGTGATCTCAAATACATAATATTTTTCTTTGTGTGAAATGAAAATGTAGACTATATCAAAAGAAGTTTCAATTTATTAAGATGTTTATATCATTTATTGCTATTGCTTTATTGTCTTAAAATAAGATATAAACAATAATACCATATGAGGTTGGGATAGGCCTTTTTTATCATAAATTGATGGATTTAGTATGAATATTTAAAAAATAATATCTCATTAAAGATTTCTTAGTGAAATAGAATTCTCAATTTCAATAAAAAAAAAGATACAAATGTATGAATAAAAATATGTTCAAAAACAAATCGATAGATTACAGAAGACTATCGATAGACAAAACTAATGAAACTTCCATTCCGTGAAAAGAAAATTCCAGAACATTTTAAAGGTACTGAAAAAGAAATAACGGATACTTTAAAAAAAGAAAACATTCCAACATTGACTCGACACCGGATATGACAAAATAAATAATGAGAATCTCATTTTTAAGAAAAAATAAAACGATATTTGACGTAAAAGTGAATGAAGATGAAAAAAAAAAGATTTTTCGTAAAACAACGCACATTATACGTTGTTCGCTGTATATAGTAGAATAAAAAAAAACTAATAATTTAAACTAAAAGTATTAGACGAGATATTTTTAAGGTATAGTTTTGTTTTTAGAATTTTCGAATATTATTTTTGTAATTTACGCTTGCAACGAAGCAGTATTCATAAAGGATTTCCGCATTTTTTCGTGTATTTTTTTTTTTGGAGCTTGTGTGTTTTCTTTTACTTTTGAATATGATATAATCTATGGGCCTAAATCTTAGAAAATCTTAATATTTCTTTTCACAAAAAAATCTTTTATAATTTCGCAAAAACATCACACAAACAAATGTACCTTTATTTTTATTCATATAAGCTGGACTTTTCAAACTATACTAAAAGTATTAATTTATTACGAAAAAAAAAACATATCTTTTACTTATAATGTTTTATATTCCATAACATAGTCTAAATGATATGTTCTTTTTAACAAAACATCACTATTTAAAAAAAATATATATTCAAAAGTAAAGGCGACATCACACGGCTCATATATAAATACTCTTATAATTTCAATTCGGTGGCCAGTTTCGTAGTCGATTCAATTGTACAATGTCATTTGTGTAAAAAAATCCTAGTTGTCTGTCTAAATTTTTGCATTAGGCGGAATTTAGTGTTAGGAAGTGTAGATTTAGGGCAAAACGGTAGCGAACGGTGTATTACTGTGACAGTTCGCGCTGTGACTGTGTTGTGTATGGGGGACTTTACTTGATCGTATAAATGAAGAGGAAACGTGGGAGAGGACCTTTAGGGGGGGAAAGTTTGGAAAACAATTCGGTGGGCATTGATTGATTTAGTAAATTTTATTGTTTTAGTAAAATTATTTTTTTAATTTTACTTAATGATTGTGTATGATTAAAATCGGTGTTTAGAAGATTTTTCGTGATTTTTGTCTGTTTATTTTGTAATTGTTTTAAATTGCTGATTTTTTTCCATTTCTTTGTAATAATATTCTTAAGATTATGAGGCATTGCTCTTGCATGATTATTTCTTACTACGAAACCTGACAGTGATTGTCATTGTTCTTTTTATCTTCGACTTTTTTTTCTTTAAAAAAATCTTTTTTATTAAGCTTTGAAAGATTTGTGTGAATTTCAAGTGAGGTCCCCCAAAAAAGTTAATTGTAACAAATTAATAATATATGAAGAGGTGGATTTAGTTTAGAGAGTGACGCAGGGAGCTTCTCTATGTTATTTATGGTTTACTGTGTATTTTTAAAAACGTGTTTCAATATCGCCATATTGTTTTTTATATATTTTTTTCTTCAAAATAATGAAAATGTTAAAATATAGTTTCCAAAAAAAAACAGTATTTTTAATAAGAATTGGTTTTTTTTCCACAAAATATGATAGTTACATTTTTTATTTCAAACATTCACTGAAGATAATCTGGATCTATAATTATGGTAAATTCCTATATAAATAGCAAAATTGAAACACGTTTTTCCCAAAACTCGAATTCAAATTCTTACTCAGCTTGATCACTGAAATAAATCATTTAAACGAAATTTTAATTAAAATTAGTGTCAAATAAAAATCAATTTCTTGTAGTCAAAAGTATAAACTAAGATAAAATAAAAAGTTTTATTCCAGTGATGCAAGTTTTTAAAATAATTATCTCCATATTTTTCTGTGTATTATAAAAAAAACGATTATGTCAGTCATATAGTGTTTTAGTTCATCTTTTTTATTTATTTTGACATTATTTATTTCCTTTTTAAGCCAAAATGACATTATAATCGATTGGCGATTGCAGTATAGTACTTACATTAAATAGCTGGACTGCTATTGTCCGTGTTTTCCTATTAATTTCGGCATATTGTTGTGTTTTCAACTTTTTAAATGTGTCACAATAATAATAAATGGTAATTTTTAGTCGTTTTACGGGAAAATAGACTAACCTAGACATATTTTTATACATACATACACGATTTTTTTCTATACATTTTTTTCAGTGTTAAAGCACCTTAAGAGTTCTTTTTTAATATTTTTTTTCTATTCACAACTATATGTCGAAAATTCTTATTTTAAAATAACTACAGAGTATTTTAGCGAAAGTATTAATTTAGATGATACTTATTACAGCTTTTTATAATTATAATTTTTACTCGATTGTCCTACACAAGCGATCGTCATAGACAGGACTTTTTAAAATAAATTATTGTGTATCTAGTTTTTAAATCTATGTATACTTAATCTTTGGCGGGAACACGTTTTCGTGATATCGACCTACTGCCATGGAGATTGAGTCGGTTTTCGTGTAAAACGTGTTTTGTCAAAGTGTGCGTCTTTCGTCCGGGCGGAATGAATGAACGAAAGATATTATGATGTTTATGTTGTGTGCATCGGTTGATTTTAATTATAAAATGGATATATAAATTATATATACGAATAAATAAATAATTTTTGAAGCACTCCCTTTTTGTTTTATTGTATTTTCTATCTTATGAGTCAAAGCATATGAAAAATGATTTGTCTATGGTATATAAAAAAGCATTACTTTTTAAACGACTTCTACTGTCCAGATAATTTCCATCCCATACAATAAACTAAGTAAAACAGCTCATCATCATCGTCGTCGTCTTCCAGTCGAGATGCAACTGAATAAATCAGTATTTTACATGGAGCGACTGCCTATCGGACCTTCACAACCCAGTTACTAGGTAATACGAAACCCCATGGTAAGACTGGTTGTCAGACTTTGGAGCTTCTGATTCCCCAAAGTAAAGCAACTCTAACCCAGGTTAGGGTTTAGTCGGGTGACCAAGGGAAAGCAACTCTAACCGAGGTCAATCTTTGGATGGGTCACCAAAGTAAAGCAACCCTAGCCGAGGTTAGTGTTTGGATGGGTCATGAGTGACGAATGTAAAGCAACGCTAGCCGAGGTTAGGGTTTAGATGGGTGACCAAAGGAAAGCAACTCTAACCGAGGTTAGTGTTTGGATGGGTGACCAAAGTAAAGCAACCCTTGCCAAGATTAGTGTTTGGATGGGTGACCAAAGGAAAGCAGCTCTAACCGAGGTTAGTGTTTGGATGGGTCATGAGTGACTAAAGTAAAGCAACTCTAACCGAGGTTAGTGTTTGGATGGGTCATGGGTGACCAAAGTAAAGCAACGCTAGCCGAGGTTAGTGTTTGGATGGGTGACCAAAGTAAAGTAACGCTAGCCGAAGTTAGTGTTTGGATGGGTGACCAAAGTAAAGCAACGCTAGCCGAGGTTAGTGTTTGGATGGGTCATGGGTGACCAAAGTAAAGCAACTCTAACCGAGGTTAGTGTTTGGATGGGTGACCAAAGTAAAGCAACGCTAGCCGAGGTTAGTGTTTGGATGGGTGACCAAAGTAAAGCAGCGCTAGCCGAGGTTAGTGTTTGGATGGGTGACCAAAGTAAAGCAACGCATGCCGAGGTCTTTTTACGATGGGTCACTGAAACGCGGGTCTAGCGACAGTGGCGGCGGCTGCGCGACCCAGCCGCTGCCTATAACCTCTATGAAGACACGGCGGGACGAATACCACCATGTGCAGGAGGACGCTGACCTCACGGCGCCCGCCTTCTGCTTCGCAAGCATGACTGCCTGCTTCGCAGGAGGCTGCTTCCTACTCTGACTCCCCCCTTAGCATGGCTTCGACCAATGCCGGGCACAATAGGCCGCCGCCACTTACTAATAACCTCCGTGAGGTCACGGCGGTCCTGCACCGTATGCTCCACCTTGTCCTCCGGGCGATCCTCGCAGTGGCTTCCTTCCCTATAATCCCTATCCGACACAGGTCCTCCTGAAACACCCGTGTCCGTGAACCTTGTGGCGCCTCTCCAGCCACTCCTCAAAGAGGGGTCTGAACGCCGTGGTAGACGCCCACGGCGACGTATGTCGCAAGACGATCTCCGGCCACCGTTGGCGCGGGCATGCGGGCGACGAGTACCTAATGGGTGACTCGCTGCCCGACCCTGGTCCACGCACGCCTCAAAGCGTGTCAGCAAGATGACGGAGCCCTCCTGTAGAGGGCCAAAGCCTGCCGGGGTCGCGGGACTTATCTCATTACCGTGACCCTGGAACGTAAAGGGCTATTGAAGGACACCGTGGATTTTAATCAGTACAAGTCTGACAGTAATGGGTGGAGTCCTCCCTCCCATCAAATGAGTCCTCATTTGATGATTTTACCACGATAAAAAAAATTTAATCACCAAATGGGCTTCTACCTACATAATATTTTAAGAGTTGAATGAATGGCAACACATAGAGAGCTTGTAATTTTCAATAGGTATTCTACTTTACAAGATTCCAGCCATGTTTGTTACTCACGTCTTACGTTCCCATCGCTACGTTTCCATCGCTTACGTATCCCACGTTTTCGGGCAACGTTTTGTTACCAAGCCGACGCCCTATTACGTATCAAGAGACATGTTCTTTACGATGCAGATGATTTACACTTCTAATACGTAGGGCAGTCGATTTGTTATCCCACGTATTGCTGCCAACGTGTTCGTTTCGGCGAGTTGTTTAACAGCGTTTTTGTTTCCGACGTCGTAGTAACAAACATAGTTATAAGTCTAAAAATGATCATTATATGAAAGAACTAGCTGTTGCCAGCGGCTTCACCCGCTACAACTCAAAAATGATCCCACGGTAACATAAAATCGGGATAAAAACTATCCTATGTGTTAATCCAGGTTATAAACTATCTGTGTATCCAATTTCAGCCAAATCCGTTCAGGAGTTTTTGCGTGAAAGAGTAACAAATATCCATCCACACATACAAACTTTCACGTTAAGAGTGGAATGAATGGCAACACATAGAGAGCTTGTAATTTTCAATAGGTATTCTACTTTACAAGATTCCAGCCATGTTTGTTACTCACGTCTTACGTTCCCATCGCTACGTTTCCATCGCGTACGTATCCCACGTTTTCGGGCAACGTTTTGTTACCAAGCCGACGCCCTATTACGTATCAAGAGACATGTTCTTTACGATGCAGATGATTTACACTTCTATATAATACGTAGGGCAGTCGGTTTGTTTTCCCACGTATTGCTGCCAACGTGTTCGTTTCGGCGAGTTGTTTAACAGCGTTTTTGTTTCCGACGTGGTAATAATAGCAATAAACATAGTTATAAGTCTAAAATTGATCTTTGTATGGAAGAGTACCTATACTACTCGTAAGCATGTTTGAGGATCACTGCCGCTCTTTATGTTGCCTAACTCCTTAAGATCTTACAAAATTCCAGCCATGTTTGTTACTCACGTCTTACGTTCCCATCGCTACGTTTCCATCGCTTACGTATCCCACGTTTTCGGGCAACGTTTTGTTACCAAGCCGACGCCCTATTACATACCAAGAGACATGTTCTTTACGATGCACATGATTTACACTTCTAATACGTAGGGCAGTCGGTTTGTTATCCCACGTATTGCTGCCAACGTGTTCGTTCCGGCGAGTTGTTTAACAGCGTTTTTGTTTCCGACGTCGTAGTAACAAACATAGTTATAAGTCTAAAATTGATTTTTATATGAAAGAATATTCCTACTAAGCATGTTTGAGGATCACTGCCGCTCTCTATGTTGCCTAACTCCTTAAGATATTCAAGACATTCCAATCATTTTCCATGCAGAAACATTCGTTTTGCTGCTTTATGAATATTTAAAAAAAACAGTTGCCCCACACTAAAAATTTCTCCTGTATTGTGGGTGCGTTAACAAATATAGAATTCATGTAGGTACACAAACACCCATACCCGAAACAACTAGCAGATCATACAAGTATTTGTACCGTGCAGGGATTGAACCCGCGTACCGGTGCTCAGCAGTCGAACGCTCGGCCACTATGCCAAATGGTTGTTTTTTAAAATTTAAATCCGTCACCTAACGGGCTCTTATATAATATTTCATGTACTTACGTATTGTATATTAATTAAAAATTAAAAAAACTGACGTAAAACAACTTATCTTCAAAATCCAAGTCCCGCAAGTAGGATACTGTATCGAACAAAAAAATTAAACACCCAAGTGGGACCATGCAGCCAGCAGAGCTATTGGCTAACTTGATAGTCGCTGAGCAGCAGTTGTCAACCTGAACTTGGATGGCTTGATACCTGTTATGAGGCTAAGTTGAGGAGTGGAGTGCCTCAAGAGCGTGACACCGAGATAACCAATATCCCCGTAGAAACCTCAAAACAATCGGTTTGCATACAAAAAACCGACCGTATTGAGAACCACCTCCTTTTTGAACTTGGTTAAAAAGTAAAAGAGATGCGCAGCATTTTTTTCGTTCGTACAGTCACGAGCACTAATATATATACATTGGTCACGTTTTCTAAAATATCTTAACTTATACTTTTCAAAAAATATGTGTACAACATCGTTTTCTAAATAACCTAACCATCAAACTGTGGCAAAACTGAGTATACATTGGTTTCACAGTAATATAAACGAAGCAAAATCAGAAAAAAGTATACATTTCTAATGTTATTATTAACTATCCATGACAATTTCTATAACATATATACAAGTAAAACAAATTGTATACGTGTTATAGAAATTGTCATGGATACATTATAATGATAATGGAAGTGTATACCTATTTTTTCCTGTTTTTAATAAGTTTATTACAGCAATGATTAGAGTTTTATAAATAAGTAGGTAGGGGCTGGTTATCTATACATATGATAAAATAGTAGGAAAGTCAAAACTGTACATTGAATATTTTTTTTAAAAGAATACTTGGGATGTGATCTACATTCGATACCGAAGCCAAAAATATAGTTTTTAGAATTTTTGTCTGTTTGTCTGTTTGTCTGTCTGTTTATCTGTTTGTCTGTATGTATGTCCGGGATAAACTCAAAAAGTACTGGACGGATTTGAATGATTCTTTTTTTGTTGTATAGGTATTAAATCTGGTCAAAACATAGGCTATAAATTATTCTGGAAACTTGAACACCTGGCGCAGAACCGCAACAGACCAGCTAAACTATAAGAGATACAAAAATGGTGCGATAGCAAAAAGTGTTCCACGTGATGAGCATTTTCTGCTGAGAGAATAAAATTGAAGATCTGGAACACCTGATGTGGAACTCCAAGAGCCCAGCTACACTATAACATGTACAGGAATGACGTCTTAGCAAAGTTGTTCAGCCTGATGAGCACTCTCTGTTGACGTATAAAAATTGAAGATCTGGAACACCTAATGTGAAACTTCAAGAGTTCAGCTACACTATAACATATAGGAATGACGTGTTTGACTTCGACGATGAATATTATTATACTCTACTGGCCAAAAGCCATTATTTTTTTTGCCGGGCTCTTGGAGTTGGGCAATAGACTTTTCAGACCTTAGATTTTAACGATACCGTTGCCGCTGGCATAAGCAACAGGATACGCGTACGAAGTCGCGGGCAGAAGCTAGTTACTACAATAAATCAAGGACTTACGAAATCAGAGTTGTAATTCATTACCAAAAGTAATGATTATTATTATTAATAAAGCCTATTAAATATACTTAATAGTTATGCATAGTTTTTTTTTTTTTACTTTACCCCGCAATTAGTCCTGTATGGTGGGTGCGTTTACAAACATAGAAACTCACATGACAGGAACACCCAGACCCGTAACAACTAATTGCAGATCATACAAATATCTGTTCCGTGCGGGATTCGAACCCGCGACACTCGGCGCAGCAGTCCAATTGCTCAGCCACTGCACCAAACATGTCGACGCATTATTCAAATATATCGTGATTAACGGACACCCGCTTAAGGCTTAAGGGTTTATTGTATTCATCATTATGAACAATTTTGGGCTCTCAACTGTTTCATAAATTTTTATTAAATATAATTTTCGCGATTTCAGGTCCCATAGTAAAAGAAAAATTAATCATACTTATTTATGAGTACAATAACCTCTTAAGGGGGTGTGCGATAATTTTATCCACTTTTCGTAGAATCACCCAATAGCACAATAGATCCGCGAGAGAGGGAGGACAGCGTCCTCCTTCCGCCCCAACCGCAGTGGTACACGGCGTCGGACGTCGGCAGACGATCTCCGGCCACCGTAGGCGCGGGCATGCGGACAGTGAGTAAAGGGGGTCAACTCGCTGTCCGACCATGGACATGCACGGGTCGACGGCGCGTCGTGTTCCACGCGATAAAATATGTAGGTATAACGCAAATTAACGAAAAGAAGTTAAAAATAAATAATACAATAAGATCTTATAGCTATGTATTTGTATTACATACACTTATTTTTTCAATGAGGTTAAATTGCAATTTGTTAAATTAGGACTTATTTCCGACCTCAAGCTCCTTGAAACTGCTGCTTTGTAATTGTTTACATAATTTTGAAACTGTATTGTTTACATGTTTTTGAAAATTGTAAATTAAAACCGATCTCAAGCTCCTTGAAACTGCTGCTTTGTAATTGTTTACATAATTTCGAAACTGTATTGTTTACATGTTTTTGAAATTGACTTGGTACATAATAATGTAACTTAAAGTTGATATTATTTTTTGGCAAACTATCGTTAACGAAATTTTGATAAAAATGTGTAGTTAATTTTGACTTAGTTTAACGTTTACATAATTATTGGACACAGTTGGCAGAACTTATTTTTGCAATTTAATATTGTTACATTAATTTAAATTTTAAGGTCGTATCTATGTCTTTGCTCGTGACTGTACCGGGCCACTCGTGGCCGTGGGTCACAACCTAATTTATTATATGTATGGTCACACAACTAAACGTTCGATTGGAAAAAATTGACAGATTCGAGTGATGGCGTCTGAGCATATTCTTGCTTTATGCGTATTAAGTTTCATGTTGTATTTGCTACCGCTTTGGGTATAAGTGGAATTACGGTATTCTATCAAAAATGAACAAGGCGAAATCCGGGAAATGCCCACCCGCTTTTTTAATTTTTTAATATCGGTTACTTTTGAATGGGCCACAACCTGCATGCGTAGCATGGCGATTCTATGTCTATTCTACCAAGAAAAGACAAAGTTATTTAATCATTATTTCTACACAAGTCGACTGTTTTGTTGCACAAATATGACACCTATCGTACACTATTGTAGAAAAGAATGTTTATTTTCCATATTTTTTACTTTACCATGCATAAAACAATAAAAATATTTCTACGTTCTGTCATTTTGTCTATTCTTCCGTCGACAAAACTCCTTTCTACGGCGTCATGCCACGCCTGCTGAGCACAACCACGTGGATAAATAGGACTGAGGGGACGGTACTCCCGATGTCGCGGGACAATCTTAACAGGTAGCCGTCAATATTATGGAACGTAATTGCTATTGTAGGAATATGGTGGTTTTTAGTCAGTACGAATATAAGTCCCTTTTGCTCCACGAAAAAAGAAATACCCACGTGGTTTTCTCTAGCGAAGACGGTAGCCAATACCGCTTAGGTTTGAATAGGCCTTTGAGGGGACGGTAGGTAGGTACTCCCGGTGTCGCGGGTCTACTTAAACTGGTAACCTGGAACGTTAAGGACTGTTGATGGAACACCGTGAATTTTAGTCGGTACGAATCTGACAGTCAATTCCGCTCAATCCAGAGCGGGAGGCCACATTAAATTTGATGATTTTACCGTGACAAAAAATGGAAGGTACTCACTGATCTTCGATGTTTCGTGGCTCCACTCCAAATACACAGTCCTGAAGTCCTGACACGTCGTTTTATTTAGCACTAAACACTAACACAGACTTGTTTGTCAAATAATCTTTGTAGGTAGGTTTGAAAAATGTTGTCGCACACATCGCACAATAGGAATTTTATCCTTCTCTACAAGAGAAGGATAAAATTCGTGGGTGCTTTTTCAAATATTTAAACTCACATACACAAACATCTAGACCCGGAACAACTACTTGTAGATCACATAATAGAACTCGCGATACGCACCTCGGCTGTCGATCGCTCAGATATTGCACCAACCGTGATAAAAAATTTGATATTTAATTTTGTAGTCTGTAATCGACCCGCGCTTTTTGCTTGATGAATGAGTGAAGAATGGAAAAAAATAATTTGAATTCGGAACGAAGTGAACGAATGGGAGAATGGATTTGAATGACGAAAATGTGACTGGATTAGTCAATTGAATGTTTGTTTATTTGTTTTTTTTTATGCAATAGTTTATTTCACTGCATAAAAGAATAAATTGAGAAATCGTGTTAATATTGAAAAAAAAACACGTATTTTGCACGTTTTTATATTTTTTTTGTTTTAAATCAATGAATATTGACATAGAACGCTTCGAATTCGGGAGTGGGGGCTTGTGACATGGCGCTTGCAAAATTGTACCAACCGAGTGACTTTTTATGAATTTTAAAAGAGTTGAATCTTCAATTTTGGTTTTATTTCTAAGTAAAAAATGATGGGTGTATTTTTTTTATAATCTGTATTTCAGAAATTTTTATTTTTTTAGGAATATAGCCTATTACACCAACCATTTTGGAATTAGCTTTAAGTCAATTGGGATAAATAAAAACACAATATAACCGTTTAAAAACGATTTAATAAATTCATAAAATTAGAGCTCAAAAATTATTCTGAGACAATATTATGGCTAATTAAATAAAATTAATAAATGCATTTTATATAAAAAATATATCAAGACATATTTACAAATAATTAGCTAAGAATAAGTTAAGGACGGATTTCCGTTGCTTAAAACTAAAAATTACCTACTTTATTTTTTATCTAAAAATACTTTTTTTTTAATTTTAATTGGAACCTATATTTTTCTATTTAATAAAAGCCCTTGGCAGTTTTATTTTTTCACTAAAACATTTTTACAAAAGTATATTATTTCTTATGATATAAATTCGTAATATTTTATCTTATTTTAAAATAACTGACAAAAAATTATATCAATAAAGATGAATCATTTTAGTTTTCGAAATGCCTCTTGAAATATATTTTTTTGTTGCTAAATATATAAATAAATTATTATTTTAAATATCATCAAGCCAAAACTTTCAAGGGGAAGGCAAATGTTCATCCTTATTGTTATTTGTATTCTATATTTTGGAAGTAAACTACCCTCCAAAAACAAAAATTCGTTGACAACCATTTTGTCATAAAATGCTCCCCTTCTTTATTTCACTTCAATAAATAAATTATTTTTTACAATCCATTTTAGACAGGTAATGTTCTAATAATTAATTAGTACACCTTGTATTATATCGTTCCTACATGAGTAGGTCATCAAAATGGCTATTAATTATTCATAATTTGATATCCCATGTCCTTTAAGTTTATATTAAATTGCATTTTTAACTTTAGCCGTAAAAAAATCGGCTATAAGCCATTTTGTGGAACTTTTCAAAGAATATTCATTTTGTGATACGTTTCAAACAATAGTCCTTTAAACTTTGTAATAATTGCCATTTTATGAAACTTTTAATTAAATAGCCATTTTGAGAAACTTTACAATTTAAGCCATTTTTGTGAGACATTGAAATTATATCAATCCTTGCAATTTAGAGCCATTTTGTGAACCTTTGCAATTAAAAAGCTATTTTATGAAACTTTACAAATTATAGCCATTTTGTGAAACTTTGCAATTAAATAGCCATTTTGTGAAACTTTCGAACTAAATAGCCATTTTGTGAAACTTTGTATTTTACAGCCATCTTTCTCGCTTAAAACAGTAGTATCTGGTTGATCCAGTCCCGGAACTCTGAGATCCTGGTGTAGACTCCAGGCTGGTTGGGCTCGGCACATCCGATGCCCCACGAGATGATCCCGCCGAGCACGAACCGGTCGTCTCGCTCGCGACGGACGACCATAGGACCACCGCTGTCACCTGATGACAAATATTGGATTTAATGGGGATTGTTATATTATTTAAATTTTATGTTCAAATACTGACTTAATGTCACAAGGCGTTCTCTACCAGTCAATCTTTAGGTTTAATAAACCAATCATATTATAGTAGGTTTATGAAGATCTATCAACATATTATTGATAGATCTTCATAAACCATATGCCTGTTTTTGCAGACTACAGCCTGTCTTGGTAAAGTACATACTGCTTGTGTATACTACAGCCTGTCTCTGCAGACTACAGACTAACTTTGCAGACTTCTGCAGATTATCTTGCATACTACATCCTAGCTCTGCAGACTACAGAATGTTTTGCACCCTAGAGCTTGTCTCTGCAGACTACAGACTATCTTTGCATACTACAGCCTGTCTCTGCAAACAACAGCATGTTTTTGTATACTACAGCCTGTCTCTGCAGACTTCAAAATATCTTTGCAGACTACAGACTATCCTGCAAGACCACAGCCTGCCTTTTCTAACTACAACCTGTATTTTCTCACTACAGCCTGTCTTTAAACGCTACATACCTATCTTATGTGCTGGTATGTAAGCCTATATACATACCAGCACATAAGTTTATATTTTTGTTTTCAATTACTCTATTGTATGTTTTGCTGTTAGTGTAACTTTTTTTTTTAGCGTGGTAAAATCATCAAATGAGTCCTCCCATCCCTGGCAGGGCGGGAGGGATTGTCAGACTTGTACTGACTAAAATCCACGGTGTCCTTCAATAGCCCTTTATGTACCGGGGTCACGGTGATGGAATAAGTCCCGCGATCGTGTTGGTGTACCTTTAAATAAATAAATACAGACTACAGCCCGCCCCTCTTACCTTCACAAGAGTCAGCGCCTCCTCTGCTCCTACCAGCACATATGAATATATTCGGTATGTGTTCATTGTAGCCTGCAGCTTGGTACATGGCCTCGCACGCTGTGTTGTTGATCACGGGCACTTTTACTTCTTGTAGCACGCTGGGAAGTGGGCCCTCTGTGAATTGAGAACATTGAAGTTTTAATTACCGCATCGTGTTGTTTTTAGTATCAATAAATTGCTTTGTATAGTCTGTCAGTTGGAGTTTTGTAAATAATTAACACGCATTTTTTCTTTTGTTCAGTCGGTCATTATTTACAAAGATAATGTGCATCAAAATTCGAGAGTGGGAGCTTGTGACGTCGGGACGAACTAAAAATGACACCATGGTATGACGTATTGTGAATTTTAAAAGCGTCGTATCTTCGTTAATTTCGAGTTACGGCAAAATACGGGTCTAAATTCTGTGATGATCTAGCTGACGTACTAATTAGATTTTTTTAGTACACAAGCCTATTAACTTAACAAAGGAATCTGTTTATACCCATTGTTTAAAGTTATGTAACAATAATCGACTTTTTAATCCATACAAAAGTACAGCTGTGTGAATAGTGTCGTATGGAAAAGCACCACGGGGCCGTGCCGCGTTGAACCTTTATAAATACAAGCCAAGATCTAGGTTATTCCATAATATCAGAAAAAATTACATACCGTCAAACAGCCTCCCCCATCCAGTGACGTAGGCAGTCTTCCCGACGAAGTCTTCGTCATCATCAGGCACGCATACCGGTAAGATGTTCGGCTGGAATGTTACTGGCTCGTAGAACCTGGAAGTAAGAGATCGATGTATTAGCTACTTTACCTACTTTTTTTATTAATCATCAAATGAACATTGCAGTACAGGAATACCTACTACTATCTAAGCACGAAACCCGTAGGTTCGGTCGACGATACAGCCTGTGGTACAGGTTTAATTAACCGATTTTTAATTTTATCGTGGTAAGATCATCAAATGAGTCCTCCCATCCAGGGCGGGACAGGAGGGACTGTCAGACTTGTACTAACTAAAATCCACGGCAATCCTTCAATATCCCTTTACGTTCTAGGGTCACGGTTCCCTGATGAGACAGTCCCTTGTCCCTGATGAGACTGGCAGGCTTTGGGCTACTTTACTGCTTAACAAGAAATCTCTAAGTAGGTAATACATAAAATTTTAGACACAATGTTTGTATACGTGATTCAAATATTTCTCGTAAGATTATCATAGAGTTTGTAACATTAAATTTAACAGAATACCTATCTATACCTTTAAGTAAACAAAGGAATCTTGAATAAAAAAAAAACATTATTTCTTGGGGCACATACAAACTTACAAACTTTCGAAATGACTCTACCGATTTTTATGAAACTTCCTAAATAAGCAATTGACATAGAAAATGGTAAAAGTTTGAAACACTCTGGATTCGTGGGTCTGTGTACAAACACTTTAACTCACATACACATATGCCCAAACCCGGAAAAATTACATGACTGTATTCATACAAATAAATTGTTCCGTGCGGGAATCGAACCCGAAACACGCTTGCACACGTTCTTAAACGCTTTTTACCACAAAAATCCAAGTATGCATCTACCTAGATAATTTAACAAGGTATAAAACTACAATAGCATACAAAAATATAATTATATTGTAGTGTATAACAAGGCAGGATGGCAGTGAACCTTGTAAGGTCAAGTGCATCGACGAGTGACCGACCGACGTACCTACCTAGTGTTAGAACAATGTAACATAATGTGGGGTGGGTTCTGCACTAATTTTAGACTAGAATAGATTTTTTTTTGTAATTTATGGCTTTTTACCGAAAATAATAATTAAAATATATTTTTGTGATGAATATACGACCTATAGGAGCTTAGTAAACAGCTAGTGCAATATATAGTGGAGTCAGTTCCAAGTATTTTTACGATTAACGTAACTTTAGATCGTTGGCGTATTCTCTTTAGATGGTAGAAAAGGTCTGTAGTCACAATATTCATAAGTTAACCGTCGTGTCAGTAAAACATAATGTGGGTGAAAAGGCCTATCGTTGAAACTAACGAATATGAAAGGGTTTGCCGGTAAAAAGCCTGAAAGGTATGTTCATAAAACGGACATAAATAAAATAAATAGTCCTGTCGACGAACAGTCTCATGATCGACAACCAATGACCGATCCGTCATTGGTTATTGATCAGTAGCTGAATCAATTGTATGTCTTTTGTCCGAAAATCATTACGCAGACCATTGCGCATTACAAGTGAATGCTCAAGTCTATCGGTAGCAAAAACGATATATTACTAGACTCCTAATAACAGGCGACCGATATCTGTCAACACATTAGGCAAAAAAGTCTTATATCCGTCTAATTTTGACCACTCCTGTGTGCCGTAAACATACCTTGAGACAGAACAGAACTTTCGTAGCAAATCACAACGCAGTACCCCGTCTCCCTCGCTTGCGTAGTACCTCAGCGAGTTGTTAGAATAGTTTTTGTTCCTTAGATCGTGCATGCGGAGTCTAGTAATATATCGTCGTTGATCGGTAGGTACATTAATATGCACGAATTCGTTTAGGAATGACTCCTTTTTCATTTCAATGACCACAGAAGGCTTTTCTATTTCACCAAGGATCCCTAAAACAATCCAGCACCAAGTTCACTGATGTGCTAACTGTTTTTATAACGACGCTGTTCCGAGATCAGCAGATTAACAACCATTAATAATTTTATGGCAGCATGCTAATTATGTCATTAATTTAGCATTTGATATGCTTTGTATGCTTGGACTGCGGCTGTTTAAATAAATTATTGTGAGATCGCTTACTGGTAGGAAGATTTAATTTACAGTCAAATTGCAATACAATTTGATTTTGAGTTAAGTCCAGCACGCGTAGCATGTCGATTCTATCTCTATTCTACCAAGAAAAGACCAAGTTATTTCATCGTTATTTTTATACAAATCGACTGTTTTTTTTGCACAAATATGACACTATTTTGACACCATTAAAGAATAGAAACGTATCTGTTCTATATTTTAAACATTGCTATGATTAAACCGATAATATTTTTTTACGTACTGCCAATTTGTCTATTCTCCCGTCGACAAAACCCATTTCTACAGCGCCATGCTACGCGTGCTGGACATAAAAATATATGATTTTCTCAGAAAAGGTTTTGTGTCTTTTTTTTCTTGGGAAACGTCCACCGGCAAGATGGATAGATTACCTGAAGAAGGTAGCTAGCTAGAAAGTGTCTGGATGAAAAAAAAACGGAAGATCATGCGCTGTGGCGCTTCTTAGGGGAGGCTTTTATGTCCATTACTAGACTGCAATAGGCTGAAATGATGATGAAGTGAACTTTTCAGCCAGGATCTACAATTTTTTCGAGCCTTTCAAATTAGTCAGGCTTTGCCCTCTAGTGGGGGCCCCGTTGAATGCTGACTACTCTTAGAGGCGCGAGAGAGACGTCTTGTCGGACATGGTCCATGATCAGACAGCGAGTCACACATTACTCACCATGTGCATGCCCGGGCAATGAAACCTTTAAATCAAATAGTTTAACTTACCTAAGCAACGCCAGATCATATTCGAAGGTGGCAGGATCGAAGTGTGGATGACTGGCCACGATCTGTACTCTTCGCTCCACGAAGCCGTAGGGCTCGTCACTTTGTGCCAGGTCGTGTTCTCCAAGTCGGACCAAGAGTTCTGATGGAGGAACGCTGTGGGAAGAAACGTTGTGCTGTTAGATGTGAGACTATAAGAAAGAAAGAAAGAAAGAAGAATGTACAATGTCTACACTTTCTTTTTTTAGCGTGGTAACGTTCCGGGGTCACGGTTATTCGTGAGTTCCGCAGGCTTTTGGCCCTCTAAAACGGGGCCCCGTCATAAAACTTGTCTACATTATGAAATATTTGATTTTTTATTTGTAATAGATAAACAAAAAGTACTGAAACACTATGGTATTTGACTCAAAAATCTAATTAGTGTGTCACTTAGATTGACAATAAATATTTGACACTTTTTGTTTTCTTAAGTAAATCTAAATTGTCGGTGATACTACAATACGTCACAAATTAGTATAATTTTTATTAGGGCCATGGGGTCCGAGCGACCACCAACTTTTCATAGACATCGCCAAGCGTATAGTCGACGCCTCGCGTGACCAGAGAGCTGGCCTATATCTTGGGCAAAGGATCAGCATTGCGATCCAACGAGGCAATGCCGCCAGCGTTCTGAGCACTTTCCCTATTGACAGCGATGTGGATGAATTTTTCGACGCCCTGTAATCTTTAGTTTTATTTCAATCATTTTTGTAAATATTTTACCTTTATTTTTAGTTTTTAAATGTAGTATATTAGTAATTAGTTAGGTTCATTATGTTATAAATAAACAAGAACATTTTTATTGAATTCAGATTTTTCACTACCAAACTTTTACTGTAAAAACTGTAGTTGTTTGCTTGTGACGTATTGGCAACTACTTTAAAAGTGTCATATCTTCGTCAATTTTGGTTTAGGGCACAAAAGAAAAATACGTTTTTATTAATTTACACTAATGGACTAATTAGATGCTTTTAGTCATAGTGCCCTATAGTGCCCTTTTAGCATAACCTATGTCAATTAGACATTTACTTCTTTGTTTTATCACCTTTTTTGTAATTAACAACGTGATCAGTATTGATCAAACTTGTATCGAAAAACATGGAAAACCCCGAACTAATGGATGATTAAATAAATTAGTTTCTACTGACTCATTTTAAAGTCCAAAGTAGTTAGGTATTTTTTTGTTATATGAACTTTTCATGTATTTTCATGGCAAAAACATCAGCTAAGGAGATTTTTTCTATACATTACGGGACAGAACAATACCTATTTAATCAGAGATCTAATAGAGGCAGCAGTGGTGGACCAGTTATGTAGGTTGGAACCCAGCCAGGCGCATTACTCTGTGTAATTTATTTCATCACCACTGCTCTCTAAATGGTGAAGGAAAATCTTTATAGAGGCTAGTGAGCACTCGGGCCTCATGGCCTTATATTTTGAACCCCAAAAGGCTCAAAAATATAGTTACCACTAAGGTAAATTGTGCCTGGTCGCGGGACTAACGAATTACCGTGACCCAAAAACGTAAAGGGCTATGAAGGACACCGTGGATTTTAGTCACTACAAGTCTGACAGTCCCTCTTGTCCTGCCCTGGGTGGTAGGACTCATTGGATGACTTTACCACGATTAAAAAAAAACTTAGGTACTTAGGCCCCTGTTTCTTTAATCAGTACTTATGCCTATATTTACTTGTAGTTATGTAGCGCATTCACAAACATTTAGGATAATTCGTTTTAGAACTAAATCAACCTGCTGAATAAAAAAAGGTATCTATGGCGCGACCGAGTTAAAAAGGACCTCGACTTAATTTTTATGCCCATAACTCATCACGAATTCCCAATAAAAGACTATATGTATACAATGCAATGTTACAAGGAAATTCACAAAATAACATTGACGTTCACTGATACATGATGATTTTAATTTATTTATCAGTAGGTCATCTTAAGGAAAATGTTCTTACTCACGGCTACACATCAAGCTCTACAAAACCAGTTTATCGTGGTCTCGCTTTACATGATCTTTCCGCACACTCAACGGTCGGCTTATACTGGTTTTGCATAGCTTGATGTGTAGCCGTGTGTACCATACAGATCAGGTCGGATTCCACATATAGGTAGATTATAAGGGAATGTGGTAAATTGATGTTTTCTTGTGAATGTTGTTATGCAACTTTTTGCATTCGTAGAATATTTCCATTTACTTAGTATGTATAGGTAGTAACGGTTCTTTATCACTAAATACAGTAAGTATATTGATATTTGGGTATTTGACGTTATTAACCAATAATTCTAAAACATAATGGGCATGTTGACAAATATTAATAAACTAGCTGTGCCCGCGACTTCGTTCGCGTGGATGTCGGAATTGAACATTGTATTTTTTTAGTTCGAAGCGCTTAATTCTGGCCACGTTTTTCATATAAACCCTGTATTTAGAATTTTCTAAGATTTATCTAGAATATTTGACACTTCTATTCCAGGTTTATGTAGAACTATTTTTCCTAATGCCCGCTCTATGCACTCCACTCCACTCCCTTCCGTTCCACTCCCCTCCCCTCCACTCCCCTCCGCTCCGCTCCACTCCACTCCGCTCCATTCCAGTCCATTCCAGTGCATTCATATTATGTGAACCGATTACGATGAAACAAAATACATAATGTTATTTCAACATAAACACGTCTATTCCAGGTTTTCTTTTAACGCCATCTGCCGTGCGTTGAAATATGTATTTATTTGAATAATGTAGTTTTTCTATTCGAAGTTAGATCGCGCGACTGACGTACGAGATCAATGTGTGAGACCAAAGTGCACCCGTAATTTTACTTCTGAAACACTTTAAATTCAAATATCTTTTGATAGACTGAACCGATTCCAATGAAACAAAAACTAAATTCCTCTCCAAGTTATGCTTAATCCTTGTGTATAAAAGTTATCTACATTAATTTCGTACATTTTATGTGATACCTGGACAAATACACAGACAAACAGATAAACAGACAAAAATTCTAAAAATGCTAGAAATGGGTTCTATTGGTTGTCCTTTAATACCCTGGCTATATTTTTTGAGTTTTTTTTTAATGTACAAAAATAACTTTTCTACAGTTTTATTATATGTATAGATATAGATATAGATAGATAGATAGAAGATATAGAATAGATAGAAGATATAGATAGATAGATAGAAGATAGATTGCATGCCTAACCCATGATCCTCACTCGAATTTTGATGTGTTATGTACTTGTAAATATACTTCAATTTCACAGAAGAAAAAATTGTTTCTATTATTTTTTTTAAACTGTAACTTACGGACTAATTAAATTTTATATTTAATGATGGTGAAAACTAACATATTTATTATTGGTTTGTAATGCTCTCTTGTTTATCAATTTTCCCATTTTTATGACATAAAGTTAACTGGAACTTTGATGTTAATTTGAAGGGAAAAAATAGTTCGTTCACACACTAAAGGCACTGTTTCATTTTTTTATACAATAAACGCAGTATACTTCAAGTACCTTATGTTAATAAAATCAGAAATCTTGTTATTAGACATCTGGAAATGAGAAACTTCTTAAACTGAAATTAATTATTCTCAGTGTCTGATACGTTTACTCGCTACCAACATGTTTTTGATAGCAATAATCTTAATTTTTAGTAACTATTTTTTGTTTGTGGACCTTTATTTATATTTTTTATGCCTGTCATGAATTCGTGCTACGTGACATTTACAAGAAACTTGTCTAGGTGGATATTCCGAAGCAGTTTTTACGATATAACAAAAAAGTTGCACTTTACTCAGAACGAGTCTATTTAAGGATGCATTCATCTTGAAGTTACTTTTTGCAGATCAATTGGTTCAAAAGGAAATACTTAAACAACAACGCAGAACAAAAAGTTATAGAAAATACCGAAAATTACAGATTTTAGAGGGAACTCTAAAATCTGTAATTTTCGGTATTTTCTATAGGTACGGAAATACCTAACTGGTAAAATGGTGCAGGATAACATCGTGAGCATCGAATCAAAATTATTATCATAGCATCGAACAACTAAAAATTCAAAGACAGTATGTGACATCTAGCAACCCACTTTGGGCCCGCGTGGTGTTGTCGACCCAGGGTCCTCTCACTAAGTGGAGGCCTGTAGCCCCTAGATGTAGTACATTAAAGGCTGATTATGCCATCTAAAATTTTATTTTTAAAAAAAGGTTCACACCCACACGAAATTTCTCCCGTGTCATGGGTGCGTTTGCGAACATAGAATCTCACATGCACAAACACCCAGATCCGAAACAACTATTTGCAGATTATACAATATTTGTTCCGTGTGGGGATCGAACAAAATTATTATTATACCCGTATACCGTTATCATATTTCGTAGGGGAGGCCTGTATCTCCCAGAAGTATACCCAGTAACATTAAAGACTCATTATGATAACTAAAATAAAAGTAAATAAATGAAACAATACTCACTGTTCAACGCAATGCGCAGCAGTAATCGCCCAGTTCTCGTTCAAAAGCGCAGCCCCACACTTATGTAAGTACGTGGAAGTCCTGTACTGCCTCAGTGATATCTGCCATGGCCACTGACCGAAGCCCGACTTTGTTCCTCCCACGATCCTGCCTTGCGGAGCCTGCCAGAGTCTACGACCGCAGACTGCGAGCACCAATAAGGTTGAATTTAGAATCATTTTGGGTTTTTATTGGGATGGGGTTGGATTTATTGGGGTTGGGGTGAAAATTTATTGGGACGGGGATGGATTTATTGGAGATGAGGTTAGATTTATTGGGATGGGATTGGATTTATTGGGGATGGAAGTAATTTTAGTTGAGTGGGGATACGTGGGTTTTAACTGTTGAGGGAATTATTTATTAGTTTTGATAGTGTTGTGTTTGTTCGTAGATTTATTTTTATTTTGAGTTTTATATTTTGGTCACCGACGGAAATGACGAAAACGACACGTGTTTATGTTTATTTATTTAAGTATAAAAATGTTTATTCAGATGATTTTATTAGTCATTTATTAGTTATTTAATGAATTGTTGTCTTTTCTACATTAATTTGTGTCAAGTAAAAAGTTTTTAACAACAAAACGGGTTTTACTTTTAAAAACTTAAGAAGGTCGATGCACTCGGTTTCTCAGATACTTATCTATTCATGCCGTAAAAACTCTTCTTCGTAAAATTTTTGAAAAAAAATGTAGGAAGGTACTTAATTTAAATTAATTTGTTTCTATTGACGTATGTAAATATTTAAAATGAAATTTCGAAATATTTAAAATCTTTGTGCAATGTAATCTTTGGTACTAACAACAAAAAAAGTTCACTTTTTTAACCAAAACTGGATTCGATTGGCTTTGTTTTTGTCCGATATGCTTTTGGAACGCTTAATTAAAGTTTTTGTTCAATGAATTGCCATTTTAAAAACTGAACGCTACTGTTGTATTATGTTAATTTTATTGTATGAAATAGCATAAACGCGGACGCAAAAAAACCTATTTCAAAATTTTAAAACCTAGTTTAATTTTACAATTTTATTTATTCACTAATCAGTCACTTTAAAGGAACTTTAATATCCACACTTCAATTGTTTTTTTTTTATTATTTACATTTAAATGTTCTGGAAACACTTTCGGAATTCAAAAATCCAAATTTAAATTCAGAACACGATCGTTTATATCCAGTTCACAAATGCACTTCATCCTCGTACTCCCATGACATCTTTGTTTTTACATTCTTATTGTTAAACAACCTCTTTGGCATTCTGCCAAACCCACTTTTTAACATGACTTTAAAAACAAAACACAATTTTGAAATCCGAACAAGTCACGCCATTATTGTCACTCTTATTTTTTAAGACCAAGGAATTAATTTATTATGCCAGGAATTTCACATGCACAACACTCTTTCTATATAAAGGACTTTTCTTAATTCAAAACCACAACATAACTTCAAAAACAGGACACAATTTTAAAATTCAAAAAATTCACTATTTTCACTCTTATTTTTTTTAGACCAAGGTATTCATTTATAATGCCAGAAATGTCACTTGCATTACACTTTCTTTTTAAAAAATCTGTTCTTAATTCAAATCCACGCTCTTTTTTAAACGTCAATGCAAAATGCCACAGCATTCGTCCTTGCAAACGCCTTGGCCGTGGCGTGCGGTCGCGACGCGGTCTCACTACTCTTTGTTTGAGATCCGAACAGTTTTTTTTTAATCTTTTTTTTTATTATTGTTTATGCACGGGCTGTGGAACATTTTGTTGGGACTACAAAGGTCTTTAACCTGACTGTAGCATAGCTATTTTTATTTTATATTGTGTTTGATAAATAAAAATAAAAGTTGTGTTTTAATTGTTGGGTTTTTCGGACAGTTTCCTGGATAATTTATAGTGAACCTTTTTTATTTGTCACAATAATAATTTATCTTGAAGTACTTCCTAGAGGTACTATCATATTTTGTAAATAATTAAATACCTGGATACGTAATTTTAAATACTATTCATTTAGTTCGTAGAATGACTGTAAAGACTAATGTTAGTCTATAGGACGGTGTTCTATGGTCGCGGGACTGTCAAAACAGGTAAACTGTGGCCCTTAAAGCAAAAGATATCGAAAGGAACGAACAGGGTAGACTTTAATCAGTAAGATTCCGTCAGTCCCTTCAAGTCCATCCAGAGTAGGAGAGAGATCTTTTAAAGATTTTACCACCAAAAAGAGACGAAGATACTCTTTTTTTAAATTTTGTATTAAAGATATCCACATCTCTACAAACCAAGATCTTATGTGCAGTCGGCCTCTAATCTAAGCGTCTTCGTACACAACGCGACGCAATTCTCCTATACCTTACGACTTTGGTATCTAGCTATCGCAATACAAATCCATAGAGTTTCGTACACAGGCACGCGTCTATGGATTCCAAAGTCGTATGGTATCGAAGACTTGCGTGGCGTTGTGTACGAAGGGCCTTAATCAGAGTTTTATTAAACATAGATTAGCAATCAGCTGTAGTTTAGCCTCCGATCAGTGGGCAGCATGTATTTGAATTAATCTGCAATTATAAACACTGATCCATCCGTCCGTGACGGTGGGGACATTTTAAATTTAATTATTACGCGTGTTTTGTTGGGTTGGGTGTTCACTTGCTGAGAGCTGTGAATTGTAAAATAACCCTTCCATTGGGTGAAAAAGGAATATTAATAAAATAATTCATTTCTAAAAACCAATCAAATGCTAGTCGGACGGATTTCCGGTCGGCGAGTAATGGGCGACTCGCTGCCCGACCATGAACCATACCCGGATCGACGGCGCGTTTTGTTCCACGCGCGCCTCAAAGAGTGTCAGCATAATGACGGGGCCTTTAGAGGGCCAAAGCCTGCCAGGGTCGCGGGACATATCAAATTACCGTGACCGTGGAACGTACAGGGTTATTGAAGGACACCGTGGATTTTGGTCAGTACAACTCACACCATGCCCTGGGTAGGTAAATCTCTCAATTGATGATCTACCACGTTAAAAAAAGTCGACACCGGTGTATACCTTGCCTAACAGTCAAAACAATCAGTCTAGCCAACAATGGCGGACACATAATTAAGCTGTAGTTAATAATCTAACAATTAGTGAGCGTCATGCGGTCATGCCATGATGTTACGATATACTTCCTTATTCTGTGGTCACTTGTTCTGGAGTGGATGTTCGTATGGTTACATTAATTATATAAAGTTATACAGAGTGAATTTTTCAAGTATGCGTCGATGGCTATATCCGAAAACTATGAGGAATATCGAACAAAGTCTTGATGCCGATTTGGACGAAAATTAAATTTGCATCATTGGATTTTAGAAAATTCAATAATACTGGCCAGTAATTATAATCGATCCCGCTGATTTTGGAAAAAAAATACATTCTGTATGAATACACCATTTGATAGTGATTCTGCAACGTTTCACCGACGACCGGTTCACCAATGGACGTTTCGTCGACAGGACGATTCACTTAAGGTCGTTTCACCGATAGACTCTTTCACCTTTGAACTTTTCGCCGATACGACGATTCAACTATGCCCGGTTCATCGATAGAACCTTTCACCTAAGGAGTATTCGCCGACAGGACGATTCTCGGTTTTAGAGATGGTGTCGAACTCGACAAAAATTTCTATTGACGTCATTTTTTCGACAAATTTTACTGAACTCTAACGTTAGCCTTCGACAAATGGCCAATTTGACATATCAACTTTTAAAATTTGTCCGGCCCCCAGATAATATAATAGTAGGCACAAACAATAATAATTATGGTCCTTTGAAATATTATTTCGGTGATTACGCACGCGTTTTCGCTTATGGCGACGCCTCGTGTCGTGTTTCCAACACTTCTAAACATTTCTATAGACTTGATGCCTATTAAGTTAAATTACGTCTACGTCAATCAAATTACAATTCATAATGAGATTATTAAGATTACGGAAACCAGTAATCACAATTAAAGAGATCGAAGGCCGATTTATTAATTGAAAAATATCAGTAATTTGTTCGAAGTTGATTTATTGATTTTAACAATGGAAGGAAAATGGCGTGCGGTGACATTTTTATGGTGACACTTTTTATACAATTTTCATGGGATATTGTGTTTATTTCAAGAAGTGGTTATTTTTAAGCAGGCACCTACAAAACTGATATGAATTGAGATTTAGAACGGATGAGATTTTTTTTTACTTTGGCCTAAAATTCAACAACTTTGGATGAAACCGGCAATAGTATTATTTTTATCTTGATTATCAGATATCACTTAAATTCAATTTAAAATTATAATATATTTGTGGACTTTTTGTTTATAAGGGTCAGGATATGATGACGGAATCTTGGAAAAATCGAGGGAACTCTTCAATGAATGGAAGCGAATCATCGGCGATTGGTGCTATTAGATAGTAGATCTTTGCATTGTTAATCCAATCACACAAAATATTAATCCTGTAGCCATTAAAAAGAGTAAAATAAAAACTATGCGTGGACTTTGTTTCTTTTTTTTTGCTACCGACTTACAAAAAAAAAAAACATTTATTTTGTGTTTTTTAGAAGTCTGTTTTTTTTCTAACGTTTTTTTATGGTTGCGTGTTTCTTTATGTGTGTGTGGGTGTGATGTACAGTGATGTCACAAATAGAGTCATTGTATAAACAAATTAATGATATGATAACAAATTCTCACCGTTTTTATAATCAGACATGTTGATGGCTTCCGTCGTGGTTTCCGGAATCAGGGTCGTTGTTGGAACGGCTTCTTCTGTAAATAATTACAATAATATTAATTTTTCACAAAATATATTTGAACCAAAGAAAAATTTAACTTCGTGGAGTTAAAAATGCATACCCTCAATGGTCAGTTCACACCGAGACACGACGCTGCCCACCCAACATTTCAATAGAACGACTGAAAATCTATTTTTATTTACTACACGATATTCGCACTGCCAAAAAGCTCTTCAAAGATTTAAAAAAAAGGATGCATGTTGTCGCGTCGCGTCTTAATGTGAACTGAGCCTTATTCAGTCGGTGCTAGAACTGCTACTTTATTTTTAGTACCTTCCACAATACTAAGAATTTCTCCTGCATCATGGGTGTGTTTACAAACATTGCAATTCATATGTCAGAAAAACCCAGACTCGGAACAACTACTTGAAAATCATACAAATATTCGTTGCGTGCGGGAATCGAACCCATGATACATCATGGATAAGACGAAAGCTCCAGAGCCTGAGCCAGTGTTACCAGTCTATAGGTTTTTTTATTGGTTACATTTCTAAAAGTGTGCGATGGAACTGCACAACTTGATTCCACCTGGCCCTTTCCATTATCGGACTACAAGACGTACAGCAATGCACCTTCGATATATGGTGTACATCCCTCCGGTAGATACGTACAATGCCAATACTCTTATACTATGAGTGGAATTCACTGCCGGGGCCTGTATTTCCTCATAGCTCTATCTTAGGGGTCTTCAATTAAAAAGTGAATAGGTAACTTCCAGACAAGCGTGCTTCACCGTCGACCACATCATCACTTCCCATCAGGAGAGAGATAGTGGTCAAACGCGAACCTATCATTAAGTAAAGGGTTGCGGGACTGTCTTATGACCCTGGTGACCCCGTCGGCATAATGACAGGGCCGTCTCAGAGGGCTAAAGCCTGCCGGGGTCGCGGGACTTATTTCCATCACCGTGACCCCGGAACATAAAGGGCTATTGAAGGACACCGTAGATTTTAATCTGTACGAGTCTGACAGTCCCTCCCGCCCTGCCCGGAGTGGGAGGACTCATTTGATGATTTTACCACGATAAAAAAAAAACTCCAGGGTAGATTTTTAAAATATTTCGTATATAGATAAACATTATTGCCTGGAACCTAACGCACGTACTCCTATTCCTGGGCAGCAATTGGTCCGCAGTTAAGCAAGCTCCTTTGCCAAGAAACTTACCTGTAGGTTTCACAGCTTCAGTAGTACTAGAGCTCGTTCCATTCTTCTCATCAAGACTTTCAGTAACATTTTCAGAAGAAACTGAACTGAAAGTCGTTAATCCAACACTTGAAGTCGAAGTCGGCACCGTAGGTGATAGCGTCACGTTAACGGTAAACTCTAATATTGGTTGTTGAGTTGTTACAGTTGTTGAAGATGGGGCTTCTGTTGTTGTGGTTGTTGATGATGTTGTTAATTGTTCTGTTACAGTTGAAAGTGTTGTAAGTTCTACAGTTGTTGGGGGTGGTGTTTCGGGAGCTGGGGCCTCTGTTGTAGTTGTTGGTGGTGCAGCAGTTGTTGTTGTTGTCGTTGTTGAAGTTGTTACTGTTGTTGAGGTTGAGGATACAGTTGTTGCGGGTGTTTCTGGTTTTGGTGGGATCGTTGATATTAACACCCAGCCTTCCGTTGGCCATTTTTCTGGAAATTTTAAAATAAATGTTTATAAAAATGGCTTAGACAAAATATTTTTCATAGAATATAACTAATTCATTTTTCATTTTTACAGATAGTTAATATGAACTTATGGTATTTTCTTTATGGGTTTACGGGCTCACAGTCTATTATGACAAAATATGCAATAGGCATCAACTAAAAATAATTATATAAAATACAACTTTAGAGGGTTGAAATAAGTCGCGGGACTGTCTAAATAGGTAACCGTGACCCTGGAACGTAAAAAGCTATTGAAGGAACACTGTGAAAAAAAAGCTTTGTAAAGATATCTTTGTTTTTTTAAAACATTCGAAACTTTACAAGCAATGTCAATGTCGTATGTTTATGATCCCTAATGTTATTTATTATTAAAACAGAATTATGTAAGAACACGTACACAATGTTACTAGATGATGTCATTGCTTTATTACTTCAAAGATAATAAGGTATGTTACATAAGAATTTATGATGATTCGAGACTCATTATTTTTACTACAAAGGCTTCTTCAGTTGGGACTGGTTTTGGGAAAAATTAAATTGAATTATTCATCATAACTATGGTTACGGATCAAAAAATTCGAAAATATGGGCATGGGCCGAAACTTTGATTGAACCCTCTTACTTTTCTGACAACACATAGGATGTCGGAACAACTTACTGTCCAATCATGTTGTCACCAATTTTTATTTCGTATCACTAATCTTATGTCCGTAAATGAAAATGAATAAGAAACGCCCGAAACGTCAGCCGTAGTTGCGGGTTTCGTGCTTCTTTAGATATTACCCCTGCTATGCTATTCTCAATAAGCAATTACATCGCTGGACTCTTCGAGTCCAATGAGATCCAATCGTGCAGCACAATAGGGTATTTTACTCAAAAAATTTATTAGTCCGAAATATAGATTATTAAAAAATATTAGATTATTTTTCTTTTGTGACGTAAACCAAAATTGACGAAGATACAACGCTTTTAAAAATTACAAAATTTCACTCGGTCGTTACAATTTAAGAAAGAAAGAAAATTGCGTTTATTGGCACTTGTGCTAAAACTTAAAACTAAATCAATACAAACTTAATACATATTAATGCCAAAGGGCCTCAGCAGAGCATAATGTCAGGTGGCAACACAAAAGTTTGCCACCTGACGCTGATTTTCAGCAGCAGCCCACAAGCACAAGTTTTACAAGCTAAATGACGTCACAAGCACCGACTCCCGAATATGGTAGCGTTTTATCATTGTCAATATTCATTGATTTGAAAAAATAAAAATACTTGTTCATTATTTTTCAATATTATTACTGACGGACTTAATAGATTTTCAATTTATTTATGCAGTAAAATATCCTATTGGTTAGAGTCGCTGTCAGTAGCTTAGAACATAGCAAACTTTAGTCCCAACGTGGAGTGAGCGCTAAGCCGCGATATTCCACATAAACAGTCCCACGATCCCTACCATCGAAACTATCCACAAATCATAACCTACTTGTCCCAAAATACGAGACATTTGGACAATTCTCACGACTGTCGTGAGTCGTGTAGCTACTACCTATAAAGTGGAACATCGTAGTCACGGCCGTCGGCTCGTGATCGATTGGAGTTAGTACCGTTCTGTGATGGCTGGCAACCAGCCAGGAGAAAGAAAGGGTTAGGTTAGTGATGGCGCCAAAATGGCATCAAAAGCCTTTAAGGAGCTAACAGTTTCATAGAAACAATGACATTACTTGTCAAACCTATGAGCCCGAAAAAGTAATGACAAACGTAACATAATACAATGCAATCATGCGTATTGGTACAAAATAGCGTATAAAAATGACAGAAACCTATATGCATGTCATAGTAGAAAACAAGGCAACAGTCAGTCCTGTGCTAGGTGCTAACCTACGAGTATATTACGTATGGTATATTCTAATTAGTTTTAAAGTTAGAGAACTGAATTGACTGCTTTCTCTATACATTTGTTGCTTATCGTAACAACGTTTACTCACGGGTAAAAATATCCAGACTTTCCGGGACACCGTGTACATAGTTATAGTACATAGGAATACCGTATACCTATGTATATTTTAATACGTATTCCCGTATTCTAAAAAAATAAACAAGATTCCTAAACCCAGTTGCTTGATCTGTAGTTAGAAGAATTATTTGTTGAAATGAAATTTAATTTTTTAACGAATGATAAAAAGATTTACATGATCTTAACTAATTGTTAGAATAAGTAAGTAAACAACTTCCCCAAAATGAGTCATTCTAAAAGATATCTCGCTAGGAGATAACACGTTACCCTACTGTAGTAAAAGTTTCTAAGAAGGATGGAGAACTAAACACAATGACGAATGATTTCTAAGAATCTAAGGTGCTAATGGATTAACGGTGATAATAACAATAGAAGACAGTTGAAAGTCAAGTTGGCTCATGTTTTGAAAAACAAAATAAGATAATTATGTAAATTGACAGACAGAAGACAGAATACTCTTTATTATGCACACCATACAAATTAAAGGAATATGATATACGAGTATCTTATATACGGACAGTAAAATATAGTAAAAAGCAATGAGTAATTGTTAACAATAAAAAAAAGAACTACCTATTTTCAAATCTCACATTATTTGAGTTGTCGAAGGACACAGACGTGGATGTGATGACAAAGTGATGGAACAAATGTGGCTACCGACAATAATACATTGCTACCACTAAGTCAAATTCAGACCATTTATCTTAATTAAACCATTAGTGACACTTCTGAATACTCAAGGAGACAGTTATGTACAAGCAAAATAAGCGAAAAATGCTCATAACATAAAAACTACTAAACCGACCTGAATTAAATTTTTATGAAACCAAATGGCAGGAATACTGCATCGAACAAAAAAAGAATTACACAAGTCGGACCAGGAACATTGGAGTAATCGGTATAAGGTAAAGGGAGATTATTTGGTAAGACAGGCAACTCAGTGATTGAGTTATAGAAGTCTCTCAAAACGTTACCTATGTATGCTGTGCAAAATGATGTGTCACTACATCTTGTCCACTTTAGTGGTGAACTAGTTGTAGCATTTCGCATTACAAAATCAAAATCAAAAGTCATTTATTCAAATTAGGCTGATTTATCAGCACTTTTTGAAGGTCAATTTTTACATAAGACAGTCCCCCAAAGCGACCCCCCTTCGACACTTCCTAGTGTTTTGGCTGGGAAGAAGAAGTGGCGGAACAAACTTCCCAGCAACACATCTGTCTGTACGGTTACAAGAACCAAGATTTAATACAATTTAATAGAACATTCACATTATACATCAATTCGAAATTACATCCCAATCGTGACTAGAAGGCACAAAAAGACAAACTAGGACCATTGCAGTAAATAACAATAACAATACAGCATGCATAGGTAACGTTTTGAGAGACTTTTAAGACTCTATCACTGAGTTGCCTGTCTCACCAAATAATCTCCCTTTACCATACCTAAAATAACCGACTGAATTGAATACCTCCTCCTTTTTTAAATCGGTTAAAAAGTGGATGATAGTTAACCTGACAAATAAATCTGTCATACTACAGGGCTAAGGCCACAAGCATGACAGATTGCTGAGTGACCAGAGAGCAATTAGAGAGCCACCAGGGTAGCAGTACAGCAATTACTAACAGCTCCTTGACGAGCATTGATTGATTGGCAACTGACAGACACGCATAGCCGTTTCTGATGAAAGAACCTCGGAATTATAAGAAAGAGGTTCCTAGGATGCTTTAGAAACACGCAATATGAAACATTTACTGCAAAAAGACAAGGTACAAAGGCAAAGAATTGGGAACATCAAATTATTTATTAGTAAAATAAATATTTGTAATTAACAAGAATGAGGATGAAAAAGACAAGCTATAAAATGAAGCTGTTAATACATCGTATGTAATAAGTCAATCAAATGAGTCCTGAGTCCAGAGAGCGACGACACGGATTGTCAGACTAATACTGACTATCCACGGTGATCCTTCAATAGCTCCTGTTCGTGAACTGGTTACCTGATGACACAGTCCCAGTCCAGCGACTCCGTATACTGTCCCGTGACCGCAGATGTAAAAAGATAAGGGCCTATCAAATGATGGGAAGGACTCCTGGCAGCTAACTATACTAATATTATTATGAGGTAAAATTGTTTTGTATGTAGGGGGTAATATCCGGAAGTAAAGAACCAATTTTAAAAATTGTTTAACTGGTAGAAAGCTACATTATCCGTGAGTGCTATAAGCTATAAAATTAATTACAAAGATATCATGCATATTTTACCGCCCAACGAAGTGGGCACGGGTCAGCTAGTATTTTATAAAACAGTTGTATAGATTTGGGCGTGCAATAAAGTATATTCCATTCTATTCACGCAAAATACGCGCATATGACGTGGAGATGCGGATACCAGCCCGTTATACAATACAATACAATATATTCTATTCTACTCAGAAATTTCTCAAAACTCAATCAATAATGTTTCTCCCAAACTGACATGCGAACAACAAAAATAACCATCAATTTGAACCTCAATTACTATTCATTGATGAAGTACTCACTCTGCCAATTTCCTGCAAAGCATGTGAATTGCGTGTTGTAGAGAAAAGAAAGTGAGCCCGGTATCTAAAGTGAGACAATGTGATGGGCTTGACCTCTCACTCGTGCTCGGCCTAGATACGTGAGCTGACTGCTAAGTGGAGAGCAGGAGGAGGACGACGACCTGGCTAATTATAGACTGTGATTTCAAGGGAAATATCTGTCTACTAATTTCAAGAGTCAATCATTATTGATGGGCATATGGACGGCGAGTAATCGGCGACTCGATGTCCGTTTCATGGACCAAGCCCGTCGACGGCGCTGTTAGCAATATGACGTGCCCCTCTAGTGGACTAAACCCTGCCGGGGTCGCGGAGTCGGTTTTATTTTAAGAGAAATATAAACCAAGCTAGATAATTACCAACTCAGCCACGAATAACATAAACTCGGCAACATTTTAGTTTTGGGAGCACCCCAACTCAAGGTTCGGTTTGGTAAGGTTCCTTTAAACCCTGCAGACAGAAATAGTGTCTGCAGGGTTTATGGAGTCTCGCGCAGCGGGGCTCCGTTGACTATGCCTTGCCTTGGTATTTTTTTTTGTATATTTTGCTTATTAATCAATTAATTCGTGGCTGACTTTTGAATTTAGAAGTCAATGTTTTCTTTCCGTGGACAATAATGGTATTTGATAGAAATTGCTTTAAAATGATTGATACCTTGATGAAAAATACCTTACCTATAGTATTTTTTTGCCCTTGACTCTTCTCTTAGTCAGAACTTAGAAGACTCAGAGATGACTGAGACAAAGTCAACGATACAGCGAGTTTACTCAGAACAAGCCTGTTCACTATAACTTTGAAGAGATACTTCTTAACAAAAGTAGTCGATGTTTACACTAGTAAAAGATACCTACTCTTGCATTTGATATTGAATTAAACCGGTAAGTCACGAAATTACGGTCGCACTGGCACTCTCAATATAAGTGGCAAATATTTGCTAGAAACAAATAACTAAGGTGACTTTTAATTACAATAAAACTGTTAATGATGCTTGATGACAAATAAAGTATGTATACAAAGTAAATTAGTATAAAAGTGCAAAATTTAATTTCATGTCTGTATGTTGTAGGCGCGGGCATGTGGACGGCGAGTAATGGGTGACTCGCCGAATGATCATGACCCATTCCATGCTCGCCTCAAAGGACTATTAATAATCCAACGGGGCTCCAGAGAGCTCTAGAGCCAAAGCCGGCCGGGGTCGCGGTACTGTCTTTTCAGGTAACTGTTACCCGGAACGTAAAGGACTATTTAAGGACACGGTGGAATTTAATCAGAACGAGTCTCACTCTCGCTTCTGCTGCAACCTCTGGACTCATTTCATGATTTTATGAAAATAATGTCATGTCTGTATGTTTGGTGACAAACTTGTGGAAAGAAATTACAGTCAATGAAGAACGACTATTTTTTTTTTAGATCGTCGAATCAATTTGAAAATTAACAGCATTGTTAAACAAACTTATTGTCTAGGACGTAAATAGGAATTGTTATTGCCTAACATATTGCTAGGCTATTTCCGAGAAACTGTACTAAAACAAATAGACATATTTCACTTTCGAATTATTTAGTGTTTTCTAACACCGTTTGACGCAAATACAACACTAAACAACGTCAACCAAATGTAGGTAAATATAATAAGTTCAAAAAATCAAACAACTAAAATTCGCATCAGTTCGTAAAGTGTAATGTCCAATGAGTCGTTGAACTCTTTTACAAAACTGCGTAGGTAGCTGACAATCCGACAAGTGACAAAAACATAGGTGACTTAAATAAAATGCGGTATTTTGATGACGTCATAGCTACATGACTAATAACTTAAATAATCGAAGTTAAGATGTACAGAGAGTCGTTTCCAGTAAAAAAAACACGTCGTAGATGTGTATACAAACATAGAAACAAACATACACAAAAACCCAGACCCGGAACAACTACTTGTAGGTCATACAAATAGTTGTTCCGTGCGGGGATGGAACCCGCGACACGCTGCGCAGCAGTCTCTCGCTCAACCTCTGCGCCAATTGTCGTGGGACTGAACTGAAGGGACAAGGTGGACTTAGTAAGAGTCTGACAGTCTCATCGGCTCTAAGGCGGGAGGACTCATTTCAAATACATTCAATTTATGCCAGACCAAAATACACCTCGAGAATATGGTAGGAGATGAAATGCTGCACTGACTGCAACAAGATCTGTCATAGTATTTAAGGAAGTAGACATTTATTTCAACTGACTAATAGAAGAGAAGATAATCTTAGTAAAATCTAGACATGCATTAAATCCAGTACAATCAGTCACAACTCTACAAAGATGAATATTGATGGATGAAGAGGAAAAGGCAGATCAAAGAAAAAATTAATGGTTGGTGTAAGGAAGGATATGAAAGAAAAAGAAGTAAATGATGCTGTGACATCTGATAGAAGAGAATGGCAGAAAAAATATGTTGCACCGAACACAAGTAGAGTGGGAAAAGGGCAGAAAGATGAAGATGATGATCAGTTACAACGCTTTCTCTCTCCGCAGTCTTAAGAAGAAAAAAAAATACATGGATGTGATGTTTGACTAAAAAGCAAGGTTGCAAGGAGCATTATAGCAAAACATGAATTACGTGTAGACATAACAGAATTTGCTGACGAAAAAACCATTTAGTTGACATAACGGACCATAAATATAAGCCAAGGAGATGCAAAGTATAAACTCGTCTAGTGTGAATTGATATTTGACGAGTTGAGAGCAATACAATTACGTCAAGCTCGAGTACTAGATGAGTAATAGCACGAATGGCTGACTACATTCTATAGTAATACGGTGTTTCTTTTCCAAACATCCCGTTTACTTGGTGCTAAGATTCTTGTTTTTAAAGAAACTGATAATTATCATTAGGATCTGAATTTTATCACCTTGCTATCACTTGCCTTAGATAACCTCGTCATCATTAGCCGGAACACGTCCACTGCTGAACATAAGCCGAAACTACACTGACATTATCGGTGAAGCACTACAGAAAGGCCGGGTACTCGCAATCAAAGTATACTTGTATGACCAGATAAGGATCGTAGGAGGTAGCGCTTTATAGTTTCTGCCAACCGTAATGGGAAAAGAGTGTGAGTTTATATTTATCACTCGTCCGCCTGGTCTGGCGGAGGCAAAGAAACAAATGTAAGGGCGGTGCTCCGCGCGTAGCAGCGGATGGCTCTGTCCGATTGAAAGGTCACGCGGTCGTGCAGTAGTCAGTACGTAAGCGTACGGTACTCATCTAAGAATTTAATACAAGCAAATGACGACTAACAACGTGGTCGGTGTCGCGTGAGAAAAAAAGGGCGGTCGCTTAAATAATTTCTTGCAAATCGACAATCAGTAAGCGATTTAGATCTAAGATAAGCTGATTGTATAATTGCTTGATCAAGGGATAGTGCCAATCACTCCTTTTAAAAATGCAAAAGATGTAACGAGCGTTTAATTTATGATTTCAAACTTTTTTCGTAAGGAAGACATTGAATTTTTTGCTACGACATTGATATGCTGTACTCATGGTTTATTTGTAGAAGACAATATGTTGTGAATACCTGCTTCATCGTTCAAGAATGAAAGATAAAATAATAAAGAAGAAAGATTAACAAAAACTGGACTATGGTGGAGCCATCAAAAGTGGAAAGAATCGAGAAAGACTGTTGTCCATAGATGACACACCATAGGTTGATATTATACTTGGTAGTGTAATAGTCACTATGTACGAACAAGTACAGCACAATGTAAGTACAAATATTTTGAAGCAAATAGAATTGACAAAGGCAAATAGATATTGGACAAATAAATAATATCTTAAATGCGAGAAATGTCCCAGTAACGATTCATCGGGGTCTAAAATAAACAGTTCCTATACTTTGATTTCTTTGGTATCCAAAGAGACGGGGGGCATGACCAACCATATGATGAAACCTTGAGACCATACTGCACTAGGGTTGCGGAAGATAGAAAACAGTGGAGACGACTTCAAGAGGCCTATGTCAAGAGACACACTAAATTGCCGGACATCAATTTCTCTTCTATTATCACAAATATTATAACCCTAATTCAGAATAAAAGGTGTATTACTTTGAATTTTACTCAAAGGTTTAAAATAATAAAAAGAGAGTTACAGCTAAAACTCACCATCAGATTCTGTGATCTTCTCTGGCTCTTTTGTCGCTGCTGCTTCAGTAGTCAACGTTTCAACCTTAGTAACCTCAGTCGAAACTGAAGCAACTAATGGTGATGTAGGCGCTTCGGTCTCAGTAACCGCTTGCTGCGCTTCTGTCGTCGAAGCAGCTTCAGTTGTTTCTGTAGCTTGCACTGTTGTTTCTTTCACCGCTTCTGTGACAGTAGTTTCAATGGTTGCTTCGGAAATTGTTGTTTTATCAGTCGCTTTTTCAGTCTCGGTAGCTGGTGGTGCTTCAGTGGTTTTTTCAGCTTCAGTTACTGCATTAGTAGGTTCAATTACTTTATCTGTTACAGTCGTTAAAATAGTTGTTGATGATGATGATGGTTGTTCTGTTGTTGTTGTCGTTGTTGTAGTGGAAGTTGTAGTTGTAGGTTCAGCTGTTGTTGATGATGAAGATGTTGTGTTGATGTATGTGATTGAAACTGATGAAGGGCGAGTAAATATGGGTTTTGAGCTTGTTGACTGAGGTAGTATAGTTATGTTTAATCTAGGAGGGATAGGTAATGGCTTTTTGGTCGCCGATGGACGTTTATTACCTGGCTTAAATGGAGGTTTTCTAGTAGTATTATAAACTGGATTAACAGGCCTTGGTTTGTACGTAGATAAGGTGTATTGAGGTCTTGTATGGTTATATGGCTTATGTGAGGAAGGTCTAAAGGTAGGCCTTGAAGGTTTACGAGTAGGTTTCGGCTTTGCAGTTGTGCCTTTCGTTACATCCTCCTTTTCAGGTCTTTCAGTAGCTATACTATTCTCACCAGATACTGTTTGGAATGTCGATAGTTTCATTGGCAATTCAGTGATGGGAGTTTCAGTGATTTTGTTTTCAGCCTTCATAGTAGTTTCTACAATGGCTGACGTAGTAAATTTTACTTCATCGTTTACTATCTTATTGTCGATCGTCGATTGTTCGTCTGTCTTCGTTTCCAAATCCATAGCCTCAGTTCTATCCAATCCATCAGATTTTTCTGTCACTGTAGTCTCAGCTTTTTCTGTAGTTGTGGTCTTTTTGGTAGGGAATATATCAGGGATTTTACTACCAGTAGTTGGAACTTTGTCTTCAATCTGTGGATGAACGAAATTTGCACTGTCTATGGAATTATCTTCTATGTTGTTGCCGATGATTTGTGGCAGGATTGTTTTATCTGGGATTTGGCAGCAGGATCCGAAGTAAAATCTGTCTATGCAGGTCCCGAGATGGGTCCCGTTGGCTTTGAGGCAATCAATGGCGAACATACACAGACCTTCCTGACCTGTTCTTCTTGATATGCAAGGCAAGTGTCTTATATTTCTAGCTAGTGGAACTGGACCTGGAAAAAAGAGAGAGAAATAGGTTAATATTTTGTGATAATTGTTGAAGAGAATTGGGGGTAGCTGAAAGGAATAATTTGACGTTTCCAGAAAAACTTAACTATGGTTGCAGGTAGCCGCTAGAAGTGGTTTCCCTAAGAAACTAGGTAGGAATTCTAAAAAGTGGCTGATAACTTTGCATAAGACGTCTACCAACTGATTTAATTTGGTATATTGCTTTATTTCTTTACTGTTATTAAAAGTTAAGGTAGTCTAAGCTGGCTGGAAGGTAGCATTATCAGTGCTTAGACCACCGTTGTACCCAAAACGGTTCGTTCATGACTTTGGTCTGAGCGATGAGCGGTGGGGGGACAACCGCGCGCGAATTCACCTCTGCCGGAGTCTAGTGGTATGTTTCAATCATTTTTAGAAATTTTATCTTTCCACTCTCCGCCCCACGCTAAGCCACTGCTCGCAGCGACAATATGTAGGTAGGCACGTAAATTAGTACAATTATAAAGTAGCTGCCTATCAAGTAAGATGCACACCACAATATTCTTCTTATTGCTTCATAAGTAAAATACTAGTCAAAACCCATAATTTGCAAATTATACGCCGCGCATCGTGGCCCCTAAGTCCTCGAGCAATGCTCTCGGCAAGTTCACACACTTTTTATATTGAGTGTATGATGAATATGAATCACAGCGTATGTGAGATTAATTAGGATGTACAACTATAACAATATTATGTGTATATTATTCATTTATTCCAGTTTATTGAAACCGGTTCAGCAACCGGTTTCAACCATGTGTATGAAGTCTAGACTTTTCCAGAGTCCAGTGATAGAACAAAGTGATATCTTTGGAAACCAAATATGTTTTAGATTTATTTGTATGCTACGAAACGCTAAATGCCAGAAATTAATAAATCTCGGTCGAATTTTTATGATATTTGTCTTCAATCAATCAACGACCGATTTTGACATTCGAAGACTTAAATATATCCAATACTATGCAACCATCAAAGATTACTGATCAGGATTTGAATTGAGGGAGTATTTCCAGTGGTCCATGATGGCATTATTCTTGATTTCCCATTGGGTCCTTGAACATTGTGAATAATTCTAAGTAGGTAGAGTTCTCAACGGGTCCACGAGATTTATACAAATACAGTCATTTAAAAGAATTAATGGCATAAATAAAGAAACACTTATTTTTATTCTTTTTATTTCAAAATGATCGTCAACAGATTGATTAAACGGTTAGCGCCATATAATTTGGTATAAATCGTGTCCATTATTTTATATGCCTTCAACATTATCTGTCAATGACATCGCTATAAAAACTTAATGTGATGTTCTTTTGTTTTTCTCGCTTAGAGGTCAAGTTTATGATCTAAACGGTGTAATTCTTTTATTTAAATGAATCATTATTTAGTTTACATACACAGGTATCCATTTTCCTAACTTTGATGGTGTCGACTCCCAATCAAAATGGATTTATATAAGTAGCTGGTCTAATGGATAAAAAACTGGCCAACTGAGTTGACATGCGTACGAAGGGTCCCGTTCCATTAAAAATATACAGACCCCTATAAATGTGTCAAGAAGTCACATTATTTGAATGGGTAAATGGGCCCTTAAATATTTGCTTTATTTAATTAAATTATTTATATTCAAAGTGAATATACCTAATATAGCTTTTGAATATAAATATTTTGTGAATGTTTCTACCAATTTCCGTCATCAATATCGCGCAAAACATCATGTTTGTTGTATGGGAGCCTCCTTAAATATTATTTTTTTATTTTGTTTTTTAGTAATTGTTGTTATAGTGTCAACAGAAATTCATCATTTGTGAAAATTTCAACTGTCAAACTATCACGGTTCTGAAAATTTAATTGAAAAAACTTCTTTGAAAACTTCAGTCGATCGATGCTTACAGCGACATCTCTACTCATATTGGTTAACGTCTTTCGCAGCCAAATGCTAGTCTTCTATTTAGTATTTATGTTATTCGATAGATGGCGTGATAATTAGGATTACATATTAAAATCACTACACGAAGACTTCAAGAATAGACCAGTCACACAGGCATTTTTGAATTGTGAAAAGGCAAAACATAAAAATAGTATTGCGATTCCTGCTGCTGTCCACTACGGGTGGACGATTGCCTCCAGTAGTGGACAGCGAAACTTTTCTTCACAATCCCCCTGGGAGAAAAAGGGAAAATTTCCGCCGCCATTTTTTTATCAGAATCACTGTGTTCAATGAATGATGGATATATTTAGATAGTGCGACTTCAGACAAACAAAAAATATAGTAGAACCGATGTCCTAAAGCGTAAGGTTTAAGTTTCCTTATTCCTGGGAAGGACGGTGCCACACAGATTCACAATATTATTGAACAGGGGCCTTAGTCAAACAGCATTCGACAGTAAACGACAATCGTTATCGTTCATCAGTCACCAATACATTTTCAACTTTATACCCTAGCGAGTAAAGTTGAAAATCTATTAAAAACTGCTAATCGATAACGAACGAAACAAACGAAAACGATCTGTGAACTTCAATAGATTTTCAACTTTAGGTGCTGGGGAATAAAGTTGAAAATGTATTGGTGACTGATGAACGATAACGATTGTCGTTTACTGTCGAATGCTGTTTGACTAAGGCCTCTGGTAATAAAGAAGAAAGAGCAGATTTCTTTAACTAATACACTGTAAACAGTTTAAAACATTGTGTGACTATGTGATATGTCTGTCGGAAAACTTTAGGGTTGCGATCTGTCCGGTTCTGTCCGAATATGACATATTACATCACGCTTTGTAGACTTAGAGATCTTCATCTAGGTAATTTTTCATAGTAAATATGACAACGCTCCATGTAAAATACTGATATTCGTCTGCATTTGCTTCTACTGGAAGCCGACCACAATATAGTTGGGAATAGCTAGGCAGATGATGATGATGACTTTGCCAGGATCCGGATGGTCCGGATAAAGCCGGACACAGACAGAGGCTTCATCATATGATTTCTGTTTTTTTTTGAACAGCTTATTTGAAATATTTACTGCGTTAATTTGTTACTGGAAAAATTGAAAAAATAACGACAAAGTTCCCGTTTATGTTTACGTCACGAAAAGATGAAAAGTCATGCTAGCTTCTGGTTTTCATTTCGGAATAAAAATCGGTTGAAGGTAAGTTGGTAACCCTAATGCTGTCGGTACTGACCATTGAGACTTATAACGGGTTACGGCTAACTACAACTTTGACCGACGGGTTAACTCCGAAAACAAGTTTATTGATATTGTGACGTAGTGGAGTTTAAAGGCAGTAGTGCAAGAGTGTTTGGTCAATGAAATGGTTAAATTAAGAGATGTATTACATAAAACTATGGATGCAAGTGGCGAATTATCGTTCGGCGTGGCTAAGCCCTATGATCAGCAGTAGACGTCTCCAGCTGATGATGATGATGATTATTTAAAAAAAACGTGATGCTTAATTATAACATAAAAAACAATTGCCATAAACCTTTAAGTTTTAATAATTTGTTAAGAGCAAATTTTGATCGGATTTGATTTTAAAAAGACTGCGTCAGACAAAATCAAAGTAACTAAATTACAACACATCATGATGTGTAGATTGCAACCATTCATATATAAAACGACTTAATATCTCATCAACCAACGACTTGATACGTTTAAACAAATTATGGCGACAACATCCAGACTAGACGGGCGATAGAGCAGATATGACTTAGAGTATAGACCGTGAATGCAGCGTGCGGCCCTTTAGAAGATGGTAGGCAGCGGATGTATGCGGACTTCCCAAAACTGAGATGGTTGGCGCTCTCCAAGGAGGTCTTTTTTTACGTGATAAAATCATCAAATGAATCCTTCCACCCAGGGATATTGTATTACTTTAAAATTGTTTAGCGTTAAGTTTTATTTCTTTGTGATACTGTGTGCACTTGTGGCGTGTGCCAATAAACGTTTTTCTTTCTTTCTTCTTTCTTTCAGGGCAGAACGAGGGACTGTCAGATTTGTACCAACTGCAACTAAAATCCACCGTGGATTGGTGGTCCTTTAATAGCCCGTTTAGTTTCGGTGCCACGATTACCCGAAAATCCCGCGTCGCCGGCAGTAGGAGAGACCTCCTTCTGCACATTCACTTCAGTGATTGGCTTTCTAATTCATGATAAATGCGTAAAGAAAGACTCAATGCATTTATTTATCTACGACATGTCAAGTTTTCTTGTCAAATCCAAAGCACCTATTTAAACTACTTTGCAAACATCCTTAATCTAAGTACAGAATTTAAATGCGTACTTCAAGTAAATCGGAACCCTCGACACCTATTTTAAACGGAATTACTTCACAGACGGAATAACTTAGCAGCCGGCGCCGTGACTGTCTCCTTTAATTGTACATTCATGAGGAGGAATTGAGTGAGCAACTACAATTTTAGACGCAGAAGGGCTTCCAAGTTGCGCATGCGGTCGAGTAATGGGTGACTCGCCGTCTGATCGTGGACTATGCCCATGTCCACGGCGTATTATGTTTTTCGGGGTCCTCAAAGAGCTGTCAGTAGTCTGACACCCCTTAAGGCCAAAGCCCCGGGGTCGCGAGAGTCTCGCGTGATGAGACAGTCTCGCGGCGAGACTGTCTCTTCAGGTAACCATGACCTTGGACTATAAAGGGCTATACTACTACAATATTGTGGGGTGCGGCGGAGGCGGGGGCTTCGCTGCAATACGGTCAAAGTAAGGTCGACAGAGCCTCGCTCCTTTTTTTTCGCTTGCAAGGAACCTAACTAAATCGAATCTTGCGGAACTCTCTTGGTAAAAAAAAAAAAGGTTAATGGGAAAAACTTTTGTGTTTTACTGTACATTGAGGGTTGAAGGTGGACAACATTTAGGGGCTCAATATGGACAGGGGTAAAGATCATGGGGGTCGAACGTGGACGACACCAAAAAAAAATAGTTCTTTATGTAAGTGAGTATAAATGTTTGTCAAAGCACGATCCAAAAAAAAACTCGAAGTAACGTTCTTTAAAAAACAAAGGTTCCACTTGAACTACTACAATGTGACTGCACTGTGGCACTCGTCTTCACATTCACGTCACAGAACAAAGTACCGTTCAGAAACCAGTCGCGCTTGCACTCCTGACATAGTTATAATTGATACCTCAACAATTACCTACTATAAAATATGGTGATTCTAACAAACCATCACATTTTATAGTAGATGATACGTAGGTAGTTTCTACTTATATTATTATATACCGTATATTTTTCAGGGTTTATTTAACTTAAATTGTGGGCTTTCAGGCTTTCGCGGGACTGTCTAAGGACTAAGGACCGTCTTGAAACGTAAACGCATGTGAAGAAACAGGGTGTTTTTAGTCAGTTATTATTTATTTAATCGTTGTAGAATCATCAAATGAGTTCTCCCACCCAGGAAGGGGCGACGGACTGTCAGACTCGTATCGACTAAAATCCATGGTGTTCTTCAATAGCCCTTTACTTTCCAGGATCACAGAAAGAATCTAACAGTCATTTTCACACCACCCGAGGCAGGAGGCAATTCAAATGTCACCACGGTATGACGTATTGTGAATTTTAATAGCGTCATAACTTCGTCAATTTTGGTTTACGTAACAAAGAAAAATATATCAAATAGGTACATTTTTTTAATAATTCTTTTTTTTAACATTGGAACCTCACACTTGGAATGTCTCCTGTGCTGTGGGTGCGTTTACAAACATACTCAAACACCCAAAACCGGAACAACTACATGCAGATCATACAAATATTTGTTACGTGCAGGGATCGAGTCCGCGAGACGCTACGCAACAGTCTATCGCTCAGCCACTGCGCCAACCGTGCCGGACTAAGTTTTTTTCCTTTATTAAGTACTCGTATATTACACACAACAGACGGTGATTCCATATTGTCTTGATACTCACCTTTCGCGTAGGTGTACTAACTCAGTCTTATAATATCATCATCATCTGCCTAGCCTTTTTCCAACTATATTGGGGTCGGCTTCCAGTCGAACCAGATTCAGCTGGATACCAGTATTTTATATATATAATTTATTATTTATTTTTTTATATTTTAATATCAACTATCAATATATCAACGAAATCTCTATGATTTATTGTTTCATCGATAAATCGATCAATAACAGCAGCGGCATCGACCTGGGATCTGATACAATTGGAAAAGAGATCAGATAATCAATCATTGTTGTGGGTGTTATTGTATAAAAATACCGTTTCTTAATAAATTATTGTTCAAATGAACTAGAAAGAAGATGACGAAGTAGTCATCTAGTTTAGCGTGTTTATGGCAAAATTATTATTATTATATTTATTAACTTAAAAAAACTATTGCCCCACACCCGCCCCGACACTCATTTCTCCTGTATCGTGGTTGTTACAAACATAGAAATTCACATACACAAACACCCAGGCCCGAAGCAACTACTTGCAGATCATACAAATTTTGTTCCGAACGGTATCGAACCCCTGATACGCTGCGCTGAAGTCGATTACTGAGCCACACAGATAGACAGACAGACATATCCATTGACCAGCCCACGGCCACTTCAGCTTGCTACATAACAGTTTTGGACCATATATCTGTTTTTAGTCTTATGCCGTAAGACCTCATTTTTTATCCCGTAGCGAGATCCCTTTCGATTTCGATGATGATTAATCCAAATCCATAAATTGTAGCAGGGACAAAAGAGAAGACTGTAAAATTAATTAATTTATATGGCAATGATTTGCAACCATCATAACTTTGTAGGAAATTGAATTAGACTGCCGGTTGGCAATAAATTAATTATATACCAATTTAAAATAACGCTTACTGTATATCATTTATTGGTTTGTGTCGATCTGTATATGTATGTAGCCCGTATTTTTTCTAAATTAATAAATATATCTTACAAGTGATTTATAAGAAACAAGTCATAGTGTTTAATAGAGCTTTTCAATTTGATTTGTATATATTTTTTTAAAAACACCTGTGAAAGAATTTATTCATGCAGTAAACTGAGAAATAATTTTAATTTATATGTATCAATTTTAAAGTTTGGTTGGAAAAGATCTCTTTTAAGAGATAAGATCACATTTGTGTACTTTTAAAGTAAATGTTTTTATTGTATTTTTTTGTACACATTAAAGAATATATAAACTACCCTATTATAACTATAACTTAAACTATAACTTTTTCATAATTGAGCAATCCATGAGAATGACTGAGGGTCTAAAACGACCATTTATCAGAATTCCAAATGAGTCACATCGTGAATTAATAGCTGATGATATTGCTGGAAATACACGAAGTGAATCATTAGGAATATTGCTTAAGGTGAATCTCTATAATTCTTATAACTTTACATAACGCAGTTCCGTTCCGTTATCCTAATGATTCTGTTGTAATGAATTACTCCGAAACCCGTGTATCGAATTCGGTGAAATGCATGATGAATCATAAACTAAGACAGGATGCATGCATAATAGAATATTAATTGAACGACCTCGAACGTATAAATCAATCAGTGCGGATTTTAATGAGTTATGGATTAATTAAGATTAGTGGCAAGGAAATAAATTTTGATGCTATACTTAAACGAAACGAGAGGAAGTGCCATAACGCGTCAATGGATATCAAAGTCGTAAGGTATCGGAGACTTGCGTCGCGTTGTGTACGAACGAAGGAGCTATCAACACATTAAAGCGACTACAAAATGCGTAGATACTGAGAATCGCATATCATTGACCAATTTATTGAAGGTGAAAGACCGCTCTATAAATAAATTATTACTATTTATGTTCTCATAAAAATAACATCATTAAATTACTTTTCGGCATTTTTTTGCATTTAGCCATTTTTATGTCAAGTTTTAAGTGCGTCTTAAACTGTATTTCTTTTGTTTTTGTTTTAGCGTGGAAGACTCCTCAAATAAGTCCTTCTGTCCTGGGTGGAGCGGAAGGGACTGTCAGACTCATAGTGATTAAAACCCACGGTGTTCCTTCAATAACCCTTTACGTTCCAAGGTCACGGTTACCTGTTTAGACAGTCCCCTGACTCCGTCAGTGTGTATAGATCCTTAGTTACGAATGAGTAATTAGAATTGTGTGATTACTGCATTAGAGAGCAAAAGTATGGAATCACTTACTCGGAATTGATCCAGGATAGCTCCTTTAATGTGCTAGTGTTCATTTTCGTAAACACTTCCCCCATGTTACCACTACCAAAGATTTTCTCACATATCTAAGTATTTATTTATTTATTTAAGGTACACCAACAGCCAAACATAACATTGTAGTAATAGAAAACAAAAATATAAACTTAGTGCTGGTATGTAAGCCTAGGATAGGTATACACAACATTCACCATGAAAATGTTAAATTATAATTTTTATTTTTATTAAGCTAAATGAAAACTGAATAGACTAATTTGAAAACAAAAAAATAATAAGAAGAAAGCTTAGAATTTCTTTGTCAATTTCCTTCAAAGAAAGAAATTGACAAAGAAACTACTAAGTAGGTTTATTAATGCGTTAAGTTTTCAAAAATTGTAACAATCCCATTCTTAAAACACCATATTTTAAAAGAATAAACATGAAGGTTTTTCTCTATCGAAACGACCATCGTGAACCAAACACCTGTTGTCGATTTTATAAGTGACCGTATGGGCCTATGTGAAACACAAATAACTTTAAAATAATCGCGTGACTTGAATGAATGTTGGTATCAATTTAAAGTTAACAGTTTAACGTTTAAAGTGGTACCATTTTTATTATTCTTAACTACATAGTTATGAAGTAGGTACTCAAGATAGCGCGAAATCGAAGTAAGTGATTCCATTATACTTTGCTTGCGAGTGCGTATAATTAAAAACCAAAATCAGCAACAAATTCGGGGACTAAATCATTGCAAGAGTAATAATTGCAAATAAATGCTTTATATACACTTCATAATAGATACTTAGTGTTTACTATCTTATTACAATCTGGCATTCAATTTTGTTGCTGAATTAAAAATTACATACCTTGATGAACACTTCCTGAGAACTTCCTAATATGCAACTATTTCATTTACTTCCTTTGTCATTTCATTGAGAAGATGTTTTAGAAACATTTTAAATACTGCATAGTGTATAGAAAATTAATCGAACTAAAAATCTATATTTTTTTTTATCTATCAATTGATTTACTTACTGAACTTAATTACGAACCAAAACTAAATATCCAGAAATATTACAAACTAAATATTTACGTAACAGAGTATTAAATATAAATAAAAAACAAAAAGACTCTCTGCATCGCTGTCATTCAGGAACTTTCCCAGTAGAATGACAAAAAATCATCATCATCATCATCATCTCAGCCACAGGACGTCCAATGCTGAACATTGGCCTCCTCTTTAGATCTCCACATATACTGGTTGGAAGCGACCTGCATCCAGCGTCTTCCGGCGACCTTTATAAGGTCGTCTGACCACCTTGTTGGTGGACGTCCTAACTAAACTAACTAAAAATTACCTAAATGGCTGAACTGAAATTATATATTTTATAAACTAAATTAAATTATGAAACGGGACAACGCAACGTCCAATTATGTTGTAACCAATTTTCGTTCGTAAGTGATAAAGAGTACTAAATTCCCCGAAACTTTGGCCGAACCTAGGTGTTTACTGCTCAGGGGGCTTAGACAAAGTAACATCGCTTTGTACCGAAACGATATCTAAATTCGTCATCGTCTCTGAGATAACGACAAACATTTCGTAGCCAATGTTACATTACGGTCGCGATCGTTGTGTCGAATTGTTTGTTCGATAAAAAACAAAAATATTGGTTATGGTATCGAAAATTTAGCTGTCAGCTGTCAGTGACAGTGTGACAGTCAAGAAGTTTAAAATCAAGTAAGTGAGTGTTATTACTTTTAGATCGCTTCCAAAACTCATTTTTATATGTGACTAGTGTTCAAACGATGATTAAATTTTTAGTGATACACTATGGAGTCTATGGAATCAAGAGTTCGAGCAAGTCCTGAGCAATAATTGGCAACGCTCGCTGCTTGAATATAAAGAAACGTAAGTAAATCAAAGTTTTATTCATGAATAAGTAATTAAACAATGGCTCGATCTCTATCGAAGACTACAGACAAGTGGAAAAAAGTAAGGATCTAATGAACATTTTTGATAGACTGGTGTGATGGTAGAGTGGCTAGCAAGCTACTTCCTCAAGGGTTTTGTATAAGTGGACATAACCTTGCGGTTATGAAGGTTGGCTTGTAATCAATTCTCTGTTATTACTAGACTGGGGACTTTTGATAATGATGAAGATGATCAACCTCTGACACCCATAGTAAGAAAGAAAAAACGTTTATTGGCACATGGCATAAAAACACACAACAATAATAAAGAAAGCAAATATTTGAGAATAACTTACAACTAAACATTATTCTTCTTAATACAAGAAATTAAATATCAATAAATAATAAAAAATGATAGTACAGTACAAGCTATGGTGTCCGATGGCCACATAAGAGAAGATGCCCCACAATCTTATTGTTATTTTTCAATTTATTTGAAAAGTTCTTACCATATTGGCTTTTTATTCTCATTTACACTTTTAACATAGGAACTTATGACTACAACTGATTTTTATTCATTATAGGTGTGGGCAGATTGGAAGTCAAAGACAAAAAAAAAGGCATTGACCATTCAGCACCATGCAACTGGGACTGGAGGTGGGCCAGCAAGCGGGCAAACCTTGTCAGCTAACGATGAACGCATGCTGGCTATAATGGGTCCTTTAGCAGTGGCAGGACAAGTCCATATAGAAGAGCTAGGATTTAATGTAAGTATTTATTTATTTATTAAACTTTATGCACAACAATGTACAACGGTGGACTTAAGGGGCCACTAGTAATAATACATATAAAATACTTAAAGTACCTTCAAGGCTCCTGCTCAATAATGAGCTAGTTTTCTCTAGTACTTAGACAGATGCTGCATGATTCATAAGATATTACTATTAACATTGGTTAATAATAACCAACATTTATGTTAGTTAATGACAACAGTGTAAACTCTACTAAGTCTGTGATGACAACAAAAGTTACTTATCTGACATGAAAGACACCATTTCATTTTTCGATAAATTATTTTTAACTGGGTTAAACTGGTTAATAATTGGTATCTATTTACAAAATAAATATTATTTTCTGACTGAAAAAACGTTGCTTTAATTTTTACACAAAAAAATAAATACACTATTTCAGTAATACAAAATTTCATTACATCTACCACTTGTTTTTATTAAAACTACCACTGGCATTTTTTTTCAGAGACCTCTGAGTACTACACAAGATGATCCCACACACGTCAACCAAGCTGATTCAGTATTTTTTGAAATTTTAGATGGTAAGGCTAAAGACTTAAAATCTTACTTCTTCTTAGTCATATTTATTTATAAACGTGGAATTTTGTATGGATGGATGGATGTTTGTTACTCTTTCACGCAAAAACTACTGAACGGATTTGGATAAAATTTAGTACACACATAGTTGATAACCCAGATTAACATTATAGGATAGTTTTTATCGGCGAAGGCGCTGGCAACAGCTAGTATTATAATTATTTGTTATTATACATAACAAATAAATATTTAAAATATAAAATTATCTGATATTCCTAAAGAACCTCAGTTTTGCTATATTCCATTATATCTGTGTGCCAATTTAAATCGAAACCCGTTCAGCCGTTTTTTGCATGATTGAGTAAGAAACTAACAAACATCCAAACCTTCACATTTTACAAAATAATAGCAGTATCTGATTTAAGAAACCATTTTGAACAAAGGATAAACAAAGGATAAACTATCCAAAATAACACTAATTTTCTTTTTCAGGAACTCCACAAGTGACTTCATCTCCTCAACTTTCTACTTCAGAACCCTCAAATAATTGGCTTCCGCCTAACTCATCATACCACACACGAACACCATCACCCCTTCCGCTCGTGCTCACTCAGACTTCGGCTCAAGAACGGCAGCCTGTTGCGCCAGACCCGCCAGCCACACCATCCCCTGCAGCGCCTGCGTCGCTGTCTTCGCTTTTGGCGCCTCTCCCAGACGTTTTCATTGTGTGCAGCCCGCAATACATTTAGAGAATGCATAATTTACCCTTTCATATTATAGTCAAGGAGATTAAATATTTTAAACTTCTTGATTCTAACAGAATAAATACCTACTATGAGAACAAAATAAATCTTTATTTTAAGAGAATTCTTGTTTTTTTTTTGTTTTTTTTACGTGGTAAAATCATCAGATGAGGCCTCCCACCCCGGGCAGGGCGGGAGGGACTGTCAGACTTGTACTGACTAAAATCCACGGTGTCCTTCAATAGCCCTTAATGTTCCGGGGTCACGGTGATGGTATAAGTCTCGCGACCCCGGCAGGCTTTAGCCCTCTGAGAGGGGGCCTCGTCATTATGCTGACGCTCTTTGAGGCGCGCAAGAAACACGACGCGCCGTCGACCCGGGCATGATCCATGGTCGGACGGCGAGTTGCCCTTTACGCGCCACCCGCATGTTCGCGCCTACGGTGGCCGGAGATCGTCATGCGACGTCCGACGCCGTGGGCGTCCACCACCGCGGGTGGGGCGGAGGGAGGACATTGTCCTCTCTCTCGCGCGGCACGCCTCCTCCTTCGCGAGCATGACTGCTTCGCAGAAGGAGGCGACCGCCGAGAGGTCTCCGCCTATCGCCGCCGTGAGGACACGTCGGTGCTCCGTCCAAGCGGGGCAATCCTGCACCGTATGCTCGACTGTGTCCTCCGGGCGATCTTCGCAGTGGTGACACCCAGGCGTTTCCTCCTTCTTCATCAGACACAGGTACCTCCACATCCGTGTCCGATGAGGGCCTGCGTCAAGCGGAAGGTTAGGACGCCGTGACGCCTATCCAGCCACTCCTCAAAGAGACCCCTCTTTACTACTTTACTTACCGCCGAAGAGAATTTTTGCTAATTTATTTATTTGCTTCAGACACAAGTATCCATAACTGTGTTAGTACTAAATAAAATAATGTTAGTAAGGCAACAAGTCAATTTCATCGTAAGTCAGCCACTACAAATTTTTGATAAATATAAAATAACAATAATTCAGAAAAAATAATAATGTAAAATTGAAAATTAATATAAATCAATAAATCATAGAAAAATTAAAATTAAAAATGTCAAATTAATATAAAATAATTCAAAATAATAATAAACCACTAAAAATTATAATAATATCATATTAAATGTTAATGCGTTAATATTTGTTTAAAACAATGAGTATGGAGTATGTCATCAATCAATATCAAAAATCTGCTGCCGAATGATGAAATCCGACCATTTTTGTTTCGTTAACTACGATAACTACAACCTTTTGGCATTCGTTTCGTTATCTTTTTTGGCGATCACGATCGAGGCGATGGCGAACACTAAAAGCGCTACTTGTCTACGCATTTGTACGGGACAAACATGATAACGATTCGTTACTCTATCGTTTCGTTACGAATTATAACATTGTCTACCAACTTTCGATAACGATGACGATTGACCACGTGACTTAACGCTGCTAATGTCATTCCCATACATTTTTGTCATAACGAAGTTCGTTATCGTTTTTAAATTGTTACTTTGTCTAAGCCCCAAGATAGACTACTATCGAAGCGAAAAACCAGTAAGTCCCGAAATTTAATAAATATTTGTAGTTCTAATGATAGTTTTAGTTACCATGTCAGTTTAAAAACTAAATCAATTTCTATGTCACAAACATAGAGCCTGCCTGCCTGGGTTTTCCCAAACAGCATCCGTTTAATAAGAAAAGAAAGTGATGAATCAGTCAGGTTGAACAAACACGTCTTTATTAGTGGACATTGTACGGACATAAGGACATTAAAAACACATTTAAGTTAAGGTGCGGTCACACTGGTCAGTAACATCATTCATTTGAAGTTGTTTTTGGAAGAAAATAGAAAATGAAAGAAGGATAGTATTCATGTTGAATCGTTTAGAAGTCGGAGGATTTGTTTTTTTATTCATAATTTGACTATTTTGCCACCAACTTCTAAAATAAAAGTGTTTTTACACTTTTCTGTGGTGGTTTCTGAAGACGGTTAAATTATTTTTGAGAGATTTTTGTATTTTATTCTTTTTACTTCGAATATTTAATCCAAATTCATGTCAATAACGTAAATTTTCATACATGTGCACTATTTCGTAATCATTATCACCCATATACAGGGTGTCCAGGATATAATGGATAACCTGGGAATGGGTCATAGTAGAACAAAAATCGAAATCGGCCTCGAGACTCCTTTCAACGTTTTTCGATATTCCTCATAGTTTCGAAAGTAGCCATCCACGCCCAGTTTAAAAATTCACTCTGTATACTGGTCACCCTGTATAACATCGTCCAAGTACACAATAAGCGAAAATGGTCGTAAAATAGAAACTACTGTTAACCAAACCCAAACTGAATGAAATTTTATGGAACCAAATGACAATACCTATACCTACTGCATAAAATAAAAAAATAATTACTCAAATCGAACTAGAACCCTCGGAATAATCGGTGTACTCACCGAATGGAGAACCTTCACCTTTTTTAGGTCAATTATTTAAAACACCACCCATTTCCTAAGCAATAAGTCCCTCCCTGCACACAAACCAGTCACCACACACTTCCCAAGACGAGTTTTTCATAGATATCGCAGACTTTATCACTCTCTAGAAAGCTAGGCTTCCTATGAAACGATAGGAATAACAGTAAAATCATAGGCATATACCTAATAATTGTAGGCTTAGTACAAACTATAAATATATAAACAGGTTGAACACGGATGTAGGTACTGGGTGCCCTCGTGTGCAGGGCCGTATTACCTCAAGGCCCCTGAGTAACAGGACACCCGAGTAAAAAGGGCCCTCATATTTTATCATCGGTGGTTGTTATTTAGCCACGAGCTCCTCTTTATCTACGAAAGTTATTAATTATTAACATTTTTTACGTAGAAAAATCAGAAGAGTCTGCTCTCCCAGGGTGGGGTCGAGGTCGCGGGAGTTATTTCTATTACCGTGACCCCGGAACATAAAGGGCTACTGAAGGACACCGTGGATTTTAGTCAGTACAAGTCTGACAGTACCTCCCGCCCTGCCCGGGGTTGGAGGTCTCATTTGATGATTTTACCACGATAAAAAAAAGGGTGGGGTCGAAGGAACTGTTGGACTCGTATTGACTAAAATTCACGGTATTTTTTGAACAACCCTTAACGTTCCTGGGTCCTAGAACACCGAGTCGAGTCCCACAAAGTCCCCCGGCAGGCGTTTGGCCCTCTATGGGGGGCCCAATATTTGACCCCGTAAACTGATAAGGCGATTAACTATCAAGGTAACCAATAATAAAAGGTTTGTGAAAAAATCTGTTTGTGTGTGTGAGTTTCTATGTTTAAACGCAACCCACGATATAGGATCGGGCACGCCGCAATAGCGGCGATAAGACCCCTCTTTGAGGAGTGGCTGGAGAGACGTCATGGCGTCCTTTCCTACCGCATGACGCAGGTCCTCACCGGACAAGGATGTTTCGGGAGGTACCTGTGTCTGATGAGAAAGAAGGAAACGCCTGGGTGTCACCACTGCGTAGATCGCCCGGAGGACACAGTCGAGCATACGGTGCAGGATTGCCCCGCTTGGGCGGAGCACCGACGTGTCCTCACGGCGGCGATAGGCGGAGACCTCTCGCGCCCGGCATTGGTTGCGGCCATGCTGCGGAGCGAGACGGAGTGGGAAGCGGTCGCCTCCTTCTGCGAAGCAGTCATCGCGAAGGAGGAGGCGGGCCGCGTGAGAGAGAGGACAAGGTCCTCCCTCCGCCCGACCGTGGGCCATGCCCGGGTCGACGGCGCGTCGTGTTCCACGCGCGCCTCAAAGAGCGTCAGCATAATGACGAGGCCCCCTCTCAGAGGGCTAAAGCCTGCCGGGGTCGCGGGTCTTATACCATAACCGTGACCCCGGAACATATAGGGCTATTGAAGGACACCGTGGATTTTAGTCAGTACAAGTCTGACAGTACCTCGCGCCCTGCCCGGGGTGGGAGGTCTCATTTGAGGATTTTACCACGTAAAAAAAAAAAAAAACCCACGATATAGGATAAAGTGTGGGGCAGCGGTAAAAAAAAATCTTCTTAAAACATAAGCAATTGATTTTATTTATTTATTTATTTAAAGGTACACCCTCAGCAAAACATACAAAATGCAGTAATTGAAAACAAAAATATGACAGGTATACGCAACATTTACCATGAAAATGTTAAATTATTATAATTATTGATTTTAAAGCTCCACAGCGTAGACTCGCCTTAACACCCAAATGAGACAAAGTAGATAAAAAAACTTGAGTCACAAATGTTCTACGGTCATTGGTCTACATTCAATATTTATTCATATTTAGTTTAGCATATTTATTAATATTTGTATTATGAAATTAGGTATTCGATATTAGTTTTTTTAAACTGGTAATAGTCACTAACACTGTCGTTGGAATTTAAAACGGGATTTTGTCATGTTTAATTTATTTATTTTGAGTTTCCGATATTTTCAGCACTTCTGCAATCAGCAAATAATAAACAAAATCGGGAACAGTGTATAAGACGAGGACGCCAGGTATGTATAATGGGGACACACACTCTTTAGGGATACTTAACACAACACTAACATAGCGCAAGCGCCATCAAGACGTCATTTGCAAGCGGCCATTAACAAATGGCGTCCTGTTGGCGCTTGCGCTACTTTAGTATTGTGTTATGTTTGCCTTAAGTGTGTGATTTTCCATTATACGAGTACCTCGCATCCCCTAACTACCTATAACGTTTTAAATTCAGGTTATCATTCATTAAATTAAGGTTGAAATCAAGTGAATGCTTCTCAAAACTATTAAAATAAAATTCACACATTCCAATTTGGTGAAGTACTTATTCAACCAGTTATCATTGTCGAAGAGACAAAATACTAAACCTAAAAACCAAAGAAACCCTGGTCACACACATCGATAAAAAAAATAAGTTTCTATAATTACTAGACTCTAACGCCCTTATTAATAAACCTGAACTAAAATTACAACAAGGATAATGCTCAGACTAACCATACATTTTTAAGGATTAACTTTGGCGTAACTTTACCTCTTGCTTTATTAATAAGGCAGAAAAAGACTTATGAATCATTTAGAAAATGCGCAATATATCTCCGTAAATGAAGTCCAATGCTATCTCTTTCCGTGGAAGTACTTAAAAGCCAGTAAAACGATACTCTCAAGTACTGATAATATCATACTGCGCAAACCTGCCGTGGGACGCGATAGTAAACACTGCCACAGTATGTAGATAACCAGTAAACCAAGTTATTAGAGCCATCCAGTTAGCATACAGCCGTGACCGTGTCGCGATACTGTCTATCCGGTAACCGTGACCTTACAACGTTTGACAGTCCCTCCCGTCCCGCTTTGGGTGGGAGGACTTATTTGGTGATTTGATGGGGTCGATCCGGCCCGCAACAAATATTTGTATGATCTGTAAGTGGTTGTTCCAGGTCTGGTGTTTGTGTATGTGAGCTTCTTTGTTTGTAAACGCACCCATGATACAGGAAGAAATTCCTAATGTAGTGCGGGGCAAAGTTTATTTAAAAAAAAAATAGGGATCATAGTATCCTACGATCTCTGGTTAAAAAAACGTCAGTCTATGCAGTCAAATGTGAGTAATATGACTCAAAATTATAACTCAAATTGATTTGCTAATTAGATGAACCTATACTCTGTGTGCGCTTAGTCGGTCGGTGAATGGTCACTATCAAATCGATCGCAGCTCGTGATGTGACAGAGATGTCAGTCAATGGACGCATACAACGGCAGGTTTAATACACACCAATCATTTTAAGTTCTTAGTTTTCAGGTTTTTTTTTAATTTTTGAATGAAAAATACTCACTAGGATGCTCCCTGTCATCGCTCAGACAGCGCATATATATAGCTTTTACCTGAAGAATGCTTAGAAGTAATGAAACTTTTGCATGTATATGTGATCCGTTTCCGACCATTTGTTCCTAGTTGAAATACTGCACAATAAAACTAGTATATCTACAGTGGCACGACGACGCACTGGACAGTCGCTCTAGATAAAACCAGAATTTCATATAATGGGTTCAAAAACTTGTTATGTGTCGTGGAAACATGGCCGATTGGCCGGTTTGTGCGCAAATCTGGCCCTATTTGCAGGTTAAGGAGAAAATGGTACCGCTAAGTCCTACATACCTAGATCATCATCATCATCTTTTGAAAGAAAGAAAGAAAATTGAGTTTATTAGCATTATCATCATCATGCCTGTCGGACCTCCACAACCCAGTAACTGGGTAATACAATACCCCAATGGTAAGACTGGTTGTCAGACTTTAGAGCTTCGGACTAACAGTGACGACTGTCAAAGATCTACAAATGACAGCCGGGACCAACGGCTTTACGTGCTTTCCGTGGCACGGAGGAAACCCGCTATGGTAGATGGTCACCCATTCACAGGCCAACCTCGGCAAGCGCAGCTTAACCCGGAAGATCGGCCTGTGCGGCTGTAATTATTAAGCCACGAGCTCTGAGAAATTGCGTTTATTAGCATCAAAACTTAAAACTAAATAAAAAAACAAAACTAATCTTTTAATGCCAAAGGGCCTCAGCTCAGCTCATCGAGGACCTCGTGACTAAACAATAACAGGCGCACAGTTCACTGTTTTATTTTTATTTATTTATTGATAGGTTGGCGTCTGAACCACTATCCATGATGGTAATCGAAGTTGTGGTCGACGGTGAAGCACGCTTGCCTAGAAGTAACCTGTTCACTCTTGATTTGAATACCCCAAGGTTATAGCTGTCGGGAAATACAGACCCCGGCACGGAATACCATAGAGTGGTCTATGGATGGGTGATGGATTTATCATAAGCGAGTTTCCTTCATACCTCGGAAAGCACGTAAAACTTTCGTCCCGACTATCATTTGTAGATCTTTGACATCAGTCATTTTTGTTAGTCAGAAGGTCAAAAGTCTGACAACCAGTCTTACGGACCCGTTCAAGACCTTGCTAAGTTGAAGAGTGCTTATGTTTGATTTCAAATTGAAAAAAATATTCTTGTGTTGGATAAGTCTACACATATATTATACTGAGGAAGGTTATAGGCTATATAAAACCACTCTGAGACCCGATAGTGAAACCACGAGGTACAGGCAGTTATGTATAAATATCCTCAATCAAACATCACTAATTGCCGTTAAAAGCCTATATTGTTACTAAAAAGTTACCGAAATCACCTCCAATCAACTCATCAATTAATAATCGGCATTTCAAATCGATTCGAAAACCGAATAATTTCGGAAAGCGAGTCGGCACTTCTATAGCTACAATGACACACTGCGACCTAGTTGGTCCTGATCGGTTGGTCGCAAGGAAGTGAAAGTGTGGCCACTGGCTAACGAGAAATGAGGATATTGCCCCTGTTTTTTTTTTTGAGATATCTCATCATGTGGTTACCTTAGAGGTCTGTTTTATCTTTTTACGTTATTATTCGTCAATTAAATATTGTTAATATACAACATTAATTTTAGTATAATGCGAAGCCTGAACATAGTTTGTTCAGAATCAATAACTTATTCGATTCTAATCATTTTTACACAATGTTATATATTTTTTTCATTTTTTTTTTAAATTAATTTTTATAACCAGTTAATTACAATACAATCACCGTACGGTTAGGTTTACCTATTGCCATACTATTATTACGAGTGTATTACACAGGAGACGTGGATTACGGTTTGAAAGGAACAACCCAGTTAAAATACAAGCTTATAACTTTGTGTTTTTTTATGATACGGTTTTAATTTTTTTTTACGTAGATTCTTTACACAAAATACTTGACAGGTGTAACGGGTTTCGTATAAACAAAAAATAATGTTGTATACGTTGTTGTATGAGCAATTTCACACACAAACAGTATTACGGTTTCAATAAAAAATAGTGATCAAAGTTATTAGTGCCTTATTGGCGCCGCCGCTAAGGCCCGTAATCCACCAAAGCGGAGAGGAGAGGAGATGTGTTTGAATAACCAATCAGATGTCCACATCTCCTCTCCGCTTAACTTCAGTTAACTTGAGTTGACATCTGTACCCTCAGCACGAGTTTTCAGTATTTGAGACGTAAAGTAAACTGGAACTTTGACAATTTCAAATTGACAATTTTCAAGGCAAAATTAGTTCGTTCTTCGCACACCAGAGGCGCTGTTACATTTTTTTCATACAAGAAACGCTGTAAATACTGGAAAGACTCTGTAAAGTAAAATAGTGAAAACTCATGCTAGGGGGTACTGATTGGTTATTCAAACACATCTCCTCTCCTCTCCGCTTTGGTGGATACCGGGCCTAAAGTCGTGCGTATCATTAGCGCGTAACATACTTCGCGAAATGATAAATATTTGCGAAATTTAAAATTCGCAGGATCGATTCGCGATTAACTTTCACTCTAAAACCAAGTTTAATTTAAATTAGTATAAGGACGTTCCTGTTTAATTTTATAAGCAGGATGTACTGATTATAAATGTGTTCATTAATTTATTTGACTAGGCCAAGGACGGTATTACTAGGTCACCAAACGACATTCTTTTGCCTTGGGTATTTGTGTATGAATACTTTTTATTAATATTATTATAATACAAATACTAATATATACAAACTGTATATATATCGTTATCGTCATCAGCCTTTAAATGTTCCCACTGCTGGAACACAGGCCTTCTCTCTGCGAGAGGTAGTGGGCCAGAATACACCATGCGGGCCCAGTGCGCGTTGGCTGACATGTCTTCAAAATTTTATTTCTAGGATATACCGATTTCCTCACGATATTTTCCGGCACCCTTTCAGCCGGGCTGGGCCCTCTGGGTCGAACCCACTGTGCTACCACAGCTCTCAATAAGATTGACCGTTATTTCCTAGGCGGTATACAAAATGGAATCATGGGACTAAATTGACATTATTGCTGTGCTTCGATAGCACGTAAAACCATTGGTCCCGGCTGTCAGTTGTAGATCTTAAACACTTAAACAGCCGTTTATCACAGTCCGAAGCTCAAAAGTCTAACAACCAGTCTTACTAAGGGGTATCGTGTTACCCAGTTACTGAGGCCAACCAAATAGATTGCAACATAATTGAGAAAAGGCTAGGCAGATGACTTAATAATTGAAAGTTTTGCCTCAAGCAAAGTTTCGTTCGGAAAAAAAGCAATATTCTATAGATATTTCACTTTTACCGCCACAAATTCGCCACAGCATACATTTCATTAGCGTGTTATTGTATACTGTAGTATACAATTATTTACACTTACACTTTTCACTACTTTCTTTTAGACTTTTTAAATGTATTTTACTATGTCTAACTTTAGTTCACTATCTAAAACATAATGAACTTTAACATATAGAGCTAAAGGTGCTTTTAAGTTTCTCTAACTGACTATAGTCTATGAAAATTATCTTTTCGGTCATTAAAATAAGGTTTATTTTCTATTGCAATCGTAACTGTGAAAGGACAGTGTTGTTGTTAAACTTAGTATAACATGTTTCGTTAGATTTTTAGTCCAATTTTTGTTTTAATGATGTGTCTATTCTTTTTGAAACTTTTCCACCCCATTATTCCTAAACCATTGCAACTCCTGAAAGCCAGAATCAACAGTGAAGAAAAGAAAAGCGCCGAGACAATGAAGCTCGACGTGTCCTGGAGAATGAATTGAACTGCTTTGGATCTTGCAACGAAATTAATCAGAAAAGAATAATGGCGGAGTAAGGAGCGTAATAAAAAATACGTAGTTTTCACTTCCGTCCATATATAAGTTTCTGTTTTCTCAGTGGAAATATACTAACAACTGAACAAATTCGCTGCGGTAGTGATTTTTCTATACTTTCCATTCCTGTGATACAAGGTCTATAAGCACACCTTCCTTTGTGGCGGTACCAGGCTTATAGACCCTGTAACATTTAAGAAACTTAAATCCTTTTTGGTTGGTATATATTCGTCTCTTTCCTACAACGAACCAAAGTTAAACTTTCATTCCGCACAACAAGGAAGTCTATACTCTTCTTAGGCGCACTGAAAGTCGCAGGCCACATAGAAAGACGTAAGACGCAGACGGGGCGGAGACATATATCTCTTCGGCGTCTCTTTCATACAAAATTAATAGAAGCGTCGCGACGTAAAACACACAGAAGAGACGGGGCGTGGGCGCGACTCTCATACATTTTGACGCGTCCTCGTCTTACGTCTTTTCTATGTGTTTTGCGGCCCGCACCTAAAAAAGTCGTATACAAGGTGTTTAGACCTGGTGTCGCATTTAACATGTTAAGAAAAATAAACATATCTCACCTTGCGAATAATCCATGTTGAGTATCACAGGCCCCGCCCTCACAGAATTCAAACTTAACAACACTTGAAAGAATAACAACGCAAATGTAAAATTTAAACATAGCACTCGGAAATTGTCAACTGATTGGAACAAAAAACACTTTTTATGTACATCGTCACTTAATTTTTCACATTTGTAATTTTCACCGCTCTGCGGATGGCTGTAAGGCCACGTACTCAGAGGAGGACCCATTTTGTTTGTTTGTTTGCTTGTTGCTATGACTGTTGCATGATTTTGAACACTAGGTTGATGGTGGGACCTGAAACAAAGGAAATATTGGTTAAAATATGAAAAAATAGCAATAAACACACCAAATACCATTTGTTAAAAAAAAAAAAAAAACTTATAAATCTGCAGTTAGATTATCAAAAAACATTTGACATGTAATTTTTCTTTTCTTAAGTAAATCAAAATTGACGAAGATACGAAACTTTAAAAATCCAATCCATACGTAAAAATCTAAAAGATAAAAATCCAGCCAATACGTCACAAGCAAGTACAGTTTTTGCTTGCTTCTAACGCCACGAGCCCCCACTCTTTGTCTTTGTAAATATGAAATTATTCAACAAAAGAATAAATACTTATGGAGAATTCACACACATCAGTCACGTCACGGCACCGATCACATGCCGGTGACGTGACGTGACGCGGTGTGAATACACCTTTAGTATTTATTCTACGCATATTAACGGTCTAATTAAATTTGCAATTTATTGATGCAGTCAATATGTCTATTTAACACGCTACAACCAATAGGAGCCAGGACTACAGACCATACTCTATGGTCTTCCTCAATGAATATACTATTCAAAACAATGGATAGTCCATTTGTTAAGGAAAGCTATAGACTATACAACATTACGTTACGGCCAAAAGGAGCCGAGCATCGTATGAAACCTCAGAGAACAGCTAGTAATGAATAAATCTATAAGGAAGTAACATGTTCTCCATAAAATTAATGAGTTACCTCCGTTCAAAATCACCATAAAACATATCCTTTTAACTAAGTACTAGGGAACCTGCTTAAACCCTACACATACAGTGGCGTACCTAGGCGGGGGCTAAACGGACCCTAAGCCGCAGTGGTATTGAGGAGTGGCTGGAGAGACGTCGCACGTCGACACCGTATGCACAGTAGAGCATACGGTGCAAGACTGCCCAGCTTGGGCAGAGCACCGACGTGTCCTCACGGCGGCGATAGGCGGAGACCTCTCGCGCCCGGCATTGGTTTCGGCCATGCTGCGGAGCGAGACGGAGTGGGAAGCGGTCGCCGCCTTCTGCGAGGCAGTAATGCTCGTGAGGGAGGCGGCGGGCCGCGAGAGAGAGAGGACAGCGTCCTCCCTCCGCCCCAACCGCAGTGGTGTACGCCCACGGCGCCGTACGTCGCAAGACGATCTCCGGCCACCGTAGGCGCGGGCATGCGGACAGCGAGTAAAGGGCAACTCGCTGTCCGACCATGGACCATGCCCGGGTCGACGGCGCGTCGTGTCCCACGCGCGCCTCAAAGAGCTGTCAGCAAAAAATGACGGGGCCCCCTCTCAGAGGGCCAAAGCCTGCCGGGGTCGCGGGATTTATTTCTATTACCGTGACCCCGGAACATAAAGGGCTACTGAAGGACACCGTGGATTTTAGTCAGTACAAGTCTGACAGTACCTCCCGCCCTGCCCGGGGTTGGAGGTCTCATTTGATGATTTTACCACGATAAAAAAAAAAAAAAAAAGAGCCTCAGTGGTAGATCGTCAGTGGTCCTCGTCGGACGTCGGCAGACGATCTCCGGCCACGTAGCCGCGAGTATGCGGGCGGCGAGTAAAGGGCACTCGCTGTCCAACCATGGACCCTGCCCAGGTCGACGGCGCGTTGTGTTCCACGCGCACCTCAAAGAGCGTCAGCATGATGAAGGGGCCCCCCTCTAGAGGGCCAAAGCATGCCGGGATCGCGGGACTCATTTCATTTCCGTGACCCCGGAACATAAAGGGCAGTTGAAGGACACCGTGTATTTTAGTCAGCACGAGTCTGACAGCAATTGGGTTTGACAGTCATTTAGGTCTAGCGCCTCCACTGTTGACGTGAGGAGGTGACTTGTTTACGTTTTATTTCTAACTACGGGTACTGTGGCTTACCATGACGGCTAAAAGCTGAGTCTTTAGGCTGTGGGAAAGAGACAGAGCTATACAAATCAAGTGACTATTACTAGAGGCCTTGCATGCATGACTATCGCGGGCAAGTCATATTTTTCGTCCTGAAATAAAAGCGCCTCGCCAATACCTCTTGCCCCCTCCTAGATTCGGTCTTGCTACGCCACTGTACACATAGCACCCGTATCACAAACCCGTAGGCCAGGAAACGGCGCGAGTACAGTTATCGAACGTCAAGAATCAACTCCTGCGCAGCGGTCAGAGAGTTCGACGGGCTTAGGTATTTGTTATATAGCCGTATTGGGACAGACAAGGACTTAATTAAGAGTAGATATGTTTTTGAGTAATGTTATAATGCAGAAGTATTTGTTTTGTTTGAACGCGCTGATCTCTGTAAATACTGGTTCGAATTGAAATTATATTTTTGTATTGTGTATAAGTCCATTTAAGTAGTAAGTTTATAGGTTACTAGCGGCCCGTCCGCGTCCCGGCTTCGCACGGGTGGACATGTGGACAAAATAAATCCTCTATAACCCGGTCCTGATGATTACAAACACATAAAAAAAGAATAAGCCGAATCGGTCCAGCCGTTTTCGAGTTACGAGCTTAGCAACACATTTAGCTATTCTTTTTTATATTAAAGAAAGAAGAGGAAGATAAAGATTAACATCTTGATACGAGCAATAGGAGGGGATGAAACATCCAGTGTTATAATAAATGAACTGTTTTCAAAAAAATATTTCCAACAAAATACAACTGAGGGATTATATTTTTTGTGTTTGAATCTTAATGTTTGCTATCTCTTTTACTGTGGTCATAAAATCATATATTTTTATTTTCGTGGTAAATTCATCAAATGAGTCCTCCTACCCAGGGAGCGGTGGTAGGGACTGTCAGACTCTAAAATCTACGGTGATTCAATATCCCTTTACGTTCTTGAATCACGGTTACCTGATGAGAAAGTCCTGCGAACCCGACATACTTTGGCTCTCTTAGACTGACGGGGTCACACTTAGACTGATGGACCCCCCGCCCATCAGTCTAAGTGTGACCCCGTCAGTCTAAGAGGGGGCCCGTCAGTCTAAGAGGGGGCCCGTCAATCTAAGAGGGCCTCGTTAGGTCTAGCCTACCCTTAATTACTTCAATCCCCGTTACATCAAGTCCAGGCTCGATTAAACCAAGATAAACAACCAGTAACAAGGAAACGAGTCAATAATCGCCAGCCGGCCTACACTGACCGCTAGGAAAATAACTTGGGCTACCGTTACTCTGTCATACCGCCTGTGTCAATTAACTACATATTGTGGCAACTACCGTAATACACCGAGATTCTAGACCAGTTTTTGTTGGCAGAGATTATAAAATAATCTAAGGCGACGATGATGGCGGGAGAAAAGTTATAGATAAGTGACAATTTTCATTCTTTTGGAGAGGTAAAATTTTCAGATTAGTGAGAATTTTCATTCTTTTGGAGAATGAAAAACTTTCAGATTAGTGAGAATTTTCATTCTTCTTTTTAATCTAATAATTTTAAAAAAAATCTAATACATGTCCGAGTTTTGGCTTACAGACAACCTACATCTTTAAAAGCAGATGAGTTTGTTTGTTTGAACCCGCTAATCTCAGGAACTATTAGTTCGAATTTATAAAATATGTTTATGTTGGATAGTCCATTTATCGAGGAAGGCTATAGGTAGCCGGTCTCCTATTAGTCGTAGCTATAACATCACGCTACGACTAATAGGAGCCGAGTAGTGGGTGAAACTGTGTGAGAGACAGCTAGTCATTATATTAAAAAAAGAAAGGTTAAAAAAAAATTGAAGATAAATATAAATAGTTGCAGTAGGTTATTATGTATGCAAGGCCTTTTAAAATGCAAACTTAATCTTCTAATATACTATTATAAATCGTCAGCTAAGCAATCTATCATAATCAAGCATAATATTATAAATTATTCAATCTTTTACGCAATGGATGACATAGACGAAGCCATAACATTTATTACAGAGACATTTATCAAGTTTTAAATAAATAATATAATAAAGTTATGTCCCAATTACAAATAAATGTATGTTTAACAATGATTTGTATATAATTGCGGCAATTATTTGAAGTTATTTGTGTTAAGTCATTTTGTGATTTTGTGTCGATAGTTGTTACGTACAAAAGACATCAACGCGCTCATTCAATGTGCTGATTTGTGATCAACGACGATATATAACTAGACTCCGCATGCACGATTTAAGGAACAAAAACTATAATTCTGTCAATTCGCTGAGGTACTACGTAAGCGAGGGGGACGGGGTACTTCGTTGTGATTGGCTAACTCAAGGTCTGTTCTGTCTCAAGGTATGTTTACGGTTCACAGGAGTGGTCGAAATAAGACGGATGTATGACTTTTTCGCCTAATGTGTTGACAGACATCGGTCGCCTGTTATTAGGAGTCTAGTAATATAATATCGTCGTTGTTTGTGATAGACTGAAAATTTGAATGAATACCATACAATTGATTTTATATAACGTGGAATTTATATAAGTAACATTATGAATGAACTGAATTTAGGTCTGAAATATAGGCTCTTTTTCATATTTTAATGTTTGCAACCCGAAAGGACCAGTTTTTCTTAGGATGTTTTAAAGAAGAATAAGTTTCTACGAAACTATTGGGTCGGCTTAAAAAAATTTAGTCTCATATAGTAGAAAAATTTGTCATTTTTATAATCGTCCCGAAAAAGTACTAGTTCTTTACGGTTATAATCGCCTATAAGTAATAGGGTATTATATATTACTCAAATTTTTTTTTAGTCCGAAATACAGATTATTAAAAAATATTCGACCCGTATTTTTTCTTTTGTCACACAAATCAAAATTGACGATGATACAACACTTCTAAAAATCACAAAACGTCACTCAGTCGGTACAATTTTACAAGCGTAATGACGTCATAAGCCCCCACTCTCGAATTTGGAAGCATTATATCTTTGTCAATATTCATTGTTTTAAAAAAACAAAAAATACGTGTCCATTATTTTTTTAATATTATTACTGACGGACTAAATAGATTTTCAATTTATTTATGCAGTAAAATACCCTATTTGATTTTTGACAAAGTTACATTCGGTGCTTAAGTTCTCAAACTTTAATTATACATTGAAGCAATATCATAAACGAGTCGCCAAAAAAATCAGAACTGTCTTATTTGACGCAAATTACTCGTTAGTTTCAGGCGACATAACTGGACTACTTTTTTTTTATCGTGGTAAATTCATCAAATGAGTCCTTCCACCCCGGGCAGGGCGGGAGGGACTGTCAGACTTGTACTGACTAAAATCCACGGTGTCCTTCAATAGCCCTTCATGTTCCGGGGTCACGGTGATGGAAATAAGTCCCGCGACCATAACGGGACTACTAGAGATTATATCAACATTTCCGGTGTCCATTTTGGCAAATGCATATAGCAACACTAAAATCTTTAACAAAACCAGGCCAAAGGAAGTCTGTACACTTGTCCATAGTCAATATGAAGTGTTTTTCAATGTTAGTTTAACTGACAATGGTGAAAGTGGATCTGTCTGACAGCTGACTTTTTATTCTTTGTGGTCAAACTGTCACTGTCATGTGTTTTAATTACTTTGTGTTGAGTGAAAATCAGGAAGACTGGATTAGTCACCAACTTGGTAATGTTTTTGTTACAGATCTTAAAATACATAGTTAAATCAATCCATTTTAGTGTGACAATGCTGCTCCCTGCTGCTTGGCTCCTGTCGATCATAGCGTGCCGTAATAAAGGGTCTTTCTTTTAAATTGGCCATTTCTGTGGACAACTCACACTTGACCAAAAAAATAAAAACGCCAAAATTGTCAACATCAAAAAAGAGCTAAAGATTCCTAAGAAAGTTTTCCCGTATCTCTTACGGATTCGGCTTTCTCCCTTTTGGCTAATTTAACAGAAAGACCCTGTGTAGCCTAAGCTATATCGCTATCTTCGATAAATATTAGACAACCCAACACAAACATATTTTTTCAATTCGAACCAGTAGTTCATGAGTTTAGCGCGACCAACCGAACAAACTAACTCTAAGCTGACTTTATAATATTAGTGTAGGTATTAATTTTTTTTTTCTGCGTTTTATTTCAAAACATAAAGTATGCCCCAGTTCTACAAGCCAAAAAATTCTGTTATAATAACCCTTAATTATATCATAATAAAGGTGATAATAAAATTTTCAAGCGCAACGTCTCGACAAATATAATTATACAGCTCTTTAACTCTTATGTTTATAGAAATAAGGATGGTATTTGCATGTGTGCGGTATGTGTGTCAGTCGTTCGGTAAACCGTTAGTCGGTTCGACAAAGGTTACTTATGTGTGAAAGTTTGTTGAGGCGGGTGACTGGCTTTAGTCTTTAGTCTGTGGTGAGAAAATGGTTCCGTAGTCTTAAAATTTGATGGTGTAGTGAGTTGTAAGCACTGCTATGGAGCTGTCCTGGGTGAGATTCCCAGGTTGGGCAAAGTTTGATTGGACCCTTTCATGCCCAAACCACTGAAATAAAGCCGAAGCGTTTGTTGTTTTTTTTTTTAATTAAATTTTGTATGTATACTAACAATATTTTAAAAGATTTTTGTGGTACTAATTGTATGGACTATGTCTGAAATAAATAAATAATAATTATTATTTAAATCTGCTCATCTCGGGATTATGGAGTCCCGGGCTTTTGAAGGGCCAGGAGCCGAAACCAGCTTGCAGAGGCCGATTAGATATTTCAAATGAAACTATTAATTGAACGCACTAATTTTACGCACTACTGGTTCGAATCGAAAAGTTATGTTTGTGTTGGATAGTCTATTTATCGAGGAAGGCTTTAAAATATTTTTCACACTATTTGCTCGTAAATGTCATATTATATGTCAGGCAAACCTACTGTAAAGCATGACATTGTTCCCTCTCGCTCGAGCCGGGCAATAATAAATGTACTGAATTTCATTATTCCCGTGGGAATAATGTGATTTGAATTTGGAACCTCAAAGAAAACCGTATGAAAACTTTCACCAAGGAGTTGTATCATATATTATTATTTATATATTATATAATGGCGGCCGCTAGCCGCAACAGCTGATCGCTTACAGTGGTGCCAACTTCACGTTCGAATGTACCACATCAAATTTCAAAAATCGAATTCATTTCCTCGCAGTAGGTGTGAAAAGCAGAGTACGCTCCTCGGGAGTAAAGCTGCCTTGTCTCGGGCTGACTTGAATCCGTCGCTACACTAAGGATTCTTAACTTAATTCCCTCGTTTCACTCGGGAATTAACACTTGAACCTCCTCGCTGCGCTACGGAGGTTCACCTCAGAATCCTTAGTGTTGTTTCGGGATTCAATACGCCCGTGACGTAAGGCAATGCTTTACTCCCTTGGTGCGTAATCTACTATTATTATATATTTATATGTATATTTATTATTCCACTGAGTTATCGAGTATACCTTTCTTATATAACGTCGGATAATTTCTCTTGGATGAATAGTTAAGATAAGAATAAAGCCTAGGGCTCGTTCACACAGAGGGCTCGTTCCAGCAGCGACGGATTGAAACAATTCTGGAAAATGCAGATCATTTTCCAGAATTGTTTCAATCCGTCGCTGCTGGAAGTGATGTCACACTGTATTTACATTACCATTTTTAGTAAAGTTCACCTTGCATTAATTACAGTACTGTTTTTGGCGCACCTGTCGGAAAAGTATTTGAAAACTGTTGTATATGTGAACTGAGCTGAGCTGAGACATCGAATTCAGTTCAGCGCGTTGTGGGGTCGGTCCCCGCTCGGAGCAAATATTTCTTAGGTATATAAATATTATTTTTTGTTCCGAGTCTGGGTGTTTGTGTAGAGTTTTGTATGTTTGTACCAGGACACAGGAGAAATTCCTTATGACGTTTTGACAATGAGCCCGAACTATGAATGAATGATATTACGATTTGACAGATAACCCCTTATAGTCCGCGACACCTCACTTATCCATTGAAATGCATTTAAACAAATTTGACAGATTGAGGTAGGTTGATGTGCTGGCGTCTGGTACTACATTTTTTCAATGCAATTTGATGTAGTGACGTAGAAACAGGCACCGCGTCAAAATGACTTCAGTCATGGCGGTAGTATTGTACGTCCGCAAATTTGATTTTGACGTTAGCTCAGACCAACAAAAAAAGAAAGACGGCGCGCCGCGAACATCATAAGTGAAGCCATGAAACCGTGCTCCTGCAAGTATACACGCTCACGCACACGCCTACACTAAAACCATGCTCATCGCTTTTAGTACGTCACGAGACGTCGTCAAGTTGAAGGATGGACAAAACGTCCCACCCCTTGTAACACTTCCATCTATATATCAAATGAAAGCACTTGAAAAGTGTATCATTTCATTGTATGACAGTAAACCTGTAAACCATGGGAGAAAAAAGTTATTGAGACTTTTATGTCACAATACCAACGATACATAATGTTAGGCAGAATTAGTCATGTATGTCTTAAATTATATTAATCCATACTCAATACTGTGTGCTAATGCATCGTTGACATTTCTTTATTAAAAAAAATATGTCACATGATATGAAAAAAAAAAACTTGCTAGTTTCTTTAACCGATTCTCAGACTACCTTCAGCTCGTCCACGGTTCTGTGCCTTAACGATTGGGTTTGTCGACTATGAAAGTAGAAGACAGGCGTCAACTATTTGTTACGTGTTCGCGATCTTTACTTTGAGTCAGAATTCGTCATAGCATGTTATTACGAAAATATGTATATAGAAGATCGGCCGGAATTCACGGAGTGTATAATGGAACACATTGATTTTGAAAATGTCAGTTGTAATATTTAATTATAGCCTTTTTGAAAAATAATAAGGCGCTAGCTCCACAATCGACAGAATCGCGGCGATATTAATAGTCGTGCCACATTTGTCCATGTACTCTATATGAACGTGTTTCCACACGGCGATGTTCATAGATTTTCACTTGGAAATGAAGGGTACAAGCGTTGGCGTTGGTACGCATCATTACCATAACAAAAAGCTATTCAGACACTGTTAGCACTTCGGACACTAATGAAGAAAACCAACAAATGACTTCAACGACCATCCATAGTACACTGGTGTTTTTTTTACTCCTTTGCTTCCTCGTTAGTCAGTAGAGTACCTAACGTTTTGGTTGTGGCGGCATGTGACGGTCTTATAGGCATGTTCTTCTAAGTAGGGGCTGTGGTAGGGGATTGAGCCTATAAAGCCCCAATCTAGTTTAAATTCATTATTTTCATACAATTATCACTACAAGTACTATGATTTTCTTTTAAAGAGTCAGAAGTGGGTGCCGCTAAGTCAACAATGTTACTCTTTCTCATGATCTGTACACATAATTATCATGAGAAAAAGCTAAGAGCAATGTTTTCTTCTGAAAATCGAAATTCATCTTTTGACATAAAAGTCTCAATAACTTTTTTCTCCTATAGTTCGCAGGTTTGCTGTCATACAATGAAATGATACACTTTTCACGTACTTTCATTTGATATATAGATGGGAGTGTTACAAGGAAAGGGACGGGGTCCATACATTTCTGCCCATTCTTCTTTAGATTTAAAACATAGAATTATGCCTTCCTGTGTAGTGAAAAGTTGCAAAAACATCAGCAAATCACATAGAAAGGAAAAAAAAAAGAAAATTTAACAAAGAAAAAATGTAACAAATGGCAACCCTTCGATGACTTATTCGTCAACTCGCCTGCAATTAACTCGCTCGCTCGGGCGAGTTGGCACCTTCCGATTTTACCTATTTTTGTTGTCGTCAACTCGCAACTGACTGACTACAGTCATCTATAAAAGTGTTATAATAAATTAATATAGAAACCTACTTTATAGTATGAGGCGCTGTAAGATTTGAGTTTGAATATTTGAAAACGTACCACCGATATAGGAGAAATCCCAAGCGTGGGGCAAAGACACCTTGTCAACTATCTGGTATTTTATATTAATTGTATTTTTGTAAAAACAGTGTAAAATACCTGTATACTATGAAGTACCTTTATTTAATGATTTAAATACCACCTTTTCGTGCAAGCCTAGTACTTTTGTGATAAATAGATTTTGCCCAAAACTTGTATGTTGAGACAGAACTGTTACAATGAAAAATACCACCTTGATTTTATGCAGTCCTACTACATATTTGGGTATTGAGTATTCGCCAAAAGAAATTTTTAGTTTTGAAGACCGTTCGTTGTGCGGCATGAAAACCATCAGCATGATTCTGTTCTCCTAGTACTTTTTGTTCTAATTCCTCATTTAATTTCGGCACCAAAACCTTCTTCATGATCCTGTTCTCCTGGTACTTTCTGATTAGATTTCACATTGAATTCTATCTTATGAAAAAAATCATTATTACAATATAAATCTTTGTGCTTATATTTTATTAATGATCTCAAAACAACTCCGCCCCTAAGACGACCCACTGGCCCTCAATTAACCTACTTTACACGTTTTGTGTCATAAAAGTGTGAAGAAGGTTTAATTAAATTAAATGTTAAATTTATAGAAACACTTTTGTAGACGACTGTAAATACGTCAGATTTTCGCTTAGTTGCGAGTTGACGACAACAAAAATAGGTAAAATCGGAAGGTGCCAACTCGCCCGAGCGAGCGAGTTAATTGCAGGCGAGTTGACGAATAAGTCCCTTCGATACACACATAGATAAAAAGGTGGCTTCACTTTTGATGTTCGCGGCGCGCCGTCTTTCTTTTTTTGTTGGTCTGAGGACGTTAGTTACGTTCATACATCCGTATCTCTACCCGTGTCTTCGTTCACGGACTTAGAAAGTAGACCCCCAGACCCATGGATCTGTTAAACACATCTCAGTGCGAACGAGTACTTAGTTAGCAATCACACCAAGCTTTAAATATAAATTGTCTTAGCCGACACAACTGTTAAAGACTTTATAACTTCCGCCCTACAATCGAAATTACAATCTGTTATCGATAATTGCAATGGTAGTGTATGTAGAATAGGATATTTTACAGCATAAATAAATTGAAAATCTGTTTAGTTCTTCAGATAGAATATTAAGAATAATAGACAAGTATTTTTTTTAATATAGAATTTTGATAAAGATAAAACGCTTTGAATTTTGAGAGTAGGGGGCCTTATGACGTCATAACGTCTGTAAATAAATAAAGACTGCGTGATGTACAGTGAATTTTGGTTTGCGTAATAAAATGAAAAATGCGGATCATATATGTTTTAATACTCTATCTTTCAGACTAATTACCTACATTTTTCTGTAAAATAGCCTTTTTTCTATTCTGTATAGTTTAGGGAAGCATAGCACTTAAAATGCTATGGGCTTAATAATGCTCAGAAGCATAGACTTTGATGAAAACACTTGACCTGACTCGAGACCCTTTTTTATCGTGGTAAAATCATCAACTGAGTCCTCCCACCACGGACAGGGTGGGAGGGACTGTCAGACTCGTACTGACTAAAATGCATGGTGTCCTTCAATAGCCCTTTACGTTCCAGGGTCACGGCAATTCGATAAAACCCGCGACCCAAAAACATAGACTTTGATGCAGATATAAACGCTTTAAGACTTGCCAAAACTATCAAGTACAATCTATCTTTAGGATTACGAGAAGAAAGTGGTTATCATATGACTGGACATATTACAGACTACAAATATGGCAACGACTCCATATTCAGAAACCTGCGCACTCACAAAATAAGTGTAACAGAGAAAGTTTAACAAATACCTTTAGTCACTCTGTAGGTTTTGCAAAAAGGAATTTGACTTTATACGACATTCCACAAGAAAGTGTTTACGATTCTTTACTTATCATCTTCCTGCCCTTATCCCATTTTACTTGGGGTCGGCGCAACACGTTTCTTCCTTCCATTCTCCCCTATCACATGTCATAGTATCATTTACTCCTTTTTCTTTTCATCCATCAATATTCATACTCATCACTCTCTTAGTCACATGAGTGTCATTTACGTTTCTTTACTGCGGCAGTAATAATAAATAGAGTGGAGCAAAACAAAAAAAGGGTCACGTCGCGTCGCGTCGCGTGTCTGTGTGAACTAACCCTAAGAGCCTATGCACACCACGTTTATTAAACGCGCCGTTGACGCGCGTTTGTAGAGATACGGACGCGATACAAACGCGCGTTTGACACTTTGTATCGCGACAACAAAAGCGCCATCGAACGCGCGTTTTGGAAACGCTTAGTTATTAAACGCGCCGTTGACGCGCGTTTGTAGCGATACGGACGCGATAAAAACGCGCGTTTGACACTTTCTGCAGCGACAACAAACTCGCCGACGAACGCGCGTTTCCAGCACGCGCGTAGACGCGCTTAAAAAACGTAAAAAGCGTTTTCAGGGTATGGAACCCGAAACACAGATGGAAGAGATCCTTCAACATACTAATATAGATGATAATGAGACTCATTAGATGCTTCAAAATACGATCTAAATGTCTGATGATCGTAAATGATAAACCTTGGAGTTTGAACGTTTAAAAAAAAAAAAAACAAAGCATACATTGTTATATTGGTGTTTTTGTAACGATTTTCGATATTATTTAGCTTCGTCATCTGAATCAGTTTTTGTGTATGTCTTCGACCTTCATTGCTGTGATATAAGCCGTGCGTGCGATCACAGCGCCGTCTAGTAGATATTAGTAACATTATTTGGCGCCATAAAATCTACCAATTCTTGCCAATTAGATATATTTTATCAATCATTTTCGGCGTGTTTTTCATTAAAAATTAAACAAACCCCGAAGTACCTAAAATGGTTGTGGTACCATTAAACTTGAGATGTACTTCAATCCTTGGTCCGTCCGTTGATACAAATCCAGGCTTTCATGCTTAACAATCGCATTTGCAGTCCCCAAATCAAAAACACGGGCTTTTTTTAGTGGTATGTCGCAGGTCAACCTAGAGGAGGTTATATGCTGCTTCAGCCTGACCCTTAGGGTCAGTACATACCGAGACGCGACGCGACGTGACACAATGATATTGGAAAAGCACCTTTTTTTCTTATAATATAACTGTGGAAAAGTGTATCTTTGAGAGCGTCGCGTCACGGTGTGTATTAGCCCTAATCGGACAAAAACAAACCTAAATAAATGTTTGATTAACCTCAAAAACTCATGTTTAATACTTAAACAGTACATGACACTAAAGATCACATATTGAGACGTTGATCGGAAATGAGATAAAATATTCAATAACTTATTTGAACACTCAACGAAGATTGTGTTCTAAAAACTTATTAATTAAGATAGAATTTCCTTTGACGACATTTTTAGGTTAGTTCAACGACCGATCAGGATTGATCAGATGATAAATGGTTTGTGATTTTGTTGACACGATTTATTTAATCATTTATTTAGTTTAGTTTTCAATGAATATGACTCATGAGTAGTGGTAGCCCAGTGGTATGGGCCCTGACTTACAACTTGTAGATCGTAAGTTCTAACACATTCAAGCGCATCTTTGTGTATACGTAATTGATTTCATCACACTACTCTCAAAAAGGTGAAGGAAAACATCGTGAGGAATCCGGCATATTATATAACCAAAAAGTGAGTGTTTAAAACGAGGGAAAAAAGGGTGCCCTTCGTGGAATACGTCATCTAAGGATTCCACGAAGGGCAGCTGGCACCTGCGAAAAATTTTGACAGGAGTCTTATGTCGAATAGATAAGGTGCAAGTAGCTCAGATGCCATTTTCAGGAGGTGCCCCTCGTGGAATACGTCCATATGTGACATCTACAGACCAACCCGCACTGAGCCCGCGTGGTAGATTACAGCCCATTCACTCTCACAAAGAAGGGAAGCCTGTGTCACAACAGTGGGAACATTTATAGGCTGATGAATCATCATCAGCATCAGATGTGAGTCATCCGGTGTCATTTCTAGAATTCCTAAGGTCTTCCAATAATGTGCATAGCAAAATAGTGAAACTCACTAACTAGTAAAGTCTTTAGTAGATAATATTCTAAAGCTGAAGAATTTGTTTGTTTTAACGCAATAATCTCAGAAACTACTATTACAAATTGAAAAAAAAAAATGTTAGTGTTGGATAGTCTATTTATCGAGGAAGGCTACATAATCTTTTAATTAATGCCAAACTGCAAAAACAGCAAACAAAAATAACATAATTACAGTTACCCAAAGCGCTACAAAACAGGAGCCACGGTTAAAATCTCCATTGTATTGTAATGAGTACATTTATATGCATGAGATATAGTTTGGTAGTAAATGTGTCCGGTAGAGCTCATACGAAATGATTATTATAACATTTTGATATAATACTAATAGGAATGTTCGCAGCATCAATAAATTGCAAAAATAATTAGTCCATCAGTAAGAGTTTTGAAAAATATTGGGTACGATGGGCCATCTCCACCGTGACGTGCACGAAAGAGTATTTTATAAGAAGTTGGATTTTGAATATTCGGTTATTTTTTTTAAGTTTTTTTTTTCTTTCTTTCTTTCTATTCCATAAAATTAAAAGGCACAAAGATTGAAACATTTCACTGATCTGATACGTTTTCAAAAACAACCTCTAGCTCAGATTATAATCAGCCTACGGTACCGATGCGCTCTGAATAGTTTGTAGAAACAATTACACTAATTCCGAAACCGATACTGCTCTTAATTCAGATACCATGGAAGCAGGAACGATACGGTATCAAAATAATTAAGTATCCTACTGTGTCTCTGTCTGACCGTTTATCCACACACTTTTTAGGTTTGGTACGGAACCCCCTTTTTTTTTTTACTTTGTAAAATCACCAGATGAGTCCTCCCACCCCGGGCAGGGCGGGAGGGACTGTCAGACTTGTACTGACTAAAATCCACGGTGTCCTTCAATAGCCCTTTGTGTTCCGGGGTCACGGTGATGGTATAAGTCCCGCGACCCCGGCAGGCTTTAGCCCTATGAGAGGGTGCCTCGTCATTATGCTGACGCTCTAAGAGGCGCGCGAGGAACACGACGCGCAGTCGACCCGGGCATGGTCTATGGTCGGACAGCGAGTTGCCCTTTACTCGCCGCCCGTATGCCCGCGCCTACGGTGTCTGGAGATCGTCTTGCGGGTATGGAACCCCTAAAGGGTAAAACGGGACCCTCTTAGGTCTGATTTTTCCAATAGTCAGCTAACTTTTATCTAAGGAATACAAATGACATAGGTATTTTCCATAGATAAGCTGTCAAACCGCCATTTTTATTCCTCACATAAAAGTTATCTGACCATTGAAAAATCAACCCTTACTAAAATTTCGCTATCCGTCTGTTCTGTCTGTCCGCTTGTCACTAAGCTGTATATATCAGCGTGATATTTAGATAGTCTAATTTTCACAGTTTGTATATTTCTTTTACCGAATATAACAACAAATCTAGTTCAGTTTCAACAATCGTGTAACTCCCATTATTGAATCAGATCATAAATGGGAGTAGATTTCCGCTAAGCCACCAACGCTCTTCCAAATATTCTTCTAGGCTTGGCTAGTCAAAACAGTAGTAGACCAGTGGTATCGGCCCAGACATAGGAATTATAGGTCTTAGGTTTGACCCCAGACGGCGCATTACTTTGTGCAATTTATTTCTTCACCACTGCTCTCAAAACGGTGAAGGAAAACATCGTGAGGAAACTGGCATGTTCTAGAACCAAAACTTCGAAGACATGTGACATCTACCAATCTGCAGTGGGCCCGTGTGGTAGATTATAGCCCACTCCCTCTCACAGAGACGAGGCCTATTGTGGGAACATTATAGGTCGATTACGCTACACAAATTGAAATCCTATCAGCTATACGATAATGAGAAGTTTTCTTTTTAGAGTATAAAAAAAGTAGTTTCCAAGAACTCTGTAGATGGCGTTGAACTGACTAAGTTACTCGATGTATGCCTTAATTTTTGCACAAATCCACGAGGCACAGACTTCTCTTCTTTTTCTCTTGGGACATTTTCTTTATGGCGTGGAAAACTCATAAAGTAAAAAGACTTTTTTTTTCTTTTTCCTTGTTGTTATTTATTTCCAAATACCAATGGTGTGATGTGATGTGACTGACAATAACATGACATGTACGTTACGTTTTAAAATCTCAAAATTACAATCAAGTGAAAAAAATCAAAAAATGACGACGTTCCGTTCATTGCAGTAACATACCAAGTTCAGCGCCATCTATCCATCGACTAGGGAAAAAATAAATATAAAATCCCTCATTGAAATGTAAAATTTTTATAAATACTAGCAGTCCAATATTTATAGTTTCCAGTAGTGGAAACATTATAGGCGGATGATGAAGTCGAAATGGTAGTAGGAGTTTGTGGTTGATTATAAGTACTTACTGGTACATCTAGTAACATTATATCCCATGCAGGTAATATCATCAACAGTTATTACATAAAACGGCTCGATTTCACCTATAAAATGTAGCAATATTCGGGCAGATACATAATGTATGAAATAATTTCATTGGAAAAAGGAAATCTACTGGAATTTTGTAGGTGTTCAATGAAATTGTGTTGCCATTTTTCATAATACATTCTCAAAATGGGGCAACATGGCGTTTTGTTTTTTTTTTTATTATTGAAACTTAAGGTTCTATTAGTATGCTTGGCTAAAATTGGCCGATCTTATGGCTCCCAATCATTATCATCATCATCATCAGCCGGAAGACATCCACTGCGGAACATACGCCTCCCCCTTAGACCGCCACGCCGAACGACAATTCGCCACTTGCATCCATCGGTTGCCCGCGACTCTCACGATGTCGTCGGTCCACCTAGTGGGAAGCCTGACTACGCTGCGTCTTCCGGTCCGTGGTCGCCACTCGAGAACCTTTCTTCCCCATCGGTTGTCAGTTCTACGAGTGATGTGGCCTGCCCATGGCTCCCAACAAAGCTCCCAAATTATGTGGTCTCAAGGAGATTCTGAAGATGCCACGCTGTGGTTCGATTTAATATGGATTGCAATTTGATTGATCTCAAATAATAAGTCTGGACAAGTAGGTATATAATTATATATGAGAGGCTTCAAGTTTTGAGGGTTTCATGCCATATTGTGAGACACGAGACTGTTTGTCTGTCTGTCCGTCTGTCACCAGTCTGGCTCTCTTGTACATATATTTCATTAATGATGTATTTCTGTTGCCGCTATAACAACCAGAGGCGGATTATCCTTAAGGCAAAGTAGGCATCTGCCTAGGGGCGCGAAGGTACAAAGGGGCGCGCGGGCGGAATCGTAAAATAAATAAAAATATACAATATAGCATACAATTAATTGTGTCAATATGTAAACCACCACTTAGACAATAAAAATATTATTTTTGCATACAATCTCAATTTGCTTCAATTTATAACAAAAGATAAATTATAAGATGGGACTGACTAAAACTTACGCCTACAAACAACTTTGTCGAGGGTACATGATCTCTGATTGAAGTTGGAAAGATACGACTGCAATGTTCGTCGCGTCGACTGCGAGCACACGGCGACTTGCGAGTGAGTTTCGGACGGATTCGGACGTTCCTGCTTCTAAATTGCGGGGATAATAGCGGCGTGTAAACCCAGATATAATTTATGTAAGGAATTTCATAATTTTCGAGTTTACATGCCAGTCTTACATAAGGATTTAAAATATTGTAAACCGAATACGTAAGATCTGTTCGACAGATATCGATCTCATGTAAACTGATGCTCTTGCTTTCTTGGCCCCCATCTCACCGACAAGTTGAGGCGCGGCGGGAAGAGGTCCGGCGCGATCTCAGGGTCTTTGGCTGGAGAGACGTCACGGCGTCCTGACCTATCGGATGACGCAGGTCCTCACCGGACACGGAAGTTTCGGGAGGTACCTGTGTTAGAAAGGGGGGGAGTAGACGCCTGGGTGTCACCACTGTGAAGATCGCCCGGAGGACACAGTAGAGCATACGGTGCAAGACTGCCTAGTTTGGGCAGAGCACCGACGTGTCCTCACAGAGGCGATAGGCGGAGACCTCTCGCGCCCAGCACTGGTCGCGGCCATGCTGCGTGGCGAAACGGAGTGGGAAGCGTCCGCCTCCTTCTGCGAAGAGGTAATGCTCGTGAAGGAGGAGGCGGGCCGCGAGAGGGAGAGGGCAGCGTCCTCTCTCTGCCCCAACCGCAGTGGTAGACGCCCACGGCGTCGGACGTCGGCAGAAAACCTCCGGCCACCGTAGGCGCGGGCATGCGTACAGCGAGTAAAGGGCAACTCATCATCATCATCATCTCAGCCATAGGAAGTCCACTGCTGAACATAGGCCTCCCCTTTAGATCTCCACATGTACCGGTTGGAAGCGACCTGTATCCAGCGTCTTCCGGCGACCTTCATAAGGTCGTCTGTCCACCTTGTTGGTGGACGTCCTACGCTGCGCTTGCTAGTCCGTGGTCTCCACTCTAGCACTTTTCGACCCCATCGGCCATCTGCAAGGGCAACTCGCTGTTCGACAATGGACCATGCCCAGGACGACGGCGCGTCGTGTTCCACGTCGCGGGACTTATTTCCATCACCGTGACCCCGGAACATAAAGAGCTATTGAAGAACGCCGTGGATTTTATTTTAGTCAAGTCTGACAGTCCCCCCCGCCCTGTCCGGGGTAGGAGGCTCCATTTGATGATTTTAGCACCAAAAAAAAAAAACAGGTACCTACATGGATTTTGGTCAAACTACGAGTTATTTTTAATATAGGGGCGCCGATGAAATGCTTGCCTACAGCGCTCTCAACGTTTAATCCGCCACTGATAACAACAAATATTAAAATTGCAGGAGGAAAAACATTATTTAAAGAAGTTCCCACTCTCTTTAAACAAACATGTTTCTTTGCCGTTTCCATAGATAATGACCGCCGCTATTGCATAGGATGCATAGGATCTATTTAATAGGTAAGTAGGTATATTATACTACTAGTTTTAAGTTTTCAAATCAATATACATAATATGTAAATATTTATTGTTTCAGAAAAATCTTCAAAAATTTAATGACATATTATAAAAAAGAGACAGCAAAAGAATATGGAGATCAATTGTAAAAAAATAATAAAAAAAGCGGATTAACTTGAAAACCTTATTTTTTTCGTTCGTTTAAAAATAGAGGAAACCGACAGTTTTTACTAACGAGGTCAGTGCAAAAGATCGCCTTCGCTGTTTCGATTAAAACAAAGATTTCAATCGTATTAAAAAATGTCTTAATGAGGTTATTAAGTTTAACGAAACATTTTTACACTAAGTAACTTTTTCTATAGCTAATTATAACGCAAAATCGCGTTCAACAAGAGGAATAAATCCTCATTTCCCTAAGACATGTATCAAAAACTCAAAATAAACCTTTTTATGGCCACTTTTAAAATCTTTTATGCACCCAAGTCCATACTATAGTGCAAGGAAAGACTCAGGCAGGTGTTAATGACCTTAAAAACCAGATATCTTCGCTTATCTTAAGAAAGTCAATTGAATTCTTGCAAACGGAATAAAACCTTCACACTCATACCCGGCTGTATATAATTAAATATCGTGATCTTGTTTTTTTTAAAGTTCAATTCCATTTTTTTTCCAAAACGCTTCGAATTTTAAATGCGTGAATTTAAAATTGTAGGTAGCGATCGTTTCCTATTTTGTGTTCCATATTTAAATTGTTGTTTAGGTTAAATAATGAACGAGATTACGTAAAATAACTATAAACTTACAGAAAGATAATAAGCTAGCCACAAATTAATGATGAATGATCCCTTGGATCGAGTCAATTTTAAAATCATACTCTGAAAGATTAACCGCGTTTTCATTGACAACATAATTTCCTTATAAATACTGGCAAGCATCAACATCCTACACTAATCGATCAATCAAAAAAAGAAAAAAAGCGACTCGAGTCATAGACTAAAAAAGAAAGTAGCCAGTTTTATTAAGTTAGTCTAAAGTAATAATAAAAAGAATGTCATAGTTTCTCGTTGTGGAACAAAATCGGTCATCGCCGAGTCGGTTCGGATTCCGTACGGGACCGTGTTTCGTTCATTTCACTGACCCACATTCACAACAACGGCATGTTGAGACGTCACCTTAACAGATAACACATTTCGAATTCTTTGTCCTTGAAAAGATAGCAGGCTGAGTTAACTTTTATTTTTGGTAAAAAAAAAGCTTTCGGTTAAAGTTTATGGTTATTTTGGAACAAATTTATTTTTCAACACATTTGCTCGTAAAATGCATTTACAAAGCCTGTATACAGTGTTCGAAAGTTGAAAATTACGGACCATACAACGCAGCGTGCGGTAAAATAGGTACTCTCACCTAAGTACCTATTTTACCGCACGCCCCCTTGTAGAGCAGCGTGCGTTTTCTTTACGGTTTTTTTTTAATTTCCAAAAAAAAAAAATGAATTCCACCAAAGAGTTTCACATTATGAAAATAAACAACCTGACTGATCGAACCTCCTTGGAAGAGCTTTTGCTCAATTCGTTGTCTCACTTTAATACTAAAGAGTAAATGAGATGAAAGATGTAGTTCTAATTTTCACCACGTGCATGTGGCGCCATTTTCAAAGTCGCGCCATTTTCATATTAGGAACTTCAAAAATTGTTGCGACTAATCTGAGTTTAGGGGAGCAATCTGATATTAATAAGGATAAATGTGTTGAAAAACATTGTATGACACACGTGCAGAAATTGGTATTTACAAACTCGTGACTACGGTACGCCCTCGGGCGCCTTCGGCGCCTCGGGCGTACGTTGTCTACTCGTTTGTAAAAACCAACTTTCCGCACTAGTATCATAAATAACTAGTCTTTGGTTTTACTTAAATAAATAAGCGGGATACATTCGAATTTCGATTCAAATTCTTACTGAATTTAAATATAAATTCGAAATTTAAATAGAGAGAATATACAATCAGGCTGAACATAAACCCATTGGCCATACAAGTGTAAGGATAAAAAGTGATTTATAGTTTTAAAACGCGTTTCCTAGCACAACCAGTAGTTAGCTACGGTCAGGAGGCTTTCCTTCGATAAACGAGTTGATTTTATTTCTCAAGTACGGACGCTAGTAATAGGAAGAGCAACAACCTATGATTGCAGGGCCGTTATGCCCGATCGTCTCAACCGAGCTCTGATAAAACGTGAAAAAAAACAGCAAATTCTTTCAACCATAGCTCGTAATGAGTTCATTCTTAAAAAGTAAAAACTATCGTTTTGAAATTCGAATTGTTATTCCATGCGCGCAAAAAAACAAATGAATATTTATGTCGATCGCTCTTGTTAAAAAAAAAGCGCCAAAATTATGGCCAATAACTACTATATTATAAGGGTCATCAAACGCAACGGTGCATTGAAATCAATTTTTTATATTCACCTGCTTAACGGCCACCAAGACGAACTCTCACAATCACAGCGAACTCATTATCCACCGACACTGAGGATTTAACAGTTATTCGTACTAAAACCGATGATTAACAACTCAAGAAATCCGTTTCAAGCTTTCTTTGTTATGAAAAAAATATTCCGAAAATAAATAGCGTAACTTTGACAGTAAAAAAAAATAACTTTGACAGTTTCGCGTGCGCGCGCTTTTTATTGTAACTTTTTTGTTGGATGTATGCAAGGCACAGGCGTTCGCCGCGTCAGCCTTGACCGCTACGCGACTGCGGTCTCACTGAACGAACTGTCTTGGTGCACAGCGCTTGTCCTCTCGTCGGGGCATGTAAACAGCGTTGCCATAGAGACACTTACCCAGTTACATTGGAGATTTCTAGTTCATACCAATTTGTACGAGAAAAAATGGCCGGAAACAAGTTCAATATGACTAGCTTGATCAAATCTAGGCCACTTAACTAAATGCTATATAGTTCAAATACCAAAAAAGCTTAAAATTAAAGCATTCTCATAAAAACTTTGTCAGCTTATTCCAAAGAGGTTTCTTAACAGAAAAGTTTTGCATACGAAAACAATAATAGCCAACCTCTGTGGAGGTTTGAACGACTACATCTGGCAACACAGCATGTAAATTACTTTCCAACAGTTAGTTTTCGCTCGGTTGCACCGATTCCGGTCAGCTTTTGTACTTTTTTTCCGCTTAGCTTTGGATATGAAAGAAAGCTTATCGATATGGGTAGGTAATTCCCAATCACTTTTTGGAAGTCCATTTGGCTCTAGATAAAGCTACATAGGCCTGTATTTCTTTTGAAACGGTAGCAAAAAAGTCATCAGCAATGTCCATTACAAAAGATGATTAGATTTCTCGTATCTTCGCAAACGAGTATCGAGACATTAAATGCATGATGTATTATTTATTCCTGAGACCCTAGGTTTTAGTATTTCGATCGGGTAGCTTTTTATTTCTTTTGTACATCATAAAAAAGATGTTAAAATTAGAATTGAATCCATTATTTTCTGATTCAAAACAGTTCATTCTCCGGGACACATCAAGCTTTATTGTCTCGACGCTTTTACAGAATTGATTGTGGCTTTCAGTAGTTGCAGCGGTTTGGGAAAATGGGGAGACAGGTTGGTCCCAAAAAAAAAAAATATTTTGAAAATCTTTAACATTTTCTTTTTAATCTCCGTTTATTTATTTGGTACAGTCGTAATTAAATCAACTTTGTCAAAAAGGTAATTATTGACCACTAGCTGCTGCCAGCGGCTTCACCCGCTGCAACTCGAAAATCATCCCGTGGGAACTTAAATTCGGGATAAAAACTATCCTATGTGTTAATTCAGGTTATAAACTATCTGTGTACCAAATTGAAACAAAATGCGTTCTGTAGTTTTTGCGTGAAAGAGTAACAAACATCCATCCACACGTACAAACTTAGTAGGATTGCATGGAATTTGGACCAGGCGAGGCCTAGTTAAGCTTTGTCTCAGTGATTATAAATCGATTAATTGTTGCAAATCAAGAGCTTTACTAATTAGGCCTTATAGCGGACCTTATGCTTAAAGTTTCTGTTGTTATTAGTTATTAGATATAAAATAGTTTGTTTGAATCGACCTAGGTATATGAATGATCGGGTCGACGGCGCGTTGTGTTCCACGCGCGCCTCAAAGAGCGTCACCAGCATGATGACGGGGGCCCACCCCACCTCTAGAGGGCCAAAAAAATTACCGTGACCCCGGAACATAAAGGGCTATTGAAGGACATCGTGGATTTTAGTCAGTACAAGTCTGACAGTAGGGGGTGGGAGGACCCATTTGATGATTTTACCACGTACAAAAAAAAGGTATATGAATGATACCTTTTTACCTTTATTAGCTTGACATTAAATGAGTCCTCCCACATTGGGAGGAGCGGTACAGACTGTCAGACTCGTACTGACTAAAATCCACAGTGTTCCTTCAACAACCTTTACGTTCCAGGGCGTTTAGCCCTCTATGGGGTCCCGTCAGATTGCTGACAGCTCTGTAAGGCGCACATGGAACACAACGCGCTGTCGACCCGGAGCTAGTCCGCCATGTAATATGTGTCCCACCCAAAGGCGATATATTACTAGACTCCGCATGCACGATCTAAGGAACAAAAAATATTCTGTCAACTCGCTGAGGTACTACGTAAGCGAGGGGGACGGGGTACTGCGTTGTGATTCGCTAACTCAAGGTCTGTTCTGTCTCAAGGTATGTTTACGGCTCATAGGAGTGGTCGAGATAAGACGGATATAAGACTTTTTTGCCTAATGTGTTGAGACATCGGTCGCCTGTTATTAGGAGTCTAGTAATATATCGTCGTTGATGTATCATTTTACTTATGAAGAACACTGATTAAGTGATTAATAATCAAGGAAAATAAATTAAGGAAACTTCTGCTTCTACTCTTACCAATGCATAAAGATCTACTCATTCGTTCTCTGAGTCATAAACTCAGTAAACAACTTTCATAGCATATGTGTTACCTAACAAGAAATACACAAAAAAAATTGGTTGAGGTACACACGGCTACACATCACGCTATACAAAACCAGTATTAGCTGACCGTTTACTGTGTGTAAAAATCGTACAAACCGAGATCAAGACAAACTGGTTTTGTATAGCTTGATGTGTAGCCGTGTGTACTTAAGTATAGTATTTTTATCGTGGTAAAATCATCAAATAAGTCCTACTGACACCTCTCCTGCCCTACCCCGGGTGAGAGGACAGACTTGTACTCATCAATATCCAACCAAGGTGTCCTTCAATAGCCCTTTAGGTTCCGAGGTCACGGTATTCGTTATATAGTCCCACTACCCCGGCAGGCCTCGGGTGAGAGGACAGACTTGTACTCATCAATATCCAAGGTGTCCTTCAATAGCCCTTTAGGTTCCGGTGTCACGGTATTCGTTAGTCCCGCTATCATGGCAGGCTTTGGCATTCTGAGGGGCCCTGTCATTGTGCTGACAGGCACTTTGAGGCGCGCGAGAAACACGACGTGCCGTCGACCCGGGCATGGTCCATGATCAGACAGCGAGTCGCTCATTACTCGCAGACGGCGAATGCTGCGCTTACGCAGCTACGGTGGCTGGAAATTATCCTGCGACATCCATTGTCGTAGTATTTCTCGCCGTCCGTAAGTATGCCCATTAAGGAAAATACTCGCTACACGGCTACATCCCTCGACATTCGCATTTTTTCCTTATTCACGTACTGCATAATGTACGATTTAATATCTCTGAATTAAATGTCAGGAATTCTGTTGCTGTGTCAGGAATTTTATTAAAATAACTAAACCCAAAAAAACAGAAAAAGTCATTCCTAGGGTTTTATGAACTTGGAGGGTTGTATTGGTGATTTTGATGATTATAATTCTGTAACTACATACGTCTTACAACCGCGAATAATATTTTAATTAACATAAAACCCAGCAATGGCCTGCAAATTTCAAAAAATGCAAGAAATTTTCAATTTCACGGGCTGGTTGGAGCATTGCCCTTAATTGTTAGGATAGCCGTATACAGTGTCTTTGTTTTCCGAGTCGGTACTCGAATAAAATAAAATAAAATCGAATGTATTGTATTCCCCTAAAGTATCGGTTACTATAAGGGAATACTATATATTCTACACACAAAACTGTCATAAAACTTCAGTAATATCTGCAATTTATGAGTTTTTTTTTTGCACAAGGTTTTCATCTCTTTATATACTCACTTGCCTCAATTGCCTCAACGTTAACCTTTGCACAAAAAAATAAAGTTTTAGCAAGATTGCAAGGGTCTCTTGGCTTCAAAAATATTTGCATTTCGTTGTGAATACCACAGTTCCGCCGATAAAAAAAGAAAAATGACCGCCATTCGCGAGATATTGGCATTAGGATTTTTTTAGCAGTTTATTTGATCAAAATGAGTGTCAAAATAAACCTCTACAATATCAGTAATTGGAAACCAAACACACTGTATATGTGGGACATTTCCGACTTACACAAATAAAGCCTTAGGCAAAAAACAGTGATTCATAAGTCCGTAACATCAATAAAAAAAAAACTTTCATCGCATTTTAGTCAGAAACATCTCCATAATATTCTGTTTATCTTAATATTCGAAGCCGAATGACTCATTCAAATAATATAACATTCTTAACACAGTTTTAATGCATAACAGTAACTGTCACCATTCAAATATGTGAGAAATGTAACGGTTTTTTAATTGCAGTTAATTTAAGAACATAAAAATAATTTGTAGTTAGAGAGACCTTTGCTTACCTGTGGGTCAGCCAGTGGCAAAGTCTAAATAAAAATAAGATTCAGATATTATGCAGGGTAATAATTGTTACTTGACACGTGATACTTGTTTACCCGATTTTCCAGACGAGGTTTCCGAACTATCTTAAAAAAAAAAACACGAGACGTTCCAGAGCAAAATTCAACTGAAAAAGAAATAGGTTGTTTATTGACCAAATCAATAAATTAAAAAAAAAAGTTATTCATGGAAATACGTTCTGTTATCAACTACATTAAAGAACAAGTGCGTGCCACGCACAGTGTAGGGTTCCGTTAGTTGCCTATCAAAATATTTATGCGAACTAACTGATTCGCTGAATTTAATTTTAACTTATTAAAGTTGACAAACTTTCATTTGCAGGTGAAAAACATGTTCTCCGATACATTTTGTTTAGGAAATATGTTATCCAAGTACGTTTTATAAGTTAGTCGACTATTACTCGTAAACTTGAAAAGCCTATATACTTAGTCAGTGAATTTTTTCACACCCCCAAACATAACCGTTTAGCTTGTAGAGAGGTGGGACACTCGAGTCGAGCAATAATTAAGCACTTTAAAGCTTAATATTTCACAAACGAATCTTTTTATCAAAAATTGTTAATGGACACTATCAATATTTTTAAAGACCTATTTAATGATACCCCACACTAAGGGATACGCGAGAAAAAAAAAAAACATCCCCACTTTACGTTTACAGGAGGTACCCTAAAAAAAAATATTTTACAAGATTTTATTTTACCACTTTTTTGGCACAACAAATCCGTATATTTACACCAAATTACAGCTTTCTAGTACTGGGGGTCTCTGAGCTAAACTGCGGACAGACGGGCGGACGGACGGACGGACATGGCGAAACTATAAGGGTTCCTTGTTGACTACGGAACCTTAAAAATTACCCTCTTGTCATTTCTTAGTTTATAATATGACAGCACGGTTGACGAAGTGGCTGACAGATACACTGCTGTGCTGAGCGATTGGACTCCTGCGCAGCATTTTGCGGGTTCGATTCCCGCACGGAATAAATATTTTTATGACCTACTAGCAGTTGTTCCGGGTCTGGGTGTTTTTTATGTGAGTTCCTATGTTTGTAAACGCACCCACGATACAGGAGAAATTCCTTTGTGAAGCAACGTTTTATGAAAAAAGAAAACAAACAAAAATTACCGCAAGAGAAATTTTTATGATCTACAAATAGTTGCTCCGGATATGGGTGGTATGGGGGTGAGCTTAATTTTTTTTAAACACACTCATTAATCAGACAGAAATCTTGGCGTTGCCAACATTAAATAAAACAAACATGAAAGCCCACTTTGTACTAAAAAGCGCTTTTATAAGTGACTTGGAGGCTCGTGAGTTATGGGTGACTCGCCGTCTGTCATGGAGCATGACTGGCTCGATGACGCGTTCCACACATGCGCCTCGAAGAGCTGTCAGCGATGTAGGTCAAAGCCCACAGGAGTCGCGGGACCGTCTCAACAGATAACTGTGACCCTAGAACCTAAAGGGCTATTGAAGGAACACTGTGGACTTTAGACAGTACGAATCTGACAGTACCACGATTTGATGACTTTACCACGATAAAAACACAGTCAAATTATGGCTTAAAGCCGTCTATCGACGTTACCTAGAGGCTTACCCTAGCTTGCTTTAACAGTTGACCTCTTAACACATCACGTGGTCAATCATCACCGTCACTATCAACGAACCTATTTATTTTTTTAAACCCCTCTCTAGGAATTTCTGCGGTGTCGTGGGTGTGTTTACAAACATAGAAATTCACAAACACAAACACCCATACCAAGAACAACTACACTAAGCGCGCGAGTTGAATGCAGAGCTTAGGAATGCGGTAGTGCTGTTGACAAGGATGGCACAGTACTACACTGCAGGCGCGTGAGGTGGGGCGTGCGGGTAGCGGGGGGCTCTTTACCTCAGACCCCGACTGCATTCAACTCGCGCGCTATCTGTACTTGTTCATCAGAACAAATACATATTGTTTTCGTGCGATCATATCGAATTGATCGAACCTGTGACACTCTGCGCAGTAGTCGATCGCTCAGTGACTGCTCCTGGACTATCCACACGAATTTGCTCATTGCTGGGAGTAGGGATTTTTTTCTCTAAGTAGAATATTTCAATTGAAGTCGTGTTCCGCTACCGTGAGGGCGGAAAGAAGTAGCAGACCCGTATTGATAAATGGTTACGTTAACAACTCGTCTCATTAGCTATTTCGTCTCTTTCTCTATTCCGTCTCATTCCCTAATTCGTCACCTTGTGCATCTGGTCATTTTTATTAACTCGTCTCATGCTCTATTTCGTCTCTTTCCCAACTCGTCCGACGCATATGACAATGTACAGTCAACATCAAAAATGTGTGTCTATAAAATACCGATATCCCCTTGCAATGCGTTGCGGTGGATTTGTGAATAAGAAACATGCGGACGAAGTCGGGGCAAAAACTATCCTTCCTAATATTTTATTATTCTCGGGTTCTCAGGTTAACACGACTATACCCGATTTGAATGAGCACATCAGTAGATCATGGCCGAACAGGACTAGGTCATAGAATAACTTTATCTGGTCAATGGGCAATGGGATACTATATGCCCACCACACCGGTTAAGTCATGGATAGAATTTTGTTTGTGTAAAATATGAAATCTATTACGTAAAGTTTGACAGCTTTTTTATGCGTGGTAAAATCATCACATGAGTCCTCCCACCCCGGTCAGGGCGTCAGACTTGTACTGACTAAAATCCACGGTGTCCTTCAATAGCCTTTTATGTTTCGGGGTCACGGTGATGGAATACGTTCCGGCTTTGGCCCTCTGAGTGGGGGCCCCGTCATTATGCTGACGCTCTTTGAGGCACGATCCATGGTCGGACAGCGAGTTGCCCTTTACTCGCCGCCCGCATGTCCGCGCCTACGGTGGCCGGAGATCGTCTTGCGACGTCTGTCGCCGTGGGCGTCCACCACCGTGGGTGGGGCGGAGGGAGGACATTGTCCTCTCTCTCACGCGGCCCGCCTCCTCCTTCGCGAGCATGACTGCTTCGCAGAAGGAAGCAACCGCTTCCCACTCCGTCTCGGCCCGCAGCATGGCCGCGACCAATGCCGGGCGCGAGAGGTCTCAGCCTATCGCCGCCATGAGGACACGTCAGTGCTCTGCCCAAGCGGGACAGTCACGTATGCTCGAATGTGTTTCCGGGCGATCTTCGTAGTGGTGACACCCAGGCGTTTCCTCTTTCCTCATAAGACACAGGTACCTCCCGAAACTTCCGTGTCCGGTGAGGACCTGCGTCATGCGGTAGGTCAGGACGCCGTGACGTCTCTCCAGCCACTCCTCAAAGCGGGGTCTTACCACCGCAGTTGCGGAGTGCTCGAAAGTTTCACAGCTTGGAGTAGATTGATGTGCTGGCGTTTGTACATTTTCGTCGGACGAGTTGGGAAAGAGACGAAATAGAGCATGAGACGAGTTAATAAATGTGACCAGATGCACAAGGTGACGAATTAGGGAATGAGACGTAATAGAGAAAGAGACGAAATAGCTAATGAGACGAGTTGTTAACGTAACCCTCAATATGGTGTTTCCTCGCACACTATGTGCGGAAATTAACTGAATGAAGTCAAAGTACACACGGCTACACATCAAGCTATGTAAAACTAGTATAAGCCGACCGTTGAGTGTGCGGAAAGATCATGTAAAGCGAGACCATGATAAACTGGTTTTGTATAGCTTGATGTGTAGCCGTGTGTACTTCGACTTCATTCAGTCTAAGAATATGTTATGCAATTTAGCCCAATCTGTCAAAATCCTTTCATAGATTATTCAACGTTATCACAAAAAGAGTAGGTTTTTTTTTTATTATATTCGTTACAACAGATACCAGATAGAATGGCAAGAAGAGTAAGGTCACAGAAGTTAACAATATAATAAATAACTCTGCCTAACACTTCATAAAATACAAGCGAGATGATTCCTGCATGTTTCTGGACGAAAATAAAACCACGAGAAAATTTGACAGCTTTGACGTTTAGAAAAAAATTTAATTGAATTGTCAAATTAGCAAAACAAACTAAAAAAGCATTGCAAAATTAGCAAGTTTTCTACAGAAACTACAATTAAATAAAAAGAATTTTGACATAAATATACTACAGCATCGTTTAGCTACTGTTTAACCAGGTAAATTTGTTAATTTAGCTTCATATTTAAAACTTTTTAACTTAAACTCTTACACGTGTTACCAAATGGAGAAGAAACCCTATAATTCCATTTTCATTTAATAAATGTAGCATAAAATAGTTTCATTTGCATTCTCGACGACAAGTATTTCATTTAAGAGTTTAAATAATTATTGCAGTAATAATTATAACCTAAAAAGTGTAAACAAATACATGTGAATATTACAGAGGTTATATTTTGAAAACTGCTGGCCTCTTTGGTGTTATTGCTAGCACTACTACCGAGTACAAAGACCCAGCTTTGCCTTTGAGGTCAAGCAGAGAGATTTTTCATTCAGAATCTTCTCAGTAGCATAATTTCAGAGTCAGGAATTTGAGCTAGACTCAAATTGATAGCAGCAGTCTAAGTCTCACCCTTAAATGGAACATATTTTATGAATGGATTCTATTCAATGCCTATTTTTAGTTAAGTGGGTATATCTGTTGATTTTTACTTAACTAACTAATTTTTCCATAACAATTTTTGTACGTTTTTATTTTACGTCTTGTGACAATTCAAAAGTGCCCGCAACTGGCCTAATTGAAATAAACAATTTGATTTGATTTGAAAATGGAAATTATTTTTATTAGTGCTTCCTTTAAGCTGTTTATGCAAAATATATATTACACCAAAACAATTTATTTTACAGAAAAAAAAACGACAGTTCCCACAAAATGGAAACAGTAAAGAAACAGGCCTCACCAGTCAAACATAAACGCAAAAGGAAATCACAACTGACACTCACTACGTCGGAAAATAAAACGATGAAGCTTCAAAAATCAGATACGGTTCCTATTACAACGCATATGGCACCGGTTACTGAAGAAACTCCAAAATCTGCTGGAGTGAAACGCAAAGCTGAGCCCAAGGCTGTGCCCAAGGTCGAGCCCAAAACCGTTGATGTTGATTTTAGTGATAAATATCCGATATTGAAAAATCAGGATCTCGTTAACCAATTCTTGAAGGTGCAGATGACTAATAATCAAAAAGGTATGTGTTTTTTGGAACTGTTGTGTTTTCAGTCTTCTTTCCCTTTTTAGCTTGTTAAACAGGTTTTACTGAAAATCAGAATTAATAATCTTCTGTCTACTATGTGGCTGTTCTCTCTAAAATACATAATAACCATAATGGACCAATGTCAGCGTAACAGAAATTTAACCCTAACGGGGTGGCCCCCGTGAGCGACGAATACGACGCGACGCGACGCGATTTGAACTATTTCCCCTTCAATTAAAGTATTATTACAATATTTACTTATGTTGCACGACGCGACGTGTCGTATTTGTCGCTCACGCAGGTCACCGCCTTAATCTTCAGAGTTCACTTACAAACAGAAGTTATATAACATTATAAAACGTTTGTGTTACATGAAATCATTTTATAACAATGTGTTACATTTAAGTTCATTGTTATCTTTACTAATATTATAAAGCAGAAGAGTTTTGTAAAACTAGTTATCAATATAACTCCTTGTCTGGATGGAACCGAAGGACCACTACTTTTTAAAAATCGATAATGTTAACATTATCTCTCTTATACTGTAAATAATTAATTTTAAACCACATCTCACATTTCAGGCCGCATCCGTCAAGCAGTGAAAGAATCTCTACAGGGCACATCCAGTGGACTACATCCAGAGATAATACACAATAAAATACAATCCATCCTTACAAATTCAACGCAACTCACCGACGCAGAGTTGAGACGTATCCGTATTCTCTACAACCTGCTCAAAACAGCTCTGAAGGAACAGAAACTGGCCAGCCAGGGTACTGAAAAGCCTAAAAAAGTCGATAAGCCTAAGAAAAAAGTTGAAGACACAGATTCCCCGAAAGGAAAAGAGAAAGTTAAGAAAGAGACAAAAGATAAAGAGCAAAAAGTTCGGGGTCCAAAAAGATATGTTGTGTTTTTGGGGAACTTACCGCTTGATATTGATAAGGATAAGGTAAGAATATTTGACTGAAAAAATCAAATTAGTCCGTCAGATAGTTTATCAAAAAAATAATAACCAAATATTCGAAAATACGTGACTTCTATCAACCCGTACTGGGCCCGCGTGGTGGATTATGGCCCACTCCCTCTCTCAGAGAGAAGGCCTGTGTCCCAGCAGTGGGAACATTATAGGCTGATGATGATGTAATGATTTGAGTGGTGGCCCAGACTTACCTTCCCTTTACCTCTTACTTACCTTTTTTTACATGGTGGTAAAATCGGCAAAATCGTTGGCAGGCTTTCGCCCACTGAGGGGGGCCCCCGTCATATTGCTGATAGCGTGTGGAATAAGACGCGCCTTCGACACGGGCATGATCCATGATCGGACAGCGAGTTGCTCATTACTCGCCGTCCGCTTGCTAGACTCTATTCTTACCTGCCGTATTGTTACAGATAATAAACCACTTCTCAGAGATGAACGAGCAGATCGTAGATATCCGCATCCAGAAACCGACGGAGGGCAAGAAGAGTGCTATTGCTTATTTAGAACTAAGTAATGAACCTAGCTATGAGGTACGTGCCATTAAAATCAGATGGCCTACAAGGGATACCTTACCTACGTGCGTGCGAAACTTATTGTTTCGATTTTTATTATATCGAACTCGTTATGTCGGATATTCAATTGTGCGATGTTTTATTATATCGATGTTTGTGCGAAACGACGAAAGTTTGTGCGAAAAATCTTTTTGCGAAGAACTCTACAGCGATTGCTCGAATCAACATACCATCGAACTTTAAGGGCGGCCGTACACGGACTGCTCGAGCAGTTAGCGGCTGAGCGAAATACACGGACCGCTCGAGCAGTCAGCGTCAACTGCTTGAGCTGTCGGTTGTTGACTGCTCGAGCAGTTGGGTAGCGTACTACCCAACTGCTCGAGCAGTTGATTGTCTACGCGAGGCCGCAAAGGGCGGGGGGAGGGAAGTCGGAGAGCTGTCGACTGCTCTAGCGCAGTCAACGGCTCGAGCAGTCGGTGTATGCCTCGCAACCGCTCGCGAGCGGTCGACGGCACGATGGAATTTCATCATGCAGTTGACGGCTTGAAGCGGTCGCGACTGCTCGAGCAGTCGTGTGTACGGCAGCGAATGAATGACTATAGTTCACCGTGCGGTCGCGGCTTTAAGCAGTCGGTCTCAACTGCTTGAAGCAGTCCGTGTACTACTGCCCTAACCTCGGGTTTTAGGGTTCTTCGCAATAAGATTTGTCTGTTTTTGTTTTATGTAAATCCATTGCACCAATAAAGCGTTAATATAATAAAACATCGTACAACTGAATATTCGACATAACGAGTTCGATATAATAAAAATCGGGCCAACAACTTTCGCACTCACGTAGGTATCCCGACCTACCATGACGTCTTATAGCGAGAGTAGTTCCAGTGTAGGAACGAGATGGTGCTAGACGACTTTTATAGCTGTCTCTTTCCCACAGTGGCCATGGTAGACCACCAGGTCAGTTTGCAACTCTTGAAAATATTTCTTAAGCCCGCTGTACACATTGGGCCAAGGCATTGGGCCAGCATGTTGGGCCAAAATAATGGATTCCAAATGTCGCTGTTTACACATTGAGCCAACCTGTGAACACTGCTTGCGAAGCCCGCCAAGATCCTTTGATTGCTGCACGAAAAACCGACAACTTTCGATTGACCGGCCAGTATTCCCGCCAACTACCAATATACCGCCAAGTAGGTCTGTACATGTTGGCCCAATACGCTGGCCTAATGCGTTGGCCCAATGTGTACGCGGGCTTAACATGTTTTAACCGACTTCAAAAAAAGGAGGAGGTTCTCAATTCGGTCGGTATGTTTTATTTTTTTTCTTAAACCCCATATATCTAATTTGTTTTCAGTTTGCATTGTCAAAGCATCATTCAATGCTTGGTAAGAAGAGAATAAATGTTCTGTACACGGCGCCAAAGAAAGGGAAGATAACGAAGGATAAGGCAAAGGTATTACCTATTAAATGTTATACGATTTTAAGCTCTAATGTTATTGTCAGAAGAGCGTAAATCGTAAAGACTTGTACAAAACAAGAGACTCCAAAGTATTAAATGAAGGGACTGCTCTTTCGAATCAGTTTTAGTTATTTTAGTCGAAAACTACACATAAAATATTCAAAAGCAGAAAAAGAAGTTGGAGCCCTGCTCAGCGGGGCTCCTTTTTTTGGGTGGTTAAAAGATAAAAAAATTACAAAGATTCCCTAATTGTAACTTTCTGGTCGCGGGACTTATCTCATTACCGTGACCTCGGAATATAAAGGGCTATTGAAGGCCACCGTGGATTTTAGTCAGTACGAGTCTGACAGTCCCGCCCGCCCTGCCCTGGGTGAGAGGACTCATTTGATAATTTTACCACGTAAAGAAAATTTAAAAAATCTTACCTTTCCGAGTTGAGCCGTCTCAAGGCCCGAGGTCCCTTCCTCGCTCTTCAAGGAGCAGTCCATCAATTAATAAATCTTTTGAAACTAACAAAGCCACTAACACTAAACTACATTTAAACGGGATATTTACCATATTTATTATTTGTTTTGAGTTTCCGATATTTCGGCACTGTTGCAAGCGCCATGATCGCGGATGAACTGAAGTAATTGCGGGTAGATATTTTGAGCAGACAAATCCATCTACCCTCTTTCTTATTGGTTTTTTAATTTCGACACTACTGCGATGTTTTTTTTTATATAATGAAAACTGGTATTAGGATATTGATTTCCAGAATAAGATAGGTAAAATATAAAAGAAAGGACGGAGCGTGGTATCAATGACAGCATGTATTTTCTAAGAGAGAAAATAAAAGAACATCCGTAATATCTATGTCAAACAATAGACAATGATTAAAAAGTATTTGATGTAGGCTGCATTCAAACTTCATTATGTAACGTTGCCCCCACGCTGGGAGTTTCTCCTGTGTCGTGGGTGTGTTTACAAACATAGAAAGACACATACACAAACACCCAGACCCGGAACAACTACTTGTAGGTAATTTGGCACTCGTCTCCCTCAACAACAACAACAGTGATTCCGTTTTAAATTCTAATAATAATTAATAAAACGTCAATTAACTTAATCATCACATAACACTCGAAGGTTAAGTAACGAACCGAATTAATAATGTGGTCTAGGTTAAATTTTTTTTTTGACTGCACGTGTGTCGTCGTGGGTTCGATTCCCGCACGGAGCAAATATTTGTATGATCTACAAGTAGTTGTTCGGGGTCTGGGCGTTTGTGTATGTGAGTTTATATGTTTGTGAACGCAACCACGACACAGGAGAAATACCTAGTGTGGCACTATTTAAAAAAAAAACATGTCTATAAGTCATGACAAATCAGCTAAGGGCTGATTTTTCAATAGTCAGATAACTTTTATCTGAATAATAAAAATAGCGGTTTGACATAATTTCTATAGATAAGCTGTCAAACTGCCATTTTTATTCCTCAGATAAAAGTTATCTGACTATTGAAAAATCAGCCCTTATATGGTTATTTTATGCCAATTACAATATGAATTAATTAATATTTTATCATTTCTTTCCACAGAGCAAATCAGCTAAATTAATAGCACTACAGAAATCAGGGAAGCTAGTTGGTAGTGTACCTTTAGCGAAAAAAAGGAGTCAACGACGTCTGAAAATGAAGAAGGCTCAAGCTAAATTGGCCGCGGAAAGCGCATAATTTATGCTTTAATATAATATTACTATACCCAGTACTTTTAACACGAAAATTATCAAATAAAAAGCTTTATTTGCGTTAGTAAAATGAAGCTTTAAAGAGTTAAAGGATAAGGTCCTATTTCCTGTAACAATTGTCAGTAATAATTTCAAGTTTTCACTAAACCAATTTATCGTGAACCCTCCGCAATTATGGATTTTAAAGATCTTGTTGCTAAGTGCCTTTCTATAGGTATTTATCATAAACTTCGATCAATAAAGTATAATAAAGATACGAGAAAGAAAGATAAGAAAAAAGTACAATAATTTGATGTTCAAATAATCTTTGCGGGATATACAGGGTAATTTTTTATGTACTTCGGATATTTTTTTCTGTGGTTCTATATCGATAATAGAACACGTTTCCATAAATAACTTTTTAATTTTTTATCCCACCAAATCCGAGTAAAAATATCCGAGAAACAAGGAAATCATAGACACGTTATTCGTAGCAAGAATATTATCTAACACGCGCGCGATGCGACAACAGTTAGCTATATTATAGTGTATCATCTATGACAACAGTCACGTGGGACGGGAGTAGGGTGTGGGGTACGGGACGCGGGGTTCAGGACGCGGGGTGCGGGGCGTGGTAAAGGACAACAAACCCGCACCGCCCGGCAGGCGCCAGTCAACTCAAGCGCATCGATAACGTGGCACGTGTCGCAATTTCACGCATGCGCCGACGCACTCGCCGGTCGTAAGTCGTAACAATGACGTCCCAACGATTTTCAAATCGCGAGTACTACGATATGGTACCTGTTTATTTACTCAGTGGTGAAACCGTGAAAGTCTTAGTGCAGCTAGAACAATGTACGAACAAGAAAGTGTACCTCGTATGCGAGCTCAAGGACAAACAACCCTGTAGATCAGTGCTAAACTTTAAAAAACTTTAGATACGTGAATAACAATAATTTTGAAGTTAGAACACAGTATGGATCGGTGTAGATACGGTCGTTCAACTTTACGTAGTAGCGCCCGCGCTTAGTGTGCGTCACATACAGTCGGGTCGAGCTCACAGCTGATAAGCCATCGGGTGACCATGAACATCTGTTTCAAGTAGCAATTCTTGAATTAGCGATAACTTTGTTATTTTTTGGCAAAACAAAAAAATAAAAAATACGTGTTCATTAATTTTCGTAAATGTATAACATATTAAAATATCCGAACTACATAAAAAATTACCCTGTATATACAGGGTGAATTTTTCAACTGGGCGTGGATGGCTACTTTCGAAACTATGAGGAATATCGAAAAACGTTGAAAGGAGTCTCGAGGCCGATTTTGACGAAAACTAAAACTGCATCATTGGATTTTAGAAAAATCAAAAATCCTGGTCAGGAATCGAACCCACTGATTTTGGAAAAAAAATCACACCCTGTATTATTATACCGTTCGATAATGTTTCTAATAAGGATCAAATTCTGGGAAGTAATCATATATGGCAAACTTAAGGAAAACGTATAATTACAAAAAAACTGATTAATCTTCAAGGCAAAGACTGTATTCGGAACTTAGGTTACCGTTCCTTCTTTAAAATAATGCTATTTTTAGTTCAACTCAATAATGTCGTATTGCTAAGTACAGTGGGATTGTTGAAACGTCAAATCCAGTGAGACATTGAAAACAATGAAATTTTATAATTTCGAATAAATTATGGCTCATTAGATGTAAAGTAACATGGAAAAATAGCAATTTCTTAAAAATCTGCTATTTCTGTAAGTTTGCCGTATATGATTATTTCCCAGAATTTGATCCTTATTAGCAACACTATCAAACGGTGTAATAATACAGGGTGTAATTTTTTTCCAAAATCAGCGGGTTCGATTCCTGGCCAGGATTTTTGATTTTTTTTAAATCCAATGATGCAGTTTTAGTTTTCGTCAAAATCGGCCTCAAGACTCCTTTCAACGTTTTTCGATATTGCTCATAGTTTCGAAAGTAGCCATCCACGCCCAGTTGAAAAATTCACCCTGTATAGTAGCATGTCTTCGCACAGATGCTTAGATAAAATATAAAGTACCTATATACTCTGGCGAATAAATTTTTTAAATCTGTTCAGTAGTTTCAGAGATTTTTTCCTACAAACATACTTACACCCCCGGCATAGCAGTCAGGGTCACTAACCACTCTAGACCAATAGGCCAGTCAATGTCTTAATATTAACTATTTCTAAATAATAACCTTTTATTTTCGTGGTAAAAGTACTGGTCTTACTGTACTGTATAAAACAGAAAAATGGGTGATAATATCATAAGTTTTAGTATTCTTTATGAAATGCTTCAACATCATCTGCCTAGCCTTTTCCTAACTATATGTTACGTTCGGCTTCCAGACTAAATGCAGCTGACTAGCAGAAAACGACGAAAAAATTAAATAAATGCTGTTTTTTTTATTTTATCTAAAAAACAGTGTTCATCAAAAAGATAGAAATCTTTTTTTTTTACTTTTGAAAGATGACTAATGAAATATTCATTGCATTTTGGCATACTATCATTTTTACATAAGAAATTGCCTGTTTTTATTTTCTTCTAAACTTTCATTCGTTAAAAGGAACGAAACTGGACGCTAAAAAGGCGTGTATTGTACTATAGTACTTATTATACGAAAAACTATTTTATAATAAAATAACTTGTTTTACTTATATTCCATGTGTTTTTTTTTAAATAGTGTATCCCACACCATGACTTCTGTATCTTGAGATTCGTGAGTACGTTTACGAACAATGCAACGCACAAACACCCAGACCCGGAACAAAGGTATGTGTAAACCGTACAAACATTTTGTGCCATGCGGGAATCGAACACCCACCACCAAGCGCAGCAGTCGGTATAAAAGTAAAAAAAAAACAAATGGAATTGAACTGTTGACTCATCGCTCAGCTACTGAACTATTGTTATTTAAGGCTGTTGTATAGATGGCGCTGTACTCAATTCTCATACAAGTCACCGTAAATGTAAGGAATCCTGCATCGCGCTATCAGAGTTTTTGTGTTGTTTAGATCATGTAGTAAAATTAGTACAAACCAAGTGTACTTGCTTCGGCAGTACATATACTAAAATTGGAACGATACAGAGAAGATTAGCATGGCCCCTGCGCAAGGATGACACGCAAAATCGTGAAGCGTTCCACATTTTTTGGACATTTTCGGTTTGATTGGGAATGTTAAAAGAATTCAATACTTTGATTTCTTGTATCCACATACCTACTAAAGGAGGAATGAGTTAGAATCTCTTCTTTTCTCGGGTCTCGGGCTTCAGTTAGATCTAATAGAGAAGTGTTTAAAGCATGTCGTTCGTAAGGAAGTGGAAGAATTTGTTGTTATGGCTAAAGTGAAATTTGCTGTACCTACTATTTTATAGTTATCTAATCAATTGATTGGTTCTGCCTTTCCAGGTAAAATCGATATTTACCAACCCTACTTCTAGTGAGGAGCGATGTTTAAAAAACATGTCGATAAATAAAAGAATTTCATTATCATAAGCGCGACGCTTCTATACAGTCATTTTGTATGAAATCCATGCTGAAGAAATAAATGTCCGCGCCCCGTCTGCGTCTTTTCTGTGTGGCCAGCGCCTTAGAAACTTCCCAAGCAGGCCACTCTTACGTGAAACAGACGAAATGCCGTAGGCTGCGTTTCCACTGAGGCGGAGAGCGATTCACCAATCACATGTCTTGAGCGGAGAAGTGATGTGGATTTCATGCCATGTGATTGGTGAATCGCTCTCCGCTCTGCTCCACTCTGTGGAAACGCTGCCTTAGTGTGGCTCGGTCCAGAAGATGGTGAGAATGGGGTCAAGTTGAGAAGTGCACCAAATGCGTCAAGCCCGTGTGTAGGTATATTATTTTATGGGTTAATTGTACACCACATACCCACTACGTACAGTATTCTCTCCTTTTTTCTCGAACCCATCCAAAGGTTGTCTTATAAAGATCTCTTTTAGTGAGACCTAAATCATAATAATCTTTTCTATAGACTATAGAGTATCTGGTTCTGGTATCCGTTTATAAGATACTTTTGTAAATACCCATAATTTGTATGGTGTGGCTGTTATTATTGAGCAACAGCCTCCTCTATTGTTTGGAAATTAAGGTAAAAAAATTAAACACACAACATTATCTTAACCGTATATTAACTCAGGCAATAGAGCTAGCATTTGACGCGATACGGGGCCATAGATCAGCGCACTCCTTAGCCACGGGCCCGGTGATAGCGGAGCCTTTCATTTCTCCTTTGTTGTTCACTATGACGCCCGCATTGTCTTCGAAGTATATGAACACCCCGTCACGCCTTCTGAAGGGTTTCCGTTGTCTGATCACCACTGCCGGCATTACCTGGGAAGATTTAGAAGGATTAGTATTTTATGAAGAAGTCTTTGGAAAACAGTATGAGGATACTCGTAACTGTAATGGGAATTTTTAATTTCAAATATTTTTGATGTAATAAGATTATTTGTTTTCTAATTGACTCAGTTTATGAATTTAATCAGAATTTTATTTCTGTTCAAAAAGTTGTGATGGCGGATAAACTAAAAATGGCATAATGAAGCTAATATTTATGTCGCATAGCGTCGTTTTTATCAGAAGGATAATCGCGCCGGTGCTTTTACGACGTCACCATCTCACAAGTGACTTGCCATCGCGCGTTTGCTATGCCAAATAAACATTTGGGTAAATGCACACCGAGATGCGATGCTGCGAGTATATTATTTCAATAGAGCAACTCAATATATAACTTTATTTATTATTTATTTTACTACACAAAAAGATACACATTTGCAGTATTGTGGTGTCACTGTGGACTGACCCTTACATTCATTTTTGTTTTTTTTCAGCCACCAGTAAACCGCGCAAAGGAAATCTTCAAAAACCAATCACTACAGCCTTTGTTTTATCAAACACACTTTCTAATTGAATGCATATTCCTCACAAAAAAAAACAACTAAAAACATAACCCTCCTTCTGGCGCAGTCGGGTAAAAAACGTCCAAATAACTCAAAAGGACTTTCGAAACTATGCAAAGAAAACCATAACATTTTTAAGTAAAAACGTAGGGGTTAATATAAGTCAAAAATCATTCTATAGTACTTTCTTTGTTATTATGTTGCAATGGAATCGCTCAGTCAGCCAAGGTATATCAACATACTGTTTTTAACAGTTCAGAAAGTTAATTTTAGCGAAACCCTATGGCATATCATCATGGCAATTCCATTGAATACATTTCCCACAACTTTCTTATGTTAGGATTTTGTTGTAGATAATGTATGCACACAGATGCATTTTTAGAAGTCAAACCAATCATTCAAGTTAGATCTAAGAACAGGACATATAGATTGCATTAGAGACTAAAAGTGCTGATAGACTGGAGCGTTCACTTGTAACAGAACATCGATCATTCATCTATTTAAGGTTGTCCTCTAAAACCTGGTCCCGATAGTCATTTTTGAGTTATAAGCATAGCAACACAATTTGTGATCCATTTTTTATGACTTATAGATTTTCGAACTGAACAACAAAGTCAAGTATAGGGCCAAACATAGTTTCTATCATTTTCATGATCTTCTTAGCGAATGCTCAAGTCAATGGTAGTCAACAAAATTATTCTTCATGAAAATTTTAGACTTGACAACCAGCTCAGCAAAAACCTTGCCAGTATGCTCATTTAAATTTTCACTAAAACATTCCCATTTGTTTTTTGGTAATGTAACATTTGCAAGAATGCTCATTACAAGTGAATGCTCAATGTTCTGTTACAATTGAATGTTCAAGTCTACCAGCACCTCAATGCAAAGTCCCATGTCCATGCATCATTACCAAAAACCATGCTTTAAATAATCTTTCTTCAATGCAAAAACAGATCATACCTTTTTCCTTAGTTCAGGTTTGCCTTTCTTGACGGTGGCGACGATCATGTCTCCAGATCCGGCAGCGGGAAGCCTGTTCAGGCGACCCTTGATACCCTGCACGGCGATCACATACAGGTTCTTTGCCCCTGAAAGATATTAAATCGAAAATTAATTTACATGAGTAACGATTTCTGTATTGAAGGCTGTATTTTGACAATTTAACAAATGGGTCAAACCTAATCTAACCATTTATATCCAACTTTAAAAGAGCAATAGCCCGCCAGGGTCAGTCAGAACTGTCTTATTTGCCGTGATGTAAAGGGCTATCGAAAGACACTGTGGATTTAAGTCAGTAAAAGTCTGACAGTCCCTCCCATCCAGCCTTGGGTGGCAAGTAGCAAGGCTCACATTTGAATATTTATCTATATAACCTCAAACTCTGTTTTGGTATTTATTATCATGTGACAAAATGGTCATTGTTGTTTCAGCTATTTTCTGTAGGTATCAAACCTTCAGTTATTACTAAGGAGGTTGAAATAAGGTCAAACTTGGTTGAGTTTACAGCAAATGCAGGACTTAAGGTAGGGCAATAGGTGCATTTATGCTGCATACATCAAGGCTTGGCAAAAACTACATGTTTTTAGAGGTCAATGTCATGTGTATGTTATGGTGTGGTTCTAGCCTAATAATTTTGATCCTAAAATGTATGCACCACTTCCTCTTCATTTGTCATGGCGGTAATTTAGTCATAACTTGTAGAAAAGCTAAGTTTGTTCGACAGTGGCTTTGAAAGTTAGGTTACCCATTTGTTTGGTTTTAAATTGCACTGAACAACTTCAGACACAGCCAAGGAAGAAATCATCGTAATCAACACACATTGTGCGTCCGAAAGAATCATCATCAGTGTTCAATCAAACGTGCCTCTATAGGTTATGTTAGTTCTGCAAAATAAACTCGTGCTAACCTGTGTTGTCTGCGCAGTTGATGACGGCTCCTACTGGGAGACCCAGGGAGATACGGAACTTCGCTCCCGCGGAACCACCACGTCCTTAAAACAGAAAAACCACACTTCATACATTTTTCATCACAACACTTCTACTCACGAAATACAAAGTGAATATTCGAAATATACGTGGCTTTCAAACAAATATGATACTAGTTTCGCTCCACACATGCTTTCTAATTGATTTTAACACTAAATAACATGATTAAAATGGATATTTTACAATTTCACGAACCTCTTTTAGACATTTTGTTGTGTCAATTTTTTGAGAGGAAAACGAAAGAACGCGAATTTAGCAACACATCACAGGTACTATTTCGTTCAGAAACCGAATGCCGACCAATGCCGACAAACAATCTGAAGTTAGTTTCAAGTAGCAGGAATGCTTGCAATAACTCAAAATCCTGAAAATAAACAACGATTACATATAATATAAACAACATAATTGTACAGATCTAAGATCTTTGACTTTATTTTCACTTTTATTTTGTAATTTCTTATTTAAATCAACTCTAGACAACATCTGGATCTTGTTTGATATTTCTATTTCCGAACGATTAGTTGCCGTTCCGTTCCAAGAAGTTCCTTTCGTATTTCTATAAGTGCGAAATACGAAATATTTGTAAATTGATTTGGTGTTCATTTTTTTAATAATAAAAATCAAACTAAAATAAGTGTTTGAGTAAATACTAAGAAAATTCTTGCAAAAACTTCAAATCATCAAACTATATAACGAAACGTAGCCAAAAACTGTTTGTCATTTTCTGTCAAATTCGTTGCGGCTTGTCATTCTGTGAGGTTCACAATTTTGTTACAAAAAGTATTTTAGTAGTAGAAAACATTAAACTTTATTGTTAAAATGGCATTCATGGGCGATATGATGAACCCGGCGCCCTTCTGGCAGAACGGACCTGCCCCGGGAGCCTTCTACAACTTCCCTGGAAACTCATCAGGTTTCGGTCCATCCACTCACCCTGTACAGGAATTCAAAGCTCAGTAAGTCTAATTCAGCACTATTGAAAGTATTTTTACTATTTTGTAGTCATTTATCCTGATTTAAATCCGCTTCTGTTTGAGAATAATGACTGTTGAAAATACCAAGTCATCATTTGTTGTGTCTTTGAGTATGGAACTCTATAAAGATTGAAACCTATTACCTCCATAACCTATTATAATGTAGTAAAATCAACAACTGTTTTCCTCTGCCCCTAATGTAATGCCAACCTGATGATATTAAGTATTATGGTCATCAACTTACTAATCTCTCCATTTCCTTTCAGCTCAGCCACCCCCATCACCACAACCACAACAGTAATTGGTGTCAAGTTTGACAAAGGTTGTGTGGTCGCCGCTGACACCCTCGGATCATACGGAACACTGGCCAGGTTCCGTGACTGTCCTCGTATCACGAAGGTTAATGATCTGATCCTGCTTGGTAATGGTGGGGATTACGCTGACTATCAGTACTTGAAGGATATTATTGAACAGAAAATGTAAGTAGCTGAACTCCATTATAAGTTATAATTTATAACACTAATGCATTATGTCCACCTTTGTACTACCATGTGCAAGAATTCAATAATTAAAAAAGCACAAAAATTGCAAATATTTTTTTTTTGTTCTGTCAAAAAAAGTCTTTATTTCCTTTACTTTTTTGTCTTCAACATTGCGGCTAACCATTATTCAACTATGTTTGGTTTGATTCCCAAATCCCAGAGTAATTTAAAGTCAAAGTCAAGATGTATATCTGAATTTAACGTGAAGTTATTGCCTGTGGGGTATACAACCTGCTAGCTAGACCATTTGCAGTATCAAAATTATTTATTCAAATTATTTAACAGGAAATGATTGCCTGTAGGGTCTACAACTTGCTAGTGTGAACTTTGTCTATTTGCAGTTTTAAAATCATTTCGAATAAAGTTGATAGTTCTATAAAGATGATTTCTGTTCCACATCCACAGTATCGATGAACAATGCATCGGAGACGGTCTGCTTCTGAAGCCCCGCTCCATGCACTGTTGGTTGACTCGCGTGCTGTACAACAAGCGCAGCAAGATGGATCCCTTGTGGAGCAACTATGTTGTAGCTGGTATGCAGGTGAGGAAAATATACCAGTTTCGTAGAAATGGATTAATATTGTCGATCTACGCCATAAAAAAATCGGTTATGTGCGAGTAGTACTGGCATTGTCTTTAAAAATAGTAAAAATAATATGAATGTTGTCTGGGAGCCAACCCATTTTTTAAAAAAGCAAGCACCCACACCTCCACTGTGTCCTCCGGGCGATTTTCGTAGTGGTAAAATGCAGGTTATACTTCCCGCCGAATTCGACACAAGAAACTGCCGGAATACGGATCAACTTCACGTCGCGAAATGTGAGGACACCGTGGCACCTCTTTAGCCATTCCTTAAAGAGGACGAGCGCCGCGATTTCGGCGTGCCCGATGTATAAATATTTATTTTATTCTGTTTTGGAAATAATTTATATTATAGAAATTCTATGAAAATTTCAACTGTCCAACTATCACAGTTCTTTTACTTCCATTCCATCTCATTTGAACTGTCTCTCCTATTTAAAACAATCTCTTTTCAACAAACAGGACGGCGAGCCCTTCCTAGGTGCGGTCGACAAACTGGGCACAGCTTACGAAGACGCGGCCATCGCAACCGGTCTCGGCGCCTACATGGCCACGCCGCTCATACGCGAGGCTTGCAAGAACGGTTTGGATGAGGAGGGTGCCAAGTAAGTAGTTCTAACAGCCCATTCACGATTATGGTCTAAGCAGCGGATGGTGTGGTGAAGCATGACTCATGTCACGTACACACAATAATAAATAAACTCCACATTTTATCTAAGTTTTGTAATACGAAGAAAGGACAATGGTAGCGTTTCATACATTAAAATAGGTGAGAAGAAATGGTAGTGTCAACATGTCAAAAATATCTTAAAATGTTAAGTTTCGGACCCTAAAGAACTGTTCAAAAATTATGTCCTGATAGGGCTTAAAAAAGATAAATAGATTTAAACTTTTTTTAGATTATATGTCTTAAGTCGGAAATCGGAGTCCAAAGAGGCAGTAGAACAGTCACTCAGGGCAAGATCAGAATCCTTTAGGCATGCACTTGCAAGTTTAAACCAAGATTTATTTACTTTTTGTAATAAGAACCGTATAAGTTCATAACATAACACACTTCTTACTCCTCCAGGGCTCTAGTACGCAAATGCATGGAGGTCTTGTTCTACCGCGACGCGCGCGCCTTCCAGAGGTACCAGCTGGGAGTGGTGACGGCTGCAGGAGTGCGCATTGAGGACCTGGCGGAGCTCAAACATGATTGGTCGCTCGCGCATATGATACACATGAAGTAGACTGGGAGTTTGTTCTTATTGTAATAATAAATATGGTTTTGTAACTCTATTTTTGTGTTTCTACTTCTTTTTCCTGGTAGAAAATTATGTTAACTCAGTCAAACCCTGCCGGGTTCGCGGGACTAATGAGCTACCGTGACCCCGGAACGTAAAGGGCTATTGAAGGACACCGAGTACTTTAAAAAAAACTTCTGTAAACTGGTCGAGAATGATATCAAGTCTATCTTGCAGTGCACTGCTGGACATAGGCCTCTCCCAAGCTGCGTCATATCACCCTGTCCTCCGCCTTCCGCATCCAGTCTGTGCTAGCCACTTTTTTAAGGAAATCCACAGTTGCGCAGACAATATTGATGGCACTATTAGCGCAGTGGCTGGCGTATCACGGGTTCGGTCTGCGCACGGTAAAATATTTCTATACGTAATCTGCTAGAAGTTGTTTCTGGTCTGGGTGCCTATCATGTATGGTCGAGCAGGTGAAATTTTGCTCGAAACTGCAAAAGCTAGCATTTTGCAGTTTGGTGTGCGCTAACCCTGAGTCTGGTTGGTCACTTTTGGGATAAATAAAACAATTGCAATATGGAAAGAAAAGCTTATATTAGAGACCATTACATCTAGATATTATTCAGAGTTACGCAAAGCACTTTATTTGTGAAATAAAAAACATTGGTAACTTATTGTTCCCGCCACCTTGAATATCCGTATTTTTAAATATGTTATATTTTTACATAAAAACCGGCCAAATTGTAGTAAATAATATAAATTTTATAGTATATCTGTTAAGACAAAGTGCGATACATAACGCTGTCCAAATGATATAATTACAGTCGAATTTGTAAACATTGGTTTTTATCAACATTTCACACCACACTGATTAATGAACTTTTCATGTAATAATTAGTGAGCCAAAAAAGATGAAAAAATTAGTGGAAATCGTAGAAGGTGACCCACACTTTTTTTTAAGAGTGGTAAAATCGATATGATTTATAACGCAGCCCCACAATAGAAATTTCTAGATGTTAAAGCACCCTCGATACAGGATCGAGGGTGCTTTAACAAACAATTAAACTCACATACACAAACACCCAAACCCGGAACAACTACTTGTGGGTCATACAAATACTTGTTCCGCGTGGTGATCGAACCTATGACATGCTGCGCAGGAGTTAATCACTCATCTACTGCGCCATACTTATATTCCTTTCCAGCAATCTCACACTCAAACAAACCAAAATAAAAAACAATGTCTACAAGTATAACTTATATTATTAATATTTTATCTTATCGCCTCTTCTTGTGTACTTTCGAAGGTCCTTTGACGAAGCACCAGTCTACTGAGATTGGCTGGCCCAAGATGTCCGCACCGTCTAGGGCTTCGCGTGCGCTCTGTTGGAATAAATTAATAGTTCAGGGATCAATTTAGGATATTTTTTTCGTGGTAAAATCATCAATTGAGATCTTTCACCCCGCGGGCAGGGCGAGAGGAACTGTCAGACTTGTACTGACTAAAATCCACGATGTCCTTCAATAGCCCTTTGTGTTCCGGGGTCACGGTGATGGTATAAGTCCCGCGACCCCGGCAAGCTTTAGCCCTCTGAGAGGGGGGCCTCGTCATTATGCTGACGCTCTTTGAGGCGCGCGTGGAACACGACGCGCCGTCGACCCGGGCATGGTCCATGGTCGGACAACGAGTTGCCCCTTACTCGCCGCCCGCATGCAGGGATAAATTTAGGCTTGCATGCATATTACGATACTGTTTGCTTTTTTTTCGCTTGTAGGACTGCTTCGCTGGAGGCATCCACGACCCACAACATGGTCTCGACCAAAACCGGGCGTGAAAGGTCGCTGCCTATCGTCTAAGACACGACAATGCTCTGGGCCATAGGCTTCTGTCTTGTAGGGGGCCAGTGCCCGCACTGTATGGTCCACCTTGTTCTTCGGGCCATCCTCGCAGTGGTGACACCGAGGAGTTTCTTCCTTACCAATCAGACACATCGGTAGTCACGTCCAGCGGAAGATCGCGGCCGTGGCGCCTCTCCAGCCACTCACTCCTCAAAGAACGCTTTTTCTGACTTACCGCCGCTATTGTGCCGTGCTCGATTATTATACCTACTGTCAAAGTGGCCATTTCAATTCTTAAGTTGTCATAAAATTTATATACTCACAGCAGCCTGCTTGTAAGTCTCGTACTCCACAAGTGCATAACCTTTTAGGAAACCTGTGCGTCTGTCCAGATTCAGATGGATGTTCTTGATCTCACCAAACTCTGAGAACTGGTTCTGAAATAACAAAGAGATAATGGTCAAAAATGAGCAAAATCTATACTAATATTATAAAGCTGAAGAGTTTGTTTGTTTGTTTGGTTGAATATGCTAATATCAGGAGCAATAAAATTAAATAAAACAATTTTTGTGTTGAATGGCCCAGTCCATTTCTTGAGAAAGGCTGTAGTATAAATCATCCACTACGATCAATAGCAGCAGAGCTGGACATCAGGAGCAACAGCTAGTTAAGCAACAAAAATACATCATCTGTGAAAATTCCTACCGAACTATCACAGTTCGTGGAATACAGTTAGGTCACAGACGGACAGCGGAATCTTAGATATAGGGTCCCGTTTTACCAATTGGGTATGGAACTTTAAAAAAAGCATTATTGTATCACCTGTATATCTTCCTCCTGTGCCTCTTCATGTACGTTGCTGACAAACAAGATCCAACCTTCCACTGACCGCTGAGGACCTGGTGTGTTACCGTCACCTTCAGGAGCCAGGCTGTCATATCTAAAACATAATGTTGAGATTACTTTACATGTGGCACGTATGGGGCTCATATATGTGCGACCAACTTTAGACTAAACGCGAAATAAGGTTTAAGTTGAAATTTAAAAAATTACATTAAATTAAGTTTGAAGGTAATGAAAGTAAATATTTAAGCCCTGTTATTTTTTTTACAATTATGCAAACAAATGTAACTTGTTGCTAACTTGTAATTTGATGGCCTTGGCAAAATTTCAATTTAGGAGTTATTGAGTATTTATAGACTTATAAAGGTACATAGGGCAATTTAGCGATGATCAAACAACAACAGTTAATTTTTCTATGTTATGTTTTTTTATTAGGTATATTTTGCTGCTTATTGTATGTTTCAGTTACCTGCCCCTATTGCCTCTTTCAGAGGCGCCCCCAGTACCGGCTTCACTACCAAATCCTCTCCCTTTACGTTTTCGCGCCTTCTCTTTCAAACGAGCGATTCCCTCTGAAAAAATAAACAAATACTACTCATTTACGTGCAAAAAGTAGGCAGAAGTATATTTAGAGCAAGTAGATGCCAGGGTTAACGGAATTTCAAGCATAAATCGAGTTCAATGCACTAGAAAGTTAACCTAAAAATGTTTGTCGTAATTGGATGGTATTTAGACCAAATATAGCATGAGTAACGACTATAACATCTACGATTGACAAGGGAAACATAATAGATGGATAATAAGCCAAAGTAAATGACAAATGCTACTAGAAATTGATGCATCAAAACATTCACAAATTACTTACGTTCGCCATCCTCATCTACCTCAAATTCCTCAGAGTTTTCAATATCTAGCACGTCTGCCATATTTACTGTGTGTATAAGTTCTAAACTTTTATTTTAACGAGTATTTTCGTACGATTTTCACTGTTTTCACGTAAATAAACGTGAATTCATGAATTACAACAAAATGTTTTTATTTTAAATTGGGCTTCAACTTCTAGGCTTTTGTGCCAAACAAAATGACTTTTAGGTAGCAGTGTTGCTAGCCTCAGTAGTTTTTGTGAACATTCAGGAACTTTTCTAGAAGTTTCACATTTTTCGTTCAAAACTGCAATTTGAAAAAAGTTTACATGTACATGTATTCGAATGATGAAACTTCATGAAACTCAAATGAACTACAAAAAAAAGACAACAAAATGACAAGAACATTGTGACAACTATATTTTCTTTATTATTTAGTAATTTATTTATGTTAAGCTAACTGAACGTTGAAAAAATCTAAAATGAGTACCTGTAACGTTGGAGCACCGCGAAACACAGTTTCTGGTGACTGGACCTCAAGATCATCGAGATCTCCTGCAACAACTCGATCATCATCACCAAATCGTGGAGAAACAATTTTTGATAAATACCTCGATATTATCCACTCGAAATCAAATATTTCTGTAAACGATAAATCTGAGCCCCTTGAACGTCCTTTTGACTTTTTCGACGACGAAGAATTTGCTTTTGGAATTAATTTACTCAACAACAATGTTGCCTGCGTCGGTGATAATATTACCAAACTTATTCAAATGGGTAATGGTTCACTTATATATTTTTCTAGTCTTGTTATAGTAAAATGGAGATATTAGAATTTTTAATTGATTAATATTTGATTCATAGTGTAGTTGAGTAATAAAATGCAAGATTGTTATAGCCAGAATTCCTCATGCACCAAGCTACACGTCTTAAACATACAAGCATACAAGTTGCAATTATGTATGAATTTCTTCAGCACCAAATATTCCTTTTTTTCTTTACAAAAAGTCTTGACCAAGACGACTTGGGGTTTAGGCTACTAGCCTACACAGTAAAAAAAAAACACTTGCTCTACCAGCCATCTCATTCGCCTAGGCACCCCGCACACGGTTAAAAATCGTATGATTTTGAGCTTTGGAGTTTTGTAATAAAAAACCTACCAAAAATCTATTTTTAAACGTTTACTGAAAAAGTGATGGTAACACCGAAACCTCAAGTGACAGCTGTCAGCTAAAGCTAAACGTGAAATCAGATTGGATTTGTGGATTTCTATTTTGTTTTCGATAAAATTGTATTAATTCATTTACCTAGTGCTTATTGTAATAATTTGAATAACATGCCGGAATTCCATTTAATGGAATCCATAATCACTCAGCTCAATGGTAAGTTTAATTAAGAAATATCGTAACTATTATAAACGTGAAGAAGTTACATAATTTTGTTTGCAAAATTGATATTGTTTTGTTTGACACAAATATTTAATTTTAGCACCGCTGTGTTTTAAATAGTGCTATAATACTGGTGTTACGTCATTTGGGACATTCGGACACAGTGTAACACTTCGAATAGCCATGAAACTAAGAATTGACGAACCATTCCAATTTGGTAAAAATATTTTGAAATTGTGTGTGATTTGAAGTGTTTTTCTTTTAGAAAATGGTTTGTGTGTAAATGTAGTGTATATAATTACCCGATAGTAACATGCAAGTATTGTTTTTATCGTTTTTGCCAATGTTTTTTTTGAGTTTTTTGTACATAACCTCACTTTGTAGTGTCCTCATTCCTGTGTTTTAAATGTGACAATAAAATTATCATTTTACCTTACTAATACAAGAACTTTTATTGTATCATATAATTTTTTCCATCAGTAGACTCAAAGGTATTGAAAATGGACACCATTAAAAAAACACACAACTATATTGTGTTTAAACATAAATTTGTAGAAACATCAGTAGAGAAAAGCAGTTGTTTATCAAGAAACCTTTAAAAAATATATACTTTCTAGAACCATCACTTTTAACTAAACAATGTTCAAGTCTATTTAAGATTTTAGTTCAGTAGATATTCTTCCAGATTGTTATCCAGAGCTTGTGAGATCCAAATGACATTTTTTAATAGTCAGATAATTTTTATCTGAGGAATAAAAGTAGCAGTTTGACATATTTTCTATAGATAAGCTGTCAAACTGCCATTTCAATTCCTCAGATAAAAGTTACCTGACTATTGAAAAATCAGCCATAAGAAAAAGTCTTTAGTTTGAACCAGTAGTTCCTGAGATTAGTGTGTTAAACCAAACAAACTACAGCTTTATAATATTTGTATAGATATTCTCCCAGATTATTATCTGTAACTTATCCAGGGTTTGTCAATAGGTCATAAGTTTAAAAAAAAGGTTACATTATGCTGACTGGCCTGTTGGTCTAGTGGTTAGTGACCCTGACTGCTATGCTGGGGGTCATGGGTTTGATTCCTACCCAGGACAAATGTTTGTGTGATGAGCATGATCATTTGTTCTGTGTCTGGGTGTAATTTATCTATAATATGTATGTATTTGGAAACATAATACAAGTATGTTTATCAGTTGTCCAGTACCCATAACACAAGCTCTGTTTAGCTTGGGGCTAGATGGCAGTGTGATAGTTGTAGAATATTACATTATTATTTAAGTATTTCTTTTATGTAAATGATGGCATAATAAATTCCTAGGCCACAATGTGAGATCACCATCATAATGTTAAGGTGACATCATTATATTATTTATTCCAAGGGCTTAATTACTGTAGTTTGAATCATAACATCTTGGCAATAGAGTCTAAAGAGGTGTGTATAAATATTGATGACCAATGGTTTGTATCTTGGCACTGAGTTAAGTGACAACTGGTATTCTTAAAGGACAGTGTTAGTATTTCTCAGAAATAGAGATCACTTTGGCAGTTGAAGCAGGTGAATTGAGTTAGATTTGAGGGCAAGACCTTTGCAGGACTTGTCTACAAGCCCACACAACGTAATGCAATCTCGGAGACTGTATTTGACCTACCACACTCGCAAGCTTCACCACAGTTGTAACTGGGCATGCTTCTCGCATGAAAAAACTGTACACGGACGGCATTACCACATGCACAAGCTTACTGCGCAGGCAATCGCACAGGCCGCGTTGTGGGGTTTGCGCGAGATACAGTTTTACCAACCACACGCACGGTGTTCCGTGTACAAACTGGCTTGCGCAGGCGAAACTGTGTGCAGGTCGTGCTTTGGGGTTTGCGCGATATACAGTTTTTTACCAACTACACGCACGGTGTTCCGTGTAAAAACTTGCTTGCGCAGGCAAAACTGTGTGCAGGTCGTGCTTTGGGGTTTGCGCGATATACAGTTTTACCAACTACACGCACGGTGTTCCGTGTAAAAACTTGCTTGCGCAGGCGAAACTGTGTGCAGGTCGTGCTTTGGGGTTTGCGCGATATACAGTTTTTTACCAACTACACGCACGGTGTTCCGTGTAAAAACTTGCTTGCGCAGGCAAAACTGTGTGCAGGTCGTGCTTTGGGGTTTGCGCGATATACAGTTTTACCAACTACACGCACGGTGTTCCGTGTACGAACTGGCTTGCGCAGGCTAAACTGTGGTGACGCTTGTGCGTGTGGTTAGTTGGTATGACTATGCCGCAGGGTTTTTCAACCTGTGGGTCGCGACCCCCTGGGGGGTCGCGAAGCCTCTTCAGGGGGGTCGCGAAGCTTCTATAGGGGAGTTGTAAAAGGTTGGAAAAGCTACTGCATAAAAAACAATTAAGTTTAAAAAGTTACCTAGAGGATAAATGTTAATGTTAACTAAAGTCATTTGTTTATTTTCATTTAATTATGAAAATGAGTATCTGTGTTGGATTGAATATTGCTGTCTGTGCTCGCATCATACTTATATCTTTATTATAATTCTATACGCGAGGACTGGTAATTGGCTGTCTGATGCCTATTACCCCTTTTTTGATATGTTTTTGTTAGCTGTAAGTCCTCCATGAAATAAATAAATAAATAAATAAATAAATAAATAAATAAATAAATAAATAAATAAATATTGTCACATGTCACAAAATAAAATACATATAAAAATATCTAACGTACGGGGGTCGCGAAATGTTTCTTCATACTAAGGGGGTCGTGCCATGAAAAAGGTTGAAAAACCCTGGACTATGGAATCCAGGTAACAATACAACCGTAGATGTTTATAGACAGGCTTGCGTTAATGGATACCAAAGTCGTAAAGGTCACTTAAGTCTGACAAGAAAATGTTTTTTTTTTTTATAAATATCATTTTGTCCCAAGTCTAAATCATCAGCCATATATTTCTTAATCCAGTGTAATATAGCCGAAATGTGTTTTTATATTTAATTGGTATTTTTTTGCAGTTTGAATGTAAATAAATCTAAAACCACACTATAACTGGAAAAATATGTTTTCATTGTTTATTTTTGTTTTTGTTGGTTTTGCTTATAAGTTGATAACTCTTTTTAAATAGATGTTCACTGTTTAAACGTGAAGTTTGAGTTAAATTACTAGTTAATCAATTCTTTTTTTATCGTGATAAAATCGTCAACTGTGTCCCCCACCCAGGGCAGAGCGGCAGCGATTGTCAGTCTCGTACTGACTAAAATCCACGGTGTCCTTCAATAGCCCTTTACGTTCCGGGTCACGTCATTAAATAACGGCCGAACAAAAACGTTTACGTGCTCATTCGCACAAAGTACAATCTGTCAGAGCAATCTGCAGTAGAATCATCGAGAACTTTTTGGAAATTTCGAGAAGCTTGAAGACTAGTCTCACAAAACGGTTGATGAAACAGTATATTATCTTCTCTCCATGACTTTAGAGTAACTAATATCTTGAAACCACCTTCCAGCCCAAGAGCCATGGCCGGACAACGTGAAGCTGTTCCAGCCGTACGAGGTGGAGCAGATACTGCTGCCCGACAATGCCAGCTGTTTGGCTGTTCAGGCCTTCTTGAAGGTAAGTTTATAGTGGACATAATCATCAAGCAAAAAGAACACTAGCGCCATCTATGCAGCGACGGTGAAACTAAAGTGTTCTCAATCGCGCAATCGAACTTATCCGCAAGTTGAGAAGACATAGAATATAATTATCGACAGTGAAAGTCGGGCAGAAAGCCCACCAGACACAACACTGACAGGTGTTGTGCACGACACTCGTCTGGTCGGAAGGTAACTTCCTTTTCACCAGGGTATCAAGGAACTTTCCACTCTGATTATCCTACCCCCAAAAATCTTACTTCTTACTATCTCTTAGTATAAAAGTGAACATTTGTTTGTATGGATGGATGCTTGTTACCCGTTCACGCAAAAACAAATTTGGTACACAGATAGTTTATAATCTGTTGGTAAGCGAAGATGTGGTCGATGGTGAAGCTTGTTCACTCTTGACATAATCAAGAAAGTGTCTACTTCTTCTAAAACATCTGTTAAATTTCTCTCCAGATGTGCAACCTCCCCTTCGAAGTAGAAATGCGTTGGAACGCCGAATTTATGTCTCCATCAGGCCGCGTCCCCTTCATCAAATGCGGCGCCTTCGTGGTCTCAGAGTTGGAACCTATCGTGCAGTTCGCGGCGAACAAGGGCGTCTCCCTCTGCGGAAAGTTAAGCACTGAGGAGAAGGCGGAGATGAGGGCGTATATGAGTCTGATTACTAATGTGCTGGTTAATGCTGAGGTTAGTACACTATAGAGTAGTTGGTGAGTGAGGATAAAGGGTGGCTCTTCTCTGGGTTGAATGCTGAGAAGAAGGCGGAGATGAGGGCTTATATGAGTCTGATTACTAATATGCTGGTTAATGCTGAGGTTAGTACACTATAGAGTAGTTGGTGAGTGAGGATAAAGGGTGGCTCTTCTCTGGGTTGAATGCTGAGAAGAAGGCGGAGATGAGGGCTTATATGAGTCTGATTACTAATATGCTGGTTAATGCCGAGGTGAGTACATTATAGAGTAGTTGGTGAGTGAGGATAAAGGGTGGCTCTTCTCTGGGTTGAATACTGAGGAGAAGGCGGAGATGAGGGCTTATATGAGTCTGATTACTAATGTGCTGGTTAATGCTGAGGTTAGTACACTATAGAGTAGTTGGTGAGTGAGGATAAAGGGTGGCTCTTCTCTGGGTTGAATGCTGAGAAGAAGGCGGAGATGAGGGCTTATATGAGTCTGATTACTAATATGCTGGTTAATGCCGATGTGAGTACATTATAGAGTAGTTGGTGAGTGAGGATAAAGGGTGGCTCTTCTCTGGGTTGAATACTGAGGAGAAGGCGGAGATGAGGGCTTATATGAGTCTGATTACTAATGTGCTGGTTAATGCTGAGGTTAGTACATTATAGAGTAGTTGGTGAGTGAGGATAAAGGGTGGCTCTTCTCTGGGTTGAATACTGAGGAGAAGGCGGAGATGAGGGCTTATATGAGTCTGATTACTAATGTGCTGGTTAATGCTGAGGTTAGTACATTATAGAGTAGTTGGTGAGTGAGGATAAAGGGTGGGTCTTCTCTGGGTTGAACACTGAGGAGAAGGCGGAAATGAGGGCGTATATGAGTCTGATTACTAATGTGCTGGTTAATGCTGAGGTTAGTACATTATATAGTAGTTGGTGAGTGAGGATAAAGGGTGTGTCTTCTCTGGGTTGAACAAGCCTAGTAGTTGGTGAGTGAGGATAAAGGGTGTGTCTTCTCTGGGTTGAACACTGAGGAGAAGGCGGAGATCTCGGCGTATATGAGTCTCATTACAAACGTGCTGGTTAATGCCGAGGTTAGTAGTTTATACACTACAGTTTGTGAATGAGGAAAAAAGGCGTAACTCCTCTGGGTTAAACACTGAGGAGAGGGCCGAGATGAGGGCTTATAACAATATGAGTCTCCATAGATATCATATTGTTATAAGCCCTCATCTCGGCCTTCTCATAGCCAATATTGTATTGGCGGTGACACTGCCGTGTCCCCCGATAGAAATAGTTTTAAAAGATTTGGTGTACAATAAAGCCTATTCTATTCTATTTTTTCAGCTCTACATATCCTGGGTGGATAGTGAAACATTTAACGCAGTGACAAAAGTACGGAACTCTTCCGTATACCCCTGGCCATTAGGATGGTTGCAGACGAGGGCAAAACGGAATGCTGTCATCAAGCGGCTGAAAGCGCTGCACTGGTATGATAAGACCCTGGACCAGGTGTTGGCTGATGTGAGTATTTTTAAGACTAGTTTTTAGGGATGCAGGATGTCGAAATAAAAAAAAAATACTATGTATTCAATACTTTTTCAGCAAGCCTACTAGTTGCTACTCGCGACTTCTCCTCCATGTATAGACGCCAGCACATCAACCTCAATCTGTCAATTTTCTTTTGCGTGGGAGGTTAATGTTCGATTGTTAAAATTTTATAGATTCGGATAGGTTGACCTGCTGGTGTCTGTAGGTCGAAAATTATCTGACAGATACAGACTTAATTTTCCAATTTATTCCTTAAATCTTATGGTGACGCTAAGATTTGATAATAGTAGGTAAAAACCTCGGTGGTTCGGTTGGTAAAAGCATCGGATACACAGAATCCGAAGGTCACCGTTCAAATTCCGCTCATTGTATGTGTGGATGGATGTTTGTTACTCTTTCACGCAAAAACTACTGAACGGATTTGGCTGAAATTTGGTACACAGATAGTTTATAACCTGGATTAACACATAGGATAGTTTTTATCCCGATTTTATGTTCCCGTCGGATAATTTTGGAGTTGTAGCGGGTGAAGCCGCTGGCGGCAGCTAGTATTTAATAATAATTTTTTATCGAGACAGAGAGGAGGTCTGTATCCCAGCTGTGGGAAGATTTATAGGCTGATGATGATGAAGAGTTTTTATGGACCAGTATTGATGTTTCTTTCTTGATTTTCAGGTAGAACAGTGTTGTAACTCGCTAAGTCAGCGATTGGGTGATAAAGACTACTTCTTTGGGAGCGCGTGAGTTATTTTAATTAACTAATATAAATAAGCTAAGGTTTTAGAGTACGACTTACTAGTTGCCATTTTGCATAAAATAAAATATGTTTAAGATAGTGAATTAGTAGCTCCTACTTAGGGTCAGTTCACACTGAGACGCGACGCTGTGGCTGTGCGCACATTTCAATAGAGCGACTCAAAATCTAACTTTATTTATTACACAAAAAGTAAGACATTTCACCGATGACGCTACGCAGCGCGGCGACGGTCTCGCATTGTAAAAGAGAATCAAAATCCACCTTTATTTACTACACCAAAAAATATAAATTTCCACTATCGTCGCGACGCGTCTCAGTGAAGTGACCCTTAAATATTGTAAACTCAAGCACAGACAGAAACTTCTACGTTAAACAGGGTTATTCTTGTAAGTTTTCCAACTGGGGAAATCATTACCCATAGGAGATACGGATACGGAAAAACTTTCTAAAGATTCGGATTTCCTTCCATAAACGAGCTCTTAGATAGGAAGTCTGTATCCCAGCAGTTGGGAAATCAAGCTGAATTTACTACCTCCTACTCACTAAGAATTTACAAATGGAGCTTACTCATGACGCGAAGCGACTCATGCGATGAGTCTATTGCCGATTCAAGTCGCACTTATTCGCCAATGGACCGATGCGATGCAATTCGACCGTGAATTACGAAACTCCACCTTACTTCTAGGACATAAAGGCGCTGCAAACAAAATACAAAAAATGTTGCCTGTGACGAGTAATTGCGCAATCTAATTTCAAACAGAGAATCATGCAATTTGATATCGAGCAGATCTGCTAGCGATATCGTCAATACGTGCGACTCTTTTAGCAAACACTAGTGGTAGTCCATACATTTTGTTCGGTCAGACGTTTGTGCGATATCTAAACGATATCGTCAATCGATGCAATTCTTTATCGCCCTAACCCTAACTCTCACCTACTCCTACCTTATCTCCTTTCTCCTCCCTTTTAGCCCCACTCCCGTAGATGCCCTAGTCTGTGGTCACATGCGCGCCATCCTAATGGGAACCGGATTAAGGGCTGGTGCCCTCATCAAATGCATCACCAGCTCATTACTAAGGCTTGTACTCAGGTGCATCAATTTAACCAAGACGACTTTGACGGTATGTCACTTAAACATCTGTTAAACAGATTTCTAAAAAAGGGGGAAACTATAAAACGACATTTATTTGATGTTGCTATAAGGTCAGTTTTGGAGTTACACTTTTTAATAAGTGTTTAACAGATGTTTAACTTTCTGTAGTAAGGTTGTAGTAGTTTAACGAATTTACTTCCTGTATCAGTCATAACCACAGACACCATGAACATGAGCCACGATCATCGACGGTAACTCGCAAAATAAACAAGTTTTATTTTACTGTCATAGTAAACCCATCTAATAAGTCCTCCGCCCAAGGAGGGACTGTCAGATTCGTACTGACTAAAATCCACGGTGTTCTTTCAATAGACCTTTACGTTTCAGGGTCTCGGTTATCTGATAAGACAGTCCCGCGACCCGGACAAGTTTTGGCAATCTAAGCCCTCCCTGTCAGATTGCTGACAGCTCTTTGAGGCCCATGCCTGCTTCCCTAGTCAAGTTAAAAACGATAAACGCAAACACTCAGCAGGCTTTAAAAGATTTTTAACTTTATAACCTAGTATAAAAAGTTGAAAATCTATTAAACTCTACTGAGCGTTGGTCCTTGATCAGGAGGCAAGCTACCCAGGTCGCTGCAGTAGAAAAGATACACATTCTACCGATGACGCGACACAGCATGATGCCGCGCACTCGTTTTAATAGAATACAACTTTATTTACTACACGACAAGATACACAATTTCAAATATCGTCGCGTCCGTCGTGTTGCGTGTCAGCACAATCTTAATAATGACCCTTTCTTAGGGAGCTTATCCTTGGCGCTAAGCGACGCGACTCGACTGATTTCAACTACAACTGAAAATCAACCTTGCTACTACGATATAAGAAAGCAATTCAGTTCACTCGACGTCGTGGCGTTCGTGTTTTGTTTTTCATCTACCCGTTGACAACCACGCATTTTATGTCATATGCCGTAGAGATAAGGTTGATTTTCACTTGTAGTTGGAATCGCGTCGCATCGTCCCTTATCCCCCTTTCCCCTTCCCAGCCTCAAGAGAATTATCTTATAACGCAATCATACCAAATATCCCGTCGACGCCAGCTGTCTCCCGTCCGCTGTATGTCTGATCGAAGCACGAGGGTGCAACGATCTCGAATGAGCATGAGGATCCCCAGCAAAGATAGTATTTCTAATAATTATAATAACAGGGATGTTTTTGGTAAGATTTTTTCTATTTTTATTATTTCCTAGCGGCCCGTCCCGGCTTCGCACGGGTGAAAGTCCTCTAAAAGCCGGTCCCGATGGTTATGTTACCGGCCAAACCCGATTTTCAGGACAAACTAGTTTGGCCTAGGCTAAACTAGTTTTTTGCAAGCTAGGGACTTGCTGGCACCCCGACTCGGACAATTTAGGTTAGAAGAGGATGGCGGGGTCTGAAAGACCCCGCCATCCTCTTCGTGGTTCTTTTTTTTAAAACCACCCAGTAGTAGGAAATCCGCAAAGCGGGACTCTGTCGAAACTAGTTTAGCCTAGGCCAAACTAGTTTGTCCTGAAATCGGGTTTGGCCGGTAACAGTTACAAACATAAAAAAAAAGAATTATCCGAATCGGTCCAGTCGTTTTCGAGTTATGAGCTTAGCAACACATTTTCCATTTATACATTATAGATAATAGAGTTTACTGCATAAATAAATTGAAAATCTGTTTAGTCCGTCAGTATCGAAAAATAATGGACACGTATTTTTTTTAAATCAATGATTAATGTCAAAGATAAAACGCTTCGAAATTCGGGAGTAGGGGCTTGTCACGTCATAGCGTAAACCGACCGAGTGACGTTTTGTGATTTTTGATAGCGTTGTATCTTCGTCTATTTTGGTTTACGTAACGAACGAATATTTTTTGATAATTTATCTTTCGGACTAATTATTTTTTTGAGTAAAATAGCCGATTAGATGACATAATGATATAACTTGAAACACATCATGTAACTTTAAAATCGAATTAGTACGTCAGTTAAAGATTTAGAGACACGTTGATTTTTTAAATTTAAATCAATGAACATGATATCAGGGTCTTTTAAACCTCGCCAACCTCTTCAGGCGACTACCGTATCGCAATTAAAAATTCATAGAGGTTCGTACACAGGCACGCGTCAATGGATACGAAAGTCGTAAGGTATCGGAGACTTGCGTCGCCTTGTGTACGAAGGGCCTTATTAGCTCGACTTATATTCTTTTTCAAACAAAATTCTTTTCAACACAGGCTTCAAACCGTTTGCCTCAAAGCAAATAATAATAATGACATCAAAGGAAGGCATGGTAACATGCCAATACCCAGGCCAGAATGACGATAGCTTAATCGTAATCGACCAAGAATTATACAATGCAATGGCGAATATAGTCGAAGAAATACTCCACAAAGTCGATGAATTAACTATCGATGATAAAACCGATGCTTTTGAAGTCATTCCTTACCCTGTGGAATCAGCGAAATACTTCACCGTCGAATCGAAAGTTAGCGAGTATTTGGACACGATCGAGGAGAATGATTTTACCGATAACAGTGGGTCGGCATCGATAGGGATGAGTCCTGATGATGTATTACATGCGTTAAATGATGATGATGAAGTATATAGTAGTGTACATGATCTACACGACATTGATGATACGATTCTTAGTCAGAAATCGCCTTCGCAGAGGACTTTAGTTGGGGATCGCGCCAGGTATTTTATGTTTTAGATTCTTTTGTTTTTTCTATCAGTGCAAAAACTTGAAGATTTTTCCCGAATGTGACTTCTTTTTAGCTGTATATGTAGTTTTTAAGTCAAACTGTCAAGCTAATAGCGTAATACGCTTTTTATCACATACATAATTATTTTCAAACGAATTTGTCATCGACTGCTTCATTGTTCGCGATTTGGGCATGTTCGCAAATCGCGGTATTTAGTCCCCTATTTGAGGACTGGCTAGAGAGGCGCCACGGCGTCCTTATCTTACGCCTGGTGCAGTTCCTCACCAGACACGGGGTTTTCGGAATTATTCTGTGTCGAATGGGAGAATACGCCCGGGTGCCATCACTGTGTGTACAGCGGCGACGTTTGCTATCAGATTTCTCGAAAACTGGGTTTATAGTTTTGGAGACCAAGGAATCATTTTAATCCTAATAATAAGGTTTTTTTTATTTGTTAATTTTGTTTTTTTTTTTTATTCATGCCAGCTACGTAAGTTTACACAAAAAGAGTGTAATAGAGTTGACTTTCAGCGACAATTGTGAACAGGATATAAACGAGAATGCCTCGGAAAAGTCGTCGTTTGTGGCTCGCTCTGCCAATTATACAGGTTTAACTTTCTTTTTCTTTGTTTTTAGAACAGAATTACAAGATTTTTTTAATACGTGCAAAAAAAAAAATTACATCAGTCGCATCTGATACGATCTTGGCTAAAATATAACAGCTAAGGAGTTGGCTCGTGATACAGGTTTGCCAACCGCACACACGGTGTTCTGTATACAAACTGGCTTGCGCAGGCAAAACTGTGGTGCGGTAGGCCTATAAGTCTAGAACCGCTGTACACATTGGGCCAGCGTGTACAGACCTACTTGGCGGTGTGTTGGTATTTGGCGGGAATATTGGCCGGCCAACCAACAGTTGTCGGTTTTTCGTGCAGGATCTTGGCGTGCTTCGCATACAGTGTTCACACGTTGGTCCAATGTGTATACAGCGCCATTTGGAATTCATTATTTTGGCCCAAAATGCTGGCCCAATGCCTTGGCCCAATGTGTACAACAGGCTTAAGGCGAGTAAAGGGCAACTCGCCGCCCGACCATGGACCATGCCCGGGTCGACGGCGCGTCGTGTTCCACGCGCGCCTCAAAGAGCGTCAGCATAATGACGAGGCCCCCTCTCAGAGGGCTAAAGCCTGCCGGGGTCGCGGGTCTTATACCATCACCGTGACCCCGGAACATAAAGGGCTATTGAAGGACACCGTGGATTTTAGTCAGTACAAGTCTGACAGTACCTCTCGCCCTGCCCGGGGTGGGAGGTCTCATTTGATGATTTTACCACGTAAATAAAAAAAAAAATGTTATACTGGAAGCCGACCCCAACTTAGTTGAAAAAGAGGCGGATAATGTCGATCATAAAATTAATGACGTCACTCCGTTTTTCAACGAGACAGCGTTATGAATCGAAACGTCGTATCACTACGCCGATCCGTACTGACGTAATTTTATCACCCTTACAGATTCGGAGTCAACGATTAAAACGCCACAAAGTGAAGAAATTAGCGTTGAGAGACTTCTCAACTATCTACGCCGAAAAAACGCTGCGTATAATTATACCAATCTAGCCGATATTGACTAGCGTATAGGATTTAAGACAATACGACATTTCGTATGTTGGAATTCGGAATGGCGTATTGTTCATTTTTGTTGTGTCGTTTTTTCAAATTGAAATAGAACAAGCTATGCTGCATTTCATAAATTTTGAAATATCGATAAATAAGAAAATATGATTTCTAAAAGAAATATTTATTCCAAATGTTGTTTTGAAACTAATATTTATGAGTTTAACGTCTTAGTTTTTGAACCAAAAACGCCCGAACCAGCTATAAAAGTACTACAAGTTCGTCGATGAGCTTGTGATAGATTTTCAGCTTTATGCTCTAACGTATAAAGTTTAAAATCCACTAAAACTAACAGCAGTTTCAACGCTGCCGCAGTGCTGTTTTTAGAGAATAGCTTACAGGTTCTTAGGTATGTTTTATTTCCGTTAAATTGAAGGTTTTTATCAACAAAATATTTTAGTATTTGACATGAGAATGCGTTTCAGTTAGCTCGGTTTTTGTTTGTTTTTATGTGTTTTCGATTAAATTATTTGTTTATGTTCAAATATTTCTTTTATTTATGCAGAATGGCAATTTATGAAATGTGAGTTTTACATGTTCTTTATTTTATAGTAGAATTCAGGTGTATTTAGAAAAGTTTGAAATCATTAAGCAGTTATTTACTTTTGTAATTAAATATTGCATCTAAATATTACATATTATCTTAAAAATAAGTAAATGAATACAGTAGTTGTTGTTAGTATTGATTTATATATAATTACTGTAACAATCATTTACATTCACTTATTTAGTGAATAGATTATTGATTACTCCCGTTGTGTAAACAATAAACGAAAACACCGTAGTCTTAAATATGTTTTCCACTTTATGTCTTAAAGCATAAAGTTGATGATCTATTAAATATTGTTTTCAATTACTGTAAGTCTGGGCCCTCTGTATAGCTTTGCCATTAATGAATCTCCTTCTCCTCCACAGACCCACAGAGCTGGACGCCCTAGTCTTCGGTCACGTCTTCACAATCATCACCACACGGCTTCCTTGCCGGAAACTAGCAGACACGGTCCGTAAGCACGAGTCTCTAGTAGCTCTCGCCAAGCGAGTGGACGAGCAGTACTTTAAAAGACCATAGCGTCAAATTTTCAAGGACATATCGACTTCGTTCACCAGTCCTTGAATTCCCTGTTCTCCTAGTAGTTATTTGAATTAGTTGACATTTTTTCTGCTGTTTTTTCTTTCTCTTTTGGTGGGAATGTTTTGTGGTCAGTGTTTTTTGTGTGATGTGGTAATTTTGGACAGGAAACACAAGCAAATATTGTGCAACACATTTGTTCGCGAACATTTTGTGTAGAACTTCACCAGTGCGCGTACTAAATTGTACCATCGGGAAGGCAGTCCATAACATTTTTTTTGGAACACATTTTTGTGCGAACCTTTACATTGAACTGTGTTTAGCATAGTGCGCGCACGAAAAACGAGTCCACTGCTTACGTGTGTGCGCAAAAAATTATCCAGATATATGAAATTTCTAGAATTTACGGCGTGCTACGAATCTTGTCGAGTCTTTAATGTGGTATTAATGGTTTATGTGTGTCTGTAAAGTAAAAAATTAAACACTTTATTAATTTGCTGCTACCATTATATAAGCATCCTTTTTTCTTGGACTAGTGAAAGAGGCCTAGCTTATTTCGTTACAATTTGTATAATATTTAGGATTCTTTCAGTTTCAGGTTCTATTAGATAAATAGTTCTTTGTTATGCTTTGTGAATGTCCATTAGTAGAATTTCTTTAATGAAAGTGGTTTGTTTGTCGAGGGTTTGCAATTGAATGATGCTGCTGTTAAATTGTCTACTGTAGGAATGCATCTTTAGGTTTTTCTTGAAATAAATCATGAATATTTCTCTAATTAGATGAGATATTAGAATTATCGTTGAAGTTTTACAATAAATTCAACTTAAATTACTTTTAATCTAAGTCAGTTTTCAAATAAATGTAGTTTATTATTTTAAGTAGCTTTAAATGTAGAAAAATGTACATAATATGCATTTTATCTATGAATGTTATCGTTAATAGGTAATGTTATACTTTAGGTCTAATTTAATTTCTTAACATAGTTAAATTAGGAAAACAGTAGCGATATTTCTTCAGATACAATACAAAACAGGAATATCAATAAAATCAATGGCTTCCAATACTAATCAGAAAAGAAAATGTCATCATTAATAATACATAGTTCTATATGATTATTTTCCTGTATTCGACAGTTGACATTTTCACAGATTATGTATTTCTGTAGCCGTTATAACAACTAATATTAAAAACTATAAATATTTAAAGGTCTCCCATACAACACAAGGTTTTTTTTGCAGTTTTTATAGATAAAAGTTACGTATATCAGTCAACGAATCCGACTTGCACTTTGCCAGATTTAGGTACTTATTATTGCTTTTTAGAAAATGCTCGTAAGCCTTTATTTGGCGACGGGTAGTGCATAAATATTGTATTTAATTTAATGCTTTCGGTACTTATTCAGGTAATTATGTAAATTAGAAATTGTATAGGTTATCTTGTAAGAAATATAAGCCCGAACGAAAAGTGGGGTAGTAAGTAGATATCATTTAGGCAATTTAAGTAATCTTGTGAGTAAAGTGCACAAAAAACTTATCTTATATCACATAAATTCGTTGAGCTGTATAAAGTCCAAGCCTTCTATGAAAGTTTTTTCATAATGGAGTACCAGTAGGTAGAAATAGACTCGGTCCACTTCGACACGACCTTATTGAATTACATGTAGCTGGTTCGTTATGTATATTATAATATACAACCAAGATCCGACACGGCCGTCCTGCAATACACACGTCCTCGTGTGTTAATCTGCAGTACCATAAATATCAATGACAAGAAACTGCCGTTCGGTCATCAAATGTATTACGTAAAGTAAATAGTTTTTTTTCGTCATTTTTCTAAATTTTATAATTTCTTTTCATGACATCTTAATATCATGTTAACTATGTTATCTATCATACAATAAAATGACTAAAACATATGTAAAATTGAAAAATGATTTCAATTTTACATATGTTTTAGTCATTTTATTAAAACTGACATATCGAAAAATCACTCGAAAAACGAATTGTCGTATCACGAAATCCGGATTGGCGTACTGTCGTAGTTTTCGGAACAAGCACATCACTATTAAATAAAAAAATGTATAGTTTTATAAGAACTTGTACACGAGTCGTATAATTATTATAATGTCATTTAATTAAACAATTATTACTATTTCATACAACTTTGTCATTTTATAACGGCTTCACTGAATCGATTTCAAAATAACTGTAAAATACAGTTGTTGTAAAAATTGAGCTATTACTACTACGTATAGAGACGGCACGTACAGAGCTGTCAAACAACTGAATGAACTTGTGCGCGCGCACTCATCCTGGATTGGACATAGTGGTGATACGTGGTGTCGTCTCTATACGTAGTAGTAATAGCTCAATGATTGTAAAAGGGTCAATTCACACCAAGACACATGCCACGCCAATAGAGCGACTCAAAATCTAACATATATTAACTACACGAGAAGATTCTAATACACATTATTTTCTAGTACCATAGCGTCGCGTCGCGTCAGTGTGAATTGACCCTTCGCTTAATTTATTTTTTCTGTATATTAACAGGAAAAAATATTCAAGTTTTGACAAATTTTTGATCGTTTTAGCAATATTAAAAATTAGCTTATTATTTTTGTAATTCGTGTTGAACACTGCTAGATCCTTTTAAATGTTTTATCTGCCCACCCTTTAAGGGGAATGCTCCAACCAGCCCGCGAAATTCAAAAATTATTGTAGGAACCAAAAAAAAAACAGAAAAAGTCATTCCTACACCTTCATGAACTTGGAAAGTTGTATTGGTGATTTTGATGATTATAATTTTGTAACTACATACGTCTTACAGCCGCGAATAATATTTTAATCAACGTATAACCTAGCACTGGCCTGCAAATTGCAAGAAACGCAAGAAATTTTAAATTTCTCAGGCTGGTTGGAGCATTATAGATTTTTTTGCCTTTTCTGATTATGTGAAATAACAAGTTATTTTTTTACATTAATAATAATATAAAGCCATTATTACCTACTTCAATAAAACCTAATATTTATTTAAATAAATGGTTATATTTGTATTTTACGGAGCATTTAAAGTACACTTTGTATTAATAAGCATTTTTTTGTTTCTTTTTTCGTTTTGATTTTATGCATAATTTGTTAATAAGATCTATTATAATGTTGTTAATTATTATTTTATGTTTTTATTGAACTTTCCTTACTATTCAGTAGTTACCTAGTATGTAGAGCTGTATAACCTTGCTAGACCCGGACTCCTTGTAGGTATAATATGTCATACAAATATTTTTGCCTGCGGGAATCTAACCCGCGACACGCAACGGAGCAGTCAATCGTCTCAGCACTGTACAGACTCATCGTCAAATAATTCCAGATTCAACTAAAATTATCACCTTGCATTATACACTATGTGCTCAGTCCAACGACGATATATTACTAGACTTCTAATAGCAGGCGACCGATGTCTGTCAACAATTTGGCAAAAAAGTCTTATATCATGTGCATGCGGAGTCTAGTAATATATCGTCGTTGGCACCCAGCGAATAGATAGAATCTCATATTTACTACCCACATACATCGCCTGCCTTTCTCCAGGTGAATCTTCAGGGGTAACCGAAACGCTGCACGATAGTGACGCCTTCTATAAGCGACTAATTGCCAGTGTAGAAAATGGTTGATCGATTTTGGATTCGGAGCCTGTTCTATATGAATTTTTTTTAAACTGCCCCACACTAGAAATTTTTCCTGTGTCGTGGGTGAGTTTAGAAACATAGAACCGGAACGACTACTTGCTGGGGGGGTATTACATCGTCTTAAGACCAGGCTTGTTCCGGCGACTGAAAGTGATAAAGCTATACAAGTCGTCTACCGCCATCTCGTTCACTCACTCACTGAAACAAGCCTGGTTTTAAGACTTTGTAATTCCCCTCAGGCCTTAAAAATATTTATTCAGTGCGGGTATCGAACCCACGACACGCTGTGCAACAGTTGACCGCTCAACCACTGGACCAATCATGCCGTCTGAATACTACCTACTTATGAATAAAAAACAGATCAGTAGTTTTTTTTTTATTTCATTATTTTAAATGACAATAAAAACAGAAGGTACACACTTTTCAAAGTCAACATAACATAAATCTATCTAAAGATCTTTTACAAGGTACTACAAAATAATCTATACCTTTTATGTTTATCATGAGTGGCGGGGTTTCGCCACTAATTTCGTGTGTTAATCACCATTTCACACTATTTTCATGGTGATGTAAAAATAATAGTTAAGGGCACATTTGAACACCGCCACTTGCTAATTAAAAGTTAAAGGAACAATTAAAAATGCCAAATATTGTTACTGTTTATTTTTATTTGGTTTCCATCACATAGACATTCGCGAAACACATTTTCCACAATCATACTAACTAGTCACTTAATAAATCGCACCGAAATTAACTTACTTCCTATGCCTAAAATGTACTACGCATTCTTTCAGAGAAAAAAAAATCGAAAAAAAAAGAATAAATTACAACTTTTTTCTCTCATACATAATGATAATAATAATTCTTTACGATTTTTTTTGCCAGAACTCAAATTTGGAATTCCCGCGCATTCTCACTATTAAAAAAAAATATAATTGTCTATTTTTTGTTAGAAAATGCGATTGGGGCGTGAACACGTAAGATTTGTCATTAATATCTAACATGTCAGGTGAGTTCTAGCCTTAGTCTAAATTAAATTGGGTACAGTGCCTAGAATCGTCTGGTTTGGTGGAGGATCATTTGACGGACGCTGAATGTGGACAAGCCAAGGCCGAGCGCAGCGAGCAGTAACGCAGACCTCGACATCATCTTCTCACGGTTCGCGGGCTGTAACAAAACGAGACTTAGGTAAGTTATCAAGTCATTAAAGAGACCAAAAATATAAGAGACTGTCGGTAAGTAGGGTCGGGATAACAATCGGGGTTACGGACAGGTCATTTGGCGGGCGAAAACATTTAAATGCATAATTATTCAGTCCAAAATTACACTGTTATTGGAGTGGAATTTTGAATTGACACTCGTAATCTGAAATATTTCCCAGAAAATCTAATAGCGTTCGTGGATAAACACTTATTTTTTAGGTAGTCTATTAAAACCCCGACCTTCCTCGACCCTGACTGGGGCACACCAGAATAAAATATACACCCCACTCATTACTAAAAATAAAGCAACAAAACACCTTACTAATTGTTAAAGCGTTTACCGGTTATATCTCATTCATAAATAACAATGAATAAAACAGTTCTATGAATTTATGGATCGAAGTTTCTGAACGTGGGCGTCCCTGCCAGAGGCCACACTCCCGAAGGACGCAACCTTCAACGGATGGCCTTTGAAAGGCCATTTCTATTGAAGGTCAGCTTGATAAACTAGTAGTAGAGCGCATGTGCAAAAATATTCGCAGAATTGTGTGACGCTGTTTGTATTTTCATGAATGGACATTGAGGCATTGATACTTAATAGGAGAATTAAATTATAGTATGTCATTGCTTGAAAGTTATATTGGTAAAATAGAAACACTAAATAATAGGATTCTGACGCATTATCATTTCAATAGAAATACTCAATACTGTCCCACGTTGGGCGGCACTTTAGATAGGAATTTCGAGGAAGATACTTGAGTGGTTTTCAGCAAACAAATACTAATGAATTCTTCGAACAATGTTAATCAGGCATATTTTGTAAAACAAAAACTATCAAAATCTGCGAAAATGACTCGAAGTTCAAAAAATGGTTACTCGGAAGCAGGTATTACAATAATTTTATCCCACAATACATATGAGCGACTACAATGTTTTTTTGTAATCGTTATTTAAATGCGGAACCGTGGGTGGGTAACATTTTTTCCAGGACTGTTACTTTCTATTACAGAATGACCAAATTAGGCCACTGGGAATTGAAGGCAAAATAAGGAAGAAAAATAATCCCTGCAAAAATAGGGATCGAACGTCACACGTCAAGGAAGGAACATTTAAGAAAAGTAGCCTCACGATAAACATTACGTTTTAAAAGCGGTATCTGGACATTTTATAATCCAAGGTCTAATTATGTCAATGACAATAAGTAGAAGAAAATTATAGTTGGAGGGACTAAGCCAACGATGATTTGTCTAGAAAGGGGGTGTGACAAGTACTATTAATAGAGAAGAATGGTAGAAGCAATGCTGCGACGACCCCAAATAAATTGGCATAAAGGCGACATAATAATAATTTACTGTTGCCAATTCATTCAAAGTCCATTTCATACTCAATTTATAGTAATATAACTTTGATATTATCAGGTTTAACCTAATTAGTTATCTGTAGACAATAGAAAATATATTGAAGTGTGATAAATTATGAAGCTGTTATAATACTTTTTGTATTATCTATAAACGGAATCTCGGAACTCATTTTGCTGTACTTGCTATGAAGTCCATTTCATTTGTCATCATGGATAACTAAAGTTCTTTGAACCTACGCATACATTTATTTATTTTCTGTATTTAAAAATGGAGAAATAATGATAAATTCAACTGCAACACGAATTTTAAATGTGCACTTCCTTCCTATTTGCGGCTAAAATTGATTTAGTAATTGCAAAACGTACAGAATGTTCTCAATTCCATCGTAGACTTTGTCTCTGTCACCTTTGACCAAGACTAGAGATAATATAGCATTTTTTTTTACCCTTTTTTAGTGGCTATACAGGCCTAATATTATGTTGTGTCATTGCATAAACAATGCATGATAGGAGCAATCGCTGCTGATTTCTATCATTTATTGATGATTTTCCTCGATTTCTCTTTATTTCTCCATCATCAGACCCTGACCTGATTACCATGGAACCATATGTGAATATTTCAAACAAAAGCAGAATTTCCCAAATCGCTCCAGGCGTCATCTAGAAATCGGGGAACATAGAAATCATTTCAAGGTTCTGACGAATTCCCCTTTTTCGAAGTTGTTTTATAAAGATACATAATATTATATGAAACTGACAATAAAAACCCCAAATAACCTACCTACGCACTATTCCGACAAAAGTAAACATACCACAAATATCTGCGACGTCCGTAGGTAGCAGTCATATGATTTGCTTTGCTATTTATATGCGCAAGAGTTGCGGCCCTGCCAAGTGGCGCTATGGCTTGAAGATTATGTTTTAGTTGTTATAATGTGAATAGGTTTCCAAAGAAGGGATTTCTAGAGATATATTTTGCTGCCAATTACCTTGTATTACATAATCGTTAGTCCAATCAGCAGTGTAAAAAGAAGGTATGTAAATATAAGAGTGTCCATGGAGTTTCTTGCTCATTCTTCTCCATAGAGATCTACGCTTTGGAATGAGCAACTACGGTACTTTCACAGTTTTTATGTCTTGTGACTGGGACTGTAGCGCCATAACTATTTTTGTACTAGTTTTATTTCATGTCTTTTGACAATTCAAAAGTGTCTATTTGGCCTAGTTGAAATAAATGTTTTGATTTGATTAGGTATTTCTATTTATGGAAGCGCGGGATGTTGTTAAAGATTTCAACCATTTTTTGTGATTTTTCATCTTGTTGAATTACGAAATAAGTACTAGGGCCTGCAGAACCGGTACTTTTTAAAGACCCGGTACCGGATGTTCGGTACTAGAGTTGGAACCGGGATTTCCCGGGAATTTCGGTACTTTCGGTACTCGCGTACAAATCGCTATTAACATATTGTATGAAAAGTAATTGTGTGTGCACACTACATATAATTAACTAAATCGGTTGAATAATGTCCTCATTACAAAAGTGGGATGGTGCATTTCAAAAAACTTCGTTTTATTCGTAAATCTATAATTGACAATAATCATCAGTACACAATCTCAAGGAACCTTTAAATCCTTTTTATATCTTATAATGAAAATATATCAAATAGAACTTAAATTATAGGCTAGGCTATTTTGAATTAGAAAGAAGCCTATCTTTGTCACGTGATTGCTTTGTTTTTTCCTCTATACAACTTTTACGTCACTTAATCACTTTGTTCCTTCCAATATAAATAAATATCATTAAGTAACCAGCAAAACAAAACTACGAATAATGCTATAGCGAAGTGAAAAAAATATAAAATTCAATAAAATTTGAATGTAGAAAACGCGATTTTCTTCAAAATAAAGGAAATATCATTAAAAGAAGTAAAAGCTTTTTAACCGACGATAAAAAAGGAGGGTTTTTTTTATGTATGACCACGCATAACTTTTCCTAACATGGTCCGATTTCAAAAATTCTTTTTTAGTTGGAAAGAGTATATCTCAAACTGGTCCCATTTAAATTTCAAAACTAAAATCGGCCTCTGAGGGTAGTAAAAAAGGAATTAATTGTCAATCTTCCTACAGAATTTTCAATTATGAACCGATTCTGTTGAAATAAAGTTGACAATCGTAGTTCTGAGGACATTATTATATCGCAGAGATGTGGAAAACATAACATAATGGCGTCACCATCATCAGATCAACTCCAGATCCCTGTTATTTTGTGAAGTCAGTACCAAGAGTTCCTTAACAGTTAACAATAGCTATACCGTGTTTGGGCTCATTTCACTTAGCTTTATGAGAACTTTAGACCTAGCTGAGGTATTATTGCCATCTAGGGTCTGAGGATGGGGACGGATAGCAGGGGCAAGAGGTCCTCAACTGTTAACAGCACCTTTATCGTGTTTGGGCTCATTTTACCAGTCTTGATGAAAACTTTATATCTAGCTGGGGTATAATTGTCATCGAGGGTCTGAGGATGGTAACAGAGGGCAGTAGCAAGAGATCCTTAACAGCTGGAGTTGATCTGATGATGGTGACGCCACCATGTTATGTTCTCCACATCTCTGTTGTATAATATATATGACACGAGATAGGAAACTCAAAAGTAAAAAATAGGTCCTTTTAAAAAAAAATCAAACCGACGAAACATCGAACTCAAAAGCAAAAAATAACTTTTGAGGCGGCGCCAAAGAAACAATCAACGAATAGCTACGACGACATTCAACCACGACAAGCTATACAACGAACTATTCTGCTCTAATGGTTAATTTATAAATATGTTTGTTAGTTTGGCGCCACCTCAAAAGTTATTTATTGCTTTTCAGTTCGATGTTTCGTCGGTTGGTTTTTTTTTTAAAAAGGACTTATTACAGATCAATTTGCCAAATAATTATAAAACACACAAAATTTAAGCATAATAAAAGTTATTCTTTCAAGTAGATTTTTATTAGTTTCATATTATCAATTAAAAATGTTTTATGTTAATAATACTGTTAAAAAATAGTTATTGCATATGATTTGTTGCTTTATATTGAAAAAATAAGGAATATAAAAAGTACCGAAAGTATCGAAAGTACCGGGACTACGGCATGAAGAACCGGTACCGGATTGTTTAAAAAATTCCCGGGATTTCCCGGTATTTTCGGTACCGGGATTTCCCGGTTGCAGGCCCTAATAAGTACCCAATTCGATTTACATTACAAAAGAAACATACTACTACAGATTTAACACAATCTTAAGAAACAAAGATATCTCAGGGGCGTATTACCATTTCAAATGAATGAGTAATGGCTTTAGTCACGATATCGATGGTCATCCTTTGGTCAATTTAGATGAATTCACTTCGAACTAGCTAAGAATAATAATATTATAATAATACTCCACAACTATCACACACCGCCATCTAGTCCCAAGCTAAGCAGAGCTTGTGTTATGGGTACTAGACAACTGATAAACATACTTAAATATTTCTAAAAACATACATATTATAGATAAATTACACCCAGACACAGAAAAAATGATCATGCTCATCACACTAACATTTGTCCTGGGTGGGAATCGAACCCACGACCCCCGGCATAGTAGTCAGGGTCACTAACCACCAGACCAACTGGCCAGTCAATAAGGTGACGCTGCTTCAATTGATTGTTATAACAATATTATTTTAACTGTGAAAGGAAATATGGTGAGGAAACAGACATGTCGCTCGTGGAACCAAATTGATTATTTTTTTCGTTGGCATCAAAACATCTCCACAACTAACGATCTCACGAATTCAGTTATATTATTGAAACAAACCAGTGTTAAAATTAATAACAATTATATCTGTCACTTGAAAAAATACTAAATGATAAACAATCATAATTCATTTTCCCACTGCTGGGACACAGGCCTCCTCTGAGAGGGAGTGGACCGAAAACCACCACGGGGCCAATACTAATGGGTACCGTAAAACGGGGTGAATAGGGACGCAGGGGTGAATCGGGACAAAACTTTAACAGGGATTTAAATGTTGAATTAATGTGATAGGTTACCAACAACTACTCAATTTTATTTATTGATTAATACTACATTAATTTGAAACCTTGCTGGCAACATACCATCATAATTGTTCGTTAAAATCCACTTCAAAGTTTTGTCCCGATTCACCCCTGTGTCCCTATTCACCCCGTTTGACCGTTAGATGTCACAAATTTTCTTCGAATTTTTTATTTCAGGTCTTGCCGGTTTCCTCACGATGTTTCCATTCATTGTTTCGAGAGCAGTGGTGATGAAATAATTTACACAAAGTAACTTTGGTTTAACTGTGGTGGGGCCATCACAGCTCTCCTAAATTCTAAATAAGTAATACATACAACGTGTAACGTTAATAGCGCAAAGCGTCTCGTGGGGTAACTAAGCCCATGTTACTGAACAATGTTTGTTCTAAAAATTTTGGAAATTCGCAAAAAAAAAAAAAAAACATACTGATGAGCCCGATTAATTGCTCATTTTGTATGAAAAAGCAAAAATTTTTACGCGAATTTCCAAAAGTCTTGGAACAAACATTGTTCAGTAACATGGGCTGAGTTATCCCACGAGAGGTTTTGCGCTATTAACGTTACACGTTGTATACTTTAAAATAAACATATTGTTCGGGATACATTCTCATCTACGTGAACATTGTATAATACATAATGTTACATAATGAAATTGGCAGAGTCTCGTAAATCTACCGGTAGACTATGGCCGGTAGGTGATTAGTATATCTGTTATGTGTTCCTCGTTATTTTTAATATAATGTAGGTCACACATCATAGTCGTCTTTTCTGCTGTGGGAACGACTTTTCATAACGTTAGTAAGTCATTTACCTAGCCAAAAAGTTTTCGAGGCAGATTTCAGTCTCACTAGCACGTCTAGCACGCATAGCATGACACCGTAAGCAGGGTACTCACTTAGTCACTTAGCAGTGTTGCATGTGACGTATCAGATACAGTATCAAGTGAGTACGTAGGCACGAGCTTCCTGCGTACGTACTCACTTGATACAGTATCTGATACGTTACATGCAACGCTGCTAAGTGAGTACCAAGCTGTAGAATCCGCGGCCACAATTCTGACCTGCAGAAAATTTGAGGTACTACACTTTTTAAATGCAATTTGATATAATGACATAGACACTAGCGCCGCGTTAAAAGGTCATGAGTGGTGGTGCAGGTTCTACTGTATCATGCGTCATTCTAGCGTGGTAAAATCATCAAATGAGTTCTCCCACCCAGGGTAGGACAGGAGGGATTGTCAGACTTGTACTGACTAAAATCCACGGTGTCCTTCAATAGACCTTTACGGTCATGCCAGACTTGTGGTATCTTTTAAACTATGTTACAATGCGTCCTGTTTTAGTGCGAATTTTTCTTTCAAATCCCGAAAAAAAATGTATACAGTTAACCTTAATTCACCTTTCTTTTACTTTCTCAGTAGGTGATATTTTTATTTATCAGATATGAATGGACTTTGGCATTGACATATAAATAATTGTGTTTATCAATACAATTTCTCGTAATAATGAGGGCATCGGTACAATAATAAAAGCTTTTTAAAAAAAAATGTAACCGCCTTCAAAACCAACCACTAAAAAAGAGTAAAATAACCTACAAAATAACTTTTCTTTCGGAAGCCGGTGGTTTTTTTTTTTCATTGTCTTTTTTGCCACCGACTTCCGAAAGAAAAGTTATTTTGTAGGTTATTTTACTCTTTTTTAGTGGTTGGTTTTGAAGGCGGTTACATTTTTTTTTAAAAAGCTTTTATTTTACTCTTTTTAGTTTAAATATTCAACCCAAATTCTTGTCAAATAGGTACATAATTTTCTTACATGTGCACTACAATTTTGTAATCCGTAGCACCGGTAATAACATCGCTCATGTACAAAATTAGCTAATAAAATTCCCTATCTCAAAAACTACTGAACCGATTTTGATGAAACTTGCAGTGTTCCCTTAGTTGAACGATATCTAGTATAACAAAAAAAAAGATGACTTAAATCGGATTGTAGTTCCGGAGATAAGCGAACACAAACTAAATCAGTCGATGCCTACTCCTTACAGTTAAGGAGTTGTACCTTCCATCATCAGCTCAGCTACATGAGATTATGATTACCATACGCAAATACTTAAATTACTTCATAATATTTGCGAAAAACTATATGTGGGCCTATAAAATTTGAGGGTTGTCCTCGATTTCTCCAGGATTTAATCATCAGATCTTGACTTGGTGAATATGGGACCACTCCGAAAGCATCTCCTTTCGAATAAAAAAAGAATTTTGAAAATCGGTCCACAATCGCCGGAGTAATCGCGTAACAAACACACAAAAAAAAAAAAAAAAAAAAAAAAAAAAAAAAAAAAACATACAGTCGAATTGATAACCTCCTTCTTTTTGAAGTCGGTTAAAAACAATATGTAGGTAAGACAATGACATAATTATTGTAATCAAGAAATGAGTTCGATGTTGAGAAGTTCGATAACTTCGAATTGACCGTTTGTAATCATTAAGAAAAAAACAATCTGCAAGAAACCCGGAGTCGCGGGATTGTTCAAAATTATACAACCAAAGCGTAGCATCAATAATTTTATCTCCATTCTACTTAGAATAGACCTCAGCACGCGTAGCATGGCGATTCTTTGTCTATTCTACCAAGAAAAGACAAAGTTATTTCATCGTTATTTCTACAAAAGTCGACTGTTTTTTTGCACAAATATGACACCATTCGTACACTATTGAAGAAAAGAACCGTTATTTTCCAGATTTTTTACATTACCATGCTTGAAACAATAAAAAATATTTCTACGTTCTGTCATTTTGTCTATTCTTACGTCGACAAACCCCCTTTCTACGGCGCCATGCTACGCGTGCTGAAGGATAGAAACATTTTTCGTTTCTATATTTTAAACATTGCCACGTTTAAAATAGTAAAATCTTTCTAGTTCTGTCACCTGTTAGATCTAGTTCCCAGAATTGTTACTTTTTAAATCATAAGCACCGATCATTACAAATCGAAAACCTTGGCGTGTTTAGGATCCAGTAGTATTGTACTTTTGCAAGCAACGCTACTTCCTTGTCTTTTCAGAACATTTTCTTCATAATGGTTGATTGTTTACCAGGAAAACTGTTCTTGTCAATGAAAATTTCGCAAGCTAATATTGCAGTAAGGGTGCCTTTCCACCAGAGATATGCTAAGCAGCTATGCTGCAAGAATGTAAAAGCTGAGCTACGAAACTATGTGACCGTTTCCACTGATGCTAAGCTATGTATTATGTAGCGGTGCGAGTAAGATGTGCTATGAATATGAAGCTATGCGATGTAACTATAGTAGGGTCTTCCCTCAGGTCATCCCATAGCAGGCGTCCACAGCATAGCACACATCCATAGCACGCATCCTTCCATAGAAAAACATTTAGTTGAATCCGTTTCCACCAGTGCTATGCTATGTGCACTAATGAATATGATTGGTGGATATCAAACGCATCCATAGCATTTCTGGTGGAAAAGTTGCCTTATACTGGCTTCACATAAGTGAAGTCTTTGGGCACTTCAATATTAACGGCCCTTTCACTACCTTTTCGCTGTGAACGGTGACTTAGCGCGGACTGCGAGAGGTAAGATATATAAAATGTGAAGACATGTTTGAAACACGCCACGAGGCTCCGCCAGTGGCGAATTCGACCACGCTGTAAGTAAAATACAGAAATTATCTTCTGATAAGAGCTCAGTTCAAGTTGCTGGTGGTCTAATTTGGAAGTCAAAAGTCATCATTACAAACTCAGTTCTCACACTGCACTGCGTAAATAAATACTCCAATTAACGCATTCTCCCAAATATTGGTATACAATTCTGGTTATAAAGATAAGAATCGTCTGGACTTATTAATAACTATAATAAAATTGATAACGGCAAGGCTGAGATTTTGCGCAGTGAATTCACTGCAACTGCGCAAACCGCTTGCCGAGGCTAGTCGAAATATGATATATTACCCAGTTACGGGGTTGTGGATGTCCGATAGGCAGTCGTTCCATGTAAAATACGGATATCCAGCATCTGGTTCGACTGGAAGCGGACCGCAATAAAGCTGGGATAAGGCCAGGCAGATGATGATGATTTAGTTAGGTAAATTATCATCATCTGGGAAAAGGTTTTTCCCAAGTATTTTGGGAGCGTCTTCCAATCTAAACGAGTCAGGTTGGAAAGCAGTATTTTCATATAGCTCAGTGAAAAATAAATTTAAGTCCCACCGTGTCTTCAGCGCTGTGGCCGCGCTGTCACAAGGCTGTGTTTATAGAGAATAGCACTGTAGGACAATGTGGCTTTGGAACGCAAAAGACAAGCGAAAGAACAGGGTGGTGTTTCAATTGGAATCCGGGAGGATGCAATTAATGATTTTACAACCCAAAAAAAAAATCAAGAGATAGTTACTCCGTAACAGAGCTGTGGATATGAAAGGGAAATCGCTCCATGTCGGCTGCATCCGAGTACACTGTTAGCCAACCCAAGATAGTAGGGAAAAGGCTAGGCATTTCTTCATACGAACAATCCGATCCAGAAATAACTTTGTTGCGTCCGGGGTTAAACTCAGGACATGACATTTCAAACCCTGTAATATTTATTACGATGATAAAATGAGGTAGATAAGTTAGTAGTATAATAAAACTTGGATTTAATTACTTAGAGACAGTATGTAGTGCATTTAAATGGAACCGTCTAACGATAAAATATGGAGAAAGGTCAGGATAGGCCAGACCTATTCATTTAGGTCTGTGCTCTGTATTTACTTTGGATATACAGACACTAGGTTTGGTGCTTGTGTTCTAAAAAAATCTAATTGCTCCATCAGTTTTATTTTCCAAAAATATGTGACAAATATTTATCTTTTGTCCCGAACATCAAAATTGACGTAGATATGACGCTTTAAAAATTCACAATATTTCATGCCGTTGTGTCATGACGTCACAAAATCACAAGCTACTCTCGACTTTGATACGTCATATCTTTGTAAATATTCACTGATCTAACAAAAGAAGAAATAATTGTCCATTATTTCTCATCATAACTCTAATTGGACTAATTAGGTTTGGTATCTATTGATGCTGGTAACTAACCTATTTTCTTTTGCGTTTAGCTCTAACGTGTGAATACTATCATGGAGTCTACCCTGCGGTACCCCTAACCTTGCTTCCTAAACAAATAGATATACTAGATCTTACTAGCCATTCATATTACATAAACCTGCTCCAGAATACAATGGTAATTCAATCCACCTGAAGTGATACCGGTTTTCACTCGATTTGGTCTGATGACTTTTCTCAACAGCATTAAGGAATGCCACGACATAAATAAATTGATGATAATTGATCAGCTACTATAATTTAGCGCTAATTCGATAAATACTGAAGTAAATAAGTCTACTTGTAACGTTGTGTTCATCGAACTTTCAGATAAGTGGTTATCTGATATCGATAATCCGGTTTCAATACCAAACAGGTAAATTGGTGAAACTATGCGGTTTTTCCAGGCAGATTTTTATAAAGCCGTCGAAGATAAAACTTTCATTGATTTCGTTGGTGATATAAAAAGAGCAGTTTATGCTTGTAATACTAACGAAGGTTACAATAATGCTAAAGAAACGGAATTTTGTGCTAAGATACGGAATAGTAATAAAATAAAAGAAATATTAGACATTCTAGATGCAGTTGAAGAATTACAGCGTTCCGATGACATAATGACAGATTTAAATCATGCTGAGGCTGAGACAAATACAAAGTCACACAAAATGACGCAAGCGACGCAAGTTATATACAATTAGGACCAGAGAAACTATCATATCCTATATAATAAACAATCTGAAGTGTCAAAAGGCCGAAATAGCTATTGGGATAGACATGGTATAGAACGGCGACGGTGGAGAAAGAACTCCGTTAGGCTGATTAGAAGAGCTACATGAGAATAGCATAAGATAGTGTTGAAACCCGAATCTCTTCAAAGTTTAGAGTATCACAACAGTGTTCAACAGTCTTCTTCTGGGTAAGCTCGCTCAATTGTGAGCTTTGTCTCAAGCACCTTACACCTGGACTAGAGGCAAGAGCGAACTCATTTTAAAGATGTAGATGATGGTGCAAACTGAAACTTAGAAGACGAAAAGCAGCACCAAGGAACAACCAAAACCTAGAATAAATAAAATAAATATGCAACGAGAAAAAAAAAACACAATATACCTAACTATCAAAACAAAACACACAAAGACTTGGCAGAAAGACAGATATAAAAATAATCTGCTTGACTACAAGGCGCCAAGTCTTATCGCACACTTCACAAGCTGATTGAAGACGATGATAAGGGCCAATGCTTGCGTAATCAAACATATTTTAAAACTATACATATAGTTTTTATCAAGAGATAAAGAAGGAATTTTGCTAGACGGCCGGAAAGAGACACACACGTTTCAAGTGTGGTTCAAGGCTTCGAATTTTCTGGAAATAGTTTTTGGGTTACGTTGTTCGGGTTGCTAACTCAGTTGAATGAGAATGACGCAGTTTTACGTCACTAACTAGGAAATTAGTTCTTAACACTGTTATTTCAGTTGTTCTTAATTTTTCTTCGGAATTTGAAGTGGCTTATTCAACAATCTTCGGTTGCCATAGCAACGTTTGCTTGGTCTTTTCCTGTTTATTTTATTCCTGCAGTAGCCAATGTTCCCGTGTTTGGAAATATGCTTAGCTTATTTTTTTTACTTCATGATTTTATTTCTCCTCTTCATCATTCGTTTTATTATCCAGTGATACTATTTTAATGGAGGAATTTTAAAGCTTGTTATGTTTATGTATTTGCGTATTTACCACGAACGTAAGTATTTTGGCGACCATCCATTGCGAGACGACCTTCAGCGGGTCAAACAAACCGAATTATTTCAGTTTTCATTTGAATGATAATTATTTTCCTTGCTGTCAATACTTTATGGATATTTTTCAGGATGAGTCAGTATAGAGATGTTTGTATATTTTTGTGAATATCACATATTAATGTTAGTCATATATTCCCAACCTTTGTTTTGATTGTGTTCTCGTACACTAATTCAATTGCTCTTCTTCCACTCTACATCTTTATCATTATTTTTAACAAAATATAAATCAAACACAACTCTATTGTTTTCAATCTTTTCATCAACGTCTACGTCAGATTCTAAACTGTCAAATCAATCTGCGTTATCAACGTGGGTCGCAGTAGCGTTTCATTGACTCCTTCTATCTTTAGCTATTACATTGGCAGTAAACAATACGTCTCAGCTCTCAGTTAATTTGTTACCCGTGTCAGTATTACGCGTGATTTTAAAAGCTGCGTAGATGTTGAGGCGGATTTGCATACTTTGAGACGCAAATTATTACCTAAATACAATATTTTCTTCTTTAAAGATTTGTTACGAAAAGAATCAGTGTCAAAAGCTTAAAATTGACATTAATTTGCTGAGAAAATATGACGTAGGAGATAAATCTTGGTACTTACAAGATGAGTTTCGATAAAAGGACCTTGCCTTCTTTCGAAGGAATATAAAAGATGAAGACAAAGTAGGGCAATATTTCTAAATTAACCACCATTAGAACAATAGCATGGTTGTCAATTAACAACGTAAAGATTCCAATACGACGATATATGCAACTTATGCCGAAAAATAAACTAAGGTATAAAACACATCCGAAACAACACGAACAAAAGATTCAAGCAACTCAGAGGACAACAAAGAAGCAGACATAAATGCTATTGATAAGCATATCGAACTTAAAAAAATACTTTAGTACAGAGAGCTAGACCTAAGAGGAACGATAGCGCCTTCCCAAGCCAACAGACAGATAAAATTGGCCATACCCGAGAAAGAGAGGATTACAATTTGTTGCATAGAATTAAAACAAATAATTGTTGTGATAATAAACCATAATCTCTAGAAAGAGTTCTAGAGATTATGGTAAATAGGCAGGTACGAGTATTTTTCTCAATCCTTTATGTCTGTGACAATAATTTTTCCTCTTGCAAACTTTGTATTAAAATTTGCAAGTTGAAGTGGCAATGGGCAGGCCATATCGCTCGTAGAACTGACAACCGATGGGGAAGAAAAGTTCTCGAGTGGCGACCAAGGACCGGAAGACGCAGCGTAGGCAGGCCTCCCACTAGGTGGACCGTCGACATTGTTAGGGTCGCGGGCAACCGATGGATGCAAGTGGCGATTTGTCGTTTGGCGTGGCGGTCTAAGGGGGCGGCCTATGTTCAGCAGTGGACGTCTTCCGGCTGATGATGATGAAACTTTGTACTAGTTTTAAAAAGTATGACTACATTCTTATACATATAATTAGGTATAGGCCAGTATATTACGCAATTTAGGAAGACCTTGATAATGATACTAATGAAAGCTAATGCTTTAGAGTTCCGTCGTCAGATGTGTCACGTTGGTTAACACGGTCGTTTAATGTATGTGGAGCTATTTCTGTTATCATTTACGATGTTCATACATGTACAATGTTGGGATTGGGAATGCCGTCATCATCGTTATCTGTCAGTCGTCTCGCAGCTAGTCTAAAACAGCCATTTTTAGCAACATTCCTAATGAGTAGTTTAGATTTAATCCCATCCTATCCCCAAGTTTAATATTTGACGTTTAAATCTGCCTCTTCGATAGCCTCATTGGAATAAATGATTTGATTTCGATTCACTTCGAGCATTTCCAGCGAAGTCATTGGCTATTCATAATTTTTTAAATTATCAATCATTATCATATTGCTAAGTGGCCGTTTTAGAACCGCTGTTGTACACGGTATGACTCTGCAATTCATACTACATTTTGAGGAGTGACGGAATTTATCAAAGAAATGAGGCGTTATTGACGTGTGTTTCGCTTTTGTTGAATGGCATTAAACCAGCTTATGCTGGTTGTCATTCCTTTATCGTAGGTTGCTTTTATCAAGCCGGTATCAGCCTGCTAGGGTTGCCTTAGGAGGATCCTATTCTGCGTTTTAAATTCTCTGTTCTTCTTCTTCTATGTTGCTATCAGAAATCTTTCCATTACTCAATCTTCAATCACCCTCGCTGTTACTAGACAATTAGTAATGGTCGTAGTTTTACCTCTTCAAAGAGCGTCCTAGTTTACGTTTGGAGATTCGCGAATTTTCACTCAAGATCACGGGTTCTACGCCTAAATTAGGCGACTAGACTTACTAAGTCTTAACAATCGTTATCAAAAACCGAATTGGCACCACTATCAGCTGTAAACTTATCATCAATACATCCTTCCATAAATTGGTCTTTGAACTGTGATACCTAAAATAACTTCGAGGTTGCAAAGGTCACGGCGGAATCGGCATAAATTGAAAATTATTTTTGACCAAATCGTCAACTTCAAAGATTTGTTTATTGTTACGAAGTATTTTATTATGTAGTCTTTGTCATTGATGAAAATGGAGGGTTGCCAGAATTATTTTTACTGTCACTGACATCCAAGTCTTCGTGTCTGTTTATAGTGCGTTTTTTGTGGGCTGTATGGAACGCATTTTATATTTGAGTCATCATTTATCTACTCCTAATAAGCGTATAGGCAAATGTTGTCGCGGGACTGTCTAAGCAGGATACCATGGCTCTTTTAGTCAGTAAGAGTCTACATCCCTTCCGTGGTAGCAGGGGGACTTTTATGATTTATTACTACACCAATAAAAAGGTATTGGTAAAAAGTGGGTGGAGATGTAGTGGTGGGAAGCCCTGCAGCAAGATGGGTCGTTGATTTGAAGACTGTAGCCGGTAGCGGATGGATGCGGACTGCCCAGTACCTGGAGGGTTGGCGCTCTTTAGGGGGAGGCTTACGGCAGTGTACGGCTGACAATATAGTTAAAAAGGAAGTTTAACAACAAAGTCAGACTTGTTGATAATAAAAGAACTTTTAAGGTTAACTCGAATATAATCTTTTAAAGGGAAGGCTCCAGTCTCTATGAGGATTTTTGAATTGGGCTGAAATGCTTAGGCAATACTTACCAGTGTTTTTTATTTCAAAAGGAGTTTGCTTCAACATAGCCCAAAGAGAAAGATGAGGCCGAAAGGCAAGCAGACGGACTGGAATTCCTGCACAGCGACGAAAAACAGTAAAAACTGTTTTCGCTGGCCTTCGATAGGATGATGGCCCTGGTGAGGCCTATCATCGCTCAGCGCTGGTTATAAGTAGTCTGTGAAGCTGTTGCCCAGGGGTGGACAGATAGGAGGTGGATCCTACCCCCAAATTGAGAATTAGTGGAACCCAGATGTATAGACATGTGTATTTGTGTCAGACAGTACATTTATAGCGTTAGCAGTCAATATAGAAATCTGGGGAGCTACAAACTACGTATTACTTTTTGTTCTGTCCCCCTACGCAGGATAGTTAAAGAACGTAAATAAATGTCTGTTCCGCAATGACGTCCACTGTTTTTTTTTGTTATTTAAATAAATGAATGCGCAAGCGCACGTCACGTTACGGTGCATCAATTATTTTCAATTGTCGCCATTTGTTGAGCGGAACAATAGTCTTGAATGAATGAATGAACGAATTTAATATTGATCGTTTGAAATAAAGAATAATGGTCAAGTTCCATAGTACAAATAGACTTATTGAAAGCATCAATTCATTGTTGCATATTTACACTATTTGACAGTGACGTCAGAAGCAAGTTAAAACTGTACTTGTAGGAGACGTATTGGCAATTTTAAAAGTGTCTTATCTTCGTCAATTTTCCTATACGTAACAAAAAGAAAAAATACGAGTCCCAATGTTTTTTGATAATCTATCTGGCGGACTAATAAGATTTTTTCAGTACCCTATTGATTGCCGATGTTAATGATGGCAAATCTTGGTCAAGAATAAAATGAATTAATGGCTAGTGATAGCAATTATTTATTAGCGAAGTTCTAGGATCTAGACAGAAAAAGTTACACACTCAAATACAATATTTATTTCGTTTGCAAAGGAATTAATGATTTTGATTAGTAGAGCCAAATTAAAAAAGGATTAAGGGGAAAATCAGACTGATTCCCCCAGTTTTTTGTTGTACATGAATCTAAGAAGCTCAGCGTTTTACTGGGTCAAGTGCAGCTAGTTGGTATTTAACTGAGCCATTCCAAAGGCTGATAAAGAAGAAACGGCTGATCCTAGCGTTATACTCGTGAACGGGTGCTGCTTGTGGTGACTGGTCGACTTGCTGACCTTTGGTTTTGTTAAATGTAATTTAATTTCTTTTCTGTGCAGGTATTGATATTTACTGAAATTGTCCTAGTTTGTCTTTTTGTGTCTTCTAGTCACGATTGGGATGTAATTTCGAATTAATGTATAATGTGAATGTTCTATTAAATTGTATTAAATCTTGGTTCTTCTAACCGTACAGACAGATGTGTTGCTGGGGAGTTAGTTCCGCCACTTCTTCTTCCCAGCCAAAACACTAGGAAGTGTCGAAGGGGCCCCCCCTTCATTAAACCAGCTTGGGGGCTTTGGGGGACTGTCTTATGTAAAAATTGACCTTCAAAAAGTGCTGATAAATCAGCCTAATTTGAATAAATGACTTTAGATTTTGATTCTTTGATTTTAAAGGTTAAGTTGGGTTGGGTTGCTGTAAGGCTCTATGTAGTGCGCAAAAGCTATCAAGGCGTAAAGGATGCCCAGGTTTTTGACTACAGTTTGGATTTTATTGCTCCTAGGTCTGGGCATAAAGATGCCAATGAACTTTAAGTACTTAAGATTAAGACTGAAAAATTATGCTACAAAACTGAGGATACCAAATTGATTTAAAAATCGAGGCTAAGGCTAATACAAAATGAGTTATCGTTATTGGCTAAAATAGTTGTCAGATGGTCAACAACATTCTTACATCGTTTATTTGAATTAACGATCCAAAAAAATAGATCAAAACAATTCCAGTGCCAATTTAAAAATACTTTTATTTGCAAGATTCTACTTTTTTTGGATTACCAACTATATTTCTTTCACGACAAGGTCGTTTATACATTCACCTATAAATCTAAACTAGAAACAACGCAGTTGGCGTTCATACGAATATCGGAAGGAGGAAGTTCTGTGTTTATGTATATTCTGATCAGGAATCAGGAAATGGCCGTGGCGCCAACATTCTTATTTTATGGTATTAATTCATGGCATTTGTTTGGATAGTCTGTGGGGTTATACATATTATACGGAGCGATTTGTAATTTGATGGGGTGATACTAGACCTTATTTGCACCAATTTTAACCCCGACAACATAGGGTCCAAACTGACTGGTTTTAGAGATATCGTACTTTGAAGATTTTTCCAAAAATTTCCTCCTTCCCTCATTAAAAGCTTGTTGTTAGTATTTTTTGAAATTCCTGAGAAATTACTTAGTATTTATTTGATGACTAGCGGCCCGTCCCGGCTTCGCACGGGTGGAGGACCCGGTCTAAAACCCGGTTCCGATGGTTACAAACACAACAAAAAAATAATTATCCGAATCGGTCAAGCCGTTTTCATGTTATGTCGTGACAACGGAAAACGGGTTTCATTTTTATATATATAGATTTGATTGATGGCATTATGGTAGACGAACTAAAGTCACCGATAAAGTCCACCGGATTAGCAAGCTGAAGTGGCAATGGGCAGGCCATATTGCCTGCAGAGCAGATGGCCAATAGGGTCGAAAAGTGCTAGAGTGGAGACCACGGACTAGCAAGCGCAGCGTAGGACGTCTACCAACAAGGTGGACAGACGATCTCATAAAGGTCGCCGGAAGACGCTGGATGCAGGTCGCTTCCAACCGGTATATTTGGAGATCAAAAGGGGAGGCCTAGTTTCAGCAGTGGACGTCCAATGGCTGAGATGATGATTGATGGCATTTGGATAGAGTAGAGGAAGGCTACATAAAAGATGAATGAGTCTGAATAAGGGATAGAAAGAGGCAAATTGGAATATCGTTTTGATAGAGAGTCAACAAAAGAGACTTCTCTGGGTGGAGAAGAAGAGACAGTCAGAGTCGTACTGACTAAAATCCATGGTGTTCCTTAAATAGCCCTCATGATCACGGTTACCTGTTCATAAAGTCCCGTAACCATCTGGGGTATAGAAGTAAATTGAATGCTAAGAGAATCTATATCGAAGACAGGGAACAGAGCATTGCCAATATTTTAATTATCAGCTATCGTTTATATTTTGCTTTGTTTATCGTCTTTAGCAATATATTTGTTTTGGAAGCGAGCTATATCTCTTGCAGTTATCACTAAATTATACGTTGAATTTCCTCGTTTTGGCAGGAAAAGAAACCGCGTTTTGTGTTTTTACAAAAGGTCCTATATCTCAACAGATTTAGTATAAAATAGTTTAAACGTTTTTTATGTCTGTAAGTAAAAGTTTTCCTCCTTCATCAAAAGGCAAATAAACAACAGTTCTGCCCGACTTTGAATCACACTTTTTACTTCGTTCGGTAACAAATAAATTGTGTAATGCAAAACGTGTTTCAGTTTGATCAAACGTGACTTGAACTTGTTGACTCAATTAGTAACTTTAATGGCTTCAATTCCTTTTTCGTTTGTTTTTACCTGTTTTACCAAAGCCTACAACTACTAACAGATCATTCACGACTTTGGAGAGTCCTAAGCAATGCGACGAGCAGCGGGAATAAGACATTAATAATTACTTTGTAAATACGCTAATTCGTAACGTGCGGCACTTTGTGGCGGATTTCAAATATTTCTATAAGTACATTTTGATCTTACCGCTTGCCGCCCCGGGCTTAGTCAAGACTAAGCCACGGGCATACGCGGTTAAGCCTAAAAAATAAAGACTCGAAGAATATGTGACTCTCCTTTTAGTTAAACGTACTCGTTATGTTGATTAGATATCAAGAAGTATGATTAATAAAATACTTAGGAATCTACGGGGGAATCCCATGCGCCATAGACTATGACAATCAAATTTTAATATTCATAAGTTGGCACTATCTGATTCTACGTACGAGTTGATAATGCATGGCCGTGTACGTCAGAAAAACGCGGGAAACTGCAGCTGAATGACGTTTTAAAATGACGTGCGGCCTGTACCGATAAAATTAACTAACGATTTTATTTGTTAGGTAGGTATTGCGTAATGTTATGTAATGGTCTAACCGATACATTGTTACTTACGTATTGTATTATATATTTCTTATCGATTTGTTTAAGAATTGTTCCATCAGAGTTTTTTTTCGTATCGAGAATTCGAGACACAGTATTGTAGTTTTTATTTCTGAGGGCAATGACACGATGGTTCTGTATTTTAAAGTTTATTTTAAGATTCAAATAAAGAACGAAGTGATTTGAATTACTATCAGTGAATATAGATAGCAAGAACAGATAATACACGTAATTCGAGCGAAAAAGAATTGGTAGACTGGACTTTGAAACAAAGACATTGATATGAACGAAGTAAACGAACAAGAGTTCAAAACACTTTGGAAGCGTATGAAATAGGGTTGGTTGCCAGTATTGAAAAGATCTAGTCTAGAAATGGAACATAGGTCATATTAATTTGAAATAATACCCTAACTAAAACAAAGAGAACAAAAAAAAAAAACACTTGGTTATAACAATACATTTTGATTTATAAAATTAAAAAAAAAAAAAACAATCTTGGATGAAATATTAGTTCAAAGAAAGAAAGAGAGCATTCATAATCACAACAAAAGATTACCCAGTAATAGTGGAAAAACTAAATAACAATAAAATCACACAAAAGAACTTGACAACATTATTTTATGATCAATCTGATGAAGAAAGCCTAAAGGATTAAAAAAAAAAAAACATAAACTAGTCCCCAATCTAGACATGGAAAATTACAGAGCTAAAATCTACATACATATAGCCTCCTTTCTGCAGTTCGTAGTCGAGCAGTTCCTCTCACTCACGACAAAGAGCCTAGCAACAAGTTTTAGAGCGCAGACGACCTTGGTCTGTCGACGAACTTTATAGCAAAAAACAGTTACGTTCATTCTTATTAAAGGTGATTGCTAGCTTCTAAAGGATTACTTGTTGTATTGAGTAATTTGCATGTACCAAAAGATGTTGCAGAGCCATGACGATTTTAATTTGCTAAATAGGATGGGTCTTACAAGGTAGTACACTTGGTCCAGGTTTATTGTTCAATGGTAGGCGTATTTTGGTTGATTGACGAACTAGAAATAGTTTATCAACATCTATGACACACTAATGGCTTGCTATAGAGGAAGTAGAAGAGTCTTTAAAGGAAGAAAAAGGGCTACTTTTGTCTTGCAGAAGAATTTAAAAGTATGCAAAATGGGGTATCAATCATGATCCGACTAACACATATTGCGAATACAGTGGCGATTGGCAGAAATGCTAGTCTCTAAGGAAGGACACTTGAACTCTTGCAGGCTTAGAGAACATCACAGATGAAGATAATAACGTTGGCCATATTGCTGTACACTATGCGGAAATATACCAAAGAAAAGGAGCACTTTTAAAGAAACCATATTGAGGGCCACAATAAATAAGCCTATCCAAAAATGGGGTAATTGATGATGATTTAGAATCTATAATAGTTAGGAAGGTTGAAGTTTCGTCTCAATATTTTAGCTTAGTTATTTTCCTTCCAGGAAAATTATTTATTTTACCTGTAGCTGTATGTATTTTAAATCTCTTTTGAATAAAATATTAACTCTCTGGCGCCATATTTTGTAATTCATAAAGTCATGAATGACTGGTATTTCCTAATGATTCAAGGGATAAGAACTTTAGGTGTAAAACATGTTTGGGTGTCGTCCAAAAATTAGTTTACGCTCATTTCGAAGTATCTTTGGAACTGCGAGACTGAATACCGTTAAACGTCAAATACGTGGTATTTCTATATTTGTGGTATCTGCGGAAAGTGAGTCAACTGTTGCTAGGTGTATATTTAGGTATTGATTTTAATTTTATGCGAAAAATAGATTCTAACGCCGAAACAGCTGGCCGGGTTTGCATAATACTTTGGTAGTCTAGAATTCTGTAATGGAAATTTTTCGTTGCTGTTTAATCAGCTTCTAAGGCTTAAATACGAATTATTCGCCGGAACAGACTGAATTTGGGAGCCCAAAAGACAGGACGGATATTGTGGTGAATCTTAGGAGCAAGTTTCCTTGGTATGCGATAAACTGAGATCATGGATAGACACCATGCTTATATTGAAAGATCTAAAAAATTGCCAATAGAAGAACGACATACATTTATCTTAAGTCCTCGTTTTCTTTGATAACGTCTTCAGGTTTAGCAACAACTTTGACCTCAGATAACACACTTCGCACTTATAAAATCACTGCTATAATGCATGATATCTCTTGCCCTTTATTAGTTATTTATGTAATATCTGCTCATGCAAAAAAACGTTAATGAATCACGCTGATACGGCTCAAAATAGATTAAAGACTTCGATTTATTTGGATGAGACTACATTTTTATGGCTTCAGCGTTGTTTTGTGTTTATTATGTCATTGTTTGTAAGCTTCATATGCTATATTTTGGATCTTTAGTATTCTTCCTTTAGCATAACCCAGTAACTGGCTTGTGGAGGTCAGAATAGCAGTCAAAATCAATGCTAAAAAAGAAGACCCTCTTTCTGTGAGAGGAACATTGTTGCTCCTTAAAACGATCGGGTATCCAGTTGTCTCCAATTGGACTACCTCAATACTATGTGTAATACTTTACCCATAGCATTAGGTAGAAAAAGCAGATGAAGATTTCAGATCCCTCCTACTATTACTCAAATCAGAAAAAGATGACCGAAAAAATTGATCAAGCTTTTAGAAATATTGACACATAACATACCAAGTATTCAACCGTGTATTAGAATATCAAATCACGCTACGATTGAACAACCTAAGAGATTATAAACCTCAGTGCACGCGACTCACCCGTATGTCCGTATGTCACATCGGATAACGTTAATGCAATTGCAGTGAACGTGACAAATCACGCTGGAACACGTGGGCCATGCCATGACGGCGCAAATGCACATGTGAGACTGCATCCTTACAATGTGAACTATTTATAGACTGGCTGCTAATTTAATGGCAGTTACGTGTTCCACTTTTAAATGCAGCATGTGATTTTAGTTTTTCTTGCTTATTGGATTTTATGGCTAGGCCTTGTAGCCTTTGTAACAAACGATAAACGCTAACGCTGAGTAGGCTTTAATAGATTTTCTTTCAGCTTTAATAGGTGTTCTTATCCCGACCAAGAGAGATCGGTTCAAGAATACTACCTTGTAGAACTCCATAGTAAAAAGATAGTCTCCAGTCTCCATTCAATATGGAATATCAATAGTATGCTTAGACCAACAATGGGTAAATCAGGAAGTATCTACTGACACAATATGATTAATTGTTTAAACAAATTCAGTGAATTCACAATGTTAACTGTATCAAATGAATGAGCTGAAACAATAATACCTAGTTTAATTACAATGAAAATAGATCTGACCTTGTGACCTTAGAATTTATGGTATGCAGTGTTTAAATATAGACTACAACAACAATGAAACAAGATTTCAATACAATGAAATAAATTTTTCGAGTATTAATCAATTGATAGGTGACGCATCCATTGGCGCCTGAAGAATTGGATAAATGTAAGATTGGGGACAAAGAAGCGAGACAATCACCACCTGTCTAGATGTTTGTCAACTATGTTGATATCCATTTCCATTATGACAGAATGTAGTTTAATTTTAGTTATTTGAATGAAATGACAACCTTTTTGACCTCTGAACACAATATGGAATGCTGACAGGCTTGAGAGTTTCTGTCTTACTATCCATAAAGATTATTATCAAAGAACTAAAATTAAATTGGATGGACCCAATGACTCAACAACATGTTTACTAAGGCACAGGATCAGGAACACCTTAGAGTCCAAACGCAGAAGACGGAGCCCTCAACAGTAACAATAAGGCCTGGGATCACACTGGATGCAAGCTGCCTATGTTCAGCAGCAGACATCCTATGACTGATATGATGATAAGGTCACAGAGAGATCTCAGGATGAGATAGAAGGTAAAGGTGACCCATTGGAAAATTAATAGAACTTTAAATACGACGAAGATTCTATAAGATTCATTTACTATTATGAACTACAGACAATGTAGCTAAGATCTAAGGAACAAGGAAATCTAGTAGAAGTCTGGCAGAATCAGCGAGTTTTCAGTTACAAGGAAATTATTGCAAGATATTTCAATGATAATCCTCAAAAATATGAAACAAGTCTTAAAATAAATGATGCTGACAGAATCAAAAGAACAAAGCTATTATAACCAGAACAATACACGAAATATGAAGAAATTAAAATTCATTGTTTAAATAATTGTTAATACTGAATAACAAGCTAAGAAACATGCATTTTTAACTCCTCATTACTCAGCTAAGTATCTTCAGAATGGATTAACTCTAAACCTACTTGGTTGGTAATGATTCACTTACACCTTGTGACATTTTGATGTTTGCGCCCGAGACAAATTCTAGGCTCCATACTGAATACCAAAAAGTTTTTGGTATTCATTGATTTATGTAGCAAACCTCTATAGTTAAAACTTTTTATTTTTTAATGATAATGTTTTTATTTAACTCCAATAATAATCATTAATCTGCCAGTGTTGTTTGATTTTTGAACAGAAAATACCTTCAGATTTTTTGATTATCTTTTTACTTCATTGATAAATTAGTGATAAACAATTTCTATTTTGAGAATCTGAAATTAATAATTATATAACTCTTGCTTCTGTTTAACTAATTTCTTTTATATTTAACATTCATTTAGAAATAGAGAGCAAAAGATTTGGTGGGGTTGTGGGTTTGTCTGCTAGGGTTGTGATACTGTTTTGCACCATGGCCCTGAAATGCGAAGGGCAACTCACGGAAAAAGGTGGATTTTTTGGTCAGTCTGAGAGTGCCTTCTGTTTCACACAGGATGTAAGGAATAATTTCAAGATCTTTCCAACTTAATAAAAAAATCGGCTAAATATTTTAATCCAGTAACAAGGCTAACAAAACAGGCTATGGTGGACATAATTATGATTGATTGACTATAAATGCTCTATAAGACGCACCAAGAAGAATGCTATCAAGAGGAGACAATTCCAAGAAGTTAATACTTGAGACTTTTTAGATCACAAAGAAGATTCAATTTAGAATCAAAAATAAATCATTTATTTCAAATAGGCCAGTTACAGGCACTTTAGAATTGTCATACGACAAAAAAAAAGACAGTTCAGAAATAGTTATGATGCTAGTCCCAGTCACAAGACATAATAACTCTGAAAGAACCATAGGTTTCCCATTCCTGTATTGTTAAGTTCAGTTTTGTTCTGAGTGATAGCAATAATAGGCATTAAATAGTGGCAATGAAGAAGACTTTAGGTAGTCAAAAAGACCTCTATCACTTACAAACTTACTAGCAAAAATTATAAGGGAAACTTTATAAGTTGGAATAGCTTATCAGACGAAATATTATTATCCTCATTTATGAATAAGTTTATGAATAAAGAACTAAGAACTTTCTTGCAACGACATACTTGTAAAAACAAATTGAAGAAGCATCAAGTCAACAAATATTTATCATTAAGATTGGGTCCACTTGTGAAATTAAAATGAAAATTTTAGGGTAGATAAAAAGGACATACCTGCGAATATGTGAGTCTTAAAGCGTACTGGGCAATTTGAGTAGTTCTCATGGTGTCCAAACCAGGTTGGGCTGCAAAATAAATAACTAATTCAAAAAACACGAAAATTTTACACTTTCCTATACTGCTTTTACATAACCTAAGAAATTTGATTTTTCAAAGAGCACTCGCGATTTTCTTTGACACACACCGTTCAATATATTTCTCTTGAAAATTAATTGATATTTCTATTGTTTTGACACGATATTTGTGGAGATATTATTTAATTTTGTTTTACGTACATGCACCCGCTGACTACTGCGAATGAAAGAAGAATCTAGATGTCACTTGAGGTGTGATTGGCTATCGATTGACAGTAATGACATATTGAGATAGAGTTGCCATTTTATAGCTAAGAAACTACTACTCATGCATTTTTTTAATACTGGTTAGAAAAAGAACACAAATTAATAGAATTCAGCATAATAATTGCTTTAACTACTGTTCAAACCACTCGCCCTTAGTGTCTCGAAAGTTATTTTTAGAAATGGATTGATAGCGATTAAGTCCATGTAAATATTCTCAATTTAAACAAATAATGAAAAGTAGAAGAGTTTATTTGGTTGGACGGAATCATATCAGTAGTTATTGAGATCAGACTCAGGAAAATATCACGCACCATTATGAGCTGAGCAGCGGTGCTGAAACTATGGGGGTACAGCTAGTCAAACATAAATTATTAAAGTCTGCAGTATATTATGCTGGCGAGTTTATAACTAAACTGTTAAATTAAAGCAAAAGTTACTTTCTGGACGGCTGTTCAAGGTCATATTTAGTTTAACAGATTCATAGCTAATAATAAATTTATATAATTAAGAAGGCACAGATTTTCCAAAAATAAAATAAAATAAATTGAAGTTTATGAGTAACTTATTACAAAATAAAATTATTATTCCTTCCTTCCTTCCAAAGGACAGCTAGCCTTTTTTATCCCTATCTTTTTGAAACGCATATAAAATATTTGATTAGTAGATACCAATAATTATTTAAAACTGACATTGATAAAATCTTTACGATGCCTTTGGCCAAGCAACTTGTTATGTTTGTGTGGATCCTACTAAAAACATTATTTTATCTGCAGTGGTAACATTATGATTTTTTTTACCATAAACTCCACAGACTACTCTTTGAACTACTTTTTATTCAAAAAATTCCAAGATTGGTTATATTGACATTATCTTTTCCTCCAAATTCAAAATAAGTGAAGCATTTAAAAAAAATCAAACCAATTTAATTTTACCTACCAAATATTTGTCATTAAATAAAAGTACCTTTTGACACTAAATTAGTTTATGACTGTTTCGACAGATGGCAGTCACCTAAAGATTTAAAATTTAAAGGTTCCAATTTTGGAATCCTTATTCCAAAATTGCAGTGCAATGAGTATTTTTTACATTACAAAATTTGATTGTATTAGGCTCTCTAATGCTACTTCAGGCCACCTGGAACTAAAAAAATTCAAACATAGAAACCCTGATCGCGACGGCGCCGGCGGCGGCGACGACGCATGAAGGATATAGTGCAACGATGATTTGTTTTGTAGCTATATACTTTTTCGATGCAAAATGCTTATAATGTAAAGTTAAAGGAACCCAATGTGTTCCACACCCTCGTATTGTGCACAGAACTTATTACTTTGGCATTATAACGATTTTTTGGTCGACCCTAAAAATAACAAGCGCAACATTTCACAAATTAAACCGTTTTAGAACAGTGGTGGCCCAGTGGTATTGACCCCGACTTACAAGTTGTAGGTCGCGGGTTCGAACCCAGGTAGGCGCATTACTTTGTGTAATTTATTTCATCACCACTGCTCTCAAAACGGCGAACAAAAACATCGTTAGGCAACCGGCATGTCCTAGAACCAAAAATTCGAAGTCTTCGAAGACATGTGACATTCACCAACCCGCACTGGGCCGTATGGTGGATTTTGGTCCACTCCCTCTCACAGAGAGGAGGCCTGTTTCCCAGCAGTGGGAAAATTTATTTTATAGTCTAATGATGATGATGAAATCATTTGTACCTACGAATTTATGAGCATAATATTTTAATAATCTAACCACAGTGATTTTATTTATAGTACGCACCTTTTTACTGTTATTTTTTTTTTATTTACAACCCTATCACAACGGTACATGTTTCAAAATCGCTTAATTTTAGAATAAATTAAAAACTTTAGAAATCATCATACATTCAACCTTATCTCCCTTACATAAGGTTGAAAATCGCTTGTATCAAAATAGTTTCTTTAATTTTGAATTCTGTGACATAAGACATAGGGTTTAGAATTCCTTAAATTGTGCTATCAAAAGTGGTTTTCATTCTTGATGCTGTGCAAACTTTGCTAGTTTACTTTTGAGCAGTATCTAAGGAGATATAAGATACGAAGATAAGAAATGGGGACGAGATACGGAGGCTGGAGTTAAATGTACCGGAGAAATATTACAATTACATACTAAAATCCTACTATAGTAGTTTTTGCAGGCCCGTGTAAGTCCCCCTTTTGGGGTCAAAGTCTGCAGTTTCGATCACATTGTCATTTTGCAAAGTTCGTAATCTGATAAATTCATGCCCGATTATTAGTCTGTCAACCGTTCAACGGTCTCGTTTGAACATTCATTCATACCTGATTTGTTACTTTATTTATAGCCAGTAGGTAGGTATCCCCGCCATATTTTCAGCTGTGACCCCGTCTGGCTGTCAATCACGGCTTAAATTCAGCCTATTCCACGTTGTCTTTGAATAAATTTCTGTAAGAGAGAATCTGTTAAAGTACAAAATGTATATTATGTTACTGTAAAAGCTGGAACTATGGTAAATCTTAAGTTTTACGAGTAAGTCTATGTAAGTATTTCTAAAAATGGGACGATTTTTTTTAAGTCGGTTAAAAGAACATACAGCTGATTACAGGGTGCGACCCAATCACACATGGATAAGGATGCCTTTCCACCAGAGATGTGCTATTGTGCTATGTAGCTGTGCTGGGATGTAAACGCTGAGCTATGAAACTGTGACCGCATAGCTGCGCTACGAAGATGCGCAGCTCGAGCTATGCGATGTACGCATCCATAGCACAGCCATAGCACGCATCCTTCCATATAAAAAACACATCTTAGTTGAATCAGTTTCCACGAATACTATTCTATGTAAACCAATGAATATGATTGGTGGATATCAAAACGCATCCGCGGCAGCGTAGCATAGCGTATCTATCTCTTGTGGTAAAGCAGCCTATCGGTTGGATCCTGATTGCGTCAAGGCAATCAAAGGTCTATCTTCTGCGAAAGCTGTTATCACCCAATTCCCTGACTTTCAGTGATAGTACTCGTATAAGATTAAAGCTTTTAAGATAACGGTTTAATGAACTGGACTAGTTTGTTTCCTTTTTACGACTCTTTTGAGGGTGTGAAAAAAGTAGGAAGGAGCGGTCGGACAGTTGTTAAAGGAGATAATAGTTTCACTTAGAACCCTGGAGAACCCATCTCCAGGGTTCTAAATGAGCTTTTTTTTACGTTGTCCTATACTAAGAATTTATCTTGCATCGTGAGTGCGTTTATATTGTCAGTCAATTGCTTTTCACTGATAAAGATCGCGATGCCTCCCCGATACAGCCTAGGGGCCACCTTCAACAAATCATAGATCTTACCACAGGGAGTCCTACACTACATTTGCCCATCCGCAGTCTTCACTCTAGCACATATCTGCTCCACCGACAGTCTGTCCGTCTGTAGACATGGCCGGCCCACTTCCACATCAGCATGCTGATTCTACGCGCAATGTCGGTTACTTTGGTTCTCTGGCGAATAACTTCGTTCCGAATTATATCCACATCTAGAAAAACTTCGAGCATTGCTCTTCCATTCCACGCTGAGTGACCACGTTTCGTTGCGTGTAGGACACACTGGTTATAAACTCCAGTTTTGAGGGGCTTGTGGGATCGATGATTCAAACATAACCGGGCTACTACTGCTCTCAGTTTATCTTGGTCTCCATTTACATTATCCTTTCGCACAATGATCGGTCAGCCTGGTAATTCATAGTTTGATATACAGGGTGAAATTTAATAGATGCGACAAATTTAAATATACAATAATACGTGTTGTCAAGAAAACATATAAAATACCAAATGTAAAATTATTAAATAATTGGTCAGTGTTACGCTATGAACGGCAACGTTTAATAACATGAGTGCTGGGGCCTAAGTCTACTAATTTATATACGTCACAATGGTCTCTCAATGATAAGTTTTTGACAGATTTGCCATACAAAAACTGTCAAAAACACACCATTGAGAGACCATTGTAACGTTTATAAATTAGTAGACTTAGGCCCCTGAATGATTATTGAGCACTGCCATCGCAGTGCTCAATAATCATCCAGGGGGAAAAATCTCGTCCCACTCATCAGTGGGACGAGATTTTTTGATACTTTAATTTTTCTTACTTTTATTTTGCATATTAAATGCTGGAATACCGATAATTCGTACTTAAATAAAGCTAATAACATCAATGTACCTTTTGAAAACGATAATCGCGTAATTTTTTTTATCGATTTATATTGTTGAAAAAACAGTTTATAATTAGGTACTATGTTACTGTAACTGAAGCTCCCATTTCATTTTGTCGCATTTATTCAAAGTCACCCTGTATAACCGTGTGTACTTATTATAAGTCTATACCTAAGATGTCTCTTTGGTCGCTAGCGTGAAGTTTGTTTAGCTGCTCCCGGCCGGAAGTCACGCGGTCACGTCACCGACTGACGGTAAGTGCTAACATGAGGTTTTCAAGACAACGGTTTTATTTGAACAAGTGTAGAATTGATGTAAAAAGGTTAGGTATGATGAGTGTGTCCTGCTGTTACTGGAACACGATTCGCCGTCGATTAATCGGGCATGCATGGTCCATGATCGGACAGCGAGTTACTCATTACTCCTCGCCGGCATGAAATGACTATGACCATGTCAGATGGAGGCAGTCCCGTCTCTATCACGACGCCCGCCTCCTCCTTTGCTAGCATGACTGTATCTGTATCGCAGAAGGAGGTGACTGCTTCTTATTCCGTCTCGTCCCGCAGCAGGGCTTCGATCAATGAAGAAACTTCTCTCATTACCCATTTCCTCTTCTCTCTCCGGTCCTGTAACTAGTAAAAAAAATAACTTAAAGGGGGTTGTTTCATCGCAGCAACATAGTAAACCTAACTATTTGTTAGAAAATATTTTTGTAACAATAGTGAATTGTCCCTTAGCCAAAAATTTTGAACAGAAAATTTTGAAAATCGGGATGAAAAACTTTTTGTGAAAAAAGAAGTGATAAAATAAATAAATAAACAAAACTACCGTTTTCCGAAAGAGAAGTTATTTTAGGCTTGTTTGTGTTTGTTTTTGAAGTCGGTTCCTTTTTTTTAAACAAAGTTTTTTTTTATCTCTTTTTAGTTCAGATGATATTCAACAAAATTCTTCGTTAAATCGGCGTCTTTGAAAATCTACAATCCGAGTAAGCAAAAACGAATCCCCGCGGGCAACGTCACTATTGTTATGTTTAAAAACATCTCCGGAATGTAACAAGTAAGTATTTTTATAAAACCGCATCAATTTCGGTTCAGTCAAACGCGAGATAATCGCGGAAACCTGAAAACCTGTTTTTTTTTTAAATCGGTTGAAAAGTAAAGTTCTCAAACGGTCTAAAAATGTAACCTAACGAACATCTCCCCGCCATTTTCTCTTGAAATCATCTCAATAACAACTGCCATGATTTGCAAGACGCGTTACATAATTTCTTAGCTATGCAAATACTTGAGCGGCCATGTTATAACTTATAAAGTAAAACTCAAGCTTTGGAGCTCGACAACAATGGAAAGAAAATTGAAAGTCACTAAAACTGTGTTTCCTATAGCCTGTACCCGTTTTCCCGATAAGAGTTATGTAAAGCTGTGTTCACATGGTAATAGTGATTTTATTTAAGCGATTGACTGATATAAGTGAATCGCTTAAGTGAATCGTTTGTTTGTATGTTTGTTTTTTAGCGATTATATCTCGCGTTTCACTGAACCACAGAATACGTGTGTAGCAGTATGTACTGACTGAACCGAAACTGATGTGGTTTTCAGAAAAAACTTGTTACATTCCGGAGATCTTTTTTAAAATAACACATGATTGTAGGTTTTCAAAGATGCCGATTATACGAAGAATTTTGTTGAATAGATATCTGTACCCCTAGCACGAGTTTTCACTATTTTACTTTACAGAGTTTTTCCAGTATTTACAGCGTTTCTTATATGAAAATATGGAACAGCGCCTCTGATGTGCGAAGAAGGAACCAATTTTTTCCTTAAAAATTGTCAATTTGAAGTAGTCAAAGTTCCAGTTTACTTTACGTCTCAAATACTGAAAACTCGTGCTGACGGTACTGATCTAAAAAGTGTAAAATAAAAAAATAAAACTTTGTTAAAAAAAGGATCTGACTTCAAAAACAAACACAAAAAAGCCTAAAATATCTTTTCTTTCGGAAAACTGTAGGTATAGTTTTCTTTATTTCACCGACAAAGTATTCTGTGCCACCGACTTCCTTTTTTACAAAAACAAAAAATTAATTAACCCGATTTTCAAAATGTTCTGTTCATTTATTTTTGGCTAAAACGGAGCTTTCACGCTTTCAACAGAGCATTGGCACAGATTACATTGGTGGCTCCGATTTGTAGGTCAAAATCAAAATATTTTATTTTACATGGGCCTCAATGGGCACTTATAAAAAATGGAGAAGAAAGTAAAATTGGCACGGTTCGGGTTGGTCGTTTTCATGGAGAAGAACCAGCAAGAAACCATGGTTACTCTTTTTTTTTTGTCGTGGGTTCGAACTCAGCCAGGCGCATATCTTTAGTGTAATTTATTTAATTTTCATCACCACAGCTCTCAAATCGGTAAAGGAAATCATCGTGAGGAAACCCGCATGTCCTAGATATGTGATGTGAGGTGAGCTACAGGCCTATTACCTCTCACAGAAAGGATGAAGACCACACACAGGATCACGCTGGATGCAAGCCGCTTCCAACCGGCGGCGTGCTATTGGAAGTCTAAAGGGGAGGCCTAGGTCATGTTCAGTATTGTGTTTGTAACCACCGTTTATACACCGGTGCAACACCCTGTCGGGACGGGCCGCTAGTAGTTGAAATGGCTCATGTTTGAATCTGCATCTTTTATCGTTATTGTGTCAATCATACACAATTGCCTGTCTAAAACAAACTCCAAATTCAAAAACTTTAAAATCACCTCTTAAAAATATGTTACAAAAATCAGGTGATTAGAAGTCGTCCGTCTGAACACGCCGTATCACCATGTCCTAGCCACAGGTGTGACGTAACAGGTAACACTTGTATAAAACACTCGACATGTAAGCACAGGCGCCATTTTATTCTTGCCGCCATCAGTGTAACTTTCCAAAATCAGTTCACGTTACTTTTAACTCAAATTACCATTCAAATTAGTCCGTTTAAAAAGTTAAACACTCCAAAATTAACAATTAGAATAATTATCTTAAATTATTTTGTAATTTAGCGTTTTTAACGTGTTTTTTTTCTTAAATGGAAGTCAATTGAGTGTTTAGTTAGTGCTTCAGTCACTTTTGAGCGGGAATTCTAGTTTTTTATGAATATGTTACAAAAATAGTGATAAAGCGATACTATTGGATTGTTTTATCACGGTAGAGATAACAATTAAAGTTTTCTGGCCTGTGATTGGTCACATGACGGTCGGCAGGGCGTCGTAACGATGGACCAACTAATGAGATAAACATGTGATTCAAGATGGCGGTTCAGTTGAGGGGGAATCTTGCAGTGGAAGTTTTTCACTTTGGGTAAGAGACACTTTTGTTTATTAAATTATTTTAAATGTTTTATTAAGTTAGTATTTTTAATTTTCGAAGGTCTTAGTTAATTTTATATCTAATATTTTTTCGGATTTTAAAATTTAATTGATAAAATAAAAATACTCATCTCGCAACTGTGAACTTAAAATAAATGAATAGTGTATGATCAAATTATTAAAATAAATAAAATCAACAATTAAATATCTATCTATGAAGTTGATAATAAAATGTAATCTAGTTAATTTACATGAAATAAATTCCTACTGTTCTTAAAAGACACTTAAAAGTATTTAATAAGCATTTAATTTAAATTCTAGTACCTGGTGCTTTCTGTAATAAAAATATCAATGATATTCCATTCAAACACGGTCCCTACTCAAAAAAAAAAATTAAACCATAGACTAACTATCCAAAAACTAAAGTTTCCGCGTTATCACCTCAATTAACGTTTAAAAAAAAACAAATATTTACTCTATACACACAAGGGGTCACATTGCCAGCAACTACAAATAAAAAAAACTTCATATCTTAGATTAACAGCGGTAAACGAAAGATAACGTTATCGAGAATACAACACTATTTAGTTAGTTTAAAAGTGATTTTATGGTGGCAAGCCTATTTCCCTTTCTTGATTTGTCTGTGATTACGTAATTGAAGAAACTAGATTTTTAGGAAGAGTAAGGAGAATTCAGGGGCGTATAAGCCGTATGCCCATAGATAAAGAAGTTGTTAATATTCTGTGCGTATGCCCGTATCAATGATGGGCTCCCGAGTATCAGGGGCCCCCAACGACATTGCAATAAAAGAAATTCATAATAAATACCTCGCGGTCCATAAGGCTCTCGATTATCGAGCTCGTAACATAGCTTAATTTTCAATATGGCTATAATTGTTGTAAATGAGCTACGATCAGTTGATCAGAATTCTCAATTTTCTAGCTCCCTTCTAAATTCTCCCTCTAACATTAGCTATACTTACGAGGTTTACTTCGTAAAATCATCAAATGAGTCCTCCCACCCCGGCCAGAGCGGGACTGTCAGACTTGTACTGACTAAAATCCACGGTGTCTTTCAATAGCCCTTTATGTTCCGGGGTCACGGTAATGAAATAAGTCCCGCGACCCCGGCAGGCTTTGGCCCTTTAGAGGGGGGGCCCGTCATCCTGCTGACGCTCTTTGAGGCGCTCGTGGAACACAACGCGCCGTATGGAATGGTCCATGGTCGGACAGCGAGTTGCCCTTTACTCGCCGCCCGCATGCCCAGCTATACGAATTAGGATGATATTTTCTTTCTACAAAACTAGACCCCAATTTAAGAGCTATCAGGAAATACAGACCCTGGAAGGGAATTGTACTCCTTAAGGGGCCATACTACCTCAAATGGCGGCGTAGCAGAATCCTCTGATACGCCGAAAATACTGCAGCATTAATTTTGAAATAAATATATGGTAAAGTTGAGGATTAATGTTAGGTCTTATGTTTCGCAAAAACACGATTCCATAAAATTTTCTGGATAGAAAAAAATCCCAAAGTTACTTCTAAATTGAACAATAAACCGCTGGCAATCATAAAATCCTTAAAATTAGATTATGAAACTTTATACTAACTGAACTAACTATAAAGCAGGTCTTATGTTATTTAGTCTCTCGAATTTCGTTTTTTTTGCCTTAAAATAAATAGATTTTCGCGTAGACAACTTTATGAAAGAGCCAAGCAATAGTGCGTGGTACGTGCAAGTGCGAGCGAGTAAGATTATACTGAAGTAGTGTGCCGCCTTAACTGTGTGCACAATTAAAGTATTATGCCAAAATTTTTTTTACTATACAAACCTTGTCCTGAGAATAACGATGGCACAACAAAAAGAATTACCCAATTTGGTGCAATCTTTTGGAAGATATACGCGTACAAATGGACTTAAGCGACATAAATACATACTACGTAAAGATAAGAAGTTGCAAAGTAATTAAAAAATCATGCTGACTTGTCCTTTACTGATCTGCTAAGCCTTAATATTCAAGAAACTGTAACCCATCTTACTATAACTCATTCACTCTGTTAACTTTTTGGGGTATTTTGGCAATTTTTAGCTACCCCAAAAATCCTTTTTTGATTGTATTCTTTATAAGATAGTTCTGGGGTTCATTAAAAACCATGGCCCACCTCTGACTTATTACATTTCCACCTATACTCTAAGAGTCGAGCTGTCCGAGGCCGACACCAACATCGTAAATGTGGTAGAGTTTTGGTCGAAGTTCATATAATGAAAAGGAATCATCGACACGATGAAGAAAATGTTCTGTGGTTCCAGGCTTTTGCTTCCAGCAATCCTGACAAAAGGGTATATCGGTTAACTCAGTTACTGGGTAAAAGAACTCAGATAAGAATTATTCGTGTAAAATACTGGCCACACTGCTATTTATCATACATACTTAGTAGCCGTTCCACCAATTCGCACCAGCGGGGCTATTGCGTATCTCGGTGTCTGTGTAGTGACCATCAAATAGCTGTCAAAAAGTAAATTTCGTATTGGCTTTTGCATTTGCAATGAAACTGATAAATGTAAATGTTCCCTAAAATCTAAAGCTCTTGAGACACTCCTCTCCTCAACTTAGCCTCATAACAGGTATCAAGCAAACCAAGTTCTGGTTGACAACCGCTGGTCAGTGACTATCAAGTTAGCCTATAGCCCTGCAGGTGCTTTCAATCTTCCTACATAATGCGCACAGCTAAGAAGTGGAACTCACTTTCTGCGTCTGTCGGTGTTCTCTAACGCATACAACCCGAATCTCTTCAAAGGTAAAATGAACCGTTTTCTTCTGGGTAACCTCGCTCCATCGTAGGCTTTGTCTCAGTCACCTTTGACCTGGACTAGAGTCAAGAGCAAACTCATCTAGAAAAAGTGCGAAGCCTATCCAGACAGGAAAGGTAATGCAGATGAAATTGCTGCAAGAATATAAGTTTTTAGACTGACAAAAACGGGATATTTACCATGTTTATTATTTGTTTTGATTTTCCGATATTTCGGCACTGTTGCAAGCGCCATGATCACGAATGAACTGAGCAGTTCATAAATAATTGCTGCAAGAAATCAACCATTCGCATCCACTTTTTCGCCAAAGTTCCCTACATTTATATTGGTGAAAAAATCTTTCACAAACCAACGTACAAAAGGGCAGTAGAAGCATCAATTTCGTTCACAAACGGTTACCGATAACAGACCTAATCAAGATCTTATCGACTGATATCAGTAACGTGATAGATATCCATGCAAGTAGCATTTACTTCTCTAGTTACGGTCGAGTGTTTATTACCTAGATTTTACAGTCATTGTGATATAATTTTGGTTGCAAGGACATCTTACAAGTAACAAGTATATCTTGTACACACGGCTACGCATCAAGCTATACAAATCCAGTATTAGCTGTCCGTTCATTGTGTGTAAAAATCGTACAAAGCGAGACCAAGACACACTGGTTTTGTATAGCTTGATGTGTAGCCGTGTGTACGGTTTGCTTACCTGATGGCCTACCAAGACATCTTAATAGTTCCACCGTGGGAACGAGATGATGCTAGACGACTGGTATACTTCTGTTTCTTTCCCACAGTCGAACTACTCTCGCTTGAATACGTCATGGTAGGCCACCTGGACATTTATTGGCTTCTTCCTCGGTGTTCTCTACTTGTTCCACTAGTGGCACATGAAGAAATTTTAACTCATCGTCATACAGGCAGTATAGGTTAGAAGCTACTTGATTTATCTTTTTTATCATCACAACTAGCACTTTCCATTAAAATTGTGGAAAGATCTTTAGATGTATGTTCAATTAGGTACAATCAAATAATGTAAAGATCTTTAGAAGTATTTTCAATTAGGTACAACAAATAATGTAAAGATCTTTAAAAGTATCTTCAATTTGGTTTACAATCGAGTTTAGAAATGTGTTACTTTCATACCTAATCTTCTAGGTCCTTTTCTCATTAAACACAAAGTCAGCCGGCATTTTGAGTAATTCCACATTGGAAATCTGGCATCTGCGAAAAATTTTGATAGGAGCCTTATGTGGAAAAGTTACGGTGTCATTAGCTCAGATGCCATTTCATCGTATGACCAATGTGGATTACCTCGGTATTTTTACATATTGTACAACTTTTTTCTTGTATTTCAAAAGGTTGGTCAAACAGTCCTACATAATAAATGCGCAATAAGCAATTCTACCATTTATCTAAAAAGCTGCGGCGCCAGATTCTTCGATTTGTAAATACAAATATACAATTCGTTATTTTGTTACAAAACGTACGGACTGTGGTTTGCATACGTCTGGTAATTGAATTTGTACATAGAATTTATTAGATATTCTATTCTTGTGTTCATTTTTGTGGGTTAGTGGTTCTTGGGCCATATTTTAGGTCCTTGGGCATTTAAGTTTCAATCGTGATATATAAAGCGGATAGCGGCTCGCCCTGGCTTCGGATAGTCTTAAAATTGTCAACCCTTTGGATTTTCCGAAACCTCTGTTCGGTACAAAATAATCTAGTTCTAGAACCAGATCGCTTGGGATCTAATCGGGAGGAGGCCTGTGTCCGAACCACTGTGGAAGAATTACTTAGTGTATTTTCCATAGTATAAAACAAACTCCACTCCTAACCTATAACGGTGCTCAAAGATGGTCTCTCATAGAATCGCAGAAGTTCCGACTGCCAAAGGGTGATGCAGCATTTTGGGTGTTCAAAGCCAGGACAGATTCCGAAACACCATATTGCATTATACCTACATATAGTGAATGTTGACAAGAAGGCTGCCAAGCTGAAATGGGATTGGGCTGATGACCGCTGGGCGAAAGTCTCCATAGAATGAGTACTGGTGTACAGATGGCACCGCCGAAGGCAGCTTCCGAAAGACCGTACCTAATTCTATGATTTATTTACTAGCTGTGGCCAGCGTTTTTGCCCGCTACAACTCGATAATTATCCGACGGGTACATAAAATCGGGAAAAAAGTATCCTATGTGTTGATCCAGTTTATAAACTATCTGTGTAGGTCAAATAAGTACAAATCCTTTCAATGGTTTTTGCGTAAAAGAGTTACAAACATCCATCCATACAAACAAACTTTCGCGTTTATTACTAGTAGGATTATTCCTGGTCAAATTCAGTCATCTCTTCTGAATACAATAATATAATAATACAATATCTACTTAAAGTTCAGTTTAAAGTTCACATATTCGGAATCAGTCAACTCATACATTCCTCGTTCATTCCTTAAAACTTCTATTATTTAGACAGCAGTCTTTTCTGAATCATGTCTGTGTGTCTTCAAGCAATAACTGCTTATTCTATTATACACCGTAAAAGTTTAATAAGAGGGTTTAATGTCGATTGTGGGCCCTCATCAGCTGTTTAAATATGCACTCGAAATGGTAACAGACGCCTCTCAGACTTGAATTGTTACTTTTGTAATTTATTTCATATCAAATATTAGTTTTAAATGAGGAAAAAACTCGGATAACTAATACAGAAAGACGGGAAAACACTCATCTATAGAATCTGCCAAATAAGTCTGGAATAAAATTCATTGACCCCGTGTAGTACCAATGTATTCCAACATTTCAAAACGATACGAAAAAATGAAAAGAAAGTGTCGTAACACGATCAAAACAAGCGTTTCGTGGTAAGAGGCGAGCTTGACCCTTCCTTGACCTTATATTTTATTTTGAAATTCGAACGATGGTTTTATGAAAGTCGAATCATGTATTATTAGGATCGATGACCTTTATTCCAGACTTACCTGGCGGGGACTATGAGTAATTATACCTAGAAAGATGGCTTTACTATAACAAGGGAACATCGTTGTCAAATCAACTCATTTCAAAAACCTACCTTTTCCCTTGTAAACTACTTGCATGGCATATGCTGAAAGTATACTGCGAAAATAATTTAGGTATCTATAACTTACGACTTGCATTACTCATAAAATGAATTATGCAGATAGGTAAGTTAGTTAACACTATAGACATAATAGATTTTTTGGTAAATACATACCTACTTATATATGGTATGTCCTGAAAGTATACCACGAAAATGACTTAGGTACCTACTTAGACCTGCATTACTCATACAATGAATTATTATGTAGGTAGGTAAGTTAGTTTATATACAACGTGTAAGTTACACCGTGTAATGTTAAAAGTTCTAAGACTTTTGGAAATTCGCAAAAAAAAAAAAGATTTTTCATTTTGTATGAAAAACCATTTTTTTTTTTTGCGAATTTCCAAAAGTCTTAGAACAAACATTGTTCAGTAACATGGGCTGAGGTATCCCACGAGAGGTTTTGAACTTTTAACATTACACGTTGTATCCTAAGGCTAGTTAATAAACCTGAAATGGTTAAACCGAAGTGGACTCCATTTCATGAAATAGCTTTGCGTCTTCCATTACCACTGATATGAGTTATCGTGCAAGCGTGACTTACTTAAAATTATTAGCCAACGATTTACGACGAAGACTTTGTAGTTGTAAAGCATGGAAGGTTACAGTAACTTGCTTCGGTGATTGCAATTTTAGTGGCATGGATTGAAGGATATTTCAGGATGTTCATTTTACTTTAAGTATTTAAAAAAAAATCCGGCCATGTGCGAGTCGGACTTGCGCATGAAGGGTTCCATACCATTAACAAGGCAAAAAAATGTGTAATTTGCATGAGAGCCCCTCTTAAATATTTATTTTATTCTATTTTTATCATTTGTTATCAGAAATACTTACATCAGGTATATCTGAAAATGTCAACTGTCTAACACGGTTCATGAGATACAGTCTGGTGACTTACTTACTGATAGACTGACGGTCAGTGTAGTGTCGGTAATAGGGTCCTGTTTTACCCCTTGGGTACCTTTAGATAATTCTCCATCACGATTATATCCAGAAAGACCTAGTGTTGTGAAGTGTTTTTGAACGAAATTATAAACTTTCTCAAAAAAAAAAAACGATCCGTCCAATTAAATTAGTTCCACAAAATACATTAGAAATATCCTTTAAAATAGGTCACATATGGTTACATAAGGCATTACGTATTCCTTTCTTTTGCCTCACAAAACGTTAGCCGTCGTTCGACAAAGAATTCGAACAAATAGAATGCAAATTGCTAGAAACAAAATGGCGCCGGTTTCTCAGGGTAATTTGCGTTACAATGAATGAAATAAATGCTTTTTAGTTTCAAGACTACCGTTTAGAAGTGTAATGAGATGTTCGGTTGTGTTTAAAACAGGTTTAGTTTTAAGATTTTTGTTTCTAAACGTTATGTTTTTCGTTTTTCTAACATTATTATTCTTTGACAGCCGCAGTAGGGTCCTTAGTCCTTGTTTTCTCTAAAATCTTTACTCAGACTGGGTCTCGAGCTTAAATTGATTTTAGGTCCTTTTTAATAGCAAATTGGCATATTAGTCTCTGATTTAAAATGATGATGATTGATGTGCACTTCGCTTTTCTCAGATGTTCCAATTTTAAAATAGTCGGTGAATCGTTGCAGAATCAAAAATACGATTAGATAATATGGTTTTTTTTCTATGGCAATTCATGCCAAGCTTACTTAAGCTGTTGAGACGTTAGAAATGGACTGAAGAATTCGACGCACTAGGTAAGAGCCCCGTTAGCTCGGCTGGAAAGAGCGTCGGATGTACCGAATCCAGAGGTCGCGGTTTTAAATCCTGCACGCGGTTCGAATTTTTCTCCATTACACCAGCATGTTGGGCTGGCTTCAAATGTCGCTGTTTACACATTCGGCCAACGTGTGAACACTGTATGCGAAGCACAAGAATCCTTGGATTGGTGCACGAAAAACCGACAACTTTCGGTTGGCCGGCCAGTATTCCCGACATCGACCAACATACCGCCAAGTAGGTATGTACACGCTGGCCCAATGCCTTGCTCCAATGTGTACAGCGGGCTTAGTATTTATAAAAATACATCCAATATGGCAACTAACCTCGAAGCAACGGTTCTTCTTGGGCAACATGCCGCCAATCAAATTAGCTCTCCGTGAGACCTCACTTGGCACTTCCATGCGTGCAACAATAATTGACGCCTCGATCTCTAGCGTCAACCGCATTGCAATGGTCCATTTGAATTACGAAAATCGACCTTATTGGCAAGAAATAGAGCTGCTGTTAGTCTCGTATTGATTGGTGTGTGTTTGATTGTACGTTTAAAATGTGTCGTATAAAGAGTTATTTTTTTATTTTCACATGTTTTAGGTAATTTGTCACATAGGCACGATTTTTTAATGTGCCTGATTGCTTAATCATATTTTTTTCTAAATGTTATCCTAATTAGATTAGGGTTGGCTTATCGGATGCCACTGAATGTTACGAGTAGTATTTTATATGAAAGGAGCGAGAGCTACTGTAGTCAAATAAGGTATTTTCGCTAATTCATCCCAAAACTCAATAAATAATGAATTAACTAAGCCTATGATGCAATAGCGAGCTAGAAAATATTAGCATTCGCATAGGTTTTTATAAAGAATTCTAGGTGTCAGAGATTTCAGGGGGTTTGTAGATAAGTACCCCAAAACCAAAAATATTTACGGTCCGGTTTATGGTGACCCTGAGACGTGATGTCGTAAGTAAGAAATTGCTTAATCTGCGGCATTGGAGGAAGAATCAATGGCTCGATGATTTGTAAAATTTTTGTTTAATTATATTTTAGTAACTTATATTCCTATTGTGAATTGGGTTTTAAATTAATGATCTTCTTGTTTAATTTAAGAACTAATAAAAATACTAATTTCAAACTCTCTGGAAGCATTCTTAACAGATTTCTCGTTCAAAGATGAATCGTTCATTACAAAAGGTGTAAACATAGTTAATTATATAACTGTTTTAGCAGCTCTTCGAATCTTAATGAGTCGACTGGCACAGACCTTGAATCTGATAGAACCAGCTGTTTCCTTAGACGTCCAAGAACGTAAAAGAAAAAACGTTTAAGAATTATTTAACAGGTGTTTTTTGAACGTGTGAAAGTGCGATAGAATAGAAAAATAAAACATTTATTTGATATTGGACACACGCAATGATAGAGAAAGCACACACAATATTAAGAATTTTGCTGAGCATGTTCCCACCAAAAGGGTTACCAACTCAGCATTTGCTGGGCGAAAGACAACCGGCGCTGGTTTTCAGTTGGCACCCCGTAGTGGCAAAGAGCGATAAACACTTTTAAACTAATAATGTGATTCTAGCCACCACGAATTTAGACAAATGTACTGAAAGAAATAGATCCTAGATCCTCTTCAATGAATGACAACCAATAACCGCCATTGCATGCAACACAGTATCACACGCTTTATTAGTTATCCATCGAAGTAGGAAATAACATACTTATGTCGGCTACATTTTCTATCATTTTCAGAAGAAATTTCCGAGTACCTAGCCGGAATTTAGAAGTTGGTGGTTTGATTATCACCATGGTCCAGAAGATACGAGACTTCCCGAATAAGAGAGTGATGAGTTTGAATGTGGATGGATGGAGAAGACGAGGAAGGCCAAAGAAAAGATGGATGGACTGTGTGAGGAATGATTTCTAAGGATATAAATGCTAAAGGAGTAAATGATGTGACATCTAATAGAGGAGAATGGAAGAAGAAAACGTGTTGCGACGACCACAAGTAAAATGGTTTTTTTTTTTACGTGGTAAAATCATCAAATGAGACCTCCCACCCTGGGCAGGGCGGGAGGTACTGTCAGACTTGTACTGACTAAAATCCACGGTGTTCTTCAATAGCCCTTTATGTTCCGGGGTCACGGTGATGGAAATAATTTCCGCGACCCCGGCAGGCTTTGGCCCTCTGTGAGGGGACCCCGTCATTTGAAGTAAAATGGGATAAGGGCAGAAAGATGAGTGATGTCGTTAAGGCAGTCTATCTGAGTCAAGTTCATCTTACACGGATACAAAATAACTTAATTTTAATTATTTTCGAATAACTGAACGGTTAAAACCGTTTCTATTAGTGTCAGTCATGCTATAATCGTTTAATAGACAATACTAGAGGACTGTCAGTCGTGTACATAATTTATATTCGATTGTTTTAACATCTTTTGTCTTCACGCCTCGTGTCTGTTGTAATGGAGAACATTCCTGGTGTATTTTATATTATGTAGGTAAGAACTTACTTGTGAGCAGATTACAAATCGTTGCTGTGGCGATTAGGTGTTAGAAACTAGTTGGTGTTTAGGCCCTGCTGCTCGGCTCCTATTGGTCGTAGCGTAATGATATATAGCTTATACCCTTCCTCGATAAATGGACTATCCAACACAAAAATATTTTTTCAAATCGAACCAGTAGTTCCTGAGATAAGCGCGTTCGAACAAACAAATTCTTTAGTTTTATAAAAATAGCAAGGTCTACTGATCTTCCTCCATAATCGTAAGTATACAGCAATAAATATATAATAATATAAGTTATTAAGCACTTTTTTGGTCTTGAAATGATAAAATCTACGATGAACTCAAATTAATTTGAAACGGGAACATCAAATAAGGAGCAGAGGTCAAAAAGTTTAAAAGTATCTTGTGGGAACATGAATGTTTTAACAAATAATTAAGTTGGTAGACCAAGAAGAGGCGGCTTGTAGCAGACGAAGTCAGGGATGGCGAAATTTAAAACCAAAAATGTTAAATTCTTAGATTATAAAATGTCCAGATTCCGTGTGGAAACATAATGTTAAAGTTTTACGTGAAGCCACTTTTTTATAAAGTGAGCTCGATGCTCATATTTCTCACGCTCATAATTCCTTGGGGGTGGATTTAATTTAATAAACATAATTCCTTGGGAAGTGGGTAACTTTTGTTTCATTTTTTGGCTTAAATTCTCAGTCATCTACTAGGAACCGTCATTTTGCATACGAGTTTCAAATTCATAATCTTTTCTGTTCCAAGTGTTGCAATTTTGGGAACCCCTAAATGTGTGTTTACAAAATATGTAGTTTCTCGTGGCGGGAACTCACAGAAGTATTAAAAACAGCGGGAACCCATACGATAAGTTGCTACCAGAAATTTTCTGAAGCACTCGATGCATACATTTTGTATCACTGACAGAAAAATTCTGACGCACGTACGTTTCTGCGGCATTCGGATCATTCTGACATGCGGTCCCGCTAATATTCCTAATATTTAGCCTCAGTTACCAACCCTGCGATCCCGTTACACTAGTACCAACATAACAATGAAAGTCAAACAGTAGCTGTCAAATACAGAGGCGTGCTGGGTCATTTAGCACCTCAGTGCCGAGCCCCATGTGTCATCGGCGGTTGACGCGAAATGGACTGGTCAATGGAGGTTCGGTTTTAAAGGGGAGTGGGTAAAGTGTATTTACAGCAAAATGTGTAAAAAAAGGCAAAAAATTTAATACAGACATTCCAAATTATTATTTTTTTAATTTTTATGTTAAGTTTTGCAAAAGTAAGTTTAATTTTGGGTTTACCGATTATTACGAGGTACATAAATGAAAATTTAAATTTATCTTTTATAAAAAAGATTTTTTTATAATAATTTATATTTTCTTTTATAATAATTTTATTGGATTTATAATTTAATTTATATTTTTGAAAATATTTGTCCGATTTGAGTGAATACTTTATTTTTCGATGCAGTTTACATGTCCTTTAAATTTTTTACAAATATTTAATTCATTTTTTCTTAATAGTTTAATAATAAAATTATTTTTACAGTCATAGCTGTAAAGTTTCTGTTTTTTTTTGCTGTCGTTAGTGGTAAAATAATTATGTAAGGACTTACTTTAGGTAACAGAAGAACGAACTAAAGAAACAAGACAAGAAGAGAAAAGAAGAGAAGATGCCTATAATCTGTTAATGAAGAGAGCTATCCGTCGACAGTATTGCCAGTAAACACTGTCATGGAGTTGCTCTCTTTATGAACGGTCGCTGGCTCGACGAGAAGAGAAGAGAACATGAAGCAGATGGCGGGAGACAACTTTTCGCAACTTTATTAAAAATAGTCGTTCAGTACACTTGCGGAACCGTCATTGCAGTTCAGCCTTTCCGCACTTGTACTGAAATATTCTTACTATTGCACCTTTTTTGTGTTTTGTTTTGCTTATTACTGTTTGCATCATTTTTTAAGCATCATATATTATGTATGTAATCAAAAGGTTCGGCCAAGTTAGGCAGAAATGTTGTGAGTCTCATGTGACAGGGAGTGAGTTTAATGAGAAGTTTTCTTTTTCGAGTATTAAAAAAAAGTAGTTTCCAAGAACTCTGCAGATGGCGTTGAACTGACTACGTTACTAGATTTATATTTTTCTTTTTCCTTGTTGTTATTTATTTCCACATGCCAATGGTGTGATGTGATGTGAGTGGCAATGACATGACATGTACGTTACGTTTTAAGATCTCAAAATTACAATCAAATGAAAAAAATGAAAAACTGACGACGTTCCGTTCATTGCAGTAACATACCAAGTTCAGCACCATCTATCCATCGACTAGGGAAACAATCAAAAGAAAATCCCTCATTGCCAACAACTGGGCGTGAATCGGTACGGTACGTGATTGCAAAATTCATTATTGCAAACCGCTGTAAAAATTCTGTTATTATTTTGTGTAATACATACATATTTTCCTACTTTTCAATACCTTTCATTACCTAACATTTTATTGTACCTAATTGAACTTACCAACTAACTAATATAGAATGTATCTACACTAGCGAGCAAAGGTATGGAATCATTTACTAGGAATTGATCAGGGATAACTTCTTCATAATGGTTTGATTTGAATAAAGGCGATGGTATCAAAATTCACCCAAAATCAAGATTTCGATCGATACGGTCAAACTGTATGCCGATAGATTCTCTAGATCTATCATAATAATCGTACTAAGTTTCAATATTCTAACCCGTTGGGTATTGGAGTTATGAGCTGTCAAAGTGTGCAAAAAATATCCATCTTGTTACTTGAGATTTCACGTTTGTGCTGCCAACGTATTCATTTTTTTTTACGTGGTATAATCATCAAATGAGTCCTCCCACCCTTACTGTCAGACTTGTACTGACTAAAATCCACGGTGTCCTTGAATAGCCCTTTACGTTCCAGGGTAAAGGCAGGCTTTGGCCTTCTTGAGGGCCCCGTCATCATGCTGACAGTCTTTGAGGCGCGCGTAGAACAAAACGCGCCGTCGTCGACCCGGGGTTACTATAATGCTGGCACTTTTTTTTTGTGTAATAATGTTTTATAACATGTATGGCGTCGTTGGTACGCGATATAATCGGCAGCATGACTACTTTGGCAACACAAACGTGAAATCTCAAGTAACAAGATGGATATTTTTTGCAAACTTTGACAGCCCATAACTCCGATATCCCATGGGTTAGGATATTGAAACTTGGTACGATTATTAAGATAGTTCTAGAAAATCTATCGGCATACAGTTTGACCGTATCGATCACATTTTGATTTTGGGTTTTTGGTCCATACATTTTGGACAATGTCCTTTGGAATAAAAAAGTTGACAGTTAAACCTTTAAAATATATAATTTATAATTTTATTATTATAATAGATAATTTTTATTATTCGTAACTCGCGGAATCGGAGTTACTTTTGCTCGCGAGTGTATTTTAATAATTTGTCTCAATGATGTAGTGATGTACTACACTAATTTCTTTAACATGTAGATACAAACAATATATGCAAACCGTACAGGTACTTAAGTTATGTATAAAAGTTTAAAAAATGCCCGTGTTCGAATTTTTATCAAGTCCGTTCATAAAAATGTAAATGATAACATTATCATTAATTACACGCCTTTATTTCTATTTTCAACTAATCCTTGATTGACAGATATCATAATTGTATATCTATCTGTTATTTATTTAATAATACGTATATTTGTTTTGTATTTTACGCGTAAATGTCGTTAAAATGCTATAGTGATGTACTTTTCAGGGTCTTGTTTGAATTTATTTATATTTATTTTATTTTTCCTTTTTTATCATTTTTGTAGGTTTATGTAATTCTTTGAAACCACAGGTATTTGCATCATAAGTTTGGGATTTAGATTGTGTTAAAAAATAAGCCAGATGAATAAGAATGTGAGGAATTTAAAGATAATAAAAACTTGCTCCATATTTTTTTTAAAGTGGCGATCCAAAAGCATTTTTACATGTAAATAAATTACCCCCTACACTATTTTGGCTTTGATTATCTTTTTTTTCAGACTTCCTTTAGTGAAAGTACTTGAACTCAAATGATCAGTACCCTCAGCACGAGTTTTCAGTATTTGAGACGTAAAGTAAACTGGAACTTTGACAATTTCAAATTGACAATTTTCAAGGAAAAAAATAGTTCCTTCTTTGCACACCAGAGGCGCTGTTCCATTTTTTCAAACAAGAAACGCTGTAAATACTGGAAAGATGCTGTAAAGTAAAAGAGTGAGAACTCGTGCTAGGGGTACAAGAGTTCAAACTCTATACTTTAACAAAGTTTTCATCACCAGTCGCAAGAAAATTAATGCCAACAAAAAAATGTTGTACGAATACCATTGTTCTTTAAGTAAAATACAATCAATTTGTAAAATAATACATATTAATTTTGCAATTTAATATAACAAATGCCAGATACAATATTCTACCTTAATTTTCACCAAAATAAGTATATACACCGCGCACAATTTTTTTTTGTACAATAAGATCGGCAATGATTGCCCTGTGAATATTTTGTAAAAAAATAATTCATTGTAATTTTATGGGAATATATCGCAAGAATAGAAGAAGTATCAGAATAATCGGACGAAACCTTGGAGTGATCGGTGTTCAGAAGCCAGCAGGTCAACTTACCCGAATCTGTCAAATTTTACCAATCGAACCTTCCACTATTGTGATAAGGTTTTAAATCTATTGAAGAAAATTTTACATATTGTGGTAGCTTGATGTGCTGGCGAAGACTGTAGGTACAAGCGTAAAAAAATACCGACTGAATTGAGAAAATCTTCCTTTTGCGAAGTCGGCATGACAAAAGAAAATAAACCTCAAAAGTAATGCCAGAAGAACCAAATTAGCCTGTCAAGACTAAAAATACCTTCCCACCTTGCAGACATACCTACTTAGATAATAAACAACGCAATTTAACATCTAAATATGATAAAATTAATTACCAAATACTTATTTAAACAAAGATAAAGTCAGTCTTATGGTCCATATCTATATGGCTGTCTCTTGGTTGAACTTATCAAATCTGTGTCTACACACACTATCTTTTATGAAAAGTCAACAAGAGATTCGTTGGCGTGAAAAACATCTTTGCAGTACCTACGCAATAATAGGTATACTTACTGTAAGGGAAGGTTCATACTTCATCGCAAGACGATCTCCGGCCACCGTAGGCGCGGGCATGCGGGTAGCGAATAAAGGGCAACTCGCTGCCCGACCATGGACCATGCCCGGGTCGACGGCGCGTCGTGATCCACGCGCGCCTCCAAGAGCGTCAGCATAATGACGGGGCCCCCTCTCAGAGGGCCAAAGCCTGCCGGGGTCGCGGGACTTATTCCATCACCGTGACCCCGGTACATAAAAGGCTATTGAAGGACACCGTCGATTTTAGTCAGTACAAGTCTGACAGTCCCTTCCGCCCTGCCCGGGGTGGCAGGACTCATTTGATGATTTTACCACGCTAAAACAAAAGGGATGGTTCATATCTGACGGAAAATACGTCGAGCGTATCACTGAATTTTCTTTGACGCGCTATCGTATCATCGGTTGACTGAGAACGGTCAATTGTTTTTCTGTCCTAGCAGAAACAGCCGACAAAAACAAAAGCACGGGATTAGGATTGAGGTTAATCTTCATTAATTTTGGGCGTGAGTCCTCACGCCAGCGATTTCTCTTCTAGGCCTCTAAGGCCTCCCCTGGCTTTGACGCCCATCTTTCAGCACCCATTGCGTGGCAACTCTACAGTACTACTTATTCTCTATAAACACAGCCTTGTGAGGCACGGCCGCTTTTTCTACCGCTATTTCTTACAGTTAATAGTATAGCAGGCCCATCGATCCCGATATTTCCGATACATTCTACAATGGCTGTAAAGTACTTAAATAATTCAGGTATTTGGTGCTATTTTAAAATGCGTGATGGCCGCTGGGTTGTCTGAGTCTCCACACAAAGGACGTCTAGAGATAGACGCGCCACTGAGGCCAGCCCGAAAAAAGGTGACTTAAGTTACGCATTTGTGGCGCGGATCAAGAGCTCTAGGAAAGACCCATTGGGCCTGAAATAGTCTTTGCCCGCTTTGCAGCTTTGAGACAAAATAAGGTACCTACGTTACATTTATAAAACAAAAGAGACTGTTGCTTGGGCAAAATTGTGTGTATACGGTGCTGAATGTGGCGCATACAACTTGAGGTTATGAGAATATTGAGAATAGTGTTATAAGCGGATAACCTAATTTGGAAACCTGTATTATTAAATTAATGAATTACACGACAGACGGATGAAATAAGTAGATACATAATTATAACTAATACATTTGCACGAAAACCGGGTGACATCTAAATAAAATAATGCATGCCTATTGTACGACGACCATCGATGTAGTGTTCGCTGGAAAGATCTTGAACTATTCCTAGCGAAGTTTGTCTCTATGCTTGGCCAGTGACGGATTAAGACTATTTGATGCCCTAAGCAATTGTAGCCTTTGATGCCCCCTATCCACAGGTTTTTTTCTTCGTGATTACTGACATCAAATGGGTCGTCTCGCACAGGCCGGTACGGGAGGGACTGTCAGACTTGTACTGACTAAAATCCACGATGGTTCTTCAATAGCCCTTTACGTTCCAGGATTACGGTTACTTAATGAGATAGTCCCGCGACCCCAGCAGTCTTTTCCTTCTAAATGGGGGGCACAGTCAGTTTGCTGACAGCTCTATGAGGTGTGCGTGGAACAAGACACGCCGTCGACCCTGGAACCGTCCATGATCGGACGGCAAGTCAATCATTACTCGCCATCCGTATGACTGCGCCTACGGTAGCCTGAAATCACTTCGCGACGTCCGTTGCCGTGAGCGTCTGGAACCTATCCACAGAAGTGTCTACCTTTAATTTTTTAACGTATTCATTTTCATTAGTGATAAAATAGTTATTATGTAGGAAAGTACTTCGCTCAGTAGGTAAAACAGAAGGTAGGGGTATGCAAGAGCGAGCGTAGCGAGCTCGATTTTTTTTGCAACTTTCTTGAATGTGTGTTAAATAAGGTAACCAAGCCTACGCACGATGGAATAGCGAGCGTAGCGAGCTAGAAAATTTAAGCAGTTTCAGTAAGTTTTTGGTGACGTGAGAGTGCCGTGAGACTTGTTGCCCAGGAGGGGCACCAGAAGAAGCACAATAAAATCCGTCCTTAGGATTTTTTTGTGCTTCTTCTGGTGCCCCCCAAGACGTGATGCCCTAGGTAATTGCTTAATTTGATTAAGGGTTAATCCGTCACTGTGCTTGGCTCTATTCGTTGTTCAGTTGTACAAAAAAAAACTGCGAATGCTCTATGTTCTGTTACAAATGAATGCTCAAGTCTATCAACATATTTAAGATCAAATTCTAACAATTACTCTTGCCCAAAGTATTCACAATGATAATGAAAACGATTGTAAGAGTGACTCAATACTAACAAAAGCCAAAATTCTACAAAAAAAATGTACCTAACCTAAATAGATAATTCTTCTCCACATTAAATGATCCTATATCAAACAGTTTCTTCTCTTAAGCATTGCACATTGTATGCTCAAGACATTCTTGTTGTTATCAAAGATAAGAACGTGTTATCACGATTAAATATACCTCACCTCACCTGTTGCGAGTAGGTTTTGGAAAATGAGGTCGGTTTGTCAAGAAATTGTCGAGGAACGAATGAGTAGATTACTCGGTATACTCCCAACGGCCACCACTAAAACTGGCACCAGTGACGGCCGTTAGAACAGTGACTTATTTTTTGCCCCAACGGCCACCAGTGGCGGACGTTGGAACATTCCAAATATTTTTTGTGTCAACGGCCACCACTAAATTGCCACCACTGGGGGTCGTCAGGATTAATATTATTTATTGTGTCAACTGCCCCTGCATTTGGTGGCAGTTACAGTAAGACCAATCGAGCTCGAATTGTAGGTGGACCGAGTTCGGTTAAATATGTTGTAATAAGCAATGAAGAAGCACTAGAGTCACCGACATGGCTCTTATTTGTAAGTCTGTAGGTCACGTCCCTCATCAAACTGATAACCGATGGGAAAGAAAAGTTTTCGGCGACCACGGATCGGACGACGTAGCGTAGGCCTAGGTGGACCGACGACATCGTCAGAGTCGCGGGCAACAGATGGATACAAGTGACGAATTGTCGTTCGGCGTGGCGGTCTAAAGGGGAGGCCTATTTTTAACAGCGAACGGCTGATGATGATGATGAGTTAGGTATATCAAAAGTGTACAATAGGAGAGACAGTATAAAATATCTTCTCTCAATTCCAGCAAACACCATCGAGCGAGATCCAGAGTAATCCAGCTATCCTGTTCCCTGTATTAAGAAATCTTACAGGCATGATGTGCTCATCGACGAGGTGGCTTTGAGAACGAAGTTTTATAAATTTCGAAAATTATTGGGTTTCTCAAGATAATTTTAGTATCTTAATTATATTGTAGCAAAAGTCATATATCATAAATAATGTAATTCGCACAATAAATATAATAATATTTTTCACAGACTTTTTTGGGCAGACGCATGATAGACAGACCTTTTTTTTATCGTGGCAAAATCATCAAATGAGTCGTCGACCCGGGCATGGTCCATGGTCAGACAGCAAGTTGCCCTTTACTCGCTGTCCGCATGCTCGCGCCTACGGTAGCCGTAGATCATCTGCCGACGTCCGACGCCGTGGGCGTGTATCACTGCGGTTGGGGCGGAGGGAGGACGCTGTCCTCTCTCTCTCGCATCCCTCCAATGATAGACAGATCTACAGAAAATTCAAAATGGTGAATGTCTTCACAGGTATTTTGAGGTTCTTTATGGAAAAAATTATAATAAACTTTTAATAAAATTTTTTTTTCTTTGTTTTATTTTATTTCAAACTGCGTTTTACTTGTTAATAGCAATGAAGATTAATAACCGAATGAGAATGCTGCTGAGCGATTCTTGGCATCTTCTTGGTTTTCAAATTCTCACAACACATCTAAATAAACTCCTATTTATATAAACCTATCAGGTGGATAAAAGTAGCCAACAGTAACGACCACCAGAAAAGCGCAGAGTCAATGAAGCTTGATATCGATTGGGCCTATTCCTTGATCGGACGGCAAGCGCAAGTACGCAAGTCCGCCGTCACCACGAAAACCGATTGATAAAGAATTATTGACAAATAAATATTTTCGTCACTAAATAAATATTCGCAGAGTTATTTTCTATGTTAACCCAGTTATTGACAGTCTATGTGGACTTGATAAGTTATCAATGAGTTTATCAAAAGTATTGATAGAACAGGTGCTTCCTTGCAACGCGTTTTATAATACCAGGACCATGACTTTAGAGTCCACCAGCCGTCCAGGTGGACGACCCGCGGTGGTGGACGCCCACGACGACAGACGTCGCAAGACGAACTCCGGCCACCGTAGGCGCGGGCATGCAGGCGGCGAGTAAAGGGCAACTCGCTGTCCGACCATGGAGCATGCCCGGGTCGACGGTGCGTCGTGTTCCACGCGCGCCTCAAAGAGCGTCATCACAATGATGGAGGCCCCTAAGCCTGCCGGAGTCGCGGGACTTATTCCATCACCGTGACCCCGGAACATAAAGGACTATTGAAGGACACCGTGGATTTTAGTCAGTATAAGTCTGACAGTCCCTCCCGCACTGCCCGGGGTGGGAGGACTCATTTGATGAATTTACCACGCAAAAAAAAAAACTTTAGAGTCCACTCCACCACTGAGAGACAGAGCTGTACAAGTCGTCTAGCGCCATCTCGTTCCCACAGTGGAACTACTGTCGATTTAAGACGTCATGGTACGCCACCTTCGGAAAATTAAGTACCTACTATATTTTTTAAATGCAATTTAATGTAATGAATGACATATACAAAAGGACTTGAGTCGTGGTGCAGACTTTAGTATCTTCCTTTTTAATAAAAGTTTTTCATTCAATTGACTTCTGTCAATTGAATTGAATGAATTCTGAGAGTTAATTGACATTTTGGGCAGATATTTGAGGTGCTCAAAAAACTTGGCCAATACTTCTTCAATTATCCCCAAACGTAGCGGGACCAAATAATCCCCAAACACAAAAATTCGAACTTGGCTGGGGAGTGGCGACAAGACATTAAATAATCCCCAAAAACAGAAATGCAGACTTGGCAGGCAAGTAGAGGGATTTAATAATCCTCAAAAATAGATTTCAGAGTTGTCTGGGGAGTAGCGGGATTTGGGAATCTGGACGTTCTATAATCTGAGTACATAAGTAGGCCTAAAAATTGAAAAGCACCTCTGCTGCCTTACCCAAACAGGATATTATTTTACAATGATATAGTCACTTATCACTATCGTGACGACTTCCTATGACTCCTGATAATAATCTCGCCGATAATTACAATAAAATAATTATCATTTTTGATAACGCATCGTCACTTTCAATACAAATCAGTGCCATGTTTAGTCTTATACAAAATGGCTGACAAAAGAATGTTCTTTTGTTTTGTTTTCCTGTTTTTGTTCGGTTTTGTGGTTGCAGACAGCGAAATATTGTGCCAGCCAGGATTTTGTAGAGTAAGATATCATTAATTAATAATTACAATTAACAATTCCTCTTAAATTATCGTGTTAAAAATCATCAACTACACTATAAGTCCTTCCGCCCTGAATTTAAGTGTTTGTGAACGCACCCACGACAAAGGACTAATTCCTAGCGTAACTTTCGTGGGGCAAAATTTAAAGAAAATACTTTTTTGGCTAATAAAATAAATAACAAAATGGCAATACAATGCCCGGATTCCAGTGAAATCAGTTGCCAAATCTAAATGTTTAAATTACTGTGGATCGGATGATTCATCAATACCAAAAACTTACTTAAACACATCGATGGCCTGTAGAGCAGACAAGTACTGGAGTTTAAACCGCGTATCGGCAAGCGTAGTCTGTGACGACCTCCAACTAGAAATATAGTGACCTTAAGAAAGTGGCTGGGATAGACTGGATGTGGAAGACAAAGGACAGGGTGATGTGACGCAGCCTGGGAGAGCCCTATGTCCAGCAGTGGACTACGATAGGCTGAGTTGCTTTGGGCAAAGACGGTAGCTTCAGACGTGTAACGGCGCTGCGTCTTTAGAAAATGGAATTAAAGAATAGTCCACGGTTGAGATCTCGCTACGAGAACAAATCTTAGGGCATAAATTACAGATATTTTCCAAAACTGTAGCAAATAGAAAGTGGCAGTGGGCTCGACATGTCTTTTGTAGAACCGACGAAAGGTGGAGTAGAAAGATTCTCGGATGGAGTTCGTACGTAGATAAACGTAGGGTGGGAAATCCCTCGGCAAGATGGACCATGGAGATGCAGAGGGTCGAAAACAACGACGATATATTACTAGACCCCGCATGCACGATCTAGGAAAAAAAACTATTCTATCAACTCGCTGAGGTACTACGTAAGCGAGGGGGACGGGGTACTGCGTTGTGATTGGCTAACTCAAGGTCTGTTCTGTCTCAAGGTATGTTTACGGCTCACAAGAGTGGTCGAAATAAGATGGATATAAGACTTTTTTGCCTAATGGGTTGACACACATCGGTCGCCTGTTATTAGGAGTCTAGTAATATATCGTCGTTTGTCGAAAAGATCGAGAAGGTCGAAGTATCGTGGGCTATGGCGCTCCTTGGGAGAGCCCTATTTCAAGCAGTGGACTGCAACAGCATGAAATGATGATGTTGACTAAAGACCTGTTAATATAATACTTCTTTCCCTAGACGTACCGCTTCGACGAGGGGTGCAACGAACCCCCCATCCACTGCAGCGCCAACAATGCCACGCACAGGGGGGTGACGCTGCCCTCCCCGACATTATGCAACTGCTGTGATTACTGCATGCCGTTCTTTGGTAAGGTATTCAACCCCGATTACTCAAACACTCCTAGGAATAGGTTATTTAATTTAAAAAAATTGACTCGTATTTTCTTTTGTTACGCAAACCGTCATTAACATTAACAAAAATTTTGACAGGAGCCTTATGTCGAATAGATAAGGTGCAAGTAGCTCAGGTGCCATTGTCAGCAGGCGCCTTTCGTGGAATACCTCGACACTTTTAAAATTGACAAAACAGACACACACACACACACGTACAGTTTTTTCTTTCTTCAGACGTCACGGTTCGCGTTTGATCACCATCTCTCATGATGATAAGCGATGATGTGGTCGACGGAGAAATACGCTTGCCTAGAAGTAAACTATTCACTTGTGACTTGAAGGCCCCCAATGTTTTAGCTATCAGGAAACAAAAACTCCGACAGGGAATTCCTTAGCTGTGGGCACAATAAAAGTATTGGCCAAACGATTTGTAGGGATGTCCGCAATGTAGCGATGACACATTGCTGTACGTCTATACCATGAGTGAATTTCCCGGGACCGAAAATTGCGTGGCATCAATGAAATCGGTAATAAAAAACATAGTTATAACGTTCTCAATTTTTTTTCCGGGTAGGTGAAATAGTAATCTGTGTGTAGCACTAAATGTTTATTTAATTGGATTAATGGATATTCCAAAAAAAAATATTAAACCTCGAAATCTTTCATTGCCGTGTTTGTCCACACTTCACCTTGTTGTGTATTATTCCACATTGATAAAAATATATTGGTTATTTATACTAAAACCTCATTTTATTTGATACATGAATAGTTAAAGTATTGCTACAGAATACATTTATTCAAATATTTAAACAAAACAACGAAGGGTTAATAAAAAATCACTTGTCCCAGAACTACCCTTCATCGCCGTGTCCTAATTATGATCAAGGATATTGTTTTACCTACTACTTTCTTCCCCCCTACCGGTATGCTAAACGTTGCATATTAGTGCTGCCTAAGTGCTCAACGTGGAAGGAAGTACACACGTGCCTGCGTTTTCGCACCATAAATTTAAATAATCAATTTTTACGTTACTGGAAAAATTTTCTGTCATCGCCGTGGATAGATATAACTGATATTTGAATAAGTTTGTCTTCATGAGTAAGCATTCGACAGAACGCCATTCCTCATATGTTCATTTGTGAGGTGCTTATTTCTTCGAATAATTAATAGATTTTTTGTTATTTATATTTTTTGCCTTGATTTTCATCGACGTGTTTTCATTGCCGTGGTTTCCGTGGCCAAAATTTGCTATGGAAATGAAAAAAAAGACATGGAAATTAAAAAAATTTCATTGCCATGCCTTGTAAAACAATTTAGTTTCATTGCCGTGGCCAGGTATTTCATTTCCGTGACTTGTGTTTTCATCGCCATGGTATGATTAGGCAAAGAAAACATCTTTTGTCACCTGCGATTCAGGTAATACCGATTACTGACAGTACAAAACTCGTCAAGTTAACTCTAGATTGTTTCTCTCTGGTCTCTCTTTAGATTTGATGAGTTTTTTACTGTACAGTCAACTACAAAAAGATGTTTTCATGTTAACCTTACAAAATGACGTAACATTTGGTACTATATCACACGTAAATACACTCACACACGCAAGCAGTTTCAATTCAATGATGTCTCTGAGATCAACAGGGTAAAAACCGGTAGCGATCACCGAATCGTAAGAGGCTCACTGAATATCAATGAAAGGTCCAGCCTGATGAAGTCTACGCTCCCACCTACTCGGTCCCATATTCAGAACCCCGAAATCAACTCGAGCTTTCTAATCGCTTTGCTTTCCCTGAGAACTTATTGACCGAGCAAACCTTAAACCTCATGTCTGAACGACGTTTGCTACAGTTACAGTCTTCCAATGACGCGAAGTCATATAAACAGCTAAATAGACGTATATCTAAGTCACTTCAGAGCTTCTGAAAGCGGGTGGAATACCGGTACTTAAAGTCCTCCAGAAGCTCACTAATACCGTCCTGTTCTAGGGCAAAACGCCTGAAGCATGGAGCAAAGGTGAAGTGGTGCTTTTCTTTAAAAAAGTTGATAACAGCCTATTAAAGAACTACATACCCATCATGCTTCTGAGTCATGACTGTCAGACTTGATGACTTCTAGCCTCCCGAATAAGCCGGTTTCCGAAGAGGTTATAGTACCATACACCACATCCATACGCTGCGGCAAGTTATACAGAAGACCGAAGAGTATAACTTGCCATTATGCTTAGCGTTTGTGGACTATGAGAAAGCCATCGTATCGGTGAAAACATGGGTGGTACTTGAGTCACTCCAGCGATGCCGTATTGACTATCGGTACATCAAAGTGTTGAAGTGTTTGTATGATAACGCCACCATGTCGGTTCGAGTACAGGAGCAGAGCACGAAGGCGATTCCATTGAGAAGAGGCGTAAGAAGGATGTTATCTCCCTGAAACTGTTTACTGCTACAATGGAAGACAAGGATTTAGCATCAACATCAAAGGCGAATACATCACTCACCTTCGATTTGCCGACGACATCATAGTCATGGCAAGTCGATGGAGGAACTCAGCATGATGCTTGATGGCCTCGACTGAGTTTCACAATGGGTGGGCTATGGGCTTGAAAATAAACATGTACAAGACGATTTTTTTTTAAATTTCAAATGTCGGTATGATGCATAATATTATTTTGTCAAAGTCTGCCAATCAGTTTGAATATAATTGTAGTTCTAATTTTAACATATATTGTACTCATCGTTGATTGATTCTTTCATTGCCATGCCACAGTTCTTTCATTGCCGTGGGCGCTTGTTTCATTGCCGTGCACGCATGTTTCATCGCCGTGGCACGAAATTTTTAAATCCTTATATCTCGTTAGTTTTTTAAGTTATCTGTTAGACATTAAGCAAGAATACATAAATTATCAAAAACTTTAATAAGAGCGTTTCTTTTTTTAAAAAAAGCTTAAGATTAAAAAAACCACGGAAATGAAGATTTTATAGGACCTGTTGAAATTCACTCCCATTTTCAATTTTTTCTTTGCATTTAGTTCTAGAGCAGTGGTGGCCCAGTGGTCAGCCCGGACTTGCGAGTTGTAGGTCGTGGATTCGAACCCAGCGAGGTGTACTTTGTGTATTTTATTGCATCACCACTGCTCTCAAAACGGTGAAGAAAAACATTGTCAGGAAGCTCGAATGTCCTGGAACCAGAAATTCGAAGTCATGTGCCATCCACCAATTCGCATTTGGCCCACGTGGTGGATTATGGTCAATGGCCCACTCCCTCTCATAGAGAGGAGGCTAGTGGGCACGTTTATAGGCTGATGATGATGATTTATTTTTCAGGTGAAGGTGAGCACTGCACTCCAGGAGGGCCCGGAAATGGCAACACCGTGGGGCGATGTGGTGACGGATTGACTTGCACCACCGACGAGGACGGCTGGAGCAGTTGTACTAGAAGTGAGTAGACCTGGGGCCTTAGTCAAACAGCATTCGACAGTAAACGAAAATCGTTATCGTTCATCAGTCACCAATACATTTTCAACTTTATACCACAGCGCGTAAAGTTGAAAATCTATTAAAAACTGGTTATCGATAACGAACGAAACAAACGAAAACGATCTGAGAACGTCAATAGATTTTCAACTTTACGCGCTGGGGTTTAAAGTTGAAAATGTATTGGTGACTGATAAACGATAACGATTTTCGTTTACTGTCGAATGCTGTTTGACTAAGGCCCCTGTCCTTGATCTAGTAGATCCGAATATCTTCTTCTAAAAGGTGACCAGAGGCTAAACCACGGATCGTAAACACGGTTGGCGCAGTGGCTCAGCAATTTGGCGGCACGGTTAGCGCAGTGGTTGAGCGATCGGACTGCTGCGCTGCGTGTCGCGGGTTCAATTCCCGCACGAAGCAAATATTTGTATGATCTACAAGTAGTTGTTCCGGGTCTGGGCGTTTGCGTATGTGAGTTTATATGTTTGTAAACGCACCCACGATACAGGAGAAATTCCTAGTGTGGGGCAACGTTTTTAAAAAAAAGAAAAGAAAAGAAAGAAAGAAAATCAACTGCTATTTATAGTGTACCGCGGGTATTTAGGATCTTAATTGAAACCACATCGCACTGTTATAATGTTTATTAGACACTGTTGATGCACCTTGATAACTTAGCAATCACTTTCCATGCTAGGAACTTATATAAAAAATTAAAGTTAGATAGAGTTACAAGAGACGTGTGCGCTCCGTTCCTCGTGGAGACACAACTAATATTTGACATTACTAAACAGCGGGTTCGATCCCCGCAAGGAACAAATATTTGTAAGATCTGCAAGTAGTTGTTCCGACTCTGGGTGTTTGTGAATGTTAGTTTCTGTTTGTAAACGCACCCACGACACAGGAGAAATCCAAGAAAACTGGCAATTCTATCAATTTCAACCTAGAGTCCTCGCCACCAGGCCAGAAGTGCGGAAAATTCAAGATACTATCATGTACATTTTTTAATGCAATTTGGTGTAACGGCATAGACACCAGCTCTAACACATAGGATAGTTTTTTATATCGATATTATGATCCCACGGGATGATCTTGGAGTTGAAGCGGGTGTAAGGCTCAGGAGTGGTGACGCGGACTCTATGTCAACTTTTTAAACGTTATTCTTGCATCATAGGTACTGGAACTTTCACCTGAAGATGTACCAATAACCCCCTTTTGTACTGTCTCTTTCAGTGTCTTCAGCTTGTCACACCGCTCAAGATGAGTATGACAAGAGAGAGCGAGAGGGAGAGTTAGGAGCGCTGGAACACAGACCACATTGTGACGGCAAGGGGAAGTTTGCACCATATGAGTGTGTTCCTGCTCATACGTAAGTATTTATTTAATATTACTTCCGACCTGCCCCAGCTCCTCACGGGAGCAATCTCTAATATATTAATGCATTTTACCCCAGTGGCGTCGAACCCGCTAGGCGCATTACTTTGTGTAATTTATTTCATCACCACTGCTCTCAAAACATAGTGAGGAAATCGGCATGGCCTAGAACCAAAAAATCGAAGATATGTGACAACTGCCAATCCGCACTGGACCCGCGTGGTGAATTATGGCCCACTCCCTCTCTCAGAGAGGAGGCCTGTGTCCCAGCAGTAGGAACATTATAGGCATGATGATGATGATGTTGATACATAAAACCTTCCTCTTGAATCAATCTATCTATTAAAAAAACGCATCAACATTTGTTGCGGAGTTTTAAAGATAAATAAGCATAAATAGGGACAGACAGCGGGAAGCGTTTTTTTTATATAAAAAGACTTCAATGCAAGATGATAGTAAATTCTATTTAAAAGAAGTTGTTCCCTGCGGTTTCACCACCGCTGCTTTGCTCCTATTGGTTGTAGCATTATGTTTTATACCCCAAGATTATTCTCGTAAAATGTCCAGATTCCGAGTTTAAAACAATATCAACGTTTTTCGTGAGGTCATGCAGTTTTTTATAAATGTGTGAGTGAGCGCCACGCACACTAATGATGTTTTCCTTGGAGATGTTCACTTATTATGCGTAGGAATCGAATCGAACAAAGAGGATAATTTTTCTTTCTTTTTGGGCCTCAATTCTCAGTGACCTACTAGGAATCTTATTCTATAGCCGTCCTCTATAAATGATAGACTATCCGACACAAAAATGTCCCCATCTAGCCCGTTGACCAACCTCTTTTGGAAATACTCAACCCGACTTTAGATTATGTGGTTATAATTGCAGATGTTTCTGCCAGTCAGAAGAAGGCGAGAGGATCTTCGGTGAAGTCCGGAACCTTGGAGCAAAAACAGAGAGGACTATGCGATGTGGTTAGTATTAAAACATTGAGCCAATTAGTAGCTAATAGAGTAGCTCGTGAGCGAAAAAATTGTCAGTAATTTGACGGGACCTTACAGGGTTAAACGCCAGCCTGGGTCGCGGGACTGTCTAAACAGGTAACCGTAGCCCTAGAATATAAAGGGGTTTCAGACAGTACGAGTCTGACAGACTCTTCTGCTCCACCCAGAGCGGGAGGACTCATTTGATGATTATGGTGTCTGATAAGTCCAAGGCCTAATCCGGGTGATCTAGGCCACATTTACAGACATTACAGAAATATTAGCAGGAGCACAAGTAAAACGCATCCGTACAACTTAGATTTTATTGGCGGAACAACATGGCGGCGATGGTGTTACCAACATTAAAAGAAGAATAGAGTCGCGCTCTCTACATATATCAGTGTCTTTGCCCAGTTTGAACCGCTAGGAGGAACCAGTAGACTCTTTCTGAGTTCCTGATAACAGAATCACTCTTCTCTTCTGATATCTTTTTAGGCAGTGATTCTATCTTTTACCTTTGACTGGCCTAGGGGTGAGTGACCCTGACTGCTATGCCGGAGGTCGTGGGTTCGATTCCCACACAGGACAAATGTTTGTGAACGAGCATGATCATTTGTTCTGTGTCTGTATGTAATCTATCTATAATATGTATGTATTTAGAAATATATAAGTATGTTTATCAGTTGTCTAGTACCCATAACACAAGCTCTGCTTAGCTTTTGACTAGATGGCGTTGTGTGATAGTTGCAAAATGGAATATTGTGGAATATTTTACAAAAATGCATAGAATAGGCACGTTTTATCGAAACATCTCCTGATTCCAGGATGCTCCCGTTTTCATGAACGGATGAAGAAGTCAGTATCATCTGGTGTCCCTCGCCCAGTGGTTGGCCCACGGTGCACCGCTGATGGCAACTTCCACCCAATCCAGTGCATTGGTACCACATGCTACTGCGTCAACATCCTCACTGGTACCATTGAAGACGCGGAGAGGAAAATAGATCTTACGAGGACGCCGATTACGGAGTTGCCTTGCTGTAAGTAATTTTGTGTGTTCAAGCGTTTTTGCCATACATACCTAATTATCTGGAGTAAATGTCAAAATTAAGTTATTTTTTTATTTTTTTGTGTTTATGGTGTTCTTCTTTTTCGTATCCCTGGCACGACGCTAATCATATTTTATTGGCCGAAAACTCAGCCATCTCCACGGCGTTGTCGGTAGAAGAGAAGAGGTCTGTTTGACTGCATCTTTTTGGGCTAAGAGGGCTAATCCATGGTGTTAGGCGACTGGATTTATTTCAGTTGTAAGAAAGGACTAGGTAGTAGTCGCAGGCCCAGTGCGGATTAGTTTTCACACATGTCTTCGAATTTTTAGATCTAGGATAGGATCATGCCGGTTTCCTCAAGATGCTTTACTTCACTGTTTGGGCAGCGGTGGTGGTAAAATAAATTACACAAAGTAAATAAGGGTGAGCCAGGTTGAGTTCGAACTGTGGGGCAGATGAGGCGGCGTGGCTGTGCGTTGAGCAACAGGCAGATCCAAAAATAAAATCAGGTTCTTGCAGAAATGTATTGGCGTTTTATTTATCAAAATATTACACATACATTTATTGTCAACAAGGTAGGATTCTATCAGATTATATTATTATTAAACGACGGACAAAACACTTAAGTATTACATGCGTGAGAGAATCGACACAAAGACAAAGATAAAGTCCATAGAGTAAAAACAAACAGGAAACGTCAAATCTGTCATCTGCAGCCTGGCAAGTATTTGAATGTAAAGCATACAATAATATATTTTAACACTCCTCCTTATGCTTTACATTTGTCATAAAAACAAATATATTTACGAACTCTACACTAGTTACCAAACAAGCACTTCACAACAGTCATAAATATTTTAACAATTAAAAAGGTATATATTATTTGGTTACAGATTTCATATTAAGACCCTTTATGAATTTACAATGTTTTAATACACACAATGGTTTGGTCAATACATCAGCAATCATTGATTCTGTTTCTAAATATTTTACATCAATATTACCATTTTGAACTAGGTCTTTTATGAAATGATAGCGCAGATCTATATGTTTAGTTCTCTTGTGTGAATATTCTTTTACATATAATAACTTTTGGGCACTTTGGCTATCATTGTATACAATTACACTTAAATTTTTGTTTAAAATTTCTGTAATGAAATTTCTCACAAAACAAATGTCCTTGCAAACATCTCCTAATGCCAGATATTCGGCCTCAGTGCTAGAAAGAGCATTGCAACGCTGCTTCCTAGCTTCCCAGTTGATCACACTATTACCCATTTTTATGGCAAAACCTGTGTAAGATCTACGGTCTAGTAAGTCATTGGCCCAGTCTGCATCTGCGTAAGCAGTCAAATTAAAATTACCGGCCTTAACAAAATTAAGTCCATAATCTTTAGTACCTGCCAAATAGCGTAAGACGCGTTTAGCTATGCGCCAGTGACTTTCATTAAAACACGTATTGTACTGACTTAATTGGCTACAAGTATAAGAAATGTCAGGTCTTGTGCAGACAGATAAATACATTAGACTACCTAACAGCTGTCTATATTTATAAGTATCATCATTAACACATTTATTTTTATCAGACTTTTCAAACTTGTAATTTACTGGCAATGGAGTTGATACAGGCTTACAATTAGACATATTATATTTATCTAACAAACGCCTAATATAGTCTGTCTGATCTAGAATAATAACATTTTGTTTTCTAGTTACATTCATTCCCAAACAATTTTTTAATTCTCCTAAATGACGAATTTCAAAGTTTTTCTGCAACATAGTTAAGACACCTCCTATACAGTTATTGTGAAAAACATATAAATCGTCGACATAGAGTCCTATCAATATACATTCATTGTCTGTTCTTTTAACATAGATACAAGGCTCACATTTACTTTGATTATAGCCATTTTGTGTTAAGACATTATGTATTTTTGCATTCCACATTCGGCTCGCTTGTTTGAGTCCGTAAATGCTTTTATTTAACAAGCAGACCTTATCATTCTGCTTAAAACCTTGTGGCTGTTCCATGTATACAGTTTCGTTAAGTTCACCATTAAGGAACGCCGTTGTTATATCAATATGGTCTATCTTTAGATCTAATTCAGTGGCTATTGTAAACAAAATCCTAAGAGATGCGTGTCTCACTACTGGTGAAAAAGTATCAGAGAAATCAACACCTTCTCTTTGACTAAAACCACGGGCAACTAGTCTAGCTTTATGCCTAACATACATACCCGAAGCGTCATATTTCTTCTTGAAAATCCACCTGCATTTTACGACATTCTCGCCCTTAGGTCTGTCCACCAGAGTCCATACTTTATTACTAATTAACGAGTTGTACTCACTCTGCATTGCATTGTACCACTCCTCCTTCTCGGTAGAACTCATTGCCTCCTGGTAAGTATCAGGCTCACCTGGTGAGCAGTCTGCTAACATAGCTGAAAAATCATAATCTCTATAGCGCTCAGGGCGTTTGCCACGCGTGCTGCGTACAGGACGTGAGATCGACGCATCGGGAACAACCGACGAAGTCTTATCTCCTCCTTGAGATGAAGTTTTCGGCAGAGAAGACACGACGCTGTTACGCTCGTTAGCTTCATCACCGTCAAAGCTATCATCTTCATCACCAGTCGCATACACGTCGTCAGAGAGTGGGGACCACACAGGTGGTGAGACCTCCACATCTGAAACAGTTGAGTCACTATTTGAGGAGCTAGAGCTAATCTCACAGTTAGATTTATCATTATTTATTTCATTATTCAAAACATTTTCATTAGTATCATTATTTAATTCATTATTATTAATATTGTTGAAATTACTGAATAACATGTCATTTGAATAAAATTTGGTCTCTTCTTGTGTCATCTCGTGCTTGCCGTCTTTATCTAGAAACTCATTTTCCAAAAAATGTACAGTTCTAGAGTAAATAATCTGACTAGGATTGGTAGGATCACTGAGACGGTATCCCTTGCAAGTATCACCATAGCCAACAAAAACATAACGTTTGGCTTTCGGATCAAGTTTGCGTCGTTTAGCGCCTGGAACAAGTGCATAGGCTATACAGCCAAAGACACGTAAATGGCTTAGGTCTACAGGGCGTTTAGACCATGCATATTCAGGTATACCATTATCCTGTAAAGCACTGGTAGGAGAGCGATTTTTAAGGTAAATAGCCGTCATAACAGCTTCTCCCCAATACTTACTTGACAACCCTGACTGCTGTAACATTGCCCTTACTTTGTCAAACACGGTTCTATTAACGCGCTCAGCCACACCATTCTGCTGAGGGCAGTATGGTACTGTGGTCTGATGTACGATGCCTTCTTGTTTAAGATAACTCAGCAAGTTCTTATTACAATATTCTCTCACGCATGTAATACTTAAGTGTTTTGTCCGTCGTTTAATAATAATATAATCTGATAGAATCCTACCTTGTTGACAATAAATGTATGTGTAATATTTTGATAAATAAAACGCCAATACATTTCTGCAAGAACCTGATTTTATTTTTGGATCTGCCTGTTGCTCAACGCACAGCCACGCCGCCTCATCTGCCCCACACGAACCTACTGCCATAACTCGTAAGACGGAGCCGATACCACTGGACTACCACTGTTCGCCAACCACTTCACTCCACTCCTCAATCCTACTAAACTACTTCCTCCAATAATTTCCAGATGACGAAGACACGGATCTCTTCAAACAGTACTCAGAAGGCGAACCTCCTTACAATTTCACCACTCCTTGTATTGAAGACCTGGTGGAAGCAGTCGAACTGTTCGAACAGAGTATAGAGGAGGGGTACAATATCGACTACTTCTCCAATTTCCCGGAGTGTCTGCCTGATGGAACTTTCGGGAGGATGAGGTTTACGAGGGATGGAAAGTACGTCAAAGTATTCTTGTTGGTCTCGGGGTCATAACTGAGTAGTTAAGCTGTAGGAAAGGGACAGAGCTATACAAGTCGTCTAGCGCTATCTTGTTCCCTGAGCGGAACTACTCACGTTTTAAGACGTCATGCCGGCCGGTCGGCCACTAGGTCTCATGGTGGCAAGCCCAACTGCTGTGCGTATGCTCCTTGGGAATATTTCCCGGGTCGGGCCAAAAATTATTTCCTTGAGTTTTCCGTAGGTATATCATTAGGCACTTCCCAGAATTTGATTCTTAATAGCCATACTATATGGAATATAGTATGGTGTGTACTATGTGTTTTTTTTTATCAAAATCAGCGGGCTTGATAACCAATTATTGATTTTCCAAAAATGAGATGAACTAGTTTAAGTCTTGGCTTTGAGACTCTTTTCAGTATTTTTGGCGATATGTCATATAGTTTCGGATGTACATCCGTACCTAGCAATACACGCCCAGTTGAAAATGTATTAACAAATTATGGCGTACTAAGCAAATTCTGATGGATCGTCCATTTTTTAAATTCATCGGAAGGCACATTTTGTATTGTAAAAGTTGCCGGATCATAATTTCTGATAGTTTACGGGTTGTATTATTGGTCAAATGGGCTATGAGGCCATAAGGTTCTCGAAAGGAGACCACGGACCGGCAAGCGCAGCGTAGGACGTCCACCTGCAAAGTGGACAGACGATCTATGGGGGAGGCCTATGTTCAGTAGTGGAGATCCTACAGCTGATATGGTGATGATGATGATGATGACGGGTTGCATGGAGATATCTGGCCCGTTCCACTAAACTGGTCAGGGCGAATCTATCCATGCAAATCTTAATAAGGGGACATCTGACCTGTGGGCCGGTTTTGTCGTGGGCGAGATGTCCCATAACCCCTTCCGGGGAGCATCAGAATTTTGCTGATAGAAACTTATAGTTTTCAGTCGTCAAAAATTTGTTTGTGTATAAAATAATAAACTCCAACAAAAATATATGTTTTTCAGGAAAATCTGCACTGACGAGCGGGGAGTTCAAATTGGAAATTATGTAGTGAATGCTACATCACCTGAAGCTAGAACTATGGATTGTAGTAAGTTTTTTGTGTAATTTTTACGAACTGTACCCCTAGCACGAGTTTTCACTATTTTACTTTACAGAGTTTTTCCAGTATTTACAGCGTTTCTTGTATGAAAATATGGAATAGCGCCTCTGGTGTGCGAAGAAGGAACCAATTTTTCCCTTGAAAATTGTCAATTTGAAGTCGTCAAAGTTCCAGTTTACTTTACGTCTCAAATACTGAAAACTCGTGCTGACGGTACTGTATGTTTTGTTTTGAACGCGCCTACCTAAAAGGTTTTTTTTAAAGAAAAGAGGTCTAATAAGCGTTTATTATTATTGCGCGGTTGGCTAGTCGTAATTTTTTTTTATCGTGGTAGTATCATCAAATGAGTTCTCCCGCCCCTACTGTCAGAATTGTACTGACTGAAATCCACAGTGTCCTTCAATAGCCCTTTATGTTCCGGGGTCACGGTAATGAGATAAGTCCCGCGACCTGGCTAGTCGTAACTAGCCAATTTTATAAAACACATTAATAATAGTCAGGGTTGGGCAGTATTTGAATTACTTGTATTTGAAATACGTAATTGAAATACAAATAAGTATTTTGTATTTGTATTTCAATTACTTCCTTAAAATGTAATTTGTAATTCGTATTTCAAATACCTGACGACGAAGTATTTTGTAATTAGTATTTAAAATACATGAAACTCCAAAATACATTTTAACAAAATACATTTAAACTTAATTTACTGTAATTGCACTCTCTGCAATGATGTTAAAGCAGCTAATTAGAGTTGGCAATACTGCACCTGTTATGCACTACTACCACAATCTGTCAAATTTCATTAATAGATTTTGAATCTTATTACAATACTTAATGGAAAGTTATTTTTTGATTGGTAAAAATTGACAGATTCGGGCAGGTGGACCTGCTGGCGTCTTTACACTGTACGTCGAACATGGCGAAAACACGCAAAAAAAATGAACGTCGAATTGAGAACATTCCAGGCCACTCAGCCCATGCTGGTCTAGATTACATATTTAGTAAAATGTAATTTGTAATTAGTATTTTGTATTTCAATTAAAAAAAGCTAAAATACAGTATTTTGTATTTTATATTTTAAATACTTTACTTAAAGGTATTTTGTATTTTATATTTTAATTACTTGCGATCCTGTATTTTGTAATTTGTATTTCAATTAAAGCAGAGCATGTATTTTGCCCAGCCCTGATAATAGTTTTAAAGCGCCTTCAGCTGAATCGTGGCTCACTAAATTGTTCTCCAATCAGGTCTTCTGTTCAGTTTGTTTCTCTTCGTGAGTCAAAACTATTTTATATTTTGATTTTCAGAATGCGCTATTACATCCGAAGTAATGGGTGACGTTCCTGAGAAGCCCGTATGTTGTAAGAATGGCAACTTTAGGAAGATACAATGCCGCCGAGGAATGTGCCGTTGCGTTGATCCCGATGGCAGGCAAACTGTTCAAGAATCAGCTGACGTTACAAAACTAAAGTGCTACACGGCAGACTGGAAAACTTGTTGAAACCTATGCATTTATTAACTTATTTGTAAGACTTACGTACTTTTGTATGAAGAAATTAACAAAAACTTGAGTTTTATTTTTCCCGTTTTCTTTTTTATAGTAGCAATTTGAAACGAGGTCTGGTAACATTTTCCTGAACCTGTTCCACGACACAAATAATATTTCAGTCGTACCAACCTAAGAAACGTTAACCATCTTCACGCTTGATTACTAAATGTGATAAGCAGTGATTCAAATAAAAGTCAAATAAATTAGAACAAAGAATTCATAAAGGTTGCAACTATACGGTTGAAATAATAATGCAATAAAGAATAAATATTAAAATGACAATTATTGGAAAACATGATAATTATTGAGAGGCGGTTCATAATTCGTATATCAGTTATCACACTTATCACCAAAAATAAGGTTGTGGTCTGACAGTAAATATTTGAACGAAAGACAGAAGACAAACAAACTTTTATTGTTCTGGACATTTTTTGTGTTCGTGTACTTTCTGATCTTATAAAGACCACAGGATCAGGCTGGATGCAATCATGCAAGCCCCGTACAACCGATCCGATTGGAAATATAAGGGAGGCCTACGTTCGGCCATCTTACGGCTGATAAATAATGATGATGATATGATGACGATGCGGACTGCGCCACAGAGTACTTTTATAAATATGGAAGGATAGACTGAGACTTTTCAGAAACCTAATTATTATATACTTTTTGACTCAGTCCCTCCCTCAGACCACCCCATCCAACAGAGCGCACACACGGGTTAGGTATACAGTTATATGTAGAGAGTCCAGCCTCTAAGTCTATGGAGAAAACGTCACAGCGCAAAAATATTTTATCTGTGGATGATTGTTGAAAGTAAATGTTTTTTTCTTGAATTTTATTTGTTCAGAAGTTCTTACGGTGGATTTTGCGAATGATACTGAATCGAAAATAATTAGTGGATATGTGATTTGTTATTATAACACACTGCCGTTTAATTAGCTTTTATATTTTTGTAATGTTCCCTAGTCGGCGTTATAGGTTATAATACATTCGTCATCATCACCAGGTTATGCCAAACTTATTTTTAGCTTCTAAAAACGCTAAAACAAGGCTGTGTTAAAATTTAAAAGTGTTCTATATTAAATTCACTTGATATTTGAAGTTATAAAGTCAAGAAAATGGGTCTGATCATATCGAGATTTCGCGTGAGTATATTGACTTTGATTGATTTTTGCATATGTTTTGTAATAGAGCCAAAACTATTTCGAAACCTTTGGAATATTCTTTTGGCGGCAACTCAAATTTGTGTCCATGACCTGAGGGTTTTATAAATGGGTCTAAACAGGCATCTGGTCATTCCTAGGCATATTTCTTGTTCATTATTTTGTGCTAGCCTTTCTCTTTCGTCTTGGTCTATCTTTTTGAAAGTTTCATAGACTCGGCTTACTTTTTGGGCTTGTAGACGTATTCTAGTGATCATGGGGGTCCTCATGGAAATCTCGAATGGGCATCAAATGTTGGTAATATGCCACAATCCTAAATAATAATGTTTAACATTTAAAAAGTCATAGCATAACTTTAATATGATTTTGTAGTATGTTGAAAACCTGAAAATACTAACTTCTAGAAATGTATAAAAATGTATAAAAGTATTGATAAATATTTAATGCATCCATAAACTTTGTCAATTCATTAGAATTCTATGCTTCAATAACTTTTCATACTTCTTTCTCCATAATTAATTCAATTCAGCATACTTTCTCTTTAAAATTGAATTTTTTCTTCATTTGTTAATTTGACATTACATTTTTATTTCATTGACATTTTATTCCATCGCTGTGATCAATCTAATTTATATAAACATAAAAAACATTTTAATGATTGTGAGATATTTCATCACATCACTGATAACATTGATAACAAGAAATTTTTTATTGAAAAACAAAAGGTTCATTATCATTGCCTGATATTTAAATCTTTTTTTAGTCTTGTTTTATAAAAATCTAACCTTAGCGCTTTCAATAATATAAACTTTTTTAATGTAACCTTATGATGTTTTATATTATGCTGCAAATATCATGAAAGAGGATTATATGAAACTGAATATTTTTTAAAAGGAAATGCTTTGGTCGGAGTTTAAAAAAAAAAAAATTATACCAATTTCGAATTCATTATTCATCATTAAGACAGAACAACATTTGCCAGGGTCAGCTAGTAATAAACAAAATTATAATTGTTTATTCCTAAAATAAATTATTTTTTTTTTGCTTGTAGTATAATTTTCCATTGCAAATTCATCAGTAACCTTTATTGGCTTAATTTTCTATAAATAATTGACAGCAGTTTCAATTAATAATCTTTTAATATTTTACAACATAGGTATATTTTTTAAATTTAAAGATTTCATTTCTCCATACATACATTGAAAATATTAAACATGTAAGTCACCACCAGCCACCAGTTAAAGTATTTAGTTTGCCATGTAGTTTGACTTCCTGGATGCGTAATGAAAATGTGTAACTGGATTATTCCATTAGAAAGGTAAATGGGAATTTTGTTCAGACTTGTGGCCCAGTGCGACCACTAACAAAACTAGTATGTTAAAAAAAAAACTAGAATGTTCCAAGTATGTTAAAGACAATGAACACTCCCCAATGATATGTGTCGTGTTTTTTAAAAACCATACTTTTGAGGAAAATATGGTTTTAAAAAAAAACTTAGCACTAATCTAAGATTATTTGTAAAACAAATACGTTTTACATTGAACCACATAAAAATATATATTTTCTTGGAAATGTTATCTTTGTACCTTCAAAATAAACCACAAGTCTGACAGTCCCCCATGTCCTGCCCTGGGTGGGAGGATAATTTGATACTTTTACCAAAAATAGCTATTATGAAGTGATGTTTTGATTCCAGTTTATTTTTAATGAGTAGATTTATGACATAAAAGTAATGATTATAATTATGACAGTAAAATTATACTAATATTTTTAGGTATTAATACAAAAGTAGATGTTCGAAGTAACCTTCAAATTAATATTTAATAAGTTAGAAAAAAAATGTTCTTTCTATTTTTAGCCTTAATTTTACTCGCAAACAATACAAAATACAATAGATATGTGAGTATAAGTTTAAAAACTGACCTTCGCAATATAACACCTAGTATTATATTACTTTCCATTCACTTTTTTTTGGGTATTAAATAGCAGTTAGAAACCCAAGTTGACCATACCTAGACAGAAAAAAAAGTGCGTAAAGCTTGCCATAAAGCCATTCAGCATTTGGTTACAATGACATCTCTGTGCAAAATTATATCTGTATCCATTCAGTACTTATTCCATGAAATAGTAATAAATGTCTATCCTTAGTTTTCTGGCAAAGCAAATGAGTCCTCCCACCCTGGAATATTCAGAGTCCCTCGACTATCCACCTGTTCATTCTCATAGCAGAGTCACACCAACGGCATTTGCCGTTGACGCTTTTTTTTTTTACTTTGCTCCCCCCCCCTCCCCTCTCACTAAACGCCCAGACCCGGACCAACTTGTAGATATTTTATAAATTTGCTCCGTGTGGGAATCGAATCCGCGACACGCAGCGCAATTGTCCAATCAACGGCATTTCCCTTAGTGTCCTACTCCTAGTGTTATAAACTTTCTTATTTTTACTTGATACTAACATCATAAATTGGATAAAACTCAAAGAAACACCAGCATTGTTTATCAATATTCAGTAATAAATAAATAAATATGAGCCTGAAACAATGTGGTATTGTGGACCGTGTGTTTATTATGCATTGTTTTCGTTAACGCTTTCCTACACCCTTGATAATGAACGTAAATTAAATTGATTCTTGAAATTAAAAATTAAATTAATGTTTTTGAAATTGTGAAATTTAATTTCACTTTTTTACATCTATTACTAAAATATAAAGAGCAAATGACTGAAAAAAATGTATATAGTCCTTCAGCTAGATTATCAAAAATATATGAACCATTTTTTTTTTTATTATTTATTTAAGGTCACTTTTTAACATCACAGGTCATTAGTGACCACAATTAACATTATTTTACGTACATATATACATTAGGAAACAATACATATTGCTCGAACAAATAGGGACACAATCAAACGCCAAACTACACCAAACTATACATATTAATCATCCTCAGAAACATCAACGTCCGACTACATCCCTTCCTGATCTTTTGTTACGTAAACCAAAATAGACGAAGATACAGCACTTTTAAAATTGACACAAAACATTATAACTTGTGGTAGGAAGTAAAGTTAAGAAAGTTCCTACTGTAGTTGCACATTCCAAGGCATAGGCATCTCTATGGAGAAGAATGGGCAATAAACTCCATGGACGGTTGGACAGTCTTTCCACGACTCCTCTGCGTTATCCTATGGCAGCGTCATCGAAGTTTCTTTCTGAGGGCAACAATGTCGTCTATCTCCCTAACGGGCGATCTACATCCCATTTCTCTTTCCTGGAAAGCTACTTAGTCATAGCTACTGTTACTACAAGGCCTGTATTATGCCACTGTTGGACAAAGGCCATGGCTTCCAATTCTTTCGATCCAGAGACATTTTGGATCACTGATCGTTTGTTTGTCCAGCTCGTGTCTCCGATTGCCAAGGTCTTCCGTATAGGGGCTTCCGTCATCTCCCACACGGTCTTGTCTATAGGGACATTTACACAGGACGAGTTTCCGGCTCGTTGCCGTCGAGGGATGCGATTGGCATCTTTCAGCTCACCAGTGGCATAGTAATTGATAGACAAACTAGTCAAATATTTATTCGGACGGTCAAAATTCGTTTCACGGCGAAATCGAAACCGTGTAAGGCCCGGTATCCACCAAAGCGGAGAGGAGAGGAGATGTGTTTGGATAACCAATCAGATGTCCACATCTCTTCGCTTAGCTTCAGTTGACATCTGATTTGTTATTCAAACACATCTCCTCTCAAATCAAATCAATCAAATCAAATCGTTTATTTCAACTAAGCCAAATATAGGCACTTTTGAAATGTCAAGACAAAAAATAAAACTAGTGCTAAAAATAGTTATGGTGCTACAGTCCCAGACACAGACATAAAAACTGTGAAAGTACCGTAGGTGCTCATTCCAAATCGTAGATCTCTATGGAGAAGAATGAGCAAGAAACTCCATGGACACTCTTTTTCAATCGCCAAAATTATTACAGATTTTTGGTTACATCATTCTCCTCTTCTTCTATATCTTCTTCTCCTCTCCGCTTTGGTGGATACCTAAAGACCCCATCAATGCCTTCTGACTGTGTCGTTATGTCATAGCTACTTCTTTAATTTAGTCTACTGATAATATTTTATTCATACACGTGCGTATATTATGAACACGACCCTGAACTTTTGAAGGACATCCTCAAATATCGATGTTTGTCCTTCTAAGGCCTCCCGTCGTCTGTTTTATTAATCTATTTAGTTAATCGCCTTTCAAATCGAATTTACATAATATGATGTGTAGAATAATGGTTATGTAAACATTTTAACATCTGTTTATTTTTTTCTGGTCTTTGGAAACCTTCGTTTATATTCTTGTTCTCTTCACTTGGTTCTTCTTCTGTCTTCTATTGGTTGCTTTGTTGGTCTAGTTCTCGTAAGGTACCCATCATCAGGTCCTGATACTACCTAGTACTTGATAACTTCCAGGTTGGACAAGGTTGTGCAAAATATTGTTGCGTTTGCAATTAGGAGTTTTTGAACAGCAGTTCGGAGTTTGGAAGTGTGCCAAATTAAGAGCTTCCACCTCGACCCTTATTCATCATCTTCCTGCCCTTATCCCATTTTACTTGTGGTCGTCGCAACACGTTTTAATCTTCCACTCTCCCCTATCAGACGTCACCGTATCATTTACTCCTTTTTCATTCATATCATCCCCTCGACCCTTATCATGGGTATTAAACCGGCTAAGTGTTGATGTAGGTCCTTTTTCTGTATCGATTACGTCGTAATCAACAAAAATCATCGTGTAATATATTTCATCACCACTGCTCTTAAAACGGTGAAGGAAAATATCTTCAGGAAACCGGCATGTCCTACTAGAATCAATGAGTCGAAGACATGTGGCATCTACCAACCCGCACTGAGCCCGCGTGATCGATAATGCCCCCTCTCTCCGAGAGGAGGACTGTGTCCTGAAAGTAGGAACGTTATAGGCTGATGATGATAGGAAAGGCAGAGCATTTTAGTTTCCAGATCCGTCTTTTTTTATCGACGCAAAGGTAACCTTGAGCGTAGGATTTGTTAATGATTTATCTTATCGATTTACGCAGATCTCATTCAATTTGAAGTGTGTATTGACAAAAATAAGATTCAAATATTCGTAAGAACTAAAAGTGTATTTCTTCGTGGTTATGATACTTATGATCTACCGCTTCTACACCCACGCTTTATTCAGCTGTTACTTGCATGTTTAACCGTCTTCGGAAAAAGGAGGAGGTTCTCAATTCATGGGGACCTGTTTTTAATTTATTATCCCAGTTTTTCAGATGACGCCTTCTGCAAATCTTTTTGCCGCCTTGGTTTTTTGTTTTTGTTTGAAAGGGTACATTTTACGGATTTCTAAAAGAAAGTTATTTCTTATCTATCTGAAAGCTTACCCTTTCAATCAAAAAAAGAAATTTTCCAAATCAATTTAGTCGTCATTGTGAAATCAGAAATCATACATAAAAAAAACGAATGAATCGAGAATTTTTTGAAGTCGATTAAAATTAGTTATACGTTGCGCTTTCATTAGTGTTCAATTGGATGCCATAAATCAGGGTTTTTCAACCTTTTTCATGGCACGACCCCTTTAGTATGAAGAAATATTTCGCGACCCCCCTACCGGTTGCTGTTTTCAAGCATTCAATTTGACGGCACGGTTAGCAAAGTTGTCGAGCGATTGCACCGCTATGTTACGGGTTTGATTCCTGCACTGAGCATTTTTTTTAAGATCTACAGTGGCGTGTTTTAAAATTCAGCGCCTTGAACCTGTACAGCTTGCCGCCCCAAAAATTGAATAAAGACAAAACTGTGCACCGACATTTCCACACCGCCTTCTAAAAGAAACACTTAAAAGCAGGAGTATACACTCATCTTGTACTACAAATATAAGTTTTTAATGGTTTGTAAACGGCGAGAGTACGCTCGCTGCGTAGCGAGTTTGCTGCGTAGTTATTTTTTCAATAGTAGTTTCCACAAAAGTATTATTGAAAAATAAGCTGTAAATTCAAGGTCATTAGGTCATGGAAACATAAAACATATTTACAAGAGCGAGCGCAGCGAGCTCGAAAAAATTTAGGTTTCGGGACTACGAAAAGCCATATTTACATAGAAGAGTGAACTCTAAAAGTTTCTGTAGTACGACAAAACAAGTTTTAATCTAAAAGCGAGAAATAAATTTAAAGACTTGAAGAGCGAGCGCGGCGTGCACAATAAATCTACTATTTCTGCACCAACATGAGACAAATTTTCATTGAAAAGTGAATCTTTTGTAAACTATGTTGTTTTTTTTGCAGTAGCTTTCCCAACTTTTTAAAACTCCTCTAGAGAAGCTTCGCGACCCCCCTGAGGAGGCTTCGCGACCCCCCAGGGGGTCGCGACCCACAGGTTGAAAAACCCTGCCATAAATGAACCTAATAGACATTCTAAATAAGTACAACTTGAAACGGTATATTTTTATGCGTTACATCCTGATTTATGATCTCATAACGGTGTGGATTACTAAGACGGTCTAGTGTAAGTACTGCGGTATGATGTTATCATGTTACGGTCGTTCAATGCCAGATCTAAAAGATATAACACGAGTGTCTTCGTTTAAGATCTATAAAAGATACGTCAAGCTCTTTGGAGATTACTCCAATCGTTATAAGATTAGGTTTTTTTGGCGTGGTAAAATCGTCAAATGAGTCCTCCCAGCCAGGGCAGGGCAGGAGGGACTGTCAGACTTGTTGTGACTAAAATCCACGAAGTCCTTTACGTTCCGGGGTCACGGTAGCTCGTTAGTTCCGACCCCGGTAGGCTTTGGCCCTCCAAGAGGTTCCCGTCATTGTGCTGACACTGACAGCTCTTATGGGCGCGCGTGGAACACGACGCGCCGTCGACCGGGGCATGGTCCATGAGCGAGTCGCCCATTACTCATTGTCCGCATGCCCCATAAGATTATGCTGGGTCTCCCGAAAATGATAGAAAATGTAACATAAATTGGTGTTTTTTTACTTATTTTGTAGATAATGCTGTAAATATGAGAACCATATTCCGAGTTCTCTCAAGGTATTTCTGAAACCTAAAGGAGCAAGCCCTATTAGTGGAACAGAGATAGCATACTCGCAATGGATATTTCTTTCTAACCAGCCTCCAGTCATTTTTTCAGCCTTCTGTAGACCTTTGATTCAATAAATGTGAGCAAAAATAACATTCACTTTCTTCAATTGTCTGGGGTTATAGACCTTCGATCTTTAAGTCATTAACCGCAAATTATTTTCAACTTTATTTCTTGAACTATAAAGTACTGAATTGTTAAACATCATTAGAGCTTTAAAGATGTGTTTTTGCCATTCAAATTTCAGTTCTTTAGTTAAAGAAATAAAGCTTAAATTGCTTAGCAGTTCACGTTAGACATGCTCCAATTATCGTCAAACTTTCATGAAAGTGAACGTGGTTTCGCTAGGTATAGTCGCTTCTAATACCTACTGTTTTTGCTGTAAAGCCTGATAGCTACAACCTTGGGGTCTTCAAGTCAAGAGTGAATAGGTTACTTCTAGGCAAGCGTGCTTCACCGTCGACCACATCATCGCTTACCATCAGGCGAGATGGTCAAACGGGAGCCTGTCGCTAAATAAAAGATTTATTCCCGTTGAATCCCACTTTTGGATCCTATTTTTTAGAAATTCCCGATAAATCCCATTTTAATTCCCGTTGAATCCCATTTTTTATTCCCGTTTAATCCCACGTTATGTCAACATGTGTCCATATCAGAAGAAAACTGTTACCTTAATTGTAAAGATTTATTCTCTGTTACTAATTCATGTATTGTACTAAAAAAAAAACTAAAACAAAAGCAATTTTGTCGTTGAAAATACTCGCGTTCAGACTTTTTAAAGCATGTGCGATCCAACGGTAATAGTTTTTAGGATTCAATGGGAACAAAACGTTTTTCTTTCGTTATGGGATTCAACGGGAATCAATTTAATTTTTTTGTGATATCCAACGGGAAAAATATTCAAGTGGGATTCGAAAGTGGGATCCAACGGGAATGATTCAAATAAAAAAGTTGGCTTATCGATTTCGATCTCATTTGTTTTCGTGTATCAGTATTGTTTAAATAACTTTAGAAGAGTCTCAATTAATATTCAGCAATGCAGTAGACCAATTTTTCCCAATTGCCGGGTCGCGACCCGGTACCGGGTCATCAAAATAGAATACCGGATCCCGGGTTTTTTTTGTTGCTAATATTATCTTTTTTGTTGCTTATTTATCTTATAGCTTTAAAATATAACCTGCTTTTAAGCCCACCTTGCGTTTAAAAATATTAAGTGGGCCACGAAGGGGCAGAATGAAAATCACCGGATAATAGCAGGGCAATGTTTAGAAAACACTGCAGTAAACAGTATTCAGGAAGAGGTGTTCCACATAGGGCACCCGCTGACAATAGCACCATAGCACCTGAGCTACTGGTATCTTATCTATTCCACATAAGGCTCCTGTCATCAATTTTTCGCAGGTGCCAGGTGCCCTATAATGTAATACCTCTTTAGGAAAACCAAATGAGGAAGATACGAACAGAGGAAACTAAAATACCCATATACATTGTTCTCAAACATCTCATATGCAGTAGCATTACATCACCAATTAGCAACAATTACTATGCATGCTCGATATTAATTCTGCACTAACGAATGCTCACGATTTGATAAGCAAAGATGGACCTTAATAGGTTTAGGTTTCCATAGCATCAATAAATTGAAAATCTAATTAGTCCATCAGAAAGTTTTGAAAAATAATCGACATGTATTTTTTTCTTTTGTTAAATCAGTGAATTTCCATTTTACTTCGGGTCGGCGCAACACGTTTCTTTCTTCCATTCTCCCCTATCACAAGCCATAGTATCATTTACTCCTTTTTCTTTCATATCCTTACTTATACAATCCATCCATCTTTTCTTTGGCCTTCCTTTTCCTCTCCATCAAATATAATACGCATCAAATTCGGGAGTGGGGAGCTTTTGACGTTAGGACGCACTAAATATGACACCTCGGCATGACGTATTGTGACATACAACCCTATTTTCTTCAAAGTTAGAGTAAACAGGCTTTTGGGTAAGCTCGCTTCATCGTAGGCTTTGTCTCAGTCACCTTTGACCTGGACTAGAGTCAAGAGCAAGCCCACCTTAGGGTCAATTCACACTGAGACGCGACGTTGTAAAAAAGTAAAGCTAGAAATACAATATTGTGTCGATCGAAAATCGAAGAATAGTAAACGCATAGTACTATAGAATTTATTTCTTTAAACTGCGTTGCATGAAAAGAAGCTCATACTAAAAAGTTTAATACTACATTGAAGAAAAGTATTCCATATTTTATTTATAACAGCATCTTGATCTGGAGTTATGATCTATAACTGTAAAGTCTGGTTATAAAAACAGAATTTAGTGCTTATTTCTTCGCGTCAATTTATTTCTAAACTTCCTCAGTGTTTGACGTCAATTTTCTAAGATCAAACTATTATTTTAATATGACCTTGATTTTTAAAAAGTGCATTATGATTGAGATTTGGGTGACCCATATAAATTATAAATTCTTATCAAAGTATAATCATTTACTATTAAATATATTAATAAGCGAAATAAGTTTTCTAAAATTCGAAGGAAGATTGAAGAATTCGTTAATAAGCATAGGTTTTCCGTGTTGACCTTTATCTTTTTCTGAATTTCCCAAAATTCCAATTCTGTATAGACGCAGCGCGGACGCATCGTCGAAACTGCAGTTGGTTAAGGCTTTTTTTTTAGCGTGGTAAAATCATCAAACGAGTCCTCCTAGGGCAGGGCAGGGCAGGAGGGACCGTTAGACTCGTATAGACTAAAATCTACGATGTCCTTCAATAGCCCTTCCTTATCCGTTCCGGGGTATACGAAAAACAATGTAGCCCATTGTCTTCAAGAGAGGTTAGGTACCTTACGATTACTATGATTTATGGGGCTCTGGGCTGTACCCCAAAAAACCCTCATGTAAATCCGTCCCTGCTATTGGGTATAGGCTGTGGTTTCGACGCTAAGGGCACAATGAATGGTCAGCATAAACTGGTTTTTATATATCTTGATGTGTAGCCGTGAGTACCTATAGATTATATTGCCAGATCTTCTGCCAACTCGTATGATTAGTTATTGTAGCTATTTTGGTTAGCCTACCACAACAGATAATGTATTAGTAGGTAATGAGCGTCTTGGCAGCAGATTCACTACTGAGGCCTACCTGTTTTTTAATTTCTTAGGAGTATGCTTCTTAAAATTAAATTATGAAACATGCCCTTTTTATGAAACCCAAAGGTTATAGACACTGCATTGACTTTTATCGCCATACTCTCTAAAATATTGCAAAAAATAAAATTAGGATCATCTATCTATTTCTTTTACATAATTAAAGAGAAGATAGATAGTTGGCTCTACAAGAGTAATGGCTTTTTTATTTGACATTTGGCTAGGGAAGGCTCAGTCCATGTTATAAGTGTAGGTGAATTGTTAAAATTGAATTGCCGTAAAATAATATTGTGTGCTTTCCCATACTTTGAGAGATTGTCAGAAAGTCAGAATAATTATATTCACATGCTGAATAAGCATATTTATTTCCTTGTTAGTCACTACAGTGACAAACTAAGTTTCTTTGATACCAATTGTTTTATAAATAAGCTTAGGTCAACACGAGATACAGTGTATCTGCCTTTTGTATATAGACACAAAATAGCTAGGCTATTAGGTTTTTATTTTTACACAGACATATATAGTATGTCTACGTTTAGGAGTAGTATAATTAACACTGAAAATATTAGTAACGGTACTAGTATTAGGGTGGTGACCACTGACTTTAGCAGTAGTGTTAATAGTGGAAATGTTTCTTTAAACTAGTTAGTAAGACAACAGAGGTTTTATTCAACAAGGTACCTTCTTGCTCTGATATATTTACATGCAATAAAGGGGCTAAGCAGAATTCCTTGTCAATATTTCATCAAAATATTCAAGGTTTTGCTTCAAAGCAATTAGAAATTGAATTGTTTTTGGAAAAGACAATGTACGATATAGTTTGCTTCACTGAACATTGGTTGAAAGACTATGAAATGATAATTTTTTACGAAAACTACAATGTGTGCAGTTGCTATAATAGAAAATCTAAGATGCGTGGGGTTCACTAATCTTAGTTAGAAATTGTATAAAAGCTAAGCCTCGTAAGGACATAGTTGATCTATCGGTCGAACATAGCATTGAATTGTCTTGTGTAGAGCTAGATAAGCATATCATAGTGTGCGTATACAGACCCCCTAATTATCAAAACTACTCTATATTTGAGTCAGTAATGGAAGACGCTTTAGCGAAACTTGGAACTTGTAAAAAAACAATAATTATCTGTGGTGACTTTAATGTTAATATTTTGGAAAATAATGTATATAGCAGTAGGTTTTTAAATCTCTTTAAATCTTTTAATTTATCGAATGTATTTTCGGAACCAACCCGAATTACTTTAAATACAGCCACATGTATTGATAATGTTTTTTGCGATTGCGAATGCTTAGATAAATCTATTGTAAATTACCTTCCTTCGGATCACAGCGGTCAAACGGTTACTGTCGAGTCCAATATACAATTACAAAAAGTTCAAATACAAACTAGACAAATAACACCGAACAACTTAGATAGATTTAATTATATGCTAATTAATAGCTTACATATTTTAGACCATATTCTTAGTTCAAATAATGTAAACACATCGTATGAAGACTTTTTTGAAGCAGTTCGTACCGCATTCAATAATACTTTAAAAATTAAAATTAAATCGATCGGCCCAAAATTTGTTTTTAGTGACTGGGCAACGCAAGGTATTAGAAAAAGTAGGGAACGATTGTTTGAGCTGTACGGCCTTAAGCCTTTAATGAACTCTGAAACATTTAATAGATATGTTGCTACTTATTCCAAAATTTTCAAAAACACTTGTAAGGTAGCTAAATCCATCTTCATTAGCAAGAAGATTAAATCGGCAGATAATAAAATAAAAACAGTTTGGAAAATAATAAACAATGAAACTAACAGAAGTAAAAAACGTAGTAGCAATTTGATACTAGAGACCTCACGTGGTCTCATAAGCTCAGATCAAGAAATTTCTGAAGAATTTGTTAATTTCTTTACCAGTATCCCACTTAAAACAACTGAAACTTTAAATTCATCTCCCTTGCTTTCTATAGACTTATTAAAAGCGAACGTTTCAGCCTGCCCAAACGAATTTAAATTTAAACATATAAACCCCTTAGCCGTCATAAAAGCTTACAAGCAAATCAAGATCAAATTAACTGAAGATCTATGGGGTATGTCTGTCAAAGTTTGTACTTCAATTATTGAGACTGTAGCACCGTATTTAGCTTCGATATTTAATTCGTGTGTGGATCAAGGGGTCTTCCCAGATCTAATGAAACACAGTAAAGTAGTACCGCTTTTTAAATCCGGGGATAGTAAAGACGCCAACAATTATAGGCCTGTATCCGTGTTGCCGGTTTTCAGCAAGGTGTTCGAAAAAGTGATGCTTGATCAGATGCTCAATCATTTTAACATCAATAAAATATTACACGAGCAGCAGTATGGTTTCACCAAAGGACGTAGTACAACTGACGCCGGTGTTACCTTATTAAAACACATATATACTGCTTGGGAAGATGCTCAAGATGCCATAGGAATTTTCTGTGATCTCTCGAAGGCATTTGATTGTGTAAATCATGAAACCTTGCTCTTGAAACTTGAGCATTATGGCCTCAGTAGTCTCGCGCTTAATTTAGTAAGATCTTATTTAAATGATAGACAACAACAAGTACAAATAAATGGCGTCACTTCAAAGGGGTTACGGGTAGAAATGGGCGTACCACAAGGTTCAATATTGGGTCCTTTTCTCTTTTTAGTCTATATCAACGATCTACCCCATTTATTTAAAAACCAACCTGAAATGGTATTGTTTGCCGACGATACTTCTTTGATATTTAAAATAAATAGACGCGCCACACAACTTGACGACGTTAATAGCGCTCTACTGCAGGTGCAAAAGTGGTTCACCGCTAATAATTTAGTACTAAATGGGAAGAAAACTAAGTGCATAAGATTTTCTCTACCGAATGTCAAAAGTAATGATTGTGACATTGTATTGAATCAAGAGAAACTAGAATTCGTCGATAAAACGGTTTTCCTAGGAATCACCCTCGACTCAAGGCTACAATGGAGTCCTCATTTAACATCTCTTGCAGGACGGCTAAGTTCAGCAGCATACGCTGTTAGAAAAATCCGCCAACTTACTGATATAGATACCGCGAGGCTAGTCTATTTTAGTTATTTCCATAGTGTTATGTCATACGGTATTTTGCTATGGGGACGGGCTGCAGACATCGAGTCCATATTTATTCTGCAGAAAAGAGCTATCAGAGCCATATATAATCTAAGTAGGCGCGATTCTCTACGGGAATTGTTTAAGGATATCAACATCATGACAGTACCTTGTCAATACATATATGAAAACATCATGTACGTTAGGAAAAATCGGCATTTATTCAGTAAAAGAGGCGACAGACACAACTATAATACTAGAAATAGGGACCAATTAGTTCAGCCAGGTTTCAGGCTAGCTAAAGTTGACACATCTTTCATGGGGTACTGTCTAAAATGTTACAATAAAATACCTCCTCACATAATAGAACTGAATGAAACAAAATTCAAATCATGTATAAAACGCACACTATGTAGGCAAGCATATTACAAGTTGGAGGATTATATTAATGATAAAAACGCTTGGCTCAATGCTGGTCCTGCTCCACAACAATAGGGTTATTAATTAGGTGGCACGCATACTTATTAAGGAAGCTGCAGAAGACTAAAATGTTATCTTTGCATTGTATCGATTCAATTTCTTAGTATTATATAATTTTATTGCACATGTGTGAGTACTATGTAACACTTATTAATTATTATTATTGACTCGATTTTACCCTGGTGGTTGAGAGAATGTCATGCTCACTCAAATGTCTCGCTGATGGTGGCACGTGTGTCGGATCATTTAGCTCCCTTCAAAATGGTTGAGCTGATTGGTGCTGATACGTGTGTCATGTTCGTGAACGGGTGATGTCAGTTGGGACTGGTCATCTCTTAGCTGCCACGGTTTTTATTTTAATTATTGATTCATTTATTTCTAAATTGTCTTTTTGCTTTTATAATTCTTACTGTGGACACTTTTCACTTGCTACATCGTTCTCACATAATGCACCACCAATGAATGATGTAACAAAGGTCTTGTAATAATTTTTGGCGATCTAAAAAGAGTGTCCATGGAGTTTCTTGCCCGTTCTTCTCCATAGAGATCTACTTCTTGGAACGGGCATCTACGGTACTTTCACAGTTTTTATGTCTGTGAATGGGACTGTAGCACCATAACTTTGTAGTATTTAATTGTATTTTTTATATCTTTGACATTTCGAAAGTGCCCTATTGGTCTATTTGAAATAAATGCTTTTGATTTGATTTGATTTGATTTGATAAGTCTATGGGTCAGTTCACACCGAGATACGACGCGACGCGACGATATTGGATATGTGTACCTATTGAAATAGGCGCGAAGCGACGCGTCTCAGTGTGAATTGGCCCTATGCTATGGTGTGACATGTAACAGAGACAATGCTGATGATAGCCCTAAACCTAACTTGTTGTTACTAAAGGAGCTTCCCAAAGACGCGAATCGTGCGATTTGCGATTTCTACTAACTAAAACGAAAATCGTCCTTGCTACTACGATTTAATGATGCAATTCCATTGACTTGACGTCATCGCGGCGAGCGTGTTTTGTTTTTCATCTACCCGTACACAACTGCACGTTTTATGTCATAAGTCGTAGTGGTAAGGTTGATTTTTATTTGTAGTTGGAATTGATCTAATTGCGTCGCATCACGAGGGGAAGCTCCCTTATTTATTAATCTCTTCATGTTTTTTTTATCTCTTTTCACAGCGTAAGAAAACGACGATCGAAGTACTAGATCGACTCGAAAATGACATCAAAAGTATAGAGAAGGATGGACAATATAAGGAGCAGACCCATAAAAGGGTCATAGGGTATATTATGGCGTACTCAGTGGGGTTATATGTACTGTTCGCTATATTATATTATTATATGTATGTCGGGAAGAGCCAGCATTGGATGTACTCGCTGCTTTATGCGTCGCCGCTGTTGGTTTTGCCTATTTTGTGAGTATTTTTTTTAAATATTTTTAGGATACAATTTGGGGAAGTGTCACTGATGAACTCGGAGACTGCGGTGGTACAGTGTAAAATCTTGCTGGAGTGTCCCAAATGTGAGTTTTGGGTTAACTCGACCCGCTAGCTTCTAGACCCGCGGGTTCACTTGACAAAATATTTTTTTTTTGTATTTTTTAATGGTTAACTACACACCAAATCTCATAAAAGGTATTTTTAAAGCTACTAGTATGAGATACAAGTGAACGCAAAATTTTTAACTCCGCTTTCAACCTGACATTGAGCAATTATTTCATTAAACTTAATCAAGCAATATAAATATATCACTAAACTCGCTAAGGTAGACGGAGCCCTGCTTAACGGGGCTTCTATTTATTTCTTTAGGTTTTTTTTTCTTCTACTATAATGAATTGTCTACCGTTATTTGATCAATTTTGATATTATGACACATTTCATAAATACTTAACTTTTTGTTTCAGAGTTATATTTTTAAGGTCAGCTATATCTTGGTACTATAACTGGTCCCTGAACAAGAATAGGATCAAACTAAGCAAAATGAGAGAAGAGAAAAAGAAGATTTTAGAAGAAGTTATGAATACTGAGACGTATAAGGTGAGTAAGAAGACAACAGGCTCAAAGTTTTATATCATCATCTTCCTGCCATATCCCATTTTACTTGCGGTCGGCGTAACACGTTTTCTTCGTCCATTCTCCCCTATCAGACTTCTATATTTTTCGTGTGACGATGTGGCTCTGTCTCTGCTCTTAAACAGCCCCTGTTAACACCACATACCTCTGACATGGCTTTGGACTTATAAGTCTAGGTTTCCTCACGACTTTTTTCGTCACCGATGTCAGTGTCCAAGATAAATTTAGAAAGGGGGTAAGCCTAAGACGGGTAGCCCGCCTAAAACGTTTATTCATGTTAAATTACGCGTCGCTAATTGCTAATGAGAATGTGTGCGTGCAGGATGCGTCGCCAATCCCTTTGAGGAGCCGTGTCCTGACGAGTGACGTTTTGTGATTTTTAGAAGCGTTGTATTTTCGTTGGTTTACGTGACAAAAGAAAAAATACAGGTCTAATATTTTTTAATAATCTATATTTTGGACAAATATTTTTTTTTTGGTAAAATACCCTATTTCGGGACACATATTCATTATTTGGATTTTCCCATTGCAGGTTGCAAAAGAGATCCTAGACAAGTACGGAACCCCTGAGGAGCAGTCAAAAGCCCTGAAGCCATTCGTGCCGTCGACCAACGTTCCCGGTAATTCCCCCACCTCGCCACTCCCAGGTAGATGTCCTTTGTAAATATTACCTATTTAGTATTGTTTTTGAATGAGGGTTTTTACCTTACCTACCCTTCGTACCGTTATCCATAAAAACTGCAAAAAAAAAAATAACAGTTTTATGGGAGCCTCCTAAAATACCTATATACGGAGTGAATTTTTTGGCCAGGGATCGAACCCACTGATTTTGGAAAAAAAAAATCACACGCTGTATAATTACATCGTCCTATAGTGTTGCTAATAAGGATTAAATTCTGGGAAGTAATCATATACGGCAAACTTAAGGAAATGGCAGATTCAACCTGTATTTTAGTTAACCCAGTCAACGAATGCTCAAAACAAGGTATAGATAGACGGAAATTTTGAACACAATTTTTGACTACGTGGCGTGTGTGTTTTTGTGAACGTGGTGTTTGGACTAGTGAGAAGGTGAACATATCAAAAGTCGGCACCTAGGCCTTGAGCTGTGGGGGAGGTCTCTTAGGTTAAAATTACATAGTCAAAAAGTGTGTTTCAAGAATTTCCCGTCTGTAACTGTTCGTTGACTTGGCTGATTCTGGTTTTTAGTATTTGTTGTTAAAGGGGCAACAAAGTGAAAATTTCAACTGTCTTAACTGTCACGGTTCATGGGATACAGCCTGGTGACAGACGGTCAGATAGACAGACAGACGGACAGCTAAGTCTTAGTAATAGGCTCCCGTTTTATTCTTTGAGTACGGAACCCTAAAAATAGAATAAAATGAAAACTTTAGGGGCTTCTATACAACAGTACCCTTAGCACGAGTTTTCAGTATTTGAGACGTAAAGTAAACTGGAACTCTGACAATTTAAAATTGACAATTTTCAAGGTAAAAATTAGTTCCTTCTTCGCACACCAGAGGCGCTGTTCCATTTTTTCATACAAGAAACGCTGTAAATACTGGAAAGTCTCTGTAAAGTAAAATAGTGAAAACTCGTGCTAGAGATACTGAAATGCTTTTTTGCTGTTTTTGTAGATAATGGTACGGAAAATTCGTGCGCAAGTCTGACTTGCGCTTGCGTCGCATTGTACAAAGGACCTTACTCCCAGTTACTTACCAAGACACGTTTCGAGGCTGACCCTATTATGTAGTAGCTAATTGTTGATCGAAGCTTCCAGCAGGGCTATTGGCTAACCGGTGTGAAACTGGTGGCATAGTGGATACTTACTGGACATCTCTATTTTTATCGATTGTTATCCGGCTAAGTTGAGGAGTGCCTCTAGAGCGTTATAATAGTTGCTTAGAGGCGAATATTTAAATTGATCAGGTTCATTGAAATTTACCCTTTGACAGCTATTAAATGCGTTCTTTTGGTTGCGTTCCGATTGTCTAACATCAAATTTATATGAAATGGGTGGAATGTGGCAACTTTTTAAAACACTGCTCATGAGCAGTGTTTTAGCTTAGCTACCGGTCTGTGCCGGGCCATTATTAAGTCTAATTTGTTTTGTTTATTAAGTTTCGGGGATTTTTGTTTGTATTGAAGGATGGTAAAGACTAAAACGTAAACGAGATGTATAAATAACTGTTTAAAGTAAAATAAGTTGTGTGAGTAATATCATAGATATATAAGATGGACTGATCTGACTGTCAATGAATACATAAAACAGGAAAAATATATTTTCTTTAAAATCAGAAACCTCTTGGAGTGGGGACGGAACTATTTATCTTGTTTGGGTGTGTGGGAGAAATCCACATCCATAAGAGATACGGGAAAACTTTCTTAGGAACCTTTAGCTCTTTTTTGATTTTGAAAATTTTGTCGTTGTTATTTTTTTAGTCAAATGTGAATTTTCCATAAAAATGAGTGAAATTGACCAATTTTTTTTAAATGCCTTTCGACTCTGTTTCATGTAAGGATCATTTTATTGTATCGGAAAAAATAATCGGTACGGCGGGAGTTGGTCAAATTTAGAAATATATTTTTTCATACTGATGATGTGGATTTCTCCCACACACCCAAACAAGATAAATAGTTCCGTCCCCACTCCAAGAGGTTTCTGATTTTAAAGAAAATATATTTTTCCTGTTTTATGTATTCATTGACAGTCAGATCAGTCCATCTTATATATCTATGATAGTACTCACACAACTTATTTTACTTTAAACAGTTATTTATACATCTCGTTTACGTTTTAGTCTTTACCATCCTTCAACACAAACAAACATCCCCGAAACTTAATAAACAAAACAAATTAGACTTAATAATGGCCCGGCACAGACCGGTGGCTAAGCTAAAACACTGCTCATGAGCAGTGTTTTAAAAAGTTGCCACTTTCCACCCATTTCATATAAATTTGATGTTAGACAATCGGAACGCAACCAAAAGAAGGCATTTAATAGCTGTCAAAGGGTAAATTTCAATGAACCTGATCAATTTAAATATTCGCCTCTAAGCAACTATTATAATGCTCTAGAGGCACTTCTCAACTTAGCCGGATAACAATCGATAAAAATAGAGATGTCCAGTAAGTATCCACTATGCCACCAGTTTCACACCGGTTAGCCAATAGCCCTGCTGAACTATTTGTTTTTACTTTTCACAACATCTAGAGTTTTGATAGAGCATGAATAGTTAAAAAAAAAGCCATTGAAACAGGTATTTGTCCTACCTATCCTAATTCATCGAAATAAAAATATAACAGGTTATTTGTAAAACATTAACGACCTTTCATAGGCTGAATGTACTTAATTAAATCAGAGATAGACCTATCATTATAAGCCGCAAATTCATTAAAAATAAATCGTACATCACATAAAAAATCAAATCACAAATAAAAATATTCATAAAAAAAAAACATACCAGCAACTCCAGGTCAGCTTCGCCAGAGACAATTAGCGATGACGTCGACACCCATAAACAACAACCGGATGTTGGTGCCGATGGCTAACACACCCGCTGCCGGCGGATATAAAGGGGCACGACTTAGGGTGAGTGGAAAAATTCTATGTAATCTTTAATAAGCGACCCACCGTCCGATTATGGACCATGTCCCGCAACGGCGCGTCGTGTCTAACGCGCGCCTCAAATAGCTGTCAGCGCAATGACAGGAGCCCAAAAGAGGGCCAAAGCCTGCCGGGGTCGTGGTACTTACGAGTTACCGTGACTCCGGAACGTAAAGGGCTATTGAAGGACACCGTGGATTTTAGTCAGTTCGAGTCTGACAGTCCCTCCCGCTCTGCCCTGGGTAGGAGGACTCATTTGATGATAAAAAAATTGATGCTGTCAACATTGCCCGTTCTTGGATTTTCTAAAAAAGTCACTTCTTTTTTCCAGTCCGACCAACTTCCACGCCCTCTTCCGGAAAGGAACCGCTCTGCTTTGGACAAAGTGGTAGACTTCCTGCTAAAGGACGGTCCTAACCATCGCATGGCGCTCATATGTTCCGAATGCTCTTCTCATAATGGTAAGTTCAAACAAGAAGTTTTAAATGGCTGTTGGCCTACGAACATTTTAGAGCTCCAAAATTAATTACTGGACTTCTGGTCTTTAGCCACTTCTGTCAAATTTTAGAACGATCAGTGGTTAATGCGCAAAAAATATAAAAAAAATAACATCCCACTACATACTGCTGCGAAAGTTCTGTTTCTGTAAAAAAAAAAATCCTGTGGAAATCCCCTTTGAGTTTATCTTTATACAGAGTCTAATTATTTGAGGTGGATTTCTTGCTAGGTAATTGCGGCAAAATAAATATACATAAGAAGTTTTTTGATCCAAACGTACAAGATATTTGTCCAATCCAAATGTTTGAAGTGTATTCCTCCCGAGTGTTGTGAAAAACCCTATAAGTGTGATACTTTGTGTCGTTTTGTTTGCACTAACATAAATTAATATGTATTACGGTAATAGGACGTTTTGTCAACTGGGGCTTATTGCCCAGTTTAATCCCATAAATATTAAAAAAAAAATGGTAAACATCACTGGGTAATTTTGCTCCCAGGCCGACGGGGAAATAAACAAACATCTGTAGTTTTTTTTTTTTTTTTTTTTACGTGGTAAAATCATCAAATGAGACCTCCCACCCCGGGCAGGGCGAGAGGTACTGTCAGACTTGTACTGACTAAAATCCACGGTGTCCTTCAATAGCCCTTTATGTTCCGGGGTCACGGTGATGGTATAAGACCCGCGACCCCTGCAGGCTTTAGCCCTCTGAGAGGGGGTCTCGTCATTATGCTGACGCTCTTTGAGGCGCGCGTGGAACACGACGCGCCGTCGACCCGGGCATGGTCCATAGTCGGGCGGCGAGTTGCCCTTTACTCGCCGCCCGCATGCCCGCGCCTACGGTGGCCGGAGATCGTCTTGCGACGTCCGACGCCGTGGGCGTCCACCACCGCGGGTGGGGCGGAGGGAGGACCTTGTCCTCTCTCTCACGCGGCCCGCCTCCTCCTTCGCGAGCATGACTGCTTCGCAGAAGGAGGCGAAAACATCTGTAGTTATGTCAGAATTGACAGCTTGGGTGACGTGAAGTGGTTAACCATCAGGCGGACCGTATGGTTATGAGTCGCCTTATTTGTATTTAAAAAAAAATGCTGTAAAACTGACGTACTTTTTCTCTTATTTATATGACTTGACCACGAGCTTCTGCTCGTAGCTAAATAATTACAGCCGCACAGGCCAATCTTCCGGGTTAAGCCGCGCTTGCTGAGGTTTATAGATAGATGACCATCTGTCATAGCGAGTTACCGTACCTCGGCAAGCACGTAAAGCTGTTGGGTCCCGGCTGTCATTTACAGATCTTTGACAGTCGTTTCTATTAGTCAGAAGCCCTAAAAGTCTGACAACCAGTCTTACCATGGGTAAACGTATTACCCAGTTACTGTGGAGATCCGATAGGCTATCTCCATGTAAAATACTGATATTCAGCTGCATCCGGTTCGACTGGAATATAGCCGACCCCAATATAGTTGGGAAAAGGCTGGGCAGATGATGGAAAAGCTTGTAAGTGTAATATTCTATTTTAATTATATTAATTTCTTTATTTTTGATCATTTTCGCAGGAATGGCTATGGCAGAAGAATTCGACTACGTGTCTTACGTCTGTGCTTATTGCGGTCGTTTCAACCCAGCTCGCAAACAGAGGCCGGCAGCGCCCTTGTTAGCCGCAAGACCATTGCCGGCGCTTCAGAATAATTCTACACCAGGTAAGGGTTAACTCATTAGTAAGGGTTTTGCCAATTTCCAAGTCCGCCTATGTACTTACTATTGTTTTGTACATGAAGTATAAATAAATGGGCTGGTATTATGGCGTATTTGACTGAAAAAATCTAATTACTCCGTCAGTTATCTTATCAAAAAATATCTGACATTTTTTCATTCAAAATTGCCAATACGTCACAAGTAAGTACAGTACTCCCAAGTTTTTAATTTGCTACTGACGTCACTAGTCACTTGAATTTTGACGCGTTATATCTTTGTAAAAATACATCGATTAGACAAAAAAATACGTGTCTTTTATTTATTTTTTAATTCTACATAAGGGACTAATTAGATATGCAATACATTGATGCTGTCAACAATTACATTTGATGCTTTAAACAAATACAATTGCCTGTAACAGAAAGTCATGATTTTAAGCATAAAACGTGGATTATATTCCCCCTTGCATTTCATTGTGTAATTCACTATAGAATGTAGATTTTCTATGTAAAGATAGACACATTGTAAATATACTTTATTGTACGCCAGCACATCAACCTACTTCAATCTGTCATATTTCTTTAATAGATTTTCAACCTTATCACAATACTGGAAGGTATTCGATTGGTACATTTTGACAGTTTAGGGTAGATACATTTTGAAAGATCGGGGTAGATTGACCTACTAGCATCTGTACCATGTATGGGGTTACCATTTCGAAATTTAAAATGCTGTCAAATAGCCGGACATTGTTGAAAAATCGATCATTTTATCCTTGTTTTTTAAATACCGGGATACATAGAAAGCTAATAAGGCAGACATGTTCTGGCGGTAAAAAAAAAGGACTAGTGGTAACTGGTAACCCCCACTCATAGCCCATAAGCATCTACATTTAACAGTGATATCCTAAATAACCCCCCCTCCATTACACATAGGTTGCGCAAGCGCAGGCAGCGAGGACTCGTCTCTAGCCAGCTCCGGCAGTGACAGTGATGATGATAAGCATCCGGGTGATGGAGCGGTGAAGCAAGGTACGTGATTATTATAAAACTTGGGGTAATAAACAATTCCAGTCACATTTGTAAGGTTTTGTTGCAGTTTTTTTTTTTGTGCAAAGAACTATTAGATTACGGGCTGGGGGCCTGCCATGACGTCTTAAAGCGAGAGTTGTTTCACAGTGGGAAAGAGACAAAGCTATACAAGTCGTCTAGCGCCATCTCGTTCCCACAGTGGAACTACTCTCGGTTTACGACGTCATGGTAGCAAATTGGTTTTGGCAAGCTCTTTTACACGTCAAAAGACACTATTTTTAACTAGATGAGGCCGGTGTTTCGTGCCTGATTACTCTGAAAAGGAACATTCGAAACAAACTCAGAGGTCACAGTCTCTTTTAAAGTCCAGACAATTATGTATTGGTAAAGTTATATGAGAACCATGCAGGTGTCTGAGGTAGTCTTTTGAAGAAAGAACAACACAGATTTGAGTGGACCTGTCCAGTCAGTGGAAGCATGTGTCAGTTATCGTGTAGTAACTGTATTCTGTATTATTCCACTATAGTAGTGTTGCTAATAAGGATCAATTATGGGAGGTAATGATATACGTCAAACTTGACGAAAATAAACGCTTCGTTATTCGGGAATGGAGGCTTGTGACGCCATAACGCCTGTAAAAATTATAACGACCAAACGACGTATTGTGATTTTTAGAAGCGTTATAACTTCGCAAATTTTAGTATACGTAACAGGAGAAAAAATACGGTTCTAAAATTTTTTCATCATCTAAGTTTCGGAAAAATTATATTTTATTTTATTGTTTTGGAGTCCTATGTCTTTTTTTTAATTTAGCCCCAGACTAGAAATCTCTCCTATATCGTGGGTGGTTTAAATACATAGAAATACACATACATAAACACCCAGTTCCGGAACAACTACATACTTGCAGATCATACAAATATTTGTTCCGTGCCAAAATCGAAGCAACACTGCACCAACCGTGCCGTCAAAATAGCCTATTGTCATTTCACTCTAATCGTTAATTAAACCATCTCTTTCTCTTTCTAGTTTCCGAAGACGGCGAATCGGATCGGCCTCCTTCGTGCGAAGGATCGCCGAAATCCCAACAAGAAAAGAAAGAAGACTGAGTGACATTGTCAATTTAGAACATTATAATATACGGACCTTACTGGCGGTGCGAGAGGTAACATTAGTACGGTGTGTTTGATGGGAATTTAAACCTTATGTCAAGTGTTTAAGGTTTATTATTGAATCGGCTGTTTTTTCGATGTTGGTTGAACTGAATTAGACCTTATGTCTTAGTGTTGCGGTTTAGTTTTGAGTGGATTGTTGTGTAACCTATACTTGGCCCAAAATTCGTCATGAAAATGAGCGAGATAACAACTTGATTTAACGCTCTCTATCGCACTTTAAGGCTTAGTGGCGCGCATTATTATTATCGATAAATTAATAGTAGTGATGTCTCTATGAAGATTTTTATCGATTTGTTCGCTTGTGTTATCGAGTTTTTGGTCTAAGTATAGTTTAAATGTAGTGTGACTGAATATATTTCAAAATATATTATCGGATTGTTTGGACGAAAACCTCTCATAGGAGGTTAAAAATTACCTTTGGTTGTCAAAACCGAGATTTTTTTTAACTTTTCTTAGCAAAATTGCGTTATTCCTGTCTCTGTCGCACTAATGGCAAGCTACATTTCTAATGGTACGATTCCACTGAAATAGTGTGTGGCACATTTGTTCGCGCACGTCAACAGTGCACTTACTAAACTGGTATCGTGTTTAGCCTCTGTGTTCACCGACAAGGCTATTTGTAACTTTTGTTCGCGCACAGTGCATCATATTTGTACGCTAACATTTTCGCGCATGCGCAATGTGCGCGCACAAATAATGAGTACACTGCTACACTGCTACTGTACAGTGTGCGCGTACAAAATTATCCAATTTCTTTGTGTTTGATTGAGCGAGTCCATCTGAGCGAACATTTATGCCGCACATCGGTGGAATCACATCTTAAGAACATGCTAAGTATCGCTTATAAATCTAAATCTCGGTTTATTTTGATGTGTCACGTGTGTTCATAACTCCAAAACGAATGCACCGATTTTGGTACACACCAAAAATTAGTAATAATTCGGAAAATAAGGTAGTTCTAAGTCAAAATCGGAAGTTCAATTATAAACCTTAACGCCTTTAATATAAAGTCTATATTCCTGTCAAACACACCACTGTAACTATCAAATGAGTGGCGGAATGGGTATACAGTTTTATTTTAGTTTATTTATTTATTTATTCATTATGTTTACATCGAAGTTTTGATCGAGGAAACGAGATTGAACCTTATTATAATGGCGTTATGAAGTAATATTCATTCAACTAAATTGTGCCTAGCCTTTTCCTAACTATGTTGGGGTCAGCTTCCAGTCATAAAGTCGTGATGGCCCGGAGGTCTAGCACGTCGCTTCTCATGCATGAGGTTGCGAGTTCAAACCCGGGCAAGTAAAAATGTGTTTGTTTCAATTCATATGTACTTTCTAAGTTTATCTTGGACATCACAGATATTGGTGACGGAAAATCCAAAGTCATGTCAGAGGCCTGTGGTATTCCCAGAGGCTGCTTAATTACCTCTGACGCAAGAGGATGGCCACACCCTTGCACGAAAAAAAACCTCGCTACGCTCATGATTACAAAGCCCGTAATCACGAGCGTAGTGAGGCCGTGATAGCATAAAAATTTAATGTTCAAAAATAAAATTGTATCTCGTTTGCTCGATCAAAGACAATAATCGATCTCGATTGGTCCTTATTTTGACGACTGACAATAAATTTGTTAACATATTGTCACTTTTTGGTGTTGTGTATTTAAAACTCTATAACCGTTGGGACGGATGACTAGAATTTAAAAAAAAAATCTTGATTTACTATCTATGGTAAAAAAGATTGTCGAACCAGAAATTCTAAGACATGGGTAATTTATTTCATCACCACTGCTCTCAAAACAGTGAAGGAAAATATCGTGAGGAAACTGGCATGTCCTAGAACCAAAAATTCGAAGACATGTGACATCTAACAACCCGCACTGGGCCCGCGTGGTGGATTATGGCCCACTTCCTTTCTCAGAGAGGAGGCCTGTGTCCCAGCAGTGGGAACATTATAATTATGCTGATTATATTTATTAATTATTTAATTTGGTCTTTAAAATAGAAATGAAATTCTTTAATAAATTAAAGATTAAATAATATTATATGAAATGTATTATGTTTTCATCATTATGTGAAAACTAGTACATAATAATTTTGATTCTGAGAAGTTTTAATAGAATAAAAGAAAACAATATAATTTATGAAATTTTATGTATAAAGTGTATTTTAATTCAAATTGAAATGAACAAATTGTTTTTGCAACGTGTCTTGTTGATTTTATAATATTTCTAATATTATTAATCATTCATATAAAAACACATAAAATATCTTCCAATAGACAATTAATTCATAGTCTATGGTCATCCGTCCCAAAATAACCAACGATAAACGAGTTAAGCTTTTTACAAACAAAGAAAATATAATAAGTTTAAAAATAGCAATTTACGTGCCTTGTTAACTAACTAATAAATTATTATTACAACCCATTTTATTTTGAACAGTTAATAGATTAAAAAAAGTTTGGTTTTGCGAAAGTGTACTAACCCACATCAAATGTCACATGTTCTAAAGTAACTATCAATATAATTCGTATAATAGTTACTTCATATAATACTTACGGTCTGCTCATAACTTGGTCTAAGCGATGAGCGGTATGCAAATTCGCTACTGCAGCGCCTCGTGTCATGTGTCAAACATTTCTATACATTTGATCTTACCAGTTACTGCCCTGCGCTAAATTATCGCTCACAGCGGCAAGTTCGTGAACGGGCCGTTACTCGTCACTGTTGCGGACACCATTAATTTCTATCAGACTGCCAAAATAAGCGCGTATACGCGCGTAAATTTATAGACGCTCAAAAATGACGATGCTATCTAGCCAATTTCGATTTTTTCTTTCCACCATTTGCGGTGGACATTTTGAATGTTGGATCAGTTTTACATTTCAACTGAATTAATAATAAATTGTGGGTTGGTTCATTTTAACAAAATCAAGCTCTTTAATGAAAAAAAAGCCGTAGAATTCGAACTGCCCCATTGATAGATCCATTATAGAGAGTTTAGATAACATCTATAGTGTCATTGTAGTTGCATCATTAATTGTTTAGGCGTTTTGTAGGTTTGAATAGAGAACACGTTTTAATGCTGAGGATTTGTCGCTGTGTGTTCATGGATTGTAAATGTTGAAAGAAACAATCAATTTTTTGTTTTTTTTTTTTTTATTAATTATTATCATACTAAAAGTTGTGACAAAAGCTTTAAATTTAACCTTCGCAAGATCTTTTGTGGAGGAAATTTTAAAAATTTTAAATCATAAAGACATAATTTAACAATAATAGATAGCAATAATTCATTCATTTTTAATTGACATTAAAATATGAGTTTTACAAGCTTTCATTTAAATTGACAATGACTAAATGTTACTAAAATAATTATCTAAATCACAGAACAACGAATTTGTTACAAAAACCATCAGTTGATTGTTTCTTTCTATATATAAATAAATATATATATTGTGCTATTACTATTATAATGAAAGACGTTTAGAATAATCTCCAAAAAATACTTGGAAAAAAATATATAAGGCAATCGGCAACGTGTTGTGAAGTTTCATACCCATTCTTCTCCATAGAGATCTACGCTTTGAAATGGCCAGCTTCAGTATCTATATTTTTTTATTATTTGAAATGGGTTAGCTCTTAACTCTAGTCCAAGTCAAAGGTGACTGAGACAAAGTCTACGATGTAGCGAGCTTACCCAGAAGAAGACTGTTCACTATAACATTGAAGAGATTCGGGTTGTATGCGTTTAGCTGTGCGTATTATGTAGGAAGATCTTAGTGGGAATTGGTGGAATGGTAACTAAGTATGGATGGTAATTAGCAGTACGTCTAGAAGTCTGATGGTAAAAGACATTTTTTTTGAGAATATAAAACGGCTTATAAGAATAACTGTAACATCATGTTTCTTTGTTTATTAGGAGATAATTTTAAACGTCTTTCGGTCATTGAGTTTTTTTGATTACATCCTGAGTACACCAAGAAAAAAAATTCAACATAATTTATTTTTAAATTCTGAATACTAGTTTTTTTTTTTGTAATTTTCGGAACAGTATTTCAGCCAGCAAAAAAGGAGGTACGTAATTTTGGGGTTATAAAGGGTGACAAAATTCAGGATCGGAATTCCGGATGTATTCTACCAACTTAATGACAATTAATTTTAATAATTTATAATTTCGTGTAAGTGCTCGAATCTTCATAGAGTAAACCAGACATAATTTATTGCGTTAATGTTGGCTGGTACTTAATATAAGTAGGCTTAGTTTAATTTATTATTTTACTAACAACCGACCAGGGACGTACTTAGGACCGTTATGGGGGCAATTTTCACTATAGTACCCTATTAGATAAAATATATCTATTTATCTCAATTTCACAGCAACTCTTTGGTAGATTATAGATACTCGTTCTCACGGAAAAGAGATTGATAGAAAGTACATATATACATATTTTATAATACACAAAAGTTGTTACACGACTATTTTACAATATTGCCTATTGGCTACTGGTTACAATGAAGATCTTAGTAATAGCAATATATTTCAGACAAGAATCATACATATTATTTGAAGTAGTATTTATTAATACTTTGACCTAAAATATGGGTTATTTGGTTGATTAAAGTGTACATGCATAAAGGATTCGATTTTTAAATATTATTCAATCCCCTTCATAAATTAAATTATATTTATAAAAAAAAAAACGCAGGTAATTGCATCCATAACCTACCTTAGTACGTCTCTGGCAATAATGCCTTCCAACTTCCACATATTTAAGAACAAAAAAAAGCATTGCTAATAAGTCCTAAGATACGTCCGTACCCTGCGATGTCTGTGCCACGAATGTCTTACTAAATCAAAATGGCGCCGAATGTTCCCAAAAATGCTTGCGAACGCCGAGCATTCGCGACTGTGCGATGTAGATTTTTTGCATTCAGTCCGTAGACCTTGCAAGTGTAGGACGTGTCTTAATAAATTCAACTTAAAGAAATGGCCTTATTTACGCCAAAAAACTGCGTATTTTAGTACAAAAGTATCTGATTGCCTCGTACCAATTTTTTTGAAACAGAAAATTGTCTATGTAGGCCTTAAAATCTCAGATATTTTTGACTAATCAGCAATTTAAATAATTTATTCTTAACTTAGGCTTATAAAATACTTTTCTTCCTTTTTTAAAAAACATGTGTACAGTTTTTAAAAATTATAATTACTTTTTTCTTTCTGTAATACTTGGCAAGGGCTTTTGTTTGATTGTTGTAAATTTCTTTTTTAATAATTATGTTCCTTGAACCAATAATTCCATTTATTTTCTAACTGTACTAACCAAATTTTCTTTCAGGAGGTAACTTTGAATTTAGCGGTATTATCAGTAAGAGTAAGCTGGTGTCCCATCAGTGGGAAAAACCATAGGTTTGGTTTTGCCTTTAAATTACAAATGCCTTAGTTCGTGGCAACTGTGGTCATATACAGTGAGAGCGAGATGGAATCAGACTTGCTCGATATTTGCTGTGTTCTCCCACACTTTTTTGTAACGACCGCCAAGTTTTGACTTTTCGCATTGCCATAGACTAAAAAAAATATTCTACCAACCTAATACCGCTAAATTTAAAGCTACCGCGACCTCTTTCCACAGAAGCGTATACTCAAATGCTTTTTTTTCTAGTCAAAATACTAATTTGCTTTTCAAAATCAAAGATGATGGTTGCATTTATAATAAAGAGTTGTCAAACGTCAATTTATCATAATTGTGACGTCATATAAACTGTTACGTCTCGATTTGATAAAATAAGAAAATTCTTTATGAATTTGGATTTTGAAGTGTTCAAAACCTGTTTTGCATCTTACAATATTTATACCTTTTATTGTAAAGGGTCATTTTTACAGAATATGGCAACACTTTATGCAATTCGATTTTCGAATTTCATATCGTTACTTTATGAAAAAATAAAATACAGCACAGTTATGACATTCTTAAAATGACTTTTTAATTAACGATATTTTAGAAACTCTACCTGTAGGGATGTTTTAAAATGTGATTGCCCATGAAGTGAAAAATCTATTAATAATATAATAATGTTTGTTTAAACCCTAGACATTCCTAAATTAACATTTTTGGCATTGATAGCGTAATTTGTAGCATATATGATAGATTTTATCCATGGAGTTTTTATATTTTATAAATTAGTCATATAATATTAAAAAAGGAAAATAACAATATTATAACATGAACGATTCTTATAATTGATAATACAAATTTTTGCACGCATTAGAAATAGATAACTGTTATGTTTGTAAAATGGCTACTTTTCTAAAGAACAATAAACCAAAAAATAGATTTATACCTGGCAATAACAAGCATTTTTTTTTCACATGAAATGGCTTCCATAACAGTGACCAATATTTATTTTTCTTAAATATGCACATAGGTCGCTTTTGAAAGTAACCATTTTACAAAATCAAGAAAATAAGTTGTTGATGAAAAAAGTCCTATTCCAATCGCTATTTGACAATATGATGAGTATCAAACCTCCTTGGTTACCGGGAATTGGCGGGAAAAAAAAAATTAAAAAGTTAAGAGCGTTATGGTATGTGAAGAATTCTCATAATATTGTAAATAATGTGAGTCAAGCGAATAGTGTTGTTGAATTTGTTATTTATTGCTTGTATCGTTGATTAGCTATTTTATAATGGAACTAATATACAAGTACCCAGTTATCAGTGGTTTTATTTCAATTAATTCCTTTCTTGTGTTTGTGTATATGAGTCGGTTACCACAAAGCTCAAACTGGACTTTTCACACTGCAAATGTTTTTTATTTACTTACAATCAATATTAGAGATAATCATAATCTAAACTATGAACTTAATTGGTATCGGATTTAAGTTTAAAATTAATTGGGAATGCGTGAATAGTTGTGTAGAATATTGAAGCTTTACTAATGCTGGGTTAATAAATTATGATGGAAGTAGGTAACTCTGTAAAATCGGTAAAAACTGAAAGCTCATGATATGAATGGCAACACTAAGTACTCCATAAAACTGCCTTGTGTATTTGTTGTACAGTAAAAAACGTGGGAAAAAAGTATGTGGCTTTGAGAGTAGCTCAGTTATTAGGCCGTGGGACTAACGAATTACTGTGATCCCGGAACGTAAAAATCAATTGAAGGACACCGATACAGATACCGTGGGTTTTAGTCAGTACAAGTCTGACAATTCCTCCTGCCTTGCCCTGGGTGGGAGGAATCATTTGATGATTTTACCACTCTAAAAAAATAGCAGTTATCTCTGAAAGTCTCGTTAGTTTCTTTTGAAGTCTATGGATATGTCCAAGCAATTTCCCAAAATAATATCGTGGAACAAGGGAATCTCCAAAGTTTTTGAACGAAACCTAAACTTGACCATGTCAACAAACAAACGTCAAATTTGACAATACCCAAACTTCAAAGTCATTTCGGGATCGTCTTGATTTGCGTAGAATTGCGGAGCAACGAGATATCTAAAAATAACACGATAAGTTATCAACGTTCGTTTACACGAGTGCGAGAACTGGCTATTTAATCTAATCGCCACGCCTCTACATTTAATTAATAACAGAAACTCACGAAAACGTCACTCAGTACGATCCTGATCGCGATAGTGTATGCTTGTTTACGAATAAAGTGATTTCTGTGTGATAAAGACGTTTTTTCTTATCGAGATTTGCTCGTTGGCCTGAGGATAAACCGGTTGAAAGAACAGTCTATAGAATATAAGTGTAACCTAACTTTTTTACTTGCGAGAAGTGAACTTTTATGAAATGTCTGTCTTGAATAATTTTACGGTGTCCGTCGCTAAGGGATTACGACGTAAGTATTTATTGTTTACTAATTTACGTACTTTTTCTAGTTTAATAACCGGTTATAATACTTATAGAAACGGTATTATACATTACTTAAAAAAGAAAACTAGAAACGATTTTCTAACTTTGTTAGTATAATTTTTGTACAAAGTTCTTACCGCTGATACGATTCGACGACCCACTGAACAAATTTTGTTACGTAGAGAATTTAGAAATGACTCTCTCTAAATTTAAACTTAAAAAATATGCATGTTACTTTTTTTTCTAAAAAGGTTCCATTCATATCACATCCAAAAAATTTGGTAAAATTTGATACTAAAATTGCAACAAAATAAACTTGGTATTTCGTAATCTGTTGATTGCTATTTACCTACACTTCTTTAGATAAAGAAAACAATTTGATTTTATTATTAATCTTTTAGCATTAAGGAACAATCTAGAAGCTTCCTGAATTTATCTCTATTGTTAGATGATACAATACTTTTCTTATTCCATAGATTTTTCAAAATAATACTTACACTTACAGGACAAAGATAAGAGGCACAAAACAAAAAAAAATGGAATTGGAACCATGGTAATTTTTTTATGTTGTAGTGCCAACATCACAAAAAAAGTTTGTTAACTTTTTTTTTGGACTCAGGTAGCTTTACCTGTTAAGTTATGGGTTCAGCCAAGCCATTTTATAGATGGAAAGTAGACTCAAATAATGCTTGAGCCTTGAGGGATGTTCTGTTATATTGGCTTAAATGCACAACAAACAGAAATACTTTTGACCCTGTATTAAAGAATTTATTGCACTGGCTATCCATTGGTCTGGTGCAATGCATGTCCCAGTGTCAGTTCTCGTGCAGTGAAAATATTTTTATGACCTTCAAATTGACGGGGCCCCCCTATAGTGGACCATAGCCTTGCCGGGGTTGCGGGACATACGTACACTGCGACTCCGGTATACAAAAGGCTACTGAAGGACATCGTGGATTTTAGTCAGTCAAGTCTGACAGTCCCTGCCGCCCTGCCCGGGCGGGATGACTCATTTGATTTTACCACGTAAAAAGAAAAATAATGACCTTCAACTAGCTGACATTCGGGGTCTCGGCATTTATTTATGTGAGTTTAAATGTTTGTCAACACTCCAATGATACAAGAGAAATTCCTACTGTGGTGTAAAGTTTAAGAAAAATTACTTTGTCCCTATCTCAATTCAGCACAGCATGTCTTCTTGACATTCAAATAATAGGTAAAACCCAACGCACCTCCCGCTAACTGACATATTTCTTTTTTATCTCAATTTTTTATCTTGCAAAGTAAACATTCACACACTCGTTAAACTTTATTTTATTAATAGATATTTTATAGGTAGTTCTGTTGGAAAAACAAGTGGAAAGATATGATTAACTGTGTTTTTTTTCTTTAATATTGTCACGTTTTATTTGCTATTGAACGTGCCTCCCTGGTTGAACGCATGATAAGGTTTCATTAAAAATATTTTCCTAAGAGAACACTCTTACTGTTACTGTTAGGGGTTTTGGTTTCCGCACTTAGTCCTTCATGTGGACCATTGTGCGTGGGCCGTAGTGGCCTTTGGTGGCTTATTCCAACCAGCCCACCTCCCTCCAGAAGTTGATCAAGTTCTTTGGTCTGTGGAGAACATCTGTGTAAGTCCTGGGCGTCCCGAGGGTCTCTGTCCTGATCTGGGTGACACCTGTGCACTCGAAGAGCACATGCGCAACGGTTTCCTCAGTCTCCATGCAAGCCCTGCACAGGGGACTGTCCGTTATGCCTATTGTGTGGAAGTGTTTGTTTAGGGAGCAGTGTCCCGTTATGGTCCCTGTCAGCAGACGCATGCCGGTCCTATCCAGGCGTAAAAGACGTCTGGTTAGCCTGCCATCTAAGGATGGCAGAGCTTCCTTGGATTGCCTGCAGCCTGGTGTCGAGGTCCACCATCTCTCCGCTTGTGTAAGGATGCGCTCCTGCAGCCATCTACGTATCTGGTTGAAGGGGATGGGTATAATGGGTTCAGGTCCGCAGAACACTCTTTTTAAAGGCTATAAAGTGAATTCTAGATGATGAATACATTGACCACTCCATTCTTTATTTCATTCTATTTCTTTTCATTTGTTTGGCAGTTTTTTCCCTTAATTTTTATTAATAAATAATAACAGCTGCACAGTTTAACCTTCAGGTTCTAAGTAGTTCTTTGAAAAGTTATAAGTTAGTAAACGTTGGACACTCCGCATTTGCGTTGCCACTATACACACCTAATAGTAAAAATTGACAAAAATGTCACGATTATTGTATGGGACCCTCCTTAAAATATATTTTATTCTGCTTTTTAGTATTTGTCGTGTTAGCAGAAATACATAATCTGCAAAAAAATTTCATCTGTAGACCTATGACAATTAATGAGAGGGATGGACAAACAGACAGACAGCGGAATCTTGGTAATAGGCTAACATTTAACTTATTGGTACGAAACCCTACAATATTGTGAATCACACATGGCAGTGTAAAAATAATTGAGAAAGGTCATTAGCATCATTCAGCCCATATACAGTTGAGATAGTTTCGGGTTATACATGATCATTCAGAAACTATTGTCAGCTTGCCAATTTGTAATATACGTGGAACATCAATGACCTAGTTTTCTTGATTCACTATGTAGTGGAAATTACCAATTAATACTCAATTGTGTTTCATTGTTTCAATGTAATTTAAATACTATGTAGTACTAACTAAAATACAAAGTTCCTTCAGTTGTTTTTTGTATACAGCAGGGTCAAGGTACCCTGTTTAGATAGTCCTGCAACCCATAAGAGTATAATTTGGGTTATAGATTTTTACACAGCAGCAACAGCAGCTCTATGTCTGGACTTGAACCCAGTTAGTTCAACTCCAGTCACAGAGCTGCTGTTGAGTTTGTCCTATTTGGGAATCAATCTTTGCTTGCCGTCATTTTTCAACAAAATGCATGGGAGAAAAAGATAATTATGTGGTTCAACGCAAATCATATTCGATGGCACGGTTGGTACAGTGGCTAAGCGATTGGACTGCTGCGCAGTGTGTCGCGGTTTCGAATCCCACACGGAATAAATATTTGTATGATCTGCAAGTAGTTGTTCCGGGTCTGGGTGTTTGTATATGTGAGTTTCTATGTTTGTAAATGCAGCCACAATACCTGAGAAATTCCCAGTGTGGTGAACGTCAAAAAAAAAAAAATTATGTGAAAATTAGTTTCTTTATTAGATGAATGCTAGGCTTGCTAAAAACATACTTGGGCTAGATTCGTTAGTGGTCGCACTGGTGGGTCACAGGTCCAAACAAAATGTTTACCTTTATTTGGCAAAATTTAAAAGGGTATTTTGGTTCCAAAAAACAGTATTGTTCAAAACAACTCAAATGGTTTGAAATTGCACAGTATTCTTTAGATAATGAGCATAAACTCATTAGGTATGTACTGATTAGCATGTTATTGTTATTGCAATCATGAATCACTATTAATTTATCTAGTTTGGAAATTCTAAACTGATAAGTAGGTATTAGCCCCCCACTGGGGACAGGCCTCAAAGCCTCTTCTAAATCCTTAAAGTCCTTGATGGTTATTATGTGAAGGCCAATAATATTATCAATGTTTCATTTTAAATACCCAGTCTATGACCCTAATGCCTTTTTATATTGAAACTGCATTATTTCTCCACATTGCTGTTTTTTTTATGTGGGTTTCTCCCGCGGCGGCTGGGTCGTGAAGTGGAGGTCCTCTCCCACACAAGTCCAGCCTCAACCTTTGCTAGCATGACTGCTTCGCGAAACCAAGGCAGTTCGCCTCCATCTCTTCCCATTTTGTTTCGCCCCGCAGCATGGCTTCGACCAATGCCGGGTGCGATAGGTCGCCACCGCATATCGCCTCCGTCATGACATGGTGTTCTACCCAAGCGGGGCACACTTGCATAATAAGCTCCTTATTAGACACAGGAACCTCCCGAAACGTCCGTGTTCGATAACGACCTGCTTCAGGAGGAAAGTGAGCGCACCGTGGGTCTTCCCGCCGTGATTGCGGCGTGCCCCGCCTTTCAACACCTAAAGCTGGGTACTCACTTAGCAGCATTGCATGTAACGTATCAGATAGTACCCAGCTTTACGCTTACGGTGAAATTTGGCGCCATCCATGGTAAAAGGGTCAGTGGCCTAGGTCAGTAACCTGTCTGGCAAACTGCCAATTGAAAACTGGACTTTAACGTGTATTTGATCATTTTACTGACTTCCAACATCAATGTCTCGACGGTTCTTTAGAGTTCTTTCAGCGAAATTGATTTGGCCTAGTATTTATGAGTTAGGTACTTTCAGTAGAGTTCATCAATTCATGTAATGTGTCTGAGCTGTATAATAAGCAACATGATTTGTGAAAGAGTGTGGGAAAGAGACAGAGCTATTCAAGTCGTCTAGTGCCACCTCGTTCTCAAACTGAAATTTCTCTCGTTTTAAGACGTCATGGTAGGTCCACCAGGTCACGTAGGAGGATATGATATTGTATGGATTCGACTTTTATATAGTCCCATACCTTTTGGAATATTCCAGAACCATCTAGGTCCATGTAGGAATTTCTAGAAGTTTGTAGAAACCTGGGCAATGTTTAGTAGAATTGTCAAGAACCTTCGAGAAACTTAAATTGGTCGTGCAATACGATCGACAGGCGTAACAATATATTAATGTCCTATTGTTTGAAGAACGATTTCCGAACTCTATTTACTAGCAATATCTATTCGTAGTGCTAAGATTTTTACCCCACTTTATCGTCGTTGAAGGTAGTCAGAATCCCGCAAACTTGTTGCCGCTCTGTGTATCGGCCGTCCGGAGAAAACTGCGCGTGTTTTCGCTACTGGCTGTGAATCCAGGGTGTGTTTGAAATAGTTGATCTTATCGCTCGCTCACCACGCGCTAAGCCACAGCTCACAGCGGCAAGGTCGTGAACGAGCCGTCAGGCAATCGCTTCACATTAGGCGAGTTGGGTCGAAACATAGCAGTTTGGTAATTGGGCATACGGGCGGCGAGTAATGGGCGACTCGCTGTCCGGCCATGGACCATGCCCGGGTCGACTGGGCGTTGTGTTCCACGCGCGCCTCAATGAATGTCAGCATTATGACTGGGCCCCTTTTAGAGAGCCAAAGCTTGCCGGGGTCGCGGGGCTAACGAGCTACCGTAACCCCGAAACGTAAAGGGCTGTTGAAGGACACCGTGAATTTTATTAAATACAAGTCTGACAGTCCTCCTGCCCTATCCTGGGTGGGACTCATTTCATGTTTATAGCACACTAAAAATAAGCAGTTTTGTAGCTAAAATATACTGCTTTATCAAATTAGCCACGTGTACTTATTTAAGTTATCAACTCGGAAATTACTACAAAATGTTAAGTATTCCATGATTGCGTCAATTACATTATAACCTTCGTTAAGACCGTGTTTCTTCATATTTCACGACCTTCAAGTTCGCAGTTTTTTATCTTTCTTATCACGCTGTGCTGTTAATAATTTTGCTAATGTGTGATACGTACCTACTTATGTGTGATAGGTATGTTATTATCTTTATTTTTCAACATGTGACATCCGTTATTAGAATTTGGCTTCCTGAAAAGAGAATTTTGAAGAAATCCTACTTCCTACTTACTATCCTTCCTAGTTCCTATCAAATCAAATCGTTTTTTTCAACTAGGCCAATAACAGGCACTTTTGAATTGTCAAAAGACATAATCTAAAATAAAACTAGTTAGTACAAAAATGGTTATGGTGCTACAGTCCCAGTCACAAGACATAAAAATTGTGAAAGTATAAATCAAAGCGTAAATCTCTATGGAGAAGAATGAGTGAGAAACAAGGAACTCCATGGACACTCTTTTCATTCGCCAAAATTATTACAGTAACTTTTGTTACATCATTCTACTATCGTACGTATATTTGGTGGACGCCCACGGCGTCGGACGTCACAAGACGATCTCCGCCCACCGTAGGCGCGGGCATGCGGGCGACGAGTAAAGGGCAACTCGCCGCCCGACCATGGACCATGCCCGGGTCGACGGCGCGTCGTGTTCCACGCGCGCCTCAAAGAGCGTCAGCATAATGACGAGGCCCCTCTCACAGGGCTAAAGCCTGCCGGGGTCGCGGGTCTTATACCATCACCGTGACCCCGGAACATAAAGGGCTATTGAAGGACACCGTGGATTTTAGTCAGTACAAGTCTGACAGTACCTCTCGCCCTGCCCGGGGTGGGAGGTCTCATTTGATGATTTTACCACGTAAAAAAAGAAGTCGTAAACGTGAAAGTTTGGATGGATTTTTGTTACTCTTTCACGCAAAAACTACTGAACGGATTTGGATAAAATTTGATACACAGATAGTTTATGGATGGATTAAAACATGGCATAGCTCTTATCCCGAATTTATGTTACCGTGAGACTTTTATATTTTCCAGTTGTAGCGGGCAAAACCGCGAGCATTTTTAAAAAATATTTTGCTAATAAACGCATTTCTTCATTTTCAAATTGTCCTCCGCTTCGCACTATGTCCCCGGAAAAGAAAACAATGCAAAAATTACGTAACAAAGCATACTGATAGAGAACACTAATATTGATGTTATTTCAAACGTTATTTATATCTTCTTAGTGCAATATAAACATATAATATTATTTCGCTATAAACATGTTTACGATTTTATCTCAGTATTACGTAAAGGCTTGCACAATTTGTTAGTGTTCAGACTTGCTAAGAAATATTTGTTACTTACTATATAGGGTTATTTGTAAAATATTAACAACCTTTCATGGGCTGAAAATAGGTAGTTATGGTTATAAGCAACTTTTACTGTGAAAGCAACCTTGAAACATTTAAAAAAACATGCAAAATGGGTAATAATATTTTTCCATTGACATTTATGAATATCCTGATTTTTTTTTGGTTTGGTTTTATCGTAAAAGTAAAATAATAATATAATTGAGGTATATGTATTGTTTACCATATTCCATTGTTAAGCCTACACTTACCTACATAATAAATTAAAGGAATTGAGAATAATAAGAAATCATTAAATCAAAATTCGAAAATTTTGAACCAAATATGTGTCAGCAGATTGCAGACAGGCCAAAATGATTTGTCGAATGACAAGTTTTAAACCAAAAAAAAAAAACCTATGAATATCCAGTATTGATATCTTCTGGTGTTTATGTTTCAACATAATCATCTCTAAGAGACGATGTTTATAATTATAATTAATATTTTCTAATAATATACATAAAACCACATATTTATTGATTTCTTAATCCCGCCTGCAATTATATCAGTGATAGTTATTAGAAAACTATCAATAATTACTATTATTTTGAAAACTTCACCTAATTAGTATCACCTTTACCCTTGTATATGTATAATCGTTCGATAGCATCTGTTTTATAAAACAAGGAAATTATAAAGAAAAACATAATAATGTTCTTATGATATGTTATCATTATCTAGAATATTTATATGTGTAAAATCCAACGAGATTTCTAGCTAAAACAAATCTGTGCAAAATAAAATATCTATAGAAATTATGTTTTTGTTTGGGGTTTTTTAAGAACGCCAGTTTTTTGGACTAAAATAAAAACTTTTCAAAAGTAATAAAATAATGTTTTATTATAAAAAAAAAACTTGTGATGTATTTGATTTTTACTCCTATGGTGAGTAAGTGTGTAATGTTTTTCAAACGCCTCTGTGCTGAAACAATGGAATTTTCTGCTTTTGGACTACAAATCTGATAGTGGCTCTTAATAACATTGTGAAAATCACGCCTGTGAGGTTCTATCACGCGTTTGACTTGTTTTACTGAACACGAGTCGTGATAAGTTCGTGATCTGTCATGCTTTTTGTCATTAATTTAATTATTAACTAATTGGTCTGCAGATGATAAGCATTTTGTTCCGATTTCGTAATTCGCTAAATGCATAAAAGCGTGCCCTGGGATCTGGAGGCGATTGCCCTCCAGCGCGCCCACGAGTGGCGCGTATATTTTTAATTTAAAATTTTTAGCTCCTCCTTTTTAAGACAGATACCGTGTAACCGTGCTCACTAATTTAGAAAAAATAAAGTTTGTGAAATTCTAACCCTACGGGGTTGTTTTTGGAGTTGTTGGTAAAAAAGTACTGTGTTTAGAGGACAAAATAAAAAAAAGGTATTTAGTCGTCTACATTATTTTATTTGTTTTATATACAGGGTGAATTTTTCAACTGGGCGTGGATGGCTACTTTCGAAACTATGAGGAATATCGAAAAACGTTGAAAGGAGTCTCGAGGCCGATTTTGACGAAAACTAAAACTGCATAATTGGATTTTAGAAAAATCAACAATCCTGGCCAGGAATCGAACACGCTGATTTTGAAAAAGAAATCACATCCTGTATTATTACACTAATCGATAGTGTTGCTAATAGGGAACAAATACTGGGAAGTAATCATATACGGCAAACTTAACGAAAATGTATAATTACAAAAAAACTGATTAATCTTCAAGGCAGAGACTTAATTTGAAATTTAAGTTACCGTTTCTTCTATAAAATAATGCTCTTTTTAGTTCAACTCAATAATTTTGTATTGCTAAGTACAGTAGGATTGTTGAAACGTCAAATCCAGTGAAACATTAAAAACAATGAAATTTTAGAATTTCGAATAAATTATGGCTCAGTAGAAGTAAAGTAACATGGAAAAATAGCAATTTCATAAAAATCAGCCATTTCCTTAAGTTTGCCGTATATGATTACTTCCCAGAATTTGACCCTTATTAGAAACTCTATCGAACGGTGTAATAATACAGGATGTGATTTTTTTTCCAAAATCAGCGGGTTCGATTCCTGGCCAGGATTTGTGATTTTTCAAAAATCCATTGATGCAGTTTTAGTTTTCGTCAAAATCGGCCTCGAGACTCCTTTCAACGTTTTTTGATATTCCTCATAGTTTCGAAGATAGCCATCCACGCCCAGTTGAAAAATTCACCCTGTATACAACCTATTTTTTTTGATATCCCATAACTCTAGTGTTATATTCTGTAGGTAAAAATAATACTAAAACTCCTAGAATAGGTGGTCCAAAAATGCATCGTTTCGGAGATATCATCAATCATAGTTAAATTAGGTCAAAAAATGTCACCAGTATGACGAATCTTTACTTTTGCGAGGTTGCCAAACTTTGCAGTAGAATAGACCCTCGATGTGTCTAGGTATCTAAGTTTCATTGATAAATACAAGTAATTCATTTTTATTCAAACCAATCATTCATATTTAAAGCTAAGAAAATGCGACGTTGTCATATTTCACGTAAGGGTGTTTTACATTAATAATCGTGACTTTGCCGAATTATTTTGTATGAAAAATGAAAAAAAAAATAACGAAGGTTTGGAACATAACTCATATGCCAGTTGATTCTTTGATATGGCCTCAATCATACCCTAGAGTTATGGGATATCAAAAAAAACACGTTGTTTAATATTCCCAAACTAACGATTCATTTCCTAATAAAATAGATTATATCAGAAAAATCCAGTGACATGGTTCTTATTTACTTAAAAACACATAATAATGTGTTATCAAAAGTGGCATAATTTGGAGGTTCTGACGTCATCGCCTTATCACTAACAGTGAGATAACTCGCAAAGTTTATTGATTCTTGGATTAATCGCTCGACATTGTAATATGAACTACATTGACCATAAGTCACGTACTCACGCGGGTACACATCAAGCTGTATAAAACCAGTATATAAGCTGATTGTTCAATGTGCAAAAAGCTTCTGCAAAGCGAGGCCAAGATTAACTGGTTTTACTGTCAGACTCCTACTAACTAAAATCCTCGGTGTTGTTTCAATATAGACTTTGACGATACCTGCTTATGATGATAGATAGTCGGCCACTCCAGCAGGCGCTTGGCCTTCTATGGGGTCCCGTCAGATGTGGCAGCTCTTTGAGCCGCGCGTGGAACACGACGCTCCGTCGACTTTGGCATGGTCCATGATCGGACGGCGAGTCACACAAAGGCCTTTGTCCGGCAGTGGAGCACATGGCATGGCAATAAGTCCTTGGATAGCCGATATGACATTTAAATGATCATCAGAGGCATTATAAATAACTTGAGAACTTCCGCAAAATGATAAATTGATAAGAACAGAGTGTTTATTATTATTATATGAACGTTATTATAAAGATCTGTCCCATCAGCTGATAGCAGATAAAATGCCTGAGAGGATCAATGTTAATGGTACCGATCTAACTTTTAGCGGCAACCATGAAACTGATCACGCACGAATCTAGCTGAAATTCGGCAAAAGAGATGTTTACAAAATATTATTAGGTTCTATAATTATCTAATTATATTTTAAAAGCAGACTAGCTATCTATTTTAACTCAGAATATCCCCAATTCACACAAAGACACACCAAGCCATCGTAGGATAACAAGCGCAGCGAGCTCAAAAATTTGAGCTTTTCCACGCACGACAAGGCAATTTGTCATTGAAAAGTGAACTGGTAAAATTAGCTCAGCTCAAGGTCATGAAAAATTAAGAATTTATTTTAGGAGCGAATTCTGTAAGTATCACGACATCCGACAACACAAAACTTTGGTCTCACAGGGGCGTAAAAAAACCAGTATTTCAATGAAGAGCGAGTATAGCGAGCGCGAAAAATTTGACCTTTCTATACCTGAAACAGTTTTAATTTTCTAGTCCGTAACCATGAAACGTTACAAGTCAATTTACGGTTGGAACTGATAAAATATCGCGTCTAAGGAGGTCATTAACAACTTACTATGCAGAATGGAAAATTCGAAAAGTGATGTGCTACTTTAAAAAAACATTTATAAATATTGAAACCCACTAAACCCAGCCTAGCAGAAATTACTACTGCAATAACAGCACGGGTAGCATAAACAATTCTATCCGTTTTTTTTACGTGGAATTATCATCAAATGAGTCCTCATATCCCGTCAGGGCAGGAGGGACTGTCAGACTTGTACAGTTTTTTTTTCTAATTCTGCGTTCTGTCATTTTGTATTTTCTTCCGTCGACAAAATACTTTTCTACGGTGCTATGCTACGCGCGCTGTTATCTTACGAGTTTGGTAACCAGCAATGCGATTGTCGCAATGCAAATCCATAGAGAGTCGTACACTGGCATGCGTCAATGGATAACAAAGTCGTAAGCTAGCGGGGACGTGCGTCGCCATATGTACAAAGAGGCTTAAAAATCTACAAAATGACAGCCGAGATCAACGGCATAACGTGCTTTTCGTAGGTTATCGTATCGTAATGCATTGTGCTATCTAAAATATGTCCTCTTTCAGTGTTTACGATTGCTCTGACGTTGCAATGTTGTTTCAACCACTAAGGAAATGTGTTTAAAGATAGATAAACTTATGAATTACGCAGTTGATTCTAATTTAAGACATTTTTACGCAGCAAAAAAGTTTGTATCATTGATAACATTTTGTTTTGTAAGAATGTGGGTCACGATTTTTATCAGGCAATAGTGTTATTATTTTATTAAACCGATTGTATAATTTTAGGATACTTTTTTCGTGGACTTGTCGCATATAAACACTGGCTTGTTTAGTGCAAATTTAAAATAAAATATAGCCTGTCAATACTGTAGCTTTCAACTGGTGAAAACTTTTGAAAATTGGTTCAATATTTCTAGAGATTATTTCCTGACAACAAACTTTTAAAAAAATACAACTGTCTGTGTTTCAGTTTACTTGGGATTCAATAACGCTAAAAACATTTAAATCATTTTATAAATAACTATAAAAAGATATAAACAAACATGGAAAATTTTATTATCACAACAATTGAGTAATTTTCGAGTAACCACAAACATGCAAACTTTCCGTACAAACAAAAACAACAATAATTGATAAACAAACAAAATAATAAATAAATAATGATTGCGTAAATTATCTAGTCTCTATCTATCACGTTACGACACCGTAGAAAAGGTTTTTTGTCGACCGAAGAATAGGCAAAATAATAGACTGAAGAATGATTTCTTTGTCTATTCCAAATACGTCGGAGTCTACTCCTAGTCGTCTAAGGGTCATTTCACACCGAGACGCGACGCGTCGAGACTGAAAACATCTATCCAACGACGATAATTATATTACTAGACTCCTAATAACAGGCGACCGATATCTGTCAACACATTAGGCAAAAAAGTCTTTTATCCGTTTTATTTCGACCACTCCTGTGAGCCGTAAACATACCTTGAGATAGAACACACTTTGAGTTAGCCAATCGCAACCCAGTACCCCGTCCCCCTCGCTTACGTAGTACCTCAGCGAGTTGACAGAATAGTTTTTGTTCCTTAGATCGTGCATGCGGAGTCTAGTAATATATCGTCGTTGCATGTATCTTTTCGCGTACCTAGTAATAAAGTTAAGTATTTAGTAGCTAACTTTAAGGTGATTGTAGATCCACGAAATGTCGCATCATCGGTGAAATGTTTATCTTTTCGTTTTCGATCACTAAGGGTCTTTTTAAGGGGCGGATTAGATTTCGACAAACTCTATGAAATGTACGCGCAGGGTCGCGTCTCGGTGGGAATTGACCCTTAAGAGAAAATTTTCATTAGAGATAAACAAGATAACTAAATAAAACAAATATGTATAACCTTTGTACACAACATTGCATCCGACTGCCCAAAACTGGTTCAGTGAGACAAATGGCCAACACAAGGAATTCACTCCAGTTATCTCTCAAAATATTCCATTCATTGGAATCTTGTTTGTTATTATGCCACTTCAAAGATATTTATAACATCGTTAGTTAACGGGTCATTCCGTCTTTATCTTATAGTTATTTATTATTTGCATAATTTTACTAATCGTTGCAGAATGGTAGATTTGTTGGATGTATCTTATAATATATGTGAAGTGGGCAATAATCATACGACTTTTAATTATACCGTCAGTTACATTATCAAAAAATATTTGGCCGAAGAAACACTTTTAAAATTGCCAGTCATGTCACAGTCCGTCATAAGCAAGAACAGCGTTTACTTGCTTCTAGCGTCACAAGCCCCCACTCCCGAATTTTGATGCGTTGTATCTTTGTAAAAATGCATTGATTTGTTTATTAAATCAGCCCATAGTGTTCCATTGCTGAACAAAGGCCTCCCTCCATTCTTTCCACTTCTTACAGCTTTCCACGACATCGGTCCAAGTCATCTGCATCATGCATTGATTTAACAAAAGGAAAAAACGTTTCAGATATTTTTCAAAACTCTAGCTGTCGGTCTAATTCAATTTTCAATTTATTTATCCTGTATAATACCTTATTGCTACATGTCAGTTGTAAACAATTTATTCCTAACCCAGGAATTTCTTCTCGATTCCAGGTCTCAGACAGAAACAAGAGCTCCGTGAGCTGGTCCCCAGCGCTTCCAGAAGGAAAGGCAATGCAGCATCCACGGAGGAGCCGAAACTTAACATGGAGAAGTGTCTCATCGTCTCCAAGGTTACGAGATACGAGTATGAGAAGTAAGTTGAAAGCACTTTTTAGGGTAAATTTAAACTGAGACGCCACGTTCGGGTTCGATTCCCGCACATAACAAATATTAGTATGATCTGCAAGTAGTTGTTTCGGGTCTGGGCGTTTGTGTATATGAGTTTCTATGTTTGTAAACGCACCCACGAACCAAGGAGACATTCCTAGTGTGGGGCAAAGTTTTATATAAAAAAAAAAACTAGTGTCGTCGCGTCATGTTGTTTCGCGTCACGGTGTGTACTGACCTTCAAGAAACTTCAAAAAAGAAGGAGGTTCTCAATTCAGTGTTTTTTTGTGTTCCCCGATTACTCAAAGACGTCTGGACCGATTTGGGAAATTCTTCTTTTGTTTGAAAGGGCTTACTTTCTAGATGGTCCAACCCAGGGTCTGGTTGATTGCCCAAAATATTTTCTAGAAGTAGTATTATTTACGGCAATATTACAGCGTTTTAAAACTTTACATTTAATGATTTCCATTTTTTTTTTCAATAAGACATTTCGAACAGATTCTTCAATATTTTCTTCGCCTACCTATGTTAATAAATAGGTACTGCTTATGAAGTTTCATTGAAATCAGTTCAGTCATTTTATTAAATGTTATGGTATCAAAGATTTTATGAAATGTTAGGTATAGTAATGATGTTTTTAGTTCTTTGTTTAGACTCTAGTTTACTGTTAATCAGAAGCTCTAAAGTCTGACAACTAGTCTTACCATGGGGTATGGTATTGCCCAGTTACTGGGTTGTGGAGGTCCGACAGGCAGTCGCTCCATGTAAATTACTGATATCCAGCTGCATCTGGTTTGACTGGAAGCCGACCCCAATATAGTTGGGAAAAGGCAGGCAGATGATGATGATGATGATGATAAGTCTCTAGTTTGACGAGTTAAATAAGCTAGCATTAAATACGTACTTGCAAAATTATCGTACATTTTCATCATAAATATTATGAACTAAAACGTGTTTATTTGTTTTGTTCAACTCTGGCCTCTCGCGTCTATTTTACAGTTTGAACAGATGTTTCATAATGCATGAAATATAAAACGAGGTAAAACGCTACTCATTTCTTATCTTTTAAAATCGAGAACCTAAACGAATTTACTCGATTTTTAGGCAAAAGAAACGATTACTTCTAGGCAACGACGATATATTACTAGACTCCTAATAACTGGTGAACGATGTCTGTCAACACATTAGGCAAAAAAGTCTTATATCCGTCTTATTTCGACCACTCCTGTGAGCCGTAAACATAACTTGAGACAGAACAGACCTTGAGTTAGCCAATCACAACGCAGTACCCCGTCCCCCACGCTTACGTAGTACCTCAGCGAGTTGACAGAATACGTTTTGTTCCTTAGATCGTGCATGCGGAGTCTAGTAATATATCGTCGTTGCTTCTAGGTAAGCTTGGTTCATCGTCAAACACATCATCGCTTACCAACAGGCGAGGTAGTGGTTAAATGCGAGAAGTAATTCCTGCGTCCCTGCGTCCCATACCTGCGTAGAATTTTGACAGGAGCCTTATGTCGAATAGATAAGGTGCAAGTAGCTCAGGTGCCATTGTCAGCGGGAATATCTCAAAGGCGAAGCTAAAAAGGTCACATCTCATACGAAAAATAATAAAATATAATGCCGTTACACTGACAAGACGATTCATTTATGCACGATTCATCGATAGAACCTTTCACCTAAGGACTATTCGCCGACAGGACGATTCGTTTCATCAATAGACTCTTTCAACAACGGACGTTTTGCCGACACGACGGTTAACTATAACTCTTTTAAACTTATCATCTTTATCATCGAAAAGTCCGTTGTTGAAAGAGTCTATTGATGAAACGGATATAAACGAATCGTCCTGTCGGCGAATAGTCCATAGGTGAAAGGTACTATCGATGAACCGGGCATAAATGAATCATCGTATCGGCGAAAAATCCAAAGGGCAAAGAGTCTATCGGTGCAAGGACCATAAGTGAATCGTCCTGTCGACGAAACGTCCAATGGTGAACCGGTCGTCGGTGAATCGTTTCAGAATCCAAGGAAAATAATCATTTCTATAACAGGGAAAATACTTACATAACAGATATCTATTACTTAACAAACTTGTTCGAACAGATACTTCACTGAATATATCCAGTTACTGGCTCAGGGCACTTGACCCGTCTTCAATACCCGATAACGTGAACAATGGCTGATAAGCACATACTACATAGATATAATTGTAACGCAAAATTGTTCACCGTTGCGTGATAAAATTTAATCACGTATAGCCAGGGGTGACCAACTTGATTAGACATAAGATCTACTGTTAACTAACGAAACCCTGTGCGCTCTTAGATTCTAAAAATGGAACTTATAAAAGCCTTGAATTAAAATACTTTACATTTTGTTGATTTGATTTCATTGCACCGATAGCGATTAACCTATTTGAAATGTCAGTAAAAATATCGGTTCAACATTGCGCACCCGCATTAATGGCACCTGAAATATTTCACATTCGGCAACTATGAATATTTTTCGCTTCGTTTATTTTATTTGGACTTCAAAATAATAAAAAAAAACCAGTAGAGGGTTAACATGATAAAAAAATAATAACAAGATTAATTGTGTTGTTGCTTTTTTTTTTTATTTTTTTAGGTAGTAAAATCATCAAATGAGTCCTCCCGCCCTGGGCGGGGCGGAAGGGACTGTCAGACTCTTACTGACTAAAATCCACCCGTGTTCCTTCGGATGCCCTTTACGTTCCAGGGCCGCGGTATCCTGGGTTAAGAAAAAACCCGCGACCCCAGCAGGCATTTGGCGCGAAACACGACGCGCCACCGACCCGGGCTTGGTCTTCGGTCGGACGGCGAGCTACCCATTACTCACCGTCCGCAAGCCCGCTCCGCCGCTGTGCCCTCTGCTGATCAGAGGGACACGCGTTGGAGCGTCCACACGACAGGCTATTCGCATACGGGCAAAGAGACCCCTTAGGCACACGCACTGTGTGCCTAAGGGGTCTCTTTGCCCGCATCCCAGGGTGCACCGGCCCGAAACACTGGTCTTCCCCCCGGACGTATCCGAGAGGGAACTCCAGTTCACGGGCGCACGTGGAGGTTTCCTGTCTTAGCACCCCATTGTGTTGTTGCTAGAAAAATACATCAGACAGATATTAATAGCTTTTATCAGTGCTATTTTAAGACTTTCTATACTTTGTTATTTTATTAAACTTTGCTCTTGTCTTGGAATTTATACTGTGTCACGAGTGCGTTTACAAAGATGGAACTCACATACAGAAACGTCTAAATTATTTGTCAGTGGAAAATTATGTATTTTCTTATCACATTATAAAAATACACTGTCATCGTAATGCGAAAATTAACAGATCACAATGACCTACATTTTGTAGATTCAACCTGAATTTTTGATAAAGGAAAGATAATATCAGTTACTTTAAAAAATATTTTTTGTCTTTCAGGTAGAGTTATGAAAAATAATGGACACGTAATTTTTCTTTAGTTAAAACAGTTAATATTGACATTCACAAAGATAAAACGCATCAAAGCTCAAAAGTTGTGACGTCAGGATGCACTAAAAATGAAACGACGTATTTTTGACGTCACTGCATGACGTATTTTAGAAGCTTAGTTTCTTTGTCTTTTCATTACGTAACAAAAAAAATATCGGGATAAATATTTTTGAAAATCTGAGTGACAAACAAAAATTTTTTCATCCCCCCATCTCGGAAAGGGTACTTTTGCTCTTCGATATCTGACCGTAAAAGCCGTTTTTATCCTCAAGTGAGTAAAAGCCGTTTTTATCCTCTAGTGAATAAAGTAAATTTGAATTTAGAACATGTATGAACAAAAGAGTAGCAGCAGTAATGGCGGCCGGTGACCGCAACAGCTGATCGCTTGCTGTGGTGCCCACTTGACGTTCGAAGATTGTCGAGGAAACAAATTCTATTTTTAAAATTTGATGTTACCACATCAAATTTTAAAAATAGAATTTGTTTCCTCGCCTTAGGTGGGAAAGCAGAGTGCGCTCCTCGGGTGTAAGGCTGCGTTGCTTTGGGCTAACTTGAATCCCTTGCTTCACAAAGGATTTTTAACTTTATTCCCTCGTTTATTTTGGGTATTAACACTTGAACCTCCTCGCTACGCTACGGACGGAGGTTCACCCCCAGAATCCTCAGTATCGCTTCGGAATTCAATACGCCTCCCTTGGAGCGTAATCTACAATTATTTTGTTAAAATCTCAGACCCGGAACATTCTTGGCTCAGTACTTTGTTATACCTTTTTTTATTTGCTTTGTGCGGTTTTCATTTCACGTCTTATTGTTATGTTATGACAAACCAAGATAAAAATAAGTAACTTAATAATACTTAGGAAGTAGTTTTCAACTACTTACTACCTAAGTATTATTTGTTTTAATTTAAAAATTATTCTGTTCTATAATAATGTCTTAGTTAATACCTAAACTGAAATAAAAGCCTATCTTGTGTTTATACGGTTGTACATCTGTTTTTTTTTTGTTTTTGCATTTAGTAATTTCCTCGCTGAGGTGGGATGAAAAGTTACGTGTTGCACTCGAGTGCAAAGATTTTTCACCTTGTGCTCTTTTGATTCCCTCGCTATCACTCATGATTCTAATTTTTGAATCACTCGTTGCACTCGTGATTCAAATTTAGAATCATTCGCTTGCTCGGTCATCAAACATGAGCACGCGGTTAAAAATCAACTTTGCACTCTTGTATAACAAATAACTATTTTTTGGTACGCAAGCCTTTTTAGTATTCACATTATTTTAAATCTTAGTATCGTATCTTCGTCAAACTTGGTTTAAAAAAATACGGGTTACATATTTTTGATAATCTAACTAGAGCGGACTAACTAGGTTTTTTCAGTACATTGCTAGTCTATTGTCTATTGTCAGTCATGTTAGTAAAACAATAGAATAACACAATAACTCCTCTATCTGTCAGTTATCTGTAATGTTATTACAATGCAATCCGTATGAGCCGCTCAAATAGAGGCATGTGTACTAAAATAACATTATAACAGGAAAAACAAACGTTTCAAGATACGCAATTGAACAGAATTGATCATGCGCTGTTCATCTTATATAGACATGTTTATAAAGCACATATAAGTATATTATGTACTAGCTGTTGCCAGCGGCTTCACCCGCTACAACTTCAAAATTATCCCACGGGAACATAAAATCGGGCTAAAAACTATCCTATGTGTTAATCCAGGCTATAAACTATCTGCGTACCAAATTTCAGCCAAATCCGTTCAGTAGTTTTTGCGTTAAAGAGTAACAAACAAAGTAGGATAATATTAGTAGGATGAGGTCTTTGGCTATACTCAAGCTGCGTAAAGGTCACAGTCCACTGCTGGTCATAGCATTTCCCACGCTGCGCCACAACACGCCGCGACCGCGGCGGTATGACCCCCTTTTGTCCTGTGGCTGGAGAATCGTTACGGCGTCCTCACTTTCCGCCTGACGCAGATCCTCATCGGAAACGGATGTTTCGGGAGGCTCCTATGTTGAAAAGAATGAAACGCCTGGGTTTCACCACGGTGGAGCATACGGCGCAGGTCTGCCCCGCTTAGGCAGAATTCCGCCGTGTCCTCACGGAGATGATGGACAGTGGCCTCTCGCGCCCAGCAGTTTTCGAGGCCATGCTGCGGGGCGAGACGGAATGGGAAACAGTCACCTTCTTCTGCGAAGCAGTCATGCTAGCGAAGGAGGAGGCAAGACGCGTGAGGGAGAAGACGGCATCCTGATTTCCAGCCACTGTAGACGCGGGCATGTGGACGGCGAGTAATGGGTGACTCCCATTACTCGCCGTCTGATCATGTACCATGCCCGGGACGACGGTGAAAAGTGATAATATTGAACGTCACTACGGGTACACTACTTATCACTTATATCATACAAAAATTGGGATTCCCATTCAAAAATGCGTTGTGTTAATGAAAATTCATAATTACGTTGTATTTAGATATGGCTGATAAGGAGCTGAAAGATAAAGCCAAGCCTAATAATACACACCCGTGGTTCAGTGAAAGTTAATACTCGTACCAAGTGTAAATTATCTTTTATATTATGTACGTCAGCGTTATGTTTGTTTAAATGATGTTTTCTGTAGCATACGTAGTTGTTTTTCTTTAAAACGTGTGTTTGCATGGAATACAGAAATATACTTGAATGCATCCATCAAATGATTAGGGCTATGAACGATTGCAGTCGATATGGAGTTAACAAACATTAATTATGATAATATTTATCGATTTTTAATATGATATCCGGTTCGAAGGACGACAAATGTCACTTCGGATAGTCCTTCAATCTTATGACTCCGAATAATCTGGTCACTAGGAGGTGCTATCACCGCCCGTGAAATAATTATTGTCCTTCGAACCGGATTACCTTCACAATTAACCTAAATTTTCTTTCACTTACAGGCACGCTCACGAGAACTGTTCAGAACAGGAACTGGAGAGGTTGCTTCGGAAGCGCGGCTCTGATTATGACGGCATGGTGAGCATACATAAGAGACAGAAGGCGTTTGAAGAGAATGTGGCGAAGAGCCTCATTGATATGGGGCTGAAAGTTGAGATGGCTAGCAGGTACGATATTTTTTATAGTCCATACCGTTTTTATATACCCAGACTTTTGCTAGCATCCCCTTCCTCCTTCTAAAACAATAAGTTTTGCAAGTTCGATTGACATTTTGCCGAAAGGTTTAAAAAATATTTTCAAAATCGTCGATCGTCGTTTGTTTTTACTCAACATAAGGTCCCATTAGTGGTGCTTGAGCATTTACTTTTTTTTGTAGAATTTTTCTGTTGTTTTTGAGTCACTCTTATAATTGTTTTCATGACACTTTGGGCAAGAGTAATTGTTAGGTTTTGAACTTTAAGGTGCAAAAAGTAAAGTAAACTTTTAAAATTAAAAGTAAAGTAACTTAGCTAAGTAAGTTCATGCTGGTAAACATGAGCATTCACTTGTATATATTACAAGTGAATGCTCATGTTTACCAGCATGCATCGAGCATTCACCGTTTTTAATTTTGGCCAAGTGAACAACGAACAGAGCCAAACATTGCTACGTACATTTTCACGATCTCTCTAGCGAATGCTCTAGTAGCCGATGGCCATCAAAATTCAATTCTGACATCTCCTCATGAAGATGCCAGACTTGACAGTTGGCTCGACAAAAAGCTCGACAAAAAGCTCGCCAGAATGCTCGCTAAAACGCTCTCGTTTGTTTTTCTGTAATGTAACGTTTGCAAGAATGCTCATTACAAGTGACTGATCAAGTTTATCAGCACTTTTTTGTTTTGTCAATGGTAAAATACGTCTTCGGAGATGCGATGGCAGATGGAGTAAGGTTTTGACCAAATAGTGGTGAAGGTTCGGCCAAAGAAACCAAGGCCGCCCGAAAGCGTTTTGGATTGAAAATATCGTCAAGATCGTGGGAAATTGATGGATAGTACTCACAGAACCGAGAGATATGGCAAAAAAGAGGGAGGCCTATACCCAGCAGTGCATGATCCCGGGCTTATATGATGATGATGAAAAGAACTCTTTTGTGACCTTTAAATTTGAGGATTTACAAACTGGTTAATATGATTTTATTTTATCTTTGCCAGATTAACATACAACGAAGATCTAATAAACTGGTGCGACGTGGTGGTACCGTGTGGTGGTGATGGAACCTTCTTACTAGCAGCCTCCAGGGTTAGAGACGCCAAGTAAGTACTCAGTCCTACTTCGCCACTATTCTTTTCTGATTAATTTCGTTGCAGGATCCAAGACAGGTAAATTCATTTTCCGGGACACGTCGAGCCTCATTGTCTCGGCGCTTTTCTGGTGGTTGCCACTGTTGATTTTGGGGGTGTGGGGTGGGTTTGTACCAAAAAAAAATTGCTAAGTCTTTTTGTCAATCAACTGATTTTGATTATTGGACTTTGGGATACATATTTTAAGTTTCTTTTGCGTTGATTTTTTACTAAAATATATCTATTTAGAGCTCCGTACGCAAAGGGTAATACTGGATCCCATTTTTTTTTTACGTGGTAAAATCATCAAATGAGGCCTCCCACCCCGGGCAGGGCGGGAGGGACTGTCAGACTTGTACTGACTAAAACCCACGGTGTCCTTCAACAGCCCTTTATGTTCCGGTGTCACGGTGATGGTATAAGACCCGCGACCACAATGCGCACCTTGTATCAAATCTATACTAAATGTACGCGAATGCTCGTAGTCAGGGTGGTAGTATTGTATTGTAATGTAATGCTCAAAGTCGAATCCATAATATTACATTACACGCGAATGCTCCCGGTGAGGGAGCGCCTTTAGACTTTAAGGTACATATTTTAAGTTTCTTTTGCATTGAATCTCTTGAATCGGGCAAAGGGTAGGTAATATGGGATCCCTATAACTACGAAAACGGCGCAGTACTTTTTGAGTTTATTCATTACAAACGCACACAAAAATACAAATCTTTCCTCTTAAAAATACTATTATAGATTACTTCTAAGCAAACGTTCCACACATTTGACCACATCATCATCAATTTAAATCTTTTATGTTTCAGTAAACCTGTAATAGGTTTCAACAGTTCTCCAAAGAAGTCTGTGGGACGACTCTGCCTGCCCACATGGTGTTCCAATGATGTTAAGGGTGCGTTCCAGGCGCTAAAAGAGGTATGTTACTTACCATATTAAAGTCCATCATCATGTGAACTGTATTGCGCCGATTGACGATATCAAAATACATATAATGTATGAACAATCGCAAGAAAAATATGTAATTTGTTTAATTTTTTCCATATTTGACTAAATATTGCTGTGCCGGTTTTTTTTTTCCGTCCAATGAAATGATCATACATGAAACAGAATCGAACGGCTTAAAAAATAAATTAAAAATTTCAAAAACCTCCGACACAAAAACCAAGTATGCTTTAAAAAATAAATAAAAATAACTCAATTTTAAAGTACCTAAGTATGTATTATTAATTATAAAAAAATACGCCGCTTTGGGGAACCGCTTCAAATTATGTATTATCAACTATTTTTTCCCGCTTTTTCCGTCGCAGGTTAAAAAGGTTTGGTCTGTTTCATAAATTTTTGTGGACGACTCCACACTTGACCAAAAAAATGAATATGCCAGAATTATTAACATCAAAAAAGAGCTAAAGTCTCGTCGAAAAGTTTTCCCGTATCTCTTACTAACGCAGAATTCCTCTGTTGCGTAACGTAAATGTATTAAATAAAATAATATAAATAATAAATAAATAAATTTTATTCATAAAACATTTTTACATAAATGGGTGTAAACGAAGCCACAGAAATGTAATATAGTTAAGTCTTATATACTAGTTAAATAGTTCATAAATAAAAACTGGTGTCTAAGGAAAGAACATAGGTACAAGATATTTAACTAGGTAATTAAATTAAAAGTAGCGACCTGCCTGAACTAAGTTACTAAAAACCTGTGTTTCAGGCCATCACTTCAACGTTATTAAATTGGGGCTAATTTGTGTAAACTAGATCACAAATATAAACATGTTCATCGAATATAATATAAGCAAACTTACATTTAAAACTATTCTAAACAATTACGGAAACAATAAAAATAAATACTTGCATCGTTTGTATGTTTCAAGGTTGCAAACATGCAATTTTAATTATGTGAGAAATGTGCAATCTTACAAAAATAACTTTATGTTAACAACGACCTATCTAGGTCAGCTAATGAGCCATTCTTACTTTATTTTCTAATTTTAATTACTACCAAACTTATTATCTAAGATAAAACTACAGCTTAAGTGCTTGAAGATAAAAGTACAGGGAGGCACTCTTAGACATCTTCGTAGTCGATTGAGTTGATGTAGTTCATCTCTGCATATTTACGCGCCGGGCAACTTGCATCGCCAGTAGGATGGTCACATTTCCTCTTAAAGCGTTTGCACGTCGCACATTGAGGGAGAGAAGATTTGCAACTACATTCCTTGGAGGAGTGTCCAGTCTCTCCACAGTGGTTGCACGTAGTACTAGATTCTCGGCAAAACTTGGCTACATGCCCGTACTGTTGACAATTGAAGCATCTGGTCACTATAGTGAAGTCTCTCACAGGGCAAGATGTCCAATTAATAAAAATTCGACTTTGGTTGATCATAATTTTTCTTATGTTAGCCGGGAGTTCTATAATATAGTTGCAGGTAGTAAGGAAATAAATATTTGTTATTAACAGGGCAGATTCAGATGGATGCGTCGCTCCAGGATACGCACCACGATCACCAGCGAACCTAAACTGCTGGAGACCATCACACCTGTCGATCTACACACTCTACACTATTGCAGGTTAGTTAACAGCCCATAAAGTTCCCACTGCTGGGACAGAACACGTGTTAAAATCGTCCAATAAGTCCTTACACTCTTGTTTTTATTTAGTCTTGTAAAATCATCCAATAAGTCCCTCCGCCCTTGGTGGGTCGAAAGGGACTGTCATACTCGTGCTGACTAAATTCCACGGTGTTTATTCAAAAGCCCTTTACGTTCCAGGGTCATTGCAACCTACTAAAACCATTCCAAAACCCAGGCAGGCTATTTCCCTCTCTCATTACTCACCGTCCACATGCCCGCGCCTACTACGACGTCCGTTGTCGTAGCCGTATCCCACAGCGGCGACAGGGCTGTAAGGTGGACGCTGTCCTCTTCCTCACGCGTCCCGCCTCCTCCTTCGCTAGCATAACAGCTTTCGCAGAAGGAGTTGACCGCTTCCCATTCTGTCTCGCCACGCAGCATTTCCTCGACCAATACCGGGAATCTTGGGGGTCTTCAAGTCAAGTCAAGAGTCTGGTTATATCCAAGCAAGCGTGCTTTACCGTCGACCACATTTTCGCTTACCATCAGGCGAGATATAGGTCAAAAGTGAACGTATCGCTAAATAAAAAAAAGACACAAATTTCTTTTATTAATTTTCTTTACAGATACCCTCCTGTACAGAATACCCCTGAAATGACAGACTCTTACAATCTGAACTCGCGTCACCTCAGCAACTGTCGTGAAACACAAAGTCCCACACTCGCCACTAAAGTATTGCCGGTCTTGGCGTTAAACGAGGTAAGAGACTGATAATACCTAATTATACTATCTGTTGTCGCTACAATTCGAAATGTATCTCTAAAATCGGGATAAAAACTGTGTACCAAATCTTATCCACATCCGTTTAGTGGTTTTGCGACAAGAGTAACAATTATCCATCCATCCATACAAACTTTCACGTTCATAATATTAGTAGGATTAAGTAGTTTTTTTAATTTTTTTTTAATTAAAAGTTTAAAAATAAAGGAATTAAAAATATTATTAACATTTGCCCGTCAGTTAAATTATCGAAATATAAATCACCCGTACTTTTTCTTTTGTTCCGTAAACCAAAATTGACGAAGATACGACGCTTTTAAAATTCATAATACGTCATGACGTGGTGTAATTTTTAGTATGTCCTGAGTCACAAACTTTCGGATTTATGATCTTTGTAAAACAAATTTCACTGATTTTGCATAAGAAAAAATACATGTCCATCGGTCATGTTATTTACGGGACGGTTGGCGCAGTGGCTGGGCGATTGACTGCTGCCCCGCGTTTCGCGGGTTCGATCCCCGCACGTATAAAATATTTGTATGACCAACGAGTACTAGTTGTTCCGGGTCTGGGTATTTGTGTGTGTAAACGTTCCCACGATACAGGAGAAATTCCTAGTTAGGGCAACGTTATTTTTTTGTTAAGTGCAAAGTTTTTTTTAATTGGCAGCCGTCAGTTGAAAGTTATTCTCCCTAGGGCTGCAAAGGGTAACTTATTCAACCCGCTCATGTTTAAACCTACTTTGAGTAATGAAAAAATATTATTTTATCTTGCAGGTATTCATAGGCGAAAGTGTAACATCCAGGGTGTCTCTCCTAAGGCTTCAGATAGACAACGGCGAGTGGTCGCACACGAAGAGCTCCGGACTATGCGTCACTACCGGCACCGGAAGCACTTCTTGGCACTTTAGGTATGTACCTGACACTTACACCCTAGGACTTTGGCTCAGCCCCAGTTTCAGGGTCCATTCACACCAAGACACGACGCTGCGTTCATATTTCAACAGAGAGACTCAAAATCTATCTTTATTTACTACACGAAAACATACGACAAACAACAGCGCCACATCGCGCACACATTTTAATAGCGATTTAAAAATTATATAATTTTCTACTAAGTCTCGCTTGCCGAGTTTGGTCTGTGGTTGGGTGACCATCTGTCATAGCGAGTTTCCTCCGTGCCTCGGAAAGCACGTAAAGCCGTTGGTACCGGCTGTTATTAGGGACTATTAGGGAGCTTTTTTTTTTTTTTTTTTTTACTTTGTAAAATCATCAAATGAGGCCTCCCACCCCGGGCAGGGCGGGAGGGACTGTCAGACTTGTACTGACTAAAATCCACGGTGTCCTTCAATAGCCCTTTATGTTCCGGGGTCACGGTGATGGTATAATACCCGCGACCCCGGCAGGCTTTAGCCCTCTGAGAGGGGGCCTCGTCAAACTATTAGGGAGCTTACCCATAGCGTGACGCGTGACCCCTCCGTGCGGGAATCGAACTCGATTTTACTTGTAGTCAGCGCACGTTTTCTTCTTACCTGTCAGATTTAAAAAAAATTGTAATCATTTTGATGTGCAATAAAGAACATTTTATCTATCTATCTATGTAAAAATCCATTTTCTTGTTTCCAGTATAAACTGCCTCCGAACTCAATCAGTTCAGGAGCTGATGAAGATCCTCTCGCAGCAGTTCGGAGTTCAGATCGACACCGCGCTTGAAAAGGCAAGAGAGGTCACTGAAAGTTACAACCAGAAGCTTATGTTTGCACCAGGTAAGATTTTTAAAGAAAAATAAAACACTTATCGGACAGTTTCGGACTAACAGTAAAGACTGTCTAAGATATACAAATGATAGCCGGGACCTACGGCTTTACGTGCTGTCCGAGGCACGGAGGAAACTCGCTATGACAGATGGTCACCCATCCACACACCAATCTCGGCAAGCGCGGCTTAACCCGGAAGATCGGCCTGTGCGGCTGTAATTATTTAGCCACGAGCTCCTCGTACTCCTTTCGTACATATGAGCACTTATACAACCTCAGAATAGGGCATTGAGTTCGAACTTAGACGACACGGATAGCGCAGTGGCTCAGCGATTGGACTGCTGCGCGGGTTCGATCCTCGCACGAAACAAATATTTTCATGATCTACAAGTATTTGTTTCGGGTCTGGGCGTTTGTGTATGTGAATTTATATGTTTGTAAACGCACCCACGACTCAGAAGAAATAACTAGTGTATGACAACGTTTCTTTTTTAAAAACAGGTTTGATTTTTTCCGTACAGCTCATGGGCGTTTTTCTAACTTATCCATACATTTTATTTTACCGCTCGCACCACTCACAGCGGCAAGGTCGTGAACGGGCCGATTACGTTTAATAATATTACCTTAATGTTATACTACCCATCTTTTCTCCTCAGATTCTGACCAGCTAGCCTACTCGGTCCGCGAGTACATAACGTTCGAGGAGTGGCCCACACCTCGAGGACTTAAGGTCAGGGACAGAGCCAGCGAAGTCAAGGTCAAATCGCATTGCACTGATGCAGGTATGTCCATTATTATTTTACAATTGGTTTAAATTGAAACCAGAAAAATCTAATTAGTTACAATGCCTTATAGATTGATCTTTTTTTTTGTAATTATACGTTTTCCTTAAGTTTGCCGTATAAACTTCCCAGAATTTGATCATTATTAGCAACACGGGTGTGATTTTTTATGAGGGTTCTATGCCTGGCTAGGATTATTGACTTTTCTAAAATCCAATGATGCAGTTTTAGTTCTCTTCAAAATTGGTTTCGAGACTCCTTTCCACGTTTTTTTGATATTCCTTATAGTTTCGGATATAGCCATCCACAACCCGTTGAAAAATTCACCCTGTATACCATGAAATAAAAAAAACAAGTTTTTAAGTCGTTGATTTATAAAAACAAGTTTTTAAGTCGTTGATTTATAAAAACAAGTTTTTAAGTCGTTGATTTAAAAAAAACAAGTTTTTAAGTCGTTGATTTAAAAAAACAAGTTTTTAAGTCGTTGATTTAAAAAAACAAGTTTTTAAGTCGTTGATTTAAAAAAACAAGTTTTGAAGTCGTTGATTTAAAAAAACAAGTTTTTAAGTCGTTGATTTAAAAAAACAAGTTTTTACCATTTTATTCCCATTTTTAACCCAAATTTCTCCATTTTTCCAGGTCTAGTAATTGACGGCAGCGTCTCTTTTCCCTTCAATGACGGCACAGAAGCGCTCCTAGAGATACACCCTGAAGATTCACTGATGACGGTCCAAATGAATGACGATAGACCGTAATGACGACTTTTCCTAGACTATTGACTATAAATTGAAGTTAGGAAAAGAAGCCCCGCGTGGAGTACGGCCTCTTCTAGAGGCCTTTTATCCCAGTTGTGGGGAAAGATAGGCTGATATTGGTTATCGATTTCAGATGTTACGGAGGTTAATTTAATTAAATGAAATGTGTATGTTGGTCGAGTGGCTGTCTGAACAGGGTACCGCGGTCTTAGAACGTTTTATATCATGTAAAGATCACACGAAATAGTAATAAAAAAACTGCAGTAATATACTAGATCATGCAGGTTTCCGCTGTGTTTCGATTCTACTATAGATTATAGCCTTTAGTGTCCCTGCCGAATTTGGAGTTGGAAGTTTCGACTTTTCGCGATAAAAATTGGACCTTCGTAACATCAGGTATCGATTATGTGCAAGCAAGTTTAGGCTTTAACATAATTATACCTGTGTGTAGAAATGCTGTAGCAATGACGGTGCGACGGCATGCGCACATTTCAGAGCCACTCAAAATCTAACTTAATTTACTACACGAAAAGATACACATTTGCAGTATCGTTGCGTATCGGTGTTTGATCCTAAGGTTAAAATTGGCGTGAATTTCAGGGCGGCTTTAACGCATTTTTTATTGTGTTTCATTGCAAATGAGTTAGAAGAATTTTAAGCTGCATAATTATGAATGAATTTATTAAAAAAAATATTAATTCAAAAAGCCATATCCATCATCACAATAAAATAGCTTATGGTACAATTCCATCGAAATAGTGTGCGGCACTTTTGTTCGCGCACTTCAGCAGTGCGCGTACTAAACTGGTATCACGTTTAGCCTCTATGTCCACCGACAAGGCTGTGAGTAACATTTGTACGCGCACAATTCAGCATATTTTCACTGAACAAAGTCTTGCAATGTGCGCGCACAAATAACGAGTCAACTGCTCCCGTGTGCGCAAACAAAAGTATCTAGATGCACCATTTCTTCGTATTTGATGGAATCGCATATTTATAATAAACTAATAGTAGTATGTATTCTTATGTTATTCCTTTTGGCTAGAAAAAAACTTTGACTATTCCTTTTTACCTCATGAGTCCAAAAAAATATTCCATTGTTACATATCGTTTTTGTAGAAGCATTGTAGTACCTAGAGGAGGTATGACACGCTTTTTTTTTACGTGGTAAAATCATCAAAAGAGTCCTCCCACCACGGAAAGGGCGGGAGGGACTGTCAGACTTGTACTGACTAAAATCCACAGTGTCCTTCAATAGCCCTTTATGTTCCGGGGTCACGGTAATGAAATACAATTATTTTAAGTATGGTTTCCAGACCTTAGCAGTACTCTTAGATTATAATTATAATTCAATGCATACATGCTTGAACCTGACAGAAAATGCTCGCGCGTTCTGGATGATATGCGAGAATCCCTTTATGCACTTTATTGTAATAGTTTTAAAGTTTATTTTCGTTTACGTTAATAAAATCTTCTCCGCTGCGTTCCTTTCTGTATGCGCTGACGGTCGTTGAATACAAACAACGACGATATATTACTAGACTCCGCATCCACGATCTAAGAAACAAAAACTATTCTGTCAACTCGCTGAGGTACTACGTAAGCGAGGGGGACGGGGTACTGCGTTGTGATTGGCTAACTCAAGGTCTGTTCTGTCTCAAGGTATGTTTACGGCTCACAGGAGTGGTCGAAATAAGACGGATATAAGACTTTTTTGCCTAATGTCTTGACAGACATCGGTCGCCTGTTATTAGGAGTCTAGTAATATATCGTCGTTGTTTACAATCAATTTATTAATTTCATGCGTTAATTTGATCGCATCAATTTCGAAGTTTTAGCTTTTAACATTTTTAGTATAGATTTGAATAAGTGTTAAAAATTTATGAAAATATAAAGTATTGAAGCTGTAACTGAAATGCCTGAAAATTCTGTGATTATCTTTAAAAGTGGCACTTAATATTTGTTAGTTTATTAATTTTCTTTTTTTTAGTGTTGTAAATAATAATCAATTTATCTTTAATTACTGTTAAGACTGACGGTTTACGTAGATTAAGTTATTATATTTTATTTTTAATTTTGTCCCATTTTTTTATATTCGATTTTGACACAAAAACTACATATTTTTTCCTTAATTGAAATTCTTGTTTGTTAAATTGATTTCAGAATTTGTATTCGCAAAAAGCCATAGAAAATTCTTTGACATTTAAAAATGTGCTTTATTTTCTGGGGATATACAGGGTTGCTTGTAATTCGCCAAAAGGGGGAGGGGGCTAAATGCAACAAGTTGGAACCCTCCTAATCTAATTTATTGTTTCTTCCAATTTAAAATTAACTGCGAAAGTTTAAGAAACTGCTATCATCGCAGTACTTTGTGACAACGTAATCGTATTATTTTTACGCACTAGACACGCGGGGTGAAGGATGTAGGTCAAAATATGTATGGCCGGAATTCTATAGTTTCGAAATATTTCATTTAGAGGGTATTTCGAAATTCACCCAAAATTCGACATTTTATATCAAATATATTAATATCTACATATTGATGGGGTAACATTCAGTGTGTAGATATTACATGATAGAATGTAGCTTACATATCAATTAAGCTATGGACATAATTAAAAGTACTTAATTCAACATCCTATCAATTTTTGGCTCATATACGTCGAATTAAAAAGTAACCCTGTATATTTAGTGCCCCGACTGGTCTCTTGCTATACAGGAAAGAACTCTAAAGCCTTTGAAATAGAGTTCAGAGTCTTTTAGTAAAAACTATTTCTTGGTAATGATCATTGCCGTTTACTTTACATCACAAAAATGGAAATCTTGTTCTTAGTTTAAAATATTGATTGATTTTATATTGACGAAGGCTTTTTTAATTTAGAGTTGATTATTGAACTAGTATTTTTTTCCCGTAAAATTCATAGCCACCCTGCAAATTACATATAAATATATTTCAAATGAATAGAATTTATAGCCTAAGTATAGTGTAAATCTGCTAAATGCACATGTAAATTATTTATCATTATGTATTGTTATGGTATTTATGTATTTTCTACATTATTGTATACACAGAGGGATGGATTGGCGAATATATACATACAGTTATAGAAAAGCGTTTTATTTTATTCCATAACCTTCATGGTATGCGCTATATGTGCTAAATACGCCGCATTCCGTAAGGGATTTTAGGGATTTGAAGTATTTTTACAGAAAAAATCTGATGAAAATGAAAATCGACCTTGCCACTAAGAAATAACGATGCGATTCGATTGAGTTTACGTTGTTGAGGCGATCGTGTTTTGTTTTTCATCTACTCGTAGATAACAACGTGTTTTGTGTCATGTGTCGTAGTGGTAAGGTTGATTTTGACTTGTGTCAAGGGTAAGCTTCCTAGTAAATAAAACACAAAAAATCTTATCAAGTCAGTATATTTGTTAAAAAAAAATTCGTACACTGTCTTACCGCTCGGTATCGTTCCAGAACCCCATTGTATAAAACTAGTTACAAAATACAAATAATTAGACGAAAAAAAATATAACTAAAAAAAAAAAAACATATTAACAATGGGGTAGTATGAAACGTATATCGATTATATTCGTTGTTACTTTACATACATAGTAAAAACTAGAAAAAAACATTGTCCATTGAAAGTGTGCACAACCCTTTATTTAACGGCCTTAGTGAGTGCTGACATCTATTGAGAAGATTTGAAACTAAACTAGTCTTTTATTTTTCTTTTTTTTGTCACAGATTATACATTGGCATTTTTAAATGAGGTTATGAGATTAAAAAATTTAAAAAAATTGAAGATGTAATTCTAAGGCGTAAAAATAAGTTTTTCTCAACGGACAATGACGCAAGTAACAAGCACAAAAAGCAACTTAAAAAAGCAAAGATTAAAAATTAAAATAGCACCGTTTGGACGGAATTACTGGCAGAAAGGAAACTTAACATTTAAAACTTAAAAAATATGGCATCCATCTTGTCCAATTATGTTTTTAAAATTTTAATCCACGACTTAGTTAAATAAACAGTTAACTAAGTTTTAGTCAACTAAGTTTCAATTAACTGAGTTAAGTCAGTGAATTGAAATTTTCCAGTGAACCGCGTAGAAGAAAACTAGTTCCCGCCACCTTGATAGAAAAGATAAAGGCCTGTTTTAACTAGAAATTAATATTTATTAACATGAAAAGCGCAATTTTATAATATTTTTGTCATAATAGAAAAATATCAAAATTGTAGAAAAGAAACACTACAAAATATAATCACTTGAAAAGAAAAGCCGGAATTGCTAGTAAAAAAAGACATTCCTTAAATTTTTAGGAACATTTAAATTTTTTATATTATTTTTAAAATCCAGTTTCACAGGCCTTTACAACACCCTAAGAAATGACTTTTGTCATTAATTTTATTCTATATCTTTACGTAATGCAAGGCAACCAGTATATTTCTTATATTACAGTGTTTATAATATAAAATATTGAATCACGACGTATACGAAAGAACGAATTATCACAAATTTATTATTATAAATATAGGAAATGCGGTTTTAAAACATGTTTAAAATTATTATTTAGGTAAAAAATTTTGTAAATCGAAATGGTTGGAAATTTATTATTTTAAAAATTTCACATATATTTAAAATGTCAAATAAAAGTGTTGTCACGTTTTAAAACCACATTTGCACATTATTTTAAGAGTACATTTATTTTATACTTTTGTTGGAGTGTATAAACGTGATGTTTGTTATTTAAAGTAAAATAATATTTTATTCTGACACAGATGCACTCTTTTTCTAGTTTATTGTAATGGTAAATTTAATACACGTGGTAAAAATATACTAAAAATCTAAATACTAAAATATGACTCATTCGTTGATAAACGAACACAACTGTGAAAATAGTTATTAAAATGTCATTAACTGACGAATTCTCCGATGTCCTTCTAAAATAGGCATTTCAATTTATTAAAAATAAATTTAAATTTAGGCGCAATGGCGAATCGATTGGCGTAAAATTGTTAAATAATAATGTACAATTTCTACACCTTATTTCGTTTTATTTATTTTTTATCTAAAAATTTCGATGTTTCAGAAACCAATGCGTAAATTAATAAAAAAATATAATATGTCCAATACTTAGATGGCACTTAGCTAAATGAAATACACACACTAGTTTAGAAAATATGTCTTTTTACTTTTTTTGCATAGTCAAGGAGCTAGGCAATTTTTTTTTCTCATTTTTCATGTTCAATTTTTTTCTCTCAAATAGAGTTTTTTTCCGAAATCGTAATTTTTAATTATTTACGTTAATTAAGACAAAAAAGAATATTTTTAAACGTCAAAAAACTGTCGTGTGTACGTCACAAGCGTTAAGAACTGTACCAAATATCACTTTAACTAGTATGCGAGTACCCGGTATTTGTGTAAGGACCACTGTACAACGAGCTACCAGTCCTGGAATAGGTCTTCGGATTCCTTCTCCTGACCAAGATGAAGGCGATGGCTGCTATGGCGCAAATCATCAGGATAACTCCCGCTATGCAGATGCCCATTGCGAAGTTTTTCTGGGAGATGCAGATTTCATCTTCTTTCTGAAAAGTTTAAGTTTGTGTGATCATAACAGTACTCTTTATTAATTTTTGAACTTGTTGGTTTGTTTTTTTTTTAAGAGAATAAAACTTTTAAAAGGTCCAGCTGCCAAGTGCCAAGCGAGAGCCTCCTCAGATGTTTTTCGTGGCTCTTGGCAATTAAGCCCGGCGCAATGACTGTTGTATTCAGCGGCTAGATCAAGACACTATAAAGTTTATTATGGTATAAATTATAATGCTGTTTTCGGTGTTAAAGAAACTCCGAAAGGTTTTCGAACACATGGATCAGTTTTCATAAGTGCTGAAACAATTCCTAGTATTATAAGAACCTCAATTTATAGTAATTTATTTATTTCCACAAAACGGCTCGGAAGTGACAAACATCGAAGGAGGGAGAGTGCGCCATCTTCGACGTAGACACCATGGCTTGTCAAAATGGCGCTACTCTGTTGCACTAGCAAATCTGAATTGAAGTCAAATAGTCACCGCTTTAAACCGATTTCAAGAGATGTAGCGGTTCAGCATGATATGATGCTTCTAACAGGCAGAACTTAGATTCTTAGGACTCACCTTCTCGCTAGTGACCTCATCATTGTCAGGGGAATCAGCTTCGTTGACGTACAGTCCTTTGAACAGCTCCACCTTGGCTGGTGACCCTTCATCATCACGACGCACACGCCTCTTATGTGAGCACGGCTCCTGTAAATTCAGGTAAATAATTAAAACACAGGAACTCGAAAATACCTACTCATAAAAATTAATACCGTGCTAAATTAATTTAACTTAACAGTGACCCTAGAACGTACAAGTCTATTGAAGGAACACCCTGGATTTTAGTCAGTACGACTTTGATAGTCATTTGCTAATTTTAACAAGAAAAAAAACAGCTAAGACTGTACACTTTACAATAAGCGAGTAGGCTATCTATGAATAAATACACACACACACACACGGAACATTGCCATAAATAAAATCTGTAAAATTATAGTAATTACACTTAAATTACTAACTAGCGACATTTGTAAAGGATAAAGTACTTTGTTACCTACAGTACTTACCTCTAAAGACAAATTAACTGCATTTTGGTTTTAATTGCAGTAAATAGTTGTCAGTCATTTAAGCGGAATTATATAAATTAACAAAGTACGAGTACACTGAAAAATTCAAACCATAATGATGATTGACATGAAGAATCCAAGAATAAGGTACGAAATGTCAAGAAAAGGTAGTCAACTTGATAAAAGAAAAGTATGCTTAGCTCCTACACTATGTTAGACCAAATTGTCAACCATTACGTCTTAGCGAGAGTAATTCCATTAAGGGAACGAGGTGGCGTTAGACGACTTGTATAGGTCTGTCTCTTTCGTACACTGGAATTACTCTCATTTTAAGACGTCATGGTAGGCCACCAGTCGTAAATTCAATGGAGAATATGATGAAGTAGTCAAAGAACAGTGCCTAAAATAGGTATGTGTCAACGGTGCCTAGGCACAATGTGAAGACCCTAGAAGCGCGCAGAATATGACCAGACCAGGGGGGGTATTACAACGTCTTAAAACCAGGCTTGTTCCGGCGAGTGAAAGTGACAGAGCTATATAAGACGTCTAGCGCCATCTCGTTCACTCACTGGAACAAGCCTGGTTTTAAGACGTTGTAATACCGAAAAAAGCAAAAAAAAAAAACCCAAAGCATAAAAACGCTGTGAATAAAAAAAACGCTGTTTAATGATTGAAAATAATTGTTCTTAATTTGTGTTAGCTATTTAAATTTACGATATTTATAAGTAGTTTAAGATATTTACAGCATTTTTGTTATGGTTCACAAATATATCCTCAAAAAATAAGTTATCAATTTATTTTAAAATGCAAAAATGGCGCTAGCGGATATTATGATGTCAATTGACTATTTTAATCTGGTAAAGAGGAGGGGGGATAAAAAGTTACAATTAGCCATTTTAGCTAGTCAGTGGTCGTCTGTGAAAGTGTCAGGAACTGTTTTATTAATACCTGTGTAAGTACAGTGAATTATAATAATTCAAATGTCTTGGTAAATGTTGTCTTGCAGTTATTATTAAATAACATCTTAATAAATGATTGTCATTATTTTTAATGTTATTATTTTTGTTGTTCAGTACCTACCCCTTTTTTTTTTTTTTTTTTACACGTGCTAAAATCATCAAATGAGACCTCCCACCCCGGGCAGGGCGAGAGGTACTGTCAGACTTGTACTGACTAAAATCCACGGTGTCCTTCAATAGCCCTTTATGTTCCGGGGTCACGGTGATGGTATAAGACCCGCGACCCCGGCAAGCTTTAGCCCTCTGAGAGGGGGCCTCGTCATTATGCTGACGCTCTTTGAGGCGCGCGTGGAACACGACGCGCCGTCGACCCGGGCATGGTCCATGGCGAGTTGCCCTTTACTCGCCGCCCGCATGCCCGCAGTACCTACCCCTAGCACGAGTTTTCACTCTTTTACTTTACAGAGTCTTTCCAGTATATAACATCCTTTCTTGTATGAAAAAATGGAACAGCGCCTCTGGTGTGCGAAGAAGGAACTAATTTTTTCCTTGAAAATTGTCAATTTGAAATTGTCAAAGTTCCAGTTTACTTTACGTCTCAAATACGGTACTGAAAACTCGTGCTGAGGGTACAAATGAAAGCTATTATTACCCTTTAGCTCTGGCTACATTATTTATCAACAATCTTTGTTAGGCTGTTCACACTGAGACGCTAAAATGCTGGAAAAATTGTATCTTATCTTGTAGTAAATGAAGTTAGATTTTGAATCGCTAAAATATACTTAGATGGAGCGTCACGTCTCGGTGTGAGTTGACCCTTAGTATCGTTGCCAACCAACGACGATATATTACTAGACTCCTAATAACAGGCGGCCGATGTCTGTCAACACATTAGGCAAAAAAGTCTTATATCTGTCTTATTTCGACCACTCCTATGAGCCGTAAACATACCTTGAGACAGAACAGACCTTGAGTTAGCCAATCACAACGCAGTACCCCGTCCCCCTCGCTTATGTAGTACCTCAGCGAGTTGACAGAATAGTTTTTGTTCCTTAGATCGTGCATGCATACGGAGTCTAGTAATATATCGTCGTTGTTGCCAACATATAGAATCCACGGTCTTAACATTAACTAAGACATGCCAATCATAATTACTTTAAGAGCAGGATGTAATTTTATATTACGATGTCTGCATTATGTAATCTATACATATAATAAAACAGTAAAAAAACTGTGTCTGTACAATGAATAAATTAAAAAAATAATAATTGAGGAGGATTCAGAAACAGTAATAGAGCACGAAACGAAAAAAAAAAATCTGTCTGTTTGTCTGTTTGTCTGTGTGTCTGTTTGTCTGTTTGTCTGTTTGTTTGTACACGCTAATCTTCGGAACTACTGGACGGATTTGAATGATTCTTTTTTTGTTGTATAGGTATTAAGGCTGGCCAACACATAGGCTATAATTTATTTTGGAAACTTGAACACCTGGCGCAGAACCGCAACAGACCAGCTCAACTATAAGAGATACAAAAATGGTACCATAGCAAAAATTGTTTCACGTGATGAGCATTTTCTGTTAAGACAATAAATTTGAAGATCTGGAACACCTGATGTGGAACTTCAACAGCCCAGCTGAACTATAACATATATAGGAATAACGTCTTAGCAAGAGTTGTTCAGCCTGATGGGCACTCTCTGTTATCGTATAAAATTTGAAGATCTGGAACAGCTGATGTGGAACTCCAAGAGCCCAGCCACACTATAACATATATAGGAATAACATCTTAGCAAGAGTTGTTCAACCTGATGAGCACTCTCTGTTGTCGTATAAAATTTGAAGATCTGGAACAGCTGATGTGGAACTCCAAGAGCCCAACTATACTATTACATATAAAGGAATGACGTCTTAGCAAGAGTTGTTCAGCCTGATGGGCACTCTCTGTTATCGTATAAAATTTGAAGATCTGGAACAGCTGATGTGGAACTCCAAGAGCCCAGCCACACTATAACATATATAGGAATAACATCTTAGCAAGAGTTGTTCAACCTGATGAGCACTCTCTGTTGTCGTATAAAATTTGAAGATCTGGAACAGCTGATGTGGAACTCCAAGAGCCCAACTATACTATTACATATAAAGGAATGACGTCTTAGCAAGAGTTGTTCAGCCTGATGACCACTCTCTGTTGACGTATAAAAATTGAAGATCTCGAACACCTGATTTAGAACACCGAGACCCCAGCACTACCTATAACATATACAGGGATGACGTCTTAGCAAAATCATTCCGCCTGATGAGCACTTTTTGTTGATGTATAAATATTGAAAATCTGGAACACCTGATGTGGAAATCAAAGCTATCACTAATTTCACTGTATATTTATAAAATAACATAAGCTGGGATTACCGTAGTAAGACCCCTCTTTATAGGCGTTACGGCGTCCTAACCTTCCGCGTGACGCAGGTCCTCACTGGACACGGATGTTTCAGGAGGTACCTGTGTCTTATGAGAAAGGAGGAAACCCTGGAGGACACAGTCGAGCATACGGTGCAGGATTGCCCCGCTTGGCCGGAGCACCGACGTGTCCTCACAGCGGCGATAGGCGGAGACCTCTCGCGCCCGGCATTGGTCAAGGCCATGCTGCGGGGCGAGACGGAGTGGGAAGCGGTCGTGTCCTGCTGTGAAGCAATCATGCTCGCGAAGCGAAGCGAAGAAGGCGGGCCGCGTGAGAGAGAGGACAATCTCCTCCCTCCGCCCCACTCGCGCTGTTTGACGCCCACGGCGACGGCATGCGCGGGCATGCAGGCGGCGAGTAAAGGGCAACTCGCTGTCCTATTATAGATCATGCGCGTCGTGTTCCACGCGCGCCTCAAAGAGTGTCAGCATAATGACAGGGGGTCAAAGCCTGCCGGGGTCGCGGGACTTATTCCATGACCGTGACCCCGGAACATAAAGGGCTATTGGAGGACATCGTGGATTTTAGTCAGTACAAGTCTGACACTAAGGCGTGGGAGGACTCATTTGATGATTTTACCACGTAAAAAATATCTGGTGATTACCTCCACGCAGTGAAGGCGGTAACAGTTTAGGACTGATTTTCGTTAACGATGAATCATCATCATCAGCCTATAATGTTCCCACTGCTGGGACACAAGTCTCCTCTCTGAGAGAGGGAGTGGGCCATTATCCACCACGCGGGCCCAGTGCGGATTGGTAGATGTCACATGTCTTCGAATTTTTGGTTCTAGGACATATCGGTTTCCTCACGATGTTTTCCTTCACCGTTTTAAGGGCAGTGGTGATGAAATAAATTACACAAAGTAATGCGCCTGGCTGAGTTCGAACCCACCACCTACAACACGTAAGTCGGGACCGATACCACTGGGCAACCACTGCTCTAGCGATGAATATATTAACAAATATTTTACTCTACTGGCCAATTTCCCATTAATTTTTTAATCGGACTCTTGGAGTTGGGTGTCAGAATTTTCAGATCTTTGATTTTGACGATCCCGCTGTCGCTGGCATAAGCAACAGGATCCGCGTACGAAGTCGCGGGCAGAAGCTAGTAAGATAATAAAATACTTATGTAATAAGCATTACATGGATATAATACTGTAACTCGTATTTACGAAGAGTCTAGACAATTTAATTAGATAGTAAAACTTTAATAGATGTCTCATAATGTTCTAAACTATAGGTGAAAGTTGTTGTAACCCTTCAATATTTGTCATAATTATTTTTATTTATAGCGTGGTAACACGAGTGTTATCTATCACTAGGTTAACACGTTACTCGTTACACGTTACAGTACAGAAGAAAATCTCTTGTAACGGCCATAGAAGCCTGCCGGGGTCGCGGGACTTACACCATCACCGTCACCCCGGAACATAAAGAGCTATTGAAGGACACCGTGGATTTTAGTCAGTACAAGTCTGACAGTCCCTCTCGCCCTGCCCGGGGTGGGAGGACTCATTTGATGATTTTACCACGATAAAAAAAAAGTCCATAGAAACCTCTATACACAAACACCCAGACCCGGAACAAGTAATACATACTAATAATTGTTCCGCGTGGGAATCGAACCCGTGATACGCTGAGCAACAGTCCAATCGCAGGGCAGGACGTGAGGGACTGTCAGACTCGTACTGACTAAAATCCACGGTGTCCTTCAATAGCTCTCTACGTTCGAGGCACGGCCAGTTACCTAGACCCACGACCCCAGCCAGCTTTTGCCCTCTTAGGATCCCGTAATGTAGCTGACAGCTCTTTAAGGCGCGGGTGGAACACGAAACGCGGTCGAACCGGGCATGGTCCATAATCAGGCAGCCCATTACTCGCCGTCTATATGCCCTAGTGAAACGCTTATAGGTTAAAATGCTATACTTACGCAATCCGTAGGATGGTTCAGGTCGCACAGCTTGACTTCGCAGGTGTAGTACACACTGGCGGTGTACGGGAACTTGTGTGCGGGGAAGGAGACGCGAGCCGTCTGCCGGTCTGAGGAGTACTGGAACTGACCCATGATCTCACCGTCCAGGGGGCAGCTGCGGAGGTAAGATGTACAACGGTATTTTTATTTTATTCCACCACATATTAGGATTTTTTCCTGTTGCAATGGCAATAAAGTAAAGGAAATAAGTCATTGACTTCCAATAATAACTTATTTATTTATTTTTTACAGATTTTTGTTTTCTTAGAAATCCGTTTAATTTTTTTTAGGTTTATAAATTATTCTTATAATCTATAGTAATATTATAAAGGAAACTTCGTTTGGTTGATCGCGTTAATCTCAGGAACTACTGGTTCGATTTGATTATTTTTTTGTGTTGGATTGTCCATTTAACGAGGCAGGCTATAAGTTATAATATATAACATCACGGTACAGCCAATAGGAACTGAACAGTGGGTGAAATTGCGGGACAAAGTTAGTAGAATTATAATGTTGTATGTAATAGCAAAAAGGGATGTTTTATCTATTTTTTTATTATTTTTTTTTAAATCATCATCGGTCTCTTAGACTCTCTCTGCGCCTGCTTTTGTACTACTACGAGGCTCAAATCAAATTGTTGCGATCCCAACACTAAAATTTCTATTGTTAGTCGATTGAATACGTTCACATCACTAGCGCGTCTCTAGACGCATATAACGAACCACTGAGTCAGTAGCAATCTAGCCAGCGTTCGGGCCACCACGAAAGGAACTCTGTTGTGTGTGTCCGAAATAAAGTGCCTCCATTTTACATAGTGCTTTATTTGCCAGGCTCCTACTCCCCACTAAAAAACAAATAGTTTATTTCAACTAGGCCAATAACCAGCACTATTAAATTGTCAAAAGACATATAATAAAACTAGTACAAAAATTGTTATGGTGCTACAGTCCCAGTCACAAGACATAATAACTGTGAAAGTACCGTAGGTGCTCATTCCAAAGCGTAGATCTCTATGGAAAAGAATCAGCAAGAAACTCAGGCTCAGGGTGTTTCCCAGACCTGACAACAGTAACAATATACACACCCATCATCAGCGATCAAGCTCTGTTCGGCCCATCCAAGTCCATCCCTCACTGAACACTCGGAGACCAGTAGACCAAACTGCCTTTGTTTTTCTAGTGACACTACGAGGCTCAGGGTGTCTCCAATACGTACGTTTGACGCCACCTGAAAAATTACGAGTAGGGAATTATTATCATTTGACGAGACAGACTGTAAACACAAAAAGAATTTAATATTTGAAGATTGGGGTGTTAGGAGTCTTTTCAAAAATCAAAAATGTTTATTACTTCAACATAAATAGGAAACTTATTCTAGTTACAATGAGGAAAATCCTTTAAAACAAATAGTTTGCTTGTATTAGGATGACTTTTGGGTCGCGGGACTGTCTAAACAGGTAACCGTGGCCCTGGAACGTAAGGGCTATTGAAGGAACACCGTGGATTTTAGTCGGTAACAATCTGACAGTCTCTTCCTCTGGATACTGAGGTGTTCCGACTATGCAATACTTGAATTAAAAAAAGAGTTACTTTTGACAGCAACCTCCTGCTAATTGCCCAGTAGACGAAACATAACGAAAATCTAAATTTTAATATTTGGCAGGATTTGATTTTGTTTGGCAGGATATTTGTAGATCAGAATCAGCATTAAAAAAAATGATTGTCTAAATGCTTGTGCACTTAGGCAATCATTGTGTTGACTGTTTTAAGATGGAACTATAATTATAATCAGCCACTACAAGTCTTGAAAATACCCTCATAAAACCCAAGGAGTTCCACTTTTTAAGACACTCCATATTATTGCGCCCACACACGGCCCGACGCCCGTTTGTCGCTCGACCAGTTTATATTTAATGCAAAAGAAACAAAGATAACGATCGCCAAGATATCAAAATGCATGCGCATGCGGCGGGATGTGGAATCATTTGTTTTATTGTTTATAACACGTTTGATTGCCGACAGAGAGGTTTTAGGGTTCCGTATTATCTGACTAGCCTTTTCCCAACTATATTGGGGTCGGCTTCCAGTGAAACCAGATTCAGCTGGATATCTTTATTTTACATGGAGCGACTGCCCGTCGGACCTCCACAACCCAGTAACTGGGTAATACGATACCCCATGGTAAGACTGTTTGTCAGACTTTAGAGCTTCTGAATAGCAGTAACGACTGTCAAAGATCTACAAATGACAGCCGGGACCAACGGCTTTACGTGCTTTCCGAGGCACGGAGGAAACTCGCTATGACAGATGGTCAGTATGGTCACCCATCCACAGACCAACCTCGGCAAGCGCGGCTTAACACGGAAGATCGGCCTGTGCGGCTGTAATTATTTAGCCACGAGCTCCTCAAGCTTTTAGGGTTCCGTATGCAGAAGGTAAAATGGGACTAAGACTCATCTCATGAACCGTGATAGCTAGACAGTTGAAATTTTCAGATGATGTATTTGTATATGTTGCCGCTGTAACATACTAAAAAATAAATATTTGAGGGCTGATTTTAAAGCACACAAGCCTCGTGTATAGTTTTTAAACATTTTATCTGTTTATTGTTACTCACTTGTTTATCTTCAGGGTCTCCCTTGTAAATCTTCATGGATACGGAAGGCAACAGTCCTGAGTCCTCGTCGAATTCATCACTGAAACATACAAACATTTCATTAGGCATGTGAACAGCATCAATCATATTGTTGCGTTGGATGTATTGGATTCGTAGGTCGCAGTTTCTAATCACAGTTTCTAATAGAAATTTATAATCGCGAGCAGGCGTTTCGATTTTTTCTTTCCAAAGATTTTTTGAAATTCGAGACTTATTTTATAATGAGTAATAAGAGTTTATTTTTTTGTTTGAACGCGCTAACCTCAGGAACTCCTGGTTTGATTTCTGTTTGGGAAAGTCTATTTATCGAGGAAGGTTATAGGCTATATTTATAACATTTCGCTATGATTAATAGGCGACGAGCAGCGGTGTTGAAACCATAGGGAACAGCTAGTAAAATATATCTGTAGTATTTCTTTTTTTTTGCGTGGTAAAATCATCAAATGAGTCCTCCCGCCCAGGGTAGGGCAGTACGGACTTTCAGATTTGTACTGACTAAAATCCACGGTGTCTTTCAAATACCTTTACGCTCCGGGGTCATGGTATTCGTGAGGCCCGCGACCCCGGCAGGGTTTGGCCCTCTAAGGGGGGGCCCAGTCATTGTGTTGGCACTCTTTGAGGCGCGCGTGGAACATAACGCGCCGTTGACCTGGGCATGGTCCATGGTCAGACAGCGAGTCGCTCATTACTCGCCGCCCGCATGCCTATCTGTAGTTTTTCTAAGTATGAAATGATGTGATACCCACTTGCTATCATCACTAAAATCATCACTCAGTGAGTTGGTGAGCCTGTCAGCACGAGGCCGGTACAGATGGAAGTGGGTCAGGTCCCGGCGACGGTAGCGGCAACTGACGTGATACCCTCGACCCTGACCGGTCACCAGACGTAGGTGGGGCTGGACTATGATGTTGTTGAAGTATTCTACCGTGCCGTCCTCCTGGGGAAGAAAGAAAGAAAATAAATTAGTTCATTTATTTATGTAATAGAGGGTATTTTACTGCACAAATAAATTATTCTGTTTAATCCGTCAGTTACCTAGAATATTAAAATAATATTGGGCACGTTTTTTTTTTAAATGAATGAATATTGACAAAGATAAAACGCTTCCAAATTCGGGAGTGGGGGCGTGTGACGTCATCATGCTTGTTAAATTGTGCCGATCGAGTGACGCTCTGTGATTTTAGAAGCGTTGTATCTTCGTCAATTTAAAAAAATACTGGTTTAATATTTTTTATAATCGATAGTTTTTTTTTGTAAAATAGCCAATTACTATGAAAATATCGAGTTGGTAAGAATAGGCAGATCTTATAAGTCCAGAACTCAGGTCCTGAAACAGTAATGATCACTGCTATGAGGCTCTGTCATAGTTAACACATACACTAAAACACGTATTCTTTGCAAAAATTGCTAACTAAAATAGGCATTTTCTACGCCTATCCAATTTAGTATGCCGCACTGTACGTGCGCTGTGATAGACACTGTAGCAACAAGCACCACAGTAGACAGATTGCAACAAAGTGCGTGTGACGTCTCGACCATGGCCCACAACACCATAATTATACATTTGTTGCGCTTGATTGTTACCTACTTTTCTAGCTGATTAGTTTTTTTTTATTGTATAGTAGACTAAACATAATTAGTAAACTGTTTGATGCAAGTGCTGGATTGCGGATCAAATGTAAATATTTTGTTTGTAGAACATAGATAGTCATTTACAGTTAATTTTATTTACTGCCATATCTAGCCGTTATATGCCTATATATATTATATTGCATGCATTTAAAATTACATGCTGTTTAAAAAGTAATTGTAACAAATTAGGTACCGTGAAACTTGCCAATTTTGCCCATCAAGGTATATTGTCCCAAAATCAATGCATAAGCAAAAAAATCTGCAAATATAAGAAATTTAAGTTTCGTGGCAACATACGAGTATTATTTAGATGGAAAGTTGATCATACATGTGCCCATACATAATTATTCGCATTCGCTCCAAAGTTCATTAACTTATCTGCCACAAATTGTCTAATGCAGCGTACATTTTTGCGGGCATAATTTCTTAAGAACAAAAAAGTTCGGCATGGTTCTAAAGTACCCTTTTACGTTGAACTTCAAAAATTACCATAAACGTCTAGCGATGGGGTCAGCGCAACACGCGGGCCCACCAGGCGAACACAATAGGGGGATGTGACGTCACTTCCTGTACAACCAGACCGCTGCGCCGGCGCACGATTTTGGGAAGGATTCGAATTTCGAATTATGTGGTTATTTGAATTTGGTTCAGTAATTATTGGTTTTGTTTTTGAATTTGGAATGGTTAACGGTACATATCAAGATTAATGTATTTGATATTGGTAATTATAATTTTTTAAATCATGTCTGTTGTATGGGAGCCGTCTTAGGTATTTATTGTATTCTGTTATATTTTATGCTTGTATATTATATTTTGTACTTTATATTGTGTTTTCATGTTTATTGCCCTAGTTCGAAGAAAACGTAGATCCGGAATTGGCGGCATAGTATGAACACGATGGGAATCAGTGGCAGTGTCATTGAGCTATTACTACTACGTATAGAGACGACAGCACGCATCACCATTGTGTCCCATCCAGGATGAGTGCACGCGCCTAGAGCACTCATCTTGGATGGGACACAGTGGTGATACGTAGTGTCGTCTCTTTAAGTAGTAGTAATAGTTCAATGGGCAGTGCCCTAAAAACGCCAGCCGCCATTTTTAAAATGTCAAAAATAATTGACATCTTAACATTACTGACAGATACTTCAGTGAATCTTTGACATAACTTATTACACAAGCCAAATTACATTTATTATTCACACAGTACATAATGTATCATGCTTTCACTCCAAATTAAACCTTATATCAATGTCAATAAAGGTCAATTAGTAAACTGACAATGAATGGACAGCACAGATGTTCGAAATGTGAACAGGTTTGTTTTTAAATATGGCAAAGAAAGACAAGTGGCCTTTTGTATGACCTTGTGCGATGTCCGAAAGGCGTGAGTGGACTCAAATGAGGTGAACTTCAAGAGTTGTGGGTTTATAAGGTATAGAGGGCGGTAGTTGCCTGGCATTACGTTCAAACAACGACGATATATTACTAGACTCCTAATAACAGGCGACTGATGTCTGTCAACACATTAGGCAAAAGAGTCTTATATCCGTCTTATTTCGACCACTCCTGTGAGCCGTAAACATAACTTGAGACAGAACAGACCTTGAGTTAGCCAATCACAACGCAGTACCCCGTCCCCCTCGCTTACGTAGTACCTCAGCGAGTTGACAGAATAGTTTTTGTTCCTTAGATCGAGCTTGCGGAGTCTAGTAATAGGTATATCGTCGTTGCGTTCAAAGAAGTATTTTCTGCCTTTTTATATATTTAAGCAATTTCAAAGAAAAGATGAGCTTACTCAGAAGAAATCTGTTCACTCTAATTTTTTGCGTCGGCATATCATCAAATGAGTCCTGCCACCCCTGGCAAGGCGGGAGGGACTGTCAGACTTGTACTGACTAAAATCCACAGTGTTCTTCAATAGCCCTTTATGTTCCGGGATCACGGTCGACCCCGGCAGGCTTTGACCGTCTGAGAGGGGGCCCCGTCAGTTCACTCTAACTTTGAAGACATTAGAGTTGTATGCGTTCGGAAACACAGACGTAGGCAGAGAGTTCCACTTCTTCGCTGTTCGCATAATAAAAAGACGTTCGGAAACGCTTAGTGCGAATTATCAGTCAGATCCAGCCTGTCCCTTGCTATCCTCCCTTAGTGACGGCCTAAGCCAAGGTTCGTACCTCACAGGGAGTGCCCTTAGCGTGTGATATCATATATTCTAGTTATTTAGTTGTATGTCCCTGGCTGGAGGTCTTACAGTCAATTAAAGCATCCAAAGAAAAGTCCGGTTAAGCAGCTCACAAGCTCCTCTCGGTTGACCTATGAAAAGCTACTCACAAAAAAAAAATACATAGAGCAGTGTTTTTCAACCTTTTTCATGGCACGACCCCTTTAGTCTAAAGAAATATTTCGCGACCCCCCTACCCGTTGGATTTTTTTACATGTATTTTATTTTGTGACAAATAAAATATTCAATCCAACACAGTTGCTCATTTTCGTTATTAGAGTTCAGATAAATGGAAATAATAAAATGATTATAATTGATCTTTAGTTAACATTTATCTTATAGGCGCATTCGCGTGTAACGTAACATCATAGATTCGATTTTGAACATTACATTACAACACTACCTCCCTAACTGGTGAGCATTCGCGTACATTTAGTATAGATTTGACAAGGTGCGCATTGTGATGCTCGATTGATCTCCCTCACCGATGAAATGCTCGAATTTGTAACGTTACAAGTGAATGCTCTCGGTGAGGGCGATATTTTTAAACTCAATTGCTTTTCTTAAATGCAGTAGATTTTACAACCTTTTATAACTCCCCTAAAGAAGCTTCGCGACCCTCCTGAAGAGGCTTCACCCCCCAGGGGTCGCGACCCACAGGTTGATAAACCTATGGACTCGACTCGACGACTAGAGTCTATGTAATTTTTTTTGCGCCTCGTCATAAGGACTTGATTCGTGACGCGGTCAAGTTTGTAAAGGAATTCTGATGCACGAAGGCATTTTAAAATCTTAAAGACACAACCTGCGATTTCCGCCCACCGTCGGCACGAGTATGCGAACGGCGAGTAATGGGCGACTCGCTGTCCGATTATGGACCATGCCCGGGTCAACGCTGCGTCGTATTCCACGAGCGCCTCAAACAGCTTTCAGCAATATGACGGGGGCCCTTAGAGGCCAAAGCTTGCCATTGAGCGGAATATAAAGGGTTTTCGAAGGACACCTTGATTTTGGTCAGTACGTACTAGTCTGACAGTCCCTTCTGTCCTGGCCTCGGTCGGAGGACTCATTTGATGATTTTACCACGTAAAAAATGACACAACCTACTTTTTACAACACAACAACACCCATTTCGGCAGGTTGATTCACATAAAATTACAATTTAACGACTATAGAGGCGCAATTATTGCAGAATCCTTCCAAGATGGCCGACCCCGATTCTTATAAGTCTGCATATCTTATGTAACAGTCGAAAGGCAGACGTGGAATTAATTAGCACTTTAGCAGGCTTTTTTTTGGTTTATAACTTGTCTGAGATTTATTCATTCGTTTCTTTTTAAGTTTATAAGTATTTTATTTCGTACTTAAAGTTAAAAACAAAAAAAAATACGGATCGCGATGGTCATTTTATTTCTTAAAACGGACCCCGAACGATAGTAATTGGTGACTCCTGGTATATAACAAAAACATTACACAAACATAACATTTAAAATTCTGGTTTCCGAGTAATCTATTCAAAATAAATGCCCACGTTATGTTGAAGGTCGCTCCGGTCACAACAACTTATAAATATGACTAAAGAATAATTATTTAAAGATTGTAGTAAATATGAGTAAATGGTTACTGATAAATCTGTCAGTGAATGCCGTTTGTATTCTTTTGTGGTTATTATGTAGTTATTTATTTAGCGTATTGTGTTTCTCGGTTCCTTGTGAAGTAAAAATGTTTGGGTGTTAAAAGTTGGCAACATTGTGCGTCTGTCAAAGATTTTTGCAGTTATGATTAATGAGCGAATAAATGTTGATTAATTGTTGTTTAATTAATTTCAAATTGTCGTTTAGAATATTAATTACATCTGGTCAAATACTAAATGATTATGTACAGTGCACTAAAATATTGATTTATCAATTTAGATCACAGGTAAATCAAATCTAATGGGTCCAAGTGCTCACAAAGTTTTTAAAGAAATCGTCAGGCGATTGCTAGGTTTATATCACCAAAAACTACGGTTTACACAAACGTTATTACAAATCTTGGTTTTGCGATAAACCATGGTCTAACAGTCGTAGCTGTCAAAGGTGTGTCAAAGTTTCTCAGTGCTACTTTTTCATTGTGTTGTTGTTTTTGTGTTATTTTCACCCAAAATAGATTAAAACTTGCTAGATTTAATTGTTAGTACACATGGCGTATTTAAATGTTAAGACAATGGTTCAAATGACGGTACTAAAGTCTACGTTTTATCTAAGTTTTATAATACGGAGAAATTTAAACCATGGTTCTGAAGATAAGCCTGGACTTGTTAGTACAGGTTTAAACCAAGGTTTATTTAGTTTTTGTAATAAGGCCGTCTATGTTTATCTCGGACATCACCGGAAAACATAGTGAGGAAACCTGGACTTGTACAATTAAATATTTAAGTCCAAATCCATGTCAGAGGCTTTAGGTGTTCTCAGAGACAGTTTATTTAACTCTTGACACCCGAGGGTGGCCACATCCTCCCGGGTCGAAGGCGCGCCGTGTTCCATTCGCGCCTCATAGAGCTGTCAGCAACCTGACAGGGCCTCTTAGAGAGCCAAAGCCTATCGGGGTCGCGGGACTGTCTCATCAGGTAACCGTGACCCTGGACCGTAAAGGGCTATTGAAGGATCATCGTGGATTTTAGTCAGTACAAGTCGGTCAGTCTCTCTCGTCCCGCCTTGGGAGGGAGGAATCATTTGATGATTTTACCACGATAAAAAAGGGTGGCCACATCCTAACACGAAAACACGCGTTATAATATCTCACGCCTACACTACACCACTGAGGCTGAGGACATCGTGGAGTACGTTCGTCAAAAGATCAAGTACACGCCGAGAGTTCAGCTGTTGGAATCGCGCTGCAACTTCAATTTCAAGGCGTTCGCGGTGCGTGTACCAACATGTTTGCTGCACCTCGTCATGGAGGAGAACTTTTGGCCGCAAGACGTGGTGTTCCGTCGCTTCCGCGGACAAGTGCCACTGGAGTGTGCTATAAAATAGTGAAGTGAAGTGTTTACTAACATAGACTTAAGTTTCTTTATACTAACACAAACTGTACTATAACAATATATATGTTAGTCTATAGGGTATATATCTATGGGCCCAAGTAGCCTGAAATAAAGTGGTTATTATTATTATTATTATAATAATGTCTTATTCGAAGTAAGTAGGCGTAACTTACTTAAACAAACATTTTGAATATTATTTTAATGTTGTTTCGTAATAAACTCACTCCTAAAACGAAATGTCAAATTTTTATTGCAGTTTTCCTTTATAAGGATTTATGGATTATTCGCTATTTACGAGTATATTCTATGTTTGTGCAATGTTGAATCAACATATTAAGGAATCCAATATTTTATTAATATCTGATGCTAGTTAGCCTATTATGGATAGTAATAGGGTTAGTCACACTGTTATTGTGTGCACAGCTTAGGGTCAGTTCACACAAAGACGCGATGCTGCGCCTACATTTCAACACAGAGACACATACACATTGACACACACACACAGAGACATATACATACAGATACATTGTCTTTGACACGATAAAATTCACATTTCACCGATAAAGCGACGACGCAGCGGAACGCCACGTGCACATTTTAATGGCAATTCAAATCTTACGTTATTTACTTCACAAAAAGATACACATTTCCAGTATCGTCACGTCACGTCTCGCGACGCGTCACGTCTCGGTATAGACTATGGAGACTAAACTACCCAAGAGTGAAATTCCTACAACCTTGAGGTCTTTACTTCTAGAATGAATAGGTTACTTCTAGGTAGACGTCGTTCATCAAACGTATGAAAAATCGACTCAAAAAAGGCTATTAAAGGTATAGACTTGATAGTCTAACCCAAATAATTTAAGGAGCTCTACGTTCACTCAGTGCAAAAGACATCAACGCGCAATTTTCTCAAAATGTTTAAAATCAAAGACCGATTAGAGATCTTTCTCTCTGGAGTCTTATAAAGATGCAGTTATCTAGTTAATAATTTGCATATGATAACTTCCGTAGCTAAAAAAATTCTCATCAATCTGCGAATTTAACCTCGATTTAGAGTTTATGAAGAGTTGCATAATTTGACTCATCTATATACTTTTCATCTCCAGTGTAATTGGTATTGGGCCACCGATGATATATCATCATCATCATCATCATCTCAGCCATAGGACGTCCACTGCTGAACATGGGCCTCCCCTTTTGATCTCCACATTTACCGGTTGGAAGCGACCTGCATCCAGCGTCTTCTGGCGACCTTTATAAGGTCGTCGGTCCACCTTGTTGGTGGACGTCCTACGCGTCGCTTGCTAGTCCGTGGTCTCCACTCTAGTACTTTTCGACCCCATTGGCCATCTGCTCTGCGAGCAATATGGCCTGTCCATTGCCACTTCAGTTTGCTAATCCGGTGGGCTATATCGGTGACTTTAGTTCGTCTACGGATCTCCTCATTTCGGATTCGATCACGCAGAGAAACACCGAGCATAGCCCTCTCCATAGCTCGCTGAGCGACTTTGAGCTTTGAGATGAGGCCGATAGTGAAAGACCACGTTTCGAAGATATATACTAATGAAATATAATTCAAAACGCTCGTTTTTTTTTTTAATTTCATTATATGTAGGTTCGCGTTTGACCACTACTTCGCATGATGGTAAATGATAAATGATGTTTACTTTGCAAGTTGGTTGTTATAAACACTTTTACACGTCATAATATTTTTAAAGCTCGATGAGGCCGGTGTTTCGTACCTGACTACTCTGAGAAGAAACATCCGAAACAAACTCAGAGGTCACTGTCTCTTTTAAAGTCCAGACATTACGAGTATACTGTTAAAGCCATATGAAGACCATGCAGGTGTCTGAAGTGGTCTTTTAAAGAAAGAACCGCACAGATTTGAGTGGACCTGTCCGGTAGGCGAAGATGTGGTCGACGGTGAAGCGCGCTTGCCTAGAAGTAGCCAACCAACCAACATTTACTCTTGACTTGAAGACCCTAAGTACAACCTCAGGTGTCGTGAAATACAGACCCCTGCAAGGAATTCTATTCCTTAACTGCTCGTTTTTGTACTTTTATCTATTGTACTTATGTCTATAATGTCTTAATAATCATGTGGACATATATAGTTCTCTTGTTTTCATATATGTGTATTTATATAAGCATTATATTGTACATAACCCAGCTAGGCTAACAACTAAAATGACCGGGTTTCCTTTTTTTTAATTATTTATCTATAACAAAGTTTAACATATTTAATATTTGTACTAGTTACATATATCACATTTAAATAGATTCTTCCGTTTTAATTTAATTTTTGGCAAGTATTATATCACCAAACCATATGATACGGTTCTTATATACATAAACAAATAAACATAAGACATTATATAATATACAACGAGGCTACAAGTTAGCGGACACTGATAAAGAGCACAACCTTATGCGCTTCCACGCGTTATATTATGTATTTTACATAACTTATACATACATAAACATTATATTATTGTAAGTTAAGATAATTTATGTTTCCTTGGGAGAAATGGCCATTTTGCTAGAGTGAGCGACATGTGTATTTTATAAAGATATTTTAAAGGAACGAAAAATTTTGCTGAGAGCAGAATTCGAACCTGCGTCTTCTGGATAGGTACTCCAGACGTCTTAGGCAATTAGGCCATCGCAACTACTACTCTCGAAGCGAAGTGAACCCTGCTTGCAGCAGATTTTTCGTTCCTTGATAAAATATATCTTTGCGAAGACGCGACGCAGGCATTATTGCGTATAAAAATATAACTTTGTGTGTATTTATATCTTGTATATATCTATATATTTTTGGGTGACTCGCCGTCCGATCATGGACCATGCCCAAGTCGTCGGCACGTCGTGTTCCACGCGCCATCAGCAATCTGACGGGTCCTATAGAGGGCCAAAAGCCTGTATGAGTCGTGGGACTGTCTAATCAAGTAACCGTGAGCCTGGCACGTAAAGGGATATTCAAGGAACGCGGTGGATTTTAGTCAGTACGAGTCCATTATTTTACAAAACTCTAACTGGTGGACTGATAAAATTTACAATTAATTTATTAATGCTGGAACCTAGCCTTTATCATAGAAGGACAGTTCTACAATCATGCAATAATAACAACTAAAGAAAACCTTAAGTTATCAAAGAACAAACATAGTTTGAGCCTAAATAAACATCACGTTTCTATACAATGTTTACTTTGAACATTGTGTCGCTAAACAAAAGAGGGTGAGAAAAACAAACACGCAACGATATTTTTTCTTATTTATTTTGGTACTGCTTGTTTTATCCTGGTGAAATCATTAAATGAGTCCTCCCACCCATACTGTCAGACTTATACTGACTAAAATCCACAGTGATCCTTCAAGGGCCTTTTACGTTAAAGGGTCACGGTTGCTTGTAGGGACAGTCTTGTGATCCCGGCAGGCTTTGGCCCTCTAAAGGGAGCCCCGTCGTGTGGTTAATTTCATATCGACTAGTTCAGTCGATTTGAGCGCTCAAATCACTGAGTTCAGTAATTTGAGCGCTCTAAGTCGTTACAATAGTAATATTTCCTTTAAAGAAAACGTGATAACTTGATAATGTTAAACACCTCACAAAGTCGTGGCATTACCTCATTGATTCGCTGACTAAACTATGATGTCATGTGAGTACATACCGTGAAACGGATATGTACGCAATTACAATAATTCTGAGTAACTACAGATGCTGATAGACTTGAGCATTGACTTGTAACAGAACATCGAGCATTCTGTATTACCGTAAAACGTTCAAATGAGGTAATAGAGAAATTCAGCTTCCAAGTGGGAGGTGCGATAGCCTAGTTGGTAAGGCGTCTGAAGTACCTATCTAGAAGAAGCGGGTTCGAATACCACTTGCATCTGAATTTTTCTTTTATCAAAAATCATCTTTACGAGCATTCGCCGTTTTTAATTTTGTGGAACTGAACAACGAACAGAGCCAAACATTTCAAACATTCAGAGCCGGTACGAACATTCTCACGATCTTTGTAGCGAACGCTTTAGTTGATGGTCGTCAATAATTTTTCTTTCTGAAGATGTCAAACTTAACAGTCGGCTCGGCAAAAAGCTCGGCTAAATGCTCGTTAGAATGCTCGCTAAAACGCTCTCGTTGGTTTTTCTGTAATGTAACATTCACAAGAATGCTCATCACAAGTGAATGCAAAATTTTGCTCTAGAATATACAGAGCAGTGGTGGCCCAGTGGTATCGGCCCCGATTGACGAATTGTAGGTCAGGGGTTCGAACCCAGTCAGGCGCATTACTTTGTGTAATTTATCACCACTGCTATCAAAACGGTGAAGGTACAAATGTCCTAGAATGAAAAATTCGAAGACAAGTGACATCTACCAACCCGCACTGGGCCTGCATGGTGGATTACGCCATACTCCCTCTCACATAGAGGAGGCCTGTGTCCCAGTCGTGGAAACATTTATTTACGATTCCCACCCAGGACAAATGTTTGTGTCATGAGCACGATCATTTGTTCTGTGTCTGGGTGTAATTTATCTATAATATGTATGTATTTAGAAATATTTAAGTATGTTTATCAATTGTATAATACCCCATAACACAAACTCTGCTTAGCTTGGGACTAGATGGCGTTGTGTGATAGTTGTGGAATATTATATTATAATGTCTAGACTAGACCGCCTGCTCACTAAACTATTTCGCCGTTTGTACATTTTACGTCCTTGCTAAAGAATCGTGATTCGTTCACTCAACAATCAATAAATAACATACGTTTATTATCTACATGTGAATTTATAGCTTCCTGTTTCTATAGTAATGGCAATTTATTTGCCGTGGTGTTTAAATAAAGTGGAAAAGTGTTTTTGCAAAAAAATATCAAATAAATTCAAAGGAAATGGTGGTTTATGCAGCTTACAATTGGTGAATTATACATGCACATATATAAGCAACATGAATGCTCGAAATATGCAACAAACTCTTAATGTAAAAAGTACTGTACATATTTGTTTGTTTTGCAGTAATTTTTAGTACTGTTTAGGTAGACCTTTTCCAAGCAGTGGGACGATATAGGAAAATAAATGATTAAATAAACGAAAATTTTTGTTTTTGAAAATTAATGGACCAACGTTTTAAATTCTCAATTTGAGCGTTCTCATAATAGAAATATATTTCTACATCATTTGCAAGTAACTGACATTTTTTTGCATTTATCTGAATCTGTCGAATTTTGTTAGGATATGAATTAATTTTAAATTTTGCAATAATGTGCCATTGTAAATATTATGATTTTGCATATAAACCGCTCTTTTTTACAAGCATTTTCCTTTACGATTATTTAGATATCTGATGTCTTAATTGGCGTGGATATTATGGCTTTAATTAATGTAATTAATTTTTACTGATAATATCAATAATATTACCACATGTGTGACTTATTAAATGCGTAGAAAAGTGACATCCGGTGGAAACCGAAGAAATGTCTTTTCCGTTTTTAGAATATTTTTTTTCCACTAGGAATTTCTCTTGGATACGGATACGATTACAAAATTTACTCACATACAGAGTATACCTGTAAATAATCTATACAAATTATTATTAACCTAAAGAGTTTGTTTGGTTAAACACGATAATCTCGGGAACTTACTTTTGACACAGATTACTACTTTTGACTTATTTTTGTGTTGGGTAGTCTATTTATCTAGGAAGGCTATATACCAATATGCTACGAACCCATAGGTTAAACCACGGAGAAGCACCTAGTAATTAATTACACTTTAATTTACAAACTATAAATAAAAACTTACTAGTAATATGTACAGGAAAAACAATACCAAAAAAAAAAAAAGAGAAAACATTAGCACCTAGTTATTTTAAATAGCTAGTAATATTGTACATACAGTTAAAGATTTTGTTTATATGGTTGAACGCGCCTATCTTTGGAACTACTGGTTGGAATTTAAACAATATTTTTGTGTCGTATAGTCCATTTACCTATATAACGTCACACTACGAGCAACAGGGGCCGAGTAGCGGGCGTAAACCATGGAGAACAGCTAGTATGTAAAAAGTTATTTCTAACTGCCTTGTTCTTTCTTCTGTATAATTACATCACAGTACATAATATATTAAGATGCCGTTACTAACACGCAGCAGACAGACATGCGTAGATTCCTATCACGCACTCACGCGCACAAGACGTTTCCTGACGTTGCGCAACGACTGTGACTAAGCAATATAAGGGCGACCGTCCAGTAATAAGTGCGATGAAGGAGATATTTGTCAAAACATAAATGCTATTAACCTAAGTTAGCCGGATAAAATCATTACTTCGTAGAATTTGATCTGTATTCGCTGGATGCGAAATATTAGGTGGGGGTAGTACTATTCGATTGCAGCGCTTCATGGTGGTGAAAAGTCGAATGTTAACTGCAAGAATTTTTTATTGTACTATGCCCTTCCAATCGAAATTAGGAACGCATCTTCTTTGGCTTCTTTCAAAGCTAGACTTAGATTGTACTTTGCGGGGAGCGAGAATCATTTGTAGAGAACACATTTTCGCTTCATGTGAGGTGCAGTCTGGATCGGGTCTCAAATTATAATATTAGGATTTTAGATATTTGTATGTTCAAGTTCATTGTTTTGTTTTTGTAAACAACTTAGCATATTTGATTGTTTAATTGGAGAATAACTATCCTTGTTCTTTACAACACATATATTTGCACTTGAATACTATAGTTATAACATTTTTCTAACTGTATATTTATTGTTCTTTTGGATAAATAATTATTCTTTAACCCAAAGAATACTGGCAGAAATAATAAAGTTTCACTGATTCCCAAGATACAATCAAATGGTGAAATAAAACAGGATGCAATTTTTTCCAAAATCAACGTTTCGATTTCTGGCTAGGATGATTGATTATTCTAAATTACAATGGTGCAGTTTTAGTTTTAGTCAAAGTCAGTCTCGAGGCGCGAGGATATAGACATCCACGCCCGTTAAAAAACACCCTGTGTACCTTGTGTGTGTGCAGTGAGCTATCTATTGTAACTTTCTAGACATCCTCGTTTTAATTTACGATGTATAGACTGTTGTGACGTAGCCAGCAGCGGCCAGCTAAGTTTATTGTAACCATAGACCACAGAGGACAAATCCACCTACATTCCCAAACCAAAGCCAAACAAATACAAACGTAGCTTAGCCGTGGGTTGCTATGGAGCGTTGCCTTAAGCAGGCACGGATATTGAGACAATAGTGCTAATAGAATGATTTGGTTCTTTCGTTTTGAAATCATTTTTTGGTTGGTTTTGAAGTGAAAATTGATATTACGTGAGATAGACGAAATTGACACCTACTCTTGTTGTCTATATTTGAAGTTTATGTCGAAAATATGAATGTCTATGTCTACGTTTGAATGTTAATGGTTGTCTATTCTATAGCTAACTCCGACTCCGTCGTCTATCTGTCTGTCAGTTTCTCCGTCTGTCACCAGGCTGTATCTAATGATTTTAAATTTATTTATAAAACTTTATACATAGCGTTGTATAAAGGCGGACTTAATGCCGCAGGCGTTGTCCACCCGTCTAAAATGCTCTCTACTAAAATAAAAAAATTGCATTGTTACATCTTTTGTTTAGTGTGTACATAAATTGTTAAATAAATAAATAAAATAAATATAAAGAGCTTTCTTCGATAATTGTGAATTTGCCAACTAAGCATTGATAGCTTTATTCGAAACTATGAGGACTTTTTTGTTTTTTTTTTATACGTGGGTAAATCATCAAATAAGTCCTCCCACTCCGGGCAGGGCGGGTGGGACTGTCAGACTTGTAATGACTAAAATCCACGGTGTCCTTCAATAGCCCTTTATGTTCCGGGGTCACGGTGATGGGATAAGTCCCGCGACCCCGGCAGGCTTTGGCCCTCAAACTATGAGGATTAGCGAAAAATAATGAAAAGTGTCTTGAGGCCGATTTTGACGAAAACTAAAACTGCATCATTGGATTGCAAAATCATTAACTTTGATTTAGAGTTAGATCTACTAGAAAGGCGAGCAAAGTCGCAAGAAAATACTAGTCGTACATAAAGACAAAAGGTACAAGCACAAGAACAGACAACCTATAGCACAATAAACCGGTAGCCACATATAATTACATTTTTATTCACACAATGACATCACAATATATTAAATTATTACATAGCCAAGGTCTGCGTAGGATGCACTTAGAATCAGGGGCGGAGCTAGGACAGAAGAGGGCCTAACAAAACTTAATTCGGGCCCTTTCAATCTAAGTGTGTAGTTATTCATAATAAAGAAAATTATCTCGTAAACTTATGTAAGCATCTCGTATAGCTAATGTCATGAGTAATGCCATTAACAGAATTTAGAAATTGAGAATGCTGATCGATTTATTTAAGCTTAGTTACCGTTACGTAACGTAAAGGGTTATTTAGATCCTGCCGGGGTCGCGGTGCTGTCTCACCGGGTAACCGTGGCCCTAGTACGTAAAGGGCTATTGAAGGATCACAGTGGATTTTAGTCAGTACAAGTCTGACAGTCCCTCCCGTCTCGCCCTGGGCGGGAGGACTCATAAGATGATTTTACCACGTAAAAGGGTTACTTAAATTTCATTTATGAGCAACATTTTTGTTTTTTTTTTTATATTCCGAACGTCGAGGGCCCTTGATATTTGGGGTGCCCGTATTATTGATACGGCGGTAGCTACGTCCCTGTTTAAAACCTAGGTAGGTGTGATAGAGACAGAACAATGCTTCGTATGAGTAAGTACAGTTGGCAAAGGAGGTAGCTATAGTTAGTCTGTCACATTGCGCGCAGTGGGACAAGGGTTTTATTTCAGCCAAAATTCACTAATTCAGGTGAGATCAATACGGGTTTTTTTTCTTCTTACATGTCTTGATCAAATAAATGTTACTTTGATTATGTATGTCATATGGCGAGATCGAGAAACTTATATTATTTAGGAAGAAAAATGTTTATATCATTAACTAAAATAGAGCTCGGGGCAACAACATTGTCAAATAGTTCCGGTAGGTCTGGTTAGGTATTTCAGGAAAATGTCGAGCAACCACTGCTGTATTACAGTGCCAAAGCTACTGATGTTGGTGTCTACAAATGTGGATGCCTATTTGCCGACAAACATTACCCAGTTTTGCGCAGTAAAACGCGTGCTGTTTGCGTGAGAGCTCTACTACTCTACTAAAACTATTGCCTGCCTACCAAACTGATTTGTTGATTGTACGTTTATGCAAATTATGTAGGCACTATAATAAGCAATAGCTTGCTTGTTTCCAGCCAATTATTGAGAAATATAAAAATATATATTCGATGTCTGTCGGGTTTAAACGGTTACATTTCGGAGAGTGTGCGATATAAATGCACAACTTGATTCCGTCTGCCCACCATAACGTCTTAAAGCGAGAGTATTTCCACTGTGGAAAAGAGACAGAACTATATAAATCGTCTAGCGCCATCTTGTTCCCACAATGGGTCCCTGGTCACCGGGTCCTTTCCATCCTCTCCGGACTACAAGACGTACGGCAATGCAACATCCTTACAGGGTGGACAATGGACATCCCTCCGGTACGTACAAAGCGTTTCGCCAATACTTTTATTGTGCGCACAGCTAAAGATTGGAATTTACTGTCGCGGTCTGTGTTTCCTGATAGCTACAACCTTGGGGTCTTCAAGTCAAGAGTGAATAGGTTACTTCTAGGCAAACGTGCTTCACCGTCGACCACATATTCGCTTACGAGACGCGAAAAGCGATTTGTATTTTTCTGTGTGTGTATGTTTGTCATGAATGAACTTAAAAACTAATGTGCTGATTTAAAAAAATGTTTTCACCATTAGAAAGTTATAATTATCCACCCTGAGTAGCAAAGGCCACTCGTGCGAAGCCGGGACGGGCCGCTAGACGTTAAATAAATAAAATTGATGTATCTGAAAATATGAAAGAATAAATACTCACATTATCATTGGACATAGTATTGCACCCTCTTAGCGGGAGGGTATATTGGAGGTCCCCTCTCTCCGACACGTATTCCCGGAGACACGAGGAGTTGCTGCCCAGGCCCGCTGGGTACACGATGCCGTTGAAGGAGTCGTATATGCTGTAGGAGAAAAAATAATGTAATGTGTATAAAGAGCGTTGTTTTCAACTGGCCGTGAATGGCTTTATCACAAAACGGTGAAAGGAGTCTAGAGGCCGATTTTGACGAAAACTCATCATTGGTTTTTAAGAAATTCTAATGCTGATCAGGAATCGAACCCGAAATGATAGATAGTTTGGTTACTTGTTCATCCACCTATGGTAAAAAAGAGGAAGTTCGGATTATGCGATTGTTTTATTTAGCCACAACACAATCTCTTCCTAGACCCCATTCGACCCGGGTCGACGGCGCGTCGTGTTCCACGCGCGCCTCAAAGAGCGTCAGCATAATGACGAGGCCCCCTCTCAGAGGGCTAAAGCCTGCCGGGGTCGCGGGTCTTATACCATCACCGTGACCCCGGAACATAAAGGGCTATACACCGTGGATTTTAGTCAGTACAAGTCTGACAGTACCTCTCGCCCTGCCCGGGATGGGAGGTCTCATTTGATGATTTCACCACGTAAAAAAAAAAAGACCCCATTCGACCGTTTTTTTAACGCCCATCAAAAAAATCGCTCTCGTGCGAATGGGGGCTTAGCCTAACTTAAATTGTCCGGCACCACAGTTTAACCTTATTCTGTCGGTTCCATAAGTATCCCTTCATCGTATAGATCTAGTAGAAAACAAGAAACTTCCGCAAAAAAATACATGATTTTATCATCACAGAGAAGTCTGTGTCCCAGCAGTCGGAACATAATAGATTATTACAAATATGAAGAAAGAGCATTGTGCAAAATAGTGGCTATTTCATTTTACACATCAAAACCTCTATTTTTATTTTATTATTTTTCTATTGTTCGCTACTAATTTCATATAATTTACCGAGTAGTTATAGCGAGTTGTGTTTCAGAATAATTATTACTGTAATCAAGGTTAGTTTTTAATAGATGCAGTAGAATGAATGAAAAGTTAATGGCATTGCAATTATTATTTGCTGTTTTTGAATAGACGTACCTAGTTGATTTTCCTATTTCAATGCGTGTATTTTTATAGACATTCGACAGTATAGACGTTTTTAATTTTGTCGAACTGAACCACTAACAGAATCAGGTATAGAGCCAAACATCGCTACGAATATTTTGACTATATTTAGAGCGAAAGTCCTAGTCGATGGTCGTCAAAATAAAAATTCTTCATGAAGACATCAGACTTGACAGAAGTTACTACTTACAGAGGACAAAAGCCTGCCGGGGTCGCGGGTCTGTCTTATCAGGTAACCTTGGCCCCGGAACGTAAATGGCTATTGAAGGATCACCGTGGATTTCAGTCAGTACGAGTCTGACAGTCCCGCCCGAGTGGGAGGACTGATTTGATAATATTACCACGTAGAAAAAAGATCTCTTTCTGTTACCTATTTCTGCTGGCGAGTGAGACGGTCACATGCATGCTGTCCTTCTCGCACGCCACAGTGAGGGTGTCGAGGGGAGCTACAGAGCCCGGCCATGCCGTCGTTTCCGCTTCCGTGGCTGTCCCCACCGTTGTCGTTGCTAATTCTGTGAAAAAAAAAAACAACTAATGTCATTTTGACCATTTATATTGATCTGGATAAATGGACTACCATCATCATCATCTGCCTGCCTTTTCCCAACTATTGGAGTCGGCTTCCAGTCAAATCAGATGCAGCTGAATATCAGTATTTTACATGGAGCGACAGCCATCGGACCTTCACAACCCAGTAACTGGGTAATACGAAACCCCATGGTAAGACTGGTTGTCAGACTTTTAGAACTAGACTGATAAAGATCTATAAATGACAACTGGGATTACCCAACACAAAAATATTTATCAATTCGAATTTAAATCGAACCAGTAATTCCTGAGGTTCGCGTGTTCAACCAAACAAACTCTTCAGCTATATAATATTAGTATAGAATTGCGAAAGAAACTAATAACAACAAATAACAGTTAACAAATTGTAATTACATCGTATTACCAGTAAACTAGACCATATATCACAAAATTACATACTATGTAACATGAAAAACTACATACAATTTCCAACTCTATCACCCATTTAACAAAGTTAATTTTCCATTACAAAGGTATTGTTTACAGCAATTATGATACATAATAATTACGAAGTCAGAAAGCATTACAAATTATATGTAACTGATATATGTGTTTAGAAAGTTGGTACATATACCATCTTATGTGCGGTAGCGGAACTATTTATGATACCGTTTTTTTACGGTTTTATGGAAAAGGAAAATATCTTGCAGAACCCTGAATTTTAAAATATATTTTTAAGATTTCAGATGATAAATAAGTAATAAATAATATTCCACAACTATCACACAACGCATCTAGCCCCAAGCTAAGCAGAGCTTGTGTTATGGGTACTAGACAACTGATAAACATACTTATATATTTCTAAATACATACATATTATAGATAAATCACACCCAGATACAGAACAAATGATCATGCTCATCATACAAACATTTGTCCTGGGTGGGAATCGAACCCACGACTTCGGTATAGCAGTCAGGGTCACTAATCACTAGACCAACAGGCCAGTCAAATGTCATGATGTCAAATGTAATGTTAGTAGGAGGAGGCAGGCCGCGGGACGCGTGAGAGAGAGGACATCGTCCACATCACGACCAGACGCCTCGGGAGACGCTCTCGGCAACGGACGTCGCGGGACGTTTTTTTTTTACGTGGTGAAATCATCAGATGAGTCCTCCCACCCCGGGCAGGGTGGGAGGGTCTTTCAGACTTGTACTGACTAAAATGCACGGTGTCCTTTAATAGCCCTTTATGTTCCGGGTGCCCTGGGTAGGAGGACTCATTTGATGATTTTACCACATAAAAAGAAGGCTTGAAAAAATCTAGTTAGGTTTATCAAGTAAACTCTATCGGCCTTATTACAAAAACTAAATAAACCTTGGTTTAAACCTGTACTAACAAGTCCAGGCTTATCTTCAGAACCATTATAATGGACGGACCGGGTTGACCGACGGTGCGCCCACTATGCCTTTTTGTTGTACACACGTGCCTTGCTTTTGCTGGTGACGTATGTACCCACGCACCCCTGAATGCGTATTTTTCTTGAAGAGCTAGGAGCGGGACCACAGGCTACCAGAAATAAAAACACTATCTTGCAGAGTTCAATTATTGAAGGCTTCGGTCTTCCTATTAGTTGTTTCTTCTTTGGTGGCTCGGCTGCGACTGACGCAGTGCCGGTGGTCGTATCGCCTTTTATACCGCCCGTTCTTACCTTATAGAGGCACTTGTGTTTTGAGCCATTTTTTCCGTTCATTTTTTCTTTGACCGAAACCTTCGCTGCCTTTATTTATGAATTAAATAAAATCTTATTGCTATGTATTATACATTGTTTGATTCGTTTTTATATCTATTTTAAGCTAGAATAATTATTTTAATCATATATTAACAAACAAAAAAATTCCTACAACATAAACACTAAAAGTTGTCTTGAAACAAAACTTTGCTTATACAAAAATTGAGATAACTTGGAAACTCCTTGTCCGATTCTTTTCAAACAACTTGTATAGTAGTTTTTACATTAAAACACAACCATTAGTAATATTTTAATTCAAAAATATACATAAACAAAAAAGTGATTTTTCAAGTTACGTAATTATACAAGAATTTTTAAACCTTACATAATTTTCAAATAAGAAACTTATCTAACTAGAATCTAATACAAATAACAAAGATATTCTAATAAGAAATGTAACTATACAGTTAATATAACAAACATAAATTCTAATTAGAAAACTTAACTTACAAGATTCTTACAAACTATATTGTACAACGTCAAAGGTCCTGCCACTACTTGCACCCCTTTTCCCAGAGGGGGTCTCGTCGCCGACAGTCTCCCCCTCGTGCGTCGCACCGTCTCCCTGGCTCGGCGACACTCCCGGCACCAACAACACCACTCGCGAACTTGGTCTTCTCAGCACTCCTCCGCGTGTCTCGACGTCGATGACTCTGGTCCGCCCGTCTGGTCCAGGATACACCCGCTGGATTCTGCCGCGTGGCCAGGTGCATCTCGGCAGGCTGCGGTCGACGATGAGCACGATGTCCCCGACGCGTAGGTCGGCAGCGTCGCTCCTTCCCGACGTCCTTCGTGGCAGCAGGGTGGGCAGATATTCGCGCAGCCAACGTTGCCAAAAGTGGTCGGCAAGTCGCTGCGCAGTCTTCCAGCTGTGTCTGCCCACGAGCTCGTAGTTCGTGAAGCTGCCGATTCTCGCCGCGCCGCAGGAACGCCCCATGAGAAAGTGGTTGGGCGTGAGTGCTTCTTCTTCAGGATTCTCGGAGAGGTGGGTGAGAGGCCGAGAATTGACTATGTGCTCGGCCTCTAGGAGGAGGGTATGCAGGACCTCCTCTCGTGGATGTTGCTCGTTGAGTGTGGCGCCCAGTGCGGTTTTGATTGATCGCACCAGACGCTCCCATGCGCCGCCCATGTTTGGCGCACCAGGAGGGATGAATTTCCACTGCACGCCGATCTTCTCTGCTTCTGAGGTGAGGTCTTCTTGCTTCATGTTGTCTAGCGCTTCTTTCAGTTCGTGGTTAGCGCCGACGAAGTTGGTCCCGTTGTCGCTGTAGATGGTCTTGGGCATTCCCCTCCTTGCGGCGAATCTTCGTAGTGCCATAATCATGCTGTCCGTGGAGAGCGACGGAGCGAGCTCTATATGTACAGCCCTTGTGGTTAGGCATGTAAATAGAGCGCCCCATCTCTTTTCATGGCGTCTTCCCACGGTGACTGTCATTGGGCCGAAGTAGTCTACGCCGGTGCACGTGAAAGGAAAGTGGCCGTGCATCAGCCTTTCTGAAGGTAAGTTGCCCGTCGGGAGTTCTTGTGGTATTGCCTTCTTCGTCTTGCACCATTGACACTGATACTGAACTGTCTTGATTGCTGACCTCAGTCCCAGCACCCAGAAGCGTTGCCTTATTTCGTTCATGACCGTTGCGTGATTGCCGTGATTGAAGCGGCAGTGGTATTCTTCTATGATGAGTTTCGTTGTCCTTTCCTTGTTGTCGAGCACGATGGGTCGCTTGTAGTCCCTGGTCACGCCCCGTATCGCGTCAATTCTTCCTTTCAGCCGCAGAAGACCCTCTTCTAGCACTATGTCGAGCTTCTTTAACTTGCTACTGCCTTCTGGTCGCTTTCCTTGCTGCAGACACCTGATGTCTTCTTTGAAGCTTCTTTCTTGACTTCTTTTTAGCAACAGAACTTCGGCTTGCTCTAGTAGTCCGGCGTCCAAGGGTATGTACTTCTTCTCGGCGTTCTTCGAAGACGGATGTCGTTTTTCTGTCGTACTCGTCTTTTTCCTTTCTGTGGCTCTCCAGGTTGGATCTTCCTTACTGACGTTGACCTTTTCCTTTGTTCTGCAGAGTTTAATGAACTGTAGTACTCTTGCCGTGGCTCGCCATAGTCTCTTCCACGACGAAAACCTTTCAGGGTCGGGTACGGGGTACGCGTCGCTTGCTGCTGCTACGACGTCCGTTGACCTTTCTTCACCGGTGGTCTCTTTCTTGAAAGTCCTTGCTGCCGGCCAGTGATCCTCACCCTTTCGCAGGAAATCCGGTCCGGTGAACCATCGGTGATTGCAGTCGAAGTCTTCTGGTACGTCGCGCGTCGCGTCGTCTGCAGGATTCTTCCCCGTAGGTACCCATCTCCATTCTTGAGGTTTGGTCAGGTCTTCTATCTCAGCCAAGCGATGAGCCACGAACGTCTTGAATGTTCTAGGGTCCGTCTTGATCCAGGAGAGCACGATGCTGGAGTCTGTCCAATATGTTTTCTTCACTACCTTCAGGTCCATTTCTTCTTCAACGGAGTGTGTTAATCTGCTTCCCAGGAGTGCCGCCTGTAGCTCGAGTCTTGGAATCGACACTGGTTTCAGAGGTGTGACTCTGACCTTTGCTGCCACCAAGCTGACGTGGTAAGTGCCGTTCGGTTCTTCTGTCCTCCAATAGACTGTAGCTGCATACGCTGTCTCGCTTGCATCGGTGAATGTGTGCAGCTCCCCCTCGGTGCGATGTAGCGCCAGACACCTTGGTATATGAAGATCTCGGAGCATTTTCATCTTCTCTAGGTAAGTTTTCCATGTTTCATAATCCTTTTCTTCTATTTCGTCGTCCCAGCCGACGCCGCTTCTCCACACGTTCTGAAGCAGCTTCTTCCCCTGGACGAGGACTGGAGATGCCAACCCCAATGGGTCGAAGGTTGACATCACTGCGCTGGTGACTTCTCTCTTCGTAGGCACCTGGAATCCCTTGATGATTTCTTCTGGGGTGTTACGTAGGTTCGCCCTGAAGCCGATGGAGTCCCTTTCCGTGAACCAACGCAGGCCTAAAGTCTTCTCTTCCTTCTCGCCGAGGTCCACTTCTGTCTTCTCTGTGGTGTCAGTCTTTACTTCTCGCAGCAGCTTAGGTCGGTTTGATGCCCAACCTCTGAGTTCGAAGCCCGCCTTTTTGTGTATGAAGTCCACTTGTGCTGTCACTCTTCTGAAGTCCTCTTCTGAATGGAAACTATGTAGGTAATCGTCCATGTAATGGTTCAGCTCGATCGCCCTTGTAGCCTCTGGATACTGTTCCTTGTAGTCCGCTGCGTTCCGGTTCTTGACGTAGATCGCTGTGCTTGGTGACGATGTGGCACCGAAGATAACGGATGTCATCCTATACTTCTTTGGTAGCACGTTGCGGTCTTCCCCTCGCCACAGAAACCGTAGGCTGTCTCTGTCTTCTGGCCTGATGCGAACTTGAAGAAACATTTCCTTGATGTCGGCTGCTACCGCCAACGGTCCTTGTCGAAATCGTAGCAGCACGCCGAAGAGAGACTGCAGTAGGTCTGGTCCGGGCAGTAGAGCATCGTTGAGACTTCTTCCTTTTGATTTGGCTGCTGCGTCGAAGACGATTCTTATTTTCTTCTTTAATGGATGTACCACGGCGAAGTGAGGCAGGTACCATGATTTCTTGTTGTCTTCTGGTTCCTCAGGGGCTTCTTCTGCATACTTGCTGTCGATGAGGTGCTGGATTTGCTTGCTGTATTCTGCCTTCAGCTGAGGATCCTTGTCCATCTTCTTCAACAACCGGTTGCGGGCAGAAGTGTAGCTTTCCGGCATCCGCTCCTCTTCGTTCTTCCACAGGAGTCCAGCTTCGAATCGACCATCTTCAAGTCTTCTGCAGGTTTTCTCCAGGATGGCGAGTGCTCTTCCCTCGGAGTCGGTTGTGGGTCTTCTTGGTAACACTCCTAGTGCTTCGATGGCGAAGTGATCTTTGATTGCTTGATGCATTTCTTCTTCCGTTGTGCTGATGTGAAGACACGTGTTTAGGAAGTGTACTAGCTTCGTACCCCCGTTGTCTGACCCATGTAGCACCCAGCCGAGTCCCGTTCTTGAAGCGACTGGTTCCCCTGGTTTGCCTCTTCTTATTTCTTGAGTCACGATTAACTCCCAGTTGTCTTGCCCGATGAGTAGTTGTGGTGACTCTCCTGTGTAATAGAGAGAGTCAGCGATCTTCTTCAAATGTTGGCAATCTTGAATCCTTTTCTTGTCTAGGAACTGTGGTGCAAGCTTCAACTCGTCGATGGTTCGAACCCTCTTCAATGTCTTCTTGCTTCCCTGATTAACACCTTTCACTATCAGGTCCAATGTCTGAGAGTCCTTCTTCCTTAGAAGCTTGCCTCCTACCGTCTCGATGACCAATTCTTCTGTGTTTCCTTGAGCGCCGACCTCCTTTGCTATCTTCTCATCCAGCAGTGACACTGTTGACCCTTCATCCATGAGGGCCAGTATCTTCTTGGACCCTTTTGACCCGAAGACTTCTACAGGAACTATCTTCAGATACGCCCTCGCACTATTGACCGCGTTTACTGATGCGGTGACGCTTGCTCCTTCTTGTGGCGTTTCTTCTTTCTTGTCTTCAGGTTTTCTTTCTTCTGACTCCACGTGCAGCAGATGATGATGCCACCGCTTGCACTCCTTGCACGACGGCTTCCTGCAACTCTCCTTCCTGTGATTTCCTTGCAGACACTTGAAGCAGACACGACTCTTCTTTACTGTTGCCCATCGATCTTGAACCGACGCCTTCTGGAACTTCTGACACTCGAGGAGGAAGTGACCGCCTTCACACATAGGGCAAGTCTTTTCTTGTTGCTTCGAGTTGGAGTTCTTCTCTTTTTCCTTAGTAGAGTGTGCCGCTTGTCGATGAGTCCTCTTGAACCCGCTCTTCTCTTCTGTAGTCGCGAAGGCTCCACACTTGTCTGCTTCTATGTTCAGGAACTTCGACACCAATGTCAGGTTGGAGAATTCGCCTTCTTCTGATGCTGCAGTGAAGTCGTACCAACGGAACTTGAGGACCGTCGGCATTTTTTCTATAATTTGTTTCACCATTTCCGGTGAGTGCAGATACTGGGGTTTCTTCAATCCTCTGATGGCCGCTACACTGTTGCTGATCTGACTCGCGAAGATGCATATGTCTCTGGGGTTTTCTGATATCTTCGGTAGCGTCTTGATCTTCTCTAATTCCGCTAGCACCAGTGCGTCCGGCCTCCCGTATCTTCTTCTTAATGCTTGCATGACTTCCAGCGGAGAGGCTTCTGAGTACAGCAGACTCTTGATTGCTTCCCTCGCGTTCCCTTTCAGTGCTCTTCTTAACCGCGCCATGTTCTGAATGTCGTTGAACATCGGCGCAGTATCTTCGTAGACGATCTTGAAGGCCAGCCACTCGTTGCTGCTACCGTCGAAGAAAGGTAGTTCGTGTATATACTTGGGCTGCGTTGCTGATCCTTCCCTTGTGGTAAGAGCTTCTTTTAACACCGACGCCAGCGTTTGAATTTCAATCGTAGCTCCTTTGGTGGCCGAGTTCTCTTCGGGTTTTATTGTCTTCGGGTCCTCAGGAGGGCGTTGACCTCGTAGCTCTGGTTGTTCTTGATCGTCTTCATTCAGCACAGATGTCTCGATCCAGTTCTGTACCTGGGCTGTTCGATCTTCTTGGTCTTCATCGACGGAGTCCTCATCTTCACATTGTGCCAGCTCCAATCTGACGCGCGCCAGCTTGGCCGCAGCCTGAGCCTGCTTGAGCTCTAGGCGTGCTAATTCTTCCCTGGCTTCCAACTCGCGTCTTCTGGCCGAGGTGCTCGTGGTCTTGACAGACCTGGTGCGACGGCTGACCCCCGTCGGCTTGAGGGTGGCTCTTGATCCATACACTTCCTCAGCCGGGGCCTGATCTGGGGTCTTCTTTGCTGTCTCCTTGCGTGTGGCTTCCCTTTCCTTGTTTTCTGAAGCCGTTGTGGTCGTAGTCGCAGCCGTAGTCCTTGTAATTTCCGTTGCCGTGGTCCCTTCCGTGGTGGTCGTCCCTGAAGTGGTGCCCGATGTAGTCTCTGTACCCGACGTGGTTGCTGTACCCGATGACGCTGACGCAGACGTGACCCCTCCCCCCCCTGACCCTTCTTCTGTCGCGTCCCTTTCGGAAGGACGTGACGGGGGACGCAAGGGAGCATCCTTCTGTGACCTGGTGACGGGCATCTTGCGATCTTCTGTACTCTTCTGGTACTCTTCTGGCACCTCTTCTGATCCCAATTTCTTCAATCTTCCAACCAGGGATCCGGTTCTTCGAAGGACCAACTATAATGGACGGACCGGGTTGACCGACGGTGCGCCCACTATGCCTTTTTGTTGTACACACGTGCCTTGCTTTTGCTGGTGACGTATGTACCCACGCACCCCTGAATGCGTATTTTTCTTGAAGAGCTAGGAGCGGGACCACAGGCTACCAGAAATAAAAACACTATCTTGCAGAGTTCAATTATTGAAGGCTTCGGTCTTCCTATTAGTTGTTTCTTCTTTGGTGGCTCGGCTGCGACTGACGCAGTGCCGGTGGTCGTATCGCCTTTTATACCGCCCGTTCTTACCTTATAGAGGCACTTGTGTTTTGAGCCATTTTTTCCGTTCATTTTTTCTTTGACCGAAACCTTCGCTGCCTTTATTTATGAATTAAATAAAATCTTATTGCTATGTATTATACATTGTTTGATTCGTTTTTATATCTATTTTAAGCTAGAATAATTATTTTAATCATATATTAACAAACAAAAAAATTCCTAGAACATAAACACTAAAAGTTGTCTTGAAACAAAACTTTGCTTATACAAAAATTGAGATAACTTGGAAACTACTTGTCCGATTCTTTTCAAACAACTTGTATAGTAGTTTTTACATTAAAACACAACCATTAGTAATATTTTAATTCAAAAATATACATAAACAAAAAAGTGATTTTTCAAGTTACGTAATTATACAAGAATTTTTAAACCTTACATAATTTTCAAATAAGAAACTTATCTAACTAGAATCTAATACAAATAACAAAGATATTCTAATAAGAAATGTAACTATACAGTTAATATAACAAACATAAATTCTAATTAGAAAACTTAACTTACAAGATTCTTACAAACTATATTGTACAACGTCAAAGGTCCTGCCACTACTTGCACCCCTTTTCCCAGAGGGGGTCTCGTCGCCGACAACCATGGTTTAAATTTCTCCGCATTACAAAACTTAGATAAAACGTAGACTTCAGTACCGTCATTTGAACCATTGTCTTAACATTTAAATACGCCATGTGTACTAACAATTAAATCTAGCACGTTTTAATCCATTTTGGGTGAAAATAACACAAAAACAACAACACAATGAAAAAGTAGCACTGAGAAACTTTGACACATCTTTGACAGCTACGACTGTTAGACCATGGTTTATCGCAAAACCAAGATTTGTAATAACGTTTGTGTAAATCGTAGTTTTTGGTGATATAAACCTTGGTTTTTAGTTAAACCCCGTTTTGTAATAAGGCGGATTAAGACTGGGAAGTCACAATAAAATGTAACACCCACAAATCCCGCCGGATAAGCCCACCATATAAAGAGCCATAACGATCTATCATTGGAGGCATATCCTGACATTAAACTGGGAATACGGCCGTCCTGTCAACAAGAACTGGTCCTCTAGATAGGACGGGACCATTATTGGTATCTTATCTTATATGCAGTGATGGCTTCCGCAGTCCTTGTAAAATAAACTGTATCCCTATAACGACTTTTCACGTTTTTGTGAAGTAAAGTATACGGGAATTTTGACGTTATTTTGATGGAGAAATCTGTCCAAGTGTAGCAAGGGTTCTGATCATGGAGCCCTAAAAATTTGTTCCTCATTCGTGCACACAATAAATCGGGTATAAATGCAATATGCTTTGTATAGCAAACTGATCTAATTCTGTGACTCGCCTAGTTCGGTGATATTAGGTTTGAGCACTATCGTGGGGCTGTCCCAGTGAAATGAGTTACTTGAAATACCTGAACAACTAACGGTTAGTTGTCATTATATCGCTCACTCGAGCCTCCCCAAACTTTACAGAACTACTACTACTACTACTACTTACTATGTATGTATGTACTACGTACTATCTTATTTATTAGGCAAGTCAAAGTCGCAAAATTAGAATTCACCCTAAGTCAAGTAATTATAAATTATTGTTTATTTATAATGTTTTTCAATAAAATTATGTAGGTAGTCATCGTTATCTGCTTATCCTTTTCCCTATAGTGTAGTCGGCTTCCAGTCGAACTAGATGCAGCTGAATATCAGTATTTTACATGGCGACTGGTAAGGACTGCCGGTACTTATAAGGTTTATTTTTAAATGTGCAATGTAACGGCAACTTAAAACCACTTTTAAATGTGTGATTGATCGTAAGTAATTATATTTGTGCACAAAATTAATATTATTTCGGTAAATGACTATTGTTCAAATAAGTTCGATAACCCGAAATGCCACCGATTGTCCTGCGGGTCTAAAACGGCCACTTAGCAATATTGTTAATTATTCACTTCGGTGAACAAGAGAAGAATAGCCTATGACGTTGTGAAGTGAATAATTAGGAAAATTGCTTAAAGTGACCGTTTTAGAAATGCCGTATGAAAAATCTATGAAAATTAGTTAAAAAATCTACATGACAAAAAGATCCTTTTTTTTTGCGTGGTAAAATCATCAAATAAGTCCTCCCACCCCGGGCAGGGCGGGATGGACTGTCAGACTTGTACTGACTAAAATCCACGGTGTCTTTCAATAGCCCTTTATGTTCCGGGGTCACGGTGATGGAAATAAGTCCCGCGACCGATAAAAAGATCCTAGATCTTTTTTGTTATGTAGAGTTTAAAAGAGATCTTTTATGGATATATTTTATATGGATCTTTTTGTCAAAGTCAAGTATGAATTTGTTTGACATGAAATTGTCAATTTTCAACAATGAACATTTTTCGCAGAATCATCAATTATAACCAAAAACAATATAGAATAATGACTTACATAAATAAATTATCACCTATAAGAAATTTCCTTTCAAACATAGCATTTTATCCTTTCAACGATCTATCTTAAACTCCTAAACGGCAAAACAAATACAGAGAAGTCGGTGTCTCGTATAAAAAGGTCTTGGGAGCGTTGGATGCGCGCGCGCAGGGTCAATGACCAGTCGGCACCGGACACCGCGACTTTATACCCAATAAGTATAGTCTGGGTAGGGTGACCATTATGGAATTATATTTTTAAAATCCTGACTTTAATACATTTCTTTCGTTAGTCGCCTCTCACAGGTTGCGGGACTAACGGATTACCTTGACCCCGGAAGTTAAATGGGCTATTGAAGGACACCGTGGGTTTTAGTCAGTACAAGACTGACAGTCCCTCCCGCTCTGCCTTGGGTTCCCCACACAGTTACTAATTTGGTGATTTTACCATGATAAAAAAATTACATTTATTTTGTTAGTCGAATCTCACACAACATGTGGACTCCCTACTCTTTTCTTTTAATTTTAAAAGTGTGGACGGCTTTTTTAAAGGCTAAAATATTTGTGTTGATGAATACAGAGAAAGAAGGATGCCGAAGAATAAATGGATAGATTCTATTCCGGCCTTGATCATAGCAACTCTTGAAGCCAATCTCAACAAAAAAACCGATATTTGTAAAAAGACAGGTTTTTTTTAGGTTATTACGTACATGGCATACTCTACCAGTTTGGATAGATTGGATAGGTTACAAAAAAAAAAAGAAAAAAAAATCAATTTGGTTTTGTTTTCGGTAATGATTTAACTTTTATATTAATTAAATTAGGCCCTGTTAAAATACAGGGAGCCAAAATGGCTGACATATCCACAGAAATCCGAAAGCATGGTAACCCTAAGCATAAGTGAGATTTTTTTTATGGTAAAGGTAAACGGTCTTAGATATAATAGGATATAAAGGATATTTTTTGTCCAAATATCGTGAAAACAGTTTTTTGGTGATCATTTTGATTAAATAGGTTTCGAAAAGATTGGAATTTCCTTGTTGGGTAGTGTCGTTTGTCATGATTTTTTTAGTCTGGCCATATTCATTGTTTATTTCATCTACAAAGAAGGATACATCAATTTTTCATTTCCTTATTAGTTCGTAGTAATTTCAGACCAATTTTAATTAAAACAGCGGTTTGGTTAGAACATTATGTCCCGCGGCATGGTTGGCGCAGTGGCTGAACGATCGACTCCTATTCGGGGTGTCACGGGTTCCATCCTCGCACGCAACAAATTGTTTTATGATTTACAAGTGTAGTTGTTCCTGCTCTGGCCGTTAGTGCATGTGAGTCTATGTTTGTAAACGCACCCATGATACTTACAGGAGAAAACGTATGTTGGGCAACGTATTTTAGGACAAAAGATAAGCTAGTCTTACTACAAAAAGTTAAACATCTGTTAAAAATTTGTCAAAAAAAAAACTGTCAGAAAAACTGCATTTGACGTTGATATAAGGGTCTTTCTGTGGTTAAGTACACTTAACCGTAATGTATTATAACTATTTATGACGAATAGGTTGTTACTTAGGAACTATTTTATTGTTATGTTTCTAAACTAATTTTAAATATTTTATTCTAAGTTAAGTATTAAAGTTTAATTTGTATGTTGACTAATATGTAACAGCAAAATATTGTTCTTTTAGATTAAATAAGCCCAATAGTTTATTGTATGTTAAATTATCAAACCGATGTGTAATGTTACCCAAACTCTAAATGTTTGCATGCCATTTTTATGGCGAAATGTGTATGAACTTTATTTATTTTTGCCATCTTTTGTACTGCCACATTTAACGCAAATAAATAATTTTGACTTTGACTTTTTTAGACATATGTTTAACTTTTAGTAAGCTGGAAGATGTTTTAAAATATTAAGTTGAAGACTTTAGACTTTTTTTAGTCATGTGTTCAACAGATGTTTACCTTTTTTTGTAGTAAGACGGAAGAAGACTTACCGGTGGATGAAGGAAGCTGTTTGCAACGCGCGGTCGCTAGTAGCACTGTTGTGAGCAGTAGTCGCCACATGGTTCAGTCTAGAACAAAGAAAATACGTCATTACGAACATTGCCTCATGTATTAATTTGTGTAAGAGACTGAATAAACAGCATCTTTATAGAAACCATACATATATGTCAGGAATGTCGGATATCCATTATTGTTGTACACCAAAATTACTTTTTCCAGAATGAAACGAAAACTTTAACTATTCTTCTATCTATCTATCTTCTATCTATCTTCTATCTATCTTCTATCTATCTTCTATCTATCTATCTATCTTCTATAATATCAAAATATATCGCAAAATGTGTTGCTAAGCTCATAACTCGAAAACGGCTGGACCCTTTCGGATAATACTTTTTTTGTTGTGTTTGTAACTATCGGGACCGGGTTTTTGAGGACTACCACCAGTGCGAAGCCGGGACGGGCCGCTAGTCTATCATATAAAAATGGATCGCAAAATGTGTTGCTAAACTCATAATTTGAAAACGGCTGGACCGATTCGGATAATTCTTTTTTTATCGTGTTTGTCATCGGGACCGGGTTTTACAGGACTTCCGCCAGTGCGAAGCCGGGACGGGCCGCTGTGAAATAATAAGGATAATATTCCACAACTATCACACAACGCCATCTAGTCCCAAGCTAAGCAAAGTTTGTGTTATGGGTACTAGACAACTGATAAACATACTTATATATTTCTAAATACATACATAGTATAGATAAATTAAAACACACAGAACAACTAATCGTGCTCATCACACAAACATTTGTCTTGGGTAAATAAATAAATCATCTAATAATTCGTGTTCTTATTTTGTAATGAATTCGTAATAAAAAGACTTATTTGGTCCCTAGAACTATTAGCGTCGCTTCGACCAAACTTCTACCCGGGAGTAAATAAATTACTTTCACCCCTAGTTTAATAATATATTATTACCTCATACATACCGTTTTAAATATAACAATAGTAACATAACAAGGTCGGACAGGCCCTTGTAGCGAGCGGCAGCCACCAGCCACCAGCTACCAGCGGCAGCGGGTGAAAGGACCCAGCCTTGTCGATTTAACAGCTGATACGATTTGGTCAACGTTTCGACGCCTTTAAATGTGTAATAATGTCCTCTTGCTGTTAAATTTAATCTCGAAGCCAAAATGTATACAACGTGTAACGTTAAAAGCGCAAAACCTCTCGTGGGGTAACTCAGCACATGTTACTGAACAATGTTTGTTATAAAACATTTGGAAACCGCAAAAAAAAAAAGATTTTTCAAACAAAATGAGAACGATTGAATAAAGAGCGGACTTAAAGCGAGGGCCATTATATGAATCAAGAGCAAGCGAAGGATTTTAATTACTGAATCACGACCGCAGGGAGTGATTCACGTGATTCAAGTATTTAAATCCTGAGCGACGCGAGTGATTCAGGCCCTCGATTTAAATCCGTTTTATTCAAGAGTTGCAAACGATACTTTATACCATGACTACGAGAAAAAGAAAGATTTGAGTGATAAAAGATATTCAACGAAACAAAGTAAAGTTTTTTTTAATAAGTCTGCTCCACACACACGTGGGTGCGAAGTAGTCCAATCGCTCAGTCACTGCGTCAACAAGCTGACATTAAAATCGGAGCAATGATTTGAATTAAGAGTAATTTTCATATTAGCAAGGGGGTTGTCCAGCATCGCGGTCGATGTCGAATGTACTAAAGTGTTCTAAATTCAAACACCAAAACAGTGCGTAAAAGACTACTTTTACGCACTGTTTTCCGTGAGTAAAAGTAGCTTTTTCGAGGGGGAATGGTATAAAACTATTTTTTTTCGCGAATTTCCTAATGTTTTATATTTTTACATCGTTCAGTAGCATTGGCTGAGTTACCTCACGAGAGGTTTTGCGCTTTTAACGTTACACGTTGTATAAATAGATAGATAAATAGTGGCACTCGAGCATAGATTTTACATTTGTTTGTTGTTTGTTTGATTGTTGTTGGGAGGTGATATTTCTGTATGTAGTACTATTAGGTATTCTGTGCGTGTGGCTCAATACCTACAAAACAAAACAACAGTCATACCAAAAAAAGTTAAACATCTGTTGAACACTTGTATAAAAAAACTGTCAACGTCAAAATAGCATTTCATGTTGATTTAAGGGTCGTTTTGCAGTTACACTTTTTTTTGATAAGAGTTCAACTGATGTTTATCTTTTTGTGGTATATGTTCAGCAAAAATGTACGGCTCAAAACCCGTTATTCAAACTTTTCTGAAATATTGAAAATTCTCTACCCTTATTAAAATTTTTAAGCATTTCATAATGAAAAAATCATTTTATAGTATTTTTTTAACATGAGATAATTTGAGAATAGTCAAAAGTCTTTTATTTTAAACAAATACATTTATAATAAAAAATATAAGAATGAGAGCAAATGTGTTTGCCTAAAAAAACCCTTATTAGACTCTCATTACCCTGTTTTCCCCTACAATGCAAAAATCTCACGTTTTCTGTCAAGGACTTTGGAATAGAAACAGCAATTGAACGGCATACGCAATGTCAGTGACTGTAAATAGGTGCCTATTATGGGTCAACGATATGACAGAAAACGTGATAATATAATTCAATTTACAAAAAAATCAGAATTCCAGACTGACATAAATCCTAGTATAAATTATTTTATTCTTTTTGAGAAGGCTTACAGACTAATAACAGAATAATAGGTAACAAATATATATAATTAAGTTGCTAATAACAAGCCTCCACCGATATATATAAAAAAACGATTAATTAATGCAGTAAGAGTTTAACGTTACGGTTTTTTTTTAGATAAAATTTATAAGTAACGTATTGCGAATTTTAATAACGTCGCGTCATATCTTCCTCAATTTTTGGCTTACGAAACAAAAGAAAAACAGATCAAATATATTTTGATAATATAAAAAACGAAATGATTCGATTTTTTCAGTCATCTTTTCCATTAGGGTCAATTCATACTGAGACGCGAAGTTGCTCGCACATTTCAATAGACCTAGTCAAATCAAAATTTTACTTTATTTACTACACGAAAAGACACACATTTCCAGTGACGTCACGTAGCGTCTCCTTGCGAACTGACCCTTAGTGAGTATCCATCCACTAGTTCTTCTTCTACACTTCATCAAACAAGTCCTAATCCGTGGAAGATATCTACCATGGGTTGATGGAATTTAATTGGAACGTACCCGAAAGGGGTAACACCATCCTAGCTGCCCCTTTGACGAAGGAGGTTGGGAGTTTATCATCATCATCTGCCTAACCTTTACCCAATTATATTGTGGTCGGCTTCCAGTCAAACCAGATGCAACTGGATATCAGTATTTTACATGGAGCGACTGCCTATCGGACCTCCACAACCAAGTAACTGGGTAATACTATACCCTGTGGTAAGACTGGTTGTTGTCAGACTTTAGAGCTTCTGACTGTCAAAGATCTACAAATGACAGCCGGGACTAACGGCTTTTCGTGTAGAATTTTAATAGGAATGTTTAGTGAGTAGAAGTAATCATTTCAGATCTCATAATTCTAAGTAGATTGTTTAGATGTCACAACTGTATTTTTTTGTATAATATGGTGACATTATAACTGTGTGAAAAAACCCAATAAATAAAGAGCAAAAAACCTAATTCTACTTCTGTAAGCAAACTGTAACACTTTAATAACCCATTCACTGCGGCACTTGTTCAAACACGTACAATATAACATTACATAATCACAAGTAAAAGTATTGTAATGCATGGGACAGATAAACGAATGCTTTGGCAATGAGCTACTTAAGTGACCAAGTAGGTATAATGACGGATTTTTGTTTTTATTTATGTGGTAAAATCATCGAACGAGTCCTTCCGCCTGCCCCGGGTGGGAGGACTCATTCGATGATTTTCAGACTTGTACTGACTAAAATCCACGGTGTCCTTTAACAGCCCTTTAAGTGCAGGGGGGGGGGGGACCCCGGCAGGCTTGGACCCGTTATTTTACTGACAGCTCTTTGAGGCGCGCCTGGAATACGACTCGCCGTTGACCGGCAGGGGTTTGATCCCCGCATGGAATAAATAATTTTATGATCTACAAGTAGTTGATCCGGGTCTGGATGTTTGTGTATGTGAGTTTAATATTTGTAAATATGTCGTCTCTATTTGTATTGTCTCCTAAAATACTAATCAATTATCGAAATATTTAATTGACTGAGAAAAAGTGGTTTTGTACGAAGCCAGACATAAATAAAATAAATAAATAATAATAATCCATAATTATCACACAACGCCATCTAGTCCCAAGCTAAGCAGAGCTTGTGTTATGGTTTCTAGACAACTGATAAACATACTTATATATTTCTAAATACATACATATTATAAATAAATTACACCCAGACACAGAACAAATGATTATGCTGATCACACAAACATTTGTTCTGGGTGGGAATCGAACCCACGACCGGCATAGCAGTCAGGATCACTAACCACTAGACCAACAGTGAATATGACATAATTTAAAGATGCGATTTTTTTGGTCCGAAAAAAAGAATTTGAGGCATTTACAAACCTATCTTTTAAATTGAATATTCAATGAGAGGCAAAATTAATGAGCCAGATAAGCGGAGTAGCGGGAGTGAATCTACAAAAAAGCAAAAAAAATACAGGTCCTTGTATGCAACAAGTCTTACCAGTTGATACAACGATGGCTTAATGACTTCCGCAACCCTTTATAGAAACCTGAGTTAATAATGCATCAAATGAGTCTTCCCACCCCGGGTGGAGTGGAAGGTACTGTTAAACTTTTTATAAACTAAAATCACCCTCTTCCTTGCGGTTGTTCTTAGCGTTCTAGGACCACGATACCCTGTTTAGACAGTGTCGCGACCACAACACAGGTTCATAGCCTAAGCCTTATCTAAGGCAACTGAAAATATCTCTAAATATAGGAAATTGGGCTATATCCTGCTACAACAGTCGGTTTTTACACCAAAAACGTGCAAAACAAGTAGGATATAATATAGTATTATTTATTCAGCTGTTCACATAATTATTACCCCATAAAACATTAATATAAATATAATCTAAACACATAAAACTGTCGTGATCAAACAAGTAAATAATTACTTAAATTAGTTAAACTATATAAGTACGGTCTCAATTTTCTAGCTCGATCAGGGCCGAAGCTAGGACGGTCATTGTGGGATAATGCTAAGTACCTTAAAATATAATGCGAATATTGTTTACAAATACAAAATGTGACGACGCCTGAATTAACCATTCGTAGAAATCATTGACTCCCGGTTACTTAGATAACAGTCAATTTCAAATTTAAACTTTTTATTACTCTATCTTTCAACATCATCATCTTCATCCTAGCAATGTTCCCACTGCTGGGACACCACATTTCACCTCTCTGAGATGAACTGGGCCATAATATAGGTAAGTTTAGTTTGTGGGTGATTCATATGTATTAGTTTATTTATAATTATTTTATTAATGGATGGTATGTATTATTCTAAGTTATGGGCCAAAGTAGTCTGAAATAAAGGTATAAATAAATAAATAATCTTCCGCGCAAGCCTTTAAGGATGGTAGATATGTCACATGTCTTATTTTTTTGTTTCAGTACATTCGGGTTACCTTAGGATGTTTTCTAGAACCATTTTGAGTCCAGTGAGAAGAACCGTGTTGAGTGCAATTCATAACAAATTCAATGAGATATTCTACACAAAGTAATGCCCTTACCTGGGTTCGAAACCCACAACTATTAAGTCGGGGCCGATACCACTGACTCACCACTGTTCCTCTCTTTGCCCTTAAAATCAGCCCTAGCTACGGCCCTGGCAGTTTCACCTACTAAGCGGTCAACTTAAACTGGGACACACTTGTGCGTATTTGTATCAGTCTATCAGTCATTGCGACATGTTTTTAACGTAGTCTATGGCTTGGAGAATGTGTTGTGTGACTGGTTGGAGTAAATGTACTTTTACATGTAGTGATTGGTAAACGACACATGGGCTGGACATGTGTGGCACACCCTCGCTGGCCCACTTTTGGCCACCATTACCTCGCTTAATTAGCATAAATCGGAATTAGGTAGAGTTATTCATGACTTACACTGATTTCATACAACGAAAGAATAAAGTGGATATGCCTTTAATTCCGGAATTACTTTTAAAGAGGAGAAAAAAACCTCGCGATTTATTAAATAAAAAAGTATTTTTTACACCATTTTTTGTCTAATCTATCTCTGTTTTGTTATAAAAAACAGAGATACTGTTGATTTATAATACTGTTTTCCACACGAGATTTCTGGTTAAACACAAAGTATAGGTTTTATACCGATTAAAATTAAATAAATATATAAATTATCTACTAAGCAAGTCTACCATAAATTGATTGTAGCCATCACTCGATTCTTTACTGTTTTTCACCCTTGGGAGCACATTACTATGCTAAGTCATATCTACATAACAGAGAAAACTGAAAGTATCCAGTTACCCAACTCATCGGGGACGCGTCCGTAAGGGTCAGTTCACACTAAGATGCGACACGACGTGACGCGAGCGACGTGACGATGACGCTGCGATACAATACTGGAAATGTTAGATGTTGAGTCACTATTAGAAGGCGCACGCGGCGTCGCGCTGTACTGCGTCGTTAAATAAATAAATGACATTTATTTTGCAAATTGGTTTTCAGAAAGTGTTTTACACATCTTTCATTTTTTTTAAACTAGTTGAGGTCGGACTTTTGACTGCCTGACTACACTGAGAAGAAACAGCTGAAACAAGACTCAGAGGTCACAGTCTCTTTTAAAGTCCAGACATTTTCTATTGGTAAAAATCTTACGGGAACCATGCAGGTGTCTGAGATGGTATTTTTAAGAAAGAACCACCCAGTTTGATTGGACCTGTCCAGTCAGTGTAAACATTTGTCGGTTATCGTGTAGCACTTGATGTAATAAAAAAGACACACTTTTCCTTTTCGTGTTGTATTGATAAAGTTTGATTTTGAGACGCTCTATTGAAATGTGCGTGCAGCGTCGCATCTTCGCTGAACAATACATTGTTCAGCGAAGATGCGCTGTTTTTGTGTAGTAAATATATAAATAAAATTTAGATCTTGAGTCACTTTTAAAATGAGCGCCCTGCATCACATCATTGCTAAAATGTGTATTTTTTCGTGCAGTAAATAAAGTCAGACTTTGCGTGTAGCGTCGCGTCTTAGTGTGAATTGACCCTAACGGAGCGGATGCGACGTAAAGTATTATATTTCTGAACACGTTACTCTTCATTTGATTGGTAGTTCCTACTTCCGGGGGAAGTGGGGTTTTAATTACTAGTTGGTGTCCCATCTCAACTTATTGATTCTCGGCTGCGAATGTCGAAGATATTTAATCGAGACTTGGTATTAAGAGATTAAGAATCATAGATAAACTCTTCTAGATACATAATATTGTTATTTTTTCATACGATTCATTTATCCGAAATGAGGAGATCCGTAGACGAACTAAAGTCACCGATATAGCCCACCGGATTAGCAAGCTGAAGTGGCAATGGGCAGGCCATATTGCTCGCAGAGCGGATGGCCGATGGGGTCGAAAAGTGCTAGAGTGGAGACCACGGACTAGCAAGCGCAGCGTAGGACGTTCACCAACAAGTTGGACAGACGACTTTATGAAGGTCGCCGGAAGACGCTGGATGCAGGTCGCTTCCAACCGATATATGTGGAGATCTAAAGGGGAGGCCTATGTTCAGCAGTGGACGTCCTATGGCTGAGATGATGATGATGATTCATTTATAAATGTATTACTATTACATAACATTTATTTAACTTCATAGATATTTCAATCAGACAAAAACTAGACCGGTCTTCTAAACTAAAATAATGAATCCAGTTCAGGCTAAAGGCTACCAGTAAAAAATCTAACCACAATGTATCAGGGGTCTACTTACTTAGTCCGTCAACGAAAATATGGAATTAAGCCATATTTACACGATGCAAGAACTCGCGCGCGAGTTGCGTTGCATTGCGGATTTTATAGGTACAACGAATTCAGTTGAACAAACAAATACCGCAATGTAGTGAAACTCGCATGTGAATTCTTGCTCCGTCTTAATGAGGCTTTAAAACTCGAAACTTTAGAACGAACCCTACTCCCTATTTAGTTCTAAATTCAAAATTCTGAACTAATAGGGAGTCAATTCACTTAAATTGACTGGCCTGTTGGTCTAGTGGTTAGTTACCCAGACTGCTATGCCGGAGGTCGTGGCTTCGATTCCCACCCAGGAAAAATGTTTGTGTGATGAGCATGATCATTTGTTCTGTGTCTGGGTGTAATTTATTTATAATATGTATGTATTTAGAAATATATAATTATGTTTATCAGTTGTCTAGTACTCATAACACAAGCTCTGCTTAGCTTGGGAATAGATGGCATTGTGTGATAGTTAAAAAAACAAAAAATCAGCGGGACTCGGGACAACTGTCCAATCACCAAGTTTTTGATCGCATCACTAACAAATCTTAATCCGTAAGTGACTCAGAATATGAAACGCCCGAAGCTACGGGTTTCGTGCTTTATAGTAGCCTCTACACAAGTACCAACTTCGTCTCAGTTTTAGTAGAGAAAGCTCTATGCGGTTATGCAAGTCTTGCATAGTTCGGACATTCACTGCGACAGTATCTAGATAATATAGTTACCTAGATATAAACGGTAGGCTAGGGCACTGGCACTTGACTGAAGAAATACTTGGAATGGAGTTAAGTTGTTGTGGAGAAACTTTATGTAACTATTGGAGGGTGTCCAAAGGACGATTTGTGCACGATTGTGTACGTTTTGAAGATTTGAAAGATAACATATATGAAATAGTTGCGTTGCTGTTACTAGCTCTACCGCCCCAGACTCGATCTGGGCTTGCACTGACGACCTTCAACCAAGTGATCCCTGCTATTTGAAGAAAATGAGCAGTGCACGTAGGTATGATGTAAAACCATTAAATTTTCATTCGTTCAAACGGTGAATTTATGCTGTGAGTCTTTCGCTACGTTATACATCCAGGGGCCTTAGTCAAACAGCAGACGACAACATACGACAATCGTTATCGTTCATCAGTCACTAATACATTTTCGACTTTAAACCCCAGCGCGTAAAGTAGAAAATCTATTAAAAACTGCAGATCGATAACGAACGAAATAATCGAAAACGATCTGTGTACTTCAATAGATTTTCAACTTTACGCGCTGGGCTATAAAGTTGAAAATGTATTGGTGACTGATGAACGATTATGATTTTCGTCTGCTGTAGTCTGCTGTTTGACTAAGGCCCCGTACGCATGGCATAGTACCGCAGAGACGGAGTTTGTCGAAGAAAAGATTGACAAAATGACAGAATGTAGAAAAAAATCAATAGGCTATTTATCTCAGAAAAATAAAATTAGACCGAAAAAAAGAGTATCAAAAAAAAGTAGACCTGTATTTTAATTTCGTTATGTAAACCAAAACTGACGAAGATACAACGCTTCTAAAAATCAGAAAACGTCACTCGGTCGTTACAATCTTACAAGCGTAATGACGTCACGAGCGCCCACACCCGAATTTGGAAGCGTTTTATCTTTGTCAATATTAATTGATTTAAAAAAACACGTGTCCATTACTTTTCAATATTATTACTGACGGACTAAATATATTTTTAATATATTTATGCAGTAAAATAGGTACCCTATTGTCCTAAGGATAACCGTGCTAGCTGCAGTTAGTATGTCTGACCTTAGTTAGCTCCTAAACCTACATAGTATAGATAATATTGAACCAGCCTTGTATATTATCAGTGGGTGTCGTTAACAAATACATAAAAAGGCACATAGACTTAGTAAATAGGCTGAGCCTTTGTTACAACATAAAGTAAAGTTAGTTATTTACTTCATGGACATATGTTGGTCCCTCATTGGATGATCCTGTTGGAGTAACGCCAAGACAGGTGTCTCGAGTGTTACGCAAAATGGTGAAAGGTAAGTCTCCTGGACACGACGGACTTAGTGTGGAGCATCTAAAGCACGCTGGCCCCCATCTGTGTAGAGTGTTGGCAATGTTCTACACTTTTTGCATCAGACATACCTACTTGCCAGATGATATGTTGAAAGCAGTTGTGGTTCCGATCGTAAAAAACAAGACTGGGGATATCGGGGACAAACAAAACTATAGACCCATTACCTTAGCCACTACGATTGCAAAAGTGCTTGACGGTGTGCTGGACAGTTATCTTGCTCAATTTGTGACCCTCGAGGAGGCCCAATTTGGTTTCAGAGGGGGTCTCTCAACTGAGAGCGCAATTTTAGTTCTTAAGCACACCGTCAAGTACTATACTGACCGTAAAACGCCTGTCTATGCCGCCTTTCTGGACCTCTCCAAGGCTTTTGACCTGGTCAATTATGACATTTTGTGGGCCAAACTGAGGGACAACGGAGTGCCGGAGGGTATAACAGGGACTTTCGAGTACTGGTACAGACACCAGACTAATTTTGTAAGATGGGCAGATTCCATGTCAGATCCCTATCAACTGGAATGTGGAGTTAGGCAGGGGGGACTGAGCTCTCCCACATTGTTTAACATATATGTAAGGGAGCTGACCCGTGAGCTCAACAACACCGGTGTAGGCTGCTCCATAGATGGTCATATAGTTAACAACATTAGTTACGCCGATGACATGGTGTTGTTGAGCCCATCGGTAAGTGCCCTGCGCAAGCTCCTAGGGGTGTGTGAGGCATATGCTGAAGCACATGAATTGACATATAATGTCAAAAAAAGTGAATTGTTAGTGTTTCGGGCGGGGCAAATGAATCCTTCATATGTACCGCCGGTAACACTGAACGGGGTGGCGCTAAGGCGAGTGTCTCAGTTTGTGTACCTAGGACATGTTGTCAATGAAAGCCTAACAGATGACCTAGATGTAGAACGTGAACGCAGAGGGCTCACGATTCGCTGTAACATGCTGGCTCGCAGGTTTGCCAGATGTTCAAATAAAGTCAAAATAACCTTGTTTAGGGCTTACTGTCAATCATTTTATACCTGCAGCCTGTGGGCCAATTGCACGCGGCGGGTCGTGAACACTCTGAGAGTTCAGTACAACAATGCCTTCAGGTTGTTGATGGGACTGCCTCGCTATTGCAGTGCATCAGCAATGTTTGCAGAAGCACTAGTGGATGATTTTTATGCAATAATTAGGAAAAGAGCAGCATCGCTGATGCGAAGAGTGAGGGACAGTCCCAACAGCTACCTGAGGGTGGTTGCAGAACACGTGGAGAGTCCTATATGGAGGCATTGGATCCGCCTACATACAGGATAATTTTAATATTGTTTTAGTTTGTTTTTAGTGTTTTTGTGTGTTACTAACTTAGCTCTTAAGTGCCTGTGTATTACTAACACTCTATGGACTATCTTGGTCTGAAATAAAGTATTATTATTATTATTATTATTATATAATGTGTATCGTAAATAGCGCACAACCTCTCGTGGGGTAACTCAATATTTGTTCTAAGACTTTTGGAAATTCGCAAAAAAGAAAAGATTTTTCACACTGATGGGTCCGATCAATTTCTCATTCTGTATGAAAAAGCATTTTTTTTTGCGAATTTCCAAAAGTCTTAGAACAAACATTGTTCAGTAACATGTGCTGAGTTACCCCACGAGAGGTTTTGCGATTTTAACGTTACACGTTGTATAAGTTATATGTTAATTTTCATGCTCTATTTGGTCATATCTTTAAAGCTATGTAAAAGTGTTGATAGAGTCGCGGGATTAACGAATTACTGTGACCCCGGAACGTAAAGGGCTATTGAAGGACACTATGGATTTTAGTTAGTACAAGTCTGGCACTGGCAGTCCCACTTGTCTAGCCCTGGGTGGATGAATTAATTTGAAGATTGTACTAAGCTAAAAAAAATGTGTTGGTAGACTTGAGCATTCACTTGTAACAGAACATCGAGCATTCGGCGTTTTCTATTTTCTCGAACTGAGCAACGAACAGAGCCGAGCATAGAGACAAAAATCGCTACAAATATTATAACGATACTCGTATTTCTAGCGAATGTTCTAGTCGATGGTCGACAATTTTTTTCTTTTATTGTATCTGTCTGTGTGTCACCAGGCTGTATCTAATTGTTATGCCATTTTTACAGATAGACAGCATCTTCGCCCGTCCACCCAAGCCTTAGTCATGCAGGACACCAGAACTAACAGGACCAAAGAACCTTTCAACTGGTGTAAAAATGTTTGAACACGGTCCATAAATTTCGGAGCCTATCCTACTAATATTATAAACGTGAAAGTTTGTATGTGTGGATGGATGTTTGTTACTCTTTCACGCAAAAACTACTGAACGGATTTTGTTTATTTTTGGTACACAGATAGCTTATAACCTGGATTAACACATAGGATAGTTATTATCCCGATTTAATGTTCCCACGGGAGTTGTAGCGGGTGAAACCGCGGGCAACAGCTAGTATTCAATAGAAACAAACAAATCAAATCTTCTTTATTATGTTAGTGTAGATGGTAAGGAACCAGCTTTTCTTTCAACGGTACAAAAGTCACCTAATCACTGCTTTGTCACAAAACCTTCGAACCGTAAAATTCTTCAAACTGTACATCTAATTACCAAGTCTAGGCATCTTTTAGCTGTAGACACACACTGCTACACATCAAACGATACCAAACCAGTATAAAATGATCGTTCAATGTTTTTTTAAGGTGGTAAAAATCTTCAAAAGAGTCCTCCACCCAGGGCGGAACAGACTGTTAGATACTGACTAAAATCCACGGTATCCTGCAATAGCCCTCTAATTTTCAGGGTCACGATTTCCTGGTAAGAAAATCCCGCGACCCCGGCGCGCCTCCTCCCACCCAGGGCTGGACGGGAGGGACTGTCAGATTTGTACTGGTAAAAATCTACAGTGTCCTTCAATAGCCCTTTACGTTCAAGGATCACGGTTACCCGATAAGACAGTCTATCAACCCCGGTAGGCTATGGCCCTCTATGGCAGCCCGTCAGATTGCTGACAGTTCTTTGAGGTGCCCGTAAAGCACGACGTGCCGTTGTCCCGGACACGATCCATGATCGGACGGCAAGTCACCCATTACATGCCATCCGCATGTCCCGCGCTTACGTTGGCCGGAAATAGTCCCGCGACGTCCGTTGCCGTGGGTGTCTCCCAATGCGGCTGGTTGCTGAGGCGGACGCTGTCCTCTCCCTCACGCGCTTGTAAGATTGGAGCGACGCGCCGTCGACCCCCGCTTGGTCCGTGATCGGACGGCAAGTAACCCATTACTCGCCGTCCGCATGACCGATAAAAGTGCGTAAAGATCACGATAAACTGGTTTTGTTTTTCATGATGTGTAGTCCTTAGTACATCTTATGTCACGCATGGCGGACCACACGGGTTCCGGGTTCAATTCCAACGAGTAATTTATGCTGCGAGCAAAAACATGACATTGTGAAGTTAATAGGCATGAAGACATCAATTTTAGACAGTATTTTAAGTATTGTTTTGCTGTTAGCAACAATGGTTTTTTTTTCTTTCAGTTATTGTGGTATATTGCAAGGTAAGCATGACTACTTCTAATTTTTTTAGGTGGTAAAATCAACAAATGTGTCCTCCCACCCAGGGCGGGACGGGAGAAACTGTCAGACTAGTACTGACTAAAATCCACGGTGTCCATCAATAGCCCTTTACGTTCTTGTTTCTTGTACCGTATGCTCGATTGCGTCCGGGTGATCCTCGGAGTGGTGACACCCAGGCGTTTCCTCCTTTCCCATCAGACACAGGTACCTCCCGAAACTTCTGCGTCATGCGGTAGGTCAGGACGCCGTGACGCCTAACCAGCCACTCCTCAAAGGGGGGTCTCACCGCCGCGATTGCGGCGTGCCCGAAGCATGACTACTTGAAAAAGTTCTTAAAAGAGTTTACACTAAAGAATGTCCAGATTCCTAGCAGGCCACTAGGAATTGAGGCCAAAAACACGGAAAAAAAATTACCACCGTCGTTCGATTCCTACGTAAAATAAGTGAACATCTCCAAGGAAAACATTTAAATGTGTACGTGGCGCTCACTCACACATTTATAAAAAAGTGGCTTCACTAAAAACGTTACGTTGTGTTTCAAACACGGAAAATGAACATTTTATAAAATGAAAAAAATTAAGTAATTAATTTGATAATCTTTAATGGCCCTTTTTTATCGTGCTAAAATCATGAAATGAGTCCTGAACCCAGGGCAGAGCAGGAGCGACAGTCAGACTTGTAATGACTAAAATTCACATGGTCCTTCAATAGCCCTTTACGTTCCAGGGTCACGGTAATTCGTTAGTCCCGCGACCCCGAACTTTGGCCCTCTAAAGGGGAGCCCGTCATTGTGCTGACACTCTTTGAGGCGCGCGTGGTCACAACAACTTGTTGATCCCGGCATGGTCCATGGTCTGACAGCGAGTCGATAAAATCTGAGGCCTTATCATGACTTTTGCACTTTTTTTCGTCAAACCAATTGACGGCACGGTTAGCGCAGTGGCTGAGCGATCGGATTGCTGCGCTGCATGTCACGGGTTTGATTCCCGCCCGGAGCTAATATTTTTATGATCTACAAGTAGCTTGTGCGTGGGCGTTTGTATAAGTGAGTATATTCATGTTTGTAAAACACACCTACGAAACAGGAGAAATTCCTAGTTTGGGCAAATGTTAAAAAAAATCGTCAAATATATAACATGTTACCTCTGACACAGTAACTTCGCAAGTTGCGCAAGAGCATACTGTAACACTTTCGTTGATCAGTACATCTACTCGTTATTACGGAGATTAATGGCCACTTATATACCGGTTTAAAAGTGGTACAGTTTTTCTAAGTATTAGTACTTATCTTTCTATCTAAATTAATCTAAATGTTGAAACTGACGTTCACATGTAACAGAACATCGAGCATTCGCTGTTTTTAATTTTGACGAACTGAACAACCAACAGTGCCAAGTATAAAACCAAAAATCGTTACAAATATTTTCACGATCTTTCTAGCGAACGTTCTACTCGATGGTCAAATTGTCATGAAGATGTCAGACTTGAAAGTCAGCTCGCTAGAAAGCTACCAGAACGTTCGTTAGAATGCTCGCTAAAACACTTAATTTGATTTTTTTGTAATGTAATATTCGCAAGAATGCTCATTACAGGAATATTCAAGTTTATCAGTACCTTATGATTTTCAATAGCAGAATGGAGACTGGACTTTTTTAGTACGAAATCAATAAATAGAAAGATCTTTAAGTTAATTTCTTTGTGACATCATATTTTGGTATATATCATACAATATCTTTACGGGAATCGCATTTTGACAGCTCATAAAACGTACGTCAATTGATTGTTCGTTCAAAAACCCAATTTTATTTGCAACCAAACTTTTTTACTCCATTGCTAATCTTAAAAGACATACAATAGAGTACAATCTCCTATCTCAAGATATAATCACATTAAAACTATTGCAATTTTGTGACGTAATACATTGCCGGTTTTGTCACAATCTCCCGTACTTCGTTAAGAATGTATACAGCATTGTTTCAATGCGTGTTCTAAATCACGGTATTTTTTTTGTTATTATTTTAGAGTTCTCTTACGACATACACACGTAATTTTGTGTTTTTTTTTGTACTAATGTGGAGTAGTCAAGGCGAAAATAGTCTTTAAAATGTTAAATGTGTTTTTAAATACTTCTAAGATTATAATAGTCTAATTTAGCTAATGATAATACCAAGGTCAAAATAGTTGAAAAGTAGTCAATCAAAATCAAGTCATTTATTTCAAGTACAGGCACTTATGAATTGTCAAAAGACAAAAATGTACATAAACTAAATTGTAATTGACTTGGCGGGAGCACTGCCGAGCCCCCAGATGCAAAATTGAAGTAAGCAAGTTTAAAAATCAGGAACGTAGACGCAAGCAGAGTTTATTTGCTGTGCGCATTATGAAGAAAGATTGGAAGCATTTCGTGGAATCATCATCATATCAGCCGGAAGACGTGCACTGCTGAACATAGGCCTCCCCCTTAGATCGCCACATCATCATCATCATCATCACAGCCATAGGACGTCCACTGCTGATCAAAGGCCTCCCCTTTTGATCTCTACATTTACCGGTTGGAAGCGACCTGCATCCAGCGTCTTCCAGCGACCTTTATAAGGTCGTCTGTCCAACTTGTGAGTGGACGTCCTACGCTGCGCTTGCTAGTCCGTAGTCGCCACTCTAGCACTTTTCGACCCCATCGGCCGCGCTGATTGACCATTCGCCACTTGCATCCACCGGTTGCCTGCGTCTGTCATGATGTCGTCGGTCCACCTAGTGGGACGCCTGCCTATGGTGGAAATATAAATAATTGGTGGAATGGCAACTAAGTATGAATTGGTAATTAGCAGCACGTCTAGAAGTTCGATGGTAGAAGGGAGGAAGCAATATTACCAATTAAAAAAGAACTTTACATGTTTAAACCCTTAACACCATTAATAATAAAGAAAAAAGACCATAAATAAGTTTTAAAAGAAACAGGTTTCAAAAGCGAATGCATTCTCCCGATTCCAAGAGATAAATTCTCGGAAAGATCGTTAAATTTAATATGTGGAGTAATGTCCTATCCTTATATCGGAACCAGACTTAAAAGGAGCTATGTCTGTGATAAAATAAAATCATATAAAAAACATTTTCACACTACTTGCTCGTAAATGTCAAATTATACGTCAAGCAAACCTACTGTAAAGCATGACATTATTCCCCCTCGCTCGAGCCGGGAATAATATATGTACTAAATTTCATTATTCCCGTGGGAATAATGTGATTTGAATTTGGAACCTCAAAGAAAACCGTATGAAAACTTTCACCAAGGAGTATCAGTAATGGCGGCCGCTGGCAATAACAGCTGATCGCTTACAGGGGTGCCAACTTCACGTTCGAAGGTTGTCGTACCACATCAAATTTCAAAAATCGAATTTATTTCCTCGCAGTAGGTGTGAAAAGCAGAGTACACTCCTCGGGAGTAAAGCTGCCTTGTCTTGGGCTGACTTGAATCCCTCGCTACACTAAGGATTCTTAACTTAATTCCCTCGTTTCACTCGGGAATTAACACTTGAACCTCCTCGCTGCGCTACGGAGGTTTACCCCCAGAATCCTTAGAGTCGTTTCGGGATTCAATACGCCCGTGACGTAAGGCAATGCTTTACTCCCTTGGTGCGTAATCTACTATTATGGAACTCAACAACTTCCAATAGGATACTTTACTGCATAAATAAAGTTTAGTTCACTATTCAGTTAACGGTATTGAAAAATAATGAACACGTATTTTTTTTTGTCAATCAATGAATATTACCACAGATTAAATGCTTCGAAATTCGGAAGTGAGGGCTTGTGACGTCATAATGTCTGTAAAATTCCACCAATAGAGTGACGTTTTATGATTTTTAGAAGCATTGTATCTTCGTCAATTTCGGTTTACGTGACAAAAGCAAAACTATGGGTCAAATATTTATTGATAACTAGTTGACCCGGCAAACTTCGTACCACCTCAGAAACAATTAGAAAAAAAACCTTTTAAAACTTCCCTGGACTTCTCAAAACAATTCAAAACCAAAATCAGCCAAATCGGTACAGCCATTCTTGAGTTTTAGCGAGACTAACGAACAGCAATTGATTTTTTATATAAAAGATTTATCTTCCGGACCAATTTTTTTGTAATAAAATAACCTTTTAAAATTCGAAGACATCTACCAATCCGCAATGGGCCCGCGTGGTGGATTATGGCCCACTCCGTCTCTCAGAGAGGAGGCCTGTGTCCCAGCAGAGGGAACGTTATAGAATGTTGTGATGAACCTTTATGGAATGGAAGATGGATAATGGAAGAAAGAGCTATTGAAAATACAACAAGTAGCCTTTTTTAAATCGATTAAAAGAAGTAAAAACATTATTGTAATCTTTATATTTTTATACGCAATAACGCCTGCGTCGCGTCTTCGCAAAGATATATTTATGTGTAAACAACGTTTCAAAAACAAGCGAACGAGAAATTTAGCTACGAGTCTAGTGGTTGCGGTGGCCTAATTGGTTATGGCGTCTGGAGTACCTATCCAGAAGACGCAGGTTCAAACTCTGCTCGCAGCAGCTCAATTTTTCGTTCGTAAAAATATCATTATTGTAATCTATCGTAACTTAAAATGGCTATTTTATATTTGTGTACATAACAACTGGAACAGTCAGGTAATTATGACCTCAAATTACCTCATAACAAGTTCTTCTTAACTTAATAACCTGGCAGAAAATCAGGACAGGACATATACGGATCTGTCCAGGTGGACCGGTCCTTAGTTTATGGCTTTGCTTATTTCGTGTTTCGCCCGAAGGCACTTACGTCTGACCTCTATATGCCTTTTGGAAACCAGTTGTCTCTCATGCTGGTTATATGGGTGGTATTTTATATTGGGTGGGATGAAAAAGTAGTCCTGGGGGCTGATTCTCGGTTTTAGACATGGTGTCGAACTCGACAAAAATTTCTAATGACGTCATTTTTTCAACAAATACTGACTACTGATAACTAATCTAATAACTAGACTAATTTTAAGTTAGCCTTCGACAAATGGCCAATTTGACATATCAACTTTTAAAATTGTCATTAGAAATATTTGTCGAGTTCGACACCATCTCTAAAACCGAGAATCGGCCCTCAACTCTTTCGAAGCTATATTTTATAGTTGATTAGCTGTTCGGTTTGGTTTGCTGCTCCACTCCTATTGGTCGTATCGTGATGTCTTCTGCGATACATGGACTATCCAACACAAATATAATTTTTCAATTTGGACCAGTTGTTCCTGAGATTAGCGCGGTCAAACAAACAAACTCTCCAGCTTTATTATAATTGTATAGATTTTTGTGGAGGTCGCTTATAGGACGAATGGAAACTAATAGTATATGTTGATTGTGGTTGTCCAAAGCTGGGATTTGAACTTGCAGTTATCAGCAGAGAAGGTTAACGTTTTAACTAATCGTCTACTCAAATGTAATTATGAAACATTGTGCTTTTTTATCGTGGTAAAATCCTCAAATCAGTCCACCCCGGGCAGGGCGGGAGGGACTGTCAGCATTGTACTGACTAAAATCCACGGCGTCTTTCAATAGCCCTTTATATTCCGGGGTCACGGAAATGAAATAAGTCCCGCGACCCCGGCATGCTTTTGCCCTCTGAGAAGAGGCCCCGTCATTTTGCTGACGCCCTTTGAGGCGCGTGTGGATATCGACGCGCCGTCGACCCGGGCATGGTCCATGGTTGAACAGCGAGTTGCCCTATACTCGCTGTCCGCATGCCCACATGAAATATTGTGCTAGGGAATCAGCTCAGAGTCATAATAATAATCAATTTGAAATAAAGTGGATCATCATTATAAGTTTTAAGCAATTCATAAGAAGTTTCTCAAAGATTAAACAATTAAATACGTCTTCAATTACAGTTATTATTTTTTTCCAGACTTCATGCTTAATTTTAAGATCAACAGAGTAACCATTGTATGTACTAAACTATTATTAAACCACAATAATGGTTCTAACGCACGCAACATACTCCAATGTCGTTACTTACATACAATAAAAATGTCAGAAGGCCCACTTGGCCTGTCACGTCTTCCAGCTCGTTTACGTGCTCGTGGCGGCATGGCGGAGCGTTGTAGAGTCCACATACACAGTAGCGATTAGCTGCAGCTATTCGAACCGCTCAATTTCGTGGTAATCCACTCATTTTTGTATTTGTGTTCCCACCCGAACACCGTGAGCTGCTGTAGCGATTTATTCCTCGTGGCGTGATTCAAACATTTCCATACATTTGATCTCACCGCTTCTTGTTCCACGCTAAGCCACCACTCACAGTGGGAAGTTCATGCTCATTTTTGTATTTGTGTTCCCACCCGAACACCGTGAGCCGCAGTAGCGATTCATTCCTCGTGCCGTGTTTCAAACATTTCTCTACATTTGATCCCACCGCTTCTTGTTCCGCGGTAAGCCACCGCTCACAGTGGGAAGTTCGTCAACGGGCCGTTAAGAATTTTCTGTGGAAAGAAAAACCACCAAGTTCCTGCCTATACCTAAGTGTCGAATCAGTCAATCCATTCTTAACATTTTACGATGACGTTTGCCGCCATCTATTACAGAGTCGCGTGACTGTCTAAACAGGGTACCGAGGCACAGGAACGTAAAGGGCCATTGGAGGAACAGTGTAAATTTTTGTCAGTGTCCTACAGTTCCTTCCAGTACCTAGTTATGGATAAAGTAATACTTTAACTTCTGCAATTACTGTTACACATTAAGTGTGAGTAACGAAAACTAATTCGAAAAGCTGCGCCTGAGCTTGTGTCGACTGCGCGTGGCATGTCGAAAACAAAAGTGTTTATACGTTATTGCACTTTGCTAAAAACCACGGTTTTCCTTCAATAGCCCTTCAATTTTCAGGATCACTGTTGTCTGTTAATGTCAGTCATGCGACCAGAATAAATGAGCTACGGTTAGTCGATCAGTACGAGTCTGACAGTCCCTCCCGCCGTCCCGCTCTGTTTGGGAGAATTCATTTGATGATTTTACCACGATATAAAGAAAGAAATAGGATCACAGTTTCCTGATTAAACAGTCCTGTGGCCCCCAGGATGGAGAAAAATTAAATTTAGGTTAAAAAGTAGGATCTAACGAGAATAAACAAAAAAATATATACAGTCGAAAGTCAGTTCTGTGCGAAAAGTACAAGTTAGGGAGCTTACTCCTGATGCTAACTGCGATAGCTACTAACTAAAAATAAAAATCGTCCTTGCTACTACGTTATAAGGATGCAATTCGACTGACTTACTTCGTCGTGGCGAGCGTCTTTTGTTTTTCTTCTACCCTTATATGACCACGTGTTTTATGTCATAATTTTGTAGTGTTAAGGATGATTTTCACTTGTAGTTGGAATCGGTCGATCTGCGCCGCATCGCGTCATAAGCAAGCGGGCTTAAAGTTACATTTCAAAACCGATAACTTACAAAGCACTTCCGTCGCCGCCCGTACCGGTCGAGACTACTCGACAACCAGCCCAGTCAACTGGTTGCACAAGGTTGTGGTGACGTAACCCAAGTTGAACGTTTTCGGCAACCGGCCCGGAGCAGTGCACTCGTTCTTATTGGCTCCTTAGAAAGATTTGTTTCAAGTTGAAATCCCGTTAGGTTGATCCGAGAGGTATGTTGTTCACGTAATGGTATACTAAGTTAGCGTTAAGGACGCGTAACCAGAAAGTTGGCAACGTCGCAAATAGCTGTCAAATATTTACTAGTTTTAATTAATTTGGTAAAATTCCTGTATGAAAATAAGAATGGTTATGAAGTGCACTAAAAAATTGATAAAGGAATGCAATTAAAACACTGAATTTGTTGTTATCACCGTTTCAGCTTTAAAAAAGGCATTCGGAAGGTTTATAAATACTTTATTTCATCTAAAACTACATATTCGATGTTACGATATTAATTATTGCATACCCTTATCAATTTCTAGTGCACTAATGAGCCGTATTTCTTATTTCCATACAGGAACATTGACAAATTAATTAAAACTTGTTAATATTTGACAACTATTTGCGACGCTGCCAAACAGAATACGCGCTCTTAATATGCGATAGTGGACATACAGCCTAAACCCCTTCGTACACAAGGCGACACACGTCTCCGATACCCTACGACTTTGGTAGGCGACTTTCGCAATACAATGGAGGTTCGTATACAGGCACACGTCAATTGATGACAAAGTCGTAAGGTATCGGAGACTTGCGTCGCGTCGTCGCCTTGTGTACGAAGGGCCTAATATGTGTCTGCCAATAAACGTTTTTCCCTTCTTTTCTTTCTTTATTTTTGATAGACTTTTATGTGACCATATCCCTGCGACATTGTGGGACAATGTCCCGTGACCCGTAGATATCACAAGCGTTGTCGGGCAACATCGCGCGACACGTATATGTATATCAATCAAAACTATTTAGTTTACAATCTTCCTTGTAGCATGCATGACTGACATTCCATGAGGTACTATTGTGGAGTATGTCAATGTCATTTGAGCAAGTATGTCAGTTATCCTTTCGATCTATTTCCTTGAGACTCTAATCTGATGTCGACGTATGTAGATTAAACCTTTACTAAGGCATTTATGAATCAAAGCTTACTGTATGAGAAAGTGTTTTTCTTCCTCATCTTAAACAAAGGTTACTGCAATCCTCACACACATTTTTTTTATAGCGTGGTAAATTCATCAAATGAGTCCTCAACCTAGGTCAGGGCAGGAGGTACTGTCCGACTTGTACTGATTAAAATCCACGGTGTCCTTCAGTAGCCCTTTACGTTCCGGGGTCACATTAGCTCGTTAGTCCCGCGATCCTCACACACTATTTTTAAGCAGCCGAACCTACGTTTAAGTGTTTGTAGACTTGAGCATTCACTTGTAACAGAACATCGAGCATTCGCCGTTTTTAATTTTGTCGAACTGAACAACGAACAGAGCCGGGCATAGAGCCAAATATCGCTACGAACATTTCACGATGTTTTTAGCGAACGCACTAGTCGTCAAAAATTTCTACTTCATGAAGATGTCAGATTTGACAGTCAACTCAGAAAAAGGTCGCCAGAACGTTCGTTAGAATGCGTGATACAACGCTCGTTTGTTCTTCTATACTGTAACATTCGCAAGTATGCTCAGATTTATCAGCATCTTATGACAAACTTGTAAAGTCGCTAAGTTAATTCGCCACGAAAAAATTTAGGTATGTGTAAGTTAGCTACAATTTTTCTTAAAAAAAATGATAACTATAAATTCGACCCATTTCATTTTCTCGCAAGGATAGCAGAACAATACATAATAAAATCCATGTAAAAAACTACAGAAAACGAGGAGACAATGTGGAATCCTGAAAAGAAAGTACTAGGAGAACAGGATCATAGAAGAGTTAGTGCCGCCGTCTCCAGTAAAAAATATGTGAAACTAGCTGACCGGGCAAACTTCGTAATGCTTTTTAAACCTTCCCTGGACCAAAATAAGCCAAATCGGTCCAGCCGTTCTCGAGTTTTAGCGAGAGTAACGAACAGCAATTGATTTTTATATAATTATGTATATAAGAAGACTAGCTTCTGGCCGCGGTTTCACCCGCGTCATGTTAGGAGTTTGGTCCTATAGTCCCGTCTCCATCAGTTCCCTTGAAGAGCGCTATTTCCGACATCGTGGGTATCTTCAATAGTGGCTGGGGCGAGAGGTAGAGGATGTCTTTTCCCTCACGCATTCCGACTGCTAACCATTCCCCTTAATTGCCACTGAATCTTGAGATACCTCCCGAAACGAAAAAAACGAAAGCCGGTAGGACTGCGTCAGACTGAAGAAGGTGAGGAAGCAGCCCGTAGCCTTTCCAAACGCTCCTTAAAGTAGGCCGGTCAATATCGACATAAAAAAACCAAACATTGCAAACGCGCATGAAACTACGATTCTTTTATATGTTGTTAGGTCCCTTTAGAGTTTAGAGTATTCAACACCCAAGTTTGCAACCCTGATAACCCTGTTCTGTCAATGTCTATGTCGAATCAAAATCGCACTTAACCAGTTTTTAGTATTTGTTGTTACAGCGGCAATAGACATACATCATCAGTGAAAATGTTACCTATCTAATTATCACGGTTCGTGAGAAACATTAAGGCGCGTACAGACATCGCGAGGCGTGCGACACGAATGGTTCGTCTCGCATGCCTCGGGCTGTGTGGACGTGTGTGCTCACAGTGAGCATTCGCGCCATACGATCGTTGCGAACGCCGCCTCAGTACGAGCCGTGCGCTCCGTGTGGACGGACAGGTGTTGTTTGCGTTGCGCGCATGCATCATGAAGGCCAATACCGAGTCACTACGTGAGCTGGTTCAACTTTATGAAATTAATAGAGTGTTGTGGGACTCTATACATTCTGATTATTACAATAAATGTAAAAAGGAAGACGCGTGGCGTCAAATATCACAGCAAGTCAACACGAACACCGTGCGTGGTGGTTTGCTTGCTCAGCTTGAGCATGTTTCGTTCGGGACGCACGCATAAATGTACCATCGTATGCCTCAGGTTGAGGCATGCGAGACGAACCATTCGTGTCGCACGCCTCGCGATGTCTGTACGTGGCTTTACATTACTTTATAACATCTACAAAAACCAGCAACAAAACCACGTTTTTTGTATGGGAGCCCCCCATTTTTTTACGTGGTAAAATCATCAAATGAGGGCCTCCCACCCCGGGCTGGGAGGGACTGTCAGACTTGTACTGACTGAAATCCATGGTGTCCTTCAATAGCTCTTTATGTTCCGGGGTCACGGTAATGAAATAAGTCCCGCGACCAATGAGAGCCCCCCTTAATATTTATTGTATTCTGGTTTTTAGTATGCTTTGTTATAGCAGCAACAGATGTACATCACCTGTGAAAATTTCAAATCTGTAGCTATCACGGTTCATGAGATACACACGCAAAAACTACTGAATTGACAGCACAGGGTTTCCAGGGTTGCAAATTATAACAAAATGGTAGTTACATGCGCGTTTGCAATGTCAAATGATGTAAAGGGCAATTTCGTTCAAAATTAAATGCATAAGATGATTAACGTATTTATTTGGATAAGGATTAATATCATGTTAATGAAAACACCTTCGCAAATAATGCATTACTTTAAAACAAATTTGGTTCCCATAAAAAAGGTTATAGTGACTTAACCTTTAAAGATAGATATATGCTCTCGCGGACTTTATTTTAGAAAATTTTATGAGGAATAATTCCGTAGTACATAATTTTTGCGAAACTCTAACCGTTTACGCAGCGCACGCAACGGAAGCTCTAAAAAAGGAATACATTTTCCCGATTTTGAAACATTTCTCATTACTGCTCCGCTCCTATAGGTGATAGCGCGATGTTATATAGCCTATAGCCTTCCTCGATAAATGGAATATCTAACACAAAAAGATTTTTTCAATTCCAACCAGTAGATCCTGAGATTAGCGCGTTCAAACAAACAAACAAACAAACAAACAAACAAACAATCTCTTCAGCTTTATAATATTAGTATAGATGAGGACATGTGGAAAATTAACAATGGAAATCTAGCTGTGGTGTATTTAATCAGTTTAAGAGGTTTAAAAAAATGGGGCAAATTAACTTTGAGGCAAATATACAACAAACCCCTCAGACCAGTCTAACAAGCTGGACCAACAATGATACGTTATCATAACTTCAGGCTCACATGTTCATACAAGGCGAGGCATAACGGACGGGTACGTATGTCCCGTTATGTTCCAAACGTGGCCCATTGTGTGATCAATGGCCTGTACTGGCCTGACATGTGTGTTTACTTTTGATAACCAAGGCGTGATTATGGAATTAGGAGGTGAAAAATCAAATTAGTCTGTTAATTAGATTGTTAAAAAATATTTGAAACGTGTTTTTATTATTGTTAAGAAATCCACAAAAAATTAAAGAAAAATTCAACTATTTCGTATATTTCTAAACAGCTGTGCGTTCCCATGCCATGCGTTCTCGCATTTTAGTTTTTGGATTAAAAATACAGAATAACCAAAAAACTACCTACTAAATTTCTGTGTCTCCTCTCGATCGGTAAACCGTTTTTAGGATTTCGTACCCGAAGAGTAAAACATACTAAGACTCGACTGTCCGTCTGTCACCATCACCAGGCTGTATCTCATGAACCGTGATAGTTAGACAGTTGAATTTTTACAGACGATATAACAACAAATACTAAAATACAGAAAAAAAATATCTAAGGGGGTTCCCATACAAGAAGCCGCAGTATTCGCCAAATAATCAAGCAGAGTCCGATTCGCTCCAGGCCATTTTTTTATTTAGAGATTTTATCCTGTATCGTGGGTGCATTTACAAACATAACAACTATAGGTATATAAATGGCAACACTTTTAAGACGTTGCAATCGCTAGATGTCCGTGCTAGGAGTAGTGATGTGCATCGATATTGACCTTGTCCACACTTGTCGAGTTCTGCACTCATGCGCATGACAGCGTGTTCTACTTGTAGCGTGACTTGATCGGACCAAATGTCAGGGATAAAGATAAGTTGATTTAACCAATCAAATTAGTAGCGTGGGCATGCGGGCGACGAGTAATGGGTGACTCGCTGTCCAATCATGGACCATGCCCGGGTCGAGACGCGTGCTTAAAGAGTGTCAGCACAATGACGGGGGCTTATAGGGCCAAAGCCTACCGGGGCCGCGGGACTTACGAGCTACTGAAGAACACCGTGGATTTTAGTCAGTACAAGTCTGATTCCCTCCTGCTTTGCCCTGGGTGGGAGGAGACATTTTGATGATTATACGACGTTTAAAAAAAAAACAATCATTGTACCTAATCATATTTTTATTGCTTGCTGGTGACAATTTGAATCAGAGTTCGATTGCTGATTGACCAATCTATTCTGACGGGGCCCTTAGAGGGCCAAAGGCAGCCGGGGTAGCGGGACTGTCTGTATAATCAGTTAACTGTGACCCTGAAACGTAGAGGGCTATTGAAGGATCGCCGTGGATTTCAGTCAGTACAAGTCCCAAAAGACCCTCCGCCCTGGGCCTCTCCTTTCATTTGATGATTTTACAGGAAAACTTTAAATTGATACATTTGGTTCAGTGGTTTTTGCGTGAAAGAGTAACAAACATCCATCCACACATACAAACTTTCACGTTTATAATATTAGTAGGATCTTAATAATTGATACATCTATAATGTAATCTTAACCTTTCAAGTATGTATTGCAGATACCGGAACGGTTATGTTTATGAATGTGCTCATCGTATTTCATTAGAAAAACCAGTTTCTACACATGACGTAATTGGCTACCTCTGATGATAAGTTTTCTGCTTAACGATGAACTTGGTGGCAAAAAACCACAATTAGTTTTAAGCGTGTTTCTTTGAAAAACCACTGATTTCGAGGATAAAACATTGAATTGGCTAGATAGGTATTTAAATGTAGTTTTTGCTTAAGTAGAAAAATAATCTATTTTAGTGTTAATAGTAGAAAAACAGCTCTTGAACTGATCATTATATTTAGACACTAGCTATTCCCCATAGAGCAACTCGCTGTCCGACCATGGACCATGCCCGGGTCGACGGCGCGTCGGAGGGCCAAAGCCTGCGGAGGTCGCGGGACTTATTTCCATCACCGTGACCCAGGAACATAAAGGGCTATTGAAGGACACCGTGGATTTTAGTCAGTACAAGTCTGAGAGTCCCCTCCCGCCCTGCCCGGGGTGGGAGGACTCATTTGATGATTTTAACACGCTAATTAAAAAAAAAAACGCTGTTCCCCATTTTTTAGGGTCGTAACGTAATGTTTTTTATTAGCTTTCCTCGATAAATGGACTACTTATTCTATCCAACACAAATAAGTAGTTTGTTCTTTTTAAGCTTTTCCCCACTCTTGGAATTTCTCCTGTGTCTTGGTTGCATTTACAAACATAGATAAACTCATATATACAAACGCCCAGACCCAGACCAACTACTTGTAGATCGTACATATATTTGCTCCGTGCGATAATCGAACCAGCGACACGCAGCGCAGCAATCCAATCGCTCAGCCACTGCGCTAACCGTGCTGTCGAAGTTCCTGAGATTATGTCATTAAACTTGTAAAAGTAAAAACCTTGCAAAAACAAACATACAGTGATTCAAAACAAACAATTGCAAATATCAAAAGAGTTTAGCAACTCTCTGAAGAATTACGAAATAATACGAAAGTAGCTCAATCAGTTTGAAAACACATACTACCTACATAGATACGGAATACAATAGAATCATTTATTACAACAATCACAATATTATTCAACTATACAGAGTGAATTTTTAATCTGGGCGTGGATGGCTATATCCGAAACTATGAGGAATATCAAAAAACGTCGAAAGGACTCTTGAGGCCGATTTTGATGAAAACTAAAACGGCATCATTGGATTTTCCAGTAATCGAACCCGCTGAATTTGGAAAAAAAATCACAGCCTGTATACATTTGCCATTATACCATTCGAAAGTGTTCCTAATAAGGATCAAATTCCGGGAAGTAATGACCTGAAACACCCTGTATAGCACTCTACCCGTGACTTTGTGTGCGAATTTCAAAATTTTGCCTCTGTGGTTTTTTACTCCCGGCCACCCTCATATGGGATGGGATACTTTTATTCAAATAAATATCCAGCAAAATTGGAGTAATGAAGTTTCATAAAATCTATCAACCCCAAAAACAATCCCCTTAGGGTTCGAATTGCGCAAAATCCCGTCTTAGTGAGCACCTACGTCCTAACAAGAACTCCCATGCATAATTTGATACTTCTAGTACTTACAGTTTCTGAGATTTCGTTGCGAGTGACCTTTATTTAACTTTTTTATAGATTAGGTACATCATATGCGTATAGCTTGGATGTCCAATGGATGGAAGTACGAGTATGTTATTACAATATAATAGTAAATAAAGTATAATATAAATAGTATGTTATTACAAACATTTCAGCCATTCTAAAAGAATGGCTGAAATGTTCTTGTGGTTTATATATAGGCCATAGTCTGCAATAACACATAGAATATCTTTTATCCCAGTACCTACATTTCAGTTGGATAATTTTGTAGTAGTCCTGGCAACACTAGTGGCTGAATGATCCACTGCTGCGCAGCGTATCGCGGGTTTCATTGCCGGACGGAACATTTTTGTCACTATAATCTACAAGTACGTAGTTATTCCGAGTCTGGGTGTTTGTGTATGTGAGTATCTATGTCTGTAGACGCACCCATGACACAGGAGAAATTCCTTATACAGGCCAAAATGTAAGAAAAAAATAGGTTAGACCAGATATTATATAATTTATCATGTAATAAACACAGATGACTATATAAAAAGAGGTACTAAATGTGTTCTTATTACAAAATGGCCGTTTCATAACGTTCCCATAACACAATGGCTTTTTGGCCAGTGTGAACCCATTTTCAAACACCAACTTACGTCTTACAGTTCCACTAACTTAACCTCATTTAAATTTCGACCTTAATGACTAAATAATAAGAGCGTGATAAGGGTTTTTGGAGGTGTGTGATAGATTGGTTTTCTATAGGCTGAATGCGAATATGAATTAACCGACCTTGCAGATAAAAAGTAGTGTGCTGATATTTTGTATCGAGTAGGTGGCGAGGTTGTTCCGTAAATGGTCCATGAATCAGATCGGTTTTAAAACGTTTTTTGACGTGGTATTTCATTGATATAGAGAAATGTTGAGCTGTTTTTCAAAATCTGGGAACTAGGTTCTAAATCTGGGAATTCGGTTCAAAGTCTGGGTATTTCGTTAAAAATCTAAGAAGTTCAACATCTGGGATTTTTTAATATTAACCTAAGAATTGGTTCTCAAAGAATTCGGGGTTTCTAGTTGTAAATCTGGGAGTTTGATTAGCACAGATGCTTGAAAATGATTTAGTAAAAGAAAAAGTTACCAAGTAGGTAATTTTAATTCATTTTTAATCTATAGTGGAAGGATAAATTTTAATCTGAAGCTCTAACAAGGCTTTCATGTATTTTGTGATGTAAACGAGAACTTAAATACAATAATTTTATGGAAAAAATAGTTACACTAGACACAGTAAATTCTTCAAGTACCCAATAAATATAATACAGAAATCTTGTCTAGCCTCTGTCTAATTACGAAATACCACACCACAGTGAAAATGTATGAAGTTTCGAGTCTAAATTATTTACATAACTTTACGATTTTAATGAGTTAAAAATAATTTAAGAAGTTCCACCTTCCTTGAAATGTAGGTTATTGGAAAGGAGAAAGGAAATTATTCACACAATAATTACCTAACAGCTATAAAATATGTAACCAATGACAATCCATAAAAGACTGCATGTAACAACATGACTAAACAGTCAACTATCTTTATTTATTACTAGCTGCTGCCAGCGGCTTCACCCGCTGCAACTCGAAAATCATCCCGTGGGAACATAAAATCGTGATAAAACTATCCTATGTGTTAATCCAGGTTATAAACTATCTGTGTACCAAATTTAAACAAAATCCGTTCAGTAGTTTTTGCGTGAAAGAGTAACAAACATCCATCCACACATACAAACTTTCACGTTTAAAATATTAGTAGGATGCAGAACCTAAGGTACCTAAAATAAAAATAGAAGCCCCGCTCTCGGGGCTTCGTCGCCCATAGTTCTTTTTTATCGTTGTAAAATCATCAAATGAGTCCTCCCTCCCATAGCAGGAGAGACTGTCAGACTTCTACAAACTAAAATTCACGGTGTCCTTCAATAGCCCTTCCCATTTTTTTTATTTTAAGACTCCATCCGTTAGATGGAATCGTCAAACTCATACTGACTAAATTCCATCGTTTTTCTTCAATTGCCATAATACGTTCCAGGGTCACGGTTATCAGATGAGACAGTCCCGTGACCCTCGTCGTCCATGGTAAGGTCGATTTTATTTTTATTATAGATTATGTTTATTTCTACAATCATCATCATCATCAGCTCATAATGTTCCCACTTCTGGGACACAGGCCTCTTCTCTGTGAGTGGGCCATCCACCACGCGGGCGCAGTGAAAGGAAAGGATTCATAATATATTAGATACATTCCCCATTTCTACAACACTTTATTTAAAAACACTTTGGTGACCATTTTATCCATTCTGCCTGGTATCTCGAAGTTTTTATTAAACACAAGCCATTCTAATACATAAATTTATTCGTTTGAAACACCCACAAGGAAATCGCGGCAAGGTCCGAGCGAGGAATGTGTGAATAAGATATTGTTGAGAATTTTGCTTCTATTGTATTTACAACATAGATCTGCTGTTATTTTTGATGCAGAATTTTGTTAAATAATTCGAATAGCATCAAGCAACGACGATATATTACTAGACTCCTAATAACAGGCGACCGATGTCTGTCAACACATTAGGCAAAAAGTCTTATATTCGTCTTATTTCGACCACTCCTGTGAGCCGTAAACATAACTTGAGACAGAACAGTCCTTGAGTTAGGCAATCACAACGCAGTACCCCGTCCCCCTCGCTTACGTAGTACCTCAGCGAGTTGACAGAATAGTTTTTGTTCCTTAGATCGTGCATGCGGAGTCTAGTAATATATCGTCGTTGGCATCAGGGCTTCTTATTATTATGGCGTAATTTTAGAAAATCTTAATAAATATCTAACATACTAGAAACTTCTAACACTTGTAGTAAGGAACTTTCATACAAACTCATCATCATCTGCCTAGCCTTTTCCCAACTATATTGTGGTCAGCTTCCAGTCGAACCAGATGCAGCTGAATATCAGTATTTTATATGGAGCGACTGTCTATCTGACCTCCACAACCCAGTAACTGATTAAAAGGAAATCTCATAGTAAGACTGGTTGTCAGACTTTAGAGCTTCTGACTAACAGTAACGACTGTCAAAGATCTACAAATGACAGCCGCGAGCAACGGCTTTACGTGCTTTCCGAGGCACGGAGGAAACTCACTCACTCACTCACTGACAGATGGTCATCCATCCACAGACCAACCTAAGCAAGCGCGGCTTAAACCGGATGATCGGCCTGTGCGGCTGTAATTATTTAGCCACGAGCTCCTACATAGTTCTTAGGTAATAGATATCAAAGTATTTTGACACTATTGCCATTGCTTGGGCATGCGGACAGCGAGTAAAGGGCAACTCGCTGTCCGACCATGGGCCATGCCCGGGTCGACGGCGCGTCGTGTTCCACGTGCGCCTCAAAGAGCTGTCAGCAAAATGACGGGGCGCCCTCTCAGAGGGCCAAAGCCTGCCAGGGTCGCGGGACTTATTCTATTACCGTGACCCCGGAATATAAAGGGCTACTGAAGGACACCGTGGATTTTAGTCAGTACAAGTCTGACAGTCCCTTCTGCCCTGGCCCCGGTTGGAGGACTCATTTGATGATTTAACCACGCTAAAAAAATAAAATTGCCATTGCTTAAAAAAAACAATGACAAATTATCAATCTGAGTGAACTATCCAACACTGAATAAGCCTAATGAGGTATTTTAAGCCTAATAATTAAAATAAAATAGCCATCTTTGCAAGAAAACCAGTTTTCCCAACATAATCATCAAACTCCGGAAGACATCGCGAACATCCAAGGTTCTTTAGCTACGCATCTATTTAAAAACTAATCATGGATTCCACACAATAATGTTTGAAAACAGAAGGCCGCTTGTACCGACTGTCATTTGTAGATGTTTGACAGTAATTACGTGATCGAAGTTTGAAAATCTGACAACTAGTCTTAACAAAGAGTATCGTAGTATTCTGTAACTGGGTTGTGGAGTTCAGATAGGCAGTCGCTCCATGTAAAATTCTGGTATTTAGCTGCATCGAGTTACATTGAGATAATGATGATTTTTCATACATTATATACTAATTAAAATCAATGTATTAAGTCAAAATAGCAGAATAAATAAGTAGAATCAATGGTATTATCAGAGGATACCACCGTCTAAAATAAAAGCCGAGCGATTCTTAATTCAAAATCAATGAGGCATTTTTGGAGACCCAATTTTGATCAAAGTCCTTTTATTTCTGACCCAATTTAGGAGTGAGCATAGAGGTTCCATGAAAGTAGAATTATTCCTTTTTTTAATTTAAAAGTGGTGGGGTATTTTTTGCGACCCTATTTTTTTATTGAGCAGAATAGCTTTGTATGTTTAGAAAGAACAGAGTAGAGTATATTAAAAAAATCTCCTTTTGAAACTGAACCTTTTTGCAAAAAACTACAGATGACCTACGACGATGACTATGACGTCTTAAAGCGAGAGTAGTTCCGTTGAGGAAAAGAGACAAAGCTATACAATGGTCATGGTAGGCCCAAGCCGACCCGAATGCAGTTGGGAATAAGGCTAAACAGATGATGAGAATCTACAAACAATTATTTAATAACAGAAGGCCCACAGCACACTGGTTGGTTTGTCATTCGACCTCCGACTCGCGACCTTAGGAACGTGTCAATTGTTACCTTTATAACTTATGTAACGTTTAACATAGATTCATACGTGCTGTTAGTGCTAAGTAGACGATGATGAGGTCATTTTGAAGACATATTATCACGCCTCTATTCAGGGAAGGGACTTGCAGAAGTATGGGTGTAGTACAACTACATTTAGAACAAGTTTATCATAAGAAACGCCATTTTTTTATTAACACCTTGTAGATAGTTTAGAAAAACACAAGAAAATGAAGTGTTCCTTCAATTTCTCCAAGACCCCTTAATAAACTTATCTGGTCGCAGGACTTCTCTCATTACCATGACCCTGAAACATAAAGGGCTGTTGACGGACACCGTGGATTTTAGTCAGTACGAGTCTACTTAAAATGGCCATTAAGCTGAAATGAAACTGGGCTGGCCACGTCTGCCGGATGCCCAATGAACTGTGGGCCAAAATTACCACTATGTGGAGCCCTGACACAGCCAGAAGGCGTCGCGGCAGACCTCGCAGAAGATGGCGGGATGAGCTGGATAAAACTAACAACCAGTGGCTCACACTAGCCTTAGATCGAAATAGTTGGAAGTCATGGAGACAGGCCTTTGCCCAGCTGTGGCAGTGGGATGATACAGGCTGACAGTAACAGTAACGAGTCTGCCCTAGGTTCCGGGAGGACAAATTTGATGACGCATCTTCCAAATAGGTCCAGTTGTCATCTAGAAATAGGGAAAAAATCATATAACGTCTGCCGTTTTTCGAAGTCGGTTTAAAAAAAACATAATAACTAAGGATCGTACAGACGCGACATCAAGCTTTGAGTGATTAATTCTTCTTCCTTTTATGTCCAAGAAGAGGCAAATGTCCTATAGTGACACAGCTTTGGCCTTATATTGACAAGGACTCACACACCATCCTACATACAAAATTTAATACCTACCTAGTGGGTGTTTTTAAGAACTTAAGGCCATATTCTGAATCACTATATGGCCGCCAATACTTGTCCATATCTTACCTTTATAAGTGAAGCCACTTTTTATAAATGTGTGAGTGATCGCCACGCACACATTTAAATGTTTTCCTTGTAGATGTTCACTTGTTTTTTACGTGGTTAATCATCAAATGAGACCTCCCACCCCGGGCAGGGTGAGAGGTACTGTCAGACTTCTACTGACTAAAATCCACGGTGTTCTTCATTAGCCCTTTATGTTCCGGGGTCACGGTGAGGAAATAAATCCCACGACCCCGGCAGGCTTAAGCCCTCTGTGAGGGGGCCCCGTCATTTGCTGACAGCTCTTTGAGGCGTGCGTGGAACACGACGCGCCGTCGACCCGGGCATGGTCCATGGTCGAACAGCGAGTTGCCCTTTACTCGCTGTCCGCATACCCGCGCCTACGGTGGCCGGAGACCGTCTCGCTCTTGCGACGTCCGACGCCGTGGGCGTACACCACTGTGGTTGGGGCGGAGGGAGGACGCTGCCCTCTCTCTCTCGCGGCCCGCCATCTCCATCGCGAGCATTACTGCCTCGCAGAAGGTGGCGACCGCTTCCCACTCCGTCTCGCCCCGCAGCATGGCCGAAACCAATGCCGGGCGCGAGAGGTCTCCGCCTATCGCCGCCGTAAGGACACGTGGGTGCCCTGCCCAAGCTGGGCAATCTTGCACCGTATGCTCTACTGTACTGATCTTCGCAATGGTGACACCCAGGCGTTTCCTCCTTTCGCATCAGACACAGGTACCTCCCGAAACTTTGTCCGGTGAGGACCTGCGTCATGCGGTAGGTAAGGACGCCGTGACGTCTCTCCAACCACTCCTCAAAGAGGGGTCTTACCGCCGCTATTGCGGCGTGCCCGGCCATCGGTCGCGACAGTCGCGCCCTCCATACTGCCCTGAGATCGCGCCGGAGCTCTTCCCGCCGCGCCTCGACTTCTCGAGGCAGCGGGGTCACGCCCCGGCGCTGCGCCTCCACGCGCCACTCGTAGACGCAGATTTTAACTTGTTTTACGTAGGAATTGAACGACGGGGAGTAGAATCTATTAAAAACTGCTGATCGATAACGAACGAAAACGATCTGTGAACTTCAATAGATTTCCAACTTTACGCGCTTGGGTATAAAGTTGAAAATGTATTGGTGACTGATGAACGATAACGATTGTCGTTTACTGTCGTATGCTGTTTGACTAAGCCCCGTGTACACGTAGCGTAGCACGAGTTTTCAGTATTCGAGACGTAAAAAAATGGAACTTTGACAATTTAAAATTGACAATTTTCAAGTAAAAAAAAAGTTCCTTCATCGCAGACCAGACGCTGTTCCATTTTTTATTACAAGAAACGCTGTAAATACTGGAAAGGCGCAGTAAAGTAAAAGAGTGAAAAGTCGTGCTAAGGGTACTGGACATCGTCGGCAGATGATCTCCGGCCACTGTAGGCGCGGGCATGCGGACAGCGAGTAAAGGGCAACTCGCCATCCGACCATGGACCATGCCCGGGTCGACAGCGCGTCGTGTTCCACGCGCGCCTCAAAGAGCTGTCAGCAAAATGACGGGGCCCCTCACAGAGGGCCAGAGCCTGCCGGGGTCGCGGGACTTATTTCCATCACCGTGACGCCGGAACGTAAAGGGCTATTGAAGGAAACCTTGGATTTTAGTCAGTAAAAGTCTGACAGTAGGGGTGGGAGGACTCATTTGATGATTTTACCACGATAAAAAAGGGGTAAGTACTGGACATTTTATAATTTAAGATATTTACGTAATTATTACTCATACATAACAAAATTCTCTCACTGCATCTGTCTGAACACACTAAATTTAAAAACTGAAGTCGCATGCGCATGCTAATATGTATTACATTGAGACAGACAGACAAAAATGAGACAAAACATTGTCTTTTTGTTTAACATTTTCTTGTCAAATATGACATAATGCAGTGACTTTGAAAAAGTAGCTAGAATAATTGCTTTTCCTGGTTTGTGGTTACTGAAATTAGATTGTTTCTGGTTGTTATTTTACTTTTAGTAATATACTTTTAAATGGAAAAGTTGTAATATATTAAACAACTGACCTTATTTTGATGGAAATGTTAACTTGTAGATGATTATAGATATTTGTATGATCTACAAGTAGTTGTTCCGGGTCTGGGTGTTTGTGTATGTGAGTTTCTATGTTTGTAAATAATAATAATAATAACCGCCGGTTTGGGCCTCATCTCATTTAAATTACATAATGGGCCTCTGCAAGATGGCTTCGGCTCCTGGCACGCCCTTTAAAAGTCCGGGATCCCATGATCCCGAGATCTTAAAAGGTTAAATAATAATAATAATAATATTCCACAACTATCACACAACGCCATCTAGTCCCAAGCTAAGCAGAGCTTGTGTTATGGGTACTAGACAACTGATAAACATACTTATATATTTCTAAATACATACATATTATAGATAAATTACACCCAGACACAGAACAAATGATCGTGCTCATCACACAAACATTTGTCCTGGGTGGGAATCGAACCCACGACCCCCGGCATAGCAGTCAGGGTCACTAACTACTAGACCAACAGGCCAGTCAAATGCACCCACGATACAGGAGAAATACTTAGTTTGTTACGATATTTATTTTTAATAACCAATGTTTTGTATTTTTTTATAGGAGGGGCTCGTGGCTAAATAATTACAGCCGCACAGGCCGATCTACCGGGTTAAGCCGCGCTTGCCGAGGTTGGTCTGTGGATGGGTGACCATCGGTCATAGCGAGTTTCCTCCATGCCTCGGAAAGCACGTAAAGCCGTTGGTCCCGGCTGTCATTTGTAAATCTTTGACAGTCGTTACTGTTAGTCAGAAGCTCTAAAGTCTGACAACCAGTCTTACCATGGGGTATGGTATTGCCCCGTTATTGGGTTGTTGAGGTCCGACAGGCAGTCGCTCCATGTAAAATACTGATATCTAGCTGAATCTGGTTTGACTGGAAGCCGACCCCAATATAGTTGGGAAAAGTATTTTTTTATGGCATGGTAGATTACTGCAAAACGTACAGAGGTTGATGACGACAGTAAAAAAACATACACACTTTATACTTTATTGAGAAGTTCTACTATAATTTACATTTAATTTACAATATAATGACTATATTGGTTATAACAACATCATCCGTCAATAGCACACACTGCAATTCATCAAAGTCTCATACAAAACATACTCTTTATACGTCCTATTTACGTCAATACATAAGAACTTAAGATGTGGGTTTATAAAGGCTACATAAGCAGAATCGTTAGACATGGTATCATAAAGATATTGTAACAGAACATCGAGCATTCACCATTTTTAATTTTGTTGCAGTAATCAAAGAACAGTGCCAAGCATAGAGCAAACAACGATACGAAAAAGTTCACGTTCTTTCTAGAGAACACTGGTGCTTTTAACGTAGAGCTCGAGCTAGTGACTGGAGTCGACAGTCGTCACAAAATGTTTCTTCATCAATATGTCAGACTTGACAGTGGCTTGGTAAAAAGATCGACAGAACGCTCGTTAGAATGCTCGCAAAAATGTTCTAATTTGTTATTCTGTAATATAAAATTTGCAAGAATGCTCATTACAAGGGAATGATATTAACGTCATACTACATTGACAATTCATATTATAATTCGTATCACACAATTCATTTGGGGGCACGGCAGTGCCCCCACCAAGTCGAGCAAAAAAGCGGCACGGCCGTACCATCCTTTTCTCGAAGCAATTCAGGCCATTTTCGACCCCCTGTAACTTCGTTGTGGATAAAACTAGAAGACTGAATTTTCAGTAACCATGCAGGCATTGTAAAGACACGGTATATTTCAAATTTCATTCAATTTGAACCAGTAGTTTAAGAATTATAACGGGTCAAAGTTTCTTAATTTTGTCACTCACTCACTCACTCACCGATCATCAAAATTCTAAGGCACTTCTAGCAGACCTAGAAGCTTCAAATTTGGAATATAAGTAGTGTTTGGTGTATGAATCAAGGAAAAACTAAAATATTTGGGGGCACGGTAGTGCCCCCGCCAAGTCGAGTAAAATTTTTCAATTTTGGTCCAGTTTTCTAGATAGGTACATAACTGCTTAAATAACTTCATAATCACATATAAATATAGGCGCATGGTAGTGCCCCTGCCAAATCGAGCAAAAAATTCCCGTCATGCAAATTAATTCCGCAAAGGATGGATTACCTACCTACGGACAAAGCACATCAAGCTCTGTCTACAAAATACAAAAAGAAATGAGATCCCATCAAAAACAATACTTGTCAAAAATACCAAGTCTCGCAACTCAGTTGTTACATGGATAAGACTTGGTATTACATGGATCTCACAACTTTTTACCGTAGAACAACTGAGTTGCGAGACTTGGTATTTTTGACAAGTATTGTTTTTGATGGGATTTGTTTTACAGTATTGTATGTACAGAGAAACGATAATGGCCCATAGCATGGACTCAACCTTCTCTAGCGTAATATGTCATGAGAGAAAACTACTAGGTACTTTCCTTTAAATTCCCCAAGGAAAGGAAAAATGCTAATAATTTTTCTGAAACTTCACAAGATGAATCACTTTTAGAAGAATTGCTTTAATTTGCCGTTATAGACCCCTGAAGGTTGACTCGATTTGAAACAAAACAGACGAAGCATTTGCCTATTATCTTTACATGTATGGCTATGTGCAATTTTGTATTGAAAATTTGTTCACGACTCACGATCTTATATTTAAGCCGTATAAGGACATCAATGAATATGTTTGAATTATTTGATAATGATGTGTGAAATATTTTATTTGGAAAGGCAAATCATGTAAAGCCGTTGATCTTAGTAATTTTGCTCGATAGCCTGACAACAAGTCTTACTAAGGTTATCGTATTACCAAGTTACTGGATTGTAGACGCCATATAGGGGCCGTCCATTAATCAAGTGATGTTTTTTTAGCTTTTTTGTACCCCCCCCCCCCCCCCCCCCCCCACCGCCTTGGAGATACATGGTGAGGTTTCAGACCACCCCCACCCCTCTTCCTATATCACGTGTATTCTTTGGTACCTAAAAAAATTGTAACTATTTTTCAATATTCCTAAAATACAGGTTTAAGTATAATCTAATTTTATTAAAGTATACTACCCAGTGAGAGCAGTGGTGGCCCAGTGGTATCGGTCCCGACTTACGAGTTGTAGGTCGTGGGTTCGAACCCAGCTTGGCGCATTACTTTGTGTAATTTATTTCATCACCACTGCTCTCAAAAACGGTGAAGGAAAACATCGTGAGGAAACCGGCATGTCCTAGAACCATCAAATTCGAAGACATGTGACATCTGCCAATCCGCACTGGGCCCGCGTGGTGGATTATGGCCCACTCCCTCTCACAAGAGAGGAGGCCTGTGTCCCAGCAGTGGGAACGTTATAGGCTGATGATGATGATGATGATACTACCCAGTGGTTTGTGAACAAGAAAAGTGTATTGCACGCGTAACGCCGCTTTTCGGTTAAGTATCCCGAAAAAATAAATACACGTGATGTATTATTACCCCCCCGCCCCCCTTGGGAGTATTCGTGATTTCATATAGAACCCTTCCCCCCATTTCGAACCTCACGTGATTAATAAACGGCAGTCACACCATGTCATCATCATCATCAGCCAGAAGACGTCCACTGCTGAACATAGGCCTCCCCCTTACACTGACACGCTGAACGACAATTCGCCACTTGCATCCATCGGTTGTCCGTGGCTTTGACGATGTCGTCGGTCCAACTAGTGGGAGGCATATGCTGCTTCTAGAGAACTTTTTTCCCCATTAGTTTTTTTTATTTTTATTTCTCTTTTGTTATAGGTATTAGTTTAAGTTGGTTATTAAATTTAAAGAGCTCGTGGCTAAATAATTACAGCCGCACAGGCCGATCTTCCGGGAAAAGCCGCGCTTACTGAGGTTGGTCTGTGGATGGGTGACCATCTGTCATAGCGCTTTTCTTCCGGAGAACACCTAAAGCCGTTGGTCTCTGCTGTTATTTACAGATCTTTGACAGTCGTTACTGTTAGTCAGAAGCTCTAAAGTCTGACAACCAGTCTTAACATGATAATATCGTATTATCCAGTTACTGGATTGTGGAGATCCAATAGGCAGTCATTCCATGTAAAATGCTGATATTCAGCTGCATCTCGTTTGAAGCCTACCACAATATGGTTGGGAAAAGGCTAGGCAGATGATGATGAGTTTACATAGGTAATTAAAATTTAGGTTCTCTGTATTTCAAAAACCACAGAAAAAATTAATATTGAATCACTAATTTTCATCTTCCAAAAGCCCTTTACTCTTCAACTCAAAACATTTTCTCATTCAATACAACCTACATAGCGCGCATCGACTCCCGCGCAGGTTACGTGTCTGACGTCATCGGATGACATCATGCGCTGTAGGCACGACCTACACTGAGCTTGAACAGAATGTCAACAGTACGAAGGTGATTTAGAGGTTTTCCATGTTATTGAATAAAACATCTTAAGCTTTTTAATTTTAAAGGTGATTTTGCGTTAAATGTTCTTTTATAACTGACTGCAAAAAGGAGGAGGTGTCCAATTTGGTCGGTTTTTTTTTCATATTCATGTGCAACAATAACACCATGGACCATGGTTTCTGATCCGATTTTTGTAATTATTTTTGTATTCCATGAAAAAGGTATATTTGCCATTTGGTCCTATAAAAAATAATTCAGTTTGGTCAACTGAACCAATTTTAGCGTTTACTTGGTGGATGTTATTATCGGTCCTGAAAATTATTTATATGGCAAGAATTTGGGTTGAATATTTGAAATTTAAAATAAACGTAGAAAAAAATTAGCTGACAGTATTCGAAAAAAAATTCTTTGAAGAAAAATAATTGACTTCAAAAACAACCATAAAATAGGAATAAAATAAGATTTCTTTCGGAAGTCGGTGCCGAAAAAAATCTGTATAATGAAAAATAAAACTTGTTGACTTGTTTTTGAAGTCGTATATTTTTATTTATTTAATTTTTTTTCAATGAGTCTGGCTTATTATGAAGCCTTGCTTACTCAATTTTAACTACATAAGTACTGTGAACTCAAGAACCACCTAACCCAGAGTAATTAAAATAATTATAAACGTGTCTCAATACCCGATGATCCTTATATTAATAAGTTTGAAGAAGAACAACGATTACACCGACCTCGATACGAGGACGACTGGACCACGACACAAATACATCACACGTCACCCTTATCCTTAAGGCCATTGAGACCAATTTAGAATGACCAACTGTTCTTCATAAATTGGTTATTGTAGTGAATCTTATCAAAGTGGAATAAGGTTGAAGATTGCGTGGATTTTCTTGTTTATGCTTTTTTTTTTATTGGCGTGTTTTTGCACTGATAATTATATTATAGACAGGTTATTAAAAATGTAGCTTATTGATTGAGTTGGCATTTTAAATCAGAATTTATCTTTTATTTAATTCGTACTAGAAAATACCAATTGGTATTTGGTAGAATCTCTAGTGCATAGAAAATACAATAAGTAGAATTTCTGTTTCAATACTTGACTGGCCTGTTGGTCTAGTGGTTAGTGACCCTGACTACTATGCCGGTGGTCGTGGGTTCGATTCCCACCCAGGACAAATGTTTGTGTGATGAGCACGATCATTTGTTCTGTGTCTGGGTGTAATTTTTCTATAATATGTATGTATTTAGAAATATATAAGTATATTTATCAGTTGTCTAGTACCCATAACACAAGCTCTGCTTAGCTTGGGACTAGATGGCGTTGAGCGATAGTTGTAGAAAAAAAAATACATATTAATAATTACATAGAGCCCCATTTGAAAACCTAGCATGACTTTTCACGTTGTTGTGATTTAAAATATAAAGGAACTTTGACGTTAATTTCAAGGAAAAAATAGTCCTCTTTCATACACTAGACTCTAGAGACATTTTTTCAATTTTCCTAAGAATAAACGCAATAAATACTTCATGTACCTACGCTGTGAAAAAATAAAGAAATCTTGTGATAGAGCCTCTGTCTACCTTTTTCCAACTATTTTGGGCTGGTGAAGGCTGGCAACGTAGGCGCGGCTTAGACAGCGAGTAATGGGTAACTCGACGTCCGATCAAAAATCAGGCCCGAGCCATTGATGCATCGAGTTCGGACCTCAAGAAGGATATTTTTATTTGTTCTAGGATATGCAGGTTCTCTTATGATATTCCCTTCTTTATTTTGAGTCCTGAGATGATGAAATAAACATACATATATATCATCATCATCATCATCTGCCTAGCCTTTTCCCAACTATATTGGGGTCGGCTTCCAGTCAAACCAGATTCAGCTGGATATCAGTATTTACATGGAGCGACTGCCTGTCGGACACACACACACATAAATATATATACACTATGAAATAAATATACATACATACATACAAAGAGTTTGTCTGGGTTCAAACAAATTGTAAGTCAACTCCTTCTGTCAAAATTGCAATAAAATATGGAGTTATAAATAATTATCTTAAAATAACAAGTTTTAAAATGACTAGGTAATATTAATCCATAGCTTCAAATATTGGCGTCATTCGCGAATGTGGGTGTCTCAAGTGTTGCACAATCGACAATGTCGCCCTCTGTCGCCCTTGTGTGTCCAAACTGAGAGCTGAGCGCATCAGGGGCAACACACATGGATCGTTGAGTAATTTATGCCTTACTTATGTCAATATTTCAACAGATTACGTGTGGATGGATCAGTCTTCTTATGCTAGCCATACTAACGGGATTTTCCAATGATTTTCACCTTTTTTTTTCCTATACAGGGTTACTGGTTAAGTCGACCTAGTCCCTTTAAGGGGTTAAAGTAGACATCATTCTTGACTGATTTCACTATGGGAACCCCTATCCAAATCCTTACCGTTTTTGAGTTATTAGACTTTTTAATTTTTCTAAAAATATTCCACCTCTGCCTCATAAACTGGTTAAAGTAAGAATTTTACGACGTTTAGGACGCTAAAATGATACTTTTTCCATAGCTTACGAACGACACATTCTATTGAAACTAGTTTATTTGATAAATTACTCAAACCTTGGGAAATAAATGGTTGTAAAGTTCAAATATTGATTTTTTTTTGGAGCTACCCTTGACTTTCAGGCCAAATTTTTCAAAATATGTGTACTGTACTAGATGTGCAGATTGCAGCAAAAACACTGCTGTCTCATTAACTTTTTAAAATGGTACCACAATATCCACTTTTAGTAAAAATATGGCCAAAAAATAAGGGTTGATTCTGACAAGGTGGTTTTTTAACCAAACTCATCAATACACTTTTAACCGATTTCATTAGAAGAAGGAGAATCTAATTCGAATTTACATTTCTATTTGTCAATCGACTTCCTTCACTTGCAGTTCAATTTTTCTTACTTACTCATGTTGCAGATTTTTTTGTAACCTATCACTATTTTATTCTTGTTTCTTCTTTCGCTGTATAAGTACATGACTCTACCTAATTCCAACCCATGGTTGTGACAAAATACAACGAATTGGCCTGATCCCATTGACCATGCGAGGTATTGCGTCAAAAAGCTAAGACCACATATTGATATCAAGAAAAAATCGTAACAAAGAAGATACAGCAAATAAAAAAAAAACAGTTTACAATCAGTGGAGAAGATCATCCACATTAAAATCAAACAATCGAATTTAGAATATGCTTCTTTTTTTTTGAAATTCTTCGATAACTGAGGAAACGAAAACTTGTTCGTACAGAACAAGTGTTGTTAAAATACCTACCACCTTGTCAGTATCAACCCTTATTTTTTGACCATATTCTTACTAAAAGTGGATATTGTGGTACCATTTTAAAAAGCTAATGAGACAGCAGTGTTTTTGCTGCAATCTGCACATCTAGTACCGTACACATATTTTGAGAAATTTGGCCTGAAAGACAAGGGTAGCTCCAAAAAAAAATCAATATTTGAACTTTACAACCATTTATTTCCCAAGGTTTGAGTAATTTATCACATAAACTGGTTTCAATAGAATGTGTAGTTCGTAAGCTATGGAAAAAGTATCATTTTAGCGTCCTAAACGTCGTAAAATTCTTACCTTAACCAGTTTATGAGGCAGAGGTGGAATATTTTTGAAAAAAGTCAAAAGTCTAATAACTCAAAAACGGTAAGGATTAGGATAGGGGTTCCCATAGTGAAATCAGTCAAGAATGACGTCTACTTTAACCCCTTAAAGGGAATAGGTCGACTTAACCAGTAACCCTGTATACGTCTTTTATCTCGATATTTAAAGGTATTTCCCCTTTACTGTTGTCCTACTGTTAAAAACTCCGCTGTGGCGATCCTTGGGGGAAGCCTACAGCACTGCAGTGGACTGCAATATGCTGAAATGATGATGGTAGGTTCAGCTTGTTATGTCATTAATATCTATAGGTCGGAATTAGGTAGAGATAATCACGTAACATGGCTACACATCAAGGTATATAAAACCAGTTTCTCTTGGTCTCGCTTCGTACGATTTTTACACACAATGAAAGGTCAGCTAATATTTGCCGTGTGTACTTCCACTGATTTCATACAGCGAAAGTGTAAAGTGGATATGCCCAAGTCCCGAAATTACTTTTAAAGGGCAGAAAAACCCATTATTTATCTATCTATATATATAAAAATGAAACCCGTTTTCCGTTGTCACGACATAACATGAAAACGGCTTGACCGATTTGGCAGATTTTTTTTTGTTGTGTTTGTAACCATCGGGACCGGGTTTTAGACCGGGTCTTCCACCCGTGCGAAGCCGGGACGGGCTGCTAGTGTATTAATAAAAATGATTTACTTTCAAACAATTTATTTGAAATACTGATGTTTTTATTATCATTATTTATTTGTACTCTACCTTCTCATAACATCACAATCATGGGCTTTACAAACTACTATTTGACACTTAGACAACAGACACACACAAAAAAGTAGTTTATCGATCCATAGACTTTTTTTTTGTAATTTATTTTGATTTAATCTAAAAACTATAAATAAAAACCTACTAGTAATATGTACAGGAAAAATAATAATAAATAAAAGAGAAAACATTTATAGGGCGTCAAAGAATACGTCCACATCGCTGTCAACGGGAACAGTGCCCACAACGCTGGCAGCATTGCCACGTTTGTATGGCAATGCTAATTCGTTGGCCAAGGAATAGGCCAGCCCTCTGGTCACCTGTCCATAGACACATTTAATAAATATTCACCTCTATAAACGGTGGAGTTATCAAGAGTTGAGTAACACAGAAAATTGAATTAATAGCCTATGGCCGAAGTCGGCAAGGTGATTGAGTAAACTGCTCCCTCCATTTTAAGAGAATCAAGATTATTCGCGGTTATATGAGTTTCGCAATATGGCGACTTTAATTTATTTAGATTTTGTGTTAGTGCAGACTAAATGTTGCTGTCTACAAAAAAATACCTAGCTCCTTTTCGTCGTAAAATATAATTTAAAAAAAATGTACTTACGTGTTACGTTAAGAAATGTCGTGTCGTGAGTCGTTTGTCCTCATCGGCTAAGTTTAAGTTATATGTAATAAGTAATCAGCTGAGTTCACCAGCAAGCAGTAATAGTTTTTTCACACTACTTGCTCGTAAATGTCATATTATACGTCAGGCAAACCTACTGTAAAGTATGACATTATTCCCCCTCGCTCGAGCCGGGAATAATATATGTACTGAATTTCATTATTCCCGTGGGAATAATGTGATTTGAATTTGGAAACTCAAAGAAAACCGTATGAAAACTTTCACCAAGGAGTCGTATCAGTAATGGCTGCCGCTGGCAGCAACAGCTGATCGCTTACAGTGGTGCCAACTTCACGTTCGAAGGTTGTCGTACCACATCAAATTTCAAAATTCGAATTTATTTCCTCACAGTAGGTGTGAAAAGCAGAGTACGCTCCTCGGGAGTAAAGCTGCCATGTCTTGGGCTGACTTGAATCCCTCGCTACACTAAGGTTTCTTAACTTAATTCCCTCGTTTCACTCGGGAATTAACACTTGAACCTCCTCGCTGCGCTACGGAGGTTCACCCCAGAATCCTTAGTGTAGTTTCGGGATTCAATACGCCCGTGACGTAAGGCAATGCTTTACTCCCTTGGTGCTAATCTACTATTATGTTTATTATAGAAAAAAAGGTTTTGATAATAATGAATAATTTTCTTTAAAGTTGATCTTTTAAATTTTCACCATCTAATAAACAGCAAAAAATTTACTGGAAATTCACTAAGTGAATTAATAGGAATATTGCTAAGTTGCCGTTTTAGAGGCCTAAAGACGAAGGTTCGCTTACGGTTTCGTTTTCGGCTGAAAACCCAGTTTCGGTCGGACAATTACAATTGTATGCTTCAAAATTACAGTGCACATTTATGACCTTTTTTTATGAAGAAACACTTTTTCAAGCTGATTATTATTACGTGTTTGAAGACTTTTTTTTCTTTTCCAAGGTTTCTCGGAATCTTTAAGTAAAAAAGAACACATATCACGTACATAATATATATATATTTCCGCGAAAAACAGATTTGTCATGTTTTTTAACCGACTTCGAAAGAAAAGTGTGTTTCTCAGTTCGTTCTTAGTTTTGATAGTTAATGGAGTTTCTAAAAATCTCTTCTAGATTCTCCAAACAACCTTTTTTTAAACACTAGGAATTTGTTCCTGTGTCCTGCGTGGGTGCGTCTACAAACATACAAACTCACATACACAAACACCCAGACCCGTAACTACTTAGAGATCATACAAATATTTTGCCGCGCGGGGATCGAAGCCGCGACACATTGCACAAGCAGCCGAATCGCTCTTGTAATATTTGTACACCATCAGCCTAAAATGTTCCCACTGCTGGGACACAAGCCTACTCTCTGTGAGAAGGAGTGGGATCCACCACGCGGGCCAAGTGCGGATTGGTAGATGTCACATTTATCTTCGAATTTTTACCAAACCATGCCGGTTTCCTCACGATATTTTCTTTCACCGCTTAGAGAGCAGTGGTGATGAGATAAATTACACAAAGTAATGCGCCTAACGAGGTTCGAGCCCACGACCTGCAACTCGTAAGTCGGGACCGATACCACTGGGCCACCACCGCGGCTGTTATGTGTTTTAAATTCTAACACCAAAACAGTGAGTAAAAGAGCTGAATTAGCTTTTTAAAGGGGGAATGGTATAAAGACAATATTGCCATACCCTTCAAGGTTTAAACACGTGATGTTATGTACAATCTCGCGCAGGAAGGCAAAGCCACATAGCTCTATTATGTATTCAGCGTGGGTGCTCTCGATGTTTGCGTTTGTATCGATGTTAAATAAATTATGTCTCTTTATGTAATGTGATGTTTGAGATACATATTACATTGAGCTATTATTACTACGTATAGAGACGACACCACGCATCACCACTGTGTCCTATCCAAGATGACGATGATGTGCGTGCGCCTATGTCATTCAGTTGTTTGACAGCTCTGTGGCGAGCGCAATGACATATTATCGGTTTTAGATACGTACCCGAACAATTTTTTTTCATTGTGATAAAGTCATCAAATGTGTCCTTACACTTGTAATTACTAAAATTTACGGTGATCCTTCAATAGCACTTAACGTTCCAGGGTCAACGTTACCAGATGAGACAGTCCCTCGACCCGCGACCGTGGTATTTAGTCAGTCCAAGCCTGACAGTACCTCCCGTCCCGCTCTAGGCGGGAGGACTCATAGGATGATTTTACAACGCAAAAAAAGTGATACAAAGTTACGTAAAACATCACAAAAATTACAAAGTGAAGTGTGTTCAAGATTTTATCAAGGTTGGTTGTTTTTAATGCTAAACATAATACGTAGGAGGTCTGCTGCCCACGATGTCATTAGAGGGGACATGGTGACGTTGTAAAAGGTGTCTTGATTAATTATAGAGGCCTTTTAGTAATTAACTAGCCACATGCCCCGGTTTTATTCGAGTTAAAATTTGCCTAAGGCTTGGATTTATGAGGAATCGGAACGCGTCAGGGAGAGGACAGTTTCAACCTCACGACCCAGCCGCCTTGGGAGACGATTTCTGGACTCTGACGGCTACAATACTCATCAATGTTTGTACGTGTTGTAATTGAGCGGGCATGAGTAATGGATGACTCGCTGTCCGATCATGGACCATGCCCAGGTCGACGTCCCATCGTGATCTACACGCACTTCAAAGAGCTCCCAGAAATCTCACGGGGCCTCCATAGAGAGCCAATCGCATGCCGGGGTCGCGGGACTGTTTAAACAGTTAATCGTGACCCTGGAACGTAAAAGGCTTTTGATGGAACACCGTGTATTTTAGAGCTCGGTCGATCAGGTACTTTTTTTTTAGCTTGGTAAAATCAAGATCAAATGTGGGGCTCCCACCCCAGGCAGGGCGAGAGGGACTGTCAGACTTGAAATGACTAAAATCCACGGTGTCCTTCAGGAGCCCCTTGGGTACCGGAGTCGCCGTATACGTGTGTCCCGCGACATTGATGAGGTACTTAAAATTAGTAAAAACTGCATAAAAATCCGTTCAGTAGTTTTTGAGTGTAGCGCGAAAAGACAGACATATATTGGTTTTGCTATATTAGATAGTGAGTAATACATAATAGTGTATTTGTCCTTCTGATGTGTAGGTGTTAAGTATTAACTGTTGTCAAGTGTAGTTGGTTTTTCCTATGAGGGCATTCTCTGGTATTTTGTTAAGAATTTTCAACGGCATTAGCACAAAATTGCAGATCCTTTATAAATACACAAGCAACAAAATTATCATTCACGTGAATTGTTTTTATTTTTAATGTTTTTTTCCCTTTTTAATTGAAATAAATATTTTACCCAAATTCTTGTCAAATACCTAATTTTTTTACACATGCTGTGTAATCCTTCGTCGACATAACATAAACATCGTCCACGTACAGTCAGCATCGAAAGTTGCTGACCACATTCAGATTTTCAAAATCTTTGTACAACGAAATAATACGTAAAAATACGTTGTACAGTGATGTTGAAAATCTGAATATGGTCAGCAACTTTCGATGCTGACTGTACCTACACAATAAGCTAAAGATACTAAAACAATAAAAAGTACTCAACCAAAGTGAATGAAATTTTATGGGACCAAATGGCAGGTGTACTGCGCCAGTCAATGAAGTCAAAAAAATACAGTCGAATTGAGAACCTCCTCCTTTATTTGAAGTCGGTTAAAAACTCAATATCAAATCAAATATCTTTTTCGAGTCAATACAATGATTCATTAAATTCTGAAGATGGTAAAATACCTTAAGAAGAGTTTCTCAATCAAGATCTAATCAGTAATAATTAAAAACATCGAATGGTTTTCATATTTGGGTGTCATGACAAATCTTAAGTTCAATAACATAGGTTTATATGGAGATTTTATATTATTTGTAATTATAAAAGATTCGCTGAAAATGGTATTTCTATAAATCACAGTAACTGTGTTTAATACGTTTCAGTTGTTATTGTGGATTTATTTTTCTTCTTTTTTCACCCAGAAGTAGGAGCACCGCGAAGCGATGCTCCGTCGACATTTTCTAACATTTTACTCGATATAGTTTACATAATTTTAAAATACTACAGAAAAGTTATTTTTGTCATTACAGTGAAACAATTTAGGGATTTGATCGATTCACTAGATTTGTGGGAAATGATAAAATCGTGTTGTTATTTGAACATCTCCCGAGATTTGAAAATCAAATCTCTATTTATATCATATCCCTGCGACAGATATAATTATTAGATCCATTCCGCCAAAACAGGAATGAATTATAAAGCGGATTGTGCGATGAAAAGAATGTAGAGTGACCTTGAATTAAGATAAAAGAGAGAACTAAAAAGAATCGGACTTAGGCTGAAATAGTCGAACCACATTAGGCAACCATGATGGATATTGCTTGAGCCATCATTGTGTCAATTACATGCTGTTTCTAAACTGTATAATCCAATGAAAACGAGATTTAAAATCTACTATGTACTCGACTGGCCTGTTGGTTTAGTGGTTAGTGACTCTGACTGCTATGCCAGGGGTCGTGGGTTCGAATCCCACCCAGGACAAATGTTTGTGTGATGAGCATGATCATTTGTTCTGTGTCTGGGTGTAATTTATCTATAATATATATGTATTTAGAAATATATAAGTATGTTTATCTATTGTCTAGTACCCATAACACAAGCTCTGCTTAGCTTGGGACTAGATGGCGTTGTGTGATAGTTGTGGAATATTATTGTTATTATTACTGTAATATTCTGACGTTCTTTTTTTAAGCAGGGCGGGACGGGATAAAAGATCTATCTATCTATGTTAGTAAATAAATAAAAAATCTTCTGTTTTTGTCAGTCACGCTTTTTTTTTTTACCCAGGACTAATCTATTTGACTCGTATTGACTATAACCCACGGTGTCCTTCAATAGCCCTTTACATTCTAAAGTCACGGTTACTGAGATAAGATAGTCCCGCGACCACGGCAGGCTTTGGTCCTGAAAGAGTGGCCCGTCAGATTGCTGACAGCTCTTTGAGGCGTGCCTGGAACACGATGCGCCGTCAACCCGGGTATGGTCCATGATCAGACGGCAAGTCGATAATTACTCGCCGTCCGCATGCCTCGCTTTGCCGCGCTTTAAGGTAGGTTTTTCAACATTTTTTATATCACAAACAAGGTACTGGCTAACGCGATACCTTTTAGACTGGATGTCAGGCTTTCGAGCTTCTGACCATCCATAACAAAGGGATGATGATAATTTTGTATGATCTTTGACTGTAAACCCTTATACAGGGTGAATTTTTCAACTGGGCGTGGATGGCTTCTTTCGAAACTATGAGGAATATAGAAAAACGTTGAAAGGAGTCTCGAGGCCGATTTTGACGAAAACTAAAACTGCATCATTGGATTTTAGAAAAATCTAAAATCCTGGCCAGGAATTGAACCCGCTGATTTTGGAAAAAAAATCACACCCTGTATTATTACACCGTTCGATAGTGTTGCTAATAAGGATCAAATTTTGGGAAGTAACCATATACGGCAAACTTAAGGAAAACGTATAATTATAAAAAAACTGATTAATCTTCAAGGCAAAGACTGTATTTGAAACATAAGTTACCGTTTCTTCATTAAAATAATGCTATTTTTAGTTCAACTCAATAAGGTCGTATTGCTATGTACAGTGGGATTGTTGAAACGTCAAATCCAGTGAGACATTGAAAACAATGAAATTTTATAATTTCGAATAAATTATGGCTCAGTAGATGTAAAGTAACATGGAAAAATAGCAATTACATAAAAATCAGCCATTTCCTTAAGTTTGCCGTATATGATTACTTCCCAGAATTTGATCCTTATTAGCAACACTATCGAACGGTGTAATAATACAGGGTGTGATTTTTTTTTCAAAATCAGTGGGTTCGATTCCTGGCCAGGATTTTTGATTTTTCTAAAATCCAATGATGCAGTTTTAGTTTTCGTCAAAATCGGTCTCGAGACTCCTTTCAACGTTTTTCGATATACCTCATAGTTTCGAAAGTAGCCATCCACGCCCAGTTGAAAAATTCACCCTGTATATCCTGATCATGATCCTATCCTTAGATACCTTACGACTTCAGCACCTAGGCGACTATCGACAATACAAATCTATAGAGGTTCGTACACAAGCACGCGTCAATGGATACTAAAGTCGTAAGGTATCGGAGACTTGCGTCGCGTTGTGTACGAAGGGACTAAATGATCCTAAAAAATATAATAAATAATATATAAAAATTGAGGGCTGGTCTGAAGTGGCACTAGAAAAGAGCACTTGGAAGGACATGGGGGAGGCCTTTGCCCAGCAGTGGGACATAAACGGCTAATAAAAAAAATACACAATAATAAAAATAATACCATCTGCCTAGCATTTTTGCCAACTATCTTGAAGCTGACTTCCAGTCCAACCGGAAGCAGATAAATACATTAAAAATTATGGAAACTAATTTAAATAATTTACATAATGTATCTATAATATTCTTCAGCTCGAGTCAGGTGATTATATTATAGGTGCAACGTTGAGCAATACACCCACATAACGCATCTTGTGTAACATCATAATATTGAAAATCGATGTTCAGGTGTTTTTTTTTTAATTATGGTGGTATTACAACATTATGGAGGCGGTAGTGCCTAATACTGTTTTGTTTCACTTTTAGTTTTATGATTTTCCTTTTTCTAAAGGGAAATATTCTTCTAGGTTTTGTAGGTCTAGTTTTTCACTAAAGAATCATACTTAAGTCGCCGCTTTAGTTTTTTTTTTTTTGGAAATAGAATACCGGACCTGCCGAGGTCTGTGTTCCCCGAAGACCCCATAGTTTGATGGGGTCTTCTACTCAAGATTGAATAGGTTACTTCTAGGCAAGCGTGCTTCACCGGCGACTACATCTTATCATTAGGCGATTTAGTGGACAAACACGAGTTTATCTCAAAAAAAAGGCCAACTGATAATTTAGCGAATCAGGGGCCTTAGTCAAACAGCAGACGACAGCAGACGACAATCGTTATCGTTCATCAGTCACCATTACATTTTCAACTTTATACCCCAGCGTGTAAAGTTGAAAATCTATTAAAAACTGCTGATCGATAACGAACGAAATAAACGAAAACAATCTGTGAACTTCGATAGACTTTCAACTTTACTCGCTGGGGTAGGTATAAAATCGAAAATGTATTGGTGACTGATGAACGATAACGATTGTCGTCTGCTGTTTAGCAAAGGCCCTTGGGATTCATGCTAACAAAAGTCTACTTGTACGTATGTTCTAAAGCCACTAATAAAATTCATCATCACAACTTCGTCTTTCTTCCAGCAGCAAACGAAAACGTGATCAAGTGAAGTGGAATGAGACAGCGTGTGCTACGCTATGCGCGCGCGCAGTCAAGGCCACGCCCACTGGCCGCCGACGCATGGCGCGTCACTGCCGGAACTCGCTGCTGACTGCTTTGGGTTCTACCCTCGTGGTGTGAAAGGTATTTGTTGATTTGAAATTATTAATAAATATTTTAAAGTAATAATTTTTAAAATGATAAAGAGCAGTGGTGGCCTAGTTGAATCGGTGAATGAAAATATCGTAAGGAAACATAAAAAAGTAAGAAATATGTCCTAGAACCAAAAATTCAAAGACATGTGACGTCTGCCAACCCACATTGGGCCCTCTCACAGAGAGGCCTGTGTCCCAACCGTGGGAACATTTTAAAGGCTGATATTGAATGAATATTTAGAATTTGTTTCATCAAGTATGCCCCATCAGTACCTACATGGTGGACTCTTGCGTTTGAAAACGTTTTGTCGACACGTCATTGTATCGTACAGCTAAGGAGTGGAATCCCCTGCCTGAGTTTGTGTTTCCTGATAGCTACAATCCTGGGGTCTTTAAGCCAAAACGTTACAGTACAGTAAAATTTGTGGAAAAAATGACGTCATTAGAATTTTTTGTCGAGTTCGACACCATCTGTAAAACCGAGAATCGGCCCCCTGGTCGATTCAATTTAGATTGAAATTTCTTTTTGTATTTTCCTTCAATGTAACATGCCAATTCTCAAGAACAAAAATCTTACTTTTACAAGATGATTCGCGAGATGTAATGTGTTGTCGCAACGCAACGTTTAACCCGCGTCGCAGTTACTTAAGAATTGCGTGTTGCTTATGAACTCTTGCGCATGTTGATACAAAGCCTGGGAAACCTATAAAAGGTGCAAACTAGGTAACTGAGGCTGACTCTAGATGGTGTTACTGATAAATTGAAATGAGTCCTCCCACGCAGGGCAGGACAAGACTGTCAGACTTGTACTGATTATCCACGGTGTCCTTCAATAGCCTTTTACGTTCCGGGGTTACGGTAGATCGTTAGTCCCGCGACCCCGGCAGGCTTTCTAAGGAGGCCCAGTCATATTGTTGACAGCACTTTGATGCGCGCGTGGAAAAGGACGCGCCGTCTATTGACCCCGGCATGGTTCATGATCGGATAGCGAGTCTTACATTGCTCGCCGTCCACATGCCCGCGCCTACGGAGACTTCCGATGTCGTGGGCATCTCCCAAGAAAATTACTGGCCTTTGATTATAAAATGTCCGATTTCCGTGTTCGAAACAAAATGTCACGTTTTTACTGAAGCCAGTTTTTAATAAATGTGTGACACAGCGCCATAGCGCATACATTTATGTGTTTTCCTTGGAGATATTGACTTAAGAGTCGCTGTCATTGTGCACATAGCGTATTCTCTGCTTCGGTATCATCATCTGCCTGCCTTTTCCCAACTATATTGAGGTCGACTTCCAATCAAACCAGATGCAGTTGAATATCAGTATTTTACATGGAGCGACTGCCTATCGGTCCTCCACAACGCAGTAACTGGGTAATACGATACCCGATGGAAAGACTGGTTTTCAGACTTTCAAGCTTCTGACTAATAGTAACGACTGTCAAAGATCTACAAACGACAGCCGGGACCAACCGCTTCACGTACCTTCCGAGGCACGGAGGAAACTTGCTATGACAAACGGTCACCCATCCACAGTCCAACCTCGGCAAGCGCGGCTTAACCTGAATAATCGGCCTGTGCGGCCGTAATTATTTAACCACAAGTTCCTACATTCTCTGCTTCGGTATGAAACCTAAGTAAAACATTCACTGGTACTAACTTAGATTGAAATCAAGTTATCATTTGCATCAAGTACTTGTTCTACTTTATACTATTGCAATATTTAAAGGCATTTTATGTTTATGCAACGGACATGTTTCATTTCATTCAAAGTTGGCGTAGTGGCTGAGCAATCGACTGCCGTTCAGCGTGTCGCGGATTCGATACCTGTCGTAAATATTTGTATGACCTAAAACTAGTTGTTCCGGTCTGGGTGTTTGTGTATGTCAGTTTTAATGTTTTTAAACGCACTAACGATACAGAAGAAATTCTTAGTGATTGGCATCCCACACTTTTTTTCGTCACACGTTTTTTTTTAATCGTGGTAAAATCATCAAATAAGTCCTCTCACCCCTTACTGTCAGACTTGTACTGACTAAAATCCACGGTGTCCTTCAATAGCCCTTTATGTTCCGGGTTCACGGCAGGCTTTGGCCCTCTTTGGCCCACACTAGGATTTTTTTTAAGTCATATCAGGCAAGTTTTGGCCAAAATATAGCAACTTCCGAAAAAGGTTTTCCTCCTAAGATTTACCCATGTTGAAGTGAGAAAACCCCACAGTTATTATTTAACAAATAATTGACAAAATATACAAGTACATCTTAGATTCAGACTGTCCATCTATCATGGCGAGTTTCCTTCGTCCCTCGCAAAGCAAGTAAAGCCGTTGGTCTCGGCTGTCATTTGTAGATCTTTGACAGTTGTTAATCACTGTCAGAAGCTCGAAAGTCTGACAATCAGTCGTATCAAGGTGTATCGTAGTTACCCAGCTACTGGGTTGTGGAGGTTAAGGCAATCGCTCCGTGGAAAATATTGATATTAAGCTGCATCTGGTTTGACTGGAAGCCGACCTCAATATAGTTGGGAAAAGGCTAAGCAGATGATGATGATAAGTAGGAATTCAATCGTAATGTGATATTATTATTACGTCAACAGCAGATTAATTCCTTTATATTCTAATGAATCTAATCTAACAGATGTACTAAGATATTCTAGTATAGTATAACAAATTCATTCAGAGTTGCATTCATGGTCACAAATTACACAATACATAATGCAATAGTAACTGTTATAATTGTTTGGACAGCTGTTTTTTATGTATTTTTAGGTCCGGCCTTATGTGTTGGTTTTTGAGAATATTTTTGAGTTGACAGGCCTGTTGGTCTAGTGGTTAGTGACCCAGACTGCTATGCCGGAGGTCGTAGGTTCGATTCCCACCCAGGACAAATGTTTGTGTGATGAGCACGATCATTTGTTCTGTGTCTGGGTGTAATTTATCTATAAGTAATGTGTATGTACATATTTAGAAATATATAAGTATGTTTATCAGTTGTCTAGTACCCATAACACAAGCTCTGCTTAGCTTGGGACTAGATGGCGTTGTGTGATAGTTGTGGAATATTTTTATTATTATTATTTTAAGTACAGACGCCAGCACATCAACTCACCTCAATCTGTCTGTTTGATGATTTTACCACATATCATAAAAAAAAACCTAAGGCGGTAAATTCAATAGGTTACGGAACTGTCTAACACTAGAAACTGAATTTGCCCTCACAAGTCATGCGCACTCCTGAATAGTATTTTTTCTTTTTTTTTTCTATGAAGATGTCATTCTTGCCACTCGGCTTGACGAGAAGCTTGCCAGAACGTTCGTTAGAATGCTCGCTAAAACGCTCTCGTTTGTTTTTCTGTAATGTAACATTCGTAAGAATGCTCATTACAAGTGATTGTTCAAGTTTATCGTCGTGTCCATACCTTTATGAGGTATAGGCTGATAAACTTGATCATTCTTCTATCCTAGCAACTGTGTACATAGTATTTCTATTTAAATACCAAATTATTTCATAACTTAATTATTTCCGGACTCGAAATAAACGCTCATTGTTATTCAGCATTTAGGTACATTAATTTCAACCAGCTAACAATTCGTTGCCTACTCACGCGAAACGACGTCAATGATGTAAAACAAAACAAAGAAATCGATTGTATATAACCTTTAAAAAATACTGTTTATTTTATTTACTTTAAGGTTATCATTATACATACAACGTGTAACGTTAAAAGCGCAAAACCTCTCGTGGGTGTAACTCTGGGGCCTTAGTCAAACAGCATACGACAGTAAACGACAATCGTTATCGTTCATCAGTCACCAATACATTTTCAACTTTATACCCCAGCGCGTAAAGTTGAAAATCTATTAAAAAACTGCTAATCGATAACGAACGAAACAAACGAAAACGATCTGTGAACTTCAATAGATTTTCAACTTTACGCGGTGGGGTATAAAGTTGAAAATGTATTAGTGACTGATGAACGATAACGATTTTCGTTTACTGTCGTATGCTGTTTGACTAAGGCCCCAGGACATGTTACTGAACAATGTTTGTTCTAAGACTTTTGGAAATTCGCAAAAAAAAATGGTTTTTCATACAAAATGTGAAATTGATCGAGTATGGAAAATCATTTTTTTTTGCGAATTTCCAAAACTCTTGTAACAAACATTGTTCAGTAACATGGGTTGAGTTACCCCACGAGAGGTTTGCACTTTTAACGTTACACGTTGTATAAAAACCTGTTTTATATTGTAGGGATATATAGAAATATGAGAAACACCAACAGAGTTTGTTTATTTGTTAATGATAAGAACTAGTTCAAATTGAAATAATCTTCTTGTGTTGGATAGCTTAACTATAGGAAGGCTTAATGGCAGCTACACACTTTACGAAAAATCGTGACGGTGGACGGTACGGTTCAAACTGCAACGATGAATCTGCAAGTGTGTATGAGAAAAACTGTAGACACACACACTTGTAAATTTATCGTTGCAGTTTGAACTGTACCGTCTAATCGTAACAATTTTTCGTAAGGTGTGTAGCAGCCATTAGGCTATATGACATCACGCTACATCCCATAGGGGGTTGAAACCAAAGGACCACAGCCAGATAACTTTATAACTATACACTAGAAGTGCTACTACAGACTCAGCAGTCAAAATCAAACCTTACTCATTTATGTTTTAAATAGAAAATAAGTCATAATTATGCAACCTTAGTCATAGAAATTGTCCAAAATAGAGATGTTTGGAAGGAAAAAATTTAACCGCCTTCAAAAACAACCACAAAAAGAGTAAAATAACCTACAAAATAACTTTTCTTTCGGAAGTCGGTGGCTTCGTTTTATTATTTCGATGTCTTTTTGCCACCGACTGCTTTTTAGTTTTAATATTCAACCCAAATTCTTGGCAAATACATCATTTTCTCACATGTGCACTAGAATTTTGTAATCCGTAGCACCGGTATTAACATCGCCCATGTTGTGTACATAAAAGAAAGTTCCAATAAAATTGCCTATCTCAAAAAATGCTGAACAGAGTTCGATGAAACTTGCAGTATTCCCTAAGGTGAACGATCCCTAGTACAACAAAAAAACAATTTTGAAAATCGGTCCACAATTGGCGAAGTAATCGCGTAACAAACACGCAAAAAGTAAAGATCATCATGTCATCCAAGTAGGCGAAATTAATAAAAATGCTCACAAAATAAAAAGTACTGAACCAAATTTGATGAATTTTTTATGGGACCACACTGCAAGTATCCTGCATCGAACAAAAAAAGAATCACACTAATCGGACTAGAAACCTCGGAGTAATCGATGTACATACATAAAAAAAAAAAAAAAAAAACATACCGACCGAATTGAGAACCTCCTCCTTTTTTTGAAGTCGGTTAAAAAGCGGAGGCCTTTGCAGTGGGACACAAGATAGGCTATTAAAAAAAAAGTCATAAGCTCTCTACACTTTTTTGCATATCTATAAACATAAATGATAGAAGTTGGTTTAATTGTCGGATGGATGGATGGATGGAGCTTTAAAAAGTAACCTTTCAAAATAAAAAAAAACATTTTCCAAATCGATCCAGGCGTCATTGAAAAATTGGATAACATACAATAAGTTTCCGATTAATTGGGATTAACCTCCTCCTTTTTTGCGAAATAGGTTAAAAATTCGCAATAGCACAAACATATTATTCCACCACGACATTGTAACCTAACATAAGGTCCTATTTGTATAAGAATGTAACCCTTATACTGGTTGTGAGAACCGGTTGGTCGTCGACAACCTTCAACCACTTACAATGTCCAGAGAATTACATTTTATTAAGCATATGCATTCAAAATGCTTGAAACGAACCTGACTCGAACAACCAGTTAATTATAACAGTTGGGTATACCTACCTAACGTGTTTTTAAAAATTTCGACAGTCGGGTATACCAGTGTCCTTAAGAAATTACAGTGGTGTAAAGTTATTATCTTTTTTGTAGTATCAAATTCATTGATTGTAATAAAAAACTTAAGACAAAAAGGGCAATCCGTCATGCCATATTCAGTTTGACCTTACGATCAATCCGAAGGTGTTTTTTTAAACCCACGGTTATCAATGACCAGATGTTTCGTAAATTATCGATTATTCCTTACCTTTGAAACACTTTATCCAACACAATAACTCCGAGGTTGACACCTCATTAAAAAAAAAAACAATAAAAAAAAATCACACAACACTTCTTTTGTGCATGGACACTAACACATTCCACATGAAGAAATAAGAAGAAAATTTAAGAAAAAAATAACTTCTATCACATTATTTCGAATTTTGAATTTGGAACACACGTACGATTTAAACAAAATACGTTAGAAGAATGTTAATTTTTCAATTTGAAAATGGAATTTCGTGTTCGGAAATGTTCGTTGGGTCTCGCATCGCGGCCGCGCGTTCTACGTCGGGAGGTGCACTGGCTGGTTGCGCGGGCGCCGACCAAACGGCCTTTACCAAAGAGGTCTTAAGTTCCATGTAGGCGATTGTCGACCTTATAGCGTACTAGCTTTAGCCTGGCTCTTTACTTATTTTTTGATCAGAAATTGGCACAAGGGATTATTTTTTTTTAATCTGCTCTTCTTTTCTTTTTAATTTGTTGTTAAATTCATTCTCCGGGACAGGTCGATTTTCATTGCCTTTTTTTAAGGTGGTAAAATTATCAAATGAGTCCTCCCACCTCGAATGGAGGGAGAGGGTCGGAGAGGGATTATGATATGACTGTCGGATATTGGCCAAAGCGATTATACCCATTATTTAAAGAATTTTCGGAAACGGATCAGCAGTTCCTAAGATTACCTCCTACAAACAAACAAATACAACATCTAAAATATATTAGTATAGTAATGGATTTTTTAGCGTTCGTGTTAAAGTGTAATAGGAAATATTGATAGATTAATAAAAATATATAAAAGTATCAGCTAGTCAGTAGATACGGAATTTATTTTAAAATTTGCGTGATTCTTTGTAATGAAAAACAAAGCTTTGTCTTGAGTTTATAAAAATATTGAATTTAAAAAAAACTCCGGCCAAGTGCGAGTCGGAGCTGCACATGAAGGGTTCCGCTTCCGTACCTATAAAAACGGCAAAAATCTTCACGTTTGTTATGTATGGGTACCCCCTTTAATATTTATTTCATTATTTTTTTAGTATTTGTTGCTATACGGCAACAGAAATACATCATCTGTGAAAAGTTTAACTGTTTAACTATCACGGTTCGTGAGTTTCAGCCTGGTGACAGACAAACAGACAGACAAACGAACAGCGAAGTGTTGGTAATTTGACAGACCTGTTGGTCTAGTGGTTAGTGACCCCTGACTGCTATGCCAGAGGTCGTGGGTTCGATTCCCACCCAGGACAAATGTTTGTGTGATGAGCACGATAATTTTGTTTTGTTTCTGAGTGTAATTTTATCTATAATATGTATGTATTTAGAAATATATAAGTAAGTTTATCAGTTGTCTAGTACCCATAACACAAGCTCTACTCAGCTTGGGACTAGATGGCGTTGTGTGATAGTTGTGGAATATGGAATAGAATGACATGGAGTAATCGGGCCCTTTTTAATCTTAAGGTACAGAAACCTTAAAAAAAAAAGATCTCCAAAACAGCAATGAAAATGGCTAGACAGATGAAGATTCCATCTTTTACAACGTCCACAAGAATCTAATTTTGATATCCAGCTGCGATCTAAACTGTAAAGGCGATGATAACATACTCCTCGAACCTCCAACACATTATAACGGCTCCCCGTCTGATTATCACGCGTAGCAACCGGAACATCGTACGTGTTCGTACTACCGGTCCTTGTGTGGCTTAAAATAGTTCAATGAATCATCAAAATTCAGTTTCTGGGGTTCCCTACCCAAAAAGGTAAAACCTTTAACAAAATCAAAATATTTTACATGCCCCTCAATGGGCTCTTATAAAACGTCGAGAAGAACCGGCAAAAAACTCCATGGTTCAGAATCCCTATAACCCTTTAACGGAACCCCTATAACTAAGATTTTGCTGTACGTCTGTCTGTCTGTCCTTCCGTCTGTTAACAGGCTGTATCTCATGAACCGTGCATAGTTAGGCAGTTGAAATCACAGATAATTGTATTTCTATTGTAGTGATGACAACATATAGTTAAAAACAGAATATAATCCACGGTGTCCTTCAATAGCCCTTTATGTTCCGGGGTCACGATAATGGAAATAAGTCCCGCGACCCTGGCAGGCTTTGACCCTCAGAGAGGGGGCTCCGTCTTTTTTGCTGACGCACTTTGAGGCGCGCGTGGAACACGACGCGCCGGTGGCATGCATGGTCGGACAGCGAGTTGCCCTTTACTCGCTGTCCGCATGCCCGCGCCTACGGTGGCCGGAGATCACCTGCCGACGTCCGACGCCGTGGGCGTGTACCACTGCGGTTGGAGCGAAGGGAGGACGCTGTCCTCTCTCTCTTGCGGCCCGACGGAATATAACTCAAGATTTTTGTCAAATATTCAAAGTTCAAAGTAAGGACTGGATAGTCATGCCAAAGAATACAAAAGGGGCTGAATACGGTGCCCGGTCCGGCCAACCATGGCCTTCTCAGGACCGGGTATAATTAGGGATGGCCTGGGCCAGGCTAGGGCGAGGTTTGGAGTACTTCCTGTCTGCAAATAAAAAAAGTTATGATTTTTAATTTATTTGACGATAGGTGCGCTAGTAATAACTATCTCGCTTAGTGGTAAGCGAAGATGCGGTCGACGGTGAAGCACGCTTGCCTAGAAGTAAACTATGCACTCTTGGCTTGAGGACCCCGACGCGTCAAATAGATTATCAGAAAAAAAAAATGACACGTATTTTCTCTTTTGTTATGTAAACCAAAATTGACGTCGATACATACGACACTTAAAATTAGCAAAACGTCACAAGCAAGTATATTAACTTACTTCCGACGTCACATGCCATTTCCATTATTTTTCCAAAATATAGCTGACGGACTAATTAAAACGAACGTAAAAAATTTCAATTTATTGATGCTCTCAAATTGTCTTTAGGATTCCGGGATTCTATTTTAAAAAACTCAATCAAATACTTCCTAATCCTATTCTTCTAAACTATCGTCACCGCATTCACCATTACATCAAAAAACACATGTCATTTCATTGATCCCTTTTTTACCTGACCCCGGGTCGAAACAGGTGGTAACTGACACCTGCCGCATTAAGTTCATAGCACACATGGCTCTTTGGTCGATTGATCAGTTGAACCCGCGCCACGGGATGAATGAATTAGAAAAGTTATGCGGAATAATGATGAAACATGTTTAGCATGAGTATTCGCAGTGCTCAAGAACTTTTTACATTCGTTTTATGCTTTATAAACTTTTTAATTGAGGTGGGTATCCAACAACAGATTATTATCTGAGAATAGAACCCACACAGATTTATTATTCATTATTTTCATTTTTTTTAAATAAATAAAATAATTTCAGTGATATTGTCCAGTCAGTGCACGTTTTATTCAGCAACCGTTTAAATGTCGTGGGCCTTAAAAACAACTACTTGTTTTGCGGACTAACAAGAGAAAATTCAATTATTTCAGCGGCAACAACCTTAAAATAACATCTGGTTTGTATTTTCATTTTCAGTCATTTTATCACCTTTAAAAGTCTTTTAATTTGAATTTTGTTAGCAATTGTTTGTCTCGAGCGCATCGATTTGTTGCCTATTTAGATACTAGCTTCTGCCCGCGACTTCGTACGCGGATCTTGTTGCTTATGCCAGCGACAACGGGGTCGTCAAAATCGAAGATCTGCAAATTCTGATACCCAACTCCAAAAGCCCGGGTAAATAATTTATGTGTGTTTGGCCAGTAGAAATTTTTTTTTATTTCAAAATAGAGCTAAAGGTTCCTAAGAAAGTTTTCCCGTATCTCTTATAGATGCGGATTTCTCCCTTTTGACCAATTTAAAAGAAACACTCTGTATATATTATGTTAAAGTTTGGTTGGGCTTTTGTTGTTCAACATTGCGTTCCAGATCTCCAATTTTTACACGTCAACAGAGAATGCTCATCAGGCTGAACAACTCTTTCTAAGACGTCGATTCTATAATATATGTTATAGTGTTGCTGGGATCTTGGAGTTCCACATCAGGCGTTCCAGATCTTCAAATTTATTCTCTCAGCAGAAAATGCTCATCACGTGGAACAATTTTTGCTATGGCGCCATTTTTGTATCTCTTATAGTTTAGCTAGTCTGTTGCGAAAAAGAATCATTCAAATCCGTCCAGTACTTTTTGAGTTTATCCCGGACATACATACAGACAAACAGACAAACAGACAAACAGACAAACAGATAAACAGACAAACAGACAAACAGACAAAAATTTTAAAAACTATATTTTTGGCTTCGGTATCGATTGTAGATCACACCCCAAGTATTCTTTAAAAAAAATATTTAATGTACAGTTTTGACTTTCCTACTATTTTATTATATGTATAGATTTTATTGGAACTAAATAAGTAACCAAATCAAAAATACATTTAAAAAAAACTGAATTTGGTAAATAAATAGGTACCTACCACAAATACCATCTTGTGGTGCATGTTAAATTTGATACTCCCGAGAGTCCGAATTTAGTTCACATCTGACACATCGCGCGCTTCGATCGATTTGACAGTCATCACCACCGACGAAGCACAAAGCGTATAAGTGTGTGTTGAACCTCAAGACATACTTACCTACTGACGTAACGTGAATCAATCAATTTGTAAAAACATTCACTTGTTTCTTGAGTAAGACGTGTGATGTCATTTTAACTTTGTAATGGAAGTAATTACATTATGTAGATAGAGTTAAATATAGCTTCTTCGTCAGTGAGTGATTGTGGGCTGTTTGTAAAGAGAATGGGTATACGTGAGATTAATTTTGGTATTTAACTGATAGTTTTAAATGTAGATTAAAGGCTGATTTTACAATAGACAGATAATTTATATCGGAGGAATAACAATGGCAGTTTGACAACTTATCTATAGAAAATATTATGTCAGATTGCTATTGTTATTCCTCAGATAAAAGTTACCTGACTATTGGAAAATCAGCCCTTAATGAAGTTCCAGAAATAGGGCTGTGCCAATGGTGCCAAGTACAGGACGTAGACCCAGAAGGGTGCGGGGTGCAGTAATGGCCAGAACAGGAGCACAAATGAACCAAGATGTGATTATGTCATGTGTCAATCTGCACTAAGATCCTAGCATAACTGTTTACGTGATTTAATGAAAAAAAATTGTTACATTTTTCAAACGTTTTTTCAATTTTCGTTTCAATTAAAGCAGAGGGTAAATACGTCAATTACACTGTAAATAGAACACAAAAATCCTATGGTAAGGCCTCTGGATGCGTTGCATGAGGGCTATTGCAACGCTCATGGTGGCAAAAAGTAGAAATAATGTAGGCACAGCGTACATTGAGCTCTGTCATCTGTTAATTTCGAATCAATTTGTTACATTACATTTTATAATTGCATTATTCTGCCAACTGGATCACAGCGCTGTAAGCTGCAAGACTATTGGCAGAAATAGTAAATTTAAGTTTTACAAATTCCCAAGCGCTTCTTGGATCACAGAGGGCCAAAGCCTACCAGGGTCGCGGGACTTATTTCCATCACCGTGACCCCGGAACATAAAGGGCTATTGAAGGACACCGTGGATTTTAGTCAGTACAAGTCTGACAGTACCTCCCGCCCTGCCCGGGGTGAAAGGACTCATTTGATGATTTTACCACGTAAAAAATAAAAAGCGCTTCTTGGAAAGATGAAATGATGAAAAAAATACAGCATCATAATATTCTCATTTAAATCCTGTAATTGATATTTTTTTATCATGACACTGTTTTCTATAGGAACCATATTGAGAACATCCCCGTGGGACGATTTACAAAAATATCGCAAGGACAAAGTTAATCATGTAACATTAAATGAAAGGACATTAAAGTCCAACCGCGCGTCCAAGACTCGGATTTTGCAAAAGACTTACTTTTTTTTCCATCTGACAAAACGAGTTTTTATTCGAGTATCATAAAAGGTTTTATTTACCAAAGAGTTTGGTAAGGAAAAATCAACCTTAAGCGCTGAAGAATATTTTGATACGATATTTTTGTTACGTACTGTAAATGTCAACATTTTTGACAATAATCAAGATAAAATTGATGCAGTAAGGTTCACAATTGTATGAAAAGGTGAACCTTTATAACCTTTTCAATAAAGATTGAGTATGTAATAAAATAAATGCGAGTCGCAAGATCGCAGAGGCGTATCTTTATATGGATTTTGTTCGTCTTTTTGTTGCCATCTCCAGAACAAATGTACGGCTTTTATTGAACTGAGTTGGTAAAGTTGATAGGAGCCATTTATTTTCAGTCTTGGGAGTTACTGTCATCGTTTTGTGTCTGTTGATTTAACTGTCTTTTGAAGAATTTAACAATCTTTGCGGGTGGTCCATAGTCTGAAGTCCTATGAACCAGTTTTACTAAGGGGTAGATCTTAGACAACGACGATATATTACTAGACTCCAAATAACAGGCGACCGATGTCTGTCAACACATTAGGCAAAAAAGTCTTATATCCGTCTTATTTCGACCACTCCTGTGAGCCGTAAACATACCTTGAGACAGACCAGACCTTGAGTTACCCAATCACAACGCAGTACCCCGTCCCGTAGTACTTCAGCAAGTTGACAGAATAGTTTTTGCTACTTAGATCGTGCATGCGGAGTCTAGTAATATATCGTCGTTGATCTTAGATTATAGAATTTGCAGATTTCTAGTAGGCTGTCGGGGATGCGAACGGCGAGTAATGGGTGACTCACCGTCCGATTATATATGGACCGTAACCGAGTCGACAGCGTGTCTGAAAGAGACCTTCCTCCCTGGGTAGAGCGAAAGGAACTGTCAGACTTGTACTGAATAAAATCCACCGTGTCCATCAATGTATCATCCTTTACGTTCCAGGGTCACGGTTACCTGTTTAGTCACTCTTTCGACTCCGATAGATTAGCTTTCTGAATTTTAGATTTGATATTTTTGTCTATATTGGCAAACCCAAAAAAAAATTGGAAAATCTCGTCAGGATTGCCAATTTTGTCCAGAAAACCCAAGAGTCTATGATAATCATCATCATCAGCCTATAACGTTCCCACTCCTCCCTTGTGAGAGGGAGTGGGCCATAATCCACCACGCGGGCCCATTGCGGATTGGCAGATGTCACATGTCTTCGAATTTGATGGTTCTAGGACATGCCGGTTTCCTCACGATGTTTTCCTTCACAGTTTTGAGAGCAGTGGTGATGAAATAAATTACGCAAAGTAATGCGCCAAGCTGGGTTCGAACCCACGACTCGTAAGTCGGGACCGATACCACTGGACCACCACTGCCCAGTAAGAAGTATGGTAAGATGACCTCTAATTTCACAGTTTTCCTGTTTCTATGCATATTAGTAGATGCATAGAAATGTCTGCATAATCAAATCAATATTTATAGAATATATTACTTTTATGTCCCCTGACATCACTGTTATATTCTCCATTTAATAAATAGAAATACTGAACATCAATACAGGTTAAGTCATTTCTAAGATTGCATCGCACACACATACAGCGAGTCGTAAACGGATACTGTAAGCAATATTCCTAAAAGTCATTCACTTCATGAATTTCCAGCATCGTTTATTAGCAGTTCTCCTAAAATTCGTAATATGGTTACCTACACGCTTGTCATTTCTCAACATAGACCTATAAAATGGAATAAGCCTTAGCTGGTTTTACCAAACTCTCTAGAAAGAGGAAAAAGATGATTATATTATTATATTATTATTATTTTGGGAAAACATCTTGTGTTCTTAGCTCTTTGGCTAGATAAGCTACGTTGACGAGCTTAAGCCAAGTCAACGTAGCGTGTGTGTGTATTGTGAGGTGAAATGTCGTCTTCTTCTATTTGCATGAACTTTCTTACTATCCTGCAGGTGTTTAAAATCGCAGCTTTTTGGAGTGTGATGTATATTGAGTCTTTGAGGTCTAGTAATTTCAGGCTATGGTGGAGGTGGTTGGGTATCACACCCGTGGTGGAGATTACTATGGGTACTACGTACACTTTTTCCTGATTCCAGATTCTAGTGATTTCTTCCTTCAATTCTGCATATTTACTAATTTTCTCGCCTATTGTTTTTGCAAGTTATGTGTATTAGGAACTGCTATATCTATGAGGTATGTGACTTTATTAACTTTATCCTGAAGTACTATGTCTGGTCTATTATAGTGGATGGTTTTATCAGTCATAATACCGCGGTCGTAGTAGAGTTTATGTGTAGTATTTTCAAGTTGTGGTCGTGGTGTATATTTGTAATAAGGTGTAGTATCTTGTATCATTTTATATTTTATGGCTAGATTTTGGTGAATAACGTTTGCTACCTGATTGTGTCTGTGGGTGTAGTCTGTTTGTGTGAGTGTTGTGCAGGCTCCTGTGATATGCTGTATAGTTTCCGGCTGGCTGTGACATTTGCGACATTTATCATTTATCATTGTGGGGTCTTTAATAATATATTTCCTATAGTTTTTAGTGTTGATAATCTGATCCTGTATTGCAATAATGAATCCTTCAGTTTCGGGAAATAAATTACCTATCTTCAACCATTTGTTTGATGCTATTGAATCTATGTGAGGTTGTTCTATATCATGGGGATGTCTTCCGTGCAACACTTTCTTTTTCCAGTCATCTAACTTTTGCTTCTGTGGATCTTCATTGCTAGCGTGTTGTGTATCTACTTCTTCATTAAGGTTAAGTGGTGTGTAGTTGGTGTCATTCATAACTACTGCTTTATGGATGCTACTCGTGCGTGATTTGATGTAAAAGAATTTCTTAGTCTGGATATTTGTTTTTACCAAAGATGCTGGACGTCAATAAGGCCTCTCCCTCCGTATTGGCGTTTGATGGTCAACCTTTCTATTGCAGATTTAGGGTGTAAGTTATTGTGTTTAGTGAGTGTAGTGCGTGTTGTTCTTTCAATTTGTTGTATGTCAGTTTTTGACCATTTGATCACTCCAAACGAGTAGGTTAGAATAGGAATCGCATAGGTGTTCAACGCTTTGATCAAATATTTTCCGGAGAGTTGGGTTTTATTATTATATTATTATTATTTTTCTAGATTACGCACCAAGGGAGTAAAGCATTGCCTTACGTCACGGGCGTATTGAATCCCGAAACTACACTAAGGATTCTGGGGTGAACCTCCGTAGCGCAGCGAGGAGGTTCAAGTGTTAATTCCCGAGTGAAACGAGGGAATTAAGTTAAGAATCCTTAGTGTAGCGAGGGATTCAAGTCAGCCCAAGACAAGGCAGCTTTACTCCCGAGGAGCGTACTCTGCTTTTCACACCTACTGCGAGGAAATAAATACGAATTTTGAAATTTGATGTGGTAGGACAACCTTCGAACGTGAAGTTGGCACCACTGTAAGCGATCAGCTGTTGCTGCCAGCGGCCGCCATTACTGATACGACTCCTTGGTGAAAGTTTTCATACGGTTTTCTTTGAGTTTCCAAATTCAAATCACATTATTCCCACGGGAATAATGAAATTCAGTACATATATTATTCCCGGCTCGAGCGAGGGGGAATAATGTCATGCTTTACAGTAGGTTTGCCTGACGTATAATATGACATTTACGAGCAAGTAGTGTGAAAAAATAATTGTAGTTACCTATCTATCTCTTTCTTTTAATGGAGTTAATATCTTTGGTAATGTGAAGAAATTTAAAAACAACCTTTGGCTAGGAAAATCCATGCTATAAGTCTATATTCAGATGCAATTCTGCTTGTGCTATTTTATGATCATTATAAGAATTGTTATTGACGATATTTTATACGGCAGAGGTGAGTGGTAATGCCGGGAGTGACGCCCTAGGAAGACTTATACTAACCTTATTGTTGAAGTACTTTAGAAAGGTCGCATGCGTAGTACTAGCAATCAGCGTGCGTGTATGACCAGATGTATGAATGTGTATGAGGTGAAAGGAGTATGTAAGGATCGTAGCAGGTGACGCTCTGTAGTTTCTGCCTAGCCCCATGGATAGAGGCGTGAGTATATGTATGTATATAAATAAGTGGCCGTTTTAGACCCACAGATATTGTTTTTCCTTTGAGCGCTTTAATTTATGCTGTTGTAAGAATATTGATGTACAAACCTGATTCTCAAGGTATTTGACATTTATGTGTGTCTCATTGAGACGAGTTCTTAAGATTTCAAGTTATTTTTATACAAAATAATATTTTGAAGAGAATCGTTGTTAACAACGTGACAAGTTTCAAGCTGAACTTGCCACTGTCAGTCTGTGAATGGGTGTCCATTCAATTTATCCTTATTTTTTACGTGGTAAAATCATCAAATGAATCCTACCACCCAGGACAGGACAGTAAGGACTGGCAGACTTGCACTAAATAAAATCCACGGTGTCCTTCAATAGCCCTTTATGTTGACCACAGTTACTTAATACTACCGCGATCCCGGCATTCTGTTTATTCTAACTTCATCATCATTAGCCAATATTTTTCCCACTGCTGGGACAGTGACCTCTTCTAAGAGACAGGGAGTATCCCATAATCCACCACGCGACCCAATATGTGTTGGTAGATGTCACATGTTTTCCAATTTTTGATTCTAGGACATGCCGGTTTCCTCACTATATTTTCCATCAACGTTTTGAAAGCTGTGGAGATATCATGAATCGATGCAATTCTGTATCGCGACGTTTCATGAGCAAGCACGCTTATTTGTTCGGAAAATTGATAGAAACAAAAAATTACTAGAAAACAGATAAGTTCACTTACCGCGTCGCGTGCGCAGTGGTGGCCCAGTGATATCGGTCCTGACTTACGAGTCGTGGATCGGAACCCCGCCAAGCGCATTATTTTGTGTGATTTATTTCATCACCACTGCTCTCAAAATGGTGAACGAAAACGTGGTGAGGAAACCGGCAAGATCTAGAACCAAAAATTAGAAGATATATGACATCTACCAATCCGCACTGGGCCCGCGTGGTGGATTATGGTATAATCCCCCTCTGTCAGAGAGGAGGCCTGTGTCCTGACAGTGGGAACATTATAGACTCATGGTGATGATGACCGCGTCGCGTCGTGTTTCACGCGCAACTCAAAAGGCTGTCAGCAATGTGACCGGCCTTAAAGGACCAAAAGCCTGCCGGGGTCGCGGGACTATCTCATCAGGTAACCTTGACCCTGGAACATAAAGGGCTTTTGAAGGATCACCGTGAATTGTAGTCAGTGCAAGTCTGACAGCGGCCCCGGGTGGAGGACTCGTTTGATGATTTCACAACGACGAAAAAAAAACATCCGCTGTCAGTCTACATTTTGTGAGAAACTAACCCATGACCTTATGTTCAAAAGCAAACATTACAACTATTACACTGTTACGCAATAAACAACCTTATAGTTAATAACCGTGATGCATTAATGATTGCAAAAATGCTTCTCGTGTGATAGAGACAGGTGGTTAGCCTTCGATAGTGTTGCTGATGGTTACATATTATATGTAACCATCAGCAATAGAGTCCATTATTGTATGGAGCTACTTATTTTTTTTATAAATCATCCACAGATTATAACGATTATCAGCCACAGCCAGTTAACCGCAGCCAGCTAGAATGTAACGCCTGGCAAGATATTGCCTCTGCAGCCCAGCCTTGGTCGGACCACCACAGCCAGCCAGCCAGCCAGCCAGCCAGCCGGCCAGCCAGACAGGCAGCCAGTCAGCCAGCCAGCCAATGCCAAAGCCATTTAGCAAGCCTGCTAAGCCGCTAGCCACGCCGTCACATCCTTCCACGATATCAGGCCTGATCTTGTGAGAGGATGTGACCAAGAAGTCTTATTTACAGGGAACGATGTGTCAGTTGTTGTCACAAAGCATGTAACTTTATGGTTGCATGTCAGTCAGCCGTCAGGCGTGGAAAATACGAGTGTGCATAATAATATCATGAGACTCTTCATAATTTGTTAAAGCAAGGAAATATAATTGATTGCATTTATACCGTCTTCAATTATTTATCAAGCCATTATTTCTGAGCGTTACATTTACAATAACCAATGATATTATAAATGAATAGATACGTTACCTACACGACATTCTTTCTACAAAAACGGCACTAGTGTGCCGTTAGTACGCACACATGAATAACTAAATATTGCAATAGCACACTACATCACGATTAGTAGCTAAAGTAGGATGGCATCGCAAGTGAAAAAGAGACAAATATAGTCAAGGTTTGTCAATTGACCATATTTGAGCGTGTCACTTTCTGAGCGCGTTTAACGTATCTACACCTTATAACTTATAATATCATTGACAATAACTATACTGAATTGTGACTTTGTTTAGTGATACCTGTAACCTTTTTGTTTTGAGCTAAAAGGTAGACGAGATCATGGAACGTAAAGGGACATTAATGGAATACCGTGAATTTTAAATAGTACGAATCTAGCAGTCCTTTCCGCTCCACACTTGGCAGGAGGACGCATATTTTGATGAATTTTCACCACGATTACAATAAAATATAAATTAAAAATTTAATAAACCCCCGACACAAAAACCTATTTAAAAAGTAAAAAATAACAAAAATACGTCGCGTCGACTGCTATAATTATTTATCATCTCCTGTTTTTTAGCAGTCCCCCAACGCGACGTATTTTTGTTTTTTTTTACTTTTTATAGGCACAAACTTATATCATTTTATGTTGCTAAGAGTACTCCCAACTAACTCATCAATATTCCCTTTCAATACGTTTTCATTTGATACCCAACTCGAGTATATTTGCAGACTCTCGGTTACCTTTCCCCGCTCTCACCCCCACAACTTCTAAACGGCTCAACCGATTTTCATCAAAAATGTCTAAGAACACTCGCATGTAAGTCACCTTTCATACAAAAAAAAACTTAATTGAAATCGCTTCATCCGTTCGGGCTCTATGATGCCACAGACAGACAGACAGACAGACAGACAGACAGATAGACAGACAGACAGACAGACAGACAGACAGACCGACAGACAGACAGACCGACAGACAGACAAACAGACAGACACGTCAAACTTATAACACCCCTCTTTTTCCGTCGGGGGTTAAAAAAAATACTTTAAATATCAAATTAAATGCAACATAATATTAAAATTTAAAGTTAACAAGGTGTTTATTAATTAAATAACTTTAATATTATAAGGTAAAGACGAATAAAAAAAAACCTCCTTTTTTTCGACGGTTAAAAACTAAATAATTAAAAAAAATCGTTATTTTTTATTTAAACTTTGAATTGTGTCAACAAAAGACATCAACGCGCATACATAAGAAAGGTGAGAAATAAAAGAAAGCATAATATCTTTTTTTTCTTTTCTTTAGTTATTTATCTAATAAAAGATAAGGTTTTGAACAAATATGTTTGTTTTTACGTTATTTGTAACCTTATATCTCTCTCTAACATTTGTCTAAGATGATAGAAAAATCTTGGATGTTATTTAGTAAACATTTTTTTATTATGGTAAAATCATCAAATGACCCCTGCCGTCCAAGTCAGGACGGGAGGGACTGTCAGAATAGTACTGACTAAAATCGACTTTGTTCCTTTTATGGCTAACTCCGTCCTAAAATAGTTTCCGATATAAGATTTTCTGCCAGAATAAAGCTTCAGAAAAACTAAACACTGTCCACCCCTTCTTAAATTCAAGCGTTCCAACAACGTTGACAGTGCCATCTATCTATACAAAAGTAATCTTAAATAGAGAAATTAAAAACGTAGACTTTACTTTGAAGGCTTGCTTCTGTACAGTAGTAGCAGTAAAAGAGTAAAAAGATAGATGGCGCTGTTATAAGTTATTGTTAGTTGCGTGCGCCTGAGCTGTTGAGAAAAAAGATAATAAATAATAATATCTAAATTATGATATTTATAACATTACACCTATAATCCACAGAGGATTACGCAGAGATTTATTTAAATCACATTATAGAATAGAAGCGTGCGTCCATTTCATGGCAGTGTTAATACTGATACGAGTAATAGAACTGTTTTGCATAAAAACAAAACAGTTATTATGTGTGTGGAGTAACACGTCACTTATATTTTGAAGAAGCGATCCAAATTTCAGCCTTTGACGCTAGTTAATTAACACTTTACCTTCATATATCCATAGTACAAACCAGTATCCATGTTTCACCTCTATGCAGAACTCTGTGACTGTTGACAAGTCACGTCATAGTCTTCTTCAAACACCAGCAAGCACCTTGCATAAGTGACGTGTTACTCCACACACATAATAACTGTTTTGTTTTTATGCAAAACAGTTCTATTATATGTGTTTCGTAACACGTCACTTATATTTTGAAGACCTGTTTGTTATCTGCTGGTGAAAGATTTAGATGCTATGTGAATTAACTTAGAATAAACGAATCCTTTTATCCTAAATTCGTAAATTTTTTTTTTTTTTTTTTTAGCAAAAATACATAACATTTTATTTAACATTATCTTCTGCCAAACTGCTGTACAGTTTATCGACAGATATACTATAGAACATTGGGTGATCTGGAACTTCTCTAAATAAATCCACAAATGAACACATTGCCCATTTGAAGTTATACTCCTAGCAAATGCCTCATTTATAATATTATTTGTGAAATTATAAAAAACTACTAAAATGATTATTCATTTAAATTTAAAAACGATGACGACCTTATCAAAAATGTAAGGAATCGGTTAGTTCTCAGAGAGTAACACTATGGTGCCAGAATCACTGGGTCATTAATCATTAATTTACTTCATTACTGACTCCCAGTCAGTCTAGATAAATGTATCTCTTACATGACTGAAGAATACTCTCTCAAGATGTGAGAATAACCAATAAATATTATTTGTGAACTTGACTATTATTAGACCTATTACAACATTTACTTCATTAAAACCTAGCCATAGAAAACACAGTAGGTGATGCGAGTAGCAATGTACCTACACAATTTATTTTATTAAAGTTTTCAAATTCGTTGTACACTGTACATTGTGTATTTCTACTACCTATACATTTGTATTTTATTATGTAGTAGAGATATGTAATAAATCCTCCTGCTCATTAAATGAGCTCCTCTCTGTGTAAGATTCATCTCCAACCTTTCATTGGACACATTCCAGGATAATTATCCTGAGGAAATTCTCTCTTTGATGACTGTATATTAGTACAAAGTGTTTATCTTGGTAGAATAACTGATCTTCCAATTTTGTGTCATCTAAAATTCTATTCTCCAGATAACCTCCTGATGGCTAGAAGGGAATTAAGCTTCTTAATCTGTTAAAAGATGGATTTTCCAACCATCCACAACAACAGGAATAACCTTTCCAGGTCAGCCTGGCCTTGATCTCATTAACAAATTCATCAAGGAACAGGGTAGATTTTAAAAAAGGCAACACAATAAACAGACGAGTTCTATCGGCCCTTCATAGCAATGTAAGTTGTTCATAATCTTACAACCTTGGGCTATTGTACGTCTCTACCAATCAACGGGTAGGTTAAGCCAAGTCAAAATACTTGTTAAAATGAAAAAATCATCAACAAGGAGTCCCACTGAGATGCTCAAAAAATCATTTTGAAAACATTGGCCCCGAGCCCCTTAATTGGAGGTAACAGGTACCAATCTGGCAAGTCTTTGCCTATCCATGCATAGACAAAAAGGTAAAAATTGCACATGTTTTTCAACAGATTAACACAAGTAATACACTTATTACCTTATTTGAGGATGAACGTCATGTAATCTATAAGCCATGACACGCCTCAGTACTTTCCTTGTAATACACTTATTACATTATTTGAGGATGAACGTCATGTAATCTATAAGCCATGACATGCCTCAGAACTTTCCTTGTAATAACCTTGTAACCTCTTTATTCTACTGATGCACCTGTCCTTGAACTGCCCCCCCCCCCCAACTTTTTAGCCTAAGGGTAGCAGTTTGTTAGGTTTAAGGTACAGGTTGTGGCTGTCACTCTCCGAGAGCTCTCGACTCGAGGGCCAGCATTGTTTATAGTATGGAACACAACACAGTTCAGAATGGAACAATTAATTCATTATTTTCCAACAAGTTGAGATGACTCATCATTAGCCATTATACAATACGTAAAGCTCGAAAATCCATGAGTTCAGTCCCTTGGTACGTGCAGTTGCTCACAGGCCAACTTGACTAGCACGAACATGGTCACTTTGGGACACCCCACTTGAAAACATAGCCTCCGAGGCCTGGGGCATGAGGCAACAGGAGCCAATCTGGCTATCTGTTCCTAGTAGGTAGGCGGTAAGAGATTTCAGTTTACTTCTTAACCCTCCCCGGGAGGGAAACCGCTGTCAGAGTGATATTCAGCAATCTGCTAGCCTCAACAATTTGCATCTCACATTCAAGAGCACTAGATATCAAGTTTCATAAGCTGAATTGTGCGTTTGGATAGCCCATGTCAATCAGTTGACTTCTGATAGGCAGAAGAGTGTCCGTCACATTTTCCTTTAAATCTCCAACATGCACATATTCTCTGACACTTGGATTTGAGTCTATGATATCATTATGTTTCTGAAGTGAAATGGTATTATGGGTTCACCTTTTCTTCACACGCTGTGCGGACAAAAAAGGAGGTTACCCTACCCATATCTCAGGAAATTGAGTGGTACATTGATAACCTCATGGTATCACAAGCACACCACTTGGCAAACTCGTAGCGCCACCTAGGCAATATAGAAGAGAGCCACATGGTTTATTTTTTACTTAATAATTAATTCAGATTTATTTGTTTAATGCCACCATACTAATAATAAGCTTATAGGGGGCAATACAAGTTATCCTTGAAAGTCTTAATAACTTCGCAACATAATCTGCTGTCACAGATTGGGTTCCTTAGTATTTTCACTATCCTAGGGTCTTAATAATGATTAAGCTATCCATGTAAAACTTTACAGGTACAATCCCAAACAATAAACATGAATGCAGATACCTCATGCTAACGGATTCTTTGTCAGTAATTAACTGGTTTAATATTTAGCAAGCTGACAATTTTCATACTTTTAATCCTAAAAGTATCTCAGACTTGATTGGCATGACCTATTTCCCAAATAGGTAAGTAATGCATACATCACAAAAACTTAAACAAGCTATTTTACTCAACTCTCATATAAAAAGGATTTGACCTTCTGTCATAATCTTCATTATAAACAAAACATGTTTGTTAAAAATTATTAATTATTCATTTTTCTGAATATAAATCATCAACAACATTAAGAAATTGATCAATTTCACTAAAAGTTCATGCACTCTGTGATAATTGTCTTATATTTACATCACTGCCCATCCTTTCAGGAATTAGAAGTGTGCTATATTTTAATAAGATATTTTTATAATCTAATTTATAACCAATGCACCATTGTAATTGGTGATTGTAAACGGTAAGCCTTGTAAGACTGAACAAAAATAAAATCTGATAAACAGACAACACTGTGTCAACACACTTTATAGTCACATAGAGTAATACATGTGAATTAGGTTCTAGCACTATTTTAGTATAGTGGTAATTAATAATTTAGTAAACTGCCAAGATATCCTAAATTATTTAATTTTTGTTTTATATTTATGCCATCAATTAATTTGTTATTGATTGTTCTCTTATTTGGAACTGTTACAGCGATGGCCTAGTTATGATATAGATAAATAGTACAAAAATCATTAGATCATTTTATATTTCAATGAACGTGTCATATTATTATTAGCTTTTAAATTAAATAAAAAAATTATAATTGTCATTATATCAGACAATGGCTCCAAGAAATATTAACATCATGTGGGTTCTTTGATCCATAGATAGGACTCTCACCGGGATGTTCTGATTGTACTTTCAGACATCATTTATAAATAAGTAGGAAGCTTTTTAGCACAGTTAGCAATACAGATGTTTTAGCAACTGGCTCCAGCACAGGCATAGGCTTAGTCACAGCTGTTTTAGATTCTGTATAAAAACCTCCCTCCGCAGAGGTATAAGTGCATATACATGCTTGTTTAGTGTTACTACTTATACACTTTTGATTGTGCTATAGCTAAGTGACTGAGACTGCAAGGTTTCTGTATTAATAATCCAAGAATTAGTTTTCATGTTGGAGTATGTCAAGCAGTTTTAGTTTCTCCATACATTCAGAAATTACTTGAGGAATAATTCCTACTAGCACCATGTTTTACACTGAAAGTCTTGTGGTCTTTAGACACAAGCTTCATTTAAGGAAAAAGCAATATGCTTTATTCACCATTACCATTCTGCTAGAATCACAAGCCAGAAATCGCTACTTTGAACTTTGTTTAACAAGACAGTGATTCCGGGTTGGGTCAGTCGTAATAAGGGATTTTTGAAAATTTCTACGAAAATTTTCTTTGTTCTTACGCCATTGCTGCTATAAACACTCCAACCCCGAGTTGAGAGACGTATAACATTAAATATACCACTCACCTCGTTCCAACTCACACAAGCGCTAGAAATCGTTGTCATCACAAACCTTATGTTCGGTAAATAAGCCGACACAGAAGACGGTGCCATCTAAACACTTATCCAACAAGTAACTTGAAAGGAATTTTGCTTCCTATCAGAACCGACAAGACATTTCTGAAAACGAAGATCTAAATCTTCGTTTCGATCTAATACTGAATCACAATCGGAGTGAACACAATATAACACTTTTCCGAGCACTTTTAAATACTTTCTGTACAGTTTAACTGAAATTTTACTAATTTTCCATGAAAATTAGAGGGAAGGAAAAATTTTGCGTCCGTTTCGCGCTAAAATTTAGATGCTATGACGTGACTTGTCAACAGTCACAGAGTTCTGCATAGAGGTGAAACATGGATACTGGTTTGTACTATGGATATATGAAGGTAAAGTGTTAATTAACTAGCGTCAAAGGCTGAAATTTGGATCGCTTCTTCAAAATATAAGTGACGTGTTACGAAACACATATAATAGGGTGTATTTCATCTATTATTTTGTAGTGTAGTGTATTTCATCAATTTACATTTTTTTCACCTGACAATGTAAGTATATGCAAAATTTTAAGATAATAGGTGTAACTTTGCTGTCCACTAAAAACTACATTGGTCCCATTTTTACTAAGTCAGCCACGAATCTAATAAATTATTGATAGTTGTGACAAAAAAATTGGCCAAGCCAAGGCGTAGTGGAAGGAAGTTTGGGGCTCCTATTTTAAATATTTCTTTTCCTAAATTTAAATCTTTTAATCGTGTAATTGTGAATATATGTAACTGTATTTTTTAATGCTACAAAAATGCTTACAAAAAAAAAACAAGGAAAACAACACAAATACAAAAAATATTTTATTAACATACAAAAAACATTAAATAAAAAAGAAATATTTCTAAAAATAAATAGATTTACTCTCTAATCTCGTAATTCTTAAAATTAATAACATTAAGGACCACATAGTCCTTTTCAATCCTAATTTAGGACTTTACGAGTATTTTTTTTCTATTTTTACCCTTGAAGGGTAAGCGAGCTTGTTCATGACGCGACGCGACGCGTCCGATATCGAGTCGATTACCGACTCAAATTCGGGTTTGAACTACGAAAATCGTCTTTACTACAACGACATAAAGGCGCTGTCAAATATAAAATGTGCGATATCTGACAGATATCGTAAATCGATGAGATTCTGTATAGCGTCGCGTCGCGTCATGAGCAATCTCGTTAACAGTTACCCATTATTGTTTTCTTTCGGGTATTTATGATTATCACAATTTATGATATTACCCTGATATTCTATAATTCATTTTCTTCCGATAAACCAACTTCGTTTTTTTATTTCTCTTTATTTTGAAAATGTATATTATCTTTGACGAAATCGTACTGATTTCAATATTTTGATGAAAAATGGTATTTGACCATCACGACAAAAGCCGTTTTTTTAACGAAAATTTGTATTAACAAATTATATAATTATGATTGTGATCAATTGATAATGTAATGAGATGTAAAGTTATAAAATAATGACATTATGTATGATAGGATGTGCGTGATTACGAAAACATGAAAGGAAAATTGATCATAGAATGTTCCCGCGTATGACATCAATATAGGTACCCAATTTTTTTATAAACTATCTAATCATGGCAAGTGATTGAAAATGGTATATGAGGTGTAATAACTGCTCCGCATTAACACATACTATTTCCCGTTGATTTTCGCGATTATAGTCCTTAATTGTTTGTATAAACGTGAAATTAGGGCACAAATAATAGCCAGGCCAGGACCAAAATTAGCCAGACCAGGATGCAGTTAAAGAAACTCGAACTGGAAGCATAAAAAGCTAGTTACTGAACTGGATAATTGAATGATTGTGAGTGAATGAATGTGCTGTTGAACGACTGGTTCAGTGAATGTCTCGATGAGCGATTGATTTAGTGAATGTCCTGATTCACGATTGAATCAGTGAATGATGGATTCAGTGAATGTGCTGATGTATGATTGGTTCAATAAATTTGCTTTTGAACGACTGATGCAGTGAGATTTCTGACATATAATTGATTCCGTGAATTTTTTATGTTAAATTGATTCATTGAATGTTCAAATGAATGATTAGTCTAATGAATGTAACGACTGATTCAGTGAATGTCTTGATAAGCGATTGATTCAGTGGATGTACTGATGAACGACTGATTCATTAATGTTTCGATGAGCGATTGATTCAGTGAATGTTTTGATGTACGACTGATTCAGTGAATGTCTTGATGAGCGATTGATTCAGCGAATGTTCTGATGAACGACTAATTCAGCTAATGTAATGAGCGATTAATTGAATGAATTTTCTTATGAACAACTAATTCAGTGAATGTCTCGATGAGCGATTGATTCAGTGAATTTTCTTATGAACGACTGATTCAGTGAATGTCTTGATGAGCGATTGATCAATGATTGTTCTGATGAACGACTTTGTCTTGATAAGCGATTGATTCAGTGAATGTTCCGATGAACGATTGATCCAGTGAATGTCTCGATGAGTGATTGATTCAGTGAATTTTCTTATGAACGACTGATTCAATGAATTTCTAGATGAGCGACTGATTCAATGAATTTCTAGATGAGCGATTGATTCAGTAAGTTTTCTTATGAACGACTGATTCAGTGAATGTCTCGATGAGCGATTGATTCAATTAATTTTCTTATGAACGACTGATTCAGTGAATGTCTCGATGATCGATTGAATGAGTGAATGTTCTGATGTACGACTGCTTTAGTGAATATATCGATGAACGATTGATTCTGTGAATTTTCTTATGAACGATTGATGCAGCGTATGTTATAATGCTCGATTGTTTTTGTGAATATTCTGATAAATGATTGGTTCAGTGAATGTCCTGATGAACGGTTGATTCAATGAATTAATGAATCCAATTTACATGATTCAATGAACGTTCCGACAAATTACTGATTTAGTGAATATTACTGTAACTTATATAGTTTTAAATTACATTTCTTTTCTCTTGTTAAAACTATTTACAAAGGCACACATTTTTGTAGACTCCGAGTTATTTTTTTAATTATTTTTTTATTTAATCTAAGAGTTAACGAGTTTGTCGATCCAGGGCACAAACTTCTGTATGTTGGTGTAGACTCCTGGCAGATGTTCTCGTCCGCAGCCGATGCCCCAGGACACGAGCCCTATGAGGGTGCTTCGCCCTTCGAGTTTCATCGTGAGGGGGCCTCCGCTGTCGCCTTGGCAAGAGTCGCGGCCACCCTGGAAATGGGGAAGTAATTCATTTTATAGTGAATGATGGTGATGTTCGAGAATACGCATTATAGATTCTCTCTGTATGAAAAAATAGGTAAATATTATTATTATTTTCTTAGCTACTTCATATGACCTTTTTAGGGTTCTCTCCCAAAGGATAAATCGGGATTTTTTTCTCTATTACTGAGACTTCGCTGTCCGTCTGTCATCAAGCTGTATCTCAAAAGCTGTGATAGTTAGATAGTTGAAAAGTTCACAGATTATGTATTTGTTTTGCCATTATAACAACAGATACTCTTTATTTCTAGTCCACACTGTCCCACGGCTGGGAAAAGCTCTCCCAAAGTTTTCCAAGAGTTCTTCTTCTAATGATGGGGCTCTTTAGAAGGTGAAAGCCTGCCGGGGTCGCGGGATTAGAGAATTACCGTTAGTTACCCTAGAACGCATAGGACTATTGAAAGACACCGTGGATTTTAGTCAGTACAAGTCTGACAGTCCCTCCTGCCCCGCCATGCGTGGGAGGCGATTTGACGATTTTAACACGCTAAAAAACAAAGGAGTTCTTTTCCTAGGACCGCGAACCAGCCTTACAGTATAAAGTCCTGTCGCAGAGCAGTAGGAATTTCGTACATTGACCTCTTTACCTACTGGCAGTAAACACGAACATTTTTCTATTAAAATAAAAGGTAACCGGTATGACAGTACGTCGTTATGCAAACTATCGGTAAAAGGTTTCGACCCCTGAGGAGGGGGCGGCCATTGCATCTGTGCAAGCGAGACTCATTATATTTCCGCGGGAGTGACAGAGACAGGTGATAAAGGTCAATGTACGAAATTCTTCTTGCTTTCCGACCGAACTTTAGTATTGCTTATTGATATAACCTCTTTGTATCCAGCACACAAGAACACATCGTGGATAGTCTCCCGTCTTCCCGCAGCTCTGAACCAACGCTGACAACGTTCGTTGGGTATCACCTCTACGTCCACTTCCTGAAATCAGAAGAAAAAGGATTTATTGGGATGTTGACAGCATAAAAGGATTGCAAATCTAATTAGCTATTTGCCAGAATCTTCAATGTTAGTTTACGCAATCAAACAAAAAAAACGTCAAATGTTTTTGATAATGTAACTGACGAACTATTTCGAATTTTTCAGTCAAATATCCTACTGTGATTGACCCAGAATTCCAGACACGGCACCGGAAGCGACTTTTGTATATGAAACGATATTTTTTATATTATTTTTAAAAGAAAATAGAAAGGGCCGTAGAGTTTTAAACATTGAAGAACACCTACTATAACCGGACCACACTAGCTGCTGTTGATATGTAAATGTTCATATAAACGTGAAATATAACAGCATTTCCCTTTAGTATGGCCCTAGTGTCAAACGCAACAAATAAAATTACCTGTAACACGGACGGCACGGAGCTCTGTCCGTGTCTCGTTCTTCCCCAGCCTGCGACTGTCGCCATCTTGCCGGCTAGCTTCATCTGCTTCTGTGGTAGACACACCTGGAAAAAAGAATTATAAGGTCTGGTTATAAAAATATTATGACACGGTCTCACTCGTCAAAAATATTGAAAGGAGCCTTATGACTCTTTCACATTAGACAATACTGAAAGACTTCAAGAAGGTATGGAAAGGCATTAGCTTTAAGGCGCTCCCTCACCGCGAGCATTCACCTGTAAATGTAACATAAAAGTGCGCAATATGATGCTCTATTGTCTTCGAATGTTCGAATCTGTAACGTTACATTAAAGGTGAATGCTCGCGGCGAAGGAGCGCCCTTACGGACGCTTCCACCGGGCAAATGCCAGAATCAATAGTATTATGGCACAGGCAAAATCAACAGGATGACTCAATTGGTATCACGCCAAAATCTGATGATGAAGATGCCATCTTACTGATTTCGGCCATAGCGACTGCAATCGATGGCTTTTAGAGTGGTGTTGATTTTATTTACCAAAATCTACATAATACCAAAATCAGCAGGATCTTCAACAGTCTTCAAGATAACGGAATTAACTTGATTATGTTAGAATCTAGTAAAGATGCAGGAATCTATTGGATGTCTTCTAGATGCGGGAAGAACTGATCTTTTTAGCCATATTTGGGAGAGATGAACCCTTACTGGTAAAATATGCTGCTTAAACACCACACCCCTGTCTAGTTGTACCAGAGCCACGTCGTTCCTAAAGTCAGCTGGCTCGTACGACGGATGGACCTCCTTGCGTTGTAATGCGAACTCTTCGTGCGAGTACCTTTCACCTGAGTCTCATACTCCTAGATGATGCTTAGAATCTAGCAGTTGAAGGCTTTTGGATAGATATTGATGGTCCTAGCCATAGTTTTTTGAAACTGGTACCAATGGTTTGCTAAAAGATGCAAGATTCTGTCGGGGACACCTCCTGGAATACCACTAATCTTAGAGCGTCGCTAGATGCAGGAATCCAAAGGGTGCCAATATCATTAGGACGCTGCAGTTACCAGAGCTTGAATCGATTGGCTGACAGAACCTACAAGATGTGGTGACTTAAAATATAGAAAGCCGCTAGAGAAGTCTGCAGCTGCAGCTTAAAGAGTTGCTGGATGTGGGAATCCAAAGGGTGCCAAAATCTTTCCGATGTCAGAGGATGCAGGAGTTGGCAGAGGACGCTGTACGCAGGAATCTGCAGGATGCCAGAATCTACAGTATTCTGGAATCTGCTTGATGGATATGCCAAAAATTCTTTCTGGCCATGTTTAGGGTAGTCCTGTGTTGAAAAACTAACTTTACTCAGCTAAGATGACAAGATTAACGATGCTAAAGAGGACTTACTGGTAAAATATGCTGCTTAAACACCACACCCCTGTCCAGTTGCACCAGAGCCACGTCATTCCTAAAGTCAGCTGGCTCGTACGACGGATGGACCTCCTTGCGTTGTACTGCGAACTCTTCGTGAGAGTACCTCTCGCCTGAGTCCCGCACGTCCCACTCTCCTAGACGAACACGGAGCTGGTTGTTTGGGGTCCTGGAATGTGAGAAGGAGCAGAAAATGAGCATCAATAAACATACATAAGTTGGGCGATTTTTATTAACGTTTTTTAAATCCATCAAAAGGTTTTCTGGGAGATATCGCTATTAACGATGAGACCGCCGTTGCACACTTAGAATTAACAATAGCGTTAGTTTGTATGTAAGTATATTCTATTCTATAATACTTCAAGCCGTGCTTTGAATTTGAAAATTAACCGGCCAAGTGCAAGACGGCCTCGCGCATGAAGGTTCTGTACCGTTATCTACAAAAAAACATTTCTGTTGTGTGGGAGCCCCTTAGATATCTATTTTATTCTGTTTTTATTAATTTTCGTTGATATGGCGACAACAGAAATACACAGGTTCATGAGATACAGCCTTGTGACAGAGGGATAGACGGACAGAGAGACAGTGGAGCATATTATTGATAGGGTCCCGTTTTACCCTTATGGTAAACCTAAAAGAGTCAGACATTTTTTTATTATTTTAGTGAATTAGGGGAAAGGAATTACGTGGTAATCACATAAAATAACTATGTAGTATTAGTAGTATTATGTACCTACGTTGTTTCTTTTTATTGTTCAAATATAATTATTGTTTCCAAAGAAACTTTTACAAAGCTTTTTTAGCCAAGTCATCAATTACTGCACATAACCACATAAATCACCACATCAATCACATTTAAATCAAAATGAATCAGCAGTTAATCAAATCTCTTTCGAAACAGATTTCAACTCAAACGGATGTAGTACATAGCCATTAGCTAGTCATCTTAGAACGTATCTTATGTAATAGATTAGTCTAAAATACATCTTTCATCCTTGGCTTAATGATTTGAGTATGTATTGCGTAAATATTTGAATGCCCGTGTTTTACATTAATATCTGTATTAGCTATAGAGAGGGTTATAATCGGAGTCTTAGCAAAGGAGGAGGAGAGCCGCGTGAGAGAGAGGACGGTGTCCACCTCACGAGTCAGCCGCCAAGAGAAACGCCCACGGCAACGGACGTCGCGAAGCGATTTCCAGCCAGGCGCGGGTATGCGGACGGTTAGTAATGGGTGACTTGCCGTACGATCATGAACCATGCCCGGGTCGAAAGCGCGTAGTGTTCCACGCGCGAATCAAAGAACTGACAACAATTTAACGCTAACCTCATAAAGGACCAAAGCCTGCCGGAGTCGCGGGACTGTCTCATCCGGTAATCGTGGCCCTGGAACGTAAAGGGCTTTTGAAGGATCACCGTGGACTTTAATCAGTACGACTATGACCAGTCCCTTTCGTCCCACCCTGAACGTGAGGACTCATTTGATGATTTTACCACGAAAAAAAAAATGCTCGGAGTCTCTCTGCGTGATTGACTTAGAAATGCGGAGATTTGTAGACCAACCAAAGTTGCCTATATAGCCCAACGAATAAGGAAATTGAAGTGGCAGTGGGCAGGCCACATAGCACACAGAACTGATGGCCGATGGGACCGTAAGGTTCTTAAATGGAGACCACGCACCAGCAAGCGCAACGTTGGACGTCCACCAACAAGGTGGACAGACGATCTTATGAAGGCCTCATGGTCACCCTGGATGCAAGACGTTTCCAACCGGTCCTATTGGAAGTCTATAGGGAGGCCTATGTCTTACGGCATCCGCGTAAGACACCCGCGGCAACGGACTTTGTTAAAGGATTTCCGATTTTAATTTATGGTCAGTTCTTCCTTCCTTATCGCTAATAGACTAATTATTCGGCCTTATTACAAAAACTAAATAAACCTTGATTTAAACCTGTACAGTCCAGGCTTATCTTCAGAACCATGAACTTAGATAAAACGTAGACTTTAGTAGGTACCGTCATTTGAACCATTGTTTTAACATTTAAATACGCCATGTGTACTAACAATTAAATCTAGCACGTTTTAATCCATTTTGGGTGAAAATAATACAAAAACAACAACACAATGAAAAAGTAGCTTTGAGAAACTTTGACACACCTTTGACAGCTACGACTGTTAGACCATGGTTTATCGCAAAACCAAGATTTGTAATAACGTTTGTGTAAACCGTAGTTTTTGGTGATGTAAACCTTGGTTTTTAGTTAAACCCCATTTTGTAATAAGGCGGATAAAGATTACATTAATTTATTCTTAATATTTTATTCTAAAAACACACTGATTCAAATCCTGTTACACTTTTAGCTTCAAAACGGATTTAAATACGGATACAGTTATTCAGATTAAATCGTATATTACATAAGTCATTATGTAACAAACGGTTACGATCACAGTTAAAAGAATTCTAAGTTTTTTGTTAAACTAATGACTTGAATACACGGTATACTTTTGCCTTTCAAAGTTGTATTCAACTAATAGAATTATGTAACGTGTTTTTTTTTTTATTTACGTGGTAAAATCATCAAAGCTAGCAAGACTAAAGTGGGACTGGGCAGGGCATGTCTGCCGGATGCCGTTACAACAGTGGGCTCGTATAGCACAGGAATGGAGCCTTGAGACATCTAGGCGGGGTCGCGGCAGGCCTTAGGAGACGAGGGCGGGACGCTTTGGATGCTTTCCATGCATTGGCGAGAAGAGGCACAACATCGTGAGAAGTGGAAGGAATGGGAAGAGGCCTTTGCTCAGGAGTGGGACATTAAGGTTATTAAAAAAAAAAACATCAAATGAGTCCTCCCACCCCGGGCAGGGCGGGAGGGACTGCCAGACTTGTACTGACTAAAATCTACGGTGTCCTTCAATAGCCCTTTATGTTCCGCGGTCACGGTGATGGAATGAGTCTTGCGACCCGGAATTAAGCAACATTTTTCACGTTTCAACTGAACTGTTTTTATTTATTTTGCTTTTTATAGTACCGTAGCCGAATGGCTAAAAATGCTTATGGATTCGTCATGTCTGTCTGTCTGTCCATCTGTATGTCACAGGCACTTTTACCGAAACTGTAAGAACTGTTGAAACTTAGTATGTAGATGTATTCTGTGAATAGTGTAAAGATTTTGATAAAATAGAAAAAAAAACAAAGAATTTTGGGCATTTATTAAAACCAATCAATGATACCCCACAGGTATCACAGGTTTGATGAAAATAAAATCCGCTTCAGTTGTATACCCCCATACTTACAACTGAAACAAAAAAATGCCCAAAATTCATTGTTTTTTTTTCTATTTTATCAAAATCTTTACGCTTTTCACAGAATACATCTACTTACTAAGTTTCAACAGTATAGTTCTTACTTTTCGGAAAAAAGTGGCTGATGACCCATACCTGTGGAGTATCTTGATTGGTTTTTAAAAATGATATAGAGATTATAATACCACATTTTTTAATCAGATGCTTGATCACCAGAATGCGATGTTAAATCTCAAGATAATTTTCAGGATAAACGCGTGCAAAGCCGTTAGCAACATATAATATTATAATATCATTATTATGACTCACTAAAAACGTGAAAGTAGGGCAACTCGCCGTCCGAACATGGACTATGCCCGGGTCGACGGCGATGTTCCACGCGCGCCTCATAGAGCGTCAGCATAATGACGAGGCCCCCTCTCAGAGGGCTAAAGCCTGCCGGGGTCGCGGGACTGATACCATCACCGTGACCCCGGAACATAAAGGGCCATTGAAGGACACCGTGGATTTTAGTCAGTACAAGTCTGACAGTCCCTCCCTCCCTGCCCGGGGGAGGCCTCATCTGATGATTTTAGCACGTAAAAAAAGAAAAAAAAAATGACTCGCTAAAAACGTGAAAGTAAGCAATTACGAACAAAAATAAATAGACTAGACTGAATTCTAGGAGAAATTTTAGCTAGAATGAAAAATAATGAGAAATTAACAGTTAATGATCGTTAAGTTTTTTGGGACTAACTGCTTTGCTGTGGCGTGAAATTAAATAATTTTGAGAGGCTTAAATAAAACAAGTAGAATTCATTAAGTGAATAAAGCAGAAACAAAGACTTTTACTTTATTCTACGAAAAAAAGAATCATCACAATCGGTTTACTTAGTCGTTAGAAATGAGGTAACAAACATAAAAAAACACAGATGAATTCAGAACCTCCTCTTTTTTTGAAGTCGGTTAAAATTAATGTCAATCTTTTGTTTTTTAAGATTCAATTTGATCTCCGGGGTCGCAGAAAATTCAATTTGTTCACCGTGCGATTCTATCTCTATTCTACCAAGAAAAGACAAATCTATTTCATCGTTATTTCTATATAAATCGACTGTTTTTTTGCACAAATGTGACACCATTCGTACACTATTGAAGAAAAGAACACTTATTTTCAAAAAAAAATAGATTACCATGCTTAAAACGCAAATAATATTTCTACGTTCTGTCATTTTGTCTTTTCTTCCGTCGACAAAACCCCTTTCTACGGCGCCATGCTACGCCTGCTGTTCACCCAGTCGCTAGTCGTAAGAAATAAGGTAACAAACAAAAAACAATAGACGAATTGATAACCTCCCTTTTTATATTAATGTCTATCTTTTGTTATTTAAGATTCAATTTGATCTCCGGGGTCGCGGGACCGTCTTATCAGGGAACCCGTGGTCCTGAATCGTAATAGTAATAGTCCTCCTGACCGATTTCGGCCACGGTGGCCAATCTCAACGGAGAGTTTTCCTACTCCTCCACTATTCTTTTCTGATTAATTTCGTTGCAGGACCCAAGACAGGTAAATTCATTCTCCGGGACACGTCGAGCTTCATTGTCTCGGCGCTTTTCTGGTGGTTGCCACTGTTGATTCTGGCTCTCAGGAGTTGCAGTGGTTTGGGAACAGTGTGGTGGGTTTGTCCCAAAAAAAAAAATCTCAACGGAGGTTTGGCGCGGGACATATCGTAAAGGGCTGTTGAAGGATCACCGTAGATTTTAGTCAGTACGAGTCTGACAGTCCCTCTCGTCCCATCCTGGACAGGAGGATTCATTTGATGATATTTATATTACGGTAAAAAATAGATTCAATTTGAACTATTCATCACTACTTTTGATAATGCAAGCCGTACCCAAAGAGTAAAACAGAATCCTATTACTAAGACTCTGCTATCCGTCTGTCTGTCAGTCCGTCTGTCACCAGGTCTTTATCTCATAAACCGTGATATTTAGACAGTTGAAATTTTCACAGATGATGTATTTCTGTTGTCGCTAAAACGACAAATGCTCACACATGTCATCTTTATTTAATGATAGGTTCGCGTTTGACAACTATCTTTATATGGGAGTCCCCTTAAATTTTTAATTTATCCTAGTATTTTGAATAAAAAAAAATAGAAGACTAGCATACACATTTTGTTTTGCCCTTTTTCAGGTTTTACTTATATTATTTTTAATAAAGAACACGCCGATTTTTTAATCAAAATATCTAGTTGAAAGAATACTTTTATAACGAGTTACTATAACGCGCTGTCATCGGGCACACAGAATAAACGTAAACCAAAAAAAAAAAAACTACTTACGTGGCCACACAATGAGCAGCAGTAATCACCCAGCGATCAGATATCAACGCCCCACCACACGCCAGCTTCTTACTCAAGAACCCTGACTTGATGAGAGCAGCCTGCCACGGGTGGGACCCGAAGCCTGTCGAATGACCCCCCACGATACGGTTGGAACGGGTGAAGTGTTCGCCACAACCTGCAAGTGATGATGATGATGTTTAGTTGACTGGAAACGATGATGGTTGTTGGTTGAAGGAGGGAATGAAAAACAAAAGAATGTCGATGCGATTTATTGGTTTGATGAGACATTCCACTTAGGGCACCCGCTGACAATGGCACCTGAGGTACTGGTACCTTATCTATTCGACATAAGGCTCTTGTCAAAAATGTTTGCAGATGCCAGGTGCCCAGTGGCGGATTAAACGTTGAGAGCGCTGTAGGCAAGCATCTCATCGGCGCCCCTATATTAAAGATAACACGTAGATACTATAGTTTGACCAAAGCCGATGTACCTTAGGAAAATGCGGTGAGATGGGGGCCAAGATAAAAAGAGCATCAGCTTACATGAGATAGATATCTGTCGTTGAACAGATCTTACGAATTCGGTTACGGTTACGGTTTACAATATTTTAAAGCCTTAGGTAATACCAGAGGCGTATTTTATAATTGATCGCTCTGGGCCTGTAAAGCTCGGAATTAAGCACAAAAAAAAAACAATTCAGTGCTACTCAAACTTCACACCCACACCACCTTGTAGAAGATAAACCTAAAATGTTGAGTTTTATAGACCGCGTCGAGACTAACTAACACAAGAAGAGTCTGCATTGAAAATGAGTAATTAAAATCGTAAGCAAAGTAAAAGCGCGAGCGTAGCGAGCGCGATTTTTTTTTTTTGTTGGTTTTTTGGGAATAGTATTTATATCATTCCCGTACTTCAAGAAAAGTTTTAATCTAAAAGCAAAATCAATTTGAAGTCAGTTTTGTAGCGCGAGCGTAGCGAGCGCGAAATTTTTTAGCTTTTTGGAAAAGAAGAAGCCAAATTTTCATTTTCATTTCGTTAAACGTTTCCGTACTTCAAGACAAGTCTTAATCTAAAAACGAGATCAATTTGAAGTCTTTTTTGAAGAGCAAGCTTGATTAATGTAAGTTGCTTAGGTTTAAGTAGTTTTTTTTATGACCTAGGTAGATTTTTTAAAATTTCTTCGAAGATAAGAACTCGGTGCGGCTTGCGCCACCCCTCGCAGCCTGTCGCCCCGGCCCTCTTGGCATGGCTCTCTTGGCTTAAGGGTAACAACGCCACTGGGTAAGACTGGCAGTCGACGCGACGAACATTGCAGTCGTATCTTTCCAACTTCAATCAGAGATCATGTACCATCGACGAAGTTGTTTGTAGGCGTAAGTTTTAGTCAGTCCCACCATCGTATAATTAATATTTTGTTATAAATTGAAGCGAATTGGGATTGTATGCAAAAATAATAGTTTCATTGTCCGAGTGGTGACTTACATATTGTCACAATTAATTTTATGCTATATTGTATTTTTTTTCTTTATTTTACAATTCCGCCCGCGCGCCCCTTTGTACCTTCGCGCCCCTAGGCAGATGCCTAGTTTGCCTTTAGGGTAATCCGCCTCTGCAGGTGCCCTAAGTGGAATACCTCGTTTGCGCAGTGGCTGAGTGATTGGACTGCTGCGCGGTTCGATTCCCGCCCGAAGCAAATATTTGTATGATCTATAAGTAGTTGTTCTGGGTCTGGGTGTTTGTGTATGTGAGTTTATATGTTTGTAAACGCACCCAAGATACAGGAGAAATCCTAGCATGGGGCAACGTTTGTTTAAAAAAAATCATTAGGAAGTAAGCTTTTCTGACGTCATATTGTGACGTCATGCACGCTTTTTTAAAACATATTTTTTTTTTTAGAAGCTTTACCCCACATTAAGAATTTCTCCTGTGACGTGGGTGCGTTTACAAACATAGAAAATCACATACACAAATACCCAGACCTGAAACAACTACTTGCAAGTCACTAAAATATTTGTTCCGTGCGGGGATCTAACTCGCGATAAGCTACGCAGCAGTGGACCGCTCAACTACTACGCCAAGCTTGCCATCAAAGTTAGATGTAGGTCATTGACCCTGTCCTTCCTAATTGAACCGTATAGTAATTACCAATATTATGTGTTTGAAGATTTGTAAACATTCCAAATGCATTATAATAAAGTATTATTATATTATCACAGTATTAAAACATAACTTAGAAGTGAATAATATAGGTACAGATGGCCAGCAGGTCAATCCATCCCAATCAGTCAAATTTTACCAATCGAACATTAAACTTTCACCATTGTAATAAGGTTGAAAATCTATTAGATGTTACAGATTGAGATAGATCGACATGCTGGCACTGGAAAATAAAGTGAGATTTTGAGTACAAACTATAACCATCGCTCGCCAAAAGATCCATGTACGAGCTTAATAAAATGTATAAAACATAACTACATAAATACACTAAGAGAATGAACATCAAAGAAAAATATTACATAACCAAAGGCATGCCGGATTTAAATATAAAAGTTAATTACTTTTAACTACCCACAAAAAAACAAGCTTTCAATTCGCATTAAAACTTTTTGAATGGACCAATAAAATTACTGTAATGTCTTGATTTTTATGATCTTTTATAAAGAAGAAGGCCTTTCGAATTATATAATAGGCATTTCAATTGAAAACAATTAATTAATCCGTCAGTGATTCCCTAGATGTTAAAATAAGATTATTTATAATAAATCGTCATCATCATCGGACTATACATATAAAGTTCCCACTGCTGGGACACAGTCCTCGTCTCTGAAAGAGGGAGTGGGCTATAATCCACCACGCGGGCCCAGTGCGGATTGGCAGATGTCACATATCTTCGAATTTTTGTTTCTAGGACATGCCAGTTTCCTAGAGATGTTTTCCTTCACCGTTCAGAGCAGTGGTGATGGGATGAATTACACAAAATAACGCACCTGGCGGGGTTCGAACCCACGACCTGCAACTCGTAAGTTGAGACCGATACCACTGGGCCACCACTGCTCTCGCTGATACCACTGCACTGGACCACCAAGAATAAATACTCTAGCTATAATTATAATATCAGAATACACTAAGATTCTTAAATCATAATTATGTATGTTCATTAGAATTTATTTAGCTCTGGAACCTAAGGACGAAGTATACAAGAAATATAATACTTTACATTAAATAATACACAAAAAATACATACATACATAATATACAACATAAAACAATAATAAAACACACACGATTAATTAATAACAAAACATAAAGGTGCTGATAGACTTGAACATTCACTTGTAACAGAACATCGAGCATTCGTTGTTTTTAATTTTGTCGAACTGAACAACGAATAGAGCCGAGTATAGAGCTAAACATTGCTACGAACATTTTCACGATCTTTCTAGCGAACGCTACAGTTGATGGTCGTCAATTTTTTTTTCTTCAAGATGGTGTAAAGGCGCTCCCTCACCTGGAGCATTCGCGTGTAATGTAACATTATAGATTCGACTTTGAGCATTACGTTACAGTACTACCTCCCTGACTGACGAGCATTCGCGTACATTTAGTATAGATTTGATACAAGGTGCGCATTGTGATGCTCGATTGTTCTCCCTCGCCGATGAAATGCTCGAATCTGTAACGTTACATTACAGGTGAATGCAGTTCGGCAAAAAGCTCGCCAGGACGCTCGCTAAAACGCTCTTGTTTGTTTTTCTGTAATGTAACATTCGCAACAATGCTCATTACAAGTCAATGCTCAAGTTTATCAGCACCAAAAACAGTAGAAAAAACAGCTTAAACCATTAAAAAGCGTGCTATACAGTGCAATGCTTCAATCGTCTTGTCAAACATGCAATCGCATATCAAAGTCATTTTGTTGAAGACGAAGTCACCAACAAATCTGACTAAACGGTGCCTGATGATTATGAAAACGCAGTGCATGGAAAAAGCAGTAAAAAGAGATAGATGGATGACGGAACTCAAGTTTTTAAAACAAGTTAAATTATCGTCGGTTTTACTATTCTCTATTACGGTCCCGCTGTGAGCCGAGACTTAGCGCGGGGCGGCGAGCGGTAAGATCAAGCCTTACGACAAAAAGATAAACATATGTTAAACACCTGTCTAAAAAAAAGTGTAACTGCAAAACGACCCTTAAATCAACGTGAAATGTCGTTTTGACATTGACAGCTTTTTAAGACAAATGTTTAACAGATGTTTATCTTTCTAGTGGTAAGTTGTCAAATGTTTGCAACAAGCCACGAGTCGCTACTAAAGCTACGGTTCGTTTATAAATTAAAGTTAAAAATCCACTAAAGACAATCCTTAGCTTCAGTGTTGACGTGGCGCTGAGTCTTGTAAAGAATTTAACAACTATCCGTAATTTTGAGGACAGCTCTTAAAAGTGGTATCTGAACCACGCCACGTTTAGAGACTACGAGTGCTCATTGCTTAAGATGTATTGCATTTAATAAATATATATTTTATATTTCGTCTTCATATTAATAAAAGTCTCTCGAAAAAATTCCAAGCTCATATTGAGCTTGGAATTTTTCGGAAATCTTATCCAAGTTTTATTTTGAAGATCCAAATTGTTTTACTTTTTTCGCTATAATATAGAAAAATATTGATTTCGTAATAAATACATACAAATCAATCAGTCACCGGTATTGACATTAAAAAAAAAATTATGAAGAAATAAGTCTTGAGTTCCATCACCAAAAAATAAAAAGAAAAAATTTAAAGCCTAGTTCACAAAATCTCACCGGGAAAACTAGGTCTCGTCGGCTTATGGTTCGTGTGTACTGGCACATAATCATCATCACCTTGTACGTTATTCCCTTCATGATAATCCGGCTTATAAAAATCATCCGGTTTCTGCGTAGTCTCATGATAGGACGGCTTAACGTGGTAAAAGTGATTTTGGTTCCAACTGGGCCGGTTATGACCGGTTTCATCCGGTTCCTGGTGGTTCGTATCCGGTTTTTGATGGTAATTCGGCTTTGCGTCTGTGTATATTATGATGGGATCTTCGAATTGGTTTGTGTTCGTCTGGTAATCATAGTTTTCGTGTGGAAATGATCCGATCAGTTCTATTAGATCACCTGGTGGAAGTTTTGTGGTTTAGTTGTATGTTTTGTTTGTTATTGTCTTTTTAGGTTATGTTTTGGGTACTAAATTGTAATTAAAATAATGATGACGTAGGTATTAAAATGCAACGCTATGCAGTGCGGCACAAATGTAAGCACGAATAAAACTTTTGTGCGTGCACACGTGTGCGGTGGACTCGTAGTTATTTGTGCGAATACATTCCTAAACTCACGAACAAAAGTGGAAATGTTCATAATCAAAAGTGTTCACCTGCATGGCTGTTACGCACAGCAGGTGAACACTGAGGCTTAGTACGCGCACTACTGACGTACCACATGACACACAATGTTCGCGCACAAATGTGCTGCACATTATTTTGGTGGAATTGTGCTTAATAACTTTCCAGTTTTGAAAAAGTATGTTGTGTTATTGTAATGTTCATAAAAAAATTAATTAATGAAAAATGTGGTTTATCGATAATATTAGCTGATGCCAGCGTCTTCTTTCGCGCCTACTCAAAATTATCCCATGTGAAACATAAAATCGGGATAAAAACCTGTCCTACGTGTTAATCCAAATTATAAAATATCGGTGTACCGAATTTCATGCAAATCCGTTCAATAGTGATATGTGATAGAGTAACAATTATCTATACATCCTCGCAAACTTTCGCATTTATATACTTATTAGTAAGATTCCATTTGAATTTTATCTTCGAGTAAACGCAATAAACATTTACTGCGTAGTAGTCCCTAGCCCTAGCCTTTTCCCAATTTTATTAAGGTCTGTTTACATGAAGCAACCACGTATCTGACCTCCACACTCTGACCTCCTCGTTTTGTAATGCGAAGCTTTTGAGTAAATAAACTTCGATTTACGATGTAAAAGCGCCTAAAGACGCCGAATCTACAACAAGAGACTTATATTTTGTTTGTACCCAGAGTGGAGCGGAAGGGACAATCAGATTCATACTAACTAAAATCCACGTATGTCATGGTTACGTATTTAGACAGTCCCGCGACCCCAGCAGGCATTGGCCCTCTATGGAGGCATCATCAGATTCTTCTGATAGCTACGACGACACTGACAGCTATGATGACAATACGACGCACCTTTGACCCGGGCATGCTCCATGATCAGACGGCACTCAGTCACCCATAACTCGCCGTCCGCATGCCCGAACAACAGATCCCCTTGTCTAATAAATCCTAAAACAGCTTAGTAACACACAGCTCGAAAGTCCATAAGCACGCGTCAATTCAACTAATGGCCGCCGTCAAGCCGTCACGGTTAACAAGCACTTATAGCTTAGAGCTTAAAGCGCTAGAAATCGAGCTGCGAGTGAAAATTGGAGTGAAAGTGTATCCATTGGAGCGGTAACACAATGGGGCGAAGAGGGGGTCTGTAATTATGGGGTGATGTAATGTTTGGATGTTGGACATTGCATGGGGTTCCGTCCGGCATTTGAAAGAAAAACCGGCTATGTGCGAGTCGTACTGAAGAACGAAGAGTTACGTACTATGTATACTAATATTATCAATGTAAAAAGTTTGTTTGTTTGTTTTGTTGAACGCACTAATCTCTGGAACTACTAGTTCGATTTTTTTGTTAGATAGTCTGTTTATCGAGGAAGGTTACACGCTACGACCAATAGGAGCTGAGCAGCGGTGGTAAAACCACGGGTAACAGCTACTTTTGTATATAACGGCAATATTTAGACTATAATGGTTCATGGTCCACGATCGGTCGGCAAGTCACCCATTACTTACAATGCGGACGGTGAGCCCGCGCCTACGGGGTGGCCGGAAATGGTCTCGCGCTTACAGTGGCCGAAAATCGTCTCGCAACGTCCGCTGCCATGAGCGACTCCCGCGGCGGCTGGGTCGTGAGGTGGACGCTGTCCTCTCCCTCACGCGAAAGAAACGCTGCCGACTGGGTTCTAATTTACAACAAACAACTCGTAAATCGGGGCTTTTTGCCACTGGGGCTCAACTGTTCTCACCGATGAACGTATGGCAATGAATAAATTAAATCACAATAGATCGCAATACTTGATTACAACACCAATTGTAAAACAATAGACCCAATGCGTTTTGAATAAATTATCAATCAGCTGAATTCGTGAAAGTGTGAAGTTTTCATTACGCCATACACATACATAGAAGATGTATGTATTTATGTATGTATGGAAGTTAAGGCTGCGGAAATAAATACGTGAAATTATCTTGTGCTGTCAAGCAATCAGCGCGTGAAGTTGTTAGGTGGTGGTCTAAGGTAGGAGCGGAGCGATTTTCGATATTTGAAATTAAGTGATTATTTAAAAAAAATAACTCGGGAAAGTAGACTTTGTATTACTGTCTAAATGTCGTTAAATGAGGAAATCGTGGCTAAAAAATAATAGCCGCACAGGTTAATCTTTAAGGTCAAGCCACGCTAACCGAGGTTGATCTGAGGATGAGAGCTTTTATCTAATGAGGCCTCCCACCTCGGGCAGGGCGGGATCGGGATAGGGAATCGCTTCATGTAATGCATAATTTAGCTGCGGTTTAACTGGAAGTCGACCCCAAAACAATTGAGAAAAGGATAGGCAGATGCTGAACAATTTAAAAAATCTTTCTTAATGCAACATTGTACTACACTACTGTAGCTTTGAGACATCGTTAATATAATAACATTAACAAATGTTATTAATCAAATAATATTAAAATAGTCCTGTAACCATTGCTTTCCAGAAACGCGCATTAAACAAGATCCCAACAAATACTATCTACTCAAACCGCTCCCGCTGCCGCTCCTAACTCGCATCACACCAGAGAGAGTGCATCGTATGTGACGCTTTATTTCGTAACCCCAGACAATGTCACGCGTTTTGTCACTGCTACTAAAGAAGGCATTGCGATTTCTATAGAAATATGTTGCGATGTCATCATGTGGCCTCCTTGATGTCAGTTGAAGATCTACGCTTCATGTGGAATGTCCGAGGTCGCGGGACTGTCTTATATGTTAAGCGTAACCCGGAAAAGGGCTATTGAAAGATACCGTGGATTTTAGTCAGTACGAGCCTGATCCGAGTATCTATCACCGCGTCCTGGACGGAAGGACTCATTGACCTCCTCAAACTTTCATTATTTTCACGGCCATTACATACTCGTACTTATTTTTTTATCGTGTTAAAATCATCAAATGAGTCCTTCTGCTGTAGGTGGAGTGGAAAGGACTGTCAAGGACTGACTGAAATCTACTTCAAGTTGCCCTTTGCATTCTAGGTAGAGTGACTTACCTACAGCTTAACTATCAATGTAGTAGGTTGCTTTATACGTCGTAAAATCATCAAAAGAGTCTTATTTACATCCAGAGCCGAACGAGAGGGACTGTGAGACTTGTACTGACTAAAATTCACAGTGTTTCTTCAATAGCCCTTTACATTCCAGGGCCAAGGTAACCATATGAGACAGTACCGCGACTCCATATAGTAGACTTAGATTACAGAATGTCCAGATTCCTAGTAGGCCACTGAAAATTGAAGCCAAATAAAATTAAGAAAAAATAAATTAAGAAATCCATCCGCATTACCTCATAACTTGCACCATACAGGAGAGAGTACCATGTAGGTATGACGTTTAGTTTCGTAACCGAAAACAATGTCTCACTTAAACCTGTTTTGTCACCTCTTCACGTCAATTGTGACATCTGACGGGCAACATTTTATTGTTTTGTTATGACAGTACCTGCAATGTTATGTATGATGTACCAACAATGTAAAGTGTAGTGTACCACAGTGCCACACCGTTTATGCTCGACCATATACTGTAAGAAATATCAGTCAGAAAAACCCTGATGCTCGTGGCAGTTTGTGATCTGGATGGAAGGATCTATGGATGTTTGTTACTCTTTCGCGCAAAAACTACTAAATGGTTTTGAATAAAATTTGACGCACAGATAGTTTATAACCTGGACTAACACATAGGATAGTTTATACCCCGGTTGTATCTTCCTGTGGAATAATAATTATCAAAGCCGCTGGCAACAGCTAGTAATTATTATAAATGCGAAAGTATGTTTGTTTGTTACTTTTTCACGCCTACACCACTGAACCGTTAATCCTGCAATTTTGCATACAGTTTGTCAAGTGTACAGAAACGGACATAGGGCACCTTTCATCCCGAAAATACTACTATTAATGAAGAAAATAACTACAACGTCCTTACAACAGTAGATGGCGCTACGTGTCCGAATATTATAAGTTTCTCGCTACCGCTTATGCTTCATACCACTTTAGAGAGTAGTCGTGATATTTCGTAACTTTGGTATCGAATTCAACACGTGTTTTTCTCACGTGTATAACCTTGAGATTTCTCCGGAGAAACTAAGATGAGAACTCTTGCATCAAGTTGCATCATACTATCCTGGATATTGGAATATTCTAACAGCAGCCTGGAGCCTATATTTGTGCCTTTGTTTGACTGGTAAGATCAATATCAGTCCTTCCGCCCTGAATGGAACAGAAGGGACTGATAAACTCTTACCGTCCGTCGTACCACAATAAGTTAAACATCTGTTAAACATTTGTGTAAAAAGTGTAAATGCAAAACGACCCTTATATCAAGGTAAAATGTCGTTTTGCCGTTGACATTTTTTAGAAAGGGTTTAACAGATGTTTACCTTTTTTTGTAGTAAGACGGTGAGTATCTAATCTCAGCCTATTCCTGCAGGGAACTTATAAATAATCAAATACAGGTAATTATTTTTTTAAGATTACTTCCCATAAATTTTGCTCCATTAACTTTTTTATCCGCGAGTCAAACCGTAGTGAATTAGTTTCCGTATTGTCATTAATAGATACAATTTTAATTATTTCATTCATACAGTTAGAGAACAACAAACATACAACGTTACACACAAGATATTATAAATCACGAAAAAAACATAAAATGTACAAAAGATTTAGATTATACTGAAGGGTTTTTTACCAAATTCTACTGATAAGTTTTTATTACAAAAGGGAATTACAGAATTTGTGTTAATTAACACGATTAAACAAGACACGCATGCAGATTTTCCATTAATAAATTGATTTTAATTACACTATTTATTTACCGCAATATAAAAAAAAACAATATCGCATTTAGAATAAGTACTTACTAGCATTATGTACCACAGGAGCTACCTCGGTAGGTCTTTCAGTGGTTTCCCGGTCTACGCAGCATGCCCATATCATGCCACCAGAGCAAAGATCCAGGGGTTTGCCTCCCCCCAGGACGCAAGATATGCTGAGTCCGCAAGGGTACCGAGCCCCTCGGTAGCGGCATGTTTGGGGGATCACTGGAAAGGAGAAAATGTTCTGTTAAGTATATTTCATAATGTCAGATCATTCATGAAGTTGGGCTGGGCTGGTCATGTCTGCCACAGAAGTTCTCGATTGGAGACTAAAGGGAAACGTAGGGTGGAACGCCATAAAATTCACACCAAAATAATAAATGTGTTTCCCTGAAGTGTTGGATGCCAGAAAGAAAATAAGTCAATTAATTTGACAAGTCTTAGGCACACAATTACAATGAAAAAGTCTTTCTTTTTCATTGTCTCGTTTACAAAAAAGTAGGTACCGTGTGCCTCACGGCTGTGATAAATAGGCTCAGTTCAGCAAAAAGCCAGGCCACAGGATTCCTGGCGCGGGTTTTCAACTGAGCCTTGTGAGACGTCACAAGGCTCACATTTCTAACAGTTTAATGATTGTTAAACTTGGTTCTAATAATCGAACATATTAACGTGATGATGAAAACAAATCGTTTTTGTTTTGGTCACACACAGGAATACAGACCTCGGCAAGCGTTGCTTTACTTTCTGACACCCATCTAAAGATCCATTTATGTATGCTTGTAGGACGGAGTAAAACACATAGATCCATAGATACTCATAAGCATTCACATGTATTACTAAAATTTGAGTAAACAGACTGGTACACCGGGGTCGCGGGACTTATTTCTTTATCGTGACCCCGGAACATAAAGGGCTATTGAAGGACACCGTGAATTTAGTCTGTATAAGTCTGACAGTCTCTCCCACCCTGCCCGGGGAGGGGGAACTCATTTTACCACGTTAAAAAAAAAAAAACTGGTACATCACTAGTCAAGACTTCAAATGTTAAAAATCTCATTCATCCACATCGATTGAAACTAAACAATTCATGCGAACTATTACATAACTACTAACGCACGCAACATGATTTAAGCATTCCCAGATTGTCACAGAGCAGTTGAACGACCGTTCATTTTGCTACAAATATTATATGAAGACTAATCGGTGTTTTTTCGAGACCGAGGAAAGAGTTTTACCGTCTTACCGAAAGATTTAAACATCTGTTGAACACCTGTTTAAAAAACTGTCAAAGTCAAAAAGAACATTTCACTTTGAAACAAGGGTCATTTTGCATTTACACTTTTTTAGACGAGCGATCAACAGATGTTTAACTTTTTATGGTAAGGCATTTAAGGTTTTGGCCCTATCGGCCCACCATTTTACTTTTTTTTAGAATCGCGGTGGTCAAAAAACTACGTCAAAAAACGCGCATTCGTAACTCGACTCGACGGTGTTCAGTGGGTTCGTGGTTTTTAAGAAGCTGAAATGCTTTGACGGTCACCCATCCTAGGACCGAGCTCAACAAACTTCGATTAAGATATGTATTTTATAAATATTTGTACGAAATATCATGCGTCGCGAATTTCAAGACTTTTCTTTGGAAACAAAAATCACATCATCTTGCGTACCATACCATCCATGTATAACGTATAGATGGATTGAAGAATTCGACGCAGTGGGTATGAACCTCGATAGCTCGGTTGTTAAGAGCGTCAGATGCGCCGAATCTAGAGGTCGCACTCAAATCCTGCACGCGGTTCGAAGTTTTCTTTCCAAAGAAAAGCTTCGATCAAGATAATGCAGCTAAAAAAGCTGTCTTAATACATGATAGATGGTAACCCATCCTCCGTCTAACCCCGGTAAGCGCAACTTAACCTTCATGTTTTATCTTTTAACCACGTAAATATGACATAAATACAAACAATGATCACGCAACATGATTAAAACATGGCCAGATCGATACAGTGGTTGAACGACCGTCCATTTTCTCTGCGCACGGGCACTTTTACTCTCGTCTTGCGTGACTCAGATCAAAGTTCTGATATCAAAGGCATTTTCTTTAGTTTTATTGTTTGTTATATGTTTATCTTTTGTCAGGAATTTTAAGTGGGTAAGTAGAGTAAAAGTTATATATAAAATTATATTTTACTAGCTGTTTCCCGTGGTTTCACACCCGTTGCTCAGCTTTTTGGTCGTAGTGTAGTGTTTTTATCCTATAGCCTTTCTCAATAAATGGACTATACAACGCAAAAAGATTTTTTCAATTTGGACCAGTAATGATAAATGATATTTATTTTGCAAATATGTTTTCGCAAACACTTTTACAAGTCAAAACACTTTTTTTTTATAACTACATGAGGCCGGTGTTTCGTACCTGACTACTCTGAGAAGAAACATCCGAAACAAACTAAGAATTTGTCGTCTCTTTTAAAATCCAGACATTAAATTGGTTAAATCATGAGAGGACCCTGCAGGTTTGTGTCTGAGATGGTCTTTTGAAGAAAGAACCATACAAAGAGTGGACCTGTCCAGTCAAGTGCAAGATAATAGATAATCATCTTATCGTGTAGCGCGACTCATAGCTCAAGGAGCGTAACGACACGACGAACAATACCAAAGAAAGGACATTTGGGTAGTATTTAATTAAACATTCTCTTCAGCTTTATAATGTGTGGAAATCAATAGTATCTATTTTGGGACATTTGCCCCTCGAAAATAAAGTAAAACTGACGTTATAATTCACCACGTTTATTGAGTCAATCCCACAGCACTATTGCAAACCACTGAAAATCCTGAAGGACAGAATCAGCAGTGGTGATAACCGGAAAAGCGCCGAGACAATCAAACTTAGGCCCGTATTACAGAAGTTCATTCAATACTCAAGCATTATTTAAAACTAGATTCATGGCATTTGATTGGTTGAAGCCAGTTTTAAAGTAAGACTGTGGTAAGACTTGAGTCTTGATGTGCGATCTGTAATACGGACCTTAAAGTGTATCGGAGAATGAAGTTAAATGTCTGTCTTTCTGAACGAAATTAATCGGAAAAGAATACTGGCGGATTCGGAAATACGTAGTTTTTCACGTTTATAGTAAATACAGGCGCTTGCAACAACAATAATAACAAATTATATATAGTCGTCAAGAAACTACTATCGTTGATTGCATTTTTTCTATTAACAAGCGTGAACTTACGCAGAATTTTGAACTGTTGCTAAATCTAGGTCACTGTCAAGTAAATTTTTCATAAATAAATACTTTGGTAACGTTCAATCAGTACCGTCAGCACGAATTTCAGTATTTGAGACGTAAAGTAAATTGGAACTTTGACGACTTCAAATTGACAATTTTCAAGAAAAAAAATTGGTTCCTTCTTCACACACTAGAGGCGCTGTTCCATATTTTCATACAAGAAACGCTGTAAATACTGGAAAAACTCTGTAAAGTAAAATAGTGAAAACTCGTGCTAGGGGTACTGTATTGGTCGCGTGTCTTATACCATCACCGTGACCCCGGAACATAAAGGGCTATTGAAGGACACCGTGGATTTTAGTCAGTACAAGTCTGACAGTCCCTCCCACCCTGCCCGGGGTGGGAGGCCTCATTTGATGATTTTACCACGTAAAAAAAAAAAAGGGCTACTGTATTGGAAAATAATTTTGATAGAAACTTGACAAGCTTGTACGTCGTTTTTAACGCGTGTTTCCATCAGGCAAGTCAAAAATTGTAGTTCAATACAAAAATTGTAGTATTTAAACTATTAATAAAAACTAACTAGTAATATGCACAAAAAAGAAAAAGATCAGAAAAATATTTAAAGGGCGTCAAAGAATACGTCCACATCGCTGCCAACAGGAACAGCGCCCAGAACGCTGGCGGCATTGCCACTTTGTATGGCAATGCTGATTCGTTGGGCTAGAAATAGGCCAACACTCTGGTCATCTGAAGAATCGACTAATCGCCTTAAGCCTTAAAGGCTTGTGTTCACTCAATGAGTATCAGCATTTGGTCTTGCGTACTAACTTACAACGAGACGGACGAGGTCTTGGGTGGAGGTGACATAGACGCAATCCTTAATCAGACGCATTTTTTAATTTATTATACAATGAAAACAATACATATTTTTCTATGATATTAATTCATGTTAGGTACACGTAAAATAGCTGCAATATTTAAAGGTAAAAATATACCAAAACAGTATATTTTTTCCAATTATAATATGAAACCGACAGTTTATGGCTATAAACCAAGAGATTAACCGTTGGCAGTTATAAATCGATAGTAAGTATTTGCAGAAGAACCATTCATCTCTCATTTAAAACCATGATTTTGTTAGGACCTAAAGTCATACAAACAATTTTCTCTAAACGTTTCTGGTGACAGTTTGAGCAAATGAGCATATCTTTACTAGCAATCTTTACTCTCTTGTTCAAGATGTATATATATAAAATGGCGACAGAGCGCGAAAGTAAGCTGTTTGCATCTAAATCATGTCCATTATTTAGAACGAGATCACAATCCTTTTATAATGCCCTTATTTGGCAAGTTGAAAGTCATAATAAAGATCTAAGATTTGATTAGAATGAGTTGTAATGTAATGCTTTGGAAATATTAAATGGTTCATTACAGTTTCGTACTCAAAGGAAAAAAATGGGACTCTATTACTAAGACTTTGCTGTCCGTCTGTCTGTTTGTTTGTCTATACAGGGTGAATTTTTCAACTGGGCGTGGATGGCTACTTTCGAAACTATGAGGAATATCGAAAAACGTTGAAAGGAGTCTCGAGGCCGATTTTGACGAAAACTAAAACTGCATCATTTTATTTTAGAAAAATCAAAAATCCTGGCCAGGAATCGAACCCGCTGATTTTGGAAAAAAAATCACACCCTGTATTATTACACCGTTCGATAGTGTTGCTAATAAGGATCAAATTCTGGGAAGTAATCATATACGGCAAACTTAAGGAAAACGTATAATTACAAAAAAACTGATTAATCTTCAAGGCAAAGACTGTATTTGAAACATAAGTTACCGTTTCTTCTTTAAAATAATGCTATTTTTAGTTCAACTCAATAATGCCGTATTGCTAAGTACAGTGGGATTGTTGAAACGTCAAATCCAGTGAGACATTAAAAGCAATGAAATTTTATATTTCGAATAAATTATGGCTCAGTAGATGTAAATTAACATGGGAAAATAGCCAATTTCATAGAAATCAGCCATTTCCTTAAGTTTGCCGTATATGATTACTTCCCAGAATTTGATCCTTATTAGCAACACTATCGAACGGTGTAATAATACAGGGTGTGATATTTTTTCCAAAATCAGCGGGTTCGATTCCTGGCCAGGATTTTAGGTTTTTCAAAAATCCAATGATGCAGTTTTAGTTTTCGTCAAAATCGGCCTCGAGACTCCTTTCAACGTTTTTCGATATTCCTCATAGTTTCGAAAATAGCCATCCACGCCCAGTTGAAAAATTCACCCTGTATACCCGTTTGACAAAAGGCTGTTAGTAATAAACCGTAATAGTTAGATTATTGACATTTTCCCAGATGATGGATTTTTTTGTCACTGTTGCAAAAAATACTTAAAAAATAGAATAGAATAATCAAAGGGGCTCCCATTCAACAGACATGATTTTTTGCAGTTTTTCGTGAAGTGAGTCCAAGTTACACATGGCCGATTTTTTTCTTATATTTCGTCAGCTCGAGCGACCCCAGATATGCGTGGGGCCTTGCTAATATAGATTGTAGCAACCCAGCTCAACCCGGCTTAGATCAGGAACCCTCACAGGCTAGATCTCTAGATATTAGATAGTTCGTTCATACAATAAACTACTCCACTAGAAAAATCGGATTAGTCCGTAAGTTAGAGAAACAAAAAATAATTGACATAATTGTATTTTTATTTTGTTAGGTTAACCCAAAATTACGCTTTTAAATGCACAATATATACATTTTAACTGCGTTCTCCTTTAAGCCCCCCAGTTTTGATGAATTTTATCTTTTCAATATTTTTAATTTAAAAAATTCTGCGCGCTAAATCCGGGCTGGTAGCAAAGTACTATAAAGGGCCCTTCCCTAGTTCGACCCTGCATTGATTCATTAGTGTTAGCCATGGGTAGAGATCTCTTGGCAAGTTGGCAAATATGTTGACTGCGATATACCGGGCTTATGGGGATCTAGTAGCTACCCGTGCCCAATGATTTCAAAAGGAAGGATATGCCCATCTGAACATTTTGCCTAAACCTTCTTCATACAAGTTAAAAGTAGCGCCATCTATGACATTTTTTATCAGATGAGGCCTGCAGGGCGGGAAGGACTATCAAACTTGTACTGACTAAAATCTACAGTGTCCTTCAAAAGCCCTTTACGTTCCAGGGTTATGGTTACGGCAACCCTGGCAGGCTTTGGCCCTCTAAGAGGGGGCCCGTCATAGTTCTGAAACTCTTTGAGGCGCTCGTGGAACACAACGCGCCGTCCACCCGGACATGGTCCATGGTCGAACGGCGAGTCGTCCCCCAGTTCGACTCTGCACAGATTCATTAAGCTAGAGATCTTGGCAAGTTTACAAGTATGTTGACCAACTTCAACGAGTTATTTCCGTTAGCTTTTACTTCTTGTTTTATTTATAAACACGTGCGAACATACGGCTACTGATTTTCTTTCCTTTCTAGGTGAGACAGGAAATGGTATAAAGAACAGTTTGACTTCCGTTTTGGTAATTTTCTTAAACGTTTTCAAAAAAGGAAGAGGTTCTCGATTCTTCAGAACCCCCGATTTCTTGATGATGCCTGCACGTGTAGCATGGCGATTCTGTCTCTATTCTACCAAGAATAGACAAAGTTCTTTCATCGTTATTTCCATACAAATCGACGGTTTTTTGCGCAAATATGACACCATTCGTGCACTATTGTAGAAAAGAACGTTTATTTTCTAAAAAATTTACATTACCATGCTTAAAACGCAAAAAATATTTCTACGTTCTGTCATTTTGTCTTTTCTTCCGTCGACAAAATCCCTTTCTACGGCGCCATGCTACGCTTGCTGGACCGATTTGGAAAATTATTTTATTTTTGTAAGGGTACACTTTACAGACGGTCCCATGGTAATCAGGTTAGGATGAGATGACGGGATTTTTTAGAAATCGAGTGAATCTTCATCTGCGAGTTGCTGCATTGGTATATTATGCATAATTTAACGTCGCTTTGAATGTCAATGTGACCACGATAAGAACCAATCTGTGATGGTGGCATATTGTGTGTCGTGCACGCTTTTTTTATACTAACACGGTCTTAGATAAACAATAAAATAGATAACGACGAATTTTTTATTGAAAAATTGCATCTCGAAATTATTTACGTTATCTTAGTAAAATCATCAAACGAGTCCTCCCGCCTATAGTTTGAGTGGAAAGGACTGTGAGACTCATACTGACTAAAATCCTCGGTGTTCCTACAATATTCATTTACGTTCCAGGGTCACGGTCACCTGTTTAGACAGTCCCGCGACCCCGGCAGGCAATGCACTTTATCTTGGGTTAAGGCTTTTGGATGTGCTCCCATTTCCGGAGAATGGATGAAGCCATTCCCGTCTGATTCAACTCACACATTATTAGGACTCCTACCATCGGTATCCCGCACCCACACCCCCGAGTACTTAAGCCATTTTTAATTAAGAAGATGCTGTAATGGCATTTTACTAGTTACCGATTAATTTTACGTGCTTTTAGTTGTTTAAATCTTAATGGTCATTGTTACTAAATGAAAGCCTCCAAAAGTCAAACGAAATGGCATGATATTTATCATTCTACTAGATGACCGGGCAAATTTCGTCCCGCCTCAGAAAGCATTTAAAAAAAACCTTTTAAAAAATATTCCAAGGAACTGGACTTCCCAAAATAATTCAAAACCAAAATCAGCCACATCGGTTCAACCGTTTTCGAATTTTAGCGAGACTAATGAACAGCAATTATTATTGATTTTTATATTTTTTTAAGATTCTATAATAATAGAATCAGGCTGATAGAATATCATATGGCACAGAAAAAGTTTACAAAGCAAATGTCACGTGTCTATGCCTTAATTTAGTATTTTTGGTAACCCATTTGCTTAACTTTACTAACTTTGACAACTTTTAGATAGTTAAAAAAATACAATATTATTTGATGCACGCTAATTATTTATTAGGTACAGATGAATCATCGATAGAAATAAAATTAATGTATTCTAAAACTATCATTAAATAATTCTTTTAATTTTATTTCAAAATTTAAATTTTATGCGATCTACTTTCTGACTGTTATACCATTTACACGTAATAGTTTCCGCATCATTACGTCATAATCCACAAAAAAGAAAGAAATAGTAAATAAACAGGTAAAAATACTCACTCTTTCCCAATAAATCCATAATAGAATCATCTTCTTGTGATGAACCGTAACCATTATGATATCCAGACCCCTTTCGTCTTCCCAAAGCTCCTAACATTAAAATATCTTTCTCTTGTTCATTGGCAGGTCTCCTTCTATCAGATGGCAAATCTATATCTTTGTCATCAACTTGTAATGTCAACACGTCATTCTCATTACACAAAATAATATGAAAACAACTAAAAACAGCGAAAGAAAAGAAAAAAGTCCTCAAAATCATTGTATCGAAAACACTATGGCGCGTTCTTCTACGCGTTTTGAAATTTTTCTTTTTTTTAATTTTTCCCGCCGCTCCATTAAGTCCGTTTTCGATTACACTTTTGCACATTTCACTTGTTGTTATTACACCTCATTTTTTTTCACTTTTCACAACTTTTTTTTATTATTATTGTTTTTTTTTTGTTTATATTGTTTTGTTCGCGTGAGACGTCTTGACGCGGGAAGTTGGATATCGGAAGTAACTTGCGATCGCCTCGCGCTTCGTTCCTTTTCACTTTTCGTTAGCGATCCCCAAGTGTTTTACATTTTCTTAACTACACATAATTGCTCATCTTATACAATTTTGATTACTTTACGATCATCCATTGACGTTTATCATCTGTAAAGTAATTGTTTTGATTATTATAGTGTCATTATTTATTTTTATATGGAAGTTATAATTTGATATATAAATGCGGAACCCAGTGAGTTTTGTTTTTTTTACATTTTACTACAAGACAATAGCAGTAAACCGTTGTTTAGCGTGTATATCGTGTGCGTGACGTATAAATATGTAATAATAGTTTATTTCACTTTGTAAAGTCAGTGTGAATATGTACCTACTTTAAAACCAGTGCCAGTGATAATAAGAAATACAGTTTGACAGTTCTATATACGGACTTGCTAATTTAGATAGTTTACCTACTTTTCATTTTATTTGCTAATATAATTTGACAACTGAATGTTAAGATTGTTTTTGAGAAAAGATCTAATTTGCCTTCTACTTTAACATATTATTTTGGACTTATTTTTCTTTTTACTTCCATAAAATTTTACCTACAATAATTAAAAATTTAGAGAAAAAAAGATTATTTACTGCAAAATGTTTGCTTTATAATTTGCTTGATATTCGTTTTTTTTTCTTTTATATCATTAAAAACAAACCGAAGCATTACTTTTTGAAAAATATATTTTTAAATAAGTTTGCCATCTTCACGGCATATTTTTTTCCTAAGTGATCCTCTTTAAGCTTTTTTACAGTTATTTCACAGTCATTGTAATTGCTAAATCAGTTCTCATGATAATATTAACTGCTGTGAAAAGTAACAGGACGGTCCAATTATATCGTAATAGTTTGTCTGTCTTTTAACATCTTTGTTTGCAGTTTAGCTTTTTACAGGACTGACCAAAGAATAAATTTTATTTGTCTAAACAGAAAAATAAGTTGATTTTTTATTTAAGATTTGTTAAGATTTACGCAATAATCACAATAATATATCTATATATTGTGATTATTGCGTTATATCTTTTTTTTTTTGAGGACAAAAAAAATGCTTTTGTCTCTGGCATATAAATAAATTCTCTTTAGTTAAATACTTTTTTTCTTCTTCTTCCTCATTATTTTTATAAGAATGTCCTTAGACTGTTATTGTCTCGTATCGTTTTATTTCTAAGAATAGTGAAGGCAGGGTAGAAACTGTTGCTTTTACAAACATAAACAGTGAGGATTATTGTCAGATAATCCTCATTAAGACATCAACATCTTAATCGTACAGCCTTTACAGTATTTCCATATTTAGCACTGGATAATGAGATACAAAAACGATTTTAATGCGCATTCAAGTATCAAGATTGAGTGGTCACACTTGAACACTCATAAGACGCCGACTTTCGCCGTAGCTTTCCAAAACATGACTTTAAATGGGCGAAAAACGTCGTAAGTAACATCACACCGAATAAATTTAGATTTTATACGCAGCACAATAGTGTCCAAACTCATTTGACCACTGCCCACCGGTGACAAATCCCACTGATTGATTTGGAATAATAAATGAGTTGGCAAATTCGACCTTAACTTTGATGATTCAAAGTATGATCTTGTTTGTAGAGCAGTCAGGACGTAATTTGTACAAATATACGAGACTGCTTTCTTTACTAATGACATCTGTTAAGGTTAATTTCGCGGTATTGCATTATCTGTGTCTAATTCGTTTTTGATAGGGCTGTGATTCTTACGGAAATGTCAGAAAACGGGGTCAACTATTATTACAATAAAAGGTTCGCATTACGAATTGGGTAATTGAATTTTATTGTTTTGAAAATGTGTCCCAAGAACTTGTTTACGATGAATTTAATTGGATAAATTGCAGAAAGTTGCCCCCAAGGGCCATGAATAATCATTAGGCCCTTCTAGTGCCGTGGGCTATAAATTGCTTATAATAAAATGAAAGGGGCGTTAGAGTGTATCAAATTGTTTTATAATTGAGCTAGTATGGAAAATTATTATAATCTAAGGGCTAATTTCACCACTGCAACCAGCACAGCGAAACCGCGCTCATGAGCTGTCAATGTCAATTTTCCACAACAAAGTTACGAAATAAAAATTCAATTATCGAACACAGCAGTTTAGAAAGGTCACGTTCATTTTCGTTGGTGAAACTCGCCCTAAGAAATTTAAGGTAAAACCGGACTAATTAAAAAAGAAAAATAAAACAAAACAAAACTGAACGTTTCTCACCAATAAAAAGTAACCGGAAAAATACAACGAACGAAATCGAGAGTGTATCGGAACGTGGTTTGACAGCTCATCTTTCCCGCCATTTCCACTTTCATTTTCGAATGGCGCGAACAAAGTCGAATTAGGCGCCATGTTGTACGCGATTACCGAATGAATGTACAGTCATGAACATAAATATTTGTATTGTAAACACTTACCAAACCATAAAGGTTCTTTTTTTCTCGTGAGAAATAATGAACTAAACTTTAAATTAGCATGAATTTTAAATCGTATATTCTCGCAACAACTTATTATTTGAAGAATAACTAGGTATTCTTCCGGTTTTTTATTATTTTATTGCCTACGACACTAAGGTCACAAAGGTTTGTAAAAAAACCTATATTTAAGGCTTCTCTCATCGACAAAGATTTTTGGAAATTGGCTCAACAGTTCCATAGATCTCTCCGCTACGTCCAAAGTTACAATAACAAACTTTACCACATAATAAAATTAGTTCAAAGAAAGGTAAAGAAATGTAGAAAGAAAATGAGAAAAAAATGGCGTCTTTGTTTACTTAGTGTATATTTTATCATTGAGCTATTATTACTACTTATAGAGTAGACACCACGTATCACCACTATCCCATCCAGGATGAGTGCGTGCTCACAAGTTCATTCAATTGTTTGACAGCTCTGTGGCGTGCTCTAGGCGCGCGCACTCATCCTAGATGGGACACAGTGGTGATGCGTGGTGTCGTCTCTATACGTAGTAGTAATAGCTCAATGATATTTATTGCTAGTGACTGTACAATGAACGAACGGAGTAGGAAATGAGTTAATAAGTAATTAATCGATCGCTTTCTGAATACGAAATGTGCGTAAGACGTAAATAAGTGTTATTTTTCTTTACATAATGAAGTAACTTTGCATATAAGTAGTAATTTGCCTATTTTCACGCTTTTACTCCTTTGGTTACGTCTTAATTAGTAGGTACTGTTTACTATTCGATCAGGTAATTAACTTTACTTTGTAACTGACTTAATATTACAGTACGTAAAGCGATTACAAAGAAAGGTACGTAATTAAAATTTAACGGTGTAATTCATACTAACGGAAAGTTTATTGGAAAAGGTTTGTCCAGAGGTTTGCCATGATATTTTTGACTACAGTCAATATTTCTGAAATGGTTGGATAAGACAATGATATTGTATTATAATACCTCTTTGGATAAAGAGGTGGTTTTTAAACATATAGCACAAAATCATTACAACTAAAGAGATTTGGTTTGATTACTGAACGAAAAACATATGAAAATTACGTTTCAAGACTATTTAACGTAAAATATTTGAAATAGGAAACAAAACAAACTATAATTTTAGTGATTTTATGTTAATACTTCATGAAATGTTGAGGTAAATAATTTTATTCATGTTATTAACATGAATTTAAGTAATAATTCAATTTCAAATTAAGTAATAATTTCATTTTATTTTAATAAAAATATTCTTTTCTTGATACACTCATCAATTTTATTTATCAATTGATGCCTTTATATAGCAGTTTTGGCCCTCTTCATCAAAAATCACATCATTATTTTCTCATCCATAATCAAAACCATAAAAACTAGTTCAGTCATGACACAAAAATTAAGGCTAAAATCCACACCAGAATGAAAACCAGGCTTATGAGCTCACGACAGCGTCTCGTCTGGACATCATGTGAAACAGAACGTAACGCACTTACATTACGTATGCCATACGCCTGCGCCTGCGCATCAAAGTTTCGTAACTTTTGTTTTGTTAAAAAAAATAAAACAACTTGAAGATTTTGCAAATGGATTGTCAAGATGGCGGATGTTGTGATGTGGCATTGTTGTTTGTTACGACAGAAAGTAATGGGCAGGGTTGATATGGTGTAATGTAATGTTGGACGTTGGTACAATGTGTTGAGAGACAGGGTTCGGGTCGGCATAGTTTCGGCAATATTTGCTGAACAATCACGATTTAGTTTTGCCATATGATGACCAATGTATATTTTATCCCACAGCTGGGACTTCAGCGTCTTTTTTATGAGGTGAAATGTAGCGAAATTCACCATGTGTACAAAAGTTGTTGTAACCCGTCATCTTTTTAATTTAGTTAGCGATAGGCGGTGTTGGACTACTATCTCGCTCGCCTGATAGTAAGCGATAATGTGGTGAACTCACTCTTGACAAAAAAACCCTAAGGTTGTAGCTATCAGGACTGGACACAGCAGTATATTTTGTTGGATAACAATTCTGTCCCGAATAAATGAATAAACCAGCTTCATTTGATGTCTTCCAGTTGGCAAAATCCTTTCGGTATCTTCTATAGCCGAAACAAATAAGCGATAACTCAATACAAGCTTTTTCCCTTTTTCGAACTTCATATATTCCTTTTTACCGTTCGGTTATACCAAATAATGCCGACCCGACCCTAACAAACTTTTTCCCGAACTTCATACTTCTGTTCCTTTTTCTTTTTGCCGCCCAGTTTTACCAAATCATGCCGACCCGAACATGTTTGTAACGGCCTTAAGCTACACTCGTGATGAGAACATGAATGATGACGGTCATGATGGATGATATCTATTCTTATATCTAAGATATGAAGAGTTGGAAAGTGTAATGTAATATTTCGCAATTTTACATCTAATGGAGTCGGAAGTTAAGATATCTTGATCGGGAGGAAGTCGTTAATGGCACGATTTACCTGACAAGCTGTTGACGTGGTCAGGATTGGTGGTGGAGATAAGAAAATTGTAGGATTAAAGAGAAACTTTGACATGAGCGAAGATCGTGCTTGAAATTTTGAAAAGCTTAGCAAAAAGATAAGCGAATTTTTCTAATTTTCCCAATCGACAAGGACCCTTCTGCTTTTGTTGTTGAAAACCTAATTAGGAATTTGCCATTTTGGGTAGCCTATCCTTGATGTGCTAAAATCTGTTTACATTACAACAATAATTGTGACTGGGAGGACATATAATACAATGTATTTTGTTTCATCGTGTACAAACTTGAAGGGGATTTATGTTTTTCATGGGATAAAATTAACAAGATAATAACGATAATAAATATATTCAAAATTTATTATATGTCCTCCCAGTATTTTCATCAGCCCAATAAAGAAAAAGCAAAAGCACTAAATTATGCAGATACGCGACGCTACGTGACGCGACGCGACGCGACGTTATACGACGCGACGCGACGTGACATGACGATACTGGAATTTTGTATCTTTTATGTAGGTATTAAATAAAGTTAGCTTTTGAGTCTCTATTAAAACGATGATTTTCAGTCGTTCTACTGAAATATGCGCACAGCGTCGCTTCTTGGTGAGAATCGACCCCAAGACTCATCAGTCAAGACGACAACATTGTAGCAGCAATTTAATGAATAAATCTTGTAAAAATGACAGCCGGTAACCTGATGACAGCTATTAAGAACAAGTTTAAAATTGCATCGACAAGTCAAGAGTCAATGAACTTGATCAGAGTATCAAAGTGAAGGTTTAGAAAACCTACTGACCGATAAGTCTAGATATCTAGATGCAGGTTCATTAGCAATGATGTGTAAATGACGTACGGTAGTAGAAATGCGGGCAATGTCAAATAATTCTGTGTATTTTTATGTCAAATACATTTTTTGGATTACTTTGGTAGTATTAAATACCAAAAACAAAAAGGAAGCCCTACATATAAATGTACAAAAATAACGAACGTAAGCATAAGTTTTTTTTTTTAAATGGTGATATTTTTTTATAAATATTTATAAGTTATTTTAATGTACCAATAAAATAATATTATCTTCTCATTAGCGTTGGCAAAAACCACATATCCTAATACAAAAGTCACGCACACGATATAAATAAAATTATGAATGAAATACTACTTACCATAAAATAACAATAAAATAATAATTTACGAGTACGTAATAGAAAACAAACCTATTTCGCGTCAATCAATCACAAAGATTTGTATTTCGAATGCAGCGTCATTCTTTAAAAAGTTTACGAGTAACTGTGTTATTCTGCAAAAAGTTTTTTAATAACCATGGAGGTTTTATTACGATGTTATTTTTTTAGTTTTAAATATTATTTTTGCACGTGCTATAGTTTTTAGCTTCTACGCGACACTGTTAGTGCTGTCCAAGGCAACGGACGCCCCCGCGTGGGGTGTGAAACATTCTACTTTCATTCGTATCTCAGTAATTTGTATGTAAATTATATTTCTTTTAGAATTTTTATTTATAGGCTAATGTCATGTTTGAAGCGTAATTATTACGTTTTGAGTTATGTAATGCGTTATTCAAGAGTTCTTTTTTTTTGTCGAAGGAAAAAATTACAGTTTTTTTTTTTTAATTCAGTTTTTTTTTTTTTATAAATATTAATTTTGGCAGTAGTCTGAATATTTTATTAAGTGCTTAGTCACATTGGTCAAACATTATGCATACTTCTATTCATATAAGTAAATCAGAATATGAATCATAATATGCGTGAAAGTTTCAAAGGTGAGTTGCTTAACAAAATGGTGTCTAGCAGGAAAGTTTTCATAATGACATTGTTATAAAGCAAGTATATTTGGAATAATAGTTAACAAATTAATAACGACGAAGAATTCCTTTGGTTTATGGATTACACATCAATATTTTGAATAACGTAATACGAAAAAAATTAAAATGTCTTCCACAAAGTCAGTTTTATATGAAGAAGAAAAAAAAACTTCAAATAAAGCTGTTAAGGGTTTTACAAAGTTGCAGGACTGTCTGAGCCAGTTTCCCTGGCCCTGTGTGCTGTGCCCTGGAACGTAAAAAGCAACTGAAGAAACATGGTAGATTTTAGTCAGTACGAGTTCGATAGTCCCGTCCGACTCACCGCGGACTGGACTCATGATTTTATCACGTAAAAAACTATGGTCATGTTTTAAAAGAGAAATGTTATACATATTTTGCCAATTTCGCTTATACGAATACTATTTTTTTTTTTCTAATTTTAGGCGATTTTGTTTTAGTCACGGTGACGGTCAGCGCGTTGACTTGTATGGTAAGGAAGCATCAACTCCATCAGCTTTATTCTAAAACGCTTCATCAGTAGTCGGTATGACTGTAAAAAATGCCATACTTCTCATTTTTTAATCAATTCAGTGACCGTAATTTTAGTAAATATTTATAAAATTAACATCATACTAGTGATAAAATCTCCAGGAAGCGACTAAACTCGAAATTCACACAAAACAAATAAAAAATATGACATAACAGCATTGAAAAAAAAAAAAGAAAAGAAAATATTGCCAACATCATCACAAGAGAATGGCGGGCGGCGCGCGTGGAAAGTAGCAACTCGTTTTACTTTTTGATTTTTATGCTTATCTGACTTGACATGGTCTTGAATGACAAGATATTGTTAGTAGGTCGGTAAGATAAGTATGTGATGAGAGGATTGCCTGAAGAAATAGATGACCATATTTTCGCTGACCATCAGACGAGATCACGCAGATAGTGAACAAGCAAGATCGGTAAAAAAAAAAATACCAAAAACAATAATTACGTTTAATTTTATAGTCAAAATTATGATCTATTTTTGTTTTTTTATGGAAATGAGTTTTTATGTAAACTCATAACGCACAGACCTAGTTAACATAATTATTTATTACTAGAATATATCTTTTTGAGTTATTACTTTTGTGTTTGTTTTGTCATGTCTGCCAATAAATATTACTTATACATCCAAAACTCTGGTTCCATACGCGGCCTAAGCGAATTATGTTTCTTTTTTTAATATAACTACAGTTTTTTTTTAAATGACGTACTAAACAATTTCTTGTCATTTTACTCAATTACAATTTTTTTTAATGCTTTGTACTCATGTAGGTATCTGTTTACTCGTATAAGGACTTGAGAATATCATATTTTTTAAATGATTCATGGTTTTAAAAGATACACTTCTTTTAAAACATTTTTTTTTATCGTTTTCAAGCTAACTTCGCCAAAAATAAATACAGAGCAACCAACCAGTCTGCTTTCTCCGCAACCTTCACATTGGTTACCTAACTCAGTAACTGCTATTTATAACGTTACATAACAGTTATTATATCGTTTCTTCAAATTATAGCCTTAGTAGTTTTGATGGTCAAATTATGGATTCAAGATTTGATTTTAATAGATAGTTATTTTGTATTGTAAGAAGATTAAAATTGTAGGCTCGCTAGACTATAAGATAATTTATTGTATTTTTTTTATTATTTGGCAAATACTTAGTTTTTATTGCGTAGTTCTTTAATTTTGGGTGTTAAATCATCAAATGAGTTCTCCCGTCTAGGGCGGAGCGGAAGGGACTATCGGCAAACTATTACAATTACCGTCTGTCATCTATGATGGTAAAATAATGATTTTACAAAAAAAAACTGTCGCTCCCATTACCCGACACTTGCGGGTAATGAGAGCCTATTTAAAGCTCAATATGGGCAATGAGAGCCAAAAATTTTAAATTCGTATATTTTTAGAAGCCCTTTTGTTTCTGGTAGTAAACTTCTTGCTTTTAACTATACATATACCTACCCTTTGTATTCACTAAGTTTTCGTTTGTTACAGTTTCCCTAAGCATAACCTGAGCGTCATGATATGATAGCCCGGATTTGTGGTTACTCACCCGGGCCTTCCGAACCATTCCGGCCCTGGTCGTTTCGACGCTGGGTCAGCGCTGAAATCAAGACTAAATCCTTAGAGAATATCACTGCCTGTTAAATCGCTTCAATATTTCCCAGCATTCACAACCAATACTTACTTTTACAATCAATTACAATCAATAAAATTTCGAACAAAAAGGCCAGTATAAAATCAATGTAATGATAATATAACTTATGATTACAGTATATAATAAAATTACATAGCATTACAGCAACGTGTTACGTAATACGAAGGTTGCGGAGAAAGCCAACGTGCCGCTTTGTCTTGACTTTGGCAGGTTAGGTGGTGTCTACACAGTAGGCCTCAGATAAAAAAGTTAACACTAACTTTAGCCCCTTCGTACAACGCGACCCAAGTCTGACCTACCTTACGACTTTGATAACCTAGACTTTAAATTTTGCCTTGCCCTTAAAACAAAATAATGTAAGGTTTGTGATCCGTTTTTATATCGGGTTTGCTGAGGGTTAGACTGCACGCGTAGCTTGGCGATTCTATCTCTATTCTACCAAGAATAGACAAAGTTATTTCATCGTTATTTCTATATAAATCGATTGTTTTTTGCACAAATATGACACCATTCTTACACTATTGAAGAAAAGAACGTTAAATTTCTATAATTTTTAGATTACCATGCTTAAAACGCAAAAAAATATTTCAACTTTCTGTCATTTTGTCTTTTCTTCCGTCGACAAAACCCCTTTCTACGGCGCCATGCTACGCCTGCTGGAATGGAAGGGCGGGCCCCTACAATTCTGTATTTTCGTCGTTCAGAAATGATCAAAAGGATGACCTTCTCAGGATTAATCATATTATTTTTTCTTTTATATCTAATTTGATAAACGAACTATCTGGTTTACGTTTAGGCCACAAGAGCTGGGACATAGTCTGTGCGGGCCCCTTATCCTACTGGAGCGGCTAGTAAGAGCCATCGGGTAATAGGAGCGTTGGTGATTGAACGGAGAGAGGTGGTTCAGGTCGAGTGTATGGCTTATTCAGACTATAACCGTCGTACCACAAAAACTTGAACTTAAAACTGTCAAATGCAAAACGGTATTTCACGTTGGCTTATGGGTCGTTTTGCAGTTACACTTGTTTTAGACAAATGTTCAACTGTTCATCAGATGTTTAGCTTTCTTTTAATAAGACGTTAATGGTCGAGACGGGTGACTATAATGAGCTAGTATGAATTTGATACCGACATAGCTCGTAAAATTTGCAAATTGAAGTGGCAATGGGCAGGCCACATCGCTCGTAGAACTGACAACCGATGGGGAAGAAAGGTTCTCGAGTGGCGACCACGGACCGGAAGACGCAGCGTACGATGTCGTCGGTCCACCTAGTGGGAGGCCTACTCCCACTAGGTGGACCGACGACATCGTGAGAGTCGCGGGCAACCGATGGATGCAAGTGGCGAATTGTCGTTCGGCGTGGTGGTCTAAGGGGGAGGCCTATGTTCAGCAGTGGACGTCTTCCAGCTGATGATGATGATGAATTTGATACCAACTCTATTTCATCAACTTAAAACATATGAGAAAAATACGTGAATACTTCTATGTACCGTCGTTGTGTGTTCTCTACGCGTACTTTCAACGCAAAGGGAGACTTTCTTATCATCATAATCTGCTTATACTCGTAATCTTACCACTGCTGGGACAGAGTCTCCCCTCTTATGAGAGGGAGTGGACCGTTAATCTACCTCGCGAGTCCTGGTCGTGTTGGTAGATGTCACATATCTTCGAATTTTTGATTCTAGGATATGCTGTTTCCTCTCGATGTTTTCCTTCCACATTTTGAGAGCAGTGTTGATGAAATAAATTACACTAAGTAAACCTACAACTCGTAAGTCAGGCCACCACTACCAGGAAGCAGTGTTATATTTTTTTTTATTAATTAATTATTAATTCAATTAAATCCTGGCCCTCCATTCTGTCCGCGTCCTTACGGCAACAGGCGTTTGAAGCCGGATGTCACTTTCACTGCTAACCTATGCCGTAACGTTACAAAACAGCGCCTGCCGAATCATGGGCGCCTGGTAACTGCTAACATAATCGAGTTATTTCATTTGTAGCATTTACACGTAAACAATGGCCGTATATAATAATAATCCACAACTATCACACAACGCCATCTAGTCCCAAGCTAAGCAGAGCTTGTGTTATGGGTACTAGACAACTGATAAACATACTTATATATTTCTAAATACATACATAATATAGATAAATTACACCCAGACAGAACAAATGATCATGCTCATCACACAAACATTTGTCCGGTCCTGGAAATCCCGTCCCGGCATAGTAGTCAGGGTCACTAACCACTAGATGAACAGGCCAGTCTTAATATTATATTATATAGTATATTCATATTTACTCTACATATATTTCTATAATACAAAAATGAATCGCTGAATGTGTTACTGAGCGCATATCTCAAGACCAGCTGAACCGATTTTGATAATTCTTTATTTTTATTATATTCCTTGAAGTAGCTACATACCTACGAGGGTGGTTCTTACGGAGAGAAAAAATATAAAATTGTCCGAAAAGTCTAAAAACAACACTTTTCTATATTCTCATACAAAAAACTCGTAATAATACTTAAAAGTCAATTTAAACTTTAATTCCATACCAAAAAGTTTAAGTGTAACCCCCCGTTTACACCAAGGTATAATACATGTATTTGACAAGTTTTGACATGTCACAGTCTTCAGTGTAAACGAAAATGTGTTTTATACTTGTATAAATACTTTTTGGCTACACAGTGTGAATGTTTGAGATTATGGTTTGAGACACTCTCAATACAATATGTATAAAACAAAAAAAATATGTTTTGACAAGTATTCTACAAGTTTTGTATGAAACTAGTATTTAACTTGTTTCTTGGTGTAAACGAGGGGTTAGTAGAGGGGTTTCGGGAAGGCAAAACAATCGAGTGACGTTAGATAGGCGGTACGAAGTTTGCCGGACCAGCTAGTACACACGGCTACACATCAAGCTATGCAAAACCAGTATTGGCTGACCGTTCATTGTATGTAAAATTCGCACGAAGCGAGACCAAGACAAACTGGTTTTATATAGCTTGATGTGTAGCCGCGTGTACCTAATTAATAAATGTTAATTATTAATATCTATTATACTATTATTATAAACTTGTTTGTTTGGTTGAACGCGCTAATCTCAGGAACTACTAATCTAAAACATCCTTTTGTTTTGGATAAACGAGTAATATCACGCTTCGACGAATAGAAGAAGCAGTGGAGGTGAAACAACAATTTGAAAAGTGATTTTTACTAATATTCATCATCATCATCTTCATCACCAGCCTATAATGTTCACACAGCTGGGTCACAGGCCACCTCTCTTGTGAGAGGGAGTGGGCCATAATCCACCAAGCGAGCCCAGTGCGGGTTGGCAGATGTCACATGGAAACCGGCATATCCTAGAACCATCAAATTCGATGATGGTTCTAGGACATGCCGGTTTCCTCACGATGTTTCCCTTCACCGTTTTGAGAGCAGTGGTGATGAAATAGATTACACAAATAATGCGTCTGACTGGGTTCGAACCCACGACATACAACTCGTAAATCGGGGTCGAACACGTACAAATTCTTTGTTAAAATGCTGTAAGTGTTTTCGAACACCTGAGTACTTTTGTTTTTTGTTTCGTTTTTTTTTTAAAACGTTGCCCCACACCGCTAAGATTTTCGTTTTGTATCGTGGGTGCGTTTACAAACATACACAAACACCCAGACCCGGAATAACTATACCTGCAGGTCATACAAATATTTGTTCCGTGCAGGAATCGAACCCATGACACCCAAAGACTTTTCCAATGTTGGTGCAATCATTCAGTAATTATGTACATTGCACATGCAGAAAGACTCTTATTGTGTCGTTTTATATTGTGTAGAAATGGGTTTGTTCTTAACTCTAGTCCAGGTCAAAGGAGACTGTGACAAAGCCTATGAAACGAGCTTACCCAGAAGAAGTCTGTTCACTATAACTTTGAAGAGATTCGGGTTGTATGCGTTCGGAAACATCGATAATACAATAAAGGTGTGAAAAATTGAGATGTTCACTCCTTTACTGTATTTACCAATAACTCCGATCCTAGTATAATTATGATTCATTGAGATGCCGAATAGAGCAGTGGTGGCCCAGTGGTATCGGTCCCGACTTACGAGTTGTAGGTCATGGGTTCGAACCCAGCCTGGTGCATTACTTTGTGTAATTTCTTTCATCACCACTGCTCTCAAAACGGTGAAGGGAAACATCGTGAGGAAACCGGCATGTCCTAGAACCATCAAATTCGAAGACATGTGACATCTGCCAACCCGCACTGGGCCCGCGTGATGGATTATGGCCCACTCCCTCTCTCAGAGAGGAGGCCTGTGTCCCAGCAGTGGGAACGTTATAGGCTGATGATGATATGCCGAATTGCCTAACTGAATTTTCCGATCAGCATAAGCTTAAGGTAGTCAAAAATCAATGTAAGGTAGCTAAACCACTCCGAATCGACTCTGCTCTTTGGCAAATACTGTCAAATCTTTGTCAATTCAAAGTCAGACATTATCTTTTAGTTGTAGATTTAAGGTACAGTTTGTTTTTATTTTTGAAAGTTTGTGAATGGCTGTCTGTGCTGTGGTTTTTTTGTATTTTTATTAATCTCAGTGCCGGATTAAGACTTGATGCCTTAATCAAGCCAAGCTTATGTAATATGTGCTTATGTTGCCCTTATTCAATAATTTCTGCCAATTTTTTTTTCACGTATTACAGTAAGTAAGAAGTACTTCGCTTGGCGGGTAAAGCAGAAACCTTTTAAGAAGTAAGGAAATGCAAGAGCGAGCGAAGCGAGCTCGTATCTTTTGCTCCTTTCCATCATCAAGTATTTTCGTTTTTTCATTGCAAAAGGGATTAAGAGCTTGGTTTATTTATAGTTACGGGGTATTTCAGGGCGGTTCGTACCCTAAAACACACAGCCCCTAGCAAATAATATTGTCAGTCTAGTTGATGACCTAAGAAATTGCTTTATTTGCGTAGGGGTTAATCTGGAACTGATTACTCCATATACTGCCTGAACGTTTATTAAAAAATAATTACCAATAAAGAACTTACATCCCAATTCATCAAGGAACTTCGGCTTCTGGCCACCAGCTTCAAAGATCACTTCGTCCTCCTCATAACTCTCAGTCACCGGTTTGTCAATCTGAGTCACTTTGTCACTCACTTTCGTCAAAGTCACATCACTATTTATCAAATTGTCAAACTGAGATTTTGGTAAAGCCGATTTGAATTTCAAGTTCTTCAAATTACCGTTATCGTCCATTATCGTTATGTCTTCGTAGTTGTTTACCACATCACTAGTTTTGCCAACGTTTTTTATTATGTCCGAATTAAATTTGTTTTCGTTCAGAAGTTTAGTAAGTACTATATCAGTTTTTTTGTTGACTAAGTTCTTTGAATCGAACAAGTTTTTGTTGACTACGTCTAGATCTATATCACAGATTACGTTACATAATAAATGCACGAAAACTATAAACACTTTGGTTTGATAAAACATGATTTTTTTTTAGTGTAGCAATACTTAGTTATAAACAGCACTTTGTTTTGACAACACTTTTTTAAAAAAATTTGTCAGAACTTTGAATTTGGAACGTTCAGTGTTATATTTTTTTAAATCCACATTTGTTTCTTCTTAAAAATGAAAAAGACAGCACTTCAAATTTGGAACGGCCGATGTTTTAAGTTCGACACTCGTTTCTCCATTCAAAATATTTGACAGCACGTTCGAATTTTAAACGTTCGATGTTCTTTAATAATCCGTTTTAATAAAACTGAAAGTATTATCGATCTGCGTTCGCTCCGACCAGAGGGGAGCGAATGGCAGACATTTTGAGTGAGACGAGAATTTGGTGAAATGCTTACATAACCATTTAGTAATAGGTAGATAAATAACAGTCGTCACTGTGGACAGAGTGGAGCGGTCAGGTGGTCAGGCCATTCGAAACGGTTATTGTTCTGTATTTGAAAAAGTGGGACACACAGACACACAAAATGACAACATGAGTCATATTTTTTTTTAAACGTTGCCGTCACTAGGAATTTCTCCTGTATCGTGGGTGCGTTTACAAACATCATAACAACGACTTGTAAGTCATACAGATATTTGTTCCGTGCAGGAATCGAACCCACACTGCGCAGCAATCCTCAGCCACTCCGCCAAACGGGTCGATAATTAATCGCTATCAATGGAGCCCCGCATCACGGGACTCCTATTTCTGGATGGTTTAATTATCATCAGCCTATAATGTTCCCACTGCTGGGACACAGGCCTTCTCCCAGTGTGAGAGCATTGGGCCGTTACGCCGTAATAAAAAAAGAAATTGTATTTTTTTTAATACTGTCTTTATTAGCTTGTTAAAGCTGTTATCATAATTATGATAATTGTTTTTAGAACGTCAAAGTGTTAAAAGTACATGCAAGTAAAGTCACAAAACCTTGCTTAGTTTTTTAATACCTACATAGTACATAATTTGAGTTGCTAGAACCCGAGTAAGATAATCAAATATCCAGATTCCTAGTAGAGAATTGAAAACAGAAAAGAAAGAAAAATCCCCGTCTTCGTTCGATATCTACATTACACAATAAGGATTTACATTTCGCTAACTGACACTTTTGTAAAAAAAAGCTGACTTCACGAAAATCGTTACATTTTGTTTTGAACACGGAATCTAGGGTCAGTACGTACCCTCAGCACGAATTTCCAGTATTTGAGACGTAAAGTAAACTGGAACTTTGACAATTTCAAATTGACAATTTTCAAGGATAAAAATTGTTCCTTCTTCGCACACCAGAGGCGCTGTTCCATTTTTTCATATAAGAAACGCTGTAAATACTGGAAAAACGCTGTAAAGTAAAAGAGTGAAAACTCGTGCTAGGGGTACTGGACATTTAATAATCTAGGCTCAGAAACTATACTTTACATTATTATGTCTATTCGTCTACAACTACAGTTTACTCTTAGCAGTATTGAGCATCTTCCGTAGTTCTTTCCGCAGCAGTTTCCCGCTCGCCGACTTGGGTATCTGCTGCACGAAGCGCACTCCGCCGCGGAGGTGCTTGGGGTTCGATAACTGAAATAAAATAGGTTCCATTTAACTTCTTCCGATATGGAATCAGGCAGGTCTCCCACTAAGTGGACAGACGACATCGTTATAGTCGGTAACTGATGGATTGTAAGCATACATTTATGTAAAAAAACAGTAAACAAAAGCTCTAGAAATCTCTCACTAAACGAGATCGGACCGCAAAAGAGTGGAACTCACTCCCTGCGTCTGCTCACTCTATGGCCATATACAGAAAAAAAGCTGGAAACATATAAGCGCTTACCGGCGCATGTAAATATATGAACACGCGCGTATAAGCACTGAACGGTGCCGACAAGTACCGACAAGCTTCAACACGCGCTGGGCAGCGCTGGGCGCTATAATTTAAAATTAATAAACAAATCAGCTTCCTTTGTGTAAATCCGTTATATAAGTGCTTAATAATAATAATAAGTTTCCAGCTTTCTTTCTGTATGCAGCCTATCATAGGCTTTACTAAAGGCAAGAACAAACCCATCTCAAATAAAATAATAGTTATTTGTTATACAAGAGTGCAAAGTTGATTTTTAACCGCGTGCTCAATTTTGATGACCGAGCAAGCGAATGATTCAAAAATTAGAATCATGAGCGGTAGCGAGGGAATCAAAAGAGCACAAGGTGAAAAATCTTTGCACTCGAGTGCAACACGTAACTTTTCATCCCACCTCAGCGAGGAAATGACTAAGGGACAAGGGAAGGCGTATTGAATTCCGAAGCGATACTAAGGATTCTGGGGGTGAACGTCCGTCCGTAGCGCAGCGAAGAGGTTTAAGTGTTAATTCCCGAAAGAAACGAGGGAATAAAGTTAAAAATCGTTAGTGTAGCGAGGGATTCAAGTTAGCCCAAGACAACGCAGCCTTACACCCGAGTAGCGTACTCTGCTTTTCATACCTAATACGAGGAAACAATAGTATATTTTGCAACGATTGAATAAAGAGCGGATTTAAAGCGAGGGCCATTATATGAATCAAGAGCAAGCGAAGGATTTTAATGACCGAATCACGACCGTAGGGAGTGATTCATGATGATTGAATCACGAGCGAAGCGAGTGATTCAAGTATTGAAATCCTGAGCGACGCGAGTGATTCAGGCCCTCGATTTAAATCCGTTTTATTCAAGAGTTGCAAACGATACTTTATACCATGACTACGAGAAAAAGAAAGATTTGAGCGATAAAAGATATTCAACGAAACAAAATAAAGTTTTTTTTAATACCTAAGTCTGCTCCACACATACGTGGGTGCGAAGTAGTAAAATCGCTCGGTCACTGCGCCAAAAAACTGACGTTAAAATTGGAGCAATGGTTTGAATTAAGGGTAATTTTCATATTAGCAAGGGGGTTGTCCAGCATCGCGGTCGATGTCGAATGTACTAAAGTGTTCTAAATTCAAACACCAAAACAGTGCGTAAAAGACTACTTTTTCGAGGGGGAATGGTATAAATTCTATTTTTGAAATTTGATGTGGTACGACAACCTTCGAACATCAAGTGGGCACCACAAGCGATCAGCTGTTGCGGTCACCGGCCGCCATTTCTGCTGCAACTCTTTAGTACATACTATGTTCTAAATTCAAATTTACTTTATACCATTCCCCCTCGAAAAAGCTACTTTTACTCACGGAAAACAGTGCGTAAAAGTAGTCTTTTACGCACTGTTTTGGTGTTTGAATTTAGAACACTTTAGTACATTCGACATCGACCGCGATGCTGGACAACCCCCTTGCTAATATGAAAATTACCCTTAATTCAAACCATTGCTCCGATTTTAACGTCAGTTTGTTGGCGCAGTGACCGAGCGATTTTACTACTTCGCACCCACGTGTGTGTGGAGCAGACTTAGGTATTAAAAAAAACTTTATTTTGTTTCGTTGAATATCTTTTATCGCTCAAATCTTTCTTTTTCTCGTAGTCATGGTATAAAGTATCGTTTGCAACTCTTGAATAAAACGGATTTAAATCGAGCGCCTGAATCACTCGCGTCGCTCAGGATTTAAATACTTGAATCACTCGCTTCGCTCGTGATTCAATCATCATGAAACACTCCCTACGGTCGTGATTCAGTCATTAAAATCCTTCGCTTGCTCTTGATTCATATAATGGCCCTCGCTTTAAATCCGCTCTTTATTCAATCGTTGCAAAATATACTATTATTCACTAGAGGATAAAAACGGCTTTTACGCTCAGATATCGAAGAGCAAAAGTACCCTTTCCGAGATGGGGGGATGAAAAAAGATTTTGCCACATCTACGAGTATACTGACCCTCTCAGCCACAAAGTCCTGAACCTCCTTCTCCGTCAAGGTCCTCCCTGGCTGAACCACCACAAACGCCAGCGGCACCTCCCCAGCCTTCCGGTCCTCGATACCGATTACTGCTGCGTCTCTGATACCTTCGTGTTGTAGGAGGACTGCTTCTAGTTCTGCTGGTGGTACCTGATTTGACAGCAATTAATGATTGTAGGAAACCTTTGAACTCGGTAGAAAGTAACAGTGACAGTATTCCACTGTGGGAAAGAGACAGAACTATGCAAGACGTCTAGCGCCATCTCGTTTCCACAGTGGAACTACTCTGGCTTTAAGAGGCCATGGCAGGCCACCTGTAGTCAAAATACTCTAATTCCTTTTTCTTAATTTTGAAAGTAAGTGCTAACTTTGGCTGTTTTGCCCCTGTGTTTTGAATGAAAAGTTAATTCATACTTTTTTGTTGTTGTTTTTAAAGTCAGTTATTTTTTTTTATTTAACCAAACGCCTAGAAAGTTTATGCATATTATTTTCATCTATCAGTTTTGCTGTTACTTTGTGATCAGGCACCATTCTAAGTGTAGTAGACGATAAAAAAATGTAAACGTCGCTACTTTTTAACAAAAATAATATTTTGAAACTAATGATCAATAGTTTTCGATTCCCAATAAAAGTGATAACCCAAAAAATAGTTTTTTATGAGACCAAGGGACAATCATAAGGTATCGAAAAAAATACACTAATCAGTACAGAAACCAAGGAGTAATCGGAGTGCAATTGATAAATTTTAAGCATACCCCTTTTTTTATCTTGGTAAAATTATCAAATGAGTCCTCCCACCCCGGGCAGGGCGGGAGGGACTGCCAGACTTGTACTGACTAAAATCCACGGTTTCCTTCAATAGCCCTTTATGTTCCGGGGTCACGGGAATGAAATGTTTCCCATGACCCACCCTATGCATATTTTCTTACAGAAATAAAGAAATAGCATATTCGCGTAAACAAACATATTAATAGCAACAATTTAGCGTTAATCTTAAAATGTCGATTGAACTTGTAGAAAAAACAAAATACTGACCGAATAGAGAACCTCCATATTTTTAAAGTCGTCAAAATTCATAAACAAATACAAATCTACATAAAGAACCTCACCTGATACCCCTTATACTTGATCAGCTCCTTCAAGCGGTCCACTATAAAGAAGTACCGTTCCTCATCATAGTACCCCACATCCCCAGTCTTGTAGAAGCCCTCATCATCGAAGTCTGAGCCCCTGCTCCTCGCAACGTAGCCTTTCATCATCATTACTCCTTTGACACATATTTCTCCGTGCTGGTTCGGGCCTAGAGGTTCGCCGGATTTTAGGTCTGTTACCTGGAAGAAGACTGAACTGGTTGGTCAAATAGTCGGAAGCCAGACTCTGGAGTATGATCTCCTGGGTTTAATTCCCAGGACAGGCAATACTTAAGAATTACTCTGTAGCAGCCACGGAGTCTGTATTCCCAGTCGATGACAATCGGATCGCTCCTTTTAAATGAGGTTTAAACATTACTGATGAAATGTGGGTGTACGAGTAGATAACCCTCATCATCATCATCATCAGCCTATTGCAGTCCACTGCTGGACATATGCCTCTCCAATATTGAAAAAGATTGTCCATAGAGTTTCTTACCCGTTCTTCTCCATAGATATCTACGCTTTGGAATGGACATCTACAGTACTTTCTTTCTTTAGTTATGTCTTACCTAAATATAAATGAAGTCTACCATAATTAATGTTCAATTTTAACTATAAAACAATTCTATTACGAAACCATATCCGCACCATTGATCAACCATTATGAATTTAGCAGATCACAAACTTTTAGCAAAAGGACAATAGGAAATCGTGGTGGAATGATGAATTTATGCAAATAGCATCGTGGGCCCCCGAGGATTGTAATAAAAGCAGGTGTGCCAACCTTAATAACAGTATTAGCAACCACTCGTCCAACAGTACCAACTTTGTGGGGGCTCGGGTCATTGGGGTTAAACCTCAATACAGCATACGTCATCTCAGTGGACCCGTAGATTTGATACACTCCACTTAGATTGGAGAACCTGAAATAAAAAAGATCCCTAATTTTGACAGTCAGAACTTATGATTGGCATTCTCACACTATTCTTTAAAGGTAAATAATAAACCGAACCTCAAAATTACTAACTTAGCCACGAATAGGTTTGGTTAGGTTCCTTTAAACCCTGCAGACAAAATAGGAGCCCCGCACAACGGGGCTCCGTTGACTTGAAAAATACCGTGTCTATTATTTGATAATTCTTTGTCAAAAAAAGGCCAAAGTGGGATTGACAGGGCCCATCGTAATCGCGACGGAGAGGTCCCCTCTTAGCTATAGAGTCTTCTGCTTGACGCAGGTCCTCACCGGTTACGGTTTTATTCATTTCGGGATGTTCCTAAGTTTTGTCGGATTCGGCGACAAGATACCCCGGGTTGTCATTATTTTGTGGAGCAACGGAATCGTTACTTTATTTCCGCCTACCATAGCCTTTCGGACGCCGAGTAATGGGCTCACAGTCCAAGGAGCATTTTTCCCTATTGGGCCTTGGAATGCAAAGGGCAATTGAGGGAGCAGAGTAATTTTTAGCCGGTTTAAGTTGTCTGGCTGTTCGTTCCGATCCATCTAAAGCAGGAAGACTCTCATGATAATTTTCAACCCCTAAAAACACAAAATTGGAATGTTAACTTTCGACCTCTCCTAACATTTGTGGCCTAACAATAGAATGAACTTACTTCTCTTGTACTGAATTGATGGTATCCTTGTGAAGAGGAGCAGCTCCTGAGTAGATGACCCTGACTGAGCTCAGGTCGTAGCTGGCCTGGCTCTTACTGACTGCCACCAGGACTGGTGGTACCACTGTCAGTAGAACTGGCTGAAAAGGATTCACTATTTTTCAATTCGAAAGTTAATGACTCGATTTCTTAATAATATATCAGTTTCAATCACAATATGTATAAGGTTCAGATTCAGCTGTTCATACCTATGTCCTTTTTTTAAATACATAAAAAAAGAAGCAGGGCCGTAGCTAGGGGCGTATCGTGGGGCAATGTCTTACCTTAAAATATATTTTTTTAAACTGTTTGTGATACACAATATCACACGACAAAAATACAACTAAATACCAGCAACATCTGAATAAACCATTTATCACAATCGTTCACTGCCGGTCTCGTATAATTCTCTCAATTTCAAATAACATCCTAATCAATGATCTACATTTAATCATCGAAAGTCAACTCTAGCTACAGCCCTGGAAAGACAAAGCAACCACCACGATAGCTTGCTGCTGTGCCTGTAAGAATTCCCATATCTTAACTCTACAATGTGCTCTTCGACGAGGCGCTTTTAGATCGTCCGATAGCGCAGCGCGAGCGGTAAGCGCTATTGCTGCTGTTATTGGCTTAGTGAATAGCAAACATTAGCCTAAGCGTGAGCGCTACGGCTACGCTGTCACAAGGCTGTGTTAATAGAGAATAGCACTACTGGATAGCTGAGTTGATTTTTCATGCCCAAACTTACCACCCGATATTTTAGAACCCCCTACTAAACACCCGATATTTTAGAACCCATTAATATTACTAGTCATTTTAACCTGTGCTAAGTGCTAGGCAACTGGGCTTCTCCCAGTTGTAATGTCCCTTTGTGCCTATTTGCCTTGTTTAAAAAAAACTCACCCGATATTTCTCAATAGTCTTCAAATACGTGTCCATTTCGAACTTGGTGAGGTAGACCGTCGTCGCGCCAGTGACGAAGGTTGCCAGTGTACCCACGAGACCCATCACGTGGTACCATGGGATTATGGTCAGAGATATCATTGTAGGATCCATTGAGCCAGGCCTGTTAGGATAAGAGAAATATTGTGATCATTGAGATATTAGCCTTTAACGTTCCCGTTGCTGGGTGACAAGCCTAACTCTCTGTGATAAACTTTACACGACAACTAGACGTTTGAATTGTCATTAAAATCAGTACTATTCATACAAAAAAGAAGACTTGAAAGTTTGTAAGAATAAATAAATAAATAATATTCCACAACTATCACACAACGCCATCTAGTCCCAAGCTAAGCAGAGCTTGTGTTATGGGTACTAGACAACTGATAAAATAGTTATATATTTCTAAATACCTACATATTATAGATAAATTACACCCAGACACAGAACAAATGATCATGCTCATCACACAATCGAACCCACGACCTCCGGCATAGCAGTCAGGGTCACTAACCACTAGACCAACAGGCCTGACAATGCAGTTCAGTGCACAGTTGCACACATCATCAGCCCATAATGTTGCAACTGCTGAGACACATGCCGCCTCTCTGTGAAAGGGCCATAATCAACCACGCATGTAGGACTTCTCTTCAAAGTTTAGGACATGCCAGTTTCTTCATGATATTTTTCATCACAGTTTTGAGTGCAGTGCTGATAAAATATAAATTTCACAAAGCACCTGGCTCTAAATAGCGTTGCCACGCTATTTAGAAAAAGATGATTAAAAAATACTCACAAAGATATAAGACACGCAGTGATCGCATTTAGATGCGTTGTCATCACTCCTTTAGGTAATCCAGTTGTTCCAGAGGAATACATTATCAATAACGTATCAGACTGTCCCTGCACCTCCACTGAATGAAAATCTTCATACTTCACGTTTTTAATTCGACCGTTATTTTCAAAAACCATGTCGTTGTATATTAGGACGCCATTTTGTTTTTCCTCGCCGAACAAGATGATTTTCTTAACGAAATTCAGTGTTTGTAGAGTTTTTGCGTGTGTCTTGTACATTATTGGCGAGCAGATTATGTATTTGGGTTTTGATATGTTTGTTATGTGGATTAATTCACCTGAAATAGGGTATAGAGTACGATATTAATAAGGTATGTCAGGTGCGGACCGCCAGTTTGTAGGCCTCTGGGCTGCTCCTACTTGGGACCTTACCTAATTGAACAGGGTCCCAAATAGATAGTACTGCCACAAAGTGGATTGAACCTCTGATTCTTTAACCAATCAAAAAAAAATAACAACAAGTAGATCTAAAGGGAAAGAGGTTGAAGAAACAGGGGCTTTAGTCAAACAGCACACGACAGCAGACGACAATCGTTATCGTTCATCAGTCACCAATACATTTTCAACTTTATACCCCAGCGCGTAAAGTAAAATCTATTAAAACTGCGAAAATAAAAATCAATAACGAACGAAATAAACGAAAACGATCTGTGAACTTAAATAGATTTTCAGATGAACGATATCGATTGTCGTTTACTGTCGTATGCTGTTTGACTAAGGCCCCAGAGGTGGAATCACCGACTGTGTTACAGTACGAAGATGTTTTTTTTAGCAATCCCAATTGGTTTACTTTGTTGCGATTGGCAAAAAACTATTTTCGATATTAATAATATACGTTACACGGTATACGGAAACACAATATTGTCCGGTGTTTTCAATGGAAATTAGTTAGGCCCTGGGCTGTAGCCAAGAAGCCCTTCTACAAATCCGTCCCTGCCCCGCCCCATTAGTATATTTTATTGTTTACTAGCGGCCCGTCCCGGCTTCACACGGGTGGAGGACCCGGTCTAAAATTTGAGATTTAAACTATCCTATCTCTCAAGTTGGATCGAATTGCACATGGTGTGCGAATTTTATTATAATCGGTTAAGTAGTTTAGGAGTCCATTGAGGACAAACATTGTGACACGAGATTTATATATATTAAGATTATTCAGCTTGAAATGCAAATAACAATGCCCATCTCTGATCTGGTGGCAGAACGCAAATCTAGAATGCAAATAACTTATTAACGGTACCTTAAAAAAAAAACCTACATTCAATCATGAAAAATAGTGGTTCAAAAGTTATAAACAAATCAAATTCTGACCTGGCGATTTTTTTCAAATTATTTAGTTTCTACGTAGGCATATTGCTATGAATTATTGACTAGGCACTAGACTAGCAGGGTATCGCAGCCCTGGAACACCAAAAGCAAACCAAGAAACAGGGTGCTTTTTTAACAAATAACATTTAATTTTCATCTCACACATACCTTTGACATACCCTGTACTAATGGTAGTCAAGACTGCGCCCGCGCAGGCCACGCCCACCACAGCTCCCCAAAACTCCTGCCTGTTCTCAGAGATCAGACCTATCGTATCTCCTTTTCTGACTCCCATACGAGTAAGTGAGACGGAGAAGTTCATAGCCTGCTGGACTATATCTCCATAGGTCAGGCGTTCATCTGTTGCACCATTTATCTGAAATTGTTTGAAGTTTTTCGTAACTGTCTCGCTGGAGTAGTAGTCGCAATTACGACTGCTAAGAAAAAGTTTTTGGGTTCGATTCCCAACTGAATTTTAAGTTTTGCGAGCCCGCCGTTTTTCCAAAATTACTGACAGACTGCTCCATACAACTTTTTTTTTTCAATGTTTTCCTGTTATTTTGAAAATCTATTATAAATTTCCTAAAAAAGTAAAAAAAATAAAAAATTTAAGTACCTATAAAATACTTATATTTTTTTTCTTCATATTATTATGTGATTGTATATATTTTAGTTATCTTATAAATACATAATTAACATTATCTTCTTCTTAATATATTTAAAAATCAATAATTGCTGTTCTTTAGTCTCGGTAAAACTCGGGAACGGCTGGACCGATTTAACTGATTTTGGTTTTGAATTATTTTGGGAAGTCCAGGGAAGGTTTTAAAGGTGGAAAAAAAATGATTCTGAGGTGGTACTTGCGTTATGGTGAAGCTTGTTTTTATATAAAGACTCTATATTAATGTTAAAATGTGAACACCATGTACCTTTTTACTATTTTTTAATTTCTTATTATTTTATTTTTTTATCATATTTAGTCTAGATTTTCAAGGTACATTGCTTTTACATTATTATTTCAAATAATGTAAAAAAACTATTATTAAACTTTTTAAAGAGTAAGTATGGAGTTTCTTGCCCATTCTTCTTCATACAACCTACCTTTGCGAATGGGTGTAGAATCATTCCCATCCCATCCCATTCCCTTAATTTTAATTTATGCGACGTTTAAAAGTGCCTCTTTGATGGCCTAATTGAATAAATGATTTGACTTTGACTTTATAGGTATACAAAGCTAAGCTGTATCATGAAAAATCACTATTAATATGGTACTTATGCTAATTTCGCTAGTTTATATATTCTGGTTTCGCTTAATGTATACTAAAAATAATGTTGTGTAGGTTAGGTATGTTTTATACGATTAATATCAATTAACTGTGTACCTAAACATGTTTATAAATTTATTTATAATCATTTAACCGGTACACTTTACATAAAGGCCACATAATTATATGGTAAAGATTATATTTGTTTACTGATTTTTAACCTGTTGCTCAACCGCATGCAAACAGAGGCGTATTTACCCTTAAGGACAGGGCTATTGAAGGACACCGTGGATTTTAGTCAGTACGAGACTGACAGTCCCTCTCTTCCCGCTCTAAGAGGACTCTTTTTGTGATTTACTACTTTAAGAACAAGACAAAAGGGACATGGCGCGGGGTGGCAGTTTGCGAGCAGCGCAAAAACCGCAATTTGATCATTTATTGGATAAAAAACAACAAATAACAAATCAACAATTTTATTGCAGTCCTGTAGCGCGTTAATAAAACACTTAGTTTTGTTTCAACGTGTTCTTCATGTGCAAAATCTTAAAGAAATAAATAAACCGATTTCGAGAACAACCTTAATATTATTTTTTAACCCTCAACATAAAAATAGAGCTGTTATGAGTTTAACGTATCTGTATGTAGTATCGTAAGTCTTAAAAGGATAGCCGATTCTCAAACCTACTGAATATGCATAATTATAAAATGTAATAAAAATCGGTCAAGCCGTTTGAGAGAGGTCGCGGGACTTATACCATCACCGTGACCCCGGAACAGAAAGGGCTATTGAAAGACACAGTGCATTTTAGTCAGTACAAGTCTGATAGTAAGGGGTGGGAGGACTCGTCTGATGATTTTACCACGTAAACAAAAACCGTTTGAGAGAAGTATGGTAACTAACACTGAGACACGAGAATTTTATATGTTAGATGATCAATTACTATCTTTCTTTCCTTTTTAAACGTAGGCAACGTTTTTTAACACTGAAATTTCTCCTGAGTCATGGGTGCGTTTACAAAATCGGACATTTAAATAAAATATAATATTTGGGCACCATTCAAATGTGATATTGTAGCTGATACTTTAATTAAGCTATGAAAATCATTAAAAATACTTAATTGAACAAAATGGGCATCTATTTTTTTTTTCTATTACATTATTACATCGGCTCATAACGGATATACGATATACATCGAATTACCACTAACCCTGTGTATAATACAGGAAAACTCACAATAAATTATTAAGGTTTCTGATTTAAATAATTAACAATAACAAGGTAATACTAATTTTTACATACCATAGCTACATTTTGTCTATGTTTCCACATCTCGGCTAACATATAGTCTCCAAAGTTCAAATTAGCCGGCACTAACACATTCTGGGGCCCGTACACATGGTTAGGGTTCCTTAACATATCGAATTTTTACCCAACGACACGATGTTTTAAAAAATATATATATTTTACGTTATTTTTTTTAAGTGAAACGTGCGTGTGCGCTTGTGAATATGAAGTTCTGAGAGATTATTAATTGTGGATTCGTTAAGTGCGTATTATTAACACACAGGGCCGGTCCTAGGGCGGTGCGAGCGGTGCGACCGCACCGGGCGCCTTCAAGGGGCCAAAATGAACCAAAATGTGAAACATAATAAAGGCGCTCCCTCACCGCGAGCATTCACCTGTAATGTAACGTTACAGATTCGATCATGTCATCAGTGACGGAAGACAATCGAGCATCAGAATGAGCACTTTGATGTTACATTACACGCGAATGCTCGCGGTGAGGGAGCGCCTTAACAACCGGCGTACGGACCGGCCGCGGGGTAAATTATTATATTTATTTGTTTATAATAATAATATTCCACAACTATCACACAACGCCATCTAGTCCCAAGCTAAGCAGGGCTTGTGTTATGGGTACTAGACAACTGATAAACATACGTATATATTTCTAAATACATACATATTATAGATAAACTACATCCAGACACAGAACAAATGATCGTGCTCATCACACAAACATTTGTCCTGGGTGGGAATCGAACTCACGACCCCCGGCATAGCAGTCAGGGTCACTAACTACTACACCAACAGGCCAGTCAAAGTTATAGATGTATAGTTTTTCGTCAGCTATAATTACAGCTAAAGAAATAGCATCTCTATCCGAAATAATTTTAGTTTTTAATGCAGTCCGAGGACGGCGCGTTGTGTTCCACGCGCGCCCCCCTAAGAGTGTCAGCATAATGACGGAGCCCCCCTTTAGAGGGCCGAAGCCTACCGGGGTCGCGGAACTCACGAATTACCGTGACCCTGGAACGTAAAGGCTTTTGAAGGACACCGTGGATTTTAGTCAGTACGAGTCTGACAGTCTCTCCCGCCCTGCTCTGGGTGGGAGGACTCATTTGATGAATATACCACGATAAAAAAAAGTGCTAAAGCTAGAATTAATTAATTAATTAGTAGTTTGAACAGAATAAGGCGTCGTCCTAATTGGGAGCGATCGTACGATGGCGCGATGCGTTCTCGTCGTGCGATGAGCTCAAACATACAGATTTCATCAGAGTGGTCCTATTTGAACCTCGCAAGTAATCGTGTGAGCATATGAAATGCTTAATAACGGTCATATGATGCGATACACTGATGAAATCTGTATGTTTGAACTCATCGCATGACAAGAACGCATCGCGCCATCGTACGGTCGATCCCAATTAGGACGACGCCTTAATAAACAATCATTAAAATTATTTTTCAGTTGTTCGCCACTCAAACTGGCTAAACAAAATTTTTGACAGCAGAATAATCTAAAGCTACTGCTTAATTTTTTTTTTTATTTAGAGGGGCGCCATTTTTAGTCCTCGCACCAGTAGAAAATGTTAAAAGGACCGGCACTGTTAACACAGCTAAAAATAAATCTAAATTAGGGTCGAAGCCTTCGAGACAACGACCTTTTAGTCCAGTCAACGAGGCATTTGTGGTCGAAAAATTCAACCGGCAATGAAATTTGGCAAAATGATGAAGGAAGGTAATGCAGATTACAGAATAAGTGGCTGGATTATTCAACCTTTTTTTTTATAGACCTAAAAATTGCTTATAAATATATATATAAATACTAGATGAAAACCCGGCTTCGCTCGGGTGAATCTAGGTACTAAATGTAGGTGTCACGGTAACTCATAAGACCCACGACCGCGGCAGGCTTTGGCCCTCAAAGGTGGGCCCCGTCATTGTGCTGACAGTCTTTGAGGCGCGCGTGGAACACACGAACAGGCCGTCGTCCCGGGCATGATCCATGATCAGAGAGCGAGTTGCCCATTACTCGGCGCCCGCATGCCCGCGCCTGTTGGCCGGAGATCGTCCTGCGACGTCCTGGGCGTCTACCACTGCGGATGGGTCGTGAGGTGCAATCCTGCACCGTATGCTCCACTGTGTCCTCCGGGCGATCCACACAGTGGTGACACCCAGGCGTTTCCTAAGGTACCTCCACACCCGGAATTTCCATGTCCGGTGAGGATCTGCGTCAGGCAGTAGGTCAAGACGCGATGCCTATCTAGCCACTCCTCAAACCTGACCGGGGGTCTTACCGCCGCCATCGCGGCGTCCCCGGACCTCTGTTGCGACAGTCGCTCCCTCCATGTTATCGCCCTGAGATCGCGCCGGAGCTCTTCCCGCCGCACTAAACTTGTCGAGGCAGGGGGGTTACAGTTTATAGGTTTTTCTAAGGAGGTTTAGTAACTACATAATACACCACATGACACTGGCCGAAAATAAAGAGAAAAAATAAAAACTTCTCAACGTGCTATCCGATGTCAAAAATGGCGGCTGCGATCTGTCTTGTAAGAAAATTACCGACAACAACAATTTTACAAAATGCTCGACAATCCGAATTTTGCGGATGTATGTTGTCGACTCGAAATCTCTATTTTTTAATGTTTTATTATACAGGTTAGCTTTTGATCGAGTCTACTGTAGCCCTGCACGAAATTATTAATATAGATATCTCTGTGAAAAATTCTTCAGCCTCAAATACTTTCTCTATAAGTATGAATGTATTATGTGTATATGTTAGAATAGAGAAAAATCCAACAAATATTCGAATCAGCATTGCGAAGACTATTAAGTTCTTTCAGGTCGCGGACGATCGCCGTTTAGGTCAAGTGCCTCCACTGCTCGCGTGAGGATGTAGCAAAATAAATTTGTGGCTTATGTTTTTTTGTTTTTTGACTAAAATTAACGATATCTTTCATTAGCCCTATATGTTCCGGGGTCACGGTAATGAAATGAGTCGCACGACCCCGGTAGGCTTTGGCCCCGTCATCATGCTGACGCTCTTTGAGCATGGTCCATGGTCAGGCGGCGAGTCGCCCTTTACTCGCCGGCCGCATGCCATGGTATAAATGACTTGGGGGAACCAAGTCATCTTACAACAAGGGGCCTCGCGCGAGCAGCAGAGGTAAGTCATGTTTTTCGTCCTGAAAACAAAGGGCCCCAAACATGCGTCTTGCCCCGTCCTAGATTCGGTCTCGCTACGCCACTGCATAGCGTGTCCCGGATTCGATTCCCTCACGGAACAAATATTTTTATGACCTAAATGTACCTACTTAGTTGTTTCGGGTCCATGCGTTTGTGTATGTGAGTTTTGTTTTTAAAATACATCTCACTACGACACAGGAGAAATCCTTAGGCTAGGCGTATGCTGAGACGCAGGTTACGCAGGTCCACACAGCGCAGAGCAGAGTAGATTTTGTAAAGCATGGAACGTCATTGAACTACGTACGCTGCGGCGCAGGACATGTCACGCAGACATGTGTCTGTCGTGTTCTGCGTCTCGTTGCAGTGCCGGCACAGAATCCCGCGCGACGCGTGTATTGTGTATGCTGGATACATTCGTTGCTAGGTAACTTTGTTTATGATGCGAATGTCAGTTGCGTCGCAGCATGCGGAGGAGGCATATGTCTGCCTCAACTGCCCTGCTCCGCACTGTGCTGTACTGTGCTATGCTGCATTGCCTGCGTCTCAGCATACGCTTAGCCTTACTGTGGGGCAACGATTACCAATAATAAAGAACCATATAGGTAGCATAATACGGTATTTTACTGCATAAATAAATTGAAAATCTATTTAGTCTGTCAACAATAATATTGTAAAATAATGGACAAGTATTTTTCGAGACGTCATTGCGCTTGTAAAAATGTAACGACCGAGTGACGTTTTGTGATTTTTAGAAGCGTTGTATCTTCGTCAACTTTGGTTTACGTGACAAAAGAAAAAATACATGTCTAATATTTTTTAAGAATCTGTATTTCGGACAAAATTTATATCATGTAAATTGAGCAACTGAAAGGCATACGACCGTAATTAAATAAATTTCATCTACTAAAAAATATCTTTTTTTTTTCATAAAATCAGGGGCCTAAGTCTACTAATTTATAAACGTTACAATGGTCTCTCAATGGTGTGTTTTTGACAGTTTTTGTATGGCAAATCTGTCAAAAACTTACCATTGAGAGACCATTGTGACGTATATAAATTAGTAGACTTAGGCCCCAATACACACGCGTATAAATGACTCGTCGCACAAACTTCGCGCATAACAGTAAGGTAAATAATGTAAGTACCTATCTGTTAAAGAGTAATTATAATTATCTATAGCTGCAGCTACATGTAATTATTATGTAATTGTGAACTTAGGGTCAATTCACATTGAGGCGCGACTCTGCGCGCTTATTTTAATTTAGCCATCATAAGGCTGCTTTTCCACCAGAGATGCGCTATGCTACGTTGCTGCGGATGCGTTTGATATCCACCAATCATATTCATTAGTTTACATAACGTAGCACTGGTGGAAACGGATTAAAATAGGATGTGTTTTTTATATGGAAGGATGCGTGCTATGGCTGCGTGCTATAGATGCGTGCTATGGGTCGTCTTCCCTGTGTGTAGGATGTATCAATAGTCGAGCTGCGCATCTTCGTATCGCAGCTACGCATGTTTGTAGCGCAGCTACGCATCTTCGCATCGCAGCTACGCATCTTCGCATCGCAGCTACGCATCTTCGTAGCGCAGATACGCAAATTCGCATCGCAGCTACGCATCTTCGTAGCGCAGATACGCAAATTCGCATCGCAGCTACGCATCTTCGTAGCGCAGTTACGCAAATTCGTAGCGCAGTTACGCATCTTCGTAGCGCAGCTACCCAACTACATTACACATCTTACTCGCACATCTACATAGCACATCTCTGTTCGATAGGCACCCATATACTGCCGGGTAAAGGCTTCCACCTCCTACGAGGTCTACGTCAGTGCTATACATTGTGTTTATTTCGGTCCATAGCATAAGCTATGGATGAATTATATATATGGATAAATTATCGGCAGAATTTTACGAAATTGAATTGTGCCGATCATTCAGGAGTGAATTTCAACAGGTCCAATAAAATCTTCATTTCCGTGGTTTTTTTAATCTTAAGCTTTTTTTAAAAAAAAGAAACGCTCTCATTAAAGTTTTTGATAATTTATATATTCTTGCTTAATGTCTAGCAGATAACTTAAAAAACTAACGAGATATAAGGATTTAAAAATTTCGTGCCACGGCGATGAAACATGCGTGCACGGCAATGAAACAAGCGCCCACGGCAATGAAAGAACTGTGGCATGGCAATGAAAGAATCAATCAACGATGAGTACAATATATGTTAAAATTAGAACTACAATTATATTCAAACTGATTGGCAGACTTTGACAAAATAATATTATGCATCATACCGACATTTGAAATTAAAAAAAAAAAATCGTCTTGTACATGTTTATTTTCAAGCCCATAGCCAACCCATTGTGAAACTCAGTCGAGGCCATCAAGCATCATGCTGAGTTCCTCCATCGACTTGCCATGACTATGATGTCGTCGGCAAATCGAAGGTGAGTGATGTATTCGCCGTTGATGTTGATGCTAAGTCCTTGTCATTCCAGGAGCTTGAAGGCGTCTTCCATTGTGGCAGTAAACAGTTTCAGGGACATAACATCCTTCTTACGCCTCTTCTCAATGGAATAGCCTTCGTGCTCTGCTCCTGTACTCGAACCGACATGGTGGCGTTATCATACAAACACTTCAACACTTTGATGTACCGATAGTCAATACGGCATCGCTGGAGTGACTCAAGTATCACCCATGTTTCCACCGATACGATGGATTTCTCATAGTCCACAAACACTAAGCATAATGGCAAGTTATACTCTTCGGTCTTCTGTATAACTTGCCGCAGCGTATGGATGTGGTGTATGGTACTATAGCCTCTTCGGAAACCGGCTTGTTCGGGAGGCTAGAAGTCATCAAGTCTGACAGTCATGACTCAGAAGCATGATGGGTCTGTAGTTCTTCAATAGGCTGTTATCAACTTTTTTTAAGAATAGCACCACTTCACCTTTGCTCCATGCTTCAGGCGTTTTGCCCTAGAACAGGACGGTATTAGTGAGCTTCTGGAGGACTTTAAGTACCGGTATTCCACCCGCTTTCAGAAGCTCTGAAGTGACTTAGATATACGTTTATTTAGCTGCTTATATGACTTCGCGTCATTGGAAGACTGCAACTGTAGCAAACCTCGTTCAGACATGAGGTTTAAGGTTTGCTCGGTCAATAAGTTCACAGGGAAAGCAAAGCGATTAGAAAGCTCGAGTTGATTTCGGGGTTCTGAATATGGGACCGAGTAGGTGGGAGCGTAGACTTCATCAGGCTGGACCTTTCATTGATATTTAGTGAGCCTCTTACGATTCGGTGATCGCTACCGGTTTTTGCCTGTTGATCTCAGAGACATCACTGAATTGAAACTGCTTGCGTGTGTGAGTGTATTTACGTGTGATATAGTACCAATTGTTAAGTCATTTTGTAAGGTTAACATGAAAACATCTTTTTGTAGTTGACTGTACAGTAAAAAACTCATCAAATCTAAAGAGAGACCAGAGAGAAACAATCTAGAGTTAACTTGACGAGTTTTGTACTGTCAGTAATCGGTATTACCTGAACCGCAGGTGACAAAAGATGTTATCTTTGCCTAATCATACCATGGCGATGAAAACACAAGTCACGGAAATGAAATACCTGGCCACGGCAATGAAACTAAATTGTTTTACAAGGCATGGCAATGAAATTTTTTTAATTGCCATGTCTTTTTTTTCATTTCCATAGCAAATTTCGGCCACGGAAACCACGGCAATGAAAACACGTCGATGAAAATCAAGGCAAAAAATATAAATAACAAAAATCTATTAATTATTAGAAGAAATAAGCACCTCACAAATGAACATATGAGGAATGGTGTTCTATCGAATGCTTACTCATGAAGACAAACTTATTCAAATATCAGTTATATCTATCCACGGCGATGAAAGAAATTTTTTCCAGTAACATAAAAATTGATTATTTAAATTTATGGTGCGAAAACGCAGGCACGTGTGTACTTCCTTCCACGTTGGGCACTTAGGCAGCACTAATATGCAACGTTTAGCATACCGGTAGGGGGGAAGAAAGTAGTAGGTAAAACAATATCCTTGAACATGATTAGGACACGGCGATGAAGGGTAGTTCTGGGACAAGTGATTTTTTATTAACCATTCGTTGTTTTGTTTAAATATTTGAATAAATGTATTCTGTAGCAATACTTTAACTATTCATGTATCAAATAAAACGAGGTTTTAGTATAAATAACCAATAGATTTTTATCAATGTGGAATAATACACAACAAGGTGAAGTGTGGACAAACACGGCAATGAAAGATTTCGAGGTTTAATATTTTTTTTTGGAATATCCATTAATCCAATTAAATAAACATTTAGTGCTACACATAGATTACTATTTCACCTACCCGGAAAAAAAATTGAGAACGTTATAACTATGTTTTTTAGTACCGATTTCATTGATGCCACGCAAATTTCGGTCCCGGGAAATTCACTCTCAGAATAAACTGAATATTAACTCAATTTCCCATTGTTTGTAACGAGATTAGTACCGTGCAATTCGCTGCTATGCGTGTATTACACACAATTCCTATCCAATTTCTATTCGCAGTCAAAATCTAACTCTATTTACTACAAAAGATACACATTTCTAGTATCACTATGTCACGCGTCACGCGTCACGTCTTAGTGTAAACTGACCCTTACAGTGCGCACTTATCGCAATCAACAATTTATTATCGCTAGTATTACGCGCGAATTCAGTGCGCCCACTCGTTCCTTACATTTTAGTAAAGTAAAACCTTTATACTTGTTTTAAATCGTAAAGAAACAAAATGTTAAGGAACCCTAAACATGTGTACGGGCCCCAGAATGTGTTGGTGCCGGCTAATATAAATTTTGGAGACTATATGTTGGATCAGATGTGGAAACATAGACAAAATGTAGCTATGGTATGTAGAAAACTGCATTTTCTGGTCATTGACTTGCCGATTGCAAGCGTGTTTGCATAACGCAAGTCTTGCATACATGTATGACGTCACATTTGCATGCAAGTAGCTTGAACTGGAAACATGTTTTCGTAAATGTGTGAATTGTATGGGTTTTACGTGCATAGATCACAATTTACGAGCAGTGGTGGCCCAGTGGTATCGGTCCCGACTTTAAAGTTGTAGGTCGTGGTTTCGAACCCCGCCAGGCGCATTACTTTGTGTAATTTATTTTATCACCACTGCTCTCAAAACGGTAAAGAAAAACATCGTGAGGAAACCGGCATGTCCTAGAACGAAAAATTCGAAGATAAAATGTGACATCTACATCTGTTGTGTGATAGTTGTGGAATATTATTATTATTTTTTTTATATCTTTTAAGATCTCGGGATCATGGGATCCCGGACTTTTAAAAGGCGTGCCAGGAGCCGAAGCCATCTTGCAGAGGCCCGTTACGCAATTTAAATGAAATGAGGCCCAAACCGGAGGTTATCCCTGTATGCACTTTGCCAGTATATCCAAGGACAACCCCCGGTTAGAGTTAGACTATTGCGGAAAGTGGAAACAACAGACTGGGTTATGGCGTTTGGTGGATTTGGTGGACTGGTTATATATGTATCTATGGAAGCACTATGGCCCCTGCCTAATCAATGTTTAAAATACATAGATACGCTGGCAGGGGGTGACTCGCACACTCAACAAATGGGCCCCCAAACATATCGCTAGCACTAGGTGACGTAGCGACAAGGGGCAAACATATCCTGAGGTGCTTGAGGAGTGGAGAGGTATTTCACGGTTCTCAGAATCGACCAGGAACCCGGAAGTATGGTCGATCCCTACAAACACTTACTGAAATACTTCCTTCCTCCGAGCACGTTTGCTCTTGCGAATCTCCACTCTAGCCAGCCGATTAAGGCAAGAAAGAGGTGGGAGGTCTGTTCCTCGTCAGTGTTCACTCTGACCGGCCAATAAAGGCAAGCCAGAGATGAGAAACGAGATATCTCCCGGGAGATCAGGTCCGTGTGGGTCGCAACTGCCCAACAGCTCGCCACAAGCTGCCCTGCGGGTAATAGCTGCCCTGCGGGTTATTATTATTATTATTATCTACCAATCCGCACTGGGCCCGCGTGGTGGATTATGGCCCACTCCATCTCTCAGAGAGCAGGCTTGTGTCCCAGCAGTGGGAACTTTGTAGGCTGATGATGATAATGATGAGATCCCAATTGAGTAGGTTGACAGTTACTTGAAAAAACACAATTATCAAGTTCAAATTACCTACTTGTAGCTTGTATGCAGGTTTGATCAAGTTCTTCCGGGGTCGCGGGACTCATTCCATCACCGTGACCCCGGAACATAAAGGGCTATTGAAGGACACCGTGGATTTTAGTCAGTACTAGTCTGACAGTCACCCCCGCCCTGCCCGGGGTGGGAGGACTCATTTGATGAAATAAATTAGAAAATTGGCTGTCAGTTGTTCCTTCATTAGCCCTTTACGTTCCAGGGTTACGGTAACATGATAAGACCTAATTTATTACATTACTTTGACATTGACTGGCCTCTTGGTCTAGTGGTTAGTGACCCTGACTGCTATGCCGGGGGTCGTGGGTTCGATACCCTCCCAGAACAAATCTTTGTGTGATGAGCACGATCATTTGTTCTGTGTCTGGGTGTAATTTATCTTTAGGTAATATGTATGTATTTAGAAATATATAAGTATGTTTATCAGTTGTCTAGTACCCATAACACAAGCTCTGCTTAGCTTGGGACTAGATGGCGTTGTGCGATAGTTGTGGAATATTTTATTATTATTAGATTTTTAAATTTTTATTTCAGCCTTTTTAGTTCAAATATACAACCCATAATTCTATTATTTACCTATTTTTCTTGTCATAATGTCTAAAGATATTTATTTAATTAACGTTATCTCGTAATTGCTGCTGCGTAAACAGTTTACCTAATAAAAACTGTATTGTTATCTAGTTATCTGTTATTACGTGATGATATTTTATTTACTATCAGATAAGTATGCCCCCTAAATATTTACAATCAACTCAGGGCTAAGCAATTGTATAACTGTGACTCGCCGTCCGATAATGGACCAGGCCCGGGTTGACGGCGCGTCTCAAAGACCTATCAGCATCCCTCTAGAGGGCTAACCGACTGCCGAGGTCGCGGGACTGTCTTATCTTACCGTGACCCTGGATATTAAGGGCGAAACGAGTCTGGCAGTTCCTTCCGATCCAACCATGGTGGTAGGACTCATTGGATGATGTTACACCGTAACAAAAGTTTCAAAAAGTCGCAAACGAAGTCACAGTTAGAAGCAAGTTATCATATTATCGGCACGACTCAAATACATTTATTGATGTAGGTACATTTCCTATACAAAAATAGGCAAAGCCTAGGCGTAGTAGACGGAGTCTCGCTGCGCGGGACTCCTATTTTTTTGAGCAGGTTTTAAGGGAACCTAACCAAACTGAACCTCAGGGTCCCCCCAAAACTAAAAATTTGGACGAGTTGTTATAATTTCCTGGCTGAGTTAGTATTATTTGTCATAATTAAACATGAAACAATTTCAGATAAACGGCGCAACAGATGAAAGCATGACCTATGGAGATATAGTCCAGCAGGCAATGAACTTCTCCGTCTCACTCACTCGTATGGGTGTCAGAAAGGGAGACACGATAGGTCTTATCTCGGAGAACAGGCAAGAGTTCTGGGGAGCTGTGATGGGCGTGGTCTGCGCGGGCGCAGTCTTAACTACTTTTAGTACGGGGTATGTTAAAGGTATGTTTGAGATCCGATCTTTTATCGCCGTTATCATCATATCATCTGTAGGATGTCCACAACTGAACATAGGTCTCCATAGAATTCTAATAAGAATAGTTGGAAGCGGTTTGCACCTAATAACAAAATACTGACCACGCGAGAGATTATTTAGAGAGCAGGGGCCTTAGTCAAACAGCAGACGACAATCGTTATCGTTCATCAGTCACCAATACATTTTCAACTTTATATCCCAGCGCATAAAGTGGAAAATCTATTGAAGTTCACAGATCGTTTTCGTTTGTTTCGTTCGTTATCGATCAGCAGTTTTTAATAGATTTTCAACTTTACGCGCTGGGGTATAAAGTTGAAAATGTATTGGTGACTGATGAACGATAACGATTGTCGTCTGCTGTCGTCTGCTGTTTGACTAAGGCCCCTGTGGTGGCCCAGTGGTACCGGCCCCGACTTTCGAGTTGTATATCGTGGGTTCAAATTCAGCCAGGTGCACTATCTGCTTTGTGGGACTATTTACTTAGCCATAGAAGGAAAACTTCGTGAATAAATTGAAATGATGGTCATAGAGCCAAAAAATTTAAGACAGAGTGACTTAAATTTTCGAGGCAGTGAGAACATTCTAAGCTAAAATAATGACTTACCATGCAAATAATATATACTATTTTTCACGTTTTCAGGTGAATTAATCCACGTGGCAAACATATCAAAACCCAAATACATAATCTGCTCGCCAATAATGTACAAGACACATGCAAAAACTCTAAAATCACTGAATTTCGTCAAGAAAATCATCTTGTTCGGCGAGGAGAAACAAAATGGCGTCCTAACATACAACGACATGGTTTTTGAAAATAACGGTCGAATTAAAAACGTGATGTATGAAGATTTTCATTCTGTGGAGGTGCAGGGACAGTCTGATACGTTATTGATAATGTATTCCTCTGGAACAACTGGATTACCTAAAGGAGTGATGGTGACGCATCTGAATGTGATCACTGCGTGTTGTCTGTAAGTTTTTTTGTTTCTGTCATGTCATCATCTGCCTTGCCTTATCCCAGTATATTGGGGTCGGCTTCCAGTCAAACCAGATGCAGCTGCATATCAGTATTTTGCATGAAGCACCTGCCTGTCGGACCGCCACTGCCCAGTAACTGGATAATACCATACCCCATGGTAAGACTACTTGTCAGACTTTAAAGCTTCTGAGTAACAGTAACGACTGTCAAAAGATACTACCAATGACAGCCGGGACCAACGGCAAGGCATGGAGGAAACTCGCTATGACAGATGGTCACCCATCCATAGACCAACCTGGACAAGCGCGGCTTATCTCGGAAGATCGGCCTGTGCAGCTGTAATTATTTAGTCACGAGCTGCTCCTTAAGTTCTTTCCTGTAGTTAAAAGTTTTTTTGTGGTAGGTGGTATCCACCTCCTAGCGGTAGGTAGGTACACCTCCTCCACTTGGTTGGTTTTTATTATTAATTTAGAGACTCAATCGAGCAGCGAACTTTATTGTCTTGGCTCTTTTCAGGATCGCCACTGTTGATTCTGACTTTAAAGAGTTGAAATGTTTTTTTTTTTTTATTTACGATTTACGATGGGTTCGGGACTGTGAGACTCGTTCTTACTAAAATCGACGGTGTCCTTCAATAGTCCTTTACGTTCCGGGGTCACGGTAATTCGTGAGTCCCGCGACTCAGGCAGGCTTTAGCCGTCTAAAGGGGAGCCCCATCATAATGCTGACACTCTTTGTTTCCTCTTGACCTACTAGTCTAGGTCAGGGCTGACAAAGACAAGGTGGAGCGAGCTTATCCAGAAGAAGTCCTGTCCACTTTAACTTTAAAGAGAATATAGTTGTTTGCGTTTGGAAACACCAACGACGATATATTACTAGACTCCGCAAGCACGATCTAAGGAACAAAAACTATTCTGTCAACTCGCCGAGGTACTACGTAAGCGAGGGGGACGGGGTACTGCGTTGTGATTGCCTAACTCAAGGTCTGTTCTGTCTCAAGGTATGTTTACGGCTCACAAGAATGGTTGAAATAAGACGGATATAAGACTTTTTTGCCTAATGTGTTGACAGACATCGGTCGCCTGTTATTAGGAGTCTAGTAATATATCGTCGTTGAGAAACACAGACGCAGGCAGAGTTCCACTCCTTCGCTGTTCCCATTATATAGGACGTTTGGAAACTGGAAACAAAAAATAATATAACTGAAGGACTAATAAGATTATTTCAGTCAAATCCCCTATTTCAAGTGATTAAATCAGCCATTACTTTCTCGACAGGCCAGCCACACAAGGCTCTGCACATTTATCTTTGACGATAACACCGTGGTATCACGTGATGGGTCTGGTGGGCGTCCTGACTGCCTTCACCAGCGGCAGGACGGCGATCTACCTCCCCAAGTTCGATGTGGACACGTATCTGAAGATTGTTGAGAAACATCGAGTGAGTATCCAAAGACGTAGCTTCTGCCGTAAAAAAGATACGGAGGCCCCAATTATCAAGGGCCACCGACATTTGAAACAAAAAAAAACATAAATGAACATAAATGAATCTTTAAAGAAAACTGAGGGACTGTCAATAGCTCTATACGTTCCAATGTCACAGTTAACTGTGTGGACAGTCCCGCGACCCCGTATAGATGAGCTTCTAGCTCCCTTTTTAATTCTAAATATTTATTTGTAATACATTTGTAATTTATAATAGTTTGGCATGTATAATATTCATAGTTTGATATTTGTATTGTCATTTCATGTCATTTTCTCATTGTGACATAAATTATTCAAATGATTACGATTATTTCGTAACTAATTAAAATTATGGCACAACCTAAATTTGCATGCTGAATTTAGTAGGCGGAATATGAAGTACTATGTATTAAATTATAAGATCTGTAAAAACCATATTTCATGCAAATAAACGATATTATTATTATTATTATTATTATGTTATCGGCTTTAAGAGATGCTATTCTCATTATTCTTTAAAACTGTACGCGTTAGATTAGAAGGGTCCCAAACAAGTTTTGTTACGGGGCCCCATCTGCCTTAGCACTAATTCCACTCCTTAGCTGTTCGCACAATAAAAAAAAATGCAAAACGCTTTGTACATAACGGAGTGATGTCCACCATAATATCGATAGCGCATTGCCGTACATCTTGAAATTCGACGATGAAAAGGGCCAGGCGGAATCAAGTTGTGAAGTTTCATCGCACATTTACCGAAATGTAACCAATTAAAAACCAAAAGTCTGCATGGTTTGTCAGGACCCAGAAAACTTTAGTACTTAATGATTTTCATTCTCAAATTTCAGCCAGTTCTACTGACAGTGGTACCGCCAGTCCTGGTGGCAGTCAGTAAGAGCCAGGCCAGCTACGACCTGAGTTCAGTCAGGGTCATCTACTCCGGAGCTGCTCCCCTTCACAAGGATACCATCATTTCTGCAAAGGAGAAGTAAGCCATCGTAATTTGCCTGCCTTTTCCCAACTATGTATATTGGGGTCGACTTCCAGTCGAACCAAATGCCGCTGAATATCAGTATTTTACAGGGAGCGACTGCCTATCGGACCTCCACAACCCAGTTACTAGGTAATACGATAAATTCCTTGGTAAGACTGGTTGTCAGAATTTTAGAGCTTCTGACTACATGTAACGACTGTGAAAGATCTACAAATGACAGCCGGGTCCAACGGCACGGCAGGTGCGTCTTAACCATTTTTTACCAAAAAAAAACAAAAAGTCTTTTTGCATACTGCGAGTTTTTATGTATGTAAACGCACCCACGATACAGAAGAAATTTCTAAGATGGGACAAAACTAAAAAAAAACGAATCTCCATGATGCGACAGTCAGTAATGAAGAATATGCTGAAAAAGAAAATCAATTCTTACGTAAATCATTTTCAGGTTCCCCAACTTGTTAGGAGTGTTCCAAGGCTACGGGTCCACTGAGATGACGCTGGGAGTTCTAAGATTTCTCCCTGATGACCCGAATATACACAAAGTTGGGACTGTTGGAAAAGTGGTTGCTAACGCTGTGGTTAAGGTTGGTAGATAGCTGATTTACTTTTTGGGATTTGAGGACTTCTATCATCTCCTACATAATCATATTTATTAAGACTGATGGATTAAAAAAGCGGTGCAGAGTTCCACGCGCGCTTCACGGAAGTGTCCAGAAACTGAAGGTTCTCGACGGGGCCAAAAGCCTACGAGGTCGCAAAAATTGTCTCATGAGGCTACAGCGATACGAAAACAACACTAAAGAAAGAGGCTCGGTTTTAGAAAGTCAAGAAAGTCCCTTCAGCTGCACCGTAAAACACAAAAAAAAGAAAAATAGCGCTTATTTTTTTTCTTGTGACTGATATCAAAACCGCCTATCGCAGTCGATTTCTGGGTATCCCCTCTAACTCGTCTGCTCCACCGGCCATCGGTCCTTCAACAAACATAGCCAGCCCACTGCCACTTCAGATTGCTTACTCTGTAAGCTATGTCTGTTAAACCAGTGTTTTTCACGAAAACTTCAATTGTGATCATTATCTATCCTTCAATGAATTTCCAAACGTAGCCCGCTAACCGATCCTAAATTTGTTGTCCATCCCAACTATCATAGTCCACATGCAAGTTACTGAACTAAATATTTTGATCCCACAAATAATTTTCTTGTTATTCCAGATTACAGACCCAGAAACCGGTAAAACCCTAGGCCCGAATGAGCGAGGAGAAATATGCGTCAAAGGCCAGCTTCTGATGAAAGGCTACGTCGGCAGTGGCAGGGGCTCAGACTTCGATGATGAGGGCTTCTACAAGACTGGGGATGTGGGGTACTATGATGAGGAACGGTACTTCTTTATAGTGGACCGCTTGAAGGAGCTGATCAAGTATAAGGGGTATCAGGTGAGGTTCTTTTGATAATTAAGCCTCGTTTTCACGGCCTGAGTTTCGAATTTTGTTGTAGCGGCAGAATTTTGTGCTTATGGACCTTATCCCGCGTCGTTGTGCAAGGGCACATCAGATAAATCACTTGGGACACTTAATTTATAGTATTTAAGACGTTTTAATGCAGTGTTTTATATTATACTCTTTCAACACTGATTGTTTACAAATGCACTGGTATTTTGAATCCTTAAAGAGATAAACCACTCTTATACGCATTCCGTGACCGAACGGCTGATTTGGCCAAAGTCTAATGTATTGTCATACAAAGAGGCAACGCCGTCAGTCTTTTGGGCACATTACCAACTGACAGCGTCGAGGAATATTTCGAATATTATCGAAAAGTATTACAATGCAGTAATACTTTTTTTAAGGGAGGTAAAATCATCAAATGAGTCCTCCCACCCAGGGTAGGGCAGGAGGGACTGAGTCAGAATTGTACTGACTAAAATCCACGGTGTCCTTCAATAGCCCTTTACGTTCCGAGGCCACGATAGCTCGTTATAGTCCCGCGACCATGATTGTAATACTTAGTTTATATTCCTATTGTATATTTTTAAGTCACAGTTTAAGATAACAAATGCATTTATTTTTTCAGGTACCTCCAGCAGAACTAGAAGCAGTCCTCCTACAACACGAAGGTATCAGAGACGCAGCAGTCATCGGTATCGAGGACCGGAAGGCTGGGGAGGTGCCGCTAGCGTTTGTGGTGACTCAGCCAGGGAGGACCTTGACGGAGAAGGAGGTTCAGGACTTTGTGGCTGAGAGGGTCAGTATAATGTAGCTAAATCCTTTTTTTTTATTTGACATGGGTTTGCTCTTGTTTCTAATAAAGAAGATAGACTGAACAGACGCTCGTAGTGAGTTCCACTCTTTGGCTGTGCGCATTAGGATGCTCCCACATTTATCGCGCCGAGATGTGGGAGCACCCTTATGAAGGAATATTGGAAAAGCTTCAGTGCGAATGTTTCGCAGTTTTCTAGAGTATTTCTCTAGAGTTTACATAATAAGCACACAAACACGCTTAGTATGATGTGTTTGTCTCATAAAGATAATACTACCAAAAAGAAAACATCAATGTCATTAGAAGAGAACGCGTTAAAATATGCTAATTATACGTCATTATCAGCCGGAGACGGCAACCATCAGTTGCCCGCGTCTCTCACAATGTCGTCGGTCTACCTAGTGGGAGACCAGCCTCCCTAACCAAGTCACAACCAGTCCTAAACGACAATCGCAAACACCCGGTACTCTCCAATAGATTTTCAACTTTAGAGCGTAGAGCCTAAAGTTCAAAATCTACTTAAGATTTCTGAGCGTTAGCGACAGAAAGGATCGAAAACGATAAGCAATCTCCACTAGATCTTCAACGTTATATCCAAGCATATTAATTTTAAAATCGATTAAAGCCTACTCAGCCTTTGCCTTTATCGTTTGTTATATGGCTACAAGGCCTGATATATTACTAGACTCCGCATGCACGATCTAAGGAACTAAAACTATTCTATCAACTCGCTGAGGTACTACGTAAGCGAGGGGGACGGGGTACTGTGTTGTGATTGGCTAACTCAAGGTCTGTTCTGTCTCAAGGTATGTTTACGGCTCACAGGAGTGGTCGAAATAAGACGGATATAAGACTTTTTTGCCTAATGTGTTGACAGACATCGGGCGCCTGTTATTAAGAGTCTCGTAATATAACGTCGTTGGCCTGAAATGATTACATATCGGAAGAAATTAAAGGAATCTATTTTATTTCAGTTATCGAACCCCAAGCACCTCCGCGGCGGAGTGCGCTTCGTGCAGCAGATACCCAAGTCGGCGAGCGGGAAACTGTTGCGGAAAGAACTACGGAAGATGCTCAAAACGAAGAGTAAACTGTAGTTGTAGACGAAGTGACCTTACTCTAATAACATCTACAGATAGCGCGCGAGTTGAATGCAGTCGGGGTCTGAGGTGAAGAGCCCCCCGCTACCCGCACGCCCCACCTCACGCGCCTGCAGTGTAGTACTGTGCCATCCTTGTCAACAGCACTACCGCATTCCTAAGCTCTGCATTCAACTCGCGCGCTATCTGTACCTATTTCTAAAAATGATTACGAAATTACGTAAAATAATTAAAAAAAGTTAATAAAGATAAGCCAAATGTGAAGTCGTTCCGGAATTAAATTGATTTTCTTATAAAGTTCAGTATTGTTCAGTTTTAGAATTTTATTGTAAATTGAATTATGAGTTGTAAAAAACTGTATTAGGGAAAAACATCCTATTTTACCCTATTTATTAAAAAATAAGGCCCGTTTTTTTGTTAATCCTCAAATTAAACGCCAATTAAAATAAATTGGAGCGCTAGCCGATAGCCGGAGCGGACCTATTGGTTTTTTTGCTAAACGTAATTTTCAAATGACAGTAGACAGGTTATTGTCGTTTGTGTTCATATCGTAGCTACTCAATACTCAATACATTTATTGCATTCCACAATGTGAACTTAGGTGGTAGGGTACATAAGGTATACTCCCAACGGCCACCACTAAAACCGGCCCCAGTGGTGGCCGTTAGAACAATTACTTATTTTTTGTCCCAACGGCCACCAGTGGCGGACGTTGGGCCATTCCAAATAATATTTGTCTCAACGGCCACCACTGGGGCCGGTAAAAATATATTTCCCGAAGAGATACTTGCAATTTTAGAAGAAACTTAAAATAATGGAACTACTGATTATTTTTATTATCACTAGTTCCATTTTAAAGGAATCTGGAAATAATGGAACTAATGTTGAATTTGACTTCTTCGTTGACTAACCAGCAAAAGTACTAGGCTAGCATAAGTTCAAAGTGGTTTTTATTTAAATATTTCTTGGCAGGAATAGTGTAACTGAAATTGTCTTGTATTGACTCAGAAAAATTTAAATAAATACCACTTTGAACTTATGCTAGCCTAGTACTTTGTGACCATGTAATCTAAATATAGGAAATGCTATAGTTAGATTACATTGACAAAACACTGAAAATAAAATAAATATTATTTATTTTGGTTCCAACGTCCGCCACTGGCGGTCGTTGGGACAAAAAATAAGTAATTGTTCTAACGGCCACCACTGGGGCCGGTTTTAGTGGTGGCCGTTGGGAGTATACCGTACATAAGGATATAACATTAGTTTAGGAGCATTGTGGGCCCTGTCGGGCATAACAATATAAAAATTAGGAGGAGGGCTATTTTAAATATTTCTTTACAATTTTTGATTTTCTCTTGTTTTTATTCTATTTTATTTTTTGTAGGTAGGTGGGCTTATAACTAATTGAATACAATATAACTTTTACTACTCAATAATTGGATTAATACAATAATATTTATTTAAATTATACATGTATTATCATTGGGATTATAAATTATTATTGCGTTTTTCTTTTTTTGGTATAGTTGTTTATTTATTAAATTTATCATTTAAATATTCTTGTACATTATAATAACATTTACATGTTAAATTTTTCTTCATTTTTAATTTCATCTGGTAATTTATTATATATTTTACCTGCCATTACTAGAGTGCTTGAGGAGTGTATTTTTAACTTAGAACTTGTATGTTTTCGCGTGTAGTGTAGAGTTTTTCATTATTTCTAACAAATTTACACATTTCCAAAATGTATATACAAGATATGGTTAGAATTTTATGTTCTTGGAAATGGGGTTTGCAGCTATCTGTGTTATCTATGTTAACTAGTACCTATTCTAATCAATCGTTTTTGTAGTATGAAAAGTGTTGGTGCGTCTGTGCTATTTCCCCATAATATTACGCCGTAGTTCAACCATGCGTATGCATAGGCATAATACGTAACTAGAGCAGTGGAGAGATTTGTTGATTTTTTTATTTCACGGAGGGCATAGGCAAATTTTGACAACTTTGATCTGATTTTTTTAACATGTGATTTCCAATTTAAATGTGTATCTATGGATAAGCCGAGTAGGTTGAATTCTTTTACTGTTTCTATATTTGTATCATTGTAAATAAATTGTATGTCTAAAGGAGTTTTCTGATGTGGATGGAAGGACATTATTTTAGTTTTATTGAAATTTAATTCAAGGTTGTGTTCTGTCATCCAAGCTATTATTTTGTTTAGTATACCTTTAAGTTCTTCGGTTAAGTTGGTATTGTCGTAGCAAGAAGTTAGTACTGAAATATCGTCGGCGAACAGAACACATGACTCCTTTATGACTGTAGGAAGGTCGTTTATATAGATAATGAATAGGAGGCATCCAATAACAGTCCCTTGGGGGATTGAGGCATTTATTTGCTTACTTTCTGACCGAATGTATTGGATTTGTTTAGCATGTTAGAAAGAAAGAAAGAAGAAAGAAAGAAAAATTATTTTATTTGACACAGACATGTACATACATTTAACAAGGACTAAACATATACACAGAAAAATTACAAAACTAAAACGAAAACAAAGTAACAAAAAAGAGACATACAAAGCATGTTAAGTAGGCAGCTGTATGTCATGACCGTGGCAAGAAAGGCTTCCCACTCAGCATATAGCTGTACTATGGGGGACCCACAGCACAGCGCTGATTTTCAGTGGTCACCTGAAAAAGAAGAAAGAAAGAAAAGGAAAGTGTAACTACGGAAATCAAGCTAGCGTCATAAATATATAATTAAATAGAAGGACAGATAAAAGTACAAAATAAATGTGAAAAAAAAAATAGTTCAATATTATATTATAATAAACATAACATAATAGTAACATAATGGACATAATATAAAATAATACAACAAATTATTAATAAATATGTGGGTATTATCGGTTATGTGGACCAAGCCCGCCAGTGTCAGGTGTTTTGTCTCGCTCAAACCCTCACCTTCGCGTTGACCGCACGAGATATTAGATAAATCGTTGGTTGAGTACGGCCGCACTTCCCTTTCGGGTCTGTTAGAGTGATGACGCGTGTTGTGAGTCATCGAGTCGGTCAGCGCGGGCGCCGCGCGCCACGCGCCGCTGCCGGGCGGCTCGCGGCGCTCACGAGACCGAGAGGTCACGTGACCCGCCGCGCCGCGCTCGCGTATCAGTTGAGAAGCGATTCAAAACACCGGCCAAAATCGAAATATAATTGAAGATGTTCGTTGTAGTATTCTATTTCCACTTGTTGTTCTCTATTTTGCAAATATGATTTGAACCATTCGTAAGATTTTCCACGGATCCCTATTCCTTGTAGCTTGTTAAGTAGGATGTCAAATTGCACTTTATCGTAAGCTTTTGTCATGTCTAGCAGTATTCCGACGGCATATTTTTTCTTATTATTTATGTTAATGGCTTCTTGGATAAAATTGTATACTGCTCGAACTGTAGAGTGGTTTTTACGGAAACCATTCTGTGATTCATTAAAGATTTTATATTTTTCGCAAAACGAATAGACTCGATTACACATCGCTTTCTCGAATATTTTCGAGGCTGTAGGTAAAAGAGCAATAGGGCGGTAATTAGAGGGGTTGGTTTTTGAGTCTTTCTTATGAATTGGCTTTATAACGGCTTTCTTTAGGTAGTTAGGAAATCTTCCTTCCTCAAAAGACTGATTGACTAGCAAGTAGAATGGCAAGGTTAGCTCATCTGCACACTGTTTGACTAGGGTTGGCGGTATTTCATCTATTCCATAGCTGTTTTTGTTCTTAAGGCTTTTCAATATTAAATTTATTTCACTGGGACCTGCTGTACTTAGGAACATGGTATTTTCTGTGCGGTGGACCACAGAGATGTTTCGCGGTTCTTTGTCGGGAGTTGGCGCGTTTCCTTCTCCGATAGACGCAAAGAAGTTATTAAATATATTTGCTGTTTGCTTTGGGTCCGAGATAATATTGTCGTTGACACGTAGCGTTATGTTTTTTTTTTGCCTTTTTTATATTTTTATTAGTTCGCTCGTTTATAATTTTCCACATAGTCTTTACTTTATTATTAGATTTCATTAATTTATTTATATACTGTAGTTTTTTAGCCTTGTTTACAATTTGTTTTAAAGTTTTTTCATGTTTTGTAATGTTGTTTAATTAAAGGGTTATTTGTTTTAGTGGATAGTATTTTTTCAAGCCTTTTATTTTTACAAGAAATTTTGATGCCTTTTGTTAGCCAATGTTTTTTATAATTTGTTTTTAGCTTTAATTTTCTTTTTGGGATGGATTGATTAAGTATGCAAGTTACTGTATTGTTAAATGATTCATAGTTTTCATCAATGTTCTTATTGGGCTTTATTATATCGTTCCATTTTATTTCTTTTAGCTTAGATTTGAAACATTGTATGTTTTTGCTATTGAACAGTCTCTTTTCAACACACCAGACTATTTGTCTAGTTTGCCGGGGCACAGCTAATTGTATAATTGTACTACTATGGTCAGAGAGTCCCAACTCTTCCACTGTGGTGTGTAGTCTTATGTTGGTGTTTGTAAAAATTAAATCTAGACACGTTGAGGTAAGCTAAGCATAGTAATATTGTTTATACCATTCCCCCTCGAAAAAGCTACTTTTACGCACTGAAAACAGTGCGTAAAAGTAGTCTTTTACGCACTGTTTTGGTGTTTGAATTTAGAATACTTTAGTACATTCGAGCCCGACCGCGATGCTGGACAACCCCCTTGAATTACTCTTAATTTAAATCATTGCTCCGATTTTAATGTCAGCTTGTTGGCGCAGTGACCGAGCGATTGGACTACTTCCACGACTTACAACCCACGTGTGTGTGGAGCAGACTTATTAAAAAAAACTTTGTTTCTTTTTCTCGTAGTCATGGAATAAAGTATCGTTTGCAACTCTTGAATAAAACGGATTTACATCGAGGGCCTGAATCACTCGCTTCGCTCAGGATTTAAATACTTGAATCACTCGCTTCGCTCGTGATTCAATCATCATGAATCACTCCCTACGGTCGTGATTCAGTCATTAAAATCCTTCGCTTGCTCTTGATTCATATAATGGCCCTCGCTTTAAATCCGCTCTTTATTCAATCGTTGCAAAATATACTATTTCGGCTATGAGCTATCACAGGTACGATACAATGGGCGAGTAATGGGTAACTCGCCGCCAGATCAACGACTAAGCCTGGGTCGATGGCGTGTAGTGTTTCACGCGCAACTCGAAAGGTAAACACCTGCCTCGATGACAGGTATGTCTTAGACGGGAACCGTGCCCCTGGAACACAAAGGGCAACTGAAGAGATAGAATGTATTTTTAATCAGTAAATCCGTCCCGTCCCCTCCACCCAGGAATATAAAAGTACGCTGCGCAGACGTTGGAGAGACGCCAACTCTCGTAAAACGCCGCAGGGATAAGGCCTTATGATTTTACCAACTCAAAAAAAGGTAAGATTAAAAATGAAAGTCTTGTAGATTACATAATATTGTTTATATATCATTTATTACATAGTGCGCGGCGCAATCACGCGAGATAGCTGTATGTGTCCTTCTCGCCCTCCGTGCGCTCCAGATACTCCTTCTCAATCAGGATGTCGATGCATTTCTGGGGAGAAAATAAATAAACTTAATATGTAAACTTCATCAACATCATCATCATCAGCCGTAGGACCGTCTACTGCTGAACATAGACCGATTGGAAGCGGCTTTTATCCAGGGCGATACTAGCCCGGGTCGACAGCGCGTCGTGTTTCACGTGCACCTCGAAGAGCGTCAGCAAAAATGAAAAAAAAGCCTGCCGGGGTCGCGGGACTTATCTCATCACCGTGACCCTGGAACGTAAAGGGCTAATGAAGAACACAGTAGATTTTAGTCAGTACAAGTCAGACAGTCCCGCCCGTCCTGCCCTGGGTGGGAGGCCTCATTTGATGATTTTACCAAAAAACAAAAAAGGGCGATACTGTGGTCTCCATCAGGTGGCCAACCATGTCGTCTTAAAGCCAGAGTTCCAGTGAGGGCACGAGGTGCCCAGGTGCCGAGGTGTAGACGACTTGTATAGCTCTGTCTCTTTCGCACACGGGAACTACTGACTTTAAGACGTCATGGTAGGCCACGAGATCATCTATCCGCCTAGTCGCTTGTTGGTGCCTGGTCTCCATTCTCCTTATGGGCCCATCCACAGAAATATTAAAAACAGGAGAAGTGGCAAGGGGGCGTGGCGGCAACCTAGCGGTGCTGAGCGTTATGCTCAGATAATGCAAAAATGGCCGTCACCGCGAGTTAGTCTGTTGTCAACCGCGATCGTGAAAAAAAACGATTATGCCGTCTTGTTCAGAGGTTTTGTGCAGAAATAGTAGCCAAAACAAAAACTTTAGAACTCATGGCATCAGTCGCCACAGGTAAATAAAAGTATTTTACAATATTTGTCTTAAAAATCAAGAAAAACTGCAAGCCGTAAAATATACCTGACTTGTACTACTATACTTTTGTTTTCCGATATCTCTTCGACTGCTTTATTTTTGTTTTAAATACATTGCTCTTTTACAACCACCTCAGTCTATTACCGAGTGAACTGAACAAGCAATGTAAAACTGACATAACGATACCTCATCGAGCCGTAATGTCGCACGGTGCGTCCGCTGCTCCGGTCCGTCGTATTTGAGCACGAGTTAGTGTTGTGCTCGTGGAGGTCTGACAAAGTCTATCGACAAAAAGTCGACTTCTAATATTGTTTTAATAATATTTTAGATTTTTCTTCAATTTGTTAACTTGTTATAAGTTTGAAAGGTCGATTTTTATTGTTTTAAAGCGTAGTAGATAAATGCGTAACCAAGATCGTGAAGTAGGTAAGTTCATTAATGTTTAGTTTAGTAACCTATGTGCACTAAATTAAAAGATCTAATTTGGAACATTTTATACATTAATTAAATAATGTTTTGTTGGTTTCATATAGTTTTTATTTACTTTAATTCCAAACCTGTACAATTTAATCGATATATTTATCAAAATTCTTCGATTTAGTCAAGCACTATGCCGTTCCGCCCCCGTGTCCCTACAACACACAATGATATTTTTTTGAGTGTGAGCAAATGATACGGAAAAAGCACGCTGCAGATTAAAGAATAAGGTTTATATTTAAATGACAGAGTTATCGTTGGCGCGTGTGTGCACTTGTTCGTAGTATTGTTTTGACCTAACTGTGTGTGCAATATTAGCGTTATGGAGGGGCAATCGTGGCTTCACCGGTTTTCTATACATTTTGAACTTCACGCCATATCTCCTTCTTTATTATATCTATGGGCCCATCAGTTCTGCGTGCTATATAACCTGCTCAATTGCACTTCGACTTGCTAATATGCTATTTTACTCATCATCATCATCTCAGCCATAGGACGTCCACTGCTGAACATGGCCTATGTTTCCCCTTTAGATCTCCACATGTACCGGTTGGAATCGACCTGCATCCAGCGTCATCCAGCGAACTTTATTTTACTGAATAAAATGAATTAGTCCGAAAGATAGGTTAACAAAAGATATTTGACAAGTATTTCTTTCGTTACATAAATCAAGTGTTTGATTTGAACCTTTTGTACCCACTAGGTACATGCGTCGTAATTATTATGTTTTATGACCACGTAATAAAACAATACAAAGATATGCAATAGCAGCAATCGCTGATAATTTGCTATAATTTATTGAAGAGTTCCCTCGATTTCTTCAAGATCCTGTAATCAGACCCTAACCTGATTACCATGGGAACATCTGTAAAGCGTACTCTTTCAAACTAAAGAAGATCATCCAAATCGGTGCCGCTGCCGTCAAGAAATCGAGGAACATGAATTCGACGAATTGAGAACCTCATTTTTTAGAAGTCGGTTAATAATTTTCAGAGGATTTTTTTAAAAGTCCGAATCTTTAGACCTGCTGCTAGACCCTCGATCTTTTATGAAGTCTGCTGCGTGGATCATTCTTAGACATTATTGACACACTAGCTGTTGCCAGCAATTTCACCCGCTACAACTCGAAAATTATCCCACAGAAATATAAAAACAGGAAAAAAACATCACATGTGTTAATCCAGGATAAAAACTATCTGTGTACCAAAATTAATCCAAATCCGTTCAGTAGTTTTTGCGTGAAAGAGTAACAAACTTCCATCCACACATACAAACTTTCACGTTTATAATATTAATAACATTATAGTAGGATAGTATTTACCTTGATGACTGGTACTCTCGGCTTGAAGCGTGAGGACAGCTGGTTGAGGACCTCCACTACTAGGTGCTGGTGTTTCAGTGTCTTACGGGTCTTCATTATCCTCACTATTGCGGCCTGAAAACAAATAGAAAGCGGTTACAGCCTCTTCAGGACTTCGGTCTAAGCGATGAGCGGTGCGACGGGCGGATAAGGCATTAATCAGTTTGTAATAACGCGAATAATAATTATAATAGTATTTCACAACTATCACACAACGCCATCTATTCTCAAGCTAAGTAGAGCTTGTATTATGGGTACTAGACAACTGATAAAAATACTTATATATATTTCTATATAGGTACATACATGTTATTGATAAATTACACCCAGACACAGAACAAATGATCGTGCTCATCACACAAACATTTGTCCTGGGTGGAAATCGAACCCACGACCTCCGTCATAGCAGTCAGGGCACTATAACTAGACCAACAGGCCTGTGAATTCACCACTGGCGGCTCCTCGTGGCGTGTTTCAAACATTTCTATACATTTGATCGTACCGATCGCTGCCCCGCGCTAAGTCACCGCTAACAGCGACAAGGTCGTGAACGGGCTGTTATTCTCCATTCTCTTTGTAGCTTTAATTTCTTGCGTATCTGCGAGTGCAACGGTCGCGGGACTAACGAATTACCGTGACCCCGGAACATAAAGGGTAATTGAAGGACACGGTGGATTTTAGTCAGAACAAGTCTGACAGTTCCTCCTGTCCTGCCCTAGGTGGGAGGAGTCATATGATGATTTTACCACGTAAAAAAAAAGTCCCGAAATATTAACAACATGTATCATGGTACAAGTACTCACCTGAATGAGCATCTTCCGGTCCTCCTCGATGTGTTTGTGCGTGGCTTCCTGTTCTACTTTCAGCTCCGTCTTCAGCGGGATGTTTATGTTCACGCGGAGTTTTTTGCTGAAACAAACCAATACTCAGTTAACTCTTTTTGTTCCAAAAATAAATAGGCCCACGTGACTGATCAGTATTGCGATAGCCAAGTATTTTTTGTTTACATTGCCTCACACTGGCCGCGGGCCTCACGAATTACCGTGACCTCGGAACCTAAAGGGGTATTTAAGGAACCGTGAATTTAAATCAGTTTCCCCTGTATCGTGGGTACGCTAACTAACTTAGAAACACAAATACAGTTACAGACCCGGAACAACTACGTCTAGATCAAATATTTGTTCATACAAATATTTATTCCGTACGGGGATCGAACCCGTGACATGTTGCTCAGCAGTCGATCACTCAGCTACTGCGCAACCATGTCAAACTCAAACTCTTTTTTGCATTCATCAAAGGCGTATATTAATTAAATTATTTAAAATTGAGTTATTTATTACTACCAGAGGGGTTTAAGTTAAAATCGTAAAGGAGATAATATACTCCCGGTGACGCGGGACTATCAGGTAAGGACACCGTGGATTTTAGTCAGTACAAGTCTGACAGTCACTCCCGCTTCTCCCACCCAGGGCAGAGCGGGAATTATTTGATGATTTATTACCACATAAAATAAAAAAGGCAGATATACTTACTTCTTATAGCCTACATACAGATCCACGACGGAAGACTCGGACAGTTCAGACTCGTCATCCGCACACACCAGCAGCTTGGCTTTCAATAGGATTTGTAGCACCTGTTCAATAACAATGGCGTTAATATAAATCTTAGATCCCACCTCCTTCAAGTGAAGGAGGTGGCGGAACGTATGAGAGAGAGGACATCCTCCACCGCACTCACTTTCGCCGCGGGTAACAGACATGTGGGCATGCCTCCGGCGGCTGTCTGATCAAGGACCATACGCATCGTGTTCCACGTGCACCTCTAAGAGCTGTCAGCAATCTGACGGGGCTTTAGAAAGCGAAATACCTGCCGATATCGTTGAATTTCGAAGCGTTTTATCTTAGTCATTAAGTATTCTGTGATTAAAAAAAAATTATTGTCCATTATTTTTCAATACCCTAACTGACAAACTAAACAGATTTTCAATTTATTTATGCAGTAAATTACTCTATTCCAGTCACCGCCAGATAATTCTGGAATCAAGGTCATTGATCCTAAATAATCGTTCATCATCGTTCGAATTTCAAAAAATTATCGCCTCTTACCACGATACGTTTTTCTTGATCGTGTTACGACACTTTCTTTACATTTATTCTTATCTTTTTGAAATATTGAAATACATTGGTCCACGGGGGTCAACGAATTTAACTCCAAACTTGTCTGGCGGGGTCGCGGAACCAACGAATACCTTGACCCCGGAACGTAAAGGGCTATTGAAGGACACCGTGAATTTTAGTATAACTCAGTTCCTCCTGCCCTGCCCTGGGTGGAAGACTTGTCTGACGGAAATATATTGTCAGATTGTCTATTGACAGATTTTATGGGGTTACTAGGAGAAGCTATAATTCCCTACCTGTATAAGGAAGTCTCCTTTGATCCCGGTGTGTTGTTCCAACTGACTGACGGTCCACGAGGTGTTGTCGTTGTACTGGAGTAGCACCGCCATCTGGAACGTACTGGCCTGCAACGTGTATCTGTAATGGGAAGTATGGTCGTTAAATACGAGGCCTTGGAACGCAATGGCAGACTGATCGAACAGGGTTGGATTTTAGGCAGGGCGCAAACGTTGGATACTTTGTGTCTTGAGTCAGATACAGGCTACAGATAATTATTTGGTTTCTATAGAACTAGTATGAAATCATCCACTCCCTGCGTATACGTATTATAGATATGAGCGCCGATGGTCAAATCCAGGGCGGCGGCGTGGCCTGAATATTTTCACGGCGGCGCGGCGGCGGCGGGGTCGCGGCGGCGCGTCGCTTCCGGCCGTGCGCCTTAGATTTTTTTATTAGGGAGAGATTTCTCGAAAATTTGAAAACCATGTTGTTGTTAGGTACCAAAAAAAGTTTTATAAAGAAACGTATTATTTTGTTAATTACAATTTTAGTCTTCTATAATTAGAGATCACGTTAACTAAAAACAATAATTCTGTTTTTTAAGATGCGAGATAGAGTGTTTAATCATATGACTATCTATTTATTTATGTGAATTGGGTTTGCTCTTGACCCTACTCTTTTTTTATCGTGGTGCAATCATTTAATGAGTCCTCCTACCCAGGTTACGTAATCATATGTCCAGTAGTTTTCACACATACTGATAAACTACGGAAAATGTCAACCGTCTCACTATCACAGTTAATGAAATACAGCCTGGTGACGGATGGACAACAGAGTCTTAGTATAAGGATCCCGTTTTATCCCTTATGTACGGTACCCCAAAAAAAGCCTACGTATACATTCCGAGGTCGCGGTTACCTCGTAAGACAGTCTCGCCTTGGCTGAGGTGATAACTTTGACTTCTACTCTAATTTTGAGACCCTTAAATTAACTATTTGATACTGTTTTTAGTTATTGTTTTACAGCGGCAACAGAAATACATCATCATTCGTGAATGGAACTGTACAGCCTGATGTCTGTCGCCGGAGTCGCCGGACTGTCTCATCAGGAAACCATGACCCTGGACCATAAAAGGCTATTGAAGGACACCGTGGAATTTAGTCAGTACAAGTCTGTCAGTCCTTCCTGCTCTTCCCTGTGTGGGAGGACTCATTTGATGATTTTACCACGATAAAATAAAGCTGGTGTGTCTGTCGTACGAACGGACGACCAGTACCCATACCATGAGTTGTCATTACTATACTCAATAATCGATATCGAACGCGTTTGTCGCTCTCATTGGCCCGCTCCGATGTTGTATGAACTCTCAACCAATGAGAGTACCAAAGGCGGTCGATGCGTATGATCGAGTATCGTTATGACAACTCATGGTAGAGACTTAGAGTTATTAAACCCACCTGTTCTTAAAGCAGTTGGTGACGAGCTCTCCCTTGGACATGTTATAGAGCCAGTTGAGCTTACGACCGGAGTGCTGCGACGAGTAGAACGTTGTGAATCTGTGCACGGAGCGCTCCAACTGGAATACACGAGAATATGTTCGTTTTAGACAAGTTTGTAGTAGCAATAAATTAGAAATGTAATTTGACTAAAAAAAACTAAGTAGTCCGAAAAAACCGATCCCGAATTTACTGTCATAGATCACCACGAGTGTCGAATAAACAAATTAGTCGGGTCAGAATGAGTACAAGGTTTTCATTGGTCGAAACGTAATAAAATAAATTAGAGCAAAAATGCATTCGCGAGGTTTTCACACTAAGGCGACGAAATACAACATTCCAAGTTCATAAAGGTGCAGGAATGACTTTTTCTGTTTTTTTTTTTCGTTTCTACGCCTTGGTAATTTTGTTGATTATAATTCTGTAACTACATACCTACGTCTTACAGCCGCGAATAGTATTTAAATCAACATACAACCTAGTTTACGTGTACAGGCCTGCAAATTGCAAAAACGCAAGACATTTTGAATTTCGCGGGCTGGTTGATGCATTCATCTAAGGCGACGAAATGGTCTTATAAGGAAAAAAAACACACAGATTTGAGTGGACCTGTCCAGTCAGTGCAAGCATTCAGTAATCGTGTAGCTCGACTCTTGTGATGATGAAGTACTTACTTCAGTGGGCAGCTGGAAGCACGAGGACTGCTGGAAGGGCCAGGAGCCAGACGACAGCACCTGGATACTGAAGTCGATGTGCAGCGGCAGTTCAGAGCTGTTCGACATGTGTTTGCGGAAGTTCTCGTTTAGGTCCTTTGATACGCCTATGTCCTGGGGAAGAGAAGAAAAAGATTAATTTAGATTTAGATAATACAAAAAAAAAATGAAAATTTTCAGCTCAATGTATTTAATATATTCGCCAAATACATAGGTATTTGTGATAGCAGGAATCGTCGGTGATTTGCTACGCGATCTATTTATTGAAGACTTCCTTCCCTCGATTTCTCTAAGATCCCGTCATCAGATCCTGGCCCTGTAGCCACGTAACAAACGATAAACGCAAACGCTGAGTAGGCTTTAATCGATTTTAAACTTTATGTGCTTAGATATAACGTTGAAGATCTAGTGGAGATTGCTTATCGTTTTCGATCCTTCCTATCGCTAACGCTCAGAAATCTTAAATAAATTTTCAACTTTAGGCTCTACGCTGTAAAGTTGAAAATCTATTGGAGAGTACCGGGCGTTTGTGATTGTCGTTTACGACTTGTTGTGACTTGGCTAGGGGGGCTGACCTGGCACAGGGTCGACGAAGCCCCACTTAACAGGGCTTCTATTTGTATTAGCAGGGCTTAAAGGAACCTAACCAACCCAAACTTTGGGGTGTCCCTGAAATCTTACTAAAGCGAGTGTTTTTTTAAGGCTGTCCCTTACCGGGAGCATTCCAGTGTAATTTTTATTTATATTATTATAGGTAGGTTCGCGTTTGACCATTATTTCGCTTGATGATAAGAGAAGATGTGGTCGATGGTCACGCTTGCCTAGAAGTAACCTGTTCACTCTTGACTTGAAGACCACAAGGTTATATCTGTCGGGAAATACAGATGGCGACAGGGAATTCCATTCCTTAACTGTGCGTACAATAAAGGTATTGGCAAAACGCTTAAAAAATGTAATATCAAAGTGCGCATTGTGATACTCGATTGTCTTCCGTCACTGATGAAATGTTCGAATCTGTAACGTTACATTACAGGTGAATGCTCCGCGGGCGCCTTTAGATTTGGTGAGCATTAATCCATTTTGATAGGCGAAAAGGAGTATAAAATATAATCAAGCATTTAAAAATGTAGCCGTTTTAATTCAGTAAGTACTAACCTGGAACATTCTCTGTAGTTTGCTTGTGTATTCAAATCCGCATGCTTGCTTCAGTTTTGAGATCATTGATGCCTGTAAACAAATTAAATTATTTTTTAAAACCTTTCTAAAAACCGCTTCTGAATTCCTGTTTTTTTAGCATAGAATATGGTTCTTTTGTTTTATAAATTCATTAGAGTCCGAGCTCTGGATGATGCGGAAGAGACTATCAGGCTCTTAGCAACTAAAAATCTGTTTCAGTAGCCCTTTGCGTTGCAAGGCTCCAGTGTCCTTTTCAGACAGTCGTACTTGCGCACGAAGGGTTCCGAATTATTATCTTTGCTAAAAACTGCAATAAAATCAAGTCTGTTGAATGGGAACTCCATTTTTTTTTGTTATATTTGTTGTCATAGCGGCAACAGAAATACATCACCTGTGAAAATTTCAATTGTGTAACTTTCACGGTTCATGAAACGTCTGATGACAAAGAGATGGACAACGGAGTCTTACTAACAGGGATCCGTTTTACCCTTTAGGGACGGAACCCCAAAAAAATAAAAAAAAATGTGTTGTTACCTCAGCGTCATCGCTGGCAGACATATGTTGCACCAGTCGCTTCGCCAGCATCTTGCTGTAGAACTTCTGGAACACGTCCTTGTCTTCAATGTATTTGAACACAACCATCTGGAAACAACAAAGAAGAGTTAGTTTGTTCTCTCTCTCGGTAGTTTGCTCCAAAGTGACTTTTGTCCCTTTTTCCGTTACAGTACTCACGATACGTCGTCATAATACATCTATTTCATTCTATTACATGACGTTTTAATCCTTTTTCCCTTTTCTACTCGATTTTTTATGAAATTCTTCATGCTAATAATACTATCATACTTCCACTATCATATGGTTCATTCAACTTAGTGTTAAACGAGAAACGGTAACTGGAATCCCAACCCTACGCATCGTGGTACATCCTTAGTGGAGCAAGCAGAGACAAGTCAGGGTGACGTATGATAGCGTGGTGTGATTTGACATGACCGGCAAATTCAAGTTCCAAGATGATAATTATATTTTATTGAATAAATGGTGGATTCAGAAATGGTGCAGTTTTCCTACCTAGGCAAACAATTTTCTATAGAGAGTAAGCCTGTGTCCCAGTAGTAGGAACATTATACTCAATTGCTTGCCCATTCTTCTCCATACAAAACTATCCATTCGAGTGTGTGAAGAATCAATCCCATCCCATCCCATTTCCTTTAATAATCGACGTTGAAAAGTGGCTCTTTGATGTCCTAACTGAAATAAATGATTTGACTTTGACTTCATATTAAAGTAGTACCATTTAGGTTTTAGACCATTAGAAAACCAGAGTCGGGCACCAGTTATCCGACATTGTGTTAAAATGGGCCTATTTGGGTACGAGGACCTTAAAAAATGCTGGTAAACAACACTAACATGAAGTTTCTTGCCCATTCTTCTCCATGCAAACCTACCCTTTTTTTTTTATCGTGGTTAAATCATCAAATGAGGCCTCCCAACCCCGGGCAGGGCGGGAGAGACTGTCAGACTTGTACTGACTAAAATCCACGGTGTCCCTTTATGTTATCCCTATATGTCCCTATATGTACGGAGCCCTTTATGTTCCGGGGTCACGGTGATGGTATAAGACCCGCGACCCCGGCAGGCTTTAGCCCTCTGAGAGGGGGCCTCGTCATCATGCTGACGCTCTTTGAGGCGCGCGTGTAGCTTTAAGTTTTATTTCTTTGTAATAAACGTTTTTCTTTCTTTCTTAAGTGTACATACCACTTGATTGAGCGTGTCCTCCAGCTCTGCTTCTTCGGGGTTCTTGCTGGACTTCTTGAGGAGCAGGTCGCAGTACTTGGCAAGCAGCTCCGGACTCTTCGACGATGAGTTTGCTGCTTTCGTCACTGCGTTACCTGGAAATAAAAGTAATATTGTTAGTTTTTTCCATAAATACCCAATGTTGAACCTGTAAGGGCCTATGCACACCACGTTTTTTAAACGCGCCGTTGATGCGCGTTTGTAGCGATACAGACGCGATGCAAACGCGCGTTTGACACTTTGTATCGCGACTACAAACTAATCTGTTTGATAAAAACGCGCTGTCGACGCGCGTTTCCAGAATGCGCGTCGACAGCGCGTTTAAAAAACGTGGTGTGCATAGGCCCTAAGGTATACTGTCTATGTTTTGTAATGTGGGTATGGGTATTTCGTAATGTGGGTATGCGCTAATATGAATAAACCAGTCAGCTATCCATCTCCGTGTTTAATTGACATCCCAAAACCAACCAGTGGTGATAGTTACGTAAATCCCCCACCAGTGCCGACTTTTACTTTATCTAGAATTTTATTCTGACGAATCCCCACCAGTGGCGATTGTTACTTTGTTCCAGAAATCCCCACAATTATAATAAATTCAGCTTAGCGGGGATTTCTGTAAAAATGTAACAATCCCCACCAGGTGTTGTTTTATTATTAAGTAGGACAGTTTGCCGTATATGATTACTTCCCACAATTCGATCCTTATAAGCAACACAATCGAATGGTATGTTTTTTTTTAAATCAACGTATTCGATTCCATGCCAAGGTTATCGATTTTTCTGAAATCCAATGATGCAGTTATATTTTTCTGTCAAAATCGGCATCTGGACTCCTTACAACGTTTTTCGATATTCCTCATAGTTTCAGATACAGCCAACCACGACCCGCATGGTCCTCGTATGACCTGAACAATGTCTGGACTTTGAAAGAGACTGTGACCTCTGAGTTTGTTTCGGCTGTTTCTTCTCAGAGTAGTCAGGTACGAGACACCGGCCTCACCTAGCTTTAAAAATATTGGTCAAGACGTGTAAAAGTGTTTTTTTTTATAACCATTTTACAAAATAAATATCATTTATCACGACTAGTTGAAAAATTCACCCTGTTTATGTAGATAGTATACATACTGTTAATAAATCGTCCGCAAGCCTTATCCAGTGCAGCAACGAAGCCGGAGTCGTTGTTGAACGCCACCAGAACCAGAGCGTTATATTTCTTGTGCACCTCTAGTATTGTTGACACGTACACTTTGGGGTCCTGAAACAATTATATTTTAGGTTATATAGAAGCTTTTTGAAATTAAAATGGAGACAATTTTACTGCTTACAATGAAAACTAAGAATATTGTGAAATATTCGACGCGTATTTTTTCTTTTAAAGTAATGAATATCGACAAAGGTTCATAATGTTTGTGAAATTGTACTGACCAAGTGACGTTTTGTAATTTTTAGAAGCATTGTTTACTCGTCAATTTTGGTTTGTAAATAAAATAAAAATCGTTTATTTTCAGGTGTCGACGGCCCATAGCGTGTTAGTAACAAAAGAAAAATACTGGTCTAATATTATTTCTAATCTATATTTGGGACTATTTTTGTTTTAGTCAAATATCCTATTTTGATTGTATAGACTAAAAGAAAATGTTTTTAGAGTCTGTAAGTCAGTTTTACTACCGGATAGGACTATACGCTATGTGCTCAGTCGGTGGTGGTAACTATTCGATTGCAGCGCGTGATGTGACAGAGATTGAATCAATGTTCGCACAGAAGGAGAGAAGTATGTGGCAGTATAATATGCAACACACCTTTTGATGAACTATTTTTAGGTTTTATTTAATTTGTATTTAAAAACAGCCAAATATGTTTATTTTAATATCTGGTTGTGAAGAATCGGCAGATTTTATGGCATCCGATTTTATGGCGGTGTATGGTGTGGTTGCTAGGAGGTGCGTCTCAAGTGGACGAAACTTGAGCCTGTTATAATCACCAAGTGTTGACATCACTTTGGCTCTATCAGAAAACCAGCGCTGTGATATCTTAAAAAATGTCGCAGAACATACTGAGATAGGAGCCTTTTGGCCTCGCACAGGACTATTTTATGTTATTTTTATTCCGTTTGTTATCTTTTGTTTTATGTTATTTTGTATTACATTTGCATTTCTTTTTCATCTGTTAAGTTTGTTTATTCTGTCTTGTGTGCGTCAATAAATCCCTTTGTTCTTTCTTTCAATCTAGAAAAACGATAAATTGTCTATGGTTCTTGTCAGTAGCTCTATGCTAGTAGATGGTCTATGGTAGAGTACCGTGTGCGCGCACTCCCCGCACTTGTCGATGGCCTGCAGGCCCTGCGCGTGTATGTGGTGCTCCAGCAGGCGACGCAGCTCGCACAGCCCGTCGGGGATGCGAGCCACTAACGCGTACATACGTCCTAGGTCGCTGTTCTTTTCGCCGTCTAGCAGTTTCTGTGAAGAAAAAGTTGTTGTTATTAAACATTTTGAAGAAAATCCCAAGAAAAATGTATAGCAGCATCTATCAGTACCCCTTTTTTTTTTTTTTTTTTTTTTTTTTTTTACGTGGTAAAATCATCAAATGAGACCTCTCACCCCGGGCAGGGCGAGAGGTACTGTCAGACTTGTACTGACTAAAATCCACGGTGTTCTTCAGTAGCCCTTTATGTTCCGGGGTCACGGTGATGGTATGAGTCCCGCAACCCCGGCAGGCTTTGGCCCTCTGAGAGGGTGCCCCGTCATTTTGCTCACAGCTCTTTGAGGCGCGCGTGGAACACGACGCGCCGTCGACCCGGGCATGGTCCATGGTCGGACGGCGAGTTGCCCTTTACTCGCCGCCCGCATGCCCGCGCCTACGGTGGCCGGAGATCGTCTTGCGACGTCCGACGCCGTGGGCGTCCACCACCGCGCATCAGTACCCCTAGCACGAGTTTTAACTATTGTACTTTACAGAGTTTTTCCAGTATTTACAGCGTTTATTGTATGAAAATACGGAACAGCGCCTATGGTGTGCGAAGAAGGAACCAATTTTTCCCTTGAAAATTGTCAATTTGAAGTCGTCAAAATTCCAGTTTACTTTACGTCTCAAATACTGAAAACTCGTGCTGACGGTACAGATCGCATACGAATGTTCCGTTTAATCCTCAACATAGCTATTAGTCCTCAACATAGCTATTATTTTAATTCTCAACATAACTATTATTAATCCTCAACATAGCTATATTAAGCCAAAATTTTCATATTTTATGTGACTGAGACTAAGCAGGATTAAAATGAAAGAGTATTATGGTTCTGTTTCTTCGTTTTAGGTACTGAACCCTAACGGGCCATTCACGACTTCGCCGCTATAGGCGGTGAATTAGGCTGCGTTTCCACTGAGGCGGAGCGGAGCAGAGTGGAGACGAGCTGTGCCGTATTCATCAATCACATGGCTCATTGACACGTGTCACGCCATACGCAGCCTTAGATCGGAGCAGCAAGCGATAAAATCAAATGTGCATAAATGTTTGCAACACACCACGCGGCGCCGCCAATGGCAAATTCGCGTACTAATAAATGTCTTATTGCAGTCGTCCGCCGCTCCCCGTTCACAGTAAAAAGGACGCTAAACATAATCGACCTTATTACAAAAACTAAATAAACCTTAGTTTAAACCTGTACTAACAAATCCAGGCTTATCTTCAGAACCATGGTTTAAATTTCTCCGTATTACAAAACTTAGATAAAACGTAGACTTTAGTACCGTCATTTGAACCATTGTCTTAACATTTAAATACGCCATGTGTACTAACAATTAAATCTAGCACGTTTTAATCCATTTTGAGTGAAAATAACACAAAAACAACAACACAATGAAAAAGTAGCTTTGAGAAACTTTGACACACCTTTGACAGCTACGACTGTTAGACCATGGTTTATCGCAAAACCAAGATTTGTAATAACGTTTGTGTAAACCGTAGTTTTTGGTGATATAAACCTTGGTTTTTAGTTAAACCCCATTTTGTAATAAGGCGGAATAATTCTAGATCCAAGCTTTTTTTTCTAAAGTAAATAAGTATACCTGGAACTCAGCGTGGAAGATCTCGAGATGTTTCTCAATGAGCACTCGGTCGCAGGTCTTGGCCAGTCTCTCCATCGTAGTCTCGTGTAAGTAAACTTGCACGCGTCGCTGCTCCTCTTGCAGACGCTGTTCAGCCTGAAGAAAACAATTAACATGAATATGGTTTGAAATTTAATGTAGCTACAATTAAATTTTGCGGTTTCAGTATTGATCTATTGGATATGTATAAAGGGATAACTCTATCTATACTATACAATATGTAGTTTACAGTTCACTATGGTTTGCCTCAGTTCTGAATAAAATTACATAAAGCCCGGTAAACAAAAATCAACTTTATTATGTAAAACAGAATTGATAATTATTTATTTATTTAGTGAATGTAGTATCGAAAAACACTGTTACACTTCGTCATGCGTCCTCCATATCACTTTTTTTTTTAATCCAACTGATTAAATTCGTAGTTTGTTGAGCCTGGAAGCAACAAGCTGTTGCAGTTTCTAGGCTCAATGTCATCTGCCTGCCTTTTCCCAACTATATTGGGGTCGGCTCCCAGTCGAACCAGATGCAGCTGAATATCAGTATTTTACATGGAGCGACTGCCTATCAGACTTCCACAAACAACCCAGTAACTGGGTAATACGATAACCCCACGGTAAGACTGGTTGTCAGACTTTACAAACTTTCGACTCAGAGCGTGTGTCAAAGATCTACAAATGACAGCCGGGACCAACGGCTTTACGTGCTTTCCGAGGTACGGAGGCAACTCGCTATGACAGACGGTCACCCATCCACAGACCAACCTCGGTATGCGCGATTTAACCCAGAAGATCGGCCTGTGCGGCTGTAATTATTTAGCCACGAGCTTCTCAACCTGCTGTAATGAATTAGGGCTGTATATTTTCAAACTGGTGCCTGAGAAAGGCCGTCAGCAATACTGCTTACCTTGATCATATACTCAGTGACAGGATTATTCCTGAGGAAGTCAGTGCTCTCCCTCGTGTAGAATCTCTCTGTGTCCTCCAGGAATACGGCCTCAAATGTCTCCTTGTAGACGACCAGGTTTTGTCCCCGGGCCGACGTGTCATCCTCGTTCAGACCTAGCGCTACGTAGCAGTTGATAACCTGGAAGAATGGATTATCAGTCTACTATGTTCCCATAGCTGGGACACAAGACTCCTCTTTGTGAGAGTGGGCCATAATCGCCCACGCGGGCCCAGTGCGGGTTGATGATGTTGGTAGATGTATTCAAATTTTTGTTTTAGGACATGCCGGTTTCCTCACGATGTTTTCCTTCACCGTTTTGAGAGCAGTGGTGATGAAATAAATTACACGAAGTAATGCGCCTGGCGGGGTTCGAACCCATGACCTACAACTCGGAAGTCGGAACCGATACCAATGGGTCACCAGAGCTTACAAGAATCCAAGATCCAAGAATAATGTATGATATTAATATGTTTGAATAGTATTTGGGACAATCCCACTGCATTATTTCCAAACGACTGCAACTCCTGAAAGCCAGAATTAACAGTGGCGACGAACCCATTCGCACGAAGCGGTTGAAAATATCAAAAACATGAATTGAACTTAAATCAATTAAATAAGTGCCGCGCTTAAAAAGCGCTGACGTGTGAACGGATATATGGATTTGTTCTATTTCTGCGCTTTTTCAACGCGCCCGGAAAAAAGCGCTAGTGCGGTAGACTACATAGACAGACTTACTCCAGAAACAAGCCTCGTGTTAATAGTCTCTCCGTTCCGTTCTCTCTCGATGAGTTTAAGCACGGCGTTAGTGACTTGCTTGTTGAGTCGCTGGAACAGATTGTCTCGCCACGTTACCAGCGCCAGTTGGTAGATCTCGTAGATACCCTGCGAAAAATATTTGATTAATAGAAAAAGAGATAAATGACAATCTAACAATTACTTGCTTAGACTGTCCCGTGACCCTGGAGGGCTAATGAAGGAACGCCGTGAATTATAGTCAGTACGAGTCTGACAGTCTCTTCCACTCCACCTAGAGATGGAAGGCTTCATTTGATGATTATACCACCTAATTAAAAAACCCCCGACACAAAAAATAACAAAAATACGTCGCGTTGGGGGTTTGCTCCAAATTATTCATCATCTCCTGTCTTTTTGCAGTCCCCCAACGCGACGTATTTTTATTATTTTTTGGTTTTTGTGTCGGGGGTTTTATTTTATACTTTTTATAGGTACATACTTATATATATTTTTTGTTGTTAAGAGTACTCCTGATTAAGTCATCAATATTCCCTTTAAGTACGCTTTCATTTGATACCCAACTCGAGTATATTTGCAGACCCTCGGTTACCTTTCCCCACTTTCACCCCCACAACTTCTAAACGGCTCAACCGATTTTCATCAAACATGTCTAAGAACACTCGCAGGTAAGTCACCTTTTATGCAAAAAAAAACTAAATTGAAATCGCTTCATCCGTTCGGGCTCTATGATGCCACAGACAGACAGACAGACACGTCAAACTTATAACACCCCTCTTTTTCCGTCGGGGGTCAATTTCAAAAAGGGCCATTATTCAACATTTTTTGAGTCCTGTCTGGAGGCACTGGATTCGCCTACATATTTGTCGTTGATTTTTTGTATGTATTACTGACATAGTAGGTTATAAAAAAAAAAAGTAATAATTTCATTAGTTTACACCGTGAATTTTTTAACTGGGCAAACGTACTTGATCTGAAACTATGAAGAATAGCGAAAAATACTTAGATCAGTCTCGAGGCCGGTTTCGATGAAAACGAGAACAACATTATTGGATTTCAATATTCTTGGCCAGTACCCGAACCCAAAGACTGAAAAAAAGCACGCTGTAGATGTATCAGGATCGTACTGACTAAAAACCCTGTTCCTTCTCATAGCCTTTACTTTCCAGGGCCGCGGTAGACTTGTCAGTCCCACATAGCGTCCACGACGTGCCGCCGAATCTGTCCTGCTCCTTGATCAGACGGCGAGCTACCCAATACTTGCCATCTGATCCTACGGTACATTTTTTAACCTCAGACTTACCTTCCGTCCCTCCTCGCACTCGCGCTTGACCCAGTGCCTGTTGAGGTATGCGCACACGCCGTTGAGCACGCGCGACGAAAACTGGTACTCCTCCCATTGTTTCGTGTAGAACGCTAGTACGTCCTCGCCCATTAGCTCTGCGCCATTCTGAAATAGAGGATTTTTATGTGATAATTTTCTAACAAAAATAAATGTGGAAATCAGGTTTGATCACAGTATGTACAAGTATTCCTACAAATAATGAACACATGTTTTCTGGTTTTCCAAAAAATCACACCCTGTATTCTTACACCATTCGATAGTGTTGCCATAAAGGATCAAATTCTGGGATGTTCCATCCCAAATTACGAATCTTTGGTTATTTTGTACCTATCATTTATTTCATCACCACTGCTCTCAACACGGTGTAGGAAAACATCGGGAGTAAACCGGCATGTCCTAGAACCAAAAATTCCAAGACATGTGACATCTACCAACCCGCACTGGGCCCACTCCCTCTCACAGAGAGAAGGCCTGTGTCCCAACAGTGGGAACATGTTTTACTTATGATACCAGGAGAACAGAACTAACCTGAAGTAAATTGATGAGGTAAATCCTGAGGAATTCCTTCAGTCTCTTGTACAACTCGAGGCCGACCAACTGCGCACCACCTTGGACATGTCCACTCTGTAAACGTAAACAGAAGACATAAGACACAAAATTATGCATTTTCGTGACCCGACTATGCAACTTCGGTCTAAGCGATGCAGTTTTGCGGGTGGTGCGGCGGAGGCTGATCCACGCCACGTACCCACAGTAGCGTTCCCGCATAGCTGTAAAACCGCTCCATTTCGTGGTGTCGCACTCATACGTTTATACTCTTGCATAGCGACCGCTGTAGCAATTCGCTTAGAGAAATCCGCATTTTGGCTACAGGCGGCGCCTCGTGGTGATTCAAACATTTCAATACATTGGATCTTACCGCTAACCGCCCTGCGCTAAGGAATCGTTCACAGCGGCAAGGTAGTGAACGGGCTGCAAGAGTTACTATCTTTTGAAAGTCATGAAATGAGTCTATAAGTCCACCATGTCATCACTTGCCTCCTCTTTTCCTAACTTTATCAGGGTCGGCTTCCAGTCGAATTAGTATTTTACATGGAGCAACTGCCTGTCGGACCTCCACAACCCAGTACCTGAGTTAGCTTTAGAGCGTCTGACTAACCGTAAAGACTGTCAAAGATCTGCAAATGACAACCAATACCAACAGCTTTACATGCTTTCCGAGGCACGGAGAAAACTCGCTATGACTGATGGTCATTCATCCACAGACCAACTTCGGCAAGCGCGGCTTAAACCGGAAGATCGGCGTGTGTGTCTGTAATTATTTAGCCACGAGCTTCTCTAAAATAAATGTAAGTAAAAAAATCAAAATGGCGTACCTGTTTCTTCCCGCCAAAGTTGGTCCGTCCGCTATTGTTGTTGGCGGCTCGTCCACTGGAACTACTGCTAGCGCTCTGGTGATGCACAGATGTACAGTAGTTGTACACGTGACTGTGTCCAGTTCAGGGATATTATTGTTTTGGACGATAACTCGACGATTATGATTATTGTCAAAATCTATGGGAAGGTTCTTATCTGACGGAACATGCGTAGCGTATTATCGGTCGCGGAACGCCAGAGCAGACAAATGTAAAGAAAAGACAATTGACCGCTGACACTCAAAAGATGATACGTTAGTGCGTCAAAGAACATTCGATGATACGCTCGACGTATTTTCCGTCAGATATGAACCTTCCCTAATTCTGAAGCCATGGCAAACAAAGACCTGTAGCGCTATTCTGTATAAATACAGCCTTGTACGTCACTATACAATCAAAGCGCGAGTGGTTAGCAGTGACGGATTAAGACTACTTGATGCCCTAAGCAGTTGAAGCCTTTGGTGCCCCCTATCCACAGGTTTTTTTGTCGTGGTTAAATACCTATATCAAATGGGTCCTCCCACCCAGGGCGAGAGGGGAGAGACTGTCAGACTTGTACAGAATAAAATCCACCGTGATCCTTCAATAGCCCTTTACGTTCCATGATTACTGTTACTTGATGAGATAGTCCGGCGAACCCGGCAGTCTATGAACCTCTAAAGGGGGGCACCGTCAGTTTGCGACAGCTCTTTGAGTTGTGCGTGGAACACGACGCGCCGTCGACCCGTTAACGGTCCATGAACGGACGGCGAGTCACCCATTATTCGTCATCCACATTTTTCCTACTGGCCGGAAATCGCCTCGCGACGTCTGTTGCCGTCTTCCACGATCCAAAATCCACTCCAATTCACTATCTATGCAAAAATGTCTCAGACGCACTCGACTTTTTTTTTTTTGCACCTTTTTTCTGTATGCAATAAATGAAGTAGCAAAGTCTACGCATATTGGATAAGCGAGCGAAGCGAGCTAGAAAATGTAAGCAGTTTTAGTAAGTTTTTGGTGACGTGATGAGAAATGATGACACAACAAAAACCCGTCCATAGAATTATTTGTGCTTCTTCTGGTGCCCCCCAAGACGTGATGCCCTAGGCAATTGCTTAATTTGATTAAGGGTTAATCCGTCACTGGTGGTTAGTGCTCGCGCTGCAAGATTGGACAATCTCAAAGCCATCTCGTCGAAGAGCACATCGTAGAGTACAGCGATGAGATTTTTCTTAAAGAGAATCAGGGTTTTTCAACCTTTTTTATGGCACGACCCCTTTAGTATGAAGAATTTTTTCGCGACCCCCTACCCGTTGGATTTTTTACATATACAGGGTGTTAGGGACATCGACGCACAAACGGATACCATGGGTCCAGGACATGATTCTGGACCCCCCCGTGTTGGAATTTTTCATCGGTTTTTTCCTAATTTTTTCAATTTTTTTTGGAGTTTTTTTTACTTTAGACTGTTCATAATCGTTATTCTTACCTAACCCAATGAGATTTTTAATAAAAAAGTAATTAATTCACTACTTTCACTAAAAGCAGCAATGTAAATAAAACTAGAAATGGTGTCTTCTCAGCTGTTGATAAAAGTTCAAATGAAAGGTCATCGTACAACAGGTACCTACCTCATGCGCGACCCGCGCACTTTAAAGTCGTACCGCCTAGCTAAAATTAAAAAAATAACGAAATAACCGATATTCGACATTAATGTAACCACTGAAGGTCGGAAACGGTTTACTCAATTTTGCGTCTCTAAAAACATTTTTTATTTGGCGGCATTACATCAAAGACGCGCCGCCAAAGTGCGCTGACGCCGACAAAGGGCCATGCGGCGCGGTCAATGAGGATAAAAAACGCCGCTTACCTTCACACGAAAATGGAATTTAACAAAAAAAAGAAATAACTTATTTTCGACTTAAGGAAAAGATCATAAGGACGGAAATCTATTACTTCATTTTGCGCCAGTATTAACATTTTGGTTTGCGCGCTTTCTCTAAAGACGCCGCTATTCTGCACTGCAGTAGCACAGTAGATAATTAGACAGTATTTCAACTAGGCATAGTTGCAGAAATAAATTAGTAGAGCTGTCACTCTGAAGCTATTTTCAAACAGACAGGCGTGGCGAACGCAAAGCGAGGCGATTTTGTTTGTAATGTATGGAATTGTTTGAAGCCAGTCAGACAATAGGATCGATTTCGCTTTTCTATGTGACTGGATTCAAACAATTCCATACAATACAAATGCAATACAAACGCTTCGGATCGCATTCGCTTCGCCTATTTGTTTCACAATAGCTTTAATGTTTTTTAATTAAAAATTTATAACGTTAGTGTTCTTTAGAGATCAAACAAACAATCGAGTTGATATTACTAGTTTACAGCACACATACATAAACTTACGTCTTTTCCTATGGGGATAGGCAGAAACATCAGAACGCCACCTGCTACGATGCCTTACATCTAAAATGTATTTAGTCTTTTTTGTGTTCTGTAGATAAACAATCGAGTTGAAATACCTAATTTACAAATAAAATTTAAATAGGCATAATCTCATGGCATCGGTTAATATCAGTAAATCATATCAGTATCAGTTTAATTATCATTGAACAATTTTTGCAACATCCTCCTCCTTAGTACGTAGTTTCCTTACTGACCTTATTTGTTATACAGTGGTCGCAAGTAACTACTCATAACATTTATTTTGCATTACCGAATTTAACGGATTTTAGTCAGTTTTTCGTTGACTTTGGATGCGAACAAACGATATTTTTGCGAAATTCGGTTTACGCGAAGTTTGAAGAAATAAGTTTTGGCTAGATTCCAAAACTAATTTTTTCTCTGTGTTTGTGTGTTTTAGGTGTTTTCGTGTGTGATTTAAAAATGTCATCTGGACCTAACAATTACAGTGCTCAAGAATATGGAAATATGCTAATGTGTTATGGCGAAGCACGTGGAAATGCACGTGAGGCACTGCGTATTTAAATAAATAGGTATCCAGGGGCCTTAGTCAAACAGCATTCGACAGTAAACGAAAATCGTTATCGTCCATCAGTCACCAACACATTTTCAACTTTATACCCCAGCGCGTAAGGTTGAAAATCTATTAAAAACTGCTTATCGATAACGAACGAAACAAACGAAAACGATCTGAGAACGTCAATAGATTTTCAACTTTACGTACTGGGGTATAAAGTTGAAAATGTAATGGTGGCTGATGAACGATAACGATTTTCGTTTACTGTCGAATGCTGTTTGACTAAGGCCCCAGGAGTCCGTCATCCAAGAGATTCTCGAGTGATAACACGAGCCTACCAGCGGGTCTTAGACAACCAGCCCATTGTGCCTCAGCGCGAAGGAGTTGGTAGGCCTGTTAGACCCAGTGTAGAGAACCACATTCTGAGTGTCGTGCGGCAGAACCCACGACTGGGAGTACGCACGGCAGCTCGTGTGGTGCACAACCGTTACAGAACCCGCGTCTCATTCTGGACAGTTCATCGGGTATTACGCCGCGATCACCAGCGCCCGTATCGCATTCACAAAGTGCATGCGTTATTACCCGCCGACAGAGTATCCCGTGTTAGGTACTGTCGGTGGCTACAACTACAGCACGACGAAATACCTAACTTTGCTGCAAATGTGATATGTGGTGAATGTGTGGGCCGGTATTTATGAAAACCACGTGATTGGGCCCGTTTTTCTCCCGGAACGATTAAACGGGACTAATTATCATGCGTTCCTGAGTACATACATCCAGGAAATAATCGAGGAGATTCCTCTGGCCCAGTACAGACTGACATGGTTCCAACACGACGGCGCTCCCCCGCACGTGACTCTTCCTGTCAGACGCTGCCTTACCGAATCTTTTGGAAGTCGATGGATTGGGAGATTCGGCCCGCAGCAATGGCCAGCCCGCTCGCCCGATTTAACTCCTTTAGATTTTTTTCTTTGGGGTTATGTTAAGGAAAAGGTGTTTGTGTCCGAGTGTGATTCCGCAGCAGAGATGAGAACTCGAATTGTGAATGTGTTCGCGACGCTGCGTGAAGAGTGTGCCCGGGATCCTACATTTCTGGCCCGTGTCCACGCTGAAACTCTGCGCCGCGCTCAGATCTGCGAGCGCGCTGAGGGCGGCCACTTCGAACCTTACCTGGTCAGGAGTGAGCGAGCTTAGAGTAGGTAAGTCAAATGTTCATTATTTCCTAGTACACCTACAATACCGCTCAAGTACAAGTTTTTTTGTTATTGTCAATCCTTATCGGAACCGTGATTTTAAGAGATTCAGCTTTTATCTCCTCTTAACTTCTGCATAAACATGTTCCTAACATCAATACGTAGGTATTTATGAGTGATTAATTTGATTTTATACACGCATTTTTCTTGTTATGTTGTTATTTTTGTTGGCGATATTCGCTTGCAGTCAGTGACAAACTACGTACCTACAACGTTATCGCGCGTTGAAATCGCGGTGTTCGCAATACATTGCGCGCTCGAAAATGACAATTTCTGTAACCGATCATTACCGAGATGAATGACTTTCACGAATTGATTAGTGGCATTATGTGTAGCCTTTTCGCGAAGTTTGCGTTACGACGTTAAAAACACCCTGTATTTTCTTTTGTTACGAATAAATATTCAATCCAACACAGAAACTCATTTGCACCGCGCAATCGCGTACATTTTTTTTACGTGGTAAAATCATCAAATGGCCGTCCTTGGCCCTAGAGGGGGGCCCGCCGTCATGCTGACGCTCTTTGAGGCGCGCGTGGAACACGACACGCCGCCAACCCGGGCATGGTCGGGCAGCGAATTGTCCTTTACTCGCCGCCCGCATGCCCGCGCCCTTTTCAACCCTGTTGAAAAACCCTGGCATAACTGGAGAATTCCATGAGGCGGCTTTAATCCAGACACCAGTAAGTGGCTAGGATGTAAAAAAAGAATAAAACGGCTAAGTGTGAATCGGACTCGCGCAAAAATCATTGTCTGTTGTTTAGGATCTCTAAATATTTATACTAGTCTATTTTTTAGAATTTGTTGTTATAGCGGTAAAATTTCAACTGTCCAACTATAAAGACACCGGCTCATAAAATACTGCCTAAGTAGTCACAGACGGATGGCAGACAGACGGACAGCGTATTCTTAGTAAAAGTGTCCCGTTTTACGCTTTGGATATGGAACCAGATGGATAAAATTGTCTGTTGCCCTAAATAAGGACAATAACAACAATAAAACACGAAAACTAATCGGTCAGTTCCGACAGTAAAAACCACCATTTTATTAACATAAAGGAAGATGATAAGGCAATATTAAAGTCTGATAAGAATTGATCGATTTCAGCGAGAGTACGTTGTGTTGTTTTGTAAACAAACGCTCCGATCGCCTGCAATAACGATTTAAATATAACTGCCCTGATTTTTTCAGACACGGAGTTATGAAACTAAAAAGTGTTGGTAAACTTGATTTTGCATTCACTTTTAGTGAGCACTTTTGTAAATGTTACATTACACGAGCATTCTGGTGCTTTTTGCCGAGCTGACTGTCAAGTCTGACATCTTATTTACAATAATAATAATCCACAACTACCACATAACGCCAAGTTAAGCAGAGCTTGTGTTATGGGTACTAGACAACTGATAAACATACTTATATATTTCTACATAGGTATATAAATATTATAGATAAATTACACCCAGACACAGAACAAATGATCATGCTCATCACACAAACATTTGTCCTGAGTGGAAATTCAACCCACGACCCCCAGCATAGCAGTCAGGGTCACTAACCACTAAACCAACAGGCCAGTCGTTCTTATTTATTTATTTATTAAGGTTTACCAACAGGTCTGTGTACAGTAAAGTTAAAGTACACTATAACACGACTAGAACTTACACATTCACCAATTACAGGTTAACCAGCCTTCACAAATATGAACAAAGGGAAAATATGAATTGTACAAAAGAAATTAGAAAACTAATCCTCTGAAATTGTACAGTTATCGATATCTTTGTTGAAAATGAAAAAAAAAAATTTTGCCCACCATCGACGAGAGCGTTCGCTAGAGCGTGAAAATGTTTGGCTCTGTTCGATGTTCAGTAGGAAAAAATTAAAAACGGCGAATGCTCGATGTTCTGTTACAAGTGAATGCTCAAGTGTAACAGCACCTTAACTAACACAGCCAAGATAATTTGGGCCATTTAAAACTTGACTATTTACAAGAAAACAAAAGAATAAGCATAAGTCTTAATAACGTAAGAAACTGCTCAATTTGGCGTTCGATAACCTCGGAGGTACTTACCTAGTAGCAAATGATATAAGGAAGTTAAATGTAGTTTCCTTAAAGTTTGTCCATGTGTTTTGCATTTATTGCGGTTTGCGAATATTAGTTTTATAGACAAAGACATTTATTCGTTGAATATGGTAGGGACAGAGGTGTTATACATATAGATGCTGGTATGTAATCTATTTAAATAAAAATCAATTGCTGTCCGTTAGTCTCGCTAAAACTCGAGAACGGATGGACCGATTTGGCAAATTTTGATTTCGAATTCTTTTTGGAAGTCCAGGGAAGGTTTAAAAGGCGGTATGAAGTTTACCGGGACAACTAGTATCATATAAAAGTGAGCTACTATAAGATTCCACCGTAATTGTGGAAATTACAGCCATTGCACTAGTTTGCGAAAGTTCTGCAATCGTTTTGATTTTTTATTTGAGATGTTTCCTCTTGGCTCAAGTCCGCATCAAAGGTGACAAAGCCTACGATGGAGCGAGCTTACCCAGAAGAAGACTGTTCACTATAACTTTGAAGAGATTCGGGTTGTATGCGTTCGGGAACATCGACGCAGCAAGTGAGTTCCACTCTTTATCCGTGCGCATTATGAAGGAAGATTGAAAGCGCTTAGGGCGAATTGGTGGAATAGCAACTTAGAGTGAACAGGCTTCTTCTGGGTAAGCTCGCTTCATCGTTGTCTTCACAGGGTACACCCCTGACCGACATTAAAAAAAAAGAACCACGGTCTTAAACTAAGTTAGTTGTAATTTTGAAAAGGATACGTATACAAGTCCATATATCTTTTCTTTTCCATATGCTGCCGCTTGTAAACCTGCTCGATACCCTCCTGTAGGTCGCCCCATATCTGCAACAATATACATATTGACCCCATAATTATAGAGTTATTGAGAAACAAGTAATACATTGAAGAAGAACTAGATCCCTAAGGGACGCGATGTTCGACCTATTCCAACTACAAGTGAAAATCATCCTTACCACTACGACATTATGATATAAAACGTGCGGTTATATACGAAGACGAAAAACAAAACACGCTCGCCACGACGACGTAAGTCAGTCGAATTGCATCATTATATCGTAGTAGCAAAGACAATTTTCATTTTTAGTTAGGTAGTTGCAAATCACACAGATCGCGTCATGGGTAAGCTCCCTAAGACTTGCAAGAATATGCTTGAATTAGGAGTGAGTTGTGTAGGGTAACAGCTAAATAAAACAGGTATCTGTTTACCTGTTTTATTAAAAGAGCAGTTCCCGAAAAGAACAGCTCCTGTTCCAAGAGATAACAATTCCATTTTATGAAAGTCACAAGTTTTTCCTTACTCATACATTAGGACAGTTACCTAATTGTTCAAATAGGAAAAAGATATCAATGTTACACTGCACCATTCTGTTACGATTGCACAACACATTCTTACTTTATCTTTTATCTTATTTCATAGGGTCTACAGTTCTACACCATAGAAAGGGAAATGGACAGTGGGAACAACTTAGCATGTCTGATTCGTAACAACTGTTTATTTTCCGACATAGATCAGGTATAGATATTTTGTAACAGGTATTTGGAACTGTTATTTTTTTGGAACAGGAGGTACTGATATGCGATTTAACCTATTGGAAAGGACTTGACGGGCATATAACACAAAATCACCTTTTGATCTCAAGGTTATAACATATGTTCAATACCTACTTACTTTTATTTATTTTAAACTACCTTAGTACATTTAACACGTTATTCGGTATTTTGTATAATTGAGCAAAAGCGGCGACTATTCACATAGTCAAATGTACACAAGCCAGCACAACAACCTACCCCGACTTTTTTTTTTTTTTCTAATCGAACTTGAACCTTCTTTTGTGATGATATAGTTGAAGATCTATTAAAGAAATTGGACAGATTGGCAGTAGGTTGATGGCTGGCGTGTGTATCTTAATTTGATTTACTTACTTGGTTATAACAGGGCTAGACTAACAGAGAAGTATTTTTTCAAAACCCCACACTAAGAATTTCGCTTGTATCGTGGGTGCATTTACACACATTTAAAAACACATACAGAAACATCAAGACCCGAAACAAAAACTTATAGATCATACAAATATTTGTTTCGTTCTGGAATCAAAACCACGCGCAAATCGTGTCGTCAAATAACCAAATTTCCTCACGATGTTTTCCTACACCATTTTAAAAGTATGAAATAATTTACAGAAAGTAAAATGTGCGCCCGAGTTAGAACGTATGACCTAAAACTCGTTAGTCACCTATTTATTAACATTCAAAAATATCAAAACCAGATCCTAAGATTTTGAAACTTTATAATAATCATATCGCCGTGCATTGGCAAAGAGCCAGGTCTTTAAAATAAATCTATTTTACGATCCTTATTGCTTAGAAAATAAAGTGCATTTTAGCTAAGACAAACTAGAGAAAGCTGATCGATCAGAATCGCGGAAATAAAGTTTTATTTCGTCATACGTAACTGTGAGACAGGCAGAAGCCACAATAAAAGAAAATGTAGAAAATCAACGACTGTTTTACGTACACACATAGTTTATTTTTACATAGTAAAATCATCAAATATATTCTCCCTCCCAGGGCGTCGCCGTACTGACAGTCTCGTACTGACTAAAATCCAAGGTGTTTCTTCAAGTTCAACCTATACGTTCCACGATCACGATGACCTGTCAAGACAGTCCCGTGACCCCAGCAAGGTTTAGCCCTCGTAGGGGCTCTTTCTGATTGCTGACTTAAGTTTTTTTTTTTTCGTTGTAATGTCATCAAATGAGTCCTCCCCACCCAGGGCAGAGCCTGTCAGACTTGTACTGAACAAAATTCACGGTGGCCTTCAATAGCCCTTTACGTTCCAGAGTCACGGTTACCTGTTAAGACAGTCCCGCGATCCCAGACTTACTTCAGATTACTGACAGCTATTCGAGGCGCGCGGAAGACGACGCGCCGTCGACCTAGTTAACATCTCTACCACCACAAATTGATCAAATTCTTACTCCATTTGCCTTATATTCTGACATAACTTCGCACAAAGTTGATCTTCTGTAACCAACTTCATGCAGATCTTACGTCGTCTCATGACGCGCGGTGATAGCTCAGTGCAACTCGATAGACTCATGACGTTAGTTGGCAATGTTGCGTTGGCGACGAGATAACACGCGTCTGTTGTTGAGTCTAGATCTAGACTTAGGTGTTGGATTATTTTAAACTAGGAATGAAGTGGAGGTGAAAATTCTACTCATATTTTTGATAGACGTATAAATACGAATGCCATCTCTAAAATTCGGAAACCGAGGCAAGACCCGTCAAAACCCCAGATTTTAGAGTCTGGACATGAGTCGAAGTGCGCACTGTGGCAACTTCGTCGGGAGGGGCTCGGGACTTCAATTTTTTAAACCTGGACTACAAACGAAGCCCCCCCCTCCCCACCGGACGCTCCCCGGATGCCCTCTAAACTAGGACAAATCCGGGGAAACCCGAACGGAACAGTATCTCTGTATAACCGGCGAAGCAGAAGGAGCATATTAGAGGTGAGGATTTTAACTGATGAAGTTCTGCAGTTTTTTTCTGGATGGAGAGGAAGACCAAAGAATAGATGGGTATGCAATAGCAAGAGACAAAAAGAAGTAAATGATGCCGTGACCTGAAGACGTACGTATTTGGGAAAGGGAAAAAGAGGCCTATATCAGCAGTAATAGGCATTACAGACTGAATGATACAGTCAACGATCAAGTAAAGGGAGTAAATGATGCTGTGATGTTTAACACTGGGGAATGGAAGAGAACGTGTTGCGGCAACCACAACTAAAATGGAATTACGGCAGGAAAATCATTCATGTCATAAGTATTGGTTGTAATGTAACAAAAATTGAATGAAATCCGGATCGACGAACTGGCTAAAGAATGGCGATATGGCATCTGGCAAATGGTAACTATAGCAGACTTATACCTCACCTCTTTGACCGCCTCCTGAGCCCCAAACGCGGCAGTCAATGCAACCTCAGCAATGCCAAAGCAGTGGCGAAGTATCGGGCCAATAACATTGAAAAGAACCACCGACATGGAGAAGAAGCTAACAACACACCAATAGCAAGCAAACTAATATGACTTGGCCTCTCATTCTATTGAAACTCCGTACTAAGACGGCTCAAGGTCAATCATGTTCATCATATACAAGGTATAAGTCTTCGTCGTCACATTCAGAAACTTTGCTATTATCAAACACTACAATAGTCATCATTGCATGTTTATTTATAACAGATATACGTCGTGAATACTATGTTATACGTCACAGTATTAAAATACCTCATATATGGCGATGACACGGAGAATTCGAAGTTGTACTCAAAGACGTAAGTCGTAAGGTTCTAATTTGTTGGAATAATAAACACTACTGCGTTTTCTTTATCAGATTGTTAGAAATCACGCTGATTCATTGGGTCTTCGAGTGGGGAATGTTTATTGATAAATGTAGTTTGAAACGTTCCTCAACTAAATCGATTGACGAATGCAAGGTGTGTTAAAGTAAGGCCCTTCGTAGATAGGGTTACCAGATCCGAAAAATAAGTTTTCTTGAATAAAAAACCCTGATTTAGAATTAATTTTCCTGACATTTTGGCAGACAATTATATTATTTTACAAACTGCTGAAATCTATATCCAGCAATAAAAAATCTGAGAATCAGATGAATACTTAATAATTGATTAAGTAATTGGTTGTTAATTACAGGATTTCATTCTTTGATAAAATTTTAATTAATTACAATTTTTATTCCTGAAAATTTCCAACTTTCCATGTTTTTCTGAAAGACAGCTGAAATTCAGGACATGTCAGGAAAATTCCAGTCATCTGGTAACCCTATTTGACTTGGTACCCATACGCGTGCCTGTGTACGAACCTCTATGGATTTGTATTGCGATAGTCGTCTGGATACCAAATTCGTAAGGTATCGGAGACTTGCGTCGCGGTGGCAAACAGAGAGCTGTGTGTTTTGGCGCATGTATCGTCGGAAAAGTATATGTTCAGGCAATAGACGGCGATAGGCTGATTGATAAAATGATTCGATGACGTAGATGTTAAGGAAAACAATTCACGATAATAACAAATACGACTATCTATTAAGATTGTGCAAAGTTTTGCTGATTCATTGAGTATTTCCATAGAGTGAGTATTTCAGTTGCAACTTATTGCAAAGACAGACACCCCAGAAACAAAACTGGAATATCTTTAGTTGATTTAAAAACAAGCACAAAAATAGTGCTAAATTACATTTCTTTCGAAAGTCGATGGCTTTGTTTTTTGTTTCATTTAATTTTTTAGTCACCGACTTCAGAAATAACAGTTATTTTTACACTATTTGTGGATGTTTTTGAACTGGATTCTTTTTTAAGTTTTCAGTGATTTTTTATCAGCGAATAGGCAACGTGAATGTGCAGCAAGGTGTTACTAAGATGACTAACAGTAAAGAAAGAAAGAAAAACATTTTTTTTACTTCTACAGTGTGTGCGATTTGGAAGCCGCTGACGCGTATGGTGGCCTAACATGACGTCTTAAAGTATAACTAGTTCCACTATGGAAACGAGATGGCACTAGACGTCTTGTATAACTTTATCTCTTTCCCACAGTAGAACTACTCAAGGTTTAAGACGTCATAGTAGGCCATCTGATTCTCAAGCACACCTAAAAGTAACTTCTCCAAGAGAAACGGGGCGGACGTGAATTGAGCGCGATTGGACGTCATACGTTTGTAAATATTTATTTCTCAGTTATGCTTGTTTTCTCATGATGTTGTGCCGTCATAGTTACGTCACGTTGAGAGCAGTGGTGATGAAATAGTAGATTACGCACCAAGGGAGTAAAGCATTGCCTTACGTCACGGGCGTATTGAATCCCGAAACGACACTAAGGATTCTGAGGTGAACCTCCGTAGCGCAGCGAGGAGGTTCAAGTGTTAATTCCCGAGTGAAACGAGGGAATTAAGTTAAGAATCCTTAGTGTAGCGAGGGATTCAAGTCAGTCCAAGACAAGGCAGCTTTACTCCCGAGGAGCGTACTCTGCTTTTCACACCTACTGCGAGGAAATAAATTCGATTTTTGAAATTTGATGTGGTACGACAACCTTCGAACGTGAAGTTGGCACCACTGTGAGCGATCAGCTGTTGCTGCCAGTGGCCGCCATTACTGATACGACTCCTTGGTGAAAGTTTTCATACGGTTTTCTTTGAGGTTCCAAATTCAAATCACATTATTCCCACGGGAATAATGAAATTCAGTACATATATTATTCCCGGCTCGAGCAAGGGGGAATAATGTCATGCTTTACAGTAGTTTTGCCTGACGTATAATATGACATTTACGAGCAAGTAGTGTGAAAACAATATTTAATCTTGTATTACTGTAATCTGTATGTATTCAATTGAAGATTTTGTTAGTAGCAGAGAGTATCATATTTACAAATTATATAAACGGAATATGGAATGCAGCTAATCATCATGTGCCTAGTCTTTTCCCAAATATATTGAGATCGGCTTCCAGTCAACCCGGATGCAGCTGAATATCAGTTTCTTACATGGACTGCCTATCTGACATCGACAAACCAGTAGATCTTTGACTAACAGTAACGACAGTCAAAGATCTACAAATTACAGCCGAGGCCAACGGCTTTACGTGCTTTCCGAGGTACCTACGGAGGAAACTCGTTTATGATCAATGGCCACCCATCCATAGACCAACCAAAGGTTACTGTGACCCTGGAACGTAAAGGGGCTATTGAAGGAACACCGTGGATTTTAATTGGTATGAGTCTCAACAGTCCCTCTGGTACCGGACGGACTCAGAATGATTTTACCACGATAAAAAAACATACATACAAAAAAAAAACGAAAACAACTGCCACTTCCGCAACCGGGGGAGATTAAAACAAAAACCAGTTGATCAGCTGCTATCTCCCGTAAGGGGAACAGGTTCGCTACGGGTGGGCCCACAATCTGTCACTATTTACATTATTACGGTTCTTGCATACGATACGGTCTGAGAGACCATACCGGATCGTTAGGACTTTGACACACCGAGATGCGACACTGGGCGAAAATTTCAATATCAGAGTGACTCAAAATCTAACTTTATTTACTATACAAAAAGAAACATATTTCATTGATGATCCGACGCAGCGTCACGTGCACATTTTTATGGCGACTCAAAATCAAAGGAGATAAATTTTTTTGGGCCTTTTCTGAATGTAAAAGGTGTTTCTCGGCAATTTCAGAAATTAAAAAATGTATGAAAATTACGAAACTTCGAACTGGTATAACTTGGCAGAGAGCAATCCTACAACTTTTGTGCCATAGTAACTATTGCTCCAAATGACCAGTACTACCCATAGGTACCATTTCTTTTCGCTGGCCGGCACTTTCAGAAAAGGCCCAAAAATGTATGGAGCGTGAATGATCTCCTTTATAAATTTTGACTTTAACTTTTAAATAAGGTCACCCGGGGCGAAAGCAACTAAACAAAATAATTTTGAAAGTTTGCTTCCCTCTACCATAAGCTACTTAAATAATAGGAATATTCTAGTAAACGTACTTCATTGCATAGTTTTCGATGAACAGTTTCGACATAAATAAACTTACAAACAAGCTTTAGTTTTTCATTAATTTGCATTATTGTTGAATATGACCAGTAAAAGTTACTTTCACCCCACTTTGGGGTAAATGTGACTATTCGTTATAACTCTGTTGTAATCTATTTCTAAATGTTGAGGTCAAGAGCACATGTAGATGCACACAGAATTATCTGTAAAAGCTATCTACAGTTGCTGAGAAAGAGTTCAGTTTCAAGTAAATTTAGTTTTATTTTTTTATGGGGCGAATGCGACTGTCTTCCATACTGACTAGTGTTGAGAATTTGAGATGTAGTATCTACTACTTATCGATAAATATAAATATGCAAAGATTCGATAATTAACAATAATGAAAGGTTTTAAATTTAATGTAAAAGGACAGTTTTTGGCGCGTAGCGTATGAATGTGATATTATTGCTGAACGAGGAATATTGAAGCGTTCCGCAGCTGCATAACTGGATAACTGATTTTGCTTTACTAGTTGTACAGCTTCCAGAAATGTTTCACAGCAATAAGTGTTCTCGTTTTTTCTTTTATAATTTCTGATACCTAACAAAATTTGGATTTTGTAATAACTTGGTACATTTTTTATTTAAGCTTTCTGTTTTATTATATAATTGCAGATAAACATTTATCGAAATATCGACATGGAACGTCACTAGTAATTTGCAGTTTCCATACAAAAAGCATGGGGCAATTGTAACTGCCAAAATAGTCGCAATAACCCACTTGCATGAAAAGTTGGGGTTAATGTAACTATATCAATAAAATATTAATTACAACACCTAGAGTTTAACCAAATATACCAAAAACACTGACGTTTTATCTTATTTTTAGGATGCACTTATAATTTTCCTTGCGACGACTTGAAATATTTTTAATGACTTAAAACATAACACAGGCCGCAGCAACACGTTGCTCCAAAATGACGGCTGACAGAAAATGGTCTGTCAGTACTACAGTCGGTGAACTGGCGATGCCATCTGTACTCTATTTGAAAAAACTATGATTCCTCTTTACTCCAATAGATAGATCTATCTACAAAAACGATTAGATAGAGAGAAAATTGAATTAGTTGCTTTAGCCCCATAGTTGCTTTCGCCCCGGGTGACCTTAAGTATTTTAAACAAAAACAATGGGATTATTAAAACCATTGGCACAGTATACATTTTAGATTATGAGTGAAATAGGGACCGTAATTATAGAAATCGTTAGCAAATTATGAAACTCCTTAACAAAAGATGGGCTTAAATCAAAGTTCAAGAACCTTAGCCAGTATTCTAAAACTCTAAATGATAATAAAGATTAATATCTAATCTCATATCGATTAATACACTGTTGTTGATTTCATCGCTTATCTTTTGTGTGATTTTGTCAACAAATGAGAATAGATTCGTGATTTATCAGCAATTCGGCGTCTTAACTAGTCGGAAAAACCTGCTTTATTAAGGTTTTAAATTTCTTCAAAAATCTGTCAAATTCGTCTTGTCTTAAATCCGTGTCAATCAATAGTTTATATTATAGTTTTCTTCTTCCATTCTCCCTTATCAGACGTCACAGCATCTTTTACTAAATTTTCTTTCATTTGCGAAACTTATTAAACGTAGCTTTTTAACCAACGAAACATCATTTCACATGCCTTGCCCTTTCTCAATAAAAAGACTATCCAATACATCATCATCATCATCTCAGCCATAGGACGTCCACTGCTGAACATAGGCCTCCCCTTTTGATCGCCACAAGTACCGGTTGGAAGCGACCAAGCAATCCAATACATAAGTTCCAGAAATTAGCGCGTCCAACCAAACAAATTATTCAGCTTTTATAATTTTAGTGTTAGATAATATCACGTAAAATAATCCACAGTTTAAGGTGAGCACAGTAATTAAAATCAGCGAATCTAAACAAAAACAATGAAAAAGGTTGTTTTAATCGAGCCTTCAAATAACCTTGTTGGACGGGTCAAGGTGACAAGCCTAGCTCGGGGTCACTGCTCGACAGTTCAGTGCTATCCAAATCTATCTTCAGAATTATAATAAACTGTTTTAAGTATACATGAATAGGATTAGGGGTATGAATGTTGATGGATGGAGAGGCAGAGGAAGGCCAAAGGAAAGATGGATGAATTGTCTCTAAGGAATGATGTGAAAGAAAAAGGAGTAAATGATGCTCTGACGTCTGATAGGGGAGAATGGAAGAAAAAAAAAGGTGATGCGTTGACCACAAGTAAAGTAGGATAAATATATATAATAATAAGTAAGACCCGGGCATGGACCATGGTCGGGCAGCGAGTCGCCCATTACTCGCCGCCCATTTTATATAAGCAGGATAATGGTAAGGATCTGTAAGTAATATCACTACTAAATATTCCTAACAGCTGAATTCTACGCAAACGTAACGAGCGTTCAAATCGTGTTCACTATTCAATCCAGATTCGAACTTTCCGTGATAAATTAAATTTAATGCCATCGACAACGTATTGTTGAACTGTATTGCCATAACGCGGGGCTTCGGAAAAGCGGTTATTATTAAGCGTTAAACGTTTAAAACACTTTAGAGACAAATCACAAATTTAGACAACCGGCGCTTCTGGGGACGCCAAAATAATAAATATGTATAATAATTTGGAATTGTCTACAAACTCAGCGACCAAATAAGAAAAAACGTTTATTTGGCAGATCGGTACACACAACATTAAAAAAAAATAAGTTTGAAACAACAAACAACGAAATAGAAAGATAAAATTGTGTGTCCCACGGCTAAGCAAAATAGGTCCTGTTCAGCTAATTTTCGAGTAGCAAGTGCTCCACGCTAGTTTTCAACTTTAAAATCTGCATAAGCTTATTAAAATCAGCTTATAGGTAATGGTTTCAACGCTGGGCCACCACAGGCGTTCTCTCTGGGAGAGTTAGTAGACTGTAATCCACCACACCAGCCCAGTGCGGGTTGGTAGATGTCACGTCTCTAATTTTTTGTTTATTGTAATAACAACTGATTTCTATACCATCGATGAAATCAATGACATCAAAACAAGCGTTTTCAAAGAGCCAGGATTAAACTGCAATCCACCACACCAGGCCAGTGCGTATTGGTAGATTTGGTAGATATCACGTCTCTGATTTTCTTGTTTATTGTTATATTAACAACTGGTTTCTATATCTTCGATGAAATCAATGACATCAAAAGAAGCGTTTCCAAAGGCTCAACAAACATGTCCTCGTCAAATCCAATCTTCCATCCTCATTCCTAAATCTCAGCCATCCCACTTAGCAGAAACCAGGTGTGATAATACACATAAATAACAACCAGAATCACACATCTTTTGATGAGTATGCCCCTGACTAAATTTAGAATACCGGCGTTGAACGTGGGTGTAAAGATGACGAAGATGTAATCCGGTGAGCATATGCATTTTGTAGATATTTTGTGATAGAGGCCGCCCGTTATCGACCTGGTGGTCAAATACTTTATGTTTTTCTTTATTTTAAATCATAAGAATGCCTAATTACCAGCTTTGACATCCAAGAATAGAGGGAACAGGTATGGTAAAAGATCTGGCATTCTTGTGCAGGTTATAAAGGGCTACCTTAATTTAGGCTCCAGTCTACTCCATTTTAATATCATCTGTATGTACTATGTTTTTGATTGGTGTGGAAAACAAACGTTTTTTTTTTACTTGCAGTCTCTGGGCAGGATCCCGGAATTGTCTTAAAATGATGACATTTGAATGGGAACAGAGTGGTTTTTAATCAGCAAGTAAAGTCTGACAGTCACGGCCCACTCAGGGCGGCAAGATTCATTTTCTTTGCATCTAAAAAATAAAAGCGTAACCTAGCAACGAGTGAGGGCGATGCATGGATCCATCTACAACATGTCCAAGAATCTGTTGAGCTTCCATATCTAAACTATTGGTCTTTCGACAGGACATGGTCCGTCCAAGTCGAGGGAAGACATCCCCATCCACTGCAGTGAAGGCTATAGAACCTGACCTTTTTGAAAAAGACTTCTAAAAAGAGGGGGTTATCAATTCATCTACTCTTTATCTCGAAGATTAAGAGACCGGAAAAAAGGCAAGCACTGAAACACAAAGTCATCAAACAGCAAAAGCCTTTCTTTCCATACGATAATGTTTCCAAAAACAGATAAAACTACGGAATACTCTTAACACAGAAATAAACAAGCTTTTGAGCCCACAGTCAGACGAAATGAGTCGATAACCTACATTTTGTGAGTCACCTTTAGAAATATTTACTGTTAGGCGAGACTGACGATTCACGGCTGTTTTGTTGTGTTACTGTTCAAGTGGGTGTGACAAAAACTTTGGCCGGTGATGTCAAAGGCTTTTGTAGTATCACGACTTAGTAGAGTAGAGAGCATGTGTATTTAGGTGGTAAAGTCATCAAATGAGTCCTCCCGCCCTGCGTGGGGCGGAAGGGACTGTCAGACTCTTACTGACTAAAATCCACCCGTGTTCCTTCGGATGCCCTTAACGTTCCGGGGCCGCGGTATCCTGGGTTAAGAAAAAACCCGCGACCCAACAGGCATTTGGCGCGAAACACGACGCGCCACCGAACCGGGCTTGGTCCTCGGCCGGACGGCGAGCTACCCATTACTCACCGTCCGCAAACCCGCTCCGCCGCTGTGCCCTGTGCTGATCAGAGGGACACGCGTTGGAGCGTCCACATGACAGGCTATTTGCATACGGGCAAAGAGACCCCTTAGGCACACAGTGCCTAAGGAAGAGTTTTTGCCCGCATCCCAGGGTGCACCGGCCCGAGAAACTGGTCTTCCCCATTAGCAGAGACTTTGCAGTAAGAGCTTGCTCATAACGCGATTCGTTCGATTTGTAATTTCTATTAATTAAAAATGAATGGTCCTTGCTACTACGATATAATGATGCAATTCGACTGACTTACGTCGTCGTCGTGGCGAGCGTGTTTTGTTTTTCGCGCACGGTTTATGTCATTATGTCGTAGTAGTAAGGATGATTTTCACTTGTAGTTGGAATCGGTCGAATTACGTCGCATCGTCCATTAGCAAGATCACATACTAAATTGGAAATGTGTCTGTTGTGAAGAGAAAATCTTATAGTGCGATCAGCAAACGAGGAAACTCTCTACCTGCGTCTGTATTTCCGAACGCATACAACCCTAATCTCATCAAAGTTATAGCGAACAGGCTTCTTCCGGGTAAGCTCGCTCCATCATCGTCCTTGTCTTTGTCACCCCTAGAAGCATCCTATTCACTCGCGACTTAGGCTCTTCGTACACAACGCGTCGCAAGTCTCCTATTTATTACTTACGACTTTGGTATCCATTGACGCGTGCCTGTGAAGGTGTACGAACCTCTATGGATTTGTATTGCGTTAGACGCCTGGATACCTAATTTGTATGGTGCCTATCGAAGATTTGTGTCGCGTTATGTACCTACGAGGGGGGTTACACTCCCAAAGTTATGGTTTTCATGAATCAGGATAAATTCTCACTTCTTCTTTGATAAAATCGTAACAAAATTATATTATTTTGAATTTAGAAGAGTGGTTTTTCAAAGCTGTAGAAGTTTTGACTAGAAAACATAATAAGCTACATCCGAAGTATAGTATTTTTTTGGGATTCAACGAGAATAAAATCGTTTGCTATTTTCAAATTTGGTATCCAACGGGAGCATATAATAATTTTTTTGTGGGATCCAACGGGAAAAATATTAAACTGTGATTCGAATCGTTTTGAAAAGACACTTCTTTAAAAGACAGGTTCGAAGGTTAAAATCCTTTTATTCCTACAGCCTTGGTTATTGTTCATGTAAATAAATAAAAAACGAACCTTTAGGCACCGATACCTGTCTCAACGCGGAATCGAATGAACGACCCTGAATACATAAGGTAGACAGGCCAATCCACCATTTTATTTTTTGATTTAGATTTAAAATCTTTTCGCCATGTTATTTATTTCTGTTGCCGCTATAACAAAAAATAACGGAATACAATAAATATTTAAATATTTAAGGGAGCTCACATAACCAGACATGATTTTTTTGCCATTTTTATAGACAATGGTACGGAACCATTCGTGCACGAGTCAACTCCTTTATTATCGAGGGACTGTCTCATCTGGTAACCGTGAGCCTGCTGGAACAAGGGCTATTGAAAGATCACCGTGGATTTTAGTCAGTAGGTACAAGTCTGACAGTTCCTACCGTCCCGCCCTGACTGGGAGAGAAAATTATTTGATAATTTTCCTACGATATTTTTTATCGAAATTATCATATTATATATCATATTATATTTTTAGTGATATCACTGCCAAAAGGGATGACTTTTCTCTGGAGCTGACTGCAATAGGGTACTTTACTCAAAAAAAATATTAGTCCGAAATATAGATTATTAAAAAATATAAGACCCGTATTTTTTCCTTTGTCCGTAAACCAAAATTGACGAAGATACAACGCTTCTAAATATCACAAAACGTCACTCGGTCAGTACAATTTTACAAGCGTAATGACGTCACAAGGCTCCACTCCCGAATTTGGAAGCGTTTTATCTTTGTCAATATTCATTGATTTGAAAAAAATAAAAAATACGTGTCCATTATTTTTCAATATTATTACTGACGGTCTAAATAGATTATCAATTTATTTATGCAGTCAAATACCCTATTGGCCAGTTTTATTCAGTAGCCGTTACCATAATTTTCGACTAAAACGCAAGCTAATCCGCGGACAACAGCAAGTAAGTAAGAATTAAAAAATAGTTACCGGATTGCAGCCTCAGTTACATACAAAATCTTTTACAATAGGCCATCTCATCATGCCCAGAGTACCGGAAAAAATGCTCCGTTGTAGAAAATCAGTTACATCAGACTGACGAAACATATAATACTGTAACTAAAACCATTGTCAAAGTAAACTAGGTCGATTCAAACAATTGTGGGCGAGGTGGTATAGTGGTCTTTATTTATAGAAAGATAAGGCTGGAAATCCTTTGTGGTATTGCCCTTCAATTTGCTAATTAGTTATTTACTTATTAGAAGTAATATAGGCCGTTTTTGTATTAGAATAAGTGTGAAGGTCGCTTGTATTGATTTTAGATAGCATATAATTAAAAGACGTAAACAAATAGATACTTTAGATTAAAACATAATGAGCTCTTGACTGAAAGAGATAAGGGTGACAATCCCTTGACGATTTGTTGTTGTTACAACTCGAAAATTAGTCTCATCATCTGCCTAGCCTTTTCCCAACTATATTGGGATCGGCTTCCAGTCAAACCAGATTCAGCTGGATATCAGTATTTTACATGGAGCGACTGCCTGTCGGACCTCCACAACCCAGTAACTGGGTAATACCATACCTCATGGTAAGACTGGTTGTCAGACTTAAGAGCTTTTGACTAATAGTAACGACTGTCAAAGAGCTCGAAAATTAGTCTACGGGTACATAAAATCGGGATAGAAAAATATGAACTCGTGCACTGACGAAAGTAAAAATTGTTTGGTCCCGATTTTCCAGGATGATGATGGATGATGGCTGCAAGCCAGGCCACCCTCCCCTTAGAGGGCTAAAGCCTGCCGGGGTCACGGGACTAACGAATACCGAGACCCCGTAACGTAAAGGGCTCTTGAAGGACACCGTGGATTTGAGTCAGTACAAGTCTGACACTCCCTCCCGCTCTGCCCTGGGTGGGAACTCATTAGTTTTAGTCAAAGTCTAACTGACGGTTTAATTAAATTTTCAATTTATTGATACTATCAACATGCCTGTTACAATAAACTTCGTTAATATAGCACGTGACTTGTTACTCGTTAGGATTCCCAAACGTCTCAGGAATGCGATCGAAGCCATAGTTAACAATTGTTTGATAGCAATCACGTGATTTCACGAGATTGTGTGCGCATTATGAAGGAAGATTGAAAGTGCTTAGTGAGAATTGGTGGTGTAGTGTATCTATATAATAAATATGTAAACACTATCTCTGCCACATAAGTATTCGGACCTGTCACGAATGACGTCTGTCAGTTGTTACGGAATGGGCGCGAACGCAAGTCAAGACAGAGAAGTAATCCAATACTTGATGTGAATTGAGAGCCAGTGAGTTATAGATAAATCCCAGTAAACATAGGATACTACAGGTGGAATGGCAACTAAGTATGAATGGTAATTAACAGTTCATAATAAATAAATAATATTTTGGGAATTTATTTCAGGTTCGCTATTGACCACTAACTCGCCTGATGGTAATCGATGTGGTTGACGCTGAAGCTCGCTTGTTTGGAAGTATACTCCAATCCTGTTCTGATTCATTCCCACGTTTTTATACACTCAATTTTCTTGTTATTACTTCAGACACACTAATCTTCGGGCACGCCGCAATCAAGCAATCGCGGCCGTTAGATCCCTCTCTTTGAGGAGTGGCTGGAGGTGTGAGGCGCCACGGCGTAACTTCTACCTTCTACCGAATCTATCCCCATAGGAAATGTATATCGTAATTGGGTTGATGTATACATGTTATATTGGATGACGTTTGACTAGCAACAATGTAGATCCTAATGCAATTACTTGTTTCACAAGACATTGCAAGTGGCCGCTGTCGTAATAAACTAGATAGGGCACATACTCTAGTATCTAGTGACTCACTATTTTTAATAAAAGAAAAGTCCCACTAATTATGGAATGTTTGTACTATGTAATAAGGTTGGTTTTTCATCAAAAGAACTGTTGTCAGTCTAAAAATCACTTTGTTCTTTCAAATCTAAGGACTTTTTTGAAAAGAAATTCTCGCAACAAATGCATAACTCGACTTTCTTGTAATAAATGAAAGAACAATATAATACATAGAAAAAGGAGTAAACCATGCTGTGTCGTCTGATAGGAGAGAATGGAATAAGACAACGTATTTCACCGACCGATGGAATATGTGCAGGAAGACACGCAAACACACATAATCAATACGAAACGAAACAAAAAATAAAACTTAAAAAATTGGTAAAGCACACAGAGTAGTAAAAAATGGAATGATCATTTTTGGGCGAAAGACAAACCCATGCATTATGTGCCCAAATATGTCACTTTCAAGACAAGACTTACTCTTCATTTATAGAAATTCTGTGTACAAAAATTATAGCAGTACAAGGCTATTTTGGCGCGTTGAAAAACTTTTACCAACAATGGTGCCTCTCAACGTCATGCGCTTTTGCTCAATTTTAATAACAACACAATGACATAGAAATAATAAAAAGTAAAGATGTTGCACATCAACAAGAAAATTGATGAAAAGCACAGAATAAAAAAGAAACGAAATTCACATTGATTAGCTGCTTACCCGCTCACTTCGCTCGTAATCCTGACTCCCCCGCAAATCGTTTAGTAGTGTGAGTAAAAGCTGCGTCCAGGCATTCCAGTTTTTTATAACGTGTGTTCACAAAATGACTGTACAAGGAACTTAAGCCCGAATAATGAACCTTTCTTTTTTTTATAGTAATGCCGCTATTGGAAAACAGCGTCCCTATTTATGAGTGTCATAACAACAGTGCAAGAACTGTGCTTTTAAAAAACCGCTTCCGCTTTTGCTCAATTATACAAACAACGTGAAAATTTTGTGAAAAACACTAAATAGACACAAATAGAATATTCTGAGGCCAATAAGATTGTTAATTCCAAGCAAGAGGCATACAGAGCATTCCATTTGTTCGTAATCTGTGTCCGAAAAAATATAAATAAATATAATCCTTACCTGATCGAAATCCTTTTGTCGCAAAGGCATTTGGGGCCTCACATTGGAATTACTAATTGAACTCATCTTGCCTCAGTTTCGCATAAATACAGAAACAGACTGACTACACACGATTCATATGATGTTATAAAAAAATTATACTATTCACGTTAAGAGATCACAGTGTTTCTTCAGCTTTATTCAGCTGCTATATACATAATTTTTGTTTTTTTTTTCTGTATTGCTATTGCTAGTACACTAGGTTGTTGCTTTTGCGGTTGTCAATTCTGAAACAAAAAAGAGAATAATCGTTAAAATAGATGTCATACAAGAAATTGGTATAAAAAATAATTTATAGATGTGTTTTACTTTGTTTTTTCGTCTGCCCTGTTTTATCGATAGCACTAATATTATAAAACTAGTTTAAAGCGCTAATCTCAGAAACTACTGGTTCTACGCCTACGATGGGCGAGCTTACCCAGGCTATTATAATTTTAACGTGCCCAGGCTGGGTAATCTCGCTTCATCTTAGACTTAGGTTTACTCTAAATTTGAAGAGATTGGGGTATGCGTTCGGAAACACCGACAGAGGAAGTGTGTTCCACTCTTTAACTGTGCGCATTATGAAGGAAGATTAAGAAGAAATTGCTTAGTGCGAATTGGTGAAATGGCAAGTAAATAAGTAAAGGCGCTCCCTCACCGGGAGCATTCGCGTGTAATGTAACATTTATAGATTCGACTTTGAGCATTACATTACAGTATTACTTCCCTGACTGACGAGCATTCGCGTACATTTAGTATTGATTTGGAAAGTGGCAATAGGCAGGCCACATCGCTCGTAGAACTGACAACCGATGGGGAAGAAAGGTTCTCGAGTGGCAACCACGGACCGGAAGACGCAGCGTAGGTAGGCCTCCCACTAGGTGGACCGACGACATCGTGAGAGTCGCGGGCAACCGATGGATGCAAGTGGCGAATTGTCGTTCGGCGTGGCGGTCTAAGGGGGAGGCCTATGTTCAGCAGTGGACGTCTTCCGGCTGATGATGATGATGAATGAGTATAGATTTGATAGAAGGTGCGCATTGTGATGCTCGATTGTTCTCCCTCACAGATGAGGTACCGAAGATGCTTGGGATGAGGGAGCACCTTTACGTTATGGTCGTCTCTGGGATATTAATTTCTGACTTTCACGTGGACCAAGCCATGAAAAAAACTTAGTTAATCAATACATTCGACTCCATTATCATCCCTGCCTTTCAAAAACTGCAGAAGCGAACAAAAATAGGCAAATTTCGCGTTCAAAACAAAAATAATGTATCGATTTATGTGAATACTTTTACATATGACATTCATGTTTTGATATCACATAGTTGAAGGTCAAAAGAGTAACTGTAAGTCTTTACTCTTTAGACCAGGGGTGACCAACCGGTCGATCGCGATCAAACGGTCTATCGTGACTATTAATCCAGTCGATCGTGAACCTATATTTTGGTTAAATATCATCAATTCAGACTTTCATTCCAACGTATTAAATCAATTTAAGGAAACAATCTCACATGTGACATAAAAAGGACTCTCCCAAGACTGGTCAATAAAAAATACTACTTACATGATTGTGTACTAACTAAACTATGCTGTTTCATTTAAGATTTCAAGAACTATGTAGGTAACTGGTAGATCGCACAGGGTTTCGGTAGTAAACAGTAGATATATATCTTATCAAGTTGGCCACCCCTGCTTTAGATTATACTGTTGTTTTTCAAGATTTAAATGTTACTTAGTCACCCAACAGACTAAAGATGAAAATAACAGGATCGCGCTGGATGCAAGCCGCTTCCAACCGGTCCTATTGGAACTCGATAAGGGAGGCATATGTTCAGCAGTGGACGTCCTACGGCTGATATGATGATGATGATGTTGATGATGAAGCGCCCAACATAAGAACGACACTGTGATACCGCCATATTGTGACGTCATGCATAGTTTCCTATCACACACATACATAAATAAACAATATGTTATGAATCTTATGACTTCAAACTCCTATGAGTTTAATATTATTTTAATTAAAAACTGCGCAATGACTGAGGGAGTGGACTACTGTGCAGCGTGTCGCGAGTTCGATTCCCGCAGGAAACAAATATTCGTATGAACTACAACTAGTTGTTCAAGGTCTGGTGTTTGTGTATGTGAGTTCTATGGTTGTTAAGGCACCCACGACACAGGGCGAAATTCCCAGTGTGAAAGTTTAAAAAAAAACGGCTGCCAGTGTACAATATATTCCATTTTGTTTAATTTTAATATTTTAAGTTCAAAAGTGCCTCTTTGATGTCCTAATTGAAATAAAAGATTAGACTTTCACAGTCTTAGTGGATACAGCAGCTACACAGAGTATTTAAGATCTCCACAACCCATTAACTGGGTAATACTGTTACCAGTAACAGTGTTTGATAATAATGGAATGCCAAATATCTCAACCTCAGACTGGCCATGTTTGTCGAAGAACCCATGGCCGGTAGAGCAGACGAGTCCTAAAGTGGAGACGACGTAGTGTGGAACACCCCCAGCTAGATAGACCAACAACCTTAAGAAAGTGGCTGCAACAGACTGGATGCGAAAGGCGGAGGACAAAGTGATGTGGAGGAACCTGGGAGAGACCTATGTCCAGCAGTGGACTGCGATAGTCTGAGTTGATTGATTGACTGATAAATCTCAAGTTAGCTAGGAATGCATTATTATTTTTGAAGTGTACTTAGGTGCAATGAAACTATGTCTAGACTAGACAGTGCATAGTTATCTATATTTATTTTTTTATAGGATTGTGAATATAAGGACAATCAAACTGGACTAGAATAGTGGATCCCAGCATTGGAGTCAATCTTTTGGTTGGCGCAGTGGTTGAGCGATCGACTTCTGCATAGTATATCGCGGGTTCGATCATTTGAAGGCCAAAGAAAAGATGGATGGATTGTATAAGTAAGGATATGAAAGAAAAATGAGTAAATGATATTATGACCTGTGATAGGGGAGAATGGAAGAAAGAAACGTGTTGCGCCGACCTCATGTAAAATGGGATAAGGGCAGGAAGATGATGATGATGATGAATCAAATATTTGAATGATCTAAAAGTACTTGTTCGGAGTCTGGGTTTTTATGTTTTTCTGTTTCTAAACGCACTCAGAACATAGGAGAAATTCCTAGTGTGAAACAACTTATTTTTTAATATTTCAGCTTAGAAACTTTGTAACAGCGTAAACATTAAATTAGCATATAAGTATAAATAATAATATTCCACAACTATCACACAACACCATCTAGTCCCAAGCAAAGCAGAGCTTGTGTTATGGGTACTAGACAACTGACAAACATACTTTATATATTTCTAAATACTTACATACATAAGATAGATAAGACAAGATAAATTACACCCAGACACAGAACAAATGATCATGCTCAACACACATTTGTCCTGGGTGGGAATCGAACCCACGACCCCCGGCATAGCAGTCAGGGTCACTAACCACTAGACCAAAAGGCCAGTCATAATATACAAAAAATATATTACTTAGTAATTAAAAATCAAGATTTTCTAAGCAAGTACCTATGTTTATATACAAAAATAAGTGGGAGTTGTCAGGGCTACTTAGCAAGCCTAACGTTAATGCTAACGTACATCATTATTCTTAGGTCATGAGCTTGTTTTAGTATACAAATAAAATAGAATTAATGTTTCTAATCATACAGTAGAGCCTACTAACGGGAAATGCTGTTGATTGTCATGTTAATATGTATAAATGAACAGATAAAGACTATTATCCAGGAGTTCCTGGGATTAGCGTATTCAACCAAAACAAACTCTTTATCTATATATATAAAAATGAAACCCGTTTTCCGTTGTCACGACATAACATGAAAACGGCTTGACAGATTCGGATAATTATTTTTTTGTTGTGTTTGTAACCATTGGGACCGGGTTTTAGACCGAGTCCTCCACCCGTGCGAAGCCGGGACGGGCCGCTAGCACTACATAAAGCTCGATTACCACTCACTCACTGACATAATTGTTCTCCCAGATGGTGAAGGGGAAGGTGGGTATATTTTGACAGATTCGTAAACAAGTGACTCTTGTTACCTTTATAATATTAGTGTAAGAGAAAGAAAAGAAGAAATTATAAAGGCTTGAGCCGGTCTTTTTCTCTCATCCGTTTTCTATTTACACATTGCCGTTCATGCAAATATTGAGTTTTATGAATCAGCAACTTAACTATACATATGCAGTAATTGCAGTGAAAGTGTTGCTAAATGCAGGCAGTATGGAAAGTGACAGCTTAGTAATTACTTATGACTGTAACTCATTAGTAAAATTGGCTATGGAACATAAAACGAGCCTTACCTAATGCACTATTGCAAATTGGTAAGGGGTTTTAGAACTTATTCGTATAAAAATTTACTTTGAACTAGTGGCCCATCCCGGCTTCGCACGGTTGGAGAACCCGATCTAAAACCCGGTCCCGATGGTTACAAACACAACAAAAAAATAATTATGGGGCTTTGCCCACAATAGGACAGATGTAATAAGGAAAAATAAACAGGATAAAACAAGAGATTTCTCAATTGAAACGAGTCAAAATACAATAAAATGTGATATTTTTTTTTGGTGTCAGCAGAGATTAAATAATTTCATAATGTTTTGAAAATACCATAAAGAATTTATGACTAATTTGATGTTAGTAGTACTATAATGTTTGTCAATAAGGAAAAGGAACTATATTTATACAGGCACCTAAATAATTCAAAATACCAATTTAATTATGAGGTACAAACAAAAACATATCATGCCAAGCTATGTTATTAAGAAAATCAATACAATATTTGACTACCAATACAAAGCTGAAATATTCATTTATTTGGAAGCAAAAGTACACATTTTTGACAGTTAAAAAGTTGTTAATAACAGGGCGACAGGGCCTAGCTTTGCAGGGCTTCCTTTTCTGCCTGCAGGGGTTTAAAGGACCAAAACGAACAGGGTGCCCCTGACGTCGGCCGTCTTAATCCCATTTAAAGAAAATTATAAAAGCATAAGCTATGTCTTTATAACTCTTGACAGGTGTAATTGATGCAGTATACCTACTTTGGAATTGGAATCAGTATGTATACTTTCATGTTACAAATTATACATGAACAGTACTCAAAATTCAATCGCAGATTTAAAAATAGAATTAAAACGATATACGCGAGCAGTTTCCTTTGGCTGCGTTCTAGCTTTGTATAGATTGGAATATAGAATACGCGTTTATGCCATAACATAAAAAAAAAAACTATGTCAAGAGGATAACAATCAAGTTTAACTGCATTTTTAAACAAAACTCACTCAACTGTGGTTGCTCGTTCAACTGGAACGACTTATTCACATAAAAAAATATCACATATGACCAGCATACCCACTTTCTAAGAACCAAAAAAAAAACTAGTAAAATAGCGGGAATTTAGTAAACGTCACTCGATTACATGCAATGCTAACCAGAAAAAGTAAAAGTGACTATGCACATGACAAAGGAATCGAGATTTTGCAACCTAAACAAGGGCAGACGAAAACATGTTTTTTTTTCAACATCCTACAACACACACTTGACGCATACCTTCACAGATTCACAGACACACTTCATGGCACTGTATTTAACACTAAATAATCATAAAATAAACGATTTAAATTAAATAAATTGTTCAATTACGACTGATTTCTTTGCTTGACAATACACAGGTATGTACACATCTGTAGTCTGTACCTGACAATTGACTGACAGGTATTTTTATTATCCTACAAAATGCGTTTCATTGTAAAACCAATACTAGTGATACTACGTTGCATATCTATACTATTTGATCGTATTATACTTACGTAGCAATCGTTTTCACGCTGTCATCGACCACATTTCACTCGAAATTAACGCGACACGATCTAACGTAACGTTGTACACTTTAAAGATCACTATTTGATTTGCAAAATTCAATACAGGAAATAATAGGCCCTGATTTTAATATCCATTTCTTTCACGCACTCAAATGAAAAGAAACAACAAGGAGGAAGAGAGAACAAAACCGTACTTTATTTTTAACCTGAAACAGCAGATGGCGCTTTGGTTCTCATCGTCTTATGAATGCATTCGTGGAAACGTGAGTGCGTTCAAAATTTCAAATCATGGGTTTCAAGTTTCTTGTCTTTTAAATTTGTGTTTATTGATTTAATTTATATTTACTTTATATTGAAGTACAAAATATTATAAACATAATATCAATTGAATAAATCCAATTATGTTTTTGTTTTATTTCTGTAACTGAAAGTTTATGGTTGTGGAATGGATTTTTATGTAGGTATACATTATATAAAAAATACACAATGTGTTTGTTTCCGATCTCTATGTATAATTAAGGAGCTTGCTCTAACTATGTCCAAGACTATGTCAATAAAACTATAACAAATGTGGGTCCGGAAACCAACCCCCCTGAAGGGTTACCATTTTTGTCATTTGATAATTTGTATGAAGAATGTAAAACAACTGAGTGAGGGATTTAAACATCAACGATATCGGTAAAAATGTAAATACGCTTTAGCTCAGCAGCTCTTCGCAAGTGCTGACTGTGGCTGGGTCAAAATAAACATTTTACAGCATAACTGCATCCAGCCCTGTGATCCAACCCCAAAGATTGATCATTTATTGCCCGTGGTACTCAATTGTGAACCATTACTTACGTAAACTAAATTAAATAAAAAAATAGGCTACTCAATTAAAACAGCGTACACTAAACACTAACTTTTTGTGAAAATCAGCAGTTGGGTAATTTTCACAAAAAGTGTCACAAGCAAAAACGCGCCGAGATAGAACAAATGCAATCCCATGTTGTGTTTTTTTTTTAATTTTATTCGTTTGAATAAAAGTGTTGGGCTTCCTTTTTGTGCTACCTTTTTATTCAAACTCAGCGCTTTTTTAACGCTATATGCCATAGACTTCCAGGATTGGCGGCGCCTTCGCTGGTAATGAGAAAGTTTTAAATGTCAGATTAATTTGTTTTTGGTTCAGTGTTCCTAACCTAAGGTAAATTCCCGTAAATGCAGGACCTGCGAAGCTATTGCGTGCCTCTATTGAATAGCTTTTGCATTTGCACTGATAAATGTAAATATTCCTTGAAATCAGTTATTCTAACGCTCTTGAGGCACTCCTCAACTTAGCCTCACTCATAACAGTCCATATTTACAGGTGTTCAGTTGACAACTGCTTTGTGTGTTTGTGACTATCAAGCCTTAAAGCCTTATAGAACTTTCAATAAGAAATATTTATTTGCACATACAAATAGTTCGACGGGAATAATTCAAAGGAAGCATTATCATCGAATTTGAATTATTTATGTAAAATATTAAGAACTAATTCTGGGATTTAAGAAAATACTCTCGAGTTTTTTTATTCATTTACTGTCTTTTCTTATTTATGACATTAACTAATACAGAGAAGATTTTTTTCAGATTTTTATTTACGGTATTTTCCAAACAACAGGGAAATCCAATTTCAGAGTGTGGCAACTCTTTTTAATTGTCAATAATTTTGACTGAAAGTCCGACTGAATACGAAACAGTGATTTATTTGTGTAATTACACAGACTACTTAGAGATACTACGTATCAGACTGCCAACTTCGGAACAAAAATTTTCGCCGTAGGCTTTTGACAGCTTTTGAGTTTTAATGGTGTATGACGTTTGTTTTTTTTTTTAAATCATTGTTGCTCAATGGCAAAGGAATAATCGTATACAGCCTAAACGCCGTATTCGATATTGCTATATTACTGAAACTTTTCTGAAAATTAATTTTGGGAAAAAAAATAAATAAAAAACAATTACATATTAAAACATTTATTTTTCAATTTCCTTTAAAATTTTTTGAATGCTTGATTTTGCATCGTAGGCAAATAACGAAAATCATTAAATAAATGTAAAATTATCATAGTAACAGTTCATTGTTGTAAACCTTTTGACGCAACATTATTTTTAAGAGCTACTATCACTGTACCGAAACACCTCACTGCACCTTTGGATGGGTAATTTAGTATTTTGTTACTGCCGTATATTGATGGTTTTATCAATCGCCTTTTTCCAAAACGATGGTGAGCTGATTTTTCTACAACTGCTATTCTCTAGATTTTCACATGTCTTCCATCTGCATAATGAGCTGGAAAAGAAGAAACACAATGTTTATTATAAAAAAATATTATGAACCTCGGACCCACTCCAATGAATGAGGTGGGTGCTTTATGTAGTCACATAGTGTAAATCAGTTGAGTTTTATGAAAACATTATATTATTATGTATTCAGTAAAACATATTATTTTATCATGTAACTGTATAATAAATTATCTTAAAAAGATCTATTAAACTAAAGGAACAATATATCTCTGCCTCCTACCACGGTGGCGCTGTTTAAATTTAGCAACCATACTAAATAACAATTTAGGATTCAAAACATATATTTTATACTAGCCATCGCCAGCGGCTTCGCCCGCGTTTATGATAAAAATTAGACAGGAATTTAATCCTGGGATAAAAGTATCCTATTATGTTATAATAATCTGAGTAACAAACATCCATCTATCCTAACAAATTTTGTTAGAAGTAAGATTAAGAAAGCAAGAAGTAATGATAGCTGATGTTTTATCATAATATTTACCTTTTATACTGTCGAGTTGTTGTTCCACTCAAAATCTCATCTTCAGTAAACAGGAAAGGATAGGCACTGCCGAGACTTGGACGAGATTTAGACGTAATGAACTTCTTTTCGAAGTGCTTTGACAAAAAACCGCTTCGGAAGTTTTTCAGGTGATAACGATTGCAGTCTTGCAGATCATCACGGTTTAGTTTAGACACTTTAACCACACAGCGAGTCTTTTCTTATTACACGGGAAATGATGCCAAATAGCGTCCTGTCGCGAAAATTTACAAACAGAGCACTCGTAATACATTTTGCAAATAGTAAAAGTAATAGTAGACACACTGGGGATTTATTATTACAGAAAAAGCGGACAGGATAAACATTAGAGATCAATATTAGCAAATGTCAGACACACGTCATATGAAAGAAAAACAAATGGCGGCCTACCAGCGCCTGCGACGGCCAATCAGAGACGACCACAAACGTCAGTCATCATTAAAACAATATGGCGCTACGTCGAGCGTTTCGTTGTATGAAGATTATCAGCCGTGTGTAATTAGTTCAAAAGAAATAACAATATGACAAAACTCCTTTAGCTTAATTTTAAAGCAAATTCTAAGCTACAAATAGAGAAAGAACAAAGTTTAAGTTATAGTGTGTTATTCAATACTGGTGTCTATTGTACAACTGCCCAACCAAGCTCAATTTTTTTAGTTTTGCGGAAGACAAAAATTAAAGTTTTTTAAATAATGTGTTACGTTATAGTCACTGGTCGGAGCTTGGCATGGCTTTTGCTAAGTGTGGTAGCTTTTATGTTAATTTTAACCGGTATTATGACTCCTAAATGGTTAATGGGGCAACCTCAGATTGTTAACGAGAATAATATCACTAGTTTTTATATTCGGAGCGTCGGGATTTATAATAGGTGAGTTGAAGTTGAAACTAAGTGAACTTCTTATTTTTTTATGTAGGTGGTGAAATCATCAAATGAGTCCTCCCGCTCTGGGTGGGGCAGATGGGACTGTCAGACATTAATTGAATAAAATCCACCCGTGTTCCTTCGGATGCTCTTTATGGTCCGGGGCCACGGTATCCTGGGTTTAGAAAAACCCGCGACCCCAGCAGGCATTTGGCGCGAAGCACTACGCGCCATCGACCCGGGCTTGGTCCTTGGTCGAGTTACCCATTACTCATTGTTTGCAAGCCCGCTCCACCGCTGTGCTCTCTGATGATCAGAGGGACACGCGTTGGAGCGTTCACACGACAGGCTATTCGCATACGGGTAAAGAAACCCCTTAGGTACACAGTGCCTAAGGAGTGCCCGCATTCCAGGGTGCACCAGTCCGAAAAACTGGTCTTCCCTCGGACGTATTCAAGAGGGAACTCCAGTCCACAGGTGCACGTGGAGGTTTCCTGTCTGTCCTGTACACCAAACTTCTTATTTAAATAAAAAGAAGCAAGTTTTACTCTCTTAGCTTGAGATCTGTATAATCTGGTATCATTATATTGAAGACTTATTTTTTCTAAATTGCTTGTCTATTGGTTTTGTATTCTTACTTACCTTCCTTATTTTGAGTCTATATCCTTTATGTCTGTTAATGTCCCTACTAAAAACTGGATTGAACTTATAAAGATCTAAAATGTATTCCTACTATTTTAATTATAGTTTGGTAAATCAGCTTTTTATTTTATAAAGCTGAAGACTGGTTTGGTTAATCATGTTAATCTCAGGAATTACTGGTTCAAATTGAAAAATTCTCTTTGCAATTGTGGTCCATTTATTGAGGAAGGCTATAAGCTATGAAACATGTACAGCCAATAGGAGCCAAGCAACGGATGTGAAACCATTGGTTACAGCTGGTCACTAACTAAAAATGATTATGACATGGCACAGTGGCTGAGCGATCACGGGATCTATCCCCAACTATTTATATGATTTTCAGGTAGTTGTTCCTAGTCTAGGGTGTTTGTGTATGTGAGTTTCTATGTTTGTGAACACACCCACGATACAGGAAGAAATTCCTAGTGCGGGGCAACGTTTTAAAAATAGATGATAATATCTATTTTTGCTTTATTTCCAGATGTATCCCCATGAAGGATGACCCCAACAACTGTGCATCATTCTCATTCTACGGTCTGGCCACTGATTCTGAGTTGTATCCTACTCCATGGAAAGCAGCCATGTTCTTTTTATCTCTATGTAAGTATGAATTATTTTATTACTAGCTGTTGCCAGCGGCTTCACCCGCTACAACTCCAAAATTATCCGACGGGAACATAAAATCGGGATAAAAACTATCGTATGTGTTAAACCAGGTTATAAACTATCTGTGTACCAAATTTCAGCCAAATCCGTTCAGTAGTTTTTGCGTGAAAGAGTAACAAACATCCATACATACAAACTTTCACGTTTATAATATTAGTAGGAGTTAAACCAGGTTATAAACTATCTGTGTACCAAATTTCAGCCAAATCCGTTCAGTAGTTTTTGCGTGAAAGAGTAACAAACATCCATACATACAAACTTTCACGTTTATAATATTAGTAGGATTTAGTGATTTGACAACTCAAGAAAAATCAACCAAATAGGATATAACTTGTTTGGTCTGAGTTGTATATTTATTATTTATCATAGAAAGTAACAAAGTTTTGTTGTGATTGGAGTGATTAATCTACTTCACGTAGTTCCCACCACAAGAAGCTACAAATTTTTAAACACACATTTAGGTAATCACAACTCTTGGATTTCTTGAACGAAAAGTTGATAAATTCGAAACTATTACTGCAAAATGGCAGCCCAAATTTTTATGTTCGAAAAGTCACTTTAATCTGTCTGCATAACCCTCAAATGACTGCACCAAATTGGATCATTCATATTTTATTATAAAATTGTTTTTGTAAAATCCACTGAGAAGAAGTTTTTAACCGCCTTGGTTGACTGGTTGAGAATGCCACAGGCATTAAGTCCCCCTACGTACTGCTCATGTTAGGTATTGGTATCCATGCAAATGAAGTCCTTGCAAATTACATTCATATACTTACCAAGTAGGATGTTCATTCATTAATTCTCAAAGGATGTTACTAGTGTTACATACATAATTAGTTACCTGTTTTGAAACAGCAATTTTGAGTACAGTACATCTGACTTTCTGAAGAAGATTAATATTATTGTATCCCCCCGGCGTCATACACAGTTATAGGGATGGGATGGATCCACCTCCTAGCTGTTCAGTGTCCACTCTGGTGTTCTATTCAATCATCAAATGAGTCCTCGCCCAGAGTGGAGAAGGTTCTGCCAGGCTTTTGACTAAAAACCCACCCAGTTCCTTCAATAGCCCTTTACGTTCCAAAGTCACTGTTACCTTTATATGGGGTCCTGCTACCCGGGTCAGCGTTTGGCCGTATGGGGGGAGAGGCCGTCAGTTTACTGACAGCTCCCTGAGACGCGCGTAGAACTCATTCGCCTATGATCTATGCTATTCTCTATAAGTGTCATCGCTGAACTCTCCAATGTGCTCTTCGACGAGCCATTCGATCGTGCAGTTCAAGCGATGAGCACTAGTATCGCTTTCAGAAGCTTAGTGAATAAGAAACTTTAGTCCCAGCTTGGCGTGAGCGCTACGGCCGTGCGTTCATATGGCTGTGTTATAGGCCTATGTGGCCTGCATCCAGCGTGATCCTGTGGTCTTCTTCTTCACCCATTATTTGCAGTCCGTTTATTGGAAATTTACTTTACGTTTACATGCAGGAATTTGTATTTGTAGGTGCAGCCATACAGTTCGCGACAGTACTAGCGGGAGTCATGGCGTGTTGCATACAATCTGTCTTTAAGAAGAGTGTCATATCAATTGCTGGAGCTACACAGGCTTTGGGAGGTATGATATAAAATATGTTCTCTAATTAACAAGTACTTTTTTTTACAAGACCCTAGGAATTTCTCCTGTGTCGTGGGTGCGTTTACAAACATAGAAACTCACATACACAAAAGCCCGGAGCCGAAGCAACTACTTGTAGATCATACAAATATTTGCTCCGTGCGGGAATCGAACCCGCGACTCGCAGCTCAGCAGTCCAATCCCTCAGCCACTGCGCTAACCGTGCCGTCATAAAAAAATATACTATATATGGACTATAAATGGACTATCTATTCAACACTTTCATCACCATCAGCGTAGGTTACGGTGAAGGCCTAAATTTTTAAAAAGACCAGTTCTCAAAATAGAAAGCGACTAGGTTCTCAAAATAGCAAATTCTCCAAAAGACTCATAATAGCAAATTGTCAAAAAGCCTGATTGTCATAATGGTAAATTCCCGAAAGGCCTAATTCGAAAAATGGGAGTAAAATTCTTTGAAATGTATTAGTTTTTCGCATGACTTGAAGCAATTTAGTTAAATCGAAGATTATAAATCTCGAAAGACTGAGAAAATTTTCCATCGAACATCGGTCATTCGAACATCATGGCCATGGGCTAACCCAACGACGATATATTACTAGACTCCTAATAACAGGCGACCGATGTCTGTCAACACATTATGCAAAAAAGTCTTATATCCGTCTTATTTCGACCACTCCTGTGAGCCGTAAACATACCTTGCCACAGAACAGACCTTGAGTTAGCCAATCTCAACGCAGTACCCCGTCCCCCTCGGTTACGTAGTACCTCAGCGAGTTGACAGAATAGTTTTTGTTCCTTAGATCGTGCATGCGGAGTCTAGTAATATATCGTTGTTGGGCTAACCATATTTCCCGAAGGACGGATGCCTGCCGCTTCAGTTTACTTTCTCTGCAAACTAAGTATAATATTAAAGAAAAAGTTTTATATAATTCCAGGTCTATTCGGCGTACTAGGCCTGCTCCTATACCCTTGGGGCTGGGGTGCTACTCGCGTCAAGAGACTCTGCGGCAAAGATTCCGAGCCTTATTTACCTGGTGACTGTTCTATTGGTGAGTTTGTTACGTAGACCTATATGGCATAAAGGCACATATTCACTAGGAGACATTTGTTCCGCGACTCTGACGCCCGACACGAAATTACGTGTCCCGCGCAATGTCGCCCGACGTCGTCCGGAACATTTACGGGTCGCGCAAATTGTCGCAAGTTGACTCTAGTAGAAACTGGGTAAGGTGAACAAGGGAAATGTCGAGCGACATTTTCCCACAAAGTTGCAGAGACATACCACGTGAATGTTTGGCGATATATCTCCGCGACATGTCTCCTAGTGAAAATTCGCCTTATATGTATGGCAGACCAAACATAATATTATTTTATGTAGTGTACAGACTACATCTGGACTCATTCACTATACGGACCTTGTGTAAACTCGAACAAACTGAGCGTTCAAGCGTTTTTGCTGTAACTATTATTGGAATCTCACAATTTAGGACCCATTAAAATTTGTAGTAATTTTTACCCGTGGTGCTAGGCATCTGGGCTTCTCCCAGTTGTAATGTCCCTTTGTGCCTATTGGCCTTGTTTTCTTCTGTCTCCTGTTTGCATGGGGGGAAAGTGGAAACATATTTTTCCTACTCCTCCACTATTCTTTTCTGATTAATTTCGGATCAGGATCCAAGACAGGTAAATTCATTCTCCGGGACACGTCGAGCTTCATTGTCTCGGCGCTTTTCTGGTGGTTGGCACTGTTGATTCTGGCTTTCAGGAGTTGTAGTGGTTTGAGAATAGTGTGGTGGTATTGTCCCAATAAAAATAAAGTCCCTTTCGCTCAACCCAGGACTCATTTGATGACTTTTCACAGTGAAGTTCTAATATAATATACAACTGACTACTGACGTAAATAAAAATACCTATCCGTAATAGCTTGGTACAGCCGTCAGCACAACAACCTACTCCAATCCGACATTTTCCGCTTTATCACAAAAGCATAAGGTTCATATTTGATTGGGAAATTTTACAGACCGAGGTAGGTTGATGTGCTGTCATCTGTACGTTATGTAGGTCACAATTGTTTAAGATATTACTCTTAAACTTAGTCATCCTATATTATTGATGTTTTTGTACATATTTTCCTTAGAGAACTACTAATAAGTAAATGTACCTAGATTAATTTAGGTACATTTAATGGTACATTATACCGTAGTACATACGTAGTTCAGTGAATGAACGCCTGACTTGTAATCTAATCGGGCGGACGACGAGTAAAGGGTAACTCGCCGTCCGATCATGGACGTTCATCCGGGGTCTTCAAGTTAAGAGGTAGCAGGTTACTTCTAGGCAAGCGTGCTTCACCGTCGACCACATCATCGCTTACCGTCAGGCGAGATAATAGTCAAAAGCGAACCTATCGCTAAATAAATAAAAAAAACGATTCTGTAACTTTTTCCAGGCTGGGCGCTCTTCGTAACAGCAACAGGCATAGCTCAGATCTTCCTGGCGAGTGCTCTATCCAAGACTGCTGACAAAGCTGCGAATTCCGACAAGGTACAATTCCAAATGGATGAGGGTAAACAACTGATTTGTATAGCTTAGGAAGGAATGCTCTGTAAAATTGTTATCTGCCTAGCTAAAGCGAGCTTACCTATGATACGATGCGATTGCAATTTTACAGATTCCAACTACAAGTGAAAATCAACCTTACCACTACGACATATGACATAAAACACGTTATTATCTGCGGGTGGACGAAAAACAAAACACGATTACAATCATCCACGACGACGTCAATTCAATCGAATTGCATCATTATTTCTTAGTAGCAAGGGCGATTTTCATTTTTAAATAGTAAAAATTGCATATTGCACGAAACCTGTCATGAGTAAAGTCCCTAAAACTTGAAAAGACAGAGTTGACAGCATCAATAAATAACAAGTCTATCAGTTAGAATTTTGAACAATAATGGACACGTATTTTTTCTTTTAGTAAATTAATGCATATTTATAAAAAAATAAGGCATCAAACTCCGAGAATGGCTCGTGACGTCAGAAGCAAGTTTGCATTAACTTGTGACGTCTTGACAATTTGAAAGGGTCGTATCTTCGCTAATTCTGGTTTTTGTAACAAAAGAAAAAATACGTGTGAATTATTTTTTGAATAATCGATTTGGTGTGAGAAAAAGTACAATTTTTGTTCCCAAGGTAAGCTCCGAAAGGGTAGGCCCATACGGTTTATGGCTGGTAAAATAATAAGTTTTGAAACATAAACCGCCTTACCACAAAATGTGCTTGTCTAAAAAACTGTCAACGTCAAATTGACATTTCATGTTGATAAGGGTCGTTTTGCAGTAATACTTTTTATTCATGTATTTCTAAAATAAATTATATAGGCATAAGGTCGGATGTGTGATTCTTTCAACATTCAAACTTATCTCAGAATCATAAGGTCGGATTTCTGAAAAGCTTTCACACATACGACCTTATTCTTTTCATGATTTGTAACTGCTTTTTGGCGGTGTTCGCTTATTTGCGCGTATATTTTTATTATTTAGCTTTTAAAAATTAAATGTATTTTTGTATGTTTTGATTACGACTGAAATCCCATTGACTGAATCTCATATTGCGTCCATATAAAAACCAAAATATACCGTATTGTTAAGCTGCTACAGATTATTTTCAAACTTTTTTAATACCAGTAAAATATAAAATGTTATACTTAAAAATTAAATCGTTAGATTAGCCCATACACGATTAAGGTTACTTGCCATATGACTAGTGATGGGCAATGATAATAATCCGGTTATTTTCTTTTGGCTAATAATCGATTAAAAGCAGTTAGTAGCCAGTTAATAGCAATTATGGATGATAACCCTGCTGTTAATGTTTTTTAGTGATTGAAAATTTCCCTTCATGGTTTTCAGGCTTAGGACTGTCAGATTAGACTTCATTCTCAATTATCTTTCTTTGTAGTAAATAAATATGCTATTAAAAACTAATCTGGCCCATTTAAAAATTTTCAATCAGCTATTTACATTGATTTTTGATAGTTAGATTTTTTTGTACTTATTTTTTTTAATTCTTAATTAGTCATTTATCTGGGTTATTTTTTTTTAATTCTTTTTTTATTGATTTTTTGTTGATTAAAAGTAATTTTCATCCTAATTACTGCTAGAATCACTGGATTCTTCACAATCTCCTAAGTTTGGTACATCGATTGTACAAAACTCAGGAGATTGTGAAGAATCGACTGTAAGAAGTACAGATTCATTACAGTCAAAGGGTTCATCGATTTCTGATGATGGAGAGAAAGGTTCCGAATCCATGTAGAAATCACTTTCCTTATCTATATTTGGCGGTCTGTTTTCCAAATTCCAGTTATGTGATATATACGTTATTTTTCCTGCTCGTTCAGTAGTAAGTTTATTTCTTTTTTTTGTATGTACATCAGCTTGAGTACTAAAGGTCCTTTCCGTAGCTGCTGACGTGTAAGGAGCTGATAAAATAGCAACTGCAATTTTATGAAGCTTAGTAGAACTGCAAATACCCTTCCACCAGCTAAGAGCGTCTGTTTCTTCGACTTGAGACCAAATAAAGCGATTCTTCCAAAAGTTATCTTTTGCTTTGTAATCGGATAATTCTCTCATGACGTTTCTTTTTAAATGTTGGCCCAGTTCATAAATATATTGCATAGCTTTTATATTCTGGATCTAATTCTATTCCATGTGATGCAGGGTTGAGCAAATAAGCTGCCAAATGTATTGGTTCAATAGCCATTGCAGTCCGATTATCAATAAATTTCATAATATTTTTTTTATTATCGTTGTCAAGAACTGTGACGTCTGATAACATAAAGTTGATTTGGGACCTTAAATTCTTGAATATGAGAAATACTTTGTCTATTTTAGTTTTATCACCTTCTAATTGTTTTATAGCATCAGCAATCGGTTCTAAGATACATGAAATCTGCTTCAAAAGATCCCAAAATGATTCTTCTAGCAAGTTGCTTTTAACATCTGATGGAAGATCCACGGCTTTTTCGTCTATAGCTAGTGTTTTCAATGCTATTTTCGTGTTTTGTAAGCTTTTCAACAAGGTCAAATGACTGCTCCATCTAGTTTTTACTGCTAGTTTGAGTGTTTCTCCAGAACCTTTTCTTTTCACTATGTCCTGAAGCAACGAATTAAGAACTTTGTGGTTTTTTATAGAGTTCACAACTTTAGTTGCAGTGTTTATAACTTTTTCAATAATATTAATTTTGATGAAATCATGGCAAAGCAAATTTAGGATATGAGCAGAGCACCCCAGCTTTGTGATGTGTGGATATTGCAATTTAACTAGCTGAAAAGCTTTTTGCATATTCTTTGCATTGTCTCCGATTAGAACAATGAATTTTTTTTCATCAAATTGTTTCATGATTCGAATAATTTGTTCAGAAATATAGCCTGCTGTATGACGAGATTTTTCAGTGGCTAAAGATTCCACAAAAGCAGGTTCCGGTGTTGATAATATAAAATTTATAATACCTTCATGACGGATATTACTCCATCCATCGCATTGTAAATGCAAGTATTGGCTTAGAGTTACCTTCTCTGTTATTGACTGCTTCATTTCAGTGTAACTGTTGTCAAGAAGTGTGGTTGAAAGTGTTTTTCTCGATGGTATTTTATACGATGGGTTTAAATCATCAAAAAAACTCTGCCATAGAGGATGATGATGTAAAGATAAGGAACAGCGAGTCACAAATACTGCCTTAGCAAATTTCATGTTTAATCTTGATTTTCTTTCAGTCGTCATATCCATATCACAAGAAACATTGGAATTAGTGATTTGTGGTGTTGATGTCTGCTGATTTTCACTTAAAACTCTTGTTTGACTTAAATTTTGTACTTGTTCTCGGTCTGTTGTCTGGGTAACATTTGTGGTTGAAGTACCTTCCGATATTTTACTTCTTATGTCAACTGGACATCTAAAACACTTAGTTAAATGTTTAGACATTCTTTTTAAATTAGCTTGTTTATAAACCATATCACAGTGTTTACATTTCACAGATTTATCTTCCAAACGTTCATAATTATTCCACACGAAAGTGTTCTTTGGTCTCACCATTTTAAGATTAAACACACAAACTAACAACACACGGAAAAGGACTTCACCGAAACACATCAGTTGACATACTGATTCCGGAGTCAGTTGGCATCGCTGTAGTGCAGTTCATGCATCTCTTTCTGGCACGAATAAATATTAGCGCTAGAAAGAGATAGCACGAGAAACGGGGTGCGGGGATGCCTGTTACCTGCTAACCGCTCGGGTATTTTCCATTGTTTATAATTTACCTACGCTGAAAATTTGTGTATTTATTATGATTGTTGTTATTCTTTTTATTTATTTTCACTTTATCCCATACAAAACATGAAAAAAAATAAAAAGAATATCAATACATTGATTCACACTGCATACACGCACCCAATTTATTTTCATTCCCTCAGAATTTACAGTAAAACAAAAAAAAAAACATTATTTTTTAACTAAACATTAATAGCAGGGTTATCATCCATTGCACGGCTATTAATGGACACTTATGGATTATAATCGATAATAACTCAAAGCATCCGGCTATTTACCCATCTCTACATATGACGCAATTCGATCGATTCCAACTACAAGTGAAAATCGTCCTTACCACTACGACATATGACATAAAACGTGCGGTTAATATCTACGGATAGATGAAAAACAAAACACGCTCGCCACGACGAGTTAAGTCAGTCGAATTGCATCATTATATCGTAGTAGCAAGGACGATTTTCATTTTTAGTTTGTAGTCGAATCGCACGAATGGCGTTATGAGCAAGCTTCCACAATATGCCAAGCAGGTTGGAAGTATCAACGATGATATATTACTAGACTCCTAATAACAGGCGACCGATGTCTGTCAACACATTAGGCAAAAAAGTCTTATATCCGTCTTATTTCGAGCACTCCTGTGAGCCGTAAACATACCTTGAGACAGAACAGACCTTGAGTTAGCCACACAACGCAGTACCCCGTCCTCCTCGCTTACGTAGCACCTCAGAATAGTTTTTGTTCCTAGGTCATGCATGCGGAGTCTAGTAATATATCGTCGTTGAGAAGTGTCGTCTGACGTTGTAGTAGTTATAAGTAGAGATCGGATTATATGCAAATTAAAATTGGCGAAATCTCTATTATATAAAAATCAATTGCTGTTCCTTAGTCTCGCTAAAACTTGACAACGGCTGGACCTATTTGGCTGATTTTGGTTTTGAATTATTTTGGGAAGTCCAGAAAAGGTTTAAAAGGTTTTTTTTTTGTTTTTGAGGCGGTACGAAGTTTGGCGGGTCAGCTAGTATGCAATATAAATGCCTGAAATATGCAAAAAAAGTCACCGAAATATCATTATTGCATAATATAAAATTGTTGTAACCGTAACGATCAACAGTGAATCTTCGCACAATGAGGGCTAATCTAATGATTTAAATATTAGAGTAAATCATACAGTTTATTTATAAAGTGCCTAATGTTGCTAGATTTTAACAAACCGATATGAAAGTATATTTTATAAAATATATTTAAGACAAGCAAGCTATGTTTTGTATATCAAAATATTAAATAAGTGAACAAATATTTTTATAAGCATACAGGCTTTTGCCATTTCATATAATACCATTATTATTTTGGAAAAAGGATTCAGTAAGATGTAAGACAACTTATTTTTTATATCAAAATAATGGTAAATAATATGCGACCTATTCAAATTTAAACAGAAAAGAAAACAGATCATCACCATCTGCCTAACCTTTTCCCAACTATATTGTGGTCGGCTCCCAGTCGAACCAGATGCAGCTGAATATCAGTATTTACATGGAGCGAGTGCCTGTCGGACCTCCACATCCCAGTAACTGGGACAACAAACAGATCTGATAATAAAATAAATCTACTGAATCCTTTTTTCAGAAAGGCCATAGAATATCGCATTATAGATTTATGGTAGACTCATCACATTCGTTTTATTTTATAGAATAAAAATAGACTGAAAATCATAATTCCAATTTCACATAATTCTTCCAATATTTTTAAGACATTTCTTTTTTAAATATATAAACAGCGTATTTTTAAACAAGATTAAACCATCATCTGCCTAGCCTTTTTTCCCAACTATATTGTGGTCGGCTTCCAGTCGAACCAGATGCAGCTGAATATCAGTACATATTTTACATGGAGCGACTGCCTATCGGACCTCCACAACTCAGTAACTGGGTAATACAATACCCCATGGTAAGACTGTTTGTCTTAAACAAGATTAAGTACTGGATATAAATTATTCGTGGATACTCGAGTAAGAATGTTTTCATACCATTATTTATGAAAAACGGTAAAAAATCATGTCTGTTGTATAGTAGCAGCCCTAAATATTTTATTCATTCTGTTTTTCAGTATTTAATTTTGTTGTTATAGCGGCAACAGATATACACCGAAAATTTCGACTGTCAAACTATCATGGTTCATGAGATACAGCCTTTTGACAGACGGTCAGACAGACAAACAGACAGACGGACTGACAGTGGAGTCTTACTAATAGGGTCCCGTTTTAGCCTTTAAGAATGGAACCCTATTATGGCGGAAATTAGGCAGGTCAAATAATTCATAACCTTTTTGCTGCTATTATTTTTCAATATACATAATTGTAAAATTATATCGTTTATACACTTTTAGGAATTAAGATATAGTTAAAGTATATTTTTCCTATATAGAATATCTCTTTATCTTTAGTCACAAATAAAATCAAAGAAATATTTAATAAATACTCATTGTGTACTATAATATTTATCGTAGTAATGTTGGTTAAACGCACCAATTTTTGGAGAAATCGACTTATTTTTATAATAGATATCGCCATATAAAGGCGCTCCCTCACCGGGAGCATTCGCATGTAATGTAACATTATAGATTCGACTTTAAGCATTACATTACAATACTACCTCCCTGACTGACGAGCATTCGCGTACATTTAGTATAGATGACAAATCACAATGCGCATCTTGTATAGATACAAGGTGCGCATTGTGATGCTCGATTGTCTTCCGTCACTGATGAAATGTTCGAATCTGTAACGTTACATTACAGGTGAATGCTCGCGATGAGGAAAAATACCTAAAAAAGGTGGATTCCGTAAAGGCGCGTTTCTATTACGCAAGTCTTGCATACAAGTATGACGTCACATTTGTATACAAGTTACATGAATTGGAAAACTACACGAAAAGATACACATTTCCGTCGAGTCGCGTCTTGGCTCATCTAGTCGCGTCGCGTCTTGACTCGTCTAGTCGCGTCGCGTCTCGGTGAACTGACCCTAAAAAAGCATAATAAAAGATGTAGAAAAATTAATCCTTCAAAAATTGGTTGTTTAACCTGAATTAGTTATTTATATTAAAACATATTGTATTGTCATAATATTTAAGCATCACAACTTATTTTTACTGAATTAATCTATTTTTTTCATTATTTTTAAGGTGCCATAATAATTTTCTTTGGCTTTAATTTTAAAATTATACTTTTGGTGTTTTAATTACTTTAATGTAATTGCAATAAACGTTGAAGTCTTGGATTTGAACGATTCCTTATCAGACTAAAGTGTTATTGGGTTTAAAAAAAAAAATCTCTTAGAAACAGCCTTTTTTTACGTGGTTAAATCATCCAATGAGTCCTTCCACTCACGGCCGGACGGGAGGGACTGACAGACTTGTACTGACTAATCCACGGTGTCCTTCAATAGCCCTTTACTTTCCAGGGTCACGGTTATCTGATGAGACAGTCCCGCGACACTGGCAGTCTTTGGCAGTATTTTTGCCCTGTTGATAGCTATAAGCACCTCCCCAATGATTTAATTATGTATGTGGTACTTACTCAGATAACCTGTAGGGGGGTAACACCGGGACGGGAGGGACTGTCAGACTTGTACTGACCAAAATACACGGTGTCCTTCAATATCCCTTTACGTTCTAGGTTCACGGTTACCTGATGAGACAGTCCCGCGACCCCGGCAGGCTTTGGTTGTATTTTTGCCCGGTGATTGCTATATGCTATTATATTATGCTATATGCTCCTCCCCAATTGATAGAAAAATGGATACCTACTCATATAACCTCTTAGGGCCTATGCACTGGTCGTGGGACTTATACAATCACCTTGACCCCGGAACATAAAGGGCTATTGAAGGACACCGTGGATTTCAGTCAGACAATATGGGGTCGCAGGCCGCATCTGATGATTTTATCACGTAAAAAAAAGGGCCTATGCACACCACTTTTTTTAAACAGAGTAGTTTTTTGTCGCGATACCAAGTATCAAACGCGCGTTTGCATCGCGTGTGTATTGTTACAAACGCGCGTCAAAGGCGCCTTTAATAAACGTGGTGCGCATAGGCTTTTAGATGCTGCTTTTAAGGCAATATATGCGCGCCACGTAAAAAAAGTTGCAATTATATTTAAGTAAAGAATCTCAAAATATCTAAATTAGTACAAAATTTAAAATTCAGTATTATTTTTATGATTTTTTCTCCATGTTTTTTGGACTTTTCTTTCTTATGTATTTGGTTGTAAAAGTTTGTATGAAAAAATGCTGAGCTTTTTTCAGTAAACGCTGTTATAATAAGAAATGTATTTTTATAATGTATGTATCTTTTTAAACAAATTCATATTCTTAGATTATAGAATGTCCAAATTCCTAGTGGGCCACCGAAAATTGAAGCCAAAAAAAGGAAAAAAAAGTCCCCCCTTCACGAAATAACGTTGCATTTTGTTCTGACTATGGAATCTGTACCCATACCATAGGTTGTCATTACGATACTCGATCATCGATATCGACCGCGTTTGGCGCTCTCATTGGCTCGCTACAAGGTTCTATGAAGTCTCAACCAATGAGAGCGACAAACGCGGTTGATGCGTATGATCGAGTAACGTAATGACAACTCATGGTAGAGGCTCTGGGGCCTTAGTCAAACAGCATTCGACAGTAAACGACAATCGTTATCGTTCATCAGTCACCAATACTTTTTCAACTTTATACCCCAGCGCGTAAAGTTGAAAATCTATTAAAAACTGCTAATCGATAACGAACGAAACAAACGGAAACGATCTGTGAACTTCAATAGATTTTCAACTTTACACACTGGAGTATAAAGTTGATAATGTATTGGTGACTGATGAACGATAACGATTGTCGTTTACTGTCGAATGCTGTTTGACTAAGGCACCTGGACATTTTAAAATCTAAACGTATACTATTATCTGAGGTGAAAAGGATAATTTAAGTGAATAAGACTTCAGTGATTTTGATATTTTGTAATTTAAAATAAGTGCCTACTTATGGTTGATAATATTGTCCTTTTCACCCTAGTGTGCAGTTTCTATTTAGATTTTAAGAAAATATACTGTTTACAAAAATATATACAAATAAGTGTCTGTATTTTATACAATTTATTGAAATTATATACGATTTTGATTGAGATTCGTGTTTTTGTTTATTTCTTGCTGGATATTTTTTTTGAACGTTGGTATAATGCACAATATTTAAAGGGGTTAGAGATTTTAGTATGGATGGTGGCCCTATCATTTTTTATATTCCACAACTATCACACAACGCCATCTAATCCAACGCAAGCTTAGCAGAGCTTGTGTTATGGGTACTATACAACTGATAAACATACTTATATATTTCTAAATACATACATATTATAGATAAATTCATTAACCCGCCATTTTGTTTTTTTATAATCGCTGTACACAATCAACGTTTAGATAGAGGACACTTAGACAAACAAAAATGTACTGGTTATAATGTCCTAAAGCATCAGATTTTGGAGTTTACTCAAAAACTGTTTTTTTTTTTTGCGGTAAAATTATCAAATGAGCCAGTGTGGGGCGGGACTAAAATCCACGGTGTCATTCAGTAGCCCTTTATGTACCGGAGTCGCGGTATACGTGTGTACCGCGACCGCGGCAGGCTTTGGCCCTCTAGAGGTCGGCCCCGTCATAATGCATAATGCATAATGCATGCATGTTCGCGCGCGCGAGCGGACGTGTTACGGAGCGGTTATTAAGTTACTAAATATTAATTAAAGTTTTTACTGATCTACATTTTAAATGAATTCGAAATGTAGTGGCTGTGATGCTGCTTTGGGTGCTTCTTTTTATATGGAGTGTTCACAAGAAAAATGCAAGAAGAAATTTGATCTCAATTGTCTGGCTTTAACAGAGGAAGAAGTTAAAACTTTCACGCAAGAATACAAGGATCACTGGATTTGTCCTGAATGTGTTTGCACAATGCCGAAAAGGGGTAATACCAACACTCCTATTCGAGGCACTCCAAGCATCAGCACGACCGTATCAACATGTAGCGGTGTGAACACCGCTGATCGAGGCAGTCGTCGAAATACTAGTGAAATAATAGTGAATACTGATGTTCAACTTCTGGACGAAATACGAGAGTTTCGATGGGAAGTTAAGCGGCAGCTGGAAGAACAGCGAAATGAATATGTCCTGTTGCAGAATAGATTTATAAATACAGAAACGGAGTTGAAGGAGATGAAACAAATATTGAAGGTAGTACAGGAGAAGGCAAATAAAGTTGAGATGTTAGAAACAAGGATAAAATGTCTTATGTGTGAAAATGAGAAGCTCAAATCAAATCTGGAGACAAGTCAAAGGCCAAATCAAGAAGAACAAAGGCCTAAGGACCTAACAGTATCTTTTGCAAACGTTATCAAAGATAAGCAGGTAATTAGGAATAATATAGTTAAAGAATGTGTGGCCACGAAATCAGCAACAATTTTAGTGGATAAGGAACAAACACAAGTAAAAGACAGTGAGAACAATTCTAGAAATATGGCAAGCGTGGAAAAAGAACAACCTGATAAAGAAGGACAGTGGACAACCGTTACTAGAAAAAGAAGCAGAATATCGGCCAGTGAAGTGAGAAGAGGAGGAAATACGAGTGACGTTATTAGTATACAAGGAACGGAGAAAAAGAAATATTTACATGTATGGCGTTTGCAAAAGGAAACGACAGTGGAAAAAGTAGCAGAACATGTTAAAAACATATATGCAGAGGAAGTACCCCTGAAAGTGGAGCAAATCAAACACAAGACGGAAAGAGATTATGCATCTTTTATTATAGGAGTTCCTGAAAGCAAATATGAAAAGTTGTGTCAACCAGAAAGCTGGCCAGTAAACATCGAATTTGCTGAATGGGTGTGGTTTCGTAAAGCAAGCAACCCCAGATAGAAATCATAAACCTGTAGAAATATTTTACCAAAATGTAAGAGGGCTACGAACAAAGTTGGAAGAGTGTTATACAAATATTTTATGCGGAAGTGCAGACTTGTTTGCCATAACGGAAACAGGCTGCAATGAGTCTATCCATGACGCAGAAATAATTCCACCAGGGTACACCATGCTACGGTGCGACCGAGTGGACGGGCGTAAACAGGGAGGCGCGTGTCTCGTGGCCACACCGCGCTTTGAGTTCCGGCGAGTTTCGCTACCCGGTGACGTGAACGTTGACAATCAGATGTTTGAACTGGTTTGTGCTACTGTGTACCTACGTAAACGATTTATGTTTTTGATTTGTGTTGTGTACATTCCGCCAAATAGTAATGATAATGAGTACATGTTGTTATTTCGCATCATTGAACAGTTTTGTAGTAAATACAGGGATATAGTGGTTATAGGGGACTTTAACTTATATTCATGTTCTTTAGCTATTAGTGACTATTACGAATATTTTCATACATTTTGCGGATTCACTCAGAGTAACACGATAAAGAATTGTAATAATCGTTGTTTGGATCTTGTGTTGAGTACATTAGCGGAGGGAGGGCGTGTGAGTGTGCGCGCGGCAGAGGTGCCGCTCGTACCAATGGACGCGTACCACCCGCCGCTCGAGGTTTTGGTAAGTACCCGCTCACACCAGCGTCTACTCCCTGACACTGTAGGCGAGGCTACACCGGGCTCAGCGAGCCCATTACCCGAAAAAACTTTAACTTGGAACTTCAACAAAGCCGACTTTACAACATTATATTCATCAATTGCAGCCATAGATTGGACTACTTTATATGACTTGGACTTACAAAGAGGTTTAGACTATTTTTACAGTGTTATTAATTCTATTATAGATGACTGTGTTCCGAAAAAAAAGCGAAGTCGTGTAAACTCAAGGTACATTTACCCTGAGTGGTACACTAGTGAAATAATTCGCAACATTAAACTGAAAGCTTTTCTGCATAAACAGTTTAAGGCAAGTGAATCGAGAGTGGATTATGATGCATTTGCTCGATGCAGGACGCGTGTTAAGCAGATGATGGTAGTCGCACATAAACAGTATCGTGACCGGGTTCAGAGTCAAATGCTTAGCGACCCCAAAGCCTTTTGGAATTACGCCAAGTCCAAGAGGTGTAGGAGAAGTCCGCAGGAGATTTTGAAGGATGGGGAGGTATTGTCTGGTCAGCAGTGTGTTGATGAGTTTGCAGAGTATTTTTACTCGGTATATAGGGCAGACCCACCCGTGTTGGATGTGAACGCGGCTATTGCTTCAGCAGGTAGTGGAAACGGAGCGGCACGAGTTCACTTGAAGGAGTTAACGCTGGTAGAGGTGTCTCGTGCCCTTCAAGACCTAAAGCCGAAACGATCCGCGGGGCCTGATGGTATTCCCCCTTACATCTTTAAGGATTGTCGGTCAGTGCTAGCGAAACCATTGCTTTACATTTATAACCAGTGTCTTCAAACTGCCGTGTTCCCAGAGAGATGGAAAGTGACTCGTGTTATTCCGGTACCGAAGACGGGGTCAACAGAATCTGTGGATGGATTTAGACCAGTTGCAGTGCTGTCGACGCCAGCAAAAGTACTGGAAACTGCAATCCACAAGAGCATTTATTTACAGGTGAGCTCACAGCTGTCAGACGCTCAGCATGGGTTCCGACCCGGAAGGAGTACTAGCAGTAATCTTCTTTGTCACATGGCTCATCTGATACCAACGGTGGATAGTGGGGGACAAACTGATGCTGCTTTCTTTGATTTCAGAAAAGCATTCGACTTAGTCGATAATGACACGTTGCTTAAAAAGTTGGCTAGTGTTGGTTTCACCCCACATTCACTTCAGTTTTTTGCCAGCTACTTGAGGGATAGGCGACAGTATGTGGAGTATGCGGGACACGTATCAGATCCATATTTCACCAGATCAGGAGTGAGTCAGGGTAGTAACCTTGGACCCTTGGGGTTCCTACTTGTTGTAAATGATTTGCCAGAAGTAGTCCAAGATGCTCACTGTTTGTTGTTTGCCGATGACCTCAAGTTATCTCTCGCAGTAAGAAGCGATGATGACTGTGGCAGGTTACAGAAGGACATTGACAGGGTGGTGAGCTGGAGCCAAGAAAATCTTCTGCAGTTCAATATTTTGAAGTGTGTTACAATCACTTTCTCTCGTGCACATAATCCTATTGTGTTCAACTACCATATTGATAAATTACCTATGGTGCGAGTCACAGAAGTCAAGGACTTGGGGGTAAGTTTTAACACCAGCTTGACTTTTCGTGACCACGTCACGCGTTGCTGCAGAAAAGCTTTTAGAAATTTAGGTTTCATGCTTCGGACGGTCCGAGGATTCACAAACGTGAAAGCAATCATTACACTTTATAACGCACTGGTGAGAAGCCAGCTAGAATGTAACGCAGTCATCTGGTCTCCGCATGAAGCTAAATATAGTCTCATGCTGGAGAGAGTACAAAATAAATTTATAAGATATTTATATAGTAGGTATTATGGTGTCTATCCATTTTATCCGTTAATGTATCCCACCTTGTTTATATTAGGTATGGTGGGATACAACGAGTTGAGGGTTAGGAGGGATTTGGCACTAAGTACATATTTATTTAAAATATTGAGAGGGAAGTTACATAATTTAACCATTTTAGAGCAGATGAGACTGTGTGTTCCCGACAGATACGTGTGGCGTCGACGGCGACCACGTCTGCTGGTAGAACCGAGCGGTCGGACCAACCTGCTAAGGGAGGCACCGCTGACGCGCGCGCTTCGCACTCTTAACCTGATTGCTGATGAGACGGACCTCTTTAGTTGTACTCTGGGTGAATTCACAAGGAATGCATTATTTATAATAAGTTATAGATGTTAGTTTAAGGTAGAATAAGCGCATTTATCGCATTGGGTTTTGTACCTGTAAAGATAGATGTAAGTTAAGTAAATAAATAAAAATAAATAAATAAATAATGCTGACACTCTTTGAGGCGCGCGTGGAACACAACGTGCTGTTGACCCGGGCATGGACCATGGTCGGACAGCGAGTCACCCATTACTCGCCGCCCGCATGCCCGCGCCTCCGTTGGCCGGAAAAACTGAACCTTGGAGACAACTTTTTGTCTTTTTAATTTGAACTTAAAAACTACCTCGGCTCATGAGATACAGCCTAGTGACAGACGAACAACGAAGTCTTAGTAATAGGGTTCCGTCCTCGAAAGGTAAAAACTCTTTGGGTAGGTACATACGGAACCCCAAAAAACCTCATACTTAGCAACATAAGAAGGTACCTAACGGTTTGTATATTCTGAGAAATCTGTGTAGATCTTGAAGGTAACGAGAAACAAATTACACAATAATTATACCTACTCATCAAAATAATTTCGTTCTAAGAAAAAATATGTTTTCCTTGTACTAATGACAAAAGTATTTCGTTTGAAAAGAAATCACATTTCGTTGGTTGGTAGGTAACATAAAGCGAACTACCTGATTCAGACAACTCTCTCAAAGGTTTTACCAGAAAATGATTGGATGAAAAATCGTCTCTTCATAATGAGGACTAATCTGAGTAGTCCCAAAAATGTCCGCTTGGGCAGCGCCACTGCCTTTGAAGACCTGTCAAACTATCAGTTTAGTCCTCATTACTAGCTGTTTCCCGAAGTATCACTCGCTGTTCGCCTCTTATTAGTCGTAGCGTGATGCGTTCCTTAATAAATGGACTATACGATACAATATTTTTATCAATTTGATCCAGTAGTTCCTGAGATTTGCACGTTCAACCAAACAAACAATCATAATCATCATCCACAGCCCGTCTTCACACACTGCTGGTATAGGCCTCTCCTTGTTTGTGCCAAGCTCCACGGTCTTGCGCCAGCCTCATCCAGGACACTCCCGCTGTAAAAGGATGGGGTTTTCCAGGTCTTGGAAGAGAGAATTAATAATCAAAACTTCGAGGTATAGGGCGTTCGCTCATTTTTATTTGCCGAGTCATTTATAACTAGTTTTTTTTACAAGAACAGTGCAGTGTTGCTACCAAGAAAAAATAAAAAACATTATCTCTCTATGAATTTGTGTTGCAACTTTTAAATTAATATAAGGTGGTTTCACAACACCCGCAATGGCAACAATGGTCGTCTGCCCATCTCGCCGCCGGACGACCAACACTTCTTTTTTAATTTTTATAGAATAGGTATTAGTAGGTATGGTTAGGTGGGTATATCTATATACTTGAGGAATGAATACATAAACTATTTCACAGAGAACAATACGTGATAGTGCGAACTTCGAAGGTAAAGGCAAACAATCACAGATACTAGATGTAAGAATCAAGAAAAATACGAGTAGATACCTACATAAGTCGCGTATAGTCGGTCGCGTACACTCAGTCGCGTATTTTAATGAGAAAGAATTAAGTAGATACGCGCTACGCTTACGACAACATCATTATGGTGCTATTATACAATAGTAGATTACGCAACAAGGGAGTAAAGCACTGCCTTACGTCACGGGCGTATTGAATCCCGAAGCGACACTAAGGATTCTGAGGGTGAACCTCCGTAGCGCAGCGAGGAGGTTCAAGTGTTAATTCCCGAGTGAAACGAGGGAATTAAGTTAAGAATCCTTAGTGTAGCGAGGGATTCAAGTCAGCCCAAGACAAGGCAGCTTTACTCCCGAGGAGCGTACTCTGCTTTTCACACCTACTGCGAGGAAATCAATTCGATTTTTGAAATTTGATGTGGTACGACAACCTTTGAACGTGAAGTTGGCACCACTGCAACCGATCAGCTGTTGCTGCCAGCGGCCGCCATTATTGAAACAACTACTTGGTGAACGTTTTCATACGGTTTTCTTTGAGGTTCCAAATTCAAATCACATTATTCCCACGGGAATAATGAAATTCAGTACATATATTATTGCCCGGCTCGAGCGAGAGGGAACAATGACTTACTTTACAGTAGGTTTGACTGACATATAATTTGACATTTACGAGCAAGTAGTGTGAAATAGTAGATTACGCACCAAGGGAGTAAAGCATTGCCTTATGTCACGGGCGTATTGAATCCCGAAACGACACTAAGGATTCTGGGGTGAACCTCCGTAGCGTAGCGAGAAGGTTCAAGTGTTAATTCCCGAGTGAAACGAGGGAATTAAGTTAAGAATCCTTAGTGTAGCGAGGGATTCAAGTCAGCCCAAGACAAGGCAGCTTTACTCCCGAGGAGCGTACTCTGCTTTTCACACCTACTGCAAGGAAATAAATTCGATTTTTGAAATTTGATGTGGTACGACAACCTTCGAACGTGAAGTTGGCACCACTGTAAGCGATCAGCTGTTGCTGCCAGCGGCCGCCATTACTGATACGACTCCTTGGTGAAAGTTTTCATACGGTTTTCTTTGAGGTTCCAAATTCAAATCACATTATTCCCACGGGAATAATGAAATTCAGTACATATATTATTCCCGGCTCGAGCGAGGGGGAATAATGTCATGCTTTACAGTAGGTTTGCCTGACATATAATATGACATTTACGAGCAAGTAGTGTGAAATAGTAGATTACGCACCAAGGGAGTAAAGCATTGCCTTACGTCACGGGCATATTGAATCCCGAAGCGACACTAAGGATTCTGGGGGTGAACCTCCGTAGCGCAGCGAGGAGGTTCAAGTGATAATTCCCGAGTGAAACGAGGGAATTAAGTTAAGAATCCTTAGTGTAGCGAGGGATTCAAGTTAGCCCAAGACAAGGCAGCTTTACTCTCGAGGAGCGTACTCTGCTTTTCACACCTACTGCGAGGAAATAAATTCGATTTTTGAAATTTGATGTGGTACGACAACCTTCGAACGTGAAGTTGGCACCACTGTAAGCGATCAGCTGTTGCGGCCAGCGGCCGCCATTACTGATACGACTCCTTGGTCAAAGTTTTCATACGGTTTTCTTTGAGGTTCCAAATTCAAATCACATTATTCCCACGGGAATAATGAAATTCAGTACATATATTATTGCCCGGCTCGAGCGAGAGGGAACAATGTCATGCTTTACAGTAGGTTTGCCTGACATATATTATGACATTTACGAGCAAGTAGTGTGAAAAATGATTTTTTCAACTCAATCAACAATCCTGGCCAGGGATCGGACCAGCTGGTTCGGCCTCAATAATACTTTCAACGGTTTGGTTTTCCACATCCAGTTGAAAAATTCATGATAACTAGCATTTTCTGCTTCCAGTGCAACCTTCTTTAACTGCATCCTGGTCGGTCAATAGGTTATATTAGGTACTCAAAAAGATTAATTAGTTCGAAAGATATATAGATTATCAAAAAACATTTGAACCGTATTTTTTCATCTGGTACATAAACGTGCAAATTGTCGAAGATACAACGCTTCTAAACATCACAACGTCACTCCGTATCTACGTATAATTTTATAGGCGTTCGAAGCCAGAAGCCTCCACTTCCGAATTTTGAAGCGTTTTATGTTTGTCAATATTTATTTATAGGAAAAACCAAAAAAAAGTCATGTTCATTTTTTTCAATAGTCTATCGGACGGACTAATCAGATTTTCAATAGTAAACAACCCTATTTTGGTCTGGCCTTTTGCTGCGGGGTCTTATACTTACTCCAGGGTTTGCGCCGTGTGCCTGGCCACCATTGACACACCCCTATTTTTGGCACTGCCTTCGAGTATTGACGAGTTACACTTGGAATGTTTTCCGTATCCATTTAATTTCAAAGCTTAACGTTCGTCCATTCTAACTCGCGATCTTGACCCGTCTCGTGTAAGTAGATACCTATTACTACTTGTGCTGCATACCAAACATTGTTATCTATTAGCCAATCTTGTATATCTTGATCTGTAGCTAACCCTCTTGAACACTTGAGTCTTTTTTATCTTGGTTTAATCATTAAATGAGTCATACCACCCAGGGCAGATTGAGAAGTACTGTCAGACTCATCGTTCTGACTATAATCCACGATGATCCTTCAAATCCTTTTACGGTCTGTTACATCCTGCCTGTGTACCCCTTTTGGCCTACTAAGCTGTCTACGCTGCATCCTAGCTGCTGACGCAGCATACCGACACTCCTCACCTATCTTTCCCTCGGTCCAGTACGCCAGTCGTCTCCCAACCATCATCCTGTGCACTATTGTCACTTGTACATTATCTCGTGTTACTACTTCAACCACTAATTTCATTTTTTTTAAACCCTACAAGGATCCCGGTTCTAACAGTTCCACGTTCCAGTCACGGTTTCATGGCTATATAAAGAGAGAAGCTCATAAGTTTGACAACCAGTTTTACCATGGGGTGTTACCCAGTTCCTGGGTTGCGGAGGTTCAATAGGCAATCGCTCCATGCAAAATATTGATATTCAGCTGCATCTGGTTCGACTGGAAGCCGACCCCAATGTAGTTGGGAAAAGGCTAGGCAGATGAAATTACGAGCAGATTATCAAAACACTTCTAAACGTATTTTAATCGTCGCTCAAATATGTGTCAGCTATTATTCAAAAACAAAGTAAAATCTAGATTTATAATACAAAGCATAGCAATTAATGTGATCCTCGTCTGATTTGAATCGAGAGGAAACGGCATTCGGTCGGATCAATCAAAATATATCAACATTTTTGTGAGCAATTTACAAATTCTGTTGAATAGTTATCGGTGTTTGGGCGAGGTTCGACTTATGGCGGGTTTTGAAGCATTCAGCGGGTGTCATAAGCGGAGCTATTTCATTAATCAAGACTCTCAATAGTGTGGACTATTGTAGGCTGTTGATGAATAGTTATATAATCGTCATAAAAATTCGTCGTAACTTTAAAAAAATATTAAACTTTTCCTAACTCAAGGAATTTCTTCCCGTATCGTGGGAGCGTTTACAAACATAGAAACTTACATACCTACATAAAATACCCAAACACGAAACAATTACTTGTAGATCATACAGATATTTTCCTGCGGGGATCGAACCAACGATACACGCTCAGCCACTGCGCTAATCGTGAAAGTGCTTCAATTATAACCAATACCTGCTCTGCTATTCTATATAAATCAGTTTCTTAGCTACCCTCAACGACGCGGCCGTCTTCGTTCATCTTGACAGACATTTAATATCAAACTGTAACTTCGACGCTGGCACAGCGCTACACATAAGCTTGTATGTTTTGAAAATAGCACTGCAGGATGTTAGATACAAGCAGCTTCCATCTTTGTTAATTTCATCAGGAGAACACAACGACCGAGTAACTTACTTGGCTTAATACTGAACTTGAAAGAAACGTAGCTCCTTGGTAACAGTCGAACCATACCCCAACCAACTAAAAACTTACATTCACAACCACCTAACATACAACTCCCCCGCCTTTACCACCAAGCAAATAAGGTTCAAATTCCCCTAACAGACGATCCTGACATCATTCACGTTAAAACCATGAATCAATCACCTTACACGCAGTGATTATAGTAAGACAGACATTCCCTGAGGGTGCGGGGTTCGATCCTGTGCGAGGCATCCATCAAAACTCGTCTATTTTCACATTCGTGATTTACAAATCGTTTTATTTCTTTTTTTTTTTGGAAATAACTTGGATTTTGTGAAATAGGTACTAGTGTTGCCTCGGGGTACACTTCTAAAGGATTTTGTGCCCTCTGAATAAATTTGGTGCAAAGTGGTGGTTGAATGATGTATGTCCTTAAATTGAGTAGTTTTATTTTTTTTGGATCTGTTAGAAACTCAGAAGCTGCGACTGGCATGTGTTGCGCGCGCTGTAGTCATAATCACGACGACTGCCGACGTCCACCCCCAATTTGTCTACCAGTCAACGACGATATATTACTAGACTCCTAATAACAGGCGACCGATGACTGCCAACACATTAGGCAAAAAAGCCTTATATCCGTCTTATTTCGACCACTCCTGTGAGCCGTAAACTTAACTTGAGACAGAACAGACCTTGAGTTAGCCAATCACAACGCAGTACCCCCTCGCTTACGTAGTACCTCAGCGAGTTGACAGAATAGTTTTTGTTCCTTAGATCGTGCATGCGGAGTCTAGTAATATATCGTCGTTGCTACCAGTGATGGACACCGAAAATTTCTTTAAAATATTCCCTTTGTCCCCGTCATTCCGGGGTGGAAAGCGGGAAAATTTTATAGACAATTTCCCCAGGCCACGAATTTCATTAATTGCTAGCGGCCCGTCCCGGCTTCGCACGGGTGTTAACCGGGACCTCCAAAACCCGGTCCCGATGGTTACGAACACTACAAAAATAGAATTATCCGAATCGTTCCAGCCGTTTTCGAGTTATGAGCTTAGCAACACATTTTGCGATCCATTTTTATTTTATAGAAGATAGATTACCACGTTTAAAAAATATACCTCCACACATATTTTGAAGAAAAGTTTCGTTATTCACCACTAAACTGGAGGTGACAAGTACGATTACTGAGTATGAGGTTTTTGGTTCGATTCCCATCGATTGGTCGAGAAACATGTGTTTTGAAAACAATATTTACTGGGTTTATTCTATGGAAAATGAAAAATAACAAACGTCAAAGTTCCTGTTTAATTTACTTCATAAAAACTTAAAAAATCATGCCCGGACCTCGGTTTTCTGCAATCTTATTCAGTGATTTTTTTCACAGCTGAAACCTACCAAATAGGTACCTACATAACACATAAGTAGATAGGTAACTACTATATAAACAAGTTTCACAAACCCATTCGCACCTAAAATCAAAGAATAATTCCTTTCGTTTCCTTTGTTCAACTCACGCGCACCTACGTCACGAGACCACCGACCAATCAGCGCGTTTCGCGCCCGCGGCCCGTCACGATTCGACGCCTTCCATATTTGAATGCGTGTCCTAATGTTGTGTTCGTTTTTTAAATGTGTTTGTGTGTGTGTTGTTATGTAATAGTATTGGTAAATAATAATGTTAAGTATGTGTTTAATAGCTAGGTGTGGAAGGTGGTTGAAACTCCGGGTCACGATTTTTTGCATGCATATCTATCTAGATTTTAGCCCAGCCGATATGCAATTACTTTGTTTAATTTATTTCATGACCACTGCTCTCAAAAAGGTGACGGAAAACATCGTGAAGGAAACCAGCATGTCCTAGAACCAAAAAATCGAAGACATGTGACATCTACCAACCAGCACTGGACACGCGGTGGATTATGGCCTACTCCCTCTCGCAGAAAGGAGGCCTGTGTCCTAGCAGTGGGAACATTTATAGGCTGATGACGATAAAGATTTTATAATGACAATTATTTTCAAATGACAGTTGACAGGTCATTGACACCTCTCTTTACAGTTGAACTGCATAATATTTCCTAGTAGATACTAACTAAATTAAAACCCTATTTTTATTGACGAGGGTTCAATTCACTAGCACACACGCTCGTTTGCAAATTAATAAAGTAAGTAATTATTTTAATTATTAGTTGAATCGCTCCTAATCACAGACTGCAAGTGCCAGCAACAGCTGTAAAACCGTTGATATATAAAAAAAAATAAGTTTGAACTTTTAGGGTGCTGATAAACATAAGTATTCACTTGCAACGCGAATTCTTGAAATAGTAGATTATTAACCAAGGCGATAAAGCAGGGTCTTCTGTCGCGGGTGGCGAATTAAATCGCGAGCGTAACGAAGGACTCGAGGTTTACTCCCGAGCGTAGCGAGGGTGTTAAAAACTTAAATCACGAGCGAAGCGAGGGATTTAAGACGAGTCCTGAGTGTAGCGAGGGATTTAAGTTCACCCAAGACTAAGACAGCTTTATCACCGAGGAAAATACTCTACTTTTCGTACCATTTGCGAAAAAAATAACACAGTAATAACATGAGATACGCATTTTAAACATTAATATTTAACATTAAATTATTTATAAAAATAGTAAAAATAAACTCAACGTTTATGTATTTGAAGAATACGCTGCAAATTAAAAAAGCAAAGGCATCAAGCTTATACGGCCTCGTCGGTTTTCGTAATTTTATTTAACTAGATGAAAATCCGGCTTCGCTCGGGTGAAACGTGTGTCCTAAATACTACACATCAAGGTACTAAATGTAGGTGTCACGGTAAGTCATAGGCTGAAAATACAGAAAGAAAAAAAAACTCAACATGATAACCGATGTCAATAATGGCGGCTGCGATCTGTCTGGTCAGAAAATCATTAGAAATTTACAAAATACTCGACAATCCGAATTTTGCGGATATATGTTGTCGACTCGAAATCTTTATTTTTTAATGTTTTATTATTCTGGTTAGCTTTGGATCGAGTCTACCGTAATCTAAGTATTCCAAATTTAAATCACATTCTCTCCCTAGAGAGAGAATGAAATTCAGTACAACATTCTTTCCCTGTTTTTCACAGATTAAAAATGACTATTGTTATGTTCGCTTTTTGTGGCATAGAATGTCACTTTTTTGAGCAAGTGGTACGAAAATGTTACATTACAGTTATGGCGGTCCCTCACCGCGAGAATTCCCCTGTAATGTAACGTTACAGATTCGAACATTCGAAGACGAAAGAGCATCAAATCGCGCACTTTTATGCATTACTGGAATTTTGACATTAATTTCAAGGAAAAAATTAGTGTATTCTTCCTACACCAGAGGCGCTGTTCCATGCTTTCATACAAGAAACGCTGTAAATACTGGAAAGACGCTGTAAACTAAACTACTGAAAACTCGTGATAAGGGCTGTGGTGAGCTTTTTTCCGAGCCGTCTCTCAAGTCTGACACCTTCATGAAGAAAAACTAGATTGAAGATAACCCATAAGTAGTTGACAAAAGGCTCTAATCGACCTTTGGTTAATCATCCATAAGACCCAATTAATATGAGCGCCTGAAGTAACAATTAAAATCGTATTAAAAGCCTACCGGGAAAGGAATGTTAAACACTTAATATGATTAAAAATATTTGAAAAGACTGTAGTAATTAAACAGTAGATACATTTAATTAGTAACCTTTATAATGCCCTGAAGGTTTAGGTAACGTTAGAGTTTTTTTTTTATCGTGGTAATATCATCAAATGAGTCTTCCTGGCAGAGTAGGAGAGATAGTTAGACTTGTACTGACACAAAAAATCCTCGGTGATCCTTCAATAGCCCTTTACGTTTATCGGTCATGGTTTCTGAAACGTAAGAGTTTTAAGAGTGAAGTGGTAATAGTAGATTACGCAACAAGGGAGTAAAGCATTGCCTTACGTCACGGGCGTATTGAATCCCGAAGCGACACTAAGGATTCTGGGGGTGAACCTCCGTAGCGCAGCGAGGAGTTCAATTAAGTTAAGAATCCTTAGTGTAGCGAGGGATTCAAGTTAGCCCAAGACAAGGCAGCTTTACTCCCGGGGAGCGTACTCTGCTTTTCACACCTACTGCGAGGGAATAAATTCGATTTTTGAAATTTGATGTGGTACGACAACCTTCGAACGTGAAGTTGGCACCACTGCAAGCGATCAGCTGTTGCGGCCAGCAGCCGCCATGATTGATACAACTCCTTGGTGAAAGTTTTCATACGGTTTTATTTGAGATTCCAAATTCAAATCACATTATTCCCACGGGAATAATGAAATTTAATACATATATTATTGCCCGGTTCGAGCGAGAGGGAACAATGACTTGCTTTACAGTATGGTTGCCTGATATATAATTTGACATTTAGGAGCAAGTAGTGTGAAAAAACTGTTTAACAAAATTTAAATTAATGAAAATCTTGTTTAGTATTAATTTAAAATCGATGAAAAGAAAACGAAAAAAGAACTATCATCTGAGTTACTATCTACACCACGCAACTTCGGTTGATGTTTCGGGCATTTCTTACTCTTTAGCACTTATTTACGGATATAAGATTAGTTAGTGATACGAATTAAAATTGGTGACAAGATGATTGGACAGTTGTCCCGACTGCCGATTTGTTGTCAGAACATATAAATTCAGAAGTAATAAGGGAGTACGATTTACTCAAAATTTCGAGTTACTTACATAAAGACCCCGTAACTTCCTTGACGGACAAAGAGAGTAGACCCCAGCTTCGAAAAACGACGAAAAATACTGAAATATATAGCACAAGCGCACCTATCTTTCTTTTTTTTTTTTGAAAACATAGCCCGAAACTAGGAATTGCTCCTGTATCGTGGGTGCGTTTACAAACATGTAAACTCACATACACAAACACCCAGATTCGAAACAACTACTTGTAGATCAAACAAATATTTGCTCCGTGCAAGAATCGAACCTGCGATATGTAGCGCAGCAGTCGAATCCCTCAGCTACTGCGCTAACCATGTCGTCGATTTTCGCTTTTACTTTTAAAAGTCAGTGCCGTGAGAAAAACCACTTTTTCCTCCAAACAATAATTATAATAATAATATTCCACAACTATCACACAAAGTCATCTAGTCCCAAGCTACGCAGAGCTTGTGTTATGGATACTAGACAACTGATAAACATACTTATATATTGCTAAATACATACATATTACAGATAAATTACATCCAGACACAGAACAAATGATCATGCTCATCACACAAACATTTGTCCTGGGTGGGAATCGCACCCACGACCCCCGGCATAGCAGACAGGGTCACTAACCACTAGACCAACAGGCCAGTCAAAATTAAAAAGTCATATTATTTTTAATCGTTGGCTATATAAAAACATGTTATTATTGTATCACTGAAACCAGTGTTTGAGATATTGAGAAATGATCTAAAAACCCTTTAAAATCTATGTCAATATATCATGCTTTTAAAAGTTAGAAAATAATTGAGATAAGGTGAAATTTTTTACGTTTTTTTTTTAAATGAATGTCTAAAATAACATGCAATTTAGTTTTCTTTGGTTTCGCGAGTTGATAGTGTATGGTGACCATGTAAAAGATTTGAGGGGATACATCTTCGGATGTTATACAGCTTTGTTATTAGTTCTTCATTTTTGCTACGGAATTTTCAAAGGAGGAGAACAACAACAACAACACAACTTTCCCCAACACCCTGTATCTATAAATGTGACTTCATGCCATTCATTGCATTATACAGGTAACATTTTTCAAACAGACAAAACATTACAAGAATTTTCCAACTAGGCTAGCACGCGTAGCATGGCGCTGTAAAAACGGGTTTTGTCGACGGGAGAATAGATTAAATGACAGAACGTAAAAGACTTTTATCAATTTAAGCATAGCAATATTTAAAATACAGAAAAGATATATTTCTATTCTTTAATGGTGTAAGAATCGTGTCATATTTGTGCAAAAAAAACAGTTAATTTGTATAGAAATAACGATGAAATAACTTTTTTTGGTAGAATAGAGATAGAATCACCATGCTACGCGTGCTGGATGACCAAATCCAAAACTAAAGAATAGAGAAAAATACTGAAAGAAGTCTCGAGGATAATTTTGATAAAAACTAAAACTGGTTTATTGGATTTTAGCTATTCCTCACAGTTTCGGATTTAACCATACACTTCCACTTAGAAAATTCTCTCTTACAAAAGTTTTAGTTTTTAAGTTATACAGATAGTTAACATTCGTCATTTTAAGATGACCCCCTTATTTTTAAGAAAGACTCATTTTATACTGATGAAGTAAAAAAAAAAAAATATCTCCAATAATATCCCCCTCGCCCCCACAGTCACCCTACACCACACATCCACCCGTGAGAACAGGCCGGGAATCGAACCCCCTATAATCAACCAATCGGTACACCGCAATTAGTCCAGACAGACGGACGTACACTTCTCTTATATATTTGTTTATATATAGAGATCAAAACCTGCCATTTATATTCCGGACTTTCGATATTAAATTTTCTTTGTTAAGTTAAGCTAAGGTACCACAGATATGCGGTTGTGGTCAAAGAAAATCATTGAATAACCTCCATTTTTTTAAGTCGGTTGAAAATAACAACGTAGTAACTCACTAAGATGGGTTTTTGCAAAATTCAAACCTTAAGGGATTTTTTGAGGTTAATAGTTAAAATCCTACTTCCTACTAACATAATTATTATATAATTATTATGTATAAACGTGAAAGTTTGTATGTGTGGTTGGATGTTTGTTACTCTTTCACGCAAAAACCACTGAACGGATTTGGCTGAAATTATGGTACACAGATAGTTTATAACCTGGATTAGCACATAGGATGGTTTTTATCCCGATTTTATGTTCCCGTGGGATAATTTTTGAGTTGTAGCGGGTGAAGCCGCTGGCAACAGCTAGTTATACCATAAAGAGGTTGTTCGCTAGAAAAAAATCAAAAGTGACAGTTAGTTTGTATGGATGGATGTTTGTTACTCTGTCAAGAAAAAACTATCGAACAAATAGACCCGGCGATACGACGTGAGCGCATGCGATGTCTGTAAAAGCTGAACGCGACGCGATGCGATCTGACTCTGGCATTAAGAAAGCACAAATGGACATCCCTAGATTACTCCGTCTCGGCCCGCAGCATGGCCTCAACCAATGCCGTGAGGCCGCCGTGAGGACACGGCGGTGCTCTGCCCAAACGGGTCAGTCCTGCGCCGTATGCTCCACCGTGTTCTTCGGGCTATTCTCGCAGTGGTGACTCCCAAGCGTTTCCTCCTTTCTTATCAGACACAGGTACCTCCCGAAATTTCCGTGTCCGGTGAGGACCTGCTCCTTGCGGTAGGTAAAGGCGCCGTGACGCCTATCCAGCCACTCTTCAGAGAGGGGTCTTACTGCCGCGATTGCGACGTGCCCGGTATTTTGTCTTCTTGGGATAATATTGAGTTGTAGTGGGCGAAGTCGCGGGCAACAGCTAGTGAATACACATATATTTGGTCGCGTTAGCAACACTGCTTACCTGGTCACGGCTCATAAGCATGATGTTACGTATGTTCGCACTAAAAAGCGTTAACAAATGATGCATGCAAAGTGGAAGTAGATTGTATCTGTTTGACGGACCATTGACTTGGCAACTGTGTTACAGATTTGGATGGATGGCAGCTCAGTATAATGTTGTCGGTAAGTCAAGCATTTTTGCTAGCTTAAGCATCCGAGTTTATTAAGATCAAGAGGCTCTGTTTATTTATTTAACAATATATGAACACAGGTAACAACACAAATTTAAAACTATAGTACAAGGGTACTGCAGCTTATTTCTAGTCAAATTTCTCCCAGCAGACCCATTAAAGAATAAGCGTCTAGCAGTGATGTCCCAGTAGTATCGGTCCCGACTTACAAGTTGTAGGTCGTGGGTCTAAACTATCCAGATTAATTCTTTGTGTACTTTAATTCATCGCCACTGCACTCAAAACGGTGAAGGAAAACATCGCGGAAATCGGCATGTCCAAGAACCAAACAATTAATACATGTGACCTATCCGTACACTAGGCCCGTGTGGTGGATTATGGCTCACTCCCTCTCACAGAGAGGAAGCGCATTTAAAAGAAAATTAAACTCACACGACTATAGGACCTATACAAAAAGCCAAAACAAGAATAAATAGGCTATACCTGTAGGCTATCCAAATATTTGGTCGTAGTATAAATTTTATTCCAGTACTTAGTACTTATGTTCCTGTTAAAATTTCAACATCTTCACAAGCAATTCCGGGGAAAAAACTAGTGAGCCATAACATCTTGCACATCACGAAGAAACTTGCTTTCAAAATAAATCAAAGCGCACTTGACTGCAACATGAGTTATGATACCAACGTTCCAGGTTCGATACTCGGCTCGGTAATCTTTGCCCGGGGCATGGAATTAGCCCCAATTAAGTACATCAAACACAGTTTTTATTCGCATCCCAATGTTTTTCGTATAAAATTTCGTTGTTTCTATGTTTTCTAATTGGAGCGCCGTTTTTTTGTATTTTTTGGGATAGTGTTTTTTTTTGGTTCAAATTATTGTAAAACTGTTTTGAAAGTTGTATTGTTTTGATTTTAAAAGAACATTTATTCATATTGCTGTGATATCCGTTGGGATATATAGATTTGTAATAAACAATAAATTTAAATCTAAAGTATTTATGTATTTTTTTTGTATTTTACTGTGCAATAAGTTATGTTTTGTTAACGTATGTTGTCACATTGCTTAGCAAATTGTCACTTAGGGAGCCATACTTTTCACTTGCCGTCTGACATGGACCATGCCCTGTGTGTGCCTGCTGGGGTCGAAGGACTGTCCCATCAGGTAATTGTGACCCTGGAACGTTATGGACTATTGAAGGATCACCGTAGATTTTAGTCAGTACGAGTGGCCCGATCCGCCATAGATGGGGGGACTCATTTCACACATCCTCGGTGTCCTTCAATTCCCCTTTTTTGTTCCGGGGTAGCTCGTTGGCCCCACGACTTCAGCAGTCAATCATGTGATAGGTGGTGGGAAAGAATGAATCGAACAAAGAAACTCACTCAGACCAGAAACCTCGGAGTAATCGGTACATAAAATTAAAAACCGGACGAATTGAAAACCTCTTCCTATTTGAAGAAGGTTACCTACTACCTACTACTTATTTACTAAAAACCCAATCATAAGTCCAAGCAAAATACATAACCTCCTCAAATTTTAAACAGACTACTTAGACCAAGTAATACCTACTTCTTACCCCCCAGTAATATATAACTTCACGTTATGTATTACTGTTTAAAAGGAAAAATCTGATGAATTACAACGTTCGGTAAAAAGGTATGTATTATCGAGGGCGTAGGGTAGGTTCTTGAATAAATTATGACATAATTCCTACCTTTTAGGGATCCGTAGGAATTGAGAGTGGTGGCTTGCGAAGTGTAACAAGATGGCGGACATTATATTACAGACAGATCTAGAATATGTTAGCTAGATTAATCTTTGACGGCATGGTTGGCGCAGTAGCTGAGCGATAGGTGTTCTGTTCTGTGTGTCGCGGGTTCGATCCCTGAACGGCACTTAATAATTGTAAGACCTACAAGGATTTGTTCCGGATCACAAATAAAACCGACTTCTAAATAATAAATTTTAAATGAAAAGTTATAATGGGAAGTCGCTGACTTTATCTTATTCTTTTGACTTTTTTGTCACCGACTTTCAAAAATCTTCTTATATATATAAAAATGAAACCCGTTTTCCGTTGTCACGACATAACATGAAAACGGCTTGACCGATTCGGATAATTATTTTTTTGTTGTGTTTATAACCATCGGGACCGGGTTTTAGACCGGGTCCTCCACCCGTGCGAAGCCGGGACGGGCCGCTAGTAACTTATAATTTTAAAGTTCTTCTAGTTTTTTTTCTGATTTATATTTATTTAAATTAAACGTAAAATGCGTAGGTAAGAAAGAAAGAAAGAAATAAAGAAAAGAGATTTATTGGGACACAGAGGTAGGTAGGTATGCTAAAGCAGCAATCGCCGTAGATTTGCTGTAATTAATAAATTAATAATGTAGATCTCGTCATCAGGACCTATCCTGATTACCATGGGACCATCTGTGAAGTATACCCTCCTATTTTCGAATTCGGTTAAAAATAGGTTCCTACGGAACCGTCACCAATAAACCAAACTCGAGCTTCACAAACATTTCATTTCAAAAGTTAAAAGCAGCGGTTTGATTTAACTGAATTACTAGTTAAAGAGTAAAGTAATAGTTAAGTATTAACTGTAGGACGGTAACTCGCTAACTATGGCCGCGTCTTTTATTTCCGATAATTTTGGAATGACGTTAATGCATCAGCTGTTTATTTCACATGACAATTTATTACGTTTTGTTATAAAAAGGGTATTAAGGATTTGTCACATATTATAAGAACAGTATCCTTATCACGAGATTTCAGTATTTGAGACGTAAAGTAAACTGGAACTTTGAGAATTTTCAAGGAAAAAAATAGTTCCTTCTTCGCACACCGGAGGCGCTGTTCCATTTTTTCATACAAGAAACGCTGTAAATACTGGAAAGTGAAATAGTGAAATGTCGTGCTAGGGGTACTGATGGCCGATGGGGCCGTAAGGTTTTCGAATTGAAACCACGCACCGGCAAGCGCAGCGTGAGACGTCCTCCAACAAGGTGGACAGACGATCTTATGAAGACCACAGAATCACGCTGGATGCAAGCCGCTTACAACCGGTCCTATTGGAAGTCTATAGGGAGGCCTATGTTCAGCAGTGGACGTCTTACAGCTGATATGATGATGATGATGTATTTAGAAGTCTTTTTTGTGACGGGAAATCGTCAAACGAGCCCTCGCTGCGTTCTGGGTGGAGCGGAAGCGACTGTCAATCTCTTACTGCCCCAAAAAAAATAACATCAAGTTCTTTCAGCTATCTTTTGCAATCCAGAGCTACAGTATCCTTTTAAGATATTCACGCGACCCAGTTAAGCGTTTGTCACCCATCACCTTTCTGTCAGTTCCTTGAGGCGCGCGTCGCGTTGGCTCCGACTTGGTTCTTGATCGGACGGTAATTATATCGAGTATAAATGAGAAAAATAAATAAAAAACCCCGACACAAAACCAAGTACCCTTTAAGAAGTAAAAAATAAAAATACAACTCAATTTTAAAGTACCTAAGTATGTTTTATAATTATAAAAAAAAACGTCGCGTTGGGGAACCGCTCCAAATTATTTATGATCTACTATTTTCATTTTCATTCAGTTGAGAGGCTGGCTAAGTAATAACAGCCACAAAGGTAGATCTTCCGGTTTAAGCGGGTTCTGCGGGTGTCACCATTTGTAGATCTTTGACAGTCATTACTGTCATTCAGAAGCTCTAAAGTCTGACAACCAGTCTTTACAAGGGGTCCAAGTACAAGTCTGACAGTCCCTCCAACCGCGGGCAGGGCGGGAGGAACTGTCAGACTTGTACTGACTTGACTTTGGCCCTCTGTAGGCCCCGTCATCATGCTGACGCTCTTTGAGGCGCGCGTGGAACACAACGCGCCGTCGACCCGGGCATGGTCCATGGTCGGGCAGCGAGTTGCCCTTTACTCACCGCCCGCAACCCGCCTATCATAACATAGTTGGGAAAAGGCAGGCAGATGTTGACGATCTAAGTTTAAAGTAACCAATCTTTACATTGAAATGAGCATGTTACACTGACTTCCTTATCTTCACCGAAACCACATCCATATAACAATACAAGTTCAATTTCCTCAAAATACACCAAAAGTGAGAAACTTTAAATTAAATGTGTCTATCTATCTCTTTATCTACTTACAATGGACGATTGTTCTGTTTCGTGTAACAATCTACACTGATAACTATCTCTTTGTAATTCGGTGTTTAACTTTGTTTCTGTAACTTTTTATTTAACCTATCATTGTGAAAACAACGTTCGAAGTGAGTTTCGATATATTCAGCATTTTTTTGTCGTAGTAAAATAAATAAATGAGTCCTTCCACACAGGAGGGACTTTCAGACTAGCACTGACTAAAATCCACGGTGTCCTTTAATATCCCTTTACATTCCGGTGTCACCGTAGCTCGTTAATTCCGCGACCCCGGCAGGCTTTGGCCCCGTTATATACATATGTTCAGCATAAAATAAAATCACTAAAGTCTATCTGAGCGTCTATCTTAGCAATATTCCTAATGTTTCACTTCGTGAATGAATAATAGAAAAATAGCCAAAGATGTTGTGAAGTAAATCAGTAAAAGAATTGCCTGAAGTGGCCGTTTTAGACCCTGTTCACGTATTTCTTACGAACTAAGTAAAGTACTGCACTGCTAAATTCAAACAAAAATATGCCCTCTCGGCCAGGGTGAATCGCAAGGGGCTGTCAGACTCGTTCTTACTAAATCCAGGGTGTTTTTTCAATAGCCCTTTACGTTCCAGGGTCACGGTAACCTGTCCAGACAGCTCTGTGACAAAGGTTTGCTCTTGACTCGGGTCAGAGGTGACAAAGTCTACGATGGAGTGAAGTTATCTAGAAGAAACCTGTTCACTCTAACTTTGAAAAAGGAAAATGCGTTCATTTCTTGGCTTCCTTTTCCGAACGAAAAATTATATGCCTGATATAATCCTTTCTTTAGAACTCTAAACGAAATTATTATTATTTCTAAACTTTACCAAACAAAAACAGTTTTCTCATCGAATAACGAGTCAAGTTCTTGCTACTCGATAACAGATGGCGCTAGCAGTCTCAATAACAAGATTATAATGTTATTGCACAAATTGCTTCAAGCAAATTACTTATGTTGTACCTATAAGGTTAAAGTGATGGACAAATTATCTTCATTGGAGGATTTTGTAAGAGTGCAAAAGGGATTCGTGGAGAACAGATTTTGAAATAAAGGCCCAAGTGTTCTTTTTATTTATTTAAAACTATCTGTTGCCAGCGGCTTCACCCGCTACAACTCGAAAATTATCCCATGGGAACACAAAATCGGGATAAAAATCCTATGTATGTATATCCAGGTTATAAACTATCTGTGTACCAAATTTCAGCCAAATCCGTTCAGTGGGTTTGCGTTAAAGAGTAACAAACATCCATCCACACATACAAACTTTCACGTTTATAATATTAGTAGGACTAGCTGTTCTGTTCCCCGTGGTTTTAACCCCGCTGCTCAGTGCCTATTGGTCGTAGTGTGATGTTATATAGCTTGTAGTCTTCCTAGATAGATATACTATCCAACACTGAAATATTTTTTAATTCGAACTAGTAGTTCCTGAGATTAGCGCGTTTAACCAAATGAACACTTCTGCTTTATAATACTAGCATAGATGGGTTTTCTCTTAACCTTAATTTAAATCTAAGATGGAACGAGTTGACTAAGAAGGAACTATAACTCCTGCGCACCAAAGGATCACAGTATAAACTGTTTGGCGCCGGAGTTCAACAGGATGGTGGTCGCGAGGCGGCGGTCCTGGAGGGGTCGACCACCTCTAGCGGGATTGGTCCACCGTCTCCAAAGGTTAAGGGTAAGGCATGTGGTGCCCGGAACCGAAGTAGTAGGTATAACAAACGCCAAAATAAATACAGGTGTTCAACTGCAATTGGTTCGACTGAAAACTGAAAAATTTAATCACGGGCAGGGTTTGAACCTAACCTTCGGATTCACTACATCTGATGATGCAGATGATGTTTTAAACCAACTAAATATATAATGATTGTTATCTACATTTCTAATTTGATGAGTTATGCCGTAAAAAAATGAAGGATACATCAGTAGGTAACAGTATGTTTTCTTTTGTCTAACATTTTTTTGTGAGCTCATATTTTCCCACTGTTGGTCAAACACCTCCCTTCAGTCATTCCACTTCTCCATGCAGGTAATATTTTTTGTGAATGAAAGGTAAACTATATTCTTATCTGTACACCTAACAACGTATATGGAATATTTTTCAGGATGATACGTTCAGGGTTTTGGGCGTAAAAAGGTAACAAACAATCTTAATTTTGCATTTATAATACCAGCTGCTGCCAGCGGCTCCCTCCACTACAACTCGAATATCATCCCACGGGAACAAAAAATCGGGATGAAAAATATCCTATATACTAATCCAGGTTATAAACTATCTATGGACCAAATTTCAACCAAATCCCTTCAGTAGTTTTTATGTGGAAGAGTAACAAGCATCCATCCTTAGAAACATTCACGACTTTTAAATACATTTGTGAAGATTCTCTTATAAGATTCGATTTCTTCCATATATTTAAACTATACAATATAACCAGTGCAATCCTAACCCAAGTACCTTCCCACCTCAATACTTACCTACCTGCTTGCCCCATAGAGACCTACCTTGAAGATACACCTTGCGTGTTAGCATTGCGTGCTTGGAAGCAATTACCTACCTCCATGGTCCGTCGTTGCTTTTCTTTTATTTGAATTGCCGCAGTCTTTAAAGACTCAGATATTTTATGTTAATATTTGTATATAATGTTTATGTGTATGTGTGTAGGGAAATTTATTTGTTGGGGTTTGTTATTTACTTGGTGTTGGATACCTAAGTGTCCAACAACGATATATTACTAGACTCCGCATGCACGATCTAAGGAACAAAAACGATTCTGTCAACTCGCTGAGGTACTACGTAAGCGAAGGGGACGGGTTACTGCGTTGTGATTGGCTAACTCAAGGTCTGTTCTGTCTCAAGGTATGTTTACGGCTCACAGGAGTGGTCGAAATAAGACGAATATAATACTTTTTTGCCTAATGTGTTGACTGACAGCGGTCGCCTGTTATTAGGAGTCTAGTAATATATCGTCGTTGTAAGTATCTAAGTTTTCTGTCGAGCATGGATCCACCCCTCAATAGAGGCGATCGCGGGATTCACGAGCTACCGTGAACACGGAACGTAAAGGACTATTGAAGGACACCGTGGATTTTAGTCAGTACCAGTCTGACAGTCCCTCCTGTCTTGCCCTGGATGGGAGAACTCATTTGATGATTATATCACGCTAAAATAAAAAAGGTAGTAGGCTCAGGTACTCAAAAATCGGTGAAGTGCGAAACAGAATATATACTCGTACATGATAGACATGGTGTGGTCCTACAAATAAGATGTTTAAAAAATATATAAGACAATGATAAGCCAAATCTCACTTGAAGAGCGAGCGCAGCAAGCTCGAAAAATTGGAGGTTTCTGGACCACGAAATGACAATCTTTCATTAAAAATTGAGCTGGAAACAGAATTCATTGGGTCACGAAAAGTCAAGATAGAACAACTGAAAATACAAGTGTTATTGAGTTCTTGCAAATTGCAAAAGACAAGGAAACATCACAATCAGTGTTGAAGATAAAAAAGACAATTAGACAGGTATGAAAAGAATCCGCTCTGTTACTTCGTTGCAGGATTCGAGACAGTTAAATTCATTCTCCGGGACACGTCGAGCTTCATTGTCTCGGCGCTTTTCTGGTGGTTGCCACTGTTAATACTTTCAGGAGTTGCAGTGGTTTGGGAATAGTGAGGAAGGCTTGTAAAAAGAAAAAATGTATTTTTGACTTATTTAATTTTGAACAATCAACTAATTTAGTTTCTTAAATACATGCACTTTATACAAGTCTTACAGCTTATAAAGATGTTGGGAGACTTGAGGATTTTCTGGTAACAGAAAATCGAGCATTCGGCGTTTTTAATTTTGTCAAACTGAACAACGAATAGAGCTAAAACAGAGCCAAACAATAGCTTTTTTTTGCGTGTTGAAATCATCAAATGAGTCCTCCCACTCCAGGCAGGGCGGGATTGACTGGCAGACTTGTACCGGACTAAAATCCACGGTGTCCTTCAATAGCCCTTTATGTTCCGGGGTCACGGTGATGGAAACAAGTCCCGCAACCACGGCAGGCTTTGGCCCTCTGTGAGGGGGCCCCGTCATTTTGCTGGCAGCTCTTTGAGGCGCGCGTGGAACACGATGCGCCGTTGACCCGGGCATGGTCCATGGTTGGACAGCGAGTTGTCCTTTACTCGCTGTCCGCATGCCCAGCCAAACATAGCTACGAACATTTTCACGATCTTTATAGCGAACGCACTAGTCGATGGTCGTCAAAGAATTTTTCTTCATGAAGGTGTCAGACTTGACAGTCGTCTCAGCAAAAAGCTCACCAAAATGCTCGGTAAAGGAAGTTTCATATCTGACGTAAAATACGTCAAGCGTATCATCGAATGTTCTTTGACGCACTAACGTATCATCGGTTGAGTGTGAACGGTCAAGTGTTTTTCTATACTGTTAAACGTGAATCGGTAACCGGAATCATCGCGGTACATCCTTAGTGGAGCAAGCAGAGACAAGTCAGGGTGACGTATGATAGCGTGGTGTGATTTGACATGACCGGCAAATTCAAGTTCCAAGATGATAATTATATTTTATTGAATAAATGGTAGAATCAGTAATGGTGCAGTTTTCCATTTAATAATACATTTGTCTGTTCTAGCGTTACGCGACCGAAAATACGCGACGCAAGTTCCGTCAGATATGAACCTTCTCTAAAACGCTATCTCTCGATTGTTTTTCTGTAATGTAACATTCGCAACAATACTAATTACAAGTGTAGCAAAACACCAGTTTCAGTACTTTACAATTATTTATTTGAGAGCATAACTTCAGTCACAATATTATAAGTTAATATTCCTGCAATAATCATTTACAATCATCATCTTTTCTTGACCAGCCCATTCCCCGCCAACAAAAGAATATTCTTCGTACAATTTCAAAATTCGAACAACCGCAATTCGTTTTGTTTATAAGACAAATAATAGACAATTTATTACAAGCCGAGAAAGTTAAAAATAAATCATACATTTGTTTTGATAAAATATTAGATATTGAGAATTAAAATCATTAACCTTACACAAGTCAAAGTTTAAGTTTATAAGCATTAACAAAACAATTTTTGACACCATGACCTATAACCAAAACTCAAAGGAGAACGGCCATTTATGACAAAAAACATGACTTATCAGTATTAGGATCAATAGTGTATGCTACGTTTAATTACTTCGTGGCATTATTGGGTGTAATAATAGAGTAGTGGCCAATCGACAGATTTATTAGAGGTGGGTGATTGATAGATGATCGATTGGAATTCGAGAGCCGTGGAGTAGTGTTGGGTCGCTAAGTTTTCGTGGGACCAATTTAAAATGTAACAGTGACCTCTAAGTTTTTTTTCGGCTGTTTCTTTTCAGAGTAGTCAGCTATGAAACATCGAGCACACCTAGTTTGTAAAAAAACGAAAAAATAAATATCATATTTCCTATCAAACACTTTTTTTAGCTATCATCGTTTTACTACTAAGTTTAAAATGTCACATATCTTCCGTCATACAGGATATCTTCCGTGATTATTTCCAATTTTATTCATGTCATGGACAGCTGTGATCGCGGGTTGATGGCGATGGTATGGCGCTTGCAACAGCATCGAAATATTGGGAAATCAAACGAATATTAATAATCAAGTAAAATAGCCCGTAAGTGACATTTTAAATCATTTAATTTCATTATTCAAAAGTTTGCAATGTGTAAAACGTTAGATAGAGTTAAGTTACATTCTTTAAAGAGTGGTATCACGTAATTTAACTTGCAATCGAGTCTTAATAATCTACAGTTCTTTAGAAATACAAAAGATTTGCTTTTAAAACATAGTAAATGTTTGGTAACACTGAACACAATCACAAAGTCCTTCTAGGAGGAAAACGATGTTCTGGTGTTTTGTAGGTAGATAAGTTTTCTTTTTATCATTTCTATATGCAGGCGTCTGACTCCTTCCACCTCGTTTAACAACCTGAAACATAAAAAGAAGATTCTAAGTATGAATAAATAAATAAATACCTGCTTGTGTCGAATAATAGTTATTTGTTATACAAGAGTGCAAAGTTGAGTTTTAACCGCGTGCTCAATTTTGATGACCGAGCAAGCGAATGATTCAAAAATTAGAATCATGAGCGATAGCGAGGGAATCAAAAGAGCACAAGGTGAAAAATCTTTGCACTCGAGTGCAACACGTAACTTTTCATCCCACCTCAGCGAGGAAATGACTAAGGGACAAGGGAAGGCGTATTGAATTCCGAAACGATACTAAGGATTTTGGGGGTGAACGTCCGTCTGTAGCGCAGCGAGGAGGTTCAAGTGTTAATTCCTTAAAGAAACGAGGCAATAAAGTTAAAAATCCCTAGTGTAGCGAGGAATTCAAGTTAGCCCAAGACAACGCAGCTTTACTCCCGAGAAGCGTACTCTGCTTTTCACACCTAACGCGGGGAAACAAATTCTATTTTTGAAATTTGATGTGGTACGACAACCTTCGAACGTCAAGTGGGCATCACAAGCGATAAGCTGTTGCGGTCGCCGGCCGCCATTACTGCTACAACTCTTTAGTGCACACGATGTTCTAAATTCAAATTTACTTTATTCACTAGAGGATAAAAACGGCTTTTACGCTCAGATATCGAAGAGCAAAAGTACCCTTTCCGAGCTGGGGGGATGAAAACGTTTTTTTTTTCTTTCCTTCAAATTTTCCAGGCGTATCAACCATTGTTTCAAAAATTTCAAGTCCTAACATCCTCTCCACAGTTTTCCCAATTAATATTTTAATTGATGCATCGTTTCCCCAAGTTTTATTTTCCGTATTAATGCATGTTTTATAATCGAGGGACGATGGGTTTGATTTACTGCCCCGAGCGTCTGATCCTCTCCACGAATTGATCTAGAGGTGACGGCAAAAATGAACGCTTTGATGAATTCAAATATTTATTCGATTATCCTTTTTTTTAATTTTGTCGAACTGAATAACGAATAGCACCAACGAAAAATTTCACGATCTTTCACGTATAGCTGAAAATTGGATTTGTTCCCGTTGTATCCCACTTCTGGATCCCATTTTTTAGGTAGGTATTCCCGATTAATCCCATTTTTTATTCCCGCTGAATCCCATGTTATCACAAAATGTGTACATATCAGAAGAGAAGTGTTTATTTTATTTTAAAGATTTATTCTCTGTTACTAATTTACGAATTTTACTAAAAAAATCTAAAAAAAGCAATTTTTGTCGTTGAAAGTACTCGCATTCAGGTTTTTTAAAGCAGGTGGGATCCAACGGGAATAGTTTTTAGGTATCAACGGGAATAAAACGTTTTTCTTTTGTTGTGGAATTCAACGAGAATACATTTTAATTTTTGTGGGATCCAACGGGAAAAATATTCAAGTGGGACCCAACGGGAATAATTCGAAAATTGCAATAAATACTTAAAATCAAATAGAAATAGAAATCATTTATTTGCTAAAAATTTAGGTATAGAAATAAGGTGTTAAATAAAGCATTCAAATCAAAGTAAGTATTTATTTCAAGTTTTGAATTGTCAAAAGACAAAAAATAAACTATAAATTAAAATAGTTTGTTACTATACAACGCCATCTAGTCCCAAGCTAAGCAGAGCTTGGGTAATGGGTACTATTCAACTGATATAAACATACTTATACATATATTTCTAAATACATACATACTACATATATATAAATAACACCCAGACACAGAACAAATGATCATGCTCATCACACAAACATTTGTCCTGGGTTGAAATCGAACCCATGACAACCGGCATAGCAGTCAGGATCCATAACCAGTAGACCAACAGGCCAGTCTATATGTTATCATTCATCTTGAGAGGACATTACCTGTAAGCGATGTAGCAAGCAAAAATTGTCCAAGGAAATTCATTGTAACTTCGTCCTTATGTCCACCTTGTCAATACTGATCTGTGAGGTGATACCGGAGTGACGTGATGTGATTGACTGCATATCATTACTTGAGAGCTGTGGGCGACTGAACAGATCTTCTTAGAATTATGACACATGTTCGATCTTCGGTTGACATTCATGAATTTGGGCTGTACCTTGTTTTTTGCGTTTTAAAATCATCACATGAGTCGTCCCGCCCTGGGTGGAGCAGAAAATACTTTTTTTTATTTAGGACAAACCCACCACACTATTCTCAAACCACTGCAACTCCTGAAAGCCAGAATCAACAGTGACAATCACCAGAAAAGCGCCGAGACAATGAAACTCGACGTGTCCCGGAGAATGAATTTACCTGTCTTGGATCCTGCAACAAAATTAATCAGAAAAGAATAGTATACAGGCTGGAATTTTGTAATGCCACCTGGAGGAAAATTACTCTTAATACTGCAGATAGAAAATTTTACTCAAAGGAAACATTCCTTTATTTTTATAATAGAAAGCAAACTGCATTCAAAATTTTTCGAAAATTCTCTTCTCCCACACCCGGGAATCGAACCGACTAAAATCTGAAAAGAATATACCCTGTATAAGTAAGAATAGTATACTCCTCCACTATTCTCAGGAGCGGAAAAGACTCTCAGACCTATACTGACTTATATCGGTATATATACGGTGTTCCTTCAATGGCCCTTTATGTTCTAGGGTTATGGTTACCTGTTTGGACAGTCCCGCGACTCCGGCAGGCTTTGGCCCTCTATGTCCTCCCCGTTAACACAAATAACCTAACCTAACCGTACAGACTGATGTGTTGCTGGGGAGTTTGTTACGTTCACTTCTTCTTCCCAGCCAAAACACTAGGAAGTGTCGAAGGGGGGCGCTTTGGGGGACTGTCTTATGTAAAAATTGACCTTCAAAAAGTGCTGATAAATCAGCCTAATTTGAATAAATGACTTTTGATTCTGTTTTATTTTTTTAAATCTATCAAATCAAATCAAATAGTAGATTATTAACCAAGGGGATAAAGCAGGGTCTTCTGTCGCGGGTGGCGAATTAAATCGCGAGCGTAACGAAGGACTCGAGGTTTACTCCCGAGCGTAGCGAGGGTGTTAAAAACTTAAATCACGAGCGAAGCGAGGGATTTAAGACGAGTCCTGAGTGTAGCGAGGGATTTAAGATCACCCAAGACTAAGACAGCTTTATCACCGAGGAAAATACTCTACTTTTCGTACCATTTGCGAAAAAAATAACACAGTAATAATATGAGATACGCATTTTAAACATTAATATTTAACATTAACTTATTTATAAAAATAAGTAAAAATAAACTCAACGTTCATGTATTTGAAGAATACAAAAACGCGGCAAATTAAAAAAGCAAAGGCATCAAGCTCATACGGCCTCGTCGGTTTTCGTAATTTTATTTAACTAGATGAAAATCCGGCTTCGCTCGGGTGAAACGTGTGTCCCAAATACTACAAATCAAGGTACTAAATGTAGGTGTCACGGTAAGTCATAGGCCGAAAATAAAGAAAGAAAAAAAAAACTCAACATGATAACCGATGTCAATAATGGCGGCTGCAATCTGTCTGGTCAGAAAATCATTAGAAATTTACAAAATACTCGACAATCCGAATTTTGCGGATATATGTTGTCGACTCAAAATCTTTATTTTTTAATGTTTTATTATTCTGGTTAGCTTTCGATCGAGTCTATCGTAATCTAAGTATTCCAAATTTAAATCACATTCTCTCCCTAGAGAGAGAATGAAATTCAGTACAACATTCTTTCCCTGTTTTTCACAGATTAAAAATGACTATTATTATGTTCGCTTTTTGTGGCATAGAATGTCACTTTTTTGAGCAAGTGGTACGAAAACGTTTATTTCAACTAGGTCATAACCGGCACTTTTGAATTGTCAAAAGACAAATAAAACTAGTACAAAAATAGTTATGGTGGTACAGTCCCAGTCACAGACATAAAAACTGTGAAAGTACCGTAGGTGCTCTAAAGTCTATAGGTTTCAGATGTCATAAACCGAGGGGTTTAGATTCCTTTCGCCATTACTTACTATGTCTTATTCCAAAATGAATTAAGCAATTCACATTTCTGCTAATCAACAACTTATAAAAACAATGAAAATGTTAATTTTGTCTTTACAACACGATATAGAAAAATAACCGTAAAATTACAGGAAATTCAAACTAAAAAAACCGTAACTTCTATACGACTTTTTAATGTTTCTTCAACGTGAGGTTTTCGTGTTAAAAAATAGATGAAATTAAACATTCTGGACTCTAAACAGACCGACCGACGATGGTGTATTTTTTATTTTTATTTAAAAAGAAGATAACGTTCTCAAAATGGCCGCGGGCTGTCGGCAGTCGGCGACTCGGAGTATGGATTGCAGAAAAATGGGCATCCTTTTAATTTTAGTTTAATATTCCAAACGGATTTTATTTTTAGAAGCTCGATTTTATGTGTCAATGACAATTCTTTATTCTGTTACTTAATACAAAATTAATTTTGAGTATATACGACTAAAGTATTGTATAATTAAACTAAGCTATTACTAAGTATGGAACAATTGAACAAATAATGTGCTCAAAAGACTGTCGGTGTGTGGCTCTTTATACCCAGTTGATTAATTAATATTATGTTTAGTAGTTATTAATAGATTTGATATACAAGTATTTGTGACTAATTCGTCCTACAAACTCATCCTACTCCATCTCATTAAAATATTATCTTTTATATTCGCGTTTAAGAAAATCGAGGGATGGCAATACTGTTGAAAGTCATAATGGGATTTAGGTATTTTCCATATAACATTCATTTTTAATACCTAATCTTTCATATGATATGCTTTTAAATACCTAACAAATAATATTTATAAAAAGTTCACAAAATTTTTAGCATCTGAAGCCAGGAGGAACTTTTAATTCGGCTAACAGCGCCAATCTCTTCGAGTAGGTAAATTACTTACATAAGGTTTAAAGTTATATTAGGAGTTGTAGGCCAGATCAACCATATTTTTAAAGCCAGAAAAGCGATGACATTTATTATTACCAGGGATGAATTAACTAAGTAAATAATATATTTACAGCGAGGAAAAGAATAATAGTTGAGTTGGTAAGAGTCATAGATTTTTTAGGTTATGTTGTAAGTTCTTTTTTCCCGCATACCTATTACAAAACGTAACGTACTTTGTAATTTTTTTTCCTACCACTACCTGTTTCAGTACTTAGTACGGTAGGTACGTATGTTATTTTCTTTAAACTAAGATTATAATAATTTACAAAATTTGTAATTACATTCTGAGCTACCGTATACATAAATAATGTTTTTAGCGACCCTGTCCAATAAATGCTCGTGATAAAACGGAAATTGCATTTTAATTCAATAATTTGTGGAAAAAAATCATAGGAATTAAAATGGCGTTGACATATTGAGTGATTTATTTTGTTTTTTTTTTATTTATTACTGACACTGTGGTCTTTGGGAATCGGTGAGGTTGAATTTTCCCGCGGTTTATTTTTAAAAAACGAATACATTTGACTCTATGCCTTTTAAAACATGCCAGTGACAAACATTTGAACTTCTTGTAAAACGATACATACTTTTTGCGTCAGATAGGTAAGATTTTCCGCCATAATTAAAAAAAAAAACAAAAGCAAAATTAATAGGTACTTATTATTTTGTATCTAAATTATTAGCAATAAGTACTGCTATTGATATTTTAATTGAAATGAAATAAAGGAGTTTTTTTTTCGTCCAAACATGGTTTATATTTTCATTATCTTCCTGGATTTGCAACACCTCTTTTATATATCCAATAATTTTTTTTTGAAACTGATATTGTCAAAGAAAATTACGCGTAGATTTAGAAATAAATATATAATTCTAGTTTTTTAATTCTCCTTTTGTTTCAAAACATTAAAAAACATAGTCAAATAAAAAAAAAAGAAAGCATTAGGATACTATCAAAAATTCTAACCTAAAAACTCTGACGCATACATTCTTTCCCGCCAATAAATTGTTAAAGTTTCTAATGTTTCAAAAAACACCCATGGAGGTTATATTGTGAATAAAAATCATAATTATACGTTATAACATACATTTATCGTATTAATCTATCGGTTACGTATGGAGGTATTAAATGGCGGCTCTTTCGGCTTCCGACGCTGCTTTTTAAAACTTTTTTTTTTTGTTTTTTTTTTCATATTTTTATGTGCCGAAGATTTTTTGAGATTGATAGGGCTTGAGAAGACGGGTCTTGGTTTTTGAATGAGGAATCGAAGAGTACTCAACGCGGAGAACGTTATAAGATTTTAAATTATGACGATTGGCTTAAAATATATTGACAGAATTTTCAAAGAAAATCATATGTCACTGGCTTTTTTTCTATCGATTTACGGGTTCGAAAGGGATGTGTTAAAATTAGCAAATGAATCATTTGTCAAATGAAAAAGTCCGAAAGAGGCTTCGGCCAATAGCAGAAAGTTTTTTTTTGTAAATCCGCGAAACATAGTTTGATAAAATACACATGATACATTGATGTTCTAAAAATATGTCAAATAATTCATGAGTCTCCGCCACCACACTGACTTACGGAAAAATCGAGGTACTGTTTTTTTTTTTAAATCGATGGCAAAAGATCATGAGTGACTAACACAAAAATATTTATGATAATCAATTGTTGTCTCGCTAAAACCCGAACACGGCTGGACCTATTCGGCTAATTCTTATTTTGAAATATTTTTGGAAGTTCAAAATAAAATATAAGGAATACTCAACTCTAACTGTAGTAAATGCAATAATATCTTTTTCCTATATACTCTTCTTACCTGTCAATCAATTAAATTTAAAAGTCGTTTAGAAATCAAAGATTTTGAGGCTGTACGAAGTTCCTGGGTCAGCTAGTCGTCAAAATTATGTTTTCGAACAAAAGCTCGGAAATGTCATCGGTCCCTCAATAATATTGTATACCGTTTTTAAAAATAGTGATATAATTGCAATATGAGTTCTTCTATGTGGTAAACTCTTTTATATCCCATATAAAAAAAAATGAAAACTGTTTTTGTCAATGAAAGTTACGTGTAGATTTAAAAATAAATATATAATTCTTTATTTTTTTATTCGACTTTTGTTTTAAAACATTGAAAACATAGTCGAAATTAAAAAAAAGAGAATGCATTATTATTTGATCAATTACATTGTTACTAACAAAATTATGGACATTGTGTAGTCTGAAATAAACGTTTTTTTTTTTAAATTATTATTATTATTAGGATATCATCAAAAAATCTAATCTAAACAACTCTGACGCATACATTCTTACTATTCTAACTAAACTAAAGTTAATTTTAATAGGCATATTACGCGTCAACAATGTCATATTATTATTGTTAAATTCAATCTAGATATGACGAGTAAATTATACAACAATGCTTGCATATTAAAATGTATGCACACTTAAAACAACTGTACATTTAACTTCAACTGAAATTATTCCTTATAATCAAACACTTTAAGTTGGTTTTTGCTTCAAGAAAACAATGTCACATACGTCGTTTCAAAAAATTGATGCCTCAGCGGTCAAAGACGTGCATAAATTATTACAGAAAAAAAAATCAGTCAATAAGTCTTGGAATTAACGAAGCAAAATGATCTTAAATGCTTGGGAATAAGACATTAAATCATAAAATATTTAATTAAGCTTGTCCATTGAGAAAAACAAAATGGTGTATGTAACATTTTTGACATAAAAAACTATTTAAAAATAGAGGTATTAAAATACGTTTCTGTGTATATTTTTTGTGGTGTGGATTGCTACCTCACTGGGCGTAGGTTTGAGTCCTGCCTGAGGCACGTTATGTATCGATTCAACAGTTATTGGTATTCATTCATGAATGATTAATTTTGTTTTTATTCTCAGGTAACAATGTCATCGAATCTGTTGTGTTTTAAATAAATCAGAAACCTATAATTTTCGACGCCATTTCAAAATACTTACATAATATTTTTGAGCAAATTTTCAATTTGCAAAAAAAGACCAAAGAAAAAGATTTTTGATATACTTATCCTATAAAATATGTAGAACTAAGATTTTGTCGAAACTGGTCATGATTGTTGGTCAATCATCCACAGACCAACCTCAGTAAGCGCGGCTTAACCTCAAAGATTGACCTCTGCTATTATTTAGCCACCAGCTCCTCTTAATTGGACTTCAAAATAGCTACCAATTAATCAAATCGAAACATTTATTTCAAGTAGGCCAGTTTCAGGCACTTTTAAATTGTTGAAAACAAGAAAAAAAGCAGTTCAGGAAAAGTTGGTGCTACAGTCCCAGTCACAAGACATAATAACTGCGAAAGTACAGTAGATGCCCATTCTAATGCATTAAGCTCTATGAAGAAGAATGAGCAAGAAACTCCATGGACACTTTTCAATAGCCAAAATTATTACAGAACCTTTGTTACATTTAATTTTCAGATGGTACATTATGTAAGAACGATGTAGCAAGTTGAAAGTGTTAGATAAATTATTATAAAAAAGACAATTTAGTAATAAAAATATTAATAAATAAAAATAACCCGTGCAGCTAAGAAATGCCCAGTCCCAACTGACAGCGCCCATTCACGAACATGATGCATGGTATCTTATTCCATAGGATTGCAGTAACTGAAATGCTATAGTTTCTGCCTATCTCCATTAAATAAGACTGCATTTTATTTCGATAAATACAGATATATTATCAGCCTATTGCCATCCATTGCTGAACGAAAGCCTCCCCGAAGAGCGTCAACCGTCCCGGTCCTGGGCAGTCCGCATCCATCCGCTGCCAGTCACATTCTTCAAATCATCGAGCCATCTTATCGCAGGGCGTCCTACACTACGTTTGCCCATTCGCGGATTCCACTCTAGCACCTGTCTGGTCTGCTCCATCTAACATTGGATCGAATACAGATGTTACAATTAAATTCTTATTTATTACAGTCAAATTCGCCTTGCCTTACGTGGTGAAATCATCAAATGAGTCCTCACACCCAGGTCAGCGCAGAAGGGACTGTCAGACTCGTACTAATTACGGTGTTCCTTCAATAGCCCTTGACGTTCTAGGGTCAGGTTACCTGTACACGTTTCACGTCAGATCCACAACAATAAACCCCAACAAAGCTCCCCAAAAAATATCTATTACACATAACAACACATTTTAAAAATACTAAACCAAAAACAAAAGAGACCAGAGAGAATATCTTTTTATTTCCCTCCGGTTCCCGAAGTTATCTGTGGGCCATCTAATCACAGTAGCCGAAGATAATAAACGCTGCTGGTTCCCCGAAACATTGGTCGTAATTATACCATTGGTACGGTGAGCCTGCGGCAATGGCGGCGTGTTTTCCACTGTGCGATTTTTGTGGGGTTCCGACACGAAATTTGAATGTGATGTTGGTGTAGTCTTATTATTAGATTTTTGTATTTTATTTATAGTGTACTTGAAGTATTTACTGGGTTTATTGAATGGAAAATTTACCGCTTCTAGTTTACGAATGAGTAACTACCTTTTCCTCAAAGTCAACGTCAAAATTCCCGTTTACTTAACGACACAAAAATGTGAAAATTCAGGTTTTCTGATTTTAAGTGTAAAAACAGTAACTCGACTACGTTAAATATCTGAGCCAGAATTGAGCATCATGTGGGTCGACCTGTTCGAGACCACCATTAATGCTGTAAATGTGACAGAGTTTTCATCGAAATTATGTTATTCAAAGGAATAATCGACACGATGAAGACGAATTATTCTATGGTACAGAAAGAGATAAATCACAACTCCATTCCATCATAACAAAAACGCGAAAACCGGGATTTTTTTATAGTTTTTAATTTACCGATTATTTTTTTAACGCTTGCATATGTCTTTCCACACTGCAACTGGGAGGTAACGTTGAAAGCTTAATACGCTTGAATATCCATAAAACATAAATAAGGATAATCTTTTCCTGATTTCTTTGGCAAGTTTCCACAATAATACATTACAAAAGACAACCACCACTCTGCCCAAAGCCAATCTGTGTCGTACCCATTGGAAAACACATCATCTCAAAACTCCTGGACTTACATGGAAGAAAACACAGATGCCTCTAGCTCGGGTCACGCCAAACGCAATACATAATACTACTTATATAATGACCATTCTGTCCCATCATTACGAGAAGACCTGTTTGCAGGTACACACGGCTACACATCAAGCTATACAAAACCAGTATCAACTGACTGTTTACTGTGTGAAAAATCGTACGAAGCGAGACCAAGACAAACTGGTTTTGTATGGCCGTGATGTGTAGCCGTATGTACACTGCTGATACGACGGCTATTTAACGTCGTAACGATATAAAGGTTTATTAGTATGGTTTTTATTTGACTAAATCATATGGTAAAAGAGTTTTTGGAATGGTCTGTGGTCTGTGCCTAGGCAGAAGGCCTTTTTTTAGGAATAAACTTACCATATAGGTAAACAAACGGTAGATCCTTGCTTCTATCACACTCCTAGGTCAAATTAGGTAGGAAATCACTATATTTATCATTGTCTAAGCCTTGGAGTGAAGTCGGTTGCCTCAGTCTTACAACTAAAACATCCAAGCATGATGTTGTGAGAACAAACCCAGGTAAGCTATCATCTTTTCTTTAAAATCACCACACTATTCCCAAACTCTTTAAAGTCAGAATCAACAGTGGTGACCAGAAAAGCGTCGTGTCCCGGAGAATGAATTTACCTGTCTTGATCCTGAAACAAAGTTAATCAGAAAAGAATAGTGGAGGAGTAAGCCTGTTTTGAAAAGGATTGTATATTTTGTACTAAGTAGAGCTAAAGTTAAGATCTCCGGCCACCGTAGGCGCGAGGGGCGAATAATAGGTGACTCGCTGTCCGACTATGGACCATGCCCGGGTCGACCGACGGTGCGTTGTTTTCCACGCGCGTCTCAAAGAGTGTCATAGCATGATGACGGGGCCTTTAGAGTTTAGAGGTACAAAGCCAGCCGCGGTCGTGGCACTCACGAATTACCGTGAGCCCGCAACGTAAAGGGCTATTGAAGGACACCGTGGATTTTAGTCAGTACAAATATGGTAATAAAAGTGACGGATTAAATAGATTTTTTCCGTCATATTATTGGCCAGACCAAGGTGCATGTAAAAAAGTACCTAATACTGAGGCATAAAAAGTTCGAAAGTGTAGAACTAATATTATTCTGGGGCTAGGTCACACGAATTTCCTTCATCATAATTTTAAAACCTACTTTTCAACATAAAATTTATGTAAAAGCGCTGAAAATGAAACCATAAATTAATTTGATGGCTTATGAAATAACTTAAGGCCATAAATTGTTGCAAAAATTCAATTAAGTTCTGATTAAATTTCTAGATAGGGGTTAAGTTATGTTTTAAGGCGGTTCCTACTACCTACTAAGTTACATGTTCCTGTAATTATTATGTAACATTTGATATGCCTATTTTTAGTAACATTAGTTAAGGACTGGATGACCGATCTGCCGGGCTAAGCCGCGATTGTTGAGGTTGGTCTGTGGATGAGTGACCACCTGTCATAGCGAGTTATCTCTGTGTCGGTAGCTTGGAGCCTGTTCCCGATACCGGGGTGCCACTATTGTTTAAATATTGTTTTTTTGTTCTTGTAAAAAAGTAATTAATAAGGAAAAATAATAAATAAATAATTTCAATTTATGGAAAGGAAAATATCTGAATATAAAATATCTGCAACAGAAGTGGATCAAATCTTTTGAAACATGTACTAGTTATTTTTTGGGCGTACCCACCACCCTATTCCCAAATCACTGCAACTCCTGTGCGCCAGAATCAACAGTGGCAACCACCAGAAAAACGCCGAGATAATGAAGCTCGACGTGTCCCGGAGAATGAATTTACCTGTCTGAAAAGAATAGTGGGGGAGTACTTGAAACATTGAACTACTACTAAGTAATACGAATTTATGCCGATATCATAGGTGAACAAAAACCACATTATTACAAAATGGAGTTTAACTAAAAACCAAGATTTATATCACCAAAAACTACGGTTTACACAAACGTTATTACAAATCTTGGTTTTGCGATAAACCATGGTCTAACAGTCGCAGCTGTCAAAGTTTCTTAAAGCTACTTTTTCATTGTGTTGTTGTTTTTATGTTATTTCACCCAAAATGGATTAAAACGTTAAGATAAAGAAAATTGTAAGTACACATGGAGTATTTCAATGTTAAGACAATGGTTCAAATGACGGTACTAAAGTCTACGTTTTGTAATACGGAGAAATTTAAACCATGGTTCTGAAGATAAGCCTGGACTTGTTAGTACAGGTTTAAACCAAGGTTTATTTAGTTTTTCTAATAAGGCCGTACAAGTTCTAATATAATGTTAATACTGAATAATTTTCCATTCATCACCAACTTCTGTGTCAGCTGTGTCCCACTTTTCAAAAAATTAAAAAATTTGCCACTACCTTCTCTATATATATTTGAACTCTGTATCTTTGTACATAAAAACATAAACATAACATGATGATGTTGTTAAAAAAAGACGAAACATCCACAACTTATGTGTATCTCAACAAAGAATTAAACTTTTTTCTAATAATGTTTACTGTATGGCAATTCGTATTTACAATAAGTTACCTAATGCTTTTAAAAGTCTAAATTTCTTGACATTCCAAAAAATATATATTTGATTTCCTATTGTATAAATGTTACTATTGAACAATAGACTTTTTGAATGAAAAGTTTCATTCAAAATTTAAATTAGATTTCGTCTCACCTTCGTGTTCTTATAAAATACTTAAGGTGGAGCGACAGTAGTAGCCCGCGAAATATAAATTTTCATGTATTTTTTGCAATTTGCTTAACAGTGTCAAGATATAACTTGATCAAAATATGATTCGCGACATTATCAAGTTTAGTTTTATATACAAGAATAATCAAAACAGTCGTTCCATTCACTCTCACAAATATTTGATCAAAATTAGTTAGATTTCGGATTTTTTACCAAATTTGAGCTAATCTTTGTGAGCGGGACTGGAGCGAATGTTTTGATCATTCTGATATGTAAAGTTATGCTATTTATTGTCGCGAATCATATTTTCATCAAGTTATAACTTGACACTGTTAAGCAAATTGCAAAAAATACATGAAAATTTAAATTTCGCGGGCTACGACTGAGCCTCCGCCTTAAACAAACTGTTTAAATTTCTTATCATTTTTGAAATTATAAATAATACGAGTACTCTTTGCGATTGTATTTCCCAGTAAACCTTTCTCTTGTCATTGTTTGTGTAATTATAATCTTATTTTCATAAATAGGTATACTATGTTAAAATACCGTTAATTTTAATATCTCTAATCTAAATATTTGTACGCTGGAAACAGCAGAATATTCTGAACATAAAATAGGGTATTTCACTGCATAAATAAATTGATAATCTATTTAGTCCGTCAGTAAAGATGTTGAAAAATAATGGACACGTATTTTTTAATTTTTCAAATCAATGAATATTGACAAAGCTAAAACGCTTCCAAATTCGGGAGAGGGGGCTTGTGACGTCATTGCGCTTGTAAAATTGTACCGACCGAGTGACGTTTTGTGATTTTTAGAAGCGTTGTATCTTCGTCAATTTTGGTTTACGTGACAAAAGAAAAAATACGGGTCTAATATTTTTTAATAATCTATATTTTGGAGTAATAAAATTTTATGAGTAAAATACCGTATTGTATGTAACATCTTTACAACAATACTCTGACAAATAAACGATTATTATTATTATTATTCTCTATAGATACTTTTAATCACTTTAAAAACATCCCTTCTGTTATTTTATTCATTCTATGGCCACACCAAAATGGCGTCCGCCACACCTTGCATTTCGGGATTTGTAATTAACGACTGACGTCCCAATGTCCCCCGTCACATTATATGCAAATTATACGGGGACGTATCAAAAATGTCCCCACCCTAGTCGACTCATATTTAATTTAAATATTTTTGGTCATTTGTGGAGGCGGGGGATTACAAAGAGGGTAGGTGAAAATAGGTATGTGTCGATTTTTTTTATAAGGAAGTCGGTGACCATAGTCAATGAAATAAAAAAAAAAAAACAAAGCCACCGACTTCCGAAAGAAAAGTTATTTTACAGTTTTTTTTTGTGTTTGGTTTTGAAGTCGGTACCCATTTAAAAAAAAAACCCTTTTTAGTTTAAATATTCAATAAAAATCTTCATAATATAATCGGCGCCTTTGAAAATCTACAATCCTAGTAAGCAACAACAAAAACGAATCTATGTGGGCCACTTCACGAGGTATCTATTATTGTTATATACTCAAACCTACTCCAGAATGTAACGAACACTTTTCTAAAAACCGCATCAAAATCCGTCCAGCCAAACGCGAGATACTCGCGAACAAACATACATACAGGTCGAACTGAGAACCTACTTTTTTTGAAGTTGGTTAAAAATAGGTATGTGTCGATTTTTTTATAGCGTGGTAAAATCATCAAATGAGTCCTCCCACCAAGGCAGGACAGGAGGGACTGTCAGACTTGTACTGATTAAAATCCACGGTGTCCTTCAATAGCCCTTTACGTTCCGGGGTCAGGGTAAATCGTTAGTCCTACGACAGGGTATGTGTCGCTAGAGAATAAAATTACGGAGTCGTTAGGTTTGTGCAGTGGTTGTTCGATTGGAATGCTGCGCTGCGTGTCGCGGGTTAGATTCCTGCACGGAGTAAATATTTGTATGATATACAGGTACTTGTTCCGGGTCTGGGCGTTTGTGTATGTTAGTTTATATGTTTGTAAAGGCACACACCATTCAGGATAAATTCCTAATGTTATGAAACTTTGGCATCATCATCAAATATTGGAAAATTACTTCATTTAGTATAGTAGGTAAAGCAGAAACCTTTTAAGAAATTAAGGAATTCAAAAGCGAGCGAATTATTTCCACAAACAATGAATATGGTTTTTTTTTTCATTTAAAAATAGGACTAAGAGGAACTATACATGGGGTGCTAAGACAGGAAACCTCCACGTGCGCCCGTATGCGAATAGCCTGTCGTGTGGACGCTCCAACGCGTGTCCCTCTGATCAGCAGAGGGCACAGCGGCGGAGCGGGCTTGCGGACGGTGAGTAATGGGTAGCTCGCCGTCCGACCGAGGACCAAGCCCGGGTCGGTGGCGCGTCGTGTTTCGCGCAGTCCCTTCCACCCCACCCAGGGCGGGAGGACTCATTTGATGATTTTACCACCTAAAAAAAAAAGAGGAACTATACATATAAACTTATACAGAACTAATGCAATAGCGAGTGAAGCTAGCTAGAAAATATCAGCATTATGCTTCGAATTGGTTTCGTTTCTTATTTCTTTATAGGTGTAGACATTTTAGGGGATAGTAATATACCTACTTAATGCATGCCGTAGTAGCCTTTAATTAAGGCTACAATAGAAAAATAAAATCATCAAATGAATCCTCCCACCCCGGGCAGGGCGGGAGGGACTGTCAGACTTGTACTGACTAAAATCCACGGTGTCCTTCAATAGCAATTTATGTTCCGGGGTCACGGTGATGGAAAAAAGTCCCGCGACATAAAAATAATGTTAACATTCTTATATCTTTAACATTGTGTTATGTATGGTGTATGCTCTGTTGGTTGTCTTTAAATTAATAAAATAAATAAATTTTCGGTATAGTTTATTGTGTCACCTGAGATTTGATGTCCTAAGTAATTGCTTAATTTTGTTATTATATGTTAATCCGAAACGTTTGTTTAGATATATTATATATATATACAGATAAACTACAATTAAATAATAAACTACATGGCTTTTCTCTAACAAATATGTAGTTATGCAATCAAGTGTGATCATGTTTTTAATTATATATGTGTTTAATTATGGGCTCCCAATAACTATTTTAATGCAATTAAAATATAATGATACCCGCACTCTACGAATAATCGTATTAAGTTATTAATTTTATATATGTATATTAAATGACCATTAAGTATATTAGGCGAGCTTTTAGTAAATTAATGTTTTTGATGTCCCTGCTCAACACCGTTTTACATAATTACTATAATTTAATTAAGGGTTATGTATTTTAGGTATATATAATGTTATGTACTTAGCGTGTTTGGATGGAAGGTAGGTATCAATATATGTATATAAAAATCAATGAACCACTTTTCGTTGTAATTTTATAACTCAAGAACGGGCTCACCTATCCAAACCAAATGTTTAGGCTTTGTTCAGCCTATTTAGTAGATGGTTTATGTGAAGTTTGCACAAAATCGGTCGTGCTGTTCTTCATTTATCACATTTTTTGTAAGTACTGAAGCACGTGCACCCCACGTCGGGTTACAGCATCACGGTGGGAGGGGTTCGCATCGGCGTCTTGAGGACGATGAAGTACCTGGGACTCGTCCTCGACAGCCGGTGGAACTTCCGGGAGCACTTCCTGTGTTTGGCCCCGAAACTGAATCGGGCAGCGGGCGCCCTCAGGCGACTCCTGCCCAACCTCAGTGGGCCAAACGCCTCCTGCCGTAGGCTGTACGCCGGTGTCGTGCGGTCCATGGCCCTCTACGGGGCCCCAGTGTGGGCCCTAAGCATCCGGACGCGACCAATCAAATTGGTCGCATGCCAGAGGGTCATGGCTATCCGGATGATCCGGGGATACCGCACGATTGCCGGCGAATCGGCCAACCTGCTCGCCGGATTGCTGCCCTGGGATCTGGAGGCGACTGCCCTCCAGCGCGTCTATGAATGGCGCGTGGAGGCGCAGCGCCGGGGCGTGACCCCGCTGCCTCGAGAAGTCGAGGCGCGGCGGGAAGAGCTCCGGCGCGATCTCAGGGCAGTATGGAGGGCACGACTGTCGCGACCGACGGCCGGGCACGCCGCAATAGCGGCGATAAGACCCCTCTTTGAGGAGTGGCTGGAGAGACGTCACGGCGTCCTAAGCTTCCGCTTGACGCAGGTCCTCACCGGACACGGATGTTTCGGGAGGTACCTGTGTCTTATGAGAAAGGAAGAAACGCCTGGGTGTCACCACTGCGTAGATCGCCCGGAGGACACAGTCGAGCATACGGTGCAGGATTGCCCCGCTTGGGCGGAGCACCGACGTGTCCTCACGGCGGCGATAGGCGGAGACCTCTCGCGCCCAGCACTGGTCGCGGCCATGCTGCGGGGCGAGACGGAGTGGGATGCGGTCGCCTCCTTCTGCGAAGCAGTCATGCTCGCGAAGGAGGAGGCGCGCCGCGTGAGAGAGAGGACAAGGTCCTCCCTCCGCCCCACCCGCGGTGGTGGACGCCCACGGCGTCGGACGTCGCAAGACGATCTCCGGCCACCGTAGGCGCGGGCATGCGGGCGGCGAGTAAAGGGCAACTCGCCGCCCGACCATGGACCATGCCCGGGTCGACGGCGCGTTGTGTTCCACGCGCGCCTCAAAGAGCGTCAGCATAATGACGAGGCCCCCTCTCAGAGGGCTAAAGCCTGCCGGGGTCGCGGGTCTTATACCATCACCGTGACCCCGGAACATAAAGGGCTATTGAAGGACACCGTGGATTTTAGTCAGTACAAGTCTGACAGTACCTCTCGCCCTGCCCGGGGTGGGAGGTCTCATTTGATGATTTTACCACGTAAAAAAAAAAAAAAAAAAAAAAAAAAAAGTACTGAAGCACGTACCGAGCCGCTAGTTATGTATATTATATAACTACCACTTCGCCCGCAATTTAATCCGCACGAATTTCTAACTTTCCTCTCTGAATTTCTACTCTCGGCCTTTATGGTATACTTTTGAAAAATCTAAATAAATATCCAATATAAATTTGAGACTTCTAGACTTTGTAGCAACAAATGTTTAAATTCAATCTATCAACGCTAAAAACATGATAGGGGTCGAATTTCGCAAAATCCAGTCTTAGTCGTAGTCTAAAAAGCATGCGAAATTTAAAATTCCTATTATAGCATTTGTAGTTTCTGAGATTTTGAAAAAGAAAATATTTAATATTTTCATTAGGAAAATACTAAATACTTGCGCCCTTCCCGGCTTCGCACGGGTGGACACTAAGTAGGTATGTTACTCAGGGTGTGTTTAAACCCTAAAAACATCCCCCCACAGGGGTCGAATTCCGCAAAATCCAGTCTTAGTGAGCATCTACGCCCTAAAAAGAATCCTCATGCAAAATTTGATACTGCTAGCACTTGTAGTTTCTGAGATTTTGAAAAAGAAAATATTTAACATTTTCATTGAAAAAATATTAAATACTTGCGCCCCGTCCCGGCTTTGCACGGGTGGACACTAAGTATGTTACTCAGGGTGTAATCATCATCATCGTCATCATTATATCAGCCGTAAGACGTCCACTGCTGAACATAGGCCTCCCCTTTAGACTTCCAGTCGGACCGGTTGTAAGCGGCCTGCATCCAGCGTGATCCTGTGGCCTTCATAAGATCGTCTGTCCACCTAGTGGGTGGACGTTCTACGCTGCGCTTGCCGGTGCGTGGTCTCCATTCGAGAACCTTAAGGCCCTATCGGCCATCAGTTCTGCGTGCTATATGGCCTGCCCACTGCCATTTCAACTTGCTCAGGGTGTAAGTAGCTTTGAAATGGTCCAAAAATGGTTGAAATGGGCGCATTCGATTTTTAGTTTATTTCATTACCAACACACACATACACACAAAATTACAAATCTTTCCTCTTTATATTATTTTTATTTATTTATTTATATGAAATTTTATTAAAGATGGTTTTAATAATAGTTATAATAACAATATAATTTGTGTACTTAGATTTAATTCATTTTAAAAACTTAATGCAAGTCCACATAGTTCCCACGAGCAATTATTTTTTATCAAGTACACAAGTAACTCAATAATAATACATTAAAAGCGAAATTGTCTACTACATTTAAATTGGTAACGATCCATAGCCAACATCATCATCATTATAAAACCACCATCACAAATAAATATTTAGTTTCGCTACTCACCAACAGATGGCGCTACCTGTACCATCAACAACATTATAATTACAAATTGACATTAAATCATTTTAATTACACTTAAAACGCATATAAATTAGCTAAGTAGACGGCCATTGAAGTCTGTCAGTCTGTTTTTGTCGCATGATATCCGAAACGCGCGGTAATCGCTGCTTGAATTGAGTAATTATGAAAGATTGGTCTGTTAAGTGAGTAAGGAGATTGAACTCGTTTGTTTGTAGATTAGTCTTACTTATTTATTTAGTCTTTATTGTGTTATTTCTTTGTTCATTTGTGAATTGAGTTGATTATTATGGGTGATTGGAGCCGATAAGCCACTTTAATTGAGCTGCCTACCTTTCTAACTTTTTTTTTACTTGGTAAAGTCATCAAATAAGTTCTCCTACCCAGGGCAGGGCGGGAGGGACTGTCAGACTCGTACCGACTAAAATCCACGGTGTCCTTCAATAGCTCTTTTCGTTCGGAGGTCACGGTAATTCGATAAGTTCCGAGACCTATCTTTATAACTAAAGAAAAAATACCGTGATAAAAAAAAAAAACTTAAAATTTACTATAGAACATCTAACAACTCACATTTTTCTCTGTCAGACTTGTACTGACTAAAATCCACGGTGTCCTTCAATAGCTCTTTACGTTCCGGGGTTACGGTAATGAGATAAGTCCCGCGAACCCAGCAGGCTTTGGCCCTCAAGAGCCGGGCCCCGTCACACCCTTATATAACTAAAAAAATAATTGTGAGTAACAAAAATCGACCATTTATAATGATACATTTAACAACCCGCTATGTGCCCACGTGGTGGATTATGGCATAGTCCCTCCCACAGAGAGGAGGCCTGTAGTCCAAGCAGTAGGAACATTATAGGCTGATGTTGAACGGATTATCGATGGCCCCACAGAATAAAAGTGCCAAGTAAGAGCTCTTAACCATTTTTTTGCATTTTTCGTTTCTTTGATGTATGCAGCACTTTAAAAATTTGTTTTTATATATTTTCGACTCAAAATACGCCTATTATAATGCTTATATAAAATAGCAGAACTTTTTCACTTAGCGTTCAGAACAGTCCGAGCGCTAAGTGGAAACGCGGCAAGGCAAATCATAGACAAACACAGGAAGAGAAAACCTACCATAGACTCATGTCCATAGACAACTGACAGTACTAACCTTATTTCTAAAACAGGTTAACACACCCATATTCAAAGTAGACACAAGAAATAAACTAATAAAATGGTGGGAGATAGAGAATATATGAATTTAAAGCGCTATACATAATTCAGTATCATGTATTATGGATTTGTGTCGCTTTTTCTCAACTGCTGTCTAGCTTTAAAGCGCCGCTTTAGTGCTTGACCACAAGCTACACTTCTTTTTTTTTACGTGGTAAAATCATCAGATGAGGCCTCCCACCCCGGGCAGGGCGGGAGGGACTGTCAGACTTGTACTGACTAAAATCCACGGTGTCCTTCAATAGCCCTTTATGTTCCGGGGTCACGGTGATGACATAAGTCCCGCGACCACCACAAGCTACATGCTAAAATTTTACCACCATTAATTTCCGAAGAGTAACGCGGTGTTCTGCGTGAGCAACGAACACGACGCGACGCGACACAATTCGACTTATTTCAACTACTTTTATAATACACCTCGTGATAGTACCTAGTTGTAAAAGTTCAAATCGCGTCGCGTCGTATTCGTCACTCACGCCACGCAAGACACCGCGGTGTTAGTTCAGACAGGGACGCGACGTGACGCGACGAAACTGAAAATGTGTATTTTTTGTGCAGAAGAGTTATTTAGAGCCGCACCACGGTGTCCTTCAATAGCCTTTTATGTTTCAGGTTCGCGGTTACGTAATAAGACAGTCCCGCAACCACGGAAGGCTTTGGCCCTCTTAGCAACACCGTCAGGTTGTTGACAGCTCTTTGAGTTCGACCCGGTATGGACAAAACTTTAGGACAATAAAAATAATCCGCCGTTTGACGTTATATGCGTCAACACACATGTCACATCGCCTGAAGTCGTGTCTGAGGCATTATTCTGACCTAAGACACCTTTATTGAACAAAGTAACACAGTAAGTTTTGCTTTGCAGTTGATTCTAACAAAAAATCGTAGTTTAAAGGTTTTTGGAATCATATTTCTGTAGTAATGAAGTTTTTTTTTTTTGGTACAAACCCACCACACTTTTCCCAAACCACTGCAACTCCTGAAAGCCAGAATCAACAGTGACAACCACCAGAAAAGCGCCGAGACAATGAAGCTCGACGTGCCACGGAGAATGAATTTACCTGTCTTGGATCTTGTAAAGAAATTAATCAGAAAATAATAGTGGAGGAGTAGGAAAAATATGTTTCCAGACAGATGACGACAGATGGTCTATTTCCCATTCTCATTGCATTATGAAAAAGAATAGAAAAATTCTCGAGTGGCGACCTTGGACCGAAAGACGCAGCGTAGGTAGGCCTCCCACAAGGTGGACCGACGACATCGTGAGAGTCGCGGGCAACCGATGGATGCAAGTGGCGAATTGTCGTTCGGCGTGTCGGTCTAAGGGGGAGGCCTATGTCCAACAGTGGAGGTCTTCCGGCTGATGACGATGAATTATTTTGTAACTAATTTTTAGTTCGTATCACTGATAAATGATCTTTATTTAGCAAATTGGTTTTGGCAAACTCTTTTACACGTCAAAGTCACTAACTAATCTTATGTCCGTCGGTGAAAAAGAATAAGAAACGAATGAAACATCGACCGGAGCTACGGATTTACAATATTTATAATTTTATTGTTACAAGTGTTACAACTGGGATCTTATCGCTATCAAAGATCATCATCATCAGCCTATTATGTTCCCACTGCTGGGACACAGGCCTCCTCTCTGAGAGAGGGAGTGGGCCATAATCCACCACGCGGGCCCAGTGCGGATTGGTAGATGTCACATATCTTCGAATTTTTAGTTATAGGACATGGTTTCCTCACGATGTTTTCCTTCACCGTTTTGAGAGCACTGATGACGAAATAAATTACACAAAGTAATGCGCCTGACGGGGTTCGAACCTACGACCTACAACTCGTAAGTCGCGACCGATACCTCTGGGCCACCACTACTCCCTATCAAATAATCAAAGTTTATTATAATATCCCACATCTGCGACACAGGCCAACTCTGAAAGTGAACAAGCTGTAATACCAAGCGTTCCTAATTGATCCTTGATTAACTCATTCCAAACCTGTGACCTGGTAACCAGCTCTTGTACTCCCAAACAACAATAATTTTCAAGACATAACTCATGTAAAACATCGTACTTATAAATATGTTAATATACAAAAAATCATGTGTCAGTAAGTTCGGACGCGGTTGGCTCTGAAACGAGCCCATCAATTTCAATGAAATTTTTAAGCGACTTTAAAACTAAAAAGATACAAAATATTTCTAAAATATATAATCTTTTTTTTTATTATTATGTAATGAAAAGTTATAATTTGAAGTCGGTGACTTTGTTTCTTGTTTCTTTGGCTTTTTAGTCACCGACTTCTAACAGTAACTTTTTAGTGTTTGTTAGAAGTTTGTGTATCTTTCTATATTTTTTTTTACTTTTCCCTTTTTACTGGATACAGGCGTAATATTTGTTGCGGGATTGCATAAACAATGCTTACATAAGTGATAGCAGCAACAATCGTTGATGTGCTGTACTTTGTTGAAAAGCTCCTCGGTTTATCCAAGATCATCAGATCCTGACATTTTTACCATGGGACCATCTGTGAAGCATATTTTTTCTAACAAAAGAAACATTTTTCAAATCGGTCTACGCGTCATCGAAAAATCAGGGAATAAAAAGAAAAAAAGATTCCAAAATTGAGAACCTCATCCTTTTTTCAAAGTCGGTTAAAAAACGTTGACGTAAAATCAAATTGCGCCCTATTTGAATTTGACCAATATTGTTGCACTTCCCTGTACACACTTCCTTTTCAATTTACAAAATCACTACTACAGAAGCATTAGATTAATATAACATAATAGGCTGGGTTCGAATCCAAAATGAGGAGATCCGTAGACGAAGTAAAGTCACCGATATAGCCCACCGAATTAGCGTGCTGAAGTGGCAATGGGCAGGCCATGTTGCTCGCAGAGCAGATGGCCTATGGGGTCGAAAAGTGCTAGAGTGGAGACCACGGACTAGCAAGCGCAGCGTAGGACGTCCACCAACAAGGTGGACAGACGACCAGAAGACGCTGGATACAGATCGCTTCCAACCGGTAAATGTGGTGATCAAAAGGGGAGGCCTATGTTCAGCAGTGGACGTGCTATGGCTGAGATGATGATGATGTTGAATATAATAGTATGCATTAATAATAAATATATTACACATCATAAACCATGCGAACCAAGGACTTTACGCTAGTATAACTTATAAGCGCACAACAAATCGAATTTCCGAACGTCGCCGGTCAGTGATTTCAAAACTTCGTGAGTTGAACGTGAAAAACTGCAAGAGAACCTTCGGGCAAAAACCTCGGTCCGCGGTGCGTTTGGAGCGAGGGAGAGGGCACGAGGAGTGAGCGAGAGAGGGGAGAAAAACTTGCGCCGGCGCAACCACGCTCGCATATCTGGGAAGTGGTGGCCAAAGATTATTTTGTAGAAAGGTGGAAATGACTTTGGCAGGAATGGTAAAACGAGTTTTTCAGAATTCAGTTTCTTTGTCAATTGAGTCTATGCCTAGGGTGGGACGAGACAGGAGAAACTGTTAGACTCATACTGAATAAATTCCACGGTGTTCCTTCAATAGGCGTTTACGTTCCAGGGTCACGGTAACCTGTTAAGACAGACCCGTGAACTCGACAGGCATTGGCCTTCTGTAGCCCCGTCAGATTACTGAAGGCGTCGTCCTAATTGGGAGCGATCGTACAATGGCGCGATGCGTTCTCGTCGTGAGATGAGTTCAAACATACAGACATCGCACGACGAGAACGCATCGCGCCATCGTACGATCGATCCCAATTAGGACGACGCCGAAGGCTTTTTAAAGCGCGCGTAGAACACGACGCGCCGCTGTCGCGTCGACCCGGACGTCATCCATGATCGGAGTATTGGGTGACTCCAAATTATGGCGTTACATCATTAGAAGTTGAAAACTAGACAACATAATTTTTAGACTCGCTAATTTCATTATTATCATGAGCCTATAATGTTCCCACAGCTGGGACACAGGCTTCCTCTCTGTGAAAGGAATTGAGCCATAATCCACCACGCAGTCCAGTGCAGGTTGGTAGATGTTTTTTTCCTTCACCGTTTTGAGAGCAGTGGTGATTAAATAAATTACACAAAGTTATGCGCCAGTCTGGTTTCGAACCCACGACTCGTAAGTCGGGGCCGATACCACTGGGCCACCACTGCTAATTTACTCCAAGATTAATTAAGAGAGTAATAACCAAGAATTTGATGCCATTTATTACCTATTCGACCGTCTACATTACACGCTCATTGCCACACGTCGCTTCGCCGTAAGCTGCGTTTGATGTAGCGCGCAAAAACGAGCGGCTACGAGCTACGAGCTAGTTCATTCAACACCTACATTTGTTTGTAATTAATTGACATTTATAACTTTTTGTTCATAGGACACACGCTTTTGAGGTTTCCGGTGACTTCTTGTGTTTATTTTAACAGTAAATAGGTCCTATTGCGGCGATTCATCTCAACGGCCCGCTTCTATCACCGCATATACAACGTGTAACGTTAAAAGCGCAAAACCTCTCGTGGGGTAACTCAGCCTATGTTACTGAACAATGTTTGTTCGAAGACTTTTGGAATTTCTTTTAAAAAAAAAAGATTTTTCATACCGATGGGCCAGCGATCAATTTCTCACTTTGTATGAAAAAGCATTTTTTTTTTGCGAATTTCAAGTAATTTTGGAACAAACATTGTTCAGTTATATGGGTTGAGTTACCCCACGAGAGGTTTTGCGCTATTAACGTTACACGTTGTATAGACGCACGGTAAATTATCATCCTTCGCTTGTTGCTATCGGGTATGCGGATGGCGAGTATTAGGTGACTCGCCGTCTGATCTTGGAACATGCCCGGGTCGACGGCGCGTTGTTTCACATGCGCCTCAACCCCCCTTAGAGGGCCAAAGCTTGCCGAGGTCGTGGGATTAACGAGTTACCGAGGCCCCGGAATTTAAAAGGTTATTTAAGGATACAGGGTGGGACTCAATTGATGATGCTACCATGTTAAATAAAAGGTCTTCCTTTAGCATATTCATTTCACTGACTTATATCATTGCATAGCTAGACGCACGGCAAAATTATCATCCTTAACTTGTTGCTATTCCTCAGAGACTCATGTGGCTAAGAGAGTGATGAGTGTGAATGTTGATGGATGGAGAGGAAGGGGAAGGCCAAAGAAAAGATGGATGGATTGTGTGAGGGATGATATCAATGAAAAAGGAGTAAATGATACGGTGACGTTTGATAGGGGAGAATGGAAGAAAAATACGTGTTGCGCTGACCACCAGTAAAATGGGATAAGCGCAGGAAGATGATGATGACCTTGTTGCTATTCCACTAAGCATTTTTTTTGTGTTGTTTAAATAATCAGATGAGTCTTCCTGCCCAGAGTAAAGCGGAAAAGACTGCCCAACTTTTACTGACAATAAATTTACCCAGTTCTCCTTTTCGTTCCAGGGATATTATTGCTTTCTTTTTGACGGCAGCGGAGTGGCTGGACTGCTGCGCTGCGTGTGACTTGTTCGATTCCCGCACGGTGAAAATATTTGTATGATAAACAAGTAGTTAGTTGTTCCTAGTGTTGGGCATTTAAAAAAATACAAAAACAAAAAAAAACTCTTTTTTTAACTCTGACGGTCCATCAACTACAACACCATTATTTTGGTGTTGTTTGACAACTCTCAACTCTGCAATGAATGGCGCTAACTTTAGACGTCATAAATGGTATGAAGAATTTGTCCCATTTGAGCATGACTGTGTAAGCTTGGTTGTTAAGGTCTGGTGTACTTTTGGGACTATTCCCAAAAAATTGCAACTCCTGAAAGCCAGAATCAACAGTGACAACCACCAGAAAAGCGCCGAGACAATGAAGCTCGACGTGTCCCGGAGAATGAATTTACCTGTCTTGGATCCTGCAACGAAATTAATCAGAAAAGAATAGTGGTGGAGTAGGAAAATACATAGTTACCACTACCCTCCATGTCAAGCAGGAGACAGAACAAAACAAGCCCAATAAGCGCAAAAGTATAGACGCCAGCACATCAACCTACCTTAATGTGTCAAGTTTAATAGATTTTGAACTTTATCACAATACTGAAAGGTTTACGTTCGATTAGTAAAATTTTATAGATTGGAGTAGGACGAACTGCAGGCGTCTTTACATTAACAACTGGCATAAGCTCAGTTGCCTAGACAGATAAAAATTACTACTAATATTAATGGGTCTTAAATTGGGGGCCGCTATCATCATCATCATCTGCCTGCCTTTTCCCAACAATATAGGGTCGGCTTCCAGTCAAACCGCATCTGAATATCAGTATTTTACATGAAGCGACTGCCTGTCGGACCTGGGAGCTACTTTATTTGATTCCTATAATAGCATTCCAGTTCCTTCTGAGCTCGCTCGATCTTAGTTCTTATCTTCGCTTCTAGCGGGAGTGAAACCACGGGGCTCAGCTAGTTAAATAAATAAAAAACTAAATCAACTATTCTAACCCCATAAGTTTCCATTTGAGTCCCCTCCACTACGTCAAGACACGTGACTGATCGCTCGACTTACCGCTCTGTCCGCTGATTAAAGGACATTGTGCGTATTGACTGGCTATTGTGTGCAATTACCTTTGTGTTTTGACATGATTATTCTTAGATGAGCAGAGTTAGTTTAGGCATTATGGAGAATTAAGTCATTGTTATCAACATCTTTTTATTTGTTGTTGTTAAAACAACATATAAAAGAAATCTACTGTCTAACTATCACGGTTTATGAGATACAGGCCTGTTGGTCTAGTGGTTAATGACCCTGACTGCTATGCTAGGGGTCGTGGGTTCGATTCCCACCAAAGGCAAATGTTTGTGTAATGAGCATGATTATTTGTTCTGTGTCTGCGTGTAATCTATCTATAATATGTATGTATTTAGAAATATATAAGAACGTTTATCAGTTGTCTAGTACGCATAACACAAGCTCTGCTTAGCTTGGGACTAGATGGCGTTGTGAGATAGTTGTGGAATATATTATATTGATTATTGTCCATCCACAGACCAGCCTCGGCAAGCGGCTAGCTATTATCGGCATAGCAAAAGTCAACATTTACATAATCCATTGTCTTTCTACTTTCCCACACTTTCACACCAAAAATCACATTTCCATACAAAATAACATAATCAATTCACACTTCTAAATAACTTGATCCTTTCCCATCCATTCGTATGGAATAAAGCCATAGCACCCCAATAACCCCATGGATTGGGGACGTTATGAACTGACCCCGGGGGCGTAAGTGTAGCGGGGTGTAAAAATATTCGGGGTATTAATTTGTAATGTTGGTTAAAGTGAGGAATTTGATTTTATTGTGGTGGGATGTAGATTTAGCTCGACCGCGTAAGATTTTTTTTTAGTTTGGTAAAATCATTAAAAATGAGTCCTCCCACCCAGGGCACGGCAAAAGGGAGTCTGAGAGAAGGGGGACTGTGAGACGTCATCATCATCATCAGCTTATAATGTTTCCACTGCTGGGACACAGGCCTCCTCTCTGTGAGAGGGAGTGAGCCAGATTCCACTACGCGGGCCCAGTGCGGATTGGTAGATGGGTAGATGTCACATCTTCGAATTTTTGGTTCTAGGACATGTCGGTTTCCTCACGATGTTTTCCTTCACCGTTTTGAGAGAACTGGTGATGAAATAAGTGACACAAAGTAATGCGCCTGGCGGGTTCGAACCTACGACCTACAACTCAAAAGTCGGGACTGATACCACTGGGCCACCACTAAAAGTGTCTCACACTCTTGTGTACTTACTAAAATCCACGGTGTAGCTCGTTAGTAAGGGCGCCCGTTATTGTACTGACAGCTCTGTGAGGCGCGCGTGGAACACAATGCGCCGTCGACCCGGACATGGTCCTGATCGGACGGCGAGTCACACATTACTTACCGTCCGCATTTCCGCGCCTACGGTGGCTGGAATTCGCCTCGCGGCGTATGATGCCGTGATTGTCTCTCGCGGCGGCTGGGTCGTGAGGTGGAAGCTGTCCTCTCCCTCACCCGTCCTATCCCCATGGGAATTATATATTAGTATCCCGTTAACAATCCACCTATTAAAATCTATTGACAACATTTTTACAACATAATGATCACTACAATATTGTTCAGTGATGAGCACATAATCTGGGGGTGTTAGGGGGTGCACACGCGCGGCGCTGCGGGGTGATAGCACAGTCACAATATTGTGCCCGACCGTGTGATCTGGCTTTAATCGGGTAATCGCTCTATTCGGTGCGAGGGGCGCGGACGATTGAAGCGGGTTGTGTGGATGCGGTATAATGTGAACACAAACATTTTTGTTGGCCGATTGGCTCACATTAGCCCTAGATTGAAATAGTTAGTGTTCGGCGACGTCTAATTTTTAAATTCATTTAATATAAGTCTAAGTTTTTGTAAACTTCTTATTGTAACACTTTGTATCGCAATCACGATTAAAAAAAAACATAATCGATGAATTTTAATGTTACCTAATATTATGTTTTTGAAGTCATGTGTAGATTATGAGTGATTTTGTTATAGGTAACACTTTTTGAATATTCAATGCAAACAACATTGGGATAAAAGTCTGACACCTTAGTGTCACGTTATTCATTCATTAAGTGTTACATGATTTATTTAATTTTTCAATTGATTTCTTTTATTTTACTTCTTTGTATTTTTTTTTGAGAATCGCTAATTCGTAATATTTTTTTCTGGAATGGACTGCTGCATCTTGCCTGCAATATTTTTTTGTTAAAAGAAACTACCGCATCCGATCCTTTTATTCGCACTTTCTCACGTGAAGGTTAGTGCTAATTGTAATAGGCTTATTTGCACATATCAGTGGCCAGCGTGGGACGTCCTTTGTGTAAGCATAATGATATCTAATTTGTTTGTTCAGGGGGAGAAGCTGCAGTGAAAAAATTACATATCTTTGTAATTTAGAGAGAAATAATAAGATTTTTAGTGCAGCGTAAAATATTCAAAATTAAAATCATCAAAATCAAAATATTTTATTTTACATGGGCCTCAATGGGCACTTATAAAACGTCGAGAAGAAAAAAAAAATTGGCACGGTTCGGGTTGGTCCTTTCCATGGAGAAGAACCGGCAAGAAACTCCATGGTTACTCTTTTAAAATAATTGCTTTTACAATGTTATTGTTACAGTTGTACATAGACATCAGAGAACATCGTAAGCACGATAAGAAGAGGGAACTTCTTAAAAAAAGAAACAAAAAAAGATATAAACATAAAATAAAAAAGTATATAATAATAATATAATTCACTCATAATCTAACACATATTCATTGTTTATTTAAGCGTAATAGATTTATCTTTCTATCCATATTTTAAAGGGATAGATGCCCCAAAATTTCAGATCAGCAACAATCGCCAAGACTTTGAAAATGTCAAAGATGATATTTATCTTTTCTTTCATTATTATGTAAATAATTAAACAAAGCACCAAACCGTTTTTTATATTGAGCATTTTATTTTTTCTACTAAGGGCTGATTTTTCAATAGGTAGTCGGTTTAATGTTATCTGAGGAATAAAAATGTCGGTTTGACAGCTATTTTTATTCCTCAGATAAAAGTTATCTGACTAATGAAAAATCAGCCCTAAGAGATATTTTACGGTAATTTCAAAAAGTGCAGCAAATATCTCGGTTTTCACACAAGTAACAACTTTTAAAATCTCCAACTAAATTAGTTTCAGTTACAGTTACACGATCATAGTTTTTATAATTCAAAGTTACCTACAATGTAGGTAACCAAAAATGAACACCAAAATTAACATTCTAAACAAAATTATAGATATAGCAATATTTCCTTTCAAAAATATCACTTACATAACTAAAAGATTTACCATTTAATTCATAATGCCATACAATCCTACCAATCCAATAAATTTTCACAACTACCCGCCTAACGTAACAATTACAACATCTAATTGGCTCATTCAAATTTAGAATTCTACAGTCGCGAGCCCTGATTGGTGACGCGTGGCAGTTCTTCTTTTAAATAAGCCAGTAATTTTGTGCATTACCTATTCTGACAACCAATTTGGAATGACCTCTCTAAGTTTAAGTGTGTAGTATTATTCAGAGGTTTTTGATTCTGGTTATCACTACCATTTTTAAAAGATCCCTGCACGTTATGGTAGCTAATAGTTTTCAGAGGTCTTCAATTTTGGTGGTTGTCTTATTAAGTATTATTAGTATTGTAATTGACAGTTATTACAAAATAAGTGGGTATTTAAACAATTATTTTAGAAACACGTTAATAAGGTACTTTTGTTATTTTAATTTGATGTCATTTAGCTGTTTCTAAGCGTTAGTAGGAGATTGTTATGTAAGGGACAGCATTTCAATTATTGATTCGTAAGTTTTGATGTACGGGTTTAATTTTTATCAAAGGCCTTTTTTGGTCGTGGTAAAATCATCGAGAGAGTTTTCCTACCCAGGGCGGGACGGGAGGGACTGTCAGATTTCATTTAAAAAATCCACGGTGATTCTTCAATAGCCCTTTACGTTCCAGGGTCAAGGTTACCTGATGAGACAGGACTGCGAAGGTTTCCCTTCCATTGTCTATAAATCAGTCAAAAAAAATTTTTTTTTTTTTTAAATGGTAGCCTTCTTCAAACGTTTATTTAATTCTGTTTCTAGTATTTATTGTTAAACCGACACTAGAATAATATCATCTGTGAAAACTTCAACTGTCTAAATATCAAGGTTCATGAGATAAAGTTTGGTGACAGACGGACGAACAGGCTGGAAGTCTTAGTAATAGTGTCCCGTTTTACCGTAGAGGTATGTTTTTCCCTAAAAGGGTGACAAAAGTAATTTAATACAATTATACAACGTGTAACGTTAAAAGCGCAAAACCTCTCGTGGAGTAACTCAGCCCATGTTACTGAACAATGTTTGTCCCAAGAATTTTGGAAATTTGTTTTGTGTTTTTAACGTTACACGTTGTATATTACATTATATTACTCATAAATATCAGTTCGTCAATTATCCAGTGTATTCTAATAATAGAAAATAAAAAGCCTAAGTATTATGCTGTAATTTTATCATTATGTCCGCCTTAGCAAGTAGAACTTCACAATATAAAATATTCTTAGACTAATTGGTAAATACTAGTAGAAAATGTTAAGGTAGTGTTACATTATAGTGGTGATACAACCGTCTTTTTTAGCGAACCGTATCCGTACCGGTCGACGGCGGCGGCGCGTCGTGTTCCACGCGCGCCTCAAAGAGCGTCAGCACGCTGACGGGGCCACCCTATAGTGGGCCATAGCCTTGCTTTGGTTGCGGGACATACGTATACCGCGACTCCGGTACACAAAGGGCTACTGAAGGATTTTAGTCAGTCAAGTCTGACAGTCCCTCCCGCCCTGCCCGGAGCGGGTCATTTGATGATTTTACCACGTAAAAGCAAGGGTAAAAAGGGACCCTAGTACTGAGACTGCGCTGTCCGTCTGACACCAGCCTGTATCTCATGAACTTGTATGTAAAAAAAAAACAAAAAAGACATGTCGTTTGTATGCCCCACCTTAATATGTTATTTTTGTTCTGTCTTCAACCCAAAGGTTGTAGCGGTAAAACAGACAGGCGCTCCAAGACATTGTGCTAGTCAACTAAATCGGTTAATTTTTATATAGTGCAAAACAAATATAAAATATTTTTTGATGATGAATGAGTTATAAAAAATCAAAAATATAAATATTTTTTAAATAGAGGAATTTCAAATACCTAGATAATAGTCGGCGGCTTTATTTTTTTTTATTTCATTTTGTTTTCACTTTGCTTATGTAGTTTTTTTTTGAAAATCTACAATCCTAGTAAGCAACAAAAATGCATCTATGCGGGCAACTTCACGAGGTATTCCATTATTGATATATACTAAAACTAACTAACTAACACTTTTCTCAAAACCACATCAAAATCGGACAAACATGCAAATGTCTCTCAAAATCTACAGTCCTACTTTTTTTTGAAGTCTTTTAAAAACAAGACGTGACGACTAATTTTAAAAGTTGCTATTCATGGGGATGTGAAATTCGCCATTATGTCGAAGGCTAACGTTAGAGTTCAGTAACAGTCGAAGAAATGACGTCATTAGAATTTTTTTGTCGAGTTCGACACTATCTCTAAAACCGAGAACAGACCCCCTGTAGTTGTCAAATAACAATGTTTAACAAATACCAACATTTCAAGGCTTCATTTATTCCATCATTAATTTCGGTATCCCACACTACAGTATAGATAGAGCCTAACACTCATGACATACAATGAAGCGATGAGTACCCCCTGTCTCTTGTCCACCCCATAGCACAAGGCTAGGTCGAATTAACTATTCATTTAAAAAATCAAGTCCTTTCTAGGAATTTAAAATCATTGCAAGACTTCGTTCCCTTGAAAGAAATGTTTCCATTGTTGCGATGATTAGTTTATTTTTTTGTTATGCAACGACGTTTTAGAATCTACTTTAAAAAAAATTACAGCTTTTCGCCGCTTTTCTTAACCCAGGATACCGCGGCCCCGGAACGTAAAGGGCATCCGAAGGAACACGGGTGGATTTTAGTCAGTAAGAGTCAGACAGTCCCTTCCGCCTCACCCAGGGCGGGAAGACTCATTGATGATATTAACACCTAAAAAAAAAGCTTTTAGCTCCTCTCCCTTATTGCCTATTAAATCAAATTACTCAGGATCAAAACAGCTTACAACTGGTGAAAGAATTTTTGAAATCGATACAGTAGTTTTCAAGTTTATTCGTTACAAACAGACACACACACAAGTACAATTTTCATTCTATAGATAGGTATAATAAGTATAATAAAACAGCAGAACAAGGAATGAAATAAGAAATTTTTCAACATTAAATTATTCGAGTAGTCCAAGTCTCGTGTCTCAGTCTCGTATCTCAGTCTCGGATCTCAGTTTTGTATCTCAGTCTAGTGTCTCAATCTCGTGTCTCAGTCTTGTGTCTCAGTCTCGTGTCTCAGTCTCATTTCTCAGTCTCATGTCTCAGTCTCATGTCTCAGTCTTATGTCTCAGTCTCATGTCTCAGTCACTTTGCTTATACTTTTTACCTTTACTTTCTCGTGCCGTATCGTGAGAACAATGAAAACGTAACATAATATAAATATTGCAGACAGTCCGTCCAGCGCCTCACATTAGCAATCATTATCTACCCTCCAAGTCTTTATGTATGTAAATTGCTTATTAGCGTTATATTGTTATAAATATATAACAAAATATAGAAACTACTTGCTATGTGCTATCTTTGACTTCTCAAGGCATTAAAAACGTGAAAACCTCGAAAATTTTCCATTTCAGTGAATGAAATTTTATGATTAAAACTAAGCTGTGTCCGCGACTTCGTTCGCGTGGATGTCGGAACTTAACAATGTTTTTGTATTAAATTGACAGAGTTTCATACAAACTTTCATCCCGTATTTTATCCCCTTGGGCAATAATTGATGAAAATCCGTTCTTAGCGGATGCCTACATCATAACATCTACCTGCATGCCAAATTTCAGCTCGATCCGTCCAGTGGTTTTGGCTGTGCGTTGATAGATCACTATGTCAGTCAGTCACCTTTGAGTTATAAAAATGTATATTATTTAGATTGTAAAAGTTTACCAATTTAAAAATTGTGACCTCGATTAATATGAAAAAATAATTAAGGTGGCCAACAATGGGATATCAATCCATAAGAGACACGGAAAAACTGTCTTATGAGACTTGAGCTCTTTTTTGATGTTAACAATTTTGGCATATTTTTGATCAAATGTCGGCCATAAAATAAAAAATAAGCCCAACTACATATTTTTCAGCCGTCACTGCAGGTTACAGGTAACCTCACGGACATGCGGGCAGCGAGTAAAGGGCAACTCGCCGTCCGACTAAGGACCATGCCCGGGTCGACGGCGCGTCGTATTCCACGCGCGCCTCAAAGAGCGTCAGCATATTGACGAAGCCCCCTCTCAGAGGGGTGCCCTCGCCCTGCCCGGGGTGGGAGGACTCATCTCAAAAAACTCAAAAAACTACATATTTTTAATGCTGTTCGACCGTGTAACAAGTAAAGATCATTTCATTGTATCGGAAGAAAACAATCAGGATGACAGAAATTGAAAACAAAATATTTTTTCATACATGCACATTGCACAAGCATAATATTACATACTATTTGCTAAATTAAACCAACTTACGCCATCTGGTAAATAAATAAGTCCAATATTTGATGATTTTAACACTCCAAAAAAATAAAAGAGCAAGATAGTTATGCAACCTGAACCGCAACGAGTGATCACCGTGAGAGCATAAAATGCACGATTGCAGTTTAGGGTGGCCCTTCGAGACGGTTCTTGCATTTTTGTCAATTTAGCATTTTAAGTAGCAGTAAGTCCATGTAACCATAGGCTAGTTTTGAAGGCATTACATTAGAGCATGCGCTTCTGCTCACACGTAGTCCTATTCTTTTATTTAACGCTCCCCCATAATTTGACTGGCGCAGCCGGTAGGATCGCCGAATAGAGCTGCGCTGTCCTTCGCGTTGTTTCCGAAATAAAACTTTTTCGTGTTACGCGTTCGGGTGGCCCTGAGCAGCTGTGGTGATTCTACGAACCAAAGAAATTTTGTCGAGTTGTACTTGGAGCTGAAAATGAGAAAGGCGTGCTGGTGAGTCCAAATTTTCACCTTCCTTTCCCATTTCCTTTGTTTGTTATTTTGCGATTAGAAGTCTCGCGTTATAACGTTATCTGGTTTTGCATAAAATCTGTAAGGCTAGTTTAGTTATAGAATAAGTTATTAAAAAGTGATTGCATTTAAAAAATATTGAAATATTGTTCTGTGTATGAACTAAATTTTTAAAGTTTTATTTAATTATATATAATATAATTGCGTAATATTTAAAGTTTGTGTTTAAAGAAACTCTATTGTACTTTTTGCTTAGTATTTTATTTTGTATTTTAGACTATTATTGTGTGTTAGTATATATATTATAGTATTAAAATGGTTGATGAAGTAAAAATTATCATGATTCCAAATGAAATGATTAAAATTATTCCGCTGTTTGATGGCGATAAGCGCCATTTAAATCTTTTTATTCGCAAATGTGAATATATTATAAATAAATACAGGGGAAGTGGCGAGCAAAACTTGTATGTAATGCATGCTATAACGAGTAGATTAGCGGGGAATGCAGCCGCGCTTATCAGTGAGCGCGAGGATATTGTTACATGGGAAGAATTTAAAGAGTTACTAATACAGCATTTTGGAGACCCGAGAAGTGAAGAGTGTTTAGCTATTGAATTGGAAACTTTGCGCATAAGAAATGGTGAATCATTTTTGGATTTTTGCAATCGTATTCAATCAGTGCGTAGTATTTTAATATCAAAAGTTAATAGATTATCGAGTAGTACTATGCGGGAAAGTAAAATAACTATTTATAATAATACGTCATTAAATGTGTTTCTTTATAATCTACCGGAAAATATGGTGCGTATTGTGAGATTAAAAGAACCGTCTACTTTGGAACAGGCTTTATCTTTCGTATTAGAAGAGGTTAATTTCCATGATCAATATAATGCCCGAAATAAAATACTGCTGACGTCCTCCAGTAAGCAAGTTGTACCAAATAATACTCCAACTTTTAAATTCGGCACAAATAATTATAATACGCCTATTAATAATAATAAACCTATTTTTACGCAATCAAATTTACAACCCAAATTACATTTCGGTAACCCCCAAGGTCAACAAATTGGGACACGTCCTCCACAATTCGGATTTCAAGGTCAAACATACGGTTACCGTCCGCAGCAATTTGGGATACGTCCGCAACAATTTGGGATGCGTCCGCAACAATTTGGGATACGTCCCCAACAATTTGGCATGCGTCCGCAACAATTTGGGATGCGCCCTCAACAGTTTGGAAATCAACAGCAATTAAATAATAGACCTTTACAGTCAGTCGGTATTCAGCAACCTCAAACTCAATCCAGTGACGTCACAATGCGTACTGCACCTCCAGCCAAGGTATCCATAAAAGGATTTAAATTAAATGAGCTTGACCTTGATCATAACGATAACAGTCAGTTTTCCTGCGACTACCAATGTAACGAAGAATATGATCAGTATTACGATTATCCCCCTTTTTTCGAAAATCAAAACGAGAATTATTCGGAAGAAATTAATAAGGAAATTTTAGCGGAAAATAATGAGGATTTTCAATTAGTGGCTTCGGAGAACATAGAAAAATAATAAATTTGAATTGCGATACATGCATTAAATTACCGTACATATATATTCCAGAAATAGATGCCAAATTTATGATAGATACGGGTAGTACTAAATCATTTATTAACCCGGAAAAGGCTTATTACTATTTTTACGAATATATTTATCACGACCCATTCGAAGTTAGAAGCACTCATAGTACTAGCCAACACGAACTGGTACTTTCGATTCCAGCACTTCCGATTTTTAATACTAATGAAACTCATAAATTTCACTTATATGAAGTCGACCCTAGCTTCGACGGTCTACTAGGTAATGATATTCTACATAGTGTAGAGGCAGTAATAGATTTAAAAAATGAGATCCTGAGAACTAAAACTACGGTGATACCAATCATGCGCGATAAAAATAAACATATATTACAGTTAGCGCCTCGATCGGAACAAAGAGTTAAAATTCCTGCAAATTATCATTCTGGTAATGCTGTAGTGGATTTTAGAGAATTCACTGAAGGCGTGCGTATGCCCAGCGCTTTAGTCAAATGTAAAGACGGTTACTTTACTACTATTATTCAAAATACCCTTGACCAACCAATTAAGTTAGCTATTAATAAACCATTTCAAGTAGAACCGTATGAAAATTATGAAAATGATTGTGATGTGAATAATTTAAAAGATATTGAAATAGAAAAATTATTGACAGATAACTTACGAAAGCTTCGTCTGAGACACATGTCAGGTGAAGAAAGCAAAGCTATAAGTGCATTATGCCTAGAATATAAAGATATTTTCTACTGTGATGGCATTCCATTAAGTTTCACGAATCAAGTCAAACACTGTATTAGGACGAAAAACGAAGATCCTATTTATGTCAAGCCATACAGACAACCCCCTAGTCAGTCAAAGGAAATAAAAAACGAAATCGAAAAATTACTTAAGGAAAATGTCATTCAGGAATCTCATTCACCTTGGTCGGCTCCAGTTCATTTAGTCCCTAAAAAGAAAGATGCATCAGGAGAAATAAAATATAGGATGGTAATTGACTACAGACGGCTAAACGAAATAACAGTTGACGATAGATACCCACTTCCAAATATCACTGATCTATTCGATAAATTAGGTAAAAGTACATACTTCACGACATTAGATTTAGCAAGCGGTTATCATCAAATTGAGGTTAATGAAAATGACAGACAGAAAACAGCGTTCAGCACTGAAAACGGACACTTTGAATTTTTAAGAATGCCGTTTGGTCTTAAAACTGCTCCAGCGACCTTCCAGCGAGCAATGGACAGCGTTCTAAGAGGATTGCATGGAATCCATTGCCTAGTTTATTTAGATGATATTATTGTCTTTTCAAATTCTCTCGCAGAACATATCCAGAAATTAAGAGCCGTTTTTGATCGTTTAAAGGCCAATAACCTCAAAATTCAGCTTGATAAATCCGAATTTCTCCGGAAAGAAGTTTTATACTTAGGTCATGTTATAACTAAGGATGGCCTTAAACCTAATGATGATAAAATTAAAGCAGTTCTAAACTATCCATTGCCAAAAACCGTAACAGAAATAAAAAGTTTTTTGGGCTTGATAGGTTATTACAGGCGATTTATTAAAGATTTTGCCAAGGTAACACAACCACTAACTAGTTGCTTAAAGAAGAGGAACAAAATTATTATAAATCAAGCATACATAGATGCTTTCCAAAAATGTAAAGAACTTCTTACTAATGCTCCTTTACTCCAGTATCCTGACCCAGATAAGCCTTATATCTTAACTACAGACGCTTCGTTAAATGCCTTAGGCGCTGTACTATCACAAGGCACCGTAGGGTCTGATAAACCAGTAGCTTATGCCAGCAGAACCTTAAGTGATACAGAGACCAGATACAGTACTATAGAACGTGAGCTTTTAGCAATCATTTGGGCCGTAAAACATTTCCGCCCATACCTTTATGGTAATAAATTTATCATTTATACTGACCATAGACCCTTAGCCTGGCTCTATTCCCTTAAAGAACCGAATAGTAAACTCACCCGTTGGCGACTTCGTCTCCAAGAATATGATTTCGAAATTAAATATAAAAATGGCAAGCAGAATACAAACGCTGATGCTTTGTCCCGTATTAAATTAAATGTATTAGGCTCAGATGAAGATGACTTATCAATGGCAGTTAATTTAGATGAGAAGGAACAACGACCGAAAAAATTACAAACTACCAAGCAATTAGATAATTTACATGATACCGATAGTGACGACTCTAGAACAATTTCCATCTCAGATTTGTCTGCAACTGTAACAGCCAGCTCGGAAAATGATGCAAATGAACCAATTCCACTTATTCCCACTAAAGATAAAACATTCACAGTACATTCAGCTAAAGATATGGAATCAATTGGCATTCCAATATTACATGAAGCAGTAGACACTAAACCCAACCAGATATTAGTCTTTACATGGCATAAAAACGATATCCAAGTTAGTGATATTTCTCACGAAAAACAAAAAATCCTCGAAGTATTTCTACCATTAAATAATGATGAATTAATTAAACAGTTTTTAAAAGAATACATTAAATATAAAACTAAATACTTTATATATTTTGAAAGTGGAGAGCATAAAAAACAATTTAGTAAAATTATTATACAGTTATTTAAAAAGGGAATGGTTGAATTCGTGGAATGTACAGAGCGTGTAGTTTTTGTTGAAGATGAAAAGGAACAAAAGGATATCATCTTACAGCATCATGAAGGAAAAACGTGTCATAGAGGTATAAAAGAAACCATGTCTAGGATAAGGAGAAATTATTTTTGGAATAACATGCAAGAGACGATTTCAGCAGTAATAAATAATTGTGAAGCATGCCAAAAAACCAAATATGACAGAAAACCCATAAAGCCTTTTCTACAGTTAACTCAAACACAAAATGCACCATTTCAGGAAATTTTCATAGACCTCTTTGCTATAGAATCTGTATACTATCTTACATTAGTCGACGCGTTCAGTAAATTAGGGCAAGCAATAGAAATATCCAATCGATCTACACCCGAAGTAATACGTGCACTTATTAAATATTTTTCCATGTACGGAACCCCCAAAAAAATTAGTTGCGATCCGGGCAGTGAATTTAATAATGAATTAATGAAGGAATTAATGCTAATGTACAACATACAATTACATATTAGTACACCTAATAATCCTAACTCAACAGGCATTGTCGAACGTTTCCATTCGACTATAATAGAAATATATCGTTTAGCCAAGTACGAACGAAAATGTACTGATGCAGCATCAGTTATGACCTACTCAATAATGGCTTACAATCATACTATACATACAACAACCGGTTTGACACCATTTGAAGTGGTTTTCGGTCATACTGATTCAAATACTGTATTTAATGCAAATTTCGAGAAATTATACACTCAGCAATTGCTAAAAGATCATGCGAAGCGCACTAAACGACTCTATACTTACATATCAGATAAAATGATAGAGACAAAGCAAAAGATTAGAAATAGCAAGGGTGGTGAGATAAGTAAGAAATTTGAAATAGGTGACGTAATTTATGCAAAAGAGGTTAACACCAGATTAAGTAAAGACAAGCCACGTTATAGAAAGGCAACTGTTAGCGGTGACGTAGAACATAATGTAGTACCTGTAAAAATTGGACCTAGACTCACAAAAGTCCCCCTTAAAAATGTTAAACGTCCTCCGCAGGTGGTGCCTCCTGCTATTGGCAGCAGCGCAAATAACATGGGCCCTTCAACTTCAAAAGGTTGAGAAAAACCCCGGTATCCTTCCCGTGAAACAAGGACAGGCGTTTAAACAAGTAGATAAGTGGTTAATTATAAAACTCTTACATTTAGATAGTTTAGGTAATGATCTAGAATTAAGTTTAATTAAATATAATGAATTCAGTAAATTGGTAGATGTTAACAAACCTTACAGCCATGACTTCTTAGGCATTCGCACTCAAACGGATTATTTAAAGGATAGAACTATCGAAAAATTTCAGCAACTAGTACCAGCTAAAAGATTTAAGCGAGGACTAATCGATCCACTTGGGTCTATGATTAAAATTGTTACAGGTAATTTAGATCACAGTGACGCAATCCGATATGATTCTCTCATTTCTCAGTTTAAAAGCAACCAAATAATAATGGATAAGAAAATAACTTTGGTCTCTAAAATGTTAAATGGTTTTGTCAACAGTACAGAAATCTTACATAACAATACACTAATTTTAGATGAACGTTTGAAAAGAATTGAGAGATTGGTTAAAAATATAATTACCAAAGAAGAAAATTCAATTTACTCTACTTACGTTTTAGGAATGTTTAATATGTTTTTAACAAACTTTAGAACAATTAATATAATTTTAAGTGAGATTGAAACGGCCTTAGCCTTTAGTAAGGTGTCTGTACTGCATCGAGCGATTGTTAATTCTACTGAATTATTACACATGTTACAATCTATAGCTAAGACAGAAAATCTGTTATATGACGTGAACGAAATTAATTTAGTTAAGTTTGAAGATTGTTTAACTGTTAAGGCATTTATTAAACAAAACCAGATTACGTTTATAATAGAGATTCCATTAATTGAAAACAGTACTTACAGTTATTTTAAACTTTACTCTTTACCTATTATTAACACAGATTTAAACGAAACTGTAATAGTAGTTCCTAAATATCCCTACCTTTTGGTGAAAGACTCAGATTACTTACCAGTCGTGAGAGCCTGTAACCAGATTGCAATAGAAGACAAATTTTTATGCACCAATGATGATGTGTTGACCCATCTAGAGCCATTATGTGAAGAACAGTTGATGAAGTTCCATTCTAATACTAGTGCATGTGAGCAGCACATAGTTGACATAGAAGATTTGAAAGTTCAACGAATTGGACGCGTAAGTTGGATCCTATATACAAAGAATAACGTTATAGCCAGCAAAAAATGCCATGGTGACGTCATGAGCCACGAGTCTTTACAAGGAACGTACATCGTAACCCTGGAAGATGCCTGTAAAGTTAACATCGGGCACATACATCTACAAAATTACCAATTTTCTTATACACATCTGAATTATCCAATAACTCCGATCATTATCCTGCCAGCGTTGAAGCCAGAAAAACGTACCCCCAGTGTCAGTGCAGTGAATATGAAAGGTATAAATCTAGATGAGCTGAAAGAGTTAGCTCAAGTAGTGAAAATGAGCAAAGTGAAATACAGTGAAAATTATAGTGCGGTTAACACTAAGAACATTAGTTTAGGTACGATAATTCTGTATGTAATTCTACCTTTAGGATTTATAACCTTTCTTGTTTTTAGATATAAGATAAAATTATTAAACTGTAAGCGAAATCATCAGAATCTTAACAACCCTGATAATTTCGCTCTTGAGGAGGGAGGAGTTATGCAACCTGAACCGCAACGAGTGATCACCGTGAGAGCATAAAATGCACGATTGCAGTTTAGGGTGGCCCTTCGAGACGGTTCTTGCATTTTTGTCAATTTAGCATTTTAAGTAGCAGTAAGTCCATGTAACCATAGGCTAGTTTTGAAGGCATTACATTAGAGCATGCGCTTCTGCTCACACGTAGTCCTATTCTTTTATTTAACGCTCCCCCATAATTTGACTAGATAGTCAATGAGCTTAGACGCACAATCGCACAAATGTTTACCTTACAATGTTTTCATTATCATTTCTGACCCTAAAATTGCGTGAATGAAAAAATAACCTCATTCAGAAAGAGCTTTCTTTGCCAAAAATCAATTTAAACATAGGCCGGCCACCACAATCACTCCTGACCACACAATTAAAGTATTCTAACCAATTTTGATCCAGAAAAAAAATGGCGTCGAATTTTTTGTTGCCATATCCAAAAATGACACAAAACTTGCCGAAAGGTCGTCGGGATACAAAAATACAGTAAAAAAAATACTAAAAATTATACGTGTCTGTAGTATTACTATATAATTTGGACCTATAATCGTTGGGACATAGTTTTTTTTCGTTTGTTTGCCGTAATTACGTTTTGGGTCTCTTGTTTGTGAATCTTTCCGGTTTTTTTAACGTTTCGTTTTCCGTTTTTTTTTTCCGTTTGTCGGTTTTCGGTGATCATCTTTTGGATGGCACGCAATCTGTGGAGTTTGATGACTTGGTCAAGGCAAGGTGTTGTTATTTTACGTTTCTTTCTTTCATCTGCGTTATCGATTTAAGCAAAGCTTTGGCGGAATGGCTGACTGTCAAAAGATTTACGTCGTGATTTCATAGAAACAGAGGCGTTTTGGTAGTTGAGAGATAATGTCCAATACTGATAACCAGCTGCATCTGGTTCTACTGGAAGCCGACCCCAAAATAGTTGGGAAAAGGCTGTCAGATGATGATGAGTCTGTCAGTCTAATCTACTCCGCACAGAGCGGGAGTATTCATTTGATGACAACGACGATATATTACTAGACTCCTAATGACAGGCGACCGATGTCTGTCAACACATTAGGCAAAAAAGTCTTATATCCATCTTATTTCGACCACTCCTGTGAGCCGTAAACATACCTTGTGACAGAACAGACCTTGAGTTAGCCAATCACAACGCAGTACCCCGTCCCCATCGCTAACGTAGTAGGTACCTCAGCGAGTTGACAGAATAGTTTTTGTTCCTTAGATCGTGCATGCGGAGTCTAGTAATATATCGTCGTTGTATGAGGACCATGCAGGGTATTGTTGATGGTTTTTTGAAGAAAAAACCATTCAGATTTGAGTTGACCTGTCCAGGCAGTGTAAGCATTTGTCAGACATCGTATCGTATTATTCTACGACAAGGTTAGTGCACAGGTCGATTTTCCGGGTTAAGCCGCGGATGCCGAGATTGGTCTGTGGATGGTGATCGTAACAATTAGTCAGAAGCTTTAAAATCTAATAAACATCTGTCAAAACGATACTGCAAATACGATGCTCTGTGTACGAGCCCTTACCTATACAACATTATTTTTCAAATGCGAAATCTGAACAAAGTCTGTTCAGAATCAGTAATTGAATCGATTCCAATATTTTTTTAAACATGTTGAATTTTGTAATAAAAATATTTTTAATTAAATATTATCATCAGTTAATTACAATACAATCACTGTATGTTTTGGATACCAATTGCCAAACTATTGTATACCAATGAATGAGTGTATACAACACAGAAGGCGCGGATTTAGCTTAAGTATTTTTGAACGGAGAGGAGCTCGTGGCTAAATAATTACAGCCGCACAGGCCGATCTACCGGGTTAAGCCGCGCTTGCCGAAGTTGGTCTGTGGATGGGTGACCATTTGTCATAGCGAGTTTCCTCCGTGCCTCGGAAAGCACATAAAGCCGTTGGTCCCGGCTGTCATTTGTAAATCTTTGGCAGTCGTTACTGTTAGTCAGAAGCTCTAAAGTCTGACAACCAGTCTTACCTTGGGGTATGGTATTGCCCAATTACTGGGTTGTGGAGGTCCGACAGGCAGTCGCTCCATGTAAAATACTGATATCCAGCTGGATCTGGTTTGACTGGAAGCCGACCCAAGTGTAGTTGGGAAAAGGCTAGGCAGATGATGATTTTTGAACGGAAAGGTCACATAACAAGCCTATATTTTCATGATTTTTCATGACACAGTTTTGAAATGTTGTACATAGATTATTCACACAAAAATATTAGACAGGTGTATCAGGTTTCGCATAAACAAAAAATAACATCGTTTAAGGGCTCGTACATACACACTTGAACATGACAAACAAGTGTCACTTTTTATATTTTTCTTTTACTTGTCCTCAACCGATTAACATGTTTTCAACAACATAATGCGTTTTTAAAAGGACCTTTATTGCATTTTAAACAATACTTAATGAATGACAACGTTTACCTAATTATTGTTTAACACAGTAAAAACTAGGTAGCTATGGCTGGAGACACACGGACTGCTTGAAGTAGTCGTTGCTGACTGCTTCGAGCAGTCGAAACTGACTGCTTACAATACTTGATAGGCAGAAACACCTGTTATGATACATTAATATACCCTTTTTTTGTTAACATAATCATCAAACAACGACGATATATTACTAGACTCCGCATGCACGATCTAAGGAACAAAAACTATTCTGTCAACTCGCTGACGTACAATGTAAGCGAGGGGGACGGGGTACAGCGTTGTGATTGGCTAACTCAAGGTCTGTTCTGTCTCAAGGTATGTTTACGGCTCACATGAGTGGTCGAAATAAGACGGATATAAGACTTTTTTGCCTAATGTGTTGACAGACATCGGTCGCCTGATATTAGGAGTCTAGTAATACATCGTCGTTGTCATCAAATGAATACTCCTGCTCTGTGCGGAGTAGATTAGACTGACAGACTCATCATCATCTGACAGCCTTTTCCCAACTATATTGTGGTCGGCTTGCAGTAGAACCAGATGCAGCTGAATATCAGTATTTTACATGGAGCGACTGACCATCTGATCTCCACAACCAAGTAACTGGGTAATACGATACCTCATGGTAAGACTGTCAATCTTTCGAGCTTCTGACTGTGATAACAGACTGTCAAAGGTCGAAAAATGACAGCCAGGACCAACTGTCAGACTCATATTGACTAATCCGACGAGTTCCTTCAATTACTGACTGTCAAAGATCGAGAAATGACAGCCAGGACCAACTGTCAGACTCATACTGGCTAACATTCACTGAGTCCCTTCAATTGGCTCTTACGTTCCAGGGTTACGGTAACCTGCAAAACAGTCCCGCGTCCTTATAGCAAGAAACAAAAAAAAAACGTTTTATAAAAAAGTCGATTAATCTACAAAGCCTAGCATTGAACTGAGTAAAAAACACTAGTTCGGAAAAGGCGTTCATATTTATTGTGCTTGATTGTACTCCTGTAAGAGCAGCGACTGTCATCGATACGTGGGTACAGGTAAGTACAAAAGTGGTATTGTTCTATTTATTGTAATGTCTTTTGTTTTTTTATCGTGGTAAAATCGTCAAAATAAATGAACCCTTCTACCCAGGGCGGGACGCGAGGGACTGTACTGACTAGTCCACGGTGATCCTTCAATAGCCCTTTAGGTTCCAGGCTCACGGTTATCTGATGAGACAGTCCCGTGATCCCGGCCCCGTCAGATTCCTAACAGCTCTTTGAGGCACGCGTTGTCAACGACGCGCCATTGACCCTGCCATGGGCCTGGCCTGCCATTACTCGTCATCCGCATGCATACGTCTACAGTGCACGTGTACGTTGCCATGGGCGTCTCCTTCGGTGGGTTGCGCTGGGTCGTAAGGTGGAAACTGTTCTCTCCCTCAGTCGTTCCGCCTCCTTCTTCGCTAAAGGAATCCCCCTAAGATAAGCAGCAGGAATTCTTAAACTTTTGAGCTTTTATTTCAAGGAAAGCGTCCTTGAAATAAAAGCTCAAAAGTTTAAGAATTTTCTTTTCAAAAATGTAAAAAAATTGTAAGCATTTTTCTCCTTGCCTGTCTTCAAGATGTCACTGAACACAAATTGCTACTAGACCACAATATTCACTGAACTAGTAACAGATGGACAAAATTATATACTCTGTTATACATAGGGGACCAGACAGGGACGGAGATACACGTCCCATAAAGAGTACAATAAGAGGAAAAGGGATGGGGAGGTAAATAGCTACAAAGTTGGAATTAGGGCGTGTGTTGATACGGTCTGGTTGTTTGAGGGTAAGCAGGGAAATAAAAATAGTGAGGTTCAATGCACGTACAAATAAATGTTGGGTTAGTAGTTAAATGTATGTTTATTTAAGACAAGGTGTTCTTAAAAAAAAATGAGTAATTAGTTATTATATAGACAAGATTTTGATGAGGTTAACAGGGCACTATCAAAGGTCACAGATTGGTTCACAACAAATAACCTTGTTCTTAATGCCAAGAAGACTAAATGCATAAAGTTCACTTTGCCCAATGTCAGAAATCTGGGTCCCAGCATTGTTCTCGATAATGTGGCACTTGAAACTGTTGATTCAGCTGTGTTTCTGGGTATCACAGTGGATTCAAAATTACAATGGGGTCAACATATAGCAAGCCTAGCAGGTAGGCTTAGTTCGGCCGCCTACGCTGTTAGGAAGGTTAGACAGTATACTGATGTTGACACAGCAAGGTTAGTATATTTTAGTTACTTTCACAGCGTCATGTCCTACGGTATTCTGCTGTGGGGCAAAGCCGCTGATATCCAAAACATATTTGTACTTCAGAAACGAGCGGTTCGTGCCATTTACCAATTAGGTGCGCGAGACTCTCTCAAAGATTTCTTTAAAGAGATTGGTATTCTAACAGTGGCTTCACAGTACATATTCGCCAACATTTTATATATCAGGCAAAACTAGGGTTGCCAACCGTACTATAATATATAGTATTGTACTATATTTAGGGTCTCCGTACTATATACTGTTGAAGAAATATATAGTACGCCAAAATACTATATTTCTGTACAATAGCTCAATGTTTATATTTAGCAATACTAAAATTTGTAATAGCTTTAATAGGAATAGCTTTCATAAAAAAGAGGGCTCTTGATTTATTACTTTAAAACTTGACTGTGATAAATCACTATCACAATCACAATTGCTTAAGTACTAAAACTAGTAAAGCAAACTTTTAAGTAGGTACACTTGTATCGATTATAATGTTTTTTTACTAAACTGTGAAATGTGATTGCACACAAAATGGTTGATTGAAATTGTTCAAAAATGGGATCAGTGATTTTATATCTTTCAAAATGTCGAAACCTGCGAGCGAGAGGTACATTAGGTCTTATATTCGTCTTAAGTATATTTTATATTCCTTCCTCCTAAAATACTATATTTTTTTGAAGCGTACTATATTTTTGTATGAATTTTTAAAAAAATACTATATTTAGACAAAAAAATGTTGGCAACCCTAGGCAAAACATACACCTGTACAGTAAAAACAGTGATATCCACAACTTTAACACTAGGAATAAGCACAAACTACGTGCTCCCTTTCATCGGCTTCACAAGGTACATAATTCATTCGTTGGGGTTGGTATTACTTTTTATAACAAGTTACCGTCCTCTTTTCTAGATTTGCCATTTAACGTGTTTAAAGCAAAAGTAAAAGCTAATCTTTGTTCTAAAGCATACTATTCTGTGAGAGATTATTTAGATGATAAGCATAGTTGGTCGCTGTGTTGAAAACAAGACTTTGTTCATGTTCTTTTAACTAAATAGCTAGCACACGGTTATGGGACTCAACAACATACAACTCTGTATTTAATTGTATTTTGTGTATATTTTATTTTTGATTACGACAGTCGTAGGGTATCATATAGTACTATTGTCGGAGCGGATGAAGATTGTAAAATATCCTTGCATTGTATAGAATCAATCTTTCTAGTATTATATAGTTTAAAAGCAAGCATTGTGTGAGTGCTATGTACTTCAGAGATTTCAATGATTAGATACCCACGTCTTTTAGTGACTTGAATAACCCTGGTGGTTGAGAATATGTCATGCTCACTCAAATGTCTCGCTGGCGGTGGCGCGTCTGTCGGGTCATTTAGTTCCCTCCAAAATGGTTGAGCTGAATGGTGCTGATGCATGTGTCATGTTCGTGAACGGGCGCCGTCAGTCGTGACTGGTCATCTCTTAGCTACCACGGTCTATTTTAACGATTTATAATTTTCTTGAATTGTCTTTTTTATATTTTCCTATGGGCACCTTTTACTTGATACATCGTTCTCACATTATGCACCATCTTAAGATGAATGATGTAACAAAGATTTTGTTATAATTTTGGCGATTGAAAAGAGTGTCCATGGAGTTTCTTGCTCATTCTTCTCCATAGAGATCTACGCTTTGGAATGAGCACCTACGGTACTTTCACAGTTTTTATGTCATGTGACTGGGACTGTAGCACCATAACTATTTTTATATTACCTATTTTATTTTATGTCTTTTGACAATTCAAAAGTGCTTGTGACAAGCCTACTTGAAATAAATTATTTGATTGATTTTGATTTTGATTGCGGGCGGCGAGTAATGGACGACTCGCTGTCCGACCATGGACCATGCCCGGGACGACGCCTCAAAGAATTTTAGCATTATGACGGAACAAAGGGGGTTCCGTCAAGAGAGCCAAAGCTCGCCATGGTCGCGTAACTTTTATCACGTAACCGTGACCCTGGAAAGTAAAGGGCTATTGAAGGACACCATGGATTTTAGTCAGTACGAGTCTGACAGTTCATTTTCACCCTGCCCTGGATGGGAGGACTCATTTGATGATTTTACAACGGTAACAAAAAATGTACCTACTTATTGGATAGCCAAGAAATTCACTGAATTATGTGGAGTTATACAACGTGTAACGTTAATAGCGCACAACCTCTCGTGGGGTAACTCAGCCCATGTTACTGAACAATGTTTGTTCTAAGACTTTTAGATATTCATACAAAATGAGACATTGATCGGGCCTATCAGAATGAAAAATATTTTTTTTTGCGAATTTCCAATAGTCTTAGAACAAAACAAACATTGTACAGTAACATGGGCTGAGTTACACCACGAGAGGTTGTGCGCTATTAACGTTACACGTTGTATAACTGTAACTTTATCCTCTAAATGTGCTAATAAACTTAATCATTCACCTGTAATGAGCATTCTTGTGAATGTTACATTACAGAAAAACAAACGAGAGCTTTTCAGCGAGCATTCTAACGAGCTTTCGTGCGAGCTATTTGCGGACCCGATTTTCAATTCATACATCTGAAGAATTTTAGAAAGATAGTGAAAATATTAGTTGCAATGTTTAGCTCTGCGGCATACTTAGGGCCAGTTAAATAGATCAGTGTAGATTCGGGTCCCACATGTTACAATACACCGATTACTCCGAGTAATCCGATTTGTGAGATTATTTTTTTGTTGGATGACTTTGCTGTTTTGCTTACTGATTGCAGTATAATAGTATTAGTCGTAAGTTATTTTTAAATTATCTTGTGTGTTTGCAAACCACTATTGTATTGGGTATGCCTGTAAAGATAGTGTGTGTTTTAAATAAATAAATAAATAAATTTATATATCCCATAAAATATTAATTTAGTTTGACTCAATAGTTTTTCTTTTATGAGCAATTTTCGCTTATAATATTATTATTGTTTTAATTACTAGTCTTAGATTATTATGATTCAACAGAATACTATGCATTTAGTTTTAAAGTCTGGTTATAAAATCAAATGCGTAGGTTTATACTTCATAAAAGTTACTTAGAACCTAGAAATCATTAAATTTTATTACCTATCTGATATAATAGTAGGCATAAAACGAGGTATTTATAGTTGTAATACTAAGTTATTATTTATTTTATCACCATTTATGAATATTGACTATTTTATATTGCAATAGAATGCGTCTTTGCGCGGTTGATAAGCTCCATATTTCGTGGTGATTCAATCATCACTCCACAACCCAGTAACTGGGCAATATGTTACGTATCACTATGTAAGACTAGTTGTCTGACTTTAGGTTTTCTGACTAAGCCCTTTCGTACACAACGTGATGCCAGTCTCCTATCTACTGACTTTGGTATCCAGGCGACTATCGCAAAACAAATCTATAGAGGATCCTACACAGGCACGTGTTGATGTTGATCTTAGTTTATCTCAGGCAGTTCATTGTAGGTAAGTAGTGTAAGTACACTGTGCACTGAATATTTTTGTAAGTACAAATGTGGTTAATAATTATTTAATATTTACTGTTGTCCCAGCTATTTTTTCACGTGGGTTTTTTTGTTCAAAAAGTGCAAATCTCGTAATTACAGAATGTATATTATAAACACGTATTTGTTTACGAGCGTATGGCACTCTTGGGCTGCAGCTGAAAATCAGCGTCATATGGCAAACTTCGTGTTGCCACCTGACATTATGCTGAGCAGAGGCCCTTTATTAAGCATTATTTTTTATTAAATTTGTATTGTTTCAGTTTTAAGTTTTAGCATAAGTGCCAATAAACACAATTTTCTTTCTTTCTTTCTTTGACCAACCAACAACATTACGCTATAACCAATAGGAGCAGAGCAGCAATGAAAAATGTTGCAAAATCAGAAAAAAATATTCCTTATTGAGAGCTTCCGTTGCGTGCGCTGCGTAAACTATTTAAGTTTCTCAATAATCATTTTTATGATGGAAGACGAACGCCTAACATAAAGCGGGTGAAACCGCAGCAGAAGCTAGTCTATTATAGATATAAGAACCTCAACCCACGACTCCAAACTCTTCCCTTGAACTCAACAGACTGCGATCGGTTTAAAAACGTATTCATTAACACGGCGCGGTTCAAATAATTGAGTATCGCGACAGTTGGCGTAATTAACTGTTGAGGTACCTATACAATGTCGTGGGGTGTGGTCGCAGTGAGGGCGAGAGCGATTTTGTAGCTAGAGGAAGAAACACGTTTTGAAATACTGAAGACGGTTGCACGAACACCTTCTTCATAATTCTGTTCTCCTAGTACTTTCTCTTCAGAATCCACATTATGTTCTCATTTTTTGTAATTTTACAAAATTGTAGCAAGCAAATTGTAAGCTCCTTCGTCCACTAGGCGACGTAAGTCTCCGAAACCTTACGACTTTGGTATCCATTGACGCGTGCCTGTGTACGATCCTCTATGGATTTGTATTACGATAGTCACCTTGATACCAAAGTCGTAAGGTATTGGAGATTTGCGTCGCCTAGTGTACGAAGGATGTGGAAGGATATAAAAGGTGTGTATATTTGGATGAAATGGTCACATCAATTTTATCTCTCACCCATCCAAACTTGTGAATGAGTCGACGCCCTTATTTTTTGAAGGGTGTCGTTTCATCCTCAAAGCAAATATTTTTCGGATTATTTGACACTTATGTCGCTATTTCTTATGTACAAAAGTAATGATCACTTTTAATGTTCAGATGAGCAAGAAATGCTTAGAGATTGCAATTCTATTAAATTCTTTAACTTTAAAACTAATAAGAATATTCCAGTGTTCTTTTTTTAAATCTATATTGTCCCACTGCTGGGCAATGGTCTCTCCCATCACCTTCCTATCTTCCATATTTTATGTGCGGCTTTCTCTGGCCAATCTGTCATGAAGAATCAGACATGACAGATTTCAGTGATTACTGCCAAAAAATCTTTATGCCTTTTTTTTGTTTTACGTGGTAAAATCATCAAATGAGTCCTACCACCCCGAGCAGGGCGGGTGGGACTGTCAAACTTGTACTGACTAAAATCCACGGTGTCCTTCAATAGCCCTTTATGTTTCGGGGTCACGGTGATGGAATGAGTCCCGCGGCAAAAAATCTCTATACCTTGAGATTTTTTTTAAATCGCTCCGCTCCTCGCTCCCAGTACCACCCGACCCCACAACAAAACAGTAAAATAAAAGAATATTAAAAACAATGCACCAGTAACGAAGCCGAGACAATAGCTACACAATGGTCCCGTCACAATAGAGGTGCACCACAATAGGGTTGTGCCGAGTGCAGTCGAGGGCCTTAGAGTCGAGTGCACTAGCGCAATTTGTTGCAACTCTAGTCGATCGGCTTCAGAAGGGTGCTTGGATCGGGAGATTTTGTTTTGGGGAGATTTCCGATGTTTCGATGATCTTGATGTAAATTAAATGTCCCTTGAGGAAGAACAGTATTTTTTAAGGCAAAGAGAAAACAGATTTTGTGAAGTTAGTAACGATAAACCGTTGGTGACGTGATAAAATCATCAAATGAGTCGTCCAGTCAGAGTCTTTCCAGTATTTACAGCGTTTCTTGTATGAAAAAACGGAACAACGCCTCTGGTGTGCGAAGGAGGAACTAATTTTTTCCTTGAAAATTGACAATTTGAAACTGTCAAAGTTCCAGTTTACTTTACGTCTCAAATACTGAAAAATCGTGCTAAGGGTACCTGATCCAGGTGGAGCGGAAAGGACTGTCAGACTTGTATTGACTAAACCTACGGTATTCTTGCAATTGCCCTTTGCGTTTTAATGTCATGGTTACGTGTTCAGACAGTCCTCTGACACCGGCTTCTCATTTACGACTTAGTTACACGATTATATACGAGATAGTTTGGAGAAAACTTCTCTAATAATGTGTGTAAAACTTCTCTAATAATGTCTGTAAAGTTATTATTATAGGAAAGACTTTGCTCTGCCTTGGCGTGACAAGGTTCTGAAAAACTTATGAAGAAGTAGAAAATATGTTTATTTGGCAAGCCTTATGCACACAATTACAATTAAAAACTACGAGAATACAATGAATGTAGGTACCACGGCTGTACCAAATAGGCTCAGTTCAGTTTGTTGGTTTTCAACAAGCATTCACTTGTAATGAACATTCTTGCGAATGTTACATTACAGAAAAACAGAGCAACAATGAGAGCATTCTAACGAGCGTTCTGGCGAGCTTTTTGCTGAGCCGATTGTCAAATTTGACATCTTTGTGAAAAAAAAAATTGTATAAATGTAGGAACATTCATACAAAACTTTTCATTCAGGTTGGGCTCTTTTCGTTGTTCAGTTCGACAAAATAAAAAAAGGCGAATGCTTGATGCTGATCTGTTACAAGTGAATGCCCAAGTCATCATCATCATCATCACCCTATAAATGTTCCCACTGCTGGGATACAAGAATTTTACTTCCAATTATTATAAATCATTTGCCATTTCGAGAATTAGGCTTTTTGCGCCTAAACCGTTTGGACACACCTTTAGTAAACTATATTATTCGCTATATGATTGCAATAAAAGACAAACCAATAAATGTGTCACAATTTCATAATTTATATCAACAAAGTTGTGCTATAAAATTAACTACTAGATACTCAAGTACATGAATATTTAAATCTAATTCTTATATATTTTATATTCAGAAATTGTTGTTATTAATGCAATATGTTTTGATCCAGTTTCATTACTATATTTATATAATACCAGCACTATTATATAAATATATCATATCGCCAGTTTGTGTCATTTTGAGATTTGTATTAAATACTTAGCTGAGATCTAGCATCAACGAAACTCAAGGATTGTTTTGTAATATTTTATGATCTACAAGTAGTGTTGTTCCTTGTCTGGGTGTTTGTGTATGTGAGTTTATATGTTTGTGAACAAACCTACGATATAGGAGAGATTCACGTTGTGGGGCTACATAAAAAAAGGAAAATGAAAAGAACTGTCATGTTGCCATTTCATTTTTCAGATTTACGTTGTACATAAGAGTATTACATGATTATATTATGTTCCTGTAAATTCGAGTAGGCTTGCGGACGGCGAGCTATCCGTTACTCGGCGTCCGATATAGGAACAGCTATGACATTCTCTATATTAAATCTCATCGCTGGACTCTACAATGTTATTTTCTACGAGGTGGATTTGACATCATCCTATCGTGCAGCGTGAGTGGTGAGCGCTAGTGTCGCTATCAATAGCTTAGTGAATAACAAACTTAAGACACAGCCAACACAGCGTATTGTGACCGCAGTGGCAGTGCTGTCATAAGGCTGTGTTTATAGAGAATAGCACTGCAGGACAACAATCGACGGCATGACGCGTCTCGAGGTGTTTGGAAAACATTCAGGTATGGGATAAAATGCAGAATGTAATCAGGATGCCTGTAATCAATTTAGTGCCACGCTGTGTGAAATGTCCAGATTCCCACCTTACCGAAGACTGCCCTAAAAAGACCCGAGACCAACCTGCTCAATGCTGCAACTGTGGTGGAAATCACCCTGCAAATTTTCGACAGTGCAAAGAGCGCGAAAAATATTTGAAGATTCTGCGGGAACGTCAGGACCAACTTAAAGCCAAGACTATGAAGCCACTGAAGACCAACCTAGTGGATGAACGACCCTGGAACTCAGTTGCTGCCAATACACAAAAAGAAACTGCTCAAGGTATTCAAGATCAGGCAACAGCGGACATGCTAGCCATACTTATGACAATTAAATCCATCAAAAACCAATTTATAGGGTGCAACAATATGATGGATAAAGTTATTTTAATTTTAACCAAACTTGGTCAGTATGTGTGATAAGCGTAAGCTGCGTATCCTTTACTGGAATGCTGACGGCATTCGCCCTAAGCTCTCGGAACTGTTGGATCTGGTAAGTGAGCTATCTATTGATATTGTAGCATTGACAGAGACTAGAATATCCCCCCACGTCAAATTACACACTCCTGGTTTTATTTGTTATCGTCGTGATAAGAAATCCAATGGTCTCGGCCAGGGAGTCGCAATCCTAATAAAGTCAGACATAGCACATATCCCATTAAACCCACTACCAACACAAAATCTGGAATGCGTTGGAATACAACTAGCCCTATCAAATAACAAAATCGCTTTTATTTCAGCCTACCAATCTCCCAATCTATCATTACTAACGTCAGATTTAGATGCAGTTATTAGTGTTCTCCCAAAAACACTAATTATGGGTGACCTTAATACCAAACACCCCTACTGGTACTGCTCCCAATCCAACATCCACGGAGAAGTTCTTTTCGAGCACATGCTCAACAACGACTATGATATCCACGCACCTGCCAGCCCAACCTTGGTCCACTATCACAGCACGCACGTACCCTCTACTCCAGATATTATTCTAGCCAACTCTGTTTACCACCTTTCGCAGCCTCAAGTAATCTCCGGCCTTTCTTCCAACCACCTACCTGTTCTCTTTACTGTCGATGGCAAAGTCAACAGACACGAGCGCATTATTTTTAACTACACAAAGGCTGACTGGAAAAGCTATAGATCTCACATCAATGAGTCTATAACTTTAAATCAAGCAATTTTTAACTCCCCTGTAGCTATTGACGTTGCTGTTGAACATTTAACCAAATCCATCGCTGTAGCAAGAGATAAAGCGGTACCAAAAACATCCAGTAATAGTGATTATAAACTCTCACGCCGGATCAGGTCACAAATAAAGATCAAAAATCGTTATCGTAGAATGGCACTAGAAGAACCTAATCCGTACCTACGTCGTCAGCTGTTCTTCTCGGTCAACCACATGCAGAAATGCATTAAAACCAAGATACAAACCCTAAATGATGATGTCTGGAACAAGAAACTGTCAAAAATAACCAACCCTGCTTCCGACTTATGGAGAATAGTTAAGTCAATTAATCATCAGACCGTTTCAATACCTCCTTTATCTTTGCCCAATAATACTACCACCTCTTCAGAACTTGAGCAATGTGAGACACTAGCCAATGCTTTTCTAGAAAACATGAATTTGACCAAACATTGGGTCGCCGACGCTGGTACTGAAAAGGCAGTTAATGAGTCAATTAGGCTGCTGGACTCTTATCAGACCAATGACTATCCAACCCTAGTTAGGCCAAAAGAAATCCGTAAACTTCTAGGTAAGTTAAAGTCCAATAAAGCCCCTGGTTTTGACGGCCTGGGAAATGGTCTACTGAAAAACCTCCCTCAAAAAGCAATAGTGTACTTGACAAAAATATTTAATGGTTGTCTACGCATTGCATATTTTCCGAAGCCTTTAAAGCACGCCAAAATTATAGCCATAAAGAAACCTGGAAAAGATCAGTCCATTCCATCAAGCTATCGCCCGATTAGTCTCTTACCAAGCTTAGGGAAGCTTTTGGAGTCAGTCATCTTAACTCGTCTCTCCAAATCAACAGCGCATATACTGAAACCTGAACAGTTTGGTTTTCGAAGCGGACATTCGACCACGCAACAGCTGGCTAGAGTGGCTGAACATGTAACCCATGGTTTAAACTGCGGTCTTTCCACGGGCATGATTTTATTAGATATCGAAAAAGCTTTCGATTCCGTTTGGCACGCCGGCTTACTCCACAAATTAATACAGCAGCAAGTTCCTATTTGTTTAGTAAAACTCATCCAGAATTATTTAAGTGATCGATCTTTCTCTGTCTATGTGGGTAAAGAACATTCTGAACCTAAAACTATACCGGCTGGTGTCCCTCAGGGTTCGCTTCTTGGACCTGAACTTTTTATTCGCTTCCTAAATGATATGCCTAAACAGGCTCACACACACTTAGCCATCTATGCTGACGACACTGCCACATTCACGACCGACAGAGATGTCGACATAATTGCTGGGCGGCTGCAGTTTTCTTTGGATTTACTCAGCCAATATCTTAAGACCTGGAAACTGAAAGTAAATTCAGACAAAACCGAAGGTATACTCTTCTCCGGCAAACGAGCATTTCCGAAACGACTCGTTAAAATAGGAGAATCCCAGATAACCTGGCGCGAATCTGTTAAATACTTAGGTTTAATACTGGATAAGAAACTTAACTGGAACAAAAATATTGAATTGACTGTGAGGAAAGGTGCAAAAGCTCTTAATTCACTAAAACCAATACTAAATCGCAAGTCCACTCTTAGTCCTTCTACCAAACTACTTATCTACTCCACATTGGTCAGACCTTGCTTAACTTACGCAGCACCTGTGTGGTCCAGTGTGGCCGACACCAAGTACAACAAACTTCAAGTCATTCAAAATAAAGCTTTAAAATTATCATATAACACACCATTTCGCACAAACCTCAAAACACTCCACAAAAACATTAAGTATCCGCTTCTAAAAGATTTTATAATGAATATTTCGCGTAAATTTTATCTACTTAAAAATCCAAAACATAGCAATTTACTAGTATCAGCAATTGGTAAAACCAGATTACGCACTTTGCCCTATGCTCGAACATACAATCGATATCGACTCCCGCATCACTATTTCCTCCGTGACGTATCATGACGATAGCTCGCTTACTAGCCGACGCCGCTATACCGGCTGTTACTTCGTGATTTTTATGCGCTTCTACCCGCTACTTACCTTATATTTTTATAATAATCTTCGTATTATAATGAAATGTACATTTTGTAACACGATCATTGTAAATATTATGTGGGTCCATACTAAGACTTGCACATATTGACAAACCGTAACGATTTCAACCATCAAGAACTTAGCAATGTAATTACTATTAAGTTTAAATATGCATGAATGTTTGTAAAGGCGACAAATAGCCTGTGTAACAAAATGAACCATGTTTTGTATACAAATAGAATAAGATCATTTGTAAACAGCATTGTATCAACTTATGTTTTTAAATAAAGAATTTGCTAAATCAATCAATCAATCAATCAGGATGCCACGTTCCTGAAACGCAAAGACAATACAATAGGGAGTTTCACTGCGAGTTTTAATTATTAGTGGCGCTGCAATCGCATAACGTAAACAACGTCAAGTGTAGCTTCAGTGTGTAGTGTATGTTAAGTTAATCGTACAGTAAATATCACGCATGCTCGGGTAGCGCCATATGAGCAGAGCTTTGAGTGAAACCGCCCATTGAAGGAACTCGGTGGATTTTAGTCAGTAAAGAGTCTGAATGTCCCTTCCGCTCCATGCAACAACGCGGGAGGACTCATTTGATAATTTTTACACCCGAAAAGGGTGAGAATGTAAATATTAAGACGTCATCATTCCATTTCAGTTACGATAACGTGATGCTCCACATTTTAAAAAGCACTCTACAACACTTTTTAGACGGCGAGCTTCTCGCCAAGTGATGTTTTGTTATCACGATTACGATACGATTTTCTGAAAAATTTAAATGTCTGAGTTTTTTCTCAGTATTTTTACTTTCTTTAGGTTCTAAAACAACCCCCCAAGTATGTGTTGGCCTCAGGCATTATCTATAAGAACGGCAAAAAAAAAATGTCTGATTTACAGACGTTGTTGTATTTACTAGCTAGAAACATACAAATAAAAATCTCTGTTTTAAGATTTTTAGAAACAGACGAGATCCGACTTTGTACCTAAGTCGTAACGTTGACAGAAATGCGGGTCTATCGTATCAGGTAACCGTGACTCAGGAACGTAAAGGGCTTTTGAAGGACAGTGTCAGTAAAAGTCTGACAGTCCTTGCCATCCATCATATACCGGTGGACCACTGGTATTTATATTTTTAAATGATTTTTTTTCATTCTTGTTTTGTAAAAATGTTAATAATAAGAAAGGAAAAAATAATAAAGGATTATTATAGTAATATTTATTTATTTATTTGTTATCAAGCAACGAAGGCCCATAGATAAAATACACAAACATAATCTTATAACTAATTGTAAACTAATACATATTCAATACAGTAAGTGTAAGAAAATAAAACTTAAAACTATATTATAGTAATATTTATGTATTACAGATAACACAATCCAGTTTATAATCCAAGATAAACGAAACATGGTATCGTTCCAAATTTTCTTGTTACATCACGACTCACTCTATATATAACTTTCTAAAAAGTCGTGCCGTCTAAAATTCCAATTGATTTTTTCAGCGAGCACTCTGTAAAACGAAAGCTTTCAGCTACATTAACGCGATTGGAAAAAGTGTGGTTTTTATCAACTTAGATATTTATTATTTTGTGTTGGAATCTAACAGAAATTATGGGGTTTTGGGCCATCAAATATTCAAGGTTTTGAAGTGAAGTAAAGAATTATATGTATTTTGTAACTTTCGATTATATTACATATGTATTTGTTTATTTAATATCTAGCTATATAATATTATAACACTAGCATTCTGCCGGCGACTTCGTCCGCGTTAGTTTGGAACAATATTTTTGCTGTGAAAAAAAAAAGATTCTACTGAAAAATTACTGGTTAAAGTATCAAGCCTTAGTGTAGTGACATTTCTCCTGAACTGGGAATCGAATGCACATGCTCAATTGTAGAGCTTGCGATGACTTCAATTATATCATTTTTCTTCTTATTATTGAATCTTAATATTGCCGTAATCATCACTTATTGAAATACTAGCTGATACATCTTTACATTGGGATAATAGTAGATTACGCACCAAGGGAGTAAAGCATTGCCTTACGTCACGGGCGTATTGAATCCCGAAACTACACTAAGGATTCTGGGGTGAACCTCCGTAGCGCAGCGAGGAGGTTCAAGTGTTAATTCCCGAGTGAAACGAGGGAATTAAGTTAAGAATCCTTAGTGTAGCGAGGGATTCATGTCAGCCCAAGACAAGGCAGCTTTACTCCCGAGGAGCGTACTCTGCTTTTCACATCTACTGCGAGGAAATAAATTCGAATTTTGAAATTTGATGTGGTACGACAACCTTCGAACGTGAAGTTGGCACCACTGTAAGCGATCAGCTGTTGCTGCCAGTGGCCGCCATTACTGATACGACTCCTTGGTGAAAGTTTTCATACGATTTTCTTAGAGTTTCCAAATTCAAATCACATTATTCCCACGGGAATAATGAAATTCAGTACATATGTTATTCCCGGCTCGAGTGAGGGGGAATAATGTCATGCTTTACAGTAGGTTTGCCTGACGTATAATATGACATTTACGAGCAAGTAGTGTGAAAAAGTTATTTTATGTGTTACTCCAGACTATAATCTATTCCCGTATCAAATATCATCAACATTTGTTCAGCCATTGTGACGTAATTGAGTAACAAACATCTTTCACATCCAAACTTACGCAGAAAAAAATGAAGATTTTCCGACATCTAATAGTTTATCAAAACTGAGGCCTTATAATGATTTTTCCCGTGTTTTGTTACGTAAAATAAACTAGACTTTTTCTTTACCTTCGTAACAAAACGTAAATTTGATGATAAAATAGTTTATACAATAAACGCAGTAAATACTTCAAGTGTACCCTGTAAATAAAATCCATAAATTTTATGATAATACATACCTCTAAAACATCTATAAAATACCTCCAAAATCTACCAAATATAAGACAACGTTTTGTATCTATGTCCCCTCAGTCTCAGTAAAAAATAAAAGTCATTATAATGTACCCCAACAACTCGGGTAAGGCGGGGGTTGCGTTGCCATGGCAACCGACGGGGGCGGCGCTATGTAACTACATGGACACGAATAGAGGCGTACGTGAAATATTTTGACTGTAGGTATTTTATTGTGAATAAAAAAAAATTACTGGTCGCGGGACTAACGTTTTACCGTGACTCCGGAACGTAAAGGGCTGTTGAAGGAGACCGTGGATTTGTACAAGTCTGACAGTCCCGCTTTGCCCTGTGTGGGAGGACGCATTTGATGATTTTACCACGCTAAAAAAAAGAAATATATACATTATTTTCTCTTTTCCGTGTTCTTAATTTTATCCGACCTGACAAGTCTGACATCTTTATGAAGAAGTCTTTGACGACCATCGATTAGAGCGTTTGCTAGAAAAATCGTAAAAATGGCAACCATAATAATTAACAAAAATAAATATTCTACTGGAAGATAGATAGAAGAATAGAAATTGTATATAGATGATAGCATTTGTTTGTATGGCTTTTTTATTTTATTTCTTAATAGTTTTATTGTTTTTTGTACCCTACCACAGTGTTGTCTTACACCCAAAAGTTGACTGGTAGACAATGCCTTGTGGCATTAAGTCCGCCTATGTACCATTGATTTGTACATGAAGTATAAATAAATAAATGTATGCTAATTTAAATACTTATAGTATGTAATAACTAAAATAAACCGTAAGTGGAGTTCGCGTAGCTAAATTTTGTGCCTAACACAATATATGACATAGCACAAATAATATTTGCAATCAACACGATATAAAGAAAACTATACTACTTACTATGTTCATGGTAGGAGAAGGAATATTTTTTTTTTTTAAATAAACTTACAATTTAACAATAGTTTCCTGTTTGACTATCTCGCTTGATGGTAAACGAAGATGTGGTCGATGGTGAAGCACGCTTGTCTAGAAGTAACCTGTTCACTCTTGACTTGAAGACCACAAGGTTATAGCTATCAGGAAACACAGACCCCGGCAGGGAATTCAACTCCTTAGCTGTGTTTTTTTCTTTTCTTTTAGCGTGTTAAAATCATCAAATGAGTCCTCCCACCCAGAACGCGTAACGTGGCGCCGTAGAAAGGGGTTTTGTCGACGGAAGAAAAGACAAAATGACAGAACGTAGAAATATTATTTGCGTTTTAAGCATGGTAATGTAAAAAATATAGAAAATAAACGTTCTTTTCTTCAATGGTGTACGAATGGTGTCACATTTGTGCAAAAAACAGTCGATTTATTTAGAAATAACGATGAAATAGATTTGTCTTTTCATGGTAGAATAGAGATAGAATCGCCATGCTACAGGATAGGGCAGGAGGGACTGTCAGACTTGTACAGACAATCCACGGTGTCCTTCAACAGCCCTTTACGTCCCGGGGTCTCGGTAATTCGTTAGTCCCGCAACCAGCTGTGCTTACAATAAAACTATGTCATGGTGTCCTTGCCACCATTTGGCCAGGACAGCCATCGCCATGCGCTCGTCAAGCGAAAGTAAAAACCGCAAAAATACCGTAAAATTACTGTCATTTCGACCGCCATGATTGCGTCGTGTGTCATGGGGGTTTATAATGTAGGTTACTGTTATAATAAAGCTTACGTAAAATAAATGTAAAAATAGCTCAGAACATTGTAAGAATGTGAATATTTCGTACGCGTGTTTCATAATAATAGTAGATTACGCACCAAGGGAGTAAAGCATTGCCTTGCGATACGGGCGTATTGAATCCCGAAGCGACACTAAGGATTCTGGAGCCGCGTACAGACATCGCGAGGCGTGCGACACGAATGGTTCGTCTCGCATGCCTCAACCTGAGGCATACGATGGTACATTTATACGTGCGTCCCGAACGAAACATGCTCAAGCTGAGCAAGCAAACCACCACGCACGGTGTTCGTCAGTCGTCGTTGACTTGCTGTGATATTTGACGCCACGCGTCTTCCCTTTTACATTTATTGTAATAATCAGAATGTTTAGAGTCCCACAACACTCTATTAATTTCATAAAGTTGAACCAGCTCACGTAGTGACTCGGTATTGGCCTCCATGATGCATGCGCGCAACGCAAACAATACCTGTCCGTCCACACGGAGCGCACGGCTCGTACTGAGGCGGCGGCGTTCGCAACGATCGTATGGCGCGAATGCTCACTGTGAGCACACACGTCCACACAGCCCGAGGCATGCGAGACGAACCATTCGTGTCGCACGCCTCGCGATGTCTGTACGCGGCTTAAGGGTGAACCTCCGTAGCGCAGCGAGGAGGTTCAAATGTTAATTCCCGATTGAAACGAGTGAATTAAGTTAGCTCAAGAAAAGGCAGCTTTACTCCCGAGGAGCGTACTCTGCTTTTCACACCTACTGCGAGGAAATGAATTCGATTTTTGAAATTTGATGTGGTACGACAACCTTCGAACGTGAAGTTGGCATCACTGCAAGCGATCAGCTGTTGCGGCCAGCGGCCGCTATTACTGATACAACTCCTTGGTGAAAGCTTTCATACAGTTTTATTTGAGGTTCTAAATTCAAATCAAATTATTCCCACGGAATAATGTAATTCAGTACAATATTATTGCCCGGTTCGAGCGCGAGGGAACAATGACTTGCTTTACAGTAGGTTTGTCTGACATATAATTTGACATTTACGAGCAAGTAGTGTGAAAAGTTTATTTTATTACAATCACGTAGTGCTAAGTAAAAAGCAAGCAAGTATGTAATATCAAAGTATAACTTACAAGTACATCGTGTTATAACGTTGGATTAAAGGTGAAGTGACAATTAGCATAAATTTTCACAGCATGTATTTTGCGTGTTACATAGGTAGTGTAAAAAGTGAGTACTGTGACCAACAGTAAATTGTTTACACTGTGCAAAAGCGATTTTTTTTACAACACTGCATTTCATCATCATCATCATCAGCCGGAAGACGTCTACTGCTGAACATAGGCCTCCCCCTTAGACCGCCACGCCTAACGACAATTCGCCACTTGCATTCATCGGTTGCCCGCGACTGTCACGATGTCGTCGGTCCACCTAGTGGGAGACCCACGCTGTGTTTTCCGGCTCCTGATCGCCATGAGAGAACTTTTCTTCCCCATCCCTGAGCTACCAGCGATGTGGCCTGCCTATTGCTACTTCAACTTGCATATGAGAGCTATGTAGATAAATCTGGTTCTTCGGCTGTTCCAGATTCTATCCGGAAAAGAAACTCCGAGCATAGCTCTTCCGTTGCTCTTTGTGACTCTTGAGTGGCTCTAAAAGGGCAGAAGGCATTTTAAAGAGATTCTGTCTATGACTGACGATAATTATGTCTACAAATTTGAATTCACATGACACAAACACCTAAACCCGGAAAAATGACTTGTAGATCAAAAAAGTATTTTTTTCGTGCGGAAACCGATAACCTTCTAGTGCTCTAATGCGGTATCAGCACCATCAAAAACTGTACTTGCTTGTGACGTAAATGAAGGACTGAAAATTTAATCGCACAACATTAATCAATACTGTAGTTGAAAATTTTCTAGTTTACCTCTACATGTCATTGCTTATGACTGTACCTAGTTGATATTACATGATTCCATTATAGATTCTTATTTAAAGTTTACAATGTTAATTAAAATAGGTAGTTATTATGTGCTTATGATAAGGTTTTAAAAAGTCGTTATGTATTAGTCGTGCGTAAAATTGATTCAGTTTTCCTGCATTTAATAGGTTTCCAATATCCGGATATTTAACCTATTATGGAATAAGTTTTAATGTTTAAAGGAAGCTTGTTAAATATATATTTGAACAATTATAGGCGATTTATTTTAATAACAACGAAAATAATAAAATAATAAAATTTGGAAAGGATTGATATTAGCGGCTTGATTTTACTATTTTTAACCGACTTCAAAAAGAAAGAGGTCCTTCTTTCTGTGGGTGTTTTTTTTTACTTTTAATATCTCAACATGTCTAATTATATAATTCCTTTATTTTTTTACAGAAAAGTTTATAAGAAGAATTTTATCTATTGACAACAACAGAAAAGAAATACATTAAATAAAATACACGACAAAGTAAGTATGTGGCTCAATTTTTAATAAAGGCTTGCTGACGCTATATTGTTTCACGTTATTTTTAATATCATTTGTTTTTCACGCTTTTAAAATAAACAATTATCATATGAAAAAAACATAAACAAGTTAATATTATAAAGATAATATTATACACTATTAAAAAATAATATGCACAAAGTATTTTATTGCTTAACATTATTTTAAATCGACAGATTTGACGGGTTCCTTAAAAGTTGGGTCGCATAATAACTAATTCATCTATATATTATTAGTATTTCTTTACACTTTATAATAATCTCATTATCATTTAAAATATCAAGAAAACACCGTTAATAAAGAAAACGCATAGATAACGCTAACAACAAAAAATCATGGAAAATCTAAAATTGATTTTCATTTTTCATTTCCCCCATTTTCCGTTCCCGCCCAACATCCCGAGTTGTGTTACAGTGAAATTATGAGCGACTGTGTTGCCAAGTAAAATAAAACTTTTCACGTTTTACGGCTTTTTACCACACTTTATGAATTTACCGTCTTCATAAAATGTTCATGAATATTTTGTAGAATATGGTTTACTTTTTTCTATAAAATGGACAGATGATCCGATAAAGATTTCAGGATCGTACGGTATGCAAGCCGTTTCCAATCGGTCCTATATCATAATCATCATCATCATCATATCAGTCGTAAGACGTCCACTGCTGAACATAGGCCTCCCCTTTAGACTTCCAGTAGGACCGGTTGTAAGCGGCCTGCATCCAGCGTGATCCTGTGGCCTTCATAAGATCGTCTGCCCACCTAGCGGGTGGACGTCCTACGCTACGGTCCTATAATAGTTGTATAATTATTGGAAATCTATAGAGGAGGCCTATATTCAGCAGTGGACCGGACGGGTCCTACAGCTGATAAGGTCACGGTTTCCCAATAAGACAGCCCCGTGACGGCTTTGGCGCCGTCAGATTCCTAACATCTACTTTTCTAAATTCCATAAGTTTAAAGCGGTATTAATGGGTTGTTGTAAATTCCCCACAAAATTGTTTCCCCACCAAAAAAAGAACGGTATTGATCTTGTTCTCCTAGTACTTTCTGTACAGATTCCACATTGTGTCCTCGTTTTCCGTAGTTTTGTGCTGGATTGGATTATTTAATTGTTCTGCTATGCGTGGGGAAAAAGAAAATGGGGGGCATTAACAATAGCCAAAATTAAAAAAAAACCTTTGGCTAATTCATACATACTTTTTTCGTGTGGATATAATAATAATTAATATATATATATGTTACGGTAAATGTGATTAATTGAAAATTATTAATAATTATCTATTATTATTAATAATTACCGAAAGTCGAGGTTAAAGTGATTAATTAATCACATTTGTCGGTTATTATTAATAATTTGACCCTAGTAGTGATAAATGTAATAAGTAAACTTCCTTCACAGGAGCAAGTCGACGGAGCCCCGCTCCGCGGGGCTCCTACTTCTGCGTGGTTAAAAAAAAAATAACCACGAAGAGGATGGCGGGGTCTGAAAGACCCCGCCATCCTCTTCTAACCTAAATTGTCCGAGTCGGGGTGCCAGCAAGTCCCGAGGTTAGGCCTAGTTCTAACCGGCTAAACCTAGGTGTAACCGACCACAATCGGTTAAACCTACGTGTATAATACTTATCTTCAGTTAGCACTAGGTTTAGCCGTTTAGTTTACTAATTTTATCACTTTTACCAATATGTGTCGTGAATTATTAATAATTACTACTAAAAGTAATAAATTTCGATCGTTTATTCACATTTACCAAAACATGTGATTATTATTAATAATTTTGTAAAATTATTAATAATTTTCAATTAATCACATTTACCGTAACATATATATATATTTATATATAATTTTGAGTAACAACAACCCTGATATCTTTTTACGTTCTGTTATTTGTCTATTCTTCTGTCCACAAAACCCCTTTTCTAAATAGAAAGAAATCCTCATCTCATATTCCTTAAACATCAATGTTTTAGACATAAAAATAGTTACTAGTTTGTCATCTGCCTAGTCTTTTCCCAACTATATTGTGGTCAGCTTCCAGTCGAACCAGATGCAGCTGAATATCAGTATTTTACACGGAGCGACTGCCTGTGGATGGATGTTTGTTACTCTTTCACGCAAATACTACTGAACGGATTTGGCTGAAATTTGGTACACAGATAGTTTATAACCTGAATTAGCACATAGGATAGTTTTTATTTCGATTTCATGTTCCCGTGGGATAATTTTTGAGTTGTAGCGGGTGAAGCCGCTGGCAACAGCTAGTGTTTAATAATAAAAGATTTATTTGAAGTTTATTCTGTCATTTCATATTTCTTTGGTTTTCTTTTTATTATTTCAGCTGTCATATTACCGATTTTTGTTTTTTTTTTTTTTCATTTTACCGATAACTATGACCGACGTATTTTTTGCTATATTAATCATAATTTGAGAAATCACATATACAAAACGTTTTAAGCTTTGTTAAATGATTCTCACTTGAATAAGCTCTCGGAAAATTATGTATTTTTTTAAAGTGTAGGTACTCAAATGAAAAACATGTTGACTTTTTTCTATGTAACAGTGAAAGAAAACATCGTGAGGAAACTGGCATGTCTTAGAACCACAAAATCGAAGATATGTGACATCTACCAACCCGCACTGGGCCCGTGTGATGAATTATGGCCCACTTCCCTTCAAAGAGACGAGGTCTATGTCCCAGCAGTGGGAATATTATGCTAATTCTATATATTATAAACCTAATTATCATCATTTACTTTACCATTATACTCGGGATCAGCGCAAAACTTTTCTTCGCGATTTTTTCGTCTTTTTCAATTTGTAACCATAACCAAGTTCTCAATAAATTCTGTACCTAAAGCTATCATTAGATCTGAAGTGAAAACATTTAATTTTAATTTAATTTAAAACGTGACAACATAAGCCTACGAGGACGTGTTAAAATTTAATTGAAAAAAAATTACAGCTCAACTTGTTTAAATTGCTAAAACAATTAAAATTACAACGCCTTTATCAAAGTAAGTTAAAATCATAAATTTATTTTTAGAATTAAAAATATAGTGAAAAAACTTTAGGCTCACGTTTTAAAAATGGTTCACTCATAACCCTTCAATGCTCGTAATATTTTCTTAACAAAAAACCTCGCATAACCCAGTATCATATCTCATCCACTTATCTCTTTCCCACACAACTCAAAACTCCAAGTCAAAAAGAGAAAGAAACAACCCCATCTGTTACCTCTCGAAATGACTCTTAATAATATGCAATACGACCCTCTTTAATCACCCCTCCTTCTCTAACCTACACGTTAAGCAAAGGAGTAAAGAAGACAGAAATACATAATAGTGTTCAGATTCGAAATTACATTATGAAGTAGTAGCACGCGACCAATATAAGCAGACCCTTTAGCGTCGCACTGTTTATTCAACGACACGGATTTTTGAAGCGATTTTAAAAGAAGGGAGTTCTTTTTGAATTGGACGTGTTGTTAAGATAATTTTTCATGGCGTATAGTGACAAATGGCTAGGAAATAAATTTTATTTATAGGTTTTAGTTGACAGCGAGTTGTAAATGAACTTTTAATGGCGTCTGTGTTTGTTTGTTGTGTGAATTAGTGGGTTATGTGATTTATATAAACTTGGATTGGGGGTAAAGTACGGAGTAACCTTGTAGCGGGGGTGATTCGTTGGGTTTTTGATAAGTAAGTAACCTTTTGGGGGTTAAATTGGGGAGATTTTTTAAATATTCTTTTGAAGTTAAGGTTATCTAGTGAGCTTCATGATTCAGTATGCGAGATAATTCACTTTATAGTCTATCGTGAATATTTTAATGAATTTGTTGACATGGTGGCCCAGTGGTATCGGCCCCGACTTACGAGTTGTAGGTCATGGGTTCGAACCCTGCCAGGCGCCTTACTTTGTGTAATTTATTTCATCACCACTGCCCTCAAAACGGTGAAGGAAAACATCGTGAGGAAACCGGCATGTCCTAGAACCATCAAATTCGAAGACATGTGACATCTACCAACCTGCACTGGGCCCGCGTGGTGGATTATGGCCCACTCCCTCTCACAAGAGAGGAAGCCTGAGTCCCAGCAGTGGGAACGTTATAGGCTGATGATGATGATGATGATTGTTGGCATATAAAAGAGACGTTAGCACAAGTCAAGACAATGTTTTGATATAAAAGTTGAAAATTCTTGTTTTCCATTATTCATTTGATGTTTCGAACATATTCGTATCTAGGTATATGGGATACCTACAAGTCATATTTAGTTACCAAAATAAGTCCGGGAAGATGGACCGATGAGCTAAAGAAGGTGGCTGGCAGTGGCTGGACGAAATAAGGAGGAGTTTTTGTCAGTATGTAAGTATTTATTTTAATATCGAGAGACAAAATAGAACTAAGTCAATATTATCTAAAAATTCAACTATCTATTAGCCACTGTGACTCAAAAAACCATGCATGCACCTAACATCGTCGGGTATGACGTAGCGCTCCCGAAAACTTTGTCTAAGGTGTTATCAATCACGTTGGTAACTGCATCAACTGGACACAATTTATTATAAATGGGTCATAATAAGCGGCATGTCTCTAAATGCAAAATCATTATATTCGACTTTTTTAAAGAATTTTGTATGAAAACCAAACTTCTCTGTGTAATAGGTCATAATAGGCGGTTGGTCATTATAAACGGGGTCACAATAAACGGATTCTACATACTTAACTCTGCCTAACACTTCAGGGATTAAAAACCGTGATATTGTAATGTTTCTAGTGCAAATAATCTTTGTAAACAGTGGTTGGCAACATGATATATAATTATGTATATTATGTATGTGGTATGACCACAATACCACCGCACACGCACGGTTTTATATGCATTATTAATATTTTATTGTACCACATTGTAGTGCAAGAGATGGGGTGTGCAAATAAAATTTAAACTGTTTTTTTTACATCAAATTAAAAAGGTGACGAGTTTGTTTGGTTCAAAGCGGTAATCCTAGGAACTCCTAGTTCGATACGAGGTACGGACTATTTTGCTTTATGGAACTCCAAAGATAGACATGGACAAATATAGAAAAAAAGATATATCAGTTGAACAAAACCTCCTTCTTTTTATAGAGAGTTATACTGATCTTTGCAAAAAAGTTAAACAGTTAATTCCGATGATCGATGCTATTAAGCAACTACTTTACTAACTTTTGTACTTATATACTTCATAAGATATGCCATACAAAGATATATTTTTTTTACGAACGAAAAATTGAGCTGCGAGCAGGGTTTGAACCTGCGTCTTCTGGATACGTAATCCAGACGCCTTAACCAATTAGGCCACCGCAACGTTGTTTACACCATATGTTTTTACCATACTCTTTATGCCATACAGCCAATAAAATTGTCTCAAGATACAACACACATTACTGACTGGACAGACTGACAGGTCCACTCAAATCTGTGTGGCTCTTTCTTCAAAAGACATTTTCAGACACCTGCATAGTCCTCTTATGACTTGACCAATATAATTTCTAGATTATAAAAGAGACTATGACCTCTGAGTTTGCTTCGGCTGTTTCTTCTTAGAGTAGTTAGGTACAAAACACCGGCCTCATGTATGTTTAAAAATATTAAAAAAACACTGTTAAAAATATACTTAAATTACAAGGGTTTTTTATTTTGAAATTCGACTCCTAGCCTATAATACCGTACTGTAGGATAGCAAAGCCATAGAATATTAATTTTATTTAAACTAAACTAGGTCTGCCTAGTTCTTATGCAGATTTATTGCTGCTCATGCCATTTTAGTGCTGCTATGTAAATTATTTTCATGTTAGTGACACGCCTTGTTTTCGTTATATACTTGCGTTTTTATGTACTTGCATAGGTTTATATTATTATGTATACTATTATTATAATACTGAATTTTTAGTGTTTCGTTCATGATCAGTCTATAATGTTCCCACTGCTGGGACACAGGCCTCCTCTTTATGAGAGAGAGTGGGCCATAATCCACCACATGGGTCCATTGCTTGGTTCATGGCAAAAGTCGGTTTCGTCATCATGTTTTTCTTCACCGTTTTGAGAACAGTGATGAAAGAAATAACACAAAGTAATGTGCCACGCTGGGTTAGAACCCAAGACCCGTAACTCGTAAATCGGGGCCGATACCTCTGGGCCAACACTATTTGTTTGGTTGAATGCGCTAATTTCTGATAATATTTTCAGCTGAAAGCTCAAGCAGTTTTCAGTTGAAAAATTATCACAATTAAGGAAAAGAGCCGCGATAAAATCAAAAAGGATAAAATGCACACGACGTCACAATTCAACATCAAAAATAAAATATACGAAACATTTTTCGTGAACCCCCTTCCTAACTACCGCATACGTCTTGCCCCTACCGAAGTTCACACACGAATGACCGCGCACAATACATTTTGATTTCGCAATGTACAACTACCCTCTTCTTCCAAGTAATTTGACATCACAACAATAAGCAAATTGGTCCTTTTGTGGAAAATTCAAGATAATTTTCTAGTTCAAACTACTGGAAATATTACTTGTTAGTTACTTTTGTTAGTAAATTACCTTTTTTGTGTTTTTTGTGACGTATTTTTGGGGGTAAAGGGGTCTTAATTATGGCTGATTGTGGGCACGTGTCTTTACAATGGTCGCGGGACTTCTTTCCATCACGGTGACCCCGGAACATAAAGGGCTATTGAAGGACACCGTAGATTTTAGTCAGTACAAGTCTGACAGTTCCTCCCGCCCTGCCCGGGATGGGAGGACTCATTTGATGATTTTACCAAGCAAAAAAAAAAAAGTGTCTTTACAATATAATTATGTAGGTGAGTAGTGATGAAAGAATTATAAAAGATTAAAATTGATGCAATACGAATGGCGTAGTTGCTGAACGATCGACTGCGGCGTAGCGTGTCGTGGGTTTGATGACCGCAAGAAGTCAAAGTCAAATCATTTATTTCAATTAGGCCATCGGAGTGGCACTTTAGAACGTCAATTATTAAAATAAAAGGAAATGGGATGGGATTGACTCTACACCCATTCGCAAGGGTTTGTATGGAGAAGAATGGGCAAGAAACTCCATACTTTCGAATGGAACACATATTTTTATGATCTACAAGTAGTTGTTCCGGGTCTGTGTGTTTGTGTATGTGAGTTTCTATGTTTGTACAAGCACCCACGATACAGGAGAAATTCCTGAAAGAGTGGGGCAACGTTTCAAAACAATTGGATGATTTTTCAAATGAAGCGTGTAACTTTATTTAAACTTTCACGTACAACTGTGGTACATAAAGCGGACTTAATGCCGCAAGGCATTATCTACCAGTCAACCTTTGGGTCAAATGGAGAAGAAGCTGGAATAGGTGCAACCGTACAATACGAAACAATTAAAACTACCTACTACATCTAACTATGGCTATTTATAAATAATATACTAATACATATGAAAATATATACCTATATTAAATAAATATTTGGGTTAAGCAAATGGGTTAAGCTACAGTTATCAAGGTTGGAAAGCAGATGGTTGACCGTCCATAACATATTGAGAGTTCAAGACTATCACGATAGAGGGAAGCACAGTAGTTAAGAGCCCCGTTGGTCTTGTGGTCTCAAGCGCGAATGCTGAAAGTGGGGTCCTGGGTTCAATTTCCAGGTCGAGCAAAAAGTAGGTATGTACTATTGGGTTTTTTGAAAAATAATTTTCCAGTAGCCCGAAGTTTGGAAATTGGCGGTAAACTTAATATCTCCGTGTCTCGGAAAGCATGTTAAGCCGTTAGTTCTGCGCCTGATCTCTTTCTGGCCATGTCGGATTGTCGTACCATCGGTACTTGAGAGTAAAGGAACAGACAATGCACTTGCAAGCACACAGTTTTGCACTAATACATCTCCCGCGCAGGTAAATGAAAACATCGAGAGGATGTCAGAACCAAAAATTCGAAAACGGTGACATCCACCAACCCGCACTAAGTGGAATGGCATCTGTGACGTCTCACAAGGCTCAGTTGAAAACCAGCGTCAGGCTCCCTGTGGCCTGGCTTTATGCTGAACTGAGCTTATTTGGCACAGCCGTGAGGCACACGGTACCTACATTGTATTCTTGTAATTTATAATTTTAATTGTGTGCTTAAGGCTTGCCAAATAAACCTATTTTCTTTCTTTCTTTCTCCCTCTCACAGAGAGGGGGCCTGTGTCTGTGTCAGCAGTGCCAAAATTATAGCCTGATTATGATGAGTCATTGTATTAAAACATTTCAAGAAACAAATTCAAACAAACCGCTGACCAAATAAACATGTTTCATCGAAAAAAACACGAAATGATTGCTTCATGCAAAATCATTGAACAATCTAAAATCGATTGCTACATAACAATAATCATTTCGATTTTGACAGACAGGCACATCCCTCAAAACACAGCACACCCCTATTTACCAACCCGGAAACAAAAATGACTGTATATCAAAAAACCGCATTCGGCGACAGACGCGCGGCGCCTGCGCAGGCGGCTTCGAAAATTTGAATTTGAAATTGGAACGTAATGGCGACGCTGGCGGCCATCATTAAAAATAGATCATAGACTTGGAGTCAAATGATTTTGTATAATTTTCTATCGTTTAATGCTTGATCTCTTTGTGATTCTGAGTTTTTTGGGGATATTTAATAAGTATAGTTACTAGTTTTTTAATTTTCGTCTGGGAATGCAGCAAGTGTATTGTGGGACCGTGGATTTTTGGATTTGTCGTCCATCATCACGTATTGTCTTAGTTTAGGTAATAGCCGGCCCACACTAACGGCAATTTAAGTTCATTTTCGCGATAATATAGTCTCTTAATGTTTGTATAAACGTCCAATAATGAGATAAAAAACGGCATTTTCCGTTTATGTCCTAGTGTAAGCAAGAGGGTCGGAAAATTAATTCATTTAATCAGAAAAATGAAAATAAGCCAGAATCAACAGTGGCAACCACCAGAAAAGCGCCGAGACAATGAAGCTCGACGTGTCCCGGAGAATGAATTTACCTATCTTGAATCCTGCAATGAATTTAATCAGAGTAAAATCGTGGAGAATTAGGAAAATTATGTTTCCATTTCTCTCCATGTTTGACATAGAACAAAACCAGACCAATAGGTAACAAAGGGATGTTACATTGGTTGATTTTAGTCAGTACGAATCTAACAGTCCCTTTCTATTATTTATTATTATCAGCCTATTACCGTCCACTGCTGAAAGTTAGCCTCCCCCTAAAAAGCGCCAACCCATGTCCGGGGCAATTCGCATCTATTCGCTGCCAGGCACATTCTTCAAATGATGACTTCTTTGATGGATTTTACAACTTTAAGAACAAAACAGGGAGCTCTATGTTCAGCAGTGGACGTCTTCTGAAGATGATGATATTATCACCTATAAATATTCCCACTTCTAGGACACAGGCCTCCTATCTATGAGAAGGGGTGGGCTCTAATCGACCACGCAGGCCCAGTGCGGGTTGGTGGATGTCACATGTCACATTTCTTCAAATTTTTGGTTTTAGGACATGCCGGTTTCCTCACGATGTTTTCCTTCACCGTTTTTAGAGCAGTGGTGATGAAATAAATAACAGAAAGTAATGCACCAAGCTGGGTTCGAATGATGGCGATGATTATTTTATTTGTATATATGTAATAGCATTTCTTTTATAGTTTGTATAGCTTTTTATTTTACTTTTTTTTTGTTGTACCCTACCACAGTGTTGTTCCACACCCAAAGGTTGACTGGTAGGAAATGCCTTGTGGCATTAAGTCCGCTTATGTACCATTGATTTGTATATGAAGTATAAATAAATAAATGATGTTATATTTTTCCTCAACTCAAGCCGGCTCCTTTACCTCACGTCGTAACGATACAGCTATATATTATAATCACAGGAAATGTTTTGGGCTCATGAATATGTAATATGAATTTAGGATGCAACGTAATTCTTAATGTCGGCCGGCGCCTAAGCTAATTATCATAATTTTGTAGTCTAGACATGGTACGCTTTTCTGATTATGAGGTAAGCAATAGGTGTAGTGGAAAATAGATACATACGTTCTATGAGACAAGGGGCCCAAGTATACTAATTTTATAAATTTTTCATTCCAACACGATGCCGTTGTTATTTTGCTAAAAGTTTGTACTCTGCTAAATTCAATATACTTTGACTGGCCTGTTGGTCTAGTGGTTAGTGACCCTGACTGCTATGCTGGGGGTCGTGGGTTCGATTCCCACCCAGGACAAATGTTTGTGTGATGAGCATGTTTATTTGTTCTGTGTCTGGGTGTTTATGTATTATGTGTATGTATTTAAAAATATAAGTATGTTTATCAGTTCTCTAGTACCCATAACACAAGCTCTGCTTAGCTTGGGTCTAGATGGCGTTATGTGATAGTTATGGAATATTTATTTATTTTATTATTTATTATTAATATAATAGTCAATGGTCTTCTAATACATAGAATGACATTTAAATATTTACTCATGCCAGATTTCATTTAGATTTAACTTAAATTACATAATTATTCATATGTCCCGCCACCTCAAAAAGGACTTCTAATTTATATAAACACCACCGTTTTACTGTATTTGATAATAGCACGGTTGGTGCAGTTACTGAGCGATTGGACTGTTGCGCTGCGTGTCGCGGGTTCGATTCCCTCACGGAGCAAATATTTGTATGATTTACAAGTAGTTGTTCCATGTCTGGTCGTTTGTGTAAGCGAGTTTATATGTTTGTAAACGCACCCACGACACAGGAGTAATTCTCAGTGTGGGCAATATTACAAAAAAATCGAGCTTATGGAACTTAGACATAAAGTTGCGACAAAAGTGTATTACTAGTACATCACTGCCAACGCCTTTGCTACAACAAACGCGATGTTTATTAGTACATTACTAAAATTTTACGTGAAATCCATGAAAAAATATGTAGCGTCCGCGCTACGCTTATGGACAAGTCACATGAACAAAAAAAATTAAATATGCCAAAATTGTTAACATCAAAAAAGAGCTTAAGGTTCCTAAGAAAGTTTTCCGTAATTCATATAGATGCGGATTTCCCTAGTTAGATGTTTATTAGTACATTACGAAAATCTTACGTGGAAAACCTGAAAAAATATGCAGAGCCTGCGCCACGACTAAAGTCCTTTTAACACGGCGCTAGTGTATATGTCATTACATCAATTAAAGGTATTTAAAAATGGAATCCCCAGTATCTGTATTTCCCGACAGCTATAACCTTGGGGTCTTCAAGTCAAGAGTGAACAGGTTACTTCTAGATAAGCGTGCTTCACCGTCGACCACATCTTCGCTTATCATCAGGCGAGATAGTGGTCAAATGCAAACCTCATCATCATCATCATCATCATCAGCTGGAAGACGTCCACTGCTGAACATAGGCCTCCCCCTTAGACCGCCACGCCGAACGGCAGTTCGCCACTTGCATCCATCGATTGCCCGCGACTCTCACGATGTCGTCGGTCCACCTAGTGGGAGGCCTACCTACGCTGCGTCTTCCGGTCCGTGGTCGCCACTCGAGAACCTTTCTTCCCCATCGGTTGTCAGTTCTACGAGCGATGTGGCCTACCCATTGCCACTTCAACATGCAAAAAATGCAAACCTATCTTTAAATAAAAGAATATAGTGTAAAATATAAATATACCTGGAATTTTCCGTAGTCCGTGAGTGATGGCATTCTCAAAAAAATTCAACTACAATTCTCAAAAACTTATATCACTTCATTTGTTTCATTTAATACTGGACACTTTTTGGTCTATCAAAACAATCACACAGAAAAAAAAACACAAACGACACCAGTCACTGGCCGAAAACAGTTCCAAATTCAAAATTCGGTCCTTCTTAAAGAACGAACGAACTAAATTCAAACTATGTTCTCAATCAGAACCAAAGAGGTTATCAAACACAATAGACAAACTTTTTGACGGCCATTTTGTTTTTCAATTAACACTTTTGTTTTCAATAAATAACTTTACTATTTTATGCGAGTCTGTCTGTCCAGATCGCGAGTTAGTAGCGTAATGATACTACACTATACAACATGCAGTTTTCTACCCAAATTATAATTATAATAGTGTACAATTTGTGTGGGCAAAGAGCAATAATTTGTGGTGAATATCAATTTGGTGTCATGCTTATTATGTTTAATGCGAACAAATTAGTTCGAGTATATTGTTGTGAGCTTAAATGTTGGTCTTGTTAATAGAATTCTGATATTGGTTTGATGAAAACTTTGAAAAACTATCGTTACAGTGGCTTTTCAGCTTTATTTCTCGACTTTTCACTGTGTTTTCACCCCCTCTACTCGGCTCTTTTTGATAAATGGAATAACCAACACAAAAAGAATTTTTGAACTCGAACAAATAGTTTCTGAGGTTAGCGCATTCAACCAACCAAACAAACAAACTATAGATTAGTGTAGATTTTAGTCTAATACAATAATGTTAGTCTGCTTAATCCCACTATTGGGCAAAAGCCTGTCCAAATGATTAACAGTTACTTCGAGTCAGTGCCAAATTGGACCACAGGTCATTGGTTTTAACCACTTCGTCCCGGCTTCTGCATTTTCTGTTGTCCAGATATTTTCCTTCCCATAAAACATACAATGAAATTATCCATAAATAAAATTAAGAAAAGCAGCATTTATTAAAAAATGGTAATTTTTTCTTCATACACATGGTGCATGGTATAAGTCCCGCGACCCCGGCAGGCTTTAGCCCTCTGAGAGGGGGCCTCGTCATAATGCTGACGCTCTTTAAGGCGCGCGTGGAACACGACGCGCCGTCGACCTGGGCATGGTCCATGGTCGGACGGCGAGTTGCCCTTTACATTTTGATGAAAACCATATCCCGTCGTCCTTTTGTTTTTCTTTCCCTACAACGAATGATAAAATGAAACGGGAAACAAAATGGGCGATTTCACTCAGTTTACGGACAAGTCAAAAAAATATGCCAAAATTTTTAACATCAAAATAGAGCTTCAGGTTACTAAAAAAGTTTTTACGTATTTCAGATACCAACATGTGGGTTTTCCCCTTTTGGCTAACTTAAAAAAAAGAATGACCCTGTATAAAATAATCATTATCATTGTCCTAGCATTTTCCTATGTTAGTCTCAGTTTTCAATCTAATCAAATACAGCTGTTTTTGAAACAAGTACTTTACTGACCTCCAACACCCAGTTACTGGGTAACGATACCCCATAATAAGACTAACTGTCACGTAAAATATTGCAAAAACAAAAAAAAAACACAACCACAAACCATACTTGGCTGTACACAATGACGTCAGTGCCTCAAAATGCATTCTCAAAAAAAAAAATCTCAACCTAATTTAATATTCCCGCGTTTTATAACCTAACCCATATTCAAAAACAAATTGTTTCTGCCCAGGACAGATGGGTATCGGCGTGATTATATTTCTAATCCCTCATTATTTCGAACAAGTCTAGTTTTAAGACGAAAAACGTTGAATTAACATAATGATAATGTTGGGTTGTCATAGAGTAGGTGGTCACAGAGGTTGCAGTTGCATTGAAGATTGAAGAAAAAATCAATTAAAAAATAAATCAACTAGATATTTTAGCGCGCCTTGAAGTGAGTTATGCTTTTTTTTATTGTGGTAAAATCATCAAATGAGTTCTCCCACCCCGGGCAGGGCGGGAGGGACTATCAGACTTGTACTGACTAAAATCCACGGTGTCCTTCAATAACCCTTTATGTTCCGGGGTCACGGTAATGAAATAAGTCCCGCGACCCCGGCAGGCTTTGGCCCTCTTGAGGGGAGCCCCGTCATCATGCTGACGCTCTTTGAGGCGCGCGTGGAACACAACGCACCGTCGACCCGAGCGAGTTATGCTTGGAGTTTCTTTGAGGGATAAAATCAGGAATGAAGTTTACCCGGAAAAGAATCGGAGGTAATCGACATGGATTGCAGAATAAGCAAACTGAAGTGGCAGTGGATTGACCATGTTTGACGAAGCAGCGATGGCTGGTGCAGCAGACGACTCCTGGAGTGAGATGCGGGTCCATCTAGAAAGACTGACGCCCTTGAGAAAGTAGCTGGGACAGACTGAATGCGGAAGTCAGAGAACAGGGTAATGTGGCGCAGCCTGGGATAGATAAGTCCAGCAGTGGACTGCGACAGGCTGAGTTGATTGAGGTATTCTATTTTATTACTATCATTGAAAGAAAGAAAGAAAAAACGTTTATTGACACATGCCATAAGTACACAACATAAAAAAATTAAAAATATTTACAAGAAACTTATTGGAACTTAACTTATTAAACTTACTTACTTTTATTTACATTGGTTTTTGGAATGACGTTGAGCAATTACTTTGATTGAGTGGATGTTATAAAATATGTGTTAGGTAGATATTTAAAGTGCATGTCTTAGGCATTTACAAAGGACTGGTAAAAAGTAACCAGCTTAGTCAAGTTGGTCTATCTGCAAATAAAGTTAAATAAAAATTCATCATTATCATATCAGCGGAACGTAAGCCTCTCTTATAAAATATAAAACACTTCATGTTGATCTGAAACATTGAAAGTTTTTCATCTAAAATTTTTCGAATGACTTATTATGCAGAATTTTGAAAATGCATCTTTTGCCATTTTCGCCATTGAGGCAACGACAGCAAAGACGAATTTGGCAAAAAGTACAAGACGCTGAAATCTCTCTGTTATTTATCTACTCTGTGACACCAGTCTGTTACTCATGTCAACATTAAAAATACATGCCTACACGACGAATACTTAAGTATATAAGTGAACTTTTATCCGTCTGTTAACAAAACATTTTGACAACGTTTTTGTATAGAATAGCTGAGTTTTTCTTGGGTTTTCACATGAAAAATTATGAAAAGACTTACAACTCTATTTCAGTTGAAATACTAAGATTTTTTTTTATCTGTCTTTTTCAAACTAAATTGGGGTTTGCTTCCATTCGGTTTGAACTGAATATGAATTAAAATATGATTACAATACGACAAAATTAACAGTAGACTTGCGATGGCGCCATATTGAGACGTTATGCAGGCTTTTTTAATACTCGCAAGCTTTTAAGTAAACAGTAATCTCACGAAAATAACATTAAAACGATAATGAAGATAACAACTCTTATTAAAATTTCCTTAATTAAATAATAATAATTTTTTTCAGAAACTATTTTTTTTGCTATATTTTTCATTGTTGATAAGTAGTAGTAGACATTCTTTTCCCACTTGAATATAAAATGTACAATTAAGAACGCGCATTTAATTTAGGAAATTAAAGCAAATATTTCAATATCATAATGATTTTTTTTTTTTAACTATTCAGTTTTCATAATTATAGTTTAACAAAAAATTAAAATTATAAGTTAACCAATCAAAATGTTGCACTTTCATGGTAAATGTTGCTTATACCTGTCATAGGCTTACATACCAGCACATAAGTTTATATTTTTGTTTTCAATTACTGCATTGTATGTTTTGCTGTTGCTGTAACCTTTAAATAAATACATAAATATTCACCACATTATATTAAGTTTTTTAACAAGCATATCCACGAGTAAAGCTTGTCGAAGATACTAAACTTAATCATATTCTTTACATGGAACCATACGTAAAATTATGAATATTAAACATAAGGCCCTCTTAGGATTACTGGCCGAATTAATAACAATAATGTTACTTATTATATTTTGGTTGTTAAGGATGTCTTGTAGTGTTAGCTATGCTATAATAGCTTTTGATTTATTTTAAGGGTGCTATAAAACTATAATTACAGCCGCACGCCGATCTTCCGGGTTAAGCCGCGCTTGCCGGGGTTTGTCTGTAGATGGATGACCATCTGTCATAGCGAGCTTCCTCCGTAGAAGTGTCATTTGTAGATCTTTGACAGTCATTACTGTTAGGCAGAAGCTCTGAAGTCTGAAAACCAGTCTTATCATAGGGGTATTACCCAGTTACTGGGTTGTGGGGGTCCGACAGGCAATCGCTCTATGTAAAATATTGATATTCAGCTGCATCTGGTTTGACTGGAAGCCAACCACAATATAGTTGGGAAAAGGCTAGGCAGATGATGATGCAGATTGTATAAAACTATGTTGACTTCAAAATTACTAAGTCAGCCACGACTAGGACGGGTCTGAAAAATACTATCTTAGCCACTATAAATCTTCAAAGTAGGCTTCAACTAATACAACTTAATCACGTAGTTATTTTTTAATGTAATAATATAGCGATTGACTGTGTCACGGATTCTTTCCCCGCACAAAACAATGATTTGTATGATCTACAAGAAGTTTTTCCGGGTCTGGGAATTCGTATATGTGAGTTTCTATGTTTATAAATGCTCCCACGATATAGGTAGAAATTCCTAGTGTGAGAAAAAAAAGTACTAAACAATCTCCGAAAAAACTAGTCTGTATGTAATTGATTTTCTTAAAAACAACTAAAAGTATTTTTGTACGGTTTTTACTGAAATATAGTTCAATCTTTGAGAAAGTTTTAAGTAAATAGTCTATTACATTTTTATGTAAATTGACAAAATTTTTACAACTACTTTTGAAGAGGTTCAGAAAATAATCTCATCAGAATTGGAAAAAGTCTAGACAGATGATAAACACAAAGATATTTAACGCTTTCCCATAGCTTTTAGTGAAACCAATCCTAAAATATTTAGGCATCGATAATTTACAAAATTATAAGTGTTATGGTTTGTATGTGGGAAAATATTAAATATTTTAATTTTACAAAGGTATCGTCTTTTGAAGGAAACATGATCGTTATTAGTATCATATTTAGTTTATGATATACCTATGTTTTAACGACATTATCTTCCGACGTATTTTGATTTTTCCTTATGAGAGGTCGCGAGACCGTCTTGTCGTGTATTTTTTTTTTCATAAAATCATAATTTGCCAGCCTTTTCCCATCTATGTTGGGCAGACTTCCTGTCAAACTGGATGCAGCTGAAAATAGAATCTGAATTTTACATGGAAAGACTGACTATCCGACTTCCACAACCCAGTAACTGGGTAATCCTTCGGTAAGGCTGGTTGTCAGACCATCGAGGTTCCAATTTAGGCACGGCGTAAACGTACGGCTTTTTTTTGTCTGGTGTCAGATACAAGCTACCGATGAGTATTTTATTGCTATAGAACCAATATGAAATCATCCACTCCCTGCGCATGAATATATTATGCCAAAATCTTTTTGTGACTATTTGCTTCCACTTTAGCAACAAAGTGTCTGCGTTTGCGCGACGCCTAGGCACCTTCGTACACAAGGCGACGCAAGTCTCCGACACCTTACAACTTTGGTATTCGTTGACGCGTTCGTTTCTACGAACCTCTATGGGTTTCTATTGCGATAGTTGCCTGGATACCAAAGTCGTAAGTATCGGAGGCTTGCGATGTCTTGTTTATAAAGGGGTTGACAGTAACGACAGTCAAGGTTCTGAAAATGACAGTCGGGACCAACGGCTTTACGCGAACTTACAAATATGCGCATCTAATTCAACTCAGTTTATCACAGTCCACTGCTGGACTTTAGCCTCTCCCAGGCTGCGTCACATCTCTCTATCCTCTGTCTTCCACATCCAGTCTAGCTAGGATTCTCGGTTTTAGAGATGGTGTCGAACTCGACAAAAATTTCTAATGACGTCATTTTTTCGACAAATTTTAAAAGTTGCTATGTCAAATTCGCCATTTGTCGAAGGCTAACGTTAGAGTTCAGTAAAATTTGTGAGAATTGGCCCCCTGTTTGTTGCACAGTTTGGCAATATTAAAATGGTGAAAGCTCGATGTTTTGAAGGTGAATACTCAAGTCTATCAATACCATAACACAAAGATACTAGATACGCATACAACTGCAATCCACTTATTAATCAGACACATGTTAATTATAGTAATTAGTTGATACTAAACAGTCAAACAGACAATACATCTTTCTACTTATTATGATAGACAACACGCAATGCAATAAATTCTAATGAAATTGAGAATATTTTTTATAACAAAGCGACATCTTAATCATCATCAACCTTAAATGTTCCCAATGCTGGGACATTGGTCATATCTCTGTGAGAGGGATAGAGTCATAATCCACCACACGGGTCCAGTGCGGGTTGGTAGATGTCAACATGTCTTCGATTTATTAGTTCTTCTCTGTGAGAGGGCTACAATTAACTACGCGGGCCCAGTGTGGGTTGGTAGATGTCAACATGTCTTCAATTTATTAGTTCTAGGACATCCCGGTTTCCTCACGATGTCTTCTTCACCGTTTTGAGAGCAGTGGTGATGAAATAAATTACACAAAGTAATGCGTCTAGGTTAGAACCCACGAAGCCGATATCACGTGCGCACCACTGCTAAGCAATTGACATCTTAACTAATTAATATAAATGCAAAAGTGGATTTGTTTGATGTTTACGATTTCATGCTTAAACCACTGTACCGATTTTGAGGAATTTTGGTACAAAGATAGATGTAGTAGTAGTAGCAGGTGGGCGGAGTGAAATGTCAGACTCATAATGACTTAATCTAATCTTATTCCTTCAATTGCCTTTTGCATAATTATGAAAAATAAGAAACAATATTTTCAAAGGGTATAGTATTTTTTTTTTGGTGGAAAAACCCACCACGTTATTCCCAAACCACCACAACTCCTGAAAGCCAGAATCAACAGTGGCAACCACCAGAATAGCGTCGAGACAAAGAAGCTCGACGTTACCCGGAAATTTATCTATCTTTGATCCTGCAACGAAATTAATCAGAAAAAAAAATACGTACCTACCTACGTAGTTTCCATTTCTTTCCATGTCAAGCAGAAGACAGAACAAAACGGGGCCGAAAGGCACAAAGGGACATTACAACTGGGAGAAGCGCAGTTGTCTAGCCACTTTTCTTTTTTTTATCGTGGTAAAATCATCAAATGAGTCCTCCCACCCCGGGCAGGGCGGGAGGGACTGTCAGACTTGTACTGACTAAAATCCACGGTGTCCTTCAATAGCCCTTTATGTTCCGGGATCACGGTGATGGAAATAAGTCCCGCGACCCCGGCAGGCTTTGGCCCTCTGTGAGGGGGCCCCGTCATTTGCTGACAGCTCTTTGAGGCGCGCGTGGAACACGACGCGCCGTCGACCCGGTTCTCTAGCCCCTTGGATAAAAATCATATGAATGGGTCCTAAATTGTGAGGACTGAACATCTCCCTAATACTTTTGGGAAAAGGTTAGACGAAGGATTTTCACACTTTATTCTACAGTGCTTAGAAAGAGAGACATTCTCTAACCATAAGACACTAAATGATCCTATTAATTCAGTTTCAGGGCTGAGAACGGAATAAGTCACATAAAATTTTGTCCTGGTATTTAACATTTTATGACAAACTGAAAAATGTTGATTTATTCCATAACCATCCTCTTTCTTCGATTATGATGACATCAATCTCAAAATTCTTATCATCCTAAAAAAAACTGGATCATTCAACAAAATCGATAAAACAACGCCATCTAGCGTCGAGTAGCACAACCACAACCCACTAGCGCCTTCACGGAGCGGCGGTTTCACGAACTAAACGCCGTAATACATCAAAATGGCCTGTAACCATAATTGGTTCAATTTGCTTATTAAAATAGATTTATTTACTGTTTACACTGTAGTAAACTAATGTTTGTTTTGCTGGCATAGCTAACTATTACGTTGCACAGTAATTATTTTGTTGTAATACTAAAATGGTATTTTAGAAGTCAATTAATATTTTGCTCGCTCGTAAATCATTTTCTTTTTATGTTAATGGTACTTATTTACTTTCATTAACAGTTATTTGGGTTGTTTTAGGTTTATTTGTATAATTTTTTGGTTGTAATAAACCTATTTTTGGTTTGATTACAATCTTTAGCCGAAGAAAGCATTTTGTTGTGCGCAATAATTACAAAGATTTTTAGTAAAGCGGTCTCTTACAAGACCTAATCTTTACTAAAGTAATTAGATTTATTTTATGTATTTCTTAAACATATCATAAATATAGGCTTAGATTATAAAATGTTCAGATTCCGTGATCCAAACAAAACGTAGGTAACGATTTTCGTGAAGCAACTTTTTATACATGTGTAAGTGATCACTATGCACACATTTAAATATTTTCTTTTAACGAAGGAAATAATTTTTCTTTCCTTTTTTTGGCTTCAGTTCTTAGCGGCCTTTTTTTTATTGGTAAAATCATCAGAAGAGTCCTCTCGTCCCGGGCAGGGCGGGAGGGACTGTGAGACTCTACTGACTACAATCCACGGTGTCCTTCAATAGCCCTTTATGTTCCGGGGTCACGGTGATGGTATAAGTCCCGCGACCAGTTCTTAGAGGCCTACTAGGAATTTGGACATGGGTGAACTACAATATCCACTCAAATTAGGCAGTGATTCTTGATTCTTAGAGCTCTAACGGCAATCTTGCAAAGTAACTTTGCTTTTTGAAAATAAAAAAAAAAAAATTCGGCCATAGCAGGTTTGCCATCCGTACGGGTTTCCCCAGATTTGTCCTCGTTTAGAGCCATCAGGGAGGCGTCCAGTGAAAAATACTAAAATGTTTTAATGTCTTGGGCCGCCCGCGACAAATGTACACTTCAACGTGCCCCGCACTTCCCGACGCAGTTGCCACTTCGACTTCTATACGGTTTCTGGACTCTAAAGTCCGGGGTTATTCACACTTCATATCCTGGTTACCAGATTTTAGACATGGTAACCCTAGGCCATAGTTCATTTTACTGTAGAAACGTATAATTCATAGAAAATATTAATGCACATTCCATCTTATATTAGGGCCGTATCCTTCTTAAAATCGGAACGGAATTGCAATAAGTTACATTTAGAATCTCATGTTCTTCTTTTCGCCAGATATACCGCACACCTGGAATGTAAATGATATTTGAAGAAACAGTGTATTTTAGTCAATATAAGTCTAGTCTTTTTCACCCAGGCCGAAAGTCTTATTTGATGATTTTCAAACCCAAAAACAATGTTCCAATCTTTGCTGTCCCAGAAATTATGTTTTATTCCTAAAAGTCTTTATAATATACACATTTGGTCAAAAAGGAAAAGTTTAAGAAAGTAAAAACAACACAACAGTGACTAATTGACGCATGGATTCTTTTTTTGACTTGAATTTGCTCTTGACTCTAGTTCAGGTCAAAGGTGACCGAGACAAAGTCTACGATGTAGCGAGCTTACCCAGAAGAAGACTGTTCACTATAACTTTGAAGAGATTCGGGTTGTATGCGTTCGGGAACATCGACGCAGGAAGTGAGTTCCACTCTTTAGCTGTGCGCTTTATGAAGGAAGATTGAAAGAGGTTAGTGCGAATTGGTGGAATAGTAAGAGACTAATTCTATCTCTATTCTAAATTCAAATTCAAATCCTAACAAGAATAGACAAAGTCATTCTTAGTCAGTCAGTCTATACAATTCGCTTTTCTCAAGTATTTCACTACCAGTTAAAAGATAAAAAAGAAAAAACACCTTTGCTAAATTTTAAAAATCGATCGCCATGCTTTTTTCTTTTTTAGCGTGGTAAAATCATCAAATGAGTGCTCCCACCCCGGGAAGGGAGGCACTGTCAGACTTGTACTGACGATAATCCACCATGTCCTTCAATACCCCTTTTTGTTTCGGGGTCACGGCGATGGAAATAAGTCCCGGGGGCTTATGACGGTTACAAATCTTTCTACATACCTGTCATTTGTCGATTCTTCAGTCGACAAAATGTCATGATTGTTGCAACGCGTTTTTCGCTAGTCATACAGTCTAGTTCTTTATTGTCTATGACTGACAAAATGTTTTCAAAAGTTCAGCATATTTTATGCTATTCTCATATTACAAATTCGTGTTTCCACGACAGAGGAATATGCACAAAATGTCACGCAAAGTCGCGGTACAGAATAGTGTTGCAAAATTACAAATAAAATAAACTGACTTTTACTCGGGGAATGTGGACGCCAAAATGTCGTGGCACTAAAATGCAGGGACGAATTTGAAAAGTTATATAAGATTCCAAAGAGAAAAGAGAATTTTGTATTAAATTCGTACTTTTTTGTCGTAAAAGGCTTTTCTTGTGGCCAGTTAGACTTTGAAATCCATCTGTTTAAAAAAGAAAAATAAAATTTGTACTTGATATCTTAAAAAAAAATGGTATTGAAGAGTATTTTTCTTCTGAAATAAAAAAAAACCGTATTAATTCGATTGTAGCGTAACCGGAATTAGTATAAACGAAATTATACCTATCAGTAAAAAATAAATGGTTTAAAAAAAGTAACGTTCAATTTATTTAAACAAGTTTTCAGTATTTACCGTCGGTGATTTTCAAACAACTTATAGTTGAAAAGTTATCCACTGAAATAAATGAAGTACCTAATTAATAACAATTTCATCTGATGGAAACTGTACTCTATGCTTCAAATTTTCTCGAAAATAATTATTCTTATAAGATGTCAAATCAGTATAGAATTAAAGGAATTTTAAGAAAATCGCAAAGAATCGGAGTATCGTATTTTTAGAAGTGGAGTAGAATCGTCATGGACACGGCCGTCGGACAACGGTCTGACCAACAAATTATTTTCTAATAATTTAAAGCAACTGAATAAGTATGAAATATTAAATGATTAAATAAATAGACAGTAATATATGTATAGGTAACAATTAATGGAGACCTAATGAAGATTTGACGAAGTCCGCGGGATCGTGGTGGATGTAAGCCGCTTCCAACCGGTCCTATTGAAAATCTATGGGGGGCTTTTCAGCAGTCCTACGGCTGATATGATGATGACAAAGAAGGAAATCTACAGGGAAATTTTGAAGGAGCAATTTCAGTTTTAGTCAGTAAAAGTATTATTGCTCGCTCCATCCAAGGCGGGAGGAGTATTTCTTAATAATTACCACAAAAAAAAATGGTTGTTATATTATTATGTTTGATGACTTCATAGCTAGATTTACAGATTCAAGTAGATTTATTTATGTAAAACTAGCTGTTGCCAGCGTTGTTGATGTTGTTTTGAGTTGTAGCGGGTGAAGCACCCGCTACAACTCAAAAATTATTCCACGGGAACATAAAATCGGGATAAAAACTATCCTATGTGTTAATCCAGGTTATAAAATATCTGTGTACCAAATTTCAGCCAAATCCGTTCAGTAGTTTTTGCGTGAAAGAGTAACAAACATCCATCCACACATACAAACTTTCACGTTTATAATATTAGTAGTAGGATTAAATCTAGAGTCTCAATCAATTAATTGAATAACACACTATTTTATTCTATCAGACCAACAAAATAAAAGGAGTTTTTTAAGCGCTAAGCTTGCCAACTATGATGTTAAGTGAAGATGTGGTCGACGGACGCTTGCCTAGAAGAAACCTTTTTTTTACGTCAAATGATTCCTCCCTTCTAGGGCAGGGCGGGAGGGACTTTCAGACTTGTACTGACTAAAATACACGGTGTCCTTCAATAGCCCTTTATGTTCCGGGGTCACGGTGATGGAAAGAAGCCGGCAGGCTTTGGCCCTCTGAGAGGGGGCCCCGTCATTATGCTGACGCTTTTTGAGGCGCGCTTGGAACACGACGCGCCGTCGACCCGGGCGTGTTCCATGGTCGGACAGCGAGGTGCCCTTTACTCGTTGTCCGCATGCCCCATGGTTGGAGGTCGTTTTGTGACGTTCGTCGCCGTAGGCGTGCACCACCGCGGGAAGGCCTAGAAATAACCTTGAACAATTTAAAATGACAAGGCTATAATTTATTAAGACTTACGACCACTAAACGTCAGTGATACTAGCAATTAACTGGTTGTAATCAGCATATTGATAACAATACAATAGTAAAATCACCCGCTTGTTTGACAATTGGTATTTGTGCTGATAAACTTGAGCATTCACTTGTAATGAGCATTCTTCGACTGGCCCGTTGGTCTAGTGGTTAGTGACCCTGACTGCTATGCCCGGGGTCGTGGGTTCGATTCCCACTCAGGACAAATGTTTGTGTGATGAGCACGATCATTTTTGTTCTGTCTGGGTGTAATTTATCTATAATATGTATGTATTTAGAAATATACAACGTGTCCCAAAATTCAACGATAAGCCGGCACCAGAGGATGGACCTACTAATGACCACTCGAGAAAAAAAAAGAAAAAAAAAATACCTCTACTTTTTTTTAAGTTACTTAAAAAATGGAAATTCTTCGAAAATGTATACCCCTTATGACACTTTTAACTACCATGACCATAATTTTTCAAATATTTCAGTTTTTTTGTTTGTATCGGCAACCTAAGTAGTACTACTATTCACCATGATCTTTGAAAATTACAGAATTTTCGTAGTTTTATACAAAAAAACAACCAAAAAAAATTATTTCCCTAAAATTTTGAAAGATTTTAACGTTCAGTACACTTTAACTCATCGTAGTGTAAAAAAAAATATGGGAACTACTATGGCAAGTTTTTTAAAAAATTGGCGCAACTAACCTAGATTTTAAAATGGTATAATACTTTAGGAAAACTAGCCACAAAAAAAAATAATGACACTTTTTCTAATCAAGAACCAAATTTCATAAGTTGTTGTTAATAGTAATCACTTCTACTATGTGCCCAAACTATCAAAAAAAATTTTTTTTTAAAAGTAGGTATTTTTTTTTATTTATTTTTTTCTCGAGTAGTCATTAGTAGGTCCATCCTCTGGTGCCGGCTTATCGTTGAATTTTGGGACATGTTGTATAAGTATGTTTATCAGATGTCTAGTACCCATAACACAAGCTCTGCTTAGCTTGGGACTAGATGGCGTTGTGTGATAGTTGTGGAATATTATATTATATTATTATATATTCTTTCGAATGTTACATTACAGAAAAACAAACGAGAGCGCTAAAGAACGTTCTGGCGACCTTTTTGCCGAGCTGACTGTCAAGTCTGACATCTTAATGAAGAAACATTTTTTTTGGACTATCATCGACTATAGTCCTCGCCATATAAGTGTGGAATAAAATTCGTTGACGCCCGTGTACCAACGTATTCCAATATTTCAAAACCATTCGAAAAAATGTAAAGAAAGTGTCGTAACACGATCAAAATAAAGGAATCGTGGTAACTGGCGACCGTGACCTTACATTTTATTTTGAAATTCGAACGATGCTATAATGGAATTCTAACGATGCGTTATTAGGATCAATGACCTTTATTCCACACTTATATGGCGAGGACTACAGAGCGTTCGCTAGAAAGATCGTGAAAACGTTGTTGAGTTCGACAAAATTAAAAACGGCGAATGCTCGATGTTCTGTTACTAGTGAATGCTCAAGTCTATCAGCACTTTTAACTTATGTAGGAATCCTGATGGTAGTCACGTTCCTGTACCTGAATTTAAGTTAGAAAAGAAATGTGTGTATAGCATAATTATCCCTGTCTGCTATCTTCATCCCGAACGTTTCCTTTTTTTAAATTACTCTTTCCGAATTTAAAATATATTCAATCACAACTTGATTCAACGCATGATGATAGACTGTTGCATCGAATTCAATCATCTATTTCTTACGTTTTAAGGTTGCGTTTAGCTTGTAGTTAGGAACTTGGTGGCTCGGTTGGTAAGAGCAACGACGATATATTACTAGACTCCTAATAACAGGCGACTGATGTCTGTCAACACATTAGGCAAAAAAGTCTTATATCCGTCTTATTTCGACCTCTCCTGTGAGCCGTAAACATACCTTGAGACAGAACAGACCTTGAGTTAGCCAATCACAACGCAGTACCCCGTCCCCCTCGCTTACGTAGTACCTCAGCGAGTTGACAGAATAGTTTTTGTTTCTTAGATCGTGCATGCGGAGTCTAGTAATATATCGTCGTTGATCGATGTGCTGACTCCGGAGGTCACAGGTTAACTCATTTTGTCGCTGTTCAATTATTTTTCCACAGAACCTCTCTGAAATTATGGCTGGTTGCTAAATAATTACAGCTGCACAGGCCAATCTTCCGGGTTAAGCTGCGCTTGCTGAGGTTGGTCTGTGGATCAATGAGCATCTGCCATTACGAGTTTCCTCCGTGTCTCTGAAAGCACGCACTCATTTGTAGATCTTTGACAGTCGTTACTGTTAGGCAGAAGCTCTAAAGTCTGACAACCAGTCTTATCGTGGGATATCGTATCACTCAGTTACTGGGTTGTAGAGGTCCGATAGGCAGTCGCTCCATGAAAATTACTGATATTCAGCTGTATCTAGTTCGACTAGAAGCTGACCACAATATAATTGGGAAAAGGCTAGGCAGATGATGATTTTTGAAATTGCGTAATAAAGAACTTATCCCCATAACCCAGAATACATCCCTGTCCCACAATCGTGGGACCCGCCATTTGACACACGCCATTTCGTGGTGAGCGAGAGGAAGGACATGCTGTCTCTGTCACCATCTATTTCTATTAACTACATAGCTTCGATATGCTATGGCACATGCAAGAGTTTTGTTAAACATATATGACACGATTTATTTGGCTATATGGTGTGATTCATTTTTATGGTTGCCAGGGTCGACGGCGCGTTGTATTCTTTAGAGCGTCAAAGAATGCCGGGGTCGCGAGGCTGTCTTGTTAGGTAACCGTGATCTTAGAACGTAAAGGGCTATTGAAGAACACCGTGGATTTTAGTCAGTATGAGTCTGACAGTCGCTTCCGTCCAGTCCTGGATGGGAGGAGTCATTTGATGATTATACAAAAAAAATATGTAAAACGAGACCCTATCCGCTGCCTATGTCGGACTGTTTGTCTGTCTGTCACCAGACTGTATCTTATGAACCGTGATGGATAGACAGTTGAAACTTTAACAGATGATGTATTTCTCTTGTCGCTATAACAACAAATATCCATCATTATCAGCCTATAATGTTCCCACTGCTGGGACATAGGTCTCCTCTCTGTGAGAGGAAGTGAGCCATAATTTACCACACGGGCCCAGCCCGGGAATTTTTGGTTCTAGGACATGCCGGTTGCCTCCTCACGATGTTTTTCTTCACCGTTTTGAGAGGAGTGTTGATGTAATAAATTATTCAAAGTAATTAAATAAATTAAATATTAAAGGGGGCTCCCATACGGAACCTTTCGTGCGGGAGGGCCCCTCGTTTTTTTTTTTATAATCATCTGACAAATTCAGTCTTTCTTTTCTTCCAAATTTAAAATAGAAATAGAAATCATTTATTTGCTAAAAATGTAGGTTTACAAATAAGGTGTTATATAATATAAAATAGTTCCGTTACATTTTACCTTGCGGCATGCAAACATATTCAGAGAACACAAAATATTAAAATGTAAGTCCACAGTCACACTATTATAAAATTAATAAATTCAATCCAAACTAAATTACAAAAGTTTCAATAACAATTATGCTATTAACTATAATATAAAACAAACTAAAATTAGAAAAAATGGATAACAATTAATTAAAAACTATGACATCATTTTAATTTAAATTATCATTTAAGAAATCTTTTATGGTGTAGTAACATTTTTGAATTAACAGTTTAGTTAACTGTTTTTTAAATATTTTTATGGGTAGGTCTTTAATATTTTGAGGAATTTTATTATACACGATAGGATCCATGGACAAAATATTATTTTTTAATAGGGCTGTTTTATGCCCACCAGTGTATAATAAATTTTTATATTGGGATCTTATTGGTCCTGTACGTTGTCTTATATCAACCATTGACGTACATAAATTCTTGTTTATTTTAACGAATATGGCTACTTCAAGTATATAAAGACTGGGAAAGGTTAAAATTTTTAAGGACTTAAACACTGGTTGACAGCTCTCTGTAGTCTTTAAGCCTGTCATTGATCTGAGGCAACATTTTTGGGCTTTAAATATCCTTTCTCTCTCACTACAATTACCCCAAAATATGAGACCGAATCTTAACACAGAAGCAACTAAACCTAAAAAATGATAAATTATATTTATTTTTAAATAGGTTTTAGCAAAGAACCACACAGTTTTGGGTGGACCTGTCCAGTCAGTGCAAGCATTTGTCAGTTATCGTGTAGCTCGACTCATAACTCAAGGAGCTAAGTTTGTCATACCCTCAGTTAAAAGGCATACAACGCCAAGTTTCTTAGTAAAACATAAAACCTTGTCTCAATAGAAAATAAACTAAAATTCTTCGAACCCTACGTGCTTGATCAGAATCTTCAGAAAAAGCGTATCGAAATATTTTCTCAATTATTTTTTATTGAGTCTATAATTAATTACATTACACTGCATATAATTAATCATAATTAATTTGCATGTAAGGGTAACTGTCTGTTTGGTATGCTAATGTAGACAGTGATTCTCAACTGTGGGGCCGGAGGAATCAATCTTTTTGAGTAAGCAACGCTTGCCGGGGTTGGTCCTTGGATGTCAATATCGATGAATTTCCCAACAGGCAAAATAGAATGAAAGAAAGAAAAAACATTTATTTGGCGCAAGGGGACAACGATAGACACACACATTCAAAAAAGTAAATAAAAAAATAAGTACAGAAAAAACAAAAAAGTAAAAAAAAAACTACACATGTTAAACACAAGAAAAAACAAAAGAATTGGTACGGCTGCGCCAAAAAGGCCCAAATCTGGAACTATGATTAAGATCGACACATACAGAAAGGAGTCTCGAGGCCGATTTTGACGAAAACATTCATGAAAGTCTGTAAAAAAGAAACATATTGGTATATAATAAAAATGCTCACAAAATAAAAAGTACTGAACCAAATTTGATGAAATTTTTATGGGAACTGCAGGTATCCTGCATCGAATAAAAAAAGAATCACACTAATCGGACTAGAAACCTCGGAGTAATCGATGTACCTACATACATAAAAAAATAAATAAAAAAAAAACATACCGGCCGAATTGAGAACCTCCTCCTTTTTTTGAAGTCGGTTAAAAAGAGGTTGGTTGCTGGTCGCCAACACGGCCCCGAGACGGTGTGAAAACACCAGTTTACTGGCTGGCGACTAACAACACAACACCTTCGTGGTGACATCGACAACTCTCACTACCCCGTCCCTCCCCGGGTGCACTGCCGCGATTCGCCCTCGAGGCCATTGGTTCCTGGGTAGTGTGCCGTCTGCGATATACTGGCGTAGCGAGCTAGTAAATTTAGCTATCTACTATAGGTTTCAAGTCTCTAATTTTTAAAATCTGTGGTAACACTTAGTGTGCAAATCTTGCAGATCTAAAATTTAAATTTGGAATAGCGTTGGCAGTTGAAGGTCCTACAAAAAAATCCCAGCGTGCCTAAGCTTGAGAGCCGCTGTCATAGGTAAATAAAGCATTTTTAACAGTAGATACAATTAGCCAGAAATATAAGTTATAGTCTGATCTAATTAGGCAGTAATGATGGAATGGACCATCCAAGACTTAAGCATTGCAATGTAATAATAATAAAACAAAGCATTTAATTCTATAAAGAAGCATTTTTTTTATCGAGGTAAAATCATCAAATGAGTTTACCCAACCCACTACTGTCAGACTTATACTGACTAAAAACCATGGTGATCCTTCAATAGCCCTTTACGTTCCAGGATCAGGGTAACCTGATGAAACAGTCCAGCGAATATAAAGAAACATAAAGTAGGTATGGATTACAGTACTGTGCTGAAACCCACAAACATATTTTAATTAAATTTGGTTCATAGATATTACACACATAGATAGTTCATTACCTGGATGAACACATAGGATAGTTTTTATCCCAGTATTAAGTTTCCCGCGGATTATTTTTCGAGTTGAAGCGGGCGAAACACTCGCCAGCCAGTAAACATTGAATTAATTTTTCAAATAGGAATCATAATTCCTCACATTTACTTATTCAAACAAACAAAAAAAATCTTGAGCTTTCTTATTTTAGTGTAAATAACCCATATTATGTTATTTTCTAAAATAAATCACATTATAAAGAAACAACCGTTTTTAGTTTTCCAATCGCAATCATAGATGGCGTTAGTAGTCCACTCGAATTTATGATACCGCGCAAAGATAATTTGATTTGCGCCTTTGATTCATTCTTGTTTTAGGGTTTCGTACCTGGTCGCGGGTCTTATACCATCACCGTGACCCCGGAACATAAAGGGTTATTGAAGGACACCGTGGATTTTAGTCAGTACAAGTCTGACAGTACCTCTCGCCCTGCCCGGGGTGGGAGGTCTCGTTTGATGATTTTACCACGTAAAAGGGTTTCGTACCTAAAGAGTAAATGGGACACTAGTACTAAGACTCTGCTGATCGTCTATCCGTCTGTCTGTATGGTTGTCACCAGGCATTATCTCATGAACTGAACCGCACACCAACATAGCTTATCTAGCCTGCGCTGCCCCCGATAGTTGAAAAGACGCATCTAACACTTTTTCCAAAATTGAGTTATATACATTGCCGGAATCAGGAAAAAAAGACGCATCTGCCTGTATTTTTAATATTTTTCTAACTTCATCCAGTGTGGTTTTAGCATAACAAAATAAGGCGCTTCTGTTCATTTTTTTACACCCGATTGAAGATGAAAAGACGAATTTATGTGAAACTTAATTAAAAAGACGCATTTATGTAGAAATGTGCTTTTACTAAATAGTTTTTTTTTAGTTCAGTAATTTAAAAGGCACATATTTCTCCCTATTTCTAAGAGGAAGTATAAAAGCCGCAAATAAGTATTTGCGTTTAACACGCTAATAAAAAAATGCTTTTACATTAAGAAAAAAGACCGCATCTGACCACTTGCCCCCTTTTTACTTCGTAAAATTGTTTAAGCATAGGCGCATATGTCATTAGCGTCTTAATAATTTACGTCGAATAAAGAAAATACAAAATTATACTTCATAAAAAGGCGCAAGTGTGCAGAAACGTCTTTTTTTCGTAGAATTGTGAATCAAGCGAGGATTGAGCGGGGGTCGGGCGGGGTATGTTTAGTACGGTGCTTGGCCAGTTTCTATGTCAGTTGCGCCCGAGTAGGTTGTAGGAGCACGATGTGTCGCAGTCGCGCAATATTTCGGAGCTTGATTCGTCGTAAAAAAGTAATTTTTATTAGCAAGACAGATAATCCCGACAAGAGCAACTACCACCCAATATCTTCAGCTACAACCACAGCTAAAGTACTTGACGGTCTGCTCGAGAGACAGCTTAAAAACACCTAAATTTAAATGACTCACAGTTCGGTTTTAGACCATGACTGGCTACAGAATGTGCAATTATGTCTCTCAAGCAAACTGTCAGGTATTACACAAATAGAAGTAAGCCTGTTTACGCAGACTTTCTTGATCTCTCCAGGGCATTTGACCTGGTTAGGTATGATATTCTTTGGCGTAAATTGAACAACACAGGTGTGCCGGGTGAGTTCATCAATAAACTGTTGAGCTAAGCAACATCGGAGTAGGATGCTCGATTGATGGTCACTGTATCAACAGTATTAGCTATGCAGATGATATGGTGTTGCTCGGGCCATCAATGGCCGCGCTCAGGAAGCTGGTAGGCGTGTGTGAGGAGTATGCTAGGGTACACGGTCTCTTGTATAATCCTCGCAAAAGCGAACTACTGGTATTTAAAACCAATGGTCGTAAACTGGGAGATGTGGCACCTGTGCTGCTTAAAAGGGTGTCTGAGTTAAAATACCTTTGTTATGTGGTCACCGAGGATTTAAAAGATGATAGGGACATTGAAAGGGAAAGGAGGGCGATGGCGGTCCGCTGTAACATGTTGGCATGCAGATTTGCGAGGTATAGTTTAGAGGTAAAGATCACTTTATTTAAAGAATTCTGCCAAAATTCCTACACCTGCAATCTGTGGATCAGCTACACTCAGCGGGCCATCAAAACTCTCCGAATACAACATAATAACGCGTTCAGGGTGCTAGTGAGACTTCCACGCTATTGTAGTGCGTCTGCCATGTTGGCGCCCGTGCACACAGACGGCTTCCATACGGTGCTGCGGCACGGATCTAAGATGCAATCGAGCGGAACCATGGCTCAAAAGTCTTCGCAAAGAATTCGTCTATTGGGCAAAGCCAAATGAAAAAGCTGAAGATTAACGACGGCAGCATCATTTCGACAAAACCGGTGATCCCGAAAGACCTTGGGAAGTTTAACGGACAGTTATACGCATCAACAAGACAACCCAGTGTCGGTACAAGTCGAGACGCTAGAGCTAAACTGACTCGACCCTACACTGAGACATCAGCCTGTACGAGATTAGAATTGCTCTTAAACAGCTCAAGAATAACAAGACGCCGGTTGAGGACAAAATCACAACAGCACTTCTGAGAGCGGGTGGAAAACCGGTACTTCTAGTGTCTCAATACAAGGGTGTTTCACCAGTGTGTGTTACCAGTGATTACATATGGCTCTGAAACGTGGTCTTTGACTGCTGGCCTTTTAAAGAGACTAAGAGTCACTCAACGAGCAATGAAAAGAGCTATGCTCCGAGTTTCTTTGCGGGGTAAAATCCAGAACACGGATATTCAGCGAATAACCAGAGTCACCGACATAGCTCTTAAAGGCAGGCCACATCACTCGTAGAACTGACAACCGATGGGGATGAAAGGTTCTTGAGAGGCGACTACGGACCGGAAGAAGCAGCGTAGGTAGGCCTCCCGCCTGGTGGACCGACGACATTGTAAGAGTCGCGGGTAACCGATGGATGCAAGTGGCAAATTGTCGTTCGGCGTGGCGGTCTAAGGGGGAGGCCTATGTTCAGCAGTGGAGGTCTTCCGGCTGATGTTGATGATGATGATGACGATGATTCTCGCTATAATTTACTGTGCCATGGATAGCATTTTAGCTTATGTGGGTCAAAAGATTTTAAAATAATAATTTGACTATATCGATTGTGTTTAATTTACAAAAAAATAATTAGGTTATGGCTTATATGATAACGACGAACCTACACAGTACTATATCAGATATTACTACCTTACGTAAACAATTATATAGGCTTATTAAATAGTTTTATAAACATTTCATCTAAGCCAAGGGTTATCTACATACTTTCTAATTCTTAATATAAAAGGCGGATATACCTAGATGTGCCCATTCCTGTTAAAAACACATACTAGATAGAAAGTGTTTGAAGTTCAAAGGACGCATCTAGCCATTTACGTCTATTCAATTAAGTTTGTCATATTTTTCTCCATTTTTTATGCTAAGATGAAACAGTTTTTTCATTATTTTTATTATAATAATTTAATAAATTCATATTATTATTAAACCAAGTTGAAACCTATTATAGTGGGCATTATTTCCAACTTTTAGTATGTCAATATTTTATTTTATTCGAAGACAGCAAATGATTTCCCATTTCATTCATTAAAACATTTTTTCTCCGATTTTACTTTTTGTTAGATCCGTCTTTTCAACTATCGGGGGCAGTGCGGGGGTCGCGGGACTTATCTCTTTACCGTGACGCCGGAACATAAAGGGCTATTGAAGGATACCGTGGATTTTAATTTCTGACAGTCCCGTGGGAGGACTCATTAGATGATCTTACCACGTCATTAAAAAAAAACATACTTAATACCTATAACTAGCTGTTGCCCGCGGTTTAACCAACGCTGCTCAGCTCCTATTGGTCGTAGCGTGATTTTATATAACCTATAGCCTTCCTCGACAAATGGACTATCCAACACAAAAATATTTTTTCAATTCCATCCACTAGTTCCTGAGATTAGCGCGTTCAACCAAACAAACAAACAAACTTTTCTGCTTTACAATATTAAGTATAGATAAGTATAAATTCTACAAGGATCAATACTAAATAATATTATTTAGTACAGATTATGATGGGTAACAAAAAATCTGTAATAATGCTCTATAATCCATTGTAAGTATACTAAAGGGTTAGTTCCTTTGTGCATGACGCCCCATAGTTTATGGTATGGACAGATTTTGACAGATATCCACTTGGTTTGTCATGAAAAATGTATTTTGGAAATATTGTATTGTTTGTCAATTTTGAAGAGGAGCCGACAAGTCTCATTTTTGGACTAAAATGGTTAAGTATACACGGTGAGTTTTTAGTCGTCTTTCAACGGCAATTACAGTTGATGTATCCAATGACTAGTATACCTAAGTTCACAATAAAAAAAATGTATTTATGAGATTTGAATATTTTAAAAATAAAAATTCAAGGCGTAGTTAGAAACACCCTAGAATCATAGAAAATGGAGATGGAATGATCTGCCCGACTATTGCGCTGGGTTAGTATACTCTACAGTTTGATACGTCAAAGTTTTTAAGGTTTTTCTTATTTGTGTACTTATTATTTATTAATGATAAGAATAATTATTAATGATAAAAAATAATACCTAATCGCAGCTAGATGTATTTTATTTCGGATACATTGGGTGGACTACTTTTGTAAGACGACTAAAAAATCGTGGTGAAGAATCATTTGTCTGAGTGTATCAGGCAGTATATTGTCATACACGGTATGGTTGGTGCAGTGGTTGAATGATAGACCGCTGCGGAGCATGTTGCGGGTTCGATTCCTTAATGGAACAAAATTAAATATGTGTAAATTGTATGGCCTGTAGGTTGTTATTCCGGGTCTGGGTTTGTGTAATGAGTTTCTATGTTTGTAATCGCACCCACGATTATAGGTGGATTTTCTAGTGTGGAGAAAAGTTTTATTTAAATTAATCTACAACAGAATTATCTAAAAAAAATCACTGCGGAAGTGCGCAAGCGCTTGTGTGCAACATTTTCTAATGTCAGCTTCTCGTAACTTAACATTTAAATAAAACTTCGTTACCATTCGTTACAACTCAGGAGCAACACTATTTTAAGCTAACGTACTTTGAATCCTGAGCGAAGCGAGACATTCTATAGTCGAATCCGGAGCGTAGCGAGGAAAAAAAAACACTCTCGCCTTAAAAATTGGTATTTGCTCTCTTGCTAAAAAATCGACTATAAAATACTCTAAATCTATTAACATCGTGTCCATTTCAATAAGTAAATATATCCCGGTCACAAAGCACATTGAATGGCTAATACTCATGCCATCATGCGGCCTCACTGCACTTCTATTGAGAGTGCTTTGTTGCTCATCCGATCAGCTATGGTCGCTACCTGTGTTTGTTATACACACTAGGTGATTATTTTTCGTAGTTCTTATTTAGCCAAGCAAAAATATGTATTTTGTACGTTTTTCTAGTCCTTTATCAATAAATAAGTTAACCGTATCCATTCTAGGGTCGCGGGCCAGTGTCATCAAGTAACCGTGACTTAAAAATGACCGAATGTGACTCGGAATGTAAAGGGCTATTGAAGGATCATCGTGGATTTGAGTCAGTAAAAGTCTGACAGTCCCTCCCGCCTAGCCCTCATTTGATGATACTTATGACCGCGATAAAAAATGCCCTTTTTCATGATGAGGATAAAATCGGAGTAGAACTATCCTATGTGTTAATCCAGGTTATAAACTACGTCTGTAACAAATTTCATCTAAATTCGTTCAGTAATTTTGAGTGAAAGAGTAACAAACATCCATACTTCCATCCTTATAAACTTTCACATTAATTTATAATATTTATAAGATATCTTCACAATATCTACAAGCAACATATTACAACTACTAATTAGATGCAGTTCAATCAGATCATTATTCATAATCGAAGAGTTGAATTAAGAAAGATACAGTCAATGACCTCCATCTCTAAACTGTGTGTTTTGCAAATTTATATTAAATAATTAATATTGTCTCGTAAGAATTATTTTCCTATTATGTCAATTTATTTATAAGCGTAAAAAGGGGCGCATGACGTTACAATATGGCGCCGGCAACTACTCATCTTAGTAGAACTGTATAGTGCATCTTACTTCTTACATTTGACAATAATCACCTCGTGTACAACTCACCTAATCCACAAAAGTGCAACACGCCCCGCTGTGAACAATAAGCTTTATAACAAATATTTGGCAAATAATAGCCCGAGTGGTGTGTTCCCGGCTTTACTTGTATGTATTTTATTGTATTTTGGCGATTGAAAAAGAGTGTCCATGGAGTTTCTTGCCCGTTCTTCTCCATAGAGATCTACGCTTTGGAATGAGCACCTACGGTACTTTCACAGTTTTTATGTCTTGTAACTGGGACTGTAGCATCATAACTATTTTTTTAATTTTATTTTTTGTCTTTTGACAGTTCATAACTGTCTGTAACTGGCCTAATTGAAATAAATGATTTGATTTTGATTTAAAAATGATTTGTATTTGTATTGTACACACTTATTTTTGTCGGGCACGACGGGAGGGACTGTCAGACTTGTATTGACTAAAATCCACGGTGTCCTTCAATAGCCCTATATTTTCCGGGGTCACGGCAATGAGATGTGTGAGACTTGGAATATTTTATTTTAATTTAGCTAAGTTTTTGGAATTTATTTTATGTATGAAGATTTATTATTGTAGTGGTCTGTATTGGAGACTGTCAGACCTGTACTGACTAAAATCCACGATGATCCATCAATAGCCCTTTACGTTCCGGGGTCACGGTAATTCGTGGGTCCGGCCACTCCGGCAGGCTTAGGCCCTCTAAGGGGGCTCCTTCATTGTGCTGACAGCTCTTTAAGCCGTGGGCCACATAGAAAAGACGTACCTAAGACGCAGACCAGGCGTAGACATAATATCTCTTTGGCGTCTCTTTCATACAAAATGTATAGAAACGTCGCGTCGTAAAACACACAGAAGAGACGAGGCGCGGGGGCGACTCTCATACACTTTCGCACGTCCGCGACGCGTCCTCGTCTTACGGCTTTTCTAGGTAGCCCACGCCTAAGGCTCGCGTGGAACACAACGCGCTGTCGACTCGGGCCATGATCTTTGTCAAAAAATCCGATAAGAGGAATTTCAAAATCACTTCAATTTAAAGACACTCAGGCTTCTGCCTACCCCTATAATTGAACTGACACACTAAACAGTACTTAAAACATTCATTTAATACTTTTTAAATACTCTAAGGACCCTTAACTCAAGTCGAAATACATGCTACTAAAACCACGATATAACCAACACTATGCCAAAGGAAAATAGTCCTTAGTACGTAAGAGTTAAGGTGGTACACAACTGTATGGTTAATTTTGTTAAACAGCTAAATTTTTAAGAGTCCTTGGGGTTTGAATTGAAACCAATATAATAGGTATTATCACATCTGTTACTTTTTAATGTGTGGCTACGATTCTGAGGGGCCTGGGTTTGATTCCCAGTTGATTTGTTTGTTGTTTATAATATTTTTATTGATGGTTATTAATATTATTAGTAGATTATTGCATCGAGCACAAAGTAATTTATTACTGCACCGAGTGCCTGATTTAGAGCCCGAGCGTCAGCGAAGGCTCTACTCTAACAGGCACGAGGGCAATATAAATTATTTAAGGCAAGGTGCATAATCTGCTTTTCTTTCAACTAATATTTATAGGAATAGTAGATAAAGATAATTTTATGGGTTACAAAACAGAGAAAATTAAATACTGTACTTGTTTATGACGTTTTGCCAATATTAAAGAGTCGAATCTTGGTCAATTTCGGGTTTCTTAACAGAAGAAAAAATACGTGTCAAATATTTTTTGATACTAACTGATGCACTATAATTAGATTTTTTTATTCAAATATTATTTCATTCAAATTATATCATTGCTTATAGGAGCTCGTGTGGTGAACATCAGTGTCATAGCTAGTTTCCTCAGTACCTCGGAAAGCCGTTGGTACCGGTTGTCATTTGTAGATCTTGGACAGACGTTACTATGTATAAGTCAGAAGCTTTAATAAAGTCTGACAACCAGTCTTACCATCGGGTATCGTATTACCCAGTTACTGTGTTGTGGAGGTCCGATAGACTGTCGCTCCATGTAAAATACTGATATTCAGCTACATCTGGTTCGACTGGAAGCCGACCCCAATATAGTTTTTTTTTTAATGTGGTAAAATCATCAAAACGAGCCTCCCACCCCGGGCAGGGCAGAAGGAACTCGTGCAGACTAAAATCCACGGTATCCTTCAATAGCCCTTTGTGTTCCAGGGTCACGATAATGAAATGAGTCCCGCGAGCCCGGAAGGCTTTTTCCCTCTATACGGGGATCCCGTCATTGTGCTGATGCTCTTTGAGCTGCGTGTGGAACACAACGCACCGTCGACCCCCGGCATGGTCCATGATCGGACAGCGAGTTGCCCTTTACTGGAAAAGGCTAGGCAGATGATAACCCAATTATTGTTAATCTGCCTATACCCATGCCCAAAACAGTCGTGAACACACGACCTTTCCAGTACAACAGCCAAAATCCCACCAAACGGTACTAACATCAACTGAATTGAATCTAATTGGGGCTTCCTTCCAAATTGAGTGCACTTGAATTTTTACCCAAAAACCTCAGTCAAAAACCAACCTTCACACTTCGCCATAAAACTTAAAATCCGGCAACAATTTTCACTGTCACTTAAGATATTTTTTCGTCACCAATTTAGGGGAAATTGGTAAGGGAAATTAAACTCTATGCCGTAACATATAGGGTTTAAAATTGTTTGTTGTTTCGACCTGACCTTTGAAAACCGGAAAAGGGGTGCTAATGAAATTGATTCATAAGATTCTCTGATTGAAGATGTTTGTATTATCACGAGATGGAGCAGTGGTGTTGTAGGTCGTGGGTTCGAACCCCGCCAGGCGCATTACTTTGTGTAATTTATTTCATCACCACTGCTCTCAAAACGGTGAAGGAAAACATCATGAGGAAACCGGCATGTCCTAGAACCAAAAAATCGAAGATATGTGACATCTGCCAATCCGCACTGGGCCCGCGTGGTGGTTTTTGGCCCACTCCCTCTCTCAGAGAAGAGGCCTGTGTCCCAGCAGTGGGAACATTGAAGGCTGATGATGATGATGTGTTATCACGCTATCTTTGAATGGAGTCAGCAGAAGTTGTTTGGGAGGACTCATTAATGTCATTGACCTCTGGTCTTTATGTTACAACTCAATGAAGTACCTAATTATTTTAAAAAAGAGGAGCTTATGGATAAATTCAAGGTGAAGCCGAACTTGCCGAGGTCGGTCTTTGGATGGGTGACCATCTGTCAAAGCGAGTTTTATCCAATAACAACTTTTTTTTTACATTCAACATTATTTTATGTATCTTCAAACAAAACAGACCTACTAGGTACCATGAGCATGCGGACAGCGAGTAATGGGTAACTTACAGTCTGATCATGGACCATGCAAGGGTGACCCGGCGCGTCGTGTTCACACGTACCTAAAAGAGCTGTCAGCTTTTCTTTGTCGTGGTAATATCATCAAATGAGTCCTCCAGGAACCCAGGGTAGGGCGGGAGGGACTGTCAGACTTATTCTGACTAGTTTAGTCACGGCACGGTGTACTTCAATAGCCTTTTACGTTCCAGGGTCACGGTAATGAGATAAGTAGGTACCGCGACCGACTGGGCCCCCCTTAAAGGGCTAAAGCCTGCCGGGATCGCGGGACTGTCTCATCAGGTAACTGTGACCCTGAAACGTAAAGAGCTATTGAAACCGCAGATTTTAGTCAGTAAGAGTCTGACAGTCCTTCTTACCCGTAGGATTAATTTGATGATTTTACCACCATGAGAAAAAAAAAAGAAAAAACTACCAACATTAGAAACTCAAAACAACAAAAGTATCATTGCCTCACATATAAACAAAAAAAAAAAAACAATAATACAAATACAAAAACGCAATGACACGGAATCGAATCTTGGACCGGAATCACACATCTTTCTGTAGATCGTCGCTTTTGTTTTGCACTCGACACACTAAAGAATTGATTAATATTGAATTTGGACAAAAACATGACCTTGATTTGGTGTATTCCTTTTGTAACCAGTACCCTTAGCCCGAGTTTTCAGTATTTGAGACGTAAAGTAAACTGGAACTTTGACAATATCAAATTGACAATTTTCAAGAAAAAAATTAGTTCCTTCTTCGCACACCAGAGACGCTGTTCCATTTTATCATACAAGAAACGCTGTAAATACTGGAAAGACGCTGTAAATGGTGGATATTTGAAAAGATGAAGATCATCTAGTATTTAGATGTTGATAAGCTTGAACATTCACTTGTAATGAGCATTCTTGCGAATGTTACATTACAGAAAAATAAACAAGAGCGTTTTAGCGAGCATTGTAACGAGCGTTCTGGCGAGCATTTTGCTGAGCCGACTGTCAAGTCTGACATCTTCATGAAGAATATTTTTCCGACGGGCATCGACTAGAGCGTTCGCTAGAAAGATCGCGAAAATGTTCGTAGCGATGTTTGACTCTGTGTTTGGCTCTGTTCGTTGTTGAGGTCGACAAAATTAAAAACGGCGAATGCTTGATGTTCTGTTACAAGTGAATGCTCAAGTCTATGAGCACTTTCGAGATAAAGCAGTGTTTAATTAAGTATTGTGTTATCAATTAAGAAAATGTCAAAAATTGGATCGATACAAGTTTTTCACGGTAGCGTATGTTAATTTAATTTTTGTCATTTTTTGCCAGTTAAAAGTCGATGAAGAAGTATGAAACGCGTAAACGAATTGAAGTACCACCTTATGCAAGCCTAGTAAGTATTATTTTGTTGGTAACTAAAAACTTTATAGATTATATTGTTCTTTTTTCATTTTCTTCTCCTAAAGATTAGCACTGTTTACAATCCGTGGGTGCCCAAAGTCGAATAAGATAGATTATAAGGTATTCCACATATCACACCTTTTTTTTTCATATGCGGTAAAATCATCGAATGAGTCCTCAACCCAGGGCAGGGCGCGAGGGACTGTCAGACTTGTACTGGCTAAGATCTCTTCCTAAGAAAAAAAAAATGAATTCAATTCTATACAAAATAAATTCTACTCATTTGTACTTCCAATAATATCATCCAAAAACTCAAAAGTGGCACAAACCAAGCGAGCTCCCTCAGCTTTCCGAAAACCGATTCATTCTGCGCGGGCGCAGATAAAAAAGACATTTCTATACATCGCGGGATCATCAAAAACAAATTGATGCTGCTACCGGGCGGAAAGGTTTCGTGTTTTTTGTTTTAGTATTATTTTGGGTTCCGTAGAAGTCAGTTATTGACTATTGGTCGCTTGTCTTTGTTGTGGTTTCTGTAGCCTTAGAGTTTAGGCCTAGGCCATAGAGAGTCCTAGAGTCTAGGCCTATTGTTAAATGACGTGAAAATAATCTAGGTACAGATAGCGCGCGAGTTGAATGCAGTCGGGGTCTGAGGTGAAGAGCCCCCCGCTACCCGCACGCCCCACCTCACGCGCCTGCAGTGTAGTACTTTGCCATCCTTGTCAACAGCACTACCGCATTCCTAAGCTCTGCATTCAACTCGCGCGCTTAGTGTACACTAATGTTATAAAGTTGTAGAGTTGGTTTGGTTGAACGCGATAATCTCAGGAACTACTGGTTTGACTTTAATTTTTTTTTGTCTGGATAGTCCATATATTGAGGAAGGCTATAGGCTATATAACATCACGCTACGACCAATAGGAGCCGAGTAGCGAGGAGACAAAAGAGAAAATCTATTTCAGAGATTTTGTATTTTTGCAACGAATTCAAAACAGTCGTAAGTTATATAAACATGGTCGCGGGTCTTATACCATCACCGTGACCCCGGAACATAAAGGGCTATTGAAGGACGCCGTGGATTTTAGTCAGTACAAGTCTGACAGTCCCTCCCGCCCTGCCCGGGGTGGGAGGCCTCATTCGATGATTTTACGACGTAAAAAAAAAAAGTTATATTAACATATTTTTAATAACTTTTCTGGCGTAATAATGATGATGAAATAATGTCAATTGTTGACACATTGACAATTTTGTGACCTACAGAATATTTTTATTTTCGTACTCTAAGAATGGGCTTGTAATGGGCGACTCGCTGTCCGACCATGAACCATGCCCTGGTCGAAAGGCGGCGCGTTGTGTTCCATGCGCGTCTCAAAGAGTGTCAGCATGATGACTAGGCCACCATTTAGCGGGCCAAAGCTGGTGTTACGGGTCTTACGAATTACCGTGACTCCGGAGCATAAAGGGCTTTCAAAAGACACCGTGGATTTTAGTCAGATACGAGTCTGACAGTCCCTCTCGTCAAGCCCTGGGTGGACTCTTTTGATGATTTTATCACGAAAAAAAAGTCCTTTAAAACCGCTCTCATCGTACTTTTAATCGTCTCCATCTGCACAACCCAGCTTTTAGCTACCTATACTGAACCTCTGAACTAAAGCTGGGGTCACACCTCTCCATTTTCGGGTTGTCGCGATTAGGCCGGTGGCACAATAGGAGACAGCGGGGCGCCAGATTATCTGACACAATGCTAATGTGCTCGGCGGGGGACGTGTGAACAGCGCTTTAGGGTGTGGTGTGAGTTGAGAGCGGGGAACATAAGAGGTAGCGATAACGATTTGAAAGAAACAAGTTACTTTATCAAAGTTTTGATATAAATCTGTATAAATTTTGTTTAATTTTGAAAAATACTATGAGATATAAATTATGTTGTTTATACAAAATGGCAAACCAACAGAGGCCCTATTATTCCCATTTTTGTGACGTGAACTGGAACTTTGACATTAATTTGAAGGAAAATATTAGAACTTCCTCGTATAACTACTAGAGCCATTTTTTCATTTTTCCATGCATGTAAATAAAATACAAAAATCTTGTGATAAAGCCTCAGATGTAATTTATTAAAGGAATAAAATACATAGACAGATTTTAGTTTTTTTTTTGAGTTGTAAACTCAATCATTAACTGAGTTTACCCACCCAGGGTAAGGCAGGAGGGACTGTCAGACTTGTACTCCACTACATGACTACTACACCTGCATGGTTCTCATATAACTAATACAAAATTGTCTGGACTATAAAAGAGACTGTGACCTCTAAGTTTATTTCGGATGTTTCTTCTCAGAGTATTCAGGTACGAAAAACTGGCCTCATCTAGTTTTAAAAATAGTGTCTTTTTGACGTGTAAAAGAGTTTGCCAAAACCAATTTGCTAAATAAACATCACTTATCATTTACTGACTAATAGCCCACTATGTTCCGGGGTCACGGTAGCTTGTTAGTACCGCGACCCAGATAGATTTTTTCTTGGAGTATTTTTGCAACAAAAGTAATTCACCATCCGCTACCCGCTTCCGCTACCTCCCATTACCTACGCCCGCCAAAAAAGAGGACCATTGATCTTTTTATAATTCAGTGGCACTAATGTTAGTCGCGTCCCGTCGCGAGGCATATTTATAGCATTGTGTGTGATATGAACTTATAATGAATGTAGAATTAGTTACGATTGAGTTTATAATTCCATGTGTATAACGCCCTCTATAGGATTTTTTGGGAAGCTTTTGTAGGACAAAACTTTTTTTTAATGCGTGTTTTTTGGGATTAATTTGTTATCTGTCTGTTAAGACGGCTATTTATCAGGAACGCGTGGAGGTATCAAGGTGAAATTAGTACAAAATACTCAAGTCTAATATTCCTCTTAAATCGTTGTAAAATCATTAAATCAGTCCTCCCGTCCAGGGCGTGACGAGAGGGACTATCAGACTCGTACTGACTAAAATCACTGTGTTCCTTCAATAAGCCTTTACATTCCAAGGTCACGGTTATCTGTTGAGTCTGTTCCGCGACCCCGAAAAGCTTTGGCCATCTAAGGGGGCAAGCCGTCGTTTTGCTGATAACTCTTTGAGGCGTGTGTGGAACACGACGCAGCGTAAGTAAGTCCTTTTAAACTTACGCTGCGTCGTCGAAAAATTGTTACGTTTGGACGGTACCAACGACGATAATTATATTACTAGACTCCGCATGCACGATCTAAGGAACAAAAACTATTCTGTCAACTCGCTGAGGTACTACGTAAGCGAGGGCGACGGGGTACTGCGTTGTGATTGGCTAACTCAAGGTCTGTTCTGCCTCAAGGTATGTTTACGGCTCACAGGAGTGGTCGAAATAAGACGAATATAAGATTTTTTTGCCTAATGTGTTGACAGACATCAATCGCCTGTTATTAGGAGTCTAGTAATATATCGTCGTTGGACGGTACTGTTTAAACTGCAACGATAAATCTGCAAGTGTGTATGAGAAAAACTGTACAGTTTGTTCGATTTTCCTCATAAAGACTTGTAGATTACCGTTGCAGTTTGAAGAGTACCGTCCAATCGTTACGATTCTTCGTAATGTGTGTAACTGCCTTAAAATCCCTTGGAGCAAAGTAAAATTCAAACTAAGAAATATTTTATACTACAAAGTGTTTTCAAGATAACTTTCAATCTTGCACTTCACAATTTCAACAAAATATTTAACTGTATAAAAACTTCTATACATTTTGTAAGTAGACTATACAATAACACATTTTAACAAAGGTAACATAACACCCCTCTTCCTAACCATTGTACCATGGGGGTGTGGTCAGTGGCGCAAAAAATGGTTTATTAACTGTTCGAGGGTTTGATTCCGGATTTTTGCATTGATTTTGATGTTTGGATTTGTGTTTCTTGTTATTTAAGCATGACTTTTCACGTTTTTGTGACATGAAGTAAACTGGGACTGTGACGATAATTTGATGTGGTACTGACAAAATTGAGCATTCACTTGTAATAAGCATTCCTGCGAATGTAACATTACAGAAAATCAAACGAGAGCGTTTTAGCGAACATTCTAACGAGTATTTTGGCGAGCTTTTTGCCGAGCCGACTGTCAAGTCTGACTTCTTCATAAAGCAAAAATTTTTGGCGACGTTGGACTATAGAGTGTTCACTAGCTATCGTGAAAATTTTGATAGCGATTTCGCTTTATGTTTGGCCCTGTTCCTTGTTCATTTCGATAACATTAAAAACGGGGAATACTTTTTTTTTTTTTTTTTATCGTGGTAAAATCATCAAATGAGACCTCCAACCCCGGGCAGGATGGGAGGTACTGTCAGACTTGTACTGACTAAAATCCACGGTGTCCTTCAGTAGCCCTTTATGTTCCGGGGTCACGGTAATAGAAATAAATCCCGCGACCCCGGCAGGCTTTGGCCCTCTGAGAGGGGGGCCCCGTCATTTTTGCTGACAGCTCTTTGAGGCGCGCTTGGAACACGACGCGCCGTCGACCCAAACGGGGAATACTTGATGTTTTATTGTCTGAATACTCAAGTCTATCAGCATTTTAAGAATTTTTGCCACACTTTCGGGCTCCTAGTTATACCATGCCACTAGTTTTCCTTCGGCTTTTATTATTAGTCACAAATTAAAATAGTTCACTATTAATTGCAAGCTTTTATTTAGTTTCAACTGCCCGCTGACTGAAATCAAATCATTCAAGTTAAATTTGATCCATTTCCCGGTATCGGATTGGGCTGTAATATTTCATGTATATCGCGTGACAATGCAATATTATGATGACATGGATCTGATCTGATGATGGAGCTGGAAGGTGGTCATAGGAACTCTGTAATGAAACGCCGCAAACCCATCGAGTTTAGACTCTTTTGATTCATCTTGACGAGTACTTTTTCTATCGTTAGTATTTCTTTAACAATAAAGGCTTGTTTTTAAAAATAACATAATGTTTTCAATGACTAACTTGTTTTTAGAAACTTTCTCTACGAAAAAAAAGTCATTTATTCAAATTAGGCTGATTTATCAGCACTTTTTGAAGGTCATTTTTTACATAAGACAGTCCCCCAAAGCGCGACCCCTTCGACACTTCTTAGTGTACTAGTGTTCTACTTACTTACTTACGTACTTCGTAGTGTACTGCATGCAAAGATTATGACTAAGAACTCGCGAACGCTTTAAAAATGCCACCAAGCAATGTATTTTATTAGCTTCCTGTAAAAATAACAGTCTATCGTATTTTTAACAAAAGACTCGGAACATTCCACAGATAGATACCCACCTTGCTTCCGAAATAAGATCACTTCGAATCTCTTTGTTAGTGCAAAAAGGCGTGGTTTTATGAAAAAAGTAGCAAGGATGTCCTTTTAAGACGAGTTTTATTGTGTTTTTGAGATATTATAGTGAATTTATAATAGGGACAGGTATGCGTGTGAACCTTAGGGCTAGATAAAGTGTTACTGGTCTAATAGGGCTTAGGTAAGTATACCTCGACACCGAAACACAAAACAATTGAAAGGTTTATGTAAACAAAAATATTTTCCTTAAATTCTGAATTTTAAGTAGGTATTAGAAGTAGAGCTTCCTGCTCGAGGTTTTTTTCCGATATGTCAAACTACCTATTCTTTAAAGAAATATTAAAAAGGCTATCATTGAAAGGACTTTCAAAAAAATTTATCCTAAAATGTTGATTTACAAAGTACTCAAAAAAACCTTCGAGAAGAAAAATATATACGATTTAAAAAAAAATACTATTAGGGCATGGAACTGACTAAACACGTAACCGTGGCCTTAAATAGAAGGCGGCTATTAGGAACACCGTGGATTTTAGTCAGTACGAGAATGACAGTCTCTTCCGCTTCACTCAGGACGGGAGGACACATTTGATGATTTTACCATGCTACAAAAAAAAACTTATACTTAAAATGTAACGTTACACCATAAAATTATCGGGTATAGTGAAACTATGGCGTCGCGTCGGACTATGTTGGTAGGGCTACAAACTTATGGAGTGCCTAGTGATGTAAGTACCAGATTTAATTTACCTACGTTTCACTTTCGATATCGATATCATGCATTGGAAGCTCGAAAGAGTGGAAGAGTAAGTCCTGGCGAAAACATAACGTAGTTTAGTTTTAGTAGTTTAGTAATTCTCGAAATGGAAAATTTTGGGTGGAAAATTCTTGTTAATATTAGAGTTTTTGCATGAAACGAAAATAAAAAATGTTTAAAAAAAACAGCCGTTAGGAGAACTTGGTTTATAAAAAAATTTTGAAAACCGTGATAGGTTCTCAAAATAGCAGATTTTTGAGAATTTGCCCATAGGCAAAACGCATTCCTCATTATTTATTATATCATTTTTTTATTCTATCGATACTAATACAAGTAAGTATGGTCCAACCCTACTCGGTATACTATGGCACGCTTCTAACACCCGATACTAAGATTATAACGTATTTTGTTTATTGTTCATTTGACGACTAAATTGGTGAGTAAAAAATAATTTGACGTTTCGTAACGGTGCTCGTATGCCATTTTTTAGCGCGTGGCATTGTTTGATTACGATCTTTTACTCCCGTGACGGTAAAAAAATATCTGAGTGTTTAAGCTGTGATTAATCAATATTTGACTGGCCTGATGGTCTAGTGGTTAGTGACCCTGATTGCTATGCCGGGGGTCGTGGGTTCGATTCCCACCCAGGACAAATGTTTGTGTGATAAGCATGATCATTTGTTCTGTGTCTGGGAGTAATTTATCTATAATATGTATGTATTAAGAAATATATGAGTATGTTTATCAGTTGTCTTGTACCCATAACACAAGGCCTGCTTAGCTACTCTACTGCTCTGCTTACTAGATTGCGTTGCGTGTTAGTTGTGGAATAATAATATAATATAATAATATTATTAGCTTTTAAACAACCTTAAAAGTAAAGAAAATAAAGACGCATCAAAATGTTTTCAAAACAAAAAATGACACTGTAACAAAAAACTTAAATAATATTTAAATTTTCTCATTTTAGATACAAAAGCAAGCTTTAATCTATAAAAATCATATTTAACAACAGAGGCAAGGTTTCTAGATTTTATTTAAAGCGCACTTGCAATATTGACTGCGACTAATATTGTATGGAAAAATAGAAAAACCGCCTCAATTTAACGAGGAACAATTTTTTTTTCGTTCAAATTAACGTCAAAGTTCCAAATAAAATAAAAATACTGAATTTAATTAACTATCACCAAACATCAAGTTAACAATAACTCCAGTTTAACAATCAGTTAATATTTAGCACGCGCCTCACAGTCGGCCCGCTGTGCACAATACTGTCAAATTACTACCATTTCTGGCACCCCAGCTAAGTAGCGTAGTGGATTGATTATTTTACAATAAGACAGTAAGGGTGAAAAGTGATTTTATTTGTGTAGGTTTATTTTATACTTACAGGGTTACAATTTGTAAAATATGAACAACTGAGGCCTTATCATTTGTTTTCAGTTATTGTGACGTGAAGTAAACTGGAACTTTGACATTAATTTCAAGGAAAAAATTAGTTCCTTCTTCGTACACCGGAGGCGCTATTCCATTTTTTTCCATACAAGAAACGTTGTAAATACTGAAGACGCTATAAAGGCTCAGTACCCTTAGCACGAGTTTTCTGTAAATGAGACGTAAAGTAAACTGGAACTTAGACACTTTCAAATTGACAATTTTCAAGGAAAAAATGGAACAGCGCCTCTGGTGTGCGAAGAAGGAACTAATTTTTTCCTTGAAAATTGTCAATTTTAAGTGTCAAAGTTCCAGTTAACTTTACGTCTCATTTACAGAAAACTCGTGCTAAGTGTACTGGTGTATATAAATAAAAGAAACCTTTTCTATGAAATCATCATCTGCCTAGCCTTTTCCCAAATATATTGGTGTCTACATTTTACATGGAGCGACTGCCTATCGGACCTCCACAACCTAATAACTGGGTAATACGAATACCCCATGGTACGAATGGTTGTCAGACTTTAGAGCTTCTGACTAACAGTAACGACTGTCAAAGATCTACAAATGACAGCCGGGACAAACGGCTTTACGTGCTTTCCGAGGCACGAAGGAAACTTGCTATGACAGATGGTCACCCATCCAAAGACGTAACGACACAGTAGAAATTCCTTGTGTGGGGCAACTTACTATTAGAGAAACAAATGAGTGAATAAATCATCATCATCTATAATATTAAATGAATCAGGAATTGTTTTTTTTTTAACATTGCCCTTAACTAATTTCTCCTGTATCGTTGGTGCGTTTACAAACATCGAAACTCACATACCTACACTTCCGCCTAGCATCCGTGACTTATCTACAATTTCACTGTTTAAAATCAGATTGAAAGAGCATTCTTTATCATCACAATTTTAATTTATTTATATATAATATTTTTTTATATATTTTTTGTATTAGGTATTTATTTTTATAAGGGTATGTATGTATAAGTATTAATATTTATTTATTATTATGTATGCATTCGTATGTTATATGTTAGGTTAGATTAGGTTAGCATCCACTTTTGACGGTTTTTATTCCTCCTCTCACACACTATAGTCTACATTTCTTTTTCATTTCTCATTTCGCGGGTCTGCTGGCAGAAATTTCTATAGAAATAAGCAGCACCCCTGTACTGAGTTCTATGTTTTAATTGTCCTGTGTTGTATTTTGTGTGTACATAAATATTAAAATAAATACACATACACAAACATCCAGACCCGGATCAGTTTGAACCAAGTCATCAAAACTTTGCCGAAGTCTCGTTTTCAAAAAAACATATCATAACAAGCCTTCTTAAAATTCCTCCTTTTATTTTTGTAGTGAAGTTTGTCGATATTTACACCACAGTAAATTTTATAACCTCATGCGGCACTTCTGTATTTTAAACCGAACTTACTTAGGACTAATTCACACAGAAACGCGTCGCGAATCGTTCATTTCAGTTGAGCAACTCAAATCTAAGCTATGCTTAAGGGTTTGTTTATAAATACTGACTGATTTCGTTTAAGGGTTTAGTTTAGAAGTTTTATTTGTATATTTTTATTTAATTAATTGTTTAAAATAATACCTATATAAATGTACGTAAAGATATGGACTAAAATCTATAACTATATTAACTACATGAAATGTTACACGATTTTACCGATAGAATAGAATAGAACATTTATTGTTTATTTGCACAATATTGAGGTGTTGAGTAACAATTGAATGATCCCTATACTTTCTGCCTTAACTAAGGCATGCAAAACAGTTTAACACTACAAGAATGACGCGATGCAGCGCGGCTCCACTCTGATTTTACTAAGTCCTCAAAATCTAACTTTATTTACGAAAGGAAACATATTTCCAGTATTGTCGTGTCACTTTTTATTTTATTTTAGCGTGGTAAAATCATCAAATGAGTCGTCCCACCCAGGACAGAGCGAGAGGGACTGTCAGACTCGTACTGACTAAAATGCACGCTGTCCTTCAATAGCGCTTTACGTTCCAGGGTCGGGGTCACTCGTCGTCTTACTTAAAAAACAATATTCTAGTAACCTCGCGTCATGTCGCGTCGCGTCTCGATGTAAACTGACCCTTAGAAGTTAAGTTTTTCAGAGAAGCTATGATTCATTGGTTTCTTGGAAAAGTTAAAATTTTGTATTGATAGGTTGGTTGTTTATTAGTGTTTTAACAAAGTTCTATTACTAATGTTTTTGAAGACAAAAGTCTATGAAATTGTATGACCACATACAAGTTTTAAAGACAATTTGTTTGAGAATATTCTCGCATATATTGCAAGTTCATAGTAAACATAAATATTTTTTCAGAAAATAAATAAATGAAACAACAGCAGGGTGTGAACCTGTGACCTCCGATTCAGTACATCCGAAGATGTTCTTACCAACCCAGCCAACGATGTCAGGTCACCACCGTTGCTTCGTTGGTAACAAGCTCGTTTCTGAAAGATTAAGTTGAGGTAAAATGTAATAAGGAGGAATTCCACATTAGGCACCCACCGAAATGGTACTTGAGCTAATGGCACCTGAGCTACTTATTTCACATTCGGCACCTATAAAATTTTGAAGTGGATCTTTTTAGATCTAGCGGTTTATTCCACATAAAGAACCCACGAATCGTACTATTGTCTCTAATGCATCAAATCTACTACTTTTTACCAATTTAGAAAATAAACCCAATACCTCCATAATTATGACGACTACAGCAGCGAGACCCACAACTTTTTTTTTAAACTATGACCCTTACTTCGTACTTCTCTGGAGGATCAAACCCTCGACACGCCGCACAAACAGTCGATCCGTGCCATCAAATAAAACCGTACTCAATTTCCTTCCCATTTAAATCTACGCGCAAATACACACACTCACTCACACACACACATACACACACATGTACATACACAGACGATATTTTCCACATTTTCGCGCAAACCGACTCTAAGCATTCTCATCTCGGGACACGTTAAGAACGCTTTGATAGTGCCGCTGCCTCAGTATATCTCGTGAGGGTTTTTTTTTAAACAAAAATAACTTCTTTCTTGTTGTCCAACGGCAGAGAGGGACAAATATGTCCTCAGTTTTTACCTTGTTACTAGGGTTGTCAGTTTTTGAACTATTTTTAAAATTAGCTTTTGCGGTAAAGTGCGTTGCAATTTTGTGGCATTGAATTCGTAATCTTTTTTTTTAAATTTAGTTTTCTTTTTTTTATCACTTGTTTTTTTTTAAATTTATTTTAATATTGTGCTATGCCCTGCGTCTGTACCTATAAATTTTCTTTCTTTCTTTCTTTCTTTCTTTCTTTCTTTCTTTCTTTCTTTCTTTCTTTATTTCTTTCTTTCTTTCTTTCTTTCTTTCAAATCACTGGTCGTCGAGATTCTGTATATCTATACCCAGTTTTTTGGGTAATCGAGTGCTTTTCGGCTTCATTATCGTTATTGTCCATTTTTTTTACGTGGTAAAATCATCAAATGCGTCCTCCCACCCCTACTATCAGATTTGTACTGGCTAAAATCCACGGTATCCTTCAATAGCCCTTTATGTTCCGGGGTCACGGTGAAGGAAATAAGTCCCGCGACCCCGTCAGGCTTCACACGAACGTGACGACACGTGACACACGTGCTACCGTGGTGTGATGATATTGTCCATTAAAAACTACATTAGTCGCGTAAGTTATTAAGTCTGCCACGAATAAATAATAAATTGGTGGGTCTACAAATAATTATACAAAATTGGCCAAGCCAAGGACTAGTTGACAGAGTCCTTCGGACGTAACGTCAGAAGCAAGTAAAAACTGAACTAGCTCGTGACGTATTGGCAGTTTTAATAGCGTTGTATCTTGGTTGTCAATTTTGGTTTACATAACAACAGAAAAAATACGTGTCAAATATTTTATTGATCAACTGACAGACTAATAAGATTTTTTCAGTCTAATAACCTATGTTGTAAGTGAAATGTGAGTATGTCGTCTTTATACAGTCCGGAAAAAAACTTTTTCTTAGGTAGTACAACCATCAAATAAGTCCTTCCGCCGTAGCTGGTGTGGAAAGGCGTCGGACTAAAAAAAGAGTCAGACTAAAGAATTTTGATGCATGTTTTGATACTCTCGAATTTTGATGCATTACATTTTTGTAAGAAAGCATTAATATAATATAATATGATGTAACATCCAATAAAAGTCTTTCTCTGGATGGAATAAAGAGTAAGCTCATCATTTAAAAAAGATTTCCCTTCAATTGAACATCACACAACTAAATAATCATAAAACATATTCAATTCTTATTCAAATTAAAACCAGTTTCTTAATAAACTTACTTCTTAATCGCGGCAACCCTGCTCGTAAGAATTCCTTTACTGCTATTGTTTTTGACGTACCAGAACTTTGACGCGTGGTTCGTTGGTGCCCGCCGATTGGAGATCCTTGTTACGCAGCACAGGGAGACGGGTCCTGCTTGTTTTAATTAATTAACTTAACCAAGTAATTACCATCTTCTTTTATTTTACGCCTAGCTTCTACCCCCGAATACGTAGTGGATCCTGTTGCTTATGCCAGCGACAACAGGTTCGTCAAAATTGAAGATCTGAAACGTCTGATGTCGAATTCTTAGAGCAAGGGTTCGGGGAACCAACGGGATGCGCGAGACAATTCCAGACGTTCCAGATCCGTCATTTTTATAAGTCAACACGAAATGCCCATCAGACCAAACAACTTTTGCTAAGACGTCATTCCTCGCCCACGGCGTCCGACGTCGGCAGATGACCTCCGGCCACCGTAGGCGCGGGTATGCGGACAGCGAGTATGACCATGCCCTGGTCGACGGCGCGTCGTGTTCCACGCGCGCTCCAAAGAGCGTCAGCAAAATGACGGGGACCCCTGCCGGGGTCGTGGGACTTATTTCCATCACCGTGACCCTGAAACCTAAAGGGCTATTGAAGGACACCGTGGATTTTAGTCAGTATAAGTCTGACAGTCCCTCCCGCCCTGCCCGAGGTGGGAGGACTCATTTGATGATTTTACCAAGAAAAAACAAAAAAAAAAAGGGGGTCGGGTCGGGAAAACGATTCGAGACTTTCCAGATATTTCATTTTTGTAATTCAACACAAAATACCCATCAGACAAAACAACTTTTGTTAAGACGTCATTCCTATATAATTATGTTATAGTGTCGCTGGGCTTTGGAGTTCCACAAAAGGTTTTCCAGATATTCAAATTGATTCGCACAGCAGAAAATGCTCTTCACGTGCAGCCTGATGTTTTCGAACAACATCAAGTCACGTCTACACATCAAGCTATACAAAACCAGTTTGTCTTGGTCTCGCTTCGTACGATTATTACACACAATGAATGGTCAGCTAATACTGGTTTTGTATAGCTTGATGTGTAGCCGTGTGTAAACTTCTGTCTTACCTGTTCGCATATGACAGGCGTGATGATGTGTTACAATGATTCAACCTCGTGTACTTGAAGTTTCACATCGCAATCATCATCACCTGTGTAGCCTTTTCCCAATTATTTTTCACACAACAATAAAATAAAATATTACTACGTTGTTGAGCATAATTGTAATTGTCCGTCGCTCGGGGATGACCCGGACTTTGAAATACAATAGTTTCAAGGCTATCATACTACAGGCTATTTGGATATTATAAAGACTGAAATGGCAGTGGGCACGCCATATAGCACGCAGAACTGATGACCGATGGGGCCGTAAAGTTCTCGAATGGAGATCACGCAGCGGCAAGCGCAGCGTAGGACGCTCACCCACTAAGTGGGTAGACGATCTTATGAAGGCCACAGGATCACGCTGAATGCAGGCCGCTTACAACCGGTCCTACTGGAAGTCTAAGGGGGAGGCCCAACGACCATTTATTACTAGACTCCTAATAACAGGCGACCGATGTCTGTTAACAAATTAGGCAAAAAAGTCTAATATCCGTCTCATTTCGACCACTCCTGTGAGCCGTAAACATACCTTGAGACAGAACAGACCTTGAGTTAGCCAATCACAACGCAGTACCCCGTCCCCCTCGCTTACGTAGTACCTCAGCGAGTTGACAGAATAGTTTTTGTTCCTTAAAACGTGCATTCGGAGTCTAGTAATATATCGTCGTTGGGGAGGCTTATGTTCAGCAGTGGACGTCTTACGGCTGATAATGATGATAAAAATAATGTTCAAAAAGACCCTTTTTTAGCGATAGGTTGGCGTTTGACCACTATAATCGGCTGATGGTAAGCGATGATGTGATCGACGGTGAAGCACGCTTGTCTAGAAGTAACCTATTCACTCTTGGCTTGAAGACCCCAAGGTTATAGCTATCAAGAAATACAGACCCCAGGGAATTCTCCATCTTAGCAGTGCGTGGTACGGTATTTTTGTATTATGCTGGAAACTCTTAGGCCCTTCGTACACGACGAGACGCAAGTCTCCGATATGACTTTGGTATCCATTGACGCGTGCTTGTGTACGAACCTCTCTGGATTTGTATTGCAATAGTCGCCTGGATACCAAAGTCGTAAGGTATCGGAGATTGACAAGCCTGTTGGTCTAGTGGTTAGTGACCCTAACTGCTATGCTGGACGTCGTGGGTTCGATTCCCACCCAGGACAAATGTTTGTGTGATGAGCACGATCACTTGTTCTGTGTCTGGGTGTAATTTATCTATAAAATGTATGTATTTAGAAATATATAAGCATGTTTACCAGTTGTCTAGTACCCATAACACAAGCTCTGCATAGCTGCTTGGGACTAGATGGCGTTGTGTGATAGTTGTTGAATATATTAAAGATTAAAGAAATTAAAGACTTGCGTCGCATTGAGTACGAAGGAGCTTACGTATTGTATTTTATGGTCCAGAAACTATAAGATATCTTTTAAAACTTTTGAACGCACACCTTCAGTTTAAAAAAAAAATAGATGTAATAAACCAGTTCTTAGTCTGATATGTAAATTATATTTGCAAATCATAAAAACTAAGACAATGAGACACTTAGGCATCAAAGTACTCCTTCACATCGGGGAACGTTTCTTGAATATTTTCTATGCTAATTATTTGGCCAAAGAAAAAGCTTATCCTCTGGTCACGGGTTTTGTCTAAACTGGGAACCGTGGCCTCGGAAGGTAAAAGGTTATTGAAGGATCACCGCGGATTTTAGTCAGTACGATTCTGACAGTCACATTAAAAAAGAAGCTTTTTAATTTCTCCATTATAGTTCTAGACACAAAGAAATCGGAAAACTACTACTAGATATGAAGAAATTGGCACAGGAGCATTTATCCAAGTGAGCAATAACGGTTGGATACTAAAATCTTCTACAGAAAATAGCGAACACTTTAATAATGAAAACTGCATCAAAATCGGTTCAGCCAAACGCGAGATAATCGCAGACAAACTTAAATACAAACATTCAAGTCGAACTGAGAACCTCATTTTTTAAGTCGGCTAAAAATGCCAAACTTCTCAAAAATCGAGCAAAAGTATACTTAGTAACCATCAGCTGCTCCATAAAGAAACTTCTTACAAGATCTTATTCACAATTAAAATCATTTTACGAGCACCAAAAAATGCGAAAATACGCCTCTTGCATAAGTGTCATATTCAAAGAGAAAAAAAAAACAAAAAAGCGTGTTGCCAACCCCAAAAACTATTAGAGAATGCGGACGGAAACGCCACGCCTACGGAACCCTTTTAAAAAATAATAAAACAGGCCTTTTGTTGGGTTCTCTATAGCTTTGATACAAAAGGTATTTTTTAAAATGCTCCTGCCTTTTTTTAGGTTCACATCTGGCTATGAAACCTGGTTCGAATGAGACGTTATGTCTTGGTTCAATAGTTTTTGTAAGTTTAATTTTTATTGCAAAAATATGGTTAGTAAAATTTCAAAATGAAATGTTTGTATATTGACGAAATTGATAAGCTAACGAAGATAGCTATGCTTGGTGTTTCTCTACGTGATCGAATCCGAAATGAAGAGATCCGTAGACGAACTAAAGTCACCGATATAGCCCACCAGATTAGCAAGCTGAAGTGGCAATGGGCAGGTCATATTGCTCGCAGAGTAGATGACCGATGGGGTCGAAAAGTGCTAGAGTGGAGACCACGGACTAGCAAGCACAGCGTAGGACGTCTACCAATAAGATGGACAGACAACCTTTTATAGGTCGGCGGAAGACGCTAGATACAGGTCGCTTCTAACCGGTGTATGTGAAGGGGGATCTAAATGGTAGGCCTATGTTCAGCAGTGGACGTCCTATGGCTGAGATGATGATGATGATGATGATGAACGAAGATACAAACCCACCACACTGTTCCCAAACCACTGCAACTCTTGAGAGCCAGAATCAACAGTGGCAACCACCAGAAAAGCGCCGAGAAAATGAAGCTCGACGTGTCCATGATGAACGAAGATAGTGAAAGACCACGTTTCGGTGCCGTAACTCATCACTGGTAACACACATTGGTTGGGGACATCGAGTCTTGAGGCACTGAGGTATGTCGGGCGAAAAGACAAAACATAGATGAGCACTTTTGTAACTACTATAAAACTTAAAATAAGTGTAAGATTTAGATAAACTTTATGGGTTACTAGTGCAAAAAATTGTACTGAATAGTTCAATGACTATGGCAAATCAGAGTTTACAGATTTTCAGCACTCGCATTTCGTTGGTAGATGATCATTATCTGCCTAGCCTTTCCGAATGTTGGTGACGGCTTCCAGTCTTACCGGATGTATTTTATAACGAACGACTTTATATGTACCCCTAGCACGAGTTTTCACTCTTTTACTTTACAGCACCTTTCCAGTATTTACAGCGTTTCTTGTATGAAAAAATGGAACAGCACCTCTGGTGTGCGAAGAAGGAACTAATTTTTTCCTTGAAAATTGTCAATTTGAAATTTTCGAAGTTCCAGTTTACTTTACGTCTCAAATGCTGAAAACTCGTGCTGAGGGTACAGGACCTCCACAGATTATAATTACTTGACATCTCGATAAGTATTGGCACGGTATTGGTTACCAAACTTTCGAGTGTCTACAGTAACGACTGTCAAACATTTACAAATGACAGTCGGAACCAACTATACTCGTCAAAAGAAAATAGGGGCCACTTATTAAATTGCACTTTAATCAAGTATCACTCTTATTCTGTGTACATAATAGATGGTAAATACCTTGTTATAGTTTCTTTCAAGTATTAATATTGTTTCTATTGCAGAATTGGAAATTCATAACTTTTTTTAATAAGAGATTTGAGATTTCTTAGAATTTACGGTTTGGTGTTTTTTATTTTTCAAACTTCTAACGGAGTTTTCTTCGACTTATACAGCAAGTAGGCTATAACGATTATTTAATCTCATAATGCCATTTAATCGGAGACATATTGATGCAAAAACAGCCACTTGGAGTGTTACCCTAAACCAGGGGGGACATAGCCAGAATAGGTAGGTCTTATGGTGGAATATTCGCAACCAGTGGTTCAAAAAGTTTGAAAGTGGTCTCAAAAGACGGGTAATATCACCAGACGTCGTGATTTAGGAAGAAAGTAAGTAAGTAAAGCCTAAGAAGACCATTAAGTTTGATTAACCGCGCAAATAGAGCGAAAATCTACCGCGCGGACCGTACAAACTCCATTGCGTTGAGCTACAGGTACCCCTATAATTGACTAGACTATTTCGAATCGACTCCATGAAGACTAACAATACTCAAGAAGATGCTTGGTTCTCCTCCAGTTAACTGGAGCGTATGGTGCAAATCGTGAAACATTTGCAAAGAGAAAAACGGTTTAAGTGTTTTGAATGGGCTTCATTGCTTTTTATTTATGACTGCAGGCTTATTTTTTTTGAATAAAGACTGATTCATTAGAGTGTAGAGAAGATCTAAACAACAGGTTTCAGATCTTTGCACTCTTGAAACAGACTGTTCCGATGAGATCTGAATTATGCTCTGGGGCGGTTGTCTCTATCACGCAAAACTGAGCTTGCACTTCGTAATAACGTTGCTGTAACTGCTCAAAATTGCGTAGCGAATGTGGTGCAACTCCACATTATCCCATTCGCACAGCAACGAGTACCTGAGTTCATCTTCAAGCAGGATAATGGTCGAGCGAACACGACGCGACTAACAGTGCACACATTCGCTGACGTTCTAATTACGATGTTACAGTGGCTACTCAGGATATTTACCTAATTTTTATTCAGCAGTTAAAAGATGAGTGTCAAATAAAGTAAAATTCCCATCAACACCCAGCTGGATCTCATTAATTGTCTGAAAACCTGCTGGTAGAGAATCCCAAAGAAAATGTATGGTAATTAATCCTGAACATTCCACATCCATTAAAATGAGTAGCACAGAGAGAACAGAGTTAAAAGAGAAGCTTTAAAGAACAATTTGGAACATTAAAGACGTTATTTTTTCGAGTTTTTTGATGTTTTGTGTAAGTTGTAACATTCCTGCAATTCCCCACTTTCATTCAATTTCGTTTAATTTAACGATTTATTGGAATACAAACTTAATTTTTGTGTATTTCCTAGTAAAATCGTTAATATTAATCAGATTCAGTCATTATAACTACTAATATTTAAATATTAATTAATAAATCGACAAATATCAGTTGGCCCTTATTTTCTTTTGAGTAGTATACTTTACGTGGTTTTCGAGACACGGAGGAAACTCGTTATCTTTTTTATATAATAAAAATCATTTTTTGCTGTTCTTTCTATTCCTACTTGTCAAATATTTGATGTTCGTCCTGTCGTTCAGAAATCAAATTAAATTCAGAAGTGAAGTTTTTTTTAAATCATTTCTTTGGTTTGAATCTCAGACTTGTGATGGTCATTCGGCAATTATAGTTCAGCTTTTTTTGTTTATGGATTTTGAGGCGGTACGAATTATATCTTTGGTTTGAATCCCATGTTAGTTCGGCAATTATCGTTCAGATTTTTTTTATTTATTGATTTTGAGGCGTTACGGTCGCTGACCAGCTAGTGATAAATAATTATTTTCACCTATAGACTTCATTTTAAGACTATTACTAAATATTATGTATGTATAAATTTTCATTTACTGCGTACCTTCGATGTTCCATTGTTTTCAGGAGAAACTTTCTAATAAAATGTCATAACTATTATGTCCTCGTAAAATATTATGACTTGCAGTGTAATATAAATATTGACATTATAATCTTGGTTTTTTTTTCTTTGTAAGTCATTGTAGTTTAATTTTATAATGACCATTATAGTTTTATTTTGTTTTTGTAATATTTGTCTGGTACGACTAGTTTTCTACGCCATAAATGGAAAAACTTATAGTTACCTCCTATTATTTTAAAAATCTGTATTCTGCACATTTTTTTAAAATAAATAATTATATGATATTTATCTACGTTCTACATTAACGGAATAAAGATATATCTTTTTTTTTCAATTTATCACCAGTTTTAAAATATACCTCACAAAATGTCTAGATTCCCTATTCAAAAATAAAACGTAACGTATTTCGTGAGTGAGCGCCACGCACACATTTAAATGTAATTCCTTGGCGTGCGACTTATGGATCCAGCGAAGTTAGGTACTTTTTCTTCTTTTTTTGGATTTAATTTCTCAGTGGCCTACAAGGGATCTGGACATTCTATAATCCAAGGAAATATCATAGATAAACCTCATACTAGGTGGACCGACGACATCGAGGGAGTCGCGGGCAACCGATGGATACAAGTGACGAATTGTCGTTCGGCGTGGAGGTCTAAGGTTTTTGTACAGCAGTGGACAACTTCTAGTTGATATCCAGTATCTCAATGTATAATTATATAAGCGAAATAACGAATCGTAAACTAAAATAATTAATTAGTCAAAGAAAATCCAATATGGCCGCTGGTAAACGTCATAATTCTTCTTTTTCACACCGCTCACTTCAAATTTTCCAATTAACGAACAGTCATAATAATTCACTCATTATATGATTTGTTTGCACCAGCAAAACAAGAATTGCTAGCAGTTTTTACCTTAAATCCAGTTTTTAATTAATCGTTCCTACTAACACACTTTAAATTGACATCTAAATAAAACTGTTATTACAGCTGTCAACTGTCAGTCTGACAGTTCAGTTAATTTTGACGTGGAGCTGTCATTTTTTTCGGATATTTTTGAAGAATGTTGTCGTACTCCTGGCCAGTAATTGTCAACCTTTAGCAGAAGAACTATTGTCGTTAGTAATTGGGACTGCCTATTTGTATCTGGTGCTATTAACTACGTATAGTATGAAGTTGGGAAATAAAATTGTAGAAGCTCTTAGCAAATATTAGAAAAATATTAGTTCAGCGGAGCCGAGTGAGACACAACAAATCTTTTTATTTTTTATTTAGATTTATGTTTTTTTTCTGTGTTGAATGTTTTTCTTTTATTGTTAAACATAGTTAAGTGTTTTAGGTACTAATCTGAGTTGATTTATTTACACACGGCTACACATCAAGCTATACAAAACCCACTTTAACGTGGTCTCGCTTCCTATTATCTAGCTACACGTTCAACGATCAGCTTATTCTGGTTTTGTAGCCGTGTGTACCTACTTTCTAGAGTTGATATCAATAAGTAGGTATACCAATATAATAATAATTATGGTACTTTCAATCAAGTGTTTTACAATAGACTGAGAGATGGCAGCGTAAATATCAAGAAATGTAAGTGTTCCAATCGAATGAACATCTCAAGAGGTCTCAAACGACACGGATATGGGCTTAAGTGACAGGAGAAGCATTCAGGCTACATGTCGCACCTTTGGGAACAAAGGGTCACTTTTGCATGTTTCCCAACTTTACAGGAAGAGCTTTTAGATTTTCTTTTGACGTATTTCTATAATAACTTCGTACTGTTTCAAAATATTAAGGCCATTCTTACAGTCTTATATCGATAGTTTCTTCACGGATAATTTTAAAAATAAATACAAGAAGGGTTTTTTAAATTGCAGAAGTGACCCTTTGTTCCCAGAGATGCGATGGTTTTTTTTTTATCGTTGTAACTTCATCAAATGAGTCAGACTGACTGTCAGATACGTACTGACTAATATCCACGGTGTCCTTCAAGAGCCCTTCATGTACTAGGTTCACGGTAATTCGGTAAGTCCCGCGACCAAGAATACAATCATGTATAGTGAAAAGTTTAGGTACCTTGGTTTCCGGAGACTCATTTGGTAATTTTATCACTTTAAAAAAAGCTATTAAACTCGAGTGGCCTTATCAAACTATCTCTATACTACTCCTTATTAAAATCTCACAAAGACGTGTAAGCATTTCTAAGTCAACAATTTTTGTATCTCAAGTCTAAAGTCGACACGTTTCGCGAACAAATGCTTTGTGGTCCATCCAGGTCGCGACAAAAACACAAATATCCTTTGAACATCGCCGCTACAACAAAAAACGCCGCCACAGCAAAACCATCTGCTCGACGTTTCAATAAAGGCGCATATAATTGGTCGACAATCGTCATTTTAATTACGCGCACTTGTTTTTCGTCGATATTCTCAAAAACGATGCACTTGGGCAGTTTATTTTGCAATCGGCGACACGTTCGACGGTTAATGAGGTTGGTTTTGATTTTTTGAATTTGGAATTTTGGGTTTCCGAGTTTTTTTTTCTTGTGGCGTGATGTTGGTATTTTCGAGTTTTTTTTTTAATTAGCCTTTACCTCTTTGACGGTTTAATTAAGAAACTTTTCATAAACTAGGAGTGAAACACAGAGATCACTGTTTCTTTGGAAGTCCAGCCATTATAATACTTAGGCTAGTTTACTCAAAAAAAAATATTTATCTGAAATAAAGATTATTAGCCTGGCCTGTTGGTCTAGTAGTTAGTGACCCTGACTGCTATGCCGGGGGTCGTGGGTTCGATTCCCACCCAGGACAAATGTTTGTGTGATGAGCACGCAAATGATCGTGCTCATCACACAAACATTTGTCCTTGGTGGTCTTCATAAGATCGTCTGCCCACCTAGTGGGTGGACGTCCTACGCTGCGCTTGCCGGTGCGTGGTCTGCTTATACCCATGCCCAAAACAGTCGTGAACACACGACCTTTCCAGTACAACAGCCGAAATCCTGACTTTGACTGGCCTGTTGGTCTAGTGGTTACTGACCCTGACTGCTATGCCGGAGGTCGTGGGTTCGATTCCCACCCAGGACAAATGTTTGTGTGATGAGCATGATCATTTGTTCTGTGTCTGGGTGTAATTTATCTATAATATGTATGTATTTAGAAATATATAAGTATGTTTATCAGTTGTCTAGTACCCATAACACAAGCTCTGCTTAGCTTGGGACTAGATGGCGTTGTGTGAAAGTTGTGGAATACTTATTTATTATTAAAAAACATTAGACCCGTATTTTTTCATTTGTCACGTAAACCAAAATCAACGAATATACAAGGCTTCTAAAAATCACAAAACGGCAATCGATCATTACAATTTTACAAGCGTAATGACGTCACAAGACGTCACTCTCGACTTTGCAAGCGTTTTATCTTTGCCAACAGTCATTGATTTAATTTTATAAAAAAAAAGTATCCATTATTTTTCAATACGGTCTAAATAGATTTTCAATTTATTTATGCAGTAAAATACCCTATTATGTATAGAACAGGTCATTTAAGGACCATGTAGGTTAGTGTCTACGATGGTCTATTGAAGAAAGAACAACACAGATTTGAGTGGATCTGCAGATCGTGCGCTAGTTCGACTCGCACTTTGCCATTTTTTAAGGTTCCGTATTCTACAAGAAACCCTTACAAATTTTCATCTAATTATCTAAACTATTATTTCATTAATTAATTTTTCAACTTTTTTTTAAATTTTCAATTTATTTTAAATGTTATAATCTAGAGCTATAGGGCTGGGCTTCTCCCAGTTGTAATGTCCCTTTGTGCCTATAGGCCTTGTTTTGTTCTGTCTCCTGCTTGACATGGAGGGAAGTGGAAACATAATTTTCCTACTCCTCCACAATTATTTTCTGATTAATTTCGTTGCAGCATCCAAGACAGTTAAATTCATCCTCCGGGACACGTCGAGCTTCATTGTCTCGACACTTTTCTGTTGCTTCTGGCTTTCAGGTGTTGCAATGGTTAGGAATAGTGTGGTAAAAAAATAAACCCTTGCTGCTCGACTCCTATTAGTCGTAGCGTGATATTTTATAGCTTATAAGGCTTTTCGGTTTTTTTAGCGACCATGGTAGTATCATCAAATGAGGCCTGAGTGGAACTTATGGGCCTGTCAGACCCGTACTGACTAAAATCTACGGTGTTCCTTCAACAGTTACGTGTTACGTGCCAGTGAAATGGTTAGGTACAGTTAGCATCAAAAGTTGCTGACCACATTCTGTACCCTTAGCACGAGTTTTCAGTATTTGAAACGTAAAGTAAATTGGAACTTTGACAATTTCAAATTGTCAATTTTCAAGGAAAAAATTAGTTCGTCCTTCGCACACCAGAGGCGTTGTTCTATTTCTTCATACAAGAGACGCTGTAAATACTGGAAAGTCTGTAATGTAAAATAGTGAAAAGTCGTGCTAGGGGTACAGATTTTCAAAATCACACACTTAAATACACTTTAATAATACGTAATATTACGGTGTACAGCAATTTTAAAAATCTGATTGTGGTCAGCAACTTTTGAAGCTGACTGTACCTGATAAGATAGTCCCGCGACCCATAGCCTTTTAGCCTTCCTGAATAAATGGACTATCTAACAAAAAAATATTTTGAGTCTGTAACGTTTGATCAACATTCGTTTGGACCATGAACTGTTGGGCAGCATTACTTTTAACCCATATTCTGGTTTAAATATGGGGTAGTTCCGGAGATTAGCGCGTTCAACCAATCAAACAAAGTAACAAACTTTTGATTTTAAAGTTTATGAAAATGGATGTATGTATGTTTGTTACTCTTTCAAGCAAATCTATTGAATGGATTTGTTTGTTTAGTACACAGTTCAGATACTTAGTTTATAACGTTTATTAAAGCAGGTTAGTTTCAATCCTGATTTTATGTTACCATAGGAAAATTTTCGGGTAGTAGCGAGCAGCGAGCGCCGCTGACAACAGTGTGTCTACCAAATCGGAGAGGAGAGGAGATGTGTCTGAATAACCAACCAGATGTCAAGTGTAGCTAAGCGGAGAGGAGATGTGGACATCTGATTGGTTATTCAAACACATCTCCTCTCCTCTCCGCTTTGGTGGATACCGGGCCTTATACCACAAACGGCACGATTGGCGCAGTTGCTGATAAGTTGACTGCTGCTCAGCGTGTCGCGGTTGCGATTCCTGTATGAAACTAATATATTTTTTATGATCTACAGAAGTTGATCCGGGTGACTGTGATGTGGGTTTAGCCCCTTCGTTCACAATGGGACGCAAGTCTCCGATACCTTATGACTTTGGTATCCATTGACGCGTGCCTGTTTACGAACCTCTATGGATTTGTATTGTAATAGTCGCCTAGATACCAAAGTCGTAAGGTATATATTAATCGTGATGCAAGTCTCCGAGACTTGCATCACGATTAATGTTAGGAAACTCAAATTAGATCATTGAGCTATTATTACTACGTATAGAGACGACACCACGCATCACTACTGTGTCCCATCCAGGATGAGTGAGCGCGCCTAGAGCACGCCACAGAGCTGTCAAACAACTGAATGAACTTGTAATAATAGCTCAATGTATTAGATTTAAGAAGAAATTTGAAATATGGGGTAACGTTTGTTTAAAAAACCGGCCATGTACCATTATCCATAAAAACGTCTGTTGTATGGAAACACCCTTAAATATTTATTTTATTCTGGTATCTATTATTATTTGTTTTTATAGCGGCAACAGAAATACATCATCAGAATCTGTGTTTTCAACTGTCTAACTATCACGATTCATGAGATACAGCCTGGGTCATAATTATGGGCAATAGTTTTACCCTTTTTACCCGTTTTACCCTTTTGGTTACGGAATCCTAAAAATAATAGAAAATAATATTGAAGTGTATTCAAAATTCAACTATCTCTGTTAGGAATACCATTGAGCTATTACTACTACGTATAGAGACGACACCACGCATCACCACTGTGTCCCATCCAGGATGAGTGCGTGCGCCTAGAGCACGCCACAGAGCTGTCAAACAACTGAATGAATTTGTGCGCGTTGTCTCATCCTGGATGGGACTCAGTGGTGATACGTGGTGTCGTCTCTATACGTACCTAGTAATAATAGCTCTATGAGGAATGAGCTTTGGAACCAAAAGTATTATTGCAAAAAAGTTACAATGTTTTGTAAAACCACTTCCTTCAATATTTAGTGGTTGAAACAAAGGCCATTTACCATCTGCCATATTTCTGTAATTAGGGATCGATTGTGGTGAAATAAAAACACGAAAAAGTATAATATTTTTCTCTTTTTATTTGACAAAAGAAATTAATTCACTTTTATTATCTTATTTCCGCTTTCCTTATAATACATTGTAGTTATAAAGTAATTACGCTACCTATATTTATATGTATAGTTTATTTTTCTATATATTACAAAAAATATTTACAAATTTTTTTTTCATCCCGTAAAGACCCATTCTAGAAATAAAGATATAAGATAATATAGTTTGTTCATCATATGGCTTGACATAGCAAAATAAAAATTTGAAAAAAAAAATGAAAATTAAAAAAAAAATGGTTTCGAAAAAAAAATGAACAGACTATATTATTTACAGGTAATAAAGAATTGCAGTTGAAATTAAAGATAATAATATTTATAGCTTAAAACAAAAAACTTTTTGCATTCAGAACACATTATTTTTGCACAAAATGTAATAAATACAATTTTTTAACTCAAATTACTGTTCTACATAAAAAAAAAACTTAAAATTATTTATCACAACAGACTGGTTTTGTGTTCCCGTTTGATTGTTTTTTTTTTTCGAAGATTTAAATCTAAATAAATAAAAAATGAATTAAAGCTTAATTTACGAATACAATTTTCAAATAATAATATTAGTTACTGTTGACCAATAATACTCTCATTATTTTTTAAATAAGATTTTTACAGTAAAATTTAAATGTAAAGCGAATATTGCAACCAATTTTCATTTTTTCACAAAATCAAAATAAAATTCGAATTCAATTATTAAGTTTTGCCAATAACAAGATAAAAAATATTTTACCCACCTACAATGAGGGCAAAACTTAAAAATTTATTTGTATTTATTTAAATTCAGATGGCCAAAATTTAAATTTTACAAAAATCTTGAGATAAAATTCTACTAATATTAGTGTTCCGGGAAACTAAAGTCAAAATACAAGAGCCAACACATTCACATCTGTCATATGTCAAAGTTGACAAATAACGTGATTCGTCCATCTGCGAACATCACACGGTTATCAGCCAATCAGAAACGAGCATTTTAGGATACACCATCTCTGATTGACTAATATGTGACCGGATTATCAAGACGTTACGTTATTTTTTAGGAATACAAGTTTATTGATGGGCCAAACAGATAATAGAGAAATAATTCATGGCAAAAAAACCTTTTTTAGAAATATTTTATCTAAACAATGTACGGTGAGAGAAAAATTGTAAAAAACAACAAAAATATTTATGCATAAAACGTGCAGTCATTAATTGTTTGGTCCATCAATATCTGATTTTTTTAAACATATTTATTACATATACAGTAACCATTATGAACAATTATTCCCTATTTATAATTAATTATAAAAATTTACAATGATTTTCATTATTACTATTAAATAATTCTGCTTACAAATAAAAGTTGGTTGTGCCGATGCTTTCGCGCCATAAATACGACGCCATTTTGTGATGGCTGTCATTCCTGTCCGCCATTTTATAGTGAATATACACTTAATTTTATTTAGGTTTGTGTTTGTGCGAGGGCTGTTAGACTGCAGGCCATACCCTGTTGACAAAAGAAAATATAAATTAAATAAATGCGTCAACACATAAATTGCACTAACAATTACTACACACAACTTTTTCTGAAAAATATCTGTTGGTTTAATTGGAAATTGAACATATAGAATTGGAAAAATAGAGGTTTAGACGCTTTTCCAAGTATTTCAATTCAAAAATTCAGTAATTGGTTTGAATTTTTGAATTTAAATAATTGGAAAACTTTAAAATACTTTTGAAGAGAGACACGAGTGTCGTGGTACATTTTTATTACAAATCAAGATCCATAAACTTGTAGATAGCAATGAGAGAGTTAAGTCATGGGGGAAATGATATTTAACTGAATTTTAAGGCGAACAATGTTCAGTTGCAGCCGCATTGTCTAGCCGAATTTAAACCATGATAAGTAGAAGAGGAAGAAGTATGAAAACTTACTGTCTGACCAAGGATTGCCATCGGCCCGGTACCAGAAGAATTGTGGCACGTAGACCAGGTGCCACCTCTCGTTTCCAGTCACCAACCCGCTTGCCAAGCGTGGTGATTCATTCCCCATTTTTGTAGAGGCCTATGTCCAGCAGTGGACTGCGATAGGCTGTTGAAGATGATCTCTTGATGAATTACATGGTTATGGGACTTACGTGAAGGTTGGCATCCAACTGGTACCGGGAAATGTAGAAAATACGATATCTGGAGTACCCTTGGTTGTCATACTTTGGTGACTTATAATTTCGTGGAAACAAGAGTTTTTAACTTACTTTTTTTGTCCAGAAACACGTTTACAGCTGTTCATGCATTCCCAGAAGGGTAAGGCTAAGATAGTAGTTATGTAGGCTAAGATAATTCTGGTACAGTTAGTATCAAAAGTAGATGAGCATTGTGTAATATTTCAAGTTTCGTACGAAATTTTCCTTGGAATCAGTATAATTTTTATTAAATCATTATCATCAAAAAGAATCAAGACTAATCGCAATAGCTATTGTACCTATAAAAAAAGTGTCATCTACTCTTAACACCAAAAGTACCACTTACAATTAAAACCATTTTCAAATAACACTCACGTAAGTAATCCAGGGTTGGCATCGGTTTGGTACCAGGAGTACTGCGGCACGTAGGGCGGGTGAGGCTGCGGGGCTCCCTGATGGTGCAGCGCGTGGGCGGCGTGCGCGCCTTTCATGTCCCAGGGGCCGGGCGGCGCGCCCTACGACAAAGAGAGGGCACGGTTAGGTTGTTTGTTCTGTGGATTGAAATTGCCTAGTCCTTCAGAAGAATTTATGGATAATGCCGACGGCGACGGACATTGAGTGTTGGTAAAGATTGTGGTGGGTGTTAAAGTTTTCATAACTGTCATTTTGCTGATGCGTTTGTTTCCGTTGGCTATGACTGTTTGATGTTATTTTCTAAAGATATAACTTTATATTTCTGTGAAAATTAAAAAAAGATAATATTAATTTCTAGAAAATATTTTTTTGTTCCGTCTCAGGTAGGTCGTAATTATAAAATCTGTGGTCTAAATTTCAGAAGTAAGATCTATCTAAACAAAGAGTAAAAAAAAATCTTACTCCTTGATAATTCAAACTGGAAATTTTTTAATTGAATGAAATAATTTGAGTTCATCAAAAATCTCATTTTTCATGGCATTTTGAAAATAAGTATACAGAATGGTCTTTGATTCTAAACTGACGACCAAAAGAACCTAGCTTCTAAGCTTGCCCTATGTATAAGATATACTCTGTATCAGTAATTTGTATGGTGTGCATAATAAAGTGTATTCTATTCTGTTAAAAACCTACAAAAAAAGTGTTTTAGAAATCTTGGAGTAAAGTTTCTTTTAGACAGCAATTTTCTGTTAGACAGCAATTCTTTATACACTCCGTCTACCTACCTACGTCCATATATCAACAAACGAATTAACAATATTACACGTAGGTACTTCCAAGTGAAGTCGCAGTAAAAGCTAGTCGAAAACTAATCGTCGAAAACGTTAGGCGCGCCCGGCACACCCACACCCATTATCTAATAAGTTTTATATAGTTTTTTATAATTTTCACACACGCAACTATACAAAACTCGTTTTTCTGTAAGCTTTCTATGGAAATACGTATGTTTTCGAGAAGATAATTAAATTAAATTGTGGAATTTGAAGGTGGTTTCGAGACAGAACTAAAATAACTGTTGGAAAAAATATGTTTTGTTTTTAAATGGAGGATTGATTTTTGAGATATTCAGCGAACAAGAATTCATAATTATCTTATGTTAATTGGAGTTGACGATTTCGTCAACTCTGGATGGAACCCTCAAAACGTATTTACGTTTTAAGGGATCCATAAGTCTAAATAAAAGTGGCTTCTAAAGAATTGCATGTTTTTCTGACTATCTGCATGTCTCAGCCAATTTTTTTCTTCATTTCTTGATATTCAACCATCACACGCTCATTCTCTTCTTTTACCTGCAGCTTTCACTAACTAACAATCGTTTAATTTCCTTGAAATATATTTTTGATTTAAAACTGCATTTTTCAACTACAATATAAACACATCCTAAAATAAGTAATAAAAAAAAGCTACGTGCATTTGACAAACACGACACGGAATCGAACCCTTACCTTTAGCATCCAAGGCATAGGTCGGGCCCTCATGCCATCAGCGCCTGGTGATCCCTCTACGTCATCCGACTGAGGCGCGAAATAACCCTCCTACGATAAGAAAAGGAAGCTCCCCTCAAAAATATGTATATCTCTAGGTATAATATACCTAAACTTAACTAACTTCACAAAAGTATACAGCTAAAATTCATTTTCAATAATTTATTAAAGCATTTTATATGGAAAATAAAATGCCTTATATTTTTTTTCCAATTAATCAAAGCATTTTATTTTCTAAATAAAATGTCTTTTATTTTCCAGTTAAAGCTAATTCAATTAATTATTTTCAATTCAAAATTTAAATTGGTTTGTAAATTGAATTCAATTTAATTTAAAATAAGAATTTTCCAATTACTGCATTTATATTTCCCTATAATCATTCATAAAATGAAGGTTTTATTTTTCAAGACACAAAATCTACTTTCAAAAATATTTTGATTCTCTTTTTGACTTTACAATGAAACATTTATGTTTTAAGTATTTTTTTTTTGTGTCTATAATTGCAAAGTTCAAAAGTGGTTTGTCATTATATAACATAAGTGCAATAATTGGAAAATGTTTGAAGTTACAGTGTTTGACTTACGTATCCGACCCGCGGGTCCCACGACTGTTGGTGCGGTGGCTTCACGTCACACGAGCTTCCGTCGGGCGATCGGCCTGCCGTCGGCTATACAAAAGAGAAAACTGTTGGTTAAAAAACTATTGGAAAGGCTTTTGACTATGCTAATTTTATTCTATTTTGTTAATACTTGATTTAAACGCTAACTTAATAAAGATAAAGCATAAGTGGTTCTGTGGTTGCTGAAAACCTCAAGCGGCTTAAATATAGGTAACTAAATTGTTGAGCCGTTTGGTGTTGAAACTCTACGGACGTGGGGTCCGAGTGCTCACAACACCTCTATAGCGACCCAACGACTTGCTGACGCTTCCCGTGACTCAAGAGCTGGCTTTTATCTTAGCAAGAGGCAAAGTATTGCCATACAAAGAGGCAACGCTGCTGTAGTCTCTTGACACATTACCAGTTGAAAGATAGCCTTTAGTAGGAATTTTGAGATGCTTTATAATAGTTCAGCTTATTTGATTTTTTTATACTCAAATACTTAATCTTGTTTTAATACTTTCATTTCTAGTAAGTTCAAAAAATCTAATAGCTATTCCAAATTTCTCTTACATATCCGACCTTGACATCCCAAGCGGGCTGCGGTTGCTGCTTCACATCCCAGGGGGTGCCGGTGGGTGACAGACCGGGGGACAGCTCCGACACGGGGGTCGAGCTGGGGGTCGGCGAGTGCGCCTGTGCTGGACCCCCGCTCTGGTACGCTGAGGGGGAGTGCTGGGAGCCGCTGGAACTGCCGCCGCCACCTTTAGGGGAGAAAATGTCGTTAGTAATCTTTAGGTATACATAATGCTAAAGAAATTGGTGATGGTGACTATGGACGCTAAGTGAATCAATGGACGTATATAAGGAGTTGAAGTAATAGTCAAGTTTTATAGGCACCATAACCTTTATTTAAGAAAATTATCGCACTCGCATTGCGAGTGCTCGTCATATGAATCGAAGGTCTATGATAATTTTTTTTCGTGTTTTGGCTTCAATAATCAGTGGTTACTAGGAATCTGGATATTCCATAATCTTAAATGTAAGCCTGCTAGGTTTTTGGGACTGTGTCAACAGCTATTGAAGGACACCATGGATTTTAGTCAGTACAGTTCTATTAGTCCTGCTCTGCCCTGGGTCCGGACTCATTTGATGGTTTTACAACGCTAAAAAAAGGTGTAGGAGTTAGAAAAACTTACCATGTAATAGTTGGTTGTTGTTGGGCGGGCTGCTGGGCGGTAGACCGAGGCTGGGCGTTGGAGCGCCCACCTGGGCGGCCTTCATCATCTTCTTGTACTTACTCCGGCGATTTTGGAACCAGATCTTCACCTGTTGGTAAAAGGGATAGGTTAGAATGAGTGTTTTTGCTGCACAGCATATTTTTTAAACTCATAGTCAAACTATTATATTCAAGTCTAAAAGAAAAGTTTTTCAAAATGATTGGAGTCATTTCTATAAACACTCTAAATTCATTCTCACTTCCACGAGCAATTTCTTTTAACACTATTATGAAAAATGTATACATTTATAACTCGAATAATATGTATTTTTTTTTTAATAAAATGCATTTTATTTTAAAATGAAATGGTGTTATTTTGATAATAATTGCACCTGTAGTTTATGAAATAAATCAATATACATTGTGAGGGCCCATGGGATTGAGAAATGTGACCACGGAATTTAGAATCACACTTAATATACGCTTAACATTACAAATCGTATACATTTCAAAATTATTGATATCAATTTGTAATTATCAAAACAAAAAAGTAAAAACCGTTTAAAAAAATATATTTTTCAAGCCACGTTTTATAATATGCCGACATACAGTCATTACATACTTATATTTATGTAAATTATATAATCGACCATTCCTACGAATGTTAATCTTCTCTATTACCATATATATGTACGAATACGCATATATAATGTTTATATATTTACATAAATAATATATAGGTAGGTACAGACGTTTGAGTAAAAGAAAATACCTACCTATGTTTATGTATGTACTGGATAATGTATATCTAAAAGTTATGTATATTACAACTCTTATGCATATTATTTTTTACTAGAGATAATAATATAACTAGCTTTGTAGGCATAAAAAGCAGTTTCCCATGCTGCCTTTAGACCAACTTTATTTTTATTATCTTTGATAGGATCCAGGGAAACAAGTATGTAGTTAAGGCATGGAATGACTATGATTCTAATAATCACTACCATAGTACAACGAGAACAAGGTTCAAAATTGCTTTCTTGCAGGCAGGCAGAAATTATAATACATTTAGACCAAAATATTTACATGAAGCTATCTTCTTCGACTTCGTTCAAATGAAGTTTTGGTCCGAACACAGCGTCGCATCCGTTTTTAGTTTTTCAAACAACCTATCCTACCCCTAAAGAATCAAATTTCGAAAAATCCCATTTTAGTGAGCCTACGTCTTAAAAAGACCCGTAGTTGTAGTTTCTTAGATTTGACCGGTTGACCTGCTGACATCTGTGCATACGCCTGTTGGGCAGAAATTGTCCAAATGGACTGTTTTTGAAGGAAGAAAGAGATGCTTTTCTCCAGCAATGGGATTCAGAATAAGCTTATAAAAAGTCTAAGCGATGTGCCACTGCCAATGTCGGATTTCACAACATGAATACCTAAACTAACATAATTATATAAAATATACAAGCATATAGCAGGGGTAGCGTGGATAAGGGCGGGGCCATGGGGTTGTCAGCCGTTACTGTACCGTTAAAGTTAGGGGTGGGAAATGTCGATAAGTTTTTTATCGATAGTTTTTTTTTCTACGGAAGTTTGTGAACATCCTCTGTCTAGTCTTTTCACAACTAAACTGGGGTCGGCTTTTAGTCGGCACAAATACTGTGGTTAATATAAGATTTTTACTTATTTAATCATTCTATAATAAAATTATACTCTTAATTATCCGTATTATTATAATATTATAATGTCAACTCTTCGAGTTTTTTTAGTTGTACCCACTAATCATAGAAAATGCTGGTTCAAGATGATTTTTTTTAAGTATAGTCTATTGTAGAAAGCCTGGTCGGGGGACTTATTTCACTACCGTGACTTCCGGAACATAAAGGGCTATTGAAGGACACCGTGGATTTTAGTCAGTACAAGTCTGGCAGTTCCTTCCGACCTGCCCTGGGTAGGGAGGACTCATTTGATGATTTTAAACGTAAAAAAGAATGTAGATAGTCTATTTATCGAGGAAAGCTATCACACTACGACTACTGGGAGCTGATCAGCGAGTGCAACCGTAGAGATCAGCTAGTTTTATATATTATGATATATGTATACCTACAACTGAAATAATCTTTGACTTCCTCACTTTAAAAACAAACAGATCAGATCACAAGGCCACGATATATCTGAGTTTCCTCGAGATAAAGCTATAGCGGTTACATAAGAGTTATGATTGCAATATGTTATAGTTCATTATAGTGTTAGTACAAGTTATAGGCATGCAACCTGCTCGACTGGAGTGACAAGTAACATTATTGATAAACGTTGGGTCATTGTGATAGCGAGAAGCGGAAGCGCAGCGATGTTTTTTTTTCTTCACCCTCAATAGGAAAGTAAACACAGATTTAATCATTTAAAAATAAATGTAAATGGTGTCAAATAAAGTGATGATAGGTACCTGTCAAGAAGAATTTGGTTTATGAATGCAACTTTTAACTTATAAAATAAATAATTACCTTGCAAATCTGAATATACCAGAATATGTATTGAGACTTGATTCGTTTTTGAATTATCGATACATACATTAAGTCATTAAAAACCTAACGCATTGTTTTTTTCAAACATGAAATTCATAAGGATAAAAGGAATGTGTAACTCCAGTAGATAATTTAACTTTGTCAAAAACAACTCGATGATTTCAGCACGAATCAAATATTTTGTGATCTACAAGTAGTTCTGTTTGGCAACGTTTTTAAATATAAATAAAAAAAAACATCCGCTGTTACTGCCACCACATAAAGTGATCAACTTATATCGCCAATTCGTGTAATCAATGCATAACGGGTATGTCATGCGGCATAAAAACTGACGCATGCGTTATTATTTATGTGTCCATTTTATATGAGTTATATATTTCACGTGGACGCTTCTGCGCAGTCGCGGTAGAAAGTATTACAACTGGAGTGAGCTCTTATTTACGATGCATAACTTTGCCTTATCTTTTATCTAAGACAGCTAGGAATTGCTAATCGGTTACGTATTCAACAGGTTTTTCAGTAAAAAACTGATGCGGCTCATAAAACTTGCTTGAAAACGATAAAAATCTAATCGATAACTGTCTTATTCTTCGTATCACTTATGAGGCTAATTTTGCTACTAAACTAGAATCAATGCGATAGCAAACAAATTACTCATCGCCCACTTAAAACTTGTATGGAAAAGTGTAGGTGTAGAAATTCTTGTTTATGTTATAATCATCGATATCGATAAATTGAGAGATGTCCCATCCCTCACCACCCACCCTTCGATTAGCCAGGTCGCAGTGCACGATATAACTTAACCCCGACGTCGCGCCTAACTTATTGTATTGGTATTCGGCATTCAATTCACTTAGCCCGCTTGAACAAGGTTATGTTGTGCGGTATTATTTATTTTATCACTTTTACTGTCTGGTGTTATGTGTTTTATTCATTTTGCTTTTTAGTCCTTGCGTTAGTAGACGCGTAGTAATTTCGATTTAAAACTTAATAACACTAAACTTTTATGGATCGCAAAGGAGATAATTTCTTTTCGCTTTTATTGAATTACTTACCCAGCTACTGAAACGCATTAAAACAACGTTTTATGATCAACAATTAATTTGTGAACTCAGATCAGCAACGAGCAATTTCATTTGTACAATTGTGATTTGGACCATGTAACATTTTTAAACTTTATATTTCAGCCAACAGGCACCTATATCTATCATTTGTATATCTATCAAATTATCTACACAAATACTTACCAAACTCAAAGCCGGAATATTACAAAATAATAACAAAAAAAAAACGTTGGAAAATGTCGAAATACTCAAGGTTTTCTATCGAAAAAACTATCGACAATAGTTCGTATGCATGTAGCAAAGCAAATCATTTCAATCGTCCAACCGTGGAGGATTGTGCTCGTGACAAAAGACCGTGTTGTATAAATTTTGTCAAATAAATGTTTATTACTATGGATGGGAAGTTGGGAAACATAGGATAATTGTAGAAGACTTTTTTGTGTGTTTTTGTGTTACGAAATTTTAGTTAGCAACAGTCATGGCGGTCTGAGAAGGTTTTTCTATTGTTGTTTTTGTATTTTTTTTTAAAACATAGTTTTCCGGTTTAAGAAAAAAAGGCAGAAGGAGATTGAAATAATATTTAGAGAATCTTAGATTATTTTTTGTTTATTTTTGTGTGTACACACAAAATTTAGAGCAAACGATATATGATCATTCCTTTACTATTTCATTATAGTCCTACTTATTTTATTTTTAAGATATCGCGGTTTTCAGATAGTTAATTTGTTTTAACGTTTTTATAACTGTAAACCAACTACATACTATCTAACTGCACATTTTCTTTAATTAATAATTATATATAAATAAGCAGGAATATAAGATTAAAATACAATAAAGGTGAAAAAAAACACCTAGTACCTAATAGTTCTTAGAAGAAACGGCGGATGAAAACGTATTATTGTGGTTTTCATAGGCTTTATGGAAGCAAACTACCATGTCATAGCGATTTACTGATAAAGATAAATAATAATAATACAAAATATTTCTAACTTTCACTAATCTTGTAGTAAAAGAAAAAAATATATCCTTTACACCTGCCTATAATATCATCAAGTCGTAAAAAATGAGTACTTATACACTTGACGACGATTTCATCGCGAAACATCAAAAGCGAGCGACATAAAATTATTTTTATTTACTGAATATAAAATAGAAATATGATAACATAATTTAATGCATTAAAACACTATCTTAAAACTAAACAATAAAACGTATTCAGTTTTAGTTCAATAAAACATCGATGTTTAAAACTATCGTCATGTCTCACCACTAGCATCCGTCATCTGTCACATGTACTGTCATTGTTATAAAAAAGAAAACGAAACAAAATGGCCGCGGCATGTGTGACCACAATGCAATATGTATTTACTGACACATGCTGTGTTATTGTGCTATGAGAATATTGTGGGGAAGTAACACGAATTCGAGGGAAAAATGCTTAAAACATGCGTTGTATTTCGACAGGTGTCAATAACAAGTTTTCATAACTAAAATGTTATTTTTCGGGCTTGAGACTAACAATATTTAGTAAATTATTTAAATATCTCAGGAAATAGCCGTAGGTAACTGTTACTGTTCTTGGAACTTGTAGTTTTTGTAGAATTCGATATTTACTATCTTACTTATTTTAGTATAAAATAATACCTGCTTGATAGTAAATATAAGAATGTACTAAACTGGGATTATTAGGAACCTTCTATGTAATCCCGCCTAGTTATAAATCGATTTATTTTGTAATCCGTAGTAACGGTAATATAATTATAATATCGTCCAAGTAAAGAAAAGCTAAAAAAATACTGAGATAAATAAGAACCACACGAATCAGACCACGAACCTTGGAGAAACCCGTTTACATACATTTATAAAAATGCTAATCGAATTTAGAACCTACCCCTTACTACCCCCGGCATTTTTGACCCGATAAAAAAAAATCTGTCAAGAATAAATTCTCCTACGTAACAAAACTATTTTATATAATTATTTTACTTATTTATTTACTCCAACATCGACTAACTACTTTATTTATGACAACATTTTTATTGCCTATCTTAGTCACTCTATGATTCATACATAGGTATTAGGTATATACAATTCTACATAATACAGGTTATAATTTCCGATGATAATAAATTCTGAGATAACAATCTTGTGTTGAATATTGCTAGATACATGTATTAACGCGGATTGAAGAAAACTTCAACTGGGAAATTGGCTAAGATTAAATATATTCAACTACTCTTCTGTCTTATAGGTGAACTCGCTCAGATGTGGGCTTTGTCTCTATAACGTCTGATCTAGATTAGATTCAATTTTGTTTCCATGGAAACATAACTATTTATAATCGCGATCTTAAGAGTTTTGTTTTTATTTTATGTTGCAGAACTTTAAAATTTACGTTTTTTTTTTTACTTGGTAAAATCATCAAAAGAGTCTTCCCACCCCGGGCAGGGCGGGAGGGACAGTCAGACTTGTACTGACTAAAATCCACGGTGTCCTTCAATAGCCCTTTATGTTCGGGGTGACGGTGATGGAATAAGTCCCGCGACCTAAAATATACGCTTTGAATCGGTTTGTCACTTATACCACTTTGTAACTAATAGTAAAATAAATCAGATCAAAATCTAGTATCGCCATTTTCCTCATACAAAAAGATACTTTTCGTTAGAATTGAATTGCCAAATACCTTTATTGTACGCACAGTTACGGAGTGGATTCACTGCCGGGTCTGTATTTCCCTATAGACAGTTATAACCTTGTGGTCTTCAAATCAAGAGTGAACAGGTTACTTCTAGGCAAGCGTGCTTCAACGTCGACCACACTTTCGTTTACCATCAGGCGAGATATTGTACGCGACCTTTCATTAATTCAAAAAAAAAAGTGAATTAGCGTCCTACTTTTACAAGCAAAAGCAGTGAATTTCCTTCCATATTCTTGTCACTTTCAAACTAAAAATACGTCAAAACTCGTTCCTTATAAAACCATAGACAATCCTAAAACCCTCCTTCACAAACAGAAGCAAAGAAGCCCCGTAACCAATCAACCAAAATGCAAACTTGCAACATCTCACATCCATGACCGCATTTCAAACCGATCCTTACCGCTACCTAGAATCGCATCTATTTCTGCCTATACCCAATGTTGCCAACTTTAAAAAAAACCAGCCCGTTCCCATAGGTTTCGACAGCGAATGGCTGTATGCACGAGCAGTCGGCAACGCGTACATCGCGCGGTGTGCACAAAGACATGGCGGACATTCGTGGCATAGCTTTGAGAAACTGGTGCCCTCTCGCATACAACTATTCCAGCACTTCCAAGGACTGGTTTATGTTGGAGTGTTTGTATTGAAACTTGACAGGTAGGCTGTATGTTGACTAACTAGGTATTTATTTGGTCACCACTACATTTTGCAAATGACACGAAGTTTATGGTACAGTTTTTTTCTTCATCTGTGGTAAAATTGACTATTCCGCCATAGTCATGCTAAGACGCGTTAAATAACTTTCTCATTTTGACAGCTGTCAAATTGACAGGTGTCAAATTTTGTTTTCATTACTATCCATGTTCCTGCTGCTAAAATTTTAGCATTAATTTATCATTTTTGAGACAGATTACGTAGACGCCAGGAACCCAAGGGGAAAAATTTACATCTGTCACCGATTTTCCTATAACGCATTGGAATAAAATACCTTAACATATAAAAATGGTTAGATAAACAAGTACCACATACATTTAAATTAGATCTACGGTACTCGGCATTAGAAAAGTCATAACGGAAACAAGTGCGCATGCGTCCCTTTGATCAAAGCGTCGCAGGTACACAGAGGAAGCACTTAGTACGGTATTTAAATCGTATCGGATTTAATTAACACTGCCATAGGATGTTGTACATTTCTATAGAATAGAAGATGTTGTATTTATCAATACTTTGTAGAAGTATCTGTTTTGTATGGTAATTTGTACCCTAAGCACGAGTTTTCAGTATTTGAGACGTAAAGTAAACTGGAACTTTGACAATATCAAATTGACAATTTTCAAGGGAAAAATTAGTTCCTTCTTCGCACAAAGAAAAACCGTATTTAAGAAAATAAGTAGTGTTTTCTCTTTGTACTAGATGCACATAGTTTTAACGCTTTAAAGTTTAAAATTAAAGTAAGTTTTATATCCAGAGCATTTTATATTTCATTTATGTCAAACTAAACATAATTTCGTAGGTCAATATCGGATGAAATCACACAACACTATTAACACATTAAAACACAATTCCTTTCCATATTTAAAAATCGGAAAACCATCAATCAAATCACAGCTCTACTCCCCGACACTATCACCAACTGTCAATGTCAAATAAAAAAAAAAAAGACATTTGACAAATGAAAAACAAAGTGTCAAAGAAACGTCATAATTCACGAAACGACAAGCACCATCGCACAGTGTATCAATCATTTTGGACGACTCAATCACTTTACCAATCAGTAAATGAGAAATACATATAAATAATTAATGTATAATAAATAAATGTTAATGTTGTAGCTGATGCATAAAGCGGTCCACAGATTGAAAAAAAGACAGTAGCCGCTGCGTGTTTGTGTTGGACAGTGAATGATGTGGAGTTGTCTTTATTTTTATTTTTGTTTTATATTTTTGCAATTGCAGTTTCACTGCGGTTTGCTCTCTTTGTTTGAGTGCATAGAATTTATAGGTATTTTTAATGTGTTGAGTCTAAAAAAGATCGTGTTTTAATCGACTTTAAGAAACGAGGTTATATTTGACGTACGTGGCCGTACGCAAACAAAAATGGCCTGCAATCATATTTAATAAATAATATTTTCATGTTTCTAGAAAAAAAAAACTTTAATGAGGGCCATTAGGCTAAGGGTTATTACTCAAACAAGTCTTTAACTAAGATTTCAAAGTAAAATATAAACACTTATAATTAAAAATAACTTAATAATCCAACATCTCCCAAAAAAGCAACAACAACCAACCATAATTTTATTGCAAAAAGAAGTTTAACATCGAACACAATAAAACTCAAATTAGTTTAATAAATTCAAACAGGTGCTAACTGTCGACACCCTTATCATAATCCAATAAATTAGTGATGCGCAAACGCGTTTTACATATCGATACATTAGTATTGTGACAAGCACATTAGGCGGTCCATTGGCAATAAAAAAAATATGAACATTAAATATTCAACGATTGCAATGTTACTTTTTGCACTCATGTAATTGTTTTGCATTAATTTTATTACTCTAAATGGGTATTTTATAAAGTAACTTTTAAATTTCGAATTTGTTTCTAGACGTTTTTGCCTTAAAAGGTGGATGAAACTCTAGGAGGTATCTGTGAAATGCTGTAGGTGCTAGTAAAAATCATAATGTATGTAGCTGTAACACATTTTTATGTAATGTGACATCGAATTTTGCATTTAAATTACTTCTTTGCAATTCGTTACGCATTTTGAACTTGGCATTCGAGATAAATTCACACAAATGTATTAATTGCGAATAAATTTGTATTAAGTAACATTTATATGTAATTTATTTTATTAATTTATCAATTAAATGTTTATTTAATTAAATGCTGTCACAGTTTATTTATTTGAAATTAAAAGGTAAGTTTATGACTACTAAGAAAGCTATACCTAAGTCTTACATAGAACATTTTAAGATGACTTCTTACTGCATTTGTATACGTTAGAATAAATCTAGGTTACCATTGACAACTGTACTACTTTTCCATGCGTAAATTATAGTTTATTTATTTTAATTTATATTTAGTTAAGCTTTTTCTCTGAAGTTTGACACATTGACAATATATTTTTATTAAAAAAAAAACTAAGAAAAAAGAAAAAAAGAGTAGTTAACTCCACCGATTTCCAAGAGTCTCATAAAATCTTTCGTATCGCGTCTCGGTCACATGGGTCCTGTGTTTTACGCTGAGAAAAACACCAGAATTCCCCTTAGAAAGGAAAAAATACCGCGTCTGTAATAAATTTGACGACCAGTTTGTTTGTCACTCAATTCTGGAACGGGTTTGAGTAAAGTGCAATTTGTTTTTGGCGTTAAATTGAAAGTAAATTTCTATATCTAACTTAGATATTTGCCCACAAAGTTGGACAGCAGAAGTTAAAAAATACCTAACTAGCTTTATCGGGGTTGAGGGACTGTCTCTTCAGGTAACCGTGACCCTGGAAGGTTATGGTTATAACGTTGGCTGTTGAAGGACCACCATGGATTTTAGTCACTACAAGTCTGACAGTCCCTCACGTCCCGCATTGGCTGAAAGGACTCGTTTGAAGATTTTACCACGATAAAAGAAAGGATATGCAATAAAATGTCCCGATATTAATCTAGGTAATAAATTAACTTTCAGTATGACAAATGTCATCTCAGAAAGTTAAGCCGTCCCGGCGTGATGGAGTAACAAACGTCCATCTGTCCATCTATCTAAACACGCATTTATAATTATTATTAGTAATGATGATTGTTTAGAGTAAAAATTATAAAAATAGATCTGATTACTTCAATGTGGGAAGCCTTTACCCATATTCAGAAAGCAAACAGTGACATCATTTTAGCATTAATCTGTGCACCATAAATGTATCAGTCCATAGGGGAGCCATATCGGCCATCAGTGAACATGTGTTAATTTGATTAATAGATTAAAATAACATTGAAAATAGTAATGACACAGATTTTCTTACAGCAAATTAATTTAACTAAAAACTAAGCAAAAAAAAATACATTTTATAATAAAAACAACGTGAATCAAAGACAAATGCCATCCTCATGATTCAATTTACCATAAATAAGTACTTTATCTTACAGCTCAGTGATATAGCAATTCATTGCTAATCGCCTTCAAAGAGTATCCATGTCGATATGTTTTTTATCGACACTCGTACGTCACTAGCATTACGTAATAATGAATTTATGAGATTTTTATAGTGTCTTAGACTACTTAGTGTGCAGTTTTGCTCGCGTGAGAGAATTGAGTTTTTAATATTGTTGTAAGTGTTTTTTGCTGTTTAAAGATTTATGCACTTATTTTTACGAGCATTGTCTCTGAGTGGGTGAACAGGAGTGTGGCCTAAGTAATACTTAATATGATTTATTGCTAATTGCTTTGGATAAGAACATGTTGATTAACATTTTAATACATTTAAATTATTTCCGAATTTTAGACTGTACATTTGCACGCATTTGAAAAAAACATCCATATTTCCACTGTTAGGTGAGGTATAACAAAAAGACAACCATATAACTTATACGTTAAATCATAATATATTCCATTGCCTTACTGACCCATTAATACTACACGATACACAAAAAATCCCAGCACATTTCTTCCATTCTACCCGAATTACATCGGTTGGTATTTAAAAAATTAACTTGCTTAAAAACGGAACGCGAACGAAACTCGGAAAAAAGTCGCAATAAGTTTTTGCGAGCTAGTGAAAGGCCGTATGTTGGGTAGCCGCGAAATGTCTTTATCGGCGCCGACTCGGTTTTATAGCAACGGGCACACAACGGAGTGTTTAATGTGTCGATGTTTTTTTATCGATATTTTTTTTAAAGGTGCGTGGTTGTCACTATTTTTTGACAGTTTATTTGTTTTATTTTTATTTTCATTAAAAATATTATCAAAACATAAAGGAATCACATCATCAAAGAGTAACCATGGAATTTCTTGCCGTGCCAATTTTTTCTCAACCTTTTATAAGTGCACATTGAGGCGCATGTAAATTAAAATATTTTGATTTTTGATCATGTGCCTAGCCTATTCTCAAACATTTTGGGGTCCGCTTTTAGCCTATCTTCACAACCCAGTTACTGGGTTAGACGATGACTAGTTTTCAGAATTTCCGGGCTTCTAAGTGGCTGTCATGATTTTCAAAGATATGCAATTATTGTCCAAATAATACCTAAAAAGCCAAATTGTTTACAATATCCCTAATTAACCCTTTTTTCACCCCAATGAACAACCCTTACAGTCTCCACTAAATAAAAGATCCCCAAATGGAAACACATTACTCAATTTATTCGTAAATTACAGACATATGCCGAATTATTTGATCCCCCGTTGTCATAGCAACGCCCCCGCACACTAGCGCCGTCGGAATCGCGGCGAGATCCCCAATTACAATTAGTAATCGTATTATATTGTGTCAGACCTTGTTATTAACTAATTGGCTTCATTTTTGTTAATCAGATCTTCATTGTATTTGTTTATGGGAGATTTAATTTTAGGAATTTGTCTGTTGCTAGTCTTTTTAGCCGACTTTGAAAAAACGAGGAAAATTTGAATTAAAAATAAAGCCACCCTCTTTTGAAGGGTCGTGGGACTACCTAACGAGGTACCGTGACCCCGGAACGTAATTGGCTATTGAAGGGCACCGTAGATTATAAGTCAGTATAAGTCTGACAGTGGGATCCGGCCCTGCAGCGGGGTGGGAGAACTCATTTGATGATTATACCACGTTAATTAAAAAAAGGCCACTATCGAAAGATAAGTAATTTTACTCTTTTCTGTGGTGATTTTTGAAGGTGGTGATATTTTTTAATTTAAAAGTTAAGTTAAGCAAGCAGATGTAATAGCAAGCCTCCAAGAGCAGTTGAAGCTCCAAGAACCCTGTCTGCTCCAAAATGGAGCAGAAAACTCAATGATTTGAGAAATAAGAATCAACTAATGCATTTCTGGACTAGCTAAAGGGAAACCTATCTGTTCTCCTTCAAGACGATGAAACAATAATAATGGCACTGGTTCTATTACTAGAATTTAGAACGGTGAATAAGATAAGAAATAGTATTGACCCAATGACGACCCAGGAAAGACATCTTTGGAGAAGAACGATTAGAAGAGCCGACCCCAAATAAACATGGGAAAAGGCCGGAAGAAGAAGAAGAACGGTAAATAAGTTTGAGGTATTAAACTGTATCAAAATGACTGAGTAGACGCGTCTTGGAGTGGAGACCGCGTATCGGTAAGCGTAGTGTGAGACGCCTACTAGCTAGATTGACCGACGACCTTACGCACGTGACTGAGACAGACTATAGATGTTTAAGACAGACTGACAAGCCTGGGCTCTCGAGTTCTGTGTGTGGCGACCACGGACCGGAAGACGCAGCGTAGGCTTCCCACTAAATGGACCGACGACATCGTGAGAGAAAGCAACCGATGGATGCAAGTGGCGAATTGTCGTTCGGCGTAGCGGTCTAAGGGGGAGGCCTATGTTCAGCAGTGGACGTCTTCCGGCTGATGATGATGATGATGACAAGCCTGGGAGAAGCCTGTTCAGCAGTGTACTGCGATTGGATTGAAAAGGACTATCACTTAAAAGTAATAAGGTTATTCTTAAACACTGCCTCATTAATCTTAATTCAATTAACAATCAATTCATCTCAGTTACTAACCGCCATTAATTCCCCATATCCTTCATTAATATCCTCCCAATAAGCTTGGAATTCACCCTCGGTAGCTCCGTTTACACAATAACGAACGTGAATCCGAGAGCGGCGGTTATTCGAACCTCAATCATAGTACTGTTTTGGTTAATTTAGTTCAACTACAGCAGTATGGGGTTAAACTTGAATGTGCAGATATTTGAGAGGCTGGTAACCTATTTAGAAATGGAGTAATTGAAGCTTGTAAGGATGGGGATGGTTCTTTTTATGTTGATGATGATAAGGGAATCATTAAAGATAAACTAGTCATTTGTTAAGAATCTAAAACTTTGAGACAAAATGTAAGAAAATACTTTGATGAAAAACCTTCAGAATTTGATGTCGTTGTTCAGGTTTTGGTAAAATCAAACGTATTGAGTAATGATAATTTTACAAGATCAATGGCTTTTAAATATGTAATGTTAACAGAGGTATTGAAAGAAGAAAGACAAGTAGAATTAGAAGCGTTATGAAGTAAAATAATATCTAAAATTTAAAATAATAAAACTCATAAAGAGACAGAAGCTAGAAGTTATATCTGATATCCATTTCAAAATACCAAAGTCAAACAATGAAACTGAAAGACTGAAAGCAAAGAATAGAAAGTTGGAAACAGAACACAATTTAAACTCTTAAGCAACAGTCCTCAAAATTCACATCAATCATACAAAAACGTACAACTTGAATTTTCTCAGAAAACAGACCAACCACCACTTATTAGGTACCTACCAACCGTTCACTCTACACACCAACTTAAAAACACAGCCACGAAAGCAACCCACAAGCAAAACCAGTTTTTATCCAAACGGCACAAGATGCATTGTTAGAAAAAGGTAACAGCAAAAGCAACTTTGTCTTACCCAAGATTTTTTTTCTATTTTTTCTTCGTATTGTCTCAAAGAAACACGCAAGGCAACAATTGTTAGGTTTTTCTTGAAGACGGAAGTTGCCATATAATTATTTTCAAATTAGACGCAATTTTAGATTTCGGATGTCTCCGCCTAGGCCGTGAGAAAGATGGTGACATTTTTTTTGTTACGTCAAGTTGAGACGAAATATGTGATTTGATTTTAAGTGTGCACCCGAATTTAGCGTGTGAATGTAGAAACAATAGGGTTGGTTTTTGTGGAACAATGGCTGAAAGGAAGAGGGCAGACCGTCGAGAGATCGTCACTCATGAATTCTGAAGCGACGACCTGAGAAATGCAGACGACAAAGACTTGAGGATTGCCCAGAACAGACCTCAGTGGCATTGAGACAGGCTTATGATCAGCAGTAGATGAATACTGGCTGATGATATAAATGATAATGTAGTTGAATTTTTTGGTAATAAAAATGTAGTAAATATCATTAATACAGGCAACTAAGATGAATTAGTAACCGTGCGGGAATTAAAACTAAGAACACAGCAGTTGATCGCTAAACCAATACGCCAACCGTTCCATGTATAGATTGACAGAAAACCAAGTTCTTCGTTATGCTAGAGAAAATTTTTAATTTCTAACTCAATATTGAGATAGCATTCACTTGTGACAAAACATCGAGCATTCACCGTTTTAATTGTGTCGAAATGAACAACGAACAGAAACAAACATAGAGCTAAATATCGCCATGAAAATTTTTCACGATCTTTCCAACAAACGCTTTAGTTGATGCTTCTCCAAAAAATATTAGACTTGACAATCAGCTCGGCAAAAAGCTCGCCAGAATACTCGTTAGAATGCTCGCTAAAATGCTCTCGTTTGTTTTTATGTAATGTAACATTCACAAGAATGTTACACGTGAATGCTCAAGTTTACATGAATAAATATAATATTGAATATGATATAAAGCAGTGATAACATCTTAGTACTAATCCTTGACAAGTCTAGTTGTACTAGAATCTACATAGACGGTTGAATAACCGTTAGACACAGGGATGGCAGAAGAATCGAGAGTATTTATTATCTGTATTAATTAAAAATTACTATGCCTATACGCTATGTTTTGAAAAACGTTGCCCACGCGTGGAATTTCTCCTGTGTCGTGAATCACAGAAACTCACATAAACGTTTGTGTTCGTGAGTTTCTGTGATTGTAAACGGGTCTGGGTGTTTACCCAGACCCGTATTATGTGTTCAGTCGAAAAAAATAACTTACCTTTTAGTTGAAATTGGTATTCAACAAACATCTTCGTATATTCGGTGTCTTTGAAAATCCGCCATGAAAATAAGAAATAATGGATCCATGCGGACAACGTCATTGGATGATTAATATTGTTCAAAATTGGTTCAGCCAAACGCGAGATTATCGCGACCAAACATACATACGTTTTACGGTCAGGTCAGTAAACATAATGTATGTTTACGGTCGAACTTAGAACCTCCTTTTTTATGTTTATTTTTCTCAAAAGTTCTTGCACTTTCTGCCACATTTTAAACCATTGCCAACCCTATAGTTTATATTAAATTTTCCTATAAATAATTGCAATTGACAGGTTTAGCTACATAACGACTTGGATCTAGATCTAAATGAGCGGTTATGCTTCAGTTAGCATCGTCGCCGCTAGGGGGCGTCAGTGACTGGACCAAATTGATGGGTGTCCAGAGAAAGTGGAGACTTTCCATGTTACGATGGAAAATTTCTGTTTTATTCACAAATAGCTGGGATTTTAGAAATGTTATGGATTTTTAACCGACTTCTGAAAGGAGCATGTTAATAAAATCTACAAAAATGCTCATAAATTAGAGAAGTACTGAGCCTAATAACTAAATGAAATTATTATGGAACCAAATCGCAAGTATATTTGCATCGAACAAAAAAAGCAGTGGCGTAGTGAGACTGAATCTAGGAGGGGGCAGGTCCCATCTGTGTGGCCCTTCTGTTTCAAGACGAAAGATATCACTTGCCTTGCATCCGCTACTTGCGCGAGGCCCACTTATTAGAGACATAATTCCTACGAGTCATCTATACCAAATGTGTTTGTTAGCGACATCAGCTTTGCTAGACCTCTTTCAGTTCCCAGTTAGAAATAAAACGTAACCAAGTCAACTTGCAACAAGGGACCTTGCGCGAGCAGTCATGGGGCAGTGGGCTAGGGTCTACTTCACCCCTGCTTAGCTACGCTACAAAAAAAAAGAAATACTCAAATCGGAAATCACAACAAACGAATAAAAAGTACCTATTAACCGAATAGAAAACCTCTTTTATCTTTGATTTCCTTAACACCTACGAAATTATAATTTTCTCTGAGTAAAACTCAGCTAGAAATTAGAAATTCATCAATTTTACCGCCATTTAAATATTCACTAGTGTCTGCTAATGACCGGTAGATGGCACTGAAATAAATTATGATGGTAAGTTCAATAAGGCAAAGATTAATTGGGAAAATTCATAAGATCTTTGCTGTAATGATTAGTTAGAAGAGCTAAATATCCAGTGGGGTTAATTTTACATCACTTAGGAAGACTTTATCACTTACTAATTGGCTTCATCCCGTTACAACTCAAAAATTATCCTACGGGAACATGAAATCGGGATAAAAACTATGTGTTAATCCAGGTTATAAACTATCTGTGTACCAAATTTCATCCAAATCCGTTCAGTAGTTTTTGCGTGAAAGAGTCACAAACATCTATCTAAACTAACTTTTACGTTTATTACATTAGTAGGATAGGATTAGTCAGTTAATATATGTAGATGAATGTGCTCAAGAACTCTACGACCTCATCACCTACAGCCCCCTTCTATCATCGTACAACATCTTTGGTCGCGGAACTGTTGAAATGGGTAACCGTCCAGGGAGTGACCCTGGACGGTTACCCATTTCAACGTTAAGGGCTATTTAAATAACACCGTGGTTTTTAGTCAGTACGAGTCTGACAGTTTAATAAACATCGTCAGTTATCCACAAGGTGGGCAGACGATCTTATAAATACCACATTATGATCGCGCTGGATGTAAGCCTGTTCCAACCGGTCCTTTTGGAAGTCTATAGGGGAGGCCTATGTTCAGTAGTGGACGTCTTACGGCTGATATTATGATGATGATGAGTTTGATAGAGCCTGCTTCACCCAGGGCGAGAGGACTCATTTTATCACCTAAAAAGTTACCTTACTAGGAATAAATAAAAAATGGTTTAAAACTTTAGGCGTTGAGAGGAGCTACTGATAAATTCTCTTGGGTCTGGGTGTTTTTACAAATATGAATGTGAGTTTCTATGTTTGTAAACGTAGCCACGATACAGGAAGAAATTCCTTGAGTGGAGAAAAGTAAAAAAAAAATGTTGTGATAAAAATCAACTCCAAAAAATACCAGTATTTTATTTAAAAAAAAAAACACAGGCACAGACATCAATTTTATTTCATCCGTACGCACATAAGCAAGGCCATGGAAAATGATTGTGATGTTGTACCTCTTCGCTCATTATGGACGCCTGGTACTTATGATTGATGTTCGTAGATTGTCCGACGGAAAACCGTGAGTAATGTGCTAAGAAAATGTGCTGTGTTTGTTGATTTTTATTTTGTTATTTTTTAACGTTGACTGGTTGGAAGAAAAACTAGTGTTTTCTGTAGGAAAAACATATTATAATGTCTTCCATATAGAAAAAACTGGTCAAGAGACTCGTGCACGAAGAGTTCCGTAAAATTATTTTTAAAAACTGCAAGAAAACCATTTTTTTGTATGGGAGCCCACTAAATTATCTATTTTATTTTTTAGTAGGTATAGTATTATAGCAGCAACAGAAATAGTTACATCATCTGTGAAAATTTCAACTGTCCAACTATCACGGTTCATGAGATACAGCCTGGTAACAGACGGGCAAACAGACTGATGGACGGACAACGGAGTCATAGGGCCGTAACTGCGTTTTTAAGCGGACACTCGCGTGTTCCTATACAAAAATGGATAGTAATTGCCTGTTTTAATAAAATGAAATCAAGAAAAAATAAACTTACTAAAAAGATAGTGGTGCATTTAAACTTGACATGTGCGCCATCATGCGAAAGTCCCCAAATAGTTCACATTTCTGTCACATCGCGCGCTACGATCGATTCAATAGTCCCTACTATAGACTGAGCACATAGCGTGTATCTAGCAGAAAATAGGTACACTGATACATAATACCGATTTTTTTATCGTGTTAAAATCAATAAACGAGTTCTACTACCCAGGACGGAACGGGAAGGACTGCCAGACGTATACTGACTTAAATCGACGATGATCCTTCAATAGCTCTTTACGGCTTTACGTCCCAGGGTCACGGTTTCCTGAAAAGATGGTCCCCTGGCGACCCTGGCAAATACATAATACCGATGGCGGTTAGTATTTTTCCATATCTCGTGATAAACAAACAGGATTAGTTGTTTAACTGAATTTACAGTATCCTTTCGAGAAACGATAACATCTTGAGGCAATCTAGGTCTTCTGTCTGACATAAATTGCTCTATAACTGGAAATATCTAGATTATAGGAAAATTCCGACTAGTGTTCTAACATTTGAACTTCAAAAGTACTATGCTGTTTTTTTTTTTGTTTTTTCGCCTTTGAAAAGGCAGGCATCGATCTTTAAACCATTCAGCCTACTATGCGGTTGAGGATAAAGGAGGTTGTCAATAAATGTCATCTGTCAATTTGTCATTTTAAAATAACGTTTAGTAATGAAATGTTTTGTACAAATTATTTTGTAATAGTGTCTGTTATCTTTATTATCTTGTAAGAGGTATTTTCATCTGGTAATAATTGTTTATTGAAAAAGCGCGAAAGTGTTCAAAAGGGATGCTTGTTACAATATGGCGTCAGCAAATCTTCTCTCATAGTTGAACGGAAGACCATAAAAGAAATAGAGTAACAAAACATTTCTTCTCATTTAGCGCCAAAAACAATTCAAAGAGAGATAAAAGATTGAAGAGGGCTCCCAAAAAAATAACAAAATGACGATCGATTTTACGAAAACAGTTTTACTAAAAACAGAACAACACAATAAAAAAACAATATTCCAAAATTCCAAATTCAAAAATCGATTTCCATCTGTCATATCGTCACGCCATAACCTAAAAACGGACAGTTCTTTTCAATATCCACCTTATTTCTCGAACTCAAGGTTTGAATTTATTTGTAGTACCATAATTGTCACTGAAAAGTACCGGGTGTATCTTGCGGTATTTTTGCCTCACGTACAACGGGCTGGAGTCGAGATCTGTCATTACTGTGATAACACTGTCTGTCTACGTGAGGAGTTGCCTGTCGGTGTAGTGATGCGAACAAATCGATAGTGGTTATCGATGATTCGGAGTTTAAATTTTAAAAAAGTGGGCAGGATGATGAGATAAAGGTAAGTGCTGTTTTTGGATACATACAGTTGAGATTGGCCGGAGAAAAAAATAAAAAGAAAGAGTGGAACGTTACGGGGGAGACCGTTGTCCAGAAATGGGATAATACAGGTTAAATAATTATAAAAAAAAACTATTTTTATGAATACTGAAATTACTACTACTACAGGTAAATATTGCGTTCTTTTTACCCGACTGTATCAGAAAGAGGGTTATGTAATTTTAAATGACTAGTTACTGATAAAATCTTCATTTTCTTATGAGCTATATTTGGCACTGATAGTACCTACTCCAAAAGTAAACCATCTTTCATAGTTACCCAACACACAACCCGAACACACTCCACATTTCAACCATCATTCTAATCTTCTAACTTATGTTTAGACACAGTTATCACCACTTTCAGCAAAACAGGTTCATTACAAAATCAAGACCACAGACTAGCACCAAACACACAACTGTCAAACTAAAACATCAACCATCCATGACATCTGTCACAAATGACATGACAGCCGTTACCTCTCTAGTACCTTTACTTTACCCTACAAATTATAAAACCGTGACGTTTCGAGTCGCGAGTGATGCACATCACTATATCATACGTACTTACAGCTATACGAGTTGTTTACAAACATATAATTACTTGGTAGGTCGATGCATATCTTAAGTTGTGTTTGTGTGCGTTTTGACAGCTGTGGGTGTGTGTGTGTGTGAGAGAGACTATAGCTGTGCGCCGCGGTTTTGTAAGTCGAATTTTTAAAATGGAATCATTTGAATTTTACCACGCTAAAAAAAAATCTAGTTACCCTAAACGTCACTGAGAGATAACAGGGTTGTCGGAACGTTTCAAGAGTTTACCGCAGCACTGGAACGTAAAAGCAATTGAATAACAGTACTCTCCGCCTTGCCAAGGGCGGGGAGGACTCTTCATCTGTAAAAACCGGCCAAGTGCGAGTAGGACTCGCGTACGAAAGGTCCCGTATTATCAATAAAATAGACATACTTAAAACACGTTTGTTCTAAGGGACACCCTTGCTATATTTCAAAGGATTTCAACTTTCTTAACTACCACGACCACGATTCGTGAGATAATGGCTGGTGATAGACGGACAGACAGACGGACGGACAGTTGAGTTTTACTAATTTTGGTCCCGTTTTACCGAATAAAATACGGAATAATACGGAAAAACCAAAACTGAAAAAAAATATACAAACAGACAAACATTGCTTCTTTAGAATATTATTTTATACGTATGTGTGTGTGAGTATGTGTAGGGTGTGTATGTGTGTGTGTGTAAACTAGTTTTCGTGGTGTAAGAGTGATTGTAAGTCCCAAAGACCACACATTGGACTGATCAAATTAATTAATTATTAATTGTCTTGATTTAATTTTGGCTGTTGTTAAGTAAAAGTTTGATATTTTGTGATCATGTCCAAAATTTTGTACATGAGACGCTGGCAAAAAAGTTCTAAATAGTTTTTTTTTTTTATTCAACGATAACTTGACATAAGGTCGTACACAGGCACGCGTCAATGGATACCAAAGTCGTAAGGCATCGGAGACTTACTTCGCATTGTGGACGAAGAGACTAACTTACTAGATAAAGTCGCAGGCCAAAGCTAGTATTTCCTAAGATAAACATTTATTTTAAAACAACATACGATTATTCCTATTAATCTTTAGTAAAACACAAGTTATTATAATAATTTGTTAGGTACGTTTTTCATCTGAAACAATACAAAATTACTTGAATTAAAGTAACATCGCGTGTCTTGTTTTTCAAACATACGAGTATTGCAATGTGATAAAAAATGGTTGTGTCATTTTTAAATCTTGCAACCTTTTCAAAATTATAATGCGAACGGTTTTTTTTTCAAGGTTAAAATTGGAACACCAAAAAGTTTTTAAATTATGTTGTAATCTCTAAGATCGTTTTATTTTTAAATGTAGAATACAATTTAAAATTAGAAGCATGTGGCCTACCATGACGTTTTAAATCCAGAGTAGTTCCAGTGAGTGAACGGGTTGGCGCTAGACGACTTGTATTGCTGTCCCTTTCACTCACTGGAACTACTCCGGCTCTAAGAAGAGGTAAGCCACCTGATAAGTGGATGGTGTAGTTCTATTACCACGTCGTATAAAAAGTTATTGGGTTTATCTTTCACCCCATATCCTTAGGTGTTTTATCCTCAATTGACATCATCATTATCTGCCTTTAATGTTCCCACTGCTGGGACACAGGCCTCCTCTCTGAGAGAGAGAGTGGGCCATAATCTACCACGCGGGCCAAGTGCGGATTGGTAGATGTCACATATCTTCGAATTTTTAGTTCTAGGACATGCCGGTTTCCTCACGATGTTTTCCTTCACCGTTTTGAGAGCAGTGATGATGAAATAAATTACACAAAGTAATAAGCCTGGCGGGGTTGGAACCCACGACCTACAACTCGTAAGTCGGGACCGATACCACTGGGCCACCACTGCTCTCAAATTGACATTACAATAAATAAATAAAAGATGGCGGATTAGACAGTAGCACAAAACACAACGGTTAAATTATTACACAGTTGGTTGATTATGCAAAATCTGCACTAAATACGCGATAAACTTGACACTCGAACACAATTGGGCATTTTAAAACTTAAAAGCTGATATTTATCTCAGCTGTAATAATAGCAATTATAAAGTTTAAATAGTACGTACTTGCAATTAATTATTTAGTCTTTTTTTGTTATTTCTATGATTAGCAGTTGCCAGCGGCTTTGCCTGCTAAAACTCGGATATTATCCCACTGGTACATAAATTCGGGATAAAAACTATCCTACAGATTAATCCAAGTTATAAACTATCTGTGAACCAAATTTCATCCAAATCCGTTCATATATCCATATCCATCCATCCATTCTTACAAACTTTTGCATTTATATGGCTAGTTAGTTGTTTAGTTTTTTTTTTCTATTTTAGAATTATTTCTTGGTTAATTAGCTATTACATGGGTAACTTAAAACTTTTTTGTGGCGGAATTACATCAATTGAGTCCTCCTTTTTTGGGTTCAGCCGAAGGAACTGTCGGACTCATAGTCCCTTCGTACACAACGCGACGCAAGTCTCCGATACCTTACGACTTTGTTATCCAGGCGACTATCGCAATACAAATCCACACAGGCACGCGTCAACGGATACCAAAGTCGTAAGGTATCGGAGACTTGCATCGCATTGTGTACGAAGGGGACCTACTGAATAAAAGAAAGACCTATAAATGCCCTTTGCTTTCCTCCCTCCTGGATCTTTCTTAGCCTCTTGCGTGGTAAAATTCATCAGATGAGTCCTCCCACCCCGGGCAGGGCGGGAGGGACTGTCAGACTTGTACTGACCAAAATCCACGGTGTCCTTCAATAGCCCTTTATGTTCCGGGGTCACGGTGATGGTATAAGTCCCGCGACATCTTTCTTAGCCTTGCATTTGATCTTAAGATACAGTAAGGCTGTTGCTGTCTAAATTAACATAGCTATTTACTTAAACTTAAGTTGAATAACTTACTTAAGTTTAAAATTAATTATCATGAAATCAAAATAAATTATAAACATCATTAATAACATTAAAACTAGCTTCTTACATTAAATATTTATTATCATAATGAGTTGTTTTATTTTTAATCTGAGCAATAAAAATTTAATACGACGTTAAAATGATGAATAAATTAATTTTAATATTTTATCATTTTAAATTATTATTGCAATTAACTTTTTGAAAAAGTAATTTTACTCGTTTTATTGATTTATTTAAAATGTTTTGCTGGTTTTGGCAAACATGGGTGGTCTGGTTGTTTTATCTAATTAAAAGAAAGTATAGAACAACGATTATCTAATTCTTTTCAACTAAAAATTTTGATTTGTATTAAATAAAAAAATATATATATATTACCGTAAAAAAAGTACATAAAAAGTTTGTGGTGCCTAATAAACTTGACACGTACTTTACTCTGCGGGTATCCCTAGTAATTTCACATCTCTGTCAAATCCTGGCCATAGTTTATGCGGTTTATGGTCAGACAGCGAGTCGCCCATTAGGTATGTACTCGCCGACGGTGGCCGGAGATCGTCTTGCGACGTCCGTCACCATGAGAAGACTGCGATTGACTTAATACTATCATGATTAATTTTACTTATTGTTCCTATATCGTGGCTTCTCCTAGCAACTAGCCAGTTGCTCCAGCCAGATGGTGTTGCCAGCTCAAAAAAAAAAAATATTGCAAAACAATGTTTATTTAATAACGTTTTAGTACGTTAGTTGTATTGACCTCCGAATGTTCTCCCCGACCGTGCGTTCCGCGCGCTGCGTCCGTAATTGATGTGCATAAACACAATGTCGATACAGGGTGTTACGACTCTTATTTATGGCTTAATCAGTATTTTTTTAATGTCTGATTAATCAGAAATACATGAATTGAAAGGGAACCGTCTGTCTTGGTATGGACATGTGATGAGGAAGGATGACACTCATGTGACTAAGAGAGTGATAAGTATGTTTTTTTATGTCAGGTTAATCAGCAATACATTGATAGAAGGAAAGGGAACCGTCTGTCTTGAGTTGGTATGGACAGGTGACTAAGAGAGTGATGAGTATGAATGTTGATGGATGGAGAGGAAGAGGAAGGCCAAAGAAAAGATGGATGGACTGTCTAAAGAATGATAATATGAAAGAAAAAGGAGTAAATGATGCTGTGACGTCTGATAGGGGAGAATGAAAGAAAAAACGTTTTGCGCCGAACATAAGTAAAATGGGATAAGGGCAGGAAGATGATGATGAATAAGACATAGGTACACGGACATCCCTCCGGTACGTACAAAGCGTTTTACCAATACTTTTATTGTGCTCATAGCTAAGCAATGGAATTCCCTGCCAAAGTCTGTGTTTCCTGATAGTTTTAACCTTGGGGGTGTTCAAGTCAAGTTTAGACTTCTGCAGAAACCATTCAATTTTCAGTGGCCTGCTATGAATCTGGATATGCTATAATCTAAGCAACCAGTCCTATCAAGGCTTGTCGTGCTACCAATCAATGCATAGTCAGACAGTAATTTATTAACCGATTCCAACACAGTTAGGAAAAGGCTAGGCAGATGATGATGAAATCAATAAATCAAACAAACGTCCTTTAAACAAAAATATTAGAAAGCACACATTTCAAGACAATTAATCAATCATCAACGTATTTGAACATCCTATAGAAACACACACACATTATAAACACGTGAGTGTGTACTCACACACACATAGACACACAGTCGGGCGCAACGGCGCGTAAATAAATTTTGTACGGACAAAACTGTTATTTTAAAATAATAATTGATGTGCATTCATTGTCCATAGCAATTGTCAATGGTCGTGGATTTTTTTTTTCTTCTTTTGTGTGGAGCGTATGTCATTATATTTTACCTAGAACTTTAAATATAGGGATACGAATTAATTTTTCCGCTTCGCCGTCGAGGCTTGGTCTAGTAATTATGCGGATTTGTGTGGCTTTTGATTCATAATAGAATTGTTGGGTGTGATGGGGTCTTGTTGTATGAAACCTTGGGAGTTATGCTGGCCTGGTAGTTTTCGAAAATGTTTGTTTTTAAAATCGTTAGTCAACTTTTGTGTTACGCGTTGACAAATCCTTCGTTCAGTTTTCTGAAGACTGCGATCTTTGATTCTAGATTTTTGAACATGGAAGTCAGTTTAAGATCTTGAGAGATATGGTATCCTAGTACTTTTTGGTAAATGAGTAAGCGCTAAGTTTTGAATGTATATCAATGATTTGTCTACAGAACTATTAGCGTTACGATAGTACGCTAGTCTATGGCAGTCCCATAGATTAGATCGATATTTTTGGTAGAATATTTTTTTTAAAGACATTCTTATTATGAAACGAGGTTCTCATTCAGAAAGGTTCCACTGCAGTTGTGAAAAATTAATTATGGGTTAAGGAAACTGTTGAACTGCTATAGATCTATTAGATTCATATTTTATTTGGATTTACCAACCTTGTTCCTATTTCGATGAACTATCCAAGCTCTTTACATAAAGTCTTTTAGTCATGGTCTACTGGGCCAGGACTTCTTTTACTATTTGCGATTAATTTGTATACCTATCAGCTGTTATCAACGATACAATGTTTTTAGCTTTTTATTAAAAAGTTAAAGAGATAATTATAATAAAATTCACATTCATTTTATTTAATGTTAGGCTATGCGGCTTTAAAAATATTTATGTCAAACTTAATTCATAATTGAGTCACAAAAATTACAAACTGTCTTTAAATTCAAGTCCAAATAAATTAAATAAAAACGGAATGTTATAATTACGATGATTCTAAGTCAAACAAAAAGTTTATCCATCTTCGAATTTCAAATTCTCGCGCCAATCTTTTTGGCCCAATTTTTATTTCAACGATTAAAAAGCAGATGCGAAATTCTTAAAGTTTGACAGTAACAAATTGTTGCCAGAGTAAAAAAACATTGAAATCGAATAAAATATACACTGTATTTTTACAACTATTTAACCTTTATGGTTTAATTCCAATTTATAAGGTTTCGTAACCAGTTTGATCGAGTACTGTGAAAAAACAAGAAATGCTTTTCGAAACTCTTAGTAGACACGAGACCATTATTCTTTAAGTCGGTTCAAATCTATTTCGTGGCTGTTTTACCGACACTTCGCATAATCGCGAACATGGAGTCAGAATTAAAATGGCGACTGTTTTTTATTTTTTTATTTTTAGTGACACGACTTTTATTTCGAAATTTTCCGCTTCTGGATTATGTAATCTTCTATCTTAAAATTTTACATAATTTTGCATAATATTATGAAAAGTTATATTTTTATGACCGTCTTTTACTGACTAAAGTCTAGTTGGCATTCTAAACTTGTCACCTTGTTGATCAAACATTATTTTGTTTCAACTTTTAATGCAAAAGAAAATTCCTTTTATTTTATTTAAATTTAATTTTAACTTTGTACTGAATATTAAAAAAAAAGTTCCTGACCTGACTTAATTACAACAAAGTATTTTTTTTCTATTCTATTTATATTAATTTTAAAATAAACAGTACGTAGAATACCTGTCGAAATTTCTAAATAATAATTCCCGTTCTAAAAAAAAAAAACGTTTTTTTTTTTTTTTAACTCCGCAACAGTTGGTCAAGCGGTACTTCCGTGACAACAAAACTGGGGCTATGGGGGCTACCGTTGATGGGGTGGTCATTAAAATCCCATAAATAAGCGAAGAGTCGCCGGTTCGACTCCCGATCGACATTATGTTGCGCCATCGACAGGCTGCTCTTGTAAAAATAAATACGCGACAGGGTTTGGAATTTTTAGAACTGGCAAGATTTTACTTTTTTTTGTGTAAACCACACTGTTAGCATTCTTTTCCGTTAGTAAATTGGGTTAAATATTTGTGTACTGAGAAAACATATTTAAAAAATAAAAATAAATTAAAGAATGATGAATTAAAACAATGCGTTTTAGTTCTAATTGTTGCGTTTCTTACTGAAAAAAAATTCTCGTACCCGAACGAGAAATAATCAGATTTTTTTTAAATATTTTACTAAAATCTTTTCATTTCTGAACACTTGTTTAAAAGTTATACATAATATGTCTGTATGTGTATAAATAATTTATTTATTTCTTCAAAAATTTGGATAGGTATATCAAATTAAACACATTTTGCAAACCACAGACTATTATATAAATGAAAAATAAAAAAGGTAACAATTCTTTAGCACCATAGACTAGCAGTCGAATCTATTTACATATTATAGACTAAGAAAAAAGTGCCAATACTCTTGTACAAGTTTCATTCTATTTATCAAATGACAAGTGTAAATAAATGGCCTTATTGTAGCATAGCTGAATCTACATAATTATTGCTCTATGAATTGTTCATGGTGCAATAAAAAATAAAACTGGTAACATTATGCTTCGGCTTTCGTGTGACAGCAGTTGCCACATAGTTTTGTTTAAAAAATATTGATTGATATTCGTGGCATGGAAAAATGTGTCATGTGACGATTTGTTAATGAAAAGAATACTAACTGAAATATTTTGGAATTACTTATTTTTTCTTTTTTATAAACTTGTACCTAATAGAAGGTTCTTAGGGATGTTTTTTTTTAATTACGTTGCTCTGTAATTTTCTTGTTGGAATTTTTTGACATTGTTGATAACGTTTTAAATAAAAAAAAACACTTTCTAATTGTTATAACACACAAAAATCTCAAGTTATGATTTTTAATTGACCTTTTTTATTTAAGCGCTGTCCATTAGAGTAAAATTACTAAAAAAATATTTTTTCCTATAGAAAAATCGAGGTATCCCACGAAGGGCACCCGCTGACAATGGCACCTGAACTAGTGGCATCTTATCTCTTCCACATAAGGTTCCTGTCAATATTTTTCGCATGTGCCAGGTGCCCTATGTGGAATACCTCGAAAAATGAGGTTTTTATATATTAAAATGTTAATAAGCAAAACGTCAAACGTCACGTCACTTCTAATAGTTTCCGAACTCAGCCGAACTTGTCCGAACACGTTAATTGTGTATGTTATTAGTTCGCAAGGTGTGAACCGTCTTACAACTCGACTGGCAGCATACAACACTTGTCCTCTGCCTTTTTAAATAAAAAAAGAAACAAAACTTTAATTTGAGAACGCAAAAAGTTCGGCCTTTATCGGCGAACTCCCTTTTCGGGCCGACATGCGTCCATAAAAATTTCTCGGTGCAATACTTGAATAAAATCTACATATTTGTTTATTTAATTTCTTTTTTTGTACTTGTCATGGTCTAGTACGATGATTATATGGCTTTTTTGTCCTAAATAACGGTGATTTTATGTTCCATTCACAAATAAGTGTAATATGTTTTAATCCAGGTCTAAGTACCCTTTTTTATCATGGTAAAATCATCAAATGAGGGCATCCAGGGTGGGGCTTTACGTTTCAGGGTCACGGTTACTTGATAAGACAGTCCCACGACTCCGGTAGACTTGGCTCTCTAAGGGCGGCCTGTGAGATTGCTGACAGCTCTTTGAGGCGCGTTTAACGGGAAGCACCGTCGTCGGAGTCGCCTCAAGTATATGTAGATATTAAATTTTAACATGGACATGACATTTTATTTCCACATTCACCTACATATTATCGTTGTCCTAGAGACTGTTATCAAGGTACAGGTGTAAGCACCATATCTGATACACGCTTAAAAAAAAACGAAAACAAATATTAATAAGACCAAACCCGAGAATCTTCTTCATTCGGGCGTTTTTTTTTATACTGGGCAACACTTGTCTTTCTTTTTTTCACTTGTGAATTTACTAGTTTCGGAGATTTTTAAGTGAGGGCCACGCACATTTGTTTTACTTAGAAATCGAGCGACAGGGGTAATTTATCTACCGTGTCTTTGGCTTAAATTTTTGTGGCCTATACTAGGAAGCTGGACATTCTAACCAAAGCCTTCATCGATAATTCAACACACATGATTTTTCTCAATTAGAACCAGTATTTCCTGAGATTAGCACGTTCTACCGAACAAATAAACTCTTCAGCTTTATAATATTAGTATAGCATAGACAAACCAAGAGAAAGGCCGTCCTTTCCATCAACCCACAAGCTCAATTAATTGTTCTCAACCATTTTCCCAGCGTGACGTTTCCAAGATGGCGTCGTCACGGGCGACAAGTACAATAATGGCCACTATCTCAAGATCGACCTTAAGAACATCCGTAGTTTGAAATTGTTTTATTATTTTTTAATAGCAGCGCTTCGGCGAGGTGTTTTAGTCACGTGTGTTGATTTTACAATGTTCTTTAATCAAAAAGTTGTTTTTTTTTTGGTGAACTGTCAAATGAGATTTTGACACTTTGAAGATATTTCTGATTCTGACACTTTAACGTAATGTTACAGTTTTCTTTAAGTTTTAAGGGAAAGATCGAAATTAAGACACATAAATTAGTATCCAAAATACGACCCCTTAACATAATAAGTGACTGCCTTCCTGACCTTCACTGCCCAGTTACTGGTTAACATGTATCCCCGAAATAACTCAGATAAATGAAGATTGTCCCAAGCGTAAGGTTACACTTTAGCTATAAAGGTAAAGACCCAGGTGGGTCTTTACCTCGAAAATAGGAAATGGCAATCGTTCTTTATTTTGGAACAACTTGACACCGTGCAGATTTGCAGGATGTGTTTTTCATCCAAAATTCTATAGTGTCTCAGTAGTTATTTAAACTTCTTAAAGTGATATCAACCTTCCGATCTAAGACAATATTTTGACAGCTACTTTCTTAACGGGTAAAATGTTTAAATAAATGCAAAATCCATGTCAGATTATAGTGCATTACACGGGATTATTTCAAAGACTTTTATTTTCTGAATTGTGATACCCAGTAAAATAATGTAAGCTACTTATTTTTGAGTAATGGCAACTATGTAACATCACGTAACAATGAAAATGCTAATGATTGCCAGTACAAAAAAATCTTATAAACTATTCTACAAACGCGCGAATATCTGCATGCAACAGAAAATACCTTTCGTGTTTCCTTCATAAAGTCCAGCAATTGCCATAGTTTACCTGCAACAAGAAACAGAGGAAAATATATTACACTCTCATCATAGATATTTTGGCGCCGAAACAAGAGTTAGCCGCCATTAATTCTAGTCCAATAAAAAAGCAATTTAAAATACATTCAAATTTCGAAAAGAGAACGCGCCGACCCGGACTAGTGAGGTCCGCACGTTAGTTAAATATCGACTATTTTTGTTTTATTTTAAGGGGAAATGTGGGTTCTAGTTATTTTGGTTGGTTCCCGTGGTTACTCACGCAACCATAACGTCATCCTTCGGTAACCACGCTAGCTGCACAACGTTATAACTTCACTATCGTGAGATTATCGGTAGTACTGTTAGCTCGCTTTTGCACATAAAATTGTTGTTTTATTTTTATTGACAGTTTTTAAAGTGATAAACTGATAACCGATGGCAGAGATAGTGGTATTTATGGCTTGGAATGTGAAATGTTTATTCAGAAATTAAATTTGAGATATTATTTAACCTTTCTTTTGAAATAAATCAGCAGTCACCTTACGAAAACAGAATAAAATGATTCATATTTTATTATTTCAAACCATTCATAGTGATATCAAAATTAAATGTTATTATTATCTATCTACTTATAAACTTGGAAACTTTTTGCCGTATTTTTTGTGTAACTACATAATGAACACGAATTTTTGACTACAAAAAAGATAAAAATACATACTACAGTTAACTAAGACTAGTGCAACACGCGAACATTCAAAAACTAACGTCTTGACGTTTCCGGTCACTAAAAACTCCTACTGACGTATAACCAACTTAATTTTATCGTTACAAAACTTACTGCACATCCCTATGTATCAATCCATAGAGTTTAAAATCGTCTACAACTGTCAATGTCAAAACGAATGATGTTGCCAGTTATAAAATTTCGTCATAAAGGCGTCTTTTGATTTGGGTGCTGTTATTTTACCGGCAAAAAAATATAAAAGTATGAAATAAAAATGTTTCTTTTGTCTGTTCGTAACAGTTGGCTTGAGGTTGCGTTGTTCTCAGAAATGTTGTGGTAATGAGGAAAATTGGGATATCTCGTGTACTATAATGTAAGAAACCTTTACTTTAACGTGAAATCCTTAAAAATACAATAAAGTTGGCGATGACATTATGACATCCAAGTGTGGTATAATAAATGCTACATTTTGTTTCGGCTTCAATCGTATCGATAATATTGTTTATTGCAGCATCTTTACATTCATGGGCAGCAGCCATTTTTATGACTATAAGAAGTGCAAGTGAGAAGTGAAAAGTAGCAACGAGAATAGCATAAATCCTTTCATTTTAATGCTGAGTAATCACAATCTACAAACCACACAATATTAATCAACCACACACTTCCTAATTAAACCAAAGACAAGATGATTAAACAAAAAATCAACGATTAGCCACACCAATTTACTTGGCAACACTAGGCAGAACGCGAAACAGTACTTTCGCCTATAGAAAAAAAAAACAAAAGACTGACCCCACGATATTCAAATTTGGAATTATGAATGGTTTCGCCTGAGTTCGTTCGGTTATTAGGGTTCTTGAGTGATGAAAACCTTGTTAGGATTTTTTGGTAAATATTTTTTCTTTGTTTTTATTTTTTTCCGGCTTCTTGTGAAGAATTGGGAAAGTCATTAGGTACTTGGAATTAAGAGTGAGACGAGAGACTGAGATCTACTAAGAGTCAACTTTTCGTTTTAGCAATTGAATTGTTTTCATTTCTGGCAAAGTTAGATAAATTATAATATTGTAGGAGTAACATTAGTAAATACGAGTACATGTATAGGCCACATTTCCGTCTGACTAACGGATAACACTACTTATAGTAGATATACTATAATAGCAAATTGCACAAGCTACAATATCAGTTTTTTCTGATAAATTATTTTATTATTAAAACAATATTTCATAATTACACATTTTGACATTACAAGCATAATTTTCATTCAAATTATTAATTTATTATCAATTAATGTCATATTAAGAACACAATACGAATGTTAATAAAGAAAAAAAAACAGGTTAAAAAAAAACGAACGTTATTGTCCCAGCCCTACGGAACCCGCTACACAAGGCTAACTGTCATTCATTCCTTTCCATTCGTTCCTTTCCATTCGTTCTTCAATTTTTTCAAATAGACGAATGATTGATAGATGATGATGTCTTTTTTGTTAGTTACGTCATTAGTTCTTAATTAGTTGTGAACTTGTTCATTTGTTGGCTGTGTTTGTACGTGGAGCTAGGAAAATGGAGGTGGCAGTGTTTTTAGGAGTTTTTTTTTTTTTAAAGTAGACAATACATTTTAAAGTATAGGAGAGTTTGTCTTACCGTAATAGAAAATCCAACTACTAATAATGTCTAAGTAATTTAAAATAAGATTAATAAAAACAAATTCAAATACAGTAAAAAAAGAGTAGAGTGCAATTGAGCAAATAAAAAATGAAATAATTCTCACAAAATTTAATCTACTACACTACCCTGGGTCTTAAGAAATCTAGTGTATTTGCTCAGAGGGTCATGACCAATTGACATTCTGTTAGACTTATCGATGTTGCAAAAAAATATTGTATACACACCTGTCTTGCAGACTTAAAGTCTTCCTAAAACTATGAACAACTTTGAAAGCAATTGTTATTCCTCTCGATAACGAAATTATAGAAGAAATCATCACTCATGCCCTTACATAGGCTTATGTAAATCCTACCTGACAAAATAAAAAGACATTCACAATTTTATTAATGAAGTTATTACAACGTCCTCACTTAAAGGTTCAAGTTTGTTCGATAAGGTTCGATAAAAAAGGTTTGCAGATTGCATCAGCGTTGACCTTTTCTCTCAGGCTCTCAGGCCTGTTATACTACTTATCTGACTTGATAAATAAGTAAGAAACGTTCATTTTGTTAATTTCTTTCATTCGTTTGAGGAAGGAAAAGTGATTAATTATGTCTAAAGAGAGAGGTAAGAAATTGTGATTTCGAATCTCATCTTTTAGTACGATCTGGACCCATTTCTCTATCATAAAAATCATGTATCCCTTTTTTTTCCTTAATCTTTACTATCCCACTACTGGACAAGGGTCTTCCCAATTCTTTCCAGGAACTCTTTTCTTGGGCCGTTTCAAACGGCAGCCCTCATGGGAAGCGTCTCGTCTCTCTATGTTTTTCTTAATCAAGTAAAATCACGTTGGTATGTTTTTAAGCTTAAAATACAAAAGTCAATCAAATTATTTTAGCACTATGTTGCTAGTCGCTAACCAGTCATTTTTTTCTTATGTTGTTCATTAAAGACAGACATTACATTAAGCATTACTCTACATTATAATAGCAGCAAAATCAGATCAGAAGACAAGATTTTGTGATTATGAAGTTGATAAATCTGTACACGCGGCAACACATCAAGCTATGCAAAACCGGAAAAAGCTGATCGTTGAACGTATGACTAGATACTAGGAAGCGAGACCACGTTAAAGTGGTTTCGTATAGCCTGATGTGTAGCCGTGTGTACCTGCAATGACCCAATTCGCTCAACCGATTGAACTCGAAACGAAAGGATATGAATGAAACATTAAGAGAAATCATGATAAAAATTTACACGAGCAAAAATCTAACAGGTTTTTATATTAATCAGACCACGATTCGGCCCTTCCAAGGTAGCGGCCGTCACCTTTTTAACTTTTTTTTGCAACTTCACTTCCCTGTACTTGATTTCCTAAAGTTCTTTCCTCGAAATACCGCGTGATAAAGTTAACATTTTACTTTTACTTTCAAGATTAAGGGAAAGCGTGAATGGTTTTGCGCATGATGAAATGGGTAAGGTAGAAAACGTATTGATTAACGAGATATATTTAATCACAGTCTTCAATTTCATCTTGGAAGAGTAAAAAAAATGTTTCATTGACGTGTTCTATTAAAACTACTGGTTTGGTGTTAATCCTGTTTAAAGTTATTGTAGACATATAAGAAACTCTATGAAAGTATCTAAACAACTATAATAATTATACACTATTTGTAATAAATAGGCATGATATGGTATATATTATACAGGGTGAATTTTTCAACTGGGCGTGGATGGCTACTTTCGAAACTATGAGGAATATCAAAAAACGTTGAAAGGAGTCTCGAGGCCGATTTTGACGAAAACTAAAACTGCATCATTCGATTTTAGAAAAATCAAAAATCCTGGTCAGGAATCGAACCCGCTGATTTCGAAAAAAAAATCACACCCTGTATTATTATACCGTTCGATAGTGTTAGTAATAAGAATCAAATTCTGGGAAGTAATCATATACGGCAAACTTAAGGAAAACGTATTATTACAAAAAAACTGATTAATCTTCAAGGCAAAGACTGTATTTGAAACATAAGTTACCGTTTCTTCTTTAAAATAATGCTATTTTTAGTTCAACTCAATAATGTCGTATTGCTACGTACAGTGGGATTGTTGAAACGTCAAATCTAGTGAGACATTGAAAACAATGAAATTTTATAAATTCGAATAAATTATGGCTCAGTAGATGTAAAGTAACATGCAAAAATAGCAATTTCATAAAAATCAGCCATTTCCTTAAGTTTGCCGTATATGATTACTTCCCAGAATTTGATCCTTATTAGTAACACTATCGAACGGTGTAATAATACAGGGTGTGATTTTTTTTTCCAAAATCAGCGGGTTCGATTCCTGGCTAGGATTTTTGATTTTTCTAAAATCCAATGATGCACTTTTAGTTTTCGTCAAAATCGGCCTCGAGACTCCTTTCAACGTTTTTCGATATTCCTCATAGTTTCGAAAGTAGCCATCCACGCCCAGTTGAAAAATTCACCCTGTATACTCTTGCCAATTTTCAAAAACGAACTCTTTCATTTGATCTCCTTTTCTGCTAGCCTTACGTGCATTTGAGATGATAATTATATCATCAGGTGATTTCTGCATGATGTCATGAAAATTATATTATCAATGCTACTTGATCATCACCTAGTTTTATTTACTTCCAACTAGGTCGATGACTAACTCGAAGTTGCAGAGTAACTCCAACTAAAACTATTAAGTATCGAAATTTCCGTGATTTCTTCTGCTAATTTAAATATTTCGGTTCGTGAAATAAACGTAAAAAACACGATATAACATTAAAAAAATAAAACTGCCCTTTCCCACAATTATCAATCTATTTAAGTTCAAGCACACTAATCAACTCATCAATGCCACATCCCGTGACTTAACTTCCCAACTCCATGTACACTCTAGCAGGTGGCTAGTAAGAATTATGATTTATGGCAACACCAAAGCAAATCGACCTCTTAATTGGATCGATACTTTATATCGAGTATTGCACAACACTAGCTCACTAATTGTAAGTTTTATTACGAAGAAAATTGATTAAGACATTTAAAAAATAGTTCCCCTTTGACGGCTTATGTTAATTAAGTTTTAATGTGAAAATCGGCTTGTTTTAGATGTAATAGTTATCCGTTAGCAATGTGGGAAACGGTAAAAAATGTAATTAGGTAGAGCATCTTTGCTTACTGTACTTATAGAAAAAAAAAATCATTACCATAGACAATCTTTAAATGGTTTGTAAGTATTTTTCTTGTCTATGTTTTTTTTTTTAAATTCATTTTTTTTATTATCTTAGTAACAAGTTGGGGATATATACATATACTACATTTAAAAACTAAACATAAAGGTAAAATATTTACAAAAATGATTGAAATAAAAAGTTACAGGGCGTCGAAAAATTCATCCACATCGTTGTCAATGGGGAAAGTGCCCAGAACGCTGGCAGCATTGCCTCGTTGGATTGCAATGCTGATCCTTTGACCAAGATATAGGCCAGCCCTCTGGTCACGCTGTCTATGTTGTTTCTAAAGCAATGCTGTGATTTAAAGATCTAAATAAACATGATTTTTTAACGTAATTACAAAACTTTGACACTATGTATTAACAAATCAATTACCTATCTATTTAAACAAGTATCGTAATACTGACACTGGTAGAATAGTTTGTAATCGGCTTAATTGCCAATAAAAAAAGAAACAGGACTATTATTTTAAAAAATGTTCTGTTTTTAATTTTTTCTTTGCAATTCAAAAATTTGTTCGAATTACAAAAACAGAAACCGAACAAAACCCGACCGTCAACTTCGGTAGCAAAGACACTAAGTAACTTTTTAATTTCTTTTTTTTTTTTACAGTACCTTTGCCTCGTGGACAATTATAAGGTCACGCGTACTGGCATTTAAGAAGCTGACATTTATTTTATAGGTCCCAAAGAAAATAATAAAAGTCTTATTTTTCATATTTTGTTATGATTTTTTTTACTTTATGAAAAGTGTAAAAAAGTAACAGTTGTGTGCTAAAGCCTGCCGGGGTTGCGGGACTAACGAGCTGCGGAACGTGAAGGGCTATTGTATGGATATTGGATTTAGTCACTACAAGTCTGACAGTCCCTCCTGCCCTGCCCTGGGTGGGAGGATTCATTTGATGATTTTACCACGGTAAAAATGTACCAATGACTTACAACTTATTAAATTGACGCCATTTGTTTAGGGCCACCACAAAATGTCATTACAAAGGCAGATCTATTCAAAATTGGGAATAAGTATAATAAATTGAAATTATACCGAAACATTGTGTCATCAATGCATTCATCCGAAGATTCTTATAGAACTAGAATGACTCTGTCTTCCCAACATACGCAACAACATAAGTACTTAGATACCAACAAAAATATAGCACAAAGCAACGACTAGTAGATAACCTACGTCTTGGGCAAGCATCCGGCAAGCCAATAGAGCCAATATACGCACCATCTTAATCTGACCTCTGGCCTCCTCAACCCATCCTCCTTTCACACCTCCACTTGATCCCACATGAAGGAGGGGGGGAGGTCAAGTCGAACTGGCTGATTTTAACAGGCAAACGTCACTTGAGCGAATTATACGATAATCGGGACTTCCTACTTACGGTCAACGGACAGTCACTGTGATTTGTTCCAGTTTCGAATTTGAACTTTTGATTTTTGGAACGTGCGTTTGAAATTCGAAGTCAAGGAGAAATGTGTCAGTTATGACAGTTCTAGTGATGTGCCAGTTTTATTTTTCGTCGATTCAAGGAATTATTGTGTTGCCAAGCTTTAATGCGATAAAACCGTTAACATAATTATGAAATTCTAAAGGATTCTTAATTCAGATGCATAGGTTGTGTTGTTCTAAACCATCATTGCTGGGCCTATATCTTTAAAACCACATGACTTCCAGTTCAACCCAACAAGGCTTAGTGGGTCACTAGTCTATAACACGTAATTGAATAAAAATCTGAGTAAGGTACCAATTGCATTATATAAAAATCACATGACACTTTTTTCCTACTTTTTAAAGTGAAAAAACCATACTCCTCAAGTTTCCGAACAAAAAAGGTTGTAGTAAGCTTTATACAGACTCAGGCCTCACGCAGTCTTGATTAAAAAGCAATAATGTCATTACAGGCTGTATAAAAAACCCATTATAGCAGTAATATGGAACTATACTTAAGTATACCTTTGCCTATTTATAGAAAAGTGAATCTTCTGCCTAGTTGAAGCTGGTTTGTTGGAGAAATTGTCGTGTGAAATTGTTTTTTTTTATAAATCGAATTTTGAAAAGTGAATTGAGATTTTTTATTCTTTTTTTGATTTTGAAGTAAGTTTCGAACTTTTAAATTCTTTTTTTGATTTTGCTTAGGCCTCAAGTTTGGATAGATTTAGTGTATAAAAGAATTTAACAAAAAAAATGGTAGAAAACTTCGACGGTTTTTTTTTGGGTTCGAATTTTAGTACGTTCTGAGATTTTGACAAACAAATTAAATCTATGTTACAAGTGATAGTAGACAAGAGTCATCATCATCATCAGCTTATAAATGTTCCCACTGCTGGGACACAGGCCTCCTCTCTGTGAGAGAGAGTGGGCCATAATCCATCAAGCGGGACCAGTGCAGATTAATGGGTGTCACAAATATCTTCGAATTTTTGCATTATTTTTTCGACAAGAGTGGCCCTTTCGTAATTTAGGATGTAGAATTAAAATCAAGTATATTTTTTTGGTTCTACGTTGAAGTCACTAGTTCAGTTTATTGATAATGATTTTTCTACACGGTAGTACACTCTTCACTATAATTAAACCTTGCAACACCCACAGGAAGTGACTGGTTGGCATTTCCCAAGCCTAATGACAGCCAGTTTGAAAAAAGAAAAAAATATAAAAAAAAATAACGAACACGTTCAACAAAATAGGGTGAAGGACACAGTCGACGTCACAGGCAATTATAAAAATTAAAAATGCGATACATAAACTAGACCTTTGCCATCAATTGCTTATATGACTCAGTACATATCTTTATTACATAATAAAATAACTGCCTTATTAGTTATCATAGAAAAACTGCCAACATGGTATAACAACCAGCTTGGATTGAACTACCGCGGCCCGCGCTTTGCATTCAAAAGATGGTTTTACAAGGGTATTATGACTTATTATGAAGGGTCACAGTATATTGGTTGTTTTGCACGAGTCTTTTGCTTATATTATTATTGTATGTTGGGCATGTCTCCATTGATGGACGATTTATGACTTTATTTCTTTTTTTCGCAAAAAATGAGTTTTTCGACGAAGTGAGAATTTATGTTTGGTTTCGCGCCTTCTGTTGTGGTGACAACTTTACTTTTTAAGTTTTTGTGATGAGAAGCGTTGACGTTTTCTTATTACAATTTTTTTTGGAATATAAAACACTTATAACATGTCATTTTTTTTATAAATATCCTTCCACACTTTATACTCTGTCAGTCTTGCTTTTTCATAAATTATTTAACACTAAAAATTAAAATATGTCTGACCTCCTGTCAAATTTTGATGTAGCTGTCAAATTTTGACGTAGCTGTCAAACCAACTTCAGTCCAGTAATGCTGGCTAGATCTTATGAACTTATTTTACTTCTTACTGTTTTAATAAACGTGAAAGTTAGGTTAGATGGATGGACTGATGTTTGTTACTCAATCACTCAAGAATAGCTAAACGAATTTGGATAAAATTTGGCACAGAGATAGAGGTAAATTAACACAGAGGTGGCCTATCATGGTGTCTTAAAGCATGAGTAGTTCCGTTGAGGGAAAGCGACAGCGCTATACTAGTCGTCTAGCGCCATCTCGTTCCCACAGCTTAACTACTCACGCTATTTTTGTCTCGGCAAAATGTTTAATTTTAAATTACCATGCGAGTGACTCCAAAGTCAATATCTAGTTAGTTTTTATAATAATTTATAGTTATTACAATCTAGATTACTATTTACATCGCTGCATATTTCAACGCAAAGTGACTTCGTAAGTATTAGGAGAGCATATCAACTTGCTAGTTCAATCTAATACCATAGGTAACTCATAAAGTATCCTTTATCACGTTAGGTTAAAGTTCAAAATAATTACCTACTTATCTAATACCGTGTCGTAAGGTGAAGCGGACGGTTGTCGGCACACTGTCAGCCACGTGCATCAATGCGGGTTTCCTAGTACTCGATATATTTTTTTCCTATAAAAAACTAGTTCTGCACATTTTTATGTGCAATAGAAAAAATGTATACCTAGGTAGGGACAGAGTTTCTATTGTTTTCTAATATGAATGCAAAGGTTTCATGTTGTAGGTTTTTGTTCGTGTTAGAAACTACGGTAGATGTCTTGTTACTGAGGTCGTCGTAAATTTTATTAACAAATAGGCGGGAAATGAGGAAAATATGAATGAATGAATGAATGGTTTGGTGTGTTGTTTGAATGTGTAGTTTTTCTTGTGAACGAATGTTTTTATGGTGCTGTCAGTCGTTTTCTATGAGCCACTTGCGTGGTTGATACTTGTATTTATAACTTTTTGAAATAATACAATTGCCTCAGGGTATGGAATTGTACATTATCTGGGTTATAAGGGTTACATAGGTAGTCGATTCATCTATTTATCATTATGGTCTCTCTATCTACATCTACATGCCTATTAAAAATTCAAAACTAAATGGCTAACTGACTAATCGATCAACACACAGGAAACAAAAATGCTGGGTCTAGCAACATGAAATATTGCACAAGTTTTTCTTATATGACATAAGTGTGCAGTTGTGCACCAAGAACAGATTTTGGGAAATTCACCCCCTAAGGTGTTAAAAATAGGATCTAGATATATCTATTTATGTCTGTTAGACTGGAAGCTGACCCCAAAATGTGAAAATTAACTACTCAGATGATACGCAAATGATTGGCTTACTTTGATAACTCTTTGTTTTTAAAGTTAACCTTTTCTAAACCTCAATAACAACAAAGCCTTTAATTCCTTTTGTTTCTCACAAAACACTTCCTGTTACAAACGATGATTAATCTATGTACCGAAACCTTTTTTGTTACGTAATCGATTTTAAACTGTATGACTATGTGTATGAAGCAATGTTTTCACTTTTTTTATTTACGAACACAGTCAAGGTTGCGGTTTACTACAATTTTGACGTTTGTGCAATTCTAGCCTTTGATTTGTTCACGCAGAGGGTGAAAATCGCTCAGGATCCTTATCATGAGGTAAGTATAATTTGTTTTAACCCAGTTCTACAATTTTTTGTCATGGTAAAGTCATCAAATGAATCCTCCTACCCAGGGCTGGACGGGAGGGATTGTCAGACTTGTAGTTGTCTAAAATCCGCGGTGTTCTTCTATCGTTTCAGGTTCACGGTTACCTGATAAGTCATTCCCGTAACCCCGGCAATCTTTGCCCCTCTAAGGGGGGTCTCGCCAGATTGCTGACAGCTCATAGAGGCGCGCGTCGACCCTGGATCCATGATCAGACGGCCAGTCAAACCAAGGTCTACCCTAAGGGTATATTTTATGCAAAATCAAGAAAAAGTACAGTGTGTAATTGTGTCAAAAGTTATTAGGTATGATGTATTCGTTGCTTATGTCATTCTTTGAGTACGTTTTAATGGAAGTTTCCTAAAATAAATGCTGCAGTTTTTTGCGGATAAGATAATCTTAATAGGTACTGCTTAAAGATTTAATTAGTATTTTTACTTTTGTTTCACTGTTATTTTTCGAAGCCGGATCTTGAACTACTGTTAACATTGTAAAGATTAGTTTTGAATCTTAATGTTTGTCATCTCTTAAGAAAAAAAATTGCTGTTTCTTTTTTGCGTGGTAAAATCATCAAATGAGTCCTTCTGCCCGGGACGGGACTGGAGGGACTGTTAGACTTGTACTGACAAAAATCCACGGTGTCCTTCAATAGTCCTTTATGTTCCGGGGTCACGGTTACCAGGTGAGACAGTCCCGCGACCACGGAAAATAATATCCTGGGATAACAGGAATACTGATCATATTTAAAGGGTTTTTTTTTCAGTTTAATGGTCTGTTCTAAACATTTTTAATTATGACCTCATCTTTTCTGATTCACTCTATAAGTTAAATCTAGAAGATTTAGTATTAAGTACTTCATGGATCTGCTCTTAACTTCCATTTTCGTCTGACAGGATGCGATGGAAGATTGTATGATAAAACAAGCGTGCTCATACAATGCCAGTTCACTCTTGCTTCGTTACTTTACAAGTTAAACTATGCCCATCATCATCATAATTATCAGTCTATTGCAGTCCACTGCTGGACATAGACCATCTCCCAGGGCCTATTTCCCTCATCCAGCCACCTTCTTCACGTCATCGGTCCATCTTACCGGGAAGAGTTCGACACTACGATTACCTCCGCGTCTCCATTCGAGAACCTTCCTACTCCACTTTTCATCATTTCTACGGCAGAAGACCAGCCTACTTACTACAAGTTCATTCAGTTTTTTGACAGCCCTGTGGCGTGCTCTAGGCGCGCGCACCCATCCTGGATGGGACACAGCGGTGATGCGTGGTGACGTCTCTATACGTAGTAATAATAGCTCAATGTCTAGATTCAATAAAATTATATTAATAGCAAGCATTGCGATCCACTTCCATAACGGTAGTTTTTACACTGCAATAATTTAATTCATTATACATAATAAAAACGTTTAAATAAGGCATTCATAGACACACCAGTTACAACTAATGTCTCAATCAAAAAGTTGTTATGTTTCTTACAGAATATTTTTGCATGACAAGTGACAAATCTGGTTAGATATGGTATGAAATGAAACAACGGTTTTAGCTCTGAACCTAGGACAAATATGGGTTTAGCGTAGCGTAACGTGGTTTTTGACACCTAGATTTCATAAATTCATAGGCCTCTGAATATGACTCAACAAGGGAACGATAAAATGTAACATTTTCAAATTTTCGTTTCAATTTTCAAATTTTATATTTTTCTTTAATTCCGGCCCATTGGAGTATTTTTTGACTAGACTCTTCATCATAAAGAAACAGATGTTTTTTTTTCTTTTAATTTAATGAAATTTTCGTTTCGTTTTTCAAATTTTCATCTCTTTATTTCGTTCTAAAATCCAATAGAGTCTAGGTTAGGTACACCTCATCATAAAATAAATTTTCGTTTCCTTTTTCAAGTTTTTATTTCGTTCTAGAGCAAAATGGTGTATTTCTTGTCAAGACTAGACTCCTCATTTTTTTTTATTTCGTTTCGATTTTCAAATTTTTCTTTCGTTCAAAAACCAAAGAGAGTCTCCCATCTAGACTATGCTCATCATTGGCGACAACGTTAACTGTAAACCTGCCACAACATTCTAGAAGCTCAGAACTTGAAATAGAGCGTACCTCGTATATTGTATGCAAAGGTTTACATCTACGCTACGTCAGGTATGAATGAAGGAGGCGGGCTGTGTGCCCTCAATACGACGGGTACAGTCGTGGGTACAACTGTTTTCGTTTTAGTTTATTGTGGAACTAGCTGTGCCCTGCGGTTTCTACCGTAAAAAAAACTCCTATTTGTCGTAGCGTGATGTTATGTAGCCTATAGTCTTCCTTGATGAAAATGTCTATCTAACACAAAATGAAAATTTTTCGACATTTTATAAGTGCCCATTGGAGCTCATGTTGTTTTGATTTTTGAAATAAAAATTTATAAATTCAAAAAATTAGTAGTTCCTGACAAACTATTGGGTTTTATGTAAGTATAAATTATGTCTCAGAAGAACATCTGGAAAAATTTGGGTCCATGAAGCTTAAATCTTCTAGCCACGTTCAATACGAAAAGATACTATGCAGCATAAATTGACTTTAAGTAAAATGTTTTTGAAGATCAGTCTAGGAGTACTCTATAATTTATGAGCCCAGATTCCCAGCAGTGGTATTATTATTTATCTAAGATGGCAAAGTTACAGCTAAATAATCAAGTTAAATAGCTTGCAATTTAATATTGTAGTAAATGATTTTTATGTCAAATTATTAACCCATGCATTGTAAAAATAGCAATATTATGTTCAATTTTATCGTTTTTTAATTGGCTATGCAAACAATACAATAAATATAGAACGTCTTTAACACTGCATTAACAAGTCCTGTTACATGGTAAAATTAATATACTACACTATTGTTTACATATTTATTGTGTAAGAATATGTAAATGAATATTTATACTACATATACGTACTAGTCATTTTGTAATAACCTTAAAACAAGGATGATTTTAATTAGATTCTGAAAAAAATATGGAATCTTGCCGTACCTACGTACGATAAAATAAATTAAAAAACTGTGGCATTAATCTCGTAAAAACTTATTAACTTATTATTTGTGTACACAAAACGTATTTTCCTTTACGCGTATATCTTATATGCAATAAAAATACATAATAAATGCAATACAAAGATTTTTCCTGATTGATTTTCCTCAATAAATACCTACTTACGAATTTTATGAGCTATAAAATAATTCTAAAGGATAAAACAGCAACAACGATCTTTTCTCAAAAAAAAAAAAAAAAATTGCACCGTACCTAAACTTAAAAAAAAAAACAATTTATTTGATGAGCTATAAAAATAGTTCTAAAGGATAGACTAGAAAACAACCCAAAGGTTTAAATAAAAAAAAATCGTAAAAAAATAAAATAAAAAAAAACGAAAGCAATGTTTACATTATATGTACTTCACAAAAATTCTTACCAAACAGGCCTTCGGCAAGTTATACCTTTTACCTTTAACCGTACCGTATTTACGGACTTTTTATCAATGTCAATTATAAAGTCAGTGCCGACAACAGGTCGTTTCACCCTACAACAAAAATAAACCACTTTCTCTTTGCGGTGCGATAATGAAATTATACAAAAATGTTTTGTTTATTTTTTCTCTGAACGGAACGGTATGAATATTTTTGATTTGTGTTAAGTTTTTTTTTCTATCTTAATCTTAATATATATAAATCTCGTGTCACAATGTTTGTCCTCAATGGACTCCTAAACCACTTAACCGATTATAATAAAATTCGCACACCATGTGCAGTTCGATCCAACTTGAGAGATAGGATAGTTTAAATCTCAAATTTTAGACCGGGTCCTCCACCCGTGCGAAGCGGGGACGGGCCGCTAGTATGACTATAATTAAGTACCTATTCATATTAATTATTAAGTAAATATTATTATTCAAAATCAGAACGGAATGGTAAATGACAGGGATCAGAGTGGAATAACTCGATTAATCATGGCGTTGCGATGCAGCTCTTTTTTTTTTTTTTTTTTTTTTTTTTTCGATTATGGTTATTTATTTGGATTTCTGTAGATATGGCATCCATAAAATGTAGCTCAGAATTTCATAATTCGAACCTATTTTACCGAAAAAAAAAGTAAGTAGAGAATATTCCACATTTAAAATCATAACGTTCCATAATTCCATATTCGAAATCTCAGAACGGTTCCATTCCAAGCCGCCATGTTTCAAACCAAAAATTAATTAACGCGGAATATTAATCGAAAATGAAGCGATTAATATTTCGCCGAGTAACTTTAAAAAAAAAATCTTTGGCTGCACGCTTCACACACACGGTTGCGCGTACGCAAGCAAAAAGTGCGCGATTATTAAACTGATATAAAGAAAAAATGAACGAATGAATACTGTTATTCAATGAGTATGTGGAATAGTTGGTATGTCTGTCTTGTCTTGAATATGAAAAGAATTTGGTTGGTTTATTAAAAAAAAAAACTGGCCAAGTGCGAATCAGATTCGCGTACGAATAGTTCCGTACCATTCTTTATAAAAATCGGTAAAAGAAATCACGTTTGTTGTGGTACCCCCCTTAATTAATGTTTATTTTATTCAGTTTTTTTAGTTTTTGTTGATATAAGAGGCAACAGAAATTCCTACATCATCTGTGAAAATTTCAACTGTCTTAACTATCACGGTTTATGAGATACAGCCTGGTGACAGACAGACAAACGGACAGCGAAGTCATAATAATAGTGTCCCATTTAACCCTTTGGATATGGAAACCTAAAAATATATAAAAAAATATATCTTTCCAAGCAAACCCGGATGAAAAACCAATGCACTCAATATTAATGCACAGAAAATATCAACGGGTATTTCAAAGGTCGACAAATTGTTGCAATATAGTACTACTTTCACGTTTTATACATCAAGAGTTGAGCAGAGAATAAGCTTTTTACCTTATTTAGGCATTTCTTATTAAAATTATCTATAACTTCTAATTTAAATGTCTTTCTGTTACTAATATTAAATGTGATAACACGGTTAGCGCAAGTGGCTTTGGAATTGAATACTCCCTGCGTATCGTGGGTTCGATTCCCGCACGAAGTAAATATTTGTATGACCTACAACTAGTTGTTTAGGGTCTGGGTGTCTGTGTATCTGAGTTTATAATGTTTGTAAACGCACCCAGGACACGAGATTGGTGACGTCCAGATTAAGATTTATTGGTATTTTTTAATCTATTAATTACATTCCAGATGCTTTATTTAAATAGGTAATAAAACAAGTATTTTTAACCGTCGCGATAAAGTTGTATTTTTTTCTCTACAATGAAGAGATTTTAATAAATATGATGACCACACCCAGCCGTTGTAACCTACAGGATGTATTTTACACCGTAGTGTAACGTTATACTCAAAAATGTTAAGATGGATTAGTAATCTTGATACTTTGGTAAGTGAGTTAACACGTAGCATCGTTCTACAGTTAATTTACCTTTCAAAACGGTAAAATAACAACTAAAAAGATAAGGTTTACTCAACTGTAAAGGTAAAAATAATAAACCAAACAGCAGTCTTATTGCAACAGTCATAAAGATCGGTTTGATTTTGAAAGTGTAGCAACATTTTTTCACATATAAAATGACGGTCAATATTATCAATGATTGTACAATGCATTAATGAAATACCGGAGATATAAAATTCTGTTATTCTGATAAACACATAAAAAACAGATATTTAGTACCATTTGTCATGCTAAATCTCAACTAATCAGATTACGAAACCCGTATATTTCCTTACAATAGACATACAACGCTATAAGATTACTACATACTACAATCTATATAATATAAAATTAAATAACATAATTAACCCTTAAAGTCGCAAAACATTTCATCAAAATAAAACATCAAAATTATTCTTGTTTATGATTATTTGACCAATAATAAGGATAGGAAAAATAGTATAAAAAATCTAATTAGCTAGTCTTCTAAGATAATTAGTGTATATTATACTATACATTGCCACCAACGTTAGTAATTCTTAGTTGTAAGGGGCGTATAGTATAATATACAAAATACACTTTTGACACAGGTTGATCAAATTAATATAACAACAAATGTGCTTCAAATTACAATAAAATAATGCAAATCAGTGCTTATGATAAGCCACGAAACAATTCTTTTCAACCCCATAACAAAGGTAGACATTCCACTGGGTACAACGAGTACTACCTTAGCCTTTTTTGCAATATTTGGACTTCAGATACTTGCTATGTTCCATCCACTGACCTTTCAGTTGAAAACTTTTGAAAAACATAACTTCTGTAATCTTGCTGTAATATAATAATAATAATCAATAATCCCTGTGGTGTTACATAAATGGCATAACCACATCTCCCATCAACATATTGATGGAAAAATATCAACTTTATGCTTTCTAAGTGCTTGTGTTGAGTTTCCCGTCACAAATGGTATATAAGTTAGTGTTATTTGCTATATCAGATATTAGGTCTTCAGGGAAAATCGATAGCAGTAGTCCGCCGTCAATCAATTTCATAAAACAGCTTCCTGAAAGCCTTGATAAGGCAATCCAGCTGCCTATTGTAATCTTCTCTTATTCAATTGCAAAAAAAAGTTAGAATTTCGGTATTTTTCGTCTTTTTATCCTGTTAACAGCAACTATAGGACCTCTGCATTTGCTATGGTCGCATTTTGATGAAGTTTCCGGCGTAAACAGTGACAGTTTAACTGCAAGGAGGGTAGTGATACGATAGAATGGTATATCATTGAAACTGCATTACGTTCGAAAGGAAATTATTGATTGTGAGTGGTGTTGGGTCTTTGCCGCTTTCGGAAACAGTTTTGGGGCTTCAAAAATGTAGATTCCAATTCTAAATGAAGAATCATCAATGATATCACCACCACCCATTAGTTGGCAATGTATAGAATGATATACATCAATATCAATATACTTTTTTAGCAAACCGTCGCAATGTATAGTATACTATACACCCAAGATTGTGGTCGTAAAAAGCGATGAAAACTTGTATATGACGTGGATAATTTAGCACTAGCAGGAGCACAATATATTTATAATTTCAATTTCAAAAAACACAGAACATATTTTCACAATGAATAAGAAATTATAATAAATTTTACACTGACATAAACAGGATTCCTCCGGTATGGTTTCGCATTTATGTCAAAATTGACAAATATACCGAAGATAATACTTTCATTTATTTATTATTAAAAAGAGGAATGTTCTGAAATTCCTTTTTGGTAAAAACATTTCATTTTAAAATATTTGTTTCATAAAAATATTTTTTTTTATTCTAGTGTATAGTATACTATGCAAAGTGACTTTAAGGGTTAAAACCACGAAGATACAAAAGCATGACATATCCATAAAGATACAAGTTTTTGTGTTCAACATCCGAACATTCCAGTGACCAACGCTCGCTCGCTACGGTGTAAAAGAGACCAGGTATGGGTGTGAATGTGTCTGTAAGTACCACCTTTATGGGATGCGAAAATTAATAAATAATAAGGCGACCGCCCCCGATATGCGCAGGCGCATCGTATGCACAAATATTTTTATTAATAGTACAGCTTTTATGAGAAACTTGCAGCTGTGTGGTTTTTTGAAGTTTATTAAAAATTGATAGATACTCGTAGCTTATCTATAGATTTGACATTGTTTAAAAAAATCGGATTAATATCATGAAATGAGTCCTACTCAGGGCGGAGCGGGAGCAAAAATTCACGGTGATCCTTCAATAGCCTTTTATGTTCCAGGGTCATGGCCTTACCTGATGAGACAGTTCCGTGACCCAGAACACTTTAAGGGAGAGCAGTAATCGCAAATTGGTTATCGGCTCGGACTCGAACTTTCAAGTTGTAGGTTATAAGTTTAAAGTCAAACCCAGCGAAGCATTACCTACTTAGTGTAAATTATTTCATAACCATGAGGAGGCCTATATTCAGGAGTGGACGTCCTATGGCTGAGATTATGATGATGATCTTCACTGTAAATTTTCTCACATGTTTTAGGCTTCAATTCTCAATAGCCTACTAGGAATTTGCATATTAAATAATCTAAGGCTTTATGCATTATATATCCTCTTATTTCTTAATATATAAACACAATGCCTACTATCTAGATATGTATAGATTTTCGTAACTCAAATCCTTGTAATTTAGGCCATATAACAAGCCTTAAATTCTTGAATACATTAATGTTTAGTTATATTATTAACAGTAATTAATTCACGTGGAAAATCCAGTTAGATTTTACTAACTAATGTTGTTAATTAATAAATTTAGAATATGCAAGGGCGACGGGGTATGTACCTGTTAGCAATGCAAATTTTGGGAAATCTAACTTATGTCTTTACTTCCGATTTTGACTAGGAGGAACTTAATTTATAAATGTAAAAATTTGTGAAAAATAAAAGAAAAAAAATCGTGTCTGTTTTATGAAAACCGCCTTTTTCTATTTTTTTTTTGTATTTTTGGTATAGCGACAACAGAAATACATCATTTGTGATTTCAACTGTCTGTCACAATTCATGAGAAACAATACAACCAGACAGACAGACGGATGGACAACGGAGTCTTAGTAATAAGGTCACGGATACTCATACGGATCCCTAAAAATTTGAGAGTCTTACTAAAATAGGGTCACCGTTTTACTCTATGCTTATAGATCCCTAAAAATTAGACATGGAAAATAAACATAGCCCATAACATTACTTTTTTTTTTTGCTATGATAGGCTAAAAGTGACTCAAAAGCTCAGCATATTATTTATTTATATTTATTTTATTCTATGTTATTTAAATAGTTCGAACTTTGAGTAAACATTTTCCTCTTTCAATAAAATATTTAGATAAATAAATTAAAATATTAAAATACTGGTTTCGACAAGAAAATTGATTTCGCGACAGCCATATTCAGTGACGGATTAAGACTACTTGATGCCCTAAGCAATTGAAGCCTTTGGTGCCCCCCTATCCATGGGTATTTTCACTGTCTGACTTGTACTGACAAAAAATCCACGGTGATCCTCCAATAGCCCTTCACGTTTCAGTATTACGGTTACTTGATGAGATAGTCCCGCGACCCCGGCAGTCTTTGGCCCTCTAAAGGGGGGTGGGCACAGTCAGTTTGCTGACAGCTCTTTCAGGTGCGCGTGGAACACGACGCGCCGTCGACCCGGAAATGGTCCATGATAGTACGGCGAGTCACCCATTACTCTCTATCCGTATGACCGCGTCTACGGTGGCCGGAAATCGCCTCGCGACGTCTGTTGCCGTGAGCGTCTCCCACCTATCCACGGTAGTGTCTACTTCTTTCAGGTGGCCTACCATGACTTCTTAAAGCGTGAATAGTTAGGTACGCTCAGGGAACGAGATGGTTCTAGACGAGTTGAATAGCTCTGTCTCTTTTTCACAGCCTAAAGACACGCTTTAGGAGTTCATGGTAACTCACCAGTAGGTAAAATAGAGTCTAAGGATATGCAAGAGCGAGCGAAGCGAGCTCGACTTTTTTTGCACTTTTCTTGTATATTCAATAAATAAGGCAACCACAGGTTGCACGATGGAATAGCGAGCTAGAGAATTTAAGCAATTTCAGTAAGTTTTTGGTGACATGAAAGTGAGACCTGACGCCCATGAAGAAACACAATTAAGTCCTTAGGATTTTTTTGTGCTTCTTCTGGTGCCCCCCCAGACGAGATGCCCTAGGCAATTGCTTAATTTGATTAAGGGTTAATCCGTCACTGGCCATATTGGTTTTTAGAAGTTGACAACTAGATGACATTAAGAGGTCCTGATTATTCGGAATCTAAAATTGAATTCTAAATGCATTTAGTAGATATTTATTTACATAAAAATAGACGTAAAATATATATAAACACATAACCCCCTTTTGGGGCACAGTCGGTCAAAAAGGATAAAAGATTTTCTTAACAAAAGGATATTTCTACATATCGTGTACCAGGAGCTCATAAAAGAAAAGAAGTTACTACTAACAAATACTTGGAAATCAAGAAAACAGCGAGCGACCGTATCTCGAACTGACAACACAGAGTCACTGTGTCTCAACACAGTGTTCAGTCTCCTTTATGACTCGAACACCGAATTCGTCTCTGTGTCGTAGTTGGAAAGCGGATTATAAGTAAACGTTGATTGCCTTGAAGTAGCGCCGGCGTACTTTGTCTCATTCTATCGCGTGTTATCGTGTATTGCCGTCTCTTTCGCCAGGTTACGTAAAAGGCGTTTTTAAAGAATGCTGGAACTTGTATATTGATGGTAGGTTTTCTAATCGTGAATTCGTAATCTGATGATTTAAGTTATTATTGTTTGATATCTTCGTACAGAAAAGTACTTGAAAAGAACATTGGTTCAGTGGTTAGAACTTGTGTCTAAATAATGCAGGTTCGACGTCAGGGTATGGACAGTGAGCATGCGGGCGGCGAGTTATGGGTGACTCGCCGTCCGATCATGAACTATGCCCGGGTCGACGGCGCGTTGTGTTCCACGAGCGCCTCAAAGAGCTGTCAGCAAACTGACGAGCCCCTCTAAGAAGACCAAAGCCTGCCGGGGTCGCGGGACCATGTTATCAGGTAACCATGGCCCCGGAAAGTATAGGGCTATTGAAAGACACCGTGGATTTTAGTCAGTAACAAGTCTGACAGTGTCTTCCGTCCTGCCCGGGGTGGGAGACTCATTGGATGATGTTACCAAGTAAAAGAAAAAACGTGTGAACGTGGCGGGACTTTCTAAACAAGAAACCGTGACCCTGGAACGTAAAGAGCTATTGAAGGACACTGTAAATATTAATCGGAACGAGTCTGACAGTCCCTTATGCATGTGTGGGTAAATGTGTTTTTTTTTACTTGCTATAATCATAAAATGAGTCCTCCCACCCAGGGCAGGGCCCGTCAGACTCGTACTAACTAAAATCAACGGTATTCTTCAATAGCCCTTTACGTTCCAGGGTCACGGTAATAAGATACTTAAGTCCCGCGACCGGGTGATGTGTAAAAAATTTAAAATCTACAAGAAAAGGCAGTTTCTAATAAATATCTTAACGAAAACAAACATAAGTACATAATAAACAATACATAAGCAGGTGTGAGCTACGGGAAAATCCAGAGGAAGTGACGTAATGTGTCTGTACTCTACAGTATGTACTCCATCTTGTATATAGATAGAAACTATGTACTATAGACACCCACACAAATACACAATGTTCTCTAGATACGAGGACTTATATTTTTTTACGTAGTAAAATAAATGAGTCCTCCCACCCAGAGCAGGGCAGGAGGGACTGTCAGACTTGTACTGACTAAAATCCACGGTGTCCTTCAATAGCCCTTTACGTTCCGGGGTCACGGCAATTCGATAAGTCCCGCGACTATAGATACGAGAACTAGCAAATGTTCTGTGAAATCGTTCGAAACACAATTTTTTCGGAAAAGAAAAATGTTTTTTTTACTTTTCACCTAAAATGACTAAAATCCACGGTGGTCCTTCAAAAGCCTTTTACGTTCCGGGGTCACGGTTTCCTGAGGCAATCGTGCCGTAAATTTAACGGAGTTGATGGCACAGTACCTACTTGGGTTAATCCACCCAGCTCCCCAGTTTTAGTCTGTTTGTATCATCGTACCTCCTAAACAAATGCACCAATTTCGATGCAGTTTCTTTTAAAAGTCCCAGTTATTTTAATATTAAACACATAATATTCACAATAAATGCAAGTAAGTAAACCAGTATCTTATAAGACGCATAATTACAGGAAACGGACACACTTTGACAGTTTAGTAGATATAAACACACACACGTGCAAACAGACATGATAAGTCACTGCGGTGATGGTAGGGATTGCAAAAAAGTGGGAAATAGTTTAGTATTTTTGTTTTTTTTGATGATTTTTATTGGGAAAATATGGGTCAATAGTTTCTATTATAAGGTCAGAGTCATGTCGCGGGAATGTTTTATCAGGTAATCTTGGCCCCGGAACGTGAAGGCCTATTGTAGGACACATTGGATTTTAGCTAGTACAAGTCTGACAGTCCCGTTGACCTGGGCCTGGGTGAGGACTCATTTATGAGATACAGTCTGGTCACAGACGGACAGCAGATTCTTAGTTAGTAATAGGGTAGCCTCCCTAGTTACGAAGTTATACCATTTTGGTACAAATCCGAAAATGGGAAAACAAGCACAAATTTTCAGTAAACATAAAGTTTTGCTAGCTTTATTGTCTTCGATATTTGGATATTTCTGGCGGGCTGGGTGATGAATCAATCGATCAATGCCTTGCCTTTTCAAGCGTAGGACAGGCAAGTTTATCTACTGACCGTACAATATTTTCCTGCTATAATTGCCAGCGTCACTAAGATGCTGAGTGACTCAACCTCGTGATAAACTCGTAAAATATTGCTAGCAAATATCTTTATAGTTTACTTTTTATATGCAAAATGAACCTTTTTCCCATAGAAATAAAGCAGTGCCGAAACTAGGGCGCAGACCCTTTTTTGACACCTATGAATGAGTCTTCCTATCCAGGGATTACTGTCGGACTTGTACTACCACGGCGATTCTTCAATAGCCCTTTACGTTCCAGAGTACCGGTTACCTGACCAGACAGCCCCGTGATAGGGGGAAGGCCCTGGAGGGGCGCAGAAATTACTAGATCAAAATGAGTCCTCCCACCCAGGGCAGGGCGGGACTGACTGTAGACTCGTACTGACTAAAAACCACGGTGTCCTTCAAAATCACTTCACGCTCCAGGGTCATGGTAATGAGATAAGTCCCGCGACCCCGGCAGGCTTTGACCCTCTAGAGGGCTTCATTATGCTGACACCCTTTGAGGCGGACGAAGACACTAGCAATACTTAGCGAGAGATTAAATAGGTATACAATTAGTCATTTGGCAATAATTAAAAGGTACTTCCGTTCAAGAATTCCTATCCTATATGCAGGTGGGAATCAGACACAATAGCCTGTCATCTGTTGAAACCTAAGCGTATAAAGTGTGAGCTCATTTCTAAACGAAGGTGATACCACATCACTTCCTATTATATCATGTGCTCCTGGTACTTTTGGTCGCAAATCTCGAACTTAGTCTACTCCTATGAAACGTTGAGCCCTAGTACATTTAGATAGACTTCTTATAGAATCTGTGATCCTGGTACAATTTAGTCACGTTTCTTTGTAAAATTGAGCTAAAAATGAATTAATCTTGGTCTTTAATTACAAATAATACACATGGCAACACTGCTGACTAACTGGCATTCTTTTTTAAGCATACTAATACAAATTATGGATGGAAAATGATCCCCCACGGGAAGATAAAATCCTCATTAACTTTCCCATATTAGTAAGAAGCTTTAACAAAAATATCATGACAACTCTTTTAAAATCTACTCGCCTGGTACAAAACTAGAGAATGCTTGATTTTGGTTCTGTAAAACGAAAATTCGTTTACTTTTAAAGATAACCTGGTATTGCATACCAGCTTTTTGAAAATAAAATGTCACTCACAAAATTAAGTTTTACCCTGGAGGAAAATTTTCCAGAATTGGTTATGGAGCTTCAGAGGTGTCTACAAATAAACTCACAAACTTACAAAGATGTATGGCCCGTTCACCACTTTTATCTAACAGCAGGCGTAGCATGGCGCTGTAGAAAGGGGTTTTGTCGACGGAAGAATAGACAAAATGACAGAACGTAGAAATATTTTTATTGATTTAAGCATTGTAATGTAAAAAATATGGAATCGTTCTTTTCTTCAATAGTATACGAATGGTGTCATATTTGCGCAAAAAAACAGTCGACTTGTGTAGAAATAACGATGAAATAACTTTGTCTTTTCTTGGTAGAATAGACATAGATAGAATCGCCATGCTACGCGTGCTGGTGAGCCATGATGTACGCGAATTCGCCACAGGCAACGCAACGTGGCGTGTTTCAAATATTTCAAATATATTTTTTCTCTTACTGCTCACCGCACTGAGTCACCGCTCACAGCGGGCCGGTAGTCTAGATGGTGTTAAGTAGTTATAAACTATTTAAAAACTAAACTCATGTCGTCACAACGACGATATATTACTAGACTCCTAATAACAGGCGACCGATGTCTGTCAACACATTAGGCAAAAAAGTCTTATATCCGTCTTATTTCGACCACTCCTGTGAGCCGTAAACATACCTTGAGACGGAACAGACCTTGAGTTAGCAAATCACAACGCAGTACCCCGTACCCCTTGCTTACGTAGTACCTCAGCGAGTTGACAGAATAGTTTTTGTTCCTTAGATCGTGGATGCGGAGTCTAGTAATATATCGTCGTTGTGTCGTCACATATCATATCAGTCGTATCTTACACTCATGATTCTTCAACAAAGGAGTTCATAACACCTCCTTTAAAATCTGCTTGCCTGGTACATTCGGCACAATGTTTTGACTAGCACCCGCCAGAGTGGAACGGTTTTTGTGCCATCCGACATCCGCCTGTCCTGATTGTATGACTTACTTGACGGTTTGGGGCACAAGCTATGTGAACACGACGATTTATCGCAAGATATCTTTAATGGGAGTTTAGTTTTATAAGTTTTATGAGAGTTGTGAATTTTTGAGAGTGATACCAAACTACAAGTGCTACTAATCTTGTGGTGTATCTTTTTTTAGGCGTAAGTTATTGTCATGCTTCTTAAAATGAGAATAAATGAAGCTACAGGATATAAGTAAAACGGTAAATATGTTAAATCTTTGTGAAAACTATCCGGGGTCGTGGGACTGCACGGGGTCGAGAAACTATCTTACCTTGATTTTGACCCTGGAACGTAAAGGAGAATTGAAGACTTGAAGATTGCCTCAGATTTTATTAAGTACAAGTCTGACAGTCTTGGGCTCGCGGCCCTGGTACGTAAAGGGCTATTGAAGGACACCTTGGATTTTAGTCAGTACAAGTCCGACAGTCCCTCCCGTCCCTCGCTGGACGGGAAAGACTCATTTATTTGATGATTTTTTCATGATAAAACATTTAGTTGTCATTGCCGAACTATTATATAAATGTCATATAAAACCTATAATCTTGTTGATAAAAATACTAAATATACTAACTTAAAAACCTGTTTATAATAAAAAAAGGGTAATTTAACATTAAACTTTCCGTTCATATACAAAACGTTGATAACTGTTATGACATTACGATTTAACTTGGAAAGCTTACGCGTTACGACTTTACTTAGTTTTCACTTAAAGGATTATAAGCTAAAAGCCTAGATCGTAAAATTTTAATGCTTAAGCCGGCTTTTGATAAACACTTGTAGATAATTCCATTTTATTCAAGACATTTTATTGCTTTATTTTATTTCTGTAATAAAATGATTCATAAATTATTAATTTTCATATTTTATTTTAAAAAATATCTTCAAATATTTAATGTCATGTGCACTTTTAATTTCGAAAATCACAAAATTATTAATGCGTTCCGTTTAAGCAATTCAAGTCTTTGTTCATTTGCAATAAGATCTAGAACAGGTGTCTTTGTTAATGTTGTCAGATGTCAGATAACACACATTTTAAGTTACGGTCTAATTGTAACAAGACATTTTAAAATTCTCAGTTACAATATTTCTGTGTTTTTAGTGAAAAGTTTCAATCTCTTAGTAAGATTGACATTGACAAAAAATACATTAATAAAATGCTAAAATAACAAAACTGAATAGTTTGTTTGGTTTAACACTCTAATCTCAGGAAATACAGTTTCGAATTGGAAAAATATTTTTGTGTTGATTAGTACATATCCAGGAAAGGCCATTTTTTCTTTTAGCGTGGTAAAATCATGAAATGAGTCCTCCCACCCAGACCAGAGCAGGAGGGACTGTCAAAATCGTACTGACTAAAATCCACGCCCACGGTGTCTTTCAATAGCCGTTTACGTTCCGGGGTCATGGTAATTCGTGATTCCCGCGACCACGGCAGGCTTCGGCCCTCTAAAGGCCCCGTTATAATGCTGACACTCTTATCCAGGAAGGCTATAGGCTTTATAACATCACGCTAAGACCAAAAGGTGACGAGCAGTCGTGGTTTCACCACGTACTTAGTTACAAGACTTTAAAGGTTTTCTTCAAGATCAAATGAATATCATAATACAGAGATTTCTAAATTAACCTTGAATGCGCTACAAGTAAAGGGCCTATAACCAAGTAAGTAGTACAAGCGATAATGAACGTACAGAAGGACACAGCTCCGCTCCGCTCAGCTGCGACCTCGCTCATCTTTCAATGAAACATATGATCAGGGTCGGCTTCCATTCGAACCAGATGCAGCTGAGTATCAGTATTTTACATGGAGCGACTGACTATCGGACTTTCACAACCCAGTAACTGGATAATGCGATACCCCATGGTAAGACCGGTTGTCAGATTTTAGAGCTTCTGACTAACAGTAACGACTGTCAAAGATCTACAAATGATAGCCGGGAACAACGTCTTTACGTGCTTTCGGAGGAAACTCGCTATGATAGTCACCCATCCACAGACCAACCTCGGCAAGCGAGGCGTAACCTGAAAGATTGGCCTGTGCGGCTGTAATTATTTAGCCACGAGCTCCTCGAAGTGATATAATCGTGAACATGGTAATTATTAATATCATCATCATCATCAGCCTATAACGTTCCCACTGCTGGGACACCGGCCTCCTCTCTTGTGAGAGGGAGTGGGCCATAATCCACCACGCGGGCCCAGTGCGGATTGGCAGATGTCACATGTCTTCGAATTTTTGGTTCTAGGACATGCCGGTTTCCTTACGATGTTTTCCTTCACCGTTTTGTGAGCAGTGGTGATGAAATAAATTATACAAAGTAATGCGCCAAGCTGGGTTCGAGCCTACGACCTACAACTCGTAAGTCGGGACCGATACCACTGGGCCACCACTGCTCCGTGATTAATTATTAACAAGTTTGCTTTTAATTTTGCCAAACAAATGTAATTAGGGCAGTTATGGTAACAGTAAATGACTTTTTATGATTTTTGTACCTGTATCAAGTTTTTACTTTTATCCTCATTTTCACTAAAGTAGTCTTTGTGTGTCGCGGGATTGTCGTGACTCTTACAGTAACCCTGGAACGTAAGGGCTATTGAAGGATACCGTGGATTTTAATCAGTACGAGTCTGACAGCCTTCCGTCCTGCCTTGACTGGGAAGACTCATTTGAAGATTTTACCAAAACAAATGGGAAACTCTTTTGTCATAAACTGCTCTTAGGTACAAATAAATTACTCATGGTAAATTTCACCTTAAGCTAGTAAAACCTTGCCCGACCTGGAAATCAAACCTTGGCACTCTTGTTCAGCAGCAGTCTTTGCAACTACTGGACCAACAAGACTTAGAAACTACTTAACTACCTACTTGCTTAATTACAAAAAATATTGTAAAAATCCTGAATAATATGAAATGAACTTAGTAACATGTCTTTACCACTTAACTCGCATCGTCTAAACATATATTTTCTAGTAATTCTTAATTGATATAACATGAATCTAAAATCAACAATATCAATTACGACAAATAATTATCATTTTTCTTTGCCTATCTAATTAATACATTAAAATTAACTAAACACTTATCTTCTAGCAGCATGTAAACGAAGTCATTAGTACAGATATTATCATCACAGTACATTAAATTAAAAGTTTATAATTCATAAACAGTTTTTCCTGTATTTTTACATATGAAACGCATTCCTCGAGTTAAAACTCGCGATAGTACGGTACATGACAAAAACATGCTTGCTTGATGAATTGCTTACAATGTGGGTAGGGCTACAGTCTTTTCAAAGTTATATTACCTCCTGTTGCGAGCGGCGGCGGCGAATAAAGGGCAACTCGTTGTCCGACCATGTGTTGCCTCAAAGAGCGTTAGCATAATGACGGGGTCCCCTCAGCCTGCTCCCCAAAGCCTGCCGGGGTCGCGGGACTTATTCCATTACCGTGATCCCTTAACATAAAGGGCTATTGAAGGACACCGTGGATTTTAGTCAGTACAAGTCTGACAGTCCCTTACGGTGGGAGGACTCATTTGATGATTTTACCACGCAACAAAAAAAGAAAACCTCCTTTGCGTAGTACCTACTCGAAATCGGCATCCTTGAATGACCAGATGTATGAATGTGGATGAGGTGAAAGGAGTATGTAAGGATCGTAGCAGGTGGCGCTCTGTAATATCTGCCAACCCACATGGGAAGAAGGCGTCAGTTTATGTATGTATTAACTTTTAACATTAACGGTCCCTTCGCACATAACGCAACGCAAGTCTCCGATAATTTAAGACTTTGGTATATGCGACTATCTCAATACAAATCCATAGAGGTTCGTTATCAGGCACACGTCAATAGATACCAAAGTCTTACGGTACCGGAGACTTGCATCGCATTGTGTACGAAGACAGAAAGAATACCATATACATGTGTAATTTTGAATTTGATACTTATGACAGTACAATTAAGATTGTTATTAGATTGCAGCATTGAAAGGTAAGATTGTAATGAATAAACTGTATTGAAAAGATGTTTGATACGTCATAGATTATGCAATAATGTATACAAATGTTCATCATGGGTTCACACAATTAATTATGTTTAATTTTATCTATATACTTAGATATATTACAAAGCTGAAGAGTTTGTTTGGTTGAAGGCGCTAATCTCAGGAACTACTGGTTCAAATTGAGAAGTTCCTTTTGTGTTAGATAGTCCATTTATCGAGGAAGGCTATAGGCTATGATACATCACGCTACGGCCCTTACGAGCTGAGCAGCAGGCGAAACTGCGGGGAACAGCATTCAAATCATAACAGCTCACAAAACGGTGAAGGAAAACATCGTGAGATAACTCGAAGACATGTGATATACAAATTTTAAAAGAGTAAGTATGGAGTTTCTTTCCCATTCTTCTCCATAGAAACCTATATATACCCTTCAAAATGGGTGTAGAATCAATCCCATCCCATTTCCTTTAATTTGAATATTATTCATAAGTGCGTCTTTGATGGCCTGATTGAAATAAATTATATTTGACTTTGACTTTGACTTAGGTCGGCCAGTGGTCCCAGCGGTGGTTATAACTGTACTTATAACCTAATTCATCATCATCATCTCACCCATAGGATGTCTACTGCTGAACATAGGCCTTCCCTTTAGATCTCCACATATACCGGTTGGAAGTGACCTGCATCCAGCGTCTTCCGGCGACCTTTATAAGGTCGTCTGTCCACCTTGTTGGTGGACGTCCTACGCTGCGCCTGCTAGTCCGTGGTCTCCACTCTAGCACTTTTCGACCCTATCGGCCATTGGCCATTTGCTCTGCGAGTAATATGGCCTGCCCATTGCCACTTCGGCTTGCTAATCCAGTGAGCTATATCGGTGACTTTAGTTAGTCTACGGATCTCCTCATTTCAGATTCGATCACGCAGGGACACCGAGCATAGCCCTCTCTATAGCTCGCTTAGCGACTTTGAGCTTTGATTATGAGGCCGATAGTGAAAGATCTATATAACCTAAATTACAGTTACCCTTATTACCTTACCCTTCCCTCCGGACCGCCGTAAGGTGTGAACGTGTCTGTGGATCAGTATTTTGCATTTATTTCGAAGTTTAATAAATTATTTAATAAAATAAACTCATAAGTAATAATAGGAGTGCATAAAGTTAAAGAAGGTGACTCGAACATATCAGCAACACTCGCCGTACTCGTGCGCGTGCCATCTGTCTGCCTGTGCGCCTGGTACCTCACCCAGCGATCAGCTACGAAGACCCCGCCCCCTTGGATACGTAAGAGTTCCCTCAATACTAAATAACACAAACAGTGCGCGAGCGCCGTGACCTTGACCGCGCCTCCCTTTCTATTAATTGGACAATAGACACAAGGAGCCACACCTTCAGGTGACACTTATTGCAAATCACAGCGATTTAATCAACCAGGCCACTCCCACCTCATTAGTACTTGACGAGTAATAGCGTACATATTTGCAATTATTGTTTTTGCGCTCATGTCAAGCAGTAAGGATTCGAATATGAATAAATCGATCTCAGATACGAATATTAGTTTCGTAGGTAATGAGGAGAACAAGACACCGCCGAACTTTGTGTTTCAAAGGACAAAGAGAAGCCGGGAAGACATATCTATATGTCAGCAATTAGATGAATTTAAAACCGAAGTTAAAGAAATGATGGACAGGCTTTTCAAAAATCAAGGAAACGAGCTTCACAACGTATCTACGACTCTAAAAGAAATACAGAAGACAAATCATAACATTGAAAATTCGATTGCATTTCTTACGGCACAGAACAAAGATCTCGAGAAGAAAATATCTCAACTAGAAGCACAGGCGAAGGAAGACAGAAAGTACATCACTTTATTAGAGAATAAAATTGAGGACTTCGACACAGGTAGCCGTAAGGCTAATTTTGTCATAAAAAATGTGCCTAAAATTGCCGGTGAGTCTAAAGAGGATTTACTTGGAATGGTTACGTGCCTGTCCCAGAATATAGAGTGTCCTATTCTTAAACAAGACATTAAAGACATCTATAGAGTTCGAGGGAAAAACAACGAAAACCAGAACACACCAATAATAGTAGAAACTGGCTCCACATTATTAAAAAATTCAATAATAAAAATGGGTAAGACTTTTAATATAAAGCACAAGTCGAAGCTATGCTGCAAGCACCTCGGTATCAATTCACAACAAGATAAACCTATTTTTTTGGCTGAGCATATGACCACTAAAGGATCTCGTCTGTATTTTCTGGCTCGAGACCTAGCAAAATCGAGAGAGTATAAATATTGCTGGGTTGCCTACGGCAAAGTTTATGTAAGAAAGGAGGAGCAATCTCCAATCATTAATATACGGAATGAAGAACAGGTTCACCAACTTTTGCAGAAATCGTGACTTTTTAATGTTTACACATTTTTGTTCACAATATTAGTATATAACTTTGTAAACTTAACATTATCATACTGTGTATCAATGTTCTCGATAATTAACTCCCTGTTTAATATACGTCCTCTCCAGAGACGTCAATTTTGTAAAACAAAATTAGTAATAATATTTCATATCATATATTTATGCACTATACGTCAAAGTGCTCTTTCAGACACACACACACATACACATACACACAAAACCCACACCAACTTTCTTAAAAATAATTTTGCCTATATATATCTATGCATTAATATACCTACTATACTACGCACTAAAATACAACTTTTATTACATATTGACTTCCTACACAGATCAAAAAAATGGCCATGTAAACATTTACAGTTTCACATCGATTACGCCTATTACTTTTATTCATCCTGCAATTATACTGTTTTAATATATTACTGTCAAGTAACTAGATTAATTTTGATATGTAAGAGAACTTATACTAACCATAAGATAACATATTATTGCACCCGTACATCTATACTACACATAATTCAAACGTATACGATTACATATATAATAAAAACACTAAGGCGTCATAAATCATACACGGTTTCAAAAAATAGAAAATTTACATCCTGTTCCTTTAAGTTCAACTCTGTAATGAAACTTACGACTAATACTTTCAACTACTTAGATAAGACTATCGTTCTCCTAGGAATAAAACATTATGGGTGACACACTACAAACAATCAATGAAATAGACGAAATAGAAATTGCAAGCTCGATACAATGTGACGTTTCAAACATTTCTGAACATATAAAAGTGAATAGAAACGACTTGACCATGGTCTCCCAGAATATACGGAGCATATACCGCAACTTTGACGATTTTATTGCAATGCTTTCTACCTTAAAATTTGACACTGATGTAATTGTCTTAACTGAATGTAGATTGAATAACAACAAACCCATTCCACAGCTCGCTAATTATCAGTCCTATATGACTACACGCCTTATTAATCAAAATGACGGAGTTACTGTTTATGTTAAAAGTACTTTGAATTCCAATATTCGAGAAGTACATATAACTCAAGCATCATGCATTCAGGTAGATATTGCAGATGCCAGTATTTTATGTATTTATCGGTCTCCCTCTACAACCAACATTGAAGATTTTATTGAGTCACTTAGCTCGCATTTGGAATCACTACCCTCTCAGAAAAATGTAATAATAACAGGAGACTTAAACATTAATATTAGACCTAAAGATATTGAAATACCTCATGAACAAAAAAACCGCATAAATTACCTAACCATGTTGTCGACGTTTGGTATATTGCCTGGACATATACTACCCACGCGAGAACGTAACTGTCTAGACCACTTCATGTTGAGGGTTAATGCGAAAAGTATTACTGCATCGATCGCTATTCTGCAAACTACGATTACAGACCATTATACTACATTATTAATTCTCTCGAAATTAAAAAGCAAAGTGGTTAGAAACAAAACAACTAAATCTGTAAATTTTGAGAAAGCATTAGAATTTTTACAAGGAAAAAATATAGCAACATTACTTCGTTGTACTGATCCCAACGTATTAACTGAACATCTCATAAAAATAATAACTGATTCGATTGATAACAATACTACTACCAAACAAGTCCCTAGTAGTAAACGAATAATCAAACCGTGGATCACTCCGGGAGTTCTTAGATGCATAAACAATCGGAATAGACTACAAAAAAAGCTCCGCAGTGACCCACATAACGAAATCTTAAAAATTACTTACCATCGTTATAGAAATTATTGTAATTGCCTAATAAAAAAATTAAAAAGACTCTATGAAAAAGAGTTACTTGCTAATTCAGTCACAAACACAAAACAACTTTGGGAAAACATAAAAACAATAACCTACACAAACAAATCTAAAGATCAAAACACAGAATTATTAAACATCAAGGCATCCCCAAGAGATTCAGTAAACTATGTTAACGATTATTTCGCTAATATTGGAAAACAGTTGGCTGAAAATATTCAACCTAAACCAACAGACAGTTTTACCTCATCCAACGTGTCATTTACTCAATGTAATTCTTTTGTGCTGCTTGAGACAAACCCTAAGGAAGTGGCAGAAACTCTATTGAACTTGAAGTCGAATAGTGCCCCGGGATGGGATAATATTTCCACTAAATTCCTAAAATATATTGGTAAAGATATCGTTCCAATCATTTCGCATCTGATTAACCTCTGCTTTAAAAATGGCGTTTTCCCATCTCTATTAAAAAAATCTATTATTACACCAGTTCACAAGGGCGGGAACAGGGCTGACGTCAACAATTATAGACCGATTTCCGTCTTACCTGCCATATCAAAAATAATAGAAAAAATAACTAATAATAGACTCATAAATTATCTTAATAAATATCAAATAATATCTACATCTCAATTTGGATTTAGGCAAGGGGTATCGACTGAAGACGCTGTGGTTGCTCTTACTTCACTAGTTACAGAACATCTAGATGCAGGAAGTAAATGCATTACTGTCTTCCTTGATCTAAAGAAGGCATTTGATACCGTGTCTGTTCCAACCCTTGTGAACAAGTTAGAAAACGTGGGAATAAGAGGAGTCCCACTAAATTTTTTCAAAGATTATCTAACAAACAGAAGACAGAGAGTAAAGATAGACCAATTCATAAGCGATGAGGTGGATGTGTCATTCGGTGTACCGCAGGGAAGCGTACTGGGACCTACATTATTTTTAACGTACATAAACAATCTCTGCAAGTTAAAAGTCCCAAACGCTGAAGTTTTTGCTTACGCCGATGACACGGCCGTGGTCTTCTCTGGGAAAAGTTGGTCGGAGGTTATGCTTCATGCGGAGCTGGGAATGGCCCTTGTAGCGGACTGGCTTAGTGATAATCTGCTCTCCCTGAACACATCAAAGACAAATTACATCTGCTTCAGCATTTCCAACCGCACGCAACCAAAAGTGGACTTTACCATTAAAATACACTCATGTGACAAAAAAGACTGCAACAACTGTATTTGTCCAAAATTAAGTAAAGTGTCACAAACAAAATATTTAGGGATAGTAATTGACCAAAGGCTATCCTGGTACCCTCATCTGGAACATGTTACTGGAAGACTAAGGAAACTCGGCTGGCTTTTTAAAACCTTACGTTACGTTGCTCCCACACACATCAATAAAAATAAAAATACTGCTCCACCAAGAAATATATTAAATGAAATCTATATTGCGATTGCGCAATCTGTCTTGGTATACTGTATCCCCATCTGGGGGGGTGCAGCTAAATCAAAATTTATAGAAATTGAACGAGGACACCGAGCTTTAATAAAAATTATGTATTTTAAAAAAAACAGATACTCCACAGAAAGCCTTTATCAGGTGAGCGGTCTGCTCTCTGTAAGAAAATTATATGTTGTCTACACTACTCTTAAAAAACACAAGACCCAAACATTTGATAAAAGTATATTAAGAAAAAGAAGAAAAGACATGATTGCACTAGTCCCGCAAACTAAAACTAAAATTGCCGATATGCAGTATAACAAACGGTCTGCTTTACTATATAATAAGATAAATAAACAGATATATATATACACTAAAACGATACGCGAGGCTAAACGAACATTAGAAAGTTGGATTAAAAACCTTACATATGAAGACACTGAGTCACTCCTATTACACATAAAATAACACACAGTCACAAACACACACGCACACAAACCCATAATTATACCCCCACAACGCTTACTCATGCACACAATCACATACACTCAGAACACAAACACACACAAAACATTATCATTTGATTCTACATGCATGCTGATTTGATTTAAAAATAGGAAAATAATTGGATAAAATTAGATCTACTTTGAGTACTTTAAGTTATGGAAGAGCGGAGTCTCCTACTACAGGTATTGTTTACCTAAAAGAAGGCTCCAATCACAAGCGATCGTTATGTATTTACTTTTACTGAAATAAAGATTATTATTATTATTATTATTACAGTTAGTTGAATAAGGCATCTGCCTTACTGTTCGTAAAAGATCAACATCAAATTAATATTACATTTAAAACTAACACGTTTAATCACACCTTGCAATTAAAAATGTTACTAATAAATAAATTTCCTTTAGAACACACTACCCAACAAGTTTCGCACACAAAAAACACAACTTTATTAACATTTTTATTGGAAAACTTGTTACGCTCACTGTACTCGCAAAAAGTGACAGAATTTATCTCTGGATCTGTGTGATCGATTCGGTAATTAAAATTGTGCTTTAATTATATGTAAATAGAGTCGGAATTGAGTTGTAGTGTCGGTTAATTGGAATTTACTTCATTTTATTATGCCCATAACGGGACAGACAAGCACTTTACCTGTGTTTGATCGTTTTTAGGGTACCGTAACCAAATTGTAAAACGGGACCCTATAACTAAGACTTCAATGTCCGTCCGTCTGTCACCAGGCTGTATCTCAAGAACAATGATAGTTAGACAGTTGGAATTGTAAAACGGGACCTTATAACTAAGACTTCAATATCCGTCCGTCTGTCACTAGGCTGTATCTCAAGAACCATTATGTTAGTTAGAAAATTGGATTTTTTACAGATGATGTATTTCTGTTGTCGCTATAACAAAAATACTAAAATCAGAATAAATTTATATATTTATGGGGGCTTCAATACTGATATTCAGCACAATCTGGTTTGACTGGAAGCCGACCCCAATATAGTTGGGAAAAGGCTAGGCAGATGATGATGATGGGAGCTTCAATACAACAGTTGTTATTTTTTCCTTTTTATTAGATAATGGTGCGGAACTATTTATGCATTGTTCCGACTCGCACTTGGCCGGTTTTTTTTTAACTTTAACATCAGTAAAAGAGCTACTGTATTTTCAATGTATGGTAAAAGTCAATTGCAATAAAATAAAAATAAACTATTTGAGTGATTTTACTACTAGATCACCATCTTAAGCAATGGTGGCCAAGTGTTAAAGGCCCGTCTTACGAGTTGAAGGTCGTGCGTTCGATTCTAGCCAAGCACATTACTTCGTGTAATTTATTTAATCACCACTGCTCTCAAAACGGTGAAGGAAAACATCGTGAGGAAAAACCGGCATGCCTTAGAACCAAAAAATCTAAAAAAACCGCATAGGGCCTGCGTGGTGGATTATGACCTCTCATAGAGAGGAGGCCTGTGTCCCAACAGTGGGAACATTATAGGCTGATGATGATGATGAAGCAGGGGTAGAGGTTGTGTACTTTTGAAGAAATAGGCTGAAGTAATGCGCCTATATATGTAAATAAATATTCCACAACTACCACACAACGCCATCTAGTCCCAAGCTAAGCAGAGCTTTTGTAATGGGTACTAGACAACTGATAAACATACTTATATATTTCTAAATACATACATATTATAGATAAATTACACCCAGACACAGAACAAATGATCGTGCTCATCACACAAACATTTGTCCTGGGTGGGAATCGAACCCACGACCCCCGGCATAGCAGTCAGGGTCACTAACTACTAGACCAACAGGCCAGTCATATATTGGGTTTGAACCCACGACCTACAACTCGTAAGTCGGGGCCGATACCACTGAGCCACCACTGCTCTCCTGTCAGCATCAATTAATTGCAAATCTAATTAGGTAGTCCGTCAGAAACTCTAGAGTGGTGACTTGTGACGTCAGGACACACAAAAAATGACACCACGGCATGACGTATAGTGAATTTTAAAAGCGTCATAACTTCGAGCGGCTAGTTACGGGTGACTCGCCGTCCGATCATGGACCATGCCCAGGTTGACGGCGCGTTGTGTTCCACGCGCCTCTAGGAGCTGTCAGCAATCTGACGGGGACAGGGTTTAAGCCTGCCGGGGTCGCGGGACTGTCTCACCTGGTAAACGCGGCCCTGGTACATACATAAAGGGGTATTGAAGGACACCATGGATTTTAGTCAGTCTGACAGTGGGTGTGAGGACTCATTAGATGATTTTAACCTATAAAAAAACCCTGCTTACCAAGTTAGTATTCAAAGTCGTGAAAGTATTAAAGTATAAAGCGTTTTCCCTTGGCACCGGCGCAAGCGCAACAAGTTTTTATCTGTCTTTCCTACTGCTACCTACTAAACCAAGCGGCGAGACGAGAGCGGTGACCACACGGTTGAGCAATACGGGACATTGATTGATGTTGAGATTGTTGAACGTGAAGAAATTATTAAAAAAACTACAGTGGAAAGAGCAAGGTCCAGATTTGATTTTGTTTTGTAATTTTTTTATTTGAGTTTGCAATCGAAAACAAATTTTGACTCGTATAATGAAAAAGAAAGTAGAGTGCAATTTCTAGAAAAATGATTAATTAATACTATTGCTAGACAAGTTAAGATTATTGCTATATCAGAGCTTGAATTAAATAGATTTTTGACCAACTGATCAAAAAACTGACCATAACTAGACCCAAGGCGCATTTTCATTGGGCTATTCTTGTATAAAAGTATGACGTCACATTTGTGCAAGTTGCTTGAATTGTAAAAACAAAATCTTCGAATTCAATCTAACCTACTCGCAATTTGTAACTTGTATGCATGTTTGTAACTTGCATATTGTATGCATAAGTAATTTCCAAAATGTTGTTTGTGTATGTGTAATGTTGTTTGTGAGTTCCTATGTTAGTAAACGCACGATACAGGAAAAAAATCTAGTGTGGAGCAACGTTTAAAAAAATGAAAGCAAGGTGCCGAAAAAAAAATGTCCCGCAATATTCTCCCGCCTGGTCACCCTACACCTTCTGTCCGTACATTACCATACAATAGGAGACACCTCACACGTCCTTGGACCCTTATCTGTTTATCATACTACCTTCCTATTAGTAATTATGAATAGAACACCGTTTTTATGAACCTCCTCAACTAAGGTCAAGTGTTTAATCACGAAATAATTATTGTTTGGTGTTAATGAATTTTTTGAGAGATTAAAGGTGATCTTTGGAGATTATTTAGATATGGCAACATGAGCACTGCACTTGCACTTATTTGTACCAATATTTTGAGGTTATACACATTGGGCAATCGCTGAAATGGCACCTGAGCTAAGGCACCTATCAATAAATAGCACCTGCGTGGTGCGCTTTATGTTTTAATGTAGCTTTTCGGATTACGAATGTCTTTATTAAATATGTTTTACGGGGGATTAACTTGGTACAAGGCTATCCCCTCTCAGATGACGGGGCCTCCACTCAGTGGCCAAAGCCTGCCGGGGTCGCGAGACTTATCCCATCACCGTGACCCCGGAACATGAAGGGCTATTGAAGGACACCGTCGATTTTAGTCAGTACAAGTCTGACAGTCCTTCCCGCCCTGCCCTGGCTGGGAGGTCTCATTTGATGATTTAACAACGTTATAAAAAAAGGCTATGTGTAAAAATTCTGATGAGTGAATAAAATAACATCATTTCATTATCATCACAATACAGTCTTATTTAAAAATTATATTTAATTTTTAGAAATACAAGGAAAAATAAAATTTATTAGCATAAAAAAATACCTATTCTTACTTGAGATAGGTACAGGTTGATGTTTTTTGTGAGTTGTAGAAAACTGATTCAAGTAAGGGCTGATTTTTAAATGGTCAGATAACTTTTATCTGAGGAATAAAAATGGCGGCTCGACAGCTTTACTATAGAAAATATATCAAACAGCTATTTTTATTCCTCAGATAAAACCAACAGAAATAAAGATATTATATTCAATGAAAAACTTTCTACAACTTTTAGTTTCATAAGAACAAACTAAATTAATTTCTTCAATTCACTGAAAACGAAGTAGTTCCTTACTGTCTGTCGTGTGTAATTAAAAAGTTCTCGAAACATCCAAAGTTGTAATTATGAAGTAATTAAAACTACGCAAAGTTTCCTTGATTTTACGTAGAAAGTTTATTTTTGTGATGGAATTTTCTGTCAAATGAAAAGTAAAGTTAATATTGTTTGTTTTTGTACGAAGATAGAGAGGAAAACGAATATAGGACTAACCTAGTTTTTAATTATTTTAATTAACTATCGGGTTTCTATTTTTGAAAATGTTATGATTTAGACAACAAGTGACGAGCCATATTGCTACTAGTACTAATCCTGTGAAAATAATAATTTGTGTTTGTATGTTTATTTTTTAAAATTCTTGTCACCAATTTTTTTTATCTTGCTTACAAAAAATGGCCGCAGGTCAAGAACTATTGCCGGGGACGTGGGACTGTTATCAGAAAACCGTGACCCCAGAACTAACTAAAGGGCTTTTGATTGAAGGACACTGCCGATTTTAGTCAATACGAGTCTGACAGTCCTTCCCGTCCTGGCCTAGTTGGAAGGACTCGTTTAATGATTCTACCAAGTTAAAAAAAATCCATTTTTTTTTTATAAAACTACACTACTGTGCACATTTCTACCTACCACATGCCAGAAAACAGCGTAAATATAACAGAATGTATGTACTTAATGCAAAATAAATGTTGGAAATGACTCACAAGAACGGGTCAGACGGGATGTATGGGAGGTACGCTCCTCTTGCAACCAATTTTGATACGCTCTCAATAGTGGATAATGGTAATTAAGGATTAAAATAGCTTGCTTAAAATAGGTGACATTGCAAATTTAGTAGGTGCAGTGTATCTTGGGTAATAAGATAAATGAATTATAAATACTTTTTCATCTATACTCAAAAACAAATCCCAGAAAGCTGGTGTGTAACTGATTTTTTCAAAAACTACTGAACGGATTCTTGTACGGTTTTTACTAAACGATAGTGCAATTCTTGAGACATGTTCAATGGTGATGGTAATTTGTGACTTGAAAAACAAAAATAGTCAAATATCAACGAGAAAAAACGGTGTCAAATTGTAATAATTGGTAAGTCCGGCTTAGATTTTAACAAAACTTATACATTCTCAACTAAAAAGGGATAGGCAAAACCATAAAAAAATCGATTTCGCAATAATATTGAAGCATGCAAAATTGATTGCTTAAAATAATAAATTAACAAAAAAACACACAGCATTTCAACAATCAAAGAATTTGATTCCTAACAAAAAAAACACCGTTGATTGGTCGAACTTTCAAAACCAAAAAAAAAATATAACGGAAAAATACCAGCACTGATCAGGAGTGACCTCAAATATAAGAAAAAAAGAAGTTTTAGGAGTAATTAAAACGTTTTCACGCTTACGAGTAAAATAATTGATTTTATGTCCAATCCTTCGTGTTCCACAGAAATTTTTACCATTATAGCTGCGCTGTGAGTAAAAACGTGTTTCACAGTTGTTTGAAACTAGGAAATTACTCATGAGAATTTAAGGGTATTTCACCTTATGATGCAAATAAATACTGTTAGATAAATTAAATATGGCAATACCTTAAGGGTGTGTAGTACCCGACAGGGCTAAAGTCTGCCGGGGTTGCGAGACAGTCTCATCTGGTAACCGTGACCTTGGAACGTAAAGGGCTATTGAAGGATAACCTTGAATTTTACTCAGTACAAGTCTGGCAGTCTCTCCCATCCCGTTAAGGGAAGTGTGGAAGTGGTGTCGTGGAAGTGGTGGAACGACTCATTATAATGATTTTACCACGATAAAAAAAGGATTGTAGTACCCACTCGTAATTAGGAGCACACGGCTACACATTAAGCTATACAAAACCAGTATTAGCTGAACTGCTGGGGAAAAGCCTTTCCTACAATCATAGGTTAATATTACCTTTACTTATTCTACCTTTAAATTAAATCTCAAAACTTTAAAACAATATTTATTAAAAGAGCGTCAAACCAAAAGGCACCAATAAGAACACACCACAGATCAAGCGGCGATAGACAAGTAATATCCCGGAGATAATAACTGCCATAACTCGTACACGACACTTTTGGGCTATATAACTATTACCCAGACTGGATCTGACGTTAGCTGTCACTACATAACCTAACAGGCAAAGGTGTGTTTAGTTTGCGAAATATATTGTTGAGGAAATAGATAGCTAGCTACTTTTTTTTAGGTCAACTGACAGAGTGTTGTTTGTGATTTGAATTTGGAGCAGACTAAAGTTGTTTTTTTTTTAAATGTTGCCCCCACACTATGAATTTCTTCTGTTTCGTGGTGTGTGTTTTTCCAAACACTTTAACTCACTTAAACAAACATCCAGACCCTGTAAAATTACTTGTAGATAAAAAAAAACAATATTCCGAGAAATTAAAGCCGCGAAATCGCAGTCTAAGAGTTTCTCAACCGCAGCCGGGAGTCTAGTCTGTTTTTGGAACAAACCCACTACACTATTCCCAAACCGCTGCAACTCCTGAAAGGCAGAATCAACAGTGACAACCACCAGAAAAGCGCCGAGACAATGAAGCTCCACGTGTCCCGGAGAATGAATTTACCTGTCTTGGATCCTGCAACGAAATTTATCAGAAAATAATAGTGGAGGTGTAGGAAAAATACGTTTCCAATTATAAGGGACCTATCACCTATTGAAAAAACCCGGGGTTAAATTGAGGACTAAATTGGAATTGACAGTCACGTTGTAAAATTTATGCTTTCCCGTAAATAGTTAATTGATTAAAATAACACCCTGTACTCTCAACTTCATCTGCTTGCCATATTTATTTTTTTTATATTTTCACAGCTCGTGCCAACCTAAAAAACCTAACTAACAAAAAGTATAACTAACGGTAAAAAAAAAAACATTTTAAACTTATTGGACACAGTCGATCGACAGTAGGATGTGAGGTAACGTTTGTCGATAGTAATTACTAGATCACAAGCCGCCGACCGGTGATGCAATGTTCATATAAAAAATGTTTCAAACCGTTTGTTTGAAATGAGAACTCTTTACGAATCTGTTAGCCTGGTACATGAAACTTAAGGCCCTACGTTTTTCATCATCATCATCATCATCAGCCTATAACGTTCCCATTGCTGGGACACAGGCCTCCTCTCTTGTGAGAGGGAGTGGGCCATAATCCACCACGCGGGCCCAGTGCGGATTGGCAGATGTCACATGTCTTCGAATTCGATGGTTCTAGGACATGCCGGTTTCCTCACGATGTTTTCCTTCACCGTTTTGAGAGCAGTGGTGATGAAATAAATTACACAAAGTAATGCGCCAAGCTGGGTTCGAACCCACGACCTACAACTCGTAAGTCGGGACCGATACCACTGGGCCACCACTGCTCACCTACGTTTTTACTCTTGGTAAAATCATCCAATAAAGAGTCTATCCACCCTGGGTGGGACGGTAGGGACTGTCAGACTCGTACTGACTAAAATTCACGGTGTTTTTTCAATAGCCTTTTTCGTTCCAGGGTCAGTGAAACCCTGATAAGACAATAAGACAGTCTCTCGACGTTGTAGACGTCAAGTCCTAGCATCGCTTTTTATGTTTTTGTGACGTTAATTTGATAGAGAAAATTAATCCGTCTGCTAAGAGCCTTCTACTACCCACATTAATAGATAACTGTAAGTCTCTTCGTATACAACGCGACCAGTGTTTTTTTTTAGTCAAACTGACGGATGTTTACGTCCAACGACGATATATTACTAGACTCCGCATGCACGATCTAAGGAACAAAAACTATTCTGTCAACTCGCTGAGGAACGTAAGCGAGGGGGACAGGGTACTGCGTTGTGATTGGCTAACTGAAGTCTGTCCTGTCTCTAGGTATGTTTACGGCTCACAGGAGTGGTCGAAATAAGACGGATATAAGACTTTTTTGCCTAATGTGTTGACAGACATCGGTCGCCTGTTATTAGGAGTCTAGTAATATATCGTCGTTGCTTACGTCACTCTAACTTAGCCTTCGTACGCAATGCAACTCAAGTCTCCGGTACCTTACGACTTTAGTATCCAAGCGAATATCGCAATACAAATCCATAGAGGTTACTGACAGGCACACGTCGATACAAAGTCTTAAGGTGTCGGAGACTTGCGTCGCATTGTGTGCAAAGGGCCTTAGTTTTAATAAAAATGATAGAAAGGGATCTAAGCGCCATGAGAAAAACTCGTGTTAAATTATTCAGAAATCTGACAAGAAGGCCCCATAAGGTGTTATCTAAGCGATAAAATGAATAAAACATATTGACTAGCTAATTTATGAACATAAACATAGGAGAAAAGACAGCCATTTTAATATCACGAGAAATTATGAAAGCAGGTTTCAATTTATTAATGGTACTGGTTTTTCAGGATGTCCAGGTAAAGAAAGAAATTTATTACTGGTAGTAAAACTCCTTGTGGATGAGGTCGTCCGGGAAAGTACTATTATGACTATTTTCTACGTCTAAACATTTTTAAAGGGTTTTTTTTGTCAGATTGACGTACGCTTACGTCACGCTATCTTAGTCCCTTCTAAGGTCCCTTCGTACACAATGCGACGCAAGCCTCCGATACTTTACGACTTTGGTATCTATTGACGCGTGTCTGTGTACGCACTTCTAGGATTTGTATCGCGATAGTCGCCTGGATACCAGAGTCGTAAGATATCGGAGACTTCCGTCGCAATGTGTAGTAGTAGTCAATTATTTTTCTTGCTGAATTCTCATCATCTGATGTTGGATATAAGAGACGTCATTCCACCATCATCATAAAGCATCAAAACGTCCACAAGCAGTCATAGGTCCTTGCCTTTTCATGACCAAATCGAATCAAATCAAAGCATTTATTTCAAGTAGACAAGTTACAGGTGGCTAAATAAGTACAGCCGCACAAGCCAATCTTCTGGGTTAAGCCGCGCTTGCCGAGGTTGGTCTGTGGTTGGGTGACCATCTGTCATAGCGAGTTTCCTCCGTGCCTCGGAAAGCACGTAAAGCCGTTGGTCCCGGCTGTCATTTGTAGATCTTTGACAGTCGTTACTGTTAGTCAGAAGCCCTAAAGTCTGACAACCAGTCTTACCATGGGGTATGTTATTTCCCAGTTACTGGGTTGTGGAGGTCCGACGAGAGAGCGAGCGACTGCCTCGCTCCATGTAAAATACTGATATCCAGCTGAATCTGGTTTGACTGGAAGCCGACCCCAATATAGTTGGGAAAAAGGCTAGGCAGATGATGAGACAAGTTACAGGCACTTTTGAATTGTCAAAAGATAAAGAAAAAGTTCAAAAATAGTTATGGTGCTACAGTCCCAGTCACAAGACACAATAATTGTGAAAGTACTGTAGATGCTCATTCTAAAGCGTAGATCTCTATGGAGAAGAACGGGCAAGAAACTCCATGGACAGTCTTTTTCAATCGTCAAAAAATTAAGCAGAACCTTTGTTACATCATAATCAATCCTAAATGATACAAGACTCATTACAATTTAAGTCTTAGCTCAATCACTTTAAATAGCAAGTAAACCCGGGTGCTATTCCTAGTATAATACGTACTATGATATATGAATATACCCGGCGCCACCTGCCGGCAACTCGTTAACGTTTTACTACCAAACTAACTGGATTTTGTACTGGCAAGCGGTTATGTGTTTGTGATAGAATATATCGACTCATCCGAAGAATAACGTCTGATTTGCAAGATTGCTAGTTTTCAGTAGAGCTTATAGAAGTTGTTGACTTGTATAACTCTAAAACTACGATACTTGACATTTTGATTTTTTGGCAAGTTATTATATCACCCTAGACTAGTTAAATGACCGGTAGTGTATATTTATAATCCTTTTAATTTACGATATAGTGAGTTCTATATAAACATAAGACGTTTTTTAGCGAAAGAACGAAGAAAAAAGTGCGTCCGTAGGGAATATAAGACGTTGTTTTACGGAAACAACTGATTTTAGTGGCGTTCTATATTAACATGAGTGTCTTTTTTATGGGATATCCCACCCCTGTTGAGTCCTATGTGAACACCTTCCTTGAAATATTTAAGTATAATTTTAGATGTGTTCAATAATTACCTTTCCTTAGAGTCAATAAAATTGATATCATGATTAAAAAAGTTTATTATATTTTAAAAAGGAGTGAATAGTTATGTCAGAAGCTTAAAAGTCTGACAAACAGTCTTACCATGGGGTATGGTATTACCCAGTTACTGGGTTGTGGAGGTTCGACAAGCAGTCGCTCCATGTAAAATACAGATATTTAGCTGTATCTAGTTTGACTGCAAGCCGACCGACAATACGGTTGTAAAAAGGCTAGGCTACTTTAATATGAAGCATAACATAACCGTTACGCCTCGTCATTAAACCTTCCTCTGCCTGAAATACAGGATACCTAGTTCAGGCATGGATCATTTTAGTGAACTTGACATTGATTTAAGAAACATTGTATTTAACGTATACCGGTATAGATTAATATTTATTGTTATTAGATAGCATTACCTATAACAGTAATCACATCACACATAGGGAATAATTAATCTGTATGGTAAAACTAGATAATACGCGCTAGCTGACAAAACGCTCCAGCAGTCAAGAACTCAAACATACGGCTCAACTTATTCTAAAACCTAGAGGTAACAAAAAAACTGCGAGTACCTATTAGAACAACGCACAAAACATTATTAAACCTTTATTCATATTGAAAATTCAGTTGCAATATGAATAAATGCCTTTGTTTAGACAGAAAGGAGAATTGAGATTTCACATGTACATTCAAATTAAATTAAACTCATTATTTTTATGATGAAACTTCACTGAATGCTTCGATCACCTAGTTGCTTTTCATTACATATAGGCTGACAAGAGTTTAAAATGTTTAATTAAATATATTAATAGTGACCTTTGTGTTTTTTTGAACGAGAAGAACCGACTTCAAGGGTTAGGACCGAAAACAGAACCAAACCGTACTGAACCATTTGGTTAGGTTCCTATAAACAATGTTGACAGATATAGGAGTCCCGCCAAGAGAGGCTTCATCGACTTGATTCAGTCTTGCGAAATAATTGAAAGTGTGTAATGCGGGGTTTCAGCAGTGTTGGTGGAGGCGGGGACTTTGATACAGGGCGGTCAATGTCAAGTCAACAGAGATGCCTATTACCGTCGTCAACCCTTGAGGGTGCCCTGACGTTGACCGTTTTCTTCTGGTTCATACGCGTAAAAAATGGGCTTGTATGATGCAATGTTTAGAATAGAAATGCAGATAGGTATTACCATGGCATTGAAGGAGATGGCAACTAATCAAAATAACAAGCATGCAACTGCTTTTCATTCCGAGCTATACACGATTAGTTCGAATGCGTACTGGCACTGTATGTTTTGGAGTAAGGTAGTTGATTAATTTACTAAAAAGTATACGCGATTAATTACGTATTAGTCTTGTATAGATTGGAAGATATTCATACAACAGCGACTTCCAATAGAAGGAAAGTAGCAAGGGAGTTTGTGACTCCTATTGACGACAAAGGAATCTCAGAGAAATTGTCTACATGAGTTATCGCAGATCCAATGAACAGTGATAGGAGTTGGCTCTGATAGTTCTAAATGATCTGGGGTAGATACTAGATATTGTGATGAGAAAATTCTAAGTCCTCATGTTGTATTTTTAAGGTGGTGTTTCGAGACTAGAAGGTATTCCAAAGAAAATGTACTAGATTGATTACTGTAAATATATTCTGCAGTCTGAGTTGACGAGACAGCCTGTTTTGTATCACCGATGATTTTTTTTAGTGTTATGATCTACACGTTGTTCTTAATTTAATATTTCTGTTAATTATTGGCTTATTTCCTCTGTATGAGGACGCAAAGGCCACAAAAAGGGATCATCGATATTTCCTTCAAAAGTAACATATGAGATAAAATAAAACTGTAAAATAGAATATTCAAGAAATTTCCTTTTATATGAAGTGCAAGACTTTGCACCTAGTAATTAATTTACCTAATCATAAATATACATTTTTTAATATTTAGCAAACATTTTAAACGAACAACGTCCTAATTGATTTCATTCTCCCAGTAACAATGTCCAATTTTAACATGGAACTCATAAATCATATCACTGATTCCGTACAAAAACGTTATATTTTAAAATAAAACGCTTAGAAGATTATATAAATTCGTATAACATCGTCTTAAAAGTTCATAAGTCTTTCACATTTTAATGTTTCTACTACTTATGATTGCAGAAAGAACTAGTAAAGTAGCGAATATTTATAAATTTAATCATACTTTCGCGTAAAAAAATGCGTTTCTGAATATTTCCGTCAAAAACCGTTCTATGTAAACATCGATAGTCCACAACTGTTTACTTAGACTAAAACGTGTATGAACATAATGTGTGACTTAGACTAAAAAGTATTTAAAAATAAGACCATGCAAACGAAAATATTCTCCCTCCAACAAACAATGGCCGATCTGACGAAGGGACGCAGCCCCAGATGCCTGCGTACCGTTACTTACACACATCGTGCTTTGTTCCTCGGAACAAATTTCAGATGTGACGTTATTCGATTCTATATTTCCGGAACTAAAAATTAAATTTGTACTTTATTATTTTGTGGATAGCGGTGCTGGTTGCATAATTACATAATTGTATCGTATTTATTATGTAGTAGATTTAAGATTTATTATGCAATTGTTTGCTGTCCTAAAGAAATAAAAATAAAAAATAAAATAAAAAATAAACTAAATTAAATATCAAAATTCTAAAAACACACGTTTGTAGAGTTTTAATTCCTTATCTCGTCAAGCTATTAAACTGTTTTTGCACTATGGTAACATCGGACTTTATTCTTCGGATGAGTCGATATTTAACGTTCTTTTTGAAATACGGGAGAAAATAGATCAGACATCGTTTTTCTATGAGCCTGATTATCTCATCATCATCATCATCATCCACCCATAATTTCACCCATAATAAAAGAAATAGACTAGTTTTTAGCATCATCATCATCTGCCTAGCCTTTTCCCAACTATATTGGGGTCGGCTTCCAGTCGAACTAGATGCAGCTGAATATCAGTATTTTACATGGAGCTACTGCTTATCTGACCTCCATAACAAAGTAACTAGGTAATGAGATACCTCATGGTAAGCCATTACCCAGACCAATAACCTGACTTGTTGTCAGATTTTTGAACTTCTGACTGTGTTGGACGAATGACATAAAATTCATAAATATTATTAAGACTTGCCGTCGACCCTGGCATGGTCCATAATGAGACGGCGAGTCACCCATTACTCGCCGCCCACAAACCCGCGCTTATGGTAGCCGGAGTTGTGAGATGGAGGCTGTCCTCTCCCTAACTCTCCCTTGCGGCGCCTGCCTCCTTACTGCGCCAGCACTTCTCTGAGATTTGGGTCGTATTTTTTTTAATAAGGCCTTCTTGTCTTAGTCAGTCTTAGAGCAGGAAGGGACTGTCAGACCCATACTGACTAAATATCATCATGGCGACGTCTTAAGCGAGAGTAATTCCACAGTGGGAAAGAGATGTAGCTATACAAGTCGTCTAGCGCCATCTCGTTTCCACACTGGAACTAATTTGGCTTTAAGACGTCATTGCAGGGCATCTGCTTAGCTTGGGACTAGATGGCGTTGTGTGATAGTTGTGGAATATTATCTGTTCTTTCACATTCACTTGCGTGCCTTTTTATTCAAAGCTGTATTCACTTTTCTACTCGCCATTACATGTTTGCACAAGGAGAGCCCCCGGCTGTTCTTAGGTTTTGTTTTATTTCAATACTAACCACACTTCGGCGTCACAAGTAATCATAATAAAATCTAATAAGTTTCGCTTTAAATATTTTATTTATAGTTTCACTTCCGGAATATGGTTTAAATTTAAAGGGTATTACAATATTAACGGGCTTGGCATCGATTCCCGGGTCGGTAAATTGTTTATATTTTTGTGTTAGTTGTCTATTTAACTTTTTTTTTGTAATTATGCTTTTTTGTTATTTTTAATTTTATTTTCTTTTTTAAATTTTAAAAGAACTGAATATTCTATATTATTTGAATATTCTAATTTGTTCCGAGATAATCAAAAAAATCGTATCTCTATGGTCTGCCTGACACGATCAGTCCACAAAATCACACCAAAAAACCATAGACTAATAAGTCATATAGATCAAGGCATAATCACGTCAGTACTACCAACTTACAGAAAATAAACGTCAAGTAACAAGACAGTAAAAACGAAAGTGGTAGTAGCTAAAGATACACGTTTTGCTGATGCAAAGTTACTGATAAAAATAACTGATAGTTAAGCAGTTATATCTGCTAGTTAGTTCACGGTTCTGCTTACGGGAATTTTAGATTAACGGTGTGAAAAAATATATCAATCTCTTTAGCCTTTAGTCTAGCTGCTGTCAAATTTTCCTAAACAAAAATTAACCTTTATTTATTGTGATAAAGTTCAAAATCTAATCTAGTTTGACAGATTGGGGTAGTTTAACTGCTAGCAACTGTAGTATCTAGGACAGGACTAGTCATTACACTGCCTGATTGCTCACAGGTCGCGGGACTGTCTTAAAAGTGCACCGTGGCCCTTGAACGTAGAGGAAAACCGAAGAACAGGGTGGATTTTTATTTAGGCAGTAAAGTCCTTATGTTCCACTCAGGGCTCAGGTCTTTTTGTCTTCTATCCTTGGCTCGGAAGAGATTCTAATGGATTTTTCATTAAGACACTTTCAAGAATATGAAAAATAATGTCAATAAAGACACAACAAAAACTAGAGACATACATCAGGACAAAATTAATTGGATTACAATTTTAAATTGATCTACTAACGAATAGCCATCTTCCCGCCAAACGAAACGTCACATTTATCCAAATTAAAAAAAAAAAAAAGAAACAAGACCAAAGAGTATTAACTCAATCCTCATTTGTCAACTAAAATATAGGCCAGTAAAACTTTAAAAAAAGAACACAAACGGTTAAATTAATTGGAAAATCGTTTATCAATTGATGACAATTGGCAGCAATGGAGACAATGGTGGTTTAATTGTTTTAAATAAAGATACGATGGGTAACGATTATTGAGTTCCGCCATCTTGTAAACAGATGCCATGGTCAGTCAGGAGGTGCTGATATATTTGAGTGTTTACTTGTAATGAGCATTCTTGCGAATGTTACATTACAGGAAAATAAACGAACGCGTTTTAACGAGCGTTCTGACGAGCTTTTTTGATGAAATATTTTTGATGACCATCGACTAGCTAGAGCGTTTAATGAAGAAAATCACAGAAATACTAGGTATTTATTAGCAAGCTACACCATTCGCAAACCCTAGGTATTCGTGGAGAAGAATGGAGAAGCGCTAAGAGTTATAACCATACTACAATGACATTTTAGGCTTTCAATGTCCCGCTTACTGTTTTTCTATTTAGAATAGTGAACGGTATTGCTCATTTCTTTAATTAAACTAAAATGTAGGTGTGCACAAATTACTTTAATAATAACCAGATAAAAAATCTCCAATACCGTTTGCACATTAAAACAATACCAATCAAAGTGCTCCACTACATATTTATTACCACAGACAACAAAAGAAACTACTATCGGCCACAGACAAAAGGCTCCATAGTGCATAGACAACTTAAAAAAAAAACAGAAGCCTTGCCACTTTAACGGAAGCACGTTCTTTTTTCGAACAATTGTTCTGAAACCGCACAGTCATGACATTTGACGAGCCGCTATTGGTCGTCGGGTCGACTTTGACAGCCAATCAGAGGAGTTACACGAAATGCGTAAGTCATCGTTCTTAACGTTTGAGATAGTGACTCGGCGACTTCTAAGACACGTTATGTATTTTTGTAAATAGAATTCTTTGGAAGTGGTGGCCGAAAAGAATGAGGTTATGTGGTGAGGAAAAAAGAAAATGAAATGTTTGACGTTGGCGTTCTAAAATTGAATTTACGAACTCATAAGTATGATATGGGATTCCCCAACCATAAACAAAGCTCTGTTTTTTCTAAATTTTAACCCATAAAAAAGGAGTTTCATTCTTTTCTCTAATATTTATCGATTCCATATAAAAATCAAATTTAAGTTTATTCAAACAAACCACTAATCGTTTTCCTATACTTTAATAAACTAAAATTAAAATAATTATGACACCTCAGATGTTTGTTTAAAATTAAAGACTTAATAACATAAAATAAACTTTCCTGTTTGGCAGATCCGTTAAGTCTAAAATGTCATGTCAATTATTTTACACCTTCTATTATAAAAATACATATAATTTCTAACTCAAGAAAAAGTTAAATATCTTGTCAAAGAAAAACTACTTTTTATGCTTAACTGGAAAAACCTGTTTAATTTATAATGATCATCGTTCTCATCCCGTTTTATTTTACTAGATATTAGTCAGAAATATTATTATAATTTCCTTCATTCATTTTTGACCTTATCAAATAAAACAAAAAAAATAAATAAATATAAATAATAGTGGCCCCGCCGGTATCGGGAACAGGGTCCAAGCTACCAGCAGTCAGGGCTCCAGAGTAAAGAACCTCCTAACAATGCGCGCCGTGTCCAGAAGAACTGCTCTCTGAATCTGGCCCTTGATCCAGCTGCCTAACGAGAACCTCCTGAGATGTTAGTCGAGGCCCTTGGCGATTAAGCCATGGACCGACACGACTATCGGCACAATGACTGCTGAATCCACAAATTAAATAATAATTATTATACTAGCTGTTCCCCGCGATTTTATCCACTGCTCAGTTCCTATTGATCATATCGTTATGTTATACAGCCTAAAGCCTTCCTCAATAAATAAACTTTCCAACACAAAAAGAATTTTAAATTTCGAACCAGTAGTTCCTGAGATTAACGCGTTCAACCAAACTATTCAGCTTTGTGAAATTAAAAGAATAGAAGAGTGGATAAAATTGGTTTCCTCTTTATCTGCCTAGCCTTTCCCGAACTATGTTGCATCCGGTTCGACTGTACACCGATTTCATTCGAACGGTTTGCAGCTGAATATAAACATTTTACACGAAGCTTCAGTTTATCTGAGCGCCACAAATTCTTTGCCTAGAATCGTTAAAATAATTACCTGAAATAGTGAATATTCAAAGTAAAACATCTATATTTATATGACTTTTTGTGACTTTCATTCATTATTTTAGTTGAAAGCGAAAATTCTACCTTCTCGCCCACATTACAGTGTTTTAAGTAGCTATATTTCCTACTGCCAGGGCAAAGGATTTCTACAATTTATTTCAAAGAATCTTCTACAAAACTTCGTCTCGAAACCTTCCCTCGCTGTGAGAACTTTATTAGATTTCTCACATACCAGAAAAACCATACGCAACACGGAAATTAAAGAAAATATGGCATTGCACATACAGTCCTGTTAAACTTACACACATCTAATCTATCAAAAACAACCTAAAACCAACCTTAAGCTAACAGCTATAAAGATCACTCTGTATTTGTGTTATACAAGTCCAGTACTACCAACCTAACCACAGCTTTATTCCTGAACGAATAAAGATGACAGTGACTTTGACAGATGGAGGTAAAGTTACACTGAACGGACTGTAGACGCAGTTGTACTGACAGGCCGAGTTGACGTAAAAAATCCCATTTGATCACAAGCCGTCATACAAAATGATGATGGATGTTGAAGTTAATTTGATACCACAGTGTTGTGTGACGAATTCACAAACTGTGTTATGTTCCATTGCAGTGTTTCTTCTGTGTTCCTCTTATTTTTTTTTTATTAAAACGTAATTATTTTTAAGTTTCTATTGATGTTTGAAGTTTTTGCTACGTAACTTGGAACGTGGGTTTTCCGAATTTGAAATTGAGCGTGGCGCGAATTTAGATGAGTACCTATTTTTATTGATATCATTGTAAAGGTCTTGGATGTGGTATAAACATTTAATAATGCCGTCTTTTTAGACCGTGTTTATGATTTTTATTCACAAACAAAAAAGGAAATTAAAATCACATCTTATTAGTAAGTGACCCCTTTGTTAATCGATGATATTTTGAATCTTATTGTTATTAATAAAAAACACCAATATTTATTCTTGAATCGAAAAACGTGCAAATAAATAGATTTTTTTATATTCAATATTCTATTCAATATTCGCAAGCTTATGCAATTCGTTTTAACGATTGTAATCACAGATTTTCGTTTCCAAAAACGCAAAAAACTGATTTTATTCATCTACTACTACTACTACTCAAAGTAAGAACAACAAAATGACATTGACGCATAAACTACGGAAGTATTTTTTTTTTAATTCCGTCAACCATTTTTTTAAATTCACAAACTACGACACTAGTGCAGCGCCATCCACGTTAAAACCGAAATTGAAACTGTCGATAAAGTACGTTAAATTACAATAACATCGATAGAACCGTAGAGAATTGTGTCCAGACATGAGAATCGATGATTCGCTTATTATGGAATTTGTACGCATGTAAGTTTATTGAGTAAAACATTGTATTGAGTAATTTTTACGAGTATAATCAAGCTGTCCCACATTTTATGATTTTGTAATACTTTGTCGTATTTTTTTTTCATCGGTCTTGCCTTGGCTTGTCGGCTGTTGAAGATAAGGTCCTGGGTTTGATTTCTAGATCAAGTAAAGTGAATATTTTTTTTTGCATCAGGAATTTCTTAGTAGCGACGGAATCTGGTTGAAGGGAACAAGGGGAAATGTAGAAATGTGAGCTTTCTATTATAATCTATAAGTCACAGCTCTTCTTGTCCTAAAGGGGAAGGGAAGTAAATGTGTGATTTTAAGTTTTGTATTTCTAGTAGATTTTTCCTTACAATTTTGCGTTTTTTTTTTTTACTTGGTAAAGTCATCAAATGAGTCCTCCCACCCAGGGCAGGGTAGGAGGGACTTTCAGACCTTTTTTTGACTAAAATCCACGGTGTCCTTCAATAGCCCTTTGTGTTCCGGGTGATGGAATAAGTACCGCGACCCCGGCAAGCTTTGGCCCTCTGTGAGGGGGCTCTACTAGCTGCTGCTACTAGTTTAGACATTATTCTTGTAATTAACTTCCCTTGTCTTATAAAAAACAAGTTGGAAACTCCAAGCCTATTTCCTATTGCAACAATCTTACCCTTTAAAGCCCCATACGTTACTAAAACAATAAAAAAATGCATCTTTAACTCGACGCCAATCAATCATGAAATATTTTTTTCTTATTTTTTTTTTCTTTCATAACTTGGCAACACAATGTTATCGATAAAAACGTCTGACCTTATAAGCTTAATCCCCTTGCATAACGGCAATTAAAAACTTCTTTTCTTATTAACGTATGGTTTCTGAGTCGTTTTTAAAAGTTGTGTAATGTTTGAGTTGTATTTTTCTTGGTTTTGTATTAAAGTAAGAATCTTTCTCTTTTAAATTACTTGACTTAGTTTTTGATGAATAAAGTTAAGCAAATATGATAGTAATGAAATAAATATAGAAAGTCATGATTGAAATGCAGCTAAAACTAAAGGAATTCAATTACCAGGACCTACTTTTAAAGCATTGAAACAGAGCTTTCTCGCATTCTGCAGAGCCAAGAAGCTTTCTGTCTATCGATGGTTTTGAAGCCATCGACGGATGCTTGTGCAATCATACCTGAAACACTGCAGAAATGGGGGCAACCCCATCATCATTCTGAACATAAAAATATATGGGACCTATAGGACGCTGATAGCCCGTTAAATATCTTAGCAAAGCTTTCAAAACCTTGATCTTCAATAAAAAATCGAATCCCAAACATATTTTGTCGCAATCTTATAATCTTCATACAATACTAATTAAAACAGAAGTGTATAAAGGAACTCTGAACACCAGCTAATAAGAAAAATGCTCAGCTTATGAAACAATAGCGCATCGGCAGCACCTTAAGACAAATCTAATGATTTATTGCCAGTGACAAAAAACTACGATCACAAACTTACATCTGCAGCTCTTTACAACTCTATTTTCAAAGTCATTGGGTTGAAAATAGCTTGTGTAGTGAAAGGTAAAAAGTTAATTATGTTTTAAGTAATGCAATCTGGAATTAGATTGTTTAGTTTTTGTTGTAAAGACCGGAATAGTACCGAGTTCAATTCCTGTATTTTTGTTTTAATGTGGAATCGAATGGAATAGAATCTAGGGTTGGGATGAGAATATGTATCGGTTTATCGACTTTATCGATGTTTGAAATTGTTGAGACAATTTTGTAATTAAATATTTTTTTAATACACGTATCTTTTTAGATTTTAATCTTAAATCACTATCACTTTATTTATATGTATAAATAAAACATGTGATAAAAATGTTTTCAGTGCAATCATCATTAATTCGTAGAATAAATACGTCCTGATTATTTACGTGTGAGGTAATAAAATCTTTTATTTCCAATGAGAAAACAGTCTTTAAAACCGCTGATAAATAAATGAGTTTAAATCATTGTAAATTGAAGTAATTATAAATTAAGAATTATGCGTTTTTTTTTTCGATGGCTGGTCATAAAAAAAAAACATTTAATACACCATAATACTAACACTAGATACTAACAAAGAATCAAAACTGTATTTCTATCGACAAAATTATCGATAGTCTCATTTCTTGATTACAACACAACCCTATATCGACGCGGGGTTCATCAAAGTGCGGCTCACAGACAATAACTGAGAAATATTAAATTATAATTAAGTTGGCTTTTGCTTTTTATACCGTTCAAGTTAACTTGAGAATGATTAGACTGTACAAGTGACTTATAAATTATAATAAAAGAAAAAATTAGTTTTTTATTTCAGAATTTGTCATTTTTACTGGTAAGTAAGTTCTAGTTCTGTTGCAGTTTTGCGAACTAAAAATAAGCAATTTTTTACAACCCAGCTGAAGAGTGGAAAACCCTAGATTTTTGTTTCCTGATAAGTATAACCTTGGAGTTTTTAATTCAAGAGTGACTAGGCTAGTTACTTCTAGACAAGCCTATTTCACCGTCGACCACATAATCGCTTACCTTTGGGCGAGATAGCGGTCAAATGCGAATTGTATCACTAAATAAAAAAACCTTTACTTGAATATGCATTTCAGAGGTCATTTCATAACAAAACTAACAACACACAAGCCGTCACGCTAACACAGCCGCGTCTACACATTGCGCAGTCTACATCATGCCCTGCCCAGACCACGATTATTCATTCCATACGGTGACACATGACGAATCAATTTCTGAACGAAACCAATCGGAATATGGTTTCCGAACGCATCGGTTTGTCTATGGTGCATTTTGTTTTTTTTTTTTATAATGGTAGGCGCGCTTTGATTGCAGTAAGGCCAAGGTTTGATGGTGGTAATGACTTTTATTGGTGTTGTGTAATTGTAAGGAGATGGAAAACGCTGAATTTTCACTTATTTTTCAAGGCTTGAGTTAAAACTTTTATTTTAATAGCCATTAAGTCATCCTGACACTTTGGAAAGAAGGAAATAGATAAACAACATTAAAAAATAATACTATATACATTGTCATCAAATCAAATCATACTTGCAAAAGGCAGCTACATAGTTGCGATCGGTACAAAGTGTAACATGTCAAACTTGACAATCATGTCATCTTGCTTTATGAAGTCATTGAATCATGTCATTTAGTTTTATGACGTCATTAAGGCGTAAGATTATATTTTTTTCTTTTATATGTTCCTATAATAAGCAGTTTAAAAATGAGAAAAATAAATAAATTTTGACGGTTAAAACCATACTTACTCTGTAAAATCAAACTTTGTAATAATCTAGTTTTACCAAAGGTCATTGTAACAATTACTTTTTATTTTAATATAAAAAAACATGTTTCTTTTTTGTTGCACATGCAGTGGTCATGCTTCTAGTAACAACAGTTGTATGCAAATCGCTCAAAGTATGTATTTAGCAGAGAAATCGTCCATGAAGATATTTTTTTATAATGTGAAGCATTTCTCATGCAAAGAAGGTCTATTATTGCTTTCCAACATCTGTACTCGTTTTTTTAATGACTTTGTTATTAAAAAAAAACTTTTCCCTCTATTATTTTCCATTTCTTTTACTAATTCATCGCAAAAAATTGACGGTGTCGATCGAAAGTACAAAAAAAATACCAAGCCGTTTCGTAAAGGCATAGACTATTCACAATGAAATTACTACTTAGAAGCAGCAGTGCGTTATCTGTGACAGATATTAAAAAAAAACTCCTTGTCTTTTAATTATACGTTACTGACACAAGGTGGTCACGTTGTTTAGTTTATTTTGTATTTTATTCTAATAGAGCTAAGGTGTATTTTAGATGAACACTGATTTAGAGATAAAAAATGTAGTGAATGTACACACTGGTAGATAATTACTAGGTGTGTGACATAATTACTATGCCGAGCGATGTGTGGGGATTTTTTTTTTAGTTTTAATATTTTTTTCGTCAAAAATAAAAATGTTTTTGTTTAAGTAATAGTTAATTGTTTCAGCCGACTGTTAAATTTTTGTGTTTAGAAATTAAGTGATAGGCAATAGTACTTTACCTACTATCAAGCACGTGTAGTATTACCAATTCTATCTCTAATCTACCAGGAACAGACAGTTATTTCTATACAATCCGACTGTCACTGTGCACAAATATGACATGAGTCATCCATCATTGAAGAATAAAAAGAATTATGTTCTATTACAATTTTAAATATTGTTATACTTAAAACATAAATTCACAATATTTCTAAGTTCTGTCATTTTGTATCTTCGTCCATCAACAAAACCCCGTTCTACGGCAACCTAGCCGGATCTGACAAATTTTACTAACCTTCCACTAATATGATAGGGTTGAAAATCTGCTAAAAAACATTAACAGATTGTAGTAGCTTGATGTACTTGGACTTTTCACTCTCTTACTTTCCAGTATTTACAGCGTTTCTTGTATGAAAAAATGGAAAAGCGCCTCTGGTGTGCGAAGAAGGAACTAATTTTTTCCTTGAAAATTGTCAATTTGAAATTGTCAAAGTTATAGTTTACTTTACGTCTCAAATACAGAAAACTCGTGCTAGGGGTACTGGTGTCTGTACCATACTACGCGTGCAGCTTTGCAGAGTTAACAGAAATGTTACACCTAAAATTCTTCCTCACAATTCTTCCTCAAAATTCTTCTTCTTACTAAAAATTTATTCACAACCACCTACCTGAGTCTGTGTCAGTCCCAAGCTCGCAGCGAGCTCTGCCCTCTCCGGGAGGGCGAGGTACTGAGTCCTTTGAAACCTCCTGTTCAGCTGCTGAAGCTGTAAGCTGGAGTATATCGTCCGAGGCTTCCTCATCTTCTTTCCCTTGCCGTTCACGCGAAGACCTGGGTCGTCGGATAGGCCGCATTTTTCTGTGGAGAAAGAAAGGAAGGTTATTTTTTGTTTAGGTAGTACGTTGAGAGAGATGAAAGGTAAATTTTTGTTTAGGTAATATGTTTTTGTATGTAAAACGTGTTATACGAGGCTTTAGCAAAAGATTTCCGTATTTAATGCACACTTGAAGTATATACAGCGTTTATTGTATGGAAAATGAAAAATTGCGTCTAGTGTACGAACGAGGAACATGTTTTTCCATTAATAAATGTCAAAGTTTCAGTTGGTACGTCACCACAACGTGAAAAGTCATGGCCATAGAAATACAGGACACATTTAAATTAGAAACTGAAAAAATATTAAATTAGAATGCATTTAATTTTGTATTACAAAAAAAAAACAATTTTTGTTTTTATCGACAACCAGTGATGCACTAAAGCCGACGGCATCGTCGGCTTTAGTGCATCACTATTGTGAATACACAAAAATATTATGACGTCACTTTCTTTTTGATATTGGAAAATCACTAGAAACATAATTGTAACAGGGACAACTGTCTTTTCTTCTTCATAATCTCTTAATTCATCATTTATTTTTCTCTCAATTTCGAGAAAGCAGGTGATATTTATCCGCAGTCACTTGAAAGTATTAACAGTAATAACGCCGAAATGAATTAAGGTAATTAATTTTGTTCGTTTGGTACTGGTTTCTGAACGAAGACTACAAGAGTTCGTTTTTTTTTCGCTTGTTAGAGGTAGTGAAAGAAAAAATAAAGATTTAAGGGGAGTTTGTTAGAAAAGATTATTTAGGTAATAAAATAAATGTCGGAATCCAAGTTGTTATACGTTTGCGAAACTATTATTTTTATCAAAAAAAGGCTCAGTTCCAAATTCAAAAAGTTTTCCAAATTCAAATCTCAGAAAAAAAAACGAAAACAAAATGGCCTACCGAATCCCCAACATACAGCCTTCTATAAATCACATCATATTCCTCCATAATAAATTTACAATATAAATATTCAACGCACAAGACGGGCCTGTGAAACATGACCATCCATTTTGTAAAATATATGAAAGGCAGTCGGCTACTTGTTAATAGCTATAGTCTGTAAGCAGTAATTACTGGGTTTGGTATCGTTACATCGGATCGCCGCGAGTCCAACACCCTGCTTTTTGGTAAGCGTGGGGCCTTTAGTGGTGCGAATGTGAATTTTGTTTAGTCGATTTCTAGTTTGATCTTCGAAAATTTCTACAAACAAAATTTTATGAGATTTTCTGCAAAACATTCTATGAGGTTTTTTTTGGAAAAATATACTAGATATGATAGTTATTCAGAAAATAAAAAATGTGGTTAATTTTTTTTTTCTCCATTTGTTACAGAACTTGTTAACTAATTTTCCGGACGGTAGAATACTTATTTTTGTGTAGTAAATAAAGATTTTCAACTACAAATGAGAGTAAGTACGCCAAGCTGGCCAAGTACGCCAGTAGAATAGTTATTTTCTTTTCAAGATAACCTGCAATATGAAAATCTTCGGTGACGTAAAAGAGCATAACTTGCATTTTTTTTTTCTTGCCGGTTCTTCTCTATGGAAACGAACAACCCGAACCGTGCCTGTGGTCGACTTTCAACAAGTCTCCATGGAGGCTAATGTGAAATAAAATGGTTTTGAACGGAAACGATGGCTACTGCGATTTCAAAGTCCAAAATATCAAATCATTTATACACTATCTAGAGAATTTTTCTTACTAACCTTTTTTCATTCTTTTTTTCCCATAAATCGAATACAATTGTAACTATCGCAACACTAACGATACCGCACGATTCTCAACACTGCATATTAATATCGAACGCACTTTAACGTTTTTTATTCGGTATCCGAACGCGCGCCGTGGAAAATTTTTGAATTTGGAATTGTCCGCGGCTCTTTTGGTGAGCTTTTTAAAAATCGAACGCGGGATTTTTTTTCTTTTTTTGATTCGCTTGTGATTATTGGCGTAATGGAATTTAGTTCATCCTTCAAAATAAATGAATATTTTAACTTTAAACAGATAGAGTGACAGAAAACTGGACTTCCTTGATTCATTTTGTTATTTGGCATAGAGATGAAGAGGACCCAAAAGAATAGATGTGGATTGCGATAACGAGAAGAGAAGGTGAAGCCACTGCCAAAAGCTGCTAGTCTAGTGATAAGATGACATTACAAAGTTGAGAAAAAAATGTGGAATTATCTGTGGATAATTGTTTATGAAACAAAATGGCGGCTCATAATTTTGTCTATGGTTCACATCACCGTAATCAGAGAAAAAAAAGAAAAATATAAAAAAAAAAATCGAAATTTTAAAAAACGAACACACATCTTTCATAACCAGAATTCAGTTACAAATCCAAAGGCTTGCCAGCCAGTGTCGCGATCGAATAGATATGCAAAACTGTTTGCGCAGCCGTGCTGCCGAGCTCCATAAATCAACAGCGTGATATTAATACTTCCACTTTGAATGCACTAGTTAAATACACGTATGCAATGCAAAATAAATACTTTTTGAAGATCTATTTCTTCATTTTTTTTTTAAATTTTATTGAGCAAGGTTAGTTCCTATTTTGAAAATGGATGGTAGCTTTCTTTTTTCAAGTTGAAGGGGGGCCTTTAGAGGACTAAATAATGCGATACCGTGAACTCAGAACGTAAACGGCTATTGAAGAACACCGTGGATTTTAGTTGTTACAAGTCTGGCAGTCCCTCCTGCCCTGCGCTGGGTGGAGGACTCATTTGATGATTTTACCACGATAAAAAAAGGGTAAAACGGGCTCCTATTATTAAGACTGCTGTCTGTCTTTATGTCTCATGAACCGTAATAGTTAGTCAATTGAAATTTTCACAGATAATTATAATTCTGTTGCCGCTGTAACAAAAATACAAAATAAACTAATCAAATAAATATTTTAGGGAAGCCACAAAACAAACGTGTCTTTTTTGCTGTTTTCATAGATCATGGTATGGACTATGGAACTCTACATGCGTTTAGTTCGACACGCACTGGGTAGAGCTAGGGCCTGTCAGATTCGTACTGACTAAAATCCACGGTGTCCCTTCAACAGCCCTTTACATTCCAGAGTCCTTTACCTGTTTAAACAGACCTGGAACACCCCATGTCAAGATAAGTTTGTCAAACGAAGCCATACCAAACTCCTAGCCACTTCATCATCAGCCTATTAAAGTTCCCACTGCTGGGACTCCCTACTCTCTGTGAGAAGGAGTGGGCCATAATCCACCACACAAGCCCAGTGCGGGACACTTAAAATCGCAATAATTTATTAACAATCCTCAATTTTACATTACATTCATCAAAAAACTCCGAACAGGCGCTTCCCATGGTACAACCATACATTCATACAAAATGTATGTATACATACATACACATGTATGTCGGCGTCTGTCTTACATGCAGACGAAACAATGCGATGCCTCAGGCCGCGACACACCCTCAAGCAGTAGTGATGTGCTGATGTCGTGTCGATAACTAGTGATGGGAAAATGAGTTGTCGATTTTTTTTTTGTTTGTGATTTTTTTTTTATTAAGGAGGTACGATTGGTACCTCCTTGTAAAATACTGATGTTCAGCTGCATCGGGTTCTACTGGAAGCAAACCCCAGGTATTTGGGAAGAGACTAGGCAGATTTTTTTTATTGATGGATTTTGGTCAGCTGCGAGTAAATGAATAAATTCCTAACTGTTGAGCTATTTAATCAGTTACTATTATCGTCTAATTAAAATGGTATTTTTAGGGTTACGTTGCTCAAAAGAAAAAAACGAAACCCTTATAGGATCACTTTGTTGTCCTTCTGTCTGTTTGTCTTTTTATCATGAACTCGCAGAGATATCAAGCTAAAATTAATACCAAATACTCAAATCTATATTTCCTTTAAGCAGAATAAAAAAACGTCCCATAAGTACTAAAAAATTGAATTATTTTTAAATTACTTTCACAGCAAAAATTACAAAAAAAAATGTCAGTTACAAAATAAATCTAAATAATATTAAAAACTTCAAAGCAGAGCCACACACAAGGCATACCGTTCGTACTCCGCCCATAGCCCGCCTACCGAAAAACTGAACGTAAAATGTACCAGCTAAAAAACAATAAAACCCTTTGCCAGATACGAGAGAAAAAAGAAAAAAATAGTAAAAAATACACGCATGGACAGACGAGCGGGTGAAAGAAGTTTGAACGTTTAGTTAATTTTGTGTTTGACTGTACTTTAATGAGGAAAATGTTGGGATTTTTTGCTAATTAAATACTAATAACCGATTTTGTCATGTCGCTTTTGCTGTATCATTAAAAGATATCGAAATATCTAATTTAAGAGACATTTTTTTTTTAAGTCACATACAATTATTTACTACTAGCTGTTGCCAGCGGCTTCACCCGCTACAACTCCAAAATTATCCCACGGGAACGTAAAATCGGGATAAATTCTATGTGTTAATCCAGGTTATAAACTATCTCTGTACCAAATTTCAGCCAAATCCGTTCAGTAGTTTTTGCGTGAAAGAGTAACAAACATCCATCCACACATACAAACTTTCACGTTTATAATAATAGTAGGACATTAGCAAGAAAAAATATGTGGTTCTTGTGTTTTCATACAAGTCACTCGTCTATCCCGTACGCTTAGTAAAAAAAAATGGCGCCGTTCGTTTTAGAGTAAAAAAAAACACACTTTCCCGTTGGTAGGAGTACGTTACCGCGCTTTTTTATAAAAAGAATAGTCTTATGGGAATCAACTTATTAACTTTTAATTACTTTCTTCATACTCTATTAACTTATTGAACGAAATTATAAAACAAGTTTCTGTATAAACCCGCTGTTTTATTTTGTAAGTTTTTTTCTAGTTTTGGTGTTAATTTTAAAATTTCTATTATGACAGTGGTTAAATATCGCCTTTAGTTTATTTCTGTTTTTTTTTTTCTCAAAACTACATTAATATTTTGTAACATTAGCTACGTAATTTTATTGATTTCAAGAAAATTTCATCAGTTAATTTTTTTTTTACTCGTTCAGAAACACCAAGCAACGGCCGAAGGTAGAGCCGAAAAAAAAACTTTTTTTCTTATTCCTCGTTCCAACGTTATAGTAAGGGGTGTGTCCACGGCTTAGCCTAAGGTTCCCTTTCCTAAGTAATCTCATTTAGATCTACACAGTTTCGGGAACTGTTGTCGACTAAAGTGTTTGCTGAACATTAATTTAATTTAATAATCGATAATAATGTTACTTTTTTTATTCTGTTTGTTTTTTTTTGCATTGATGTCTGTAAATTTTTATTAAATTACGTGTGTATAAAAAAATGAAGAATTTGACAGTGATTGAAGCATTTATGGTCATAATGTAGAAATCTAGCGTTAACGAATATAGAATCATATAGGTAGACAAACACTCAGATCCGAAACAACTACTTCTCATCATCTGTCCAGCCTTTTCTCAACTTTATTGGGATCGGCTTCCAGTCAGTCGAACCAGCAGGCGTAGCATGGCGCCGTAGAAAGGGGTTTTGTCGACGGAAGAATAGATAAAATGACAGAACGTAGAAATATTTTAATTGTTTTAAGCATGATAATGTAAAAAATATGGAAAATAAACGTTCTTTACTTCAATAGTGTACGAATGGTGTTATATTTGTGCAAAAAAACAGTCGACTTGTATAGAAATATCGATGAAATAACTTTGTCTTTTCTTGGTAGAATAGACATAGAATCGCCATGCTACGCGTACAGATGCAGCTAAAAATCAGTATTTTACATGAAGCGACTGCTTATCGGACCTCCACAACCCAGTAACTGGGTAATATGAGTACGATCCTCCATGGTAAGTCTGGTTGAAACAACTACTTGTAGCACATACAAATATTTTGATTCGTGCAGGGATCGAACCATAGTGACAGGCTGAGCTGTCAGTTGCTCAGTCTCTGCGCCAACTGAGCCATATTGTGCAACCGTGACTCACCGTGCCGTGTTTGTATATTTAAAATAATTAATGTTTCTTAAAACTAGTAAATAATACCGCACAATCCATATTTTATTGAGGTGCGAACATGACAAGCTTTTATTATTATTTAAATGGCTAATTAGCAGATACTAAATACATGTTATACTTGAGTAAGTACTCATTATTTTTTATAATTACTTCTCGAGGTTTTATATTTTTCTTAATATTTTTACGATAAAAACACGTTTGTTATTTTTAAATTTTTGTTTTTTTTTTCCCAACTTGTCAATGAATTTAAAGTTGTATATTTTAATACGGTACATTAACTTTAACAAGCTTATCATTTATTTATTTGGAACACTTACAACATCTATTAGAGTTATCCTAGACGATACTGTAAGTCAGAAATACAATTTACATACCATTAAGCATACATAAAAAAGTAATGTCAAAAAATTTCCACAGCTATGGCTTTGAAATATTTATTTTAAAATAAAAACTTAAAAAAAAAATCGAAATAACAAAACCTCAAATCACTTGTCCACGCGAGTGTACCTCACGTGCCGCCCTTTAGGCTAAACTAAAAGTAAAGAAAATCTTTAAAAAAGCTGATAAAAGTGATGTTTTAAAGGCATTAATTAAAAGCTAGTCAGTATATAATTATGTTTATGTCTCCCGGCGGTCAGCAGTTGGTCGATATGACGGTTCCGGGGTAACATCACGGTGGAACCCTCTGGGGATGGACTGGAGTGTTTTTGGGGACACACCCTTTAGTTATGACAGGTACCCTATGTTACGTAATGGTTAGTTTTGTGGGTTGAGAAATGTTTCGTTTAGAAATTTAAAAAAAAAAAGTTGAGATGTAAAAGATATACTGCAGTTGGTTATCTATTGTGAAGAGCAGATTTATAAAATTTGTATCTGTAAAAATGATAACTCATTTAATGTCTTTTTCTCTATTTATGATGTAAAAAACGCTCTTGAACTATTTCAAAAAAGTATATGTAGATACCTACATATTATTTGATTGAAAAAAAACTGTTATTAAACGAAGTCAAATAAATGCGATAACTTGTTCGTTTTTCAAATAATAACCCGGCAATATATCAACTGCTAAATCGACATGAAACGTTACTCACTTGACGGATTAGTACAATCAGCTCATAAATTAATTTTGTCGTAAAAACGAGCGCGTGCGTGCATACTTACAGTTCATAAAATTTAATTTCTGAATGCAGTATCATTGCTCAGTTGATCTAATTGTCTAGGTATCGCGAGCTCAGCGGCCTGTTGTTCGATTCCCAGGCCGAGCAGTGTTAGGTTTTGTCATCAGGACTTTCTCAGTAAAATCCATGTGTTATTTTTGTCGGCAGATGGTCGTTTTCTGTAGAGCTTAAATTAAACTGATGAATTAGGAATTACCTCTGTCTAATCTTTTGAGGTATACTAGCTTGATGTTTTGATTATTTTTGACATACATTATTTTTTATTTTCATTGCCCACCAAAATTTTAAAACGATTGCTTAATCTATGGTTAAAATAGCTGTCTTATCACACCCCTTTTAGAGGCCAATGTATGCAGGAAACGCGGGACTGTCTCAGGCCACCGTGACCCTGAAACGTAAGGGTTATTGAAGGATCACCGTGCATTTTAGGCTATACTTAACTGCCATTCTCTCCAATATTGACACGGGTGGAAAGGACTCATTGGATGATTTTAACACAATAAAAAAAATCGTTAAAAGCATCAGACAACCTTTCGATGGACTGTACGGAATTTTATGTCAAATTATTATTTCATTATTTTTATAAAATAATTCAAGGAACGAAATAGAGCACATCTCGTACCGTACCGGTGGGTGTGACCGGTTGAACGTTACGTTAAGCGCTTTTTAACATGACTGTACCCCTTTTTTCTTTTTTCGGATTTTGAATTTCGAATATTTTTTAAAAGTTTTATGTGAGTGTGTTTTGGGGCTCACTTTTGATGTGAGGTCGAAATAAAAATGGAGTTTTAGTAATAATTTAATCATTTATTTTTAGAAATATCTGTTACTATACAGTTTAGTTAACACGATTGGTGTAGTGGCTGAGCGATATAATGTTTTTATTCAATTTTAAACGTGTAGTAAATGTGGCTAAATAATTACAGCCGACCTTCCGGGTTAACCCGCGCTCGCCAAGTTTTGGTCTGTGGATGAGTGACCATCCGTCATAGCGAGTTTTCTCCGTGCCTCAGAAAGCACGTAAAGCCGTTGATCCCGGCTGTCATTTGTAGATCTTTGACAGTTGTTACTAATAGTCAGAAGCTCTAAAAGTCTGACAACCAGTCTTAACATGGAGTATCGTATTGTCTAGTTACTGGGTTGTGAACATCCGACAGGCAGTCGCTCCATGTAAAATACTGATATTATGTAGCTGCATCTGGTTCGACTGGAAGCCGACCACAATATACTTGGGAAAAGGCTAAGCAGATGATAAACGCTGTAACATGTTTTCATGTATAGACACGGTATCAGGTAGTAAGATATACATAATTTCTACAATTTTTACACTAGACCTCCATCAATTAAAATTTCAACTGACTAAACATAACAAAAACGCACAATTTAATCTGATAATTATCATTTAAACAAAGTCAAGCACCATTTAATTTACGACAACAATTAATTATAAACAATGACTGTGAAATTACAAATTGTTCTGTCAAAACAAATTGTTTTAAACATAATGTTACAATTACCATGAGCAATTAAATTATTTAAGTTTATTTAAATGATTTTATGCATTGATAAGACAATTAAGCTAGGTGCTTGATTGTAGGTGGCGGGACTTATCTCATTTCTGTGACCCCGGAACATAAAGGACTATTGGAGGACATCGTGGATTTTAGTCAGTACAAGTCTGACAGTCCCTCCCGCCCTGCCCTGGGTGGGAGGAATTATTTGATTTTACAACGCTAAAAAAATGTGCTTGATTGTAGGTATACCTGCCTAACTATAATTATTATGTTCACCTAAGAATAGGACGGCTTCGGCGCCATATTAATACCGTAGAAAGAGAAAAAGACAGAATGACAGCATGTAGAAAACTTTACAGCGTCGTAATTATGGAAACCAAGTAGAAACAATACATCTACGGGTTGTGCCACTGAGGCAAAAAATGCTGAAAATTTAAACTAATAATAATACTACGCGTGCTGGATACTGTTATAAACTTATTTTGGGCTAGCGAACCTTGTGGAAAATATCCATAACTGAAGCGTTTGTTTGGTTGAACGCGCTAATCTTCAGGACTACAGGTTCAAATTAAATAAAATTAAATTAAATTAAAAAATGTTGTGTTGAGCTATTATTACTACGTTTAGAGACGACACCACGTATCACCACTGTGTCCCATCCAGGATGAGACAACGCGCACAAGTTCATTCAGTTGTTAGAAAGCCCTGTGGCGTGCACTAGGCGCGCGCACTCATCCTGGATGGGACACAGTTGTAATGCGTGGTGACGTCTCTATAAGTAGTAGTTAGCTCAATGGTTGTATAATACATTTATTAAGGAAGGCTGTATAAAATCACACTTCGACCAACAGGAGCTATTTAGATAAAGGAGAACGACCACGTTGTCCTCAAACATGAGCTAGTAAGGTGCCCAAACATTCAAGCACCACTCTTTTCTGCTCATACACTCAACAGCTAACATTAAAGAAAGGCACCTTAGCCCCTTTATATTAAGTTCTTGACGCAAAGGTTACGCGGTTACAACACGTTTTGTCACCTTCAAGTTTGTCACGCAAGTGTGTCACTCGGTTTTTTTTGTTCTGAGTACGTAATAATAAAAGATACTAAGCTAAGAGAAAAAAAAGAAAGCTTTACTAATCACAGAAGTTTTTTTCAAAGTTGTTGAAAGAGTCTATTGATGAAACGAATCGTCCTGTCGGCGAAAAGTCCCTAGGTGAAAGGTTCTATCGATGAACCGAGCATAAATGAATCGTCGTATCGGCGAAAAGTCCAAAGGTGAAAGAGTCTATCGGTGAAACGGCCATAAGTGAATCGTCCTGTCGACGAAACGTCCAATAATGAACCGGTCGTCGGTGAATCGTTTCAGAATCGATGATAAGCGATGATTTGGTCGACGGTGAAGCACGCCTAGAAGTAACCTTAAGAAATTAAATCTTAGTAAACAATTCTAGTTCTAGACAAGAGTTACAAGCAGAAATCGAGTTACAAAGTCAATTTTAATGACTTCTGCTTGTAACTCTTGTCTAGAAAAGCTATAGACTTGAAGGGATATAATATCACGCTATATGACCTATAGAAGTCGAGCAGCAAAACCGCGGGAAACAACTAGTGTTGAAATCTGAATTCAACATGTAAATGCCTTCACTTTTACCGGAAAATTTCTGTAAGCTAAACAGAAATTAATATCATCAAAATCCCAAGAATCAAACCCACATCTACCCAACAGGCAGTCCCACTTCTAACCACTACACCACTGTTGTCGCAACAACAATACAATGACATTAATTATAAAATTAGTATCATAACAAGCAGTCTATTTTAATATGTCTGATCATCACCCTTGTTAAAAGATTTATAGCTTTGGATACTGCCACACAATATGAACCTTAACATGTTAAACACAGAGTCGTTAATCAAATGTGTGCACTCAACGTGGTATATGACTATTTAGTTTTTGAATTTTGTCAGAGGAAAATGGAGCTTAGCTTGTTGAAGATAGAGTCGAATGTTGAATGATTAGGTCAGTTTTGATGTGAGTTTGATTTTGTGGTATGTGGGATTCGGCAGAGATAGCAGAATTGCAGTGAAATGAAATGATGTGACAAATAGGGAAGACTTGACATTAAATGAGTCAATAAAGAGTAGAGCAAAATATGAAAACCGCCCAGACTCGCGTACCAAGGGTTCCGCACCACTAATTATAAAAAATCTTGTATTTTGTATGGGAGACCCCTTAAGTACTTACTTTTTTTTTCTATTTTTAGTTTTTGTTGTTATAGAGCCAACAAAAATACATCATCTGTGAAAATTTCAACTGTCTAACTATCATAGTTATTTATTTTATCAGATAAGGAGATGGGTGATCATCTCTCATAGCGAGTTTCCTCCGTGCCTCGGAAAGCACGTAAAGCCGTTGGTCCCGGCTGTCATTTGTACACCTTTGACAGTCGTTACTATTAGTCAGAAGCTCTAAAAGTCTGACAATCAGTATTTCCATGCGGTATCGTATTACCCAGTTACTGGGTTGTGGAGGTCCGATAAGCAGTCGCTCCATGTAAAATACTGATATTCAGCTGCATCTGGTTCGACTGGAAGCCGACCACAATATAGTTGGGAAAAGGCAGGCTGTTGATGAATCATAAAACCAAAGGGCCGAGATGAAAATTAATGGCCACCATTCAATTTGTCACAATTTGTTAATTATACGTTACTATGTTTGTTGTTAGTGTAATTTTTAATTACAGGTTCAATTTACATCGAGATTAATTACTGGATGTCCAGTTAAAACATTATTTAATTAAATATGACCACGGACTAGCAAGCGTAGGACATCCACCAACAAGATGGACAGACGACCTTATGAAGGTCGCCGGAAGACGCTGGATGCAGGTCGCTTCCAACCGGTATATGTGGAGATCTAAAGGGGAGGCCTATGTTCAGCAGTGGACGTCCTATGGCTGAGATGATGTTGAAGTATGACTACTAGCTATTGTTTGGGGTTGAAACTCTAGGGCCATGGGGTTCGAGTGCTCACAAAGTTTTGAAAGATATCGCCAGGCGAATAGTCAACTCTTCAGGTGACCAGAGGGCTGGCCTATTCCTAGGCCAACAAATTAGCATTGCCAAACAACGTGGCAATGCTGCCAGCGTTCTGGGCACTGTTCGAGTTGACAGCGATGTGGACGTATTCTTTGACGCCCTTTGAATGTTTTTTCTTTTGACTTTTTGTACATAGGTATTACTAAAAGAAAGTACAATGTGCTAAGAAAAGGACACACTGTTACTTGCCCAACTATGAACTCACAACCTAATGGATGAAAGGCGAAGTGTTAACTTTTGGGTCGTCACACCAACCAAGGATTTCGACATATTAGTTCAATGAATACTGCCGAATCCAATGTATGCAGCCCTAAGGATCATTATAAACTGAGACGAGACGCGACGTTACGATACTAGAAATATCTAACGCATAAAAATCAATGCCACTTTTCGTTGTATATAACTCAAGAACGGGCTCACCTATCCAAACCAAATGTTTAGGCTTTGTTTGGACTATTTAGTAGTTTATTTATGTGAAGTTTGCACAAAATCGGTCGAGCAGTTCTTCATTTATCACACGTTTTGTAACGCGTATAGCGGAGCACGGGGCAGGCCACTAGTTGTGTATATATTTTCCTGTAATACATAAATTTTGAGTAGCTCTATTGAAATGTACGCTCAGCGTCGCGCGATCGCGTCTCGGTATAAATTAACCCTAAGAATACAACTTTACAAAGTAACATAGATCGTCTAAAACGATTAGATGCAGGCACAAATCTATATTTTGTAGCAGGTAGCCAACAGGTATATCCGGCGTCTCGAGGCCAACCTAAAAACCTAGGTATAAACAAAACCTTGGAACAAGGAAGGGTTTAGAAATCTCCTAGTGCATTTGGGAAACGACTTTATGTATGTGAAAATCGACCTTGTGCAGGGCTGTCAAGATTTATATTGAAAAAACTGTTAGCAATTAGCAATGAGGGCAAGAGAAAATAGAACATTCAGCCTCAACTGTCAACTAATGTTTGACAGGACTAAATGTCATTTGTTAGTATTTATAAAGGAATTTATTATTTTTTCTGTAACCTCAAAGGAACTGTTTGCGCCTAAAAAACTTAATCACATATGACGTAAATTGGTAAACATTTGAAAAAATATTGTATTGGAAGCACAAAATGGCGGCGTCAATTCGAGATTTGTAGATTCTTCTGTAATTGTGCTTGTCAATAAATTAAGTTTGACAGTTGAAGTTAATCGGTATTCACGATCTAAGAATGTCACTCCAGAACACACAGCCCAAATCATCAGGCTAGAAAACACTAATTCTATGTTTTTTTTTTATTAGTCGAAACTAAAAATTTTAAAAAAAAACAGCACCTATGCTAAACGAATTCCGACATGAAAACGACTTCATTAAAAAAAATAATGACAGCACAATTATGCAGTAACACAGTTCCCCAAATCAAGTATATTTAAATACAACTTTAAATACATTATGTGCCATCCTTATATGGCATTAACGTAGCAAGGAAGAAGCATGTCGGAACGTATCAATAATTTAATCATAGTTTCCTTTGCACGAAATTTTTGACGCCTAAAAAAGTTATCACGTTTTTTTCGCTTTGTCTGTGGTTCGCGTGCTGTTTTTTTTTTTCACGGATGGCATTCTCGAAAGCGAAACTGATACTTATTCTTTTTTTGAATTTAATTTCTGTGGCTTTTAATTAGTTTGATTTTGGAATGATGTTACGAACTTATTACGTTTCGATTGCTGAGCTATCGACCTTTTTTCGGCGTATAAAGCCCGCTGTACACATTGGGCCAGCATGTTTGGCCAATATAATGAATTCCAAATGTCACTGTTTACACATTGGACCAACGTGTGAACACTGTATGCGAAGCACGCCAAGATCCTTTGACTGGTGCACGAAAAACCGACAACTTTCGGTTGACCGGCCAGTATTCCCGCCAACTACCAACATGCCGCCAAGTAGGTCTTTACACGTTGGCCCAATGTGTACAGCGGGCTTAAGGCTGTAAGCCAAGAGACGTGGCCCAAGTGAGGGTTGATAAACGTCACTGTCTATGATTATACGGAACGTCCAGATTCCTTGTAGGCCACTGAGAATCCAAAAAAAAAAGGAAGAAAAATTATCCCCTTCTTTAGCTTCCTACGTAAAACAAGTGAACATGTCCAAGGAATACATTTGAATGAGTGCCTGGTGGTCACTCACACATTTAAAAAAATCGCTTCACGAAAAACGTTATGTTATGTTTTGAAAATGGAATCTGAACATTTTATAATCTAAGGTCACAGTGTGTCTTCATTGAGCTATTATTACTACATATAGAGACGACACCACGCATCACCACTGGACCCAGGATGAGTGCGCGCGCCTAGAGCACAGCTCAAAGCTGTCAAACAACTGAATGAACTTGTGCGCGTTGTCTCATCCTGGATGGGACACACTGGTGATACGTGGTGTCGTCTCTATACCTAGTAATAATAGCTCAATGTGTATCTTCGAATTTTTGGTTCTAGGACATGCAAGTTTCTTCACCATTTTGAGAGCAATAAAAATGTTAATTTGATTCAAATATTTCGTTATGGTTAATTTGTAATTTCCTTATTGTTGATGATGTTTTGTTTAACCTTTTAAAAAGTAATCTTCTATGCATTATAATTAGTTCCGTAATAACAAACAATGTTTTTCATCATAAAAGATATTTGACTAGATTAGTCTGTAGACGGATGACCATCTACCATATCGAATCTCCTCTGTGCCTCGGAAGCCATAGGTCCCGGCTGTCATTTAGATCTTTGACAGTCGTTACTTTTAGTCAGAAGCTCTAAAGTCTGACAACCAGTCTTACCATGGGGTATCGTATTACCCAGTCACTGGGTTGTGGAGGTCCGATAGGCAGTCGCTCCATGTAAAATACTGATATTCAGCTGCATCTGGTTCGACTGGAAGCCGACCACAACATTTCTTTTATCATGGTAAAATTACCAATTGAGTCCTCTTACCCAGGGCAGAGCAGGAGGGACTGTCAGACTTTTACTGACTAAAATCCACGGTGTCCTTCAATAGCCCTTTACGTTGCGGGGTCACGATAGCTGTTTAGTCTCGCGACTCCGGCAGGCATACGCTAGGCAGATGACGATTTTTTTAATTCTATCAATGTAGCTTACAAACTTGATTTTAAATCATCTTTTTTTAGGTTTCAGGTATTTTTACAGTATATTTTGAAACCTGTAAAGTGTAAAGTACAAGCGTTTAATGATTTATTTGGCTAATTAATGGTATTATACGCACGCGAGTTTTATTGAAATAAAATTCGCGTTGTGAGCAAAACACACCACGTTTTTTAAACGCGCCGTCGGCGTCGCCGCGATTTGGAAACGCGCGTCGACGGCGCGTTGTTGTCAAACAGAGCAGTTTGTTGTCGCGATACAAAGTGTCAAACGCGCGTTTGTATCACGTCTGTATCGCTACAAACGCGCGTCAACGGCGCGTTTAATAAACGTGGTGTGCATAGGCTCTTAGAGTTACAACGTTAGCTATGGCTTGTTAGGTCATTGGCTAATTGGATAAGAAATTAATTCCTGGTTTTTGGAAGTCTAACCATTGTTAAGTTAAATCAAAAGAGGTTTGATTGGATATTATTTTTTATTTTTTTGGCAAAAATTTCATTAACACGGCGAATTTGAAAAGATCTAGTCTAGAAATTAAACCTGACCTGAGCACTTTCTTTGGGCTAAAAATTTGCATAAATACTTCATCGTTTATTTTATTCAATAGGGCTGGCCCTAATCATTTGCAAAGAGGAAAAAAATGCATTTAAATTCAACTAAATTAAAGACAAAAAAGTACTTTTATTCCGCGAATGAATTCTAAATTCAAACTTTGCTGTTCTATTGGCTGCGACCCATGCGACGCATAAAAGTTTAATGACGAACCGTTAGGTGGCGTTTGGAAAAAAAATACTAGTTGAGCTAGGGCTGTGCAAAACACAGAGTAAACGAAAATTTATAAATTATAGATTAACAGACTATATTTGCAAAAATATAAAAAAAAAAAATATTCTTAAAAATAAAGAATTTGAACAATTAAACATTTATCATTATTTATGTAATCTCTGCATAGTATTATTTGTTTCAATAACAGTTGACATTTACACCTAATTATTATAAATAGAAAATTAAATCTGATACAACTACATTGTAATCTTGTCGATGTTATTCAATCATCTATTTTGTCTATGATACTTTCAAAAGGATTGATAAATTTTGCAGTAGAAAAGATTCATACATATTTGTGGATGTGGATGTCATTTTATATAGGAAAACGGAGTGGGAAGCATTTGTCCACTTTTAGACATCTAAAAACTGTTAGTGATAGGTAAGTATTTTCTCTTACCTAAGTAGTGGTTTAGATGTGAAAAAGATACATTTCCATGGTGATCTGGGAAGGAAAAATACAGTGAGAAATGTAAAAGAAAAAGACATTAATTTATCTAGAAATCTTTGGAAAACGCTAACGGTAAGTCGGTTAATCAATAATCAAGCTAACTAATTGTTAAAATCTCATATATTATTTGATTAATGTTTAAATTAGGATTTCACAAACTGTTAACTAATGATGATGCAACTCGCCCTTAATCAAATAAAAAAATATTATAAATTATACTTTTTAAAACATATTTCTCACTCAGGTCAATATGTTAATTCTCAACAATTAGAAATGTTGAAAAAATTCTCGATATAGTAATTAAAAAGAAAAGAAAAATATCAAAATTGACAACCCTAATTATACTTGAACTGTGCTATAGGGGGACCTTATTAAATATTAACTCGTCGGTTCCGTACTACAATTACTACTGTTTTGACGTACAGTTTACCATGCCACTTTAGATGTCACGATTTTTCTAGAAAATTCTTTAAATAATGTCATTTGATTGACACTTCGACTGGAAAAATAAAAATTACCTTCTGCTTTTTAAAAGTTATGTAGATAATGTAGAATATTTGTTTATAAAGCTCTCTAAAAATAGGTAAAATACTATTTAAACTTAAAATGTCACTTACGGGATATCTGCCGTGACTAAATATAACTCAAACAAATATTTAATCACGGAAGATGTCCCGTAAGTGACATTCTAAGTTTTAGAAGCAAAACCATATTTAAAAAAAAGTGTTTAATATACTTATTTAAAAAAACTATTTAATTATGTATTTAATTTTCAGTGTTTTTCTCTTTAAAACCCTAAAATGTAATGTTATATCTTACTAAAATAATTTTCTCTATTCTTTATCGTGACGTGATCGTATCGTGTCTCATAAAGAAACCAAAGGTTCACCGAAGTCTCAATAAAATATTCAAGAAAAGAGACAATTTTCTTTTTTTTTTACCAACGAAGGAGTTTTTCGTAAAACTTCATGACATTAGTTGACGCCTTAAAATGACGGTTCGAGCAATAATGTGACGATCAGGACACTTGGGCGACGATAATTTCGGGGTGAAATATCGTAAAAATGGGGTATTTCATAAGACAACTGTAATGTAAGGAAAATTAGGGTAATTTTGTAAGTTCCAAATTGCTTCTTTTGTGTCGAAGGTGTTAAAGTATGGTTGAATTGAATTTGTGTAATGGTAGGTTTAAGGGGATTATAGAACTCTTTTACTAATATTTTTTTCATACGATACTTCAATTTTTTGATAAAGGTCAATCTATTTTCTAAAATTACTTTGTCTATGCATAGGTTTTTTTGTTAGAGAACACCAAATCAAAAGGTGTGACTATAAACCTTGACGAGAAGTACATTATTTAGAAATAAACAGTATCACAGACCTGGGGGCCGATTCTCGGTTTTAGAGATGGTGTCGAACTCGACAAAAATTTCTAATGACGTCAGTTTTTCGTCAAATTTTACTGAACTCTAACGTTAGCATTCGACAAATGGCCAATAATATGACATATCAACTTTTAAAATTTGTCGAAAAAATGACGTCATTAGAAATTTTTATCCAGTTCGACACCATCTCTAAAACCGAGAATCGGCCGCGTGATTATAGATTGTGGATTAAGGAAATTAGAAAGATTGATTTAGATAATCACGTCAGCAGGGCTATTGGCTGACTTGATAGTCACTGACCAGCGGTTGTCCGCTAAACTTGGATGGCTTGATACCTGTTATGAGGATAAGTTGAGGAGTGGAGTGCCTCAAGAGCGTTAGAATAGTTGATTTTAGGGAACATTTACAATTATCAGTTTCATTGCAAATGCAAAAGCCAATACGAAATTTACCTTTTGACAGATATTTGATGGTCACACAGACACCGAGATACGCAATAGCCCCGCAGAAGGACTGAATGGATTTGGGATAGATAATAGAAAACCTAGATTCCTAACAAGCCACTGAGGATTGAAGCCAAAAAACAAGGTAGAAAAATTACCCTCGTCGTTCCATTCGCGGTATTTGCGTACTTAAAAAGTAATTTGCGTCGCACTACTAACCGCTTAGACCTAAGTCGTGAGCAGGCCTTAATATATATAAAAAAATACTCACCATCTTTAGGCGGACTGGCACATTGCGGCGCGTACGACCCTAAATGATAACCATACGTATTTTGGTGCATCGGAGGAAAAGGATACCCTAAAGACCTAGGACTGGGAAACCCTGACGCCTCATGAGGATTCTGCTGACCCCCTGGGCTCCCAAAATGATGAGGATGTTGATAACCCCCTTTAAAAGGCCCATAACCATGTTGTTGTAACTCTATGAAAGCTGACTTTGAGGAGACATTGGTCGGGGTTGAGTTTGCAGAGTCATGAGGGGTTTGTGAACCCCCCAAATGGTGGTGTTGGTGATCTATTGAATCTTGGGTGGTCAGGGCCGGCTGTGGGGTGGATGGGCCCCCCCCGTCCGAAGACTGGGGAGGCCCAAACGGATCTGTGAAACTCAGGGTGGATGGTTTGTTGTTGGGGGATTGAATTCGAGTAATTTTGAGGGATTGTATGGTCTTCTGGTGTAGGGGGCCGCTGGGTTAGCCTGGAACAAAGAAATATGGCGGTTAGAAATGTTTGACATAGCTTTAAAAGTATTTTCGAGCAGTTTTCGTTGGTATCATAAGTTTAGTACATTTAGACGCAACAAGGCATCGCTTATAATTTGTTCAGACTTCTTTGAAGAATTTTTTTCATATAAGTAGGTAATAAATAACCAAATGTTTTGCAATAATTAATAAAATATGTCATCTTGATAATAAGTACCTACACTACTTGCTTAAATTGCAATTGCTTTAAAAAAATATATAAAATAGAATTTGTGATTTCTATCACAAATTGTTGAAACTCATTAAAATCACCAATTTTGATAGCATTTTTTAGAAAACACAACAAAAGCAAATAAAGTAATAAAAAACCCATGAAGGTAGGTAACACAATTGACACAAATATTCGACTCGTACGCATTTGTCGAAGAGCCAATCAGCCGTAACGGTTGTTATATTGTAGGGGTCCGTGAGTCAACGTTAAGTTTCTATAATAAATAAGTTTTTGACATAGCGATACAATCATTGTAATAAAATAAATGCAATACATCTTGTAAGGGAGAAATGTGGAGAACAAAGTTAAGATCTTAGAGTTAGTGATGACCTCTAGCCTTCATCAGTTGGTATCCACATGGGTAACCGTGTCACTTTTTTTTACATCGCGGTAAAATCATCAAATGAGTCCTCCCACCCCGGGCAGAGTGGGAGGGACTGTCAGAATCGTACTGAGTAAAATCCACGGTGGTCTTCAAAGGCTCTTTACGTACCAGAGCTGCGGTATACGTGTGTGTCCCGCGACCCCGACTCTAAAAGGGAGGCGCCGTCATTGTGCTGTCACTCCAGGCGTGCGTGGAACACGACGCGCCGTTGACCTGGGCATGGTCCATGGTCGGACAGCGAGTCGCCCATTACTTGTGGTTCGCATGCCCGCTACTAGATAATGAATGTCTGACTCGTATTGACTAAAGTCCCCCATGTTTCTTCAATAGTCCCTTACGCTCCACGATCATGGTTGCCTGTTTAGACAGTCCCTCGTCCAAGGTAAGCTAAGCCTTCAGATTGCTGGCAGCTCTTTGAGGAGCGCGTGGAACACATTTTCAAAATGAATGGGATTAAAGAATTCATAGTAGGTCACTGAGAATTGAAGCCAAAAAGAAAAACCTACGTCACACGCCAAGGAATTGCTTTCAAACGTGAGCGTAGCGCTCACTCACACATTTATAAAAAAGTTGCTTCACGACAAACGTTACTTTTCTTGAACATAGAATCTGGACGTTCTAAAACTAAAAATTCAAATATTTTACAAAAGAAAAAAAATAACCATAAAATATAAAAATCCCACCCACACTCTCACGAGGTCACATAAGGTCACAGTTGTGGGTTTTCTTTTAAAACAATTTTGTCGACACGGTCAATTGAATCAATGAGTGGACGCACATTGTACGCCATGTAAGGGGGGACAAACGTCATTCGTTTTACTTTATAACCTAAGGATTTTATTTGGTTACAATATCTGGGAATTAAAATCTGAAAGGAGGATAAAAGAAGCTGAGGTAAGAAGCCTTTGCACACGACATTTCTTTATGCGTTGATGACGTTCCTTTTTTAAATTACACTTTTTTTAATGGCGTCTCGTTTGTCAACCAAAGAGGAGGTTGCTTTGTGAGCTGCTTAACCAAACAATTCTATCGAGCCTTGAAACTAAGGCCTCCATCTAGGGGTTTTTTGGAATGCACGATTACAACGTGTTTGAAGCGATACAAGGATGCAAGGAAAGGATGCGAGGAAATGCAAGGATGCTATGTCTATTAAGTCTTGTGTTTGCTGAGCGTCCTGCTATTTCTCTATAAGAAATCATTTATCATTTGACTCTACGATATGGTCTTCGAAGAGCATATATGACAGTACGAGTCTGACAGTCACTTTCTCTCCACCCAAGGCGGTAGTACTCATTTGATTACTTCTTTGATACTTCTCTTTTAGTCGTCTTAAAATCGCATCTACCCGCCATTCTGTTTCTTTTGCCCCGATTTCTTTAAAGTCATCTTCCTGAATACTTCCTTAATACTCATCTCCTATCTAGCCATATCCACCACACTGTTCATCCATCGCTTCATAAGCCTTAAATTTCTCTTCTAAACCATACAAATTCACACTCCTATCTTTCCTCACAAAATTTTCTTTATCACACTTTAACGCCATCTCAACTTTAGCGTGTGGTCCATTCCTATTAAACTTCATTATAGAAATCCCAAAAAAACTTAAACGAGGACTAAAACTATCTATGAGATTTCTCACAAGCTAACTGGACCCAGCGCCTTTGGTATAAAACAAATGGTGGAATGAATTAAGATGAGTAAAAAAAACCCTTTTCGGCATGATCTTTGTGTTAATTACTGCTAGGGTTGGCACGAGGAGGCTGATTTGTTTAATTGGTTTTTTTGTTTAGTGTTTTGGCCTCAATATAGCCCAGAAGACCTTGAGATGATGATGGCGCAAGGTCATCAAGAAGAAACTGGAAGTCCAGCGCCCCGACGGATAACTGTAAAAACTATTTGGCGCCGGACTCTTACAGAATGGTTGTTGCGAGTCAAGTGGCCCTGGTGAGACCTACCTACTACCGACTCAGCCGTCATGACAATAATTTTCGTGTTAAAAGCGGAAAAATCACTGACATCAGTTAGTTTTTCATAAACCACAGGGTCAATACTATGTTGAGTTTTGGACTAATGCCTTACTCTGATTAACTTTTGGTAATACCCAGATTTAAGTGTTATAACGAAAAAAGGACATCAAAGATATCTTACAAAGAATTATGTTCAAAACAATATCGCGTATAGGGAAATGTAGATCACTAACTACACACTTGAAGTGGTAGATTAATAAATGACAACAAAAAATGCAGTGTGATTGACACTAACTACAGCAGTGTATCAGTTTAAGTCAACGGCGGCTATATATTCACTGTAGGAAAGATTAATATACTACTTTTGCTCATTTCTAAAAGTGTAGATACAAAAATAGATAGGAAGACGGAAAAAAGACAGTCAATAGTACACACGGCTACACATCAAGCTATACAAGTTTGTACGATTTTTAGACACAATGAACGTTCAGCTAATACCTAATGGGTTTATATAGCTTGATGTGTAGCCGTGTGTACAAATTAGACAACGAAAGAAATGTGTTCATTAACCATTGCTAATCCCTTATTACATTTTCTTCATCAAGAAAACATTTAAAATTAAATTTCACCTTTGCTATCAACCCTACACTACAATCTACTATCCTTGTCCCTCTCCCCACATTCCACATCACACCATCTCTTTCCATTTCGGATTGCTTCGCCGGCGCCGCCAAAGGTCGGGTCAAATCGTTTCCTTTTTTTTATCCATGTTTGTTAATCGTGTTGATTACTCATGTTAGTAATAATAATGTTTAGCCATAACTAATTGGTGTAGAGTTTTATTGAAAAATATTTATCACACTGCGTATTGGAGAATTCAATTTGTTTGAAATTGGTGATAAATGAGAAATGGGAGACGTTATGGGCGATGATGATGATTTGATTGAGGAAGTTGAAGATGGAATAGTAACTGCAGGTTCAATTAAGGGACGAAATGAAAAAATCTTGAAGAAAGAAGAGATTTGACAGGATAGGGACATTGAAATTATTAAGACCAATCAATGAAGACAGTGAAATGATAACACGTCAGTAAAACAAAATGGCACTGTTAGTTTTAAAACGCCGAAAGTATGTTACTTATTAGGTTTTACTTTATTAAAGGAATTGCTATACAATTTAATTTACAAACTATAAATAAAAACCTACTAATAATATTTGCAAGGAAAAATAATAATAAATAAATAAAAAAAAATAAAAAATATTCATAGGGCGTCGAAGAATACGTCCACATCGCTGTCAACGGGAACAGTGCCCAGAACGCTGGCAGCATTGCCACGTTGTATGGCAATGGTAATTCGTTGGCCAAGGAATAGGCCAGCCCTCTGGTCACCTGAAGAGTCGACTAAAGGTTTTACTTTAGGTTTGAGACACAATTCAGAAAACACAACGCTATATTGTAAACTGTTATGCTAATATTGACAACATTAAATCCATCTTTATGGCAGAAGAGGTCAACATCTGGACTTTCTATATCAAACTATTAAATGCCCACGCAAACAAATGCACTAACGTCAAAACAGACGTTCTTTCTGAAACAGGTATCCTCCTATCAATCTATCTCTGTCCAATTCAAACTTTAGATATATCTAGACCATTATTTTCTTACTAACTACTCCGCGCACGTAAAGTCACTGATCCGCGACACAAAAGTTCATGGGAACTCATGGAAAAACCCTATAAATAATGGGTGCCCCATAAAATGGTATTAAGTATTCATTAGAGAACGTCCCATGGTCCAATGGGTATTGTAGTTTGATGTGTACGAAATTTTTGTAGTCAGGTTTTGTGGCGATGGCTTTGAGTGTAGTAAAGATGGGTTGATTGATGGTGATTGATGTTAAGAATTTGAGTATGATGATGAGGTAAGTTGTGATGATTTTGATTTCGATGATGAAGTAGGTTTTACTGTGGTAAAGTTTAAATAATCAAGGCCTTTAAAAATTAAATTGGAAATCTTGGCAAGATTTTTCTTGATATGACTAGACTTAATCTCCGAATATTAAAAATTGTTTGACAATGAACTAAGGTGCAGTTCAAAAAAGAAAATGGATAGGCGTCAACGTTGCTGTTTCAGGTTTAGAAAACAATTGCGAGCCAATCAGAGAATATGAAACAGAAAGTACTGGAGGAATATTGCAGAGACCCCAGCCTATATAGACTCGCGGGATTGTCTCATCAAGTAATAGTGACCCTGGAACGTAAAGTGCTATTGAAGAATCACCAAAGCCTACACACAACTAATGTGACTCCTAGTACAGTTATTACATTACAAGTTTATATTATTAATCTAGGCTCTAATCTAACTAAAATTGAAGAATGTGAATTTAATAAAATCCTAATCGATTAACGAAGAAAATTCTTCAATCAATTAAGACTAATTTATTAGTCAAATCATGTTTAAGCTCAGCAAATTCAAGAGTAACAAAAATAACAATAATTTACGTACATTTTTCATCATCGTTGATTGTATCTGTCTAATTACTGCATTGTTATTTATTCATAGGATTTTATTATTCATTAATAGATACATTGTCAGCGGTTACATACGATTTTGCGATAACCCTTGAATTATATGGCCTATCACTGAGTTCATCAACGTCATTATAAGAGTCTGTCTTTTTAATAGTGATAATATTTTTAGCTATTTCTTTATATTTCTTCCTTGTTTTGTATTTATCATTATCTACAAGTCCTAGAAGTGGTTTAAAAATTATGATGATGTTAGTTCTACTGTTGTACATTGGTAGATTATATACAGAAGGCTTAGAAAGCTTTTAAGTCCTCAAAAACACATATTTTCATCTTGAGAAGTCCAATTCTAAAATCTATTGTGCCGACTCCGCGAGATGATGCTCTGAAGCAGTGTCAGCCACATTTAACTAAATTCCTGCTTTTGTATTAATTTTGTTTGTGTCTTTTCTTTCATAATCTTTCCTACTTTGTAAAGTACAGCAGTGTCTTTCTGGATTCTGCCTCCTACTTACGTATCCTTACCAGACGAAATTCTAATTACTCTATAAGAAACATTTCGTAGCAGTTTAAGTTAACAAGTTATTATGCCAAGTTATTATATTTACAGGAATATGAATATTTATGCTTCAAATACCAGGTATCTAGGAAGGGAGTAAAAAAAAAATGTCCCAGCTGTTTGTCAGTGCATCTAAAATAAGGGAAACTGGCGCTGAGAGTTGATACAGTCCCTAAGAATTTAACTGTCTTGGATCCTGCAACGAAATTGATCAGAAAATAATAGAGAAGTAGGAATATGTAATTCACACTTCCCTCCATATCAAGTAGGAGACAGAAACAAAACAAGACCAAAAGTCACTAAAACACGTTTACAACTGGGATAAGCCCACTATTGGTAAATCCAAACTTCCAAAGACATTGGGATACAAAATCACTGAATTACGGACTAACAGTGCTCGCTTCAGCAGTGGGAATTTTATAGAATGATTAAACTATCATCTAATTTCAAAACATCACACAATAAATAATACAAAATGCATACGTATAGAACAATGAAAAGTGGAAGAAAAACTACATAATTAACAAATAGAGCTGAACCCTCTAGTTCTGCCCATCTTCAGCTTAATTAATAGCTCTAGGTCAGACATGGCGCCAATTTTTTGCCTACACTTCTCCATTCTACGACACATACAAAGGGAATAAAGCATTTGTTATTCAATCATTCCGTCTCACTTGATTGATAATAATTTTATTGTACGCAGTGCATGCTCCATGGGTTTTTTGTTCCGTCTTCAACAATTGATAGCCTTTGATAAATACACAAAGTGTGGCTTGAGAATTGTGAATTTTATTGTTCGATAGAAAAATTGTGGACTGATTGAATCTCACATTTTCGAAATTTTGAAAAACATGATATTTTTTTGGCACATTTTTATAAAAAATCTACTGCATTTCTATTTGCAATCAACAAAAGATTAAATATAACGGACTAATTAAGTCACAGCCTGTCCTAATGTAAACATGGCAGTCGGTACAGACGTAAAAATATGCAATTTTTTTCTGGTGGTTGCCACTGTTGATTCTAGCTTTAAGGAGTAGCATTGGTATGGGAGTAACGTGGCTAAAATAGCCCAAAAATACTTAAACGGCTACACCGGTACAAGTCTTATGTCTTCAGCTTGTGTCGATGTATCATTGACTTTATGCATTAGCAAGGGATTGAAGTTACAATAGTGAGTAACCCTCGACTGATCCTCAACCGCTCGGGTAGCAAAACCCCCCTTAGTTTCAATTGAAACTGTGCCATGTATACAAATGTCCCTCTTTCTAGTCATTTGTGTCTTCTAATGACGTACTAACTTATTATTCTTCATACTTATCGATTAATACGCCTTGTAGTTCTAAGAAATTATGCCTTCCTTAGTTTTTTGTTATTGTTTGATAAAATTGCGCATAATGACAGGACATTGGCGAAGGTGAATTGATGGGCTTGTACAAAACTAATACGAGTGGATGAAAGTACTGGATGGGAAGACACAGGCTTATGAAGGAATTGTCATAGACTTGTTATTAGTGGTTAATAAGGATGTATTAATATTGCTATTGTTAACAAATGTCATCCTGATGACGCTAAAGTTTCTGTTGACTTTAGTAGCTTCATCAGATGCAAGTTGTTAAGGGCAAAATTTCAAAATACTAGTAGAAAGATCAAATGAAAAGGTATATGAGTACTTATTGTGATTATTTCCATCTAAGATTATAATCTAGTAAAGTCTAGTGGAAATATTTTAAAGTAATCATGCTTCATGCATTTCAATATTATTTATTTTCACTTCTAGAATCTGCTCTGATATTCGCTTGTCTATATAATCTAACTAGCGGCCCATCCCGGCTTCGCACGGGTGGAGGACCCGGTCTAAACTTTGAGATTTAAACTATCCTATCTCTCAAGTTGGATCGAACTGCACATGGTGTGCGAATTTTATTATAATCGGTTAAGTGGTTTAGGAGTCCATTGAGGACAAACATTGTGACACGAGATTTATATATATTAAGATGTTCTATGAATTTCTATACAAAACAAGTTTTTAAATTAGAAGTGCAACATAAGCACTCCAAAATTACACAATCTTAACAAGTTGAAACCTATCTCATGCCCGAAAACTAGGACACACAAGCCCTCCCCTTCACCGTCACGCTAAACAACGATTACCATAAAAATACAAGAAAGAAAAAAAAAAAAAACATACAAGTTAAAAAATAAAAACTAAAAAACCGTCGGGTCGTGTAACGGTGTCTTAAAAGCATGTCGAATTGTGTATTTTTGATCGTATAACGTAAATCTATGATGCTGGCACGCGATCTTAAGACTAAGATTATTTTACGATTATTATTTATACTGAGCGCATGCGATGTTGCAATCTTTGCCGTTTGTTTGTGGATGTCTAGAAAGTTGTTGAAGATGATTGAATTGACAAAGATATTTTAGTTTTACTATTTGATTTTCTAAAAACTGGACTGTGTTTTTTGTTGTAGTACAATCATCAAATGGGTCCTCCTACCCAGGATGCGTCTGTGATGACTAAAATCACGTTGATCCTTCCATAAACCTTCACGTTCCAGGGTCACGGTAATAAAAAAAAAAAATAGGAGATGGAGCTTCGATAGGCAGTCGCACTATATAAAATACTGATATTCAGTTGCATACAGTTAGACTGACAGTCTTAATGTTTTAGAAAAAATGACAGTCGCATAAGATGTAATAGTTATTAATGATGATTATTTGAAATGAAATACTGCAACTGAATCTAGATGAAGGAAACATTACACTATAGTAAAACGATTTTGTCCAAAACATAAAAATATGCTCATATTCGCGCCTAGGGTTTAATTCTGATCAAATATTGAAACTATTATAAAAGGGAAGATCGTAGAGTTTTTTTTAATTGTGTATCTTAACGTAGATATTTATTAACCATGATAGTAAGTACCGTACAGAAAAAAATATAAAAAATGGATAATGATTCAAAAACAAAAGTTTTTGATACCTTACACCATCAGTTTCTTACACCATTGTCCAATTCAGTTCCTTAAAAGTCACACAAGTGGCTCGAAATAAGTTCGTCGGACATCCCTCAATCAACCTAAACATGTACCAAACAAAATAATTTCCTTCAAATCACAAACAGCATGTAAATGATATGCAATATTTTAGCACTATGACGTAATCGATCAACCATTACTGGCCGAAGCAATTAGTTCAAGGCAAGGCACTCGAACTCGAATCGAGCACGAGACTAAAACTTTTTGTTATAAAGATTTTTCCTATAAAATTGACCTCTCACGAACGATTGATGACCAAAAAAGTATTAAAGATGAACTCGATAAAGATAGAAACTAATTTAGAAAACAATTAAGCGATTGTGGAAGGTGAAAAACTAATGGTTTTTAAGGTAATTGATGATGATAATTGTTTGGTCACTAATATTTTATTAATAGGTACTATTGCACGTTATTTTGACGTAATAGGGGCTGCGGCACGTCATGACACTTCTTTAGATGCTAAAGATATGTTTTTACCATAAAGTCTAATAACTAGTCTTGCTAAGGAGTTTTGTATTACCTAGTTACTGGATTATGGAGGTCGAATAGCAAGTATCAAGCTGCATACAGTTTTACTGGAAGCTGGTTAGGCAGATGATAATAATATTAAAATGTAACTGTTCTAAGTTAATAACTGTAGCAAGTAAAAGACATTGAAGCTTACATTAGGATTAATTTATGTGAACAGTAAAGAAAACCAAGGCAGGAATCCTATTCAATTTCCTTAAACAAAGATGATAATAATATAATAAGATGATAAACTGCAATTAAAAGATTCTTCTTGTTAAGTAGTAGATTGGTGCTGCAGGTGAACGTTTGAACTTCTTTGCAAGACTTGCTGTTTTCAATACCAGAATTTTCTTAATTTGTAAATTTCTTGCTTTTTGGATTTGCGTTAGTGTTTTTAGCACACAGTGGATCGACGGGGATTTTTGGCTTGTTATTTCTACTACTTTACCTAAGATCTCTACCAAAATTTAGCTTTGTTGGAGTTTTTGTTATTTGATCACTATTTTCATGTCTATTTTGACCAAACTATTGTCCAGAATTGCCTTTACCCTGGAAGAAAGCTATGTAATGGTCACAATTTGACCAACCTTATAAAACTAAGATTGGATATTAGAAAGGACGCCAACTTAACTAGTTTCCACGCCTATCACGTTAGTCTGAGACATCCCGGATGGTTTGTCGTCAACGAACATAAATCCGCTGATAATTTAAACATGGCCGGCCATGTTGGATCATTTCAATATGTTTTACTATGCATAGATCTGCATAGTGATTGTTTTACAAATAATTTATGGTGAGGACAAGATGTTTTGAAGGAAACTATGTCTTGAATGTTAACTGACTGCTGAATGAAGAATAATAGACTTAATTAATTCAACAGTAATAGACAAATTAAATGTTTTATTAACTACTGTCACAAATTGACATTTAACCGTCTAACTGGGAAATAACACAAACCAATTTTGAAAATCAAAATGGTACCTGTATTTTAAGCGTTGAACATTTAAAAATAGAATAGAAAGAGAAAAATGAACTCTCCCCAAAAATCAGCCCTCAAAACATATTTCATAACACCAATATCACACAAAAAAATTACATAATACCCCTAACCCCAACGATAAATAAAATAATGTTAATTTGCGCGGTAAATCAGTAAACACAGTCGCGTGCGGCCGCCGCCATTTTGGTCTTAACCTCATTGACAGCTCGGCGTAATGGCGGACACAATAGAAAGGGCGCGAAGAATAGTCATTGTTGTTTATTAATCTTTAGACGTCATGGGACGATAAAAAATGGGCTGATTAACATTTCATGATATTTTTTGTAAATGAAAGGCTTAAGAAGAATAGATTATTTGCGTTTTGTTGGAGAAAAACTTGTAAGCGTGATTTAAGGAGTCCCTAACTCAAAAAATAACGGAACCTGTTTAGGATCACTTTGTATAATAAATTATGAAAATCAATCATCTAACAATAGTTTTTTTCGTTCCTTTTAATATTCCTGAAGGATTATTTTCACCTATTTGCGTATGGGATAAATCATTTTCATACAGGGCTATGTTTTCAAATTTTGTCGTGTTTTGAAAGATAACTAAGTTATTGTTGGTGATTGCATTTAATTCAAGATAAAGTACTTGAGACATCAATCAAGTTATCTAGAAATCAGTTTTACCTAGATGATGAAAAAATCCAACTGAGTATTTAACACTTTAGACAAAGATTAACTTGCGTTGATATTAACTAGTGTCTTTGTTGGCACTTAGCACGAGTTTTCAGTATTTGAGACGTAAAGTAAACTAGAACTTTGACAATTTTCAAGGAAAAAATTAGCTTCTTCTTCGCACACCAGAGGCGCTGTTCAATTTTTTCATACAAGAAACGCTGTAAATATTGGAAAGACTCTGTAAAGTAAAATAGTGAAAACTCTTGCTAGGGGTACCGAAAGGACAATTAAAAAAAGAGATTAATGCATTACATTTAGGTATCATCTCAATACGATACTATAATAATACAAACAATAAAATAATAATTATAACAATAAATAATCTAGACAAGATAACAAGAATAAAACAATAGAATTGTAATCACTGAACTGTCGATTAAATTAAAAGTATCATTTACACTGTATCTTTATATAATTGATATTTATTGCTGACTGTTATGTCAATATATCAGGAAATATATCTTCTTACCTAATGAATATATTTTTCTAATAATAGATAATGAAATAACATGAAAACTACAGGTGAGAAATGTGTGTGTAGACTTGAGCATTCACTTGTAACAGAACATCGAGCATTCGCCATTTTTAATTTTATCGAACTGTACAACGAACAGAGTATAGAGCCAAACATCGCGACGAACATCTTCACTACCATTCTAGCGAATGCTTGGTCTATGGTAGTCATAAAGTTTGTCTACATGAAGATGTCAGACTTCAGAATCGGCAAAAAAACTTCGCCAAAGCGCTCTTTACGATACTAAAACGTTCTAATTTCTTTTTCTGTAATGTAAAATTATTTTTGTCTTGCATTTGAAAATCAAATATTTTTATTTCACATAGGCCCATGAAAAAACGTCGACAAACGTGCTCCGGCAAGAAACTCCATGGTTACTGATCTAATCCAGGATATCTTTCTAGGACTACTGTGTTATTATTTTTGTGATGCATCTGAACACCAGCCTTATTAAAGATGTTTAAATCCAACGATTCCTTATCTGTTTCAATCCCCATAATTACTTCTACAACATTTTCCATATCTTCATTAATTTCAAGGCCTTCATCCTTACAATCCCCAGCAATAAAATTATCCGTCAATTCAATAAAAGTCGTAAAACAAGATATTAGCATTATCGTGCTAGTGAACCGTCAATCCATACTACATCATTACAAATAAAAGTTCCTTTTACAGAGCTGTGACAGGCACTTAATAGTGTCAACTGTCTTCTGACGTTAGGGTGTACCCTATTTTTATGCCAGCTGGTGTATTCATAGTGTCAAGTTTTTTTTTTTTTGTGAATGGCATCTTGCTGTTCGACCTAGGAGGTTGTCGTCTATATAGTTTGTATAACCTGACTATCCTGTACGTTGAGTGTAAGTCCTCTAGCCAGGGGGTCTAAGACCGATGTGTTTTTTGTATTTGTAGTGACGGAGCTTACTGAGGGAAATGTTAATAACATGTCAAAGATATTGGCCGATAAAATATGAAAAGAATTAGTTTGGCATTTGAGTTTTCATTGTTAAACTAAGCTAAACGTAGCCACATTTCAAGAGTGTGTATAAGGTTGTCTAAATCTAAGTTTAGGAAACAAAGCTGATGATTGGCATGTCCTAGACCCAAAATTCAAAGACATAATGATATATAAAGACCCGCACCGGACTGGTAGGTCAGGCCAGGTCTCAAAAGAGGGAACATTATTAGGCCGAATATGCTAAAATAATTATCTGCCCTCCAGAATCAATCATCAAGCTTTTTATTACTTTCCATAAACATTTTTGAACGAATCTAACGTCTATCTTTTGTTTTGTTCTGTCTCCTGCTTGACATGGAGGGAAGTGGAAACTAATTATTTTCCTACTCCTCCACTATTCTTTTCTGATTAATTTCATGGCAGGATCCAAGACAGATTCATTCATTAAATTCATTCTCCGCGACACGTCGAGCTTTATTGTCTCGGCGCTTTTCTGGTGGTTGCCACTGTCGATTCTGGCTTTCAGGGCTAGCATTGGATTGAAAATAGAGCGGCGGGATACTCATAATAAAAAAAAGAACTAATCTAATTGTAAATACCGTAGCAATTAAACACTAATTTCACTACACTAAGACACTAATTTCGTCCAATCCGATTAAAGATATGAACTTTTACATCACTAATAAGTTCGGTACAACTGACATTTGTAAAACGACGCAGACGCAGGTGACACTAACAATGTAAATGTACAAACTGCGGTAATCCTTACTTTACATTGTAAAGACGATTGTTTTTACAAAAAAAAAAAGAATTTTAATGATAATATTCTGGGGTCTGGACTACTGTCGTGTTTTGAAATAGTAAACGTTGTATCTAGTGTAAACATGGATATTATGGATAAATAAATACAACGAAAGGAATAATCGGTATATCGTTCGTTGTAAAAGTGCTTATGAATTTAAGTATTCATTGCAACATATTGGCGCTCATAAAACGAACTAGAAGGCCCTGCCTCTCCTGTTAAGCAGTTCACAACGTCCTCTAGGTTGACCTGCGAGATGCCAATAAATAAATAAAAAAACAGAGGCCCTTAAATAAGTGGCATTATATGAACTATGACGATGTTTTTTGATGTAGTGGCATTTGCCTCCTTGTTTATGCGAGCCCTAATGAAAATGAAGGAAATATTCATAAAGAAAAGTTAAGTCATCGAAAACTTTCGAAATAAAACTAACAGAAACATATAAACCTACTAAAGACTTAAAAGAGAAGTGACTTTACTGAAAGCCAAACAAATTCTGAAGAAGCATTCGACTCCTCTAAAAGAAAAAGACAAGCAACAAGCACAATTATCTAGAAGACACTTAAGCCTAGATTCAAATCAATACTCAGCCCTTAATTTTTCACAAGACTACCTAACCAACAATCTTTTCAATCAGGTTTCAACAAAAGAAATGCCAGATAAACATCAGTTTTCCAAGTAACCACCGGTAGACCGCGTGTGTAGTTGGAACTCGGTAGATTTGCGTGAGATTACAAATGGTATCCACGACGGAGAACCGTCACTTCTTTCTCTTTTTTGTCCTGATTGCTTTGTAGGGAAGTTACTTTAAAATGAGTAATTGGTTTAGTGGTAGCTGATGAATTAGGTGACATACTCAGTAACGAAGACTTCGATGTCACTAATAATGAAAATACTATGAGCCTTCTTCCGAATGTTACATTACAGGAAACAAACGAGGAAATCTATTTTAGAAGTAAAATCTTAAATTCAAAACATTTATTTCTAGTCAAATGTCAAAAGAAATAAAAAATACAGTAGAAAAATAGTTATGGTGCTACAGTCTCAGTCATTTCAAGTCATAATCATCAACATCAAGTTCTTTCCCTTATTCCAATTCATTTGGAATCATCACAGTAGCTCTATCTTCTTTCATCTCTTCTCCTTTACTCTGCTAGTCAATTAAGTAAACTGCCATTTTTCGGAAAAAAACACTGATAATTTTGACATTTGATCTTGAATAAATTTTTAGCACAAAATGTAATCGACGGGCACTTTTAGCATGTTATTTCAACTAGTGTACCTGATGTCTCTACCAAAATTCAGCTGTATCGGAGTTTCTATTACTGGACATATTTTGAGCAAACTATAAGTCATATTACTGTTAAATTCTAAACTCCGCGTTAACTCAAAAACGGGTGTGAACCTATAAATAAATATAACACCATCAACCAACCAGTTATTTAGAAAAACAACCCGCCAGAGGAGAGCAGTTAACATTTGCCCGGCGACATTAATAAATCATTTGTCAAATACGCCATTTTGTCTTATTAACCTTAAAAGGAAAGCGCGGGTAATTACGGAGGGTTGTGTGCTCTTGCGCAGCTAGGGATGGGACAGTCGTCCAGTTTTTAGTCGATTGTAGGAAGAAGGGAGTTATAATCGAATTAGAAGGTAGATACTCTTATTTGACGGTATTTGATTGTATGTTCCAGGATTGTCATATGTTCTTGATGGTTTATGTTAAAAAAATATATTTAATTTTTATTTCGAATCAATTTTAGATAAGTATAGTGATTCACTGTAACTTTTCGTCTGGTGTTAGAAACAGAAAGTTTCAAGATGTCACCTTTAAAGGTACTATTCAACTTTAATTCTCATTATCAGGAACTTTTGAGGCCTTTCGTACACAACACGATGCAACGGCTTACGCTTACGGCTCGTATATCTTTCTTCTTTCTCTTTAAACTCTTTGGATTTTTGTTGCGTTATTCCCTTGGATACCAAAGTCGTAACGTATCGTAGATTTGCCTTGCGTTATGTACGGAGGGTCTCAAAGAAAAATATTCAACGAAACATTTCACAACATTGAAAAATGATGAATGAAGACACAGTCACTCAAATCGACTAACAATCGAATAGACAAAACAAAGCACATCACTACACGTCGAACGAACAACTCTATCAGAATCTAATAAAGACGAGCTACCGTGGTGTGTCAATTAAATTCTTTCATTTAATTCGATTCGTTAGTCAGGTCATTAATTTTACAATAATGGTAATATTAGTTTTTTTTGTGCCTTGCCGAATTGACAGGGCAAAGTTGGATAGACATTCATTTGTTACAATGGCCGAGTTTCAAAGATGGAATTTTCAAGTCTGCTTCTGATATTACGCCATCGATTTAATGAGCTCTGTGTCTATTTGATTTGGCGGTACCGTTGGTTTTTCACCGAATATAATAAAAAGGGGTTCTCAGTACAACAAATATGGTTGTATGTTTGTCGGCGATTATCTCGCGTTTGGCTGAACCGATTTCACAAATCAAAAAACACTTCCAATCGGATAACAGTTTGGTTCTTCGAACCGGATGACTAGACAATGTACTACTATCGTGTCATCTGGGTGAATGTAAAAGTTTTATAGACATGACTATTCGATGCACAATTGCACATTCCTGCTAAATACACGTTTTTTTCCGTCGGTATTCTCTCTTAGGTGAATAGACAGTAAGACAGTAATTGCAGGTTGTCAAATAATGCCCCAAAAATGTCTGCCATATGCTACACACTTTTTAATTAACATCGAATGAGAAGGGAGAAATATACACGTACTTGTAAACAGATAGTGAGAATGTGTAATATTTATGAAATTATATTATTTCTAGGTTTAAGCAGACTTAAGCGTATCAAATACCCAGAATTCGCCAAAACGAGCCTTTTGCCAAATACAATCGCCGTTTTTTTTTTGGATATTTTTTTTTATCCAACTTGCCGCTCGAACTAGGAACTTATGATCATAAGACTTCTAGGCCAACGAAGCTTATTACCCAATCTAACCGCAATAAATCTTAAGTTTTCATTCCGCCATATAAATTATTGATTAAATCGACTATAATGTATGGCTTATGTTACTTGTGTCATTGTTCCAAATCTTTTGACAACTTATTCATTAAAATTGGTTCAGTAGTTTAGGCGCTACGGCGGAAAACACAAACATACGACTGCCAAATTCATTACCCTTCCCGTTTTTTTACCTGGCTTCGTCGTAGTCGGGTAAAAAAACAACCAAACCCGCCATACAACACTCATGTCATCTAAATAACCTTAATGTCAACATGACATGTCAATAGTCAACAAAGACGTCAAGTGACGTCGATTAGTCGCGATAAGACGTCAAATATTCGAATAAACTATTGATTTAGTAGCTACCGGAGTTTTATCAATGGGAATCAAATGGGGTTCGTTGATTTTGGATGTCACATTATGTTTTTTATTACTAATTTTCGGATGTTCTGATTTTTTTGTCTATGGTCACATTTTTTTCTAACACTGTACTTTGCATTGGTTTTGTCTTTGTACGTTAAGCCCGGCCGACAAAGATTGAATGAGGAAAGCCCTAGATCAGATCTAGTGGTTTATATTAAGAAAGGCCTGTGTCCAGCAGTGGACGAATACGGACTGATGATGATGATGAGTCAGCCAGTAACTGTATATTTCATCGTTTTACGGGCCTAAACCTTTTGGAATTAAATTGAAATAGGTTTTCACGTGCAAACAGCGACTATTTATAATACCAAAAGAATGAGCAGTTGTATATATCTTCCTGTTTTTTTTTATTACTACTACGTACTAACCAGTCCAAATAATGGTTACTTGACGTTTTACAGGTGCATTGTCAAAGCTGAAATATCTTCCGAGTTTGCTGATCAACACTTTTGAAGCAGTTGCTCTATTTCCGAAGCCGTAAAAACACAATGATGGAAATATTTTAAACAACATGAAAAATATTAAAATTTTAACCAACACTTCTATTTGTGGAACTGAAAACCACTTTTCAAGTGTCGACAGCAATACAAAAGGTAATGATAACAATTTCAATGAACTGAAAACGTATATTAACGGCAATAATCAATGCTTGTAAGGTAAAACAGCTATTATACACGTCGACGAAAGGGGTCACAGAGGAATACATTATTGATTTGATTGTAACCGTAGAGTGTTCGACATTGTATAGAATTTTGATATGAACAGGTTGGTTGTTTGTTTAACGTTTGCTTGGAAAGGAGAAACTATCTTTGAAAGTAACACAGTGATTATTTTTGTATTAAAAACTAGAGAAATAGAGAAAAAGAAGATGTTGAATGAAGCACAGAACGTTTAAAACAGCCACTTAGCAATAGGTATCTCAAATGATTTAATTCATTAAGAAATTACCAATTTAATAAGGATATTGCTTAAAGTGATCGTTTAAGACTCGCAAGTAACATAGGTAGGTCGCAAGAACAGGAGCAAATGATAATTTATTTGGAAAAGATGGCGAAGTTCTTAGCAAAAAAAGTAATGTTTTGTTGTGTTAAAGGCACAAAGAAGGACAGGATAGAAAACATTAGTTCAATGAAGTTACTAGCGCCCTGTTTTCGCATGGGTACAATTTAGATAGACATAGAAGCTTTGAATCACAATGCCTATTGATGAAAACCTAAGCGTAAAGACGGCGGGTAGCGTTTATGGGATACTCAAGTCTGATGTAAACAGTCGCCACTGTCTATAGATAATTATTTTCAATAAGGCAAAATGCACCGTATTTCACTCTAGAGACAAAGCTAAAATGTTTTATTCATGTTACTACACTAGCTGTAAACGAAAGCTGGTAACAAGATGTAAAGGATTAGGCGCAAAGTGAGAACACTAAAGTACACAATATTGTTGTTCGTGTAAAGCCTGAAGAATATTTGCCTTATAAGAAATTTAAACCTTGGAATATACAGCCATGAGTACTCCTATTAAAGAGTTGAACTTTGGGTCAAAAATATGAATACGATACGAGAATTCTTAATTAAAACAAGACTCGCTCTTAGAAACGAACCGGTGTTTTTAACAATAATTGCTGCCATAAAAACTATATGTGATTACACGTGAAATCGACTGTATTTTAATATTTTATTGATTGACGAAGGATAAGACTTTAATGAATTAAGAATTTTTGAGGAAATAGACGTTGATGAAGCTCAAGATGAAAATAGCGTTGCGAAAGATATAGATGATGACGACATCAAATCGCAAATAAAAAAAATAGAGAAAACAAAAAGAAACAAAAACAAAAGATCGCTTTTAGCGACAAGACCGCCCGTTGTGTCACCCTATAAATAAGATATTGATTGGATGTATCCTGTAATTTGTATGGTGTACATAATAGTATTCTATTCTATTCTAAATTAAAAGACGATCAATGTAACATCCATTTTTCTAGACTTTACATTGGAGACGGCTCTCATTCTAATCAGCTGCACCTGATTACTTGTAATAGACATGAATCGTCTATCTATCAGACCTCCACAACCATTTTTGAAGTAGTTAATACGGTATCCCTTGGTAAGACTAGTTGTCATACTTTTCGTACATATACATTTTTTCATATACATTTCGTATACAAACAAACAACATATAAACTAACGTTCTTAAACACCTAGAAACAACGCTGCATAGAGTCAAACTTCTCTATTTTATTATGTCATCGACCAGGGCTTAAAGGTACAACAAAACCTGAATTGCTTAAAGTTCATTAAAATTTTAATGAATATCTTGCCTAGTTTTCTAGCAAATAAATGAATAAGGTACTCATAGATGTCTAGTACGAGCTTAGTTTTACCTTATATCTAGAAATTCTAGATTATTCAGTGACAACATGCTCATTTCTCACATAAGTACATGAATCGATTTTAAAAAGGTCATCACTAAACACACACTAGATGACTACAATTCTAAAATTATGTCCATTCATATAATCATCATCATCATTTCAATCCGACATGGCACTCCTAGTCATCAGGTCTCCCTCTTTTTCTCATCTTTCTATTCCCCGCTATTTTGCTTTTAGACGGCTTTGCTTGCGGCGTTTCCTTAGCCAAATATTGGCCATTTGATTGATCAAGGTTTTTAACCTTGCTTTATCTCCATCCAAAGTTATTTAAGAATATGGTAAAATATTATTCGGTCTGTAAACCTTCAACTTAAGGCCGCCCTATGCATTAGCAAATCTCATAAACTGATGTTACGATCATCGCGTAAGTGTCTGGTAGTATGTTTGGGTTGAAGTCGGAAACCACTGTGTTCTTTTCGTGACGTTTTTGCTTTGACGGTTCTTTTTTACTGAAAAGTTCTACTAGCGTTTCAGCTTTGACTACCCAGTTTGGAAAATTTTAAATCATTTGGGTTTAACATTTTTCATGTTACCCAAGCTGGAAGAAGGGTGAGTCTATGAGCAAAACATAAACTTTTTTAGTTTCCTTCAAATTTTTAGGTGGAAACTTGTACCTATCATGATTTTTATGCAAGTTTCCTCAAATTTTTCCATTTCTAGACAACAGCAGTACACAATATTAAGGTTTTTTTTTTGCTAAACCTCTGCGTGCGATCTACCAAGTTTTTTATACAAAAATACCGACTGGCCACAAGGAAAATAATAGCAAAAATAAATCAAAGCACAGCATAGTTAATCTCAAAGTAATTACAATGATCATACCGCGATGATTGATAAATAACCTTGCCTGTTACCGTTTCATATGCTAGCAGATTATTATATTAGATTTCATACAAACTAACTTTGACGTTTTATCCTACCTTTGCTCTTTATTTCTTGGCTCTACATAAACCACTGTTTGATATGAAATAGCCTAAAACCTTCTTTCAAGATTTGGGTTATCAAAATGCAGAAATAATGTTTCGAAACTAATAGTCTTTCCATAACTCCACAAACTGTATAGATTTTTTTATCTAGAACAAGCTCTGCGTCATGTTTTATCTTTTTGCTTAACTGCTAAGAAACTAGCGTGATATCCTTAAAACTTCTTCAAGAATAACAGGACAGGCCATTCATTACAAAAATAGATTTTCTCAAATCTTTCTAGTAGGTACCGAGACAAGTGCATTCAAACAAACGTACAGACACTGTAGATTGTACTCATATAAATATGAGTATAATTTATAATGTTATAGTCTACTGATAATGCAATAATAATTATTTGCATGACATTTGCTGGTTGATGAGAATTAACCTGATAATGTCATTAATTTAAATCAAGTGTATAAACTTGAAGTAGAAGATAGATGTGGAATAGATACTCTTTATTGTAAACTATGATAAATTATTATTGATCTTGACGCTTGGGGGTTACACGAAATACCTATCGATGTTGCTGTCAAGTTGGTAGTACTGAAGTACGTAATGAAACTGTAAAACTGAACAAAAATATAATCGAACCTTTGTTATTACACCTTTTTTGTGCAAAAGGGTTAGATCAGTCTCATTTCATTTGCCTTGGTATATGTTAAGTCGTTTCCCAACTATAATGGGGTCGGCTTCCAGTTAAACCGGATGCAGCTGAATACCAGTATTTTACATAGAGCGACAGTCGCCATTACCTCTATCCACGTCACTGAGTGTCTATAAAATTTTATCTAGAATAGCACTTCCAAGAAATCGCAAAGAACGTATACTCGAAAATTATATTCGCAAGTAAAAAATCATTTTACAATTTCACTGAACCGAAACTGACAACTTCCAAATAGGTAGAAATGCAGAAAGAAAGTCCAATATTTCTTGTCGATCTTCTTTTTAGGAGCCTTTTATTAATAGAAATGTAATAAAAAAAGGTGTCAGAAATGTCTATGATCTGTTAGTGATACCTGGAGTGAAGCTCGACGGGAGGTCAAAGGAGCGCTGACAAGATGTTTTGAAAGGCGATGTGTAAGCTAACAGACAGATGTACTATGTAAAAGTGAACGATATCTGAATTTCGATTAAAAAACTAGCTTTTACCAGTATACCGTAGTGACTACGCTCGTCGAAAATTATACTATTCCAGACTGCCTCTGTGTCAAATTTCATCCTGATCCGTACTGGCATGATTAAGTACCAAACATCCATCTATCAATCCATACTTTCGCGATCCATACTTTTGTAGATAGAGAAAATTATTGTATTACATCAGTATATCATCTAAGTAAGTTAGTATGCCAAAATGTTAGTGTGGACACAAAATTCTTGTTTGTGAACTTGGAGGGGGTTAAAAACTACCGAAAAACTTCGGAAGTCAGATGTAATAATGGTTTTCTAAACCGCGTAGTGGCTGAACGTAAAAATTAACGGCATAGAAGTTTCTAAATGAATCTGATTAAACCCTATACTTGGATCTAGATTACATTTTTTGTATTTGAACAAGTCTTTTCAAACACAGCTCAACTTGTATGAACAGACCCGCTAGAGGATGTTCAAAATGGACCATATAGTGAATAAAGTCCGGATGAACCTAAATGGGAGTTCCTTCTAATAATGAAAGCGATCGCCGACGCCGGATTCTTCGAAACACTCGAAAGAAAAAAAGGGGAATTCAGATTCGGGCGAGAACAAAGTAGTTTATGATTCATCTTTAAATGTTATGACACCATGTTTTTGACCTCAATTTTTTTCTAAACTGGAAAAGTTTTGGTTCTCAGACATGATTGTGGAATAGTTTTTGTCATTATCTGGAAAAGCGTAACTCGTTTATCAAGAGGAATACTAAAGACTAGTAGGAAATCAGAGAGACCTCTGCCCAGCAGTGGCTATAAGTTACAAAAAAGAGACTTTAATATGACAGCCATTGGTGTCACAATTCTATGATTTGTAATGCAAAACCCTGGTTAAACACCTACCAATGTTTTAAATAATCCCTTTCTATGGATATTGACTTGCAAGGTAAAAAGAATCGAAATTCTGTCCTTCGAGTCGTAAATTCAATTGCCGAATCGAGACAAATATTTTAACTGACACTATAAAGACGTGACAACAATAAAGAGTGAAGATTTGTACGATGACGCTGACAAACTTGTCATTGTAATTAAAGCGAAAATTGAAGAATTTTCTATAGAAAATGATTTACAAAAATGCCTTTTAGTTTTTTCCGTATCCATTCTCAAAACTTATGAAAGGTGAACATTTAACTACGTACAATATTGAGTTACTTTTTTTAGCACCTTTATCTTTGAAGTGCTTGTTACTAATCCGCAAAGGTTTTTTTCTATGTCTTAGAAAAGCGCGGGAAGATAGATATCTGTCTTATGAACTTAACAGGTTCGTCTGTACCTCGATTAGATTACATTTTTATAGTATTTTAAATTGTCTTTAGCGGTAAGGGATAAAAATTGCAATATTAGGTAAAGACGTCCTTAGAAAGCGAAAAATATAACTTTTTTTTTAAATGGGTTGTTTCAGTCTCAGAAACTCTAGCTGTTGCATAAAGGAAAGATTTTTCTTGAATTAAGGATTTTTCTTAACATTCCAATACATTTGGGACCCCTACAGGGCCGCGGAATACGACCTCGCATTTTTTTCTCACCTCACACGAATCTGACCAAGTGAAAGGCAAAAAATCCATATATTTTAGGATTTTTTAAATTGCTTTACTTATTGGAGTACGAATTAATTCCAATAAGCGGCTTATTAGGCCTAAATTAAAGTGCAATAAAATGAACGTTTTTGCGAAAATAACAAAAAATATATTGATTTAAGAATCTTTCACTAATTATGACTTAGATAAGGATCTATCTATGAGGACCTAAATTTTTTTCGGCTGGCAATCCAGGTTTTTCCTTTTAAATTTTGTTTTATAGCTTTGCAAATTAAATTTTCCTAAAATTTAAAGCCTGTTTAATTGAGGGGGTACAAAAATAAATAGGTACTTACGGTTTCTGTAGAAATCACGCGATATTACACAGCATCACTTTTTCACAATAATTTTCTTTCACCACAAAATTGTCACACAAAATTTATTTAGTTTTTCTTTTTATATTTTATAACACTTGTCTTTTTCTCGCACTGGTCCTTCACTAATACCTTCCAAAACTTTAGAAAACTGTCGATTGGTCGAATTCGAATTTAGAAACGAAACGGTTGTTTTAAAAAATAATTTGAGACGGATTGGGTACAGCACTAGAGAGGTGAGGCGTAGCAATCAAATTTATTATTGCCAGTAATTAGAAAGAACAGGACAGAGTGATAATTGCCTATCAATTAGCGATCCATGCATTACGATTCAGCAATTAGGAGCACGTGGCATCATTTTCCAATTTTACTTCGTCGATAGTCGATTTCGTTTTTCTTCGCGATTCTGTATTACGTCACCGATGTCATTTTTAATCACAACACTGGTCCCTGTATCGAGTCTAAACGAGTCATATTATTCGTAGAGTAGAACTATAGAAAATCACAGGCGATCACCTCACACTAAACACGAATGATAACAGTCATCAAGTTTCGAAAAAACCGAATCGTCACTGGCTTCGAAAAAAAAACACGCTCCCCGACTCACACAAGCACAAAATTCTGTCCAATTAAAGATAATGTTTGTGGATATTTTAATAGCGTACCCCTCCGAGGAAACCCGACACAACCAACTCCTGTTGGATTTAAGCACTTAATGATCGGTTGGGGGAAATTGTGCGAGAAACGAACGGCCCAGCGTAGCTCCGTCTCGCTCTAATTAGTTCCTGACGTCGCCACATGTATAGAGTCAGTGGCGCCACAGTCGCGGGAAAGGCGTGGCCTATTCCGAGGCGGTATTTGTCAAAGGAGGAGCTGTCTTCTGATTGGTGGTCGGTTGTGGCGCGATTTTTTTCGTTCGTACGTGCAGTGAACGCGGGTTGGCAATGTAAGATCGATCGTCGGCGCCAGGGTTACTATTATATGTTTTTTATGGGTATTTTTTGGCGGTGTTCGGGTCTTTGGTAACCTGTTATGGAAGCCACGCCCAGTCGAGTTCGCGGGCACGAACAGACAGAGACACACCGGCTATCAATCGAGGCTCAAGCCGTAGGGTTTTTTTAAGTGCGGTTTATATTTGGTTTTTTTTTTTGTAATTTTTCGTGAGTGTTTGGACTCTGTGCTGTGACTGTTTGTATGTCATTGTGTTTTGTATCTCGTATGTAATGCGTTCGTCGTTTTTTTTGTCAGTCCATGCTGTTGGTTGTGTTATTTGGATTATGGTTCTCTTTATGTTTTGGGATGTAATATTTATGTATTGTTTTCGTATAGCTAACTTATGTAATAAGAAATTAAGTATTAGTTAAGGCGTGTTATGTAGAATGAATAGTGTCTATTTACTTGTTTATATTAGGAAAAGTATATTTTTCATTATCAGTTATATAACATTCAGTCCGAAATATACTGTTAGGTACTATCGAAACAAAATTTTGATAAAAACAAAAATTAAAACTAATTTATAATCGATACCAATTTTGTGATTGACTGTACTTTCACGTAGACGCTATTTCTGCAGGAAAACGTAACAATTTCAAGATTAAATAAAAAAATAGGTTTATAGTAGTTATCTGTTTTTATAAGGAATAAAATAAATCACAGAAGTGACAATAGCATCAAGAAAATAATTCCATTTTAAAATTAAAATCCTCCGCTTCACCGTCGACCACATCTTCGCTTATCATCAAGCAAAACAGTGGTCAAACGCGAACCTATATTGTTAAAATTCTTTTATTGTCATTCTATTTATCTTATTATTGTTTTTGTATTGTTATTGGTTTTTGTATTTAAGTATTATATTATTATTTATGGCACTGTAATTAATTATTTTTTGTTTGTATGGGTATTTTGCCTGAAATAAATGAATAAATAAAAATAAAAAATAAAATAAATAGGTACCTATTCTTTGATTATTAAAAAAGTATATTTTTAGATATGTACCTCAACAAAAAACGGAAATATTTATATGTTTGGGAAGCTCGTGTCTAAACAGCTATACAGCAAAAGTCCAATCAGCTAGGTTAAGCCGCACTTGCCGAGGTTGGTCTGTCGTTGACTGACCATTCTTCATAGAGAGTTTACTCCGTGTCTCGGAAAGTAGACCTGTAAGGTCTCGGGTGTCATTTGTAGATCTTTGACAATCGTTACTATTAGACAAAAGATCAGAAAGTCTGACAACCAGTCTTGACAAGGGGTATCGTGTTACTCAGTTACTGGGTTGTAAAGGACAGATAGGCAGTCGCTCCATGTGAATTACTGATATTCAGCGGCATCCGGGTCGACTGGAAGTCGACCCCAATGTAGTTGGGAAAAAGCTAGGCTAGATGATCATATCTATACAAATATAAATGATATTTCTTGAAGAAAATTGACTAGGTTTATCACCAAAAATTGCTTGTATTTTTCATTGTATAATTTTAAATATCCGCTTAACTAATTACCTTATTACAGGACATCCCTTAAGACTCAAGCGTTAGGTCCTTAGAACTAGTTTCAACCAATCAAATTAATTGTATCTTGTTTTAAGTAATGCTTTAGTATTGAGTTGCATTCTGTTATACGGGACATTATATTACTTGACGTCGCTCTATCTTAAAAAATAATATGATCTTTATTCACATTCTCCTTTGTATATTCGATTTAAAAATCCGCGTATCTAAGAAGTATTTTGCTCACTTTTGCGTTGCACTAAATCAATTGATTCCTTGTAGCTTGAAAAATGGTTTTAAAAAAATAACCATCTAAAATATATTTTTTTCTATGAATTAAAGATGAGATTAGGTATCTTAAAAGGCAATAAAACAATATTGTTATGTAATCAAATGGCAATAAAACTTTGATTTAATTAAAACAACACTAAATCGTAAATAAAACAGGTTTTTCTGTATAATAAGTTGAGCCGTTACACCCAATAGATAATAACTATAGAAATAAATACCTAAAAGTATATCTAAAAAAAGGAACAATCATAGAATATAAGTTCTTCAACATTATTATCTTAGTGCAGACTGTATTTCCTGATAGCTATATCCTTGGGGTCTTCAAGTCAAGAGTGAACAGGTTACTTCTAGAAAAGGGTGCTTCATCGTGAACCACATCTTCGTTTACTATCAGGCGAGATGGTCTAATGAAAGCCTATCTCAAAATAAAAAATGAAATACTCTGCAATCACGTAAAAATCAAGCAGTCACTCCATGTAATATACTGAAATACAGCTGTGGTCGATTGGAAGTCAACCCCAACATAGGAAATTCATCATCTGCCTAGCCTTTTCCCAACTTTATTGGGGTCGGCTTCCAGACGAACCAGATTCAGCAGTATATCAATATTTTACATAGAGCGACTGCCGATCGGGTCTCCACAACCCAGTAACTGGGTGATACGATACCTCATGGCAAGACTGGTTCTCAGACTCTGGAGCTTCTGAATAATAGTAACGACTGTCAAAGATCTACAAATGACAGCCGGAACCGAAGGCTTTATGTGCTTTTTGAGGCACGGAGGAAACTTGCTATGACATATGTTCACCCATCCATAGAGCAACCTAGGCAAGTGCGGCTCAAATAATTACTCTACATATAAAACAACAAAATACCTATCTAATTTTAGCTAGCATAAATCTCAATCTGATTCTGATTGACTGGCCTGTTGGTCTAGTGGTAGTGACCCTGACTGCTATGCCGGGGGTCGTGGGTTCTATTCCCACCCACGACAAATGTTTGTGTGATGAGCATGATCATTTGTTCTGTGTCTGGGTGTAATATATCTATAATATGTATGTATTTAGAAATATATAAGTATGTTTATCAGTTGTCTAGTACCCATAACACAAGCTCTGCTTAGCTTGGGACTAGATGGCGTTGTGTGATAGTTGTGGAATATTTATTTATTTATTTATTTAATCTCATAAATATCAATCAATATAAATCTAGTAACCACAGTGAAAACTATATGTTTGAGCCATTTGGGGTTGAAACTCAAGGGCCGTGGGGTCCGACTGCTAACAGCCTCTTCAAAAAAGTATCAAAACTGCGTGTTGGCGCTACCCTTGACCCATGAGCTGGCTTTTACCTTGTTCAGAGGCTTAGCATTGCAATACAAAGAGGCAACGCCGCCAGTCTCTTGGGCACATTACCAGCTGACAGCGTTGAAGAGGAGTTTTTCAATGCTTTTGTAGTTTAGAAGTTTACGATCATGTAATAAAGTAAGCAAGATATTTAAGGGTGCTGATAGAATTGACCATTCGATGTTTTTAAATTTTGAGCCAAGCATACAGGAAAAACATGGCTTCCAACATCTTTACAATCTTTCCAGACGCTCTAGTCGATAGTTGTCAAAAAGTGTTCTTCTTAAAGAGTCATCTTTATGAAGAACAATTTTTCAACGAGATCTTGACAGATGTGACAGTCGGCTCGGCATAAAACTCGTCACAACACTCGTTAGAATTCTCGCTAAAATCTCGTTTGTTTCTCTGTAATGTAACATTCACAAGAATGCCCATTACAAGTGAATATTCAAGATTATCAGGACCTTTACACTACTTACTTTAGTAATGACATTGCCGTCTAACATAATATCTTTACCCAATCACAGAATTCCGAAGAATTAATTACTGTCATCGGGCTCTTAACTAGCCCTTACGTCGACGTCAACTTGTCACAATATTATGTCATGTTCACGTCGGCGTTGACGTCAATTCAAGACGTAGGGACATCACTATTGGCCTTAGATCGTTCAATTTTCCTTGTTCTGGGAAACGTTTAAAAATTGCTTTTCGTTACGTTGAAATGTTACAGGAGTTGGTTTATTCATGCTAATATTTAATGTATTTAAGCTGCAGTTGAATTTTAAATGTTCTATTCCTTTTCTTTGTTTGCAACTTTCGTTTATCTAACTCTTATTTTTAGTAATTATCTTTTGTTTTCCGTAGACTATGTTACTCAGGATGAATGTAGCTTTCTAATGTCTTTGAGTTTTTCATAACGAACATACACACACACACACATTAAAAATAAAAATCTATCCTATTCATAAAATTAATGCTAATAGGCGTTTGATCACCACTTTGCCTGATGTTAAGACGATGATGATGGTAGACGCCGACGGTGAAGCACGCTTGCCTAAAAGTAACCTATTTCAATGTTTACTTGAAGGAAGGTTGTAGTTATTTATTACAATTACTACTATTATTGAAACAAAATCCACGAGTTCAAACTAACCTGGGCATGCGGGCGGCGAGTAAAGGGCAACTCGCCGTCCGACCATGGACCGTGCCCATGGCAGTGGGCAGGCTACGTAACATTGGTGGGGCCGTAAGTTTCTCGAATGGAGACCACGTACCGCAAGCTAGTTAAAGGTAGACAGATGATCTGATGAAGACCACAGACGCTGGATTCAAGCCGCTTCCAACCGGTCCTATTGGAAATCTATGAGGGAAACCTATGTTCAGCAGTGCACGTCTTACGGCTGATAATCATATCAGCCGTATGATAAATAAATAAAAAATATTCCACAACTATCACACAACGCCATCTAATCCCAAGCTAAGCAGAGCTTGTGTTATGGTTACTAGACAACTGATAAACATACTTATACATATATTTCTAAATACATACATATTATAGATAAATTACACCCAGACACAGAACAAATGATCGTGCTCATCACACAAACATTATTTGTCCTGGGTGGGAATCGAACCCACGACCCCCGGCATAGCAGTCAGGGTCACTAACTACTAGACCAACAGGCCAGTCCAGTATCTATGATGATAACTTGTATAATGCAAACGCGCCTTAGAATAAGGCTTAAGTTGTTTATATTTACATATAACAGACAGATGTTTCCTGTTACTTTGTCTTACAAACATAATTAATAAAGACGCTAATTATATACCTTTGGCTTATGCCTTTTAGCGTCAAAATTGTAAGGAAATAGACCCTTATGTTAGGAATCTATGAATTAATTTAATAGTTGATGTAGCTTGCCCGCGGGTTTGAATTTGGACGAGGTTGTGGTAAATTTTATGAAAATAAGTCATTCATTCCCTTATTTTTTAATTTTATTAAAATACCTTAGTATTTGAATAAAAAACTTCGAAAAATCTGTCACAATTATAGGTATGTCCATTTTTTTATTCAATTCATCATAAATATTGAACGACAGTACAAAATATTAACGTTTTTGTTTTTTTAATTTATTTTTTTAAGGTCACTTTTTAACATCACACGTTTTTGTTTATTATTTAAATCCAAAATACCGGTTCCCTCTCACAAATATTAAAAATAAAAAAAACAGTTCAATTTCAAATTAAGAAAACCAGTATGTACAAAACTGTCATGCCATATCTGTCTTTATTAGCGGCTGTCAACACTAAACGTTGTATTAATAGCATTAATCGGCAATTTGCTCAATTATGGCGCGTTTTAACTTTTAAAATGGCGCCGGTTATGTCAAGACGAAAATTTTAAACATAGCTTGAGTTACCTAGCCTGTTTTTAGTGGAAATTTCGTATTTTTTTCTCCTATTTTAATGCTTTTATTTAAATGTAAGTTGTTTGAAGGGCTGTGATGATGTATATGCGGTTGAATCAGTAAGGAAAGTGTCAATGACCTCCATGTGTCAATTCACTGAACTGTCAATCGAAAATAACGTTTAGAAATAAATAAAAAAATCGTGCAAATTAGTTTTGTAGTTTAGTATGGACTAGTTATATTCTTTCAACACAATTATTTTGACCAACCCAAAGCACATAAAAGAAAATATGTCATCAAGAAATCAGAAAACCATTTTTGTTTACGTCAATACAACATAAAAAAATAATTAATTAATTCCCCGTTCTACTAACTAATAATTATGTCAACATTACACAGTAAATAAAACCTTTTTGTTATAACAATAAAGCGCTTCCCAAAATCATTAAAAGTCTATAATGAGATACAAAACTTTGAAGCAATAACATCATAATCTGTAATAGCGTTTCAAGCCGCTTTATTGCACTATAAAAAGCCTTTGGAAATTCAAATTTCGTTTCCTAGAATTCATAATAGGAACGTGGAACAGAGCGATTTGAATTTTTTTTTATTTGTTTTTTTTTTCGTGGAAAAGGGTGATTTTGTTCAAAAAAGTTTATAGTGATTCGATTACGTACGTTTGCAGTAATTTAGTATTGGTTTTATATTATTTAAATGGTTTAATATTGGTCAATTTGAATAGATTCAGCAGGTGCTAATTTTAGTCTGTTTGTAATAGAAGATAATTATGGTATATTTTCTATAATTACTATAGCATATTCCTACAGTTTATTTAACGCTAGTTGGCTAACATGAAGTTTGAAAGATTTGCATGTATAATGCGGTCCAGCCTGCTAAGAAGAATTAAGTCTATGGTCAAAAGTCACTTGAAAATAACGTTTAGCAATAAAATGTTTCTTTTTTCAAAGTTGATCTGCATTATCTCCATTCGAAATAGCAGTCTCAGTGACACAATTGAAAAGAGAACAGCATTTTAAAAATGCAATTGAAAATGGACATTATTGCACTGTATATTAAAAAATTGTCCAGAAGTATTTTAGATTTTTTAAAACTTAGTGTCAACGGTTTTATTTTATTTTATTGTTAAGGGGGATTTTTTCATCTTACCAAAGCTCTACTTCATTATAAAAATCAACAACCATTTTGCATCCACAAAACCGAGCCGTCCAATAAAATAATAAAAAACAAACAAAACCAAAAAACAAATCGATACATTTAATTTAACCTATTTTTACAATCACACTCTTAATTAGTTAAAAACTCAAAAGCAAATGTTCTAATAGTGTGTATCAATAACACCACAAAAGGTATGACCATAAAACTAGTGATGTTCGATACGATACTTGAAAAGTATCGATAATTCGATACCTACACTAATATTGAGTTTCCTGTCGTTGATCGTATGTGGACGATGCTCAAAGCGCTCGTGGAGACCAACCCTGGATTGGACTTATTTGTTAATTAATGGAAAACGATAAAGTTAGAATGTCTGCGGTTCAATGAGGAGACAGAAAAAATAATTACATTTAGTGTTAACGGTGTATTAAATAGTGGCAGTTAATAATCAGTAACTTGGAAGTTTGACGACTAGTCTCCATCGTATCCTAATCATCATAAATTACAATAATCAGTGAGTTTGAAAGCACGTATAGGCAAAAATGCACAGCAAAAGCATTAATCAGCCAATAATGTTCTCTTCTGGGTCTTCTGGGACTCTAGAACACAGGCCTCTATCAAATGTTCTCGATTTTTTTTTAATCCAAAAAGAGAAAGAAGCAATTTGAAATAAATCCTTAAGATAATTAGTGGAAATGATGTGATCCCAACTTTATTAATATTCAATACCATGAGAAACTGATTTAAAACTTTCGTCCTAGACGACTAAAGTCATCAACAAATAGCATTAAAAAAAATCTACCACAAATTAAATTTTCAGGACTTGTGTCGTGTTGCGGGCTCTAAAATCTTATCGATACAAACACAAAAAGTATCGAACACCCCTACCACAAACAATAAACTTACAACAAACGTTTCACGCCTCATAAAATTAAAAAGTTTAACAAAAAAGGTTGGAAACAAACGATAAATGTCACTGGACATAAATAATAGAAGAAGAATATCGTCGTAAAATACAATAAGGCTTCATTAAACTACTGTGCGTGGGCTGGAATTTTATATTTATTATGTTTTTGGACGAAATAATGGGAAAGATGGCGATTTTCATAGATATCGAATTGTCTTTGGTTTTTTTTTTAAATCAAGCAGTTTCTATGCGTAATGCAACTAATTTAAAAAACATTTTAATCTTCCTAGATCATCTTATAGCCCCGTAATACTTTAACCCGGTATCGCTGTAAACAAAAGAATAGAATATATGACCTGTTCTATACGATTATGTACTTTAAAAGATCTTTAATTTGTATTATTATGATGATATAGGAGCCTGCAGAAATAAAGTCATCAAATTAGCAAAAAAAAAAAAACATTTACCTAATTTAGGTGCAGTTAAGACTTGTAAAAGCCGAATCATAGATACTCCAGTTTATTAGGCTACTAAACTAGCATAGATAATAAATGTAGATAGATATATATTGTCATTGTTATCTTCCTGCCCTTATCCCATTTTACTTATGGTCGTCGCAACACGTTTTTTTCTTCCATTCGTCCCTATCAGACGTCACAGTATCATTTACTCCTTGTTCATTCATATCATTCCTTATACAATCCATCCATCTTTTCATAAATGTAGTTATGTGTAGGTAACTATTAATGCTACTACTACTACTAAGTACTAGTTTTAAGACACCTATTGTCGACCAATTTAGCCTTAACACGCTTCCACGACCCAACATTGTTACAATTTAGTACAACGGTATCTTAAAACCATGCAAATTTCTTTTATAACGTTGAAAGAAACCAAAGGATCCATTTTACAAAGAAAGAATAGGTACTTACTAAGCGCCATGCGCCAACGAAGACTCCCGAAGACGTACGAAGTTAGCCGAACGCCGTCGGCCCCTTTGTAAATCTATTTAGGCTAGTCCATCATTTTTTATTAGCAAAATGACAATCAAAATGAGTCGGCTCTTTGCCAATTTTTTTTCTCAATAATGTTACCCTATTCAGCCATTGTTACGGGGAGGTCTAATAGACCCTTTGCAATTTTTTTTTGTGCTCGCAACACAGGTGAAGTGTACAAAAGGGGTTGCCAATTTATTTCTAATGTTATTGATATTTTTGCTTTGTTCGTTGTGTTAATATTGCGATTTTTTGGGATTATATTTCGTGTATGTTTTATAGGTACCTATAACAAGATGACGTTTAAATTTTAAGAAATGAACTTTAGTTATTTGTTTTCACAGACGATTTTTTTTTAATATTATAAGCATCCTTTACAGAGATATCCTGTAATAAATTGATTTCAATAAACTGTTTTAAAAAAGCTTGCTGTTTTATTTTCATCATCTGCCTTACCTTATCCTAAATCCTTATCCCAAACATCACATTTTAATCCGAGCCCTAGGTGACGCGAAAGGACTATCAGACTTGCCAGGGTCGCGAGATGGTCTCATCAGTTAACCGTAACCCCGGAATGTAAAGTTCTATTAAAGGATCACCGTGGATTTTAGTCGGTACAAGTCTGACAGTACCTTCCGATCCACCCTGTGTTGGGGATTCATTTGATGATTTTTCCACGATAAATAAAAAGGCTGAATAGAGCAACGAGATCTGCAGAGAGACTGGTAGATCCAGCTGCTAACAGTCGCCCTACAGATATCGAGCATAATTAGGTATTGGAGAGTCCAGGGTCGGACCTAGGGAGGGCAGACGGGGCAATAGTCTCGGTCGCCAACTACCGAGGGTGCTAAAATCATAACCATGATTGCTTGCTACAAACAAAAATCTAAACGTCAAAAAAAGACGCAAAAAATTCGAGCTCGCTTCGCTCATTGTTGCATTCTTAGCTTCGATGGCTGTAGTGTCAAAATCAGCATTAATCACCTTCTTCCAACATTCGATTCCTGTCTCCATCACAAGTTAATTACAATAAACATCTATTGATCTGGTCAATTAGTAACAAGGTTAAAAACGAACTTTTTCATTTTTCTGGAGAATGGGACGCCACTATTAAGTTTGGGCCCGGTTCGAAAAAATCGTAGATCCGGGGTTAGCTGTGGAGTGCTATATGCTGATCATGATGAACACTCACTGTTTCATAAATAAGTTTTCCAATCGGCTTTACAGGAAATACAGACTCCGGCAGGGACTGCCAATCTTTAGCTGTGCGCTTAATGAAACTATTGCCAAAAAGCTTTGTACGTAAGGATGGGAGATTGTCTACCATGAATTCATGCACATTACCGTACGTCTTCTGGTCCGAAGACGGAAAGAGCCAGGCAATCAAGTTGTGCAGTTTCATCGCACACTCTCCGAAATATAATCTATAAAACCTGACATGCTGGCAATTCAGCGTCGATGTGAGGCTCCGAAGTTACATCGTAATCGATAAGCATCTTGGCCCGTTTATCAATCGACTCCTTTGCATTGAGTTGGCATATGGCAGACCTGTTCCATAGTTGAGAACTGCTATTCTTTATAAACACAAACTGACTAAAGTTTACCATTCACAAAACTACTGACAGCTACACTATACACTTCACGATTGGTCGATCTTAAAGCCGTCCCGTCGAAGAGCACATCGTAGAGTTCAGCGATGAGATTGCTTATATAGAAGTATAGAACTGTACTCCCTACATGACGGACTTGTTCTATATACAAGGTAGGCAGCTTTCCATCTGCCGGGGTCACAGGGACAGTCTCATCAGATAATTAGACCATGGATCGTAAACGGCTATTGAAGGATGACCGTGGATTTTAGTCACTACAAGCCAGACAGTCCGTCATATCCCTACCTGGGAGGGCACATTGTGTCCCACTGCTGGGCAAAGGCCTCCTCTTTTTCCTTCCAAACCTCTCATTTTGGGCAAGTTCTGGCCATGTCTGCCTCGTGAACATGATCAGATCGTCACACCACCTCCGCCGCGGACGACCTCGACGGCGTTGTCCTCCCTCAGGCGTCCAGTGGGTGACGATCTTTGCCCACCTCTCCGGGCGCATACGCTCAACGTGCCCAGCCCCCCTCCCACTTCAGATTGGTGAATTGATGATTTATCAAAATAAAAAGACAGCTGTCCAGGGGCCTAAGTCTACTAATTTATATACGTGACAATGGTCTCTCAATGGTAAGTTTTTGACAGATTTGCCATACAAAAACTGTCAAAAACACACCATTGAGAGACCATTGTAACGTTTATAAATTAGTAGACTTAGGCCCCAGGTCTTACGTAGCGTCTGAACTTTGCAAGGATCCCCAACTTTTTAGCAGTCAACGCAGCCTTTGCGAATGTAGGTAGTGTAAAGTAGTACCAAATTTTCTCGTCCAAAATACAGACTGGTTGTTGCAGTTACACGCAGTACCTACTGCACGTTTCCATAAGGCATGTTTTGCTTTACATTTTCATTGGACCTGGACCTCACATTTGCATACAAGTAGCTTGAATTAAAAATTTAGAAATTACAAATCGCACGAATCGCGTTATGGGTAAGCTGGGATAACTAGTATAATGAAAACGCGGCCTTAATAAAACTGTTACATGCATAAAATACACTTGTCACGGTGAATCCCACAGTGTAATAAAAAAACAGTTAAACAATTTACTTAAATCACGTATGCATGCAACAATTTGAACGATCATCACAATCAGATGCGACCGTTTAGGTAAACATGCGTGTGCGCATTTGATATAGCTGCACTTATGTTTTAACAATGGAACTAGAAAATCACCCTTATTGCTTGTTGTGTCAACGACGATATATTACTAGACTCGTTATTAGGACCGATGTCTGTCAACACATTAGGCAAAAAAGTCTTATATCCGTCTTATTTCGACCAATCCTGTGAGCCGTAAACATATCTTGAGACAAAACAGACCTTGAGTTAGCCAATCACAACGCAATACCCCGTCCCCCTCACTTACGTAGTACCTCAACGAGTTGACAGAATAGCTTTTGTTCCTTAGATCGTGCATGCGGAGTCTATTAATGTATAGTCGTTGTTCTTTGTGGCCTTCTTAGGGATCTTCCCCATGACGCGATGCGAGGCAATTCGACCGATTCCAACTACAAGTGAAAATCATCCTTACCACTACGACTTATGACATAGTTATATTACGCAAAACGTGTGGTTTTCTACGAGTAGATGAAAGGGAGAAGTCATTTGATGATTTTACCACGCTACAAAAAAAGCTTCAGTACCCTTAGCACGAGTTTTCAGTATTTGAGACGTAAAGTAAACTGGAACTTTGACATTTTCAAGGAAAAAAATAATTCCTTCTTCGCACACCAGAGGTGCTGTTCCATTTTTTCTAAATTCAAAAGCGAATTCGATATTATGAACTGCTTTTTTTTAAATCTAGTTACTGGCAAATTATGTCACATTCTTTGTCTATGCCGACCATTTTTCCTTTATTTTCCCGCCCTTTAATCATAAAATTACCTACTGTCTAAATTAATAATAATGCAATATCCTTTTACTTTCGCGCTAAAACTATTGTTGATAAAATTAGTAATGGTAGGTAACTAGATAAATATAAGGCTTTGAAAGAAGATAATAATACCATAGACTTTTGACAGGACCTGTCATTCTAAATTATGTGTTGTTAAAGAAAATGCTACTTTACTTTAGAAAGGCTACTTGGCTGTTTTCTATCTTTTAAAGCTAGTGCAGCGTTTGTAGTTGATAAATAGATTTCACTTTCAACGCTAACTGGCTGGTTGGAAAATAAGAAAAGAAAAAAAATGTATTGATGAAACGTTCAAAAAACAGAATAAAAAAAAAGAAACTAGCATAGATTACAACATGTCAAAAACAGGCTAGTATTAAATAATTTAATAATTTCAATAGTTACTAATTAAAGTAACGTTAATGCCAACAACGATATATTACTAGACTCCGCATGCACGATCTAAGGAACAAATTCTGTCAACTCGCTGATGTACTACGTAAGCGAGGGGGACGGGGTACTGTGTTGTGATTAACTAACTCAAGGTCCGTTCTGTGTCAAGGTATGTTACGGCTCACAGGAGTAGTCGAAATAAGACGGATATAAGACTTTTTTTCCTAATGTGTTGACAGACATCGGTCGCCTGTTATTAGGAGTCTAGTAATCTATCGTGGTTGGTTAATGCATTAGAACACGTGGATTTTACTCAGTAGGAATCTGACAACCTGACATATCCATGGCACATCCAAGGTGATCCTTCAATACGGTGCGTTGTGTTCCACGCGCGCCTCAAAGAGTGTCAGCATGATGATGGAGCACCCCTCTAGAGGGCCCAAGCCAGCCGGGGTCGCGGGACTTATCTCATAACCTGGAACGCAAAGGGCTATTGAAGAATATCGTGGATTTTAGATAGTACGAGTCTGACAGTCGTAACGTTCTTTTGTTCGTCGTTCTTTACGTTCCAGGCTCACAGATAGCTGATGAAACCGTCCCGTGAAGTCTGACACCCTACACTTCCTTTATCCTGCTATTTACACAACCTTCACTCATCATCTTCAGCCTATAATGTTCCCACTGCTGGGACACAGGCTTTCTCTCTGAGAGACTGAGTGAGCCATAATCCACCACGCGGGCCCAGTGTGTATTGGTAGATGTCACTTAACTTCGAATTTTTGGTTCTAGGACATGCCGGTTTCCTCACGATGTTTTCCTTCACTGTTTTGAGAGCAGTGCTGATGAAATAAATTACACAAAGTAATGCGCCGGGCAGGGTTCGAACCCACGACATAGAACTTGTAAGTTGGGACCGATACCACTGGGCCACCACTGCTGTGAACCTTCACTAGGTACTTTAGTTTATTTATTGAGTTAAACATTAACATTTATTTTATGACCCAATCAACACAACCATAGACAAATATTTGACATTAGTGCATCATCAAAACTGGGTGGCCCAAGCTCTATGCCAGCGGAAATGCACAATTTAATATCGATGATGATTTAAAAAAAGAATCCGCCGAACTAAACTGGCGCTAACATGCCATTTTACAGATTATACAAACGTAAAATAAAAAAAAAGACAAAGATACCGCCGAGCAAAGACGCCGCGCGTTCGGCCGAAAAAAAAAACTAAATTAACACAAAATTTTCAATAATTAAACCTCACCTTGTTAGTGGGACTTCGATGTTTTTATAAATCGACCATTTTATGTCTGCACTAAAAAAAAACCTTTTAATTTTGACCCATTTCTATTACAACGGAATAAGGCTGAAAATACTTCAGCAATGTTTACTTGTATGTCAAATAAATTTTAGCATTTATTTCGAAATGTGCTGAAGTAAATTGCGTTTCAAATTTTATTGTTTATTTGATTGTCCCTTTGGACGTATACAGATAAACCTTTGCTACCAGCTACCAGCTTTTTTAAAAGTAAAGTTCGTAAATCTTTGGCTCTATATAAAATGGTTGTTTCTATTATGAAGGGGTAATAAAATAGGATGATTTTTATTAGAGTAGAGTATATATCATAGAGTTTTTTTTTATTACAATTTCGCTAAGAGTGCAGAGGGGATGTTGTCCAGATGGATGCAATGAAATAATAAAGTTACACGTTGAAATAATATTGCCATAGTCATGTGTGTGTCACAAATGCAATATAAAAAGAATCTAGCAGTTACCTACTCAAAAAAAAAGTAGATAATTAAGCAGATTCCGAAATATGATAGACAATTTACATTTGATAAGTTCAAAAACAAACGTTTGAAAATTTTGACTGGTCTTTTGGCTACAAGTAAGTTTTTTTAGTTCCATTCTGACTCCATTTTGTCAATCTCTGTTACCGTTATTAGTTAAAAAAAAAACAAAGTCAAATCAAAAATTTCGAACAAAGAATCGAACGCATTTGAATTCTTAAAAAAAAAACTTAGCGAAATGAAGTAGCTGCACTTTGAGACGTGTCATCGAAAAGTGCATTCTCATTTACTAATGTATTTTAATAAAAAATCCGAAAAATGTCGCGTCATCACGACGAAATAGTGGCTCAATGTGATGTCTTTGTTAATTTTGTGTCAAAATATTGGTAATGGCGAGAATATTTTTTGATTTATTGCTACTTTACTTATGTTTATTTTGAAAGGATTAATAGTGTTAAGTTTGAGCGAAGATTGATGGAGTTCTGTTATAGATATTTCAAAGTCAGTTATGTTGATGTCTTTTTCTAGGAGATGACTCTGAATAAAATAAATCGTAGACATCAGGTTTAAGGCGATTCTTTAATTTAGGATTTTTTTTTATAATCTAAGATATAAATAATATCAACAAATAAGTACCTACCTGTTTAGATTTCCATTGCAATCTATAATTAGGAATACAAACACAAATATCTTTATTTCTGTATCAAAAAAGGTTTACATAAGTTGGTGATTGGAGCCCCCTTTTAAGCAAGTATTGCCTGTATTAGGACACTCCGCTCTTCTACCTCAATATAAGTACAATAAACAAAATACTGAGATTTAACAGCATGCTTGTGTATGTGTGAGAGTGCGAATGTGAGTGCATGTGTGTGTATATGCATGTGTTAGTGTGAGGGTGTGTGCATGTTTGTGAATACGTGTATATGTGTGTTTTATTTCGTGTGTAATACGGTATTCCACACCAAAATATTTTAAAATCTCCAAAATCCGCTACACAGGGTTACACTGTATGCAACAAAATTAATAACACACAAAAATAAAAACTACAATTACAAAAACGCTAACGTACCGTACAACTGTCAAGCTTGCAAATTTTTTTCTCCGCCATTGTTGAATTCTACTTTCAAAAAAGAAATGGCGGGCTTACCTGACCGGCCGACAAAGCGTGACAGACGTGCAAAATCTATTTAAATTGTACCGGTAACTTATTATTTTATGATTTAGTGGACATAACCTATTTTTCCTTGTGCGAAATTAGATTGAAGACGAAGGGATGCAAAATTGTGAGGAGGTGGTATGGGCACGCCTGTTTCTAGAGTAAATTAGGAATATTGCGTGTTGGTCCCCCAAGTTGAATTAAATAGTACTCTTAGATTATTGTTATTTATCTATAATATGTATGTATGTGTTTAGAAATATACAAGTATGGTTATCAGTTGTCTAGTACCCATAACACAAGCTCTGTTTAGCTTGACTAGATGGCGTTGTGTGATAGTTGTGGAATATTATTATATTATTATAAACCAGATTCCGTGTTCGAAATAAAACGTAACGATTTTAGTGAATAAACTTTTTTATAAATGTGTGCGTGAGCGCTATGCACACATTTAAATGTTTTCCTTGGAGATGTTCACTTGTTTTACGTAGGAATCAAACGACGAAGGTAATTTTTCTACGTGTTTTCAACCTGATAAAATCATCCAATGAGTTTTCGCGACCAGGGCGAGACGGGAGGGCTTGTCAAACTCGTACTGAATAAAATCCACGGTGATTCTTCAATGGCCCTTTACATTCCAGTGTCACTGATACCTGGTGAGACAGTCCCACGACATCAGCAGGCTTTGGCCCTCTAAGGGCCCCGTCAGATTGCTGACAGCTCCTTTGAGGCGCGCATGAAACACGACTGGAAGTGGTCGGGCCATATATGCCGTGGACTGGATGGAAGATGGGGCAGGAAAGTGTTGGATTGGAGACCACGAACGGGAAAGAGGAATTTAGGGAGACAATCGACTAGAATAGAATAGAATAATTGTTTATTTGCACAGAAGGTAGGTACAATATTGAGGTGTTGAGTAACTATTTAATGATCCTTATACTTTCTGCCTTAACTAAGGCATGCAAAACAGTTTAACACTAAAAAACAGACATACTTAACACAGACACACAATATGTCAAAATAAAATATTAGTCAATTATTAAAATTATAGCCGTATTAATAAGTATGTCATGATTTAATTATTTAAGTCAGGCATAGATACTGTATTGACGAGGTGGACAGACGATCTTGTTAAAGTGACCGGAAGAAACTGGATAGCCATAACACAAAACCGACAGAACTGGAATGATTTGGAAAAGATCGACGCTCAGCATTAGGTGACTAAAGATAGAAGAAGACATTAGAAAACACGAGAAGTTTCCAAAACACCCATAACAATCAGCCAAAACATCAATATTTTCATCCACATCTTCCTTTGATCTAAAACGGTAGATTTTTTCCCTACACACCCATCAAATGAAGTGTAAAACTATGGCATTATGAGTTACAATAATCGGATTGTACGCATCGACGGACCTTCTATTCGGTTTAGGGTTGAATGGTCGTGTATACTAGGGCTTATTTAAAAAAATAACAAAGGAAGTAATGCTGGAGACGGCTACTGTGTTTAATATCTTTATATTGTTGTTATGTTCTTGTAGAAAAATGGAGGAAGCTCGGACTTTGATGTGGTTTGTTTGAAATTTAGTTCATTCCATTAGCATTGATTCTTGGTCGAGGGACTAACGAATTACCGTCAGCCCAAAACGTAAAAGGCTATTGAAGGACACCGTAGATTGCAGTCAGTACAAGTCTGACAGTCCCTCCCGCCATGGGTTCAGGACTCATTTGATGATTTTACTAACTAATATAAAAAATAGTTATGGTGCTACAGTCCCAGTCACAAGACATAGAAACTTGTGAAAGTACCGTAGGTATGTAGTAGTACGAAGTTTGTTAAATAACAAAAAACATTTGTACGCGATTATCATTTCTTTCAATGGAGTGTCAGTGGTTGACCATTGGGAACGTATGTGGTAAGTAGGGGAAACCGGGGCAATGCGGGCCCCTTAAGGGAAAACTTGAATAAAATCTGAGATAAACGAGATAATGAAAAAAATCAACAGCCATTTATTAGTCTCATTATTCCTTATTATCATTAATCTTTAATAATTATCTTAGGCTACCAGTCTTTAGTGCAATTAGAACTTTAAAAAAAATTATAAACTGCCCGTTTTGCCCCGTGTCTGGGGTAAAATGGGCATATGCGGGGCATAACAGGCATGTACGTCTAAAACCGAGCACAAAATGTACAAATGTGATGGGATTCGTCATCATTGTCCCCACTGTTCTTGCGCCGGTGTCTCCACTGGCGCAAGAACAGTGGGCCCATCTCTGGCATGCACGGCAAATGACCCAATCCTCAGTAAATTTTGACAAATATCTACAGTTAAAACATTCTACATCTTCTTCCTCCGATTCGTTTTCCTTATATTATTCATTTTTCTTCGTCTTTTTCTTCCTTCCGTTTTTCTTACAGTCACTGGTTTTCTTGTGCGGTCTTCTTCTTTATCCTTCTTAGTCGGATCTTTATTTTATATATATTTTCTATTTTTGTAACCAATTGATTGGCCTGTTTATAGCTTAATCTGCTACTAGACACATCCTTTTCGTTTGCTTCCATATCCTCCAAGCTCCATTTGGCACCTTCTGTCTTCGTTTGGTAGTGGCGAACCATAATTTATCTTCAGAAAAAAGATCAACTTAATGACAATACCCGGGGCAAAACGGGCACCTGCTCATTTTGCCCCGCCCATAGTGCCCCAAAGGTCAAACAAAACAAATTATATCGAAATCAAACGAATATGTGGTGGTTCTTTCACAACTCTTTCTAGTTATTTAGACACATAATTGAACATAGCAATTTACTTAATAACGGGGCATTTAACACGAACACTAATTAGCTATAACACAGACTTAAAACCAAAAAATTATATCAAATGTATCAATTTACGTAATTTCGTGCTGTCGTCGAACGATGCGCATCTACACGCACAAAACCACTTTTCTCGCTAGCGCTAGGTCGACTGGAACGCGATCCGACTAGTTCCGAGCGTCTCGGTTTATTATCCTTCGGGGAAGAGAGGGTGACCATCTTACCCCGGGTGCCCGTAATGCCCCGGCTTCCCCTACCTACCGTAGGCATCAGAGCACATTGACTCATGATTTCAGCAGCTATGTAAATATTGTAAACAAAATTTGCCGAAGAGCTCTAGAATTTAGAGAGAAAAGAAATAGATTTCCTATTTCTTTAATCTGAGGTTCCATTAAAACTAAAAATCCAGACAAGAGCAATTAACTTCTAGGTTCTAATTTAATCAAACTTCCGTCCATTGGAACTTAAGGCTATTTCTTTATATACCTAAAACACATAATCCTAAACCAAAAAAATAAATACATAAGCTAGCAACAAATGCAATACATAACATTATATTTCTGGCTCGCGTGTCGCCCCGCCGGCGGGTAGGCACATAATTGTATATAATCTCAATGTATCGGGGATAATGTGATCGGCGTCTGCGCCGGTGTAATGACAGGCCGGCGTAGCACGCATGCGCGGGACGCACGGAGGGATATTTTGGTGGTGTCGGTCTGTAGATGGGGATCGAAATATTTGGAAGTTTTTTTTGGTATCTGGTATCATGCAATCATTCCTTACGACTGTGAAATGGGGCAGAGCAGTGGTGGTCCACTGGTATCGGTCCTGACTTACGAGTTGTAGGTCGTGGGTTCGTATCCCGCCAGGCGTCATCACCACTGCTCTTAAAACGGTGAAGGAAAACATCGTGAGGAAACCGGCATGTCCTAGAACGAAAAATTCGAGGACATTTGTGACATATACCGACCCGCAATGAGCCCGCGTGGTGGATTATAGCCCACCCCCTCTCACAGAGAAGAGGTCTGTGTCCTAGCAGTGGGAACATTATAGGCTGGTGCTGATGATGAACTGGGGGTCTACTTTCTATAACCGTGACAAAAGACTCGAGTGCGGAAAAGTGTAAACGAACTTAATAAGTAATGTCAAAATCAAAGCGGATGGATAATACTTCTTTTTTATTGTGGTAATATAATAAAATGAGTCCTCCCACAGTGTAGGGTGGGAAAGACTGTCAGACTTGTACTGACTAAAATCCACGGTATCCTTCAATACCCCTTAACGTTCAATGGTCACGGTAATTCGATAAGTCCCGCTACCGGAAGGGTAATGCTGCCACGACTAAAGTCCTTTCGAAGCGACGCGAAGTTAGTGTCTATGTCGTTACATCAAAATGCATTAAAAAAAAATGTAGTGTATCACGTATTTTCCGCAAGTCATGAGTGGTCTCGTGGACTCTAAGAAGTTATCTGTCAAATTGTAATATAATTCATTCTTAGTTCGGGCTCGTTGTCAAAACGTACATAACTAAGACCGAAACTACGGGTTTCGTGCTTAGAGATTAGACCCCCAGATTTGGTTTTTTTTTTCGGGTAGAGCGTTTTCTCATACGCCTTTCATTTTGGCAATATTCGCTTATTTGGTGTCGCTAAGATTCAGGGTCCTACGTCTCTTCAGTTGATTCACGAAAAAAATGTATCAAGAAAAATTGAATGGTTTAATCTACCCAGCCCATCACAGTCCACTGTTGGACAAAGGTCTCGCCCAGGCTGCGCCACATCACCCTGTCCTACGCCTTTAAGAAAAATTGAAACTTAAAGCAAACCTTTTTTTTTGTGTGGTAAAATCATCAAATGAGTTTTCCCACCCCGGGCAGGGCGGGAGGGACTGTCAGACTTGTACTGACTAAAATCCACGGTGTCCTTCAATAGCCCTTTATGTTCCGGGGTCACGGTGATGGAAATATGTCCCGCGACCGTAAAAGCAAACCTAATTGAAAAATACTTTTCCACAAAGTTGCATCCTAAAGAATAAAACCAATGATATTATAAGTAAAAAAGTGTAGATACGTTATACGCGCTCAGAAAGTGACGCGCCCAAATGTGGTCAATTGACAAACCTTGACTTGCCATCCTATTTTAGCCTAACCTACCTTGTTACCTTGTCATTCCTACTTTAGCGACTAATCGTGATATAGTGTGCTATTGCAATATTTAGATATTCATGTGTGCGTTAGTGTGCCGTTTTTAAAAATAGAATGTCGTGTAGGTAACGTATCTATTAAAAATTTATAAAATCATTGAATTCAAACCTCTTCTAAAGAAAACATTTTAAAAAAATCCTTGAAAAATAAAATAGAACGCTTCAAATTTTCAGCCAGTGTGTACAGACGCTCGTCAAAGACGTAAAAACAATCGCGTTTCCTCCCGCGAACGTGATTGAAGTTGTCTATTTGTGGAGCGTCGGCAAAACAAGCTGGGAACGACGTCACCTAAGGTGGCATTTTTATTTGAAAGACGTTATTTCTTTTTAGTTTTAATTCTATCTGAATTGAATCTAAGAAACTTTACATTTCTCACCTTTTTACTTATATTGTAAAATGTTGAAATTCCTAGTAGACTGAGAATTGAAGCCAAAAACGGAAGTAAAATTAAACCCGTCGTCGTTCGATACGAAAATAAATAATTATACACTTCTGGACACATCTATTGGCCCACCTTGTATTTTCAGTTTCGTTTGGTCCTAGCTAAAATTTTATATTAGGTTGAGCAAAAAGTTTTTATACAGTTTTGAACCTGGCACATTCATTCATTCATTCAATAGTCTTTTTTTGAATTTCGAACACAGAATTTAACGAAACAAAAGACAATTTGGAGCCTGTTTGTTGATATCAAACAATCGAATACCAAGAAAACTTGGTTTTATTGGTTTACTTGGATTTAATTCTTGAAAAAGTGATTGGTATCTTTGGTTTTGCAACAAACATTACTTATTCTTAACATTAAGGTGAGGTTCTATCAATAATCTATGGATACTTCACCTGAAGTAGACGCCCAAGCTGTGGCATTTATTCAGGCCGGACACAGCCAAAGAAACGTGAGTGCTCAACTTAATTTAAGTCGATCTGCGGTCCAAAATGTTTATCGGAGGTACCTAGAGACTGGCGGCTTTGTTCGTCGCCAAGGAAGGCCACGATCTCGGGTCACAACTGAAAGGCAGGATCGATTCATCGTGACGACCAGCTTGAGAAATCGTAACCTTATCTCCATTGAGATACAAAACCAACTTCGCGACTTCCACGGAGTATCTGTGAGCGCTCGAACTGTTCGGAGAAGGTTAAAAGAACGCGATATGGTACCACACAAGCCAGCTAATGGGCCCAAACTAACGCGAGCCCACCGAACAGCGCGCCTTCATTTCGCACGCAGTCATTTAAATTGGACACAGCAAGATTGGAGCCGTGTACTCTTTTCTGATGAGTCTAAAATTGTGTTACATGGCAATGATGGAAGGAAGAAGGTCTACCGAAGTAAGGGAGAGCGTTTCGCACAATGCTGCTTTGAAGAGAGGACTGCTTATGGCGGTGGCTCATGGACTGTCTGGGGCGGTATATCCGCGAGCGGCAAAACTCAACTTGAGGTTGTTACAGGACCACGGCTGCCAACATTAAATGCTGAAAGGTACATTCGTGAGTGCGTAGAAACTCATGTGATACCATACGCGGACTATGTGGGCCCAAATTTCCTTTTTATGCATGATAATGCAAGAGCCCTTGCGGCCGGCATCGTCAGGGAATATCTTCGGGATGTGAACATTACAGTTATGGACTTTCCAGCCAGAAGCCCAGACATGAACCCCATTGAGCACATGTGGGATGAGCTAAAAAGACGTGTTAGGGCTCGTCAGCCAGTTGCCCAGACGATGCAGGAGTTGAAAACTGCCATAGAAGAGGAATGGGAGATGATCCCTCAAAATTTCATAGAGCGGTTGATAAACTCTATGCCTAATCGTATGAGAGCTGTGGTAGATGCCCATGGAGGCAACACGCGTTATTAAATTAAACCATTATTTGATAAAACATGTTTTTTAATCAAAAATCAATTGCCTTTAACAAGGCGCATATCCGACTTGTTAGGCGTAGCTCCATGTCGTATGGTATTCTGAATTCAAATTTAAAAAAATACGATCGAAAAAGATGGTAAAATGTATCAGGTTTAAAACTGCATCAACAGTTTTTGTTCAATCTAGCAATCATATTTCGGTAGGGGCCATCGAAACCTAAACTCTAAGGTGGGCCAATAGATGTGTCCAGAAGTGTATTACCAGCTAGTTTAACTTTTAGAGTATCTTATGAGTACTTAAAGAATTTTTTTATGAAACCTTCATCTGATGAAAACAATTTCGGCACATAATATAATATTTTTGGTCAAGTGTGAGCTGTCCACAAAATGAGTGAAAGAGGTTTTTTTTTAAATACCGATAAACTATGTTTTGCGTTGGAATTTGTTTCATTGTAAATAACGATAGAAATCGGGGTGGGCGGCGGAAATAGGTCTTTAGCAAACGTTTTTTCATTGGAATTGTAAGTATAAGTAAAATATATGGAAAACTCCATTTTTTTATGATTTTATTTGAATTAGTTTCATGTAAGCACGATTTTATTTTTCAGGAAAAAAATCAGTACCTAAAGACAGTAGATGAATGAGAAAATAGAAAAAAGATTTCCAAATTTTAAATTTTTCTGTTGTCCGTACACGGGGGTCCATGGCGCCGTTGCTTTCAACGGAGGAGAACTTCCATCTCCTTCAATCATCTATACCATCTCTGTCTAACGCAATGACACAGACTCTCACTTTTTAGACCTTGAAGAGATGTGAAAATTAAAATAGAAAATTCCCAAACCATTTTTTATTTATTTTATATTTCAAAATATTTGAAGTGTCATAATATCATATACTATACTCGATAACTATTATGAGGAATTAAAATTATAAAATAAAAAATAAACTATAACAAAGTATCAAAATATTCTTCCTCAAAACACAGAATTTTGAGGAGACTCACAACACACTTGGTTGCCTCTTTGAATGGCAATGCTTAGCCTCTGGCCAAAGTAAAGGCCAGCTCTTGGGCCACGGGAAGCGTCAACAAGTCTTTTACATGTCTCCCTGCTACAGGCTGTGAGCACTCGGACCCCACGGCCTTATACTTTCAACCCAAAACGGCTCAAAAATATGAATACCGTTCCCACTACTGGGACACAGGCCTTCTCTTTGTAAGTGAGCTATAACCAGACTCGGTGGTAAATGTCAAAAGTCTTCGAATTTTTAGTTCCAGAACATTATCTTCCTCACGATGTTTTTCTTCATCGTTTTGAGAGCAGTGGTGATGAAATCAGTAGCAGCTTATAATGTTCCCACTGCTAGGATACAGGCCTCCTCTCTGTGAGAGGGAGTTGGCCATAATCCTCCACGTGGGCCCAGTTCCAGTTGGTAGATGACACACGTCTTCGATTTTTTTTACGTGGTAAAATCATCAGATATGGCCTCCCACCCCGGGCAGGGCTCTCCTCCCGCCCTGCCCGGGGTGGGAGGCCTCTTCTGATGATTTTCATTCAGACTTGTACTGACTAAAATCCACGGTGTCCTTCAATAGCCCTTTATGTTCTGGGATCACGGTGATAGTATAAGACCCGCGACCCTATAAGACCCGCGACCCTCGATTTTTTAGATTTAGAACATGATTCCTCACGGTGTTTTCCTTCATAATTTTGAGAGCAGTGGTGATGAAATAAGTTACACAAAGTAATGCGCTTAACTGGGTTCGAACCCACAAATAAATAACACAAAGTTGCATTTAAAAACTACACTAAACTCATACTATAAATATATAAAAAGTCGGTAGAAAATCAAATTGAGTCAAATCAAAGCGAAAAAAACAAAATAATTGTATTACTACACAAATACCGCTCCACTTCTGAGTACCGCTTTATGACTCAGCGCCGGGGTTTGATTCCCGGAAGAGGCAGTTAATCGGTCTACACCTTAAGGCAGATAGCGGTAAAAAAAAACATAGGATACAAGATTCGATTCCCGATAGAGTTAGGCGAAACTTTACCTTAAACATACCAGTACCCTTAGAACGAGTTTTCAGTATTTGAGAAGTCAAGAAAACTGGAACTTTGACAATATCAAATTGACAATTTTCAAGGGAAAAATTAGTTCCTTCTACGCACACCACAGGCGCTGTTCCATTTTTCCACACAAGAAACGCTGTAAATACTGGAAAGACTCTGTAAAGTAAAATAGTGAAAACTCGTGCTAGGGGTACTGAAGAGGTAAAATCTCAAGTTTTACGTATTTTACATACTTGAAGTATTTACGGCGTTAATTGTATGGAAAATGAGGAGGCTCGTGGTTAAATAATTACAGCCGCACAAGTCAATCTTCCGGGTTAAGCTGTGCTTGCCGAGGTTGGTCTACGTATGGGTGATCATCTGTCATAGTGAGTTTCTTCCTCGGAAAGCACGTAAAGCCGTTGGTCCCGGCTGTCATTTGTAGGTCTTTGACAGTCGTTACTGTTAGTCAGAAGCTCTAAAACTCTGACAACCAGTCTTACCATGGGGTATCGTATTTTTACCCAGTTACTCGGATGTGGAGATCCGATAGGAGTCACCTGGCTGGGTTCGAACCCACGACCTACATCTCGTAAATCCGGGCCGATACTACTGGGCCACCATTGCTTTAAATAAAATAATATAGAAATATAATTTCCATCCAAAAATCTCGACTAACTAACGCAGTAAGCGGCGCTAACAAATTACATTAGTGTCCATTTGATGGTGCGCCTGCGCCGCTGCGATGACTGGCGGTTTGCGCAGGCGCCGGTCACTGGCGGACAGAAATAAGTGGTCACTGGATTTTAAAATGCTTAAGTTGCTTTAAAAAGTGACTTAGAATGAATGATATTTTATTAAACGAGGACAATACTTTTAATGTGTGATTATTTTAGGGTAAAAGTGTTGCCGTACATATTTTTATTAGCTAATACGAGGCATTGCTGACTTACTTTTTTCAGGAGGATAGTAAATAAACAAATCTTTTATCTAGTTATGAATAATATTATGGTTTGTGTAGAGTAATAGCTGAGCGTCTGGATGGACGCAGAGTCGATTCACATACGGAACAAAAATTTAGGAATTACATAATTATGGTTGTTCCGGGTTGTTGTTGAAAATATTTTGTGCTGAGATTTTTTTTACGAAATAAAATTCCTTTGGCGCCGCTTTTATCATTATCAAAAAACCCCGACACAAAAACCAAGTTTCCTTTAAAAAGCAAAAAAAAAAAAAATACGTCGCGTTGGGGGACTGCTCCAAATTATTTATCATCTCCTGTTTTGCTTGCAGTCCCCCCAACGCGACGTATTTTTATTATTTTTTACTTTTTAAAGGAAACTTGGTTTTTGTGTCGGGGTTTTTTTAAATATTAAATTTATTTATTATTTTTTACTTTTTATAAGTACATACTTATATAATTTTATATTGCTAAGAGTACTCCCGATTAAGTCATCAATATTCCCTTTCAGTACGCTTTCATTTGATACCCAACTCGAGTATATTTGCAGACCCTCGGTTACCTTTCTCAACTTTCACCCCCACAACTTCTAAACGGCTCAACCGATTTTCATCAAACATGCTAAGAACACTCGCAGGTAAGTCACCTTTCATACAAAAAAAACTAAATTGAAATCGCTTCATCCGTTTGGGCTCTATGATGCCACAGACAGACAGACAGACAGACAGACAGACAGACACGTCAAACTTATAACACCCCTCTTTTTCCGTCGGGGGTTAAAAATAAGACAGATTTTCATATCTATAACCATTGCCTTCAACCTGAACTGTGGATTCATCATCATCATCATCATAATCATCATCATCAGCCTATAGCAGTCCACTGCCGGACATAGGCTTCTCCAATCACACGCCATTTCACACTATGGATTAGGGCCACCATACACTCACAAAAAAAATCCTGTCATCGTACACTTTAGGTCAATATTTCTGCTCTCCAGTGTAATGCTGACAAAGCAACTTTAACACTTCAAACTGATATTCATTCAAGAACTCCTTGCTTATCTAATACCTTCTTTCTCTCTTTGAAATTAAGGTTGAAAATCGTTCATACACACAATTAAAAGTATTCCCTTACTTCTTCCTTAATTAGTGATTGAGTCTACATCTTCATCCCAGCTACCTGTTATGTGTTTTCCTTTTTTAAGGATACATAATGGCGAATATGTGAAGAGCCGATGACAGCAGCGGCTTGTCTTAGAACTTGAAGTGGGTGACTTAATTTGGCCTAAAGTGCAAGGTCAAATGAAGTAAGCGAATTGCTACTTACCAAAAATCACCCTTACTACTAAGATATAATGATGCAATTCGACTGACTTACGTCGTCGTGGCGAGCTTGTTTTGTTTTTCACCTACCCGTAGATCACCGCACGTTTTATGCCATATATCGTAGTAGTAAGGATGATTTTCGCTTGTAGTTGAAATCGGCTGAATTACGTCGCGTCGTGTCATCAGTATGCTCGTTTATTAAGTACTTCAATTGACCTCGCACTTTTTCTTTTTGCATCTATAAGCACCTAAGCTCATTAATAACAGTCGCACAGGTCGATACTTAAGGTTAAGCCGCGCCTGCCGAGGATGGTCTGTAGATGGGTGGCCATCTATTATAGCGAGATTCCTCCGTGCCTCGGAAAGCACTAATACTTCTTTGCCGAGAAAACTTAATAGTCGCGGAAAGCTTTACGGATCCAAACACGTTTCCATACAAAATCGTTGTTTTCTATCAACGACGATATATTACTAGACGCCTAATAAAAGGCGCCCGATGTCTGTCAACACATTAGGCAAAAAAGTCTTATATCCGTCTTATTTCGCCCACTCCTGTGAGCCGTAAACATACCTTGAGACAGAACAGACCTTGAGTTAGCCAATCACAACGCAGTACCCCGTCCTCCTCGCTTACGTAGTACCTCAGCGAGTTGACAGAATATTTTTTGTTCCTTAGATCGTGCATGCGGAGTCTAGTAATATATCGTCGTAGGTGTGATCCAGTCCCTTTATCTTGCTCAAAATGATCACCATCGCTCCAACATATCCTCAACACTGTGTGTGTTGACTCACACATACACAAAATCATTTTCTTCACACAAACATTCAGTAAAACAATGAGCAATCAATCATTCAAGATGGCCGCTACTAAAGGTAATAAGCATGATTTATTATAAGCTCACAAAGCCCAAGGCTGCATGATAAGAAATGTCTGTGCTTCTTGCGTTTATCTTTTGTATATGAACTCTATGGTCGGTCAAGGGCGACGAATTTGGGGGTTAATCAATCAAAATATGACTTTAGTTCACGAAGGGTGAAAAATATATGCTAAATGTAGGCACCTAATAGGTACCAACAGTAAATTTGAAGTAAGGCACGAGTCTATCATGCGGGCGGCGAGTGTTGGGCAACTCGCTGTCCGACCATGGACCATGCCCGGGTCGACGGCGCGTCGTGTTCTTCGCGCGCCTCAAAGAGCGTCAGCATAATGACGAGGCCCCCTCTCAGAGGACTAAAGCCTGTCGGGGTTGCGGGACTTATACCATCACCGTGACCCCGGAACATAAAGGGCTATCGAAGGACACCGTGGATTTTAGTCAGTACAAGTCTGACAGTCCCTCCCGCCCTGCCCGGGGTGGGAGGATACATACGATGATTTTACCACGAAAAAAAAAAACTGCTAAGTGTAGACATAATAAACTCGAAGTACCGGTGAGTGTATAGGTTTTCATCATCATCATCAGTAGCCAGAAGACGACCTCCCCTTTAGACGTGGGACTTTGCTATTGCAGTTCTTGGCTCCATAACTCCCTCGCCTACGGCTCGACTGGGAATTTTTCCCCACAAAATTTCCCCAGTTGTATGAAAATTCAATTCAATTAATTACAAACTGAACGTAATTTTTAGGCACATTCAATTCAATTAATTTCAAACTGAAAGTAACTTTAGATATATCAATGAGTTTGTCAGATAACCAGAAAGAATAGACAAGTCACCCGTTTCAAATGCGTTTTACTCTATGGAGAAGAACAGGGAAGATACTTCATTAATTGTAGGAGCCTTACTTTAAATACCTCATTACTAACAAAAGAACAACATTCATAAGATTACCCATGCATAGAGATGATTTATTTAATATTAACTTACCTTCACACGCAATAAAACATAAAGAAATGAGCTCACAACGGAAGAGGCCAAGATTAATTACTTTTTAATTCGCCATTTTGGTTCCGTCATTCTTTGTGCGGGAACGCGTAGTGAGGCGGGCTTTTTTTTTTTTTTTTAATGTGTTCTTTGATGACCAAAGGTTGAGTGCTGCCAATGCCATAGACAAAATATTTGTTTAGTATTTTTCTGGCTTGAAGAATAGTTTTTATTTTGATTTGAATGAGATTTTATGAACTGAGTACTAGAAATGGACAAATAGCTTCTTCTTTCTTAGCGTTTTCAATGGACTTTCATCGTCATTTTACTTTTTATACCTGGAAAAATCTTCAAGACAATCCTTCCACCCAGATCTGGACGGGCGGGAGGGACTGTCAGACTTGCTCTTGACTAAAATCCACGATGTCCTTCAATAGCAATTTACGTTCCGGGGTCACGATTTCCTGATAAGACAGTCTCGTGACCCCGGCAGGCAACGTCATTAACAATGATATAACTTTGATTACACCTCAGATCTAACCTTGGATGGATTTCTTAAAAAACATAGGTACCTAATAAAATACTAAGATGAATTAAGAATTTGTTGTTGTGTTGATTTTTATTTTATATTGATACCTTTTCTGATGTCAACGGGAAAGAAGTCGGTCATGGTTCAAAGCTTCTGCGAGGGTCGACTTGGCTGTATTCTAAAAGGATGTCGCAGGTTCGTGAGATACGATCTAAGAAATAAATCATTCTGAGTGTTCATTGGTATTTACCATAGACTTAAACGATGGACTGATCAAAGCTGCCTAAAATTTAACAAAGTCTCTAGAAAGTAAAAAAAGCAAAAAAAAAAAAAAATGGCAAAAATTAAAAGTCTTTGCAAAAAAAATATATTATTGTTTTTGTCTCATTGTAGAGGGGATATTAATTTATCTGTTCATAGGCAGCACATCAAGCTACCACAATCTGTCAAATTTTGTTAATAGATTTTCAAACTTATCACAATTGTGGAAGGTCAATTTTCGATCGGGAAAGTTTGACAGATTTTGGTGGGTTATCGTGCTGGCGTCTGTACATTAGCAGTAGTGGCCCAGTGGTATTGACCAAGACTTACAAGTGGTCGTGGGTTACCCAGGTGCATTACTTTGTGTAATTTATTTCACCACCACAGCTCTCAAAACGGTGAAGGCAAGGCTTGAGGACAATGCAGCTTTACATGTCCTAGAACCAAAAAATCAAACATGCAACTACCAAACCTTGGTGGATTACGGCTCAATCCATGTCGCAGCAGTGGGAACATTATAGTCTGTCTCACTGTCCGTATAAGTGAACAACGTAATTCTTAACATTATGTGTGAATTCACAAGTAGGTAAATACTCTAACAGGCCAATAAATAATTCCCGGCGACCACGTGCAGGTAAACTTGTTATGGTACATAAATAACAATAATTGTCTTACACACATTCTTCTACTTAAACGTTTAAATTAAAATATCAAGTCAAATAGTTAACATAGTCACTTGAACTTTATTTACATTATTACATTCTAATCATACTTGTTCTGACATACTCGTAAATACTAACGCCCGTGATTTCGTAAGCGTCAGGACCCCTGGACCAAGAGAGATATTTGAGGTTTAGAAATTACCAAAATTTACTACTTTTTTGGTACTGTTTGCTACCTATCTTCAAATATTTATTAAGTAGATACCTCAAAAATGTATTATTTCGTCTGCACGAAGTTCCCGGCCACGGCTTTATACGTATGTATTAAATAATATTCATTCTTTTAGACAAAACAATAACCATAAACAAAACTGAAACTCATAGCACTTGTAGCAACGAAGTTTCATATAAATTATAATAACTATTATATTTATATATAAAGCCCCAAAACAATGCATCGAATTTCAAAAAATCTCGTCATAATTAGGTAGCGCCTACGTCATAAAAGTCTGAAACCTTGTATGGGATTTCCCATACAAGGTTTCAGACTCTTAGCACTCGTAGTTACTGAGTGATGACGATGAGTGAGTGAGTGAGTGACCTTTCGCTTATTCGATTACTTACATTAGTACACTAGAGGTTAAACAGAGATCGGGGCCCCCATAGAGCCAAACACCTGCAGGGGTCGCGGGACTGCCTAAGCTAAGCAGGTTACCGTGACGCTATAACGTACAGGAAAATTGAAAGAATACGGTGGATAGTTTTAGTTAGTACGAGTCTGTCACCCAAGGCTGGGAGGACTCATTTGACGATTTTAACCTAAAATCAAAAAGAGTAATAGATGTAATTTTCTGTTCTTTTTTTAATTAACAATTTTGTTTATAATCAATCATTTTCCAATAAAATACATGGCTATTTCACAATTAAAAAGTTTAGAATTATTTGCAGATTCTATATCATATTAATGAGCTTTATGTAAGTATAATATTGGCATTTAAACACCTTTACCAATAACTGCAAAAAAACACGTTTATCTTAATGAAAGACAAATCAATCACACTTAATAAAATCAAACAACAAAACTGAAGTTCTTATCGACACATTGTTAACACACCACACAAACAAGATTGCAATAAGACGTGTTCAAATAAAACTAATTTATTTTTTTATCTGTGCGCCATTGTCCATTGTTTGGCGCGAAACGCCATCTTTCTTAACACAATTATGGCGGCAATTAAAAGCAGGAAATGTTCGATTTTGCTTTCCATTTGGTTGACGGTAAAAGTGTTTTTTGTTTGTTCATCCAATGATTTGTCGGTATTAATTAGTTTGAATAAATGGGTAAAGGAATGTTGTTGAAAATGAAAGGAAAATTCTGTAGATTAGATACACAGTTTTTTTTTTCTTTAATTTCATTCCCTGATGTGACATTCAGTATCTATGCGTTTTGTGTCTATGGTGTTTATGATTAGATCAATGAACTTTTTACTGTTTTTCTTTTGAGGAACATTATTATGTATTAAATGAGTTGTAAGTAATTTTATTTTAACCGGAAAGTATGTAAATCTATATACTATTAATAAAGCTAATGAAGGTAACAATGCAGTTTCTTCAACGTACAATTTTCCGTGACAAAGATGTCTATAGAGTATTAGTTTAACACGCATTTTATGATACGATTGGACATTGATATGCCTAACAATGCAACTTTAAGCTTAAATTAATATCAATGAAGGACTTATTAACAACAATTATGAAGGAAAAACAGGTCGATCCATTACTACCTTTAACAGCACTGCAAGTTGCAATCCACAAACGACAAAAACTCAAAAAAGCACAAACTATCAAAAATTAGTTCAGCCACTTAATTAAATTATTGACTATAGTTTTACCGCGCCAACGCCTTTGCCGCGGGGCGCCTCAGAAAAAAAAAGAAAATAAAAAAAGCATAAGAATCCAAAGCGGAAAGCTTTGGCGCCACTGACACTTTGGCTTCGAGATCTGACACGCCTACGGCGCCGACCCGGAGTGGCTTAGATCTTCGAATGTTTTATAGAACAGGAATATAAAAGTACAGTTATGTACTATTGAAAAATTAAGCGAGTATACGGTCACTGAGTTCAACTGAATATGGTTCTCTCGCTCCGATGTTTCCAATTACCGGGCAAACGTTCAGAAATGATCCGCATTTTTTTTATTGGCATCTCGCATGTCAAATCTAGAGGAGGTTGCGAACTGCTTCTTAACTGGACTTTTCTTTGAAAGCCTTAAATGAATCCAAGGCCTCCAGCCAGGGGCTTACAACTAAAAAATACAAACTAAGTGACCACACGCTAAGGGCACCCCTGTGAGGTATTAACCTCGGCTTAGGGCGTCACTGACGGAGGAAATCTATACAGATCCTTGTTTATGCTGGGCAGAGATGTAAGACACCTACTCTTAGATAAAACTCGTTCTTGTAATTCCAAATAACCGCAAAAAAGCCAAACTTTTCAGTAATCCAGACTTCAAAAACGCTAAGCCGTCCAATAATTAACCCCCGGACTACGTAAAGCAGTCTAAAGTCTGTAATTATAAGCTGTTTTTTATAATAAAAATAAAGATAATAAAAACTCTTTAAAAGCACGCGCGCCGCCTCTGGGGTCAGCCTAATAGGATGAAGTGGCGCCACAGTTGCCAGTTAAAAATATTGTTAATTTTCTTTATTGGTCATACTTTAATTTGCCAGTGTGAAATAAGGTCTTATTTCGAGAGAGCTACTGGGGTTTTTATGACCTGTTGGGTATTAATTTTAAGCAGTAAATAATCTACGGATCTTAATGTAATGAACGTCGACAAGGCGATAGAAGCATGTAGCTCAAGCAATTGCTAGAAGACGTGCTGCAGTTTTTGCCTACCCTACCTATCCATGGGAAAAGGCTTAATGGTATTACTTGTACCTATGTAAGAATTAAAAAAAAAGTAATAAAATTAGACATTAACGTTGACCTGGGCAACACAATATTTTAAAGAGTTTCCTGAAAGTTTAAAGATTTTAAATAAAATTATCAGGAATAGAACTACAGTTACTGACATAGGTTGTAAAAGCTATTTGCTTTAGTAGAAGTGGGCTGGCTACTAAAATGAAGAAGCTACGGTGGTTGAACCAGAGTCATGTATTGCTGCCATAAGCGTCTGAGCCAGAACAGTAAGAACTTTCTGTGTCCGAGAAAGAAGGCCTGAATTCTGGCAGTAAAAATATTGTAAAAAGAACATCATCGAGAGAGCCGAAGCAAGGAACTTTGGGGGAGGTTTACGTTTAGCTGTGGACGGCAACAGGCTGATAATATAAACTTTATAATGAATAGGTTTTTGCCAATTTATTTTCTTGTCATTATTAGATACTGCTGCTGCTAATACGAGTATAATGTCACTTCGTATAATTATTACCAGTTTCCGTAACAACACAAAGTTTTTATCTCAACTTTCTTTCTTTCACTCTAATTATTTCTTGACCTACGTCTATTTGATAGCACTTTGTGTTCCCGACGTCACAGGTAAAGGTACAAATGTTTTTTTTTTCTAAAGGCCCTTCCCGCCGAAAGGCGCACGCGATCAGTCGGGCGCCATGTTTCTTTTATTTTTTTTTCAAACCACAGTTGCGTTCGGAAACGGCCCCAGGCGAAAAACAGTCACTCAAAAGTCACGCGTTCACAAATAAAAAAAATATTTTTGAATGATACAGTTTTTTCGGTAAATTAGAGATTTGGAAGGAATAGTTTTTTAAGAAATTGCGTGCCCGACTTTTTGGTAATGATAGGTCTGCGTTGATTTTTGACTTTGCTCCAATGTGCGGTTTTCGGATATTTTTTTTTGGTCTGTTTAGGGTTTACCTTTATAGGTTTGGATTCGATTATTTTGGTGAAATTACCAGTCCTTTTACTATGGATTTGTTTTTTGTCTTCGTGGTTAAGGTAAGTAATGTTTTTATGTAATAAACTTATGTGTGTTGTAGGTACTAATTACATAGTGTTATCGTGTCCATTTTATTTTAGGTAAAACAAAGAAATCTATTGGATTTTTATAAACTAGTCATTTCACCCGAAGCACGCTGCACTATTGGTTGTAGCGTGATGTTAATTATAGCATATTTAAATATAGCCTTTCACGAAAAGACTATCCGACACAAAAATATTATTATCTTTGAACAAGTACTTCCTGAGAAGAGCGCGAGAATACCGCGGAGATTAAAATAAAACAATAATCTTAAAAGTAGTTTACAAACAGACAAAGCCTGCCGGGGTCGCGGGACTGTCTTATCAGGAAACCGTGACGGCAACGTAAAGGGCTATTGAATAATCACCGTGGATTTTAGTCAGTAGTACAGGTCAGTCCTGTATGTAGGTACCTCCCTCCCGGTCCGCCCTGGACGGGAGGACGCACACTATCGCGAAAGGTGGAAAGAATGAAGGGAGGCCTTTGCACAGGAGTAGAACAGAGCAGGCTAGAGGAAGAAAAATCTTTTGTCCTAACAAGTTTTACAATTCAGTTTTACATCTCTCAAAAACTATTGACAGGCATGTTTTTTTTTGGGGTGATTAATCGGCAAATAAGACCTCTTCACACTGAGCGGAGCGGTAGGTCGTTCTAAATAACACCTTAGTCCTGGTTGCCTTTGGCTTTCCAATGCCACAGCATCCTGTTAAGACTGTTTCGCGAAGCGAGTGATATGGGCAGTTGGTGTGTTTTCTTTCAAAGGGTTTGACTTCAAGAGGAAGTCCTGTTTTCTTCAATGACCACATTATTTATCTATGATTAGCCAGACTTACATCACACATTTATCATAAAAACTTTCTTTGTTTATCATTGGAGATTACGCCTACAATATTTGAATAGCAACGAGTCTCAATAGTGCGTTGTTTTTGTCGATCACGTTTCAAGTAGGCGTTTTCGGTTACGACAATCAGTACCGGCGTTAGGGTAAGGCGCGGTTAGGCGACCGCCTGGGGCGCCAAATACGAAGGGGCGCCGCCCGCAGGCCTACTTTCTGATGAACCTATAATTTCTCCGGAAAAAAAATGAGTTTGAATTTTTCAAGTGTCTTTTGGACACTGCTATAATTTCAGTCCATGACTCAACGAATATTCAGAATATTGGTCTTTTTTGTACAATATGAAAAGATTCCGGAAAAACCTGATCTTCTGAAACTCTGTGGAGATCTCCTATTAAAACTAACTGTAGACTCTAAATCTGATATAGGTGGGTGTATGTTATGTGATGAGCTTATAAGCCTGGAATCTTTTTTGCCAGATCAGAATATGGCTACCCCCGGTTTTTTTTAATTTTATAAAAGCTCGCTACGCACAAGTTTATCCAAATGTACGGATAGCTCTGCGAATATTATTGTAACGGTTGACTACAGTACTAGTGGGGAGAGGAAAGCGTAAGCTAATAAAAACTTATCTACGATCGACAATTTTTTTTCGCCCCGGGCAGGGCGGCAGGTACTGTCAGGCTTGACTAACTAAAATCCACGGTGTCCTTCGGTAGCCCTTTGTGTACCGGAGTTGGGGTATACGTATGTCCCGCAACCCCGACATGGCTATGGCCCTTTATAGGGGCCCCCCTTCAGACGATCGACGATATCGCAATCTAAACTCACAAATTTTAATTGAAATTGCAGAAAATCTCGATTTTGATAATTTAATAAAAGAGTTCGCGATAGAAATGCTAGAAATGTACAATTTTATTGGTTTCTATTTTTTTAAGAAATGGTTGTCTCTTTTAATAAATGTTAATTTCATTAAATCCTTTTCCTTTTATCATATGATATGTATTCGGGCACGCCGCAATCGCGGCGATAAGACCCCTTTTCGAGGAGTGGCTGGATAGGCGTCACGACGTCCTGATCTACCGCATGGCGCAGGTCCTCACCGGACACGGAAGTTTCGGGAGGTACCTGTGTCTGATGAGGAAGGAGGAAACGCCTGGGTGTCACCAGTGCGAGGATCGCCCGGAGGATCGGGCAGAGCACCGACGTGTCCTCACGGCGGTGATAGGCGGAGACCTCTGGCGCCCGGCATTGGATGCGGCCATGCTGCGGGGCGAAACGGGGTGGGAAGCTGTCGCCTCCTTCTGTGACGCATTCCTTCTCGCGAAGGAGTAGGTGGGCCGCGTGAGGGAGACGATAGCGTCCTCCCTCCACCCCAGCTGCAGTGGTAGGCGCGGGCTTGTGGGCAGCGAGTAAAGGGCAACTCGTTATCCGACCCCGGACCATGCCAGGTTCAACAGCGCGTTGGGCTCCACGCGCGCCTCAAAGAGCGTCATCACAATGACGGGGCCTGCCGGGGTCGCGGGACCTATCCCACTACCGTGAAAATTAAGAGCTATTGAAGGACACCGTGGATTTGCTAAAACAAATCGGTTTGTGTTGCAGTTAGGGGGCGCGGTGGGGTGCTAAGGCAGGAAACCTCCACGTGCGCCCGTGGACTGGAGTTCCCTCTCGGATACGTCCGGGGGGAAGACCAGTTTTTCGGGCCGGTGCACCCTGGGATGCGGGCAAAAACTCTTCTTTAAGGAGTCTCTTTGCCCGTATGCGAATAGCCTGTCGTGTGGACGCTCCAACGCGTGTCCCTCTGATCAGCAGAGGGCACAGCGGCGGAGCGGGCTTGCGGACGGTGAGTAATGGGTGGCTCGCCCTCCGACCGAGGACCAAGCCCGGGTTGGTGGCGCGTCGTGTTTCGCGCCAAATGCCTGCTGGGGTCGCGGGTTTTTTCTTAACCCAGGTTACCGCGACCCCGGAACGTACAGGGCATCCGAAGGAACACGGGTGGATTTTAGTCAGTAAGAGTCTGACAGTCCCTTCCGCCCCACCCAGGGCGGGAGGACTCATCTGATGATTATACCACCTAAAAAAAAAAAAAAAAAAAAAAAGGGGGCGCGGTAGAAAATCTCGCCCAAGGGCGCTGGTAGTGCTAAAACCGGCACTGACGACAATTATAAATATAATTAATAATCATTAAATCTATATAATTAGTAAAAAAATACCGTACTGTATTAATATTGAAATGAGAAATAAAATAGTCCTCTATCGCCTTGCCGGTAGGTATTTTCCATAGCATTTTCATAAAATTATTCTTATCAGTTTGACGTTGTCAAAACTTGACATTGACAGTGACACTTCACTTTCATTCACATGTCCTTCACTTTTATCAAAACAGTGATCGAAATTCGTGTTTATTTCTGCCGGTGTCCATATTTATTAAATTACAATGAGCGCCTCTCGTAATATCTTCAAATTGGGAGCCCTAGAGGCTAAGAAGACAGCTTTCTTCCTATGTGATGTCCAGGAAATATTCCGGCCCCACGTAAAGTATTTTACCGAGGTGGTCAAAGTAGCAAACAAAATGGTAAGTTTTTCTTTTTAGTTACGTAATAAGTTGTTGCTACCTGTTTATCATGTATTCTTGTAATCTTCTGGAAGTTTTGATTAGATATTGGCACTCTTTGGTCAATTTATTTGTAAAAAATTGATGAAAATGGAAGAAAATGATGCCGGTTGAGTTTCCAAACGTACGATGTTTTTTTTTTTAATGCAATAATTATTGATAAACGCAATAGGTCAAGAAGTCAAATAGGTACTTTCAATAATAACTTGTCATTGTGTCCAGTTCTTAAATCAACTTCTGTATCTTTAACACATTCTTCGTTTTGAATTTAAACATAACTTATCAGCACACCTCTAGGAGCTCAAGTAAAAGGTCCCATAAAAATACATCCATTAATAAATTTCAATCCACTATCCTGTATAAAATTTTCAAAAAGTAAAAATGTCTTAACTGAAAATGTAAGTGAGAAAGTAAAATTATTTGGGAACTTGCAAGCTAAAGAAATTGTTAGAAAATTTAATTTTTAAATTAGTCATCATGGTTCAGCCTGTTGCAGTCCACTGCTGGACATGGAAGCCTCTCCCAGCAGGCGTAGCATGGCGCCGTAGAAAGGGGTTTTGTTGACGGAAGAAGAGACAAAATGACAGAATGTAGAAATATTTTTTGTGTTTTATGCATGGTAACGTAAAAAATATAGAAAATTAACGTTCTTTTCTTCAATGGTGTACGAATGGTGTCACATTTGTGCAAAAAAAACAGTTGATTTATATAGAAATAACGATGAAATAGCTTTGACTTTTCTTGGTAGAATAGAGATAGAATCGCCATGCTACGCGTGCAGGGAGCGCTACAGCGCACAATCTCCTGCTTTTTTCACCCAGTCACTGCCAGCCACCTTTTTCAGGTCATCGGTCCATCTTGCTGGGGGGTGTGCCACCCTATGTTTACCTACATACACTCTCCATTTAAGAACCTTCCCACTCCACCTTTCGTCGGTTCTGCGGCATGACGATACATAAAAATGAGTCATTTAAATTGATTTAATACACACCCACTTTTAAAATTTCCAGATAGCTGGCGCAAAACATTTCAAAATACCCGTATACATCTCCGAGCAATATCCGAAGGGTCTCGGCCACACTACTAAGGACATTGACACGTCCAGTGCAGCGCTGTTGTATGAGAAGACCAAGTTCTCCATGTATACTCCTGAACTGGCGCAGAAATTGAAGGAAGATGTACCGTCACTACAGTCCGTTGTGCTGTTTGGGATTGAGGTAAAACTTTTTATTATTATTCTCACACCTAAAATCCTTAATTTGTTTGTTTTTTATTTTTTGTATTTATTTTTTATTGTATTTCTGTATTTAATTTTGATTATACTCTGGTGAAGGAAAACCTAGTGAGGAAACCAGCATGTCCTAGAACCCAAAATTCGAAGATATGTGATATCTACCAATCCCCATTGGGCCCGTGTGGTGGATTATGGCCTAATACCTCTCTGAGAGGAGGCCTGTGTCGCAGCAATGGGAACATTATTATAGGCTGATGATGATACTCTGTTTGTAAAACTTTGAAATTCTAATATAATATTTTCAATTTTTATGTACTTTTTATGTCTATTATTCTATGGGCATGCGGTGCTAACCTTTATGAAATTGTAATACTAACCTTTGATATTCTATTAAAATGGATCAGTATTACACAGTAAAACCATGAGATTTCCCAGAAGTGTATGATATGAAATAATAAAATCTGACAGCATGGTCTGCTCATTCTATGGTGGACTTTGTCTGTTACCTAGACTGGAGTCAAGAGCCAACCTTTTTTTTTTGTGTGGTAAATTCATCAATGAGTCCTCCCATCCAGGACAGGGAGGGAGGGACTGTCAGACTGGTACTGACTAAAATCGAAAGCCATCCCATCTTAGAAAAAAAATAAAGAAATATTAGAAACTCAAAAATAAATCCCATTCTAATGAAAGTTTCACTCACTATATCATTTAAAAAACTTCTTTGTTACTGTTTCAGGCACATGTATGTATAGAACAGACGGTGATCGACTTGCTTGCCAAGGACTTAGTGGTACATATCCTGGCTGATGGAGTATCCTCCAGGTCACTCATGGATAGAGGACTTGCATTGCAGGTTGGTAATTCATGCTTTTTTATTAATAGTAATGGTCCATTCACAACATTGCCTCTGTGAGCAGTGACTTAAGCAGTGAAATGTTTGAAACACGCCATGAGGTGCCGCCAGCCGCGAATTCGCATACTTACTATGTCTTTGTTCAATTAACTCATGTTTTGTGACTGACGATCCGTTGTCGTTGCGGTGAGTTCTTGACTTAACCCAGACGAGGTTATTGTACTATTTCCTAGTAAATAGGTTAAGAGTAGCTGACCTACTGCGGACCCCTGGTGCACATGCTGCGGACCCCCAGGGGGTCCGTGGACCCCACTTTAAGAAACCCTGGCTTAGACCAAAGTCGCGAACGGGCCGTTCGTTAATCTCAGGTGCAGCAGGTGAAGCAGTGGTGGCCACGTGGTATCGGTCTCGACATACGAATTGTAGGTTGCGGGTTCGAACCCCGCCAGGTGCATTACTTTGTGTAATTTATCTCATCACCACTGCTCTCAAAACGGTGAAGGAAAACATCGTGAGGAAATCGGCATGTCTTAGAACCATAAATTCGAAGATATGTGACATCTATCAATCCGCACTGGACCCGCGTGGGTTATTATTGCCCAATCCCTTTCTCAGAGAAGAGGCCCGTGTCCCAGCAGTGGGAATATAACGTTATATTTGTAGGTATTCAAGACTGGAAACACGCCTTAAATCGGATTTCTACTTATTGGCTATTGCCGCTAAACAGGGTCGAGTTAGATTAGTTAGTAAAACTTCACAGACCGTAGTAAAGTTAGAAAGCGAAAATAAAAAACATTTTACTAATTCCAGCGCATGAGTCACCAATCCTGTTTTGTTACCACTTCGGAGAATGTTCTGTTCAAGCTCATGAGAGACAAGAATCACCCTCAGTTCAAATTTATTTCTAAACTGAATAAGGAACCTACTGTAGATACGTTAGGGTTCACTTTAGCTAAACCTAGAAAACACATTAAAGATCAATGAATTGCCACTGGATTCTCAAATTGTTCACTGCCTGGGCTTGAAATGTTAGTAACAGCCTAAAAGGAACCTTGTTTATACAACTATAAATATCATTCTTTTACTTCTGACAGTGATGCTATATTAGAAGCATAATAATTGAAAAGTCTATGAAATGTGGGAAAACTGTCAAGTTCCACCGCTAGAGGCGCTGTTTTTCGTTTTGATGGCAAATATTTAAATTGATATTAAATTCAAATTATGCGTCTGCGCATTTCCTAGTAATAAGTAAGCTTGTTAAAGTTATTTTGACACCTATTTTAATGTATTTGGGCCTATCTGTACTGCGATTTGGCCCATAAAAGGTACAAAATTGATAAGAAGTTATGTTTTAATTTTTCAAATACAGAAGATGCAAACCGTTGTTGCTGTTGATAACAGCGCCATCTATGTACACGAACCTAGTTTACAATGAACTGTTGGGTTGCATTTGAGAATTTAGTGGCATTTTTGGTTATATAACAAAAATTTGTGAATCCAGTGCCAGAAAGTTCCTATTTTATAATTCTGGAGATTTTTTATACGAATTTTGTTTTGATACACTACCTGTTTATTTTTAAGGTAGATATTAAATGACAATTTAAAAATACAAAGTTCTTTTTATCTTATTGGTGTAGTCCGTAGATAGTTGAAGATGATCTATTCAATTGAGTGATATCAATACTACGTACTTTAGAAAAGTGAGTACTTGAAACCGAATTTGCCATGATATACATGTGGTTCAAGGAGATTGAACAGATTAGTGTTGTTTTAAATGCTGGCATCTGTACTTACTACATGCACACACGCGTTATCTACCAAAAAAATAAGACAAGCTGCGAAATTAGTTGTTTAGGGAATTGTATAGCTATTTGGCAACCGTAAAGACGCGCTATATGTTCAATAACTGCCATACACTCCACCCTTTTATTAATACTATTTAGTCGCATCCTCTCCTAGTGAGGACACGAGGTTCACGGTCCACGCTAGATCTTTTACTAGTTTGATGGCACGGCGTGGGTGGCTGATTGGCTATGACTGTCTGGCGGGCTGGTTAGCTTAGGCTGGCTATGGCTGCCACTACAAATTTAGATTAGACGGTTCAAGGAAATGTTTACCGATTTCCTCTTGATGTTTTCCTTCAGCGTTTTGTGAGCAGTCAAGTTGATATAAATAACAAAGTTGGTTAAAACAATTCTGGTATTATCCAATTCTGAAGGAAGATATCCAAGTCGTCCCGAAATTTTCTTCGTGTTCCGCGGCCGAGTCGCTGTTTTAGGCCACCAAATCTGTACTCAGATAGACAGAATGATGAGAGACCCTACCTCAGGAATGGAATCCTTTTATATTGACAGTGATATCCAATCAGGTGGCCTGCCATGACGGCTTAAAGCGAGAATAATTCCATTGTGGAAACGAGGTGGCGCTAGACGACTTGAATAGCTCTGTCTCTTTCCCACTCTAGAAATACTCTGTGTTTAAGATGTCATGGTAGACCACTTGATGTAAACTAAGTGTGAAAATTATGAATTGCTGAGCACACAGGTGCTCAGCAATTCATAATTATTAATTGCTGAGCACCAACAACGCAAAACCTTAAGATATTTGGACTCGCAGATGGTCCGTTATAGGTGAACTGGGAAAGTTGGCTATATAAGCCAACCCAGCTCCTTCCAGAAGCTCAAGTATCCTACCAGAGTAGTTTCAGTGAAAGAACGTGATGGCGCTAGACGACTTGTATAGCTCTGTCTCGTTCCCTCACTGACTCTGGCTTGAAGATGGTATGGTAGGCCGCCAGAAGTCTCCTGGTACGTTCACAGGCTTCTTGAAACGGCCTCGGAACAGAGCCATCTTTTGAAGCGTCTTTGCGCAACGACTGAAATCTTTTTTGATCATGGCATCACTAATTAAATAAAATATCTCTAAATTCCAGCGTTTGGCAAGTCTTGGCTGCTTCATAACAACATCGGAGAATATTTTGTTCAAGCTAATGCAAGATAAGAACCATCCTGAGTTCAAAAACATATCCAAACTGACTAGGGAACCTACTGTAGATACTTTGGGGTTTGCTGTGTCTAAATTATAAGACTAACGTAACTACCAACTCAAAAATTCATTTCAGCTGGGGTCCAAGTACACGAATGGATAGCTATTTTTGCGTAGTAAATTTGTGTGTAAGGTTTTAAATTATTGAAGTTTTTGCTTGCGGCAACGTTTTAGAATGTCCCAGATCTCGAAAACTGCTATTTCAGAGATATAATTGTTGGATCATACGCTTGCAAAATTACCAGTTGAACATTTTGCATAAAAAAGTGTGACTGCAAAACGACTCTTATATCAGTTTCAAGTGCCGTTTTAGACGGTTACCGTTTTACCATACCATTTGCACGCTTCACGATAAGCGATCCAAAAACAAAATGGCTACCATTCAGTAAAGATTGTGTACCGATCCCACATATTGACAGAATTGAGCAAGGTACCTCCTCTTTACTTGAATTGAGCAAGCTACCTACTCTTTACGTTTGTACAGACTGAAATCGGGTACATCGTATATCTAGTGGTGGATGGGTATTTAGATATTTAAGTTAGTTTTCTTTTATTATCATCATGACTAAGTATTTTAATAGCTTAATATATATAAATCTCGTGTCACAATGTTTGTCCTCAATGGACTCCTAAACCACTTAACCGATTATAATAAAATTCGCACACCATGTGCAGTTCGATCCAACTTGAGAGATAGGATAGTTTAAATCTCAAATTTTAGACCGGGTCCTCCACCCGTGCGAAGCCGGGACGGGCCGCTAGTTGTATTATAGGCACGATGTACAGTCGCGTTCATTAACATGTTGGCACGCCTAGACTACAAAAATATATAAACATCAAAATACAATATTAACATAATCAGATTACATTAAAGCATTAAATGATCAAGATCAGATCCAATAATATGTGACTACTGTTTCTCAATAACATGTATACAGCCAAAGGTACATTTTTATATGAACAACTTTAAGATCATAATTATCTGAACAGTGTAAGATTCACAATTATGTAAGCTCACATGAATACAGTAATATCAAACAAGTAAATGTAATTAAAAATCAAACTTATTACAACGTCAAAAAGATGATTTTACTAGCAAAATTGCCTTAACCTTAAAATTGCGTGGTCAAGGAGTTTGCAACATTATTTAGGTATCACTGGCTAGTTTTTCATCAAGTGACATTGTTTTTATTTATTAAAAAGAAATAACTGACGCACATGTCATTCATAAAAAATATACTATGGTATTCAAATACTCATTTCAAAAGACCTAAAAAGCATTCGCGCGGAAAACAATTGAAATACTGTCATTTCTATAAAAATGTAAACAGGATCTTATTTATTCGAGCAAATAATATACTATCCCATGCATGTAGACTATTTATGAAGCTCACTCTGCTCAGATATTATTAAAGCTTATACAGTATAGATATATTTTTAAAAGGTGATCACATATTATTGCCTAATGCAAATTATATATTATTGAACCTTCACATGAAGACATATTTTTGATCTATAGTTTTGTAGAATTTATTGAGCTTATCAACGCTCACAATATTTTGAATCATTGACAATGCCAACATATTATTGAACTCGACTGTACTTAAGAGTTGACATTCCATTTTTTTTTATTATTAATCTATAAGTTTGGTTTGTATAGCTGTACTTTATTCTTTTTCATGCGAACAAGACTACAATGACATTTTAATTTTTTTGGGCTGATTTTTCAATAGTCAGATAACTTTTATCTGAGGGATAAAAATAGCGGTTTGACATATTTTCTATAGATAAGCTCAAAACGCCATTTTTATTCCTGAGACATAAATTATCTGATTATTGAAAAATAGTCCCTGAATGTGTTGGGACTACCACAAACAATTTTGAGAAACATAAACTAGCCAAGACTTTTTACCAAGAAATGTATTTTTTATGCGTAATTTTAATAAAATAAAATCTTTTTTACACATACCTTGTTTTATTTTCAGCGTCTACAATCCATCGGTTGTTTTGTTGGCACTTCCGAGAATGTCCTGTTCAAGCTAATGGGCGACAAGAACCATCCGGAATTTAAAAATATTTCTAAACTGAATACGACGCCTACTCCTGACGAATTTGGGAAGTAGACTGGTATAAAATTATAGGGCTCCGGACAAAAGACTACATTTCAAATAAATAATTGAAAGGTATTTAATTTAAAAAAAAAACTTTGTATTGACTAAAGAGTACCCATAGTTGAAATAGAAACAAACCAAACAATAAACGCAGTAAGTACTTAAATTACGCTGTAAATAAAATACAGAAATCTTGTGATAAGGCCTCTGAACTATCTTTAAATGTACAGAGAAAACTGACCTCTTATCCGAAGCCTATAAAGTCTGGTTTCCAATGTTATCTGCTTTGATCGAATGGCCTGAAATGGGGAGGGATCTTAAACAGTTTTTTTTTTGTATATTTAACTTTTATAGTATGTGTTACATTGTACTTGCTATAAGAAATCAAGTCTATTTTGTTCTATATTAATCGGCGTTAAATTGTATCTTACGTATTCAGTGGTATTTTTTACAAAATCTAATAATTGTGCCTATTTTGGTCTATATTAATTATTGTATATTATTTTTTATAGTTAGAGTAAGGATATTTATAATTAACGATAACGATACAGAAATCAGCTGATTTTACTAACAACCATTTATAAGTAATAATAGCTTCAGTGTTGCCAAACTAATAAAATATTTTAATGTCATACTAGGATTTTTTCTAAAAAAAATTAAGTAGAAAAATATGTAGAAATCGAAATTAAGTACTAAAATATAGTTTATTTTAAATATTTTAAACTCAATTTTACAATATTAGCGTACAGTAAAATATACATTGATGACTGATGTTTTAAAGAAAATGAAAAAATGTAAATAATTTTGGAATAATGAAGATTAAATGTATAGTAGTTTTATAAAAGACGAGCGCTCGAATTTGGTTCTTACATCATTGAAATAGGGTTTTAAAAAACAAAAGGTTTTTTAGAACGGAAAATAAAATCAGATCATTGTACGTCTTGAAAGTTGAAATAAATTAATTTAAAATATATAATTTATAACTGGTTTAATTAGAGCAGCCTCTGTTTGTAAATAAAAATAAATCCACTAGCGCTCGCGCAATGTATGAACTATAAAATTAACTTAAAATATATCGAATATTATATTATTTTATTTAAATGCAAATAGTTTTATTTCAACAGGGACCATTTCAGTTGCTCCTTCGCCGATTGTAACACCTGAAAATAAGAAAAACTAACATAGGTATACAATATTATTAATTTAAAATCATTTGGTATACCTTTTCACATTTTTTTATTGATTCCACACATTTATTCGTCGTTTGGATAAATGTGTCATGCTACTGGCAAGAAAGATAAAGGTTTGTATATTTTTTCTTGTCTACATTATATTGCCAGGATACAAAAAAAAATGTGTGACAAGTCAAGTAGGTATATCTAAATATATATAACTCAAACGTGACTGACTGACATAGTGATCTATCAACGCACAGCCCAAACCACTGGACGGATCGGGCTGAAATTTGGCATGCAGGTAGATGTTATGACGTAGGCATCCGCTAAGAAAGGATTTTGATCAATTCTACCCCGAAGGGAATAAAATAGGGGATCAAATTTTGTGTGAAACTTTGTCAATTTGATAAAAAAATACATTGTTAAGTTCCGACATCTACGCGAACAAAGTCGCGGGCCCAGCTAGTACTTCATATAGCAGCATCAAGTCAGCATATAGTCAAAAAAATTAACCCTAATAACGCTTGAAATTAATATAATGTCTAAATAAAATTCCATTTTCTTTAACGTCTGCTTCCGATTGAATAACTTTGACACTGATAGGTAATGGTGACGGGCCCAAAATCAATTTTGCATGTTATGGCTATTTGACACGACCGTGATTAATTCATTAAATTGCTGGCCATCACTTCATTCCCTGACTTTACATACCTCTTCTATTATATATTGTATATTTGCAAATATATTTTGTAGAGATAAAATGGCGAATGTAAAACGTATTTTCGTTATATTTCAAACATGTTTGATATAAAGAACTCTTGAACATTTATATGTATTTCTGTGTCCTGGAAAAGTTCAGAATTTTATGTTATGTTCCTTTTTACTTACCAAGATGCAAACATGGGTAGAATTGCTACTTGCAGACGAAATTTTTGTGCAAATATCTACAATTTTTTCTCAACATAGCTATAATATACAATGTTTTTATCTTATACCGCATGAAAATATCTACAGGCGCCAAATTTTTACCTTATTTATATATTTAAATGATATACAGCCAAACAAAGACAAACTAAGTTCACTTTAAAATTACATCTCTTTACCAAAAACCAAAAAAAGCGTCAAAGACAAAGCGACACAGCCAATAAAAAGGGGTTGCCAATCAAAAAAATAAATGAAAAAATAAAATGTTAGTAAATAAAAATTTAATAAGCACTAATGAACTACAATTACAATTAAATGTAGAAATATGTATACTATTTGCCCCCGGTTTCGCTTACATATTCATTATGTTCTGTAGAATCTGAAATTTTTAATAAATAAAATCATTGTCAAGGTATAATTTTGTTAAAATCCAACTACAAATAATTTTACTTCTGAAAATTTAATCCCGGTGTGGTTTATTTAATTATCTTGTGAAATTAATGAATATATAAAAGGTTATACTTTTATCCCAAATAAATTATATATAAATAAAAACAAAAAGTATAAAAAAAAAACAAACACCAAGTGCAAACAAAAATAACAATAAAATGATATTTGAAAATGTTTATTAAACAAAAAAACATAAAATTAATAAAAAATACTAATAGCATAATTTTAACTATAACTAGGGCAGAAATGGAAATACATGACATAATATCTATGATATTATTTTCGTCAATTATTTAGAAAAATAATACTTAATAATTATATCAAAGGAATATAATAATATTGTCAAGTTTTACTTTCAAACTTAAAGTTCAAAATTATTTCTAATGTTTTATAATACTTACCTACTTGTATAACAAGAAAAAAAAGTGTAATTTTAATAAAATGAAAAAAAAAAACTGACATTTGATAAATATTCACGATCTCAAGCGACGGTGTTGCCAGATTAATAAAATAAAAGTGCAAATCAACAAAACGTGAACAAAAATAAAGAAAATTAATACTTACTTTAATCTACAATTTGTTATAAAAATATTGTCGAGTTAAAAAAATACTATCACCATAATTAGTCACACAAAAGAAAAGAAAACATTTAAATTTGACAGGCCCGAGATGTAATAATACGCGTACAGACAGGGAAACTAAAAGATCAAACTGAATAATCTAGAAAAACCATACAAATCTGCAAAAAAATCTTAATTAGTCCGTCAGATAATCAATAAATATAAGACACGTTTTTTTACAAGGACTCTTTTCAATCCTACTACTATCCTACTTTGTATGTATGGATGTTTGTTACTCTTTCACGCAAAAACTATTGAACGGATTTGGCTGAAATTTGGTACACAGATAGTTTATAACCTGGATTAACACATAGGATAGTTTTTATCCCGATTTTATGTTCCCGTGGGATAATTTTCGAGTTGTAGCGGGTGAAGCCGCTGGCAACATCTAGTAGTCGATAAATTTATCTGATGAATTAAAATGGCGGTTTGACAGCTTATCTATAGAAAATATGTCAAACCCGTATTTTTATTCCACAGATTAAAGTCATCTGACTGTTAAAAATCATCCCTAAATAAAAATAGGCGAAGATACAACGCTTTTTTAATGAATACGTCACAACCTCTACTAGTTCAATTCAAAATCTTAATCAAATCATTTATTTCAAGTAGTAGGTAGTTAGACATTTTGGAATTGTCAAAAGACAAAAAAAATAATGGGTTGTGATTTCAAGCAAATATGCATTGATTTCATCATCAGCCTATAACTGTGGTATTCAGGCCTCATCTCTGTGAGAGGGAGTGGGCCATAATCCACCACGCGAGCACAGTGCGGGTTGGTAGATGTCATATGTCTTCGAATTTTTGTATCTAGGACATGTCAGTTTCCTCACAATGTTTTCATTCACCGTTTTGAGAGCAGTGGCAATTAAATTAATTACACAAAGTAATGCGCCTGACGCACAGACACGTCGTGATGCGTCGCAGGATACCGACGGAGGTAACTATGCGTAAGTTGCATGCAAATATGAACAGTAATTACTGTTGATACATTTCAATGTCCTTTTCCACATTGTAAAATGCTGCCCGGCTAAAATATGTATAAATTATTTTTTAATAAGTACTCTATCTGACGGACCAAACAGATTTGGGATTTACGAATGCCGAAAACTAGTCTATTCAATTTGAACCCGTAAAGTATATAATAATTAGCTGCACTTTTCCCTGAATGTCCAATCTCCCGTACAACGACGATATATTACTAGACTCCTAATAACAGGCGACCGATGTCTGTCAACACATTAGGCAAAAAAGTCTTATATCCGTCTCATTTCGACCACTCCTGTGAGCCGTAAACATACCTTGACACAACAGACCTTTAGTTATCCAATCACAACGCAGTACCCCGTCCCCCTCGCTTACGTAGTACCTCAGCGAGTTGACAGAATAGTTTTTGTTCCTTAGATCGTGCATGCGGAGTCTAGTAATATATCGTCGTTGCTCCCGTGCCCTCCCAATCACCCCTAATTCAATCAGAATGATACTGACAGGACAAACCGTTTCGCGCCAAACGTCAATTGAGATCGCGATTATTCATCGGAGTTATTTAAACGATTGAGACATACAAAAACGGTGGTACAACACTATTTTCCAAGTTGATAGATACAGAGAACTTGGCTTGTGAACGAAAACGGAGCAAGAGCGTAGCGAGGATTGTATTTAAAGGGGGCAGATAAAGAATATATGTGCTTTATGCGGACAACTCACACTTGACCAAAAAAATAAATATGCCAAAATTTTTAACATCAAAAATGAGGTAAAGTCCCCTAACAAACTTTTTGGTCCAGAAATCCCCCTGTTGGCATTTAAAAAAAAATCCCCGGTTATAGAAAAACTTCTGATCATAATAGGGTTTTTTACCGAGCTCCGTTCTCGAAAGTTTTTATTTCAAAACTGTTTAAGGGTGATTTTTCAACAGTCAAATAACTTTTATCTGAGGAATAAAAATGACGGTTTAACAGCTTATCTATAGAAAATATGTCAAATCGCTATTTTTATTCCTCAGATAAAAGTTATCTGAGAATTGAAAAATAACCCTTTACTCAAAAACTGGCAACCCCAAAAACTATACGCAAAAATGTAAAAAGTGTCTAAATATGATTATATTCTATATCTAGTTCTATGTAAAACTAACTAATGAAATTATTATAAGTTCAAAATGTATTCGACTGAAAGACTTGGTCTTCTTGGACTATGGTCATGAATAAAGATTATTATTTAAAAAAAAATAGGCAAAAATGTGCAGTTCCCCATATCTACCAACTTAGAACCGTTACCCAGTGCGATACAGCTGTGACAGACAAACTACAGTCTACCAAAACATCTTATTGACTTGTTCCATTACCTGAGCCACGGTCTGCTCGCCGAGCGGCACGTCTTCAGTACGCAGGGCTGCGCGACCCACTATGGAGGTCGGGTCTGAGTCCAGGATCACGCTGGAATGGAGAAAAATTGGTTTTAGAGGTTACAAGCTGAGATAAATGACTGGCCTGTTGGTCTAGTGGTTAGTGACCCTGACTGCTATGCCGGAGGTCGTGGGTTCGATTCCCACCCAGCACAAATGTTTGTGTGATGAGCGTGATCATTTTTGTTCTGTGTCTGGGTGTAATTTATCTATAATATGTATGTATTTAGAAATATATAAGTATGTCTATCAGTAGTCTAGTACCTATAACACCAGCTCTGCTTATCTTGGGACTAGATGGCGTTTTGTGATCGTTGTGAATTATTATTATTATTATAATGTAAGAAATAAATGGAAATGGAGGAAATCAAAATGTTTTATTTCACATCTAAGGCCATGAGGGCACTTATGAATCAGTGTGAGCGGTGACTTAGCACGGGGCGGCAGGTGGTAAGATCAAATGTAAAATGTTTGAAATACGCCATGAGGCATCGCTAGTAGCGAATTCGAGTACTAACAAAGTAATTAACGTCTTATTCGCACCGCTCGACGCACCGATTCGATTTGGTCTAAGGACGCGTAAACGGGACGCGTATTTCCAAACCCTATACTAGTTCAGTCACGAGGCAGACTCTAATAGATGAGCTTTTGTTTATGCATATTACTCAACAATACCTAATCTAGCTCAGTAAAAAAAAATGACTCAAACAGATTAGCTTTTGTTTGGAGACTGGCTAAACAGTATTTACTGAATTTCGTTGGTATGCAGGCAAGACCAAACCCAACATACCTATTTTATTTTTAGTATATGTGAAACCCGAAATCTGTTCAGAATCAATAACTAACGAGGCGTTAGATTAGTTAAATATGATTATGACTAATTCGATTTCAATACTTTTACATCATTTTATATTTTATTCCAAAATATTTTAGCAAGTAATAATAAATTATTTAATAGTAATAGCAATAGTAAATTATATCACATTTTATCCAATTGGTTTTGTTAAATTATATTCAATTATAATGTTAAAAGTATGATTTTGACTACTTTAGTACCGGCTGTGTTCGTAGATGGCGCGACTATCCACTCATAACGCAGCGGTTGGAATGTTGGTAGAATGGTGGGAGAAAGTTACTTTGGTAGTTGTGTCAATCTTTAGAGCTCAGTCGTGCATCAGACGTGGAGGAGTCAACTACAAAACTTAGTGGTGTTAAAAAAAATCTAGTGATTGTGAAGTGTATTTGAATTTTTGTCTTGGAAAATACAAGTAAGTAGTTTATTAAGTCTCTATTATTTCTTTACCCTGTTAAAATTTGCAAGTTGAAGTGGCAGTGGGCAGACCACATCACTCGTAGAACTAATAACCGATGGGGAAGAAAAGTTCTCGAGTGGCGACCAAGGACCGGAAGACGCAGCGTAGGTAGGAACTCTCACGATGTCGTCGGTCCACCTAGTGGGAGGACCGTCGACATCGTGAGAGTCGCGGACAACCGATGAATGCAAGTGGCGAATTGTCGATCGGCGTGGAGGTCTAAAGGGGAGGCCTATGTTCAGCAGTGGACGTCATCTGGCTAATGTTGATGATTTCTTTACCCAGCTTTTACAAGCTATTATCCTGACCAGCGATTTAATTTGTATATTTAAAGTATCACTAGATTCTTCATACGGGTACAGAGTCCACACTAATATTATAAAACTAAAAAGTATGTTTGGTTGAACGCGCTAATCTCAAGAACTAAATGTTTGACATGGAAAAATAATTTTTGTGTTGGATACTTTGGATAGTCCATTTCTTGAAACAGGTTATAAGTTGAATAATTTGTTTCGCTGATGCGACATGCTTATCTAAAGAACTACCGGGTCGAATTGAAAACTTATTTTTGTGTTGGATAGTCCATTTCTCGAGGGTGGCATATAACATCAAGCTATGACCAAAGGGAACTGCAGCGGGGGTGAAACCGCGAGGAACAACTAGTTTAATCTTACAAATTCTTTCTATTATCATAAACGTGAAAGTTTGGATGGATGGATGTTTGTAAAAACCACTGAACGTATTTGGAAGTTTGGTAAACAAAATTATAGTTTATCACCTGAATAACCACACAGGATAGCTTTTATCACCTGCATAACCGCATAGGATAGCTTTTATTACCTGGATAACCGCATAGGATAGCTTTTATCACCTGGATAACCGCATAGGATAGCTTTTATCCCAATTTTATGTTCCTGTGGAATCATTTTCGATATGTCAACAGCAAATATTTTCATATACAAAAAATTAGCTGTTCCCCCTGGTTTAACCGATTCTGATTGGCTCCTATTAAATGTGATAAATTAAGACCGCTCGACCGATTTTATGCAAACTTCACATAAATAATTTACTAAATAGTCCGAACAAAGACTAAACGTTTGGTTTGGATAGGTGAGCCCGTTCTTGAGTTATAAAATTACAATGGCAAGTGGCATTGATTTTATATTTTAGGTATCTGACTGGCCTGTTGGTCTAGTGGTTAGTGACCAGATATGTTTATCAGTCAGGTATGTTTATCAGTTCTCTAGTACCCATAACACAAACTCTGCTTAGCTTGGGACTAGATGGGGTTGTGTGATAGTTGTAGAATATTATTATTATTTATATAAAAAAACTAGCTTTTGCCAGCATCTTCACTGGCTCCCCTCTCGCTCTCCGTTATTGCCTAAAGCTGTTTTGATCCTGAGTGACAATCAGGAAGCTGCTTTGAAGGAGCTTTCAACTGGTGAAAGATAATGTGAAATCGGTCCAGCAGTTTCAGAGCCTATTCAATACAAACAAAAAACTTTCCTCTATAATATGAGTGAAGATAGATAATTATTTAATCTTACCCGCCATCACAGATTTCATCAAAGGCAAGCATAACAGCGTCCAAGTTGTCCAGTAGTACTCGTCTCTCCACATTTCTTCGTAGAAGTATGCTGACTGACTCATAGAGGGCATTTAGTACTGACTGGAGGATCAGCTGGAATTTAATTTTATTCATGTATTGCATTTTTTCTTTGTAGTTTTTTAACCATCATCATCAACAGTCTATAAATGTTCCCATTATTGGGATATAGCTAGCCTCCTCTCTGCGAGAGTGTGGGCCATTCATAATTCACCACGTGGGCCCAGTGCGGTTTGGTGGACGTCAAATATCTTCAACTCACCGTTTTTGAGAGCAGTGATAATGAAACAAATTACATAAGGTATTCCGCCTGGTTAGATTTGAACCAACAACCTACTCGTAAGTCGGGGCCGATACCTCTGAACTACCACTGCTCCAATTTGAACCAATTCATATAATTTAACTCTTGATTTGAGTAGCAGTGCAATGTATTACACTCCTTTTAGTGAATAAAGTTATTAAAATTTGGTTATTACCTCATTTTCATGTGAGCTTCCCATAACATAGAAGAAGAGGTCGACATTGCTCTTGTAGACACACGTCAGACCTTCCAGCATTATAATCTCTGCGTTGGCTCTGAAATTATTATTGAACTAGTATTAAGACCTATTGGAACAAGAGTTTACATTAAGATCATGGCCCGGGAGGACTGGATGAAGGTAGCTGCAAATCGCGAGGAATAGTTCGGGTTGGAGGAGGCTTTATACCCAGGAGGGGCTACACACGACATAGAAATAATTTTGTATTACAGAATTTACTTATGTACCCAAAATTGTGTAGACAAATAAAGCTTTATTATTATAGAACAAGAGTACTATTCAAATGAAAGGGTATATTATTATGATGATCCTATGTCGTCCTTCTAACGGGCCTCGCTTCCCCCCTTCCACTTCAACTTCATACATAAATCTGTCTCGCACTTGTTTTGTTTGGCTTTTTATGTTTTTTTTTTTCTTATTTGTATTTAGTTTAAATACCTGTGTGTCTTATTGAACAAGTTCTTCTCAAAAGCTTTCTGTTCCTTGGCGGTTGGAAGGACATCCTTGTCGTAGTACTTAGCGAGGATCCTGTTGCCGTCATTGTCAAGAATGCACATGCCTTTCACGATATAGAGTGTGGGCTCCTGGAATTGAAGAGTATGAGGATGGTTAAGTTAAGAGTAAGACACATTGTGCATAATTGTCAATACACATTTCATTGAAGACACAATGCCACTGCATATTTTATTAGTGACTCAAAAACGAATTTTATTTACTACAAAACTCGCTTTCGCACTCACTTTTTGGTGTGATCTGACCCTAACAAGATAGTCAAAAAGTGTCCTATTTTTCTTATTATGTTGGTAAAATAAAAAGTGAATATTTATTTATATCTTGGATGGGTTAGGGAAAGAATGTGGCAATTTTTTAGATGGAAGTTCTGAAATTATTTATGATGCAATTTGCACATTTTTGCTATTTTATTTGTACATTTTGTGACTAATTTCAAACGCTTTGTGGAAGTTGGCAAAGACATTTTAGAGTAAGGAGTTTCCTTATTTTATGGGTTAGTGAGCGGTAGTGACATAAATACTATCACCACCGGAATAGGCAAAAAAGTTGCAACAAGGCGGACCAAAGACATTGGCTGGAAATGCTCGTAATTTGACTCCAATTTACACGAAAACTAGATTGTATGTAAATCAACTGTCCATAAAACTACAATATAACGTAAAACCCTCAAAATCTAGAAAACAAGGACCGAATTAACCGAGAAACCACACCATTTTGCGAAAGCTATCAAATTGAAGTCTATTTCATTAATATGCTAGAGAAACATTAAGTAACTTACAAACAGTGATCCTTCCATTGTTGTGTGAACCATTTTCAGGATAATTTGATGGTCTTTTTCTTTTATTTTTAATCAAAACATGCAACTCCGAACTCCCGAAGTTGTTGACGTGTTTCTGTTTGACATGTAAAATTTGACGTATGACGTTGACTTTAGTGGTGCGAAAGCTCAGTGTTACGGCGTGGTTAGTCGAGTAAATAATGACAAACGAAAATGTGTCTATTGTTTAGTGGCTATCGAAACTAAGCAAAATTCTCATGAATTTGTTTTATTCTCTAGAAATTGAATAGGAGGACATCCGGCAAATACCTATTTTTTTTCTGACGGTTTGTAGTGATAAAAACTTGGTCGCATAATCCCTTTGTCTCATTCTTTTCTGTCTGCATTTACTAGAATCTGGATTGGGAACACTAAGTCAAGTCGAGGGATTGAGTTTGAATAGTACCTTCATGTTTAACAGTCTCTGGAAAACAGAAAGCGATCGTGTGGTGAACAATATAATTGTTTCTTTTTTGTGTAGTAGATCTGTACTGGCGAAGAACTGACTATACCATAGTTTTATTTTTTTCGCACATTACCCTGTGAAGTCACCGGAACATCTCAAAGGGTATACTGTTTTATATTTTTGGTTGATAGTCTAATTCGCTGAAGGTAGTACGGCTTTCACAGTCTAAAACACGACTGTTTAATAGATACAGGGACAATTGTCTTCAGTAGTCGATAACCCGAAGGACATCACTAGTTTCAAAATTGCCAGATAAAAAGAATTGTATATGACCATCTATTTTTTTTTATTAATTAACATAAAAAATGTGCAAGATATGACAAAACGGTAAGAACCATAAACCGTAGGTATTTACACCAGTTGATTTTATGAAATTATTATAGTTTTGTATTTATTTTTTCTGTAGCGCCATCTGTAACTTTTGGCATATACTAGCTAGACAGAAACTCTGTGTCCTATCATGAGTAGTTTGACAGATGGCGCTCTACTGCAGTCGCTGTAAACTATTACTAGATGTCGCTAGTGGTTCGTAATTCAGTCTCATGATGATGCCTTGAAATAATTATTTCAAGCGATATCAAATCATTAAATACCTTCACAATTTAACTGATTTGTACAGAGAAACTGGTTAACGAGAATACAGGCCCGGAATCACCCATTTCAACCCAGGTCACAGATTTCCCATAACGCTTTGTGTGCGATGACAGCGCTTCCTTGTAACCAAATTAGGTACCTATTGGGTGCCATAAAATCTGCCAATTCTTTCGAACTAGATATTTTGATGAACATTTTAGACTTTTTTAACATAAAATCTATAAATATAAAAATGAAACCCGTTTTCCGTTGTCACGACATAACATTAAAACGGCTTGACCGATCCGGATAATAATTTTTTTGGTGTGTGTGTAACCATCGGGACCGGGTTTTAGACCGAGTCCTCCACCCGTGCGAAGCCGGGACGGGCCGCTAGTATTAAATAAAAACCAAAAAATAACTAAAAATGGTCGTAGCGCATATTAAACTTGCCACGTACACACGGCTACACATCAAGCTAAATAAATCAAGCTAAAGCAAAACCAGTTTGTCTTGGTCTCGCTTTGTACGATATTACACACAATAAACGGTCAGCTAATACTGGTTTTGTTTAGCTTGATGTGTTGCCGTGTAATTTAGTCCTTGCGTCCATTGATTCACATCTGTCTCATCGCGCGCTGTGATTTGTTTGATGGCATTGATAATCCTCATCACAGATTTCTCACATAATCGAAGATTAGGTAAAGTTAGATTTTGTCATAAGTTTCCCCTTTTTAACCGACTTCAAAAAAAGGAGGAGGTTCTCAATTCGGTCGGCATGTTTTTTTTTTTTTTATGTATGTACATCGATTACTCCGAGGTTTCTAGTCCGATTAGTGTGATTCTTTTTTTTTTGTTCGATGCAGGATACTTGCAGTGTGATCCCATAAAAATTTCATCAAATTTGGTTCAGTACTTTTTATTTTGTGAGCATTTTTATTAATTTCGCCTACTTGGATGACATGATGATCTTTACTTTTTGCGTGTTTGTTACGCGATTACTTCGCCAATTGTGGACCGATTTTCAAAATTGTTTTTTTGTTGTACTAGGGATCGTTCACCTTAGGGAATACTGCAAGTTTCATCGAACTCTGTTCAGCATTTTTTGAGATAGGGAATCTTATTGGAACTTTCTTTTATGTACACAACATGGGCGATGTTAATACCGGTGCTACGGATTACAAAATTCTAGTGCACATGTAAGAAAATGATGTATTTGCCAAGAATTTGGGTTGAATATTAAAACTAAAAAGAGTAAAATAAAAAACTTTTTAAAAAAAAAATTTAACCGCCTTCAAAAACAACCACAAAAAAGGGTAAAATAACCTACAAAATAACTTTTCTTTCGGAAGTCGGTGGCAAAAAGACATCGAAATAATAAAACAAAGCCACCGACTTCCGAAAGAAAAGTTATTTTGTAGGTTATTTTACCCTTTTTTGTGGTTGTTTTTGAAGGCGGTTATCCTATTTAATTATACTTCTCTACTCTATTTTAGTCCTTTATTGAGGAGCTCGTGGCTAAATAATTACAGCCGCACAGGCCGATCTTCCGGGTTAAGCCGCGCTTGCCGAGGTTGGTCTGTGGATGGGTGACCATCTGTTATAGCGAGTTTCCTCCGTGCCTCGGAAAGCACGTAAAACCGTTGGTCCCGGATGTCGTTTCTAAATCTTTGACAGTCGTTACTGTTAGTCAGAAGCTCTAAAGTCTGACAACCAGCCTTACCATGGGGTATGGTATTGCCCAGTTACTGGGTTGTGGAGGTCCGACAGGCAGTCGCTCCATGTAAAATACTGATATCCAGCTGAATCTGGTTTGACTGGAAGCCGACCCCAATATAGTTGGGAAAACGCTAGGCAGATGATGTACCTAAATGTTTGCCGAGACTTTGGCGATTTATTGAAACTAAAATAAGGTTCGGTAAGGAATTTGTCCTTTTTGGGTTGGTAAAATCGTCACAAGGACACATTATAAAGTCAGTCAGTGACCAGTCTTCTTCTGGGCTCGCTCGCTCGTCGACCTTGTCTTATTCATTCCTGACATTGGACTCGATTCGATTTTTATTTAAGTTTTAACTAGCTTTCACCAGCAGTTTCGCAGTAATATTGCTAAATTAATTAAAACTTGTCAATATTTGACAACTATTTGCGACGTTGCCAACTTTCAGAATCATCATCATCATCATCTCAGCCATAGGACGTCCACTGCTGAACATAGGCCTTCCCTTTTGATCTCCACATGATCCTGCAACCAGCGTCTTCCGGCGACCTTCTTATGGTCGTCTGTCCACCTTGTTGGTGGACGTCCTACGCTGCGCTTGCTAGTCCGTGGTCTCCACTCTAGCACTTTTCGTTGCCCAACCGAATCCAACTCGGTTGGGCAGCGTTCGGGAAACTACGCAGTGTCTTTTCGTCCGATAGGTATACCTCAGTGCCTCAAGACGAAAGTCTTCAACCAATGTGTGTTACCAAAACGTGGTCTTTCACTTTCAGAATACGCTCTCTTAAATATTATGAGCATGTCTGTCAGTAACTTAAGAATTGGATATTATTAGTACTTAATTGTGGGCATAAAATTATGTCGATAGTAAGGTAATTAGCGACCCCCTTACATTTCCATTTTTGTTTCATAGGCCACTTTGATGAAACTTTTTACAACCATAGAAACTCCCAGAATAGCGTTCTAATTACAATATTTTCGCGCCACATTTTGACACATGGCGGGAAGATGGCCGCCGAAAATAGACAAGATAGAGTCTTTGATGTCAGCGAATCAAACATATCAAATTACCAAAGTTTGAATTTCCCTTGATGTATCTTAGAAGTTTGTGACATTTCAGTTTATTTTTAAAATATTTTTATCTATATTTGACAGATAATATTATGACTTTAACATTTATAATTTCGTAGGAGTCCATTCATTTAAATTTGTGGCCGATTCTGAGAAGTCTGGAAATGATTTGCCGGCTTATTGGATTATAAGTACTAGCTGTTCTCCGCGGTTTCACCCGCTGCTCGGCTAAATATTAGACGTCGAGTGATGTTGTAGAGATTATATAGACTTTTTCATGGTCTATCCAACTAAAATAATCAATTCGATCCAATAGTTCCCGAGATTAGCGCGTTCAACCTAACAAATAATCATACTCTTCAGGTTTATAATATTAGTTTAAGATAGAATCGATAGAAAAGATGTCTAAACATTGATGAAAGACGTTGCAAGGTTTTAGTTTTTCTTACAGCTATATGCTCGTAATACATCTATTATTACATTAAAACTAGTAGCCATTGGGCTATTATTACTACGTATAGAGACGACACCAAGCATCACCACTTGACTGTGTTCCATCCAGGAGGAGTGCACGCGCCTAGAGCACGCCACAGAGCTGTCAAACAACTGAATGAACTTGTGCGCGCTCACTCATCCTGGATGGCACACGGTTGTGATACGTGGTGTCGTTTCTATACAATGTAATAATAGCTCAATGAGAGAATATTCGTTTTTCTTAGGTACAGTATAGATATGCTCGTCACACATCTAAGTATTATTAGATTTTAGATTACAATCATTATAGTAGCACTGTATACCATTAATCAGTACATTCCTAACAGCTGAAGCTATAATAATGCTATTCTAAATGTAGTTTATCATTTTACGTGCCACACAGCCATAACCAAAAAGAAAATGGCGTTCAAATCCATAAACAATATTAACTAAACCAGGTTTTAAGCACTATGGTTCCATAATTGTCCATTACCGATACTTACCTTCTCATTTCACCCCTTAATTACCTTTAAAATCGACTAAAACAGTCCCGAAATATAATCTGTAACTGTTACGACCCCTGTAAACGATTCAAAGGTAGAATTTATGAAAAATATGTCACCATTTTGATTTGACCTCTCATTTGGTAAAAACATCAAGTGTCGCAAGTTCAAGTTACGTTGGGTGTTAGAATTTGTACGTCCATTTTATAATGAGCTCCCATTTCTCTAAATTTCATCGTTTTATGAGTTCAAATGATGTTGGTTAGTGCGTGGTTTATTTTGGGGAGGACTTTCGTAAAATATAAGAGGACAGTCTACGGCTAAATCATTTTAACGCCAAAATTGAGGGCGGGTGATGCGTTAGAGACGATTTAGGTGTTACGATACGGATACGATACGACTTAGCCCCTTTGTTGACAACGCGACGCAAGTCTCCGATAACTTACGGCCTTTTTATCCAGGCAACTATCGCAATACAAACCATAGAAGTTCATACATTACACAGGTACGCGAAAAATTGATATTAAAGTCTATTATTATCTAAAAGTATCGGAGTCTTGCATAGCGTTATGTACGAACAGCCCTAAACCTTTCGACAAGGCATCATTGACTCCTTTTTCTTTTTTGATCATCATTCCTCACACAATTCTTTCATCATTCCATTCCTTCTTTCGCCTTTCTCTTCCTCTCCATTCATACCCATCAGTCTCTTAGTGGCATGCACATCTTCTTTTCGCATTACAAGTATATTTAATCACGACAGCAGTCCCTTAAAATTCTGTACATTGTTCTGTCTTCTGCTTGCAAGGATCTCTCCTTGCAAGCAGAAGACAGAACAAAACAAGGTTGGAAACATATTTTACCTACTCCTCCATTATTCTTTTCTGATTAATTTCGTTGCAGGATCCAAGACACATAAATTCATTCTCCGGGACACGTGGTGCTTCATAGTCTCGGCGCTTTTCTGGTGGTTGCCACTGTTGATTCTGGCTTTCAGGAGTTGCAGTGGCTTGGGAATAGTGTGGTGGGTTTGTACCAAAAAAAATCCTTAGGTTATAAATGTCCTTATTCTGTGTTAAAAACGGCAACGTTTTTCGTGAAGCCATTTTATTTAAAGTACTTAAATGCTTAAATGTGTGAGTGAGCTGAGTTGGAGATTTTTAATTGTATTAACTTTTTTTTTTATCGTGGTAAAATCGAGGAATCGAACGAAAGCGATAATTTTACTTTCTATTTTCTGGCTTTATCTCCACTGGTCTCCCAGGAATCTGGACATTTTAATAAACCAAAGGTCGTATCCTCTAAAAGTCCTCACTCGTCAAACGTTCATGTCAACTGAGAGACGGGTCTCATAGCCGACTCTAAATAAAGCATATTACACTCCAGTTTAGCCACGACGAACACCGAGCATTTAATGAGCTCGACATTATTTTAGAATCTTGATAATCACACTGGTAGGAAAATATGACTAGTATTTTTTTTATTTTTCGACGTGTTTAAGAGCGTGTCTCCAAATAGTAAGCAACAACGACGATATATTACTAGACTCCGCATGCACGATCTAAGAAACAAAAACTATTCTGTCAACTCGCTGAAGTACTACGTAAGCGAGGGGGACGGGGTACTGCGTTGTGATTGGCTAACTCAAGGTCTGTTCTGTCCCAAGATGTTTACGGCTCAGGAGTGGTCGAAATAAGAAGGATATAAGACTTTTTGACCTAATGTGTTGACAGACATCAGTCGCCTGTAAATATATCGTCGTTGGTTGGCAACGTCGCAAATAGCTGTCCAATATTTATAAGTTGTAATTAATTTGCCAATTTTACTGCATGGAAATAAGAAATATGGCAGTGTAGTGCACTAAACATGGATTATAGAATGCAATTCAAACACTGAATGTGATGTTGAACCTTTTCAGGTGTAAAAAAAGGTATTTGGCAAGTTCCCAAACACTTTTTTTACGTCTAAAACTATATATTCGGTGTTGCGATATTAATGATTGCATTCCATAATTACGATAATAATATAATAATAACATTCCACAACTATCACTCAACGCCGTCTAGTCCCAAGCTATATAAGCAGAGCTTGTGTTATGGGTACTAGACAACTGATAAACATACTTCCCTATATATTTCTCAATACATACATATTATAGATTAATTACACTCAGACACAGAACGAATGATCGTGCTCATCACACAAACATTTGTCCTGGGTGGGAATCGAACCCACGATCTCCATTATAGTAGTCAGGGTCACTAACCACTAGCTAGACCAACAGGCCTGTCATAATTATTTTTTAAGTGCACTACATAGCCATATGGAAATGTTGCAACATTTCCAAATTCACTAAAACTTGTAAATATTTGACAACTATTTGCGATGTTGTCAACTGTTTGGATCTTCGCTCTAAAGATTAGGGTGGCCTGAAGTGTACCTACTTATCTGAACGAACAAGGCCTGAAGTCGGTGAAGGTTATTATAATAGCGTAAAATAGTAATGACTACACATGTCTGCTTACCTCGCCCTTGAAACAAGCGCAATGGCCATAACTCCATTATCCATCCATGCCGTTCACACAATGGTCATGGAATGTGAACAATTAAAATCCGAACAATACATACATTTAAGATATTAATTGTATTTCTATAATGGACCTGGCTGTCTGTCCGTACTCATAAGCGCTGTTGCAATGATATTTTGGGTGAGAGTCAAGATGGCGGGTGTACCTCAACGAATCAAATCGAGTCAAGATAGCGGGTGTATTTGAATTCTGATATAATTTTGTTCTGATGAAGGTACTATTTTTAGACCCAGGTACTGAATAGTACAGTTTTGGTACAATTTTTTGATTTCTATAAGGATTTGATTCGTTGAGGTACACCCGCCATCTTGACTCTCACTATTTTGGGTGTCTGTTATACCGAAAATATAATCTTAATCTTATTCTCTATCATATAAAAATCAATTGCTGTTCGTTAGTCTCGCTAAAACTCGAGAATGGCTGGAGCAGTTTGGCTAATTTTGGTTTTGAAATATTCTTGAAAGTCCAGGGAAGGTTTATCAGGTATTTTTTAAATAGATTCTGAGGCGGTACGAAGTATGCTGGGTCAGCTAGCTTATTATAAAAATCAATTGCTGTTCGTTAGTCTCGCTTCAACTCGAGAATGGCTGGACCGATTTGGCCGATTTTGGTTTTGAATTATTTATGAATGTCCAGGGAAGGTGTAAAAGGTGGGTAAATATGATTCTGGGGCAGTACGAAGTTTGCTCGGTCAGCAGACCGAGACTAGCAAGTCTATACCTAATGTTATAAAGGTGAAGAGTTTGTTTGTTTGTTTGTATGGTCGAACGCGCTAATACCAGGTTCGAACCGAAAAAATATACCTATTTGTATTTTTTGTGTCTATGTAATGAATAACCTCAAAAACTACTAGACCGATTTCAAAAAATCTTTCACCCGTGTAAGCTGCTTTGGTCCTGAGTAGGGCTTGCAACCGGGAAATCCCGGTACCGAAAATACCGGGAAATCCCGGGAAATTTTTAAACAATCCGGTACCGGTTCTTCATCCCGTAGTCCCGGTACTTTCGATACTTTCGGTACTTTTTATTTTCCTTATTTTTTCAATATAAAGCAACAAATCATATGCAATTAACATAAACAGTATTATTAACATAAAACATTTTTAATTGATAATAATGAGAATTTTATTAATACAAATTTTGATGAAACTAATCAAAAATCTACTTGAAAGAGAATAACTTTTATTATGCTTAAATTTTGTGTATTTTATAATTATTTGGCAAATTGATCTGTAAAAAGCTTTTTTAATTTTTAATGATATTTCCTTTATTTTAAAGAGAATCGCGATTTCCACATTCAAATTTTATTGAATTTTATATTTTTTTCACTTCGATAAAGCATAATACCTAGTTTTGTTTTGATGTTTGCTTATACAACGTGTAACGTTAAAAGCGCAAAACCTCTCGTGGGGTAACTCAGCACATGTTACAACAACAACGTGGCAATGCTGCCAGCGTTCTGGGCACTGTTCCCGTTGACAGCGATGTGGACGTATTCTTTGACGCCCTGTGAATGTTTTCTCTTTTATTTTATTTTTTTTAATTTTTATTTTTCCTGTACATATTACTAGTAGGTTTTTATTTATATGTAGTTTGTAAATTAAAGTGTAAATAATAAAAATGCACATGTTACTGAACAATGTTTGTTCTAAGACTTTTGGAAATTCGCAATCCGCATAGCCCATCAGTATGAAAAATCATTTTATTATTTGCGAATTTCCAAAAGTCTTAGAACAAACATTGTTCAGTAACATGGGCTGAGGGGAACACCCAAATACTCCGAAATATTTTATTCCGAATTTCGATATTCCGATTTTCAAGACTCCGAATATCATAATACCTAAAAATTACAATATCTATTATTAAGAATCTCGAAATTTATTTGACCGAAAGTCGTATGTCCGATTTCTTCGATTTCCGATTTTCACATATTCCAAAAATGTAATGCTCGATGAGTTCTCATTCCGAAAAACGAAACTCCGATTTTCAATATTCCGAATAAACTGATTTTTTCGGAATATTCAAAATTGGATTTTCGTTTCTCATTCTACAAAGTCTGCTACGAATTGCTGCAAAACTGGCTACACGTAGTTGTGTCTACCGTAATCCTAGAGTGTTATTTAAGCCTGTGTAGGCGCGGAGTGGCGAGGCGTATCCTATAACCTTTCACTGTTTGCCTTCAGGATTGTTATTGTTATTAGGAGAACTTAGGATCCAAGAGCGAGCGAAGCGAGCTCGGGACTTGGGGCACCCCGACTCGGACAGGTTAGGTTCGAAGGTCCATCCCCTTCGTGTTAGGTTACTTTAATCCTTGCTCAAAGAAATAGGAGCCCCGCGAAGCGGGGCTTCGTCGATCTACCTTGGTAGGTGGTGGTCAACAAATTGAATTAAAATATTATATTATCGGAATTCTAATTAATCGGAACTTTATTAATCGGAATTCGTGTTTTTGATGTTTCGGAAAATTATTATTCGGAATTTTTGATATTCGGTCTTTTGAAACTCGGTATTTTGAGAATCGTAATTATAAACGTATATTGAAATTTCGGAATTATGAAAACAGAAATAATGATCAATCGGAGTTGTTATATTAGGAATTTCGAACCATTCGGAATTATGAAAATCGGTATTTTGAAATTCGTATTTATCAATTTCGGAATTAAGTTTTTCGTATTATCGTAGTGTACCCTGGGCTGAGTTACCCCACGAGAGGTTTTGCGCTTTTGATGTTACTCGTTGTATATTTATTTATAGTGGAATGAACAAAGTGATTAAGTGACGTAAAAGTTGTATAGAGGAAAAAACAAAGCAATCACGTGACAAAGATAGGCTTCTTTTTAATTCAAAATAGACTAGAAATTTAAGTTCTATTTGATATATTTTCATTATAAGATATAAAAAGGATTTAAAGGTTCCTTGAGATTGTGTACTGATGATTATTGTCAATTATAGATTTACGAATAAAACGAAGTTTTTTGAACTGCACCATCCCACTTTTGTAATGAGGACATTTTTCAACCGATTTAAAATATATGTAGTGTGCTCACACTCTTGCCTTTCATACAATATGTTAATAGCGATTTGCACGCGAGTACCGAAAGTACCGAAATTCCCGGGAAATCCCGGTTCCAACTCCAGTACCGAACATCCGGTACCGGGTCTTTAAAAAGTACCGGTTCTGCAGGCCCTAGTCCTGAGTGAAGGCATTAAGGATGCGCTAGTCGGCGGGACGAACTTGTTGGCGGGCGGGATTAAAATGCTTGTTATTTCATCCAACATCACGTATCGATAGGATGGATGAGCAATAAGTAGCTAGGGCACTTATGCAGACATACTCCACCCTTCGACTGACTCATGAATGCGTGATTACTTTGAATAATGAACTACTGCAACTTTTCAAAAGACCTTCGGGAATTTGAATATTATGAAAAAACTACTGAATGTATCTGTTCAAATTAAAGTTATCTGGAATTTTGAACAAATTATCTATTTCTGTATGGAAATTATTTTACAATTTACTGTCTTTTTTGTTATTTATTTCCCCCCAAAGATTCGTTAAAATTAGGCTTAAAATAAGGAAGTTTCAACACCCATAACTAATAATAGATGTTTTTTTTTACTTTTTTGATTCCATACAGAACTAGACAATGATGAGATGAATGTAGATCAATGTTTAATGAGAATTTAAACCGTCAAATATTGGAATAATCGCGAAACTACGTTTGTATGGAAGAATGACCGACTAAGGGTACCCTTAAGGGTTTGAGCGGGAAAAGTTTGTTCATAATATTTCACGGTGTTTTTGCGATAACAGTCTTAAATGGTTCGGATAGACTAACTTTTTTTTTACGTGGTAAAGTCATCAGATGACTCCTCCAACCCCGGGCAGGGAGGGAGGGACTGTCAGACTTGTACTGACTAAAATCCACGGTGTCCTTCAATAGCTCTTTATGTTCCGGGGTCATGGTGATGGTATAAGTCCCGCAACCAGCTAGACTAACTAGTGTTAAAATTAAAAAAATATGGCTTTAAATTACAATTCCTTTTCACTGATTCATAATCTCACTTCTCAGTCTCGAGTGATCTCTAGAGTGGCGTGCCCAATCGATTGACAACAACAATAGTGCCCACAATGCCCAGCTAATTGTTGATATATCGGGCAATTTCACAGATAATCACCTTTTTGTGAGGACAACGCTTGATTGGGAGGGCAGGTGAGGACAAAAGTGGTTGGATGGGAATGAATGAACTACATAACTGTGAGTTATGGTAATGAATGTGGGTTGTCGTGGTTTGAAATTACTTTCATAGGTCTTGGAAAGATTTCGGGTGCTAGCTACTCAGAATACGCTATTTTTCAGCATCAATTTATTGCAAATATAATTAGGTCGCTACATATAATTTAAATCCCTAGTTTAATATCTTGTACCTATATACTTTAATTATACACCAATTATAATATTAGATTTAAATATTTTAAAATTCTGTGGTTAACTTTACAAATATCTTTTAAAATTTTATGAATAAAGTGTATTGTTTATTAGTCCGTCAGTTAGAGTTTTGAAAAAGAATGGATACTTACGTATTTTTTATTTTGTTAATCCAGTGAATATTCACTTAGATATAACGTATCAAAACGCGAGAGTGACTTGTGACGTAAGATCGCACTTAAAATGAATTACATAAGTATTATATTTACCATCATTATTTATTTAAATAAGATCCACTTCTTCTACTTTTAAGTTATTCTGTATACATGTACAGCATTCAAACAAACCTACTATTTTTAGTTTTTAAGTGTATTTTTTGCACACACATAAAAATGCCGATGTTTTCATCTAATTCTATTTCTTCATTCCATATCTATCTATTCTAGTGATAAAAAAATCACCTTCTAAATAAAATAGTAACATTTTTCTCCTCGCCAGTACAAAGGGCTTAGCGTGATACAGTCACGAAAATACAATGATACTAAACTTTGATTAACTGCACTAAATTGTTAATCACTCGTTAACTTGAACGACGGTTAACTATGCCATTTCGTACACTCACTAATTAAAGGCGAAACATTGGGCGGTTTTATTGTTAAATCTTTAGAATAGATAAATCATACTATTTGCCGAAGAATATTTTGGTGAAAAGCTTTTTTAAAAGTACTTGTTGTGCGTCTTAATGTAGCTTTTGGTTTATTTTTTGTAAATTTTTAGGTTGCAGTTTGGTATTTTCTTACTTGTGAATGGCCTTCAAATATGTCTTGATTATGGTCGAATCAAAATCTACAAAAATAAGTCATAACTAATCGCCTAAAAATTGGCAGAGACGTTAATTCATAAAAAAAAAAATGATTGTTCGTTTCTATCTCTACCCGAAAATTTAATTGGGAGTTCTATATCACCGGTACCCACATACAGGTCACGGTGTCTTTTACAGATGGACTCGCGATAATTTTACAAAAATCCTAAAGCATTCCCTTTTCACTTATAACGCTGATTCATCAATCATCATACACACCTTTTTTCTTAAAAATTCTTCAAAACCAAATCAAAAACAATTCCAACCAAAAAAACAGGCGTAAACGATTACTAATATCGATTCCCCGATCCGGATATCGAACTTGCTACAAAACACTTGGTTTAAGTTCATCAAGAACAATTATCGACATATAATAATTTTACGGTAACTAACGTTTAATAGATCTCGTTAACCAGCCGTTAACGGTATTTTGTTTGTTTCAATTTGATTTAAAAATATGGGTATTAAATGGCGTGAGATTTTTTCGGTATTTTTATGGTTTATCCTAATAGCTATAATTATGAGAATTAAAAAGCTCGTGGCTAAATAATAACAAACGCTCAGGCCGATCTTCCGGGTTAAGCCGCCCTTGCCAAGGTTGGTCTGTAGATGGGTGACCATCTGTCATAGCGAGTTTTCTAAGTGCCTCGGAAAGCACGTACAACCGTTGGTCCCGGCTTTCATTTGTAGATTTTTGACAGTCGTTAATCACAGAAACTCGAAAATCTGACAACCAGTCTTATCATGGGGTACCGTATTACTCACGTTACTGGGTTGTAGAGGTCCGATAGGCAGTCGCTCCATGTAAAATACTGATATCCAGCTGCATCTGGTTCGACTGAAAGCCGACCCCAATGTAGTTGGGAAAAGGCTAGGCAGATGATGATCCCAAAAGCTATAGCATTTTAGATCTATAAGGTTTAAACTGAATGTTTTTAAACAAACTTAGATTAAAAGCAGTAGGTACATTTCAATTGTTTAAGTACCTTTGACTTATCGCGACGCAATAGTTTCCGAAATATTTCTGACGGCGCCCTATTAGAGGGCAAAGGCCTGCCGGGGTTGCAGGACTGTCTTATTAGGTAAATGTGACCCTAGATCGTACAGGGCTATTGAAGAATCACCGTGGATTTTAGTCAGAACGAGTCTGACAGTCCCTCTCGTCACGCCCTGGGTGACGATTTTACCACGATAAAAAAAAGTCTCCCATATCTTACGACTTTGGTATTCAAGCGACTATAGCAATACAAATCCATAGTGGCTCGTACACAGGCACGCGTCAATGGAAACCAAAGTCGTAAGGTATTGGAAACTTGCGTCGCGTTGTGTACGAAGCGCCCAACGACTTTATATTACTAGACTCCTAATAACAGGCGACCGATGTCTGGCAACTCATTAGGCTAAAGTCTTATATCCGTCTAATTTCGACCACTCCTGTGAGCCGTAAACATACCTTGAGACAGAACAGACCTTGAGTTAGCCAATCACAACGCAGTACCCCGTCCCCTCGCTTACGTAGTACCTCAGCGAGTTGACAGAATAGTTTTTGTTCCTTAGATCGTGCATGCGGAGTCTAGTAATATATCGTCGTTGGAAGCGCCCAACAGTCCTTGGCGTCAGTCCGGCGCGCGACAGGTCGCGACTATGACCCCAATGCACTATTGAGTTAAACTTGAACCTGTGCTGAACCCAACAACTGTGATAATAATATAGTGTTTATTCATATTCCACCAAAATAGTACTGAACATTTTGTTTGCATATTTTGTGCATAACTTCAGCAGTGAGCTGAGTTTAAACTATGGCTGTCATTTGTAGATATTTGACAGTTGTTATTATTAGTCAGAAGCTCTAATAGTCTGACAACCATTCTTACCATGGGGTATCGTATTACCCAGTTACTGGATTGTGGAGGTCCGACAGGCAGTCGTTCCATGTGGAATACTGATATTCATCTGCGTCTGGTTCGACTGGAAGCCGACCACAATTTAGTTGGGAAAAGGCAGGCAGATGATGAGTACGATTCCGTAGGACAAAAACAACTGAATTAAAATTTTATTCTATGATGCTATTTTCTCAATATATAGCTTATATAATAACATAGCAACAATCTAAAGTTACTCATAAAATATTTAAACAAGAACGCGATCACAACAAAACATTGTCAGATTTATGAGGTGGTTCATACAGACATACATACATAAACACAAGTTGTCTGTACGTGTATACTACACATTACTCGGGAACTAGTCGCCGATATTTCATTATACATCATTTGGGGACCGAGTGGGCTCTACAGGGTGTTGTTTTAAATCACGTCATTATTTTTCGACTAGCTGTGCCTGTGGCTTGGTCGCGGGACTACGAACGAATTACCCCGGAACGTAAAGGGCTATTGAAGGACACCGTGGATTTTAGTCAGTACAAGTCTGACAGTCGCTCCCGGTCTGCCCTGGGTGGGGGAAGACTCATTTGATAACTAAGTAAAAAAAACTGTGCCTGTTGCTTCGTTTACTTGACCGTGACAATTTTGTTTTTCCTTTGCATTTATACTGTCCCAATGCTGGGCAAAGGCCTCCCCCAATTCCATTAAATTTAGAAGGAAGGTTTGCCGACATCTTTAATTATCATATAGGACAACAAAGATGCGTAAAACATATTATTAAAAAATAATTTACACAAAGTATTTTATTGCTAAACGTTATTTTTAATTTATTGAAAGTTGACAGATAGCGATTATTGACACTTTCCTTCTTAGTTGAATCGCATATTACATAATTGATAAATATAATACAATTTCACAGTCTCACATTTAATATTCATTAATACATTTATTACTTTTTATACAAAAACTCGTTAAAATAATAGTTTATTAATGTAGAATAGTTAACCGACTTTCGAACCACCCTGTACACCAGGTTGCTATAGAAAACCATTAATAACCATTGGGAGCGATCCATCAAGAGTATCTCGGTTCACGCGGTTGACCCGGCGACAACCGACCGAACAACTTACGTCATTTCTAGTATTGTTTCACTATTTAAACAGATGGGCTTTAAATTATCCTCTTGGGAATTCTTAAAAGATCAACCTGTATGTGGAGTTTTTGACATTTTATAAAAAAAAATTATAAACCATTTTCGTGTTATTAAAAAATGGAGTTTACCTAAAAAACCAGGTTTAAATCTCGTAAAACTACGGTTTACTTAAACGTTATTACAAATCGTGGTTTTGCGATAAACCATGTTCATGTCGTCGTAGCTGTCAAAAGTGTGTCAAAGATTCCCATAGTATGGTGGTATGGTTTTCATTGTGCTGGTTTTGTGTTTATTTTCACCCAAAATGGATTTAAACAAGACAAACTTGTTTTGTATTGCTTGATGTGTAGCCGTGTGTACAGTCGTTTAACAAGATTTAATATTTATTACATATTGTGGAATTTGAACTGTTTAGACAGTGTGAAGTTGCACGTATTATCAAAGTTTTGAAATGCGGAGATGGTGCTGGTGGACTAGATAGTCCAGGTTTACTTAGTTTTTATAATAAGACCAATCAATCTTCCGCTAATTTATACCTCTTATAGACTGATTTCTTCTACTCTTCGAAAATCTAGCCTGTCTCAGACTTCTACGTTTGGGGTTTTTTTCTTCAAGATAAGTTTTATTTTTAAATTAAACTTATGGAAACAGCTGATAGTCCAGTGGCGCTAATTTAGGCGAACGTTAATGATAGTTCAATACTTAAAATCAGTGTTTATAGAGCATAGAATTCAAATGCACAGTCAGCATCAAAACTTGCTGACCACATTCAGTTTTTCAAAATCACTGTACACCGTAATAATACGTTATCATACAGTGTAAAGCGATTTTGAAAATCTGAATGTGTTCAGCGACTTTTGATGCTGACTGTATCTAGGTATGATTTTAAAATCCCAAAAAAATGGTAGAATGTAATTCAAACTGGAGGACGTACCAGCAGATAAATGCCTGAACTCTAAGATACGAGTTGGGGGTTCGATTATCACCCGGGATAACTTTTTCCGACCGGGTTTGCGGGACTCCTAGCTACCGGGGTCGCGAGATTATCTAAACAAGTAACTGTGACCCTGAAACGTTAAGGACTATTGAAGGAATTTTAGTCAGTACGGGTCTGAAAGTCCCTTCCCAGGCCGGGAGGACTCATTTGATGATTTACCATGATAAAAATAGGGTAAAATACAGGCCAAATGTCCAGATTTTTCTACCGTGAGTCTGGCTTCATTTCTCACTCGCCTATTATGAATCCAGACATTATATTATCCAAGTAGCGCAATCACATCGTTTAGTGTCAATCAACGACGATATATTACTAGATTCCTAATAATAGGCGACCGATGTCTGTCAACACATTAGGCAAAAAAGTCTTATATCCGTCTTATTTCGACCACTCCTGTGAGCCGTAAACATACCTTGAGACAGAATAGAACTTGAGTTAGCCAATCACAACGCAGTACCCCGTCCCCCTCGCTTACGTAGTACCTCAGCGAGTTGACAGAATAGTTTTTGTTCCTAAGATCGTGCATGCGGAGTCTAGTAATATATCGTCGTGGGTGTCAATGCTAACACGCATTAAAAAATTAAATCTCACACTCAAAATTAAACATGACACAGAAAAAAAAAACAAAACGAACACCAGCAATTATATAAATGAATCTCCAAGTGATGTGTTCACATTATTCGATAATAGGTGGCGTACAATGGAACCGTACAAAGACGTGTTAAGAAATGGACGGCATTATGCGGTTGAATGAGACGACTGATTGCGTGTTGTGATCACTTACACCTCAGGGATGGGGTTATGTGAGACTGTAAAAATAATAATTTAATAATAATATTCCACAACTATCACACAACGCCATCCAGTCCTAAGCTAAGCAGAGCTTGTGTTATGGGTACTAGACAACTGACAAACATACTTATGTATTTCTAAATACATACATGTTATAGATAAATTACAGCCAGACACAGAACAAATGGTAGTGATAGTCACTTGGATACCAAAGTCGTAAGGTATCGGAGACTTGCGTTGCGTTGTGTACGAAGGGTCGATTTCAGCCACATCGGCCAATCTCGGCGCAGATTAGCCATAGTGCACAATTGTGTGCGTCATAGTAAACAATGAGAAGTTTCTTTTTTGAATATTAAAAAAACAGTAGTTTCCTAGAACTCTGTAGATGGCGTTGAACTGACTACGTTACTGGATGTATGCCTTCATTTTTGCACAAATCCACGAGACACAGACTTCTCTTCTTTTTCTCTTGGGACATTTTCTTTATGGCGTGGAAAACTCATAAATTATAAAAGACTGGTCAATGAATTTTTTTTTTCTTTTTCCTTGTTGTTATTTATTTCCAAATGCCAATGGTGTGATGTGATGTGACTGAAAATGACATGACATGTACGTTACGTTTTACAATCTCAAAATTACATCCAAGTGAAAAATAAACAAAAAATTACGTGACGTTCCGCTCATTGCAGTAACATACCAAGTTCAGCGCCATCTATCCATCGACTAGGCAAAACATAAAAATAAAAGCCCTCATTTGGACATTCTAAATAAGGTGCCCAGTGTTTTAGTTAAAAAAAGGAACTGTGCCCTCTCGCATATCACCATCCACTCAAAAGGTACAGCCAACAAAACAAGGTGTGGATGACGTAATTTCCGCTGCAGTTAACCTTTTGTGCGTACCCTCAGTTTTAGTAACGGGCGTCGGAATTTCTTTGAATATATTGAACACTTATTGTCTGACCGTACACGATGATATATGAAACTCGAAGAGTGTTTGTGCCATGGAGTCTTTAGAGGAAGATAGAGGTGGCATAGTAAAGGTGTTAATGCTGATAGACTTGAGCATTCACTCGTAATAGACGAGCATTCGTAGTTTTAATTTTGGAACTGAATAACGAACAGAGCCGAGCATAGGGCAAAACACTACTCGAACATTAAAATTTCCACGATCTTTTTAGCGAATGGTCTAATCGATGGTCATTAAAATTTTTTAACACGTCAGTCTTGAGTCAGCTAGGCAATCAGCTCGCCTGAACGCTCGTTACAATGCTCGCTTAAACGTTCTGAGGCCTTACTACGAGCTCTTAACGCGATCCAGTTTAGGCTGTCGGAAAGAGACGGAGCTATACAGTCGTCTAGCGCTATCTCATTTATTTATAGGCCACCTGGTTTATTTTTCTCCAGTGTAACATTCGCAAGAATGCTCATTACAAGTGAATGCTCGAGTTTATCAACTCCGTCACACAAAAGCTACTCGGCCAACGGGTTTTCAATGAAATTATAAGTCCTTAGTAATTATAATAAATTATGTTTGGATGGATGGATTTTGATGTTTGTTACCTAGTCACATCATAATGGCTGAATGGGTCTTAATGAAAGTCTTTAATGTAGTATATAATTAATCCCAATACTATACTCTCGTGGGATAATTTCCGCAAGTGAAGCTGCTCGCAACTGCTAGTTTTATATTTTTATCATGACTCTTACATATTTCATGAATAATTATTACTTTCAATAATTATAATTAACAATAATAAGATATATTGCAGACCATTTATCTCTTTTTAACGAATTATGCGGACAGAAACAGGCAACTTTACTTTGCAAGCCAAATTATATCACAGAGTAAAATAACATAGAGGAACAAAAACTTTAAAAAGCGTAAAAATAATTTTATTAACAGAAATACCATTGTTTGAAAAAGGGGAAAGAGCTGTCAAAGAAATCGTTTTTTCTTTTTTTATATTAATACACGATAGAAACAAAATAACATCAACTGTGTTCTTTATTTAAAATTATTTAAAAAAAGTGCCACTTCTAAAATTATTCTACAAAGCTCTGTGGTATGTCTAATGAATCGTTTCATTATTAAATGGTGTTGCTGACCGTACTTAGTAATCAAATAATTGTATTGAACAAAATTAGTGCTGGTTGCTTTCTTTAAAATATTAAATTCGAAAGCTTGTTATAATTTGTTTCAAAGTTAGACTATTTTTAGCCGACTTGCATATGAAAAGGGTTATGATGAGTTTGACTTTTATGTTTTTAGTGCCGTGTGCCACTTATTTTCATCACCACTACTCTCACTTTTTATTAACAGTGTTTAAATCAAAATTATTTAACTACACTACTGTGTAATTTAAATGATCATAGATATCAACATGCTATTAAAAAAAAATTGTAATGCCTTTAACTTTTAACATTTAACTTTGATTGGACTGTGTCTACTATTAAATAAAATAAATAAATAAATATTCCACAACTATCACACAACGCCATCTAGTCCCAAGCTAAGCAGAGCTTGTGTTATGGGTACTACACAACTGAAAAACATACTTATATATTTCTAAATACATACATAATATAGATAAATTACACCCAGACACAGAACAAATGATCATGCTCATCACATAAACATTTGTCCTGGGTGGAAATCGAACCCACGACCCCCGCCATAGCAGTCAGGGTCACTAACCACTAGACCAACAGGCCAGTCAATTCTCCATTTATACCATTTTATTCTGCATTTCACAAAGGAAAAACTTGGGTCCCAGCTGTGAGCAATTTACTTAGTTATTATTCTTCTTTTCATCGTCGTCAAATGAGTCCTCCCAGCCTCGGACGGGACGGGAGGGACTGTCAGACACGTACTGACTAAAAATCCACGGTATCCTTCAATAGCCCTTTACGTAACAGAGTCATTGTAATCTGTCAATCCATATGAATCATTTATAATGGAAAATCAGTGTTTCCTTGAAACAAGCTAATTTCTAAAAGTACCTCCTTTTCTTAATAAACCACCAATGATATATTTATATCTTACTAGCGGCCCGTCCCGGCTTCGCACGGGTGGAGTCCTCTAAAACCCGGTGCCAATGGTTACAAACACAACAAAAAAAGAATTAACCGAATCGGTCCAGCCGTTTTCGAGTTAGGAGCTTAGCGATCTATTTTTAAATTATAGAAGAAGATAAATAATCAATCAATTCTCTCATTATATAATCAAAGATTTATATCAATATTGCAAATAGGTTAAGAATGGATTGTCGGTGTGTGGGTAGTCACGCTATGACTAATAGGTGCCGAACAGCTGATGAAACCGCGGTAAACAGCTAGTATTCCGATAATTTCTAAAAATATTTTTCGTTTCTCAGTAAACCTTAGAAGCTAAAATAAATAGTGTTCGAGTAAAAACAGCGCGGGCACATCAAACGTTAGCTTTTGGCGAACTTTGACGTGCACCGGTAGTGATGGCCGCCATCTTTGCCTCGCCACCGGAAGCACCCATTTCGAGGCATCAGCGTTTAACCATAGAGTTAGGAGTGGGTAGAAACGGAGGGTACTGTAAACTAGTGCGGTGTAGATACTCGTAACTTGACACTTAAAAAGAGCCAATTTTATCAATCTTGCTCTTAGCCTTAAGCAACGGCACGGTTAGCGCAGTGGCTGAGCGATCGGACTTCTGCACAGCGTGTCGCGGGTTTGATTCCCGCACAGAACAAATATTTGTACGACCTACAAGTAGTTGTTCCGGATCTGGGTGTTCGTGTATGTGAGTTTCTATGTTTGTAAACGCACCCACGAGACGACAGGAGAAATTCCTAGTGTGGGGCAACGTTTTTTCTTAAAAGAAAGAATCCAGCCCAGAGGCAAATATGAGGTCTTTTTTGTCGTGGAAAAATCAAATGAGTCCTCGCATCTATTGCCAGACTTGTACTGTCTTAAATTCACGGGGATCTTTTAGTAGCTCTTTACGTTCCAGGGTCATGGTTACCTGATAAGACAGTCCTGCGACCCCGGCAGGCTTTGGCCCTCTAAGGGGGCCACCTCAGATTGCTGACAACCCTTTGAGGCGCGCAGGGATCCAGTTCACCAAAGAATGTTAGTCTAAAAATAGATTTTCAAGCAATATTTGAATGAATGAATGCTTTTTTTTTATTTCAAATTCAAAAGTTCTTAAAACTAAGTACATAGCCCCACAAAACTGCTTACGCAGTTTAACTGTGAGATCATTGAGTCTCTATTAACTCTTTATATACTTATAACATATATATCAGATTACCTTATTACATTTAGGCATTATAACCTAGTATTAATAATTACATTTCATAATGAACTTGATAAGTATTTCTTTAAATGGCGTGCAAATTCAATTGATACGTAGTTTTTCTTTTGTTACGTAAACCAAAATTGTTGAAGAAACAACGCTTTTAAAAATCACAAAACGTCACTTGGTCGGTATAAATTAAAAGGCGTTATGACGTCACAAGCCCCCACTACTGAATTACGAAGCGTTTTATCATTGCCAATATTAATAGATTTAGAAAAAGAAAAAATACGTGTGCATTATTGTTTCAATACTCTAACGTCAGTTACAAAATCGGAAATGTTATCGGTTCCCGAACCACGGAGTTTTAGTAAAAGGGTCCCTTTTTATATTTTGGGAACAGAACCCACAAAATCAGCCTTGAAGGTTTAGCGAGAAATCTCGTGACGCAACGGATATTTACCGCCTTTAAATGTTTAGCAAAAGTTCCGTCAATCGTAAATCGTCAGGATTAAACAGATTTTCAATTTAAATATGCAATAAACCTGCCCTTTTGCCAGCTCTATTCTCTGCCCCACTCTACACTAGCACTAGTGTTGTCCATCGGAAGCGGGCGTGGCGCTACAATATTGCTCGTCTATCTGTTGTTCGTTTTATAGTCTGTAACGACGACACTCGTTTGATGTACGACTACATAGCTAATTGATTACGTTTTGTGATGTTTTAGCGAGGCGGATTAAAACGGATCTGGGTTTAGGAATTGTACTTTTTTATGTAAAATTAGAACGAAAACGTGAACCTTGGAAGAAAAGAGTTCTATGAAAGATAAACGAAGCCAAGTGGTGCGGTCAAGTCGCGGGAGTAACGAATTACGACGACCCCGGAACGTAAAAGGTTTTTGAAGGACACCGTGGATTTTAGACAGTATAAGTCTGACAGTCACTCCCGCCCTGTCCTGGGTGGGAGGACTCATTTGATGATTTTACCACGATAAAAAAAATGAAGGACACCGTTGATTTTAGTCAGTACAAGTCTGACAGTCCCTCCCGTCCTGCCCTGAGTGGGAGGACTCATTTGATGATTTAACCACAATAAAAAATGGTGCGGTCAAGGGTTTCTTACCACTATCTATAAAAACGGTAAAAGTCATGTTACGCGTCCGACTCTTACTTTGGCCAATTAGTTTTATGCCATAAGCCTTGAAATTTATTTAAAAACTACATCTAGTCCACTAAAAAACCAACAAAACAAAATAGCAGAAAAAAAAATACATAAAAAATAACCTTCCATAGATAAAACAGTCAACCGATTACAATATCCAGAAAAAAGAAACAACATACCAGAGACATTTTGCATACCAACTTTTTTTTTAACCAAAAGGTAGATATTAGATGACATCTATTTTTTATAGTTAAGTAAGATAGAGATGTCAAACGGGCAAAGACAGGGGCATAAGTTATGTTAATGTTGTGAATATTTCAAGCTAATAGATGCTAAGGTCGATTAACTGGTCACAACAGGTTTTTAAACGTGTCCAATGCGACGGACGGTACGAGTTTTACCATAGTTTCTTTAATTACTTTCAAGGGATGTTTGTGACGAGATGCGTGACGAAGAGGACAGCCTCCACCTCAAGAACCAGCTGCCGTGTGAGACGCCCAGGAAACAGACCGAGCGAAACTGGGAAAGAGACAGCTATACAAGTCGTCTAACGCCATCTGGTTCCCACACTGGAATTAATCTCGGTCTCAAAAAGTTGTTTTGTAAATCGGCGAAACATTGTTCAAATAATACCTACGTCACAATCACGATCGAAAATTCGATTTGTATTCTTAGTAATAGGGTCCCATTTTATATTTTGGGTACGAAACCCACAAATACTAGCCTTAAAGGTTTAGCGAGAAATCTCGTCACGCAACGGACATCTACTACCTTTAAATGTTTAGCAAAAAAATCTCGTGACGCAACGGACACCAACCACCTCTACCTCGCGTCCACTTAATATGTCCAGTTGTCACCACTAGTGTGTATATAGCACAAGCACATAGCACGCGTATTATTGCTGTACTTTGTCCATCTGTCGCTGTTGCCGACGATAATTATGTACTGTTGCCATGTTGCTATTGCATGTGACTTTTGTTGCCCTTTCAACGTTACGTTTAGTAGAATGTTTATAGGGTAAAGACCATTAATAATTTTTAATACTACTTTAGATTTTGATACTTTAAAATATGCTACAAAATACGTACAGAAACTAATAATGAATCGCAAAAACTTACCTAAATTCCTAAAATGTAAAAACTGAACAAAGGGTTCTGTTACTTGCGAGGAAACTAAAACGACATCATTTGATTTAAAAATGATTTTTTATAAATCAATAATAAATTAATATACATTTTTTGAATGATTTTTGATAAATAAATCATTTATTTTCAACAAAATCGGCTTCGAGATACCCTTAAGTATTTTTCGCTATTCCTCATAGTTTTAGATTTGGCTATCCACTTCCAGTTGTAAAATTCACCCTGCATATACTCGTATATTTACTGTTATTTTGGTATCTAATCCCATCTTTTAAAGCACAGGCCGTTTTACGAAAGGGACATTCTGCGAAAGGGAAATTTTGCTAGCTATGGACATTTTGCGAAAGGGACATTCTGCGAAAGGGAAATTTTGCTAGCTATGGACTTTTTGCGAAAGGGACATTCTGCGAAAGGGAAATTTTGCTAGCAATGGACATTTTGCGAAAGGGACATTCTGCGAAAGGGAAATTTTGCTAGCTATGGACATTTTGCGAAAGGGATATTTTGCGGAAAGGACATTTTGCAACTAAGACAATCAAATCTGCCAAAGAAATATTTTCGACCAGTTTTATATATGAAACACACATACCTTTGACATCAAAAAGAATTCACAAGATGTCACAATAACATTAATAAACCACAAGTGACATATTAGTGAAATTAATCTTTTAGGGGATAATGCGACAACATTAATGATAATGTCAACATATTATTTATTTTCGGTATATTTGTAGTAGTCACTTTAATAATGATGTTATATTTAAGGTTTGTTGTCAATATCTTATGTAAATAAGGTATTTAATACCGGGATAATACATAGAAATGCTGGCTTGAAAAATGAATCTGACAGTATGGTCATAAATCTTGTAGGATTCAAAATATTTTAGCTTGAATGTGAATCATTTAAATATCTAGGTATTGGTCAAAAGATATCTTTTCGATTTCTTGTAAAACATAAATTTATATTTGAGGTAGAAATCAAAGCGGTTTATTTTTATGTAAGTAGCTATGTCTTCCACATATAGGCATATCTAGAGATATTTCCCTAGGAGGAAAGAAAATGCAATTTCAAAACTGTCTGGACCTAGTCTTTTATTGTACAGGTATTTTAGTTATTTGACCACAAAAAAAGATAATCAAATTAGGATCTAATGATAGATATTAGCACCCAGGAGAAATAGAGGGAACTCTGCAATAAATGAGCAAATCTACCGCGATTTCTACGAAACATGATAACAAATTATAATGCTTGAACTAACTTATGTAGATCATTGCCTGCCTTTTCTCCCAATTACCTATATGTATATTGTGGTCTGCTTCCAGTCAAACCAGATGCAACTGAATATCAGTATTTTAAATAGGGGGACGACTGCCTATCGGACATCCCCAATAACTGGGCAATACGATACTCCATTGTAAGACTGGTTGTCAGAGTTATGAGCTTCTGACTAACAGTAATGACTGTCTAAGATCTACAAATGACAGCTGATACCAGCGGCTTTATGTGAATTTCGAGGTACGGAGGAAACTCCCAATGACAGATGGTCACCCATCCATATACCAATCTCGGCAAGCGCGGCTTAACTCGGAATATCGGCCTGTGCGGCTATAATTATTTAGCTACGAACGCCACATAGAAGCATGTACCCTCATTGAAGGGTGAAATAATAAACTTACCAATCCTCTCAAATGGACTTCTGTCCCAACAGTGGGCACGTTACAGACCGATTATGATGATGACCTACGTTCGAATCTGACGATCAATTCACGATTTATAAATCAAAACCGTGACCAAACGTTCTGAGAATCAATTCTTTTTAGGGTTCCGTAGCCAAATAGTAAAACAGGTCCCTATTACTAAGCCTCCGCTGTCCGTCTGACTGTCTCTCTGTCCGTCTGTCACCAGACTGTATCTCATATTTAACGGTAAAGTTACAACGCTGAAATTTTCATAGATGATGTATTTCTGTTGCCGCTATAACAACAAATACCTACTAAAAAAATAAGGGGGATTTCATTGGTCGCGGGACTGTCTATACTGTCATCAGCTTACCTTGACCCTTGAACTTAAATGGCTTTTGAAGGATCACCGTGGATTTTAGTCAGTACAAGTCTGACAGTGACTCTCCTCCTGCCTTCAGTGAAAGTTTGATGATTTTACTTTAAAAAAAATGGGGGTCTCATACGACAGACAAGGATTTTTTTTGCGTTTTATAAAGATCAATGGAGACGCACAGAACCAAGAGATATGGCATAAAAAAAGATGGAGGTCTTTACCCAGCAGTGGGTGATCCCAAGCTGATATGATGATGGCGGCGAAGCGTCATTCGTCGCCGCTCTAAGAGAGGTGCGGCCATCCGAGAACAGCCGCATCAAGGAGAAGGACCCAGCGATGTAGAGGAGAGGTGAATGCGCAAGAGAACCCACAGTCCCGGCTAGAGGCAGTAGAGGACACCGTGTGTTTTAGTCAGTCGAGTCTGATATGACCCTCCATCTCCGGGCGGTCTCCGAGAAGTCCATGAGGATTTGCACACGTTAAAATAAAAAGGCTGATATAATGATGCTGCAGAACCCTTCATACGCGAGTCCGACTCACACTTGGCAGGTCATTTTTAAATTAATTGCCTCCATTAAAAAAGATACAAGATTCGATATAAAATTCTTCAACCTGCCGACAAGATAAAATGCCAAATAAACAAAACATTCCTAGGTCATCAAGACAGATTAGACCTAAATGTAAATACTAGGAAATGTCGATGTTCGACATTTGCATAAATGATTGTTAGTTGTAGAATAACATTAATATTGTTAGCGTCAGAGTATGAATGTACAAAAATACAAGGCTCAATCAAAGCTTTTTTTTAAGTTACGTTACGAACAGGTTACTTCTAGGCAAGGGTGCTTCACATCTTCGCTTACCTTGGTCAAACGAGAACATTATATCTTTAAAAAAAAAGTTCTAAAATCATCCAATAAGTCAACTTTGGGTGGAGTGGAAGGGGCTGTGAGACTCGTACTGGCTAAAATCCACGGTGATCCTTCAATAGCAGTTCACGTTCCAGAGTTAAGGTAACCTGATAAGACAGTCCTGCGACCCCAGCAGGTGGTTGGGCCTCTATGGTAGGGTCACGTTGCTGATAGCTCTTTGAGGCACATCGTCCCGGGCATGGTCCATGATCGGACGACAAGTCAACCGTCTATCCATTACTCAACTTCCGCATGCTGGAAATCGTGTTGTCGTCCGTGGCCGTAAGCGTCTCCCTCGGCGGTTGGGTTGTGAAAAGGAGGCTGTCCCTCACGTGTTCTGCCTTCTGCTTCGCTAGTTTTACTGCTTCGTAGAATGAGGTGACCGCTTCCCATTCCGTCACTCCCCGCAGCATGGCCTCAATCAAAGCCTGAATATTATTATAGCTACAGTTGTTTTGTGTCTACAACTGCAGGCCTACCATGACAGATTCTGCAACCATTCACCGATGACCGGTTCATCATTGGAGGTTTCGTCGACAGGACGATTCACTTATGGCCGTTTCACCGATAGATTCTTTTACCTTTGGACTTTTCGCCGATATGACGACTCATTTAATATGTCCGGTTCATCGATAGAACCTTTCACCTACAGCGTCTTATAGTGGGAACGAGGTGGAGACGACTTGTATAGCTCTGTCCTTTTCCTACACTGGAATTCCTCTCGCTTTATTACAACGTCTTAAAACCAGGCTTGTTCCGGTGACTGAACGAGATGGCGCTAGACGACTTGTATAGCTCTTTCACTTTCACTCGCCGGAATAAGCCTGGTTTTAAGACGTTGTAATACCCCCCCTGGTCTTATGAATACTCAGTTGCTATTATTAATATCAATAACATCGTTTTCAAGAAGTATGACTCAGTAGATATGATTCAGAAATTATTTCGCAAAAAATACGGATGTTAGGTGCACCGCCATGTTGTAGGGTATTCATTTAATTTTGTGAGATTGTTATTTAAATAAAAATATTTTGAAATCTGTCTAATGTACGATTTTTAATTGTAGTCAGTAAAATGACAAGTGCAACTGTCACTGATACAAAGAAATTTAGTACATTTCAATAGTGAACAAATGTCATTTTACTGACTACAATATTAATAATCGTACTTTTCGTTGTCTTTGATGTCAATAAATCGGTACTAATCTTTGATGATTTCGTTTTTATAATTGAGGAAAAATTGTTTTGTTAACGAATTGAATTTTGCATGGCAATTATTTCGGTAAGAAAACAAATTATTTTGTTGTAAATTGAATATAAAATCTAAATAGTTTTTCCCCGAGTTTCCACCCCGACTACTCGGCTGCTATTGGTTATAGTGTGATGTTATACAGTCTGATGATATGACCTTCCTCGGTAAATAGACTATCCAATGCAAAAATATTTTTTCAAAACGATTTCGTTTTTCGTTTAACAAATAAATTGATCTTTATCTTCGAACCATTATTCCTGCTATTGAGTCTGTCACGTTTGGTCCATGAACTGTTGGTCAACAATTTTTTTGACCCATGAACTTTTCACCCAAAGAACTTTTGAACCACGGACGTTTCGCCCACAGAACTTTACGTCAGTGAATGCAGCGATCCCGAAAGTTCTGTGGGCGAAACGTTCGTGGTTCAAAAGTTCTTTGGGTGAAAAGTTCATGGGTCAAAATAATTGTTGACCAACAGTTCATGGACCAAACGAATGTTGGTCAAACGTGACAGACTCCCTGCTATTAGGGCGTTCAACCAAACAAGCTCTTCAGCTTTATAATAATAAATATTTTAGTATGGATTCCGTGGATAGGTTTTCTCGATGCTTTCGCTCAGCAAGCTCGCCAGAACATTCGTTAGAATGCTCTCGATTGTTTTTCTGTCACAAAGTGAATTCTCAAGTTAATCAGCACATATAGAAAATGTCTTGTAGGACGTGGCTTATGTACAGACGCGATAGGACATTAAACTACCCTAATCTGTCAATTTTCTTTAATAGATTTTCAACCTTATCAAAATACCAGAAGACTGATAGCAGGGCTGTCCCTGAGGTCCCGGGACTGTCTCATCATGTAACCGTAACCCTGGTATGTAAAGGGCTATTGCAGGATCGTCGTGGCAAGTCTGGCAGTCCTTCCCACCTTGAGTTGGAGGACTCATTTGATGAATCACCAAGATATTGTAAAGACTGGAAGATTCAAGTTTGACCGGGTTTTGACCTGTACGCGTAGCATGGCGATTCTATCTCTATTCTACCAAGAAAAGACAAAGTTATTTCATCGTTATTTCTATACAAATCGACTGTTTTTTTGCACAAATATGTCACTATTCTTACACCATTAAAGAATAGACACATATATTTTCTATATATTAAACATTGCTATGCTTAAACCGATAAAAAACTGTTACGTCCTGTTATTTTGTCTATTCTCCTGTCGACAAAACTCGTTCTACAGCGCCATGCTACGCGTGCTGCACTGGTGTCTGTACCATTATTGTACTTGGTGTAATAAATAAATAGATACCAAAACACCAGTAGCTCAATAAACTCACAGTCGATTAGTTTAGGTCCATGTTTGAAAAGCCGCGGTTTAAAATCAAACGCGCCGAACTTCATTCACTGCCTTTACAAACACACGTCAGTTTATTTAGCACAGGGTTTCTCAACCTTTTTCATGACACGACCCCTTTAGTATGAAGAAATATTTCGCGACCCCCCTACCCGTTGGATTTTTTTACATGTATTTTATTTTGTGACAAATAAATATTCAATCCAACAAAGTTACTCATTTTCATGTAAGTAAGTTCTCCCTCACCGATGAAATGCTCGAATTTGTAACGTTACATTACAGGTGAATGCTAGCGCCTTCTTTTTTTTTTTTACGTGATAAAATCATCAAATGAGTCTGACTGTCAGACTTGACTGACTAAAATCTGCGATGTCCTTCAGTAGCCTTTTTGTGTACCGGGGCGCGGTAGGTATACGTACGTGGTATGTCCCGTAACACGTATGTCCCGCAACTACGTATATCCCGCAACTACGTATGTCCCGCAACTACGTATGTCCCGCAACTACGTTTGTCCCGCAACTACGTATGTCCCACAACGTGAGGGAGCGCCTTGATATAATATCTTTTTAAACTTTTTTTTAATGCAGTAATTTTTCTAACCTTTTCCAACTTTCCTATAGAAGCTTCGCGACCCCCCTGAAGAGGCATCGAGACCCCCCAGGGGGTCGCGACTTTCAGGTTGAAAAACCCTGATTTAGCATATTAAACAGTTGACTAAACTCGCTTTTAATTCCAGATTAGTTTAAACTTGGTTTTTGTTTCTTTTTGTTGATTATTTTTGGGGGGAGGGTGAAATTTGCATAGATCCTACTAATATTATAAACGTGAAAGTTTGTATGTGTGGATGGATGTTTGTTACTCTTTCATCCTACTAATATTATAAACGTGAAAGTTTGTATGTGTGGATGGATGTTTGTTACTCTTTCACGCAAAAACCACTGAACGGATTTGGCTGAAATTTGGTACACAGATAGTTTATAACCTGGATTAACACATATAATAGTTTTTATCCCGATTTTGTGTTCTCGTGGGATAATTTTCAAGTTGTAGCGGGTGAAGACGCTGGCAACAGCTAGTTGTGAATAATTTTGGGCAGTGGTTTCGGCCCCGACTTACAAATTAAAGGTCGTGTGTTTGAACCCAGCCAGCAGAATTCATTTGTGTAATTTATTTCATCACCACTGCTCTCCAAACGGTGAAGGAAAACATCGTGAGGAAACCGGCATGTCCTAGAACCAAAAAATCGAAGACATGTGACTTCTACTAACCCGGACTGGGCCCGTCTGGTGGATTATTCTTCACCTCTCACAGAGAGGAGACCTGTGTTCCAGCAGTGGGAACTGGGAATATTTATAGGCTGATGATGATGTGAATAATTATACAACAAAAAAATGTACCTAGTTCAAAAAGACAAGACGATAGCGTTAAAGGTTACAACTGAGTATGAGGTATTGGGTTCTGTTCCTAGGTCAGGCCGCCCGTCAGCGTTACATAATAATTGCCGGGGTCTCCTTATGAAGTAACCGTGATCCTGGAACTTAAAGGGCTATTGAAGGACCGCTGTGGAGTTTAGTCAGTACATGTCTCTCGCCGCCCATCCCGCGCTGGGAGGACACATTTGATGATTTTACCACGAAAAAATGAAATAGGATAAAAGTAAAAATTGGCAGATTGAGAAAGTTAAAGTAAAGTTAAAGAAAAAATATTTAAGTTATTTTTATTTTAAGTTAAGTTAATACAATAAAAACTTTTCAAACAAAATTAACAAGTAACTCAAACTACACAATTTTAGATAAAGCAAAACCCGTTACAAACAATCAGAGGAATTAACAAAAAGATAAACTAATCGTCAAAATAGAACAATGGCGGCCTACCTGTCATCATATCGATATTATCGATACTACTCGATTGAGTATCGATACTTGTCGATATAATATCGATTCGTACTCGATGCTATCGAGTCGGTACAATAATTGCTATTGTTAAATGTAAGCGGCTAGATGAGATGTTTTCGATAGTTTGTAGATGTAGGAATGGTTAGAGAAGACTCATAGGTATAGTTTATAGTTATTGTTCTTTATGTAGCGATGGGTCGTTGACGGTTTTTCCGTCAACGAAACGTTAACGTTGATTCACGTTTGTCAACTAGTTAATCAACTAGTTGAATTCGTCAACGAGTTGAACGAGTCGACGTGTTCATGTCGTTGATGAATTTAACTGTCAACTTGCAACGTAAACCGTTGATTAATTAAACGGTTTTTATCTAACGATTGTGCGTTGAATTTTAGAAACAATTTTATTCCATTTATGTATTGGAAAACGTTTGATTGACGTTTCGACCCATAAATCCGTTTAATGCAGATCCTGGCTGAAGTAAGATTAGTAAAAAATAATGTTTCCTTTTCTGTAGCTTATTTATCCACTAACACTCATAAATCACTTAGTTTCGATTCGAATTTCAGTTGTATGTACAAATTAACATCTAAATTAGTGTGAAATCAAAACTATCATTTCTATTTTTTAGACGGCTGTTCGCTATACCTTTGCATCTCAAAAATAGTGCATTTCAAATAATATAATACATTGGGATTATGTATACATCTGTGGTAAACGTAAGTAAACAAACTCCACCAATAAAAGTACTATTCTTAAAATAAATATTTCGAAAATCAACTCTTACAATCGCTCGCAATCCATGACGCGCATGACGTTAAAAACAACGAACCAAAAACTCAACGTTGAAAACAACGTTGCATTTGCGTTCTCGTTAATTCAACGAGACGAACGAGTTAAACTCATAAACGTCGTTGACGGATTCAACTAGTTGATTCGTATACAGTTAACGTTAATACGTTGACAAGAGATCAACGGTTGATTCAACTAGTTCGTTGATTCAACGCTCCTATCCCGCTCCCTATCTATATGTGTATTTTGTTTTATGGGCCTTTAGATACCTGAAATGAAGGATAAAAAAAATGAAAATCTGTTTAGTCCGTTAGAGTATTGAAAATTACAGAACACGTATCTTTAACCGACTTCAAAAAAAAACTAGGTTCTCAGTTCGACCTGTATGTATGTTTACACATTATATGTATGTATGTTTGTCCGCGATTATCTCGCGTTTGGCTGTCACGATTTTGATGCGGTTTTTATTGTTCGTTACATTTTGAAGGTTTGAGTATATAACAATAATGGATACCTCATGAAGTGGCCAACATAGATCTGTTTTTGTTGCTTACTGGGATTGTAGTAGATGCCGATTATTATTATGAAGATTTTGGTTGAATATCTAAACTAAAAAGGGAAAACTAAAAAACTTTTAAAAAAAAGGGAACCGACTTCAAAACCAAACACAAGAAAACTGTAAAATAACTTTCCTCTCGGAAGTCTGTGGCCATAGTCAATGAAAAAAAAAGGCTTTTGAAGTCGGTTCCCTTTTTTTAAAAAGTTTTTTTATTTACTATTATAAATCAATGAATGAATTAACGACACGCTTCGAAATTCGGAAGTGGGGGCTTGTGACGTTATAACGCCTGTAAAATATACCGACCGAGTGACGTTTTGTGTTTTTTAGAAATGTTGTATCTTCGTCAATTTTGGTTTACGTGACAAAAGAAAAAATACCGGTCTAATATTTTTAATTAATCTATATTTCGGAGTAATATTTTTTTTTTGTAAAATACCGTATTATGTGGTTAATAAGAAGTCCTATATAGTTTGCTCTGGAGGCGCTGTCATTGCACATACACCGTAAAGTGACTTAAAAATATGCACATTTCACAAGCATGCAGTATTATCATGTAGGTGGTATTAAAACAAAACCTTGCAAAACGAATCTATTTTTTTTTGGGAACTCAAACAAATAAATAATCATGGAAGATATCCCGAAAGTGACATTTTAAATTAATAATATCTAATCCTGCAAATTACGAGCCTATTCTACGCCATTCCAAAGCCTACCGGAGTCAAATGACGCAGCATACAATGATGATGCTATTCGCAATCTGACCATCACGGATTATGTGATGACTGGATAGGAAATAGTAGTTGGTTTACTGACAAACTATAGCTTTTGCCTTTGACTTTGGGTGTGGGCTTGACGGATATTGTGCCACTAGAATGTACTGATGACCCATATTTAATTGTAAGATAGGTTTTATGTTTAATTTTTTTTTAATTTGTTACCATGGCTCTAGAATGCAGAGGGTAATTGAAGGAATAGGGTGGATAGTCATTACAGTTGCATCCAGAGCGGCAAGTCTTTCGATGATTTCTCAGCCACAAAAAAAGTGTAATAATCAAGATGAATAAAAAACAAAATTGTTTTTTATTCATCTTGATTTTAAAATATATTTTTGTGTTTTTTATATTATTATTATTTTACCTTTTAGAACAATAAATATATTTTATTCGTAAATTTAATTTGTAAATTGTTTCCTATGGTCTTGTTTTTGTGAGGAGAAAATAAAGATTATGAATTTATTTTAATAAGTATAATTTTATGAATCTACGATTATTCTAATTATATGAAACGCCCTGGGTTCCTAGTTTAAAATATCTAAAAATGTAGCTGTCTATAAGTTATAATAAATGTTATATACTTATTTTAGTCATTAGTATCTACAAACAAATGTACAAATCTTTTTTCTTATAATATTATAGGATATCAAATTAGGATTGTAATTTTTTGTTTGTCATTGTTTTAATTGAGTTTTGCGGTCTGCGGTTAATCGTATTGATGAAAATTATGTGTATTTTAAAGGTTTCAAATTAAATGTAGTGGTATTTTGATATCCGTGAAGATATTTTATATTGTATTTTTTTTTCTATTTTTACAAGTATAAAACCTAAAGGTCAATTCACACTGAGACGCGACGCCACGCGTACATTTCAATAGATCGACTTAAAATCTAACTTTAATTACTACACGAAAAGATATTTATGGTATTGTCGAGTCACGTCGCAACCAACCAGTCTTACCATAGGTTACCCAGTTACTGAGTTGTGGAGGTCTGACAGGCAGTCGCTCCATGTAAAATACTGATACCCAGCTGTATCTGGTTTGACTGGAAGCCGACCCCAATATAATTGGGAAAAGGCAGGCAGATGATGATGATCGTCGACTCAAGTCGCGTCTCGATGTGTGCTGACCCTATTAAACGAAAAATGGTAATAAGTTTTGATGTTCGAGGTATTCTTCAGACTTACGGATACATAAAATGCGTAGGTAAATAGTAAATAATATCTGAAATGAAATCGTAAATCGTTACCGTGAATTGTGATTCATTTATGGCAGTTGTGATTTCATTAGATTTTATTTTAATAAAAAAAAACAAATCAAGTGAAAACGCGGTTTAAGTTATGTCGTATTAAATGAGTTTTTTGTTTCTCATGAGGTTTGTTTAAACTAAGACCATTGTTACAATACTAAGAAATTGGTAATGTAATGACTACAACAGATAACAGTCGTGAAATTAAAAAGTTTTTATATTGAGTTTCCGGTGACACATTCCTAAATAAATTGGTATTTTATTTAGGAATGTGTGTCATCCGGCTTCTCCCCAAAAAATCTAAGTAAGTACAATAGGTTTTGATTTTACCAACTTATTTGAAGTACTATTAAAAATTCTATGCATATAATATATTGAAACTGTTTTCATTTTGAATAATTTACTCATATTAGATATTAGTAAATTCTGTTTTTTCTAGTTTGACTAAACTAACAACTGAATACCTACCTATTTATTTTTTGTTGTTTTGATTCACATCTTGCCGTCTATTGCAGTCGCAAGTCACAATTACTTGTCTTTTTTCTTCTTTTTAAGTATTTCAAAGTCAAATCATTTATTTCAATTAGGCCATCAAAGAGGCACTTTTAACGTCGATTATTAAAATTATAGGAAATGGGATAGGATGGGAATGATTCTACACCCATTTGCAAAGGTAGGTTGTATGAAGAAGAATGGGCAAGATACTCCATACTTACTCTTTTTATAAGACGTGTTTTTACAATATTTTTATAACATAATTTGAGATAAATAATGTGAATGCAATGTACCCTGAAAATCCGAACCAAATATTATTAAAATAAAAAAATTATAATGATAAGAAATACAAATAAAAAAAAATGTTAATAAAAAGGTACATCGGTGTTCACATTTTCACAAAATATTGCAATTACAGCTATTATATTACAAATTAAATATAAACAGTGTGTGAGCATTTAAATTGCAACCAGTTTGATTCTGTTTAAGCCCTATATTGTACTATGGTCTATGTAGCAATCTTAGTTGCAAGTTTAAAGAATTCTTATCCATCTCCAACGCATCTTGTTTGTGAACCCGGCCGGGATCTGACACGAAACTACAAAGAGTTGTAAGTAATGACCCCACTGTTACTGTCTGTGCGGCATTCGTTGACAGACAGCCGAAGAATCGATTCATTATCAACTGACTTTAGGCTCAATTTACACTGAGACGCGACGCGACGTGACGATACTGGAAATGTGTATCTTTTTTTGTAGTAATTAATATTAAGCAAAGTAAGTAAAAGTAGTGTGAGACGCCCCTGCAAGACGGACCGATGACCTGAAGAAGATAGCTGGCAGTGGCTGGATAAAAAAAACGGGAGATCGTGCGCTGAGGTGTTACTTAGGAAAGGCGTGTCCAGGTTAGTAGCGCTGTGGTGCTCCCTGGGAGAGGCCTATATCCAGCAGTGGACAGCGCTGAAATGATGATGATGATGAAATGAAGTTAGATCATGAGTCGCTATTAAAATGTGTACGCACATTTGCGGCGCGTCATCGGGCAAACGTGTATCTTTTCGTATAGTAAATAAAGTTATAGTCTGAGTCGCTCTATTGAAACTTGCGCGTAGCGACGCGTCTCAGTGTGAATTGGTCCTTAGTCGGTTCTGCATACCTATGGATTTTTTAGGTTTTATTTAATTCTTAATGAATAAAATGCCGAAAATGTTTATCAAAACATTTACTCGTAGTTGGAAAGAGTTGACAGATTTATGGCACCCAATAATATGGTTACTAAGAGGTGCTCACATGGCATACGGTAGCATGACGTGGTGCCGTTGCCTGGGGTAAAATCCAAGGTGCCATTTAGACTGTACTTGCTTTGGCAGTACATATACTAAAATTGGAACGATACAGAGAAGATTAGCATGGCCCCTGCGCAAGGATGACACGCAAAATCGTGAAGCGTTCCACATTTTTTGGTCGCGGGACTAAGCCATGGAGACGGGACTGTCTTACGGATGCGGGACTGTCTTATGGACGCGGGACTGTCTTATGGACGCGGGACTGTGTTATGGACGCGGGACTGTCTTATGGACACAGGACTGTCTTATGGACGCGGGACTGTGTTATGGAAGCGAAGTGTCTTATCAGTTAACCGTGGCCGCAGGACATAAGGACTATTGCAGGACACCGTTGATTTTAGTCAGTACACGACAATCCCGTCCTGCCCTGGGTGCGAGGACTCATTTGATGACATTATCGTGTAAAAAAAAGGTGCAAGGCAAAAAAAAGGACTTCGTGACAAAAATACTGCAATGTTGAGGTCAGGTGCACATTTCTAAAACTATTATGCATATTAAGACTGATCTCTGAGAGACCAGAGTCTGCAGTACTGGGTAGGCTTATTCGGCTAAATGTGGCTGGATAATATTGATTTTATTTCTTGACATACTAATTTGAATGAATGGTAATTTGATTGTAATTTTTGACATTGGCTATTGTATTGATTTTTGTGATTGTTGACTAACATAGTTTTCTAAGACCTTTGTAACTAACAATATAATATATGGACAAAATAATGAAGTCTGAATTAAAATAAAATAATAATAATAATATTGAAATGAACGGAACTAATTAATTGAGGCTGAAACTCAATCAGGTTAAAATCTAAGTGAGTTGGTTTAAATTCAGACTAAACTGATTATATACGAATAAATTGATGTGAGAAATGAAGGAGTGGATTGGATGAGGCACTTTTAGTGCTAGTTTTAACTCACAAATCATCATACCAGCCATAAGACGTCCACTGCTGAACATAGGCCTCCCCTTTAGACTTCCAATAGGACCGGTTTAAGCGGCCTGCATCCAGCATGATCCTGTGGCCTTCATAAAATCGTCTGCCCACCTTGTGGGTGGACGTCCTACGTTGCGCTTGCCGGTTCGTAGTCTTCGTTAGAGAACCTTAAGGCCCATCGGACATCAGTTCTGCGTGCTATATGGCCTGCTCACTGCCATTTCAATTTGCGAATTCGTTTGGCTTTGTCGGTAACTTTGGTTCGTCTACGAATCTCCTTCTTTTTAGACTCCGATCATAGTCCTCTCCATAGCTCGTTGGACTATCTATACTGAACTTACTAATGAGGCCTATTAATTAGTAAATGATCACCTTTAACTTGCAAATCAAATCTATTCTATTCTAAAGTCGATTTTACAAACACTATCTGTTCCTCGTGGGTTTACCCCGCTGCTCGGCTCATATTGGCCGTAGCGTTATGTTTTATAGCCATAGCCTTTCTCGAAAAATGGACTGTCCAATATAAAAAGTATTTTTAATTCGAATCAATAGTTACTGAGATTAGCGCTTTCAACCAAATAGAGTCCAAACAAACTTTTAACAACTCGCTGTCCGACCATGGACCATGCCCGGGTCGACGGCGCGTCGTGTTCCACGCGCGCCTTAAAGAGCGTCAGCAAAATGACGGGGCCCCCTCACAGAGGGCCAAAGGCTGCCGGGGTCGCGGGACTTATTCCCATCACCGTGACCCCGGAACATAAAGGGCTATTGAAAGACACCGTGGATTTTAGTCAGTACAAGTCTGACAGTCCCTCCCGCCCTGCTGTGGTGGGAGGACTCATTTGATGATTATACCACGCAAAAAAAAAAACTGTTTAGGTTTATAAGTATTAGTATTATTTAAAGACCACGGTGTCCTTCAATAGCCCTTTATGTTCCGGGGTCACGGTGATGGTATAATACCCGCGACCCCGGCAGGCTTTAGCCCTCTGAGAGGGGGCCTCGTCATTATGCTGACGCTCTTTGAGGCGCGCGTGGAACACGACGCGCCGTCGCCGTGGGCGTTTACCACCGCGGGTGGGGCGGAGCGAGGACATTGTCCTCTCTCTCACGCGGCCCGCCTCCTCCTTCGCGAGCATGACTGCTTCGCAGAAGGAGGCGACCGCTTCCCACTCCGTCTCACTCCGCAGCATGGCCGCAACCAACGCCGGGCGCGGGAGGTCTCCGCCTATCGCCGCCGTGAGGACACGCACGCCCTTGGAACGCAAAACGCATGTAATGGAACAAGGTGTTTTTTTAGTCAGTAAGTGTCTAGCAGGCCGCTCCACCGAAGGAGAGAGAGGACACTTTTGATATTTTTTACGCACTGCAAAATGGTGGTTTTAACACCAACAATGGTAGATTTAAATTTTCTGTACCCACTTCGTTTTTTTTTTGTTAAAATGCACTGAATGTTTTTAGTTGAGTTTAACTTCAAAATTACTATTTTTATTTCCATATAAGTACCATTCAATTGCAGTTGACACCAATAGAGATGTGCCGATTGGACAGCTTCCAATTTTATCGATATCGATATATTGTCATTAAAATGCCAACTTGCTTACGTTCGTAAAGAAAATGTCATTAAAAACAAATGAAATCAGACGAGATAATCAAATAAACTTTTTATGTGTCACTTTTAGTTCAATTTGATTGAAAGTTCAGTCATAAAATTTTACGATGTGCTCTCAACAGATAACTGCATTCTACTGACGTAGTTATTATTATTTTTTTAGAAACGCATTCTTTGTTTTATAGTTTTTGTTACTATTGACATAGATTTATAGTTATCAAGACACACCAACGTGGTAGGCAATTCCACTCCTTAGCTGACCGCTCGTTGTCGACTTTTGGAGCCCAGGATGTGATGGTCGGAAATGTCAGGCTCATACAGACTATAATCCACGGTGTTCATTCAATAGCCTCAGGCTTGTTGGTCTAGTCTTTAGTGACCTGACTGCTATGCCGGAGGTCGTGGGTTCGATTCCCATCCAGGACAAATGTTTGTGTGATGAGCATGATTATTTTGTTCTGTGTGTGGGTGTAATTTATCTATATGTATGTATTTAAAAATATATAAGTTTGTTTATCAGTTGTCTAGTACCCATAACACAAGATCTGCTTAGCTTGGGACTAGATGGCGTTGTGTGATAGTTGTGGAATATTACTATTATTAGCTGAGCGCTCGTTGTCGAGTTTCAGAGCTTAGGGTGTGATGAGATGAACTGTCAGACTCATCCAAGCTAAAATCCACAGTGTTCCCTCAATAGTCCTTTACATTTCAGGGTCACGGCTATCTAATAAAACAGCCCTGCGACACTGGCAATCCTACTACCCCAGCCCACCATGTATTTACCTACCAATTCCTTATAAAATTTGGTGTTCCTCTTCCTCTCCATTTATTAAAGTGGATACCATATCCACATTTTTCCAGGTTCTAGCACCAATTGAATGCTAAATCAGTCTAGACTATGCCGGTCATTCGTGTGAATTATTAAGCTATGCGTTCTATGGAACTTAACTGTGTGCATGAGTGTATATGTCTATGTGGTGTGCATAAGTGTGTGTGTGTGTCTGTATTTTTGGCATAGCAGGGTGATTTGATGAGCCTTGATTTTGATAGGGGTTGAATTAGTGTGTTTGGGGTGAAAGTAAATATAGTTTGGGGTGTTGGGGTTAATTCTTTTGTTTATTGGGTGATTACTTTGAACGTTAGTAGGTAACAAATTTGTTTATTTTAATCGTCTTTGTCAGTTTGGCTGGACTTATTCATTGGAAAACATAGGCCGGTATTACTTCATTGTTTCAGGTCGAAAAAAACATTTTATGTATGACACATCCCTTAAGATATTTCACGTTAACGCCAAATAGGTTAAAAGTAAAAACCCGCCTTTAAAAACTACCACAAAAATGTGATAAATAACTTTTCTTTCGAAAGTCGGTGGTTTTGTTTTTTTTAATTAATTTTTGCCACATTTTTACACATACAACATATTAAAACAAATCGAGGTATTGGGAAACTCCTCCTTTATTTTTGAAGTCGGTTTAAAATATAAATGAGTGAATTTCCCGGGACCGAAAATTGCGTGGCATCGATGAAATCGGTACTAAAAAACATAGTTATAACGTTCTCAAATTTTTTTCCGGGTAGGTGAAATAGTAATCTATGTGTAGCACTAAATGTTAATTTAATTGGATTAATGGATATTCCAAAAAAAAATATTAAACTTCGAAATCTTTCATTGCCGTGTTTGTCCACACTTCACCTTGTTGTATATTATTCCACATTGATAAAAATCTATTGGTTATTTATACTAAAACCTCGTTTTATTTGAAACATGAATAGTTAAAGTATTGCTACAGAATACATTTATTCAAATATTTAAACAAAACAACGAATGGTTAATAAAAAATCACTTGTCCCAGAACTACCCTTCATCGCCGTGTTCTTATCATGTTCAAGGATATTGTTTTACCTACTACTTTCTTCCCCCCTACCGGTATGCTAAACGTTGCATATTAGTGCTGCCTAAGTGCTCAACGTGGAAGGAAGTACACACGTGCCTGCGTTTTCGCACCATAAATTTAAATAATCAATTTTTATGTTACTGGAAAAAAATTCTTTCATCGCCGTGGATAGATATAACTGATATAATTTGAATAAGTTTGTCTTCATGAGTAAGCATTCGATAGAACACCATTCCTCATATGTTCATTTGTGAGGTGCTTATTTCTCCGAATAATTAATAGTTTTTTTGTTATTTATATTTTTTGCCTTGATTTTCATCGACGTGTTTTCATTGCCGTGGTTTCCGTGGCTGAAATTTGCTATGGAAATGAAAAAAAAAGGCATGGCAATTAAAAAAATTTCATTGCCATGCCTTGTAAAACAATTTAGTTTCATTGCCGTGGCCAGGTATTTCATTTCCGTGACTTGTGTTTTCATCGCCATGGTATGATTAGGCAAAGAAAACATCTTTTGTCACCTGCGGTTCAGGTAGTACCGATTACTGACAGTACAAAACTTGTCAAGTTAACTCTAGATTGTTTCTCTCTGGTCTCTCTTTAGATTTGATGAGTTTTTTACTGTACAGTCAACTACAAAAAGATGTTTTCATGTTAACCTTACAAAATGACGTAACATTTGGTACTATATCACACGTAAATACACTCACACACGCAAGCAGTTTCAATTCAGTGATGTCACTGAGATCAACAGGGTAAAAACTGGTAGCGATCACCGAATCGTAAGAGGCTCATTGAATATCAATGAAAGGTCCAGCCTGATGAAGTCTACGCTCCCACCTACTCGGTATGGGACCGAGTAGGTGGGAGCGTAGACTTCATTCAGAACCCCGAAATCAACTCGGGCTTTCTAATCGCTTTGCTTTCCCTGACAACTTATTGACCGAGCAAACCTTAAACCTCATGTCTGAACGAGGTTTGCTACAGTTGCAGTCTTCCAATGACGCGAAGTCATATAAGCAGCTAAATAGACGTATATCTAAGTCACTTCAGAGCTTCTGAAAGCGGGTTGAATACCGGTACTTAAAGTCCTCCAGAAGCTCACTAATACCGTTCTGTTCTAGGGCAAAACGCCTGAAGCATGGAGCAAAGGTGAAGTGGTGCTTTTCTTAAAAAAAGTTGATAACAGCCTATTGAAGAACTACAGACCCATCATGCTTCTGAGTCATGACTGTCAGACTTGATGACTTCTAGCCTCCCGAACAAGCCGGTTTCCGAAGAGGCTATAGTACCATACACCACATCTATACGCTGCGGCAAGTTATACAGAAGACCGAAAAGTATAACTTGCCATTATGCTTAGCGTTTGTGGACTATGAGAAAGCCATCGTATCGGTGGAAACATGGGTGGTACTTGAGTCACTCCAGCGATGCCGTATTGACTATCGGTGCATCAAAGTGTTGAAGTATTTGTATGATTTCGCCACCATGTCGGTTCGAGTACAGGAGCAGAGCACGAAGGCGATTCCATTGAGAAGAGGCGTAAGAAGGATGTTATCGCCCTGAAACTGTTTACTGCCACAATGGAAGACGCCTTCAAGCTCCTGGAATGACAAGGACTTAGCATCAACATCAACGGCGAATACATCACTCACCTTCGATTTGCCGACGACATCATAGTCATGGCAAGTCGATGGAGGAACTCAGTATGATGCTTGATGGCCTCGACTGAGTTTCACAATGGGTGGGCTTGAAAATAAACATGTACAAGACGATTTTTTTTTTTAATTTCAAATGTCGGTATGATGCATAATATTATTTTGTCAAAGTCTGCCAATTAGTTTCAATATAATTGTAGTTCTAATTTTAACATATATTGTACTCATCGTTGATTGATTCTTTCATTGCCATGTCACAGTTCTTTCATTGCCGTGGGCGCTTGTTTCATTGCCGTGCACGCATGTTTCATCGCCGTGGCACGGAATTTTTAAATCCTTATATCTCGTTAGTTTTTTAAGTTATCTGCTAGACATTAAGCAAGAATATATAAATTATCAAAAACTTTAATAAGAGCGTTTCTTTTTTTAAAAAAAGCTTAAGATTAAAAAAACCACGGAAATGAAGATTTTATAGGACCTGTTGAAATTCACTCAAATACTATCATGCCAGCGAAACGAAGAAGAATTGTTATTTTTAGTTAAAGACGGAAATAATCAATGCATTTATAAATCTTCCGAATACTTTTAAACCCCGCCACAGAATTAAACTTTCCACAAAGACCGCTTCTCAACGCATCCTTCCCTTTAATATACGAGTACCCACATAATATGATTCCATTCACAAGGTTTGAATTTAGCAAGTAATTCTGTCAGGTGGTACTGATGTATGCTTTTTCCCGGTATGGGCGGGACGACGTCTGTAGCCCTAGTAACCGACGGTGTATCGATCCGGCGGCTAGTGATGTGCTTTTGTGGTAAGGTTTGTCGATTATCGATATCGATTAAGGTCACAAAGTCTAAAATGAAGTGGCATGAAAAGGTGGATTAAAGGCGGAAACACATTATTATAATGCGACGCGACCCGATGAAACGTGATGCGTGTTGACTCGAATCAAATTTGCAGGCATGGCGTCGCGTCGGTTGTTCATAGTGTGATTCTGGTCTATGAAAAACAATACATTTGATTCGACTCAACACGCATTGCGTTTCATCGGATCGTGTCGCGTTTTAATAATGTGTGTGCGACTTCACTGCTGCGCTGCGTGTCATGGATTTTCTCATGAAACAATTAATTGTATGTTCTACATGTAGATTCATGTTTAGAAGATAGTTATTATTCGGGATCTGGATATAAAGAATGTTCGTAAACACACCAGGTAAATTTCCAGTGTGGGCATTGTTTATTCTACAAAAAAGGCAAGTACTTAAAGTTAGTGATTAAACAAATTACCGCGTACTTAAAGTATTTACTGCATTTATTTTAAAGAAAAATGAAATAATAATATTAACGTCAAAGTTCAGCTTTAATTTACGTCACAAAAAACAGGAAAAGTCATGATAAATATAAAAATAGTGAGACAAAATATCGACAAAATCTATCGACACTAATCCCCTCGACGCTTCCCCCCATCCCTACACGGCTCAATGCTATATTTTGATAATTAAAGGCACAAACTGTAGGAGTTTGTGAATTGTGAGCTTCTAAGATTTCACTAATATTCCGCGTATGCTTAATTGGCAACACTTTCAAAATATGGGCCGAATATTTCAAAATATAAATAAAGGTAAAAGTTCTGCACGGTGAAGAAAAGACAAAATGACAGAAAGTAGAGAGATTTTACCGTTTTAAGAATGTCAATCTTTAAAAATGGAATAGAAATTGAATGTTTCTATTCTTCAATGATCGTGCTCGTGCAAAATAAAAACAGTCGAATGAGGGATTTTCTTTTCATTGTTTCCCTAGTCGATGGATAGATGGCGCTGAACTTGGTATGTTACTGCAATGAACGGAACGTGGTCATTTTTTATTTTTTACACTTGATTGTAATTTTGAGCTCTTTAAATGTAAGGTACATGCCATGTCATTGTCAGTCACATCACATCACACCATTGGCATTTGGAAATAAATAACAACAAGGAAAAAGAAAAAAATATTCATTCAGTCTTTTTAATTTATGAGTTTGCCACGCCATAAAGAAAATGTCCCAAGAGAAAAAGAAGAGAAGTCTGTGCCTCGTGGATTTGCGCAAAAATGAAGGCATAAATCTCGTAACGTAGTCAGTTCAACGCCATCTACAGAGTTCTTGGAAACTACTGTTTTTATACTCGAAAAAGAAAACTTCTCATTGTATAGAAATTACCATGAAATAACTTGCGGACTCTAGACAAAATTTTTTCATGTTTTTATTTTCAACTTTTCTCCTGTCAATAATGCAATAAACAGGTAATATTAAAACAAAGTACTTGTCTGTCTATCCCCAAAAATGACTGAAAATGTAAAGTACAGTTATTTAATAATTCTTCAACTTATTTGCTTTCATAACACAGCCGTCCCCGGTGTTGCCAGTGGAAAATATTTACCCCGTTAAAGGGTAAAAGTGAATTTCGACATTTCGGGGTAATATTTACTTAATGTTCAACTTTTTAGCAGAAATTGAAGTTTTTCGTTTGTTTTTCAAAGTAATATAAAGATTTTAATTAGGTACGTATACTAGAGCAAGGAGAATAATTAATTGGAAATTATGTTTCTTTTAACTTTAGGTAAATTTCAATTTTGTGTGATTTGTGAGTTAATGTTTTTGATTTCTTAAAAGAAATTTTTAGTTAAAATACCTACCATAAATAAATTAGCTAGAAACGAAATTAAAATCTTAGAAAAGTTTAATGTTTTAATAATTATTGATAACTAGCTTTTACCCATGGCTTCGCCTGCGGTTAGTAAAGATATTATACCACGCGATCGCACTATCCGGGACAAGAAAGTGCTATAATTATGTATCTTCATTTATCTATAAATATCTTTCTATAGTTTAATCCAGGTTTAAAAATTATTTATTTATCTACCAAATTTTATCCAAATCCGTACAGAATTGCGAAGGAGGAGGCGGGCCGCGTGAGAGAGAGGACAATGTCCTCCGTACGGGCGTCCACCACCGCGGGTGGGGTGGACGCCCACGGCGTCGGACGTCGCAAGACGATCTCCGACCACCGTAGACGCGGGCATGTGGGCGGCGAGTAAAGGGCAACTCGCTGTTCGACCATGGACCATGCCCGGGTCGACGGCGCGTCGTGTTCCACGCGCGCCTCAAAGAGCGTCAGCATAATGACGAGGCCCCCCTCTCAGAGGGCTAAAGCGTGCCGGGGTCGCGGGACTCATTCCATCACCGTGACCCCGGAACATAAAGGGCTATTGAAGGACACCGTGGATTTTAGTTAGTACAAGTCTGGCAGTCCCTCCCGCCCTGCCCGGGGTGGGAGGACTCATCTGATGATTTTACCACGTAAAAAAGAAAAAAATTACGTTCAGTAGATTAAGCGCAAAAGACTAAAAAACATCCATATATCCCCACAAACATTAATATGCAATAACAAGACAAACATTTTTACTAAAAATACATAATATTTAAACTGTCACCATGCATCTGGCAACACTATTAAAAGAGCGATCGTTTTCATTGCAAAGTGCAATGAAAGTAAACAGGGGGGTGAAACAGGGTTGAAGGGGGGAAAACAGGGGGGAAACACATTATATTCACTTACTAGCAATAATATTGGGGGTGTATTTAAAATGGATATGATGGCCTTTATTTTAATAACTTGTGTATATTATTTATCGAGTCCTTGTATTTTCGTTGTGATGCGATTCCACCGGTGTGCTGTTACAGTGTGGGAAAAAGACAGAGCTATATAATTCGTCTAGCGCTATCTCGTTCTCATACTGGATTTATTCTCGTTTTAAGACGTCATGGTAGGATACCTGGTCAACTTACTCAAGAAAATACGAACAAATTGTGCGTGAATATTATAAAAAAAAATTGGTTACTTTTGTGCACACGTGAGCAGTGAAAAGGTTCGCGTACAAACTGACAAACTGTGCTGCACTGTGTGAAATTTTATTTGAGTTACAGGGCTATAATGCCTGTTGGGGCCGCGGGACTGTCTAAACAGGTAGGTAACCGTGATCCTGAAACGTATAGGGCAACTGAAGAAACACGGTGGATTTTAATCAGTAAGCGTCTGACAATCCTTCCTTTCCACCAGACTCATTAAAGTGGCAGAGAATCATTAAAATTAGATGATTTTACCTCTTATAACAAGAGGCCAAACTGACATTGGTTGATTCCAGGGGTCCACGAATCTTTTGTTCTCGAAAAATGAAAGTTCATACTTGCATTTCTTTCCAATGGGTCCACTTTTTTTTCTAATTTTCTGCTTTATGGCAATCTATCCTAAAACAATAAGCCACTGTGTAGACCAACATCTACTTTGGTTTTATAACTTTGTTATTGTGAGAGTGCATCCATACTACCACAGCATGTCTCTATGTGAATCTGGCGCTGAGACTGGGGATGTCACTTCTTTTCAGCCTCTTGTGCTGTTGTCCTCCAACTAATGGGTCCACTGATTGAAAAAATATTCCCGACGGGTCCATGAGAATCTTTGGCACGGTCCATCGCTCAGCCGCTGTCTCAAGCATGCTATGTAAGAAATTTAAAATTTTTACACAACCAAAGTCACGATGAATAATAATATATTTTGCTTTATACACACTGAATTCAATACAGTATTACAGCATACAAAATAAAGACACACCACTCAGTCCCATGGCTGACTTATTCATCAAGCCATAGAAAATGGTATATGTCTAATAACTTATACATTCCGTCGGCTACCACATGTCGGCTAAATCATTGTGTCGTTTGGTTTCGTCGAGTACTACTAGTGTAGTGCATACTAGGTGTTCCTGCGGGTTTGCTTGTAAAAAATATGGAAAGAATAGAAGTTAGTTACAATTGTTATAAAAAGCGTAGAGGGAAGAAAACTAAAAATAAGAAGATTGAAAGAGTTTCTTGAAAGATAATCGGTTTTTCGGGCCTAAAGTTTAAGTTTTGAAAGAACTTTGCTTTGGAATTATGAAAGAAACATAAACCACAGACAGATGTATACAAGCTGTTACCAGCTGCTTCGAACGCTACCTCTTCTTCTCGTTCCTCTCCAATCACTAGAGGTTGGTCATTAGACTTAAAAATCTCTATCCCTGGCGAGGTGGAACAGCTCTGCAGCACTCTTGAATCCGGTCCATTCCCGAATGTTGCAGAGCCAGGACTTTTTTCTTCGGCCAACTCCTCGTTTTCCCGCCATTTTGCCCATCATTATGAGTTGCAGCAGTTTGTACCGGTCATTTCTAAAGACATGACCAAGGTAAGCCACTTTTCTTGATGATCTGCATTAAGTTGCATAGTTTTTGCTGTAAAGGCTAAACAAACATTAATACGTTCATCCCCACAAACTTTTACAAAATCAGTAGGATTTTGTTGTATATTGCAATGTACAGACACGACAGCACACAATTTAGTGTATGTATATCTCGTGATACAATAAGGACATGATATATATCTCACGATTGCATCCTTCTAAGGTAAATACTTGAGCTTCAGAGTATCTTGAAATGGGAATATAAAAGGTGCGAGTACTAGTGCATTTTGCGTTTTATTTAGATAAGTTACAAGTTTTTTTATCCTATGGATTTAAAGTAGGCATCTATTTTCACAAAGCCAAACCTTTTCTTAAATTAAAACAACTAAATTACTAAATTAAAATATTATAGGGAAAAAGCTTAACTATTATAGGGCATCGTAAAATTCCTCCTCAACGCTGTCAGCTGGTAATGTGCTCAAGAGACTGGCGTCGTTGCCTCTTTGTTTCGCAATTTGGCGGCCTCTTTCTAGGCTCAGTTGAAAACCAGTGTCAGGCTCCCTGTGGCCTGGCTTTTTGCTGAACTGAGCCTATTTGGCACAGCCGTGAGGCACACGGTACCTACATTCATTGTATTCTCGTAATTTATAATTTTTAATTGTAATTGTGTGCTTATAGCTTGCCAAATTAACTTATTTTCTTTCTTTCTTTCTTTGTATGGCAATACTAAGTCTCTGACCAAGGTAAAGGCCAGCTCTTGGGTCACGGACAGCGTCAACAACTCTTTTAGAAATGTCTCTGTAGAGGCTGTCAGCACTCGGAACCTGGGACTTTATTTATAAGGCTACAACTTGTAATGAGATGAACTGGTTGGTATAATACCTCATCATCATCATCAGTTTCCATTGCTTGTACACAGGCCTCCTCTTTCTTGAAAGCAGGCCTCCATTTTGTGATAGAGAGTGGGTCATACACCATCATGCGGGCACATTGTGGGTTGGTAGATGTCACATGTGTTCGAATTTTTGGTTCTGAGACTATGCCGGTTTCCTCACGATGTTTTCGTTCACCGTTTTGAGAGCAGAAATGGTGAAATTATTTACAAAATAATGGGTAGTCAGGAAAGTGAGAGGCAGAAATGAGCCCTACACTCCCTCGGTGTATCGGATAGGACTGTCCGACTCCTACTGATTGAAAACTACTATGTTTCTTCAGTTGCACTTTGCGTTTCAGAGCCGAGGTACCCTCTTAAGACAGCCACGCAAGTTTGCAAGGCATTTGGCTATTTAAGGGTCGACCTTTTCGTATCTTTTTTGTTTGACTTGGTCAACGACGATATATTACTAGACTCCGCATGCACAATCTAAGGAACAAAAACTATTCTGACAACTCGCTGAGGTACTACGTAAGCGAGGGGGACGGGGTACTGCGTTGTGATTATCTAACTCAAGGTCTATTCCGTCTCAAGGTATGTTTACGGCTCACAGGAGTGGTCGAAATGAGACGGATATAAGACTTTTTTGCCAAATGTGTTGACAGTCATTGGTCGCTTGTTATTAGGAGTCTAGTAATACTCGTATATCGTCGTTGAACTTGGTAAAATCATCCAATGAATCCTCCCACCCTAGTTGGAACAGATGGGACTGTCTGACTCGTACTGAATAAAATCCTTCGATCTGCTTAAACGGTCCCGCGAGCCCAGCAGTCTTTGTCCCTCTATGGGGTACAAAGCCTGCAGGGTCAAATCCAGTTCCAGGCTTGTGGAGGTCCGATAGGCAGTCTGTCCATGTAAAATACTGATATCCAGTTGCATCTGGTTTGACTGGAAGCTGACCACAATATAGATGGGAAAAGGCAGGCAGATGATAGTACAAAGAAACATCAGCCGCCTTATTACAAAATGGGGTTTAACTAAAAACCAAGGTTTATATCACCAAAACCTACGGTTTACACAAACGTTATTACAAATCTTGGTTTTGCGATAAACCATGGTCTAACAGTCGTAGCTGTCAAAGGTGTGTCAAAGTTTTTCAAAGGTACTTTTTCATTGTGTTGTTGTTTTTGTATTATTTTCACCCAAAATGGATTAAAACGTGCTAGATTTAATTGTTAGTACACATGGCGTAATGACGGTACTAAAGTCTACGTTTTATCTAAGTTTTGTAATACGGAGAAATTTAAACCATGGTTCTGAAGATAACCCTGGACTTGTTAGTACAGGTTTAAACCAAGGTTTATTTAGTTTTTGTAATAAGGCCGTATTAGTTTATTAACTAAGGATGTTTCTTTGTATCATCATCAAATTCAGTTCTCTTTCATCATAAAACTCATCTCAATACTCCTCCAAAAAAGCGCACAATATTTAAAAGAATCCATTCGAATTCTACCCAAGTGTTACCATCATTAAAATTCAATGCAAAATCCTGTCGTTCCTGATTGAAGTCTACATTTCTTTAGGTCATGAACCCCTACATATATGGTCTGTAACCCACTAAAATGGTAAAACGACATCGTTAGGCAGAAAATGTAAGTTTTATACAGTAAAATAAGAATAATAAAAAAAGAAAACAGATAAATGTATGGGTCTTTACATACAAAACGTGTATGTAAATGTTGACAGGCGTGCTCACTCGACGAAAGACGGACAGAGACTGATTTGAATTTTTGAATTTCGAACGCACGCTGCAGCGCAAGCGCATTGAATGGTGAATACTTAGGTTGCGCATGAGTTTTGTATGTTTCAGGACATTATAATCGTGACTGTCATGATTTCAAAAAAATAAATAAATAGCTTTATGATTTTATAATAGGACTGAAATAAACCTTACTTTTACCAAATGTGTAGTAAACTTCGTGTAGCTCCTTGATACACAGGACATGTTGTTACATCCAAAACTTATAGCCAACATACATATTATTTGGATCCAGGATTAAATTTCTTTTAATTAGCAAGTTTGTTGTTCAGTTCTACACAAAAACGGTGAATGTTCGATGTTCATATTCATATCCATTGTCCTATTCACTTATTTGCTCTTTAACAAGTGAATGATCAAGTCCATCAGTACCTTAACATTCCTTAAGTTTTTAACGTATCCCAATTTATCCTCAAGACATGGTCACCCTGGTGTGCACAGTCGCCATAGCAGCATATCTCAGACTTAACTATCTGAGAATCATGTCGTATTAGTTCACATTTTGCAGGCATATTGGCTCTGGTTAGAGTTGAGCTTGTGTACGGGAGTTTAAAAAAATATGTATGAAATTTTTTCCTAAAAGTTGCTTTTACAATGAAATTTTTATCAGAATTACAAAAAAAAAGTCATTTTTAACTTGACATTTTTAAATGTTGTTCAAAAATTTTATAAAATTTGAAAAATATATATAATTGAGAATTTATTTATGATTTTAAACTTTTATTTTATTAAGCTAAAGAGTTTGTTTGGTTGAAAACGTTAATATCAGCGAATTACTGATCCGAATCGAAAAATTCTTTTTATATTGGATAGTCCATTTATCGAGGAAGGCTGTAGACTATAAAAAACCTCACGCAACGACCAATAGGATTCGCCGAGGATCGGGGGGGGTGAAACCACGGGAAACAGCTAGTGTAGTACCAAGATTGAGAATTGCCTACAAAAATAATGTGTGTCCGAATATTACAGTTAAAATAAAACTTACTTGCAATGATTTCTTGGGCGAATTTTAATAGGAAGTTAGTTTTTTTTAGGTTTGAGTTTTAAATATGGTATCACTTACTCCGATTCCGCTCTATCTTGAGTACTAAATAACTAGTTAAGAATAAAAAAATGGTACTATTTATAGGTTTAAATGTTAACTATAAATTGATACTAAATTCATTCAAATTGCGCCATTGCTTAAGGAGCTATCCCGGATCAATTATCATCGAATCAGCAAAATGACATGACGAGGCAAAATAGAGGGCCAAAGCCTGCCGGGATTGCTGGACTCGTTAGTACGGTAGCTCGTTAGCTACCGTGACCCCTGAACGTAAAGGGCTATTGAAGGACACCGTTGATTTTAGTCAGTACAAGTCTGACAGCCCCTCTCGCCCTGCCCGGGGTGGGAGCACTCATTTGATGATTTTACCACGATGGAAAAAACGTTATATTTCTTAGTTGAAGAAATATAACTTTTGTGGTCCCATCCCTATGAGATATCGTGCTTACCATCAGCTCATACAAATCCTAAGAAGGTCTACATAACGAACAGTTTTAAATAACTACAGATATACTATCGTACTCTATGATATATTTTATAATCATACTGCCTTCGTAATCTGGTTTTCACGGTCTTTTTAGAAAATAAAATGGATGAAACTGGATTTAGAAGGTATATCTTCTTCTATCTATCTTCTATAATATAAAAATGGATCGCAAAATGTGTTGCTAAGCTCATAACTCGAAAACGGCTGGATCGATTCGGATAATTCTTTTTTTGTTGTGTTTGTAATCATCGGGACCGGGTTTTAGACCCGTGCGAAGCCGGGACGGCCGCTAGTTTTCTATAAAGACAATATTAAAGACATTTAGTCTGCGTTTGTGTAGTTGATTTCATCACCACTGCTCTAAAACGGTGAAGGAAAACATCGTGAGGAAACCGGCATGTCCTAGAACCAAACATTGAAGACATGTGACATCTACCAACGTGTAATGGGTCCGTGTAGTGGATTGCATTGCAGCCCATTCTCTCTCACAGAGAGAAGGCCTGTGTCCCAGCAGTGGGAATATTTTATAGGTTGATAATGATGATGACGGACTAAGCTGCATTGTTCTCACATAATGTATAGGTAATGTCAACTAATGTAATAAAGATATTGTAATGATTACCTGATTGAAATAGAGTGTCCATGTAGTTTCTTGCCCGTTCTTCTCCACAGAGATCTACGCTTTGGAATGAGCATCTACGGTACTTTCACAGTTATCATGTCTTGTGACTAGGACTGTAACACCATATTATTATCTTTGTAGCTTTTTTAGTCTTGTGACAATTCAAAAGTTCCTATAAACTGCCTATTTTCTTCTATTATATAAAAATCAATTGCTGTTCGTTAGTCTCGCTGAAACTCGAGAACGACTGCACCGATTTGGCTGATTTTAGTTTTGAATTGCCTGTGGCCTGTTGGTCTAGTGGTTAGTGACCCTGACTGCTATGTCGGAGGTCGTGGGTTCGTTTCCCACTCAGGACAAATGTTTATGTGATGAGCACGATCATTTGTTCTGTGTCTGGGTGTAAATATATAAGTATGTTTATCAGTCGTCTAGTACCCATAACACAAGCTCTGCTTAGCTTGGGACTAGATGGCGTTGTGAGATAGTTGTGGAATGTTACATTATTAATTATTTCTGGAAGTGCAGGGAAGGTTTAAAAGCTTTTTTTAATTGTTTCTGAGGCGGTACGAAGTTTGCCCGGTCAGCTAGTTTGAAATAAATGCTTCGAATTGCATCCTTATCAAAAAATCAAATTCAAAATGGCTACAGAAAACTACAAAGGCGGTAACTACTCTACTTTCAAACCAACATCATCATTTAACACGTTATTTAACAAACAAACTTACCGTTTAAGGTATTTTCGGAAGAATGTTAAAGTTACTTACTAACACGCCATGTCATTTACCGTAGAGAACCATTAGATGTACTAATTGAGTGAACAAACTACCTTAGCTTAGAGTGATACACACTATGTGGTTTTTAAAATTGCTTAGAGATATTATAAATTGCCCTAGAGTTTAAAAATATAAAAATCTTAATTCTACCTCGACACAATTTCTAGTGGATTAAGTATAAGCATACTAGATTAAAAACTAATCACGCGAAAATTATTGATATGTGCCGTATGTGGAATATCTCGGGTGCCATTAGCTCAGGTGCCATAAGCTCAGGTGCTATTAGCTCAGGTGCCTTTAGTTAGGTGCCATTATATTAGTTACAATTAGCTCAGGTGCCATTAGCTCAGGTGCTATTAGCTCAGGTGCCTTTAGTTAGGTGCCATTATATTAGTTACAATTAGCTCAGATGCCATTAGCTCAGGTGCTATTAGCTCAGATGCCTTTAGTTAGGTGCCATTATATTAGTTACAATTAGCTCAGGTGCCATTAGCTCAGGTGCTATTAGCTCAGGTGCCTTTAGTTAGGTGCCATTATATTAGTTACAATTAGCTCAGGTACCATTAGCTCAGGTGCTATTAGCTCAGATGCCTTTAGTTAGGTGCCATTATATTAGTTACAATTAGCTCAGGAGCTATTAGCTTAGGTGCCATTAGCTTAGGTGCCATTTTAGCGGATGCCAAATGTGGAATACCTATTGTAATTTACTGGGGCTGCCTCAATTATTATGGGTACATGTTATGATAAAATATTTTTTTTTGTATTTTGTATAAAATCTTAAAATCGGATTAATTTGAAGTAAAATATTGATGGATCACCAGGCTGTATTTCATGAACTGTGATAGTAAGACAGTTGAAATTTTCATTGATGATGATTGTATTTTTGTTGCTGCTATAGCAGTAAATACTAAAAAAGTACAAAATCAATGTTTAAGGCTACCAAACAGCATATTATAAAAGTATTTCATATGCGTTCGGAAATACAGACGCAGGCAAAGAGTTCGATTTCTTTGCTGATCGCATTCTAAAAGACGTTTGGAAACGCTTAGTGCGAATTGGTGGAATAGCTAAAGTATGAAAATTTTCCGTGCGTCTAGATGTGCAATGACAGAAAGAGATCAATCTTCCTTCTCTATATAAGAAAAGGTTATTGCCCTGCATTGACACAAATTAGACCCCAATTTTACTACTGAACAAACAGACACAAATCCCCCCACTATTGTATATCTAAAATCCAATTTACATGCATTTTCCTCCACATTCAGACGTAGATCCCGTAATCTTTGCTTTCAAAACCTCAGGTCTGTGAAGACAGGTGAATCCGGGAAACAATATATGTATAGATTTAGGTCAAACATAGCCTTTGTGAAACCTTAGGTATTTACTTTTGAGTACCTTTATGGGTTTGCAAAGATTTTGGCGAATGTTTGTATACAGTGTGAATTTTCCAACTGGGCGTTGATATATTGGGCTATATCTGAATCTATGAGGAATATCGAAATGTACTGAAAGGAGTGTGGAAGCCGATTTTGATGAAAACTTAAACTGTTACAGCCTAACTATAAAAACTTAAACATCTGTTGAACACCTGTCTCAAACAGGGTGACTACAAAACGGACCTTATTTCAACGTCATAATCTGACATTTTTTTAAACAAGTGTTCAACAGACGTTTATAGTTATTTTCAACACATTTGCTCGTAAAACGCATTTACAAAGCCTGTATACATTGTTCGAAAGATAAAAATTACGCACCATACAACGGAGCGTGCGGTAAAGTAGGTACTCTCACCTAAGTACCTATTTTACCGCACGCCCCCTTGTACAGCAGCGTGCGTTTTCTTTACGGTTTTTTTTTTTAATTTCAAAAAAAAAAAAGAATTCCACCAATGAGTTTCACAATAAGAGAATAAACAACCCGACTGATAGAACCTCCTTGGAAGCGCTTTTGCTCAATACGTTGTCTCACTTTAATACAAAAGAGTAAATGAGACGAAAGATGTAGTTCTAATTTTCACCACGTGCATGTGGCACCATTTTCAAAGTCGCGCCATTTTCATATTAGGAACTTCAAAATTGTTGCGACTAATCGGAGTTTGAGCGAGGAATCTGATATTAATATGGAAAAATGTGTTGAAAAACATTGTATGACACACGTGCAGAAATTGATTTTTACAAACTCGTGACTACGGTACGCCCTCGGCTTCGCTCGGGCGTACGTTCGTCTACTCGTTTGTAAAAACCAACTTACCGCACTAGTATCATAAACAACTATTATGATACTAGTGCGGTAAGTTGGTTTTAAATACCAATTTCTGCACGTGTGTTTTTCAACACATTTTTCCATATTAATATCAGATTCCTCGCTCGAACTCAGATTAGTCACAACAATTTCTGAAGTTCCTAATATGAAAATGGCGCGAATTTGAAAATGGCGCCACATGCACGTGGTGAAAATTAGAACTACATCTTTCGTCTCATTTACTCTTTAGTATTAAAGTGAGACAACATATTGAGCAAAAGCGCTTCCAAGGAGGTTCGGTCAGTCAGGTTATTCTTATAATGTGAAACTCCGTGATGTATTTTTTTTTGGAAATTAAAAAAAAAACTGTAAAGAAAACGCACGCTGCTATACTAAGGGGCGTGCGGTAAAATAGGTACTTATGTGAGAGTACCTATTTTACCGCACGCTGCGTTGTATGGTGCGTAATTTTTAACTTTCGACAATGTATACAGGCTTTGTAAATGCATTTTACGAGCAAATGTGTTGAAAATATTATAATGGACATGTGATGAGAAGGAATGAGACTCATGTGACTAAAAGAGTGATGAGTATGAATGTTGATGGATGGAGAGGAAGGCCAAAGAAAAGATGGATGGATGACTGTGTGAAAAATGATGTGAAAGAATAAGGAGTAAATTATACTGTGACGTCTGATAGGGGAGAAAAAATTAAAGAAACAAACGTGTTGCGACGACCACAAGTAAAAATGGGATCAGGGCAGGAAGATTGACGGGGCCCCCTCTCAGAGGGCCAAAGCCTGCCAGGGTCGCGGGACTTATTTCGATCACCGTGACCCCGGAACATAAAGGGCTATTGAAGGACAACGTGGATTTTAATCAGTACAAGTCTGACAGTAGGGGGTGGGAGGACTCATTTGATGATTTTACCACGATAAAAAAATAAAAGGCCAGGTAGATGATGAATTATAATGCATTCGCCTTTAGTAATCCATTAGAATAACACAGACAGGTAAAAACAAAAATGTGTACAAAAAGAAGAAATCAATTTCTATTTTTAACAACCCAAAAAATTCCATCCGTCTTCTTCAACCAATGTCCTAAACGGCTCTCTCCTAATATATTGAACAAACCGTCTGTCCGCGCCTCTTTAGCGCGTCGTTTGAGAGCGTCTCAATCGACTCCTGCGCATAACGAAGCGGTATTTTTAGACGTGTGATAAATAGTTTGCCGTGGTTGTTAGGTGGACAAGTATGGATGGATGGACTGTCATATTTATAGGTGTACTATTGGACGTTATTATTCTTAAAGTGTGGATAATGACATGACGTTGTTAGTGACCCTGACTGCTATGCCGGAGGTTGTGGGTTCGATTCCCACCCAGGACAAAGGTTTATGTGATGAGCACGATCATTTGTTTTGTGTCTGGGTGTAATTTACCTATAATATGTATTTATTTAGAACTATATAAGTATGTTTATCAGTTGTCTAGTACCCATAACACAAGCTCTGCTTAGCTTGGGACTAGATGGCGTTGTGTGATAGTTGTGGAATATTATATTATATTATAATAATAAACCCAGTTTGTTATTATAGCCTAATAGCGGGTTAAAGTAGTACACTTATTAACCGACTTCAAAAAAGGAGGAGTTTCCTTCTTAATTCGTTTTTTTTTGCACACACGATTCGCCAGGTATGTGGGCACTATTTTTTTTCATGAATCAGACGCAACTGTTGGTCTGAATCGGGCTTCATTGCTTATTGGTATTGTATCGACTACAATTTATTGAAGTAAATCGGGTACAAATCCAGAATCTGGCTATTAATAAGTAAGGGCGCGTACAGACTATATAACATAACATGTTATACCTATAACTTTTTCAGTCAGCGAAGTCATGTTATTTAACATTGTTATATAACGTTTTACATAGAGTTGTAGTGTTATATAACATGTTACATGGTCTGTACACACCTTTACACATTAAAAAAAAAGGTATCAACAATTTTAATAAAATGCAGACCAATTAATTACAATATGATAAATAACATCCAATAAAAGCCTTGAAAAGAAAAAAAAAACTTTCTAAATATGAAATCCAGACTCTGAACTTCTACTAATAAGTCAAAGAAAAAAACAGAAGCAAAGATAAAAAAACTGCCAAAACAATTAATATTCAATGTCGTCCATTTACGAAAAAAAAAACAAAAAAATACATTCGTTCAAAAATGACCGTAAAATATGACATGACAGCATTCGCTCGCTCGTCATGTCATAATGACATTACTTGAAGTTGAGATATAAAACCGATGCTACAAAGTAGTCCGTAATGACTTGAAATTATACGCTTCATTTCATTACTTAATATAGATTTAAGGCACTTGTGTACTGAAGGCGATGATATGTTTTCAATTTATAAAACATAAATTGAAAAGGTTAGAAAAAAAATGATTTTTCATACTGATGGCTCGATCAATTTCTCATTTTATATGAAAAACCAAACTTCTTTTTTGCGAATTTCCAATAGCCTTAGAACAAATATTGTTGAGTAACATGGGCTGAGTTACCTAATGAGAGGTTTTGCGCTTTTAACGTTACACGTTGTATACGAAGTTGGTTAAAAATACTGGCCAAGTGTGAGTCGTACTCGCGCACTAAAGGTTCCTTACATCTTTGTTTGGTTTTGGTTTTTTTGTATTTGTTGTTATAGCGGCAATAGAAATACATAATGAAAATTTTAACTGTTAACTATCACAGTTCGTGAGATGCAGCCTGGTTATACAGACAGACGGACAGTCGAGTCTTAATTCAAGTTTATTCAATCCTAAAAATTACCATGAAGTCTGGATTTTTATCCAGTATCCTGGCTTTAGGATCAAACTCTATGAATCCAACCTATTTTCCATGGTTGGTAAAATCAACAAAATGAGTCCTCCCTAGAGTGGGACAGGAGGGACTATCAGACTCGTACTGTCTGAGATTCACGATGCTTCGAAGACATGCTTTGAGACACTGATCTTGACATGGTACCAATTAAAAAGGAGGATGAGACAACGCGCACAAGTTCATTCAGTTATTTGACAGCTCTGTGGCGTGCTCTAGGCACGCTCATCTTGGATGGGACACAGTGATGATGCGTGGTGTCGTCTCTATACGTTGTAATAATAGCTCAATGTCTAAAACTTGCGTAGTATAGCATAGCTTTCACTGTAACACCACTTTTACCTCCTCACGAAATTGCATTTTGATCGCGAATCAAAATTACACATGATACGAGTAACTTCAGATAATTATTATTTTATTACAAGATGGCTGCCGGAGTCATTTTACGACGATATTATTATCATATTAGAGCTCAAATGTGCTGTAATAGGTTGCGTTTATTGTAACCTTATTATTATTTTGTCCTTGTTTGAGAGAAATAAAAGAATTTAAGTACGTAGTATTTTTTTTCTTACAGCCGCACAGCCGCGTAAAGTCTGTGGATGCATGACCTCACCATCTGTCTTCGGGAGTTTCCTCCGTGCTTCGGAAAGCACGTAAAGCCGTTGGTCCCAGCTGTCATTTGTAGATCTTTGACAGTCGTTACAATTAGTCAGAAGCTCTAAAATAAGTCTGACCACTAGTCGCACTATGGGGTATTGTATTACCCGGTTACTAGGTTGTGGAGGTCCGATAGACAATCGCTCCATGTAAAATACTGATATTCAGCTGCATCTGATTTGAATGGAAGCCGACGTTTGTCCTGGGTGGGAATCGAACCCACGACCCCCGCTATAGCAGTCAGGGTCACTAACCACTAGCTAGACCAACAGGCCAATCAAAAAAACTATTTACAGCCTGTTTTAAAACAAATAGTTTTAGTCATGCCGACCCCGTTTTTGAAAGACCCGTCCCTGAGATACATTTACAATATTACATTAGTAATCCAGGCACAATGTTAAGTTTAGAAAACAAACAGTTCCATTGGGATATCAAAGCTTATTTTGAACCTAATGGGCCTACCACACGTACAAGCTTCTTCACAGTTTTACCTGCGCAAGCCTGGCCTGCGCGTACTTGCCTGTGTGTGTGGTTGCTTGTGTGTTACTTGGGTAGTTTTCAGTGTTTTTTTTTTATTTTATTTATTCGAAAAATAAACAGTTATACAATTACATCTATATACTAAATTAATAAAAATACAATACATACGACATTTTCCACAGCATATTAAAAGTTTAATTTAACAGTGCGGTATTTTAAGCGATTAAAACAGAAAATTGGTGAGTACAGGCAGTGAATTTAAATATAAACAGACATGCAAACAACAGAGAAAAGTGTTCAGAATTACTGATACATAATATATATAGATTTATGATAAGACTAGCTGTTGCCAGCGGCTTCACCCGATACATCTCAAGAATTATCCCACGGGAATACAAAATCGGGATAAAAACTACTAAACTATCCTATGTGCTAATCCAGGTTATAAACTATCTGTGTACCAAATTTCAGCCAAATCCGCTCAGAGGTTTTTGCGTGAAAGAGTAACAAACATCCATCCACACATATAAACTTTCACGTTTATAATATTAGTAGGATAACGCAAAAGCAAGTACTTCGCGTGCCAATAATCCGTGCTAGCTTACGACCAAAAATCGTAAGTGGCCATTTTCGCGCTCGTCTAAATCGGTCTATCTTTAGTTGGACGTCAGTTTTAATATTAAAATGGTGAATTTTGCTGTGGGACGGGAAGGGCGCCCGTGAGCGGGGGTCGTATTTTAATCGATTTGGATTTCCCATGACTAAATAGTTTTGTGACGTCATGATAGGTAGTCAAAAATGACACGCTTGGTTCTCATACAGTACCCTTACCACGACTTTTCAATCTTTTACTTTACAGCGTCTTTCTAGTATTTACAGCGTTTCTTGTACGAAAAACTGGAACTAATTTTTTCCTTGAAAATTGACAATTTCAAATTGTCACAGTTCCAGTTTACGTCTCAAATACTGAATACTCGTGCTAAGGGTTTTCTCATGTGATAAGCTTGCGCAGGCAAAACTGTGTTGAAGCTTGCGCGTGTGGTAGGCCCATAAAACCATAAAGACAAAATTTAACTTTTAAATCATCCCTGGCGCCACGTAAAGCGAACAAAAGCGAAAGTTTCGTATCTTTTAAAAGCTTTTGAGGTGGTGTAATAAATAATAACATACTTGAGTTTTTAGGGGAAGTCTATTTAGTCGTTTAAGGGTGGGTTACCCTTCTGTGGGCACTTGAAAGTGTCTGTTTTTGTAGTTAATGGCGAATGTGTGTCACAAAATATTTTAGTTTAGAGCTTAAAACACCGTCCCTTTCGATGTTTGAAATGCCGAATAATTTAAAGCTGTGTTATTGTGAGTAGGTAGGTTAGTATTTATTTATTTATTTAATAATTTGTTAGCGAATACAGAACCAGTAAGGATTACTAGAATATTATAATTATGACCATCATCTCTTGATAATTACTGGTGATTGCATCAACCAGCCCGCGAAATTCAAAATTTCATGCGTTTTTTGCAATTTGCAGGCCATTGCTAGGTTTTATGTTGATTAAAATATTATTAGCGGCTGTAAGACGTATGTAGTTACAGAATTATAATAATCAAAATCACCAATACAACCCTCCAAGTTCATAAAGCTCTAGGAATGACTTTTTCGTTTTTTTTTTGTTTCTAGACCTTTAAGCAAATAAATACTTTGTGCAAATTAATTTTCTTTTCTTCATTTTCGGTCCTACCTTGTAATCCACAATAACATTTTTGTTATCGTTAGCTATCTTGATGATGTAATTTTCATATATTATGATTATTCTTTATTCAAGAACGTATTTTATGCATATTGTGACGGGTCACGAGACTGTCTCATCATGTAACCGTGACCTAGGAACGTAAAGGGCTATTGAAGGACACCGTGGATTTTAATTAGCATACCAGCTTTTCTGTTTAAAGACTGTGGTAGGGTACTCGCGGAACCGTTACTTTATATATTTAACATCTGTCTTCATTCTGCGGAGTTTCCAGCTCGTTGGAAGACTACGCGAGTCATTCCAGTGCCCAAAGGCAAGGCGGGAGCTGACATCAGTGGGTATAGACCTGTGGCGGTGTTGTCGACTCCGGCAAAGGTGTTCGAGTCTGCCATCCAGCGCTGTATGCAAGGGCAAGTGCGCGGACAGTTAGCGGATGCGCAGCACGGATTCAGGCCGGGGCATAGCACTGCTACCAATCTCCTCGATTTCATGGGACAGGTGGTGCCGGCGGTAGATGCTGGGGTGCAGGTGGATGTAGCTTATTTTGACTTCAGAAAAGCCTTTGACACCGTCGACAATGACATCTTGTTGCGGAAGCTAGCAGAGGTCGGATGTACCCCTCATCTATTAAAGTTTTTCGCCAGTTACATGCAAGGCAGACAGCAGTATGTAGACTGCAACGGATGTGAATCTGACTTATACTACACTTGGTCTGGTGTAAGTCAGGGCAGCAATTTGGGGCCTCTAGAATTCATAATAATGATAAACAATTTACCGGAAGTTGTAAGACATGGCTCTTGTTTATTATTTGCAGATGACCTCAAGTTGCTGCTTGAGATTAGGTCCGAGTCCGACTGCAGACGCCTGCAGGAAGATATAGATCGAATAGTACAATGGAGTCATGAAAACAAACTATACTTCAACGTATCTAAGTGCTCGTTGATGAGCTTCACCCGTGCTCGTACACCTTTGATCTATGAGTACGTGGTGGACGCGGCACCAATGCAAAGAGTCACGGAGGTGCGAGACTTAGGTGTCTCCATGACTCCCGATCTATCATTCCGTGAACATGTAACCAAGATCTGTAAGAAGGCGTACAGAAATTTAGGATTTGTTCTGAGACAGACACACAGCTTCACAAACATCACAGCAGTTAGAGTCCTGTATGACACACTAGTCAGGAGTCATCTGGAACATAGTGCGGTCATATGGGATCCGCATGAAGCTAAGTACTCAGTGATGTTGGAGCGCGTTCAGAACAAATTCACGCGCCATTTGTACAAGAAATTATATGGGGTATATCCTTTTTACCCACTGATGTATCCCACTTTGTTTGTCCTGGGCATGGTTGGCTATAACCAACTGCATGTCCGACGGGAGTTTGCGCTGGTCGCCTACTTGGTGAAGGTGCTTCGTGGAGTGGAGAGTAACCCGGGCGTATTGAAGTGCTTGAGTATGTGTGTACCGGATCGCTACGTGTGGAGGCGGCGCAGCCCGCCACTGCTACTGGTACCTACAGCCAGAACTAACTTACTGGCCAAGGCACCTCTTACCAGAGCTATCCGTAATATCAACAGCCTGCAAACACAGATCGATGTGTTTACGTGTTCTTTGGGTGAATTCGCAAGGCTATTATTATTTATTTTATGCTACAAGCAAAATAATTTATAATTTGTGTGTACATATTAATGTGTTATTGTATAGTGTACCTATTAGTTAAGATGTATTATTATTTATGTAAGTGTTTCTTTATACAATGATATTGTGCCATATTTTGTATTTTAATTTTAATTAAATTTTGCAAGACTTACATTTATATATATATTTAACTATATTTTATTATTTTCTGTTGTAATTGTATTGTTTGTAGTTTGTATTAGTTTAAGTTTAGTTTAAGGTCTTATTTATCGCATTAGGCAAAACCTGTAATGATAAAATAAGTTTTGATAAATAAATAAATAAATAAATAAATGTACACACTAAATTCAACACAGGATAATTAACACATTGATACAGAAATTTCTGCCAGCAGACACGCGAAAGGAGAAAAAAAATGTAGACTATAGTGTGTGAGAGGAGGAATAAAAACCGTGGATGCTAACCTAATCCAGCCTAAAATATAGGTAACATACATAATAATAAATAAATATTAATACTTATACATACACTTCTAAAAATATATACCTAATGCAAAATGTATATATATTTATATCTAAATAAATTACAATTGTGATGATAAATAATGCTCTTTTAATCTGAATTTAAATAGTGAAATTTATTCCACAAATCCCCTCTAAAATTACCTACCAGTGGGGGTTGTTACTTTATTTTCAAAAATCCTCACTGTAAAGAAGTAAAATTAAGCACAATTCAGCAGAAGAGACGTTTAAACATAAGTCTGTCTGTCGGACACCATGGTCCCCCACGGTCTGAACGAAACATACTGGTGTCACCCACCATTGTCCGACATGGCCTGAAAGAAAATTTATCATTATATTCCGTTGCATTGAACGTGTTAATCAATTTATAACGGAGGATTCATTTACTGTTGGTTTTTGATCAATAATCGGTTTTTTTTTCTGTTTTTGCTTTTATACCAGAGAAACATCGCGGGCATGCGGGCGGCGAGTAAAGGGCAACTCGCCGTCCGACCATGGACCATGCCCAGGTCGACGGCGCGTCGTGTTCCACGCTCGCCTCAAAGAGCGTCAGCATAATGACGAGCCTCCCGATCTCAGACGGCTAAAGCCTGCCGGGGTCGCGCGTCTTATAACATCACCGTGACCCCGGAACATAAAGGGTTATTGAAGGACACCGTGGATTTTAGTCAATGCAAGTCTGTCAGTCCCTCCCGCCCTGCCCGGGATGTGAGGCCTGATGATATTACCACGTAAAAAAAAAAAAAACCAGAGGAAGATGGTCGACATCAAGGACATTCCGAGTTTCTGGAGGTTCGTTTTGGTCAGGTTCCTATAAACCTTGCTGATAGATATAGCACCTAGTCTCATACCGCACCTTATGGCCCCATCTTCAATCAGTTCTAAGTGCTATTTGGCCTGCCCACTGCTTCAACTTATTAAATTACGTGGAACTGTTAAACAGGTACCCGTCACCCTGGAACGTGAAGGGCTATTAAAGGAACAACGTGGAATTTAGTCAGTACGATTCTGACAGTCCCTTTATCTTGGGTACTAGACTCATTTGATGATATTACAACACAATAATCAACAAAAAACTGCTGAACAGATTTCGATGAAACTTGCAGTATTCCCTAAGGCGAACGATCACTAGTACAACAAAAAAAGAATTTTGAAATTCGGTCCACAATTGTCGTAGTAATCGCGTAACAAACACGTAAAAAGTAAAGTTCATCTTAATTATCATCCAAGTACGCGAAATTAATAAAAATGCTCACAAAATAAAAAGTACTGAACCAAATTGGATGAAATTTTTATGGGATCAAACCGCAAGTATCCTGCATCGAACAAAAAATCACACTAATCGGACTAGAAACCTCGGAGTAAACCATATATAAAAAAAATATATACATTGAGAACCTCCTCTTTTTATAAATTGAAAAAAGAAACCTACCAATGTTTTGCATCATAAAGCAAAATTAAAACCGGCCACCCATCCAAATTAATCCCTAAACAACCGTAGCTTAACTTGACACAATACTAAAACCAAAACCAATAAGATTACAAGCCAAATCCGACAATCCGACCGTCTTACAATTCCGACAATAATTATGAGAATTCCGAGAAGATTAACAATTAATTTCGAAAGGACTCTTCAGACTCGTACTGACTAAAATTCACGGTACCTTCAGTAATTGCCCTTTATGTTCCAGGGCCAGGGTATCCTGCTTAGACAGTAGGCTAGGTTGCTGGGAGGACTCATTTGATGATTTTACAACGCTAAAAGAGAATTTGCCGATTTGCTCGCATATAAAATCATACCAATTTTTTGCATCATAAAACAAAATGAAAACCGGCCACCCATCCAAATTAATCCCTAAACAACCATAGCTTAACTTGACACAATACTAAAACCAAACCCAATAAGATTACAAGTCAAATCCGAAAATCCCGACCGTCTTACAATTCCAACCGTCTTACAATAATTCCGCCAATAATTATGAGAATTCCGAGAAGATTAACAATTAATTTCGCGTAATATTTGAGGGCATGATATTAGAGGTATGGCGGTACAATATTATGTGTATATAACGGTAAATAGATATGATGAGGACAGGTAAATGACACGGGAGTCTCTTGGTTGCGAGATGTGGTGCATTTGGGGCTGGGTGAATGCACCCTTTTTAGGTGACAAAAAATCGGGTTGGTTTCGGCTTATTAGAAACGATACAAATTACTTTGCTTGTTAGAAAAATCTAAATAGTAGGTAACCGATTTCAAAAAAAGGAGAATGTGCTCAATTTGATTATATATTTTATTTGTTTACATATTTGTTTCTTATGACTAGGTGAACCGATTTTGATGATTTGGACCACGGTTCATGAGATAATACCTGGTGGTAGAGGGACAGACAGATAGACAGACGGACAGCGAACTCTTAGTAACACCCCGCTTTAGCTTTTGGGTATGGAACTTGTATGGAATATAAAAAAAAACCTTTAAAATAAGTCCGATATTGAATAATTCTAAATAGCCCAAAATCAAAGCATTTATTTCAAGTAGGCGAATTACTGATAATTTCGAATTATGGTGTTACTGTCCCAGTCAGCACAAGACATAATAACTGTGAAAGTACCGTAGATGCATATTTCAAGAAATAGATCTCTATGGAGAAGAACAGGCAAGAAACTCCATGGACACTCTTTTTAGTTCGCCAAAATTATTTACAAAACAGCAGGTCAACCTACCTCAATCTGTCAAATTTTATTAATAGAACATTTATTACCTTTCCGTTATTGTGATAAGATTCCAAATCATAAAAAATGACAGATTGAGGTATGTTGATGTGCTGTCAGGCCTCAAGGTGGACCGACGACAACGTTAGGGTCGAAGACAACTGATGGATGCAAGTGGCGAATAGTCGTTCGGCGTGGCGGTCTAAGGGGGAGGTCCATTATGTGAGAGCGATGTAGCAAGTTAAACAGTGTCCATCGTAAAATAAAAATAAATAAAAAATCAGGAACAAAATGATCAATAATTTAAATAAACCATGGCGGCTAGTGTTTCCTCCAGTATCAAAATTTTAAAACAACCATGACAGCTAGTGTACAGTCTAAAATTTTAGCGTCTATTCTCTCAGCTCAGTATAGAACGTAGCACTTCATCCCCAGCCTCCCCGCCCCATTTCATGCGTATTGATTTTGGTCGTTAGAGAGATTTATTTATGAGTCGCGACGGTGAACTCGAGGTACGGGGCTTCGAAGCCGGGTCGTGCAGTTAGCGAAAGATTTGTTTGTCTAGGGGAGTTGTGTACTATATGGATTCTTATTAGATTTTAAAAGGGGTTTTGGATGTATGGAAATTTTATTTGGTGTTGGTATTTGGATGTTGCCTTATAAAGCATTTTGCTTGACTTTGCTTTATTCAATAACTAGCCTAAGAGTAGCCCGGTCGCGGGATTTATAGAATTACCGTGACCCCGGAACGTTAAAGGGCTATTGCAGGACACCGTGGATTTTAGTCAGTACATGTCTGACAGTCCCATTTGCCCTGCCCTGGGTGGGAGTACTCATTAGATGATTTTACTACGATAAAAAAAAGAGTTGTGGTAGCCTAGTGGTACTGTCCGACTTACGAATTTTAGTCTATAATATTCCCACTTCTGGGACACATGCCTCACATCTCTGTGAGAGGGAGTGGGCCATAATCCATCACGCGGGCCTCGTACAGGTTGACAGACGTCACATGAGTATGAATTTTTGGTTCTAGGACATGTCGGTTTCCTCACGATGTGTTGCTTCACCGTTTTAAGAGCAGTGGTGATGTAATATATTACACAAAGTAATGCGCCTGGCGGGGTTCGAGACCACGACCTACAACTCGTAAGTCGAGGCCGATACCACTGGGCCACCACTGCTCATAATGATGATGATGAGGTATAACGACAAAGTACTTTACAAAGCCCTTTATATATGTACAGACAACATCGTCAATGGGGTCTGAGTGCCCACCAAGTTCTTAAAGACATCATCAAGCGTGTAGTCGACGCTTCGCCTTCGCGTGATCAAAAAGATGACCTATTTCTTGGTCAAAGGATCTGCAGTATTGCCATCCGACGTCGCAAAGTTGCCAGGATTCTGGGCACTTTTCCCATTGACAGCGATGTCGATGAATTTTATGACACCCTGTCATTTTTTATTTACCTAGTATTTTTTGTAATTCGATCTGGGCACTTTTCCCATTGAGAGCGATGTGGATTAATTTTTTGACACCCTGTACATTTTTATTTACCTAGTATTTTTTGTATTTTTTTTACTTAACATTTTGTATTTACATTTAAATTAGTAAAATAAATAAAAAAAATTTAACCATACAAGAAAAAAAAAGGATAATTTTTATGTTCAACTGGGAAGATTTGATTTACGAACGCCTCTTTACACCCGTTCAGAAATAAACACGTGATTTAAAGTTACCTACATATAAAGTACAGTACACAAGTTATAAGTTAGTGACAAAGTCCGGATACTGCTGTCTATCCGCCGGATATAATCCTAGAAGTGACAGCGACGGAGTGACAGGGCTGGCCAAAACTTATTTACCTTTACGCCTTTACGTCATTATTTTTGGTTGGTAAAACGTGCAGTATACTGAATCGGAAGGTCACAAGTTCAAGTCCTAATCGCCATGGAATTTTATTTTTCATACAAATATTGCGTGTGGGCCAAAGCCTGCCGGTGTCGCGGGACTGTCTCGTCCGGTAACCGTGACCCTGGAACGTAAAGGGCTACTGAAGTATCACCGTGAATAGTCAGTACAAGTCTCACAGTAACCCTAACCACCTACCCCGCCTCGGGTAGCATTCATGTTATGATTTTACCACGATAAAAAGGCGTATTTTTATTCATCATCATCATATTTATTTATTTTATTTATCTTTATTTGCACAGACTACATTGATCTATAGTGTTAGTAACAAAACTGCTTAACCTATGTTAGTACTTAATACATAAAACGGAACGTGTCCGGTTCACGAGCGCCCATACTAGCGGACTATCTGCCCGGTCGGCTATCGACTGCAGGATAGTGTTGCGACTGCCCCGTATTCTGCAGAGTAACGAGGCTGTTTTTTTACGAATAATCAGCCGTAAGACGTCCACTGCTGAGCATAGGCCTCCCCTTTAGACTTCCAGTATGACCGGTTGTAAGCGGCCTGCATCCAGCGTGATCCTGTGGCCTTCATAGGATCGTCTGCACACCTAGTGGACGTCCTACGCTGCGCTTGCCGGTGCGTGGTCTCCATTCGAGAACCTTACGGCCCCATCGGCCATCAGTTCTGCTTGCTATATGGCCTGCCCACTGCCATTTCAACTTGCTAATTAGTATTTTTATTATTGTGTATAAAAGTATGACATTCGGAAACAGCAAAACATAATTACGTCGTCGACTATTCTTTTACAGAAGTAAAAAAAAATATTAAATAAAACCGAATTTTCCATAAGGACTTCTCATATTTGACTACAAACAAATTATAATAATTATCTATTCTAGAACGTTCAATTATTTTAAGTCGTAGACGCGTTGTAAGCACAAACCAGGCTGACCGACGAATATTAACATAATTGCAGACGAATGAACAAACAAACCCTCTTACAATTTGCATATTAAGACTGGTTGCCTGAACAGAGCCCTATGTTTTATGGGAAAAGATGGCCCATGATGGCCAAGAGCCGTTATCAATTTATTGACATCCCATATTTAATATTGAAATTGTATCTTGTTTAATTTGCTGTCTTAATTTAGAATATTATTTTTGTATGTGAATTTTATTATTTTTTATGTAAATGTTGTGCACGTCTATTATTGACACTAACACTAGACTAAGACCTATAAAATGTAAATTACCCATGTTTGTGTTGTTGATGTGCTTTAAATAAATAAATAAATAAAATAAGAGCCGGGTATGTGCACAAAGGTATTTTTTTTTAAATTCATGGTAAAATCATCGAATGAGTCCATTCAGGGTAGGATGGGAGGGACTGTCAAACTCGTATCTACTGACTAAAATCCACGGTGTACTTTAATATCTGTTTACGTTCCAGAGCCATGGTTACCTGATAAGACAGTGCCTCGACCCTGCCGGCTTTTTGAGGCGCGCGTGGAACATATTCTGGGATCAAATTCTTCAATACTAAAATTACCCTAACCTAGAAACGACTCCCGATTATAAGGTTTAAAAAAAAATATGGTCGGCTTCCAGTAACTGGATCAGCTGATTACTGGGTAACGTGTTACATCTTGCTAAAGACATGACAGCAGCTTTACAAAAAACCACCGTACTCGGTATTTCAATAAATAATAATTTCTCTACCAATATCCAAAATAGAGTAACTTTCAATACATTCAATATTTTGTGCTCTCGCCGGGACGGATGGCTGGTTGCCATGGTTACCATATCTCGGCTTTCTTCCTGACTGATCGCCGAATTCGGCCGGGGAGCGACGAATTCACCTGGGAAGGTACTACGGGAACTCGAATTGATGTCGAGGAAAAGCTTTTTTTTTTGTCTAAAATCGGTTTACTCTGAGCCTTAATCTAGCTTCCGTTATTTCATTACCGTGACCCCGGAACATAAAGGGCTATTGAAGGACACCGTGGATTTTAGTCAGTACAAGTCTGACAGTCCCTCCCGCCCTGCCCGGGGTTGCTACTTATTTGATGATTTTACCACGTAAAAAAAAAAGCCTTAATCTAGCTTTGAGACGAAGACGAGGTCTAACATGGAGCGAACCTATCACATATACACGTGGAGACGCTATTTTAATATAAATTATTAAACAGTATACTCCAGATCTCTACAATTTGGAATACAGAGTCGAAAATCTATCTAGCTAAGTCCCATATCTGGAAAAAGTAATATTCACGCATAAAAATTTACACGGACATTTTGTTTCATTATTTCGTCACGCGAAGCGATGTCTATGAAGTCCGGTTAGAACAAACGTCGACTTTCATGGTAATGTCCACGAGTTCAAACCCAAAGACGTAATCCTTGTTTTTTTTTTATTTTTGTCATTCTTTTATTGAAGAGCTCAGTCCACCGGCTATCTTCTATCTATATATATAAAAATGAAACCCGTTTTCCGTTGTCACGACATAACATGAAAACGGCTTGACCGATTCGGATAATTATTTTCTTGTTGTGTTTATAACCATCGGGACCGGGTTTTAGACCTGGTCCTCCACCCGTGCGAAGCCGGGACGGACCGCTAGTCTATAATATAAAAATGGATCGCAAAATGTGTTACGTTGTGTGCTAAGCTCATAACTCGAAAACGGCAGGACCGATTCGGATAATTATTTTTTGTTGTTTTTTGTAACCATCGGGACCGGGTTTTAGAGGACTTCCACCCGTGCGAAGCCGGGACGGGCCGCTAGTTTTTAATTAAACTCGAACACAAATCGTTCCTTCGAATCGCAACCAATAGTAGGGCCCATCTCAAAGCTAATTAAGTATTATACCCACTTCAGGTTGACGTGTTGGTAATTAGGGCAGGAGCCCTCGCCTTATGTTCGGGTTGCTTAATCCTGGCCAGTGAGATGGGCTGGACATTCGATGGCTAAAAACTTGGCAGTGTGTTTTGTTATTAGTGACAGGTAGATCTTGTTTGAAAAGAAGGTTTAGTATTGAACAATATTCATTGTATTCTTGGTGTTGTTTTGGCAAATGTTCAAATAGCCGGGCAGTCTTACGGAATTTTCCGTTGGTTTTCGTAATCATCATCATCATCATCTCAGCCATAGGACGTCCACTGCTCAACATGGGCCTTGATCTCCACATATACCGGTTTTAAGCGACCTGCATCCAGCGTCTTCCGGCGACCTTCATAAGGTCGTCTGCCCACCTTGTTGGTGGACGTCCTTCGCTGCGCTTGCTAGTCCGTAGTCTCCACTCTAGCACTTTTCGACCCCATCGGCCATATGCTCAGCGAGCAATATGGCCTGCCCATTGCCACTTCAGCTTGCTAATCCGGTGGGCTATATCGGTGACTTCGCTATAATACTCTTTTCACACTACTTGCTCGTAAATGTCATATTATATGTCAGGCAAACCCATGGTAAAGCAAGTCAAGTGTAAGGTAGGGTACAGTACCCTTAGCACGAGTTTTCATTCTTTTACTTTACAGCGTCTTTCCAGTATTGTAAAAATGGAACAACGCCTCTGGTGTGCGAAGAAGGAACTAATTTTTTCCTTGAAAATTGTTAATTTGATATTGTCAAAGTTCCAGTTTACTTTACTTCTAAAATACTAAAAACATGTGCTAAGGGTACTGTTTGTTATGTTTTTGACTGGAATTCACTTGTGCGAACATGTACAAAGACCCACAAGCATAGGATAGGCACTTTTCCCAATAATTTTAAAGTTTCATGAAATGTAACATTAAAATTTTGACAGATTGAGGTAGGTTCGTGTTGGCTGACATTATATAATACACATACTTCCTTTCATTCTATATCTATAAGTTTCTGACACGCTTCCAAGGCAGGTGTTTTCTTTGAATTTAGGTTAAGCTGGGATCGGCATATCGTGTGATATAAACTAGGGTACTACTATCTAAGCGCGAAACCCGTAGCTTCGGTCGAAGTTTCGGGCAGTTCCTTGTCTTTATTACTAAGTTTAGTAAGTGGTACCTACGTAAGAACGAATTAAAAATTGGTGACAACATGGACATTTGTCCCGACTTCCTGTGTGTTGTCAGGACCTTTAGATTCAAGACTAATAGGGATGTACGGATCAAAAGTTTTGAATTACTTTTCGTTTGTTCCCACTAGTTCTACTGACCAGTTCTGCGGTAGAACTAAATGGTATTATATTTTTTTACTAGTTCTACGATATTAAGTAGAACAAAATAGTTTTCCCACTTGTTCTACTGAACAGTTCCCCTAACGACTAACTATGAATATGTCAAAAATGTGTTCAGTAGGACTAGTGGGAATAAACTTTTCGTTCATTCGGGCCCGTATTTTCGTTAATGAAATAGAGAGTAGACCCCCTGGTACGGAGGTAAGAGATATAAGCAAGTGGAACAGATGATTTTGATGCAATAAGGATAGTTATAATGCTACGATTGAAGATTCATGGTGTAAATAAAACAACGACGATATATTACTAGACTCCTTATAATAACAGGCGACCGATGTCTGTCAACACATTAGGCAAAAAAGTCTGATATCCGTCTTATTTACCAATCCTGTGAGCCGTCAACATACCTTGACACAGTACAGACCTTGAATTAGCCAATCACAACGCAGTACCCCGTCCCCCTCGCTTACGTAGTACCTCAGCCAGTTGACAGAATAGTTTTTGTTCCTTAGTCTAGTAATATATCGTCGTTGAAATAAAATGACACAGAATTTAAAAGATTTTAACTGACTTAAAAAAAAAAAGGATCTTCTCAATTTGTCGGAATCTTTTTTTTCCCGATTTATCGAAGACTCTTGCACCGATTTGGAAAATTCTTGTTTGGTTTGAAAATGATTAATCTACAGATGGTCTCATGATAATCACGTCAGGATCTGATGACGGAATCTTGAAGACTCAACCATCAAAAAGGGTAAATAAGCAGTTTCTTCAAAAAAAACCATAGGGGCCATTTTTTTTATTTTTGTTTATTGCGCTTGCTTTTTTATACTATCTCGTGGTCTGATGGTAAGCGATGATGTGGTCGACAGTGAAGCACGCTTGCCAAGAAATAACCTTTTGATCTTGACTTGAGGTCTGTGGATTTATTACCATCTGTCATAGCGAGTTTCTTCAGTGCCTCAGAAAACACGTAAAGCCGTTGGCCTCGGGATGCTAAGACAGGAAACCTCCACGTGCGCCCGTGGACTGGAATTCCCTCTCGGATACGTCCGGGGGGAAGACCAGTTTTTCGGGCCGGTGCACCATTGGATGCGGTCAAAAACTTTTCGGGGTCTCCTTGCCCGTATACGAATAGCCTGTCGTGTGGACGCTCCAACGCGTGTCCCTCTGATCAGCAGAGGGCATAGCGGCGGAGCGGTTTCTTCAACTTTTAGTCACCCAATGCTGGGTGTCTCTTCCAAATCTTTCCACTTCTGGCGGTTTTGTGTTATGGCTATCCAGTTTCTTCCGGCCACTTTAACAAGATCGTCTGTCCAGCTAGTCGGTTGTCTCCCTACATTCCTCTTTCTCGTTCGTGGTCTCCACTCCAACACTTTCCTGCCCCATCTTCCATCCAGTCTACGGCATATAAGGCCCGCCCACTTCTACTTTCTTTTCGCTATCACCCATGCTATGTCTTAAAATAATTCAATTGTAGATCTATGGTGTTACTATTAGTCAGAATCTCAAAAGTCCGACAACCTGTCTTAGCATGGAGTATCGTATTACCCAGTTACGGAGGTCTGATAGGCAGTCGCTTCATAATAAAATAATGATATTCAGCTGGATCCGGTTTGACTGGAAGCCGATCCAAACATAGCTTGAAAAGGCTATGCAGATAATAATTGCCAAGTTCTAATCGAAAAGTCTGCCGGGGTCGCGGAAGCCTGCCAGGGTCGCGGGACTTATTTCCATCACCGTGACCCCGGAACATAGAGCTATTGAAGGTCACCGTGGATTTTAGTCAGTACAAGTCTGACAGTCCCTCCCGCCCTACCCGAAGTTCGGGAGGACTCATTTGATGAGTTTACCACGACAACATAAAAATCTAAAGACAATTACTTATTAATTTTGTTTGTTTTGTCTTTTATAATTAATTTTTAGAAACCAAAACAAAGTTCTTTCAAAGCAAAATACAAATCAAAGTTAGATTTATCGATACGGGATTTGCTCATTATAATTTGTAATGGATACGTATTTGAACTTTCTGAATTAAAACTTTACTTATTGATACATTTAACAGATATCGGGATTACTCGATTAAGGAAGATATTATACCTATACTTTAGAGGAATAAACATAAGTGGCGAGTGGGTGACTCGCCGTCCGCACCATGCCCGGGTCGAAGGCGACGGCGCGTTGTTTTTGTTCCACGCGCGCCTCAAAGAGCTGTCAGCAATCTGACGAGACCCTCCTTTAGAGGGTCGAAGCCTGCCGGGGTCGCGGGTCTGTCTCATTGGGTAACAGTTTTTTTTATCGTGATAAAATCATATAATGAGATCTTCCTCTCAGGCAGGACGGGAGGGATTGTCAGACTTGTACTGACTAAAATCCACAGTGATCCTTTGATACGCTCTTTACGTTCCGGGGTCACGGTTAAGAAATGAGGCAGTCCCGCGTGCGAGACGGCACGGTTAGCGCAGTGGCTAAGGTATTGGACAGCTGCGCACGGAATAAATATTTGTGACCTACAAGTAGTTGTCTTAGTTTGTATGTTTGTAAACGCACCCACGACACAGGAGCAACTCCTCATCATCATCATCATCACGCCTTTCTACTATTGCATTGGTTTCGTACTCTACCCTAAGCACGAGTTTTCAGTATTTGAGACGTAAAGTGAACTGGAACTTTGACAATATCAAATTGACTTTTTCAAGAAAAAAATTAATTCCTTCTTCGCACACCAGAGGCGCTGTTCCATTTTTTCATATAAGAAAGGCTGTAAATACTGGAAAGACTCTGTAAAGTAAAATAGTGATAACTCGTGCTAGTGGTTCCTGAAGTCGGATGTGGTGGCAACACTTTGCCCCCTAGTGTGGGGAAAAGTGTTTAAAAATAAGTTTTTTGGCTGAAAATATAAGAAAATTCATATTTTAATAATAGAACGGCGCCCTGCGGCGTTCCTCGTAGTTTACTCTTTATTGCCAGGTTGTAATTTACCTTGTTTCCGCGGTAATTTATGTACAATATACATACATGATGATGATTTAAAGTCACGCAACATCTTTGCATAAAAAGTTTCACATAGTAAAATGATTTCAGTTTTTATTTATGTAAAATAATTTTACGCTTCACCTCAATTTAGACTTGGGGAAACATTAGGTCCCGCGACCCCAGCGGTCGCTTGACTGTCTTTTCAGGAACCATGACCCTGGAACGTACGGGGCTATTGAAGGATGAATATTGACGGATTAAGTAGGTATCTTTACTTGAAGTAAAGATTTTCCTAATATTAAAACTATCGAACCAACTTTAATTCAATCCAACTAAGACCCATCTCCCATTGTTTCACCACGAAATAAAAACTTAAAAAAAAATTAACAATAAACTTGTCAAACTCCAAAGATATCGTTTACACAACCGAACAATAATCACCACATAAAGCCGAGTTCACACTTAAACCCCATGATAAGCCGCCGTGTGGACACCGCCTTATCTAATTTTGAGAGTAAAATATGACTTTTTTGTGTGTGGTCAGAATTTATGTTTTTTTTTATGGATATTATGTCTCATAGTAATAAATACTCTCGGGTTGTCTTAATTGTAGTGATTTTATTCTTTCTTTCTCTCTTCAAAGGTGTGAGAAACTGTTTTAAGTAAATTATGTAATGCTTTATCGAGTTTTAAAGTGTACTCTTAAGTCAACGACGATATATTACTAGACTCCGCATGCTCGATCTAAGGAACAAAAACTATTCTGTCAACTCGCTGAGGTACTACGTAAGCGAGGGGGGCGGGGTACTGCGTTGTGATTGGCTAACTCAAGGTCTGTTCTGTCTCAAGGTATGTTTACGGCTCAGAGTGTTCTTTTTTGCCTAATGTGTTGACACAAATCGGTCGCCTGTTATTAGGCGTCTATTAGTTGGCTCTTTGGTTGTTTGACCCCGCTCTGGCGGGGCCCGCGGGTCCAAACGACCAAATTTATCGTCGTTGTCTTAAGTAATATTAACTTACTTTACTTTATAATCAATTTGAAAAGCTAAACCATAAAACGTGACAGACACTGTGTTTCCTTATAGCTATAACCTTTTTTTGTCATGGTAAAGTCATCGAACGAGTCCTCTCACGTAGGGCAGGACAGGAGGGACTGTCAGTCTAGTATTTACTAAAATTCACGATGATCCTTCAACAGCCCTGTACGTTCCGGGGCCACAGCAGGCTTTGGCCCTCTAAGGAGGCCCCGTCATTTTCCTTTTTTTTTACATGGTAAAATCATCAAAATGAGTCTTCCCATCCCAGGTAGGGCAGGAGGGACTGTCAGACTTGTACTGACTAAAATCCACGGGGATCCTTCAATAGCTCTTTATGTTCCGGGGTCACGGTGTTGGAATAAGTCCCGCGACCCCGGCAGGCTTTGGCCCTCTGACGGCCGTCATTTTTTACTGACAGCTCTTTGAGGCGCGCGTGGAACACGACGAGTCGTCGACCCGGGCATGATAGCTACATCCTTGGGGTCTTCAAGTCAAGAGTGAACGGGTTACTTCTAGGCAAGCGTGTTTCACCGTCGACCACATCATCCAACGACGATATATTACTAGACTCTGCATGCACGATCTAAGGAATAAAAACTATTCTGTCAACTCGCTGAGGTACTACGTAAGCGAGGGGGACGGGGTACTGCGTTGTGATTGGCTAACTCAAGGTCTGTTCTGTCTCAAGGTATGTTTACGGCTCACAGGAGTGGTCGAAATAAGATGGATGTAAGATTTTTTTGTCTAATGTGTTCACAGACATCGGTCGCCTGTTATTAGGAGTCTAGTAATATATCGTCGCTTACCATCAGGCGAAATAGTAGTCAAAGGCGAACCTATCATATACCTATAATGACAAAAAAAGGATAAAGCCCGTCTGATTTACAGCGAAGGACTTGCGTTCCCAACACGCACTGGGCCAGCTTGGTGGATAATGGCCCACTCGCTCTCACAGAGAGGAGGCCTGTGTCCCTGCAGAGGGATATTTATAAGCTGATGATAAGGTGCACAGAAACGGACAAAGGATAACGTCGCAGGACTGTCTTATCAGGTAACCATGACAACTCTGGACTATGTAAAGGATCACCATGGATTTTAGTCAGTACTTCAGACTGACAGTCCTTTCCATTTCACTCAGTGTAGGAGGACTCATTAGATGATTTTATCATTTAAAAATAATAGAGAAAACAGTACATTGCATCCCTTAAAAGAACTATTCTAAAGAACAGCAGTAACGATTTTATGATAATAGATGGCGTTATATGTCTTGTTGATTGACTGTGAAATTCTGAATAGACGCGAGTGAAGCTTCGGGTTAAAGCTATAAGTAATGTGTGTGTGGGCTACACATGTCGTCTTTAGGGTGATTGTGTAGTAGTAGCCCGCAAAGTTAAAATTTTCTTGTGTTTTATGCAGTAAAATTGGTAAATTTTCCGAAATCTATAATTTATTTTGCACAAATCTAAGTAAGAACGCATGTTTTGATTACTCTGGTGAAAACCCCAAAAGATTATCTAATACTTACTTTATAAATAAGAAATAAGTTTTATAATTATCATAATAACGTTTTAAATAATTGCGTTTTGGGAACATAGTAAAATTCGCAAACCATATTTTTGTGTCAGTTCTTCGCAAAAATAATATTGAGTTACAATCATTAGCAATTTCGTGAAATGCTCACCAAAGCCCAAAACCCGGAATTGTAATTTAATACTTTTAAGAAAAATACAACAAAATTGGTGAACATACAACAAATTCGGACAAACTAAATAATTGACGTAACTTTACTCATTGCTTTTTTTTTCCGGCGGCCATACTTTTTTTTCTCCCGCCATTTTTTTTCCACCCTCCATTTTTTTTTGCCCGCCATTTTTTTTTCGTTTCATTCAGAATTTAACAATAAGACTTTTTGTAGCTATCCTGTGCCTTTGGGTTTGGTTGAACAAAAATTGATTATGTATGTCGATCTGTCCTTGCATTGTTATAAAAACTGCTTTGTATCAAAGTGAACCTTGTCGTCTTTGATATAAGGTTGATGTGAGACAAAAATTAAAATGTCAAAAGAGTAGTTGGTTTGATTTTTGATGCCAGGTGAGTCTATGGTACTTCATCATGAGGATTTTATAATAATAGTGTAGGTTACAGTTATGCATCGATAAGGCAGGTGTTTTGAATTTAGAAGAGTTTGCGGTCGTATCTAAAGATTTCTGAACGACATGCGACAGTGTAACTTTGGATTGTCGTCAAAGTCAAAAATAAAGACGAAAGAAAAATGTAAATGCTGTAAATATTAAAAAAAAAACTTTAGAAAAAAAAAACCATTTCTTTTTAATTCATAGGTAATAGAAAGCATGAGTTATTTATTTTAGTTATTCTTTAATCAACTTTCAATACATATTTTTTTTATATTAAGTACAAATATTTATTATTTTATTTATTTACCTATTGAAAAATAAATAGATAAAACGGTTAAAACGTATGTGAGTTAATTTAAATTCGTTTTTGGACAAAGATATAAGAGTTTTTAGTCCATTATTTCACAACAGGCATCGCCATTGTCTACCTTTTCGACCTAAAAGAAAAAAATATGGCGTTGACCATGCGACATGGAAAAATACGGAAATCAATAAATAACTAAATTCACTCCCCACACCGTTAAATCTATTCTAAATTCTTTCATTCAGAACAATAATATTACAAATCTAATAACATAAAATACGTCCAAATAACAATATGGAACCCAACGGTATTTTTATTTACCATAGATCAAGAAAATCGTGAAGAAGCGACTATACTTTGAGCAGCAAAAATCGTTGCCTTACGTATTTGAATACAGCAGAATTATTGACGAACGTGGGAGTGTTTATTTGTTATTTTAGCTAAATTTTCACCAATTAGGTACTCCAAAGTTTCTGGTCCGATTTATGTAGTTCTGCTTTTGTTCCTTAAGTATGATGCCATTTGGTCCCATAAAAAGTAAATTCAGTTTGGTAAAGTAGTTTTTATTTGATGAGCATTTTCCGCTTATTGTGTACATGGATGATACAATGGAATACAAAATTCTAGAGCACATGTATTTCAATTATGTGTTTGACAAGAAATTGGGTTTAATGTTTGAGCTAAATACCTAATGTAACACAATTTTTTTTATGTCTACTAAATATTTGCAGTCGATTTTTTTTTTCTTTATTTTTTAACTCCCTCACAACACAAAGCAATGTCCCTTCTTACGATAACTATTCTATGACTTTACCAACATACCTCAGTCTCAATGAATAGAGATTTTAAAACTGTCAAAGACGCATTGAAATCTTAAGAGTCGGTTCGAGATCAAAATTTAACGCCTCAAGGAATCAATATAGTTGCCTTTTGTAATTAATAGTTTGAGAGCAAAAAATGGCAGATGCAAACATTTCATTGTTGAACTGAAGTCGAGAGCTAGTAGTGTAATAATTGGCATTAAATGAAGTGTCTCCACTGTGGTTGACTTTTTTTTGGGGTTCCTTGGGTCGGGATGTAAAACTTCGAGGAAGAAAGTTGGGAGATAAGAAATCAGGTGGGAAGCAAAAGAAAGTGGATAAATAAAATGAATACAATAAGACTACAGTCATCATCAACAGCCTATAACGTTCCCACTGCTGGAACACAGGCCTCCTCTCTGAGAGAGGGAGTGGGCCATAATCCACCACGAGGGCCCAGTGCGGATTGGTAGATGTCACATAATTATCTTCGAATTTTTGGTTCTAGGACATGCCGGTTTCCTCACGATATTTTCCTTCACCGTTTTGAGAGCAGTGATGACGAAATAAATTACACAAAGTAATGCGCATGACGGGGTTCGAACCTACGACCTACAACTCGTAAGTCGCGACCGATACCAGTGGGCCACCACTGCTCTTCAAGACTACAGTGATGAGTATGAATGTTGATGGATATAGAGAGGAAGAGGAAGGCCAAAGAAAAAATGGATGGTTTGTCTAGGAATGATATGAACGAAAAAGGACTATAAGGTCTGGAAGATGATGAGATGATGAAAATTAAAAATTTATTAGATACATAAAAATTTGAGCTGTTCCCGTATTTTCACAGATAATGTATTTCAGTGGCCTATATAACATCAAATTAAAAAATAGATAAAACGAGTTTGAGTATGAGTTTTCAATTAAATAAATATTAATGGAGGCTCTCCAATCTCCATTCAACATAAATGATTTTTCACACTACTTGCTCGTAAATGTCAAATTATATATCAGGCAACCCTACTGTAAAGCAAGTCATTGTTCCCTCTTGCTCGAACCGGGAATAATGGGATTTGAATTTGGAACCTTAAATAAAACCGTATAAAAACTTTCACCAAGGAGTTGTATCAATCATGACGGCCGCTGGCCGCAACAGCTGATCGCTTACACTGTGCCAACTTCACGTCCGAAGGTTGTCGTACCACATCAAATTTCAAAAATCGAATTTATTTCCTCGCAGTAGGTGTGAAAATGATTTTATTGCCGTTTTTTATAGATAAAGGTACGGAATGCTCGTCATGCGCGAGTCCGGCTCGCACTTGGCCGGTTTTTTTTTTCAACACACAATGACAAGGTGTCATCCTGTCTATAAACCATACGACACATGTTTCTTTTTACGACCATCTTGAGCAAAAGAAACAAAATATAAAATAAAAGAAATGTAGAATTATCAACTGAGCATTGAAACTTAATATTTTTTAAATGGTTATCGACAACTTGGTTTTAGTTACCATTTTGAGATTCTGATAAACATGAGCATTCTTGCGAATGTTACATTACAGTAGAACAAACGAGAGCGTTTTAGCGAGTCTTTCACGAGCGTTCTGAGTCACATTATCATGAGTTTTCAGTTATTGTGACGAGTAAACTGGAACTTTGACATGAATTTCAAGAAAAAAAATAAGTTCCTTCTTCGTACACCAGAGGCCTGTACCCCTTTTTTTTTTTTTTTTATCGAGGTAAAATCATCAAATGAGACCTCCAGCCTCCGCCGGGCAGGGCGGGAGGTACTGTCAGACTTGTACTGACTAAAATCCACGGTGTCCTTCAATAGCCCTTTATGTTCCGGGGTCACGGTGATGGTATAAGACCCGCGACCCCGGCAGGCTTTAGCCCTCTGAGAGGGGGCCTCGTCATTATGCTGACGCTCTTTGAGGCGCGCGTGGAACACGACGCGCCGTCGACCCGGGCATGGTCCATGGTCGGGCGGCGAGTTGCCCTTTACTCGCCGCCCGCATGCCCGCGCCTACGGTGGCCGGAGATCGTCTTGCGACGTCCGACGCCGTGGGCGTCCACCACCGCGGGTGGGGCGGAGGGAGGACCGTGTCCTCTCTCTCACGCGGCCCGCCTCCTCCTTCGCGAGCATGACTGCTTCGCAGAAGGATTCGACCGCTTCCCACTCCGTCTCGCCCCGCAGCATGGCCGCGACCAGTGCTGGGCGCGAGAGGTCTCCGCCTATCGTCGCCGTGAGGACACGTCGGTGCTCCGCCCAGAGACCTGTACCCTTAGCACGAGTTTTCTGTATTTGAGACGTAAAGTAAACTGGAACTTTGACTACTTCAAATTGTCAATTTTCAATGAAAAAATTGGTTCCTTCTTCGCACACCAGAGGCGCTGTTCCATGTTTTCATACAAGAAACGCTGTAAATACTGAAAAGTTGCTGTAAAGTAAAATATTGAAAACTCGTGCTAAGGGTACAGTTCCATTTTTCCATACAAGAGACGCTGTAAATACTGGAAAGACGCTGTAAAGTGAAATACTGAAAACTCGTGATAAGGACTCTGATGAGCTTCTTGTCGAGCCGTCTGTCAAGTCTGACATCTTCATGAAGAACTTTTTTGACGACCATCGACTAGAGCGTTCGTTAGAAAGATCGTGAAAATGTTCGTAGTTATGTTTGGCTCTATGCTCGGCTCTGTTCGTTGTTCAGTTCAACAAAATTAAAAACGACGAATGCTCGATGTTCTGTTACAAGTGAATGCTTAAGTCTATCAGCACTTTTATATAATATAATATTCCACAACTATCACACAACGCCATCTAGTCCCAAGCTAAGCAGAGCTTGTGCTATGGGTACTAGACAACTGATAAACATACTTATATATTTCTAAATACATACATATCTTTGCAAATGACAGCTTTTGCTTAATTGATCAACTATTTTTTGTGAAAATAAGGTCAAAAAGTTTGGTCTGATAACGAAGTAGATCAAAGGATAAGTTAAAAATTCATCAATTAATATTTCACATTAATATGCCGACTTTACGTTCTAGACGACCACGGATCGGTAGATGCAGCGTAGGCAGGCGTACCACAAGGTGGACCGACGCCATCGTGAGTGTCGCGGGCAACCGATGGATGCAAGTGGCGAAATGTTGTTCAGCGTGGCGGTCTAAGGGGGAGGCCTATGTTCAGCAGTGGACGTCTTCCGGCTGATGATGAAGATGTTGATGAAAACAGTTGTGGCGAAGTGATAGCGTTTCTAACTTGCTAATTATAAGTCATGGGTTCAAACCCACATAGAAACACGTTTTAATTTAATAGACTGTGCCACCCACTTTTGCAAGGAAACGAAATTAACAGTTAATGTTAAAAAAAAGTTAATTTAAACAATGTTATCTATATTGCAAAGTCCGCTAATTTAACAACAATGAAAAAAACATCGTAATTCATATTTGTTGGATCACTTTACCAATAAATCATTCACCGAAATATTATGGGCTTCGTTATAATCTGATTGTACAGTCGTGCACACAAATATGCGCTTAATTAAATTCAAAATTAACGTTCACTTTGAAAAATAATTGTATTTTAGAGTAAAATCTATATTTATAAGGGTTCCGTACCCAAAGAGTCTAACGAGACCCTATTACTGACACTCCTCTGTCCATCAGTCTGTCCATCTGTCACTAGACTATCTTATGAACTTTGATAGTTAGACAGTTGAAATTTTCAAAGACGATGTGTTACTGTTTGCCGCTATAACAAAAAACACCGTCATTATGACGTCATAATTTTAGTTGATTACCAAACTTGTCAAAATCAGTAATTATGAAATCAATGACAGACCAGTCTGTCACTTTTGAAACGCTCAGGCTCAGAATGTCCACTTCACAAAATGTCCACTTCCCTAGCGCCTTCTAATTGCTACTCTTTAAGTCCGAGGCCTTGGATAGGATAGGGTTTCAGCATGAGCAGTTCCGTAGTATAAGCGTTAAATGGTATAAAAACAAACTTATTTTCGCATTTAAATAAGTCAGAAAGTTAGGATTAGAATATGGATATTTTTCACAGAAAAAAAACATTTCTTAAGGCAGCAAAATGTTTACATATCAATGCACTCGACAGTACCGGGTGCCTAAATAAACAGCGCTTAGATAACATCTCGGCAAGTAATGGAAGGTTATGGAGGATGTATATACCCGTGCGAAGTATTTTATTACTATATACAAGTATTTTTTACTCATTTCTGCATGGCAAAGGTAAAATGAAGAGTTTTTTGTTACTTTGCGTCGCACTATCTTTGTGATCTTTATTGGGGTGGCCACAGTTTGGGTAAAGCTGGGATTGTCCGATTTTTTGGACAATGACATCGACATTTCTTATGAAATAGGATGGTGTCGGACGCCAGCACATCAAGCTACCACAATCTAACAAACTTTAATAGATTTTCAACCTTATAGCAATAGTGGAAGGTTAATGTTCTATTGGTATAATTTGACAGATTCAGGTAGGTTTACCTGCTGGCGTCCGTAAAATGACTAAAAGCCGAATCCGCTTCAGACAATCTAATGAATACAATCTTTTTAATAACTTAATTTTTGTAGTACAGTCACGAGCAATAAAATTTATTTACTTAACGAAAAAAGACGATTTTCTCTAAATAGGATCTATTACGTAATAACATGGCTTCCCAAGTAGTAGGTTCATGAATACTCAAAAAGGTAATCAATATGGTAAGAGAAACTCGCTTTTAAATTCTGCTAAGTGTATGCCTACCTACACAATTATAATTACTAGTTACTCTTTGATCTAAGTATTCAAATGAAGCGGTAACTATTTGTCCCAGGGTTGGCATGTTTCAAACAAGTTGTTTTAAAACACATGTTAAAAAAAGTTTTTAATAAATAATGTTTTTGATTTACAAAATAAAAATTAAATCTCTTTTGTTCCAACCGTATTTTTCCTGACCAGTAAACAAGCATTATTGAGTCTTATTTTTTTCGGACATATCTCGTCGCGTCGCGTCCTCAAAAATTATGGTGACCCCAAAAACTGAATTATTCCTTATAGCGTCGAAGTATTTATATGTCGGATTAATAAGAGAAGGTATACATTAAACTTTAGAGTATTAACACTGTAGAGCGCTTTTGTTGTTCTTGGTTGCTTTGTCATTATTTCTGCAATAATTATTTTTGATATTAAATTTTTTGTACATTTTATTAAATAAAATACCATACAAAAAGTAATCTAAGATTCAAAATAATTTGTTTAATTTTTTGTCTGTTTACATTCTATTTTATTTAATAAATTATTTTATATTATTTACTGTCAAAGCATTAAAGGAAAATAACTGAATCACAAATAATATGACCATAAATATTATCAATGTTCTTGTTTGAAATCTGCATTCAATGGATACAATTATAATCTAAAAGCACCTAACTGCTCAGCAGTTTTTCGGCCAAATTAGCAAATACAATTAAATAAATATATAAAAGAAATATATAATCTATATCTATATATATAAAAATGAAACCCGTTTTCCGTTGTCACGACATAACATGAAAACGGCTTGACTGATTCGGATAATTATTTTTTTGTTGTGTTTGTAACCATCGGGACCGGGTTTTAGACCGGGTCCTCCACCCGTGCGAAGCCGGGACGGGCCGCTAGTAAATAATAAAAATGAAGTTTTGGGAGTAGTAGAGAGTTTTTTTACGCATCAGACCACCCAACAGATGGCGCTACTCGTCTCATTCATACCCTAACGTGATCACATTTTGTAATACAGCTCAGTTTTGCGGCAAAACGCTTGATTCCCGATACTACCAATTTGTAATATTCAATGTTCGGTAATCAGAAACCGATTATAATTATTGAGAAATAAATATTTATGTAAAAAATATAATTTATTGCTTGTTTGTTTATCTAAAATTTAAATCGGGTAAGGCAACATTCTTTTCTTTCTTCCTGCCTTTAATTTTTTGTTTTTTGCAAAGCGATGTTCAGTACTCCCAAATTAATAATGCACATAGAAATCTTCGTCACTGTTCGGCAACGGTCGTATTCCCCGAGCGTCGGAAGACGATATGTATAGAGTGGTTAAGTGCATTTTCTTCATGCATAATTTAGTAGAATTATGTGTTTTATAATAGCAGCTCTATCTAATTCCACACAGAGAGAACACGTGCAGTCACCACCAATATATTAAGATGACTGACGGACCTTTGACTGACCGGCGACAGCCGCCGACCGCCCGAATTGTTTTCAATTGTTTCACATGATTTGACATATGACATTGACTCCTGTTTCTTTCGAACAAGGTGTAAAATGCAAGTGCATTGTTTAGGGCTCTCTCCGATTCAATGATTCGGGTGTTTCCGGGAATACGACAATTGGCGAAGATTTGCATGCGCATTATTAATTTGGGAGTACTGTAAGTAAATTGTGTTATCGTGTGGTTTTTAGGCAGATTACAGACTGTAAACGTGATTAAATGTTCGTTTAATTTTATCTTCACATTTTTTTAATACTTAACCTATTTTGTGACCCACTGCTGGGCAAAACCTTATGTTTCCAAACCTCTCTATTTTAGGGAAATTTATGGACCACGCCCGGGTTGAACGCGCGTCATGTTTCACACGCGCCTCAATAAGCCCCCCTTCGAGGGCCAAAGCTTTCCGGGGTCACGGGACTGTTTCATTAGGTAACCGTGACACTGGAACGTAAAGGGTTATTGAAGGATCACCGTGGTTTATAGTTAGTACAAGTTGGACAGTCCCTCCTGTCCCGCCCTGGGTAGGAAGACTTATTTGATGATTGTACCACGATAAAAAAATACCTGATAAAACAGTTCAAAATACCTACTTATCTACTCTTACAAACAATAGGCTTTATTGCGTATAAAAATTGAAAATCTATTTAGTCCGTCAGTAAGTAAATAATATTGAAAAATAAAAGACACGTAATTTTTGTTTTTTTAAATCAATGAATATTTACAAAGATAAAATGCTTCCAAATTCGGGAGTGGGGCTTGTGATGTCATAACGCTTAATAGGGCCGACCAAGTAGTGACGCTTTGTGATTTTTAAAAGCGTTGTATCTTCGTCAACTTTGGTTTACACAACAAAAGAAAAAAATAGTACTTGTCTAATATTTTTTTATGATCTATATTTCGGACTAATAAAATATTTTGCGTAAAATAGCCTATTGACAGCTTGGAAGTCTAAAACCACAATTTATCAGTTCTAAATCGAATTAAAAGTTATATTTAAGTCTATTAAAACGATATAAGTTTATTAAAAGGGTCTATTAGATTAGCCAACAGGAAATCCAACGGAATTCTAATTTTAACTTTGACAGTTCAACTGTCAAAATAATGTCAACCTTACTCATAGGGACTTGTTAGGTGTGAGTTGACCGATGTTTACAAAGGTTTTTGTGTATGTTTTTACCTTTTATTTACCTCTTATGGAGGCGTTTCACAGGTCAGTAGATTATTATGTTGAGTCCCAAGGATAGTTTCTATGTAGTGTTATTTTTTTTATCTTGGTAAAATCATCAAATGAGTCCTCACACCCCGGGCAGGGCGGGACTGTCAGACTTGTACTGACTAAAATCCACGGTGTCCTTCAATAGCCCTTTATGTTCCGGGGTCACGGTGACGGAAATGAGTCCCGTGACCCCGGCAGGCTTTGGCCCTCTGAGAGGGGGCCCCGTCATTTGCTGACAGCTCTTGGAGGCGCGCGTGGAACACGACGCGCCGTCGACCCGGGTTCTATGTAGTGTAAGGCCCTTCGTACACAATGCGACGAAAATCTCCGATACTGTCAGCTTGTGATGTGCCCAAGAGACTGGCGCTGTTGCCTCTTGTATGGCAATATTTCGTTTCTGACCAGGGTGCAAGGCAGCCCTTGCGTCATGAGAAGCGCCAACAAATCGTTGACATCACTTCAACTTAAACTTTGGTACCGATACAGTTCCCTCAGCACGAGTTTTCAGTATTTAAGACGTAAAATAAACTGGAACTTTGACAATTTCAAATTGACAATTTTCAAGGAAAAAAGTAGCTCCTTCTTCGCACACCAGAGGCGCTGTTCCATTTTTTCATACAAGAGACGCTGTAAATACTGGAAAGATGCTGTAAAGTAAAAGAGTGAAAACTCGTTCTAGGGGTACTGATACCAAAGTCGTAAGGTTTAGGGACTTATGTCGCATTATATACAAAGAGGGCATCATCAGCTATTTCACCATGTTTATTCACTACTAGGTTTCAGGTTTCGTTGACGAAAATACGGTCACGGACCGAAACTCCCTACCAATTCCGAATTCATAAATTTTGACAACATATTTATGTTTACATACTTACCTACACACCAATTTTTAGTTCGTATCACTAACAAATATTATGTGCGTAAATGATTAATAATTAAGAAACGCCCCGAAACTGATGTTTTAAAACCAAACACAAAAAAACTGTAAAATAACTTTTCTTTCGGAAGTCGGTGGCTTTGTTTTTATTTTTTATTTCATTGACTATGGCCACCGACTTCCGAAAGAAAAGTTATTTTACAGTTTTTTTGTGTTTGGTTTTGAAGTCGGTTCCCTTTTTTAAAAAAAGTTTTTTTTATTTTTCCCTTTTTAGTTTAAATATTCAACAAAAATCTTCATAATATAATCGGCGCCTTTGAAAATCTACAATCATAGTAAGCAACAAAAACGAATCTATGTGGGCAACTTCACGAGGTATCTATTATTGTTATATACTCAAACCTTCTCCAGAATGTAACGAACACTTTTCTAAAAACCGCATCAAAATCGGTTCAGCCAAACGCGAAATAATCGCGGACAAACATGCAATCGTCTCTGAAAATGTACAATCCAAGTAAGCAAAAACGGATTCACGTGGGCAACGTCACGGGAAATCTATTAGTGTTATATACTAAAACCTTCTCCGGAATATAATGAACACTTTCCTGAAAACCGCATCCAAATCCGTCCAGCCAAACTCGAGATAATTGCGGACAAACATACATACATACATACATACATACACACATACATACATACATACAGGTCGAACTGAGAACCTACTTTTTTTTTTGAAGTCGGTTAATAATTAAAAACGCAGCACATTTCTTTAAACACATTAGAGTTTTATTTTACTACTTAGTTATAAAAGTGAACAGTTGAATCAGTTACATTTTTAAAGAGAGAACGGAAGCGACAAAACAAAAAAATACTTATACCAACTTTAACACATAAAAGACGCATTCATTCTTTGCATTGTAGCCAACTTAACTATTGCGAATAAACATTTACACACCTTATAAATAACAGAAACGTCGACAGAAGTTACTGGTTTCATGTTTAGATAGAAGTACCACTGGACCTTGATCCGACAGCGAGATGCCTATAACTCGCCGTCCGCAAATCCCATACCGCAATCAAAAAATAATCAATCTCATATCTAACGGAACCCAAAAAGGTCCACTCCCGCCACAAAACATAAGCTCCACCACAAATCCTAACGCCCTAATGCACAATACCTTTCAATCTTAGTCTAAATATCACGTGACAGGTATGCGGCGGCCATTTTGTTTCTTGACAAAAACATTCTCGCTTGAAGAGTTTCGTTCACACTACGTTGGTTGTAACTTGAGCAGTGTAAATTCTAGACATGACATGTGGTAGCTTCTTGATTTACTAACGTTTTATGGGAATATTGTAAATTAATAATCCTGTTTTGGGAAGTTTGATGAGCTCACATTTTAAAGAGGAGCTCGTGGCTTAATAATTACAGCTGCTCAGGCCGATGTTCCGGGTCTAGCCGCGCTTGCCGAGGTTGGTCTGTGGATGGGTGATCACGGTGACCATCTGTCATAGCGAGTTTCCTCCGTGCCTCGAAAAGCACGTAGCGCGGGCATGCAGACAGCGAGTAAAGGGCAACTCGCTGTCCGACCACGGACCATGCCCGGGTCGACGGCGCGTCGTGTTCCATGCGCGCCTCAAAGAGCTGTCAGCAAATGACGGGGCCCCCTCACAGAGGGCCAAAGCCTGCCGGGGGCGCGGGACTCATTTCCATCACCGTGACCCCGGAACATAAAGGGCTATTGAAGGACGCCGTGGATTTTAGTCAATACAAGTCTGACAGTCCCACCTGCCCTGCCCGGGGCGGGAGGACTCATTTGATGATTTTACCGCGATAAAAAAAGCCTGCAATACATGTTGGCCGAGCTTAGATCAACGGGAGCGAAGGCAAATTAATACAAGGCAAGTGCTACTGCCTACACGTTTGGCAAGTTCTGCGAAAACCAGTGCAAATGTTGAATATAGGCAATTTTGAGGAGATGTCCACACATTGGCCGAGTACGCTCGAGCGCATTTGATTTGTGCCGAAAAACCGACAACGCTCCGCAAGTCGTGACAAGCTATGCCAAATGAGTTCTTACACGTTGGCGCTTGACTTCGCTTGGCTAAGGGACGATTCAGACTAACCGGCTGGGCCGACCGGCATTTTATAATGCGGTAAAGAACATTGAAATGTATCAACAGTACTTACAGTTCATATTTGCATGCAACTTACGGGACACGTCGCTACGTGTCGCGGGATGCCGACGGAGATAGCTTTGCATGCAAATATGAACTGTAATTACTGTTGATATGTCACATTAACATTTCAATGTTCTTTACCGCATTGTAAAATGCCGGTCGGAACGGCCGGTTGGTCTGAATCGTACCTAACTCGGTGAGCGACACCGAGCGATGGCAAGACAATGCAAATATACTGTCTACGTTGGTGTTAGCGTTCACTCGGCAACGCTCGGCGAAAATGTATTGCAGGCTTAAACTGAATAATCGCAAACACATGCTTGCACTGACTTGACTGGTCAACTCAAATCAGTATGGTTCTTTCTTCAAAAGACCATTTCAGACATCCGCATGGTCCTCGTAATACCAGAGCAAAACAATGTCTGGATTTTAAAATATCAGAAGGACTAATCAAATGAGTTCTTACACCCAGGACAGGGCAGGAGGGACTGTCAGACTTGCACTGACTAAAATCCACGATGTCCTTCAAAAGCCCTTTTCGTCCCGCGACCAACTTGTTCTTTTATAACTCAAAATTATTAATGACTATTAATAATTTTATAATTTTTTATAATTTAATATTTTTTTTTTTCATAAAATTTTTACAAATGTATATTAACACTGTCTTATTATAAAAATATTCAAAAAGAGGGTCATATTTCTCCCGTGACTTAACTACGGTTAGCAAAAAAGAGTCGACAAAAACTCAAGTGTTTATACAACAGTTTGTGTCATGTTAACCATACGGTTATGGGTTGAAAGTTAACTGATAGGGTTTGTAGCGACAACAAAAAAAGATAAGAGGAGAAAAAAATCTTTCAAGAAGACCAAAAGCTTCAAAGCAGTAAAAGCTTCTTGTTTCTGCTGCATTATTTTAGTTAGTTAATTTATTATTTTCAAAGAAAACTAACGTATTTATTATACATATAGTAGCTGTTACCAGGGGCTTCGCCCGCTACAACTCGAATATCATCCCACGGAAACATAAAATAGGAACAAAAGATATCCTATGTGTTCATTCTTTATTCCCGATAAATCTTAGATTTTGATCCTTTAGTTTAGATATTCCTGATGGGTCCCATTTTCTATTTTCGTTGAATCCCACAACGTTGTGTACTTTTCTGAAGAAAAATTCTCGCAATTATTTGGTTGATTAAATATTTACATGAAATGTATATTTTACATTTTTTTTTTTTAGTTGCATTTAATTTAATAATAATTTCTGAAGGGTGCTGCTTAAAACGGCTTCTATTTAATAGCATTATTGTCCAATATTGGTCACAAAATTATCAAGCCAAATCTAATAAATTGATAGATTAGCAAATTCTACAAAAAATAGATCAAGCTAAAGCGGAATCGACAGAGCCCCGCTATGCAGGGCTCCAGTTTTTCTGGCTGCAGAATTTAAAGGAACCTAACCAAACTGGACCTCAGGGTGCCCCCAAAACTAAAAATGTTGCCTAGTTGTAATATTCGTTACTAAGTTAGTAATTTTCTGGATCAGTTTATTATTTCCCATTTAGGAATTTTACTAAAAAAGTACTAGGCTTTTTTTTACCTGGTAAAATCATCAAATGAATCCTCCCACCCAGGGCAGGATGGGTGGGACTATCAGACATACTGACTAAAGTCCACGGTATCCTTCAATAGCTCTATACGTTCCGGGGTCACGGTAATTCGTTAGTCCCGCGACCAAAAAAGTACTAGGCTAGCATAAGTTTAAAGTGGTCCGTTTTAGAAAAAACGTGTGACTCAGTCTTCTAAAGCTCGCTGTGCACATTGGGCCAAGGCATTGGGCCATCATGTTGGGCCCAAATAATGAATTCCTTAAGTCGCTGTTTACACATTGGGCCAATGTATGGACACTATGCGAAGCACACCAAGATCCTTTGATCGGAGCACGAAAAACCGACAACTTACGGTTGGCCAGCCAGTACTCCCGCCAACTACCAACATACCGACAAGTAGGTCTGTACACGTTGGCCCAAAACGCTGGCCCAGTGTGTTACAGCGGGCTTAAATCCATCTTGCTGACATCTACTACTGTGCCGTTTAACAGTAATTCATTCATTTGGGGTTGTTTTTTTATTAGTTTGTAACAACAACTCGAGTGTTTAGTGCTGTTTGTGTCATGTTAAATCGCAGTTATTGGTTAACCCGCAAGTTAAGATAAGTGATTGAGGTAGTAGCGACAGAGAAACAGATTAGGGTATTTTTTGTTACTTTTCATTTAGCTTTAACCATTTACTATTTTTCACGGTTGTTTTGTTTTAAATCCTAATTTAAGATTTAAATTCTAACTACTCCCACAAAAGTGAACGTTTGTGAGGATGGGTGTATGAATGTTTGTTACTCTGTCACGCAAAAACTACTAAACGAATTTGGATGAAAGGATATTGGGAAACAGTGGGCCCACCTCTCAATAGGAATAAGATACATATGAATGAATAGGTATTTTTATGCTGAATAAAACTTAGTATTACGACTAAGATCAAAAGTCTGTACTTTCGGAGTTATCTATAAAAAATAAATATCAGGTTACGGTCGTAAGACTCTCCTACTACCTAAATCGCTAAACGTAGAAACTTGTTTTTTTTTACAATAGTTACAGTTTATTATGTAAGTCGGTATTAAGAAGGGATTTTGCGAAAATCTTCCTCTAAAGGGGTGAAAGGGGGTAAAAACCTTTGTATGTAAAATCTTATTCCTTGGGTTTATAAACTTGAAACTTGGCATGAATACGAAGATAAGTAAATGAAAATGATTGGCGTCATTAGTTTTTTAAAGCTACCCTCCATTGGTGATTAAGATGGCGTTAAAGTTTGTATGGGTCAATGATAATGCGTGAGCCCATGAATTTGAAACTCAGTATATATAAATACGATCAAAAATAACTAAATACGTATTTTAGGATTTTCCAAAAATCACCCCTCAAGTTGGTGAAAAGGAGTAATCAGGTTTCAACGGAAGGATTTTACTGTTTGCTTCGATAGGCTCAAAACATGGCATACATTATCTATTAATCAATTAAAGGATGCATATTAATCTATTTTTAAAAAGCCAGCCCTTAGTAGTGTGAAAATCGGAAAAAATCTTTCTCTTTTAGTAATTGATTAAGGTTATTTTAATTAATTTTTCCTTGAAGGGTTCTGGGTGGGTTAAAGAACTTAAGCTTTTTAAACCAACATTCAAATGAAGTGACACGGTACGTATTAAGATTTTCCAAAAGTATCCCATAAAGAGGGTTGCCGGAAGCTAAAATTCATGAATGTGAAGTTCGAAATACGCACGGACGAAGTTTCGGGCGGATTGCTAGTACTAGGTACCATAAATTATCCCAATCTAAGCAATTAATGATCTCATAATTCATTATGAGATAAACATTACCTGGACGCATGATCCCGCTCTACCCAAGTTGGGTGGGAGGACACATTTGATGAATTTACCAATTAGATACAAAAACAAAATAAGTCAAGTTTGGCACAGTAGTTTAGTGGCTGCGTTATTGCGCTTAATGCGGATTCGGTCCTCGCATGCATAAAATAATTTTATTGTATTTCATTATTTTTATTATGACATGGTCTGGCTTTAAAAAGTAGTTTATGCGTGGTTTATAAAAAAGTTAATGGCAATTAGTGATGGGAAATTCCCGAGAACATTCCCTAATTGCTAGAACTTTGTGGATACTTATTATGTTCTCTGGAATTTTCTCCTACCTGAGAATTTAAGCGAACTTAAAATCGGAAATGTGTTCTTTACACAACACCTAAGTTATTCCAACTGTCTTTACTTTTAATGTTGACTATGAAATTAACTTGTATTTAAAAAAAAAACTAAAACAAACTACAAAAAAAACGAGGTTACCCTACAGCAGCCGCTTATTATGAATAACATGGGTTGGTGTGATTTGGTACCTAGGAGTTGGGCGATATCAACCACTAGTGGCCCCCGCGGGTTTTTTAAATGATGTGATTGTGATTGATGACCAGGACGAATAAACATTTTTGTGTTAAAAATGTAAAAATAATATATGCAGCCATAACACTGCAAAATAAGACTGACTCAGAGACTCAAAGGTCTTTACCAATAGTATAATGTACTCTGTGGTCTTTACCGACTAGGCGCTACATCTATAGTTTTTATATTTCGTATTAATCCCGGCACGGAACAGCTTGTCTCCGTTCCGATCCAGTGGAACCGAAGCCTTAGTCATTCACCTCGTACACTTACAATATCAAGATTCTAAATTCAAATCACTTTCACTCTAAACAAGGATATTCACGAAGAATGCAGCCCTTTTTAATTAAATGTGATTCAAAAAATGTGTTAGACGAGACAACTTTAAGACCTCATATCTCCGAAAGTACTAAAGTTAGACCATATGTTTATTAGCAACTAATGTTCCCCTTAAAAAGCCCTATCCAACGGTATATCACATGATACTATTGAAGGGTGGGCCCAAATCCCATACATCGGTTTCCCAATATCCTTTAGTACATAGATAGTTTAGAACCTGGATTAATACAGGATATTTTATCAGGATATTCAGAATTTTTGGGCAAAAGCGCTGGCAACATCTATAGTATTATAAATGCGAAAGTGAGATTGTAGTTCGTAAAGCGTCCGGTATACCTACTAAATCGGAAGGTCGCAAGTTCAAGTCCGTCCGTAATAAAGTAAAATCTATACGAAATATTTTCTTCTTATTTTACATTTAATTTCCTTTCTTATTTTGACTTTTTTTTTTGCTGACCCTACCGTAACCCCGCGCTGCGCCTGCACATGTCGTTCCACGACTACTGTGCGCCACTCACTGTTAGTTCGTCAATCCCTCATGTGCGGGGTTACATCTCCTAAACTGCTATCTCTTTGGTGATGACTAGACATACGTCACTGTATTTAGGCGTGTTTTCTTTGTCGCCTTTTCTTGATGGCTGACACTGTTTAGAAGTGTTGAGAAATGTCTATGGAAATGTCTGGGCAAAAATCTTGAGTCACGACTAGAGGGCAAAAACATTTATGGACAAAATGGGCATAAACTTGGCATATTGGGCATTTAATAAATGAATTTATGAAAGCGTTTAAAAAAGCACAAATAAATGTTACTCGGTATTAAAACTGATAAGTTTGTTTAGTATAAAATTAAGCAGACGCTGATATGTGCAAAAATAAAAGTTTTTTTTGGCACTTTAAAGATACAATGCACAGTACCCTTAGCACGAGTTTTCAATCTTTTACTTTACAGCAACTTTCCAGTATTTACAGCGTTTCTTGTATGAAAATATGGAACAGCGCCTCTGGTGTGCGAAGAAGAAGAAGAAGAAGACCAATTTTTTCTTTGGAAATTGACAATTTGAAGTTGTCAAAGTTCCAGTTTACTTTACGTCTCAAATACTGAAAACTCGTGCTGACGGTACAGTAGTCCTGGCTCTTGTACTAGGCATTCCTGTATCACGAGAACCAGATCTCTCCATATACAAGGTAGACGATAGGAAAAGTGCGAAAGATAAAATTAAAAAAGAAAAAAAACTAAATGCAGTAAAAAATATCAAAAAAAAGGCATTTATTCGGCATTTACGAGGTATTTGGCCCTATGGGGGTGCCGTCAGTTTGCAGAAAGTTCCTTGAAGTTCTCGTGGAACACGTCGCTGCATTGACCTGGACAAGAACTCATCATCATCAGCCTATAACGTTCCCACTGCTGGAACACAGGCCTCGTCTCTGAGAGAGGGAGTGGGCCATAATCCACCACGCGGGCCCAGTGCGGGTTGGTGGATGCCACATATCTTTGAATTTTTGGTTCTAGGATATGCCGGTTTCCTCACGATGTTTTCCTTCACCGTTTTGAGAGCAGTGGTGATGAAATAAATTGCACAAAGTAATGCGCCTGGCGGGGTTCGAACCCACGACCTACAACTTGTAAGTCGGGACCGATACCACACGGGCAAGAATTAAATCTTGTGTTTTAACAATTTTGCGCACTTAAAACACAAATAGCTAGACCGAGAGCTAGCATAAGATTTCCGTGTTTTTCTTACATCATACTTGATCCGTATTTTACCTTACTTGAAGTATTTACGGCGTTCACAGTATGCAAAATGGAAGAGCGCCTCTAGTATACAAACAAGGAACTTATTTTTTTATTCTTAAAATTAACGTAAAGTTCCAGTTTACTTTACATCACAAAAACGTCATAACTTGAGCTAGGGTCCAGAAACGTCGCAGGACTGTCTCATCAGGTAACTGTGGCCCCGACACGTAAAGAGCTATTGAAGGACAACGTGGATTTTAGTCAGTACAAGTCTGACAGTCCCCCTGGCCTGCCCGGACTCATTTGATGATTTTACCAGGTAGGTAATAAGAAAAGGACCGAGGAACAACTAAGTATCAGTGAATTGTTTCCTGGCCTTCGCGCTTACTAAATGCCGTTTTTAACCGACTTCAAAAAGGAGGGTTATTTAGATGACCATTTTTCTTTTCTTTCAAATATTTTAGAATCTTGCACACCAAAATCTTGGCTTGACTTCAAAGCTATAAAGAATGAAAACAAAGATTACATTCGCACTTCATCTACCCGCATTCAATATTTTTCACTGCGACAAAAGCATCTGAGAGAGTTTCTAGAAGGTTCAACAAAATATCTAAAATTACTATTATTATTCTTTATTGTACACACATAATTAAAACATTTCACAAAAGGGTAAGCAATGTACAAAGGCGAGCTTAACCCAGATTTGGGTTTTCTTACAGCAAACCCTAAAATCAATGTTTTACCTCCAGATAAATTAAATCGTTTTTTGACTTGACGTCCGATTATGGACCATTCACGCACTCCACAAAGAGCTGTCAACAATTAGAACGTGGGCATTTGCCTGTGGTCGCGGGACTGTCTAACATTAGGTTACAGTGACCCTGAAATTTAAAGGGCTATTGAAGGATCGCCGTGGATTTTAGTCAGTATGAGTCTGACAGTCCTCCTGCTGAAGGCAGGATGGGAGGAATCATTTGACAATATTTTTTTTTCCTAGCTTCCTCTTACCCACTCCTGGGCAAAAGCCTCACTCCACTCTTTCCACCTTTTACGATACTGTGCGTCCTCCTTCCAGTTTAGACGGAACCTGACCAGTTCGTCTAGCCAGCTAAGTACTATGTAGCTTGCCACGGTCTCGCCTCACTGTCTCAGGACGCCAGTATTGTGTTATTTTGGTCCATAGTTCGTCTGGCATGCAGCAAACATGTCCTGATGATTTTAAAACGAAAAAAAATCTTACACTAATTAAAATCAATCTTATCGAACTCAAACTTATAACAATTGACAATTAACGCATTCATTATTCACAGTAACTTACAAATCACAAACAAAACGATAGTCCAAGAGACAAAGAAACATTACGAGCCTCATTTGAACAAAAAAAAAACGAAATACAAAAAAAGAAATCATCGGTTTGGGATCATAGTCCATAGATAATGAAATGTTACCGGCGCATGCGTAGAATGACGTCTCTTAAAAAGTGTTTGACGGCCAAATTATAGTGTGGGGAGATCGTACCGTACTCAATGTGGCTTAGTTTAGGAGATGGTGTTTTGTTTTTGGAAGTTATTCAAGTATTTTTGGTACTTATAATTAGCAAAAATATAGTTTGTTGTGTTGCGAATACTATCATATAAAAATTGTTACCAAAATGTCACCAATAGGTACTGTTTTTTTTTACCCACATACACTCCTAACCTAACTTAAAAAAGTTAAATTGTAAAACTTTCAAAAAAAAAACATCAAATTAAAATGCATCTTGACGTGGGTTTTCTATCTAGTAATTATAATAATCACTCATTGTATTGAATTTCTTTTATTTATTTTTTAATTAAAATAAAATTTAATTTTAATTTTGACAATAGTATAATTTGTATGCCTAATGGCAAAACATAGAGAACCTTATAAAAGTTATTATCATCTCAGACACTGTTTATCTGTCTACCTATGTTTACAAATAAATAATCAGAATCTTAGTAACAATTCAGTCACACTATCTCCTTGACTACATCGATGAATCGTAGAAACAACAAATTTTTTCATCGCACACAAAACATTTAGTTTCCCTTTCTTTAAACTTATTTCATTGTGAAGGGTTAAACATATGTTTCTAAAATATTTATGATAATTCGTTTAATTGTACCTTTCTTCAATCGATATAAATTAAACGTAAATTTATATTATATGATAGCAGTTTGTACTAAGTTTATTGGTTAGTTTCTGTGTATATTTTAAGTTAAATTATACAGGATAGTAAAAGTAACGGTTTCGTTAGTGATCCTTGACGGAGCAAGCAGTTTTTAACCGACTTAAAAAGGACCAGGTTCTCTATATATACGGTTTTTTTTAAATGTATTTGCTTCGAGGTTTCTGATCTCATTCAATGCAGTATGCTTAGTTGCGCAAAAAATCGCATTCACTTTGGCTAGGTATTTTTTAAAGCTGGCCCCTAGACAACGGCTATTTTTTTTCAATTCACTTTGCCGCCAAAATCAATTCGGCTTTTTAAGAATTCGTCTGAGAGTCTTATTATTAGAAATATACCTCGAAACACTTCACCGAATTCGCGTAAACACTCAATATTTTTGTAGACAATCTATGAAGCTAAGAAATTAAGTCTATAAATAAATTAGGGATTATTTTATTGTATGGGTTTAAAAATAACGTGAAAAAACAAACTAAAGTACGATTAATAATTGTAGTCAGTAAAATGACAAGTGCAACTGTCACTGATACTATGAAATTTAGTACATTTCCATAGAGAACAAATGTCATTTTACTGTCATTTTACTGACTACAATTAATAATCATCGTACTTTACGTAATACATCATGGGGACTTTTAACATTCTTTTTCCAAAAGAAATCACGAAAATAATTTAAAGCAAAACCTTTTTAGAAAATTAAACGCGAATTTGAATTTGGAAAATTCTACGAACGCGCCATAGTCGGCGCCATTTTCGGGAATTCTGTTGACATTTCAAAATGGCGGCGGTAACATTAATTTGGGTTGATAACATTTCTTAAATGTTCAAGAGGTGATTAAAATTGTGAATGTGTGGGCTATGTTTAATTAGGTATACTTATTTTTGTTTGTGAATAAGTAAAAATACAACGTGTGAATTTTGTTTTCGATTTGAATTATCGCCAGATATACTATTTCGCGCCTATCGCTACGAACACCATGTGCGAAATTTTTTACCTTATTTATTTAAACCCTGTAAATCATCAAATGATTTCTGCCGCCTCGACCTGGGTTGAGCGAAAGTTCTTTTAAGACTCGTAGATACTGACTGAAATCCACAGTGTTCCTTCAACAGCCCTTCACGTTCCTGGAACACTGTAACCTGTCTAAATACTGCCAAGACCCTGGCAGACATTTGGCCCTTTAAGACAGCCCCGTCAGTTTGATGACAGCTTTTCGAGGCGCCCGTGGAACTCGACGCGCCATAGACCCGGGCATGGTCCATAGATCGGACAACGATTCACCTATTACTCGTCGTCTTATTGCCCGCGCCTCATACTTAAGGTGTCAAAATAGCTTTTGATCATTCGATATTATAAACTTAGACCATTAATACCTACTAATTTAACACAAACTCCACTCCGTCTTCTCATAGAATCATTAAGTTATCGTCTTCCATTCATTAGCAAACAAGTCCGATCTGTAGTTGATCTCTACGAGATAGTTGAGCATCGTCAACTTAAGGTATCGGATGTCAATGCAACTAAATGGAAAATAAAGTTTGTTTTTTACATATAAATTAGTAAGTATAAAAATACTGTATACATACAGGGTGCAATTTAAGTCATTGGCAATATTATAATCTCAGGTTCTACTCGATACTGATTGCATTTTCGCTAATCATTCGCTGATCAAAAATATTATTAATGCAAGTACGAACAACTTTAGAAATGTTCTAAAGTCACATTACAAAGGTCGCGGGTCTTATACCATCACCGTGACTCAGGTACATAAAGGGCTATTGAAGGACACCGTGGATTTTAGTCAGTACAAGTCTGACAGTACCTCTCGCCCTGCCCGGGGTGGGAGGACTCACTTGATGATTTTACCACGTAAAAAAAAAAAAGTCACATTACAAAGGAATAATGTTGCAAATAAACACTAAAAGTAATTTAAAAATAATTCATAAACCTCTATATGTCATGAAGTATCAACATTTTAAAACGCAGTACACCGCGCGCGGAACGAAAAGTAATAATCGCCAAAGACTTATTAATTTTTTTAATAAGTCTTTTTGCTGACAGCTCTTTGAGGCGCGCGTGGAACACGACGCGCCGTCGACCCGGGCATGGTCCATGGTCGGGCAGCGAGTTGCCCTTTACTCGCTGTCCGCATGCCCGCGCCTACGGTGGCCGGAGTTCGTCTGCCGACGTCCGACGCCGTGGGCGTGTACCACTGCGGTTGGGGCGGAGTTAGGACGCTGTCGTCTCTGTCTCGCGGCCCGCCACCTCCTTCACTAGCATTACTGCTTCGCAGAAGGTGGCGACCGCTTCCCACTCCGTCTCGCCCCGCAGCATGGCGCGAGAAGAGCCTTAGAATAAAATATTGTCTATGACTTAAATTGCCCCCTGTATTATATCCATAACGGAATCAAATAAATCTACATAAACTTAAGTATCATGAAAAAATCGCCAAAATCAGAAGCTAACATCAAAAATCTATAAATAGATTGAACTACTGTTCAATAATCATACAAATGATCGTGCATTTAATTCATGCACGTTCATAAGTACATTTTCATTGACAAAGTATGTAAATTGACATCTGAATTCGTTCACCGTATACGTAACTACCAAATCACTATTACATCTAATCACCGAGGAATTTTTATGTTAAGGGGATTCGCTCACAAGACTCATATAATTTTCCAAAATTTTAACAAATTTGAATATGTTTTTTCTTGTACTGACAGCTTTTTGCGACAGGAAGGAATTAAAATAAAAATAATTGAGAAACGAATACAAATAGGCCTTTTTTTTAGGTGGTAAAATCAGTCCTCCCCCGCCCTGGGTGGGGCGGAAGGGACTCTCAGACTCTCACTGACTAAAATCCACCCGTGTTCCTTCGGATGCCCTTTACGATCCGGGCCGACCCGGGATTTGGTCCTCGGTCGGACGGCGAGCTACCCATTACTCACCCTCCGCAAGCCCGCTCCGCCGCTGTGCCCTCTGCTGATCAGAGCGTCCACACGACAGGCTATTCGCATACGTGCAAAGATACCCCTTAGGCACAAGAGAGAAGAGTTTTTGCCCGCATCCCAGGGTGCACCGGCCCGAAAAACTGGTCTTCCCCCCGAACGTATCCGAGAGGGAACTCCAGTCCACGGGCGCACGTGGAGGTTTCCTGTCTTAGCACCCCATACAAATAGGCCTGTGATTATTTTAAAGTTGGCTTACAGTCAAACCAGATACAGTTGAATATCAGTATTTTACATAGAGCGACTGCCTGTCGGACCTCCACAACCCAGTAACTGGGTAATTAGATGACCCTATAATATTGTACGACTGGTTGTCAGACTTTCGAGCTTCTGACTGTGATTAACGACTGTCCCACACAGACCAACCTCGGCAAGCGCGGCTGAACCGGCCTGTTCGGCTGTTGTTATTTAGCTACGAGCTCCTTCGAGGTTAAGGATCCAACCAACCAACTGTCTTATCTTATCTTTTTTTTCGTGTTAGAACGGCAACGCTTCGCCTTAAGTGACTCCGTCTGACAGCATCAGATACGGCATTGTTTCTGTGGGCGACTGTAATATATATTTAATTGTAACGCCCTGCAACGCCCACTGGGTATTTAGTGCAGTTTGGGTGGAACAGAGGTGGTGTGGAGTAGCTTTGGGCTAGATATTTTATTTTAGTTTGAGTTTTTTTTTACTACATATTCAATTATTGAATGGCATTTTCTTCTGGACAGGAATAGCGGTGCTGCCGGGACTGGAGGCCTTGTGCTTATATTGTCAATCATAATGGGGGGCTCGGGTTGCCCATAATCCCCACGTTTGGCAGGCGGCTTGGGGATCGCAGTTAGGTCACAAAACTTTACAAAGGACGCTGCTGCCTATCCTTCGGTGGCTGGACGTAGTTTAAGGACGTACCCGGGTCCAAAGTTGGAGGCCTATGTTCAGCAGTGGACGTCTTCCGGCTGATGATGATGATGATTTATTCTGGAATAGAATAGAATAGATCTTTATTTGCTTAGAATGTAGGTACATCAAAATAAGATGTTAAATTATAAATAGAATCCATGTACATTCTGCCATAACATAGCATGCAAATATAATACAAATTAATATAATTATGATTATTGAGATGTCACAAAGAACTGTCATTTAAAAAATCCTGCACTGAATAGTAACATTTGGTAGTGCTAACAAGCTGAAATCTCCTTGGAAAAGAACTATGGATAGATAAAACATTTGTTCTTATTTATACTACCCTGATTAATTCTTACCAGATGTTTTTAATTAAACGTTATTAAATTATCAAATTATTTCTGGTTGATCCAACTGAGATTCTTTTCACACATGTTGCATTGCCGTACATCACTACACTCTCACGACAAGCTACAGGCAACAGAATGGTAGGTAATCATAATTTTTTCAAAGAAAGTCTTACTGTGTTTGTTATTCGTCACCAGAAAGAGCTGTCAGCAATCTGAGTGCCTATCCTATGCTTGTGGGTCTTTGCACATGTTCGCACAAGTAAATTCCGGTCAAAAACATAACAGAGTGTACCCTACCTTACACCGACGACCCCGCTTACACGGTCAAAGCCTGCCGGGGTGGCGTGACTGTCTCATTAGGTAACCGTGGCCCTGGAACGTAAAGGGCTATTAAAGGACACCGTGGATTGTAGTCAGAGGACTCATTGAATGATTTTGTCACGTAAACATGGACATATCTTTATGGAGGCTGAGAGCACTCTGGCCCCATGGCCCTAGAGATTCAACCCCTATAAATATTTACGTCGTTTTGTTCTGTTTTAAAATATAAATAATCATCTCATAAATGTGTGTAGTGAAAGTCGCGTAGATAGCACTTGAAAAATAAATGAAAAAAAAACGAAAAAAAAACTTTTTTTGACAAAAAGTAAAACGTTCCCAAACATTTGAAGTGCTAACATCTGGTCCACTCATTTCTGTGACAACAGTTATTTGGTATGTCCATTCCCACGTTTTCGATTCCAGCGGTGGGCAAGAGCAGTTTGGGGTTAAATAATTATTGGGGTATTTAAAAAACTTGAACTTAATGCATTTGTGTGAATTAAGTTTTTTATTTAATTCGTGTTTTGTTGTTTTAAATGTTTGAATTACACTTGTTAATGAATTAAGGAAATAAATTATGCGTAAAATAATATGTAATGAACATTTTCCTCCTACCCGTCTACCCAACGACGATATATTACTAGACTCCTAATAACAGGCGACCGATGTCTGTCAACACATTAGGCAAGAAAGTCTTATATCCGTCTTATTTCGACCACTGCTGTGAGCCGTAAACATACCTTGAGACAGAACAGACCTTGAGTTAGCCCACCACAACGCAGAACGAAACTATCCTATGTATTAATCCAGGTTATAAACTAACTGTGTACCTAATTTCATCCAAATCCGTTCAGTACTTTTTGCGTGAAAGAGTAACAAACATCCGTCAATCCAAACAAACTATCACGTTCATAATATTGTTAGGATAGGGTAAGATTAACATGATGTGGGTTAAATCCTTTCAGCAAAACTACTTCCAGTTATCAAAGAGAGGGCATCTCCAAACCGAGAGATGACGAGTTTTTGTGTTGACATGAGATGGTCCGAATAGTCCCATTGCCCTTGTATGCTTTCTAACAGTACGGAGACATTTCATACTTCGTAACAACGTAATTTCGAACTGGCGTACATCGCACTCGATGTGCTTTCTAACTAACGATACGTCGACCTTGCATACTTCGCTCCAGTGAACTTTCGAACTGGCGTAATTACATCGAGATCCTGTACCCCTAGCACGAGTTTTCTGTATTTTACTTTACAGAGTTTTTCCAGTATTTACAGCGTTTATTGTATGAAAATATGGTACAGCGCCTCTGGTGTGCGAAGAAGGAACCAATTGTTCCCTTGAAAATTGTCAATTTGAAGTCGTCAAAGTTCCAGTTTACTTTACGTCTCAAATACTGAAAACTCGTGCTGACGGTACTGTACTTTAGAACTAACATACGTCGACATTTCAAACTTCGACATTCAGAGGCGGAGTCCTTCTATCACGGTGGCCTAAAAACCGTCGCCCTCGCCTCACATAGGTGATACAAATTAAATATTAACTCAGCGCCGTTTCTGACAAACCCAACGCCCGAACAAAAACTATAAAATTGTTAGCCACTAAAACAGAATTTTAAAAGCGCCTAATTGGTCGCAACGATTTGTATAGTGACAAAAATGACATGCCGACACGACCTATGTGTGGAAACATACGGGAGAATGTTTTGTTCGGGCCCGTAGCGGTGATACCGTGTGCCATCATCTTATTATATCATATCAGCCGTAAGACGTCCACTGGCATGCGGGGGGCGAGTAAAGGGCAACTCGCTGTCCGACCATGGACCATGCCCGGGTCGACGGCGCGTCGTGTTCCACGCGCGCCTCAAAGAGCGTCAGCATAATGATGGGGCTTCCTCACAGAGGGCCAAACCCTGCTGGGGTCGCGGGACTTATACCATCACCGTGACCCCGGAACATAAAGGGCTATTGAAAGACACCGTGGATTTTAGTCAGTACAAGTCTGTCAGTCCCTCCCGCCCTGCCCGGGGTGGTAGGACTCATTTGATAATTTTACCACGTAAAGAAAAGACTTCCACTGCTGAACATATAGGCCGTGTGTCTATTATGTCAGTTTTCACCGGCTTCGAGAACGAATTGAGAACCTTCCCCTTTTTTAAACATAGTTAGGTACATCAAAGAAGTTTTGATGTACCTACCTATGTTTCCCGATTTCTCGATGACGCGTAGATCGATTACAAACATTCTTCTTATGTTTGAAAGGGTATTCCTTACAGGTCAGAGTCTGATGATGGAATTTTGGAGAAATTGAGAGAACTCTTCAATAAATGACAGCAAATCACCCGCGTTTTGCTATCGCACAGCACAATCTCTCTTTTCCCTCTTCTGGTGTCTTAAAAAAGTCTGGCTGGTACATACACAGGTATACAGGTTTACAGGTTTCAAGTGTCAATACTGATCTGTCTGAATGGAATATATTAGTATAGGAGTGCATAGAAGCAAGCCAGCTTCATCTAGTTTGTAAAAAGACGACGTGTAAAAGTGTTGATATTAACCTACTTGCAAAAATAAATATCATTTCATCATTATTTCATTTCAATCCATAGATTCTAGTGGCGCAGAAGCGTAGAATTTTTTTGGAGCAGCCGTGAGACACACAATAACAATTCTTTTATTTTTTTCTTGTGTTTGACATAGTTTTTTTTTTACTTTTTTGTTTTTTGTGCTTATTTTTTTATTTTGAATATGTGTGTCTATCGTGGTCCCCTTGCGCCAAATAAATGCTTTTTCTTTCTTTCTTTTCTTTCTAGAAACAAAATCCCCGACTTCGAAAGAAAACCACCTCATTTTTTCAACCACAAAAATCGATGCGGTCGGCAACGTTCGCGCCCGCAACAACCTCCCGTATAACAACCCCACTTCACAAAAATGTCACGTCATCCGATAAGATCTAGACATTGCTACAGATCGGCGTCTCATTATGATCTGCAAAAGGCAACATTGCTCTCCCTTGTTCCCCTTTTTGCTGACTTGAAGCTTCGCTGAAAGCATTTTAGGCACGTTGGTACATGGATGCCTTTTTAGAGGCTTGGAAACAAGGAATGGGTGTAAAAGGGTTTTTTGAAGAGTTTTCTGCGGTCCTGAGTTATGCTGGATGGTAAAAATATTGTTGATGAATGATGTAATGGGCGTGAGAGACTGACTGTTGCGCTGTGTGTTGCGAGTTCGATTTCCGTATGTAAAGGGTGCTCTCACATTTATCGACGCGGAATCGGCCGATAAATTAAGCCGAATCCGCGTCGAATCATTACTGTACTTATCGCCGATAATCTGTCGGCGTACGGCTCGTTTGCCGTCGTCCGAGCCGAGCCGATACGAATAGTATTAGTAACACCCTTATAACGAAGACATAAAGGCTTTATTGACCGGCGTTAGCCGATTCCGCGTCGATAAATGTGGTAGCACCCTAAAAGGAATTGTATTATCTACAAGTAGTTGTTGTAGGTCTAAGTGTTTGTGAAAGTCACCTGTCTAGCCTTTTTCCAATTATATTGGGGTCGGCTTTCAGTCAAACCAGATGCAGCTCAATATCAGTATCTTACATGGAGCGAATGCCGGTCAGACCTCCACAACACAGTAACTGGGTAACACAATACCCCATGGTAAGACTGGTTATTAAACTTAAAAGCTTCTGACTAACAGTTGGCCCTTGGTCCCTGCTGTCATTTGTAGATCTTTGACAGTCAGTACCTGTCAAAGATCTTCTAATGACAGCAAGGACACAACGGTTTTACCTGCTTTCTGAAGCACGGAGGAAACTTGCTATGACGGATGGTCACACAGACCAACCTCGGCAAGTGCGGCTTTACCCGGAAGATCGGCATTGTTTGGCCACGAGCTCCTGCCTCCTGGGTGTAGTTAAAATGTTGGAAAGCGCACCACTGATACTTATTTTCTTTTTTTTTAACATTGCCCCCACACTAGGGATTTCTCCTGTGTCGTAGGTGTTTTAAAAACATCACTACATAGTATAAAACAAAGTCGCTTCCCGCTGCCTGTCCTTTTTTTTTTTTTTTAGGTGGTATAATCATCAAATGAGTCCTCCCGCCCTGGGTGGGGCGGAAGGGACTGTCAGACTCTTACTGACTAAAATCCACCCGTGTTCCTTCGGATGCCCTTTACGTTCCGGGGCCGCGTTATCCTTGGTTAAGAAAAACCCGCGACCCCAGCAGACAATTGGCACGAAACACGACGCGCCACCGACCCGGGCTTGGTCCTCGGTCGGACGGCGAGCTACCCATTACTCACCGTCCGCAAGCCCGCTCCGCCGCTGTGCCCTCTGCTGATCAGAGGGACACGCGTTGGAGCGTCCACACGACAGGTTATTCGCATACGGGCAAAGAGACCCCTTAGGCACACAGTGGCCTAAGGAAGAGTTTTTGCCCGCATCCCAGGGTGCACCGGCCCGAAAAACTAGTCTTCCCCCCGGACGTATCCGAGAGGGAACTCCAGTCCACGGGCGCACGTGGAGGTTTCCTGTCTTAGCACCCCCCGCTGCCTGTCCTTGTATGCTTATAATTATTATCTTTAAAACTACGCAACGGATTTTAATACGGTTTTTGAATAGATAGAGTGATTTAAACATGCATATTATAGTAGAGATTGCAACCGTGCAAAGCCGGGGCGGGTCGCTACTATAATATAAGCTCACATAAATAAATGCGTAGACCCGAAACAACTACTTGTAGATCATACAAATATTTGGTCCGTGCAAGAATTGAACCCGCGACACGTAAGGGCCACCACAAAACGACTGTCCAGCACAAATTCATTTGAAATCAGATGTTCCTGAGATTAGCACGGTCAACCAAACAAACTCTTGAACTTTATAATATTAGTAAAGATTAATATAAAAAGGTAAAGTCTAAAATATCCTGTTAAAGGTATGTAACTAAATGTAAACAGTGAGTTTATTGAGTGGCATGTCAAACTTCATAGTGATGTGGGTTGGTGAGCTATCTGATATGGGGAGCAGACGAGCGGTTTTACGGCGGTTCTTGAGCGTTTATTTTTATTTTAAAGCCACCTTGGTTATAGGTTTTGAAGATTTTTTTTGTTCATTTGAATGATCAAAGTAGGTACCTACTGTAGTATTATCTAACTTGAAACTTACCAGATTCACAATTTAACTTTATTCTCTAGCACATTAAGTTATAACAGACTAACTGTCAACGACGATATATTACTAGACTCCGCATGCACGATCTAAGGAAAAAAAATATTCTGTCAACTCGCTGAGGTACTACGTAAGCGAGGGGGACGGGGTACTGCGTTGTGATTGGCTAACTCAAGGTCTGTTCTGTCTTAAGGTATGTTTACGGCTCACAGGAGTGGTCGAAATAAGACGGATATAAGACTTTTTTGCCTAATGTGTTGACAGACATCGGTCGCCTGTTATTAGGAGACTAGTAATATATAGTCGTTGCTAACTGTCTTACTACTAAAAAGTTAAGCATCTGTTGAACACTTGAAACAACTGTCAACTACAAAACCACATTTTAAAGTGATATAAGAGTCGTTTTGTAGAAACACTTTTTTAGAAAAGCGTTCAACAGATCTTTCTTGCAGTGAGAATAATTGTTTCAACGACTACGGCTAAAAACAGCATCAATAAAAAAGGGTTTTTTTTAGTTAGATATGACTAAAAATGCATGTGTTAGAAATAGGATGTGTGTGTGATAAATAGGATGAGTATTTCTGGTTTTATTGACATTAATATGGACTTTATTGTAAAGTATTCGATGCCAGGATGGTTACTGCTATTAATTTACTTCATGTAAAGTACTTCCTAACATACAGGAATGGGTTCAGAAAGAAAATCAAAAAACCACGACTATCACGAAATATTGCCGCCATAATTGACCAATGGCAGAGTGTCATACATTTTAATAAGTAATAATATACAAATCCTATGTAGTAGAACCTTTTTAAAACTTGATTACATCATTTAGAATTTCATTCATTCATTTTCATTTCATCATTTATTTGTAACCTTTATTAAATTCGATACAAAATTTGACTAACAACTGTTTTCGTTCTGAAATCAGTTCATCGTAGTTTTAAATATATTTCTATTGTTAATTTACATAGGAGCTATGTATCATACAATCATAAATCTAACACATGCATTACAAGACCTCATTTGGTAATAGGATTTCACGTCCCCAAACCATAGATATAACTATTTAACAAAAATAAAACGCCCGTCTGCAACGCACAACCAAGATATAGTCAAAACATGTCCGGCAAAGTAATTCGGAGGCTCGGGCACTTATTAGTGGTGTTTTTAGGGTTCCGTAACTCAAAATTAAAAACCCTTATAGGATCACTTCGCTGTCCGTCTATACTTTGTATAGACGCGTTTACTTATCGGACAGCAAATCTCTGTCAGTGTCATTATAAGTCGTCTGTTAAAACCCTTTTACACAGGAACGCGTCAAAGTATCAAGCTGAAATGAATATAAAATACTCAAGTCTACAATCCCTTGGAGCAGAGAAAAAAACAAACGTATAAGGGTTGAGTTTTCAATAGTCCAATAATTTTTATCTGAAGAATAAAAATAGTGGTTTGACATATTTTCGATAGATAAGCAGCTGTCAAACCGCCATTTTTATTCACCAGATAAAAGTTATCTATTGAAAAATCAGCCCTAAGTCAACTCAATCAAAAGATACGGCCGCTACTCGCGGTGTAATCAAAACTAACACCTTCTTCATGATCCTGTTCAGTACTTTCAGTTCAGATTCCACATCGTGTTCCCATTTTCTGTAATTTTGCTTGTACCTATGTCTATTCGGATGAAATTAACACATCAACATTAGCTATGCGACGATTCATCCGAACTTGCGGATGAGTCGAACTCATTCATTTTTTGAATGTTGGTTGTCGTTTCATCCTCGGTTGAAATATTTTGCGGATGAGTTGACTTGACACCTAAGTCGGAATATCTAGTTCAACAATAATGCTATGCTTGCATAAGGGATAAAATAATCATTTTCGATTACGGAACCCTTGATTGTGCGTGGTCTGCGCACTTGTCCAGTTTTTTTGTAGATCGTTATACATTAGCTGTCACGCTGATCAAATGATACGGGTAGTTATGGGCAGAAGGTTAATTTTATTTTATCTTCTAATATACAATAGTCGGATAGATAACAAATAAAATTAAGTATTGAAATAATTAAAAATAACTGACTTCGAAAAATTCCACAAAATAAAACCACTTTTTGTTTCGGAAGTTGGTGACTTTGTGACTTTTTTCCTTTACTTTTTTTGCCACCAACTACTGAAAGAAAGTGAATTATTTTCATTCCTTCTTTTGGCTTCAATTCTCAGTGTACTAGGAATATGGATCCAACGAATTGACTTCATTTCATATTCTTCATTTCTTTTCATTTCTTCATTCATTCATTTATTATTGTTTTTTGTTATATTATTTATGTACGTATCTGACCGTGACTCCACTTTGGGCCCTACCAGACAACCAGCGCTGTGACAGTTAAATGTCACAGCACATGCTGAGGTAGGAGCCTTTTGGCCTCGCACGGGACTAATTGTTTTATGTTTTACCTTTGTTTTTCTTTTATTAATATTTGTTTTTCTCTGTTGTTTTTATTCATGTAATTTTGTTTATTCTGTCCTGTGTCCCCCAATAAATCTCTTTTCTTTCTTTCTATTTCCGAAGGCTTTCAAAAAGAAAGAAGTGATACTTCTGTATTTCCCACATTACGTCATCTGTCACTGTGCTTCTAAAAGTATATTAATGAGTAGACTCTAGCAGCCGTTGTTTTAATTTCTTACTGATCACTGGCTTGACATTGTTGTACAAGAATGTTTACCTTATCAGATGGACTGACAGTTTGGCTTGACAACATTGTTAAGTACCTCTTAAGGATGTGTGGGTAATGTTGATAAAAGGCCTGATTATGGCTTTGATTTGGTTAGCTAGACCATAACTATTTTTTTTTGGGTAGGTATACCAAAATTCCGCTTTTGGCTGTTTATTATGAATTTTAGTTAGATAAATCGCATGTTTTTGTTTGTGTGTAAAATCTAATGAAGATAAAACGATCTATTCCCACCCAATACCAAGAGCTAATACCAATTTTTATTAGTTTATTTCCGAATTTGTTTTGTATTCCCAACGAGTACCACTTTCTAAAACCAATACCAAAACAAGTTTGAAGAAATTAGGTACAGTCAGGTTCAGTTAAATTAAAATGCTTTGAGTGATTTTAATTAAAGTGTAAAATGACCTACACAGTTTCAAAGAACACCTACGATATCTTAAAAAGCTAAACATTTATGTCCAAACCTACCAAGGTCGATCGACGGAGCCCGCGAAGCAAGAAATGTGGCACTCGTTGGGAATAGAAAATAAATTCGGAAATAAACTAATACCAAATGGTATTAGCTCTTGGTATTGGATGGGAATAGATCGAAAAAACTGATGATGGCTGTCATATTTTATGTTATTTGACAATACGGTTGGCGCTGTGGACGAGCGATCGACTGCGCGTGTCGCGGGTTAGATCCCACGCACGGAACTAATATTTGTATGATCTACAAGTAGTGGTATCGGGTCTGGGTGTATGCGAGTTTCTATGTTTGTAAACGCACCCACGATACAGGAGAAATTCCTTGAGTAGGCACTATCGAGAGTCTCAAGTTATATCCCATTTCTATCACATCACGCTCTGTGGTCGATTTGACAGTCCGCATCAGGGAGTTCGCAAATACCAACGACGATATATTACTAGACTCCGCATGCACGATATAAGGAACAAAAACTATTCTGTCAACTCGCTGAGGTACTACGTAAGCGAGGGGGACGGGGTAATGCGTTGTGATTGGCTAACTCAAGGTCTGTTCTGTTTCAAGGTATGTTTACGGCTCACAGGAGTGGTCAAAATGAGACGGATAGGTATAAGACTTTTTTGCCTAATGTGTTTACAGACATCGGTCGCCTGTTATTAGGAGTCTAGTAATATATCGTCGTTGGCAAATACCTGTATTTACGCGGCGCGGTAATCAAAAGGCTTTAAAAAATGTACTTAGTTCCTTGAATTTTCCACAGGTCATGAGTGGCGTCGCGGCGCTCGCGTATAAGTTACTTCAAAATATTGCCACAGACAAAAGAAATACAACTTGCATACACAATTCTACAAGGTTTAAAACTCCGATCACAGATAACACCTTCCAAATCTCAAAAAAAAAAAAAGAAATCGCCATTATAATCTAAAAAAAAAACTAAACGCATTTGAAATTCGAAACAATCGGCGCTGTCAAACACTCTCGCAGCCACAGACAAAAAATAATTCAGTAGCGAATCCGATTTTACAATGTTAAAATATAATAAATAAAAAATATAACACCATTGTTTCGTTTTGAATTGAAAAATGTCAATAAAAAATGGTGAGGCGAAATAACACAACGACGATATATTACTAGACTCCTAATAACAGGCGACCGATGTCTGTCAACACATCAGGCAAAAAAATCTTATATCCGTCTTATTTCGACCACTCCTGTGAGCCGTAAACATACCTTGAGACAGAACAGACCTTAACTTAGCCAATCACAACGCAGTGCCCCGTCCTCCTCGCTTACGTAGTACCTCAGCGAGTTGACAGAATAGTGTTTGTTCCTTAGATCGTGCATGCGGAGTCTAGTAATATATCGTCGTTGTCTTATACCATATACCGTACTCTTTGTCGCCTCTAGATTCAGAATTTTTGGAAACAACGCGTTTATTAGACAGTTTGACTGCCACCTTAGCCTGCCTATAATGGGACGTTCTCGTGAAGTTACCATTAATTATGTCTCATCTATTAGTGTATTTAACTCAGTATATTTAGACGCGACACCGACATCCGGCGTCTCACTCATATTTTTAGTATTAGAATCTAGAAACTAGTACTTAAAAGATATTAAATGAGGCTTCCGGTCTTGTTCGCATCATGTACATTATGTAAGTACAGTACAGTACATTATATACATGCGTCTGGATTGACGGCGCATTTTTTTTTTATTGGCGTCTCAACATAAAAGTTGAAACTTATAGGGAATTTCAGTTAAAATTAAGGTCACAAACCATTTTCTTATACGTGGATCAAATCTGTTATGAGGAAATGTCTATGGATTTCAGTTCAGACGCACTCCTAAAGTGACACGATTTTGGTTCCAGTTAAATACTAAGAAAATTGTAAGGAAGAGCACTGACTATGGTGACAAATAGTTTCTAGCGGCCGATTAATCTTCATAGCTTTCGACTGGGAATCAAAAAGTCAGCGTGACAAAAAGTCACCTTGACCAAAAGGTGCCTTGACAAAAAGTCACTTTGACAAAAAGTCACTTTAACAAAATTTCACTTTAACAAAAAGTCATCTTGATAAAAAGTTACTTCAACAAAAAGTCACCGTGACAAAAAGTCACTTTAACAAAAAGTCACCTTGACAAAAAGTCACTTTGACAAAAAGTCACCTGGACAAAAAGTCACCTTTACAAAAAGTCACCTGGACAAAAAGTCACAGTGACATAAGTCACAGTGACAAAAAATCACCGTGACGAAAAGTAACCTTGACAAATAGTCACCAGTGAGGCCTTACAGTCAATGACACACGTCCAATTATTCATCAAATGGACACGTCAATAATTTAGCAGCAGTAATAATAACCAATGATGATCAATATAAACAGAGCCGCTATAATTATCCCAACAGGAAATGTGAGGCAGACAGCAAGGCACATCTGGTTGCCGTTTATTTATATTGAGAAAACGAACTTGGGTGATGGGCGAGTTTGATTTAGAATTTGATTTTGTGAGTAAAATTCTTAGTTTAACCTGTGTTTGATAAATTATTACGCACTAGCGGCCCGTCCCGGCTTAGCACGGGTGGAGGACCCGGTCTAAAACCCGGTCCCGATGGTTACAAACACAACAAAAAAATAATTATCCGAATCGGTCAAGCCGTTTTCATGTTATGTCGTGACAACGGAAAACTCAAATATTTAGTCCATTATTTGAGTTAATTCTTTTGATTAAATCAATCTGAATGGATTAACAGTGATCTACCCAATATCATTCATTCTTATTTCAGGCTCGATGTCAAAATTACTGTCACAAAGTCTGAAACCACGGGTTTCATGCTTCAATGACCCCCGTAACAAGTTTACATACATATACATGCAATGTTTTTGGTTTCCGATTACCGATACTATAAGGTATATATTACTCGTATATACTCATTTTTATCGACAAAACTGCTTAAGAAAGTTCATAAGCCGCGAATGGCGGCCATTTTAGTTATTTAACCGCCCAAACTGGGATAAGAACAATAATATTCAAATATCTTTGCATCCAAGAGACTTACGTATGTGCAAATGACTTTATTTGATTGGTACAAGTTAAGAGACTTTTTTGAAAACCATCTCTACCCAATGGAAGCCGGGAGATAGACGGCGCCGCCGAGGCCGGCCCAGAAAAAGATGGCGAGACGACTTAGACGCTCACCATGAGAGCTGGTTCGAAGCGGCCCAGGAAAAGAATTTCTGGAAGGAATTGCCTTTGCTGCCTTGACCTTTGCTCAGCAGTGGGACAGTATAGGCTATTAAAAAATACCAATCAGCCGTAATAAGTATCTACGTATAAAGAGCAGAAAAATATAATTATTATTAAACGTACAATTTGCTAAAATACCGTTTAGCATATACAAATCTCAACTAACTTAAAATATACTCTTAAAAGAAAGTTAGACCTTTCTGCCGACCTCAAAGAATCAAAAAACTTGAAACACAGCACATCCTTTCAAAAATAAAAACCTGACATCCAGACCCTTATTAGGTCTACATTCAAAACGGTGTTATTCATTTTTTGACCTTTTTGTGATCAAAAAATGTAATTCGCGTCGCATTCTAAAAGAGTGTTTGATAAAATAAAAATAGTGTGAGTTTGTGGTTGTAAGGGGTGCTCCAGATACGTTCGGGTCGGCATGATTCGGCACAGCTGATGTGAATTGCAGCAACAAAGGAGTCAAGCATAGTATGGGACACAAAACTCACCAGCAAGATCGTTGTACTAAAAAAAGTGTTCTCAAATGGTAGATCTCAATTTTTGTTGGACGAACCCATCATTATAATTAAGCGATGATGAATCTTGTTCCAGTTTGAGAGACCAATATATGCAATAATGCATGATAACAAGATACCTAACAAAGTTTGCCAACAGGTATAAGCCGCGTAAAATCTAAAATCAGAATCTCTAAAATCTGACAACCAGTCTTACCATGGGGTATCGTATTACCCAGTTGTGGAGGTCCGATAGACAGTCACTCCATGTAAAATACTGATATTCAGTTGCATCTGGTTCGATTTGAAGCCGACCGCAATATTTAGTAGTAGGTATTGATCGCTTTGGTTGTCAGGGATGAAACGTTTCTCACTAAAATAGTTATTATTATAGAAATATAATTAGAGAGATGGAAATTAAAGGATGAATGGGCTAGTTATAGATTAAAAAAGCTAAATAAATAAATGACACAGAAAAATTAAATAAAACCCGTATTACACCGACCTTTTTTATCTTGGGACACTGTCAAGAGAAAATAATTTCGGCTCAGCTTTATGGCTCAACTTATACAACAACCTATTCAAATTATGCCGTGCCGAACAAGTCTGTAGCACCCTTTAGCGTCACCCCCGATGTCCTTTGTGTCGAAGGTAGCATCGTATTTTTAGAATTTGACGCCGATTCTTTTGAGTCGCCGTCTTTTTTTAGTAAGGCAAGGTCTGTATGTCTAAAAAGGTTTTAGTTTTATTTTAAACTAGCTGTGCCCGCGACTTCGTTCGCGTGGATGTCGGAACTTACCAATGTATTCTTTTGTGCGCTGTTGAATCCTCCAACCGACACAAAAATGTTTTGTTAGGTGCTTTATATAAGCTGGTTCTTCGTTATTAACAACATTTGGTGTGAACCATCATTCTGGAGCGTACATACATATGCGTACGTAAATCACCACGCCAAGTTTTTCTAAACCCTGTATTTAGAATTTCAGTAGAATATTTGACGTAATTGTTATAAACGCCCTCTGTTGTTCATAGGCAGAACCATTCAATTGCTACTGGATTATAGAGTAGTTTGTTTATCGGTTTGCATAATTGATATTGTTTAATCAAAATAAATGAAGTTTTGTATGGAAAAAAAATCATGTAAGTAATTGATAAAAAAATATCGATAATTCAAGTTCAAGCTTCCATCAATTTTTTTCGCGTGTACGTAAACATGTTCTAAAATACGAAAACAAAATCATAACCCTAATTTTGGCTTTGCCGTAGTCGGGTAAAAAGAGTTAGAACTCAAAAACGAATAAAAAGATTTACTTATTTGTAAGATTAAGAGTGAATAAATGATTCTATACTATTCACTACCACCGTATCCCACCGTAACCCATCGTATCCTATCGTATCCCATCGTGTCCCATCGTGTCCCATCGTGTCCCATCACGTCCTATCGTATCCCATCGTGTCCCATCCTATCCCATCCTGTCCCGTCCTGACCCATCCTGTCCCATCGTGTCCCATCGTGTCACATCCTGTCTCATCCTGTCCCATCCTGTCCCATCCTGCCCCATCCTATCCCATCCTGTCCCATCCTATCCCATCCTGTCCCATCATGTCCCATCCTACCCCATCCTATCCCATCCTATCATCATCATTAGATGAATTATTTCAATATGTAGTTTTTCTATTCGAAGCTAGATCGCGCTACTGAACTACGCGTCTTGGTGTAAACTGACCGTAATTTTACTTCTGAAACACTTTAAATTCGAATAACTTTTGATAGACTGAACCGATTGCAATGAAACAAAAACTAAATGTTACCTCAAGTTACGCTAAATCGTTGTGTATATAAGTTATTTACATTGAAGTCGTACATTTTACGTGATGCCCGGGCATATAAACATACAAACAGACAAACCGACAAACAGACAAAAATTCTAAAAATGCTAGAAATGGGTCCTATTGGTTGTCCTTTAACACCCTAGCTATTTTTTTTGGATTTTATTTTGATGTACAAAAACGATTTTTCTACAGTTTTATTATATGTATAGATAGATGTAGTTTTTCTATTCGAAGCTAGATCGCGCTACTGAACTACGCGTCTTGGTGTAAACTGACCGTAATTTTAAATTAACACTTTAAATTCGAATAACTTTTGATAGACTGAACCGATTGCAATGAAACAAAAACTAAATGTTACCTCAAGTTACGCTAAATCGTTGTGTATATAAGTTATTTACATTGATTTCGTACATTTTACGTGATGCCCGGGCATATAAACATACAAACAGACAAACCGACAAACAGACAAAAATTCAAAAAATGCTAGAAATGGGTCCTATTGGTTGTCCTTTAACACCCTAGCTATTTTTTTTGGATTTTATTTTGATGTACAAAAACGATTTTTCTACAGTTTTATTATATGTATAGATATAGATAGATACTAGCTGTTGCCAGCGGCTTCACCCGCTACAACTCGAAAATTATCCCACGGGAACATGAAATCGGGATAAGAACTATCCTATGTGTTAATCCAGGTCATAAACTATCTGTGTACCAAATTTCAGCGAAAACCGTCCAGTGGTTTTAGCGTGAAAGAGTAACAAACATCCATCCACACATAGAAACTTTCACGTTTATAATATTAGTAGGATTTCTTAGTAGCAGAAAGAAATGAAACCGGGGTGTCTAGTTTCTAGTGGGCCAAAGCCTGCCGGGGTCGCGGGACTGTCTCATCAGGTAACCGTGACCCTGGAACGTAACCCGGACAATGGATATTGAAGGATCATCGTGGATTTTTGTCAGTACTAGTCTGACAGTCAGGGCCGGATTAACCATCTCGGGGCCCCTAGGCACAGCTCGTTTCGGGCCCTTCCTTTTCCACACCACAACAACGCAAATTACGAATTTTTACTGTCTATATTACGAAATAGAATGAAGGCACCACCATCATCAACAACAGACTTCAATCATCACATTGCAAAGGTATACACCTTCCTTCAAGTGAAAAGACTTTCGCGACAATCTACAGGACGAAGAAAAAATAACAAATAATAATAAAAAACAAACAATTAATATTTAAAAAAAAAAAAACAAAAAACCCGACTGCGTAAATAAATAACTTTAATAAAAACTAAAAAGAAAGAAACGAGCCCAGCAGTTTAGAATTCACTCATTCACACTCAGGGACCTTGGGAAGATTTGTTTGGTATTAATTGAATGGGCCCCAACTGTTCTTTTTTTTATTTTTTTTCATTTATTAATCAGGAGTGCTGGGCCCCTGGTCATAGTGGGCCCCTAGACACTGGCCTAAAGTGCCTTAAGGATAATACGGCACTGCTGACAGTCCCTCCCGTCCAGCCCTGGGTGGGAGCACTCATTTGATGATATACCACGACAAAAAAAAAACTTACCTACTATAAATACCCAGCTTTTTATCAAAAACAATTACTTCTAACAAAAAACAACGATTATTTATAAAAAATAGTACGTGGAGGACGAATGACGATAATCAGGTCCCACAATCTCTTAACCGCGTTACTCTAGCCCCTTCTAAAGCACACACAGATTCATTATAACGCCTACGATACCCCAAAAATAATGCAACATCATAACATTTGATCACTGATTAGTGTAACTCACAATTACTGTAAAATTAAATGGTTACTAAGTAACGGATTCATGTACACACAGCTACACATCAAGCTATGAAAAACCAGTATTAGCTGACCGTTCATTGTGTGTAAAAAACGTAAGAAACGAGACCAAGACAAACTGGTTTTGTATAGCTTGATGTGTAGCCGTGTGTACTGTATAATTCTTGGATGGTAGTTGTGCCTTGCAGGTATATTTGTGTTACTAAACCTCTTTTTAACCCACTACAAAATACTCGAGGTACGAGGTTGGTCTGTAAATGGATGACCTCTGTCGTAGCGAGTTTAGTAACGACTGTCAAAGATCTACTAATGACAGCCGGGACAAACGGCTTTAAGTGCTTTCCGAGACACGGAGGAAACTTGGCATGCCAGATGGTCACTCATCCACAGACAAAACTCAGCAAGCTCGGCTTAACCCGGAAGATCGGCCTGTACGGCTGTAATTATTTAGCCACTAGCTCGTCATACCAAGAATGCAGTATCAAAAGAAAACCAAATGGTATAATACATATGTGGCTTTTGTAAAACTGGGAACTTCAAATTAACAAATATACGTACTCACTACGTTGTCTATTTTAGGATATTTTTTTATGAATAAGATAGTTAAGAATAGTTTAACCACCGCTTAAGAGGCCATACTACCTCAAATGGCTTAGCAGAATCCTCTGGTACGATAAGATTTATAATGAAGTAGGGTAGAGCCTTAACCGTTTAGCGTTGGTGAAATTATAGTAATTGATGTAACTGTTCTTATTTTCCTTTAAATTATCTGATAAAAAAGTTAGTTAAGTCTTGATGACGTTGAGTCATTGCCTCGTCAGAAAAAATTGTAGAAGCGACTTAATCTAACGAAGACCATAGGAACGAACCCGGACAAGTACCTACAATAATATTGAGGGAAAAGAATCATGAAAGAACCATCACTAATCAGCCTATATTTTTCCTACTGCCTGCTAAAATCCTCAAACGAGTCCTCCCTGCGACTCTTACTGACTACAGGCTTTAGAAGGCAGGCTTTAGCTCTCTATTTTTTCTATTCCTGGGGCAGAGACCTCTTCTATTTGGGCCTGTGAGCGGGTTGGTAAGTAAATGTCATTATTATGGCTCTGGACAGTGGGTAGTCATCATCATCATCAGCTTATAATGTTCCCACTGCTAGGAAACAGGCCTCCTCTCTGAGACAGGGTAGTAGGAGGGCAGTTTAGGTTCTAACGCGGTATGGCCTACCTCTGGGCCACTATTGGCTCCGCTAACATACATAAGGAATTTAAGTGGAAACTACGTTTATTTCTTACTCCTCCACTATTCTTTTCTGATTAATTTCGTAGCAGGATCCAAGACAGGTAAATTTATTCTTCGGGACACGTCGAGCTTCATTGTCTCGGCGCTTGTCTGGTGGTTGCCACTGTTGATTCTGGCTTTTAGGAGTTGCAGTGGTTTGGGAATAGTGTGGTGGGTTTGTCCCAAATAAAACACGTAAATATCGATAAATTTGCATCAAAATATTCGTATTGCATTCCAATAAAACCCCCTCATGTGAAAAAGGCGTGAAATAAATGCAATTAATTCGCAAAAATTCCAAGAAAAATACACCAAAGGGTAGCGTTGTAGTAATTAGGCGAACGAAAAGCATTCAACCAAAAAAAACTGATTCATCAGACGACAATTTATATTTCACTAAAACTTAATTTACGAATAAATTTTCTTAACGATTAAAATCTTTATGTGAAGCAAGTTTACCTAAATAATCACCAATTAAAGTTGAAACGATTGATATCTGTTGATTAATAAGATATTTTTCATAATTTATCACCGCGTGATTCGGATCGGTGTTTCTAAACGAACGCCACTATGAAATGGCGGCGCATTTTTAAAATGGCCGCACAGAATTTTTGACAGATTAGTGTGGGAGACAGAGACTTTTTGCACTTTTTCTTTTTGCTAAGGCACGTCGTGCGTTGCGTACTGCTTGGCGCTAATTTTCTTCCCCATTTATGGTGTCCACGGCGTCCTCATCATCTACCTAACCTTTTCCCAATAATAATTATGTTGGGGTTGGCTTTTAATCAAATCGGATGCAGTCGAATATCAAGAACCCAGTAACTGGGTAAAACGACACCCGTCAGTAAGACTGGTTGTATGACTTTTGAGCTACCAAATAACAAATGACAGCAGGGACCAACGGTTTAACGTGCTTTCCAAGGCACGAAGGAAACTCGCTATGATGAATGGTCACCCATCTACAGACCAACCTTGGCAAGCGCGGCTTAACCCGGAAGATCAACCTGTGCGGCTGTAAGTATTTAGACTCAAGCTCTTAAACTAGATACTTATTAATATCTATTTAAATTGATAATTTATCATCAATCTTAAATTCGAAACACAAATCGTCAAACTACTTTTATTTTAGCCATACTACAGTAAGGAGAAAGATATTCTCTGTCCGGAAACTACACTGTGTTTATCGAAAAATTAATTGGCGCCCAAATCGTGCGAGCGTTCCGAAACAATGTCAAAATCTTTTTGCGTTAACAGTTGCCAGTGCAAAATAAAAAAGTAAAAGACAGATAAAGCAAAAACGTTCGGAGGACAAATTTCTTACGCTTTTCTGCACCGTACACTTGCAACACTGAAATTCGACCTGTTTTTAAATCCCGATATCTTATGAGCTCTTATGACTGTGAAATAAGGTCGAATTTTGATTGTATTTTTTGGGTTATATATTATTTTAACGGAAAAATAAGTTTGCTTGAGTTACAAGTTTTTATTCTCAAGTTTAATTGTGCGAAATTGTTGCATACGTGTTTTTGATGTAGTAAAAGTAAAAAATATTAATTCTCATTTTATCACACTTCAATTCCAGCTTTATTTCGTTTAAAATAAAGTTGATAATTAAATTAGCAGTCGTATCTTATGAGTATGTTTTAAAATATCCTTTTTATCAGTAATTGGTCCTTGGCACGATGTATTTCTTTTATTTTTTCGTTCATATAATTTGTTTTATGAGTCAAAACATTATTTATGCCGATGAAGTGTTAAGTTCACTGCGAATGACGGGTTTTTAAATACTTTTTACCTTATTAATTAACTTTCTTATAATTAAAGTCAAAAAGTTTAATTTTCTAAATCTAGCCTCAAATAAAAATTTGTTCCCGGGTTAAGTTGTTACTTATGGCTGATTTTTTAATTTTTAAATAAGTTTTATCTGAGGAATAAAAATAGCGATTTGACATATTTTCGATAGGTAGGTATGCTGTCAAACCGACATTTTATTCTTCAGATAAAAGTTATCCGACTATTCAATAATAATCAGCCCTTAGTACATACTTAACTCGGGACCAAATTTTCATTTCTATATCTATAGACTAGCTTCTGCCTGCGATTTCACCTGCAATATGTTAGGCGTCTGATCCTATGTAGGCCCTGTCAGTTTCCTTGACGAAAGCGTGAAAGACGACGCGCCATTGACTTGGGTCTTGTCCTTGTTCGGACGGCGAGCAACCCATTACTTGCCGTCCGCAGACGCCCCGGAAAATGCCACGCAATGTCCGATGCCTAGACGTCTTCGGCAGTGGCTGGACTGGAGGAGGAAGAGAAATTTTCTTTCCCTTACTCCTGCTTTATAATGTTATTATAATATTGTAAAGTGGAAGAATCAGTTTGGTTGCACGCGCTAAGCACAGGAACTACTAGTTCTAATTTGAAAAAATATTTTTGTGTTGGATAGTCCATTATTGTTCTGTTACAAGTGAATACTTAAATCTATCAGCACATTATATCCTACAGCCTACCACATCATCAATTTTCAAGCTTTTTCTTCTAATCAAGCCTCATTTTATCCCAAAAAACCCAAAATTCTTCCAGTAATCCGTCACTTTAGGTTACCGAGCGCGTTACAGGCTAAGATAGTAAGATACCGGTCGTCACAGGCTGGTTCGACTCTTTAGGTACTACGAACATACTCGCGAAGCCATAAGTACGTACACGCGATGGTTTAGCGAGGTTAGTATGGAGGAGGCTTTATTATTTTTAACTAGTTTTTGTGGTGGTGTGGTTTTACTCCCACTCCTTGGCCGTTATTTGGTAGTAGCGTGATATTATATTCTTCCTTAATAAATAGACAATTCAGCATAAAAATATTTTTTTAATTCGAACTAAGAGTTCCTGAGATTAGAGCGTTCAACCAAACAGACAAACAGTATATAGTTTAGCTGCGTGAGAACAAAGATAGGGTTAAAATTGTTGCATCTTTTTTTAGTTTTTCTACCTACGTGGCTCAAATAGCTGTCAGAAATCCGACGGTCGCAGAACTGTCTAAACAGGTAACCGCGTGACCATAGATCGTAAAGGGCTATTGAAGAAACACCGTGGATGTCAATCAATACGAGTCTGACAGTCTCGTTCGTTCCACCCAGGGCGCAAGGACTCATTTAATGATTTTACTATGCTAAAAACTAGGCTTCGTAAAGACAAAAAGCATCTGATGACGGCAGATATAACTGCAGTCGTTGTCTTCGGTAAATGTAGGCGACAACCATAACCTGCAAAACGTCCTCGGTAACCGTCAACGCGACGGTTGTCAAGAAGACGTCGCTAGTCTGTCTGAAGCCTTACGCATTGATAGATTTTCATTATAAACTAGCAAACCCGCCTTATTTACTCACCTTTTAAATCTTCCCTGGACTTCCAAACCAAAATGAGACAAATCGGTCCAGCCGTTCTCGAATTTAGCGAGACTAACGAACAGCAATTGATTTTTATATTATGGAGAAGATGAGGTGTGTATCAAATCGTCTGGGTATCGCCTCAGAATTAGTATTAAACCCAAGATTTCATAATTGTCTTTTTAACGTGGTGGCTGCAGGCTGTAAAGCATCACAGTAGATACGAGTAATAGGTGAACCAACGGGGAACAGCTCGTTTAATTAAAAAATATTCTCCATACTTAACGAGCGGTGGCGTCTTGCTCAGCCCACAGGATACGTGGTGTAACCGGCACATTCTTTTAACACAGGGTGTTCCTAAATAAAAGCTTTTTTTGGAAACTTTTTGATAACTTCAATACTTGTACAGATCAAAGTTATACCCTTAGAACTACTTGAAATTTTGGAAAAGCTCGCTGAAAGCTTGGCCAATACTTTTTCAATTTTCCTTTAAACACAGAAATGTTAACGCCCTAAACACAAAAATATTAAACACAGAATAGTTCAGAGATAATTGAAGACGTATTCAGCAAATTTTCAGCGTGCCTAAAGCACTTTCGAAAAATAAGGGGTATCTCTTCAGCTGTTAAAGCGGGAGATAAAATCAACGATACCTAAATATGCTAAGGAAGCTCATCATCATCATCATCATCACTAAGACATCATATTACTAAGACTCTGCTGTGTCTCTGTTTGTCTGTCCATCTGTCAGGCCATATCTCATGAACCGTGATAGTTAGACGGGTGTAATTTTCAGAGATAGTGTATTTCTATAGCCACATTATCAACAAAAACAAAAATAGAATAAAAGAAATATTTAAGGGGGCTTCCATGTCACTCAGGCAATGACCAATGCAGTTTTCAACTGGTGAAAGATTTTTTGAAATTGGTCCAGTAGTTTTTGAGTTCATCCATTACAAACATACAAAAATTAAAAAAAAAATCTCTTTATAATATTATTATTATTAGTGCAAATAATGGTCGAATAAAAAAAAACAGCCAATGTACGGTTTATGTTTTTAATTAGGTTTTTTTTTTCAATTTTTACTGTTCGTTAATTTTTGGGCCCACCCTGTATACAACGCATCATATTACTCGCATGCGTGTTTTGACAGGCGTTTACTGAACGCTCCGTGAAACCTTATCGTTACTATTACATGCTAATCACGACACGACTTAGTGACGAGGATAAGCCATAGCTCCTCGTGATGGAGAGGATCTGATGGCATCATAACGATATGACGGTCTACTTTAATACTTCAAAAAAAAAAAAACAAAATTGCATAATCTATTAATGAGTCACATTTTAGTATGATCATACTGAAATGTGACTGAATAATGCACCTGGCTAGGTGTAAACCCATAACCTTAAGACCGCTGAACACATTGGGCCAAAGCAGTGGGCCAAAATAATGAATTCCAAATGTCGCTGTTTACACATTGGGCCAAACTGTGAACACTGTTTGTGAAGCACGCGAAGATCCTTTGACTGGTGCACGAAAAACCGACAACTTTCGGTTGACGGCCAGTATTCTCGCCAACTACCAACATACCGCCAAGTAGGTCTGTACACGCTGGCCCAATGCGTTGGCACAATGTGTCCAGCGGACTTTAACCCTGTTTTCGCATTGGTAACGCGCTTGCTCCTATAACATAGAAATTAATAGTAGATCACGCACCAAGGGAGTAAAGCATTGCCTTACGTCACGGGCGCATTAAATCCCGAAGCGACACTAAGGATTCGGATTATTCCCACGGGAATAATGAAATTCAGTATTCATTGTACAGTATTATTGCCCGGTTTGAGCGAGAGGGAACAATGACTTGCTTTACAGTAGGTTTGCCTGACATAATAATTTGACATTTTACGAGCAAGTAGTGTGAAAACGAAGAAAAAAACGAAAAAAGAGAGCAGTGGTGGCCCAGTGGTATCGGTCCCGACTTACGAGTTGTAGGTCATGGGTTCGAACCCCGCCAGGCGTATTACTTTGTGTAATTTATTTCATCACCACTGCTCTCAAAACGGTGAAGAAAAACATCGTGAGGAAACCGGCATGTCCTAGAACCAAAAATTCGAAGATATGTGACATCTACCAATCCGCACTGGGCCCGTGTGGTGGATTATGGCCCACTCCCTCTCTCAGAAAGGAGGCCTGTGTCCCAGCAGTGGGAACATTATAGGCTGATGATGATGAGTGTGAAAACGTAATTAACTGAGTATTTCAAACACCTCTTTCTAACCTCTTTTACTAGTATTTTCAACACGTACTCCTTAACTGAAAAGCCTTGACCGACTCTGAAGCACAGAGAAGTTATTTAGTTTTACTTAGATGTTTAGCTCAAGAGTTGAGACTCTTACTTCATCTTGCAAATACCTTCCGGATACTTGCAACTTCAACACAAATATTCCAACCTTAGGGCATTCCCTTACCGCGAGCATTCACCTGTAATGTAATGTTACAGATTCGAACATTCGAAGACAATAGAGCATCAAGTTGCGCTCTTTTATGTCACACTAGCTGCTGTCAGCGGTTTCACCCGCTACAACTCGAAAATTATCCCACGGGAACATAAAATCGGGATAAAAACTATCCTATGTGTTAATCCGGGTTATGAACTATTTGTGTACCAAATTTTAGCCAAATCCGTTCAGTGGTTTTTGCGTGAAAGAGTAACAAACATCCATCCACACATACAAACTTTCACGTTTATAATATTAGTGGGATTACAGGTGAATGCTCGCGGTGAGGGAGCGCCTTTAGGTTATAAAATGTCCAGATTCTGAATTTGAAACCAAACGTAACGATTAGTAAAGTCATTTTTTTATTAAATGTGTGAGTGAGCGCGACACACACATTTAAATGTTTTCGTTGGAGATGTTCACTTGTTTTACGTAGGAATCGAACGTCGGGGGGTGGAACTTGACGCGCCGTCATGGTTCATGATCAGACGGCAAGTCACCTATTACTCGCCGTCCGCATTACCGCATACCTCGCCTACGGTGGCTAGAAATCTACCGACGACGCGGGACTATCGGGTAACCATGGCCCGGAACGTAAATGGCTACTGAAGGATCACCGTGGATTTTAGTCAGTACAAGTCAGACAGTCCCTCCCGTCCTGCCCTCGGTCAGAGAAGTCACTTAAAGACTTTAGAGCTTTAGACCTACCAAAACTCTAAAATTACAGCCGACTGTCTAAAAAGGTTTAAAGACCTAGAACTAGAACATTTATCTCATCATCATCATCATAATCATCAGCCTATAACGTTCCCACTGCACAAGACCCTGTCACAAGACAGGAGGCCTGTGTCCCAGGCCTCCTGTCTTGTGAGAGGGAGTGGGCCACAATCCACCACGCGGGCCCAGTGCGGATTGGCAGATGTCACATGTCTTCGAATTTGATGGTTCTAGGACATGCCGGTTTCCTCACGATGTTTTCTTTCACCGTTTTGAGAGCAGTGGTGATGAAATAAATTACACAAAGTAATGGGCCAAGCTGGGTTCGAACCCACGACCTACAAGTCATAAGTCGGGACCGATACCACATTTATCTCAAGAATCCCTAAAAAAATTGGCCACATCTCTCCATCCACCTTTTAACATGATAACCCTGCCTTCGCTACGTGATATAAAAGTGGTTGGGTCAACAAGGAGCCACTCGATGGACCACCTTCGGAGACGGCGACGTCGCTGTCCAAATACATTTACCTACGTATTTATATTAAGTAGCCGTGCGTGAGCGCAGGGTTAGGAAGTTATAGAATTGGCTGGACTGTGGTCTTGTGCAATAAAACTTTTATTATGAAAAAAAGTAAAAACAAAATAACAAAAAAGTGTAATAAACACTTCTTTCGGAAGTCGGTAACTTTGTTTCTTGTTTCTTTGATTTTTTACCATTGACTTCCGAAAGAAGACTTTACTTTTAATTTTTTAATGTTTATTTTTTTTGTGATATTTTTAAAACAGTAACTGTAAGTTGTACGGGTGTGTTTGTGTGTAGGTATGAGTTTCTATGTTTGTAAAAGCACACAGAAGAAGTGTGGAAAAATGAAAAAATAAAACATAAAAAGAAACCAGAAATTGAGGAACACACTTAAAACGATTTCCACTTTTCGTTTCAAGTCATTCGAAAAAATCTTAATTTACAAGAATCATACTTTGCTTTTCGATACTCAACAATTTGTAATTTTTTGAATCAGCCGTTTTGAGAAATTACCATTTTCAGAATTAGGCTTTTAGATAACTTTCTATTTTAAAAGCTTGTCCTTATGCGCTTCGGTCGCCATTTTGCAAATTAGGCTTTTTGCGCCCTTAACCTCAAAAACTGCTACCAAATTCCTCACAGCCATAAATTCCATAACCTACAAAATTGTTTGGCCACCTCTACCAACTCATAGCTCTACAAATAGAGTACTCAAAGCGTCTGTTGACTCTACAGTAGTGCTCTATCGCCTGTATGCCGTCCAATACTGACAAATAATTTGACACCAACAATAATAGACTCTAAAAGCTTTGCCCTCCACGTCTCTACGTGGCCATAGAGTCCGTAGAGTCGGATATTTTTAGGATGTCTAGCTCTATGTCCTAATAAAGAGTGCCAATTTAGGTAGAGTGGTCGTTCAGTTTTTTGGGACGTTGACCAATGGGGGTCTGGCTCTACAAGTGAATTGGGGATTGGGCTTTTCTGAAGATGCTATTCGACCGGTGTTTTTTACTCAAGTTTTTTTTTTTAACATTGTAAAATCATCAAATGAGTCCTAACCTAGGCCACCGTAGGCGCGGGCATGCGGACGGCGAGTAAAGGGCAACTCGCGAACTTTACCAAAAAAAAACCCTGGGCAGGACGGGAGCTGGGACTGTCAGACTTATTACTGTTATTGTCACTGTCAGCCTGTATCATCCCCCTGTTGGGCAAAGGCCTCTTCCCATGACTTCCAAGTATTTCGATCTAGGGCTAGTATGGGCCAACGGTTGTTAGGCCTAGTATCCGCCAAAGCGAAGAGGAGAGGAGATGTGGACATCTGATTGAATATTAAAATTATAATCCTATCTTCACGCTATAATCATCAAGTTACGTGCAGCAATGTGCTATGTCAACATAGATAGAAATACTACTCATACTTATACCTAGATCTAGGTTCGTCTAGATGTGCCTAGAAAGTGTATGCTCATTGCACGTAACGACTTCAGCCTCATTTGCCTTACGTAACACGGATACAAGAGCATGCTGGATGTGGTACAGGAGCCCAATCGCGCTATTTTTTTTCAACGAAATTGTAACTGAACCGCTAACATAACACAACTTTTTGACCCGTTTAGTATCGCGCTAAAATTTTGACAGCAAGTTGAGACGCACCGCGATCGCAGCTGGAACGTAACCGCTGTCAAACGTAAAGTTGATGGGACGCTACTTTTTTAGGATCGTTACTGCATCGTTGGAGTGTTTTGTCTTTGTTGTGAAGTGATTCTGAGTGAAAATCTTGAATAAATAACAACTTTACCATGTACGCCCCCTACATAGGTTTATTTGAGAAATCTCATGAATACGATGTAGCCGAAACCAAAAGGAAAAACTTAAAAGCTAGACTTAGTTACGCAACGTTCCAACTTTGGTTAGCGTTTGAACTTATAACGCAATACCAAAATCAGAACAGCTGAATCGAAACCTAACCACTGTCGCAATCGAACCATAACGTTATCGTATACGTTTGCAGACGCTTCAAATTAGCGCGATTGGCCTCCAGTACTTGTTTGTAGGTGTACTGTACCTACAGCAGTGTTTTGTTTCTTTGTAATGGTGAACCCCGACTAGTAAACTAGTGTTGTAGGTGCAATGATTTTTTTTAATTCAATGAAATGTGAGCAAACAAAACCAACCAATAAATCATCCCACTCTAAGCGGAGCAGAGCTCCAGAGCAGTGGTGGCCCATTGGCATCGGTCCCGACTTAAGAGTTATAGGTCATGGGTTCGAATCCAGTCAGGCGCATTACTTTGTGTAATTTATTTCATCACCACTGCTCTCAAAACGGTGAAGGAAAACATTGTGAGGAAATCGGCCGTCTTTGAACCAAAATTTCAAAGATATGTGAAATCCACCAACCCGCGTGGTGACTTGTGGCCTACTCCCTCTCTCGAGAGAAGGGCTGTGTCCCAGCAGTGGGAAACTTATAGACTGATGATGATGAAGCGGAGCGGAAGGAACATACATCATACTCGTGACTATTCGTACTGACCAAAATTGGTGTCCGTTTTTTTTTCTTTTTGCGTGGTAAAATCATCCTATGAGTCCTCCTGCCCAAGGTGGGATGCATGGGAGGGACTGTCAGACTTGTACTTACTACAATCTACAGTGATCCTTCAATAGACCTTTGTGTACCAAGGCCGCGGTTACCAGTACAGCACGAGTCTTCAGTATTTGAGACGTAAACTGGAACTTTGACAATTTCAAAATGTCAATTTTCAAGGAAAAAAATTGTTCCTTCTTCGCACACCAGACTAAGGCGCTGTATGTAGGCCTACAGTGTTTTGTGTATGAGTAATGGTGACCCGCGACTATACATTAAACTTGTGTAGTTCATGATTTCGAACCCAGCAGGCTAGGTTCATGGCCAGCCACGTACTTTATGTAATTTGTATTTCATGGCTCTCAAAACAGTGAGCAGATGAGCAGTGGTGCCCAGTGGTATCGGTCCCGACTTAAAAGTTGTAGGTCATGGGTTCGAACCCAGCCAGGCGCATTTCTTTGTGTAATTTATTTCATCACCACTGCTCTCAAAACGGTGAAGGAAAACATTGTGAGGAAATCGGCCGTCTTTGAACCAAAATTTCAAAGATATGTGACATCCACCAACCCGCGTGGTGACTTGTGGCCTACTCCCTCTCTCTGAGAGGAGGGCTGTGTCCCAGCAGTGGGAAACTTATAGACTGATGACGATGAAGCGGAGCGGAAGGGATATACATCATACTCGTGACTATTCGTACTGACCAAAATTGGTGTCCGTTTTTTTTTCTTTTTGCGTGGTAAAATCATCCTATGAGTCCTCCTGCCCAAGGTGGGATGCATGGGAGGGACTGTCAGACTTGTACTTACTAAAATCTACGGTGATCCTTCAATACACCTTTATGTACCAAGGCCGCGGTTACCAGGTGCTACATTCCCTCGACCCTGGCAGGATTGGTGTCCCTTCAATGGCCTTTTACGTTTCTAGATTTTAGTCAGACAGACATAGGATCCCGTCCCACACCGGGCGGGAGGACTCATTTGATGATTTTACAAAGAAAAAAGAGAGGTAAAAATATTACCGAGTGCCACATCTAGCACTCACTACATCCCCGCACTTAAATTACAGCTTTTACCGCGGCTATGACGACGGCGCGATGTTATGCGAGTTTCCACTTAGCGCCGACAGATGTCGCTTACCCGCACCAATTTACGACTACCCTCCACGCAACGGAGATTAAAGGTTTTTAATATTGTACAAAGATAGGGTAGTTTTGACTTAAGTTAGTGATGGGCTGTAAGTATCTTTAAATTGACGTTAGAAAGGATTATAAAATATCTTCTGTATATTGAAATAGTAATCTTCTATATAAATAAAAATGAAACCCGTTTTCCGTTGTCACGACATAACATGAAAACAGCTTGACCGATTCGGATAATTATTTTTTTGTTGTGTTTGTAACCATCGGGACCGGGTTTTAGACCGGGTCCTCCACCCGTGCGAAGCCAGGACGGGCCGCTAGTATTTTATAAACTTGTACAGTTTATTTTGTGATGGCAACTTAATTACTCTATGGATGTACGACTACGAATCCAGTGTCGTTCTTTTTACGAAAAATATAGTCTATGACTGATTATAAAAGTGGTGTTGTTTTATTGTCAAGAAATCAATTATTAACCATATAATAAACATCTGATAAAACCCAACATTGTAGTGGCAGTAAGATGTTTCCTCATCATCATCTGCCTGCCTTTTCCCAACTATATTGGGGTCGGGTCCAGTCAAACCAGATTCAGCTGGACATCAGTATTTTACATGGAGCGACTGCCTGTCGGACCGCCACAACCCAGTAACTGGGCAACACGATACCCCATGGTGGGCAGACTTAGGAGCTTCTGACTAACAGTAACGACTTTTTTTTTTTGGGACAAACCCATTCCCAAACCACTGCAACTCCTGAGAGCCAGAATCAACAGTGGCAACCACCAGAAAAGCGCGGAGACAATGAAATATAACAGTAACGACAGTCAAAGATCTACAAATGACAGCCGGGACCAACGGCTTTACGTGCTTACCGAGACACAGAGGAAACTCGCAATGACAGATGGTCACCCATCCACAGATCAAGCTTGGCAAGAGTGACTTAAACCGGAAGATCGGCTTGTGCGGCTGTAATTATTTAGCCACGAGCTCTTCGGCAGTAAGATGGTTCATAATAAGGTATTGAACTGATTAAATCTAATTAGTCCGTCAGTTAATTTACCAAAAAAATATTTGCCACGTATTTATTCGTTTGTTACGTAAACCAAAATTGACGAAGATACATCTCTTTTAAAAAAATGCCAGTACGTCAGAAGCAAGAGCCGTTTAATTTTTTTTCTGACGTTTATTTCATCACTACAGCTCCTTAAAGTAAATAATAATAATTATTTGCAAACTGGTTTAGACAAACTCATTTACACGTCAAACAAAAAAAAAAACCTATTTTTTAACTAAGTGACGAGTAGGTACCTAAAGGATTAAATAAATGATATATGATGATGATATATCATAATGAATAGAGCAGTGGTGGCCCAGTGGTATCGGTCCCGACTTACGAGTTGTAGATCGTGGGTTCGAACCCAGCTTGGCGCATTACTTTATGTAATTTATTTCATCACCACTGCTCTCAAAACGGTGAATGAAAACATCGTGAGGAAACCGGCATGTCCTTGAACCAACAAATTCGAAGACATGTGACATCTACCAATCCGCACTGGGCCCGCGTGGTGGATTATGGCCCACTCCCTCTCACAAGAGAGGAGGCCTGTGTCCCAGCAGTGGGAACGTTATAGGCTGATGATGATGACCTAAAGGATTATTGTAAGAAAACCGATACCTCCTACTAATTATTTAGAAGTATGATTATTAAACTAATGCACTGGTTTTATTAGCGTGATAAAATCATCTAATAAATTCTCCCACCCATTGCAGAGCAGAAGGGACCGTCAGGCTTGTATCGACTAAAATTCACGGTATCCTTCAATATCCCTTTACCTTCCGGGGTAACGGTAGCTCAATAGTCCCGCGACCAAACTGGGCTACTACTACTCTCAAAGAAATATAAATGTTACGGTAAATCTGATTAATAGAACTTACTTAGAAACAACCACATGTTTTGGTAAATGTGAATAAACGATCGAAATTTATTACTTTTAGTATTAATTATTACTAATTCACGACACATATTGGTAAAAGTTATAAAATTAATAAACTAAACGGCTAAACCTAGTGCTAACTGAAGATAAGTACCTATGATACACGTAGGTTTAACCGCATGTGGTCGGTTACACCTAGGTTTAGCCGGTTAGAACTAGGTCTAACCAGGACCAGGACCAGGTTAGAAGAGGATGGCGGGGTCTGAAAGACCCCGCCATCCTCGACTTTCGGTAATTATTAATAATAATAGATAATTACTAATAATCTTCAATTATTCACTCTTACCGTAACATCTATAAAAAGTTCAAAAAACCTACCTACATGTTTAATCTTCAACAACCCTTTCTCAACACATTCAATTACCTAAAAAAGGGCCCAAAACAAACATACTCCTTCCTACTCCTCATCCATCATACTTGTGACGTCACGGCACACAGGAAGGCACAGGATGGTACACTGATAACGTTATCACAACTGATAAGGAGATGGCTATAATTCTTTGCGGTGCCGATAAACTGTGGCGCGGAGAGATAAGCTAGGAGATTGATTAGAAGTGATGGGCTTTGCTTATGTGGGATGTGGGTTAACCTATTTGAAAGAGGAGGGTTGTGTGTTTAAGTAGAACGTAGAACAGATTGGTGTTTCATTTTCTTTACCGTAGAGGATAATGTTACATGTTGTCTTTCGTGTTATGTATAATTGTCAAGAAATAACTGCATTTCTATTTTAACTTACATATCTAAGTTGGTGAGGAGATCAGTAGGTACCACAGGACATATTACTATTTGATATAATTACGACTATTTCAGACACCTTTCTCTATTTAACTTTGTTCAAGTAGACCAATGCCTGTAACATCTTGATGTGGAGAAAAATACAGATATTAGACATGGTTAGTTAAACTGCGTAAGCAGTACCCTTAGCACGAGTTTTCAGTATTTGAGACGTAAAGTAAACTGGAATTTTAACAATTTCAAATTGAAAATTTTCAAGGAAAAAAATAGTTACTCTTCTTCGCACACCAGAGGCGCTGTTCCATTTTTTATTACAAGAAACGATGTAAATACTGGAAAGTAAAAGAGTGAAAATTCGTGCTAGGGGTACTGTTTTGTGGGGCACACACGCCTGCAGGTCAACCTACCCCAATCTGTCTAATTACACCAACCGAACATTAACCTTCTACTATTGTAATAAGGTTGAAAATCTATTGAAGAACAGATTGAAGTTGGTTGATGTACTGGCGTCTACTGTAAATACCTAGTTTAAAAAAAATGTATAATGTAACCTAAACCATAAATTCATACATTAATTCACTTTTTTTTTACGTGGTAAAATCATCAAATGAGTCCTCCCACCCCGGGCAGGGCGCGAGGGACTATCAGACTTGTACTGACTAAAATCCACGGTGTCCTGTCAATAGCCCTTTATGTTCCGGGGTCACGGTCATGAAATAAGTCCCGTGCACACATTCCTTCACTCATAACAGAACATCGAGCATTTGCCATTCTTAATGTTGTCAGGCTGAGTTTTTAATTACTAGCTTTAGACGCACTGTTACAGGGGGTCTAATCTTTGTGCAAGAAACCCGTAGTTTCGGCTTTAGGTACGGTCGTTGACAACGAGCCCAAACTTAGAATGAATGATATTACGATTTGACAGATAGCTCCTTGCGGAAAATTTGTGGTACAGTCACGAGCAATAGTATGTATACACTAAACAGTATTCAAAAGCAATGTTCTTCTACTGTTTTGATTAAAACTTTTGCCTTTTCATTAAAATTATATTTTGGAAGCCATACCATTACGATATAGGTCTTATTTCAAAGTGGAAACCAATATTTTACGAGTAATTTGTGTTTGAATTTTGTTCGTGACTGTACTACATTTTTTAATGCAATTTGACATAAAGACACTAGCGCCGCGTCAAAATCACTTCAATCGTAGCGTTATTATCCGTCCGCAGATTTTGATGTTAGTTACGTTCGTGCATCCGTATCCGTACCCGTATCTTCGTTAACAGACTTAGACAGTAGACCCCCAGAGCCAAGCACAGAGTCAAACGTCGCTACGATCATTTCCTTATTAGTTATTCCGGTATTCGTTGATCCCGTGGGATAATTATCGTATTGTAGCGAGTGAACCCGATGGCAGCATCTAGTGCTCTAATAAATTATAATGCATACGACAACTGTATCACGTGATAATATATGATTGATAGTAGCGGGACATGTGTGGGACGTTGTTCATTTTTTTCTGTGATCTTGTACAGGTATGGACAGAAGTGCTTAGGAGAGTTTGACAGTTGTTATGGGTAGTTAAATGCAGCCTTTATGCTATGTTCGAAGTCGGTAGTGTAGAGTGTCAAATCAAACGCGGCGCTCGATTTGACAGATATTTGAATTAAGAATAGGTACAATTAAGTTTAATTTGCAACACAACCGTTTTGTGGTACAATCATTTGAATTTATTTTTAAATGATTTTTATATTTTTTTTCAGTATTTCCCTTTCAGTAGTTTAATATAATTTCTCATTGTTTCGAATAACCTTCCTTAACAACCATCCACGCTCAGTTGAAAAAATCACCCTAAGTACCTATATATGCCACCTTCTGCGAAGCTCGTGAAGGAGGTGGCGAGCCGCGAGAGAGAGAGGACAGCGTCCTCCCTCCGCCCCAACCGCAGTGGTACACGCCCACCGTAGGCGCGGGCATGCGGACAGCGAGTAAAGGGCAACTCGCTGTCCGACCATGGACCATGCCCGGGTCGACGGCGCGTCGTGTTCCACGCGCGCCTCGAAGAGCTTTCAGCAAAATGACGGGGCCCCCTCACAGAGGGCCAAAGCCTGCCGGGGTCGCGGGACTTATTTCCATCACCGTGACCCCGGAAAATAAAGGGCTATTGAAGGACACCGTGGATTTTAGTCAGTACAAGTCTGTCAGTCCCTCCCGCCCTGCCCGGGGTGGGAGGACTCATTTGATGATTTTACCACGCATAAAAAAAATTACCTACCTATATATTTTTTTGCTTGAATTATTTATTTATAACAAGTAACTATATTTTAATATACAACCTAAAGGTGTAGGTACTAATGTTACATTAATATATAAACTATAAAAAAAAATCTGTACATAATTAAAAATAAATAAATTAATATGTACAAAAAACAAGAAAACAAATAGTAGGTACTACTGTACCTACTCTTTGTTTTCTTGTTTTTTATATCCCTTAGCACGAGTTTTCACTTTTTTACTTTACAGCGTCTTTCCAGTATTGACAGCGCTTCTTGTATGAAAAAATGGAACAGCGCCTCTGGTGTGCGAAGAAGGAACTAATTTTTTCGTTGAATATTGTCAATTTGAAATTGTCAAAGTTCCAGATTACTTCACGTCTCAAATACAGAAAATTCGTGCTTAGGGTACAGTACTTTTTATTGTTTTTTTAGGATTTAAAATTATAATGATTAATAAAAAACAAATTTAAAATATTTATAAATCTAGGTAACATAAAGATTCGCTGTCATCGATAGTTTGAAATGGAACCTTAATTGGTACCTACTTGTATTATTATACTTTATTAATTGGATACAACATAACACTTCTGTCCACAACAGTACATGCAAATCAGTGTTTATCCCGTCCATGTGTAGTCGTTTGTTCTCGAATACTTATTGTTTTAATAATATACACATATATGTATATTTATTAACTCAATGTCATCTATCTATTGTGGATTTGTTAATTAGGGAGCCATAAATTATATATTTTTTAGAATGTAATATATCTGTCATAATGAATGCATTTATTTCTTTTTATAATCGGCGTGTTAAGTGTCGATATTGGCAACCAATATTTCTTTTAGGGTTCCGTAGTAAATAAGAAACCCGTATAGATTCGCCACGTCTAACTGTCTGTCCGCAACTTATAATATTCTTGATTTTTTTAAGAACTCGCGTGTCCTTCCACCCTCCCTTTATACCACAGCTAAACGGATGTGTTTAGGTGTTTAGGTGTGTTTGTTTGTTATTAAATTATGATAATTTTCCGAGTAAACCAACTTATAAAATGTAATTAGAAAACATATTTTTCTAGAACATAATGTACAGGAGTACATGTTTTTCAACTGCAAATAAAAGTTTGTGTTTAATTATTCATCCCATACTACGGAACCCTTCATTTTGTACGTTCCAACTCGTTCTTGCCCGATTTTTTTCACCTAAAACCAATTGCAACAAATCCAAAATTGAAAACAGTTAACCCAAATTTTAATCGGCCATTTTTATCCGATACGCGCATTGTAGATCAGTGTATGATAGTGGAGGGGACCGAGAGGGGGAGGGGGGAGGAAATGACGTCATATATAGAGGAAACTATAAAGCATTAACATCGGGTCGGCCGAATTTTGGACCTGCGCTTCTGTGCATACTTAATGCTATTGCAGGGTTGTTGACGAATGGCCGTTGTAAGATTAAATTAAACGCACATTGTCTTATTTGTTGATTGTATTTGAACTGTTAAGGAAAATTCTAACCGCGGATAGAATTTGGACCTGCGACCTCCGGATTCTTACCAACCGAGACACTGTGGTTCTTCCTACCTACGGGCGTTGAGTTGTTCCAACGACGATATATTACTAGACTCCTAATAACAGGCGACCGATGTCTGTCAACACATTAGGCACAAAAGTCTTATATCCGTCTTATTTCGACCACTCATGTGAGCCGTAAAGGTATGTTTACGGCTGAGACAGATCAGACCTTGTGTTAGCCAATCAGAACACAGTACTCCGTCCCCCTCGCTTACGTAATACCTCAGCGAGTTGACAGAATAGTTTTTTTTCCTTAGATCGTGCATGCGGAGTCTAGTAATATATCGTCGTTGAGTTGTTCAATCCTTTTCTAACTTCTTTTTGTTGAAAACACCTCATTTTTCAAATAAAACTTGCCCCTCACTAGGAATTTCTCCTGCGTCGTGGGTGGTGTGGTGCAACAGGCATAGAAAATACACAAAATACAAATACTCAAACACCTATCCAGGAATAACTTACTCATCGTATTGTGGGATATACAAAATATTATTTTGTTTGAAACCGTAACACGTTGCGCAGACTCGATTGCTCAACCATTGCGAAAACTGTGCCGTTAAAAATTTCGATGCTGTTTTTTTTTAGCGCGGTAAAATCATCAAATGAGGCTGTCAGACTTGTACTGACTAAAATCCACGGTGTCCTTCATTAGCCCTTATGTGCCGGGGTCACGGTGATGGAATAATTCCCGCGGCACCGGCAGGCTTTGGCCCTCTGAGAGAGGGCCGCGTCATTAAGAGCGGGCCCCGTCATTAAATTTCGATGCTTAGTTATCTTATTTTATTCACAGTATTTTAAAAAACAATAACTATTAAAAACGACGCAATAATAACAAATATTAACTACGAAAAAATTTCATTGTCTTTGACAAAGAAATTGCAGTAACAACGGCCAACTTCCAACATGCTCACTATACAACCTAAAACCGGCAATACACTTAGCATATTAAGTGTACAACTGCGACTGCGACTGCGACTGCGACTAGCCACAGAAGCGACTGTTCTGTGTGTCGGTAGCGACTACTACCACTAAGTTACGCGCGTACGTGTGTCGTGGATATATTACTACATAGATGCTATCGAAATAACTGCTTGTGCTTATAATTCCGCTTCCGAAAATACTCCAAGCGGTTTCATTATAAATTTTACCACTGCTGGGACTTGTGTCTACGAAGATGACGAGAGTGATGATGGAGTGGGCCACAATCTTCATTCATCCCTGTGCGCTCTTCGATTTTTTTTCGCATGCTGTTTTCCTTCACCGTTCCAGGACCATGCCCGGGTGTCCGGATGATCCCGGGATACCGCACGATTGCCGGCGAATCGGCAAACCTGCTTGCCGGATTGCTGCCCTGGGATCTGGAGGTGACTGCCCTCCAGCGCGTCTATGAATGGCGCGTGGAGGCGCAGCGCCGGGGCGTAACCTCGCAGCCTCGAGAAGTCGAGGCGCGGCGGGAAGAGCTCCGGCGCGATCTCAGGGCGGTATGGAGAGCACGACTGTCGCGACCGACGGCCGGGCACGCCGCAATAGCGGCGGTAAGGCCCCTCTTTGAGGAGTGGCTGGATAGGCGTCACGGCGTCCTAACCTTCCGCGTGAAGCAGGTCCTCACCGGACACGGATGTTTCGGGAGGTACCTGTGTCTTATGAGAAAGGAAGAAACGCCTGGGTGTCACCACTGCGTAGATCGCCCGGAGGACACAGTCGAGCATACGGTGCAGGATTGCCCCGCTTGGGCGGAGCACCGACGTGTCCTCACGGTGACGATAGGCGGAGACCTCTCGCGCCCAGCACTGGTCGCGGCCATGCTGCGGGGTGAGACGGAGTGGGAAGCGGTCGTCTCCTTCTGCGAAGCAGTTATGCTCGCGAAGGAGGATGCGCGCCGTGCGAGAGAGAGGACAATGTCCCCCCTCCGCCCCAACCGCGGTGGTGGACGCCCACGGCGTCGGACGTCGCATGACGATCTCCGGCCACCGTAGGCGCGGGCATGCGGGCGGCAAGTAAACCGACCATAGAGCCTCAAAGAGCTGTCAGCAAAATGACGGGGCCCCCTCTCAGAGGGCCAAAAGCCTGCCGGGGTTGCGGGACTCATACCATCACCGTGACCCCGGAACATAAAGGGCTACTGAAGAACACCGTGGATTTTAGTCAGTACAAGTCTGACAGTACCTCTCGCCCTGCCCGGGGTGGGAGGTCTCATTTGATGATTTTACCACGTAAAAAAAAAAAAAAAAGAAAAAAAAAGGACCATGCCCGGGTCGACGGCGCGTCGTGTTCCACGCGCGCCTCAAAGAGCGTCAGCATAATGACGAGGCCCCCTCTCAGAGGGCTAAAGCCTGCCGGGGTCGCGGGACTTATTCCATCACCGTGACCCCGGAACATAAAGGGCTTTGAAGGACACCGTGGATTTTAGTCAGTACAAGTCTGACAGTGGGTGGGGTGGTAGGACTCATTTGATGATTTTACCACGTAAAAAAAAGGCAGCCTGAAAAGCTTTTTTATGTATGTACCTACACCGATTACTCCGAGGTTTCTGGTCAGATTTTCGTATTTATATTTATATTCATGCAGTACAGTTCCTATATAGTTGCTGGTTACAGTTGCTGGTTCAGTAGTTATAATTTAATGAGCGTTTTTCTTACTGACTTGACTGTTTGTATGACGTCACAAAATGGCGTCATCACATCTCCACCGTTAATATTGTCGCTTACTACATAGCACCCAAACCACAACAACAAAAGTTCAAAACCATTCGGCATTTCAAACATCGAATGGAACGCAGAGCTGTAAAATAGAGTGGCAGCATAAAAAACCGATTTTTACCGATTGCCGCGTCAGAATACGGTTTTACGGTTTTTGAAGGTTCCACGCATTGAATGACGGAATTATTGTCCAATGAAATTGCTTTTTTGATGTCCAATAATGGATGACGTTCGATTTTCGAAATTATACGTTAAATGTTTATTAAAGTTCTTTATTTAAAAAATGTGGTCGCGATCTGTTGTTTCGTTTTTGATGAAATGTGGACGATTTTAAAGGATAATAATTTGGAGTTTTGTAACAATGTTTTGAGTCTCTGACTCATCATCATCAACAGCCTATATGTTCCCACTGTTGGGACACTGGCCTCCTCTCTGAGAGGGGTAGTGGGCCATAATCCACCACGCGGGCCCAGTGCGGGTTGGTAGATGTTACATGTCTTCGAAAATTTTGGTTCTAGGACATGCCGGTTTCCCCAAGATCGCGATGTTGTCGTTCACCGTTTTGAGAGCAGTGGTGATGAAATAAATTACACAAAGTAATGCACCTGGCTGGGTTTGAACCCACGACCTACAACTCGTAAGTCAAGACCGAGCGCGGGCATGCGGACAACGAGTAAAGGGCAACTCGCTGTTCGACCATGGACCATGCCCGGGTCGACGGCGCGTCGTGTTCCACGCGCGCCTCAAAGAGCGTCAGCAAAATGACGGACCCCCTCACAGAGGGCCAAAGCCTGCCGGGGTCGCGGGACTTATTTCCATCACCGTGACCCCGGAACATAAAGGGCTATTGAAGGACACCGTGGATTTTAGTCAGTACAAGTCTGACAGTCCCTCCCGCCCTGCCCGGGGTGGGAGGACTCATTTGATGATTTTACCACGATAAAAAAAAAAGTCGAGACCGATACCTCTAGGCCACCACTGCTCTGAGTTTCTGGCTACCAAACGATAAATGCAACATTTTGTTATGGACGCAGATGTACTTACTACGGATCGATAGGCAACATCTTTGCATCTAGGATAGGATGAAATCAAGAGCAAATCATAAAAAAAATAGGCATGAATTGTTGGATTCATAAAACAAACTGTATTGGAAAATGTCTAAAGTTCCCATCAAGACTGGCTTGTTGGTCTAGTGGTTAGTGACCCTGACTACTATGCCGGGGATCGTGGGTTTTCCCACCCAGGACAAATGTTTGTGTGATGAGCATGATCATTTGTTCTGTGTCTGGGTGCGATTTATCTTCTATCTATATCTTCTTCTTTATCTATCTATCTATATCTATACATATAATAAAAATGAGAAAAATGTTTTTTGTACATTAAATAAAAACTCAAAAAATATAGCCAGGGTATTAAAGGACAACCAATAGAACCCATTTCTAGCATTTTTAGAATTTTTGTCTGTTTGTCTGTTTATCTGTTTGTCTGTGTATTTGTCCAGGTATCACGCAAAATATACGAAATAAATGTAGATAACTTTTATACACAACGATTAAGCGTAACTTGGAGAGGAACTTAGTTTTTGTTTCATTGGAATCGGTTCAGTCTATCAAAAGATATTTGAATTTAAAGTGTTTCAGAAGTTTCTTTGGTCTCACACATTGATTTCGTACGTCAGTCGCGCGATCTAACTTCGAATAGAAAAACTAGATTATTCAAATAACTGGAATGGACTGGAATGGACTGGAATGGACTGGAATGGACTGGAGTGGACTGGAATGGACTGGAATGGACTGGAATAGACTGGAATGGACTGGAATGGCCTGAATTAAGCGCTTAGAACTAAAAAATACATTGTTCAATTCCGACATCCACGCGAACGAAGTTGCGGGCACAGCTAGTCTATAATATGTATGTATTTAGAAATATAAAAGTATGTTTATCAGTTGTCTAATACCCATAACACAAGCTCTGTTTAGCTTGGTACTAGATGGCGTTGTGTGATAAGTAGTTGTGGAATATTATTATTATTAAGTCACACCCACATTATTTCCAAAAACACCATAACTACAAACATAATGGAAATCTTTGCCAAAATTCTCATGCAGAACCCCCCTAATTAGGGTCCCGTATACTACTTAAGAACTCGTTAACCCACCATAAAGCTCACGGGGACAGAGAGGTAATTATTATACAATCGCTCGGATAATTGTCCGACTTAATTAGCAATTGTTTTGTCATAATAACAGTGTGTGGGTTTAGGCTGGGGTCGGGGTATGAGCGGAGCGGGTAGCGGAGCGAGCAGCGAGGCGTTAAGTGGCTATGCACACAACGTTTTTTAAACGTACGTCGACGGCGCGTTTTTTGTCAAACAGTACCCTAAGCACAAGTTTTCAGTATTTGAGCCGTAAAGTAAACTGGAACTTTGACAATATCAAATTGGCAATTTTCAAGGAAAAAATTATTTCCTTCTTCGCACACCAGAGGCACTGTTCCAATTTTTTCATACAAGAAACGCTGTAAACACTGGAAAGATTCTGTAAGGTAAAATAGTGAAAACTCGCGCTAAGGGTACTGAGCCCGGGCACGCCGCAATAGCGGCGATAAGACCCCTCTTTGAGGAGTGGCTGGAGAGACGTCACGGCGTCCTAAGCTTCCGCTTGACGCAGGTCCTCACCGGACATGGATGTTTCGGGAGGTACCTGTGTCTTATGAGAAAGGAAGAAACGCCTGGGTGTCACCACTGCGTAGATCGCCCGGAGGACACAGTCGAGCATACGGTGCAGGATTGCCCCGCTTGGGCGGAGCACCGACGTGTCCTCACGGCGGCGATAGGCGGAGACCTCTCGCGCCCAGCACTGGTCGCGGCCATGCTGCGGGGCGAGACGGAGTGGGAAGCGGTCGCCTCCTTCTGCGAAGCAGTCATGCTCGCGAAGGAGGAGGCGGGCCGCGTGAGAGAGAGGACAAGGTCCTCCCTCCGCCCCACCCGAGGTGGTGGACGCCCACGGCGTCGGACGTCGCAAGACGATCTCCGGCCACCGTAGGCGCGGGCATGCGGGCGGCGAGTAAAGGGCAACTCGCCGTGTTCCACGCGCGCCTCAAAGAGCGTCAGCATAATGACGAGGCCCCCTCTCAGAGGGCTAAAGCCTGCCGGGGTCGCGGGTCTTATACCATCACCGTGAACACCGGAACATAAAGGGCTATTGAAGGACACCGTGGATTTTAGTCAGTACAAGTCTGACAGTACCTCTCGCCCTGCCCGGGGTGGGAGGTCTCATTTGATGATTTTACAAAAAAAAAAAGGGTACTGAGCAGTTTATTGTCGCGATACAAAGTGTCAAACGGCATTTGCATCGCGTCTGTATCGCTACAAACGCGCGTCAACGGCGCGTTTTATAAACGTTGTGTGCATAGGCTCTAAGCGGGGCGGTTAGTGGGGCGGGAAGCGGGTGTCACCGATAGTGATCGTCGCATCTTGCTTCTCATCCACGAGTTTCTGTATTCAAACCTAGGCAAGTAACAATATGTCATCATCATCTGCCTAGCCTTTTCCCAACTACTTATATATTGTGGTCGGCTTCCAGTCGAACCAGATGCAGCTGAATATCAGTATTTTACATGGAGCGACTGCCTATCGGACCTCCACAACCCAGTAACTGGGTACAATACCCCATGGTAAGTCTAGTTGTCAGACTTTTAGAGCTCCTGACTAATAGTAACGACAGTCAAAGATCTACAAATGACAGTCGGGACCAACGGCTTTACTTGCTTTCTGAAGCACGGAGGAAACTCGCTATGACGGATGGTCATCCTTTCACAGGCCAACCTAGGCATGCGCGGTTTAACCCGGAAGATTGACTATCGGCCGTGTCTCTTTATAAAAATGGAAGTGTAATGTTTTCAGGATTCATGTATGTATTATGTTTTTGATGTTATCTATAACACTACAACTTCTGAACTGCGGTGTATATTTCTGTGCAGAAGCGTGCAGTGGAATACAGCCCAAGGTAGGCAAGCACTGCTTTTTCAGATACTCAAAAAATATTATACTAGCGGAGGTCATTAAGCCTCTGAGAATCTTAACACCGCGATTCACAAAAGCGCGTCATCAGCGCAACGCCATCTAGTAGTGAGTGGTGGAACCTTCTTTATGAATCAATGGAGACAACGCGTAGTGTTCTGGTTGGTAAATAGATGGCGCCAGTGGTTCCATATTAAGGTTTGTTACATATTAAAATAATTATGTTTAGACAAATAGGTAGTGTTCGTTTAATATATGAGGATGAAAAGTAAGTAAAAGTTTAGTGTAAAACATAAAAAACAAAAACATAAATGCAAGAACTTACCAAACTCTCATCTAAGCTTATCACAGTATTCATTGTTTATTCAACAAAGATTCGATGATTTGGGCCTATTTCATACGTTCTGCTTGTTTTTATAAGATGAATTATCATGTTTCCGGGTTATTCTAGCTTCAATCTTATAATTAAACGAAGAATTCGAATATTTACTGCTTTTATCTTCGAACACAGACATTATCACCACCGGTTTAAGAACACATAAACAAAACACTTAACCTCACTAATTTTCAAAGTAAACTTAAACACTCGTGCAAAAACAAACCAATAGGTAACTGATTTAATCACACTACGCTAGTTTCAATAACTTTTTAGTGATCTTTTCGTACGAATTGTAAACAAACATTATGACTTCCAAAATATTAATCTGCCAGGTTACTGACAGTACCGTTTTGGGGTTGCCAAAACACATTTTCTCAATTCCCGAAAAACAAAAGCGAAGTTTCAAATAATTCAAATAAGTAGTTAAAAATCCTTGGATAAACAATAAATTAAAAAACTATACAGTTTTTACTTCCATTTTTAGTTACTTAAACTTTTTTGGTAGGTGCAAAAATGGCAATATCCTCTTGATTTTTTTACCATTAAAATAAAAGAAAGGAAATTTTCAACAAAATTGCCACCCTGGAATTCATTCATACTTTCAGCCAGCCAATAGCACGGTTTTAGGCCAGGTCTATGCCCCGCCTATATTTTGCGCTCATTTTACATGTGTGCAGTTCATATACACGGCCGCGCACTTATACAGCACGTGATTTATCAATGGACTTTAGGCAATCTTACTACGAATGTAGTTGGAAGTAAAATTCTCGTCAAACGGCGGTTGTGAAAGTTGCTATGAGATTTTTAATAGGAGTTTTCACTTTTTTAATGTTTTGTTTTATTTTATAACCTAGTTCCAATAAATGCTTTTGTTTTATTTGTACGTTGTTATGCCAAGCTAGGCTTTGCCTAATTGCCTCTATGAAGGAACCACGCCTGTTTCTGTGAGATTATATTTCGTTCTGAAAGCGGACAATGCCACTGGCAAAACGAATCGAATAAACGCGTAAGTTTGGATGTTTGTAAGTATGAATGGATCTTATGTCAATCACCACAAAACGGCTGAATGGATATTGATAGAATCTGGCTCAGAGAGATATCGTTTAAGTATATCTGTAGGTATTACGTTTTTTGTAAGATCATTATCATCAGCCGGAAGACGTCCGCTGCTGAACATAGGCCTCCCCCTTAGACCGCCACGCCGAACGACAATTCGCCACTTGCATCCATCGGTTACCCGCGACTCTCACGATGTTGTCGGTCCACCTAGTGGAAGGCCTGCCGATGGGATTAATTTCGCAGTAAACACGAGTGAAGCCGTTCGCTAGTCCTACTAATATTATAAACGTGAAAGTTTGTACGTGTGGATGGATGTTTGTTACTCTTTCACGCAAAACCCACTGAACGGATTTGTCTAAAATTTGGTACGCAGATAGTTTATAACCTGCATTAACACATAGGATAGTTTTGATCCCAATTTTATATTCCCTGTGGGATAATTTTTGAGTTGTAGCGGGTGAAGCCGCTTGCAACAGCTAGTAAGACATAAATAAACGGTATTTAAGAAGAAAGAAACCATAAAGCATTTGTGAGAAAGATAAATTGTTAAGTGTTTATTTTTGGCAATATTATTGTTCAAAGGGCTGACAATATGATATCAAAATATCTATATTTACTTTCTTTGCCGAGGAGAAAAATACTGATTTGAGTTGACAATAGATTCTATGTATATGCGTAGGAAGATCACAAAATGATTTTTTTTATTATTGGCAAGTATTTTTAGAGTTATATAAAGCCTTTTTTAGGTTTAAATTATAATATAATAATTTAATAGGTTTTTTTCGGAACAACTGCTCCACGTGATTGGAGTCAATCGCCCCTCAACGAGACGCGGAGGACCCTCCACGATCCATCGGTCAACAAAGATACACGTTGCTTAACATTATACGCCTGTTGTTACGCCAGATCCTCCCATTCGTTCATAAAATTACCCGTTTTTTTCTACCTCCGCTCAGCTTATGAAAATCGCTTCCGCTTATCACTGTACCCACATCCTTAAGTACTTATTTACATACCAGCCACATTAAAAGGCGACAAACGTGCATATTCATGTAGCAGCCACCGTTTGAGGAACGGGTTCGACTCCCGGGTTATGACTTCATACAACTAGGTATAATAAGCATTGTCTAGTGTGGATTACCAAGTATGAGAAGGCCACCCACTAAGAATTATTATTTTATGATAAATTATTATCATTCATACCGCAATGGGTACATTTCAAAATAACAATGAAGTTTTGTATCTTTGAAAGAGTGAGAGAGAGGACAGCCTCCACCTGACTATCCAACTGCCGCGAGAGACGCCCTCTATAACGGACAACGAGATTGTTGGCACCGCACGCGCGGCCGATGGGGTGAAAAAGTACTAGAGAGGAGACCACGGACTAGCAAGCGCAGCGTAGGACGTCCACCAACAAGGTGGACAGACGACCTTACAAAGGTCGCCGGAAGGCGCTGGATGCACGTCGCTTCCAACCGGTATATGTGGAGATCTAAAGGGGAGGCCTATGTTCAGCAGTGGACGTCCTATGACTGAGATGATGATGATGACGCGCGGTTATGCGGACAACGAGTAATAGGTAACTCGCCGTCATGTACCACGCGCTCGACATATCAGCAATCTGTCGTTGAGGGCCAAAAGACTGCCAGGGTCGCGGGACTATCTCAACAGGTAACCATGACCTTGGAACTTAAAGGGCTATTGAAGGAAAACCGTGGATTTTAGTCAGTACAAGTCTGACAGTCCCTCCCGTCCCACATTGGGGTGTTAGGATTCCTTTGACAATTTTAACTTGATTAAAAAAGGTGCGCGAACACCATATCCTATGGACACTCAACACAATGAGGTATCGTAGGTTGTATATCAAAATATAGTTAATTTAATAATTAATTAATAATTATTCCACAACTATCACACAGCGCCATCTAATCCCAAGCTAAGCACAGCTTGTGTTATATACTAGAGAACTGATAATCATACTTATATATTTCTAAATACAAGCCAAATTTCAAGATTCTAGGCCCAGCGGTTTGGGCTGTGCGTTGTCAGATCAGTCAGTCAGTTTTGAATTTTATATATATAAATTACACCCAGACACAGAACAAATGATCATGCTCATCACACAAACATTTGTTATGGGTGGGAATCGAACCCACGATCCCCGGCATAGCAGTCAGGGTCACTAACCACTAGACCAACAGGCCAGTCTAAATAAGAACTTCTTCACAAAGTGCTCCTTAATAAATAAGTAGGTCGTTCTCAATTACAAACAAATCAAGAAATAAATGGTTTAAAATTCGAATATCAATTTCAACCAATTATAAAACCCAACTCCTTTAGCAGTAGAAAGAACTATAAATAAAATTTTGAAAATGGAAACTGACTTTAAAAAAAAAGAAGGAAAAAAAATGCAGGCTGCACCCAATGCTACAATAATCATAACTCAAAATTTAAAAAAAGAAACGTCCGCCATTTTGTGCGTTCAAGTCGACACCTATAATTATATTTTCAAGATATTTTATTTCTTATGTCGTAAATTAAGGAGGTGGCAGCTCTTACTAAAGGTTTTTAAATAAAAATATCATTGGTTTTGAAAATTGTAAATCGATATTCTTGTGATACTGGGTTCGAAAAGTATGAATGGAGAAGCTTAAAAGTTCTACTTTGATACCTAAGAATCTTTTTTTTAAATATTATTTTTGTATATTTTGTAATTATTAAATTAATAATACTTGTAGATTTTTAATTTTATTTCTTTATTAAATTCTGAACATATTTTGTTTATTTATTTAGTTATCTAGACTGAATAATAAAAATAATTTTCAATGTAGCGTATTAAACTATTTCTAAACGACGTAAAGCCCAACATACTGAATCCAGAAGTCTAGCATCTGCACTCCTCTCGTCAAGGGTAATACCATTGATACGCAGACTGCTTGAGCAGTCAGTGCATGCCTGGCGACTGCTTGACCGCTCCGTAGACCGTTTGAAGCAATTCCATTGTTTGAGGAAGGTTTCCGTACAAAGAATCTAAGAAGACAATCATATCAAGATAATCATAAAAAAAAATCGATTTTTAAACGTAGTCGCAAACTTTTTTTGATGTGTGTACGAAGTTGTTTGAGACTAAACAACAAAGTACATACAACTTTGTTGTTTAGTCTCAAGCAACTTCAAAGCTAGTAGCAGTCGATAACGACTGCTAGCTCTATAGAAAATAACAGGAACAAAAAAACAGCCCGATCACACTTTTTTTTCACTCTGCACACAAAATCGAGAACCAAGTGACTTACCCAACATTAGTAGCTCCTTTTCTTAGAATCTTTTACTACATCTGTTGGACTGACATTTCATTCCGGCTCAAAAAGTGCAAAATAATATAAGTCCAAGTAAAATATGTGTTTCAACATAAATTATGCGGTCAATTATGAAAATTCTTCATTAAAATGCGTAGAAACTATGGGTTTTTTTAAATGGTAAAATCATCAAATGTTTCCTCCCACCCCGGGCAGGGCGGTGTCCTTCAATAGCCCTTCCGGGGTCACGGTAATTCGATAAGTTCCGCGACCCCGGAATGCTTTGGCCCTCAGTTTAGAGAACTTAGTGGGATCTTATAACTTGTTAAATGATACTTTTCGTTTCAAAGCTCTTGATTATCATATTTATACATATTTGGCATCTACTTATTTAATTATATATCTACTTACCTAGGTATATCTTTTCATAGAGAGTGAGGTCTCCTAAAAATGCTGATAAAATTGAGCATTCACTTGTAATGAGCATTCTTGCGAATGTTACATTACAGAAAAACAATCGAGAGCGTTTTAGCGAACATTCTAACGAGCACTCCAGCGAGCTTCTTGGCAAGCCGACTGTCAAGTCTGATGTCTGACGAAGAATTTTTTGAATTTTTTGACGGCTGTCGACTAGAGCATTCGCTAGACAGATCGTAAAAATGTTCGTAGCGATGTTTGGCTCTATGCTTGGCTCTGTTCGTTGTACAGTTTGACAAAATAAAAAACGGCAAATGCTTGATGTTCTGTTACAAGTGAATGCCCAAGTCTACAGCATCAGAACAGAATTTTTTTTTAATTATTTAATGTAAGGTTCGCGTTTAACCAATATCAACTTGAACACTTTTAAACAAAGCTGCTAAAACACAAAATTCCACCAAAAACGAAAAATACGAAATGCTCGCGGACAAAGTCGCGGGTAAAGTGTAACTAATAAGAAATACAGAATACGGTCATCATTGTGCAAAGACCAGCTACCTGGGATATCAAAAAACTAAAAGGTGTAAACATACAGACAGACAGACAAAAAAAAATACATAAATAACGTATCTGTCTTCAAAACTGGGGGCGTTTTCCTTCATAATTTATGATCTGCGTAGCCTATTGGATTAATTTTGGACTGCCTTGGCAAACATATGCGTTTATTTTGATAAAAAAATAATTGTAAGTTGCCAACGAGACTTCCTTACGAACTCGTGGCTAAATAATTCATTTCATTTCATTTTTCATTTCATTTTTTCATTTTTTTTTTTTTAACGTTGCCCCACACTAGGAATTTCTCCTGTGTCTTGGATGCGTTTACAAACATAGAAACTCACATGCACAAACACCCAGACCCGGAACAACTACTTGTAGGTCATACAAATATTTGTCCCGTGCGGGAATAGAACCCGTGACACTCCGCGCAGCAGTCGAATCGCTCAGCCACTGGGCTAACCGTGTCGTCACCGCGTAATTACAGCAGCACTGGCCGATCTTTCGGGTTAAGCCTCACTTGCCGAGCTTGGCCTGTAGATAGGTGACCATCTATCATAGCGAGTTTCCTCCGTGCCTCGGAAAGCACGTAAAGCCGTTGGTCCCGGCTGTCATTTGTAGATCTTTGACAGTCGTTTTTGTTAGAAGCAACACAACAGTTTTACCACGCATTATCGTATTACCCATTTACTGGGTTTTGGAGGTACGATAGGCAGTCGCTTCATGTAAAATATTGATATCCAGCTGCATCTGGTTCGACTGGAAGCCGACCCCACTATAGTTGGGATAAGGCCAGGCAGATGATGATGCTAAAAATACTTGGCATGGTGAGTTGCATTTGTCATTATCAGGGCAATTTATTGTGTGTATTCGTTAGGCGAGCTTTTCAATAACCATACCATACTATATATGATGTGACATCTGATATCAACGTCAAAATGCGTGTTTCTATTAGCCAGTCTTGCATACATACGACGTGACAGATAGCTCCTAAAAGTCGCGCGCTACCACTCATCATAATCAACCTATTGACTGCTGAACGTAAGCCGCCCCCAAAGAGCGCCAACCATCCTGGTCCTGGGCAGTCCGTATCCATCCACTGCCAACCACATTCTTCAAATCATTGACCTATCTTGCAGCAGAGTGCCCTACACTACGTTTGCCCATTCGCGGTTTCCACTCTAGCACATGTCTGCTCTATCTAACGTCTGTCCGTCTACAGTCGTGTCTGCCCTTCTTCCACTTTAGCATACCACTATAAATAATGCAATTTGATATAATACCTATAACATAGACAATAGCGTTGCGTTAAATACATCCGCATACCCGTGTCTTCGTGCACGGTCTTAGAAAGTAGACCGCCAGGCCCTTGATCAGGCAAAACCATTTACTGTTTCAGAAAGAAGGTTTTGCTGCCCCCATAGTCTTGAAAGACACAAGCAATTGAAGTTATAATTTTCTGGTCAAAGGTTAGACTACTAAGTTTGTGTTAAACAAAAACTTTGTAACATGGTAAAAATACTATAAAAAGGGCTAAAAGCTACCAAAATATTTGGTCGTTTTGTAATACGAGTATCGCCGACTCACTTTAGTAGAATTACAAAAATGTTTCGTCTTTATGAACTTCTTAAAGAGATAGTAAGTTACTATTATTTGGACTGACTGTGTGTGGTACAAGTTATAAGATTCTAGCTGATCCCTCTGCTCAGCTCCCATTGGTTGTAGCGTGCTGTTATTTAGCCTTCCTCGATCAATGGGCTATTTAAGAACCTTTATCGTTAATAACTTGACTAGTATGGCTGATTTTTAAAGGATTATGTTTAAGCCCACGTCATCAGCCTATAAATGTTCCCACTGCTGGGACACAGACCTCCTCTCTGAGAGAGGGAGTGGGCCATAATCCACGTTGGTGGATGTCACATTATCTTCGAATGGTTGGTTCTATCGGTTGGTTCGATGTTTTCCTTCACCGTTTTGAGAGCAATGGTGACGAAATAAATTACACAAAGTAATGCGCCTGACTGGATTCGCACCCACGACCTACAACTCGTAAGTCGGTGCCGATACCACTGGGCCACCACAGCTCCAAGCTGTTTAAGCCCGCTGTAACTTTATTTCACATCAAAACGCTTTCATTATTGATTTTTATCTTTTTCGCACCATTCAGGGTTTTGAGTTGGTAAAATCATTAAATTATTAAAATTTGCTTTTACGTTTAATATCCATAAAAAAGTAGATAGTTCTGAGATGATTTTTAAGGATAAAACCAATGAAAAGAATTGAAATATCATAGGATTCAATCTTAGACACGGGAAGATTGGTAATGTATTCGGGGTCATTTTTTTACGTTTTAATGACAAGATCGTATAAAATCGCTCCTGCTTTTATTTTGGACCACACTGAAAACCGTAGCATTGGCCACGCGTGGGAGTAACTCATTAAAATGCGGCACCATTGTGCACTTTATTATTATGTAAACACCGGCTATATTAGTGTGGAATAGACCGGGAAATATTCTTGATAAACGAGAGGTATACGATAATGATATCTACTTATAAATATACAAGCGACCCACCCCAGCTCCGCATGGGTGCAATCTCTATTATATAATGCATGATAAATACATAAAAACCTTCCTCTTGAATCACTCTGTCTATTTAAAAAAACCGTATCTAAATCCATTGCGTAGTTTTAAAGATCTAAGCATACATAGGGATAGGAAGCGGGAAGCGACTTTGTTTTATACAACGACGATATATTACTAGACTCCTAATAACAGGCGACCGATGTCTGTCAACACATTAGGCAAGAAAGTCTTATATCCATCTTATTTTGACCACTCCTGTGAGCCGTAAATATACCTTGAAACAGAACAGACCTTGAGTTAGCCAATCACAACGCAGTACCCCGTCCCCCTCGCTTACGTCGTACTCAGCGAGTTGACAGAATAGTTTTTGTTCCTTAGATCGTGCATGCGGAGTCTAGTAATATATCGTCGTTGGTTTTATACTATGTAGTGAATATACAACTGTAGAATACGTTTGGTAGAACGCTCTAATCTCTGGAAGTACTGGTTTGAAATTAAAAATTATTTTTGTGTTGGATAGTCCATTTATTGCGGAAGGCTAAAGGGTATATAATATCACGCTACGACCAATATAAGGCGAGCAGCGGGTGAAACCGTGAGGAACAACTAGTATTCTTAAACTTATGGCAATAATGTGCTGATTCTTACGAAAATTACATTACAGAATAACAAACGAGAGCGCCTGTCAAGTCTGACATCTTCTTGAAGAAAGAACCGGAACCCAGAACGTAAAGGGCTATTGAAGGATCACCGATCAGCAAGTCTGACAGTCCCTCCCGTCCAGCCCTGAGCGAGAGGACTCATTGGATGATGTTACCATGTAAAAAAAGAGCCATGATTTAAAAAAAGCCTTATCCACACTAAATAATTAAAGTATGCGTATCCGCATGACAATACCTTAGCTTCCGATGCGCCCGCGCACCAATTGTATTGATCACTAATCAGTTACTCCGAAGAACGTATGAAGGTGACACGTTTTACATAACTTTACATTTCAAGTCTTTTTTTGTGTGTTTGGTTAGGAGATCGAAGTTTTATAACATTTGTTAAGAAAGTTGTCACAAAGATTAACTTGAATTTAGTAAAATTTTATCATTATTTATATTCTAGTATTATAAAGCTGAAGAGTTTGTTTGTTTGGTTGACTGCGCTAATCTTAAGAACTACTGGTTCGAATTAAAAAAATATGTTTGTACTGGATAGTGCATTTGTCGCGAAAGGCTATGCCGCAGGACTGTCTTATGAACTTCGACCCGAAACGTAAAGGGTTACTGGAGGAACACCGTAGATAATAATAATAATAATATTCCACAACTATCACACAACGCCATCTAGTCCCAAGCTAAGCAGAGCTTGTGTTATGAGTACTAGACAACTGATAAACATACTTATATATTTCAAAATACATATATATTATAGATAAAGTACACCCAGACACAGAACAAATGTTCATTCTCATCACACAAACATTTGTCCTGGGTGGGAATCGAACCCACGACCCCCGGCAGCAGCAATTAGGGTCACTAACCACTAGACCAACAGGCCAGTCTAGATGTTAGGCACTTACATAGACAATGGCGCTATACCTATTATTGGAATCAAATATAGCAGTTCACAATTTAGAACCCATTAATATTAGTTGTCATTTTTACCCGTGGTGCTAGGCAACTGGGCTTCTCCCAGTTGTAATATCCCTTTGTGCCTATTGGCCTTGTTTTGTTCTGATTCTTGCTTGCACGGAGGGAAATGGAAACATAATTATTTTTCCTACTCCTACACCATTATTTTCTGATTAATTTCGTTGCAGGATCCAAGACAGGTAAATTCATTCTCCGGGACACGTCGAGCTTCATTGTCACGGCGCTTTTCTGGTGGTTGCCACTGTTGATTCTGGCTCTCAGGAGTTGCAGTGGTTTGGGAATAGTGTGGTGGGTATGTCCCAATAAAAAAAAGACACTAGCGCCACCTCAAATGAAGTTCAGTCATGGCAGAATCAAGCAGACAATACCGACTTCCTTTACAGGCCAATCATCATAAAATAAAGAACCTTTCAATTAATAAATAACTAAGTAAATAAAACTTACGACGACAATAATACAGAGTAATTAATTTAATAACATTTATAATAAAAAAGATTTGGAAAACTAAATGTTTGCTTTCGAAAATACAATTAGGGTTGGCTTCCTGAGGCTAATATAAAAACCCTTTTTGATTACTCCAGAAATATCTCTTGAGAAAATAAAAGGAATTAACTTTTGTTCGATAGAATGGGTTCTGTAGATGTGTACAGATAGCGCGCGAGTTGAATGCAGTCGGGGTCTGAGGTGAAGAACCCCCGCTACCCGCACGCCCCACCTCACGCGCCTGCAGTGTAGTACTGTGCCATCCTTGTCAACAGCACTACCGCATTCCTAAGCTCTGCATTCAACTCGCGCGCTATCTGTACGTGTGTTTATGTGTGTGTGAAATTAAACAAAAAACAAATATTACCATAAATACTAACAGAATTGAGCAAGCTACCTTCCCTATTAAGTGTTATTTATAGACTGAAACCAGACATATTATAATGTAAATGTATAGTCATCAGTCTGACTTTTTATTGAGACAATCCCAACACATTATTCCCAAACCACTGCAACTCTTGAAACACGCAGAGAAATGTACCTATAAGAGAACTTCTGCACGCGTAGCATGGCGATTCTGTCTATTCTACCAAGAAAAGACAAAGTTATTTCATCGTTATTTCTTCACAAGTCGACTGTTTTTTTGGACAAATATGACACCATTCGTACACTATTGAAGAAAATAGCGTTTATTTTCCACATTTTTTACATTACCATGCTTAAAACAATAAATATATTTCTACGTTCTGTCATTTTGTCTACACGGTAAAAAAGGATTTCTTTGAATAAGAAAGACCAATTTCTTGAAATATTTGTTTATTCTAAAAATATATTTACTTAAGCCAATGCAATATTTTTAAAACAAAAATACCACTCGTATTTCATTCAGACAATTTTTTTCTTAGTTATTATGAGAAATATTTTTATTTCAAGACTTATTTAAATTTCTATCAAGCAAAATGACTTAATTGAAATCAAGAAATCTCCAGCTTCTTGCATCAAATTTAAATTATCTTAAATCAATTAAAAGTTACTTTGATTGAGATTCTTTAGTTTTAAACAGAGAAAATCTATTTTTTTTGGAACAACGTAGTCATGGTTTTCGATAAACACAATAGTATTTTACTTTGAGAAATGTATCCCTAACACAAAGGCTTTTAGCCTGATGTCAAGAGTACTTTTTCTTTACACACAACGCAACAAAACGCAAGTTGCAAGAAGCAAGCACACACAGGCGTCATTCTCGATCTCTCGATCGATCGGGCTCTGTGTTGATTTTGCGTTTTTGTGTTGCGCTGCGAGGGCAATTTTTTTTATACGAGTTTAACAAACAACAGGCTATTAAAACGATTTTGTGTGTGAATTACGCGCTATAAACCGTGCAGGGTCAGTGGGTGATCTTAGGACTCAGGGCTGGATGCCACAAAATGGATGCCATCACTTCCTTACTACAAGCCTGGAATATTCCAGAGGAAATCATTAACAACTTTGTGCGTAAGTGATTGTTACTTATTTAAAAAATAAACTTTAATTTGGGAATGAACGAGCAACAAACATTCAAATTCATAGTTATAAGTTATAACCTTAGTATAAGCATGATATTTTTAACCTTAGTTTTCTTGTCTATCTTTTGCAGAAAACGGAATAACAATAGAACATCTACCGAAATTGAGTCCAGAAAATTTAAAAGAATTGTGTCCACATATGGGCTCAAGACTTGTTTTACAAGAAAAAATTGTTGAGCTGGTCACTGCCCACGTATGTTTCTATTTTACTTTTAATAAGTTAGTAACTATGCTCAAGGTGCTTTCATATAGCCAGTCTTTATAGGTCACGTTAAATAATTATTTTCCGTCTTGCTAAAATACTATAATTTTACAGGCACCAACAGAAACTAACAGCAGTGTATGTAATAATACTCAAGTCCAAGTCCTTGGAGATCCCACTGCCACAACCAGTAATTTTGAGACTTACACCAACAACAGCAGTAGTGTAATAATTTCTCTAGATTCAATACAAGTACTGGATCCTGACACCCAAAGTATCCCTAGAAAAACCTTTCCAAATTTTGACTTAGAAACATTACTGCAAACTTCAGCAGGTGGCAATAGTATTCTAAAATACTATCAAACATATGACTTTTTGGATAATACCAAGAGGAACCAATTAGTAGATATTATCATTAAACATATATATACCTACATTGTCAACTGGTAAGCATAAAAACTTATCTTTGTTAATACCGGCCAATTGAAATAACAGACCTATAGATTATCATTTTTCTGTTTCAGCCGAATAACCTATGAAGAATATAATGTAATAGCAGCGAAAATCATCTCTTTGTTTCCAAAAGAGAACATTGGAACTTATTACACCAAGCCAATTACAAAAAGAATTTCCATAAATGGGCGCTCCACAATTGCCCGTGGTAAACTAGTCGATAAAGTGAGAAACCTTCTTTATAAATATGGAGATAGAAAAAGACCATCAACATCTGAGTTAGAGAATACTCCACCTATAAAAAAACATGTAGAGGACTTGCAGAGTAAGTTATTAATATTTAATAATCATGTTCTTGCCTATGGAATGAATGTATGGTTACTATGCAAATTCTGCTGTGTGTGTGTGTGTGCACTATAGACCATGAATGGGGAATTAATTTGGATGATGTTCCAGGATGATTTAATTTAATAATTTACATTCTTACATACACACTAAACTACTAAAATTATTTTGTTTTAGACTTGTATTCAAGAGATATATTGTTTCTAAACAACAATACTGAGCCATGGGTTGAAGTGATACAAAAATGGAAGAACACATTCAATGTAAGAAAAGAAACTGAATACCAAAATGTTCACAAATTTTTAAAAGAATGGAAAATATTATATGATCAAAGAAGTGACACATTGGTGAGTAATTTAATTACTGATTGATCACCTACTTGACTCTTACTATCCTTATATTTTCGACAACCACAACCCTCTGCCCTCTGCGTAGTGGGTCCCGGCTTTGATTCCCGGTCAGGATAATGTAGCGTGTGTTCACTGGCACAAATATTCCTAATAAAGTTTAACACTTCTATTTCTTTCCAGATAAATATTGACTTTGACTTATTGTATCCAGAAAAAGGATTAAATTTTTATTTAAACTGGAATAGTTTTTTTGAAAAATTAATCACTCTAAGACCGCCACGAGATGAAAGAACTAAAAACCTTATAGAGTCACTGAAAAATCTTGAAGATGATGATAGTAAGTACCTACTTAAAGTGCTGTGTTTATTTCATTTAAGATCTTTATACGATTATGATAATAATTAAATCTTTTTTTTTTCAGCAAAACTTCCTACTCAGCTTAAAATACTTGCACATCTAGTGCCTCCGAAGGGAAGATTATCAAAAAAAATTAAATTCACAACACAGGAAGCTATCGACTCTTTATATATTTGTGTGCAAGTACGTATTTTTAACCTCCAAGGCAAAGAGGCGATTATTATAAGTTTGACCGCTATGTGTGTGTCTGTCTGTGTAGCTTTTAAACGGGTGAACCAATTTGGATGGGGGTTTTATTATTTGAAAGCAGGTGTTCTAGCGTTGGTTCATAGACATGTTTTATCAAAATCGGTTGAGCCATTTCAAGATCATCAGCTCTTTTCTAGTTTTTGAAGAGATAATGAGCAATTTGTACTGGTTGGATGGACTTCCATAATTCAATATCATGGTAACCTTTACCAGGAAAGATTGTTGAGGATAAATTGGAAATATATTTAATGTTTTTTTTTTACATATACTTAGTAGGTTCAAGTGGGAATTGCAAATTGTTCTAAATGTAGAAATAATTAAATAAAATTTAAAAAACCCCCAACTCGACTAGCTTGGATATGTTACGAGTACTTATTACTTTATAATTTACAACTCATAAACTTAAAGGGCCAATAGATACGTGTTAATTTTAGCTTTTATGACTTAGGCTCTGCCTAGTTTGGAATCAGTCAAGTTTATTAATGTATTTTTTTTTTCTTAACAGAATATTGGCGATATAGACCAGGTCATAGACGAACAAAAACAAAAGGCAGGAAGCAAGAAGCTGCCTGTTCAACCCTATATTATACTACAAGGAACCTTACAAGCATGCAGTTCACCATTACTTATAGTTGATGATGTAAGGTACCAGTTTTCAACCACAACAAAAGCTTTTGATACTCTCTTTAAGCTTTACCATACTTTTAACGTTAAATATCCGAAACCAGGTGACCATTTATACCTGATCATACAAAGATGCGTATATAAAATTGAAACTAATTATGACAATGTTGTCTCGTACATTATTGATGTTTTGAATTTATAATTTTGCCAAAAAAAAGTACTAATTTTTTTCTATGCGTACTAGGGTGGATAGGTTTATGCATCTTTGAATTGCGATTAAGTCTCAGTATATTCAACATAATAATTCAATTCAAAATTTTTGTAATTGAGAAGCTTTTGTGTATTATTTAATTTCCAACAAACGATTTTTTACCAATTTATACTTACCGTGTTTTGTTGTCATCGAACATGAATCTGAATTGTAATTATTGTCACCTAAAAGTTTGTGATTTTAAGCAGTACATTTTTCACTTGGAAACAGTCCATAAAATAAATAACTATTTTGTGTGTCCTTTTCAGAGTTGCAAAAGGACATATGATAAAAAAAACCGATTTAAAAATCATTTAACAGTGTGTTATAATCTAAATCACAGTAGGGATAGCATTTCTCATGACAATAGTAATAATACGAGTCAGTTTATTTCACCGGAATGCAGTACTTTCCTGAGTACCAATGATCACCAATCTCGTGATACATCGCCTTCAAATGATATAGACTCTGAAAGTGAATCTTTTATAAAATCTATAAAATCATTCTTAAATATATTTGTATGCAATTTATATGGCTTTATTGGTTTACCAAGATCTTTAATACAAACTTTTATAGAATTGGTTTATAACTTAATCAACAACATTACTTTAAAAATATATGATACAATTAAAAACGAACATGTAGATGCCACAAAAAAAATAGATGTTGTGCAAGAAATGATATTAGCATTACCGGACATCTTTAAAGATTATGATACAGAATATAAGCGTTTGAAACAGTTAGCTGACAATAAATATTATGTAGCTCCTGTAGAAGTCACCATTGGATCTACCAAAGATCGACAAAGCAAAAATAATGATTTAACCATGATACTAAAAGAAAGAAAACTCTACATGACACCACTTAGACAAACATTTAAACAATTTTTACACTTACCTGAAGTACTTTCTGACATCTTAAATTATCAGCAAATACTTTTTGATGAAAACAATGCTACTGACTGCGATGTGATTCGAAATATGACTCAAGGATCTTTGTGGAAAGAAATAATGGCTAATAAGGAGAAAGATAATATTTATATTCCTTTAATTTTGTATTTTGATGATTTCGAAAGTGGCAATGCTCTAGGAAGCCATGCAGGCGATTATAAGTTAGGTGCAGTTTATATTTCTATTGGAACTATTCCACCAGAAAAATCAAGTAGGTTGGAAAATGTTTTTGTGGCTCAAGTATTTCATTCTAACGATAGAGTGTATTTTGGCAATGAAGCAGTTTTTAACAAGATAATTGAAGAACTTATGTTTTTAGAAGAAGTTGGCATAGATGTTGCTTTGCCAACCAAAAACGTGACAGTAAAATTTATATTAGTTACTTTATCAGGAGATAATTTAGGTCTCCACGGCATATTGGGTCTTGTCGAAAGCTTTATGGCCACAAATTTTTGTAGGTTTTGTTTAACTACTAAAACAGAATCTGAAACTCAATCATGTGAACTGAATAATCTGCGAATACCTTCAGAATATGATCAACATATTGAAAATCGTATAGGAATTAAAGAAAAATGTGCTTGGAATTGTTTGAAAAATTTTCATATTTACAAAAATTTAACATGTGATTTGATGCACGATCTTACGGAAGGAGTGCATAGATATGGAATGGCCCTTGTCATTCAATGTTTAATTGATAAAAAATATTTCTCATTAGATCGTCTGAATTCTAGAATAAAGTATTTTAAATACAATACAAGTGAAAAAAACATACCGCCACCGATAAATAATCAACACTTGGTAAAAAAAAGTTTAACTATGTCTGCTTCTGAAATGCTATGTCTTGTAAGAAATTTTGTTTTTATAGTTGGAGATTTAGTTGAAGAGAAAGACCCCGTTTGGAATTACTATTTAATATTGTTGGAAATGACAAATATTCTTACTTCACATTCGTTTTCCTCAGAATTAATCGATTATTTAAAAGGTATTATTGAAGTACATCACCAGCAGTACCTTAATTTATTTCAATGTACATTAAAACCTAAACACCATTTTCTTATTCATTATCCAACAATTATTAAAAAAATAGGGCCACCTATACTAATAAGTGCTTTTAAGTACGAGGCAAAACACAAAGAATTAAAAAAGGTATGTCAATCAATAACATCGCGCAAAGATCTTCCTTTGTCTGTTATGAGGCGTTGTCAATTAAAGCAAAGTTTTCGATACGCAACAGACAAGGGTTTGAATGATAATCTTTTATATGGTAAATTTGAATTTGACAATGACAATCGTGAGAACAAAAATTGCATTTATGTTGATTGGTGTGAACTAAATGGCATTAAATACACGGTGAATAATGTTCTGCTGCAAGATGTAAATGATGATATCCCGAAATACTATATTATTAATAAAATAATCATTAATAGTAATACCAATGACATATTATTTAAATGTTTTTTTTTAGATATCGTTAATTATAATGCTCATTTCAGAGCATATAAGGTAATACAAACATTACATAGTTGTACTATCGCATATAGAGATTTGTACACAAATTTAACTTCTGTAGTCTATAAAGTAAACTCAGATTCCTATGTTAAAGTTGATTTTTGATAATTATGTTTTATTATTATTATTATTATATTCTGACCGTAGACTAGAAACTAAATATGTATAATACGCTATGGCCGCTTTATATGGTCCAGTGTCGCCACTTCAGTCTTCTTCGGTTCAAATTTTATTGTCTCATCTCATGTTTTTTTCTTAGAATGTCCTTTCTCACAATGTCCTTTACTCAAAATGAAAAATATAAAGCAATGAAAATGCATTGAAAGACATTAATTTGTCAAATTTGTTTACAATAATATACATAAAGTTTAATTCTTTTTTATACATGTCGTTGAATATTTTGAAAAAATGAGTGATCAATAATAATATTTAAAGCTAATTTGAAGCTTACTATAATATATTTTTTCTGATTTCACATTTGACCAGTCAACTAAGTATTTATTATAGGTCCTTGCCAAAAATATAACAATACTAAAGATTAGGCAATTACATTTTTTTTAGTGGTGTAACTATTACTGTTCTTTTAATTGACTTTTTTTGTATACAAACATAATAATTTAATGTCATCCAATGCATTTTCATTTATTAATTTTTCATTTTGAGAAAGGGACATTTTGAGATAATGACTTTTTGATAAAGGACATTTGGAGTAGGTGAAGGATATTTTGAGAAAAGGACATTATGAGATGAGACGAATTTTATCCGCCCAGAATTCGTACATGTCTGCACTTCTGTAAAAAATCTAACATACCAGTCTCTAGATTGGGTCCTGTTGTTTAAATAGAAATAGTCTAGCCTGCTATGTATTGTACCTAAAAGCAGCTGCTTTTCGCTAAATTGCTTTCTGTAACTACAGCGAATCATACTTGGCTGATTTAATTGTTTCTAAATAAACAGCAGGACAGCTACAGAGAGAAAGTGTTGCTTTTTTAAATTTGGCCTTTTTACTGAGATATGTATTTTTTATTGAGGTGGCGCCGCTGGACCGTATAAAGGCGCCTATGTTAAGATTTATTTTTATCTCTTGAAGATTTTTTTTTAACAAATCTGTTTGTTTTTTTGTTTTTAAAGATTTGTCATCCGTTTTAATTAAGACTGAACTATAAGTTTAGTATTTACTCTGAATAGCTATCATTGTACATAATTTATAAGTACATGTCTGCTAATACATATTGTTAAAGTTGATTTTTTATGATTATAATTTAAAATAAACGTTTTTATAATTCTTCCTAATGCTGTCTTTTTATTATTTAAGTCATTTTGCGTTAAGCAGGAGGACGACATTAATTACTGGTCATGTTAAACAATGTACGAGTACTTTTGTACGGGTCCATTCATCGCCACGAAGAGAAGGAGTAGTGAAGCGAAACATTTTTGAAACGAAACAGATAGCATTTTTTGCTCAAATCCTATGCACAGTTTCGTTCCAAAATATGTTTGTTTCTCCTGTGTTTTCTTGCGTGGGAATATAAATCGATCCCAAACTGGTATCACTGACTCTGGCTTGGCCAGCATCAGGGATTTCAATTTTGATTACACAAAAAAATTGTCGCTAATTAGTCACTTTTACAATTAGTCACTTTTGAAACAGTGACCGACTAATTCTGCTATTTGGTGACTAATTAAGTAATTAGCGACAATTTTTTTGTGTTATCAAAATTGAAATCCCTGATGCTGGCCAAGCCAGTGTCAGTGACGCCCCAAACTGTGCTCTTGTTTTAAACAAGCAAAATGGCTTAAATCAAAAATATCCCGTTTTTTATCGCAAGATAGTAAAATCTTAAATTAATTATATAAATAGATTAATATTAAGTACAAAGTTCTATAACAAAGACATCGACTGCTTTGATACAACAAAACCAACAGTCACAATGTAAGGAATTGTATTTGAACGTGAGATCTTCAATAGCTCACAACAAAAAAATATGAATCTTCATTCAATACACACAATCTCAATTTTCCATTTAATGTTTTTCATCAAAAATCAGTTATTACTTAGGCCAACTAAACGGTTACTTTAAATGAGTAAAATAATAATTTACTCTAAGTAAGGTTAGTCTACAAGAGATAAAGAAAAATGTTGGTATGAAGAATACATTTTACTTGACTGTAAATATAGCGGTGTCTTGAATGAAACAACACGTGTCTTGGATTAAATTTATTATTCTTGTAACAACTTAATATTTTTAAGAATATTTTTTACTATTACGAAGAAATTTTTGTCTAGCGTCTATAGGGAGAGAATCATTTTCTTAGATTCAATAAATATGTCTTAATCTAAAGTAATTTGTCTCTTTATAAGAAATCTGTTTTTACCGTGTATTCTTCCGTCGACAAAACCCCTTTCTACGGCGCCATGCTACGCCTGCTGGTTGCAACCGTGACAGAAAGACTCACTAGTTGAGTTTACAACATTTCTAATAATACTAAGTTCTTGTTATCTCTACTACTTACTTCCTAATTCATCATCTGCCTGCCTTTTCCCAACTATATTGGGGTCGGCTTCCAGTCAAACCAGATTCAACTGGATATCAGTATTTTACATGGAGCGACTGCCTGTCGGACCTCCATAACCCAGTAACTAGGTAATACCATACCCCATGGTAAGACTGGTTGTCAGACTTTAGAGCTTCTGACTAACAGTAACGACTGTGAAAGATCTAGAAATGACAGCCGGGACCAACGGCTTTACGTGCTTTCCGAGGCACGGAGGAAACTCGCTATTACAGGTGGTCACCCATCCATAGACCAACCTCGGCAAGCGCGGCTTAACCCGGAAGATCGACCTGTGCGGCTGTAATTATTTAGCCACGAGCTCCTCCTTACTTACCTAATTACCTTACCAAATTTCATCCAAATTAGTTCAGTAGTTTTTGCGTGAAGGAGATACATCCAAACAAACATATTTGTAGGAAGCAGGATTAGTAAATTAAAATAAGATTATTGCCAATCAATCCCACTCTAATTAACGGTGCAATTCCAATGGTCACTCCTGAATGTTTGCGGAACCCTAACCCAAAAAATCTACACGCATAAACTCGAAGCGAAAACCAATTATGTTGGCAGTCGCCACCGTACGGAACCATCAATACGAATCAAGTCATTGCTCGCTATTAACTACTGGGTTAGGCCGGGAGCTGGGTTGCAGGTTTATAAAGTTATCTTCTATCTATCTTCTATAATATAAAAATGGATCGCAAAATGTGTTGCTAAGCTCATAACTGGAAAACGGCTGGACCGATTCGGGTAATTCATTTTTTTTTGTGTTTGTAACCATCGGGACCGGGTTTTAAAGGACTTCCACCCGTGCGAAGCCGGGACGGGCACTAGTGTTAAATAAAAATGATGCGCAATCTCCGCCCTTTTGATTTTATCAAAATGTAACGTACCCAATGTCATTCTCATAATTCAAACGAATCTTCTGATTTCTCACAAGCTAAAATCTATCACGCCATTTAGGCTATAAAATGTGTCAAAGAAATATGCATTCATAATACATTACTCAATAATTATACATACCTTACTTGGGGTGCAGTCAGGTAAAAAATAAAATTAAAATAATCAACTAAGTATACGAGTCTACCTACATACAAAGTTCGTAACGAACATTTTTGTGTTCTTTTATTAGTCGTTTGTGTAAAATAGGTTTACAATTTCTAAGAAAAGAGACAAAAAGTTGTTTGTCCAAGGTTCAGTTTTCGACTTAGGTACTTTTCGGGGAATAACTCTGAAACCTGACCCTTTAGAGCATTATGTATTTTATTTTTAAATTTGAAAACAGAGGTTTTGTATAAATATTACTCGTACATAGATTACGTGGTTCCCCGTGATTCTGAGGAATAATCAAAATGGCGGGCGACCGATACTACTAAAGCCTTCTTCTAACCACTTTCTGAAGGTCGCAGGACTTACACCATCACCGTGATCCCGGAACATAAGGGGCAATTGAAGGACACCGTGGATTTTAGTCAGTACAAGTCCCTTCTGAGCTGTCCGGGGCGGGAGGACTCATTTGATGATTTTACCACGATAAAAAAAAACCCCTTTTTAAAAACTTTTATCTTCAACCCTAGCTCCCGAACTACATTCGTGATCATCGCTTATATTTCAGCGGCCGGCCCGCCCAAAATTTAGATTGGATTCATCACCAATCAACCCCTTTATCTCAATCACATAAGGTCGAAATTCGCTCAACATTTATTTAGACTAAAATGTTAAACAAACGGGCGATTTCTTTCGCGATCTTTTATCTTTGAACCGTCAAAATGAATTTCTTTAATCAGTTTTGGTGTAACGAGCGTAAATATTTAAAGTGGATCTTTCGACGGGTTGAGTTAGTTTATTTTTTAAATAAATTTAAAATTGGAATGTTGTTAGTGAAATGGAGTGAGGATGGAAATGAAAAATTATTAGTTCTTATTTATGTAGACAGTTTTTTAATGTTTCATGCGGGGATCGAACCTGATATTCGCAACGTAGTCAATCATTCAGCTACTGTGCCAAACTTGCCATAAATATTTTTAAAGAAACATCGTAATACCTATTAATTAATTTAAATATGCTGATGGAGTTAAGCATGCACTTTTAATGGCTGCTACACACTTTACGAAAAATCGTTACGATTAGACGGCACAGTTCAAACTGCAACGAGAAATCTACAAGTCTGTATGAGGAAAATCGAACAAACTGTACAGTTTTTGTCATACACACAAGGTGCGTATTTGCCTTAACAGAACATCGAGTGTTCACCATTTTTAATTTTGTCGAACCGCATAGAACCAAACGCTACGGTCATTTTCACGATCTTTCTATCGAACGGTCTAAGTCTAGTCGATGGTCGTCAAATATGTTTCTTTATGAAGATGTCTGACTTGACAGTCGTCAAGAATGCTCGCTAAACGCTCTCATTATTTTGTTTATCTGTAATGCAACATTCGCAAGAATGCTCATTACAAGTGAATGATCAAGTTTATCAACACTTTTACACAAAAAAAACCATGTTGCTACAAGTACAAATATAATAACAAATAAATATGCATATCGTCTGTCGACAACCAATCAACCAGTGTTTTGACAGCAAATATGATCGGGGAACTCAAACAAAAAATATTTGTATTATGAACAGACATTTTGCGAAAATATTAAAAGTAAAATGGGACTGCGGCCGATGTGTTCAGTTTTCAATTTACGTGTCGCAGTCAAAGTGAATAATTTAGAGTTTTTGTGAAAAGCTCTGCAGTTTTTTTGGGTAATGTGCCATGGAGAGAGCCATGCTCAGCAAAATCAAAGTCAAAAGTCATTTATTCAAATTAGGCTGATTTATCAGCACTTTTTGAAGGTCAATTTTTACATAAGACAGTCCCCCAAAGCGCCCCCCCCTTCGACACTTCCTAGTGTTTTGGCTGGGAAGAAGAAGTGGCGGAACAAACTCCCCAAAACTATTCTAGACCGAGTGCTTAACACCGAAATCCGTCGTCGGACGTAAGTCTACGATGTCGGGGATAGGGCGATACGCCTCAAGTGGAGTTGGGCAGGGCATGTGGCTAGACGCAGAGATGGCAGATGGAGCAAGGTTTCGACCGTATGGTGGCCAAGGTTCGGCCAAAGAAACCAAGGCCGCCCGAAAGCTCGCTGGGTTGACGATATCGTCAAGATCGCGGGGAATAAATGGATGCGAGACGCACAGAACCGAGAAATATGGCAAAAAAGGGGGAGGCCTATACCCAGCAGTGGGTGATCCCGGGCTGATATGATGATGATGAATTTTAGTTCATCTCACTCTTTCATGTGGTTAGTCTGCTGAACTCTTAATACGGTGGAGATTACGGTTAAACTGTGGAGATTGTAGTGACACAGTGGAGCATACGGTAGAGATCTGCTCCGTTTGGACACAGCACTGCACTGTCCTCACGGAGGCGATAGGCGGCAACCCACGGCAACCTCACGCGCCCGGCATTGATCGAGGCTATGCTTTTTTTTTAGGTGGTAAAATCGTCAAATGAATCCTCCCGCCCTGGGTGGGGTGGAAGGGACTTACAGACTAAAATCCACCCGTGTTCCTTCAGATGCCCTGTACGTTCCGGGGCCGCGGTATCCTGGGTTAAGAAAAAACCCGCGACCCCAGCAGGCATTTGGCACGAAACACGACGCGCCACCGACCCAGGCTTGGTCCTCGGTCGGACGGCGAGCTACCCATTACTCACCGTCCGCAAGCCCGCTCCACCGCTGTGCCCTCTGCTGATCAGAGGGACACGCGTTGGAGCGTCCACACGACAGGCTATTCGCATACGGGCAAAGAGACCCCTTAGACACACAGTGCCTAAGGAAGAGTTTTTGCCCGCATCCCAGGGTGCACCGGCCCGAAAAGCTGGTCTTCCCCCCGGACGTATCCGAGAGGGAACTCCAGTCCACGGGCGCACGTGGAGGTTTCCTGTCTTAGCACCCCATCGAGGCTATGCTGCGGGGTGAAATGGAATAGGAAGCAGTCACTTTCTTTTTGCTGGCGAAGGAGTAGGCAGAACGGATAAGAGAGAGGACAGCCCACCTCACGACTAATAATAATAATAATAATAATAATTCATTTATTTCAGACTCATCTTACGATTACATCCATATTTTGTTAGTACAATTGCGAGCTTATACACTAGTGTTAGTAATAATTAATTAATTAAGTTGGGAATAATAATAAGTTATAAAAGAGCATGCAGCCCTATCCAACGAGCTAGCATCGGAGAATCCCACCGGTCCACTAGCACTCGCAAGATGGTGTTGGGACTGTCGCGCGAACGGCGTAAGATAGAAGCGCACCGTTTGCGCATGATGGCCGCGAAGCCATTTAAGTTAGCCGCCGCGAACATCGCGGACGCACTGCAGTGGCGCGGCAGCCCCATCAGCACCCGGAACGCATTATTATATTGAACGCGCAGATCGCTGTATGTCCGCTGCGTATAGTTAACCCACAGGCTGCAGGTGTAAAAGGACTGACAGTACGCTTTAAAAAGCGCAACTTTCACAGTCCCCGTGCACCGTGCAAACCTGCGGGCCAACATGTTACAGCGGACAGACAGCGCTCTGCGCTCCCTTTCAATATCCACACTATCCTTAAGGTCCTCGGTGACCCAGTGGCCCAAATATTTAAATTGCTCGACTTTTTTTAAAGCTGAACCGCACAAAGTGAAATTCGGAACGCATGTGAATCGCCTGTTGTCCGACTTAAAAATCATGATTTCACTCTTTTTTGCATTGTATTTGAGCCCATGAGTCACCGCATATGAGTCACAAATTTTCAATAGTCTTCGCAAGGCACCAATCGAGGGGCTCAGCAGCACCATATCGTCAGCGTAGCTGATGTTATTCATGCACACTCCATCAATGTGACACCCGACTCCGGTGCTGCTGAGCTCATCGATCAGTCGGTTGATGTACAGGTTGAAGAGCAAGGGGGAGGTCCGCCCCCCCTGCCTCACCCCGCACTCCAACCCGTACTCCTCAGAAAGAGAGCCTGCCCATCTTACAAAATTCTTTTGATTGCTATACCACTGCATAAACAATAACAATATCTCCCTCGGTAGACAAGTTTCATCCCTTAATTTACTCCAAAGAATATTGTACGATACGAGATCGAAAGCTTTCGATAAATCAAGGAAGCATGCATACACTGGGGTCTTCCTACTCGTGTAGTACTGTACAGTCTGCTTGAGGCACAGGATAGCACTCTCGGTGGAAAGCCCAGGCCTGAAGCCGAACTGCGCATCGTTCAGCACGATGTGTTTATCCAGGTGCTGACCAAGCAGACTGTCCAGCACTTTGGCAACCACTGTGGCTAGAGAGATTGGTCTATAGTTGTTTACATCCGATGGATCACCAGTTTTATTCTTGACTAGTATTTTCAACACGTACTCCATAACTGAAAACCCTTGACCGACTGTGAAGTACAGAGAAGTTATTTAGTTTTACTTAGATGTTTAGCTCAAGAGAGAGCTGAGACTCTTACTTCATCTTGCAAATATCTTCCGGATACTTGCAATTTCAACACAAATATTTCAACCTTAGGACGCTCCCTGACCGCGAGCATTCACCTGTAATGTAACGATACAGATTCGAACATTCCAACGACGATATATTACTAGACTCCTAATAACAGGCGACCGATGTCTGTCAACACATTAGGCAAAAAAGTCTTATATCCGTCTTATTTCGACCACTCCTGTGAGCCGTAAACATACCTTGAGACAGAACAGACCTTGAGTTAGCTAATCACAACGCAGTACCCCGTCCCCCTCGCTTACGTAGTACCTCAGCGAGTTGACAGAATAGTTTTTGTTCCTTAGATCGTGCATGCGGAGTCTAGTAATATATCGTCGTTGGAACATTAGAAGACAATAGAGCATCAAAAAGCGCACTTTTATGTCACATTACAGGGGAATGCTCGCGGTGACGGAGCACCTTTAGGTTATAAAATGTCCAGATTCTGTATTTGAAACCAAACATAACGATAAGTAAAGACATTTTTTTTTTTAATGTGTGAGCGCCACGCACACATTTAAATGTTTTCTATGGAGATATTCACTTGTTTTACGTAGGAATCAAACGACGCGACGACGAACTCGACGCGCCCGTCAACCTGGGCATGGTTCATGATCAGACAGCAAGTCACCCATTACTCACCGTCCGCATGCCCACGCCTACGGTGGATAGAAATTTCCGTAAATTGCCTCGCGAAGTCGAGTGCCATGGGCAGGCTACCCTTTAGAGGGCCAAAGCCTGCCGAGGTCGCGGGAATATCGGGTAACCATGGCCCGGTACGTAAATGGCTACTGAAGGATCAACGTGGATATTAGTCAGTACAAGTCTGACAGTCCCTCCCGTCCTGCCCTGGGTCAGAGAAGTCACCTAAAGACTTTACCACAAAAACAAAAGCCTATCAAACTCTTCTCAATTCAATTGAAATGATTTATTGCAATCCATAATGTACATAAATAAGGTGGTAAAAATACAATTAGAGGGAAACAATTATGGACCGACGCCGTGGGCGTCCACCACCGCGGGGTAGCTGGGCTCTTGGAGAGCCACATTAGGTGTTCTAGATCTTCAATTTTTATACGTCAACAGAGAGTGCTCATCACGCTGAACAACTCTTGCTAAGAAGTCATTCCTGTATATGTTATAGTGTAGCTGGGCTCTTGGAGTTCCACATCAGGTGTTCCAAATCTTCAATTTTTATATGTCCACAGAGAGTGTTCATCAAGCCGAACAACTTTGCTGAGACGTTATTCCTGTATATGTTATAGTGTAGCTGGGCTCTTGGAGTTCCACATCAGGTGTTCCAGATCTTCAAACTACTAATTCTCTCAGCTGAAAATGCTCATCACGTGGAACAATTTTGCTATCGCACCATTTTTGTATCTCTTATAGTTTAGCTGGTCTGTTGCGGTTCTGCGCCAGTTGTTCAAGTTTTCAAAATAAATTATAGCCTATGTTTTGACCAGACTTAATACCTATACAACAAAAAAAGAATCATTCAAATCCGTCCAGTACTTTTTGAGTTTATCCCGGACATACATACAGACAAACAGACAAACAGACAAACAGACAAAAATTCTAAAAACTATATTTTTGGCTTCTGTATCGATTGTAGATCATACCCCAAGTATTCTTTTAAAAGAATATTCAATGTACAGTTTTGACTTTCCTACTATTTTATTATATGTATAGATGATAGGTACAACAATAGTACGCATTAGCTTCTCAGGCAGATGGGAGTGGCCTATGCACAGGGTAAAAAACATAGAAAGCACTCTGGGTAGGTGTACACCAGCGTGCTGCAGGTGCTCGATGCTGAGGCTGTCGTGACCCGGGGATTTGCCCCTCACCATGCCTTTTATCATCGCGCACACTTCCTTTGTACTAAACCGCCACGGGAGACGTTAACGCAACGGACGAGACGCTCGATCTCGACTCCGACTCGACGTCCGATCATGGACCACGTCTGGGTTAACTGGAATTTGTCAGGGCTCCCAGAGAGCAAAACACCTGCCGGAGTTACTGACTCTCTAAACAGGTAACCGCGATCCTGGAACGCATCGGCTATTGAAGGAACACTGTGGATTTTAGTCAGTCCGGGTCTGACAGTCTTTCCCGCCGCCCTTCCAGTATAGGAGGATTTTAGCACTCTAAAAGAAGGGATAAAATCCGAAACAAGCATATTCGGCGAGGAACCAGCTTGATAAAGCAAGTTGAAGTGGCAACGAGCAGGTCACATCGCTTGTAGAACTGACAACCGATGGGGAAGAAAATATCTCGAGTGGCGACCACGGATCGGAAGACGCAGCGTAGGTAGGCCTCCCACTAGGTGTACCGACGACATCGTGAGAGTCGCGGGCAACCGATGGATGCAAGTGACGAATTGTCGTTCGGCGTGGCGGTCTAAGGGGGAGGCCTATGTTCAGCAGTGGACGTCTTCCGGCTGATGATGATGATGAAAACAGAAGGGTTGATTCTCAAAGTCGTGATACAATATTATGTCCATATGCAAGTCATAAAGGCTTAGGGGGAAACTCGCCTCTGGTCCGCGGCCCAGTTTACAAGGAGTTGGAACAGTAGTGGTAATCTGGGCCGAACTCGTGGGCGAGAATACCATAGGAAAAATGTATAAAATGTTCATGTAATGTTATTAAATGTTTTCTCAATGGGTCGACTTTACTACTATAAAACTCCGTAGAAAAAACTGAGAACACCTTCGTCACGTGTACATAGGCTGACAATATACATAAGAAAAATATCAAATATCTTTTTCTTCGTTCATTATAGATTCAAGGTCATTTTTTACGATTTCCCATAGATTCAGAGTTGAAGACGTTATATTATTTGCATAGTGATGGCGCCACGGATCCCAACCTCTTTTATTATGTGCTAATCACTACAGGATTGTGGTCTGTGTATATAGGGTGTTGCTTTTTTATTTTTGTGGTTTTTTTTTGGTTGTAAAAGTTGACACAAAAATAATAACAATGTGTTATCGTATCCATACAATGGGACCTTATTATGATGGTTTCCGTATCTTCTTTCTATAATTTAATAAAAAAGGGAACCGACTTCAAAACCAAACACAAAAAAACTGTAAAATAACTTTTCTTTCGGAAGTCGGTGGCTTTGTTTTTATTTCATTGACTATGGCCACCGACTTCCGAAAGAAAAGTTATTTTACAGTTTTTTTGTGTTTGGTTTTGAAGTCGGTTCCCTTTTTTAAAAAAAGTTTTTTATTTTTCCCTTTTTAGTTTAAATATTCAACAAAAATCTTCACAATATAATCGGCGCCTTTGAAAATCTACAATCATAGTAAGCAACAAAAACGAATCTATGTGGGCAACTTCACAAGGTATCTATTTTTGTTATATACTGAAACCTTCTCCAGAATGTAACGAACACTTTTCTAAAAACCGCATCAAAATCGGTTCAGCCAAACGCGAAATAATCGCGGACAAACATGCAGTCGTCTCTGAAAATGTACAATCTAAGTAAGCAAAAAACGGATCCACGTGGGCAACGTCATGGGAAATCTATTAGTGTTATATACTAAAACCTTCTCCGGAATATAATGAACACTTTCCTGAAAACCGCATCCAAATCCGTCCAGCCAAACTCGAGATAATCGCGGACAAACATACATACATACATACATACATACATACATACATACATACATACATACATACATACATACAGGTCGAACTGAGAACCTACTTTTTTTTTGAAGTCGGTTAAAAATAGATCGCTAAATGTGTTGCTAAGCTCATAACTCGAAAACGGCTGGACCGATTCGGATAATTCTTTTTTTTTTGTGTTTGTAACCATCGGGACCGGGTTTTAGACCGGGTGTTCCACCCGTTTGAAGCCGGGAGGGACGGGCCGCTAGTTATTTATAAAAATGACAGAAAATCACGACACATATAAGAGCCCCTTTAATAATTGTGTTTTCTAGTATTCGATAACAGAAATAAAACATCTTTGAAAATTTCAACACATAACTATCTCGGTTTATGATATACAGCCAGGTGACAGATGGACAGACAGACAGACGGATATTGACGAACAGCGTAGTCTTATTAAAAGAGTCCCGTCTTTATTAAATTATTACCATTTGCGTACAGAACGCTAAAAAGATGTTATTTTCAGAAAAATGAGAACGACTAAAATAAGTCAAAAATCCAGCGTTAACTTTTAATTGAAACTTTAATAATGTAGTTTAATTTACCAGCCTAACTTGCTACGAAGAAAACCTTAAACCTTAGCTTATTTCCTAAAAAATACTTACAAAAAAAGAAAGTTAAGAGAAAACTTAACATAATTTCAAAAACAATCACAAAAGACAACGTAAAATATGGTGTAGGTTCCGCTCGCCCCTTGGATCTTGCTCCTTACGATTTAAATGACCGACTCGCCCCTTATTTATTTATTTTGGCGTATCCATTCACACCTTATGAAGGGGCGAGTTGAAATAGCCTATGTTACCCGGGCCATTATTACGAAACTAAACTAAACTAAACATTGACACGACATTAATTAAAATCAGTTCAATAGTTTAGACGCTATTGTGGAACATACATACATACAGACAAGCCATGACAGTCCTGTTGATCTAGTGGTTAGTGACCCTGACTGCTATGCCGGAGGTCGTGGGTTCGATTCCCATCCAGGACAAACGTTTGTGTGATGAGCACGATCATTTGTTTTGTATTTGGGTATATTTATCTATAATATTTCAGCATTTAGAAATATATAAGTATGTTTATCAGTTGTCTAGTACCCATAACACGAGTTCTGCTTAGCTTGGGACTAGATAGCGTTGTGTGATAGTTATGAAATATTATTATTATACATAGACTGCCAAAATAATGACCCTTTCTTTTAGCTACGCCGTAATTTTAAAATATTTTTAACGTCGTACTTACCACAATGTCAAGTTTCCATACAAAAACTGTGACAACATAATATTAGGGTTCAGTAATCATTGCGGTAGCAGTGAAGCCAACCACAACCGTTTGCGGTTCCGTACTCGTAATAACTCATGACATTGTTAAGAAAATGGATAAAGGATATTCTTTAGAGGAGTAATTTTGTTTTGTAAAGATATGTTTTATAAGAAATGGCTTCCTTTTCAAGTTTTTTGGAGATCAAAACCCGGATAAATGTTATGTAGCAATTGTATTTCGAATCTATACAACGTGTAACGTTAAAAGCGCAAAACCTCTCGTGGGTTAACTCAGCACATGTTACTGAACAATGTTTGTTGTAAGACTTAAAAAAAATAATTTTTCATACAAGATGAGAAATTGATCGACCTCATCAGTATGATGTTTTTTTTTTTCAAATTTCCAAAAGCCTTAGAACAAACATTGTTCAGTAACATGGGCTGAGTTACCCCACGAGAGGTTTTGCGCTTTTAACGTTACACGTTGTAGATGTAAAATATGTGTTTTTTTTATTTACCTCTATCTTGCCTGATGTTAAGCCGGAGTTGGTCTGTGGATGGGTACACCATCTGTCATATCGAGTGTCTTCCGTGCCTCGAAAAGCACGTGAAGCCGTTGGTCCCGGCTGTCATTTGTACTTTGCAGATCTTTGACAATCGTTATTGTTAGTCAGAAGCTCTAAAGTCTAACAACCAGTCTTACACATGCGTGGTGTATCGTATTACCCAGCTACTGGGTCGTGGAGGTCGGATAGGCAGTCGCTCCATGTAAAATACTGATATTTAGCTGTATCTGGTTCGACTGGAAGCAGACCCCGATATAGCTGGGAAAAGATTAGGCAGATGAAGATTAAGTAATAAAATTGGAATATGTCCCTACGTTTATTTGTTCTTTATTTTATTACTAGCTGTTGCGGCGGCTTCACCCGCTACAACTCCAAAATTATCCCACGGGAACATAAAATCGGGATAAAAACTATCCTATGTGTTAATCCAGGTTATAAACTATTTGTGTACCAAATTTCAGCCAAATCCGTTCAGTAGTTTTTGCGTGAAAGAGTAACAAACATCCATCCACGTTTATAATATTAGTAGGATAATTTTCACAATGTACGATTATTAATTGTAGTCAGTAAAATGACAAGTGCAACTGTCACTGATACAATGAAAATTAGTACATTTCTATAGAGAACAAATGACATTTTACTGTCATTTTACTGACTACAAATTAATAATCATACTTTAGTTTTTATATTATAAAAAGCAACACCCTGTATCTTCAAATATTGCGTGACGCAATAACATAAACATTGCATACTAATTCGAAGTCCCGGCTTCGTTTCCTGAGTTGCGTCGGATACATAAAACTGAACAAAACATCTTTTGTTTTTTTTTATGTTCAAGGTTTAGTGATAAAGAGGATAAGCAGAGGTCACTCTCTCGTTATTGTTTGAGATTTATTAATCTAGCGTTCCGCTTATTTGGTCGCGGGACTTATCTCTTTACCGTGACCCTGGAACGTAAGGGGCTAATGAAGGACACCGTGGATTTTAGTCAGTACAAGTCTGACAGTCCCTCCTGCTCTGCCCTGGGCGGGAGAGGACTCATTTGATGATTTTACCTTGATAAAAAAGTGTTCCGGTAATTTGGCCATTTCACAATTACAAATCAATTAGATTTGTCATTTATTGATACTGTGAAATAGAAGTCCGTCATTAAGAGTATTGAATAAAAACGGACACCTATTATTTCTTTTGTGTAATCAACATAATGAATATTTTTACCAAGACGTAACGCATCAAAACTCAAGAGTCTGGGTTTGTGACGTCAGAATTCAATAGAAATTTTACTAAATTGTAACGTGTTGCCAATATAATAATTAGTGTCCTACCTCCGTCAATTTCGGTTTACGAATGAAAACAAAAAACGGGGCGAAGAAATTTTTATAATCTACTATTAGATGTTTTTAGTCAAATAGCCAATTTGATGGATAAGGTGGATTAGGTGATTTGGGTCCTCACCCAAATCACCTAATCCACCCAAAAATCAATCAAATTTGCTATTTGATATGGTTACCCTCATAAGAATTGAAAAACACACATTGGTACTTACTTGCCTGGGTTTGAACTCGGAACCTCATGCATGAGAAGCGAGGTACTAAACCTCGGGCATCTAGATTTTTTTAGCATGCTGATTTTATCCACTATTTTTCCTACTTTTATTTCAACCCAAATATGTATAATCAAAAATAATTATAATACCACTTTAACAAAACTTCCTTAATTCATCATCAGGTCAAAAGCCTTAGTCACAAAATGCAAAAGCCAAATTCATTGGCAGTCAACCCTGTCACGTTGACTAAGGCCCTTCGTACACAACGCGACACAAGTCTCCGGTACCTTACGACTTTGGTATCTATTGACGCGCGCCTGTGTACAAACCTTTATGAATATTGTATTGCGATAGTCACCTGCAGGCGTAGCATGGCGCTGTAGAAAGGGGTTTTGTCGACGGAAGAATAGACAAAATGACAGAACGTAGAATTTTTTTTTTGTTTTATAATGTAAAAAATACGGAAAATAAACGTTCTTTTCTTCAATAGTGTACGAATGGTGTCATATTTGTGCAAAAAACAGTCGACTTGTGTAGAAATAACGATTAAATAACTTTGTCTTTTCTTGGTAGAATAGACATAGAATCGCCATGCTACGCGTGCTGGATACCAAAGTCTTCTTTTTATTTCATTTAACGATAGGTTCGCGTTTGAACAGTATCTGTCTTTATGGTAAGTGGTGATGCAGTCGCAGTAAAAGATTTTGTCAAAACCAATTTGCTAAATAAACATCATTTATCATTTAGTTGCCGAAGTCGTAAGCTATCGGAGACTTGCGTCGCGTTGTGTACGAAGGGGCTTATTATATTATATTCAAACTTAATTAAGATTCAAGCCTCGTCAATCAGTTGTTATAGATAATTTGGCCCACCCGAAACTTCCAACCATTCTGGATTATCAATAATGTTTCAAGTTATACGCTTTTTGAATATTAATCAGATGTAGTACGCTCTTTCCTGTAGTTAAATTAGTTTTACAGATAAGTTATAATTAAGAATTACAGCGGGTTTAAAAGGGACTCTCTAGTAATATCGTATGAATTATAGAATGAAATCAAAATGACACATTCTTCTTTGAATACAACATTTATACTCAACATTGAACAGGGTTTTTCTTTAAAATTGGTCAACAGGGAGAAATCCGCATCCATAAGAGATACGGAAAAGCTTTCATATGAACCTTTAGCTTTTGTTTATGTTCACAATTCTGGCGTTTTTTTTCGTCAAGTGTAGAGTTGACTACTAAAATGAGTGAAATTGCCCATTTTTTTTATCCATTTCTACTTTTTTTTAATGTAATCATTTAATTGTTTATGAAGAAAAAAAACGGATTACCTAATGATTCAGATATCCCTCCGTTGGCAAATTTAAAAGAAATAACGTGTAAAGTTGAAAAGTTTGTTTGGTTGAATGCAATAATCTCAGGAACTAGGTTCGAATTGAAAAAACATTTTTATTCAATAACAGAAATACATCATCTGTCAAAATATCAAGTAGGTATCTAACTATCACGGTTCATGAGATACAGCCTGGTGACATAATATGGATAGACAGACAGACAAACGGACAGCGGAGACTTTTTTTTTACGTGGTAAAATCATCAAATGAGTACTCCCACTCTTTTTTTTTTTTACGTGGTAAAATCATCGAATGAGGCCTCCCACCCCGGGCAGGGCGGGAGGGACGGTCAGACTTGTACTGACTAAAATCCACGGTGTCCTTCAATAGCCCTTTATGCTCCGGGGTCACAGTAGTAGATTAATTTAAGACTCCGGATATTACTCAAAAATAGTATTAAGACTGAAAAAAAATCCTTTACCAAAGTCTTGCCCAATTTTCGGCCTACCAAATTCCATCCGTTTGTTCATTTTTTCTCCTAAAACCCGTCTATCCTAACCAAATGAAGCGGCACGGCCGTTTGAGTAGGTTTTTTCGAGGTGTTGAAGTGCGGCGCCCAGATACTGTTTGACAAATAAAGACGACTTGACAAAAAACCCATTTGCATGTGTTAATAGTACTGGCACTGTTTTACAAGCACTTTTGACGTCTACGATGAAGATGTTGTTATAAAGCCTTCTTTGAAGAGCAGGACTTTTTTTTCTGTGTTAAAAATAATCTAGTTCGTTTTTGAACGGTTTACGCTAGAGGTCTGTCAAAAAACTTTAGATTTTTACATAATCACTCGAAGAAAATCACATTTCTTCATATTAACAGTTAGCCAAATTTTAACCTAATTCAAAAAATCACTAAATTCGCAAAGCATGATGAATCTCTTCACAACGCGACGGAAGTCTCCGATACATTACGACTTTTGTATCCATTGACGCGTACGAATCTCTATGGATTTGTATTGCGATCACTTGAATACCAAAGTCGTAAGGTATCGGAGACTTTCTTTTTTCGTGGTAAAATCATCAAATGATTCCTCCCACCCCTACTGTCAGACTTGTACTGACTAAAACCCACGGTGTGCTTCAATAGGCCTTTATTTTCCGGGTTCATGGTGATGGTATAAGTCCCGCGACTCCGGCAGGCTTTAGGCCTCTGAGAGGGGGCCTCGTCATTATGCTGACGTTCTTTGAGGCGCGCGTGGATCACGACGGGCCGTCGACCCGGGCATGGTCCATGGTCGGACAGCGAGTTCCCCTTTACTCGCCACCCGCATGCCCGCGCCTGCGGTGGCCGGAGATCGTCTTGCGACGTCGGACGTCGTGGGCGTCCACCACCGCGGGTGGGGCGGAGGGAGGACATTGTACTCTCTCTTTCGCGGCCCGCCTCCTCCTTCGCGAGCATGACTGCTTCACAGAAGGAGGCGACCGCTTCCCACTCCGTCTCGTCCCGCAGCATGGCCGCGACCAATGCCGGGCGCGAGAGATCTCCGCCTATTGCCGCCGTGAGGACACGTCGGTGCTCCGCCCAACTGGGGAAGGTATCGGGGACTTGCGTCGGGTTTCCTACGAAGGGATTTAGATTCATATTACGTATTTTTGTATTTGTTTCAGTTTTTGCTCTATGTCTTCTATTTATTCTAAGCAATATAATATCACGCAAAAGTTGACGTTCAAAAGTATTTTCTTTAAGTTGATACAGAAAAATCTTTCAATAATTGCCGTTTCATTACAAATCTCATTTCATTTCTATTTTAATATGATTTTTTCATTTAAAATATAATTTCATCACTCCTCGTAAGTTACTACAAGTCGTATGGCATACTCTGAAGAACTTCATTCATCTATTGCATAATATTCCGGTTTTATTGGTAAAACAATATGGCATAATATGATATGGTAGCATTATGAAATATTTCAGCATTGTCTTAGGTTGACCACTCACCTGCTAATTCTATTGTTTTACTGACGTCTCTCTAAGCGGCAACCTTTTACCACAGATGAGCTGTCTATGGTCTTGCCATAGAATAAAATGCAAAATTAATATTCTGTTAATTATACATTTTCTTTGGTAGCCCAGACTTTGTACACGAGTTGTAGGTCGTTCAAACCTAATCAGACGCATTACTTTGCGTTTATTTCATCACCACTGCTCTCAAAACGGTGAAGGAAAACATCGTGAGGAAACCGGCATGTCCTAGAACCAAAAAGTTCGAAGAAAAATGACATCCACCAACCCGTACTGGGCCTGACGTGGTGGATTGTGGCCCACTACCTCTCACTGAATGGTGATGATGAAATAAATAAAATAACATAAAAGAAATGAGACTTACTTCACATTCATATGCAGTTCAATATCTGTATTTAACATGAAGCGAATGTCTATCGGACCTCGACAACCCAGTAACAGGGTAATACAATACTCTATGCATGTGTAAGACTGGTTGTTAGACTTTTAGAGCTTCTGACTAATAGTAACGACTGTCAAAGATCTACAAATGGCAGCCGGGACCAACGGCTTTACGTGTTTTTCGAGTCACGGAGGAAACTCGCTATAGCAGATGGTCAACCATCCATTGGCCATCCTTAGCAAGTGCGGCTTAACCACGAGCGCCTCCTATATACCTATATACCTACCATACATGCCACGGACTAGCAAGCGCAGTGTAGGACGTCCACCAACAAGGTGGACAGACGACCTTATAAAGGTCGCCGGAAGACGCTGGATGCAGGTCGCTTCCAACCGGTATATGTGGAGATCTAAAGGGGAGGCCTATGTTCAGCAGTGGACGTCCTGTGGCTGAGATGAGATACATATATTACATAATGTATATGGGTTATATAGAAGGGAGTACCTATTGATCCAAATAAATGTAGCATTATGTTGCGAAAGCTGTTGGCATTTTTAATCTTGATGCGATCTTTATGAGTGGTTTAAGTTATGAACTGAACCTGGAACTTAATTATTATTTATTAGCTTTCATTTAGTTTTCACCTGTCGCGTTGTCTGTAATCAAATCTTGCAAGTTAAATTTGATCCAATTCCCGGTTTCTGAGGTATTCCACTTAGGGCACGTGGCACTTACGAAAAATTTTGACAGGAGCCTTATGTCGAATATATAAGGTACCAGTGTAGCTCAGGTGCCGTTGTCAGCGGGTGCCCTAAGTAGAATACCTCCAGTTTCTGATTGAGCTGAAATTTTGTACAACTTGGCCGAAACGTCTTGAAACGGAACTAATCTTTTTGTCTGCTGACAACGTTTAAAAATCTTTGATATTTGATGTAAACAAAGAACGCAGGTTTGTTAGATTTATTATTGTGCCATAAAACTAACGTAATAAGTGAATAAAAAAAATCTTTCAAAGTGCTGGTAGCGAGAGCAGAGTGGTGACTTCCGGTTTTCTACTCTAATTTGCCAAGCTGTATATGTATGTCGCGTGAAAATGAAATATTATGATGTCATGGAGCTGATCTGATGATGGAGCTGGAAGGTGGTCATCGGAACTCTGTAATGAAACGCTGCTAACCCATCGAGTTACGACTCTTTTGATTCGTCTTGACCAGTAGTTTGTTTTCTTAAGTATTTTTATTTTTAACATGGAGGCGACTGCCCTCCAGCGCGTCTATGAGTGGCGCGTGGAGGCGCAGCGCCGGGGAGAATTCCCGCTGCCCCGACAAGTCGAGGCGCGGCGGGAAGAGGTCCGGCGCGATCTCAGGGTGGTATGGAGACAACGACTGTCGCAACCGAGGTTCGGGCACGCCGCAATCGCGGCGGTAAGACCCCTCTTTGAGGAATGGCTGGAGAGACGTCACGGCGTCCTGACCTATCGGATGACGCAGGTCCTCACCGGACACGGAAGTTTCGGGAGGTACCTGTGTCGGATAGGGAGGGAGGATACGCCTGGGTGTCACCACTGTGAATATCGCCCGGAGGACATCCAGTTCAATCCAGTTTAAGAAAACACTAAAAAATATACTGACCGAAAAAGCCTATTACAATGTCAATGAATTTTTAACGGACAAATCTCTTTAGTTTCGCTAAATGCATAAATAACCTACTTATTTTAATTTCCATGTTTATTTTCTTTCTTTTTGTTAATTAATGTAATTTAATGTCTTATTGTTGTTTTATTTAAATTATTATTCCTTTGTAATCTTATTTGAAATGTTACGTTCTTTTGAACTAATTTGTACACCAGCCATGGTCAAACATGTTGAGACAAAGAATATCCTGTAACACCTATATTATGCATTTTACCATGCATATTATCTACACGTGTTTTTGCAAATAAATGAATTTGAATTTGAATTTGACACCGTAGAGCATACGGTGCAAGACTGCCCAGCTTGGGCAGAGCACCGACGTGTCCTCAGGGAGGCGATAGGCGGAGACCTTTCGCGCCCAGCATTGGTCGAGGCCATGCTGCGGGGCGAGACGGAGTGGGAGGCGGTCGCCTCCTTCTGCGAAGCAGTAATGCTCGTGAAGGAGGAGGCGGGCCGCGAGAGGGAGAGGACAGCGTCCTCCCTCCGCCCCAACCGCAGTGGTAGACGCCCACGGCGTCGGACGTCGGCAGACGACCTCCGGCCACCGTAGGCGCGGGCATGCGGACAGCGAGTAAAGGGCAACTTGCTGTCCGACCATGGACCATGCCCGGGTCGACGGCGCGTCGTGTTCCACGCGCGCCTCAAAGAGCGTCGGCAAAATGACGGGGCCCCCTCACAGAGTGCCAAAGCCTGCCGGGGTCGCGGGACTTATTCCCATCACCGTGACCCCGGAACATAAAGGGCTATCGAAGGACACCGTGGATTGTAGTCAGTACAAGTCTGACAGTCCCTCCCGCCCTGCCCGGGGTGGGAGGACTCATTTGATGATTTTACCACGATAAAAAAAAAAAAAAAGTATTTTTAACAATAAAAGCTTTTTTTTAAAGAAACTATAAATTTGTTTCTTAAATGACTAACTTGTTTAGTTAGTATCTAACTGGAGTATAACTATCTAAGCACAAAAACCCGTAGGTTCGGTCGACGTTTCGGGCGTCTCTTATTCTTTCTCAGTTACTGACATAAGATTAGTTAGTGATACGAACTAAAAATAACAACATGACAGTTGTCCCGACTCCCGATGTGTTGTCAGAACATATATAATTGAATAGACATATTTATTTAAATAAACTCGGAGATTCCCCCTAAAGGGCCAAACGCCCGCCCGGGTCGCAGGACTGTCTTATTAAGTGTGTGACCCTGAAACGTAAAAGGCTTTTATCGTCCCTGTGGGAATTTCGGGATAAAAACTATCCTTTATCCATTCTCGGCTTTCAAACTATCTTCGTACCAAATTTGATCCAAATCGGTTCAGTGGTTTAAGCGTGAGACAAACAGAATTACTTTCGCATTTATAATATGATAGTAGGGATGAGGTTTGCTCTTGACTTGACTACAATAAAAAAAACAGCGGGAAAAAAGTTTAGACAATCTCTTATACATTCGACTACTCACCAAGTTTACCTTTTTAAATGATATAGCTCGGAGTATATGATATTAAAGTGAACTTCTCATATTTGCGCCTTGTCGGACGCGCGTTAATAATCATTTCGAACTTGTAGAGCACTGACTTGTGTGGTGGAGGCACTAGTTGTCGGCAGGGAATTAAATTTTTAAGATTGCCTTCTTAAAAATTTACTTTATAATATTTGCGACAAAACGATGTGTAGGCTTATAAAATTTGAGGGTTGCCCTCGATTTCACCAGGATCCCATCATCAGACATTGAAATGGTGACAATGGGCTTTCAAATAAAATTAGAATATTGAAAATCAGTTCGCTTGTTGTCGGCTGGGAATCAAATTTTAAGATAGCCGTCTCAAAAATCTACTATATAATATTTGCGAAAAACGATGTGTAGGCCTATAAAATTTGAGGGTTGCCCTCGATTTCTCCAGGATATTGAAATGGTGACAAAGGGGCTAAAATTGGAAGCACCAGCTTTCCAATAAAAAAAGAATCATGAAAATCGGTTTAAGCAGTCGTAAGGAATGAGGTAAGAAACATAAAAAAATACAGTGAAATTGATAACCTCCTCCTTTTTTAAAGTCGGTTAAAAATACTGTCTGTTCTCCATGTTTTGGCCCACAGCTCTGCTATTTTTGGTTGTAGCTTGATGTTATATAGCCTATAGCCTTCCTCAATAAATGAGCTATCCAACATAAAAAAGTACTTTTTAATTTGAACCCGTAGTTCTCGAGATTAGCGCGTTCAATGAAACAATCTTCTTTGTAAACGTATTTTATTGTCTTTGACATTTTTCCAAATTCATAAAGAATAATAATATGAATGTTGATGGATGGAGAGGAAGGGGAAGGCCAAAGAAAAGATGGATGGATTGTGTAAGGGATGATATGAATGAAAAAGGAGTAAATGATTCGGTGACGTTTGATAGGGGAGAATGGAAAAAAAAAACGTGTTGCGCCGACCACAAGTAAAATGGGATAAGGGCGGGAAGATGATGAGATGATGACGATAAAGAATAATAATATTATTTTAATAGAGTTACACTGAAAAAATGAATTAAGTGCGCCGCCGCCGTCGACCTGGACATGGTCCATAATCGGACAGCGAGTCAACCATTACTCGCCGCCCGTATGCCCAAGAAATGCGTATTTCATCATCATCATCATCATCTCAGCCATAGGACGTCCACTGCTGAACATAGGCCTCCCCTTTTGATCGCCACAAGTACCTGTTGGAAGCGACCTGCATCCAGCGTCTTCCGGCGACCTTCATAAGGTCATCTGTCCACCTTGTTGGTGGACGTCCTACGCTGCGCTTGCTAGTCCGTGGTCTCCACTCTAGCACTTTTCGACCCCATCTGCCATCTGCTCTGCGAGCAATATGGCCTGCCCATTGCCATTCAGCTTGCTAATCCGGTGGGCTATAGCGGTGACTTTAGTTCGTCTACGGATCTCCTCATTTCGGATTCGATCACGTAGAGAAACACCGAGCATAGCCCTCTCCATAGCTCGCTGAGCGACTTTGAGCTTTGAGATGAGGCCGATAGTGAAAGACCACGTTTCGGTGCCGTAACTCATCACTGGTAACACACATTGGTTGAAGACTTTCGTCTTGAGGCACTGCTGAGGTATATCGGACGAAAAGACACTGCGTAGTTTCCCGAACGCGGCCCAACCGAGCTGGATTCGGCGGCTGACCTCTTTCTCGAAGTTGGATCTACCTAATTGGACTACTTGTCCAATGCTGAGTTCCTCCATCGACTTTGCCATGACTACGATGTCGTCGGCAAACCGAAGGTGAGTGATGTACTCGCCATTGATGTTGATGCCAAGTCCTTGCCATTCCAGGAGCTTGAAGGCGTCTTCCATTGCGGCAGTAAAGAGTTTAGGGGAGATAACATCCCCCTGTCTGACGCATCTTCTCAATGGAATCGCCTTCGTATTCTGCTCCTGTACTCGGACCGACATGGTGGCGTTATTATACAAACACTTCAACACCTCGATGTACCGACAGTCAATACGGCATCGCTGGAGTGACTCAAGCACCGCCCATATTTCCACCGAATCGAAGGCTTTCTCATAGTCCACAAACGCTAAGCATAATGGCAAGTTATACTCCTCGGTCTTCTGTATAACTTGCCGCAGCGTATGGATGTGGTCTATGGTACTATAGCCTCTTCGGAAACCGGCTTGTTCGGGAGGCTGGAAGTCATCAAGTCTGTGTTCGAGACGGTTCGTGATAACCCTTGAAAACAGCTTATAAACATGACTCAGAAGCGTGATGGGTCTGTAGTTCTTCAATAGGCTGTTATCACCTTTTTTGAAGAACAGCACCACTTCACCTCTGCTCCATGCTTCGGGCGTTTTGCCCTCGAACAGGACGGTATTAAAGAGCTTCTGGAGGACTTTAAGTACCGGTGTTCCACCCGCTCTCAGAAGCTCTGAGGTGATTCCGTCCTCGCCCGGCGCCTTGTTGTTCTTAAGCTGTTTCAGGGCCATCCTAATCTCGTACAGACTGATGTCCGGGATATCTTCGGTATAATGTCGGGACAGCTTGGCTCTTGGATCTCCTACCAAGCTGTCAACGGGCTTTGCGACCGAAGTGTATAACTGTCCATAGAACCTCTCGATCTCGCCTAAAACCTCTGCTTTGGTCGACGCTATGCTGCCATCCTCCCGTTTCAGCTTTGTCATCTGGCTTTGCCCAATAGACTTGTCCTTCGCGAACACTTTGGAGCCTTGGTTTCGCTGTATGGTCTCTTTAACACGATTCGTATTAAAGAGACGCAGGTCGTGCCGCAAGGACTTAGATATACGTCTATTGAGCTGCCTATATGATTTCGCGTCATCGGAAGAATGCAACTGTAGCAAACGTCGTTCAGCCATGAGGTTTAAGGTTTGATCGGTCAATTTCTGAGGTCTATCTTTACGGCTGGGTCTAAAAAACTTAGACCCGACCGTATGCGTATTTACTTCACATTTATTCATACTTAATCTCGACCGACAACTGGTACCTTCACCTCACTTAATAACTGAGCAAAATACTTAATGCCAGTATTGTATGGTGTTAATTTATAACTGGCACACAGGTCGAAATAACTGGTTGTGCATTTTTGTGCAAAACGGTCATCATGCTCAATTTTTGCGCAAAATGGTGATGGAGCGCAAAATTATATGGCCCAACGACTCATGTTGAAGTGGTTAAAAGGTCGTGGGTTCGACGCTTTCTTTGTGCAATAAGACGTGAATTTACTAAACTTGGTTTTTTATGAGGCTTCAAAGATTTTATAATATGCAACGGTTTGCAATGGGATTGACAGACAGTCGAGTAATGGATACCTCGCCGTCCAATCAAGTTGAAGAAATTGATAGTTTCAACTTAATAATAATCTGACTGGAATGTTAGACTAGTGGTTAGTGACCCTGACTGCTATGCTGGGGTACGTGGGTTCGATTCCCACCCAGGACAAATGTTTGTATGATGAGCATGATCATTTGTTCTGTGTCTGGGTGTAATTTATCTATAATATGTGTGTATTTAGGAATATATAAGTATGTTTATCAGTTGTCTAGTACCCGTAACACAAGGTCTGCTTAGCTTTGGAGTAGATGGCGTTGTGTGATAGTTGTGGAATATTATTAAGAAAAAATCTACTTTTTTTTAAGTGCATTCTCAAACATAGAATCTCACATATATACACAAACAACTACTAGCAGACTATAAAAATATTTATACTTACTGTGCAGGGATTGAATCCTTCTGCGAAGCGGTCATTACTAGCAAAGAAGGAGACGGGACGCGTGCGGGAGAGGACAGCGTCCATTTCACGACTCAACCACCTATCGGGTCTACTGGGACCGCACTACTCTCGGGTAACCGTGTCTCCGGAAAGTAAAGGGCTATTGAAGGACACCGTGTATCAATACAAGACTGACAGTCCCTGCCGCTCTGCCCTGAGTGGGAGGACACATTTCATGATTTTACCAAGAGTAAAAAAAATAAGTTACGGTACATTTTACCCATATTAACCGCGTTGGAAAGGGTTAACAGTTAACCTGTCAGAATAAGGTCGGGTACACACGGCTACACATCAAGCTATACAAAGCCAGTTTGTCTTGGTCTCGCTTCGTACGATTTTTTCACACAATGAACGGTCAGCTAATACTGGTTTTGTATAGCTTGATGTGTAGCCGTGTGTTCCTTTTAAGTCTGAATTTAACACCTGTCATTTGAAATTATTTAAATTGTCCGTGTTTTTTTTTAAATGTTTAATGTCTGACTACTGATTTTTCTTTCCAGTATAATTATATATGTCTCGTGTGGAGGGAGTTATATTTATTTTAATTTGAATACTAGTCACTTGTGATTTTTACAGTTTTTTTTTGGATTCCGTACAACGACGATATATTACTAGACTCCTAATAACAGGCGACCGATGTCTGTCAACACATTAGGCAAATAAGTCTTATATCCGTCTTATTTCGACCAATCCTGTGAGCCGTAAACATACCTTGAGACAGAACAGACCTTGAGTTAGCCAATCACAACGCAGTACCCCGTCCCCCTCGCTTACGTAGTACCTCAGCGAGTTGACAGAATAGTTTTTGTTCCTTAAATCGTGCATGCGGAGTCTAGTAATATATCGTCGTTGACAGAGAAGCGTTATTGTTTTGCGATGTCTGTTCGTCTGTCTCTCTGTCTGCTCAAAAACCTATTTGTTTGTAATGCTACTACCAAATAAATAGGGTGAGTTTTCACTGAAGCTGACTGTATGTACGAAGAAACCTGTAATTTGGAATGAGTATATTATTGTATTCTATATATTATCTTGACTGGCCTGTTGGTCTAGTGGTTAGTGACCCTAACTGCTATGCCGGGGGTCGTGGGTTCGATTCCCACTCAGGACAAATGTTTGTGAGATGAACATGATCATTTGTTCTGTGTCTGGGTGTAATTTATCTATAATATTGATGTATTTAGAAATATATAAGTATGTTTATCAGTTGTCTTGTACCCATAACACAAGCTCTGCTTAGCTTGGGACTAGATGGCGTTGTGTGATAGTTTTGGAATATTATATAATTATTATATAATTTGGCATTAGTATATTATTTTATTCTATAAATATCTATTAAGACTAGCAATTATATGGAAATGGTAAAGTGGAATAAATATACTGTATAATAATAATATCATATCCAAATGATAAAAAAAAGAAGAAAAAAAACACCATCAATCATCCATCAATGTAATTCCAACCAAAATAACTCTCAATAGCGGACAAAATCGAACAAACAGCTCAAAAATTCACACCTGCCATTATTGAACCTAGGACATCAAAAAATTCCTCATAGCTACTAAACCAAAGTGACATAAAAAATGCCATTACAAAAAAAAATGTTAAGCTGCGATAAACTTATGCCGATAGTCTCCGAGGAACAAGGAGTGTGTGAGAGAGAGGTCCGACGTGTGCGAGAGAGACGGAGAATTGCATCAGGGAAGGTGTAAAAGATGAAACACGAAAGTGACGCGTGTTTTAGTGATGTACCCTTTTTGCAAATTGAGTTTATCGATAAAAAAGATCGATAAGTTTTTTTTTTTTGGCGAGGTAGGCCTAAGGGTGCCATTTTTTTTCTTCTCGACGTTTTAAAAGGGCCCATTGAGGCCCGTGTAAAATAAAATATTTTGATTTTGGTGAGGCCAAAAAAGCGTAATTTTGTGAACGCAGAATTCCGTTCGCTTTCATATAAAAAGTCTTTCGCGACTGAAAATGAGTGGTTAGCATTGTACCAGAATAAGAAATTACGCGACTAACAACTCAAAAATGTAACTATACTAAGTTAGTAAAATTTAACTAGTAGACTAAGTCCCTGATACGCAAGTCTCCGATACGTTACGACATTAGTACCCAACTTAGGTGACCATCGCAATGTAAATTCATAGAGGGTCGTACACAGGCACGCGTCAATAGATACCAAAGTCGGTACGGATTTGGTACACAAATAGTGGTATTACACAGAACCACTGCGTCAACCCTGCCAATTTACTACTTAGTACTGTTGAATGGGAAACTGCACCATTACTGAATCCACCATTTATTCAATAAAATATAATTATCATCTTGGAACTTGAATTTGCCGGTCATGTCAAATCACACCGCGCTGACATACGTCCCCCTGACTTGTCTCTGCTTGCTCCACTAAGGATGTACCACGATGCGTAGGGTTGGGATTCCAGTTACCGTTTCTCGTTTAACAGTTCGGCCTTCCTGACTATCCGGCGTCCTCGACGGAATTGCACTCTTAATGAACACGAAGAGCCGTGAAACCTGCGAACAAACACGAACACAGAAACCCAACAAAGCCCGCAGGCAATGCGCTGTAATAGGTAATAGAATCCTTCATTACACGACCCATCTTAATGCGGAATAAATGGAAAGATGGGTCAAGCAATGCCGGTCACTGACTGTAAACAGCGTTAAAGCCCCGTAGGCAACGCAACCAGCCCATTCGTGTGTAATGCATACCAGCCCCATAGGCAATGCAATCAGTCTGAAGTAAGGCAACCAGCCCCGTAGGCCATATGCAATCAGTCTGTGTTGTCATGCAAACCAAGCCCCGATGCCATGCACACCAGGCCCCGTACGGCAAGCATCCAGCCACCCAGGCAATGCAACTAAGCCCCGTAGGCCATGCAACCAGCCACACAGGGCTAATGCAACCCGGCCCCGTAGGCAATGCAACCAGCCACAAACAGGCAATGCAATTAGCCCCGTAGGCAATGCAACCAGCCACAAGGCAATGCAACCAGCCCCGTAGCACATGCATACCCAGCCACACCGGCAATGCAACCAGCCCGTCAGTAGGCAATGCAACCACACACAGGCCAATGCAAACAAGTCCCTCGTAGGCAAGCAACCAGCCACACAGCTAATGCAACCAGCCCCCTGTCCGTAGGCATGCAAAAAGCCCACAGGCCAATTGCAAACCAGCCCCGCAGGCAATGCAACAGCCACACAGGCAATGCAACCAGCTCCGTAGGCAATGCAACCAGCCACACAGGCAATGCAACCAGCCCCGTAGGCAATGCAACCAGCCACACAGGCAATGCAATCAGCCCCGAAGGCAATGCAACCAGCCACACAGGCAATGCAACCAGCCCCGTAGGCAATGCAACCAGCCACACAGGCAATGCAACCAGCCCCGTAGGCAATGCAACCAGCCACACAGGCAATGCAACCAGCCCCGTAGGCAATGCAACCAGGAAGATAACTATTATTCAGACAAGTCCCACAGGCACTAAACATTAAGCTCTCAGGTAAGAATAATTTCTACTACTATCCCAAAGATAATTGAAGTTTTATCGATAAGCCGCGGAGGCAAAATTTAGTCTTTACTCATTTCTTACCTGAGGAACTCATTTTTCTTCAGCACTGTATCCAGTGCTGAAGAGAAATGAGTAATGTTTCGACAATATTCCATAATGTTTCAATGGCCATAATGTTTCGACAATATTCTTTAATTCTTTCGTTTATAGTAGATGTCACCTCATATCTGTCATTAAACGCTATCTGCTGTGACCTTCTTCGGTTCTGCATATCACGGCACTAGTTTACCACTAGTCAAACCTAACCTCATAATTTGCCACTCCTCCATAACCAGAGCTCTCTGCATCTTTTGTCAAATCGCAATTTCATAAGAGAAACACCCTTCTCAATTTTATTACTAGCCCCTTGACACAACTTTGCCACATTCTGCTCAACACACAGTTGATCTTGTGAATCACTAGCCAATCGTGGACGAAAGCCACACGCAACACCTGTCCATTGACAGACCATACTATTAATGCGCAGTTGAATATTTGGAAGATAAGCAACCCATTCTCTTCGTTCTTCCGCCATATGAATTGCCAACAACGCAAACAACCAGGTTGTTTACCTGACAATTTCTTAGTAAATTAACACCCAATATACAGTTGCTAACATACTTCTCAATAAATTTCATAATTTTAGAAAACATGTATTTAGCCGTAATAGCCTCCAGACACTTTTCTACACCGAGATGACCATTAGCGTCATGATAAACTCTCATAATATGCCAAAAGCCAACTTTTGACAAGAGAAGGTTGATGGGTCTTCGATAAATTCTACACATACGGTCATTAAACATCGTCACCTGCCCAGCCTTTTCCAAACTACTTTTTTTTACTTTGCTTCCAGCAAACCAGATGCAACTCAATATCTGTATTTTATATGGAGCGATTGTCTATCGGCCCTCCACAACCCAATAACTGGGCTAAACAATACCCCATGCTAAAATTGATTGTCAGACTTTCAGAGCTTCCAATCAATAGCAACGACTGTCAAAGATCCACAAATGATAGCGAGGACCAACGGCCTTACGTACTTTCCCAGGCACAGAAGATACTCGCTATGACAGATCTGCCCCCGATAGTTGAAAAGACGCATCTAACACTTTTTCCAAAATTGAGTTATATACATTGCCGGAATCAGGAAAAAAAGACGCATCTGCCTGTATTTTTAATATTTTTCTAACATCCTCCAGTGTGGTTTTACCATAACTAAATTAGGCGCTTCTGTGCATTTTTTTACACCCGATTGAAGATGAAAAGACGAATTTATGTGAAACTTAATTAAAAAGACGCATATATGTAGATAATGTTCTTTTACTTTATAGTGTTTTTTTTAGTTCAGTAATTGAAAAGGCACATATTTCTTCCCTATTTCTAAGAGGAAGTTTAAAAGGCGCAAATAAGTATTTGCGTTTAACACGCTAATAAAAAAATGCTTTTACATTAAGATAAAAGACCGCATCTGACCACTTGCGCTCTTTTTACTTCGTGAAATTGTTTCAGCATAGACGCATATGCCATAAGCGTCTTAATTATTCACGTTGAATAAAAAAATATAAAATAATACTTAATAAAAAGGCGCAAGTGTGCAGAAACGTCTTTTTTTCGTAGAATTGTGAATCAAGCGAGGATTGTGCGGGGGTCGGGCGGGGTATGTTTAGTACGGCGCTTGACCAGTTTCTATGTCAGTTGCGCCGAGTAGGTTGTAGGAGCACGATGTGTCGCAGTCGCGCAATATTTCGGAGCTTGATTTATCGTAAAAAAGTAAGTTTTTTTTATTAGCAAGACGGGAGATAATTTCGACAAGAGCAACTACCGCCCAATATCTTTAGCTACAACCACAGCTAAAGTACTTCACGGTCTGCTCGAGAGAAAGCTTAAAAACACCTAAATTTAAATGACTCGCAGTTCGGTTTTTGACCAGGGGCCTTAGTCAAACAGCATACGACAGTAAACGACAATCGTTATCGTTCATCAGTCACCAATACATTTTCAACTTTATACCCCAGCTCGTAAAGTTGAAAATCTATTAAAAACTGCTGATCGATAACGAACGAAACAAACGAAAACGATCTGTGAACTTCAATAGATTTTCAACTTTACGCACTGGAGTATAAAGTTGAAAATGTATTGGTGACTGATGAACGATAATGATTGTCGTTTACTGTCGAATGCTGTTTGTCTAAGGCCCCAGGACTGGTTACAGAATGTGCAATTATGTCTCTCAAGCAAACTATCAGGTATTACAAAAATAGAAGTACGCCTGGTTACGCAGACTTTTTTGATCTCTGCAGGGCATTTGACCTTTAGGGTAGGTATGATATTCTCTGGCGTAAATTGAACAACGCAGGTGTGCTGGGTGAGTTAATCAATAAACTGTTGAGCTAAACAAGATCGGAGTGGGATGCTCGATTGATAGTCACTGTATCAACAGTATTAGCCATGCAGATGATATGATGTTGCCCGGGCCATCAATGGCCGCGCTCAAGAAACTGATAGGCGTGTGTGAAGAGTATGCTAGGGTACACGGTCTCTTGCATAATCCTCACAAAAGCGAACTACTGGTATTTAAAGCCAATGGTGGGAGATGTGGCACCTATGCTGCTTAAAAGGGTGTCTGAGTTTAAATACCTTGGTCATGTGGTCACCGAGGATTTAAAAGATGATAGAGACATTGAAAGGGAAAGGAGAGCGGTCCGTTGTAACATGCTGGCACGCACATTTGCGAGGTATAGTTTGGAGGTAAAGATCACTTTGTTTAAAGAATTCTGCCAAAATCTCTACACCTGCAATCTGTGGGTCAGCTACACTCAGCGGGCCATCAACGCTCTCCGAATACAATATAATAACGCGTTCAGGGTGCTGCTGGGGCTTCCACGGTATTGTAATGCGTTTGCCATGTTGGCGCCCGCGCACACAGACGGCTTCCATACGGTGCTGCGGCACGGATCGAAGAGGCAATCGAGCGGAACCATGGCTCAAAAGTCTTCGCAAAGAATCTGTCTATTGGGCAAAGCCAAATGAAAAAGCTGAAGATTAACGACGGCAGCATCATTTCGACAAAACCGGTGATCCCGAGAGAGCTTGGGAGGTTTTACGGACAGTTATACACATCAACACGACAACCCAGTGTCGGTACAACTCGAGACGCTCGAGCCAAACTGACTCGACACTACACTGAGACATCAGCCTGTACGAGATTAGAATGGCTCTTTAACAGCTCAAGAATGACAAGGCGCCAGGTGAGGACGGAATCACAACAGAACTTCTGAGAGCGGGTGGAAAACCGGTACTTCTAGTGTCTCAAGACAAGGGTGTTTAACCAGTGTGTATTACCAGTGATTATATGTGGCTCTGAAACGTGGACTTTGACTGCTGGCCTTTTAGAGAGACTAAGAGTCACTCAACGAGCAATGAAAAGAGCTATGCTCGGAGTTTCTTTGCGGGATAAAATCCAGAACACGGATATTCGGCGAATAACCAGAGTCACCGACATAGCTCTTAAAAATTGTAAGCTGAAGTGGCAATGGGCAGGCCACATCGCTCGTAGTAGTTTTATTTACAAATAATAAATTATGTTATGGCTTATATGATAACGATGAACCTACTACACTGTACTATATCAGATATTACTACCTTACGTAAACAATATAGGATTAATAAATAATTTTATAAACATTTTATCTAAGCCAAGGGTTATCTACATACTTTCTAATTCTTAAGATAAAAGGCGGATATACCCAGATGTGCCCATTTCTGTTAAAAACATATACTAGATAGAAAGCGTTTGAAGTTTAAAGGACGCATCTAGCCATTTACGTCTATTCAATTAAGTTTGTCATATTTTTCTCCATTTTTTATGCTAAGATGAAAAAGTTTTTTCATTATTTTTATTATAATAATTTAATAAATTCATTTTATTATTAAACCAAGTTGAAACCTATTATAGTGGGCATTATTTCCAACTTTTAGTATGTAAATATTTTATTTTATTCGAAGACAGCAAATGATTTCCCATTTCATTCACTAAAACATTTTTTTCTCCGTTTTTACTTTTTGTTAGATCCGTCTTTTCAACTATCGGGGGCAGAGATGGTCACCCAACCACTGACCAACCCTGACAAGCACGGCTTAACCCAGATCTGCCCGTTTGGCTATAATATTCAGCCACGAGCTCGTCAAACGGACATTCAACAACTTATATCTATTCTAATATAAAAATAGATCGCAAAATGTGTCGCCATAACTCGATCATAACTCGAAAACGGCTGGACCGATTCTTTTTTTTGTCATGTTTGTAACAATCGGGACCGGGTTTCAGAGACTTCCACCCGTGCGAAGCCGGGACGGGCCGCTAGTGATAATATATTACTCATTAGCTCACCCTCCGTATACTTACTGGCATCAACTTCTAACTTCAAATTTAACTTAACATCAATGCTTGAATTCCTTTAACACCTTCTTGTGAAATGCCAATAATTTATTTTTCTTCAATTACCTCAATATTAGAAGCACCGATATGCCTGGCCCATGTTCCACTTCGAAACTCACACACATACTTATAGAAATCAAGCCACCACCTAGTTATTCGAGATGACAAATCCCTCTTAAGCCAACCTTATCGTAAGAGACTGTTCTAGTCTCTTACCACAATGTATTTCATTCCTGTCATATTTACTTTAATCTTTTGAATACTGAAAACCACAGCCAATGAGACCATCTGATTGACGATCAAACTCCGCTTTGAAAGCATCTGTGTAAACGTAAGTTTCCCGATTTGAAATGGAAATACATCTTAAGTACCGCATTAGAGATTAACAGAGCCTTTAAAATATGTACTGCATCGTGCTGTTTCTGACCTCATTTCCGATCCACAGTATTTTATCAATTTAATTAAAGGAAGAGCTATTACAACAAAACCTTTTATAAAATTTCTAAAGTAGCTCGCCAAACCAAGAGGAGCTCCTTGAGTTATAAGTTGAGCTACACGGTAACTGACACATGCTTGCACTGACTGGACAGGCCCACTCAAATCTGTGTCGTTCTTTCTTTAAAAGACCAACTCAGACTCCTGCATGGTTCTCAAATAACTTGATCAATACAAAATTGTCTGGACTTTATAGAAAACTGTAACCTCTGAGTTTGTTCCGGATGTTTCTTCTCAGAGTAGTCAGGTACGAAACACCGGCCTCATCTAGTGTAATTAACAAAATAGTGTCTTTTAACGTGTAAAAGAGTTATCGTAAACTCTTTTACCAAGGAATTGGTGATATTGATGTACAATCGACAAGTTGAATTATGACCCACCACAAGCGTATTTTCTTACACACATTCAAATACAATTAGGTCCAGTTTCGAGTAAACATACATGTCCATGCAAACGACCTTGATTTTTGTTCTTTTGACGGGTTCAAATGATTTTTGTGTCACGATTCATTTTTGTCGATTATACACCGCATGGTGTTCCAGCTATTTCACGGCAGTGAACTTATCAGGTGACAGGTGTAATTCACCCAGTGAGGAATGTATATTTATTGCTTCTTAACTTTAACCAGAATCAATAAACTCAGGGACTTCCATTTCTTCATGGTCTCATGACTCAAGTTCAGAACGTTTACCATAGTGGTCCCATCTTGAGTTTCTACTTCTTATCCTGTATTATATTGATCTCAAGAGTTCACCACACTTCACTTAAAGAAGTCCATTTACAATAGTACCCGTTATAGTCATAATGTTTAATTCTAGGCAATAGAGTAACATTAGTTTGGAGATGTAATCGGATTTTCTCTAACTGAGCGCTCAGATCCGATATTCTTAAAAACCCAACTCATTGTTATTAATAATAAGATGGATGAAAGTTTCCACAACAAGTATATAATGATACTTCAGTAAATTGATGTTCTATTAACACATCAAACTTGTGTAAATTATCAGACACCACATAGAAATAAGTGTATCTTTCTAAGCCATCAATTTTCAAACGTGCATTAACCATACGTAAAGATAGAGTCAATGAATCACTATAGCCCTGAATGATCATCGTGCCATCAGTTATTATTGTTTGCTAAAGGCTTCCCTTATAATATTGCATGAACTTCCAAAATCAATAAAAAGCTTTAACATTTATCCCATTAATTAATATTTTGTACCGCTTCCATACGTAAAATCAAAACAGACAATACTCGTACGAGTATGTACCTTTTAAACCACCTGCCTTATGCAAAACACATTGGTTTGTCTAGCTTTTTTTTTTTTGTCAAACTGCTGCACTAAAGTTGTTGATGTCTTAACACTGACCAGGTACTTTAGGTAATAAAGAAACAGGATCATGACATCCTGCAGATATTACTCCTACAAATTTATTGCCAAAAATACTTATGATGACTCACAGAAGCCATCACTTTATCCGACATTCGCAAGACATCCCTATACCCAATTCATAATAAAATAATTGAATCTTCCTCATGTTCTTTTACCTTATTTATGAAAACTCAAATTTGACTTATTTTTTTACTTTGTACATGAAAGTACTTTTATAAAGACGTTATTTCCATTCTGCCCAGCTCACATCATAAATGGAAGCTGTCTCTTGTACCAACCTTAAGCATATCCGCGTTGGTTAAACGTACAATTACAAATTAATGTTCTCTCGTCTCAACCACACATGAAACCTATACTTCTAGAATTTCTAATCCAACGTTTAACAAACACAGAAATAGTCTAAAGTTCAAACTTTGGCAATATGTCATTTCGCCTCAAATAACGAACCATAGTGGTTCCATTGTTCCATTGGTGCTCGCTTCGACCAAAAATATTGACATAGAAACTAGTTGGTAATGTTGTCTATGGTGTAGACTCAGAAGCATGATAATTTTGTGTTTGTTTGAGCCCTCTAAATAGCCTCTCTAATGCTTCTATTCTACAATTCTTTCTCTCCAACCCTTTCCTGTTGTTCTTCCTTTTACAACTTTGCTCTTTCTCCAATTCCTCAGAAGCAGAAGAACTACTTGAATAGTAGAACACCTCTTATCATGAGGCCACTTTTATATTAGGAAAAGATTATGAAGTATTTTGAACAACAATAATTGCACCAAGAATATTATAAACAACAGTCAAACAAACTTATTTTTCCAAAATATTAACAAAAAGACCACAGTCTTCTACCACCAAATTAATCAAGTCCATAACTGACTCAGTAATTGCTTTTTTTTGATGAAATTGTTCCCCTTCTATGAATACCTCTTGTATCGTGAGTCCGCTTAGAAACATAGGAACTCACTCACAAAAACACCCAGACCCGGAACAACTACTTTCAAATCAATATTCGCTTCGTGCGGGAATCGAACCCGCGACACGCCGCGCAGCAGTCGATCGATCAGCCACTGCGCCAACCGTGCCGTCGAATTAAATTTAATATCCATGTATAAAATGCAGTTATTTACAGATGCACAACCCATAACCCAATATATTTATAACATTTTGGTCAGTAGGTTAACATTTCAAATCAGATTCAGATAGGTAAATCAGAACAAGCTCACCAAGTTTCCATGTGTCCCCCAAAATAAGTATTGTAACGTCCTTCTTCACAAAATAAGTATTGTAACGTCCTTCTTCACAAAATAAGTATTGTAACGTCCTTCTTCACAAAATAAGTATTGTAACGTCCTTCTTCACAAAATAAGTATTGTAACGTCCTTCTTCACAAAATAAGTATTGTAACGTCCTTCTTCACAAAATAAGTATTGTAACGTCCTTCTTATCGTCCTTCCAAAATAAGTATTGTAACATCCTTCGAAATTCGGAGTAATCTAAAAGCTCCTCAACGGTTCCACAAGGTTCTTGATAATTCAACTGAAGATGGCACCAGCTCGTAATATTATCACGTAAATACCATCAGATAGCACCATGAAAAACCAAAACCAGAAAAAAAGATGTTCCTTTGTTTTTTTTTCACATACAAAGTTTTCACACAATAATTTTATGTTTTACGTCCAAATAAGCACGTAAGTAATTATCCCACTTCTGAACTGTTGAATGGGAAACTGCACCATTACTGAATCCACCATTTATTCAATAAAATATAATTATCATCTTGGAACTTGAATTTGCCGGTCATGTCAAATCACACCGCGCTGACATACGTCCCCCTGACTTGTCTCTGCTTGCTCCACTAAGGATGTACCACGATGCGTAGGGTTGGGATTCCAGTTACCGTTTCTCGTTTAACAGTACTAAAAACTTTTAAAACAAATTCCTAAAAAAAAACCAGAAACTAAGTAAATCACTGAATATTTAAATAGAAACAAAACCCCTAAGCCCTTAGATATCAAAGTATCTACTTTTTAATCAATAAACTTTTCAACAACCGTTTCTACAGCTACCTATCCTATCCTAGTCTACCAACCACTTACCCACAAAACAATTGGAAAACTTTTATCGATATCGATAAACCAAAACTATGTCCCAATCCCCGCCCCAGGGGTCACGGCCCAAAGCCGTCTCAAAACGAGTTCCCCGCGGTACTGCCGACGACTAAATAATAATAATACACACACACACACAACTCACACCTACACAGTCTTAGAAGCTAAGGCGCGATGAAGGGGGAAAATTCCACACTTTTTGACCCTAAGCAAGGAATAAAAGGGGTATTGTTTTCTCTTGGCTTGTCGATTTATTTCTTGTCTTGTCTTTTTCTTGTTCTTGTGTAGTCTAAAAAGAAGTTTTAGGTGCAAAAAAGTCTAATTCACAAAATCGCAAACAAGGAGTAAGTCATCATCATCAGCCTATAGACCTGAATAATGTCTGGACTTTAAAAGAGACTGTGACCTCTGAGTTTGTTTCGGCTGTTTCTTCTCAGAGAAGTCAGGTACGAAACACCGGTCTCATCTAGCTTTAAAAATATTGATTATGACGATTCGTGTAAAAGTGTTTTTTATAACCAACTTACAAAATAAATATCATTTAATGTTCCCACTGCTGGGACATAAGCCTCCTCTCTGAGGAAGTGGGCCATAATCCACCACGCGGGCCCGGTGCGGATTGGTAGATGTCACATATTTTCGAATTTTTGGTTCTAGGACATGCTGGTTTCCTCATGATGTTTTCTTCATTGTTTTGAGAGCAGTGGTGATGAAATAAGTTACACAAAGTAATGCGCCTGGTGAGGTTCGAACCCACGACCTACAACTCGTAAGTCGAGACCGATACCACCTGGACTAACCCTGCTCTGAAGGAGTAAGTGCAGGTTGTCAAAATGAAAATATCTGTAAAAGACTAATTGACGGCATAGTTAGCGCAGTGACTGAGCGATTGGACTGCTGCGCTGCGTGTCGCGGGTTCGATTCTCGCAAGGAGCAATTATTTGTATGATCTACAAGTAGTTGTTTCGGGTCTGGGCGCTTGTGTATGTGAGTTTATATGTTTGTAAACGCACCCACGACGCAGGAGATATTTCTAGTGTGGGGCACCAAAAACCAACAAACCGACAATGTCCTAGAACCAAAAATTTGAAGACATGTGACGTCTACCAACCCGCACTGGGCTTGCGTGGTTGATTATGGCCATAATACCATTCCCTCTCACAGAGAGGAGGCCTGTGTACCATCGGAACATTGTAGACAGATGAAGTAGGTAGTTATCAACGACGATATATTACTAGACTCCTAATAACAGGCGACCGATGTCTGTCAACACATTAGGCAGAAAAGTCTTATATCCGTCTTATTTCGACCACTCCTGTGAGCCGTAAAACATACCTTGAGACAGAACAGACCTTGAGTTAGCCAATCACAACGCAGTACCCCGTCCCCCTCGCTTACGTAGTACCTCAGCGAGTTGACAGAATAGTTTTTGTTGCTTAGATCGTGCATGCGGAGTCTAGTTATATATCGTCGTTGAAAGTTATGTTAAACGTAACTCTCATCACAATAATTCCAAAGTTATAAAATATTTCTCTCAAACCTTGAAAACACAATACTTAATAAAATAAGAAGAATAGACAGAACAATATCATCTTGTCCTTTGACATACAAAGGTCCTATTGTCCGCAAGCCTACAGCTAATACAACGTAGACAAAGCAGAGACTAAATACTAGGATATTTGTGCAATCTCGGAGCCTAATAGCGGCAGTGGAGATTGGCACTGCCTATATAACAATAGCAGTCGGGATTTGGAATAAATTAGTCATTTCCTACTGGAATATTTCGTTTGGGAATTTTGTCATAGAGTTTTTTGTAGAGGCGTCATTTTGTTTGATAGATGAAAACCATATCAAAAATACAATTACTAAAACAATAATTCCGGCTAGGTATATGTAGATACCAAGTAGGTATGCGGACGGCGAGTAATGGGTGGCTCACCGTCCGATCAAGGGCTATGCGGGATCAACGCGACAGCGGCGGCGCGTCGTGTTCCAAGCGTGCCGTCAGAGGACTGTCTAAACAGGTTAACGTAACCCTAGAACGTACAGAGCCATTGAGAGATATTACAGCCAGTTCCACTCTAGGCGGGAGAGTTCATTTCATGATTTTAACACGATTAAATGAACTAAATGAGTTCAAAAACCACTACTTTGTTAATTAACTTATCTTTCGGAAGTCGGTGGTTTTTGTTTTTTAACCGACTTCAAAAAAGGAGGAGGTTCTCAATTCGGTCGGTTTTTTTTATGTATGTACATAGATTACTCCGAGATTTCTAGTCCGATTAGTTTAATTCTTTTTTGTTCGATGCAGGATACTTGCAGTTTAGTCCCATAAAAAATTCATCCAATTTGGTTCAGTACTTTTTATTTTGTAAGCATATTTATTAATTTCGATCTTTACTTTTTATTATTTTTTTCTACCGGCTTCCGAAAGAAAAGTTATTTTACACTTAAGTATTTGTGTTTGTTTTTAAGTAATAAAAGTTACCTACTTAATTTTATTCATACCTCAAGAAAAACTTGACCAGATTCTATTCAAATAGGTATCAGTTCCATAATTATTGAACAAAAAAATCCGTTTGCTTCAAAACAATGTCGAGTCTTCATTAAAACTCTTTGGCCCGCCATCGCCATCATGGTTTAAGCATCTTCTCGACGGCTGACCTATGCAAATATTCCCGCACTTTGCTCACTAATGCCACTGTTTAAGCAATATTACTTCACTATCTGCTAAATAAAATTATTAAATTAAAATAATATGAGTATTATTTTGGTCTCATGAAGGTTAGAGGTCTCTTAGAAAAGGCTCTTCTGGGGAGAATTAGTATGACAACCAAAGACGATATACCTATTACTAGACTCCGCATGCACGATCTAACGAAAAAAACTATTCTGTCAACTCGCTGAGGTAAGTACTGCGTAAGCGAGGGGGACGGGGTACTGCGTTGTGATTGGCTAACTCAAGGTCTGTTCTGTCTCAAGGTATGTTTACGGCTCACAGGAGTGGTCGAATTAAGGCGGATATAAGACTTTTTTGCCTAATGTGTTGACAGACATCGGTCGCCTGTTATTAAGAGTCTAGTAATATATCGTCGTTGATGACAACTCACCATGAGCTCGTTGCTAAATAATAACAGTCGCACAGGCCGATTTTTCGAGTTAAGCCGCGCTTGCCGAGGTTGGTCTGTGGATGGGCGACCATCTGCTGTCATAGCGAGTGTCCTCTGTGCCTCGGAAATCACGTAAAGCTGTTGTTCCCGGCTGTCGTTTGTAGATCTTTCACAGTCGTTACTATTAGTAAAAAGCTCTAAAAGTCTGACAACCATTCTTACCACGGGGTATCGTATTACCCAGCTACTGGATTATGAAGGTCAGATAGGTAATCGCTCCATGTGAAATACTACTATTCGAGTTTCCTCCGTGCCTCGGAAAGCACGTAAAGCCGTTGACCCTCGTCGGGAACAACAGTTTTTTTTTTTACGTGGTAATATCATCAAATGAGTCCTCCCGGAATCCCGGGCACTGGGACTGTCAGACTTGTACTGACTAAAATCCACGGTGTCCTTCAATAGCCTTTTATGTACCGGGGTCACGGTGATGGAATAAGTCTCGCGACCCGGGCAGGCTTTGGCCCTCTGAGAGGGGGCCCCGTCATTATGCTAACGCTTTTTGAGGCGAGCGTGGAACACGACGCGCCGTCGACCCGGGCATGGTCCATGGTCGGGCAGCGAGTTGCCCTTTACTCGCTGCCCGCATGCCCGCGCCTACGGTGGCCGGAGATCGTCTTGCGACGTCCAACGCCGTGGGCGTCTATCACTGCGGTTGGGGCGGAGGGAGGACGCTGTCCTCTCTCTCTCGCGGCCCGCCACCTCCTTCACGAGCATGGGACCAACGGCTTTACGTGCTTTTAGAAGAGTGGAGCTTAAATAGGAATCTACAAACAGCACTGGGCCTGCATGATGGATTTAGCCCACTCTCTCTCTCTCACGGAGAGGATGCCTGTGTCCCAGCAGTGGAACATCACAGGCTACAAAATCTAGTAGAGTTTATCTTCATCATCTGCCTGCCTTTTCCCAACTATATTGGGGTCAACTTTCAGTAGAACCAGAGGCAGCTGAATATCAATATTCTACATGGAGCGACTGCCTATCGGACCTTACCACCCCAGTAACTGGACTGGACCCAGTAACTGGAGTTCGAGCGCATCTACCCATACACATTTCAAAAAGGGGACATCTGGCCTGTGGGCCGGTGTTTTCGTGGGCGAGATGTCCCATAACCCGATAATACGACACCCCATGGCAAGACTAACTGTCAGACTTGTAGAGCTTCTTGCTAATAGTAACGACTGTCAAAGATTTACGTGCTTTCCGAGGCACGGAGGAAACTCGCTATGACAGATGGTCACACATCCACAGATCAAGCGCGGTTGTGCGGCTGTAATTATTTAGCCACGAGCCCCTTGTATAAATAAAAAAACAGCTGGTTGCACTCCGGGAGTGTCGGCAGAAGTGGAAACTTGAATATTAACGTTGTGCATTATTTCTTTTTTTTAAACACCTTTATATACACGAACTTTACGAATACATAACAGTGTGGCCACGACACAGACGGTCGAGCCATCAGCTGTCACCAAGCTCGATAGATGGCGTTGCACGATTAAAATGCAAACTATCGTTTGTTTCGCAATCCGGTTACGTGTTAGTCTTCTTACTATAATATTCGATCAGGGACATAGGTCCTGACGCGAGTTTCACATTTTTTACCCATTACAAAAAAAAATGTGCGACGCCGCTTTTTTTTATATCGTGGTAAAATCATCAAATGAGTCCTCCCACCCCGGGCAGGGCGAGAGGGACTGTCGGACTTGCACTGACTAAAATCCACGGTGTCCTTCAATAGCCCTTTATGTTCCGGGGTCACGGTGATGGCATAAGACCCGCGACCACCAGTGCCACGCCGCTAAAGAAGTATTCACTTAAAAAAACGAAAAAAAAAGAATTCACATCCCGATCACCATGTCGCTCACCAGGACATCAAAGATTCGAGAAACTTATTGTTTGTCGATCCGAATTCATGGTGGAACAACTGCATAAAGAATAGCGTGCAAATAACAGACGTACATTATTATAACGGTTGATACAAGAAAGGTTCTCTGAGTATGGTATGCTAGGTGCATGCGTGGCATATTTTGTACTGTAGCTGTCTTGGTGGATAGCGTCGCAAGTGCAAAATTTGTTGGCGAAGATTTAAGTGACTATAGTGTGGGAAAGAGATGAAATTAATGGCTTTACTTATAATTTTATGTGTCAGTGAGGCAATAGAGAAGCGCAGAGACTGAGCGATTAACTGCTTCAATTCCCGCTCGGAACAAAATATTTGTATGGTCCACTAGTTCTAATCTGGACATGCGGGCGGCGAGTAATGGCGACTCATGGACCGTGCCCAGGTCGACGGAGCATTGTGTTCCACGCGCGCCTCAAAGAGTGGCCGCACAATGACGGGGCGCTCCTTTAGAGGGCCAAAGCCCTGACCGTGACCCTGGAACGGAAAGGGCTATTGAAGGATTCCGTGGCTTTTAGTCAGTACAAGTCTGACAGTCCCGTCCCGCTCTGCCCTGGATGGCAGAACTCATTTGCTGATTTTAACACAAAAAAATGGTTCACTGGTACAGTCATTCCGGTTCTTTGTGTTTGTGTATGTGAGTTTTACAAAGTGAATTTTAAACAAAAACTTTATTAAAAATGTAGAAGGTATTACCAGCTGACACCGTTGAGGAGCAGTTAACGATGCTTTATAAAAAAGTAAAGAAGGATTTTTCGTACAAAAATCATTAAAAAAATACAGCTACGCCCTTTCCCTTCACACCTGCACCATTATTTACGTTCGCTTCTTATAAAATAAATGCGTTTTTATCATTAAAATAAGTTTAATTAACCGTAATAAATGTTCGTATGCAAATATTTTCTAGACTCGGAATGTACTGAAATAACTCAAAACTGGTCTTTCCTAAATAGGAGAGTCTTATTCCGAGTAAAATTGTCCATCGGAGGCCTTATCACAAGATTTCTGTATTTTATTTTGCAACTTACTTTTTTTGCGTAGTAAAATTTTTAAATGAGTCCTCCCACACAGGGCGGGAGCAACTGTCAGACATGTACTGACTAAAATCCACGGTGTCCTTCATGTTCCGGGGTCACGGTGATGGAAATAAGTCCCGCGACCATTTGCAACGTACTTGAAGAATTTACTGCGTTTTGTATGAAAAAATGAAAAAGCGCCTCTAGTGTACGTAAGAGAACTAATTTTTCAATCATGATAACGGTGTGGCGACCATTTTTTTACGTGGTATAATCATTAATTGAGTCCTCCCAACCAGGACAGGCTGGGGAGAGACTGTCAGACTTGTACTGACTAAAATCCACGGTGTCCTTCTACAGCCACGGTACCCGATAATCCCATGACCCTGGACGTTGCCGACCTTGCAGAAACATCTTAACTTAAGTGTGTCTTGAAGAACCACATCTTACAATACTGCCTTTTTTACATTTTTTCATTATCATGTATTTGGATGCTCTATGTGTACAAGCCCTAAGATCTTATGAATTTGTTTAAGATTCTCGGAGAAGGATTTCTTAGTACTTACTATTTTTATGGTTTTCTTATTCTGTGAATAATTATTCTAATTCACTTGGAATTCTTACCCTAAGAAATAACTGCACAAATGGCGCAGTAACTGGCGATCGACTCTTGCGCAGCGTATCGAAGGTACGATACCCGTACGGAACAAATATTTTGTATGAACTGGCAGTAGTTGTTCCGGGTCTGGGTGTTTGTGTATGTGAGTTTATATGTTTGTAAACGCACCCACGCACGATACAGGAGAAGTCACAAGTGTGGGGGCATCATCATGCCTTGCCTTTTCCCAACTACATTGGGGTCGACTTCCAGTCGAACCAAATGCAGCTGAATATCAGTATTTTACATGGAGCGACTGCCTATCGGACCTTCACTACAAAGTAACTGGATAAAACCATACCCCATGGTAAGACTGGTTGTCAGACTTTAAGAGCTACTGACTAATAGTTACAACTGTCAAAGATCTATAAATGACAGCCGCCAACGGCTTTACGTGCTTTCCGAGGCACGAAGGAAACTAGCTATGACAGCAGATGGTCACCCATCCATAGTATAAACTCAGAAAGACCTGTATAGCTGTTATTAAAGCTCCAATTAAACTGATTATCTTTTCATTCCAGATTACTGGAAGTCACTTCTTCTGGGGTGGTTCGCGGCCGTGTTATCGACCAGGGTTTGATTACGGCTACCAACCACTTTTCTATGGACCAGGATTTGGACACGGCTTTTATGGACCAGGATTTGGACACGGCTTTTTTGAATCAGGATTTGGACACGGCTTTTTTGGACCAAGATTTAGACACGGCTATTATGGACCAGGATTTGGACACGGCTTTTATGGACCAACTTTTGGAACTCCACCTTTTTTTTATAAAGAAACATACAAAACAATGAACCCGGCAAGCGCGGCTAACCTGAAATATAGGCCTGTACGGCTGTAATTATTTAGCCACGAGCTCTTTACAAAAAAAAAATAGACATATCACATGTTTGAAAAGGGCCCAAGCCTATCGGGGTCGCGGGACTAATTCCATTACCCAGTGACCCCGGAAGATAACGGGCTATTGAAAGACACCGTGGATTTTAGTCAGTACAAGTCTGACAGTACCTCCCGCCCTGCCCGGGGTTGGAGGTCTCATTTGATGATTTCACCGCGTAAAAAAAAGTCAAACTTGTCTGACTCATCCCAAAATCTTTTCACCACGACACAAGCCATTGTCAGACACCTGAGTTCACTCAAGAAGTCAGGAGAATAATCTTTATTGTCAAGACCCAACTTTAACACCATTCCGCACTTATTTACCATAATCCAGCCCCGAAATATATTTTGGCACACAACTTAGCATTGAAATGTCCAAAATAAACGCCTAAGGTGTTCGTAAGCCCACGAAAAGTACAAAAAAGTTTAAAATATCCCTTCTTATTACCATATAATGGTCTATAAAGTGATAAAAAGTTGTAATAATATTATTTACAAGGTATTCCCGATGGAGCGGCCGCCATTTTTTAAAATGGCGTTATGAAATGAGGGAATAATAATGTTTCTACCTTCATAAATATAAGGAAAGTACATTTTTTTGGTCGGTTTGTTCGTTTGGGACCTTTCATAGTATTTTTTTTAAAGTTCCTTACCCAAAAAGTACGGTACCCTATTTCTAAGACTTCGCTGTTCGTGTGTGTGTCTGTCTGTCTGTCACTAAGCTGTATCTCATGAAACGTAATAGTTAGATAGTTGTTCGGAGATGATGTATTTCTGTTGACGCTAAAAGAACAACAAATTCTAGAAAACTGAAAAAAATAAATATAGGGACTACCATACAACAAACACATCATAATTCTAAATTTGGATGAGCATGCTTCTACGAAAGCCTTTGGGGTATACGCGAGTGACTCGCCGTCCGATCATGACTCGGGTCGACGGCGCCTCGTCTTCCACGCATGCCTTAAAGAGCGATCTAACGGGTCCTTAGATGGCCAAAGTCAACCGGGGTCGCGGGATTGTCTTATCAGGTAACCATGACTCAGGAACGTAAAGAGCTATTAAAAATACAATGTGGATTTTTGTCAGAACAAGTATAAGAATCCTCTACCCTTTCACTCTACCCTGGGCGGGAGGGGAGGACTCATTTGACGATTTCACGAAATTAAAAAAAAAAACTTCGAAGGGACGATATTTTTTTTAAATACTGTTACTATAATAACCAGTTATGTAAAACCATATAAGTATGTTTAATTGCTATATAAAAACGCAAGCAAACCCAGGCTCGAAGCTAGTATTTAAAGAAAAAAATAAGCACCACGTTTTATAATGTTTCATAAAAAACTCTCCGAAACAGATAAGTATGGTAAAAGAGTTTTAAAAAATATAATATTCTTCAAAAAAAAGTAAAAAAATATAACACGGTACACGCCATACACGGGTAGCCACCGCGAAAGTGTTAGGGTTGTACCAAACTGGACCTTAAATTAAAAATAACAAACTGTTGGCTCAGTGGCTACGCGATCGACTCCTGCGCAGCGTGTCGCGGGGTCGATCCCAGCACACAACTAATACCTGTGCAGTAAAATACTCATTTTAAATTATAATAATAATATTCCACAACTATCACACAACGCCATCTAGTTCCAAGCTAAGCAGAGCTTGTGTTGTGGGTACTAGTCAACTGATAAACATACTTATATATTTCTAAATACATACATAAATATTATAGATAAATTACACCCAGACACAGAACAAAATTAAATGATCGTGCTCATCACACAAACATTTGTCCTGGGTGGGAATCGATCCCACGACCTCCGGCATAGCAGTCAGGGTCACGTCAGTGAATCCTCAAGTCCCAGGCAAATGCTTTTTTTTACATGGTAAAATCATCAAATAACTCTTGTACTGACTAAAATCCACGGTGTCCTTCAATAGTTCTATATGTTCCGGGGTCACGGTGATGGAATAACTCCCGCGACCCCGGGCAGGCAAATGCTAGTTGATAGGTAGCTAAAAGAAAATAACACACGATAAGTTTTTTCTTTTTTTACATTTAGTGTTGAAACAAAATGCATTTACATGCAGAACTTGGCAAAAAAAACAGGCTCAGATATATGACCACTGCAGATGTCCACAATCCCATTTCATCACTTTCCAATCAACATAAAAATATTAACTATCACACAGGTAGTCTATAAAAACATTCATATTTAGATTTATAACTAAAATCACCATTTTAGGGTTCCGCAGTTAAAGGATGCCAAAGACCCTTTGGATACTCAAAGAAATGAAACTTTGGAAACTAGTAATTATTTAGCTGTCATAAACTATAGAAAAAAACCTACTAGTAAAAAAAAACAGGAAAAATGATAATAAATAAATAAATAAAAGAGAAAACATTCATAGGGCGTCACAGAATACGTCCACATCGCTGTCAACGGGAACAGTGCCCAGAACGCTGGCAGCATTACCACATTGTATGGCAATGCTAATTCATTGGCCAAGGAATAGGCGAGCCCTCTGGTCACCTGAAGAGTCGACTAAACGCCTGGCGATATCTTTAAAAACGTTGTGGACACTCGGACCCCATGGCCCCAGAGTTTCAACCCCAAACGGCTCAAATACATAGCTACTAGCTAGGCCAATGTATTTGCGCCGCTTGGAGTTTTCAGCACATGCAGCAGCAGCGCCAGCACAAGTTAAAAATAAATATTGAAGTGGAGGCCATCAGAGTATCACGACTTTAGTCACTTACAGAATTTTAGTCAGTACAATTCTGACAGTCCCCCGTCCTACTTTGGGAGGACTCAGTCGATGACGTGAACTCATCAACTGAGTCCTCCACGAATAAAAGGGTGACCGTCTGTCATAAGGAGTTTCCTCCGTGCCTTGGAAAGGACGTAAAGCCGTTGGTCCTGGCAGCATCTTTGACAATCGTTACTATTAGTCAGAAGCTCTAAAAGTCTGACAAACAGTCTTGCCATGGGGTATTACCCAGTTACTGAGTTATGGAGATCCGACAGGCAGTCGCTCCATGTAAAATACTGATATTCAGCTGCATCTGGTTCGACTGGAAGCCGACAACAATGTAGTTGGGAAAAGGCTAGGCAGATGATGATGATAAAATACTGTACAGATGTACAGAACCCTACATGAGGGAATGCAACTCGCACTCAGCTTAGGTTTTAGTTTTATTATACACACTTCTATTAAACCCACCGTTTATGCTACCACATGATCAAATGAAAATGCACGAATGAAAAAAAGATATTTAAACTATAAATAAAATATATTTCTATTAGAGAAGTTACGTCACTAGTCGGTAGAATAGTCGATATTTAGTCGGCAAAATCAGTCTTTTCTTTTATCGTGGTAAAATCATCAAATGAGTCCTCCCACCCCGGGCAGAGCGGGAGGGACTGTCAGACTTGTACTGACTAAAATCCACGGTGTCCTTCAATAGCCCTTTATGTTCCGGGGTACGAAAACGTTCACGGTTACAAATGTTCACGGTAATGAAAATAAGTCCCGCGACCCCGGCAGGCTTTGGCCCTCAGAGAGGGGACTCCGTCATTTAAACATACATACTTAAAGTCGAACTGGGAACCTACTTTTTATGACGTCAGTTCAAAATGATCAGAAAGGGGTTTTGTCGACGGAAGAAAAGACAAAATGACAAATCGTAGAATATTTTTAGAGAGAGAGACAGAGCATGGTAATCTAAAAATTTTAGAAAATAAATGTTCTCAAAAAAAAAATATGTAAATTTGTCCGCCGCTGTTTAGTATATAACAATAATGGATATCCCGCGACGTTGCCCGCATGATTACGATTTTGCTTACTAGGATTATAGATTAAAATTAAAGACGCCGATAACAAGGAAGGTTTTTGTTAAATATAGTTTGTAGCAGATTAATTGAAAAGTCGGCCATTTTGTGTCGATTTTTCTCGTCCAGACCGCCATTTTATTACCGACTTACCGGCTAGTTAGCCATATAAACCGACTAGTCAGTCATAGACAAAGTCGGTTCACCTCTATTCTCTATGTTTAATGAATAATTCAAACGTGGCAACCCTGCCGATCGCGCGGATATCGCACAGCGTGGCGACTCCTGCGCAGACGCACTTTTCAACACAATGCCAAGAAGTTATTATGTTTGTATGTATGTTTGGATGGCACGGCGACAGGTATCGACAGACAGGTAAATAAATTGTATATATACAAAGGTTGGTTGAAAATAAAATAGTTTTTTTTTTACGTGGTAAATCATCAAGTGAGTCCTCCCACCCCGGGCATTGTGGGAGGGACTGTCAGACTTGTACTGACTAAAATCCGCGATGATCATGATCTCATCTCTTATCCTGATAGTCTCTTCCCGCCCTGGGAAGGACCCATTTGATGATTTTACCCGCTTTTTCCGTTTCCTAATTTGATGATTTTACCACAGTTCCTTTAGTTACTCTTTTCATTCCAGGGTAAGGTGACCCCGGGCGGGCGTTTGACCTTATGGGGGCCCCGTCTGCTTGCATGCTGATAGCTTCCTAAGGCGCTCGTGGAACACAACGACCCTTATGAATCTTTATTCCATTTCTACAAAGTGTACTAGTAATCTTTTAAAGAAGGAAGAGTTGCTGGTTTGTATTTAATAAGTTCCGAATCCAATGTAGGGATTTAAAAAAATATTTTTATCTTGGATAGTCCCTTAAAACCCTTCGACACGAACCAAACCGAACGCCTATAGAGGTGGTCTTGGTCGCGTCAACCGTCCGCAACCGTCTGGAACGCTGTCGGCCGACGGTTGGGGCCGCCCACGGACACAGCCTGCCGCGATGGATGCGCTCCTGACCAAGGTTGTCCAAAGGTCGTTTGATTCCGCCCATATCTGGTCGGCCGACCAATGTCTACACGGCAGATTTACACACCAACTGGACCAAGGTCACCTCTGTCGCGGTCGGGTTGGATCGTGTAGAAGGGGTTTTATCGAGGAAGGCTATGGTTACGTATCATCACGATAAGACCAAGAGCATCCGGGCAGTGCGGGTGAAACTGCGGTGAAAGGGTAGTCTTCTATATACATAATTATGTTTATATAACTCAAAGGTGACTGACTGACTGAGATAGTGATCTATCAACACTCAGGTCAAACCACTGGATGGATCGGGCTGGGCGTGCAGGTAGATGTTATGAACGTAGGCATCCGCTAAGAAAGAATTTTGATCAATTCTACCTCCAAGGGGATAAAATAGAGTATGAAAGTTGTATGAAACTATGTAAATTTTAAATCGATCGGGCTGAGACTTAGCGTGCACAAAGCTACTATGATGTAGGCATCCCCAAAGAAAGGATTTTGATAAATTCCAGCCCTAAGGGGATAAAATAAGGGATGAAAGTTTTTATAAATCTTCTTAGATTTTCGAATGATTACGCGAGCGAAGCCACGGGCAAAAGCTGGTGGCTGGTGGTAATATAATTCCCATAGAACCACCATATAGATAAATGTTTACCACATGAAACAAAGTTATGAATGGAAGCTCCCGACTCACGTTCACGATCATTTTTTAAGAGACAGTGACAAATTACCGCGAGATATTCTAAATATTTGAGGGCTATGAGCTCTAAGGGTATTGTTCTAATATAATGGAGGCCGCACAACGGTATTATAAAGCGGTAGCGATATGAATTTAACCCTTATTAATGTGTGTGCGCATTGTTGTACGGGATCAACCAACGACGATATATTACTAGACTCGTAATAACAGGCGACCGATGTCTGTCAACACATTAGGCAAAAAAGTCTTACCTATATCCGTCTTATTTCAACCACCTGTGAGCCGTAAACATACCTTGAGACAGAACAGACCTTGAGTTAGCCAATCACAACGCAGTACCCGGTCCCCCTCGCTTACGTAGTACCTCAGCGAGTTGACAGAATAGTTTTTGTTCCTTAGATCGTGCATGCGGAGTCTAGTAATAAATCGTCGTTGGGATCAACAGTGAGCACGTCATCCGATAATACATAAAAATGTGATTCCAGAAATGTTCACTCTGGTAGACACTTTTAAGCAAACACGAATGTGTGCGAACATTCAAGCAACAATCTTAGTGTACACCTGAATACTTATGTGCGCGCACATGTGAGCAGTTGTACGTTATTTGTGCGTGCACATTGCTAAACCTAGGTAGTTCAGTGAAAGTGTTCGCGAGAAAATGTAATGTATTGTGCGCGAATTTTATTCAAGCCTTGCCGATGGACACGGAGAATAAACGCCATAGCAGCTTTTCGCAAGGGGGTATTACATAGTTAACTTTTAAAACACCGGACTGTTCTTGATAATTCTAATAAAAAAAACTCAATAGTACTTTTTGCCCGACCCGCCCTTGCAACCACGAGACCAACGGGGCAGTTCGGGAGCTTCTCCATAACGCGATGCGTTGCAATTCGACCCATTCCAACTAAAGTGCAAATCATCCTTAACACTACGACATTATGACATAAAACGTACGGTTGTCCGCGGTAGATAAAAAACAAAACACGCTCGCCACGACGACGTCAAGTCAATCGAATTGCATCATTATAATCGTAGTAGCAAGGACGATTTTCTTTTTAGTTAGGAGAAATTGCAAATCGCACAAACTGCGTCATGGGGAACCTCCCATAGGTACGATTCAGACCAACGACGATATATTACTAGACTCCGCATGCACGATCTAAGGAACAAAAACTATTCTGTCAACTCTCTGAGGTACTAGTAAGCGAGGGGGACGGGGTACTGCGTTGTGATTGACTAACTCAAGGTCTGTTCTGTCTCAAGGTATGTTTACGGCTCACAGGAGTGGTCGAAATAAGACGGATGTAAGACTTTTTTGCCTGATGTGTTGGTCGGTCGCCTGTTATTAGGAGTCTAGTAATATATCGTCGTTGATCCACAGTAATTACAGTTCATACTTGCATGCAACTTACGCATAGTTACCTCCGTCGGTATCCCGCCACGCGTCACGAAGTGTCTATGCGTAAGTTGCATGCAAATATGAACAGTAATTACTGTTGATACATTTCAATGTTCTTTACCGCATTGTAAAATGTCGCCGGGCCCGGCGCGATGCGACCCGGTCGGTCTGAATCGTATCTTAGTGGACCGAAATAAAAGTACGTTTGTTAAATCAAAGCCTTTCGAAATTCCCGTGACGGATATATAGAAACAACGCGAACGCACACTCACCGTGATTTATAGGCACGAGCCAGTGTTGTCGTGTTATGAAAATATTTAATTATTACACAGCGCGGTGTTGCCAGACTAAAGGTGACGATTACCCACACGGTAACTTTAATAAGAGGAGGGTATAGCGTCAAAAAACTTGGGTGTTTTGTGTGAAATTGAGGGTATTTTGTAATATATTATGATAGGTACGGACCACGTAGATATACAAGAAATATAGTAAAATATTGTAAAGTATTATATTATAAAGGTCGTCGGAAGACGCTAGATGCAGGTCGCTTCCAACCGGTATATGTGGAGATCTAAAGGGGAGGCCTATGTTCAGCAGTGGACGTCCTATGGCTGAGATGATGATGATAAAATTATGTCATCATCATCATTATTGCTTGGACGCAGACCACCCCTCTGTGAGTGGGCCGTAATCCATCAGCGGGCCCAGTGCGGGTTGGTAGATGTCACATGTCTTCGATTCATTGGTTCTAGGATATTATCCCGGTTTTCTTCCCTTCACCGTTTTGAAAGCAGTTGTGATGAAATAAATTACATAAAGTAATGTTACTACTGCTCTTTGAAACAGGTGGTGGCACACTGATGCTTAAATACTAGGTGGCCCATGGTGTACCATGACCTCTTAAAGCTTGAGTCTTTAGGCTGTGAGAAAAAGATGGCGCTAGACGACTTCTATGGATCTGTCTCTCTCCCACAACTTAAACTGGATCGCGTTAGGGGCTCGTGGTAAGGGCCCTGATGGCCGATGGGTCCATAAGGTCTCAAGAGGAGACCACACAACGGTAAGCGCAGCGTACGTCCACCTACAAGGTGGACAGACGATCTGATGAAGACCACAGGATCACGCTGGATGCAAGACGCTTAAAACCGGTCGTATTGGAAATCTATAGAGAGACCTAAGTCCTTCAGTGGACGTCCTACGGATAATACTACGATGTTGATGATGATAAATATAAATTTTATTTGTGGTATAACATTATCAAATAAGTCATAATGCCGCAATGGAAGTACCATGAGGCTTTTATTGACCAAAAACCACACTAATCCTTCGTTTGCCGTTTGCGTTTCAGTGCCGCGATATCTTTATGGCCCTGTCAGTTTGCTGACACCTACTAAAGGTGCTAGTGGAACATAACCATTATCGGACGGTGAGCTACAAATTACTCGCCGTCGTGGATTTTATTCCAATTGGCAGTTATAGACCTTCATAAGATCCACAAAAGTAATTATAACCGGCCAAAGTAATCAACGTTATAAAGATATTATCTCTTCAATTATATGCTCTTCTGTTTTATGAAAACCTCAATTTATTGGAGCCCTAATTTTTTGTTCAAACGATCGGCCCAATGCATTGTGTTGGTTGCTCACAGTTCGACTGAGAAATTACCGCAGACCAGCCAAATGTTTAATTGACTGGAAATTAAAGTATTCGAGTGGCGTGGAGTCGAATCTATGGTAAAATTATTAAGGTGAAGAGTTTGTTTGGTTTTACACGCTAATCTCAGGAACTACTGATTCGAATTGAAGAAATGTTTTTGTGTAGCTGTTATATTATAACAGCTCGTTACGATCAATAGGAGCTAAGCAGCTGGGGTAAAAGCTGACTGGCCTGTTGGTCTAGTGGTTAGTGACCCTGACTGCTATGCCGGGGTCGTGGGTTCGATTCCCAACCAGGACAAATGTTTGTGTGATGAGCATGATCATTTGTTCTGTGTCTGGGTGTAATTTATCTATCTATCTATCTATCTTCTATATCTATCTTCTATCTATCTATCTTCTTCTATACATATAATAAAACTGTAGAAAAATAGTTTTTGTACATCAAAATAAAATTCAAATAAAATAGCTAGGGTGTTAAAGGACAACCAATAGGACCCATTTCTAGCATTTTTAGAATTTTTGTCTGTTTGTCGGTTTGTCTGTTTGTATGTTTATATGTCCGGGCATCACGTAAAATGTACGAAATAAATGTAAATAACTTATATACACAACGATTTAGCGTAACTTGAGGTAGCATTTAGTTTTTGTTTCATTGCAATCGGTTCAGTCTATCAAAAGTTATTCGAATTTAAAGTGTTTCAGAAGTAAAATTACGGTCAGTTTACACCAAGACGCGTAGTTCAGTAGCGCCATCTAGCTTCGAATAGAAAAACTACATATTCAAATAATTCATCTAAAATGATGATGATAGGATGGGATAGGATGGGACAGGATGGGACAGGATGGGATAGGATGGGACAGGATGGGACGGGATGGGACGGGATGGGTCGGTATGGTACGGGTTGGGACAGGATGGGACGGGAAGGGACGGGACAGGATGGGATAGGATGGGACACGATGGGACGTTAGTGGACACGATGGGATACAATAAGATACGATGGGATACGGTGGTAGTGAATAGTATAGAATCATTTATTCACTCTTAATCTTACAAATAGGTAAATCTATTTTATTTGTTTTGGAGTTCTAACTCTTTTTACCCGACTACCGCAAAGCCAAAAGGAGGGTTATGATTTTGTTTTCGTATTGTAGAACATGGTAGCAATTGAATGATTCTTCCTATGAACAACAGAGGGCGTTTATAACAATTACGTCAAATATTCTACTAAAATTCTAAATACAGGGTTTAGAAAAACTTCGCGTGGTGATTTACGTACGCATATTTATGTACGCTCCAGAATGATGGTTCATAGCAAATGTTGTTACTAAAGAAGAACTAGCTTATATGAAATACCTAATAAAATAATAATATAATATTTTTGTGTCGGTTAGAGGATTCAACAGCGCTTCGCACAAAAACATACATTGGTAAGTTCCGACATCCACGCGAACGAAGTCGCGGGCACAGCTAGTCTTTAATATGTATGTATTTAGAAATATATAGGTAAGTATGTTTATCAGTTGTCTAGTACCCATAACACAAGCTCTGCTTAGCTTGGGACTAGGTGGCGTTGTGTGATAGTTGTGGAATATTATTATTATTTATATATAAATATTTTATGAATGGCTACGAGACTACTAATAGTTGTCCTTATTTTGAGCAGACTTTTCAAGAGTCGCCAAATAGGTGTACTTCTCTAAAACTGAGCTTGCTCATGATGCGATTCCTGCGATTTGCAATTTCTAAAAACTAAAAAGTATAATCGTCCTTACTAATACGATAATAATGATGCAATTCGACTGACTTCCGTCGCGTCGTCGCGGCGAGCGTGTTTCGTTTTTCATCTACCCCTACATAACCGCACGTTTTATGTCTTATGTCGTAGTGGTAAAGATGAATTTCACTTGTACTTAAAATTAAGCGCGCTTAGACCCGGAGCACAGGGCGCGTTGCGGCGCCGCACCGCAGAAATTTCGCCCTACTGGGAGGCACACATGACAATCATTTGTGAAGCGGAACCTTTGCGGTGCGACGCCGCAACGCGCCGTGTGCTCCGGCACTTACTGGGTTTTGGAGGTGAGATAAACAGATTCAAAAAATAAAACAACACAACATGATGTAGTTATTCAGTCATTATAATCAGTGTCATTGTAGCAAGATATTTATCCATAAAAGAATGGTGGAGGTGGTGGTGGCGGTGGCCCAAATCCTGGTCCATAAAAGCCGGGTCCGAATCCTGGTCCATAGAAACCTGGTCGGTAGCCGTAACCAAACCCAGGCCGATACCATGGCCGTGGACCGCCATAGAAGAAGTGACTTTCAGTTATCTGGAATTAAAGGAAAATAATTTTAGTTGGAACTCCTGACTTCTTAAGAGGCCATAATACTACCTCAAATGGCTTAGCAGAATCCTCTGATACGCCGAAAATAGTGCAGCATTAATTTTGAAATAAATATATGGTAAAGTTGAGGATTAATGTTAGGGGTTATGTTTGGCGAAAACACGATTCCATAAAAATTTCTCGATAGAAAAAAATCCCAAAGTTACCTCTAAATTGAACAATAAACCGCTGGCAATAATAAAATACTTAAAATTAGATTACAAAACTTTTTACACTAACTGAACCAACTTTAAGGCAGGGCTTATGTTATTTAGTTTTTCGAATTTCCTTTTTTTTCGCACTAACAACTAAAAGAGCAAGCAATAGTGCGTGGTACGTGCAAGTGCGAGCGAGTAAGATTATGCTGAAGTAGTATGCCACCTTAATACAGCCGCACAGGTCTTGCCAAGATTGGTCTGTGGATGGACCATTAATCCAAGCGAGTTTCCTCCGTGCCTCGGCCACGTAAAGCCATTGGTCCCGGCTGTCTTTTGTAGATCTTTGACAGTCACTAATCACTAGTGGAACCTTACTTTTCCTACTTCTCCACTATTCTTTTCTGATTAATTTCCTTGCAGGATCCAAGACAGGTAAATTCATTCTCCGGGACGCGTCGAGCTTCATTGTCTCGGCGCTTTTCTGGTGGTTGCCACTGTTGATTCTGGCTTTCAGGAGTTGCAGTGGTTTGTGAATAGTGTGGTGGGTTTGTCCCAGAAAAAAAAGTCACTAAGCTAATCAGAAGCTCGAAAGTCTGACAACCAGTCATACCAAGATCGTTTTACCTAGCTACTGGGTTGTGGAGGTCAGATAGGCAGTCGCTCTATGTAAAATACTGACATTCAGTTCCATCGAGTTTGACAGTACGACTCTAAGGCCCTTCGTACACAAGGCGACTCCAGTATCCGATACCTTGCGACTTCGGTATCCAAGCGACTATCGGAATACAAATCCATAGAGGTTCGGACACAGGCACGCGTCAATGTATACCAATATCGTAGAGTATCGGAGACTTGCGTCGCCTAGTGTACGAAGGGGCTAACTGACAAAATGTTAGGCAGATGATGATGAATTTCAATTGCAGTTTTTTTGAAAGATAAAATCAGGAATGAAGTTATCCGGAAAAGAAATCGTAATAACCAACATCGCTTGCATGATAAGCAAAATGAAGTGGCAGTGGGCTGGCCATGTATGTCGAGGAACCAATGGCCGGTGGAGCAGGCGAGTCTTGGAGTGGGGACGGCGTAATGGCAAGAGTAGACAGCCCAGCTAGATGGAACGACGACCTTAAGAAAGTGGCTGGGACAGACTGGATGTGGTAGGTAGAGGACAGGGTGATGTGGCGCAGCCTTGGAGATGCCTATGTCCAGCTGTGGATTGCTACAGTAATGATATTCCACAACTATCACACAACGCCATCTAGTCCCAAGCTAAGCAGAGCTTGTGTTATGGGTACTAGACAACTGATAAACATACTTATATATTTCTAAATACATACATTTTATAGATAAACTAGCGGCCCGTCCCGGCATTCGCACGGGTGGAAGACCCGGTCTAAAATTTGAGATTTAAACTATCCTATCTCTCAAGTTGGATCGAACTGCACATGGTGTGCGAATTTTATTATAATCGGTTAAGTGGTTTAGGAGTTCATTGAGGACAAACATTGTGACACGAGATTTATATATATTAAGATTACACCCAGACACAGAACAAAAATGATCATACTCATCACACAAACATTTGTACTGGGTGGAAATCGTACCCACGACCCCCGGCATAGCAGTCAGGGTCACTAACCACTAGACCAACAGGCCAGTCACCAGATTGATTGAAATTGAGTATCCTTATATGGCTGGTGCAGTGGATGTGCAATCGACAGCTGTAATGCGTGTTAAGATTTTGATCCCCGCACGGAATCAATTTTTGTATGACCTATAGTAGTTTGGCGTGACGGTCTAAGGGGGAGGCCTATGTTCAGCAGTGGACCTCTTCCGGCTGATGATGATGGTAGGTGTGTAGAAAATTCTAGTGAGGGACAGCGAAAGAAAGAAAGAAAATAAAAATACGCACCGCTGTCAAAGCAAAAATCACAATAAAAACAAATAATAATCTTGCAATTAAACACATTTTGAGAACACACCACTTTTCTTGTTCACTTCAAAATAAAGATTTCACAATACTGAGTAAATTATATATACCATAAATGCCAATTTAATATTACCACCACTGAAAAAATCTGTAGCCTTTATTCTATTAACTTAAGGTTCACATTGCCTTAACTATAGCTTTATCAACTGTTGGGTGATTCTCAAGATTTTTGCGCTAACTACTTATTTGATTTAGCATGTAAGTGAGAAATGGTATATCAGTACTTATATAGAGATAGTTTTTTCCATGACATTGTAAGAGTGTTATTCCCCCTTGCTAAAAATATTACACTTATGATGTATTGTTTCATCAAATAATTGACACGTTGTAACGAGAAAAACCAGTGAATAATAGTTTAACTTGCGAACGTAACACGAAAATTAACACTTTGGACTTTAATCTGATAAACAATGATTTAAACAATTTATAGGCCTGCTGGTCTAGTGGTTAGAGACCCTGACTGCTATGCCGGAGGTCGGGGGTTCGATTTCCACCCAGGACAAATGTTTGTGTGATGCAGGATCATTTGTTTTGAGTCTGGGTGTAACTTATCTATAATCTTTATGTATTTAGAAATATATAAGTATGTTTATCAGTTGACTAGTACCCATAACACAAGCTCTGCTTGGCTTGGGACTAGGTGGGGTTGTGTGATAGATGTGGAATCATCATCATCATCAGCCTATAACGTTCCCACTGCTGGGACACAGACCTCCTCTCTTGTGAGAGGGAGTGGGCCATAATCCACCACGCGGGCCCAGTGCGGATTGGCAGATGTCACATGTCTTCGAATTTGATGGTTCTAGGACATGCCGGTTTCCTCACGATGTTTTCCTTCACCGTTTTGAGAGCAGTAGTGATGAAATAAATTACACAAAGTAATGCGCCAAGCTGGGTTCGAACCCACGACCTACAACTCGTAAGTCGGGACCGATACCACTGGGCCACCACTGCTCTCATGATGCAGATGTGGAATATTATTATTATATTATATTATTTTTTATTAAAATAAAAAATATGCGAATAACCCATCACAACAAAACGATACCGCTGCTGGAGTAATGCTAATGAGTCAGATTAACAGCTTTGTCACGAGTCACCTCAAAGGGAATCCCGAAGACCTAGAAACCTAGACAGATACAGCGCATTTTCCTCCTGCGTTCATTAGTCTGATGACGTGATGAAGGTCACTGGTTTCGACCTGGAACAGGTAGACATGGTGATGTTTTGAGGGACCGAAAACCATCATCATCTGCCGACTCCCAACTATATTGGGGTCGGCTTCCAGTCAAACCAGATGCAGCTGAATATCGGTATTTTACATGGAGCGACTGCTTATCGAACCTCCACAACCCAGTAACTGGGTCTTACGATATCTCATAGTTAGACTGGTAGTCTAGATTAGAGCTTCGGACTAATAGTAACGATTGTCGAAGATCTAAAAATGACAACCAGGACCAACGGCTTGGGGAAGTAATAACCGATGGGGAAGAAAAGTTCTCGAGTGGCGACCACGGACCGGAAGACAGGTAGGCAGGCCTCCCACTAGGTGGACCGACGACATCGTGAGAGTCGCGGGTAACCGATGGATTCAAGTGGCGGGTTGTCGTTCGGCGTGGCGGTCTAAGGAGGAGGCCTATGTTCAGCAGTGGACGTCTTCCGGCTGATGATGAACTATGTGTGTATTAAGAGGAAATGCGAATTGGGTATTTTTTGACGGTTCTAGTGTTTAAGAAAATAACGCGTTACCAAAATGGTAAACATGGAGGGCATAGAAGAAAAATAATAATTGCTGTATGGCCGATATCCTAAAAGAAAACAGGAGAGAGCATTAATTTGTATGGAGAAAATGACACTCGTATACTTAATTCCTCTTTAGAGCAATAACCAGACCGGGGTCGCGGGTCTAATGAGCTACCGTGACTTAACTACCGTACTTATTTAAAATAACTATACTAATTAAATCCAATATTTAATTAAACAGTGTATCAATAATTATAAATATTATGTACATTAAATAAAAAAATAAATTCAACAAAATTAGAATTAAATATAATTATGATCTATACTGTTAAAACCACAAAAGCCATTTCACTGTTTTTAACTTCATAACTTATTATTATAAAACAGCGCTTTCATCCTCTCTCCTATCACCAACTAACTTTGCTGTGCCCGACAGGGTCCATAATTGATTCTATGTTTTTACCTTAACAACTGTTCTATGTAACATTATGGAATGCAATAAAGTATTGAGTATTGACCCCGGAAAATAAAGGGCTATTAATAGTTGGTACACCTTGCGCGTGTACAGCTATTGATGGACACCGTGGATTTAGTGCAAATCTGACAGTCCCTCTTTTCCTGCCTTCGCTTCCTAGCCAAGGCAGGAAGGGAGGGACTGTCAGATTTGACACTCATTTGATTGTACCACGTAAAAAAAAGAAATTTATCATAACATCGACTCCACCCCACGTGCCCAAAGCAAATCCAAATAAATATAAATAATTAATAATATTTTATTGGACTATCACCACCCACAAATGTGGGTAGACAGACATATTGGTTGACCGATCCATCAGTGTCCACCCTGGTGGAAAGGGGTGAAATTGAAAATGTTATGCTCAAACATTTTTTGAGGGGTTGAAATTTCATAACTTGCGTTTCTTTCCTAATAACAGGCGACCGATGTCTGTCAACACATTAGGCAAAAAAGTCTTATATCCGTCTTATTTCGACCACTCCTGTGAGCCGTAAACATACCTTGAGGCAGAACAGACCTTGGGTTAGCCAATCACAACGAAGTACCCCGTCCCCCTCGCTTACGTGTTACCTCATCGAGTTGACAGAATAGTTTTTGTTCCTTAGATCGTGTATGCGGAGTCTAGTTATATATCGTCGTTGTTTGACAACATTTCCGCCGAGTATTTGTTGAATTCTTTCATACTACATTATCAATCATTATGAACATTTTTTTTTTGTTTTTCCGTAAAACCCCATTGTTTTGACCAACATAAACTTTTGTAATACACCATCAAACCGCTCATTACAGAAAAAAGAAACAAAAAAATAACAATTTGGAGTACAATCACCCCCAAAATGCGTGGCCCGAGCATATTAACATGAGCAGTAACTGACCCATATTGACCACATAGCTAAATATCACGCGAAACATTACCAATTACACTTGACCTACCATCGAAAAGAATATTTAAAAAAAGGTAGATCTGGTTACGCTGGTTACTTAGACAATTTGCATGACCTGTCTTGAAGTGAAACTTTTGGGGTGACAGAGTTCTGGTTAGGCTGATGTTAGTATTGGATTGAAATAAAATGGAGCTCTGTTGTGTGTCGGTTTCTTGTATTAAGTATATCAATTTTTTTTTTTCTTTTCTCTCTTTTTTTTGTAGTGCTAATTTTTGTAAGGAGTTCCCCTTGTTACCAGGCCTACGTTTTTCTGACATATCTAAATAACTCAAAAATGTAACAATCAGCTTGTAAACATACCATATTTTTAAAAGAGTAACTATGGACTTTCTTGCCGGTTCTTCTCCATGGAATCGACCAACCCGAACCGTGCACATTTTGTCGACGTTTTATAAGTGACCTCATGGGCCTATGTGAAATAAAAACATTTGACTTTGTCTTTGAATCAGCTTATAATGTTCCCACTGCTGGGACACAGGCCACTACGCGGGCTCAATGTGTGTTGGTAGATGTCACATGTCTTCGAATTTGTGGTTCAAGGTCTTGCCGGTAAAACAAAATGGCGTTAGCCTTTCTTCCTAATTGGACCACAGTACAAAGTAAAGTACCTTGTTTCAATAAATAAATCAATAGAATCCCCAGCTTATTTTCTGGACGCCCACCGCGTCGGGCGGGGATTAAAGGGCAACTCGCTGTCCGACCATGGACCATGCCCGGGTCGACGGCGCGTAGTGTTCCACGCTCGCCTCAAAGAGCGGCAGCACGATGACGCGGCCTCTAGAGGGCCAAAGCCTGCGCGGGACTTATTTCATTACCGTGACCCCGGAACATAAAGGGCTATTGAAGGACACCGTGGATTTTAGTCAGTACAAGTCTGACAGTCCCTTCTGCCCTGCCCCGGGGTTAGGACTCATTTGATGATTTTAGCACGTAAAAAAAAATCCCCAGCTTATTTATATTTCGTCCATAAACATTTACTTGCCAAATGTGCCCAAGTTTTCTTCGTAAGCAGGCAACCTACCCTTTCTTGGAAAACTTTCTATGATTGATCATGATCAACTATTTTCTCCCCTTGTAGCTTTTTCACTACTTTTCTTGTATATTGTAGTTAGGGTAGCCTAATTCTCGTAGAACTAGCTCATCAGGTTTGTTCAAATGTTTGTTCTAAGCTTTTTGGAAATTCGCAAAAAAAAATTTGCTTTTTCATACAAAATGAGAAATTGATCGGGCTCATCAGTATGAAAAATCATTATTTTTTTGCGAATTTCCAAAAGTCTTAGAACAAACATTGTTAGCATCAGCACATGTTAAAAAAAACTTTTGGAAATTCTCAAAAAAATAATTTGCTTTTTCATACAAAATGAGGTTTTAATTTTTAATTAATTAATTAAATCATTTTTTTTTGCGTATTTCCAAAAGTCTTAGAACAAACATTGTTCAGTAACATGGGCTGAGTTACCCCACGAGAGGTTGTGCGCTATTAACATTACACATTGTATATACATATGTATAGATAACAGCCAATCCTGAATCTACGTAGGTAGGTAGATACCCAACGAATTTTAAGCTTTGTCATTATGGACAAAAACGACATATATGACAGTCTATTTTTTAATTTTATTAGCATAATTCCTTTAAACGGTGACTTCTTATTTTGCAATATTAAAAAATATTGCCGAAGATTTTTCCTTAATACAAACTCAAAGAGTGGCAATATGGTGTAGCGAACGTTTATGTTGGGGCCATAAAACGAGAGATGACGCTCACGAACTTCTTGAATTTCTTAGCTCGAGCAAGCGCTGTTCAAATCGTATAAAATTATTTGGTGAATTATTAAAACTTGTGTTACAGCTTGGTTGGACAAAAATTTATACCTACAGGGTATGGAATCCTATTTTTATCTGTATTCCGAATCCAAAATAGAAAATCAATCGATTTTCTATTGTGCTCTTCACACTTAAAGATTCAAAACTCAATGAAGTGGTTAGAAAATTTTAGTACATATTATTATTGTTTTTATTTCAGAATCGCGCTGTATAATAGTTAAAGGACACTTAACTTGGACATAATATCCTTAAGCGTCAGGATACGGATTTTAGTCAATACAAGTCTGACAGTCATTTGATGACTTTACAAGGCAAAAAGAGAGTTATTCGCAGTATAATACGACTTTGACGTCGCGGCGTCACGCAGTGTCTTGACCGCAATAATTTTTAAAAAGCGACTTAAAATCTAACACGAAAAGATACACATTTCCAGTATCACCGCGTCACATCACGTCTCAATATAAACGGATCCCAATTTCCATAAATGACAACTCAACAGCCCGCTCTCTTCGTGGCCCGACCATACGTTATTATTAATCCTAATTTACAACATGGCGTGTCAAATATTTATAATATTTCAACCAGAATCTTGTCCAGCGATACAAAATAAAAAACCTACGCTTATGCCTTGTATGGCTTAAAATATCTTTCGATGTGAAGGTTTTATTAAAAGATCCTAATTATTTAGACTTTATGGTTGTCAGGCTCCATATTGTGGGGCTGGAGTCTTGAAACTATTAGATTTGAGACCCCTTCATGATCTGCCTAGCCTTTTCCCAACTATATTGGGGTCGGCTTAAAGTCGAAACAGATTCAGCTGGATATCAGTACGTTTTTTAGACAAGCGTTTATCAGACATTTAACTGTTTGTGGTCGACGGCACTAATTCATGTTTTTAAAACAATTTAGCAATCTAGAGAAGGTCGGTCAAAAAGTTAAAACTGTAATCCTAGAAGGCGGTTTCCGGACCTCATGAGACATTAGACTTATGAATATCAGCCAATATAATATTATAATAATCGATGTCATCATTGTTGCTTTTGACATCATCATCTGCCTGCCATTTCCCAACTATATTAGGTTCAGCTTCCAGTCGAACCTGATGCAGCTGAATATTAGTATTTTACATGAAGCGACTGCCTGTCGGACCTCCACAACCCAGTAACTGAGTAATACCATACCCCATGGTAAGACTGGTTGTCAGACTTTAGAGCTTCTGACTAACAGTAACGACTGTCAAAGATCTACAAATGACAACCGGGACCAACGGCTTTACGTGCTTTCCGAGGCACGGAGGAAACTGGAAAGGTTAGGTTAGGTTCCTGCGTCAGTACAAGTCTGACAGTACCTTTTTGAAAGACAAAGAAAAGATGGATGAATTGTCTAAGGAATGATATGAATGAAAAAGGAGTAAATGATACTGTGACGTCTGATAGGGGAGAATGGAAGAAAAATCGTGTTGCGACGACCACAAGTAAAATGAGATAAAGGCAGGAAGACGAACACAAGTCTAACAGTCCCTCCTGCCCTACGTAGGGTAGGGCAGGAGGGACTGTAGGAGGACATATTTGATGTTTTTACCACGTTAAAAAAAGGCTTTATGATAATGTCAAGCGCGGGCATGCGGACAGCGAGTAAAGACCATGGACCATGCCCGGGTCGACGGCGCGTCGTGTTCCACGCGCGCCTCAAAGAGCTGTCAGCAAAATGACGGGGCCCCCTCTCAGAGGGCCAAAGCCTGCCGGGGTCGCGGGACTTATTTCTATTACCGTGACCCCGGAACATAAAGGGCTACTGAAGGACACCGTGGATTTTAGTCAGTACAAGTCTGACAGTACCTCCCGCCCTGCCCGGGGTTGGAGGTCTCATTTGATGATTTTACCACGATAAAAAAAAAAAAAAAAATGATAATGTCAAACAAAATGAATAGATACGTTACCTACACGACATTCTATCTTCAAAAACGGCACACTAACGCACACATGAATAACTAAATATTGCAATAGCACACTACATCACGATTAGTCGCTAAAGTAGGATGGCATCGCAAGTGATATAGAGACAAATATAGTCATGGTTTGTCAATTGACCACATTTGAGGGCGCATAACGTATAGTACACCTTTTTACTTATAATATCACTAGCGGCCCGTCCCGGCTTCGCACGGGTGGAGGACCCGGTCTGAGATTTAAACTATCCTATCTCTCAAGTTGGATCGAACTGCACATGGTGTGCGAATTTTATTATAATTGGTTAAGTGGTTTAGGAGTCCATTGAGGACAAACATTGTGACACGAGATTTATATATATTGAGATATCATTGACGTCAAACACAAGCAAAGCCACGGGAACAAGCAAGTTCCTAATCGGCATGTCAGTTAAGACTGATGGAAATCCTCTTATCGTACAAATCTCGTTATTTATATATATTTATATTATATATTGAATAATTCGCCCATAACTCTGCGCGTCTGTCCGTATGTTTGTCATACTTTGAATAATTTAATGAATTTATTATCATTTGCTTATACTTATGTTAATTGTGCTGTGATGGAGAGGTTTTCGATATTTTTAGAGATCCTCAAATGCGATGACAGCACGAGGCTAAATAATTACAGCCGCATAGGCCGAACTTTCGGGTTAAGCCGCTCTTACCGAGGCTGGTCTGTGGATGGATGTAAATCTGCCAAAGCGAGTTCCTCGGTGGCTCGAAAAGCACGTAAAGCCGTTGCCGTTGATACCAGGCGGAGACCTCGCGCGCGGCATTGGTTGAGGCAAGGAAGCAGTCGCCTCCTTCTGCAGCAGTAATGCTCGTGAAGGCGTGAGGGCCGCGTGAGGGAGAGGACAGCGTCCTCCCTCCACCCCAGCCGCAGTGGTAGACGCCCACGACGACGGACGTCGGCAGACGATCTCCGGTCACTGTAGACGCGGTTATGCGGGCGGCGAGTAATACACGACTCGCTGCCCGACCACGGACCATGCCCCAATTATCTGGTCACTAGGAGGTTCTGCCTTAGCTTATATTATCATCTCCCTAGCCTTTTCCCAACTACATAGTGGTCGGCTTTCAGTTGAACCAGATGCAGCTGGATATCAGTATTTTACATGGAGCGACTGCCTATCGGGGCTACACAACCCAGTATCTGGGTAATACGATAACCTATATATATATAATATGGTAAGACTGGTTGTCAGACTTTAGAGCTTCTGACTAATAGTGACGACTGTCAAAGGTCTACAAATGACAGCCGGGACCAACGGCTTTACGTACTTTCCGAGGCACGGAGGGAAGGGGCATGGGGTGGATGGGTGACAGATAATCCCCCATCCACAGACCAACCTGAAGATCGGCCTGTGCGGTATAACGAGCTCCTCATGAAATCGGCTACTACTGTCTTTTTTTACAAATCGTAGCAAAAACTGTAAAACATTTACTTATTACGGAACCTCTACAAAATTTACCTCAAAAACAACTTCTTCCTTACTTTCAATATTTTGAGAAGAATTGAATTATTTCATATAACTTCTTATGATATAATTCTGATTTGGACCGCCCGTCGAGAAATGTGTAATAAACCTAATTATGTGGATTCCTTTACATTTACATACATTTTAGTAGTTAAATGGATTATCTAAATATTAATGAAGTGATGCTCGTTTAACCATTTTGGTTCAATTTGGTTAAACGGTCGAAGTTAACTGGCTTTTTGTTGGTTTTATGATCATGAATAAATTTACAGCCGCCCTGGCCGATCTTCCGGGTAAAGCCGCGCTTTTCAAGGTTGGTCTGTGCATATGTGACCATCTCTCATAGCGAGTTTCCTCCGTGTCTCGGAAAGCATATAAAGCCGCGGTTGGTCTCGGCTGTTATTTGTAGATCTTTAACAGTCGTCACTATTAGTCAGAAGCTCTAAAGTCTAACAACAAGGCTTACCATGGAGTATCGTATTACCCAGTTACTGGGTTGTGAAGGTCCGATAGGCAGTCGCTCCATGTAAAATACTAATATTCAGCTGCATCTGGTTCGACTGGAAATCGACCCCAAAATAGTGGAGAAAAGGTTAAGTAGATGGTTTATAATCATGAAAATGAAAACAAAAATAAATTGTTTTTTTTTGTTTTTTAACCAACAACTGTGACCCAGTATTATCCCCGGGTATGGGGCACAACCACCATGCCTGATGAACCACGCCCCCTTTAGAGGGCAAAGCCTGCAGGGATCGCGGGACTCACGAATTACCGTGACTATGGAACGTAATAGGGCTATTGAAGGACACCGTGAATTTTATTCAGTACAAATCTGACAGTCTCTCCCGTCTTGCCCTGGGTGGGTTGCGAGGACTCATTTGAAGACTTTAACACGTAAAAAAAGGAAGAAGGGATAAAAGTAGTAAACTGACATCGGGGCACATTGACTGATCGGCCAATAGCCTTTCAGTTATAAAACCAACGCTCACTGCCTTTATTCATAGGGAGCGCTAAGATGACGCTTTTTTCCATTCGCGGCAACGCAAACTCTATTAACTGGCTCAGTTTTTAGTCCACACTTCTACTGTGTAAGGCGGTTTCCTGCGTGCGCGACAAATACGACGGAACACGAAATAGGTCGAATTGCGTCGCGTCGCGTCCTACTAGTCGCTTACGCGCAGTCGGACACCGCGTAAGGATAAGCATGACAAGATGGACGATGATGACGACGCGCAGGGCATATACACTGAAACACTGCGAATACACTGATCAATTATAATTATTTAAGGCTCTTAGTTGGTCCAACTAAGAGCCTCCACTTATAATGTAAATTTTCCTCAACTGAGCGTAATATCCGCACTAGATCACTAAGCATCGTGAAGTTTCGTGTCCAGGGAAGATCGAATTTGATACGACCATCTAAGACCCTTCGTACACAAGGCGACACAAGTCTGCGATACCTTATGACTTTGGTATCCAGGCAACTATCGCAATACAAATCCATAGAGGTTCGTACACAGGCGCGCGTCAATGGATACGAAAGTCGTAAGGTATCGGAGACTTACGTCGCGTAAGAGAACTGCGGCCCCTCGGACGCTTGACATCAACCTTGCCAGTAACCAACAATTGTTCAAGATTGTGACTATCTTATCTCGCGGTTTGACCGAAAAATTCCAAGGATATTTTGAAGACAGGTGGTAGAAAGACAAGCCCATAAAACACTATTTTTATCCACAGCGCGTCCTACATTTCAAACAGCGTCATTTTAGCGGCCCAAGACTGTGAGTCACATGTAAATATTTACCGAAAACGATGCCCCGCGCCAAATGTTACCGGCCACAGACAAAGGTAAAAATAGAACAGACATTAATATGGGTAAAGTAAAAAAATGCTCATAAATTAAAAACGGATTTTAAAAAAAAAGCTCATGAAATAAAATCTACTGAGCGAAAATGAAATAATTTTTTAGGAGACCAAATATAATTATATATACCTTTACCTATACAGATATAATTATGTATACCTACTACATCGAACAAAACGTCTTTGTGCCGTTTCAGACACAATGCGCACATCCTCCGTAAGTCCGACTTGCACTTGACTGGTTCTATTTTTTTTTTACCCCACACTAGGAATTTCTCCTATATCGGGGGTACGTTTACAAACATAAAAACTCACATACACAAACACCCAGATCCGGAAAAACTTCTTGTAGATCATACAAAATTAATATTTGTTCCGTGCAATTTGTTTTATTATAATTCCTTTCGCTAATCTTACTTGTATGAATTTGGATGACATACTACTATGTGATATTATACATTTTATGAACTCAAAAGAAAATAAAAAATGTACCGCATAGTTATCAGCACATGTTACGTTAAAAGCGCAAAACTTCTCGTGGGATAACTCAGCACATGTTACTTAAAAAAAAAATGGTTTTTCATACAAAATGAGAAAAATTGATCGAGCCCATCAGTATGAAAAACTATTTTTTTTTCGCGAATTTCCAGAAGTCTTAGAACAAACATTGTTCAGTAACATGTGCTGAGTTACCCCACGAGAGGTTTTGCGCTTTTAACGTTACACGTTGTATATTTCATACAATCAACAATGTTAGTCTCTTTCTGTGGGTGTTAAATGCCACAAGATCATAATCTTGGGCCGGGCGGACGACTATTACACATACACGCATACAGTCACAGTTTTGATAACATCATTATGCGAATTCCTTGTTTCCCTAGAAACTGGAGTTTCTGATGGCATTCGGTAGATAATGATGACTCGTCGGTTTATGAGAAGTAACGTAAAAAAAGCCTACAAAATAATGTGCCTGTTGTTACGGGTACGTATCAAAATCCCGAAAGTTCATAATACCTATTTTTGAAATACCGACGTCCAAAACACCGAAATTCAAAATACCGAAAGTTCATAATACCTATGTTTGAAATACCGACGTCCAAAACACCGAAGTTCAAAATACCGAAAGTTTTAAATGCCGATAGTCGTTATGTTTTTTATCAAAAACCTCGGTTTTTGGAGGAGCAAGTCGACGGAGCCCCGCTCCGCGGGGCTCCTACTTCTGCGTGGTTAAAAAAAAATAACCACGAAGAGGATGGCGGGGTCTTTCAGACCCCGCCATCCTCTTCTAACCTAAATTGTCCGAGTCGGGGTGCCAGCAAGTCCCGAGGTTAGACCTAGTTCTAACCGGCTAAACTTAGTTCTAACTGAAGATAAGTATGATACACGTAGGTTTAACCACATCTTTCTTTCTTTCTTCTTTTGGTCTAACCTCGGGACTTGCTGGCACCCCGACTCGGACAATTTAGGTTAGAAGAGGATGGCGGGGTCTGAAAGACCCCGCCATCCTCTTCGTGGTTATTTTTTTTTAACCACGCAGAAGTAGGAGCCCCGCGGAGCGGGGCTCCGTCGACTTGCTCCTGTGAAGGAAATTTACGGCATTTTAAACTACAGGTTTTTAAATTTCGGGATTTTAAACTTTCGGGCAAATGAACTTTCGAGATTTAAAACTTTCGACCAAACAACCATTCGGCGTTTCAATTTTCGGGATTCCGTCCATCGGTATTTTAAAATTCGGTCTTTTAAATTTCGGTATTTTAATACGTACCCGTTGTTACAGCGAAAAGGTTTAAAACAGTCATATATCATCACTATTTTTTTTTGTTTTTATCGTGGTAAAATCATTAAATGAGTCCTCCCACCCAGAGCAGAGCGGGAGGGACTGATAGACTCGTACTGACTAAAATCTACGGTGTCCTTCAATAGCCTTTTACGTTCAGGGGGCCCGGTAATTTGTTATTCCCACAACCCCATCAGGCTTTGGCCCTCTGTAGACGGGTCCCAAGTCATAATGCTGACACTCTCTGAGACGCGCGTGGCTCACAGCGTGATGTTGACCCGAGCATGGTTCATGGGCGGACGGCGAGTCACCCATTACTCGCCTCCCGCATGCCCGCGCCTACGATGGCCGGACATCGTCTTGCGACGTCTTTCGCCGTGGGTGAATTTTGGGTAGACAAGAGTCTGACATTTCGGGTGGAATTTACAGATTCTGCAACGATTCGCCGACGACCGGTTCATCATTGACGATTCATCTCATCAATGACTCTTTCAACAAGGGATGTTTTGCCAACACGACGGTTAACCTATAACTCTTTAAACTCTTTTAAACTTATCATCTTAATCATCCAAAAGTCCGTTGTTGAAAGAGTCTATTGATGAAACGAATATAAACGAATCATCCTGTTGGCGAAAAGTCCCTAGGTGAAAGGTTCTATCGATGAACCGGGCATAAATGAATCTTCGTATCGGCGAAAAGTCCAAAGGTGAAAGAGCCTATCGGTGAAACGGCCATAAGTGAATCGTCCTGTCGACGAAACGTCCAATGATGAACCGGTCGTCGGTGAAGCGTTGCAGAATCGAATTTTCAATATTTATTTTACAACGTCTATTCTACTACATTCCAAAATCTACACGAACATCATAAAATGCATTACGGTGTTCAAATTAGCGCCTCTAACAGTGTTCCAGGTTCGATGTCGGGTTGCAAACAAGTAATTTAATTACTGAACCATCGCGACTTGTAACAATATTGTTTTGGAGGGTATACAGGGTTGCTTGTTGTGTTAGTGGTTATAGTTAATTGTTTTACATAATAAGGTAAAGGGGGATTATTTGGTGAGGCAAGCAAGTCAGTAAAGTTACCGACATAGCTCACCGGATTAGCAAGCTGAAGTGGCAATGGGCAGGCCATATTGCTCGCAGAGCAGATGGCCGATGGCGTCGAAAAGTGCTAGATGTAGGGTTTATGTCTGATCGTGGATGCGTTTACTAACATAATTATATAAAAAAACTAGCGGCCTAGTACGTTCACTACGACAAAAAATGTGATAAATAAAGAACCGCTCAACTGATTTTGTGCAAACTTCACATAAACTATCTACTAAATAGTCCGAACAAAGCCTAAACATTTGGTTTTGATCGGTGACCCCGTATTAGAGTTATAAAATTACAAAGAAAGGTGGCATTGATTTTTATATAATGAAGATATGCTGGTCTGAATTGGAACCACGATATAAATAAAACACGTAAATCGAAATAATTTTCACTCTCTCAATGCCAATAAACGTTAAGAACACAATAATCTTACAATTTAATAAACCCACGTTGCCTTGTGGTCGAATTTTTGAGGAAAAACGACCACACACATAAAACTCTTTGGGAAGTATTCCACAGTGTGTATTTTGTGATCATTACTGGATATTAACTGTCGAATTTACATTGCGGTGGATAAAAGAAATTATAATACGTACTTTTAGGATTCCTTAAGATTGGGCTTCACTCCATACAAATGTTTTCCGCTGTTTTCTTCGCGGATAAAGCCTTTAGAGACATCATTTTTATCCAAAAAAATCTAGGCATTGTTACTTCGTGCTTAGAAGAATTGAATAGAAGAATAGAAAATCATTTATTCGTTATAGGACACACACACAGAAGTATTAAAAAATAAAATTAAAAATACAATAACAGTTTTGCTGAGCATGTCCACACCAAAAGGGTTACCAACTCAGCCTACGCTGGGCAAAAGACACCCAGCGCTGGTTTTCAGTTGGCACCACGCAGTGCTTATAATCATTTGTTACTTTCCAAAAAATAATCACTAAATAAATTATTATGACAAACCAAAAACCCAAAAAAAGGCCCGTTTCCGCCACCATGTCCCGACTTCTCAGAAAAAGTTTTTAACAAAAAGAAAATAATAGACGCCTAGATATACTTGCCTTTTTTTTGGTAACTATCAGATTTATTTATATCAGTTCAGTTTTGAAAAAGAAACTAGCGGTATACGAAACGCCTTTTGGTGAACTTTTAGTGGATAAAATCAGCCTGAACTGCAGTTGTCTAGTACTCTAACAGCCGCTCATGGCTCAGCATGACAGCAACAGTTTATTCAAATGCCTGCTTTTCTAATTCTGTATGTGAGTTTCTATGTTTGTCGATATACTAAAAGCCGAATACTAATAACTTTGTCACATGCAGTTATAATAAGATTTTCAGTATCTACTGTTTTTCTAAGTCTAAACCGACACACTACCTACTCTAAAAAGACGCGATGCACTTACTCTAAAGCGACGCGACGGCAACAGTTTCTTCAAATACCTATTTTTCAAATTCCTCGGGACTCTATTCAACTCATAAGCCTAATGAGTGATATGCGCAGTAGCTGAGCGATCGGCTGCTGCGCAATGTGGTGTCGCTGGTTCGATCCGTTCGCGGCTGCCTTCTCTTCGGCAGTAAAAACATAGCACTCCGAGAAATCAAGTAAAAAGAAGTCGCCCCCGGGTGGGCTCGAACCACCAACCTTTCGGTTAACAGCCGAACGCGCTAGCCATTGCGCCACGGAGGCTGTGGAAGAATCACTGAAATATGATGCTGAAATACAAAAAAATCAGTGCTACGTGTCGCGGGCAACTTTACGGCCCCATCGGCCATAATTTCTGTGTGCTATATGGCCTGCCTACTGCCACATCAACTTGTTAATGCGCTGGGCTAATGTCAAAATGGGAATATTGCGCATAAAAAGAGTTTACACACAAAATAATAAAATAAAAAGGGGATAAAAAGTAATATCTAAGTTTGTTAAATGCAGTTATAAAAAGGTTTTCAGTGAAAAACGGTAGGTCGTTTTGCAAAGCCTAAACCGACATACAAAAATCTAAAAAGTATCGCCCCCGGGTGGGCTCGAACCACCAACCTTTCGGTTAACAGCCGAACGCGCTAGCCATTGCGCCACGGAGGCAGTGGAAATGTCACTGAAAACTTCCACAATTCTACAGTAATATTGTAGGTTTGCCTTGGCCCAATGTGTACAGCGGGCTAAAGATATACAAATGACAGCCGGGACTAACAGCTTTACGTGCTTTCCGAGGCACGGAGGAAACTCGCTATGACTAGATGGTTATCCATCCACAGACCAATCTCTGCAAGCGTGGTTGTGGACTGTAATTATTTAGTCACGAACTTATCATAAGATTTCAGTAATTTATTTACAGCGTGCTTGAAGTATTTACTCTTCGTTGTATGAAAAAATGGAACAGTGCCTCTAGTGTGCGAAAAAGGAACTAATTTTTTCCTTTAAATTAATGTCAAAGTTTCAGTTTATTTACGTCACAAAAACTGAAATTCATGATAAGGCTTCTTAAATTGGTTTGACTGGAAACCGACCCCATAATTAGGAAAAAAGCTAGGCAGATGTTAATGATCCAGATGACAATCCCACAAAAATAATAGGTAACAAAAGCAAATAATAATTAAAAAATTAACGACGGCCATTTTGTTTCTATGACGTAATGTCTATAGTACGACAGCTCCACCCCAGCCGTTTTGCAGAAAACCAATTCTGTTTAATAGCTCAATAACTTTACTGGTCAATAATTAAGGGAATTGCCTTGCTGTGTAACATGTTCGAGTTGAAATGAACGCTTAGAGTTTCGTTATTGTTAATTTTGAAAATGATTTTAATGTTTTTAGAAATCCGCGTGGTGACTAAAAGTTATAGTAACAGTTTTATTTTATTTTATTTTGATTTTATTTATATTAAGTTTTGGTTTTTATCATTACTAATATAGTTACAAGAATCTTGTTTACTAACCCACTATGGATGTTACCCGAATTACAGAGTATTTTATTTTATTTATTTATATTCCTATTTTTCCCTAAGGTACAAATATTATCCTTTTTTTCTGTTGCCTAGCAAGTGTAATTTTAACCCCGTATTCAGTAAATAATTGGACTAATAATTATAAAATTTCTTCAAATTTGGTTAGTGTAATAGTGTGTAGTGCCACGACGTATAATACGACTTCAAATAGTCCACAGACATTTGTTTCTGTATCATCGTATCCTAAAAAAACGAATTATGTGATTTCAGTTAACTCGAAAGTCTTGTTGTCAAAATGGTGAAGTAAAACATCGACAAAACCGGTCCTAGAACCAAATGTTCATAGTAATGTTTATAGAAAATTCGAAGACATGTGACATCTATCAACCCGCACTGGCACCCACACCCTCTCTCAGAGAGGAGGCCTGCGTCCCAGCAGTTGGAAAATTATAGGCTGACAAACATTATGAGGAAATTATATAAGTAAATTGTTAGGTATAAAATATAGTGATAATAATTTTATTAGAGTTCAGCTGAGTACGATTAGTTACAATCAGAGTACCATTTAGTTAGTTAGACATGATTCAGCAATTAAAGGAGATTGCCCAATGCCCAGCTGTGGTCCAAATGCTGCCAAGGAATGGGGGTACGTGTGTTGGGTTCCTGGCACTTAAACGTCTATATAAAAAGTATGATAAAAAAATAAGAAGACAAACATAAAGCCATTAACATAAAAACGTAAATAAATCAGGAACCCCGGTATAGATTTTTAAAATATATCGTATATAGACTTATATAAGTGACAGAAACCAGCGCACGTACTAATTCCAGGGCAGCATTTGTACCAACTTCCATACAAAAATGGGCAATGTCCTTTAACAGTAGATTTAATTTCTTAACAAACTATGAATTGAAATATAGTGCAGTTTACTTTAGAAGATATTTTACAATAGTCAAAATGACGGCATCAATAAATTCAGAAATTAGTCCTTCAGTTAGAGTGAGAAAAAAATTGATTTGGCTGGACCGATTTGGCTGATTTTGTTTTTGAATTAGTTTGGGAATTCCAGGGAAGGTTTAATAGTTATTTGTTATACAAGAGTGCAAAGTTGATTTTTAACCGCGTGCTCAATTTTGATGACCGAGCAAGCGAATGATTCTAAAATTGAATCACGAGTGCAACGAGTGATTCAAAATTAGAATCATGAGCGATAGCGAGGGAATCAAAAGAGCACAAGGTGAAAAATCTTTGCACTCGAGTGCAACACGTAACTTTTCATCCCACCTCAGCGAGGAAATGACTAAATGCAAAAACAAATAAAAACAGATGTACATTGTACAAACACAAGATAGGCTTTTATTTCAGTTTAGGTATTAACTGAGACATTATTATAGAACAGAATAGTTTTTAAATTAAAACAAATAATACTTAGGTAGTACTTATTTTTATCTTGGTTTGTCATAACATAACAATAAGACGTGAAAGGAAAACCGCACAAAGCAAATATAAGGTAAAACAAAGTACTGAGCCAAGAATGTTTCGGGTCTGAGATTTTAACAAAATAATTGTAGATTACGCTCCAAGGGAGGCGTATTGAATTCCGAAGCGATACTAAGGATTCTGGGGGTGAACCTCCGTCCGTAGCGCAGCGAGAAGGTTCAAGTGTTAACACCCGAAAGAAACGAGGGAATAAAGTTAAAAATCCTTAGTGAAGCGAGGGATTCAAGTTAGCCCAAGGCAACGCAGCCTTACACCCGAGGAGCGTACTCTGCTTTCCCACCTGTGTACCACATCAAATTTTAAAAATAGAATTTGTTTCCTCGACAACCTTCGAACGTCAAGTGGGCACCACAGCAAGCGATCAGCTGTTGCGGTCACCGGCCGCCATTACTGCTGCTACTCTTTTGTTCATACGATGTTCTAAATTCAAATTTACTTTATTCACTAGAGGATAAAAACGGCTTTTACTCACTTGAGGATAAAAACGGCTTTTACCGTCAGATATCGAAGAGCAAAAGTACCCTTTCCGAGATGGGGGGATGAAAAAGGTTTTTTTAGGCGGTTCGAAGTTTGCCGGGTCAGTTCGAAAGTAATATTAAATTGTCAACATCAACAGCTCACTCAAAGAGGAGTTCGTGGCTAAATAATTACAGCGGCACAGGGTTAATCTTCCGGGTTAAGCCGCGCTTGCCGAGGTTGGTCTGTGGATATGACAATCTGTGATAACGAGTTTCCTCCGTGCCTCGGAAAGCACGTTAAGCTGTTGGTTCCGGCTGTCATTTGTAGATCTTTGACAGTCGTTACTGTTAGTCAGAAGCTCATAAGTCTGACAACCAGTGTTATGGGTATCGTATTGCCTTGCTACTGGGTTGTGGAGGTCCGACAAGCAGTCGCTCCAAGTAACATACTGATATTCAGCTACATCTGGTTCGACTGGAAGCTGACCCTAATATAGTTGGGAAAAGGCTAGGCAGATGATATGTCTAAATCAACAATTATGAAATCAATTATTATAATATATCGATCGAAATAAGACGGACTTAAGACTTTTTTGCCTAATGTGTTGACAGACATCGGTCGCCTGTTATTAGGAGTCTAGTAATATGTCGTCATTGTGTTCAACAGATGTTTTTTTTTGTAGTGAAACGGTTAATATCTTTTTGCGTATTAAAAGGTAAATTTTCTTAAATTAAATAACGTGTGGCTTTTTAAATGTCTCATTAAAAACGTTTTAAAAACAATTTACTTAGATCGATGTTAAAATTATTATTATAGTTATGTTGACAATGAATAGGATCAAAGGTGGATAAGGTCATAGATTTGCGTGACCTATGTAATCAATATGAGCCTAATGGGTAAAAAAATGGACAGGTTTATCTGATTTATGCTTGTATTTTGCATGGTTCCGTAGTGAGTATTAAGATTTTTTTATCTGAGTAATAGAAATGGCGGTTTCACAGCTTATCTATAGAAAATAATGTCAAATCACTATTTTTATTCCTCATATAAAAGTTATCTGACTGTTGAAAAATCAACCCTTAATCGATTTATTATTTTTAAACACATGTGCCCCGCATCGTAAATATGATTTTTGAGGAAAGAAAAATTTAGCTGTGAGTGGGATTTGCCTTACGTTGCACGGTACCGTAGAACATTTAAACGAGGGAATAGAAGATTCAGCTTTTAAGTGTGAGTTGCGGTAGCCTAATTGGTGAGAAGACGCTACTACTTATCCAGAAGACGCGGGTTCAAATACCACTCGCAGCTGAATTTTGTTTTCCACAATAATATTCTTTTTTTTAACCGACTTCCAAAAATCTCTTTTTTTTTACATCAAGCTACCACAATCGTTCAAATTTCTGTAATAGATTTTCAACTTCATCACAAAACAAGAGGGTTCACGTTCAATTGAAATATTCGGGTAAGTTGTTGTTCTAGCGTCTGTACAATGCCCGATTTCTGACGCCTGGACGGATTTATAAAATTCTTCTTTTCTTTGAAAGGATATTATACATACTTCTTAAACATATGTACAATAAATACATACTTACTTTACAGATAAGTAGTCCTTTCGTAATTTGGTCAGGATTTGATAGCGAGGTCTTGGATAAATCAAGGAAACTCGTCAATAAACGATAGAAAGTCATCCTCGATTGTCGCTATCTATGCAATGTTTACGTGATCACACACGTCTTTGTCCACTAAAAAGGTAAACTAAAAAAATTTGCTCCGTTTTGCAATAATTACGGAACCCTATCATTATCTTTCTGCTCTTATCCCATTTTACTTGTTACAGCATTATTTACTCCTTTTTCATTCATATCATTCCTTACACAATCCATTCATCTTTTCTTTGGTCTTCCTCTTCCTCTCCATACATCAACATTCATACTCATCACTGTCTTAGTCACATAATAACGGAACCCCAAAAACTTATACCGTTGATGTCTATCGATATTTACATTAAATAGATTTACCATGAATTATTGTAATCTACGCGACCTTTTAGTGCTATTGTTAAGATTTATACGTTAAAAGCAATATCATCGTTTTTTTAGACTTAATTGAATACTTACCTACATTTTATTTAAATGTTTCTGAGCCTCTACCATGAGTTATCGTTACGATACTCGATCATACGCATCGACCGCGTTTGGCGCTCTCATTGGTTGGAGTTCATACAACCTTGGAGCGGGCCAACGAGAGCGCCAAACGCGGTCGATATCGATGATCGAGTATCGTAATGACAACTCATAGTATGGGTACTGATACGATGGTAATGCGGTCGTCAATACCGCTATATCTGATGATATGTGTGTATAAGTCTGTTGAACTTCAAGTAAGCTGTCGAATTTGTGTATATTTTAGGAAAATTTATGTATTTTAAAGGAAAATTTGTATGGTATTTTATGTTTCTTTCGTTGTATTTTTTATAATAGCTCTAAAACGACAGTTTTAAATACAAAATCTTCATAAGACTCTGGGATACAGCGTTTTTTTTTCTTGTTAACATTATCAAATGAGTTCTTCTAAACCACGCTGTCAGACTTATACTAATTAAAATCCACAGTGATTCTTCAACAGCCCTTTATGTTACAGGGTCACGGATTCCTGATTTCGTTCCCTTAAAATGTGCCAGGACTGATCAACTTCCAATAGAAGTATTGATTCAATTTAATTTCTGCATGGGAAACTGTTTGATAGAAACCCACTGTCTAGCTTTATTTGAGTTCCAAAATACATTAAATTAATTTAATTTTGCTTTACGATAGTCTGGCCTCAGGTTTGTAACTAATCTAAAACAAAAAAAATATACGAGTGGCATTCGGGGACTGCCGCGATTAAGCTATTGCATAGCATATATATCGTCCTCCCTCTCCTCTTCCTCCTCCCTATCCCTCACCCTCTCCTCTTCCTCCTGCCTACCCTCCTCCAGGTCCCTCTCCTCTTCCTCCTGCCTATCCTACTCCTCCTCCTTCCTCTCCTTCTACTCTCGCCCAGTCGCGCTCAAAGCCTGCGATAAAAGCTATGCAATAGCTTAAAAATAAGAAAAAAATCTAGATTTGCGAACAGTCCCAAACAAAGTTGTCATACTATACATAGAAATGACGTTAATTTATTGCGAGAAAAAGATAAAGAATACAATGTTCTTGGGATTTAAGACAGACCTTTTCATTTCGAAATTAGTCTTCCCGTATAATCTCAGAAATTGAGTTCAAAATAAGCTTTCATTTTGATATTAAATAATGTTTTTTTTTTCTATACAAATGCGATATAATGTGGTACTCAAATTAGTTTTTAATAGTTTCGTGCTATTTAGAAGTAATTTAACTTTAAAAAACCCCGATTTTATACGTAAATTATAATTTTTTAACGTGCTACTGCTACTGCTACTCTTAATGACAAATAAATCAATATAAATGCAATAATTAAAATCATTCATCATTTGCAGTTGCATATTGAGAACTAAGTTTAGAAATCTATTAGAACATTGAAATGACATCTCATCATAAATAAATAATAATCTGAATGATTGAATCGTCAAAAAATAACCTTTTGCGGACGACATTTTTATTAAGTTGTAATTTTTTATGTTTTTTAATTTCACTCTTATTTACAGCTGTCCACATCTGTGACATTAAAAAAATATTTACTCTTTTATTAGTCTCTGGTTCTTTATTGTTTTTAATTATAGTAAAAGCGGCGGTCTGGCAACTTTAAAATATTAATGGCGACTAAATAATATTCATTTTATGTGATTTAATATCTTTTTATTATCGTTTCTCTTCTTTTATTTGCTGTTTAGACTTTAGTTTTCTTTTTAATGTCTTTGCTCTCGTGGCTTGTGAAAAATAAATGTGTTATTTTAATAATCTACTAATTCTTCGATTTGTTGAAAAAAACCCGGAACTTATTCTGGCACATTTTCTTCAAAAATATAGAATGGAATGTTAAAAAAAAAACTACCGGGTTTAAAAAAAACTTAGATGTATTTAATTTTTAATTATTTTTTTTTATCGCTGTTGAATCATCAAATAAGTCCTCCCACCCAGGGCACACAGGGCGGGAGGGACTGTCAGACTTGTACTGACTATACATATAATTTATAATCCACGGTGTCCTTCAAAAGCCCTTTACGTTGCAGGTTCACGGTAATTCGGTAAGTCTCACGACCCCTGTATAGCCAGTGAGACAACAGCACTTGAGATTGAGACAGGGTTGCCATCTCTAAAATTTGGAAACCAGTACAGATGCCTGAAAATCCTGGATTTTAGAGTCCAGAATCCGGACATGTCAACAGGTTTTTTTAAACATAGTCAGTGTTATGATAAATAGTTGAAAATGTCAGAACTCACCTTTTTATATTTTTTTAAACCCGGACTAAAAATAAAACCCCCGGACGCTCCCCGGACGGCCTCCAAACTAGGACAAATCCGGGGAAACCCGAACGGATAGCAACCAACGACGATATATTACTAGACTCCGCATACACGATCTAAGGAACAAAAACTATTCTGTTCGCTGAGGTACTACGTAAGCGAGGGGAACGGCGTACTGCGTTGTGATTGGCTAACTCAAGGTCTGTTCTGTCTCAAGGTATGTTTACGGCTCACAGGATTGGTCCAAATAAGACGGATATAAGACTTTTTTGCCTAATGTGTTGACAGACATCGGTCGCCTGTTATTAGGAGTCTAGTAATATATCGTCGTTGGTTCTGTCTCAAGGTATATTTACGGCTCACAGGAGTGGTCGAAATAAGACAAATATAAGACTTTTTTGCATAATTTGTTGACAGACATCGGTCGCCTGTTATTAGGAGTCTAGTAATATATCGTCGTTGATGGCAACCCTAGATTGAGACAAAGACATTCACAAACTCATCTATAGCCAGGTGATAATTACTTCCAGTTCTAAGGTACGACCGGAAGATTCGGAATCTTCATGAAGATTTATGTCGGAGCTGTCACGAAGTTAACATAAATAATATTAAGACAGCCTATTGCATATGGCCGCGTATGCTATAGTTTGTCAGACGGTAAAGCGGGCTATGCAATGGACGATTGAGCAGTGTCTCACGGTTAGAGGAATATGACTTAGGGCTAATTTTTCAATAGTCAATTTATCTGAGGAATAAAAATAGCGCCATTGTTATTCCTCAGATAAAAGTTGTCTGATTATTTAAAAATCAGCCCTTATTAGCACAAAAAAACGGCCTTTGTTATCTACAGGGTGATGTGAACCAGTCAGTTTGGACTCCAAGTTGTTGCTAATAAGGTCTAGTATCACCTTCAAGGGATGCACCGAATTTAAAATCAACCTGTATATAAACCGGTCAAGTGTGAGTTAAACTCGCGCGAGATGGATTCCGTATCTACCATCTTTACTGTCTTTACTAATATTATAAAGTAGTCGAGTTTCTTTGGTTAAACGCTCTAATCTCAGGAACTACCAATTCGAATTGAAGTAACAAAAGTGTTAGTGCATTACTCGAAGAAGACTATAAGCTATAAAACATTGCCGTCTTAACCACTGCTCGGCTCCTATTGGCCATAGCGTGACGTTACATAGCCTTCCTCGATAAACGGACTATCCAACACAAAAAAAAACAATTCCAATCAGTACTTCCTGAAATAAGCGAGTTCATCCAAATAACTATTCTGCTTTATAGTATTATTATCAGCCTTTTGTCGTCCACTGCTGAACGTAAGCCCAAAGAGCTCCAACCTGGTACCCGGTCTTGGGCAGTCTGTCTGTCCGTTACCAGCCACATTCCTCAAACCATCGAACCATCTTGCCGCAGGGCGTCCTACACTACGTTTGCCCATTTTCATTTTTAAGCTTTGCCCCAACCTAGGAATTTGAAGCTTGCGACAAAAAAGTCGTCCCTGCCATAGACAACCTTATCAACCATTATGTTACCATAGAGTAACGCATGAATAAGCTATGGGGTTTGAAAGGTGATCCTCGACAGCCTGCAGGTGTTTGTGCCATCTTGAACCTTATCGAGATGAGATAGCGCGAATTATAAGACGTGGCTTCCAATCATGTTTTCTAAGACAGTTTTTTTAGGGGTTAAAATGTCAACAAGGGTTGTTTTTCTTTGGTTTAGGTATTTGGAGCTTTCTGTTGTTGAGGTTTCGTGCCTGGAAGGTAAAATGGGACGTTATTACTAAGACTACGATGTCCGTCTGTCAACAGGCTATATCTCATGAACTGTGATAGTTAGATGATTGAATTTTTCACAGATGATGATGTAATAGTATTTCTGTTGGCGCTATAACAAAAAAATACAAAAAAAACAGAATAAAATAAATATTTAAGGGGCTACCTTACAACAAACCTGAATTTCATGCTCAATTTTGATCGAAATGTATAGTGGTATTAGTTTTAAACGCTTGAAATATACCTATTCACAGAACAGTAATAGGTATATATTAACTTTTAGCAGATTTAATTCCACGAAACTTATTAAGTACAAAAACAGGACTATTCCACTTTGGGCACCCGCTGATATGGCACCACAGCTAAAGGCACCTTAACTATTCCACATGCCTACGGCACCTGTTAAAAAATATTAGCAGGTGCCAGCCTTGGTGCCCAATGTAGTTCCTCAAAAATAGTAGAAAAAACGAAAAATTATTTTTTATCCTAGCAACACTGACAAGAACTTCGATTCCCTCCAAAAATCTTCATCTCATTTTGACAGACCGAAAATCGTGACCGTTTCAAAATGGAATATTTTATAATTATAATATTTGAAACACAATGGTTTTAAAGGCGGGTCTTAAGATCATCAATCTTGTACTAAAAAACCGTTGTCTTTAATTACTTTTAACTTAATTATATCGGTCTGGTATGTGTTAAGGGCTTTATAATTCTGTAATCGGGTTAAAAGATGTTTTGTATTTTTTTTTCTTTTTGGTTTGGTCTATTAGTTTATGGTATTTAGTTGCAGAGAGCTGTGGTTGCCCAGTGGTATCGGCCCCGACTTACGAGTTGTAGGTCGTGGGTTCGAATCCAGCCAGGCGCATTACTTTGCGTAATTTATTTCATTACCACTGCTCTCAAAACGTTGAAGGAAAACATCGTGAGGAAACAAAATGTTCTAGAACCAAAAAATCGAAGATATGTGACATCCACCAACCCGCACTGGGCCCGTGTGGTGGTTTATGGCCCACTCCCTGTCACAAAGAGGAGGCCTGTGGCCCAGCAGTGGGAACATTTATAGGTTGATGACGATGATGATATTTTAGTTGCCGGTGGCCCTAATATTTATGGTAATAAGCATAGACAATAGACATTAAAGATGACTGTTTAGTGTTTTATTGTAACTTATCTACTTACGATACTATACTAATTTTCTGATTAATTTCGTTGCAGGATCCAAGACAGGTAAATTCATTCTCCGGGACACGTCGAGCTTCATTGTCTCGGCGCTTTTCTGGTGGTTGTCACTGTTGATTCTGGCTTTCAGGAGTTGCAGTGGTTTGAGAATAGTGTGGTGGGTTTATCCTATAAAAAAATCTTAATTCGATTATTAAAAGCTGAAGATATTTTTAAAGTCGGAGATAATCCATATTTTATAGTCTATGTCCAGCAAATGGACTGAAATAATGGGTTTTAGGTTCTGTAATTATTTTGGCGATCTAAAAAGAGTGCCCATGTAGTTTCATGCCCGTTCTTCTCCATAGAGATCTACTTCTTGGAACGGGCATCTACGATACTTTCACAGTTTTTATGTCGTGGTACTGGGACTGTAGCAACCCGTAACTATTTTTGAAGTGTTTTCATTTATTTAACGTAACTAGTTTTGAACTGTTTTCATTTATTTAACGTAACTATTTTTGAACTGTTTTCATTTATTTACCGTAACTATTTTTGAACTGTTTTTGTCTTTTGACATTTCAAAAATGCTTTAACTGGCCTACTTGAAATAAATGCTTTGATTTGATTTGATTTGATAAGGAAATCTGCCAGAATAAGTGTCAGCACGTATCTGATGATAATTGTGATTATCGTTACATATTAGTTTAAAGATTTATTGATTGATAGATTGTGTTTTATTTAGGTCATTCAAATATTTCGTATGACTTGCATAAAGAAAACGCGCCTAAAATTAAACCAAACTCTAATATTTACATGCTACATAATATTTAAAAAAATATGCCGATGACACAAAACAAACAAATAATATTTTCAAATCGTTTTCCATACGCGTAGATAATAGAAAAGTATGCTTCCACACTCGTTCGGAAACTCGTGTCCAGTTCACAACTCTTTTGTTCTTTTATCGTTCAGAAACGTGAGGGTTGCCAGTGTTCAAAATAAAATAAAAAATATTTTACAACATATTGTTTATTGTTGCTGTAGTCTGTGAATGATTGAATGGCGCTTTCAAAGTTTTGAATTTCGAATTTGGAATGGTTTATTTTGAAAATCGATGTTGCATGGGCGTTTCTTCTTAGAAAAATGGATTTTGTGTTGTTACCAAGACTCTTGAAAGATGATTGTGTTCTTTGTTTAGCTAATAACAGAGTTAGGTGCAGGACTAAAGTTAAAAGTTATTGCACTCGCCTTATATTATTTTTTTCTGGTGGAAAATAAAGATAAAATAAGTATTATGCGATGCAGTGATATCCAGGTACAATTATATAATATTCCACAACTGTCACACAACGCCATCTAGTCCCAAGCTAAGCAGAGCTTGTGTTATGGGTACTAGACAACTGATAAACATACTTATATATTTCTAAATACATACATATTATAGATAAATTACACCCAGGCACAGAACAAAATGGTCATGCTCATCACAGAAACATTTGTCCTGGGTAGGAAACCACGACCCGGGGCATAGCAGTCGGGGTCACTAACCACTAGACCAACAGGCCAGCCAATTGACCTTTAATCACGACCCATTTTGACACCAAATCGTATGAATTTATATCTCTCTTAATAATCTTTTGACAAACTATATCAATTAAGTATTTTTAGCTCACTGCCTCGCAACCCTACAGATTTCGGATCATAACCCCACAATGTGCGGTGCGAAAATATTGTCTCTTTTTAACAAAGAGACTAAATACAATGTATGGGGAACATGCCCTGATACGAATTGTATGGTGTCATCATACGTCCATACATATGTCGTAGTCGGGTGCATTCGGGTTTTTCCGTATTAATTCGGTTATATTGGACTGTTTTTAATCGATTTTAAAAAGGAGGAGGTTCTCGTTTCATCGGTTTTTTTTATGTACTACGAGTATCCTACTAATATTATAAACGTGAAGGTTTGTATGTGTGGATGGATGTTTGTTACTCTTTCACGCAAAAACTACTGAATGGATTTGGATGAAATTTGGTGCACAGATAGTTTATAACCTGGATTAACACATAGGATACATTTTATCCCGATTTTAAGTTCCCGTGGGATAATTTTCGAGTTGTAGCGGGTGAAACCGCTGGCAGCAGCTAGTGTTCCCATATTACTCAGTGGTTTCAGGTCCAATCACAATGCGAAATCTTTTTTTGTTCAATAGTGAATGATGAACCAAAGTGAATGATTCTAGAGAGCAAATGACAAATGTATCACTTTTTTCGGTCACATAAAAAAATCATTTAGTTCTGACAGGGCCCACAGAAGGCCAAACCCTGCTGGAGTCGCGGGTCTGTCTGGACAGGTAACCGTGACCGTTTTTTTTTTGTCTAGGTAAAATCATCAAATGAGTCCTCCCACCCCAGGCAGGGCGGGACGGACTGTCAGACTTGTACTGACTAAAATCCACGGTGTCCTTCGGTAGCCCTTTGTGTACCGTAACCCTGGAACTTAATGTGCTATTAAATAAACACCATAGATATATCAGGTAGGGTGCGAAAAAAATGTCGTATAAAACTTTTATTAAAAAAAGCGTAAAAGATTCTTTACAAAAAGAGGAAAATTTTAATACAAAAACCTTATACTACAAAGCTGTGTATGTTTCTGGTGTTCCACTGATGGCAGCTGTTCCAATAACTTGATACAACTATTTTTTAGCATGGTAATATCATCAAATAAGTCCTCCCACCCAGGGCAGGGCATGAGAGACCGTGAGACTTGTACTGACTAAAATCCATTATGTCCTTCAATAGCCCCTTACGTTCCGGGGTCACGGTAGCTCGTTATTCTCGCGACCCCGGCAGGCTTTGGTCCTCCGAGGGAGCCCGTCATTGTAGCTTGATAGAAGTAGGAGTATGTGAGAACTCAGATACATAATTGGGACTGATTTTAAACTGATACTTTGATATAGTCTTCGCCGCTGTGAGTCATAAACTTGAAGGCATTCTGTTCAGAACCGACTTTTATCTTTTTTATTAAGATCTGCTCATTTATATCTTATATCTGATCTAAACTGTGATCCAATGGCTTCAATGAAACCGCGCAAAATGGACTTGAGACATTCCAATAATCCAAATTCAAATGTTTAATTTTAAGCTTTTTTTTTGTCGTTTATCTTCTCGAAAGAGGTTTTAACTACACTTAAGCAAAAAGTTTTTACAGCTCTCATAAAAGAAGGTCAAATAACCACACTTTGTCTTCCCAAGCACAAAGGTGTTACACGTAAGTACGAATAATAACTCAAGATAAGACAAAAAGGCATTACAAGCAAAACAACGTAAGAAAAGAACCGCGAAAAAACTTCCATAAGTACATCATTCAACACGTATAAACTTAATTTCAAACTGCAAACCATCTTGGCACTCACACAACATATTAACCAGCGTTCACGTCAAAGATTTTTACTTCAAAAGATCTCCATTGAAAGGCAACCAACAAAAAATTATAAGCACGCCTCTTTTTTCACAATTAATCAAACGTGTCAGTACAAAAAAAGCTCTCTAAGAGTTTAAAAAGTTTGCACCGATGCATTGACGGACCTCCTTTCAACGAATATCAAAATGACAGTTGATTTATGATTTTCCATTGTGGCAACACAGCGTTCGTTATGGCGCGAAACTCATTTATATTGCTAATGACATTTCGAGATGTTTAAAATGGCGGGCAATAATGCGCGGTAAAAAGTTTTTATTTTATCTTATAGTTTTTTGAGATTATCTCGTTGTATTGTGTTTTGTGATTAATTTCGAACGTTTGTCGGCCTTTGACATTATTGCAATTACTTTGGCGTCTGTTAATTACGTGTTTAGCTGATGTATTGTGCGGACGCTCTCAATGATTAATTTCTACGTGTCTTTGAAAGAAGATTAAAGAACCGTACTCTTCAATTAAACCTGCACAAAGAATTGTTTTGTGTTGAGTACATTCACCTACATACATACGTCGATATTAGGAGTACTAAGCCTTCGTCGATCGGCAGACGATCTCCGGCCACCGTATAAGCGCGGGCGGTGAGTAATAGCGACTCGCTGTCCGACCATGGACCATGCCCGGGTCGATGGCGCGCGCGCCTCACAGAGAGCCAAAGCCTGCCGCGGGACTTAGACCGCATTTTGTATGAACAGCCGCGCATAAGCTACGTCTTTCGCGCGAGTTTCACCCAAATGTGAAAGCGGCCTTAGCTCTTACCCCGGAACGTAAAGGGCTATAGAAGGACACCGTGGATTTTAGTCAGTACGAGTCTGACAGTGTCCCTCCCACCCTGCCCTGGGTGGGATTTAATTTCCCATTCATCGAGGATGAGTGCGTGCGCACAAGTTCATTCAGTTGTTTGACAGCTCTGTGGCGTGCTCTAGGCGCGCGCACTCATCCTGGATGGGACACAGTGGTGATGCGTGGTGTCGTCTCTATACGTAGTAGTAATATCTCAATGATTCTGTCTATGATTCTAACTACGCTGATGATTATTTCATTACGATGTTATATCAATGATTAATTTTGCAAGGTATTAACAAAAGAATCGACTGGTATTCAAAAAACTTGTGGGAAGTGTTACTCTGGCCAATACTTTGAGATGAATTAGCAAAAAATGTACTGATGAAGGAGATTATGGATTTTTGATACTTACGTTTTTTATTAAATGTTTTTTTTTTTGCGCATAATGTAGTACCTACATGCTGTGCTTTTCTGTAAGTGATGAGACGGTTAGACATAAGTTTGCAATGTTATAATTAGAAAGTAAGTAACACGTGTACTCATTATTGAGAAGCCAAATAAATAGATAAAGCTAATTAACTATTTTTAAACGCATTAACGCATGCGAAGAGCATCGTAAAGATGATTTTTGAGGAAAGAATTTTTTTATTAAGATAAAGCTAAGTTATGATATTATTATGTTTTTTTATCGTGTTAAAATCGGTGATATTTCAATAGCCCTTTATGTTCCAGGGGCCACGGTTACCCGATAGTCCCGCGACCCCAACAGGCTTTGCCCCTCTAAGGGGCACCCCTGTCATAATGATTGCTGACAGCTCTTTGAGGCGCGTGTGGAACACAACTCGTCGTCTAATCGTCCACAATTGGACACCGAGTCAACGATTACTCGACGTCCCCATTCCCGCGCCTTCGGTGGCCGGTAATCGCCTCGCGACGTTGCGACGTCCGATGCCATGGGCGTCTGCCACAGTGGCCGAGTCGTGTTGGGGAGGCTGTCCTGTAAACCCACGCATCCTGCCTCCTTCTTCGCTAATAGCGTGACCGCTTCGCAGGAGGAGACTACTTCCCATTCCGTCTCGCCCCGCAGCACTGCCACGGCCTATGCTGGCCGGGCGCGAGAGGTCGCCACTGTAAGTATTCGGCGGTGTTCTGACCAATCTAGGCGTGCCTCCAGGTCCTCTGGGTGATACAGTGGTGACACCCAGGCCTTTCTTCCCGCTCAATCCGATAAAGGAACCTCCCGAAGTACCCATTTCAAGTGAGGACCCGCGTCAGTGTTATACCTACCTTACTTTATAGTCACAAGTCATAGTTGACCAGACGGAGGTCATTGACATTTTCTTCCTTATCGTTGTCGTTCATAAGTCTAAACAGAATAAAAGAGACAGTCAAAACGACCCAATCTTTCCGTGCAAGCCACCATAAACCATTCAATTTTCAATCGTATGTCCTTGTAACAAGAGCTTAAAAGCCTATTTGGGGGTGCAAAACAAGATCACAACAAACGATAGCCATTCAATTTTGAACCTTGTAACTTTCAATTTAAGAGTGAGGAAGCTTATTTCGAGGTGCAAAAACAAAAACTGGCGATTTGAACATCTACGTGGCGTATACGGAACGATTTTCAAATTTCGAATGTGTTGTTTTTTTTTTGCAATATGGAACGGGTGCATCGGTTAATCGAATAGTCGGAATCAAGTACCGATTGAGTTTTGAATCGATTTCGAGAATCGACAGGATACTTGAGGATTTTGAGACTACGTTTTTAAGGAAATCGCTTTTGAAAACGACTGGTGAATATGAGCATCGAGCGTATTGCTTTTAAGATTTTTTGGGATGGAATCCACCTAGGACTGGTGCCTTTGCCAACCCAGGCAAAGGCACCAGTCTTCCTGTAACCTTTGTTTTATCGTGGTAAAATCATCAAATATTAGTTTCCTTCTACTCAGGGCGGCACGGGAGGGACTGTCAGATTTGTCCTGACTAAAATCCACGGTGATACTTCAATAGACCTTTAAGTGCCAGGGTCACAGGTTCACGATGAGACAGTCCCGCGACCCCGGCAGGCTTTAGCCCTCTATGGGACACCGTCGGACTGCTGACAGCTCTATGATGCGCGCGTGGGAATCGACGCGCCTTCGACTCGGGCATGGTCCATGACGGACGGCGAGTCACACAGTTCATAGCTTGATGTGTAGCCGTGTGTACACTATAAGTGAAAAAAAATCACAACGTAAAAACTACCAAACCAAAGTATGAACTGAATGAAATTTTTATGGGACCAAATGGCAAAGTAAGTATACTGCATCTAATAAAAAAATAATCACTCAAATCCAACGACGATAATAATATATTACTAGACTCCTATTATCAGGCGTCCGATGTCTGTCAACACATTAGGCAAAAAAGTCTTATATCTGTCTTATTTCGACCACTCCTGTGAGCCGTAAACATACCTTGAGACAAAACAGACCTTGAGTTAGCCAATCACAACGCAGTACTCCGTCCCCGTCGCTTACGTAGTACCTCAGCGAGTTGACAGAATAGTTTTTGTTCCTTAGATAGTGCATGCGGAGTCTAGTAATATATTGTCGTTGCACAAATTCGACCAGAAATCTCTTAGTAATCATACATAAAAAATACTGACCAAATTGAGAACTTCCTCCTCTTTGAAATCGGTTAAAAAAAGAATCCTTGATTTGCTGTTAACATTTAAAAAACCCTTTCAGTTACAATCTTAAAACTTGTGACAAAAACATATTGTTTTTGATAAGAGGATGAAATAAATTGTACATTATGTGACCACAATATTAAGATACGTTATTCAACTGGAATCCCGTTATCAGCTTTTTAAAGGAAATGAGAGATGTTTTTGGAATTTAAGAACGGGTTTGTTTACAACATCAATAAATTTGAAAATCTAATAACTCCGGTAGCTAGAGTTTCTTTTTTGTGCTAAAATCATCAAATGAGTCCTCCCTCCCTGGGTGGGGCGGAACGGATTGTCAGACTCTTAGTTACTGACTAAAATCCACCCGTGTTCCTTCGGATGCCCTTTACGTTTCGGGGCCACGGTAATGGAAATAAGTCCCGCGACCCCGGCAGGCTTTGGCCCCCAGAGAGGGGGCCCGTCATTTTTGCTGACGCTCTTTGAGGCGCGCGTGGAACACGACGCGCCGTCGACCCGGGCATGGTCCATATGGTCGGACAGCGAGTTACCTTTTAGTCGCTGCCCGCGCCTACGGTGGCCGGAGGTCGTCTGCCGACGTCCGACGCCGTGGGCGTCTACCACTGCGGTTGAGGCGGAGGGAGGATGCTGTCCTCTCCCTCTCGCGGCTCCTTCACGAGCATTACTGCTTCGCAGAAGGAGGCGACCGCTTCCCACTCCGTCTCGCCCCGCAGCACGCGGTTCTCTGACTTACTGAATATGCATATAATATTTCATAAGATTGGTCAAGCCGTGACAGAAGAGTATGGTAAGTAACACCAACACTGTGACACGAAAATTTTATATACAAAGTTATAACGCATCTAAATTCGAGAATGGGGGCTCATTACGTTAGAAAAAAAAAACAAATAAAAATTATACTTTGCTTGTGACGTATTGGCAATTTCGTGTCTCCATCAATTGTGGTTTATTAAGAAGGGTATTTGGTTGTGGTCAATTGTGGTTGATTTGTTGTGACTCCGTGTGAATTGACCATTGACCGAACCTAGGAACCAACTACGATATATTTATAGACTACGCATGCACGATCTAAGGAACAAAAACTATTCAGTCAACTCGCTGAGGTAACACGTAAGCGAGGGGGATGGGGAACTGCGTTGTGATTGGCTAACTCAAGGTCTGTTCTGTCTCAAGGTATGTTTACGGCTCACAGGAGTGGTCGAAATAAGACGGATATCAGACTTTTTTGCCTAATGTATTGACAGACATCGGTCGCCTTTTATTAGGAGTCTAGTAATATCGTCGTTGGTAGGAATAGACCTTTTTTTTTCGTGGCAAAATGATCAAATGAGTCTGTCAGACTTGACTGTCTAAAATCTACGGTGTCTTTCGGTAGCCCTTTGTGTGCCGGAGTCGCGGTATACGTAGGTATATCGAGCAACCCACCTAGGAATAGACCTCCCTTTGACCTACTAGAAAGAATAGATTGAATGTAAGAAGCCTATACATACCAATGAACTATTTTTCTTTGACACAGTTTGGCATGTTGCCACATGCCGTTCTAGCAAAGGAACTGTACTCATTAGTAACGAAGTGATTAGGTTTTGGTATGATATCCTCATAATAAAGACCAAATGGAACAGCGCCTCTAGTGTGTGAAGAAGGAACATCATCTGCCTAGCCTTTTCCCAACTATATTGGGGTCGGCTTCCAGTCAAACCAGATTCAGCTGGATATCAGTATTTTACATGGAGCGACTGCCTGTCGGACCTCCACAACCCAGTAACTGGGCAATACCATATGAACATAACCATATGATAATGTGAAGAAGGAACAAATAAAAAAAAAAAAAAAAAAGAAATGAATGTCAAAGTTCCAGTTTACTGACTGACCTGTTGGTCTAGTGTTTAGTGACCCTGACTGCTATGCCGGAAGTCGTGGGTTCGATTCCCACCCAGGACCAATGTTTGTGTGATGAGCATGATCATTTGTTCTGTGTCTGGGTGTAATTTATCTATAATATGTATGTATTTAGAAATATAAAATAAGTATGTTTATCAGTTGTCTAGTAACCATAACACAAGCTCTGCTTAGCTTGGGACTAGATGGCGTTGTGTGATAGTTGTGGAATATTATTATATTAATTTACGTCACAATGACTGTAAATTCATGATAAGGACTCTGATAATATTTCAATTATCTTTCGTACCATCCCTTTCTTTACCCCATTCGTAATCATCTTCCTGCCCTTATCCCATTTTACTTGTGGTCGGCGCAACACGTTTTTATCTTCCATTCTCCCCTATCAGACGTCACAGTATCATTTTACTCCTTTCTCATTCATATCATTCCTTAGAGAATCCATCCATCTTTTCTTTGGCCTTCCTCTTCCTCTCCATCCATCAACATTCATACTCATCACTCTCTTAATCACATGAGTGTCATCCCTCCTCATCACATGTCCATAACAAGACAGACGATTCCCTTTCATTTTTTCTGTAACAGGCGTCACTTTCAAACTTACCCTTTTTATTTTACGTGGCAAAATCATCAAATGAGTCCTCCCACCCCGGGCAGGGCGAGAGGGACTCTCAGACTTGTACTGACTAAAATCCACAGTGTCCATCAATGGCCCTTTATGTTTCGGGGTCACGGTGATGGAGTAAGTCCCGCAACCCCGTCAGGTTTTGGCCCTCTGAAAAGGGACACCGTCAGTAACAGGCGTCACTTTCATCATCATCATCATCATCAGCCTATAATGTTCCCACTGCTGGGACACAGGCCTCCTCTCTGAGAGAGGGAGTGGGCCATAATCCACCACGCGGGCCCAGTGCGGATTGGTAGATGTCACATATCTTCGAATTTTTGGTTCTAAGACATGCCGGTTTAAATAAGTAATGCGCCTGACGGGGTTCGAACCCACGACCTACAACTCGTAAGTCGGGACCGATACCACTGGGCCACCACTGCTCACACGTCACTTTCATAATTCCCCATAAAAATAAGTTTGAAAGGTCGTAACAAGTACCATGACGTCACCATATCGCTCCAATCTAGCGATAACATTTATTGTTACAAGTAAAAGTATGTTGTTATGAAAGCATTCTATGTATGTGGTTAAATGTGACCTTTATGTTTTATTTTGTGGGATAAGATGGGAGAATGGTCAGGGGATCTAATCTCTAAGCTCGAAACCCGTGGTTTCGACCTAAGTTACTGCAGTTTTAACAACGAGTTTGATCACTACATAGTATAATACAAAGTCGCTTCCGGCCTGTCCCTATGAAATGAAATTAAATTAAATTAAATAGGTCACTATTATAGTGAATTTTGTTGCGATTACACACATAGCTGCTTACATTCCGCGCCACCACTCATGACCTGCGAAAAAATTGTGGTACAAAATTTCTATATAAACTAGAGTCTATAAAAGAAATTGTACCACGAATTTAACGCGTCGCGTCAAACAGACTGTAGTGTGGACTCGTGGCTACATAATCCGACCGCATATTTGATTTTGACGTTAGTTCCGTTCATTTATCAATATCCGTAGGTACCCGTGTCTTCGTTTACGGTCTTCGACAGTAGACCCTGTACACACCGAGATGCGTCGAAACGTCGCGAGTCGCGTCGCTTCACGTAGTGTCGCGACTCGTCTCGTTGTGAATGACACTAAGGGTAAACGCGTGAGAGTTTTTGGGTTAATAATTCCACAATAAGTTGATCTATAGTAAAGATTAGGTACAGAAGTTCCATTCCACAACTCGTTCGACTTGCTCCTACTTGCTTCCATTTTTTTTGGTAAAAGCATGACGGTGCGATCCATAGAGGGCAAAGCCTGCCAGGGGTGCGGGACTGTTTCATCACGAAACTGTGACCCTGGAAGGTAAAAGACTATTGAAGGATCGCCGTGAATTTTAGTCAGTACAAGTGTAACAGTCCCTCCGGCCCCACTCTGGGTAGAAAGACTTATTTGATGATTTATATGGGCCATATTGCCGTAGACTTGATGGAAGATTGGGCAAGAAAGTGTTGGAATGGAGACCACGAACGGGAAAAAGGAATGTAGGGAGACAACCGAAGAGGCAGACGATCTTGTTAAAGTGGACGGAAGAAACTGGATAGACATAACATAAAACCGCCAATAATGGAAAGATTTGGAAGAGACCTACACCCAGCATTGAGGTATTCCACGAAGGGCACCTGGCACCTGCGAAAAATTTTGATAGGAGCCTTAAGTCGAATAGATAAGGTGCCAGTGGCTCAGGTGCCATTGTGAGTTGGTGCCCTAAGTGGAATAAAGCCTAAGCCTAAGACCTAAAGGTTGCAGAAGAGATGATTTTATACGATAAACCTTCTAAACACATCCTACTAATATTATAAACGTGAAAGTTTGTATGTGTGGATGGATGTTTGATACTCTTTCACGCAAAAACTGCTAAACGGATTTGGTTGAAATTTGGTACACAGATAGTTTATAACCTGGATTAACACAAAGGATAGTTTTTATCCCGAATTTATGTTCCCTTGGGATAATTTTTGAGTTGTAGCGGGCGGAACCGCTGGTAACAGATAGTATTTTATAACGACAAAGTTCTCAAAAAACGCTGATCTTCATACCTTAAGGTCGTGGGTAAGTAGTAAAACGCATTTAATTCCCAAGAGTTAAAAGTTGACCACTGTAATGTCTCATTTCTTAGAAACTGTTGTTTCTGAGGTCAAAATTATGCACTTCTCAGGTTAAAGTAACAGTGACTCATTTAGAAATAAACATAACAACCGGACAAGTGCGTGTCGGACCACGCACAGTGTAGGGTTCCGTAGTAGCCCGTCAAAATACTTATGCGAACTAACTAAACTCATTCGCCGAATTTAATTTTAACTAATTAAAGTTGACAAACTTACATTTGCAGTTGAAAAACATGTTCTCCGATACATTTTGTTTAGGAAAATATGTTATCCAAGTACGTTTTATAAGTTGGTCGACTATTACTCGTAAACTTGTAAAGCCTACTTAGTCATGATAATTTTCCTTTAAACTACGTTATATAGTATTGTGAATTTTTTCACACCCCCAAACATAACCGTTTAGCTGGTAGAGGGTGGGACACGCGAGTCGAGCAATAATTTAGCACTATAAAGCTAAATATTTCACAAACGAATCTTTTTATCAAAAAATTGTTAATGGAAACTATCAATATTTTTGAAGCCTATTTAATGATACCCCACACTAAGGGTTACAAGAAAAGTAACTGTGACATACGGACGGACAGACAGACCGACAGACATGACGAATCTATAAGGGTTCCAGGGGCCATTTGACTACGGAACCCTAAAAACGTATGATACGTTCGAGGCTAATCGTTTCATTTAAAAATGACACTAGATAATGGACGTTCACATCTTAAAAGCGTACCGCCTTTTCCCACAGACAATGGTCGACCTTCCATCTTGTGTCGTATGCCCTGATGACCAGCCATGACGTCATAAAGCAACAGTAATAATAATAATAATATTCCACAACTATCACACAACACCATCTAGTCCCAAGCTAAGCAGAGCTTGTGTTATGGGTACTAGACAACTGATAAACATACTTGTATATTTCTAAATACATACATATTATAGATAAATTACACCCAGACACAGAACAAAATTAAATGATCGTGTTCATCACGCAAACATTTGTCCTGGGTGGGAATCGAACCCACGACCTCCGGCATAGCAGTCAGGGTCACTAACCACTAGACCTACTAGACAGTAGTTCTATTGTGGGAAGGAGATAGAGCTATACAAGTGGTCTACTTCTATCTCGTTCCCACAGTTAAATAGCCTATTTGAATTTTTATATAATCGTCGATACGGTGAGTCACCGCGCAACTGCTGAAAATAAAAAAAAAAGTGGTATAAAGTTACCTCGTTTTCAGCAGTTGCGCAGTTGTACAGCTGGGCAATGGTGGCCCCAACGACGATATATTACTAGACTCCTAATAACAGGCGACCGATGTCTGTCAACACATTAGGCAAAAAAGTCTTATATCCGTCTTATTTCGACCACTCCTGTGAGCCGTAAACATACCTTGAGACAGAACAGACCTTGAGTTAGCCAATCACAACGCAGTACCCCGTCTACCTCGCTTACGTAGTACCTCAGCGAGTTGACAGAATAGTATTTGTTCCTTAGATCGTACATGCGGAGTCTAGTAATATATCGTCGTTGGGTGGCCCAGAGTAACTTACGAGTTTTTAGTAGGTCGTGGGTTCGAGGCGAGCACGACGCATTATTTATGTGATTTATTTCATCACCACTGCTCTAGGTAGCAAGGAAAAGACTGTCAGACTCTTACTGATTAAAAGTCCACCTTGTATTTTCGTTTCAGAGCCGCGGTGTAATTTAAAACGGTACCGCGTCTTTGAAGACGAGCCTGCGACCGTGTCTGTAACTCTTTTATCAACAAATATTATTTTTTAGTCAAAACTTTTCGAGAGAAGTCGACAGTTAATTATTCAGGAAAGAAGTCGGCAATTATTTTTTCAGTCTGAAAGCAGCTTTCACGATTTCTCATGAAGTTTTTATCAAACTACTATCAAACCTTTTTACCACCACAGATAATGAGCCAAAAAGTCAAAAACTAAAGCGTCAATGTCAAAATTTTTGTAAACAAACAGCTCAACATTAATATAAAATTCAAAATCTAGAGACGATGCAGAAGACACCAATAGTAGCGAAATCTAGTATCAATAAAATACACGAAGACGAAAAATTTGAATCAGAGAAACACTCCCAGAAAGAAATAGTAAGGTTATATCATGGAAAACTCTGTGTCGTTGGGAGGATTTTAATCCATACATTGAGAAACGTCTTAGTTGGTACAAATCTATCGCTCATTCCTGTCGTAAAAGCAGCTAATCCACCAGCATCTCCCGCACCACCGCCTAAAATGAAATATCAAGATCTGCCAGTCTACGAATGCCCCCATAACGAATACAAGGACTATTTGGAAGCCCAAAGCAAATGCCCAAACGCCAACGTGAAAATACTGCAAACATACCTCTTCCCAAAAGTGTCTAGTTATAGAAAAAGCTGGTCTGATTCCATCAGAGAATTCAACAAGGATGCAGGGGAGTTGAAAGATGATGCCTGCTTCGAGTTGAAGGCAAAGAAAGATGGTTTTATAGATTTCATGAGACATGATGACAATGTACTAATAAGACAAGCTGTGGTCGCTACTAGTGCAGCAACTGGTTTCTTTGTGGGTAGAGGAGCTGGTGTCCTAAGAAAACTATTCTTTAGTACCCTTGGTGCCCTCGCTTCAGGAGCTCTTTGCTTTCCAAAGGAGACTGATGAGATATTCCGCGCTGCGTCTTTCCAAGTAGGGAAACTTTTAGTTACCATGGTCAACGGTTTCTGCGGGATCAACTACGGTGACGCGTTTCGAGAGGTTCCTTGTAAGAAAAATAATGAAACTGATTCGAAGGATGAAGAAGAGCCAGCGAGCGCTGTCAAGACAAAACCTCCAGCAAAAAAAAAATAAGGACAAACGTTCTCGTAAGATTGCAGGTATTCGAATTTTTGACAGAAGTAAATATTTATTTAAAAATAAATGATTTGTTTTCCTTTGTAAATGTAACGTTTGTAATATTCTTTGTGTTAGGCATTTCTTTTTTTTTTTGCTTGGTAAAATCATCAAATGAGTCCTCGCACCCCGGGCAGGGCGGGAGAGACTGTCAGACTTGTACTGAAAGTCCACGTTGTCCTTCAATATTTGGGTTAGGCATAGATGCACCTGATAGTACCCATTATACCCCGCTAATCTGTACTAATACTAGCGGCCCGCCCCGTGCTACGCAATGTGTTACAAAAAATGTGATAAATGAAGAACCGCTCGACCGATTTTGTGCAAACTTCACATAAATAATCTACTAAATAGTCGGAACAAAGCCTAAATATTTGGTTTGGATACGTGAGCCCGTTCTTGTGTTATAGTTACAACGAAAAGTGGCATTGATTTTTATATATGTCGCAGGAAGATAAAGAAATCAGGGATTTCACAAAATCCCTAGGGATATCACGAAATTCCGGAAATTGTGGAATATTCTTGTTTATTACGTCTTCTCACTAAAAGTATCCAGTGATATGACAAATTACTAAACATAAAGTTAGAGCTTTTTTTTGCAGATTATAATATATCTCTGTTGCCACTATTACAACAAATATTTTTTTTACTAAAATTATAAGATTGTATGTTCTATTGTTATGTTAACAAACTATGATTGAAGCACTATTTTATAAACTAATATTTTTCTTTCTTCCCGCTCTTACCCTAACTGTTCTGGTAGACTGGTCATGCACAAATGACTGACACTGTCGTCAACCACGCACGACACGAAGATGCTTGTACAAAATCTCAAATTTTACCAATCGAAAAATAACCTTCAACTATTGTAATAAGGTTGAAAATCTATTGAAGACAGTTCTTAAATTGTGGTAGGTTGATGTTATGACGTCTGTACATCGAGGGACACGATTTTTTACTTCAATGGTTATCTAAGCACCGTGTCCGTTAGGGTAAGTGGTGACATAAGTACAAAATTGTTAAGGGTCACTTCACACCGAGACGCTACGCGATGCGACGAGACGACACTGGAAATTAGGAAAAACAATCTCGTTCTCGCGAGATCTCGGCCCTTTTTTAGCGACATTAATCTCGGACAAAAAAGGGCGAGATCTCGCGAGTTTAACGGGATTACACTCTATTTCATTTGATTTGCATCATTTGATTTTAATAATAGTCAATAGTCTGACTTTTTTTTTGTTTACCTATATTGTCCTACTGCTGGGCAAAGGTCTCCCATAACCTTTCACTCTTCCCTTTGTAATGCTTTCTCCGACCAGATGGGAGGACTCATTTGATGATTTTACCACGATAAAAAAAAGGTGTACCTAGTTCTGTTTACTTATAGATACACTTTTGCCCGCGACTTCGTAAGCGTGTCAAATATTTTTATTTTTGTAAAGACAATTATTGAATTATTGTATTTAAATGTGGCCTATACCTATTTTAGTTACTTGCTGGAAAGTATGTCAAATTTGCCAGCGCGTTTTTTTGTATGGAAACTTAAGTTTATCTTCAATAAAATTAGAATCCATTTTATTTGTATGTAAACTTGACTTACACGCAGATGTTCAAAGGAAAATGGATACGATACAACGTCTTGCTGGCTGGCCGTCCGATCAAGGACCAATCGTGTTTATTTGCGCGCTTCAAAGAACTGTCAGCAAACTGATGGGGCCGTCACTGAGGGCCATATGCCTGCTTAGGTCGCCAGACTGCCTAATCAGGTTACTACCTATGACCCTGGAATATAAAGGTAGCCCTTTGAAGGAACTTGGTGGATTTTAATAAATATGAATCGGGGCGGAACGTAGCATTAATGTAGGTACTTTTTTGGCAGGCCTGTACCCCTAGCACGAGTTTTCTCTATTTTACTTCACAGAGTTTTTCCAGTATTTACAGCGTTTATTGTATGAAAATATGGTACAGCGCCTCTGGTGTGCGAAGAAAGAACTAATTTTTCCCTTGAAAATTGTCATATTGAAGTCGTCAAAGTTCCAGTTTACTTTACGTCTCAAATACTGGAAACTCGTGCTGACGGTACTGTTCAGTTGATCTTGTAGTAAGTGACCCTGACTGCCATGCCGGAGGTCGAGGGTTCGATTCCCACCCAGGACAATTTTTTGTGTGATGAGCAAGATCATTTGTTTTTGATCATTTAAGTATGTTTATCAGTTGTCTAGTACCCATAACACAAGCTATGCTTAGCTTGGGACTAGATGGCGTTGTGTGACAGTTGTGGAATATTATTATAGTTGGTAAAACCTTGAAGACTTTCTACACACTCTCGCATTTAGTGTCTCCATGTTTTTTGTAACTCCATGTCTAAAAAGTAGTAGAAACTAGATATAAAATGTTAGAAGACTTTTACTGTAGTTGATTTTACAACTTTTTTTATAGTTATCAGTTTAGAAACTGGGGTAGGAACGACTCAGTTCTTTTTAGATTTAATACTCGTATATGGAGAGAATCGCTGCCAAAAAGTACTATCTATCGCAAGTTATCTTAGCTTTTATAGTATTACTAGGTTTTGCCCTCGGCTTCGCTCGAAAATCTAAAGAAGATTTACAAAAACTTTCATCCCCTATCATCAAAATCCTTTCTTAAGGGATGCCTACGTCTTAGTAGCCTTATGCATGCAAAGTCTCCGCCCGAACTATTTATAAAACTGACAAAGATTCATACAAACTTTCATACAACTTTTTCACCCTTGGAGGATGAATTGATCAAAATCCTTTCTTAGCGGATGCCTACGTCATAACATCTACCTGCATGCCAAATTTCAGCAAGATTCGTCCAGTGGTTTGGACTGTGCGTTGATAGATCACTATGTCAGTCAGTCACCTTTGAGTTATATACATACGTGTATATTTAGATGGTTCCCCAGAAAGCAATAGACGGATTTATCTACTAATTCCAATTGGTTATTTATTTAACTGAAAAATTGAATAAATCCGTCCGTTGGATTGTCAAAAAATATTCGACCCGTATGTTTTCTTTTGTTGACGCAAAGAGTGTCGGCTTTGTGACGGGGCCCCTCTCTAACGGGCCAAAGCCTGCCGTGGTCGCAGGACTTATATCATTACCGATAACGTAAAGGGCTATTGAAGGACACCATGGATTTTAGTCAGTACAAGTCTGATAGTCTTTCCCGCCCTGGTTGGACTCATTTGATGATTTTACCACGATAAAAAAACTTGACGAAGAAACGTGCTTTAAAAATTGGCAATAAGTAATAAAAAAATTATTGAATTCTGACGAAAATAGTCCACTCTCGAATTTTGGTGCGTTATATCTAGGCTATGTAAATAGTCATTAATTTTTCAAAAATAACGTGTTAATTATTTTTCATAACTTAAAATGACGCACTAATTAGATTGAGTTGTGCCAATATTGATAATCTGCCAAATAGCCATGCTGTTAAATATTGTTAAAGTTAGGCATTTTCTGCAAAGTTCTTCTTTAATGCTCTACTCGGCTCGCGAGGCATTTTCGGCGCGAAGCAGCTGGATTAGAGTGTGGACGTGTCTCGGCCGAGGTAAGCGCCCGCGCTGCCGCGGCCGAGGGACGAGCGCCCGAGCCATCCAGTGTCGGCTTTTGTTTTGCTTGCGTCGAGAAACAACAGACGCGTTCACAACTCCACACAGAGCGAACGGCCTCGCGAGGCATTTTCCTCGCGCGGCAAATGCCTCGCAAGGCTGCTCGCTCTGTGTGAACGCACCTATTCTTCTGTTTGCCTCGGAAGCTGTCGTGACCTTCAGCAAGTAACACCGCGGGGCAGGCTTGTAGTACAATCGTCGATCAGTGAAAGTCGCGCTTCCATGCGATCCTATTGTTTTTATATTTATTTATTTATAATATACGCGGGTTATCGAACATTTTGCAAAGATGTTGAGACCTGTTGGAAGTGGCCTGAAGTTTAGACTACAATTAAGTTTTTATTATATAGTAATTAATAGTACAAAAGAGAGAACTCGACATCGTGGCAGGCCCAAGCGAAGATGGATGACTTGGACCGCTTCATGAAGGACTTGACCACGGTTTCAGAAAGCCACGAGGAGTGGAAGGAGTGGAGGGAGGCCTTTGCCCAGCAGTGGGACACAGTGGGATGATAAATCATTATATCCACACTGCTTATTCTTTTAAAAAGTGAAAAAGCGCCTCTAGTGTACGAGCGAGATCCAAATGGCCCTTTAGAGGGCCTGCAGGAGTCGCGGGACTATCTCATAAGGTAACCATGACCCTGAAACATAAAGGGGTTATCGAAGGAGTCCCTCCTTCAAGAGTCTCACTCTCTCTCAGTCCACTAGATTTGATTTTAAAAAAAATTGTTTCTCGTTCGTACTACTCGACATTCTTACACTTTTACAGCGGAAAGGGCTGTTAGAAACATACTTTTTTATCGTGGTATTATCATCAAATAAGTCCTTCCATCCTGGTAGGAGCAGAAGAGACTGTCAGACTCGTACTGACTAAAATCCACGGTTTTCCTTTAACAGCCCTCGACATCATAGTTACCAGCACGCGTAGCATGGCGATTCTATCTCTATTCTACCAAGAAAAGACAAAGTTATTTCTATTTAGATCGACTGGTTTTTTGCACAAATATGGCACGATTCGTACACCATTGAAGAATAGAAACATATTTTTTCTATATTTCAAACATTGCTATGCTTAAATGGATACAAATCTTTAACGTTCTGTCATTTTGCCTATTCTCCCGTCGACAAAACTCGTTTCTACGGCACTTTCGATAAGACAGTCCCACGACAGTCCAAAAGCTCCCAAGCCACATCCAGTTTCTCTACCTCCTCTCAAATAAGTCGAGCCCTCCAGCCAAGAGGACAATGCCTCATTATTTTTACGATGCATTGTTACACGCATATTCTTGTTATGCCTGTTTCGTTATTGGGTTTAAACCTGACGTCACTAGCATGTCTTGTATCCCAACTTTGTGTCTGACAAGTCGTCGACAGCCTGGTCATTGAAGAGACGGCAAGTTACCCATATCTCGCCGTCTGAGCCTCCGGGAGTTGGATATAATCAACGACGATATATTACTAGACTCCTAATAACAGGCGACCGATGTCTGTCAACACATTAGGCAAAAAAGTGTCATATCCGTCTTATTTCGACCACTCCTGTGAGCCGTTAACATACCTTGAGACAGAACAGACCTTGAGTTACCCAATCGCAACGCAGTACCCCGTCCCCCTCGCTTACGTAGTACCTCAGCGAGTTAGCAGAATAGTTTTTGTTCCTTAGATCGTGCATGCAGAGTCTAGTAATATATCGTCGTTGATGTCTTGTATCCCAAATTTGTGTCATGACAAGTCGTTGACAGCCTGATCATTGAAGAGACGGCAAGTTACCCATTTCTCGCCGTCTGAGCCTAAGTTAGTTGGAAATCGTCGCCGGAGGTCCGATGCTCTTCCTTGTGGCGGCTGGGTTTTGAAGAGACAGATGTCCTCTATTGCCAAATGAAATAACAAAATCAAATCACTAAAACCTGAGTTACAGAAGTTAAAAGGATATAAGCCCGCATATCAACAAATCCAATATTGATCAATGCGATTCTAACTCACACTAATGTATGCAACTGGGATTATATTAATAATCCAATCAATATTAAGTATAGGGGCAGTGTGGGAATAACATCATGACTTAGCGCGGGACGGCGGTATGATCAGCTGTATAGAAATGTTTGAAACACGCCATGAAGCGCTGCTAGCGAATTCACGTAGGTACTTGCAAAGTAGTCTTGTAGGCTAGTTAGTAGTAGCCCTAAAAAATGTGATTAGTTCGTCTTTTAGATTTTTCAAAAATATGGGACACGTATTTTTTTATTTGTAAATTAGACCAAAAATTTAATAGGGTAGTTTCCAGAGTAAAATAATTAAGTACATTCTATTTAGTCCGTATTTTAGATTATAAAGATATATAAAAAATCCGTATTACACACGTATACACACGTAATTTTTCTATTTTCGATTAAACAAAAATACGGACTAAATAGAATGTAATAATTTTGACCCTGCAAACTACCCTATTAATGGCTTATTCGAGCACCCGCCGCACCGCTCACCACTTAGAGACCATAGTCTTGAACGGGTCGTTTCAAATTAATTGCAGTGCGCAATGTGGCAGAGATATGAATCAATGGGGAAAATGTTTATCAAAATAACTACCTTTTTTTTTACGTGTGTAATCATCAAATAAGTCCTCCCACCCCGGGCAGGGCTGGAGGGCCTGTCAGACTTGTACTGACTAAAATCCACGGTGTCCTTCAATAGCCCTTTGTGTTCCGGGGTCACGGTGATGGAATGAGTCCCGCAACCCCGGCAGGCTTTGGCCCTCTGAAAGGGGGCCCCGTCATATCAAAATAACTACTTTTTTTTTTTTATCGTGGTAAAATCATCAAATGAGACCTCCAACCCCGGGCAGGGCGGGAGGTACTGTCAGACTTGTACTGACTAAAATCCACGGTGTCCTTCAGTAGCCCTTTATGTTCCGGGGTCACGGTAATAGAAATAAATCCCGCGACCCCGGCAGGCTTTGGCCCTCTGAGAGGGGGCCCCGACGCCCCGTCATTTTTGCTGACAGCTCTTTGAGGCGCGCGTGGAACACGACGCGCCGTCGACCCGGGCATGGTCCATGGTCGGACAGCGAGTTGCCCTTTACTCGCTGTCCGCATGCCCGCGCCTACGGTGGCCGGAGATTGTCTTGCGACGTACGGCGCCGTGGGCGTACACCACTGCGGTTGGGGCGGAGGGAGGACGCTGTCTTCTCTCTCTCGCGGCCCGCCGCCTCCTTCACGAGCATTACTGCCTCGCAGAAGGCGGCGACCGCTTCCCACTCCGTCTCGCTCCGTAGCATGGCCGAAACCAATGCCTGGCGCGAGAGGTCTCCGCCTATCGCCGCCGTGAGGACACGCCGGTGGTCATATCAAAATAACTACTTGCGAAGAAATGAGATAAGGGGGCGTATCGAGCACATACAGCAAGACGTGGTATTTAAAATAAGCTTTACATCAAACATTTGCCTACAATAGTACCCTTACGCATTATAGACCTTATGACTAGAGGCGGCTTGTTCAATTCCAAACCAGGTTACTACCCTAAGCATAGCATTTAAAAAAACCGGCCAAGTGCGAGTCGGACTCGCCTATAAAGGGTTCCGTAGCAGCAAGTAACATAATATAAAAGTTCTTATACGAGTAGTTGGTTGTTGTAAATTTGAAGGGTAAAATGCGGTTTACGATTTATGAAGTTTTAAAAAATAACTAATTACTTGATCTGGTTCAAACAACTTTTCAATGGAAGTTTGCATGATAATGTATATTTTTTTAGATTTATCATTTTCTTATTTTAAAAGTTAGTGTGTGTGTAACACATTTCACCACTTTGGAAGTGTCTCTCGCGCAAAAAGTTCACTTTCTGTGCAAATAAACAATTATTCTATTCTATTCTAGAAAAAAATGATATAAGTAGGTAACCTCAATAACATTTTAAAGTCTTATCTATAGATAACCTACCGTATGGGTTTGGTGATTTTTTTTAAAATTTTCAATTCTAAGTATCAACCTCCAAAATTAGTGTTTTATTTATATTTTTGTGTGAAAATCCTAATGAGGTTCACATAATACATCTACGTACCAAGTTTCAACAGGATAGCTTTTATACTTTCGAAGAAAATTGGCTGTGACATACGGACGGACAGACATACAGACAACGAATCTATAAGGGTTCCGTTTTCTACCATTAGACTACGAATCCCTAAGAAAAGATAGTTGTAACAATACTGTAGAAATCTATTGTCATCAAAGCTTTTGGATCCATTGAAATTATACAAAAGGATCTTTAATACGGTGTGAAAGATTAATTTGGTGACAAAAAAATGGGGTGGCAATGTTTGGCTACCTGAGATTATGAAATCAAGTATGTACTTACTTACAAGAAAGGTGAGCTTTGGCAATATTTGGATGGATTCTGTAATTACGTCGGTAGATCTATAAGATACCATCAAAATAATTTGTTATTTATAGGCTCTTTGTGAGAGGTTTATATTTACCAAAATCTTTTTTAATTTTTTTGGGTGGTAAAATCATCAAATGCATCCTAACCCCGGGCAGGGCGGGGGGACTGTCAGACTTGTACTGACTAAAATCCACGGTGATCCTTCAATAGCCCTTCACGTTCCAGGGCCACGGTTACATGAAGAGGCAGTCCCGCGACCCCGGCAGGCTTTGGCCCTCTAAAGAGGTCCCGTCAGACGCTGACAGCTCTTTGAGGCGCGCGTGGAACACGACGCGCCGTCGACCCGGCGGGCATGGTCCATGATCGAACAACGAGTCACCGCTTAGATGATAGAATGTCCAGATTCACAGCGCTACGCATACGTTTAAATGTTTTCCTTGGAGATGTTCACTTGTTTCACGTAGGAATCGAATGACTGGGATAGTTTTTCTAACATGTTTTTAGCTTCAATTTCTCAGTTACTTTCTAGGAATCTGGAGTTTCTATCATCTAAAGTCTGTAGATTTATAAATACTAAACTAGGATTTTGTAATCCGTAGTACTGATAAATCAATCAAGACAATCTTAACATCATCAACATCGTCCAAGTAAGTAGATAAGTGAAAAATAATCATACAATAATAACTGCTGACCCAAATTGCACGAAGTTTTTATGGAACCAAATGACAGATATACTGCATCGAACAAAAAAAAAACGAAATCGGTTCACCCAGTCATAAGTTATAAGGTAACAAACAAACAAAAACGGTGGAATTGAGAACTTCCTCCTTTTTGAAGTCGGTTAAAAATCAAATGTGTAGGCAGACATCAAGTTACCACAATCTGTCAGATTTTCTTATAGATTTTTAACCTTATCACAATAGTGGAAGGTTATTTTCATTTGGAAAAATTTGGCAGATTCGGGTAGGTTGGCCTGCTGACGTCTGTACTTTAAATAATGGTGAATTTTGTCAATATTTTAGCTTGGAGTGCATTACTCTCAAGAAGCGATGTTTTTAAGTTTATTTAATGTTCTGAAGTCTGGCGCACCTTGGACACTCACCCCAATTGTCTGGCCAGCGTTTTTACAACCAAGTCGAAAACACGCATCCCTGAAGTACCTGAATTCTTTAGCAAAATACCATGCAGGGGCGTAGCTACCCTATTAGCCGTGTTAATGATACGGGGTCTCCAACGGGGTGTCAAGGACCGGTGTCCAAACTTCGGCAAGATTGGAATAAAAACTTCTTTTTTTTTAAGTCGGTTAAAATAATCGTTATTGCAGTCCATAAGACTTTTTTTTTTTTATCTTGGTAAAATCATCAAAAGAAGCCTCCCACCCAGGGCAGGGCGGGAGGGACTATCAGACTTGTACTGACTAAAATCCATGGTGTCCTTCAATAGCCCTTTATGTTCCGGGGTCACGGTGATGGTATAAGACCCGCGACCCCGGCAGTCAATAAGGCTACAGTAATTATTAAAAATGAGCTACGATAGTCGATCGGTATTCTCAATTTTCTAGCGTTCTACGTTTTCTCATTAGTTATACGAGTCATTTTGCAAAACTATACAGATAGGGAGAATAGGTGTAGGGTCCGCTCGCCCCTTGGATCTTGCCCCTTATGATTAAAATGGTCGACTCGCCCCCTTGACTTTTAGGGCCTTATCACACTAGCGGTTTGGAAGCGGTTGCGGGGCGGAGCGGCCGCACAGCGAATGCGTCGCGAACACGCCGCGGTTGCGCAGCGAATTCGTTGCGGACGCGCAACGGGATCGCCGCGAACAGCAAAGCGGACGCCATTTTGTACTGCCTCGAACAAACGCCAAAACGTCCGCCCCACCTCAGATCAACGAGGAATTTTTTGTATGAAGACTTTCGAAATATTCCTCCAGCGCTGAAATTTGGCATAATATGATAAGAGTAGGTGATACAGATTATAGATGCATAATCATCAAATTTTTTTTTAGCCGAGAAGTTTTTTTTATCAAAACATGAATATTGCTTATAACTCTCAGCGAAAAATTCCTCAGCCTAATCTAATAATGGATCTTCCCAAATTCGTCGATGCTTTCGTTTTCGTTTTCGGCGTTTTCGAAGTAATAACGTCAACAGCAATGTTTCCTCGTCGGAATACATTTTGTTACTGAGTGTACAAACACGTGACGAAAACGTAACGCATTTGCCACGCGTCCGCGACGTGTTCGCGACGGATGCGCTGCGCGTCCGCTCCGCCCCGCAGCCGCTTCCAAACCGCTAGTATGATAACGGCCTTAGGTACGCTGACTCGCCCCCGATTGTTAATAAGTTAAAAGTACAGTTAGCAACACAAGTTTTTAAATATTCAAATAGATGTTGTTTTCTTACAACTTCGAGCGTTTATTCCCGTTTCTCCCTACTGGCTTTAACACCAGTGAGGCGAGGCTATTAGAAGCTAACAAAAAGTATTAGGCTAGCATGAGTTCAAGGTAGTCTGTATTTAAATAATTCTAAAGTTTACCTGAAACTGCATTGTTCTTTGACTATCCAACAAAAGTACTAGGCTAACACAAGTACAAAGTGGTTATCATATTTTTGGGTAGATATAAAGATTACTTGAAATTGTCTTGTTCAACATTAACCAGCAAAAGTCTAGCATAGGCCCAAACCGGTATGTATTTATACATATAATTCTGGGTAGGTGAAGGTTTTTTTTAATCAGGAACTATGTCCAGGCTATCGGTAGGCAGGGCTCTTGATAGAGCCTTACAATACTCATCACCTCCAAAAGAACTGCGCTACGGATCAAGCCCGTGATCCAGCTTTAAATCGAGTGCCTCTTCAGATGTTGTTGAAACACTCACGTTATTAACCTTTTTAGGTACGATTTTATCCACTAACTAAGAAGTAATCAACTTTACAATTTTTGCAACTGACCTCAAAATATTACCACTTATACTAGCCTGATACTTTTGCTGGTTAGTCAATGAACAAGACAATGTCAGGTAATCGAACCAGAAATATTAAAAAAAATACCACTTTGAACTTATGCTAACTTTGGCTGGTAAGTGAATGAGCAAGATAATTTCAGTTAATCGACCCAGAAATATTTAAATAAATATCACTTTGAACTCATGATAGCCTAGTACTTCTGTTGGTAAGTCAATGAACAAGACAATTTCAAGTAATTTTTCAACTTTGAACTTATGCTTTCTTATTACTTTTGCATATTACAGCTATTGTCGAATTTTCGCGATATTCTTAGATTTTTTGAGAAACTGTGGTTTAACAAATTATCTTACAACTTAATACGACTCTCTCTACAGGTAGCACAAACCATCACAAAATCACAAGTATCACGACGAGTTTGTGAGATTACAAATATAGTTGACTAAAGCAATCAAACGTAGAGTTATTCTTACTGTTAGCATTTTTCTGTCTGACTGTACCTTTCTTGGTTAAATTTCAATGAAAATGCCGCAAGGGGCGAGTGGGTACACCAAAATAATTATTTTAATGTCAATTTTCAACTCGCCCCTTCATAAGGGACGAGTGGGTACACCAAAATAAATAAATACGGGGCGAGTCGGTCATTTTCATCATAAGGGGCGAGATCCAAGGGGCGAGTGGACCCTACGCCGGAGAATAGGCTATTTCTGGGCAAGCGTTAAATCATAATATTAAACAACTATCACACAACGCAATCTAGTCCCAAGCTAAGCAGAGCTTGTGTTATGGGTACTAGACAACTGATAAACATACTTATATATTTCTAAATACATACATATTATAGATAAATTACACCCAGACACAGAACAAATGATCATGCTCATCACACCAACATTTGTCCTGGGTGGGAATCGAACCCACGACCCCCGGCATAGCAGTCAGGGTGACTAACCACTAGACCAACAGGCCAGTCAAAAATATATCAAATAAAATATGCTTCCCTTGATTTCAGCCTATTGCAGTCCACAGGTGCTGGTTGCTGGACGTAGAACTCTCCCAGGGAGCGCCACAGCACATGATCTCCTGCTTTTTTAATCCAGTCCTTAGTAGTAGTAGTAGTAGTAAACCTTCTCGGCCTTATTACAAAAACTAAATAAACCTTGGTTTAAACCTGTACTAACAAGTCCAGGCTTATGTTCAGAACCATAGTTTAAATTTCTCCGTATTATAAAACTTAGATAAAACGTACACTTTAGTACCGTCATTTGAACCATTGTCTTAACATTTAAATACGCCATGTGTATTAACAATTATATCTAGCACTTTTTAATCCATTTTGGGTGAAAATAACACAAAAACAACAACACAATGAAAAAGTAGCTTTGAGAAAATTTGACACACCTTTGACAGCTACGACTGTTAGACCATGGTTTATCGCAAAACCAAGATTTGTAATAAAGTTTGTGTAAACCGCAGTTTTTGGTGATATAAACCTTGGTTTTTAGTTAAACCCCATTTTGTAATAAGGCGGTCTTAGGTCTACAGTACATCTTTTTGGGGGGTGTCCCACGGTCCCACCCTACGTTTACTACACGCTGTTTCCATTCGAGAACCTTACTACTCCACTTTTCGTCGGTTCTGCGGCAGACATGACCAGCCCATGGAAGTGTGGGTTGCAACGGCCTAGTTGGTTAAG